>OX638143.1:21779586-26779586 GCA_951805005.1 Othius punctulatus
GGAGTATATGCCTGCCGTATTGCACTATACTGATACCATACCCGATCATGCCAAAAGCGAGGTTGCGCAAAAAATTAAGAAGCACTACATTGGTGATAAAGATATTAACATGGATACCTTCCCTGAGCTCGTCCAGGTTAGATAGTTGAAAATATCTTCTGGAGTAAAGTTAGTAATCACAATCTGATTTCTAGATTATTAGTGACAGACTCTTCGTTGCTGACATAGAAACTGCAGCTCGCCTACATTCCAAAGCTGCAAAGTCGCCAGTTTACTGCTATCGGTTCGATTACGTTGGCGAGAAAAGGGTGTCATTGATCTACATCTTCACCTACATTGAGAAGAGCTTAGGTAAGAGTATCTATTAGTGTGGCAACAATTTCACATAATTTCATTAAAGTTTATATTTCTTCAAAGTAATTCAAAAATTGCAAAATATATGTACATTCAAAGTTGTTCCTGCTATAACAATTGTTCAGAAATGATAAGCAGCTTATGGTGATGAATTTTTAGGTGTCTGCCATGGAGATGACACTATGTATATATTATCACAAGTTACGGAAGACATGCCATCCAAAATGACCAAAAAAGATGACAATATGAAGAACACTTTCATGGACATGTGGACATCTTATGCACAATCTGGGTAAATAGAGCAATATCTTCATTAAATGAGAAGGTTCATATTAAAACTCATCCACTCTACTGTGTTGATGTGTAGTAGACGAGTTTTGTTGGTTCTCTTCAAATCAATGCTATTTGTTGGCATACAACAATTGTGAGATTGTATCAGACTAATTGTAAGTAAAGAATCTGTACTTATTTCAGGTATAGTATTGATCATTACCGATGATAATTACTTACGGTAGCAAAAGTAGGATGTTGTTTGAGAAGCAAGCACTATACCTTTTCAAGTTCAAATTGAGACCAATCAAGTTCAAATTGAGACCAATCAGTTTCAAATCGAGACCAATCAAGTTCAAATTGATACCAATCAATTTCAAATTGAGACTAAACAAATTCAAGTTGACACTAAACAATATCAAGTTGAGAGTAAACAAATACAATTTATTATGACAACTTTATATTGTTTAGTGTCAACTTGATTTTGTTTAGTCTCAATTTGAAATTGATTTGTATCAATTTGAACTTGATTGGTATCAATTTAAACTTGATTGGCTTCAATTTGCAATTGATTGGTCTCAATTTGAACTTGATTTGTCTCAATTTGAACTTGAAAAGGTATAAATGCATCAATTTATCTAAAGTTGCTGAATTCTTTGGAGAGAAATAATATCGCAACATAAATAATTAATGCCAAAATCAATCAACACCATAATTAGTTCATGCCGCAATCAATGAATGCCATAATGAATCTATACCATATACCATAACCAATTAATACTATAATTAACCAATGTTACAATCAATTTGTAATAATTGTTGTTGATCTATACCATATACCTTAACGAATTAATACTATAATTAACCAATGTCACAATCAATTAGTAATAAGTGTCAAAATTGGCTTAAATTCTGGATACAATGATGATACAATGACACATTGCATCAAAGTATATTAAAATTTGTAGTTTCTACTAACAGCCATTTTCATAATCAATTTAAAGTGACTTTAAATTTAAAGCTCAGTTTAATTTTCAAAATGGTTTCATAACACATATTTATCGTTTAAAGTTGACTTTAATGTGAAGGCTATTGAAACGGACCAAACTTTAAATAACGTTTAAAGCCTACTTTTACTTAAAGTTCGCTTTTGTTAAAGCGTTTTAAAGTAGTTTATTATGAAATGGGCTGTTATTCTTTAATAAACGAATCAACAACGATACAATTAATTAAACCAGAACCTGAAGAATGCCATAATTTGTTATGAAGATATCATCTAATTCTGTAAGTTAATAGTTTTTATGATTTTTAGAGTTCCTAAGCCTAGCCATTGGAAGCCTGTGAGTAAAAATATTGATGATCCATTCAGATTCATGAACATTGGTAGAGACCAGCAATTCGAGATGACAGTGGCTGACGAATTAGGGCACAGATCCTTCTGGAAAGTTTAAATTTCGAGGAGAACGAAATGTTACTTAGGAGGCATGATAAAACTGAACTTTAAACAGTTTAAACTTTAAATGCTGAAGTGAAGACGGATATCATTAATCTCCTAATCCACATAAATAAGATGCAGAAAATTTTCCGCCATATGTATAGTAATACTAGTAGATAGTAAAGCTTAGTAAATACTAAAAAAGGATGGAAAGTATATCACTGAATGCAATTTATGCAAAATATATCACATTCTGAGCTACTAAGCTTTAGTAGCTACTGGTCCACATCCACATAATCTACATAAATAAGATGCAGATGCAGAAAATGTTCAGCCATATGTATAATTAATACTAGTAGATACTAAAGCTTAGTAGATACTAAAAAAGGATAGAAAGTATATCACTGAATGAAATTTCTGCAAAATATATCACATTCTGAGCTACTAAGCTTTAGTAGCTACTAGTCCACATCCACATAATCCACATAAATAAGATGCAGATGCAGAAAATTTTCAGCCATATGTATAGTTAATACTAGTAGATACTAAAGCTTAGTAGATACTAAAAAAGGATAGAAAGTATATCACTGAATGCCATTTCTGCAAAATAAATCATATTCTGAGCTACTAAGCTTTAGTAGCTACTAGTCCACATCCACATAATCCACATAAATAAGATGCAGATGCAGAAAATTTTCAGCCATATGTATAGTTAATACTAGTAGATACTAAAGCTTAGTAGATACTAAAAAAGGATAGAAAGTATATCACTGAATGAAATTTCTGCAAAATATATCACATTCTGAGCTACTAAGCTTTAGTAGCTACTAGTCCACATCCACATAATCCACATAAATAAGATGCAGATGCAGAAAATTTTCAGCCATATGTATAGTTAATACTAGTAGATACTAAAGCTTAGTAGATACTAAAAAAGGATGAAAGTATATCACTGAATGCAATTTCTGCAAAATATATCACATTCTGAGCTACTAAGCTTTAGTAGCTACTAGGGTCGACTATGCATGTGGCTGATTGTGTTTATGATTCGAATTTGTACACTTAAAATATTAATAAAACGTGGAACTGTTTTTCAAAATAATTTGAATGTATATTAGCATATCTGCTTTTTATGATAAAAACGAATAATATAGTCATCGTAACATTGTACAACTCACAACTCGTTTACATAACTGACATATCGTCTACGAGTAATCACCAGCATAAAAGTACGTCGAGCGTATATAATTAATTGCTCACAGTTGTTAATTAATTGTGCTACTAATTAATAACATATGCAAAACAAGACCACCTTTGAATTATATTACTTTGGATACGCTTTGGTAATAAAACCTGGTTGAATACATTAATAACATTAATAATCAATAATAGAGAATTGAATTTTACAAAATCTATTCATTTAAAAAAATTCTGAACTGAATTTTAGCTTTAGGAGAATATAATTTGGCTTTTTTTTCATTTATTGACTTTATTTATATGTGCAGGTTGTATAATTCATAATTTAAAAATAAAATATAACATATAAATAAAACCTGGTTGAATGGAATCAGCATTGAAAACGATAAATGATCGAAATGGAAATGTGGGATTTAATAAGTTATATTACCAGCATAAAAGTACGTCGAGCCTATATAATTAAATGCTGATATTTGTTAATTAATTATGTTACTAATTTATAATTTATAATATATAATTTATATATACAAAATAAGACCACCGTTGAATAATATTACTTTGGATACCAATTGGTAATAAAACCTGGTTGAATGAAATCAGCTTTGAAAACGATAAAGATCGAAATGAAAATATGGGATTTAATAAGTTATGTAGACCAAAAATGTTAGCACTAGTATTTCAAAAGAATTTTTTTTATACTAATTTGACCAAAATTGCCTTATAATTTTGGGTTTACTTAGTCGGCGATTAATTTCCTTGCTTACATTTGTAGAGTTAACTGAGTATTGTAAGACCCAATCTAAGGTCCAGGTTCAGTGTCTTCGAACTTAATCGTAGTTTAGAAAAATACCAGGCCAAACGTTTGTAGGTCGATACCTTGAACGATATATTCGATGCCTAAAATAACTATTCATGGATTCATTAACCTTGGTTTGAACTCCTTCAGCGTATCGACTTTCATGTAAAACTCATGTGATTATCTGTTTCGAAAAAAACATTTTAACTATTTAAAACTGGAATAATGAAGCATGCATGTAGTATAAATAAGATTGACGCGCACAAATTATAAATCATTTGCCAAAGTACTTCAAAGTGTGCAAACGATGTTAGCTCTCGGCCTATTGTTAATTTCATGTAAGTGATTAGAACTAGAACAGCCACTTAGTTCTTTACTAACTAAGATTAGTGAGTTCCCAGGGTATATGCGAGGAGTTTCCCAGTGTGGTCATCCCCAATGCTGGTGCTGTACGTGGACAAATCTCAAAATCTTATGGGGGTGCTGATTATATGGAGTTTAGAGGGATTCCATGTGCAATTACTTCCAATCAGATATTTTCCTCAATTTTCACGTGTCTAGCAGCAATTGTCAGTGCGATGATATTCAAAAATTTCTGCTATTATTGACCTTAATTAGGAAATCTGTAGAAATCTCGAGAGAAATCTAGGGAATTATTGAAAAATGTCAAACAATTGGCATTTTTTGTTCTTGAAATTAATGAAAAATCTCCAGAAATCATGATAATCATTAGGAAATTTGCAGAAATCGCAAAAATATTGAGAAATCGTGGAAATTTTGGAAACATCTTTTGTAATCACTAAGTAATCTCTCAATATCTTAAGTATTATTCAAAAATTTCTGCTATTATTGACCTTAATTAGGAAATCTGTAGAAATCTCGAGAGAAATCTAGGGAATTATTGAAAAATGTCAAGCAATTTGCATTTTTTGTTCTTGAAATTAATGAAAAATCTCTAGAAATCATGATAATTATTAGGAAAGTTGTAGAAATCTCGAAAAATATCAAGAAATCATGGAAAATATTTGAAAAATCTCAAGTAATTTCTTGGGAATTATTGAAAAATGTCAAACAAGTTGAATTTCTTGATCATGAAATTAATTAAACATCTCCAGAAATCATGATAATTATTAGGACATTTGTAGAAATCTCGAAAAACATTGAGAAAATGGAAATTTTGGAAAAATCTTTCGAAATTACTGAGTAATCTCGGGCCACCCTGTACAAATTGTATTTATTTATAATAAACAAATATCTTTAAATAGACAGATTATTGAAAATTAATTTTGTAAAAACAATACTATAAGAACTGTCGGTCTTTATAAGCGACAATAAAATGTACGTTTCTTTCAGAGTTCCTCAACCAAATTCCTGGACTCCAGTAAGTAAGAAGGAGAGAAATCCTTTCAGATTTATGCATATGGGCAGAAATCAAGAGTTTACTATGTTAACCGCCAGTGAATTGGGAAACAGAACTTTCTGGAACAGCTTTCGCTTCAAGGAAAACGCTTTATTGTTTAAATAATTTACCAAAATAAAAGAATATGATGGAAAATATGTAAACACTAATAGCTTCAATATGATGCCAAAGATATAAACATTTAATAACACGAAATTGAATAATGTATCTTAATTAGGTTTATGTATATCAGCGATACGTTTTTATAACAAGAAAAACGAAGTCCATTACAAAATTATAATAATTTTAGGTAACACTCTCTGATAATTATTAGGTCTTATTATACATTTATAAACTGAAAAAAACAATATTTACTGACCAGATTTGCGGACTTGGGTAGTCATACTACTCGAACACTGGTTGAGTGATACAATGAGAAAGAAACCAATAAATAGAATTATGAAATATTTTTGTAGCATTATTTAATAAAAATATATACATTAATTTAGACATTTGCAGAATCAATGTTCTGGCTTTTCGAGAAGCCTGGCATTCTCCGCGAAAGGTAGGCTCAGCCAGAATGACTTGTGACCAAGCTCCTTAGCAGTTCTCATCTCCATCTGCTGCTGAGGTCCGATGAAGAGGTAGTTCAGTAACGCGTTAGGGTCCTTATCAACTGGAGTCCAACCGGGAATATTAGGGACGCTGAAATAAAATAGAAAAAAAAATTAATCCTAATACCCAATACCCAATAGAATGTAGGGATATGTCCTGATCATAACCAACAAGTCTGGATGATGAATATTCTGTGTCTCCATCAAGTGAAAAAGTTATTTTGGTTTGAGACCCTCAAAAGTGTTATAAATACATCAAAAGGGCATTTTTAGTCCCCCTCTCTGAGTAAGTCTGTCTGGCAAATAATTTGGCTTCAACTATAAAAATGAATGGAAAAACTGGCTTTAAATAAAACTTACCCAGTTTTCACGAAGGACATCCACATATCCAACATTGTTTCCTTCATCTTTTCATCACTTGGAGGAAGCTTAGGCTCGATTTTCTTGGGCAAATCGGAGAAAACGAACATGGCGTCATCCCCATGGGAAACACCTAGAACCAATTATAAAAAAAAACCTTATGGGAAACACCTAGAACCAAATATTAAAAAAAACCTTAAACAAAGTTATAAAGCCCATGGGAAGTGCGCTGAAGAGAAACTATGCTTGTTATTGCATAAAAAATAGTGCACCAAATACTACCGTGTTTAATGAACACGTAAGTGGCAATTGGTCATAGGTATATCATATTCCATTTTAAAAACATAGCAAGTATTAGTTTATCTACCGTATTTCTCTTTGCTATCCGTGAAGAGATAAGCGAAGCTAATCCTCTCTTCTCCGGTGTAGTCGTACTGGTAGAAATACACTGGAGATTTGTTCGCCTTGGCTTGAAGCCTAGCTGCTGTTTCAGAGCTCTCGAAATATAAGCGATCACCAAGCATCTGCAATCACCAATACCTTTAAGAAGTTGCAAGTTTACATCGGACTAGAGCAAATACCTGTACAAGTTCTGGGTATGTTTTCTTGCTTATTGGCTCGCCTTTGAGGTAGTGCTGCTTTATTTTTTCACTCACTTCTGTTTTCATGTCGTCTGGGATTGTGTACATGTAATGCATGATATAGGGTGCCAGCTCATTCCATCGTTTTTCAAGATCGGAGAGGAAATTTTCCTTTACCATAAAAGCTAAAATTTATAAGAAAACCGCTGATATTTATATAATTCTAAAGGAATTGTTTTTGTAAGAAATGCAAATTTCTTTAGAAAGTAATACTCTTTTAAAGCCCAGTCTAACTATCACTGGATAACTTTAATAGTAGATTGATTTTATTAGGTACAATTATTAGTGCAATGCAATGCAAAATCAGCCACCATGAAATAACCAGATGTACTAATAAACAAAACTAAATCATCTGGTTATTACCAGCCTGTGATCGATTCCCTCTAAATAATAAAGTTTTGAACATAATGCACAAAATAATCTGAATGAACATTGACAACAATGAATTTGCGCAAGAGTCATAGGTCATTTACGTATTATAATGTCTTAGTAATAGATATATTTTCAGAGATTACCTGCAGCCGGGTAAAGTCCTTCACTTGTAGTTAACGACACAATCCATGGTACATCATTTACATTACCATCGACCATCATCTTGTAGGGATTTTCTGGAAGGAACGGATTCTTGCTAGCTTTATCAACAACTGGAGCAACTGGTGAGGAAGGGTTGTAGAGCCACGGTCTCAGAAGCCTCGTGGCTTCGTTGATCTGCTTTCCATTCCTCCACTTTATGCACTTAACCATCTCTTTATTATCATCATGTGGACATCCCAGGGCTTTGGCTACAATCTTCGTAGTTTCCAGTGGGTTCTCCTGCAATCCCCATGGGCTTAACGCAACGCCACTCATGGAGATGCCTCTAGTGTACAGCCCTCTGGATAACGGAGAAAGGTAGTGGTAGTGGGTACTGACGCTGCCTGCAGACAACCCAGAGATGGTGATGGACTTGGGGTTACCCCCAAAATGCTCGATGTTTTTGTTGACCCACTTCAGAGCAGCTACCTGATCTTTCATGCCGAGGTTTCCCGGCAGATGCTCATCACCAGTGCTCAGGAAGCCCAGAAGCCCCAGGCGGTAGTTGATGGTCACGAGGATGACGTCCCTGTCCATGAGGAACTTGGGGCCTGCATAACACTGACCATGGCCGAAGTTGAAAGCGCCGCTATGGAAGTGCACGATGACGTCCAGTTTCCTCGATGGATTGATCTTCTCGCCAGGCACGAAGACGTTGAGGTGAAGGCAGTCCTCTTCGCCTTCAGTACGACCACCTTCCGGTTCCGGCCAATGGTTCACCTGGAGGCAGGCTGTGGAGGTGTTTGCTATCCAAGTACCAGACCATGGCTTCACTGCTTGAGGTTCCTACAAACAATAACTCTGAAGAACATACGAAAAAACCGCAAATGTAAAAGGGTAATAAATAAACATACAAAATAAGAAATAGAAAGCAAAGTTCTTGATGATTCAAAATTGAAATGGAAGATTGCATTGATTAAGAAGAAGATACAGTAGAAGAAAATACCGTCATCATGTAACTCAAGTATTAAAACGAGAAATATAATTAAACTGAAGAAAAAGTAGAACGCAAAATGTAATGATAAAAATAGGCCATACAGAAAACGATATAGCAACAGTCAGACGTGATTATAACGACTTAGAAATAGATATCAAAAATTGTGATATAGTGCAACCAGTAAGAGAATAGACAAACTAGAATGAAAAACAAGATCGAGAAAAGTAAAAATGCCAAAGATTTATCGATAACAGGAAGAACAGTAAATGGAACGAGATGAAGATGATGATGAGGTGCTGCAAATAGATGAGTATGGTGATAAAGATCGAAAATAGAAGATGATGTAGAACACGTAATTGAACGGAAAATATGATGACAAAGAATATTGAATACATACATACCCAAAATTTGATATCGGTGATTGTGACGATCACTTACAAATTGATTTGAGGAACATGATACAGAATATCAAACAAAAAAGAAGTAATATAATACAACACACCCAAAAAAATAATTGATTTGTTACAAACATGTGTAAACCCGTTAATTAATATAATACTGATAGCATAAACAGAGCTATTTCATTTTATCGCCTAAAAGGACGAATTATGAAGAATTTGAGTCAAAATTTTATATTACTTTTAACAAAACTTTGATAATATTTCTAATATGTTTGTATGAAATTTTACCTCATATCGAAGAGCTCCTATAGGTGGTTGTGCGTATGGGATTCCAACGAATTCCATATACTTTTGTTTATCGTAGGAGATGGCAAATTGACCACGAAGCTTGCCATCGTCGATATGAGCTGTAGGCAAGGACCCAGCAAAAACTTGCGAGATACCTAAAACCAAGATGTAAAAATGTAAAAACACAATCTATTTAAAAATTATTAGTTTTGAAATTCAATTCATCTATGAGTGCTCCTTAACCTCCATTGCATTGAGACATAAAGATGGTACTTATCAGTATTGTAATCTATTGTATCTAGATACATATATCTAGATACAGTATCTAAATATAGTATCTAGATGCATTTCAAGTATCTAGATACGTATCTTAATACATTCTTCCTTGAGTGCCTAAAGTTGTATCTCGATACATTTTTTCTGAAGTATCTGTATTTGTATCTAGATAAAAAAATGTATCTGTTACAACACTGCATTTCACGTTAATTACATACAATTAGCTATTGATTCATTATTAAGAGCATTATTTTATTTTTTTACTCTGGGGCTTGAAGCTTCGATTAATTTTCTCGTATTTAATTTAAGTTTAAGTCTGTAATTTGCTATTACATCGTGTATTTTTCTTGTATCTCTTACGTATAGTAGCCCGTCGAAAGCTGACAATGACGCATGCTTTTTCGAATGAACAATCGCGTTTTTAATGCTGATTCGTGTGCTTAAGCTAAATGTAATAGAATGAAATGAAATTAGAAACGTATGTCGTATTCATGCAATATGTTTTGATGAGTCATTGTCAGGACGAGACGAGTATACCAATAACTATAAGCAGACGAAAATAATAAATTTACTTTTGCAGAATTTATTAAATATTTATGAACATTTTCTTTTGCATTTGGTTTGGTTTACCATGCATCTGAAATGTATTTAGAAGTATCTAGATACTTTTCAAATATATTTGTATCTGTAGCTAGATACATTTTCAAATATGTATCTAGATATGTATCTACTATACCTTTTCAAGTTCAAATTGAGACCAATCAATTTCAAATTGAGGCCAATCAAGTTCAAATTAACACCAATCAATTTCAAATTGACACCAATCAATTTCAAATTGAGACTAAACAAAATCAAGTTGACACTAAACAATATCAAGTTGTCATAATAAATTTGATTTGTTTACTCTCAACTTGATATTGTTTGGTGTCACTTGATTTTGTTTAGTCTCAATTTGAAATTGATTGGTCTCAATTTGACATTGATTGGGATCAATTTGAACTTGATTGGCCTCAATTTGCAATTGATTGGTCTCAATTTGAACTTGATTTGTCTCAATTTGAACTTGAAATGGTATAGATACAGAAGTCGATACATTTTTTCTAAAGTACCTGTATCTGTTTCTAGATACAAAAAATGTATCTGTTACAACACTGGTAATTATCAAAAATATTAAGCGATGAAATTATTTTATCCAATGGAAAACGACGAAAGTGTTACTTAGTTAGTTTAGCAAAGTTTTGATATTGAATTTTATTTAATTGGTTATGATTAAACTTGATATTGAAATTATAACTAATCATTCTATGATAACCTTATAATTTTCACATTTTTTAGACTAGATATTATTCAATTTTCAAAAAATTGAACAACTGATAGAGTAATGGTTAATACAGATTGAAATAAAATTTATTAAACTGAATATATTTGTTTGAATGGAGTAAAGAAACAAATATATTTTAAGAAAATGATTTTCAAAATCTTTTGTGCCTATTTTCGTTTGACGTGAATGTAATTATATGTATCAAGTTCATTATTAATTCTATTCAATTGCATTTAAAATGATTATAAGCTATAAAACTATACAACTTTCGATTTTAATTATCCAATCGAGAACATATTGCCAAATATCGCAATTATGTAACCATCATAATTATTTAGTGCTTCAACTATACATTATTCAACAATTGATTTAATACTTCTTCTAGTGCATTATTATTTTATTCAATTCAATATATTACTGTTATTATTATCTTCAATAGTCATATAATTACCTAATAATAAGAAAATAAACCACTCCATATTTTATCCTGCGACGAACACTTCTGCAGTTTGGCACAGTACTCCTTCATGTATATGTACAACAGTGATTGCGGATTATATTAATGGCTGCATTTAAAACATATTTTTATCCATCGAATTACATCTCCGGGTGAATAAAAATTGATAATAATGAAACATAGAGATGTGTTAATTGTGCAACTATTTTAGATAAGAGATACTTACGCTCGTTTCTTATATTCCAAACATGGTTCAAATAGTTTAGGGCAAGGTTAAAATTTATGAGTGATAATAAAAAAAAATATATATAAATTGTAATACTGTTATAATAATAATAATAATACTATCTTTATTGATATTTACACTAAAAATAGTTTACACAGGTCAAATTAGTACATCAATGGCACAAAATAATATATAATATACAATACCAGAAACAAAGTGATTGGGCACTTAATATGCACGTTAATGTGTACTAACCACCGATTAAAGCTAATCGGAGACTGTAAAACCTGACCCAAATATGATATAAAATGTTATTTAGTTGTATTGGTTAAAGTAATATGGACATGCAATAATAATAATAATGATAATAATACTTGGTGCTGGATGGATAATAGATACACAATGCGACACATCAGAGTGAGCACGTTAGGTTATTTACGTAACCAGTTATGAAAAGTGCGATATTGTTTGACGAGTGTAATATTTACCAAAACGAGCGAAGCGATCGTATAATTTGCAAATTACACGAGTCAAACAATATCGCTAATTTCATAACATGTTACGTACAAAACGTTATTTAATTCCGTCAGAATTATTTAATCTACTATTTCCACTACTACTATATCCAGAAATAGATAGGCAGTAACCTACAAAAAGTTTGAAGCTTGGTGAGAACTGCAGTTATGTAATGTATTTACATAATTACATTACATAACTGTTCGTGACAGTTGTGAAAAATTTTACGTTTTATAATGGCAGAAATTGATGTAAAATTTGATTTTTCAAAACGGAATTAAATACAAAATATTCTATGTGTTCACATATTATTACATTATCACCTTCGATAAAGTGGAAAGTTATTTGGAAAATTGTGAAACACAATTAACCAAACGGGAAAAGGGAAAATAGGACTCGGTGCAATACAATGCAAAAACAGCCAGCTTGAAATTATCTAATTTACAAATAAATGAAACTAAAATCATTTGGTAATGACTAGCCTCCGATTGATTCCTTGTAAGTGATAAAGTTATGGAATTGTGAAAAAAAAGTCTGAATTTATAATGATAAGAATGAATTTACGTAAGGGTCATAGGTATGAGGGTCATAGGTCACAAGGTATTTAAATGTTAGTTTCGTTCTTCAATTTTTATTAAAAAATATACAGTGCTTTAGACATTCATAAAATCAATGTTTTGACTTTTCCAGAAGCCTGGCATTTTCCGCAAAAGGTAGACTCTCCCAGAATGACCTGTGACCAAGCTCTTTAGTAGTTCTCATCTCCATCTGCTGTTGAGGTCCAATGAAGAGGTAGTTCAGTAACGCGTTAGGGTCCTTATCAACTGGAGTCCAACCGGGAATGTTAGGGATACTGAAACAAAAAGAAATATGTGGAACCCAATGGCTTAGTGCTAATGTGTCCTCATCATAACCGAGAAGCCTCGGAGTCGAATCTTCTGTGTGTCCATCAAGTGATAAAGTTATAAGACGATTTGAAAGTGTCAATATACCAGACAGTCTATAGGGAAAATTTCGCTTCCACTTTAATCCTGGATGGAAAGACTGACTTTAACTGAAACTTACCCAGTTTTCACAAAAGACATCCACATATCCAACATTGTTTCCTTCATCTTTTCATCACCTGGAGGAAGCTTTGGCTCGATTTTCTTTGGCAAATCGGAGAAAACGAACATGGCGTCATCCCCATGGGAAACACCTATAACCAATTATATCAAATATAAAACTCCTTCAAGACATTCTGAAGAAAAATCACGATTGTGATTGCATATAAATAATGCACTAGATACTACCGTGTTTGATGAACACGAAAGTGGCAACTGGTACTAAGTATATGTTAATCCATTTAAAAAACACAGAAAGTATTTGGTTTCCTACCATATTTCTCCTTGCTATCTGTGAAGAGATAAGCGAAGCTAATTCTCTCCTCCCCAGTGAAGTCATACTGGTAAAAATAGACTGGAGATTTGTTTGCTTTGGCTTGAAGCTTAGCTGCTGTTTCCGAACTCTCAACGAATACACGATCACCAATCATCTGCAATCACCAACACGTTTAAGAAGTTTCGAGGTCACAACAGACGAGCGCAAATACCTGTACGAGTTCTGGGTATGTTTTCTTGCTTATTGGCTCGCCTTTGAGGTAGTACTGCTTTATTTTCTCACTCACTTCTGTTTTCTTGTCATCTGAGATTGTGTGCATATAATGCATGATGTAGGGTGCCAGCTCATCCCATCTTTTCTCGAGATCCGGTAGAAAATTTTCTTTTACCATATAATCTACAATTTAAAAAATAAAACGCTGATATTTGCCGAATTGTAAAAGAAATATAAATTTATCTTAAATAAGTAATACTCTTTTAAGATCCAATATCATTCTCATCTGTTGACTATACGAGTAGATTAATTTTGAATTGAATTCAATTATTGCAAAGCAATGCAAAAACAGCCACCATGAAATAATCAAATTAAATTAATAAACGAAACGAAATCATTTAGTGATTACTAGCCTACAATTAATTCCTTCTAAGTAATACAATTATAGACATGGTGTTATTCTTAGTTCTCAATTTGAAATGATAAGAATGTATTTGCATAAGAGTCATTGGTCATAGTTATAGATATATGTTCAGTGTTTACCTGCAGCTGGGTAGAGTCCTTCACTTGTAGTTACCGACACAATCCATGGTACATCATTTATATTACCATCGATCATCATCTTGTAGGGATTTTCAGGAAGGAACGGATTCTTGCTAGCTTTATCAACAACTGGAGCTACTGGTGAGTAAGGGTTGTAGAGCCACGGCCTCAGAAGCCTTGTTGCTTCGTTGATCTGCTTTCCATTCCTCCACTTTATGCACTTAACCATCTCTTTATTATCATCATGTGAACATCCCAGGGCTTTGGCTACGATCTTCGTGGTTTCCAATGGGTTCTCCTGCAAGCCCCAAGGGTTTAATGCAACGCCACTTATGGAGATGCCTCTAGTGTACAGCCCTCTGGATAACGGAGAAAGGTAGTGGTAGTGAGTGCTGACGCTGCCTGCAGACAACCCAGAGATGGTAATGGACTTGGGGTTGCCCCCGAAATGCTCGATGTTCTTGTTGACCCACTTCAGGGCAGCCACCTGATCCTTCATGCCGAGGTTTCCTGGCAGATGCTCATCACCAGTGCTCAGGAAGCCCAGAAGCCCCAGGCGGTAGTTGATCGTCACGAGGATGACGTCCCTGTCCATGAGGAACTTGGGGCCTGCATAACACTGACCATGCCCGAAGTTGAAAGCGCCGCTATGGAAGTGCAGGATGACGTCCAGTTTCCTCGATGGATTGATCTTCTCGCCAGGCACGAAGACGTTGAGGTGGAGACAGTCCTCTTCGCCCTCAGTACGACCACCTTCCGGTTCCGGCCAATGGTTCACCTGGAGGCAGGCTGTGGAGGTGTTTGCTATCCAAGTACCAGACCATGGCTTCACTGCTTGAGGTTCCTACAAAAAATAACTATGAAGAACATACAAAAAAACAACAAATGGAAAAGGGAAATAAATAATCATACAAAATAAGAAATAGAAAATAAAGTTGTTGATGATTCGAAATTGAAATGGAAGATTGCATTGATTAAGAAGAAGATACAGTAGAAGAAAATACCGTCATCATGTAGCTCAAGAATTAAAACGAGAAATATGATTAAACAGAAGAAAAAGTAGAACGCAAAATGTGATGATAAAAATAGGCCATACAGAAAACGAGGTAGCAACAGTCAGACTTGATTATAACGACTTAGAAATAGATATAAAAAATTGTGATAAAGTGCAACCAGTAAGAGAATAGATAAACTAGAATGAAAAACAAGATCGAGAAAAGTAAAAGTGCCAAAGATTTATCGATAACAGGAAGAACAGTAAATGGAAAGAGATGATGATAATGATGAGGTGCTGGAAATAGATGACTATGGTGATAAATAACGAAAGTAGAAGATGATGTAGAATACGTAATTGAACGGGAAATATGATTGCAAAGAATATTGAATATATACATACCCAAAATTTGATATAGGTGATTGTGACGATCACTTACAAATTGATTTGAGGAACATGATAAAGAATAACAAACAAAAAAGAAGTAATATAATATAACGCACCCAAAGAAATAATTGGTTTGTTGCAAACATGTGTAAACCCGTTAATTAATATAATACTGAGAGCATAAATAGAGCCATTTCATTTTATTGCCTAATATGACGAATTATGAAGAATTTGAGTCAACATTTTATATTACTTGTAACAAAACTATGATAATATTTCTAATATGTTTGTATGAAATTTTACCTCATATCGAAGAGCTCCTATGGGTGGTTGTGCGTATGGGATTCCAACGAATTCCATATACTTTTGTTTATCGTAGGAGATGGCAACTTGACCACGAAGCTTGCCATCGTCGATATGCGCTGTAGGCAACGAGCCAGCAAAAACTTGCGAGATGCCTAAAGCTAAAATGTAAAAATGTCAAAATACAATCTAAAATCAAATATTAGTTTTGAAATTCAACAATTCATCTATGAAAGTTCCTATACCTCCAGTGTATTGAGACAAAGAATTGGGAGTTCAACATCAAAAATATTAAGCAAAGAAATAATTTTATATAATGGAAAACGACTAATGTGTTATGAAATTGGTTTCGCAAAATTTTCATGTTGAATTTAAACTTTTGAAATTAAAAACAATTATTCCATGATAACTGTGATCTATTCCACAGTTTTTTGAACCTGATAATTAATCTAATAATTACACCACTGATTGAGAAGTGATTGAAAAAGATTAAGACAAATTTCAATAAACTAAAAATATTATTGTTAATGGAGTATTGACACAAATATATTATACGAGAATGATTTTCAAAATCTTTTGTGACGATTTTAGTAAGTTAAATGGAATAATATGTTTATAATAATAAGTTAATAATAAGGAATAATAAGTTCAAGGCTAATAATATTTAATTATTTTTATAACTATGACAAATCATCTAGACTCTAATACAAAATATTCACAAAGGCTATAGAAACTATAAAACTTTATTATTAATTAATCAATCAATAATATCTTATCAATCGCAAATATGTAACCATTAAAAATTATTCTGTGCTTCTAC
This sequence comes from Othius punctulatus, assembly GCA_951805005.1. Lineage (NCBI taxonomy): Eukaryota > Metazoa > Arthropoda > Insecta > Coleoptera > Staphylinidae > Othius > Othius punctulatus. The sequence continues at coordinate 21,796,288 of OX638143.1, forward strand.
TATACACTATTCAGCAATTGATGTAATGATCTACTGGAATATTATTTCATTCATTCACATATACAATTGTAATTAATATTTTCAATTGTTATACAATTACCTAGTAATGAGAAAATAAGCCACTGCATCTTCTATCTTGCGAGAAACACGTCTACAATTTGGTCAAGTTCTTCTTCATGTATATATTATATGTAACAGTGATAACCCCAAAGACTGATTACATTAATGAGAGAAACCAAATATTTTATTTATCAATTGAACCGATATTATTAATAAGAATTAATACAAATTTATTATTTTATTTTTGTATTTATGATTTCAAAACAAATCAAAATTATATTATTTAAAAAAAACATTGACAAGAGATTACAATAATCAACTCCTTAAAAAATAAACTCAGCAATATATAGTTTAAAACAATATGTTATCAACAAGAAATGCAATTAAGTAATTTGTCTTATATTTAATAAAGATTCTTTTATTCAGTAGTGTTATGGCAAAACATCCTAACTGCTTTTTTTTTTGCAAAATGCACTTTTTGGCATTAAATGGTCACAAATAAAATACACTTTTAGTTGATCAAAAGGTTTAGTGTTGTATTGTACCTCTGTATTATAAATAACTGTGGCAATGATACATGCTAATATACATTCACAATTTTAAATACAAAACTGTTTTTGCTTTTCCTGTAAAATAACAAAAATGGCAGATAACATGTTTAACCATAACACTATTGTATTATTATTTATAAATTGTTTTCAGACATAATCATTATAAACATATAATTGTGTGTAGATATTTACAATTTATATTAAATAAATATAAAGAGAATTTTGGTAGGAACAATTTTATATATAGTTTAAACCAATATGGTATCAACAAGAAATGCAATTAAGTAATTTGTCTTAAATTTAATAAAGATTATTTTATTCAGTAGTGTTATGGCAAAACATGCTATCTGCTTTTTTTCCAAAATTCACTTTTTGGTATTAAATGGCCACAAATAAAATATACTTTAAGTTGATCCAAGGGTTTAGTGTTGTATTGTACCTTTGTATTATATGTATATGCTTTTGATTGCCCTCCTCTGTTTAGGTCCTATTTGTCTATCATGTAGTGTCTGCCACACAAATTATCTTTCCATTTTATCAAACGCTTTTTCTACGTCTACAAAGCAGATATACATGTCTTTTTTGTGTTTATGGTCTGATTTATTAGGTTTCGTATTGTAATTGGGTAATCTATTGTACAATGTGATTTCCAAGTTTTTCTCTATTTTTTTCTTTCTAGTAGAAATAGTCACCTATAGTTGCTGCTTTCTTTGTTGTCTTCTTTCTTGTGTGTGGGCAATATCACCGCAGACTGCCAGTCCCTAGGTGTTTCTCCTGAATTCCATATTTGATTTAATATGCTTGTAAATAGTTGTATACCTTCTTCTCTCATGTATTTCAACTGTTCATTTTTTATTTTGCCTATTCCTGGTGCTTTATGAAGTTTTATTTTCTCTATAGATGTTCTAACTTCTTCTATACTTATTTCTCGTTCTTCTTCGTTGTCTTGTTTGTCTCTCTTATTGATATTATTTTCTATTGTTTTTTCTGTATTCTGTTTATCTTTTGCTGTTCTAGTAAATCTTCAAAGTATTGTTTCCATCTTTCTCCTATTTTTCTTTCTTTGTAAGCATGTTTCCATTCTCATCCTTTATTTGGTGTAGTTTTATCGTTTTGTCTTTCTTGTTTCTTCTGACAATATGAGAATATTTATAAACATAAAAGCTATATAACATAATTCTAAATAACTAATTATATAATTCTAATTTATAGATGAAGACAAATATTGTACTCATGCATACAATATCAATTGCTGAATAAATTTCTTTCAGATTATCTGTACAAATCTAATACTGCGACAATAATAAATCATTAACACACATTTGCACTGTACGATTACAATAGTAATTTACTATTACTAATGAGAATATTTATAAGCATATAAGCTGTGTAACAGAATTCTCAATCACTAATTATATCATTCTAATTTATAGAAGAAGACAAATATTGTACTCGTGCAGAAAATATCAATAAAATTCTTTCACATTATCTGTACAAATCTAACTGTGCGAAGTTTGAAAGTTATGATGCTAAGAAAAATCTGTTATAATTATTTTAAATTATAAATGTGAATGAAATTGAGGAGATACTCCTTTTCATATAGCTTTAAGTTTCCTGGATTATGCTGTCAAATTTAAATATTTTCAAATGACCATAAGTAGGTTGAAACAATGTGAAACAAGAAATGTGCGAACTGCTTGTTTTGCAATTTTACTTCATTGATTTAAAATTAAAATTGCGAAAAATCTAGACATGGGGTATTTTCTGATTTTCACATTTTCTAATAACCTCAAGTCTACTTATTAACTGTGTGAAGTGTGAAAGTTATGATGCTACGAAAAATCTGATTTTTTAATTATAAAATGTGACATGCATTTTGTATAATATTGCTGCCATAACTTCAGATTGAAATTACGGGAGAACTAGAGATGGGGTATATTTCGATTTTTGCATTTTCATATAGCCTCAAGTCTACTTAAATACTGTGCAAAATTAAAAAAACTGTCAAGCTACTAAAAGTGTGTTAAAAACAATTGAATCAGAAGGTACACAAAATGCACCTTGAATAATATTGTATCTCTGACTTTATATAGAAATTTCGCAAAAACTAGCGATGGGGTATTAACTAGCGATTTTGATTTTTGCATTTTCATAAAGTATTATGTTTCCTGGATTATGCTGTAAAATTTTAATTTGTACCAATGACTATAAGTAGGTTAAACAAATGTGAAATAAGAAATATGCAAACTGCGTGTTTTACAATATTACTCTGCATTCAAATTAAAATTTCGGAAAATCTAGAGATGGATTATTTTCTGATTTTCACATTTTCTAATAGCTGTCTAATTATTAACTCTATGAAGTTTGAATGTTATGGTGCTACGAAACATGGGTTATCAAATGGTTTAATTAAAAATAGGTGACATGGATTTTGTATAATATCGCTGCTCTAACTTCATATTAAAATTGCGGTAAATAATTGCGTATATTACCCTTAAATTTCTTTAACATTATCTGTACAAATTGAATAGTGTGAAATTAGCAAGTCTTTTACAGGCGTTTAGACTACACTATTGCAGTAATTTGTACTATTTTCACTTAATCATACGTACTGCGGGCAAATTTATTCCTCCTTGATTAACCTTTATTTTTGCTTTGTGTACAAGATTGATAACGTAATTCGCCGTCGTAGATGAAACAATAAGCCCATAGAAGTACCAATATTGCCTTAGTAGCGCAGATTGTTGATAATTAATGCATAATTAATATATAATGACTATCTCGTTGGCAGTACATAGGTAATAGTTTAAACTGTTAAATAATTGTTAAACAAGCGTAATATCGCTACAGATTGGTAAATATATGTTCTAGAATCACTTCCCTAACACTTATGCACGTTTAATCGCCTAATTAACACCGGTAAATGCATTAAAACGAATAATTGAAATTATATTCGAATTATGTTGACGCCGATGTTGGCGCCACCTAGCGGCGACGGATCAAACCCCCTGCTATTTTCTTAATTAAGCCTCAAATCAAAATTATCTTCAAATAAAATCGATAGCCCTCGTCCTCCTGAATCCGAATCTGTATTTGTTTGCTATGTGACTCCACAAATAACCGATAAAATGGCGAAACAAATTCGCCATTTTTGAACTTAAATTCAAAATTTCTCGAAAAGTAATTTTTTTTTCGGCGAACTTTTCGGACCCGAAATTTGCATTGGAATGACGAATCGAATGCCGTAAAAACTTTGCCAAAATTCGAAAGTTGATGTTTTTGTCCCAAAATTTCTGAAGGTTACCCTTGCGATTTTTACGAAAATTTGGAGGTAACATTTTTTGAGCTGAGATAGCAGTTTCGTAGATTTTTGCCTCCTGAGTCCGAATCTGCAAGAAAAAATTGGCTCAGACGCCTAATAACGCCAAAAATAATTATTTTCGAAAACGCAAAATTTTTGAAAAAGCATAATTTTGAAAAACTAAATTACGTAATGGATAGATTTTTGCCTTCTGAATCCGAATCTGCAATTATTTTTGCGCTCCGTTAATTATTAACGCCAATAACAGCAAAATAAAGTGCGACCATTTTTTCGAACCCGACACTATTGGGACCGCTGCGGACAATTTATAGCACTAGGCTGATAGATTACGAGCCTCTGAGTCCGAATCTGTTATTAGTTTTGCTGTACGTTGGATAATAACTGAATAAACGGCAAAATACAAAAAAAATCATATTTTGCGCTGTCTTACGGCCAACCCGTGAACCCGGTAGTCATTCGAGTTCACCACCATACCATAATTTTATTTATTTTTTTAAACTACTTAATTACGCTTTACAGGTACTTAAAATAAATGCCAATTAACTTTGCACTCATGCACACTGCTTATTTATGTATTTAAGAGCGTATATAATGCTTATTTCAATTAAATCTAAGCTGTTCTACACAGTGGTCATCTAGCGGAAAAGAGCGAAAGTTGGTTTTTGGTTTGGAGATTAGGTAAGCGATCGATGACAGCGTATTGATCGCTTAGCTAATCTGCAAACCAACATGCATATTTCGAGGTTAAATTAATACTTATAATATTAGATTTATTTTCAACAGTTAATTATACAATATGTGATTAATACAATATGACAACGACCACCTAGGTCTTCTACGTGAGATATCAGGTACAGAAATACACATACAATACATGAACACAGTTTAATATCATTCAAAATGTAACAACACATACAACTCATTCCGATTACAAGTTTACGATTGTTGCAGGCTGTCTAGCGACTTATTTTAAACTGTATAATGTTGCCATTGAAGATGTCTGCCGAGTCTTGCATCCCATGATATATTTGTATCATTCCAAATAATGGTGAGTGTTGATGGCGAAGAGTGTGTGGAGTCTTGTAACTAAAAGCCGTTGTTGTCTTTTAAGGCACACGTAATGGATGCTGTTGGAGGAAGTCAGAGTTGTCAAACTTATCGTGCGCAATCTTGTGCAGGCACGTTACTAGCATGTGCCGGAGATGCAGCTCGTTTGGGGTAAACTCAAATTGCCTCAATAAATTGTCGTACTGATGGCCAATCTGAGGATAAGTGCCCGTCGTTTAGAAGTGAAGATATTTCAAAAACTTCTTCTGCATATTCTCCAATTGTTTTTTCTGGGCTTGTGCGAACAGTGACCAAACGGGCACACAGTAGTCTAATTTGCACTAAAGTAAAGACTTATACAGCGATTTATTAATTAAATATAATTAAATATAATGTAATAATATGTATAAGTATAAGTATTATATCAGTATAATTGATCCATTTACTAGCCTAGAGGTGAGTGTAGTACCTGTTGTTTATTTAATTGAGTAATTTGTCATCGATATTACAAAGGTAAAGTCCAACGTAGCAACAACAGAAGCATTAAATTCATTGATACTGTTTCTCTACAACAACACAGTTAACTGCTGTACAATTCATTAGCGAAACGATATTTGTTTGCATTGTGTGAAGTTTCTGTCCGACTGATACAGTATTCATGTTTCCAGGTGTAGTCAGTAAAGGGAAAGGTATGTTACAACAATTGGTATTAACCGTCCTGAACATGTAACTGTGTGGACAGTCATACAGCAGCCAACCTTAAGGGGCTATCAAAGCCCTCGAAGATGATTCTGAAGCGTGAGCCGCCAAGCTTTATTGGTATTGGTAGCAATTTCCGTACCAAATACTATGCGTCAGTGAGCTTGCAAATGTACAAGATTCCCTGAAAACATTGTTTAAGCACGTATGAACAATGGTAATAATGAACATACAAGAAAAATTCTTTATATACAATTATAAAATTGGTAATATATGGATGTAATAATTTTTTTTATCTGCTTAGGTTCCTGCACTACGATTTAAATTCTTATCTCAGCAGCAATTTAATCCCTGAAGGAATACTCCGATCCAGCGAAGATGCCCAGCTGAGGCCGATGATACAGTTGATACTAGATTCAATAGATACCTGCTGGGGTGCAAAAGTCGTAGAAATGATTACTAATAAAAAGTTAGCATTGGGCGTGACAAGCAATAAAACATGTATATTCGTTTTGCAAAGGTGTCGCTTTAACTACAAATTGTTACCATTATATAATTACTTCTTTATCTATTTTTTGGTGTTGTCAGTCATTTCTATATAAACTTGCATATCACTGATAATTCAGCAATTATATATTCATAAGACATAGTTTTAACACATACATCTAGAATGAATTACTTGGTGAAGATATTAGAGTCATTGTAAAACTTCTACTTCTTAAATTTTTGCAGTGTTAATCAATTATTGAAAGACTTTAAATCTTCTTAGATCTATCAATTGTATCAACATTTGGGATTGTTTTCATAGAGACATGTATTCTTTATGTCAGCTTATGTGAATAATTAAAATTTTCATTTTTAACGCAGTTCAATGTTTATATCTACTATCAATATGTATTGTCAAACTTTACCATGTTCAGTTTCAGATTGCAATGACATACTTTACCGCAGTATTTTAAGCTATAACATTTGTAGAATTTATTGTCGTATTTTTCATAGATCTATCTCGATTTCACCCTCACCTGCGTCTCAAGAGCAACATTTGCTTCTACTTCTGCATCAGAATCAATATCACTTCGTCACTTATTTCATACAAGTACTGACTGAACTTATAACTGACAGAAGAAACTTCGAAACCTACTGATTTGGTTATGGAAAATAGTTATTTAAGCATTAAGGGAGGTAACTATTGTTTACCGGTCGAGGTCGAGATTGTGTAAGAGGGGCTTACTTCCATCAAATCAATGTCACAACAGTGTACTTAGCATGTAAGGAGTGGAAAATATAATTTACCTAAAAACTAGCACTTAATTGATAGTAGATAAAACATTGTACAACATTTATATCGTAAAATCATATTACAATACTCAATGGCTTATCAAACTCGGCCTGCGGCCTCATTTGATAATTTTGTCATATTGTATCATAATATGATATGTTACGATACCTATAACGCAAATATCAATTACATGAACAAACCCCTCATTGCTTACTGCATTTCAATTAAGTTTTAACAATGGGCATCAGTGGCAATTAAAATTTTACATTTGTTTCACAGATGTATATTAACTTAATTTTTAACAGTAGTAATTAGATGTATATTACATATTGTTACTATTTTAAATTTACATCGTTCATTTTTGGTGTTTTCAGTAATTGATGTCTATAGTTTTCAATTTTTAACACTAGTACTTAATCAATATTACAATTTTTAGACCTAGTTTTAATACATAAATTCGAACTTGATAACTTGCTGTGAACATTGTAATCGTTAAATTTTTGTATTAAACATATGTGCATATGTGCATATTTGGATTCAGCATTTACTAGTCTATCGTTTCCAACATAAAAATTGACTGCATTCCTGTAAGTTTGTGTATAAGTTTCATATGCTTTTTATGTTTTTCTTGATAACTAAGGACCTCACAGCATCTCTCAAACATCAGCGTATCAATATTAAAAACTTTTATTGCAGATATTGAATGATATGTTAGTATTAACTACATGTATTATTGTTACTATCTAATGCACGTTTCTTGAGATACTTTATTTTTGTGAAATGTTATTATATTTCGGCTACTTCAAATATTCTCTGACGTGACTCATATTTAAATTATTATCTCAAAGACTGTCGTATCAATATTAACGTAATATATCAAAAATGGTAAGTAATATATTGGTAATAGACATGTGAATTTCTGTTAATATCCAATGCGCGCTTAATAAGATATTTATTTTTTGTCGTGATGCGATGTTTAATGTCATATCAAATATTTAAATTATGATTTCTCCATATTTAGTGTATGAATGTAAACACATATTATTTCTGACATTGTTAGTTACGAGTATGTGTAATTTAATTAACATTTAATGTAGGATTCCTCTGATAATAATTTATTTGTGCTTTCATGTAATTTTATAAGCGACTTCAGGCAGTCTCCACAGTATCTCATTCTTCAACATCTATTAGAAAAAAGCCAGCTTTTAAATATGAATTATTTTTTTAACAGATATTAAGTAGTATATTGGTAGTAGGTAAGTGTTAAGTACTAATTGGTACGTGTTTAATTAAGTTAAGCAACTAGTAAGAGTATACTTGGTTGCCTACATATCAAGCGGTAGGCGATGCCAGCGCAGAAACCGGTGAACTTTATACCTATGATTTAAATTGTGATTTTTGGAAAAACCGAGCACGTGGGTAATATGGGGCACGTTTCTAATTACGTCTACTACCATTTTTTGTCAAAAATATTGTACAGATATTGATTTATTAGCAGTTAAAAGTGCGCTCAAAATCTAGGCAACTTAATGTACATTTTGGCCGAGTTTTATTGTGATTTTTTTAAATTAAGCTGAGATAGCAGTTTGATAGATGTTTCTCTCCTGAGATCATATTGTTAAAACCACGTGATATCTTATCAAAATGGTAAGCGATATCCGAGGCAAAATAAGTCCTGTAACTTTTGATCTTTAGCTGCAGTCAAAACTAGATTTGCAGCTTGTGTGAACTCTATTGGAAATGGCTAAACTTTGGGACAACGTTAGTATCCTCTGAATCTGCAAGAATTATTTATAACAAATGCATAATAACGTCAGAATAAAATACTTTCAAAAAACACTAATTATCAAAATGTCTAATTCAGTCATTTCGGAGAAACTAAATTAGGGGATCGATAGATTATTTTCTTCTGATTCTAAATCTGCAATTACTTTTTCTATACGTTGCTTAATAACGTCGAAAAAAGTAAAATAAAACGTAAAACAAGTTTTGAACCAGACAGTATTTGGACGACAGGGGATAAATTAATATCCTACACTAATGAAATTTACCCTGCTAAAGCCGAATATGTGCTTTATTTTGCTCTGAGTGATATAATAACTTAATAAATGGCAAATACAAATGCAACTCAAATTTAGAGACATCTACCGGATAAATACCTGAACTACCATTTTCCAGCTGTAGTAAATTTGGTTGCCTGGATTTGCAGTGATTAGCAAGCAAATTTTAATTGCTTATAAATCGATATCCGCACATCTTTATTGACTACAAATGGTGCTGTACGTAGTTAAAAACGTGTCCCATTATCCCTACGCACTCGGTTTTTCAAAATATTAAAGTTTAAATCATAGGTATAAAGTTCACCACTTTCTGCGCTGGCATCGGTCTCCACTTGATATGTAGGCAACCAAGCAAACACATGTGATTGTTTAGGTTGCCTAGAAATATAATAATATTCTATTCTTTAACATTTACGTTAGAATTAAAGTATTTGGATGAACTAAGTAAGTTTAATTGATCTATTTACTACATTAGAGGTGAGTGCAATATCAGTTATTTATATTAAATGAGTAGTTTGTCATTGAGCTTGCAAAATTCAAGTGTAACCTACCTAGTTTCAAAATAATAATATGAACTCGAGTGAAAAACAGCTTAAGATTCACGAAATACCCCGAAAAGATCACTTTATGCACTAATAGTAAGTTGTGTAAGTATTAAATGCATTGATAATGTTTCTGTACGACAAGAAAATTATCTGCTTTGCTATTTGTTAACGAAACGATATCTGTCTTCGACTGTGTGGTCAGAAATGTACCCCATTTTTGACAACAAGTGGAAACATGAATATTGTGTCACTTGGATTGAAAACTAACAAGACGAAGACAAATATCTATCTTTCGCTAAGAAATAATAAAGCAGATAATTTTGGTGATGTTCAGAAACATTAACAATGAATTATAAGTATAAGTTTAATTGCCAGTGATACCCATTGTTAAGACTTAATTGAAATGCAGTAAGCAATGAGGGGCTTGTTATTGTAAACACATGCGAACTGGCTTAAAAATTAGAACGTTAATAATTCACATAAACTGAGATAAGGAAGCGATGTTTCTATGAAAACAATCCCCAATAAAGATATAATTGATAGATTTAAGAAGAATTAAAGTAACCAACAAATCCTTTAATGATTAATTAACGTAGCAAAAATTTAACAAGTAGAAATTTTACAATAACTATAACATCCTACGAAGTTATGAATTCTAGGTGTGTGCGCTAAGACTATGCCCTATGAAGATATAATTGATGTGATATGCAGAAATTAAAAACTTTACATATATATATATTACTGACAACACCATAAAATAGATAACATCGTAACAACTTTTAGTTAAAGCGTCACTCTTGCAACACTAATATTAATTGATTGTTACTTCCATTGCTGCCTTTTCATTAGTAACCATTTCTATGGCTTCAGCACCCCACCAGGTATCTATTGAATCTAGTATCAACTGTATCATCGACCTCAGTCGGGCATTTTCGATGAAGCACGGAATTGCTTCAAGGATGATATTGCAGCGATTAGTATTTGAATCGTTGTGCAGGTACCTAAGCAGATAACAAAATAATTACAACCATATATCACGAATTTTAGAATTGAATATTAAGATTTTTTTTTGTATATTCATTATTACCATTGTTCCTGCGTCCTTAGACAATGTTTCAGGGAATCTGCTACATTTGCAAGCTCACTGACGCACAGTATTTGGCACAGAAATTGCCACCAGTACCATAAAGCACTGAGGAATATCCCTCGGAATCATCTTCGAGGGCTAGCCGTTGGATCACTGTCCACATAGTTAAATTTTTCAGGACCGTTGATAACCAATTGATATCTCATTGCTTTCCTGTTTAGTGACAATACCTGAAACATGAATGTAGAGTCAGTTGGACTGAAAACTAACACGACGAAGACAAATATCGTTTCGTTAACAAATAGCAAAGCAGATAATTTTCTTGTCGTACAGAAACATTATCAATGCATTTAATACTTACACAACTTACTATTAGTGCATAAAGTAATCTTTTCGGGGTATTTCGTGATTCTTAAGCTGTTTTTCACTAGAGTTCATATTATTATTTTGAAACTAGGTTACACTTGAATTTTGCAAGCTCGATGACAAACTACTCATTTAATATAAATAACTGATACTACACTCACCTCTAATGTAGTAAATAGATCAATTAAACTTACTTAGTTCATCCAAATACTTTAATTCTAACGTAAATGTTAAAGAATAGAATATTATTATAATCCTAGGCAACCTAAACAATCACATGTGTTTGCTTGGTTGCCTACATATCAAGTGGAGGGCGACGCCAGCGCAGAAACTGGTGAACTTTATACCTATGATTTAAACTTTAATTTTTTGATAAACCGAGTGCGTAGGGTTGATGGGGTACGTTTTTAACCACGTACAGCACCATTTGTAGTAAATAATAATGGGCGGATATCGATTTATAAGCAATTAAAGTTTGCTTGCTAATCACTGCAAATCTAGGCAACCAAATTTACTACAGCTGGAAAATTCTAGTTCAGGTATTTATCCGGTAGATGTCTCTACATTTAAGTTACATTTGTATTTGCCGTTTATTAAGTTATTATATTATCCAGAGCAAAATAAAGTACATATTCGGCTTCAGCATGGTACATTTCATTTGTGTAGGGTATTAATTTATTTGCAGTCGTCCAAATACTGTCTGGTTCAAAACTTGTTTTACGTTTTATTTTCCTTTTTTCGACGTTACTAAGCAACGTATAGAAAAAGTAATTACAGATTTAGAATCAGAAGAAAAAAATCTATCGATTCCCTTATTTAGTTTTACCGAAATAACTGAATTAGACATTTTGATAATTAGTGTTTTTTTGAAAATATTTTATTCTGACGTTATTATGCATTTGCTATACATAATTCTTGCAGATTCGGATTCAGGAGAGAAACGTCTATCAAACTGCTATCTCAGCTTAATTTAAAAAAATCACAATAAAACTCGGCCAAAATGTACATTAAGTTGCCTAGATTTTGAGCGCACTTTTAACTGCTTATAAATCAATATCTGTACAATATTTTGGACAAAAAATGATACTAGACGTAATTAGAAACGTGCCCCATATTACCCACGTGCTCGGTTTTTCCAAATATCACAATTTAAATCATAGGTATAAAGTTCACCGGTTTCTGCGCTGGCATCGCCTTCCGCTTGATATGTAGGCAGCCAAGTATACTCTTACTAGTTGCATAACATAATTAAACACGTACCAATTAGTATTTACCACTTACCTATTACTTTAGTACCAATATACTACTTAATATCTGTTAAAAAAATATTTCATATCTAAAAGTTAGCTTTTTTCTTATAGATGTTGAAGAATGAGGTACTGTGGAGACTGCTTGAAGTCGCTCATAAAATTACATGAAAGTACAAATAAATTATTATCAGACGAATCCTACATTAAATGTTAATTAAATTACACATATTCGTTACTAACAATGTCAGAAATAATATGTGTTTATATTCATACGCTAAACATGGAGAAATCATAATTTAAATATTTGATATGGCATTAAACAGCGCATCACGACCAAAAAATAAATATCTTATTAAGCGCGCATTGGATGTTAACAGAAATTCACATGTCTATTACCAATATATTACTTACCATTTTTGATATATTACGTTAATATTGTTACGACAGTCTTTGAGATAATAATTTAAATATGAGTCACGTCAGAGAATATTTTAAGTAGCCGAAATATAATAACATTTCACAAAAATAAAGTATCTCAAGAAACGTGCATTAGATAGTAACAATATTACATGCAGTTAATACTAACATATCATTCAATGTCTGCAATAAAAGTTTTTAATATTTATACGCTGATGTTTGAGAGATGCTGTGAGATCCTTAGTTATCAAGAAAAACATAAAAAGCGTATGAAGCCTATACACAAACTTACATTAATGCAGTCAATTTTTATGTTGGAAACGATCGACTAGTGAATGCTGAATCCAAATATGCAAATCGCATTGCTGTGCGATCTCTAGTTATTGAGATAAAAAATATAAAAATATATGCAGTATGGCATATTAAATTCCCTCCCACGCAAAAACTAGAAGGATATGCATGGAACTGTTTTGGGGAAAGTCTTACATAATGACCCTCTATCGATTGCCCTGGGAAATTCTTAAATCTATTTTTTTTACGAAAATTCCATAAGGAACTTTTGGAACCCTTGGAACTTTTCAGGAAATCGTTGACATTTTTTGAGTCAAACTGAGTGCATAACATGATCGAGGGGTGAATGCTGAATCCGAAAATGAAAACCCGATTGCTGTGCGATGCTTAGTTACCGAGAAAAAAATTAAAAACCAATAAACGATCTCTTGCAACTTCTGTGTTCCTGGTACAAGATCCGAAAATTACAAAATATATTTGGAAATTTTCTATTTACACTGAGTGGGTTCAGTGAGTGGGCAATATGATAGAGAAGTGAATGCTGAATCCAAAAATGCAAACTGCATTGCTGTGAGGTCCTTAGTTATCGAGAAGTAAAATAAAAATCGTATGAAAACTTGCACACAAACTAACAGAAAATCAGTCAATTTATCTTTTGGAAGGATTTTGAATGAATGGGGGCCCTAAGCATCATCTTTGCTTAGGGCCGCCATTCATTGGTGGGGGCCCTGAAAATATAGATGAATGTATTTCAATCGGAAATACAATATTATTTCTTATTTAAAATAAATTTGCAACTTTGTAGGGGAACCCCAGAAACATTTGTGCTTAGGGGCCCAGCAATTCCAGGGCCCTATCTTGATTACAATAATAAATACTTACTTACCCTTTATAATTTTATAGAGCACAAATGTTGGTAAAATATATTTAAATTGATCGGATCCTTTACACACTATGAAAATGAATTTAACGTATATTTGTAATCGACTTACACAACGTTACTTTTGATCATTGTGTTCATTGTCATTATGATCATTGTTTAATTTAAGAGGCATATTGCTAGAATTATCATCTAAATTACGGTCAATTTATTAGAATACTGGAATGAATGGATAAGAAAACATTAACGAAGAGTAACATAAAAGATAATAATTTGTTTATTACAAAAACTTCAATCCTATTACATAACCGAGACAAAAAGTAATATAGTTAATAAACTAAAATTCATTTGTAAAGTTGTGAGTTTGCAAATTGATATGTGGTTATCGTTACATTTTTGCATACAAGTCACAGATGAAAGTATAATCGAAAATGGTGAAAATGTATAAGTAACGAGCCACACTACAACATCACAAACTTCAGATCTTTATGCATTAAAAACAAACTTTTGCATAAATATAAGTTTGATAAAATGTACAATTTCTACTAAAACAGATATAAATATTACATAAAAATGGTGAATTTAAGTCTAGTAAACAAAAATGAAAGTTCAAACACAAAAATAAAGAATAAGGAGAAACACAGATACGAAACGAAATATACACATATTTGTAGTGGATTAAAAATGATTTATAAAATAAGCTGTCACGATGTCAATTATATTACCAATACATTTTGGTTACTTAATAATATCCGTTGACCGTTAATATAACCATGGAGTCAAGTTCGAAATGATGCTTAGTTTTGCTTGTATGAAAAGGCTAATGAAGCTTGCCATATGGTTCTAGTATTGGCAATAACATTGACAGTGACAGCACACTAAATATCGGCACTTAATCAATATTATTATACACAAGCTCTGCCAATATTGCTTACGCAATAAATCAGTACACTAAAATGAGTAATAAAATTATGTATATTCAAGCGCACCGATAAATGCTAATTTTTTTTACAAGTTTTATTTTACCCAAGTCGGTGGAAATCCCATCGAGCCATGGGTGGAATTTCAATCGAGCCATAGTGAAATAGACGTTTTTTATTATCATAAATTTTGATGATGTGTAGCTGTCAAATGCTTACTATGCATGTTAACAAAATTTAAATAGATCGCAAGTGTAAACAATGCATAAAACCACAATCCTCATATCAAATCATTATTCAATGCACGGCAGATTCTAATGAATTTTATATTTAATTACTTAGCTACACTATCATTCCATGTACATTTTTCAGATCTATCAATTGAAATTAATTTATATAAAGATATCTTTTGTTCCATAAATAAAATTTAAAGTTGGCTTTAGAACATTTAATCAGTAAATTATAATATAGCGATATTAATTTGTACATGTCAGATACATATATTAAATGAACCACTGACCTATTACCATAGGTTTTAAAAATATAGTAGTCAATTGAAAAAATTTAAGGCTTAGTTATACAATCTCGGATTATACTCAATCATCGTTTAGTTTCCGTGAATACCATTGCATCAATAATCATAACATAGGTAACTTACCTACGATGAAACTTAATCGGAGATTGTACAACAGAGTCGAAGTATTTGAACTGCCAAATAGGTCTTTAAACAAGTAAAAAGTATTCAAGACGATACAATGGTAAATCTAATAGAATTAAAATATAACAACCTGAGGCGTATAATAATCTATGATTAGTGTAAACATTTAAGCCATAAATCGGTAATCTATGGTGGCCTTAAAACAACAAATATAAGAGGGCCCCAATTTAAAAAAAAAATTAATTCATATCAGCAATATCACCTCAATGCATGTTCCAATTAATTCGCCTAAATATTGATATTTGAATGAATTACTTATATTGCCAATATACAATGGAAATGTACAGTAAGAAATAAATTGGTGACAACAAAAAACAAAAAATTAAAAAAAAAAACTCTAAAAACTAAAAATAACTCCAAATATAAATAATGTCTTTTAAATCTAGAATATGAACGTATATATTTACATTAATAATTGTAAATGTATTAATAAGAATTAGTATGATAAAAAAGACATGTTAGTGTGTTATGAAATAACATTGTATGGGAAGCTATTTCAAAAGATAAATTAAAAGGTATTCCGCAATGCTCAAATCAATAAAGTATCACTAGGCTAAAAAAATTATTTGAAAACTTTAAAAGCAATAATTTAAAATTAATTTACCAATACTAATGCTGGCAGCTACACTAACCGAACTCAGAAACTTGCGTTTATATAAAAGTCCGTGTTTCAAGTATAATCGGCAAGTGGGAAGCCAACACAAGATTGGTTAACAATATAGGTTTTGATTAACAATTTGAATCAATATGTAAGGTCAACATTTTAAATAATTCTTTTAAAGATCTCCCCATTAATTTCATGTAATCATTCGAAATTCGATTGAAATATTTCAATCCATAAATTTGATTACAATTGTGATTAAAATAATTTGGCCAAAAAATCGTCTAATAAATTTGATCAAAATATTTTAAGCAACAAATTTGATTAACATTTCAACATCCATCGACTTAATCACCAGAAAAATTATAAAATACGACTCATCCAACTGTGTGGAAGACTCAATGTATTAATGATACTTTTTGTTTTTGCCCAAAATAGGCCGCTGACTATCCATATTGCTCCAATCGAACATCCTGGAGCACAGCCGCTGGCCAATAGTAGATTGCAATTGTTGCCCATCCATTAAGACGTGAATCCTTGGATGAATGAAATTCCTGAAACACATTTATTGCATCAATTTAGAGCATGTACAATCAGCCGAGCACAAATTCATTGCAAGATTCATCAAATATCACACAATCTTATTACTTGCACATATTATTATACCTTTTATATTAGAACAGTAGAACAAGTTTTCGCTGCAACACTTATACAGGTTAAAATTGAATTGCTTGGCTTAACTTCATGAACATCACGTTCATGTAAGTAACAAAACAGTGAAAAGAGTCCCTATAGATTTGAGTCAGATTTTTTTTCATAAGTTTGAAAACGTAGAATTTAAAACTAAAAACTCTAATGAGTTCAGCACATTTGATAATTTGAAAATTGGCCTGTAAATATTTAAGTAAGCATTTCTAGGCACATGTCTGTAGCAACTTTTTTCAGTTTTGTTCCGTACGTCACGTTCGTGAACACTGGCCATGCAATTCAGTTACACCGTGTGTATTGAGTATTATTAATTTATTTACCAATTGAAGGTATTTATTAAATACTGGAATTATACTCACTTTACAGCATTCAACGGCACCTCGTTTGAAGTCAACCACTCGAGGGGGCAACTCTGATTTGGGGCTCCACCATTTGTATTAACTAATCTCGCCACCCCGTGGAACGAATAAGCCGAATTGGCGTTAAATATTAGTAATATAGTAAATCTCTTCTGCAAACATAATACTTTTGAGTAGTTTATATATCTTATAACTTCTCTACTTACCATAAAATTCTGGAAAATTTTCTTCTCGGTTTGTGGGGAGAACTTCCAGCAGCACTGCCGCATCCCGATCAAAATGTTTTTGGTCTCACAGGGTTTAATCACAAAGTACATGGCGTCCGGCGGAAAAATATCCGGATGCCTGTTGTAATCCGATAAGACGCCAGCACTCGGATCGACGAAATGATTCTGGTTCCCGTGATCGTAAAAATTCCTATTCCTGCCGCCGCTGCGGTTCCTCCTGTTCTGGTTGTAATACTGTCCGTTCTGCTCTTGATGGCCGCGCGACGAGCCTGGCTCGTTCGTCTTCCAATCGGAGTTTGGATGGTAGTGCAGCATCTTGGGCCGCTGCCCAATCCCCTGCAGCCGCTTCAGATCGTAAGCTTCGTCCTCGGCGGCGAGGGCGCGGACCATCACATCCAGCACATTGTTGTCCTTGCTGTCCAGTTTCTGGCGCGGGTTGTTAATTTTTTTATCCAGCAAGCACTCGACCAGCGATCGCAGAGTAATCACGTCGTTATTGTTGAACACCAGCTCAAACCAGTCATCGATTATAATGCTCTCATCGTCTGTTTCCGTTTTCAGACCGCACACTAAAGCAATCTTAAAAACAAAACAAACGAATATGAGTGATTACACATTTGCCAAAAAAAAAAAACAATGTCATATTTTGCTACTACATAACTCTTGAAAATGTAACAATTGTGTATTTTCTATAAAAATAGTGAAACTTAAACCAAGTGTTTTTATTTATATTGATTACACAATGACGAGTACACAATGAAGAGTATTTTGGAACACCTTTCATGCCTTTGGTGCAGAAATTTATGTTTGTTAAATTTTTTTATGTAAGAAGTGAATTACTATGTTGCAACCAAAAACTTAACATTACTTACAGTTAACGGAGTAACTGCCGTAGCAGATTTTATACTGCACTTCAGGTTGTTCTTCGAGAGTTCCTCATATATTAACCAGCATTTTCTCGTGAGATTGTGTGAACTTGTGAAATAATACTCTGCATTTTTTAAAGACGAGGCCATATTAATGTTCACCAGCTTCTCAGTCCTGCAAATCATAAATTTTATGTAAGCATAAAATAATAATTTTTGCAATGTTCAGTTATTCAATTTGCAGTTTTCCGTTTGATTTTGGTAATATATTTAATAAATACCAAACCAAAAACGTTATTTGTGATGCTAATGTTTCGGCAGATGGCACATTTGTTGTTACTAGTCTGTCCAATTGAAAGATAGATCGCGTGTAAAGAAATTCACGTGAACGGCGACAATTTACAGGGCACAAGTCTAGTGACTGCAGTAATAAAATCCACATAGTCCGGCTAGACTGCACACTGCAGACTGCGGGACGAGCAATCGTGTGCTTCTGTTAAAGTTTTCATGGGCCGATTACGCATGTAAGAGTATTTACGGTAGCTTTATCTTGGAATTGGACAGACTATAAAACATTGGTCCTTTAATCACAGTTTCTGTATAATGAAAAGTGGCTCACCTAGTATGCAACTTCTTCTCATTATAATAAGCAACATTGGGATATAGACCTGCTGCAAGGCACCCCTTAACGAGGGCCCACTCTTCCGAATGAGTGTTTAGTTCTATTATGTTATCTTTTGGATTGGAGAGGACGAAACCAAGAGCCCTAAGTTGGCTCAAAAGTTGCGACCTGGTCATCATGACCAACTCCATGGTGGCAGGGCTAATGAAGTACTCATCGCAGAAATAGTATGCCTGGTGTTGGACCTTCGCTGTCTGCCAATTCTGGAAAGCCCTGAGCAGTACCATGTGATCGCTGAGGGTGTCATCGGACAGGATGCGGCGCTTAGTGAGCGCCACCTGCTTTAAGTTCGTCTGCGTCGGCAATATAAACGGGTCCCTGTAACAAAAAATATTTTTTAGCAGTTGTTCGTATAGGAGCAGCAGGATTGTTGATGTTTATATTATTTTAGTAACAAAAGTTTAATTAGAAGTACGTGTAGCTACAGTAAGATTGTTAGTATTTTTATTATTTACATACTTATGCGCAAGACTGGAGACGATGGTGAGAACCGGATCGAGGCACTTGAAGATCGTGCTGTAGATGAGGATCTTGCCAAGGTGCGGTTCGATGGACAGCTGGAGCAGGTGATGGCCGAGCAACGTGAGGTTCTCGTCCTGATCAAGTGCTCCGAGGTGCTTTAGCACGTTGATGGCATTCTTTATTGCGATGCTCGACGGAGGCTCAATCGCCAGCTTTAGGAAGTTCTCAATGCACATGTCTCTAGGAGCCAATCTCTTCGTTTGCAAGCACAACTCCTACAAAACAGAACCAATCAGAAGTGTGGCATGGCGAGTTAAGGCTCGAACTTATAGTTATAGGCACCCCAAACCAAATAAAATAAGTTGATCAAATTTGCAACATAAATATTGTGAAAATGAATAAATTTGTACTCACGTGTAAGGGAACTCTCAAGATTTCTGGAGTCGTGCTTATACTAAATGAGTTATAGCGATTCAAAGAATATAAATGGAAGCAGTATCCGTTTTGCGTACGTCCAGCTCGTCCAGCACGTTGCATTGCACTTGCCATAGAAATCCATTGCGTCCTAAGCATTGAAACACCGCTCATCTAAAACAATTCCAGAAAAATTACACCTCATCAAATGTTTACAAATTAATGTTACATCAAATCAAAATCGAGAATTGATATATGATTCTCGCCAGGAATTTAGAATAGATTTTAAAAAGAAATTAGTTTAACGATGTTTCGTTTAACGTTACAGTTAAAAATGCATTGTGTATTATGAATTTTATCAAAGAGACTTTAAGTAAAAATCGTTTTAAGAAAAGTTAACTAGAGATATTAAAAAATGCAAAGTTTTTTGGTTTTCTTACATTTTGAAGTTTGTTAGTTCTTTGAATGAGTTGATTTGAGCTTCAGCAAGCAAATACTTACAGCATCGTAGCTCTTTTGTTTCACTTTCCCGCTGTCAACGACATAGCGCACGTCGTCAATGGTCAAGCTTGTCTCGGCCAAATTCGTGGATAGCACGATCTTCTGCTTGCCATGAGGCATCCTGGTAAACACTTCATTCTGTGCCCCGATCTGCATGCTGCCATGCAGCATGAAAATCCGGTAGCCATCGCGCTCAATGCCGCAGTTGCCGATGCGCTCGTTACATTGCATTATGTCGTCGTATCCCGGGAGGAAGACAAGGATTGCCCCGCTCCTGTCAAGGTTCAGGTGAATGTATTTGACGGTGGCGACAATCAGGTCCCAGTCAATGTTGTCGTCACGCACTGTCCGGTCGTAATCAGCCAAAATTTGCGACATTTCCTGTTGAGGTGGCTGTTTGCTGTCGCTCACTTGGTACATGGCCAGGAGATGCACGACGTCCTCTTGGTTGTTTCTCTGCGCCCAGCCGGAAGCGGTTGTGCCCTCATGACAAGTCAAGAACGGATCGGCACCTTAAAAAATACGATGATCAAAATTTCTCATAGACTTCTAAGTAGTTAAATTACCTAAATTAAGTAATTGTTCAAGGACCTGTAAATTTCCATGCACGGAAGCAGCCATGAGTGGCGATACTAATGTGTTAGGCTCTTGGTAGTTTGGAGAGACGGACTCGTTCAAAATCAACTGCATCAAGTGTGTGAAGTGGTACTCGGAACCAATGTTGAAGCAGTTCATAATTGCCTCGTTCAATTCCTCGGCAAACTCTGGATCGAGGATAGTGTTTCCCGTGTCTTTGGGGGTGTAAATGATCTGATCCCTCCTCGTAGTAGATCCGTTCTTCTCACGCAATAGCCTCACTTGACGCATGGACTCATTCTCATAGTTAATCTCGAGCAAGATCTCGTCAAGGAACCATGAAGTTATCGGGTGATTCCTTCCCTTAACACTAACCACCTTCACGTTTTTAAAATAAGACGAGAAAACGTCCATGTCCATAGTGGCCGACATAAGGATGACCCGGAGATGGGGATAGTTGACCAGGCACTCCCTTAGGCAAATGAGGAGGAAGTCGGTGAATTTGTCACGCTCATGAATCTCATCAACAATTACATGCGTGATGTGTTTAAAGCACTCATCACCGGCCATCAGCGTGCGCAAGAGAACCCCATTCGTGCAGTAAATTAATGAGGTGCGGGGCCCCAATCTAGACTCCAGTTTAATCTGGTAGCCAACTGTATGTCCGATGCTTTCGCCTCTCTCAGAGGAGACACGATCGGACACAGCGATCGTCGACAAGCGCCGTGGCTGGGTGCAAATAACACGCACGCATGCGTTCGTTTCGCACGCCTCGTCCAAAATATACTGAGGGATCTGCGTGGTCTTCCCGGACCCGGTTTCAGCGGATACTATAACTACACTATTGTCCTTAATCGA
This sequence comes from Othius punctulatus, assembly GCA_951805005.1. Taxonomy (NCBI): domain Eukaryota; kingdom Metazoa; phylum Arthropoda; class Insecta; order Coleoptera; family Staphylinidae; genus Othius; species Othius punctulatus. The sequence continues at coordinate 21,818,034 of OX638143.1, forward strand.
CTGAAGAATAAAGTCTTTCTGCTCGAAAATCGGCAGGGTCTTGCGGAAATCCATCAGCGGGTTCGGCGTCGCCCTGCTCACGTGGTGCACCTGCGCTATGAACAGCCGCCCGAACACCTCGCCGTTCGTCTGCTGCATCTTCTGGCGCTTGGTGCAGACGGCGCTCGGCGAGCCGGCCTTCACGTTCACCTCGCCCAGGATCTTGGCGGCCTGGTCGGAGACACCCACGTCGAATGTCTCCACGTTCGCGATCTGCCGCTTCTTGTAGATGGTCAGCGTCCTGTTCGGCTCCTTGCCGTGCGACTTGCTCTTCAGGCCCATCTTGTGGCACTTGGTGTGCACGTACTTGCGCATCACATTGTTGAAGTGCGGCGGGAAGTCGTACGAGTCGACGCTGTCGTCACGCACGAACTCGCTGAATAGGTCGTCGATGATGATGCGGAAGTTCTCGGTCGCGACGCCGAGCTGCTGTGGGCTCGGGCCCACATTGAAGCCACGATTCTTCGACATGTTGGAGCTATGCAATTAAAACAAATATTTAACTTTGTATTCAACACTTTGATAAGTAAATAAGGATGATAAAATTAACACATTGAGTCATTGAAATGAGTAAAACGTTAAGATCAGCAGTATTGAAGGATATTAATTATAAGTGATTACACTATTGTTTATTCCTAGTATAAAGATAAAATGGTGAATGCCAGCACTATAACTTAATTATACTAAAATGTACTGTACAAAAGCAATAGTTATTGTTTATAAAAAACACAACATAATGAATGTAAATGTTGTTATATCTATGTAGATGTAGTTTTTTTTATTTATTTAGGCAATGACTGTGAAATGAATATAATTATGATGACTAAAAAGCAACACTTACATTCCAATATGAATTGGGATCAGTGAATCCTATAATAACAAAACATGGTCATCAAACAGACGACAATCAATCGTAAACCCGATTACCATTTACATTTCCTAGTATCGTACATAAAACATTTTCTATATCACTGTGATCCCAACGCCTCATTCACCGCTGATAATTGCATTTACAATTATGATGGTACTTGTGACTTATTAATTTCTTGGTGAGGAAAGGCCAAGGTCGGAAAAGTGACCGCGTAATGTACACGAAAATGGGAGCAAATGTGACACCGATTAGCGCCAAAATATGCGTTAAATAAGGGGGTCTTGGTGTTGGATAGTGGCCTAGGCGTCGGTTAATCGATTGGTCAATTAAAAGGCGATTAGGCCATAACCCGTACGTGAAAAGAAGTGTGGGGAGCTGCAATGGAAACCACTTACCAGCCCGTGGGCGCCTTCCCTTTTCCCTGTAAACTTACGAGGGAGAGCTCCGGTTATTGTTTCCGAGGGTACTCAAGGGCCACCTGTTAATGCCAAACCCATTCCGAATATCAGGGCAATTGTATTATCTGTTTTCTTCCTGTTTTATTGCTAACTATTGCGTGCCAACCGTTAAGTTACAACAGACTAACGTTCGGCCATAACACAAATGTATATTGGGTTGCTAACATGAATTTTTAACAATTTTTTATTTATGAATTTTTTCAGTTTTTATAACATCTATTAATCATCACAACGTTACAAATAAGCACACAAGTTAATGCCATTAGATTAAGACATATTAAAATTGTTTTCTTTGAATCAAAATAATAGTATGCACCAGTATAAACATAATACATATAAATCATAGAGAATAATAAGAACACTTCTTTCATGCAATTTTTCTATACAGTTAATGTATAGATGATGTTAATGTCATGAAGACATGCTCGTACAAGTAATTAAAACAGCAATTTATTAAATTTAAAAATATTTAGGCGCATATTGTGTTGCCTATAGTTTGAAATCACGGCGACGCCAGCGCAGAAACTGGTGAACTTTATACCTATGAATTAAACTGCAATAAACGGACCAAATAAACATATCAAGAGAAAGCGCATCTAAATTTCTGAAGAATGGTGCTATTTTTATTTGATAATTAGCAGTATCTATTGATATATATCGCAATTAAAAAAACATTTAAAACTAGGCAGCCCAATGTACATTTTACGCTACAATTTAAATTCAGGTGTTATTTAAGTTGCCTATATACTATACTTATGGAAATGCAAATAGATCCAAGATTCAATTTAATCTCCTGGCAGCATAAATCTGACAAAAATGTGTAAAAAATGTATTTATAGAGTACTTTTAGACAGCAGTTAACATATCTCTGCACGATTCAATAGATTTAAACTCTTTAATTGATTCCTGCTACTGAATTTCCATATTAATATATGTTTTGATAAATTGTAGTGCTTAAGTCGTTCACACACCGATTGTATGTGTATTTATATAGTATTTAATACAGTTTTATACATACTTATTTTATACATCCTTATTTTATACATATTTTACATGTAATAAATCAATACAATCTTATCGATTATTATTCAGTATCTGCAGGATTCGATTGATTTAAACTCAATAATTGATTCCTGCCACTCAATTTCCATAAAAATATGTTTATTGATAATTTGTGATCATCAGACATTGATTATAAAAGATAAAACTAATGCTAATTGATATTTGTACTGGCATATAACGATATCGAAAATGTTATTATGTTTATAAGATTGCTTAAACTTTGGGCAGCTTTGCAGCATTACTGAAATGTTGTACGTGAAGTTCAGGTAACCACGATTAATCAGCACGCAAAGATCTATAAATGCTGAAATTTTTGTTCAATTTGGATGAGAAATGAGGAAGTTGAAAACCATAAGACCTCATGGTTTTGAACTTTTTCATTTATCTATCGAATTGAATCAAATTTGCACGATTTGTTAATCTTTACATGTTGGAATATATTTATTGATAATTTGTGATTATCAGACATTGCATACAAGAGATTAAACTGATGCTAATTGATATTTGTACTGGCATATAAAGAAATCGAAAATGTTATCATTTTTGTAAGATTACTGAAAGTTTTGACTGCTTTGCAGCATTACTGAAGTGTTTTACTTGAGGTCCAGGTGGCCACGAGTTATTAGCACGCAAATATCTGCAAATGGTGAAAATTTGGTTCAATTTGGATGAGAAATGAGGAACTTGAAAAATATAAGACCTTATGGTTTTGAACTTCTTCATTTATCTATTGAATTGAATCAAATTTTGCACGATTTGTTAATCTTTACATGCTGGAATATATTTATCGATAAGTTGTGGTTATCATACATTGCCTATAAGAGATTTAACTGATACTATTTGATATTTGTACTGGCATATAACGAAATTAAACTTTTGACCGCTTTGCATCATTACTGAAGTGTTCTACCTGAAGTCCAGGTGACCACGAGTTATCAGCACGCAAAGATCTGCAAATTGTGAAAATTTGGTTCAATTTGGATGAGAAATGAGAAAGTTGAAAACCATAAGGCCTCATGGTTTCGAACTTCTTCATTTATCTATCGAATTGAATCAAATTTGCACGATTTGTTAATCTTCACATGCTGGAATATATTTATTGATAATTTGTGATTATCATACATTGCCTATAAGAGATTTAACTGATGCAAATTGATATTTGTACTGGCATATAACGAAATCGAAAATTTTATCATGTTTATAAGATTGCTTAAACTTTTGACAGCTTTGGAGCATTACTGAAATGTCCTGTCTGAAGTCCAGATGACCACGAGTAATCAGCATGCAAAGATCTACAAATGCTGAAATTTTTGTTCAATTTGGATGAGAAATGAGGAAGTTGAAAACCATAAAGCCTTATGGTTTTGAACTTCTTCATTTATCTATCGAATTGAATCAAATTTTGCACGATTTGTTAATCTTTGCATGCTGGAATATATTTATTAATAATTTTTTATTATCATACAATGTCTATAAGAGATTATACTGATGCTAATTGTTATTAGTATTGGCATATAACGAAATCGAAAATATTATCATGTTCATAAGATTGCTTAATTTTGACAGCTTTGCAGCATTACTGAAATGTTCTACCTAAAATCCAAGTGACGACCAGTAATCAGCAGGCAAAGATCTATAAATGCTGAAATTTTGGTTCAATTTGGATGAGAAATGCGGAAGATAAAAACCACAAAACCTTGTGGTTTTGAATTTCTTCATTTATCTATCGACTTGAATCAAATTTGCACGATTTGTTAATCTTTTTATGCTGGAATATATTTATTGATCATTTTTTATTATCATACATTGCCCATAAGAGATTAAACTGATGCTAATTGATATTTGTACTGCCATATAATAAAATCGAAAATGTTATCATTTTTATAAGATCGGTTAAACTTTTGTCAACTTTGCAGCATTACTGAAGTATTCTACCTGAAGTCCACGTGGCCACGAGTTATCAGCACGCAGAGATCTACAAATGCTGAAATTTTGGTACAATTAGGACGAGAAATGAGCAACTTGAAAACTATAAGACCTTATGGTTTTGAACTTCTTCATTTATTTATCGAATTGAATCAAATTTGCACGATATGTTAATCTTTACATACTAGAATATATTTATTGATAATTTGGTATTATCAGACATTGCCTATAAGAGATTAAACTCACGCGAATTGTTATTTGTACTGGCATATACGAAATCGAAATTTTTATCATGTTTATAAGTTTGGTTAAACTTTTAACAGCTTTGCAGCATTACTGAAATGTTGTACCAGTCCAGGTAACCACGAGTAATCAGCACGTAAAGATCTGAAAATGGTAAAATTTTTGTTCAATTTGGATGAGAAATTAGGAAGTTGAAAACCATAATACCTTATGGTATTGAACTTCTTCATTTATTTATCGAATTGAGTCAAATTTGCACGATTTGTTAATTTTTACATGCCGGAATATATTTATTGATAATTTGTGATTATCAGACATTGTCTATAACAGATTAAACTGATGCTAATTGATATTTGTACTTGCATATAGCGAAATCGAAAATTTTATCATTTTTATAAGATTGCTTAAACTTTTGACAGCTTTGCAGCATTACTGAAGTGTTTTAACTGAAGTCCAGGTGACCACGAGTAATCAGCATGCAAAGATCTACAAATGCTGAAATTTTGGTTCAATTTGGATGAGAAATGAGGAAGTTGAAAACCATAATACCTTATGGTTTTGAATATTTTAAGATTTTCAAGAAACTTTTCCAGAAGTGAGCGTTCACTTTGATAAATTCAGCAGACTAGTAATTCAGACATACGTAATTTTTTTCATGGCACGCTTTGATGGAAGCTTTTTTGAATCACATATTACAAATTTACTCTGAATACACTAATTTTACACATTTTCGCCACCCTCCAAATAAACAATAGTTGTACGTAATCATCATCTTATTAAATATCTTCATTATCATTAAATATCATCATTACATATCTTGGACAATTGTTCAGGTAAAAATATGCAGTAACTACTTACTGGATCTATTGGAAAAATAAGTGTATTGCCCAAATCAGTTTTTCCGATGAAACTGTTAATGCAGATTCTTTTTTTTTAAATCATCGATGGTTTTAACCATGCGAATCTTCGTTGGAAAAAAGTGATGGTGGTGATGATGATGTCCGCGGCCTTTGTTCGGGCTTTATGCGTGTGAGCGAGCTCACCGAGCGTTGTGAAAGGTCGCCGATGGATTAGGAAATCCTCAGGAGAGAGAGAGTGAATTGTTTAGGTTCATCTGGAGATGATCCAGTGAAGCGCGGGACCTCTTCACTTACGACCCGTACGGCCCGCGAGCGCTACCGATTTCGACCGCGACGGACGTGCTCAGTGACATGTAGCCAGTGAGCGCCCGGACTAGAATTTTTGAGTTTTTTTAAACAATTTTGTTTCGATTTTGGATATCAAAACGGTGAGTTTCTTTTGAAAATTTTCAATATTGTTAAGTAGAAGATACATCATTTTTTTGCAAAATTTTGACATGTAATTTTTGTTATCGATATTCAAATTCTAGTACAAACTTGTCATCGCCAAATTTTATATATTAAGACAACTAGTAAGTTTTAAACGTCATCATGACAATAATTACAACATTGAATTAATAATTTATGTTCAAATATTTTTTGTCTACTTTAGTAAAAGTTCACTACATTGTGCAAAACATGTTAGTGCAACATATCATCGTCAAATTTTATATATTATAATAGTTTTATTGGTGTAACAATAAGGTTTAACACAGGTCAATACAATATACCAGAGTACATAACAATTAAAACTAGCAAATAGAGAGATATTTAAACAAAAACACATACAGAAATACAAACTTACATATAAGATATTCATTACAATCATAAAAGCCATTTATTTAGTTATAGCCATTTATAGTATATTAAACCAAGCCTTAAACATCACCATGACAATAATAATAATGATTGAAATATTTTTTTTTAATATTTTGTTTATTAAAATTAAAATTTAGATATTTCATCGCTCCATCTTCAACAGTAAAACAATAAATAGTTAGTCTTCACATTATGTCTGCAATTTTCTGCAATAACTTATTATTACATGATTTTTTTTATATATCGTGGGCGTACAAGAATCAGTCAAAATTTGACATAAATAGGTTGAAATGATCAGTTATCATAAAGTTCGCTGAATTTACCATGAAAAAGTTTCTATGTTGTATCATGGTTCACTAGAATGTTAATAGAAACTATGCAAAAGCAATAAATATTGATTTATCATAAAGTGTCATAAAGAAATTTTCAAATGCATGTATCTCGAAACTGTCTGTTTAGATTGTCACTTCTTCTTATAAGCCCAAGATATTTTCTTTTAAAATTTTTGGTAATAACATGCCATTTTTTAAAGATTCACTATATTGTAACCGACTTTCAAATTCTAGTGTTGCAATGGTATCGTTCAATTTTATGTACAATAACGATAAGTAGGCAGTCTTAACATCGCGATGACAAAACTATTGTTTTTGTCAATTTTATTGATAATACATAAAAAATTATAATTATTTTTTTTGGAAAATATTAGATATTACAAAGTTTTAGAGACCAATGAATAGAAATCCATTTTAATGAATTAAACTCCTAATTGAATTAAACTGTATAATTGCAAAATTTTATTAAGATTCATTTGTGATTAAGATTATATTAATTGAAAGTTTTAGTCTTAATATTGTGATGATAAAAGTATTGCATTTGTCAATAGATAATACATAACATCATAACAAAATATGTAAAATTTTCTTTATTAGAACATATTAAATATTCAAAAATTTTAAGGCTATTGGATATCCATTTTAATGAATTAGTAGTAATTGGACACCAAACTGTATAATTGCAAAAATTGATTAAGATTAATTTGTGATTAAGATTATTTTAATTGAATGTTTTAGTCTTAACATCGTGATGACAAAAGTATTGCTTTTATCAATAGATAATACATAACAAAATATGAAATATTATTAGAAAATATTAAATATTACAAAATTTTAAGACTATTGGATATCCAATTTAATGAATTAGTAGTAATTGGACACCAAACTGTATAATTGCAAAAATTGATTAAGATTAATTTGTGATTCAGATTATTTTAATTGAAAGTTTTAGTCTTAACATCGTGATGACAAAAGCATTGCTTATATCAATAGATAATACATAACAAAATAACCAAATATGAAATATTATTAGAAAATATTAAATATTACAAAATTTTAAGACTATTGGATATCCATTTTAATGAATTAGTAGTAATTGGACACCAAACTGTATAATTGCAAAAATTGATTAAGATTAATTTGTGATAAAGATGATTTCAATTGAAAGTTTTAATTCATAACACCGTGATGACAAAAGTATTGCTTTTGTCAATAGATAATACATAACAAAATAACAAAATATGAAATTTTATTAGAAAACATTAAATATTACAAAATTTTAAGACTATCTGATATCCATTTTAATGAATTAGTAATAATTGGACACCAAACTGCAAAAATTTTGGTTAAGATTATTTTAATCGAATACCATTTTTTTAGTTTAAGGTGCAATTTTTACAATTGATTCCTATGAGTTCGTAACAAGTTAAAATGATATAATAACATAATAATAACATATATTCAACATTATGTAATTAAACAATGAGATATTTTAGCATTATGGAGGCAACATTTCTGATTATGATTATATAATAGGAAAGCAGAAGAATTTGATACATTGTGTAGCAATTTTTAGTATATTACCAAGCAATATTTGAGATTTTTATGAGTTAAAATCAATGAAATCAGGCCAACGTAATTAAATCGTCCAATACCAAACATTAAGCTTTATTCTCTCCGATTAACTTTAATCGATGGTTAGTTTCAATAACTACCCTTATGTTCTCTGTGGTACTACAGAACATTTACAGACACTTAATCGCCGATTAAAGTGTTAAAGTTAATTCGAGACTAATTGGAGGTAATTGCTTTAAGACAGAAACTTAATCACCGGGTAAAGTGTTAAAGCTAATTGGAGACTGTAAGATTGAAGCCTAAAACAATTGGAGTAAATTGGATTACGACAGATACTTAATCGCCGGTTAAAGTGTTAAAGTTAATTGAAGACTAATTGAAGGTAATTGGATTAAGACAGAAACTTAATCGCCGGTTAAAGTTTTAAGTTTATTGGAGACTGTAAGATTGAAGCCTAAAACAATTGGAGTAAATTGGATTAAGACAGATATTTGATCGCCGGTTAAAGTGTTAAAGTTAATTGGAGACTAATTGGAGGTAATTGGATTAAGACAGAAACTTAATCGCCGGTTAAAGTGTGAAGGTTAATTGGAGACTGTAAGATAGAAGCCTAAAACTATTGGAGTAAATTGGATTAAAACAGATACTAAATCGCCGGTTAAAGTGTTAAAGTTAATTCGAGACTAATTGGAGGTAATTATATTAAGACAGAAACTTAATCGCCGGTTAAAGTGATAAAGTTAATTGAAGACTGTAAGATTGAAGCCTAAAACAATTGGAGTAAATTGGATTAAGACATATACTTAATCGCCGGTTAAAGTGTTAAAGTTAATTGGAGACTAATTGGAGGTGATTGGATTAAGACAGAAACTTAATCACCGGTTAAAGTGTTAAAGTTAATTGGATACTGTAAGATTAAAGCCTAAAACAATGAAACTTGATTCCAAAATTATTTGTTTAGGAATGCTTTATATGAAAGCTAAACAATGTTTATATTTTGAGGTATAATAATAATAATAATATATTTATTCCCATAAAACATATGCTGAAATACAATGTATTGGATGTGTCACAAATTCATAATTTATAATAAAAGCTAAATACAATAACATAATAATGAACTTTATAACTTTTGAGGTCCAGTTTTATAATAAACTTTAAACATACGAGTAGGTCCTATAATAAATTTCACTTTACTCTTTCGTTTCTTCAGTTATGTATATATTAACTTTAAAATTATATTTACTTCAGCTTTGGAAATGTAGAAAAGTATGGAACATTTACATTTCCATATGTTTTTTTACATTTTTTAAATCAGATCATAAAATACTCAAAACTACGAATTACAGAATTTCATTACATTTTAAAAATATATATAAAATAAATGTGGAAAATTTACAATACCGTATATTTTTACATGTTTTAAAATCAGATCATTATATACTCTAAACTTGGATTTACTAATAATCTATTTGTTATAGTCGTGACCAGTGAAACTTGGGTTCGATCCATTATTTTTAGTATTAATATGATATCTATACAATAATTACTTTAGTTTTTACTTTTATACGAGTAGGTACTATAATACATGTTACATTACTCTTTGGTTCTTCAGTTATGTTTATATTAACTTTAAAATTATATTCACTTCAGCTTTGGAAATGTAAAACAAGTATGGAACATTTACATTTCCTTATTTTTTAAACTTTTTTTAAAATCAGATCCTTAAATACTCAAAACTACGAATTATAGAATTTAATTACATTTAAAAATAATATATAAAATAAATATGGAAAATTTACAATTCCGTATACTTTTACATTTTTTTAAATCAGATCATTAAACACTCTAAACTTGTATCTACTAATAATCTATTTGTTATAGTCGGAACCAGAGAAACTTGGGTGCGATCCATAATTTTTGGTATTGATATGATATCTATACAATAATTACTTTAATTTTTACATTGACATTATCTTTATCTGACCTCACTTAGTCACTACTATAAAAGTATAGAAGGGGCAAAATATGTTTTGTTGTTTCAAATGATTAAAATAGAACATAATTTGTATGACATCAATGCAATATGAAACAAACATTGACACTAACAAAAAACAGCAATGGATAATACCCAAGTTAAGTTGGTCTTGACTATATGTAGTAGTAACTGCTATTAGACTTATCTAACTAATCTAGTTATCTATTACAAATCTAAGAAATAATAATATGCTAAGAACTAATCAATAGTTTTGGGTTCGATTCTCATCTAGGGCAACATTAAAATGGTATGATTTCAGTGCTAGTTGAAAATTTCTGTGGCACAGTGAGAAATTGACCTCAATAAGTCATCATAGTAAACGACGTCTTGATTGAAATATTCAAGTATTTTCTTGGATGAGAATTGTACTTGTAATTTTAAAAGAATGATTTTTAATTAGTTTGTAATATTATTTACAACATAACAACATAATTTAACATGTTTTTCCGTAATTTTTTTTTTTGCAAAGTTAATAAAGATTAAGAATTTTGATTTTTTTGTAAAATTCAAACTTATTGTCAACATTTTTGTTTGCAATTTTGATCTTCAATTTAAACTTTTTGGTAAATAGATTATTACTTTATTGAACTTGTTCTAATTGAACTATTGGTTTAAACTATTAGTCTTAAACTAACTATTGGTTTAAACTATTTGTCGTAACTATTTTACTGTTTTGGGTACTGTTATAATTTCATAAAGATAAAAGATAAAGATAGAACATAATTCGTATGACATCAATGCAATATGAAATAAACATTGAGACTAACAAATAACAGCAATGGATAACACCCAAGTTAAGTTGGTTTTGACTATATGTAGTAGTAACTGCTAGTAAGCTTATCTAACATATCTAATTATCTATTACTAATCTAATATATAATAATAATCTAAGAACTAATCAATAGTTGTTTGTTCGATTCTCATCCAGGGCAACTTAAAAATGTTGTGATTTCAGTTCAAATTGTAAATTTCTTTGGATTACAGTGAGAAAGTGACCTCAATAAGTCATCATAGTAAACGATGTTTTGATTGAAATATTCAAGCATTTTCTTGGATGAGAATTGAAGTTGTAGTTTTAAATGAACGATTTTTAATTAGTTTGTAATATTATTTACAACGTAACAACATAATTTAACATTTTTTTCCGTAAAAAAATTATTGCTAAAGTTAATAAAGATTAACGATTAAGGATTGCAGCACGAATTTGGAAATGTTGTTACATTTTTGTAATATTCAAACTCATTGTCAACATTTTTTTGCAATTTTGATTATCAATGTAAACTTTTTGGTTAACAGATTATTACTTTATTGAACTTGTTCTAATAGATAACTATTGGTCGTAACTATTTTATTGTTTTGGGTACTTTTATAATTTTAGTGGCCGTTTTTTTGTGTAAGGCGTATTTAAAATTTTTACTCCTTAACATATTACTGATTTACTTTATCTTTATACGAAATAAAATTAACTAATTATGCATACACTGTACTAATTTACAAGTTGATATTAAGGTAATTACAGAAATGGTCTTCTACTGGGGAAAATGAACCCAACTTTAAAGTACACTTAGCGTTTAAAAGAAAACACTTAATAATTTTTATGAATTTCAAACTGGTATCCAAAATTATGCTAATATTAAATGTCACAGGGTTAGGTTTTAGTATATATATTTACGTTATTGCTGTAAAAATTTATAATTGAACAATATATTCAGAGTTTTAAATTTTCATCATAATATTTATGTTTCTGTGCACCAATATTTTTGTCAGGAATAAATATAATTACAAAATATTGCAGGTAATGAGTTATGATTAAAGAAATGATTTTAATGATAATATTTATGTTTCTGTGCATCAATATTTTTGTCAGGAATAAATCTAATTACAAAATATTGCAGGTAATGAGTTATAATAAAAGAAATGATTTTTATTCTTATTATGTTTGACCAATACCATTTTATACTTACCTGTTACTTCCATTACTGATTACTTTATTAGTTCCTTTGGTTACTTTAAGTTACTTTTAGTTTTGTGGACATATAAGGGAAATGGCGATTATTAATTTTAAAATTATGGCCCGGTTTAAATCGAATACATAGGTTATGTAAGGTTAGGTCAGGTCAGGTTAGATCAGGCTAGGTTAATTTAGGTTTAAAAATTCAAAAATTACAAACCATTTAAAATAACCAATATTTTGGCCCGAAATAAAAATAATCACAAAACATTGCAACTAATGTGTTATACTTACAAAAAAATATAACATAACAAATAAAGAATATAACTTATAAAAAAATGATTTATATTTTTATTATTTTTAACCGATTAACCGTGTGGCTTTTACTTTGGTTTTCAGTATTCAGTATTCAGTATTCACTTTAATAGTATTTTGACTCTTTACAGAGTACATTGTCAATATATAAAAGTTATGACTTCTATTAAAATTACTTTAGTTACTGAGTGAGTACCTTGTTAGTTACTTTGGTAAATTTTTGTAATTTTTAGTTTTTTGGTCTTACATCAGGTAATTGATGATTATAAATTTAAAAATTATGCCCTGAATCAAATTAAATGTAATAATATAAAAATTGCAAAACCATTTAAAATAGCATCTTTCAAAACCTCTGAAGTTTTTGCAGCGCACATTTCATTACACTCGTCCTTTTTGTGGGTTTCCTCGCGTTTCATCCGTTTTTAAAGAGTAATAAACTTTTTACAGCTATGCGAAAGTGAAATTTCTTTTTGTCGCCTGGACGTTGCATTTGCGGTGTGGGATTCTATTAATAATTTCAGTAATGATGTTTCAAAGCGTTGCGTAAAAGTTACGTTTCCTACTGTGCGTATGAGCAATTCGCTTTTAAATTATTAAATTATTATAAAAGTGTTTGGAAATTAATTATAGGCAGGAGCAACTATAATTTAGTTATAATAATAATAATTTATGTGTGGAAGTGTGGAAATATATAAAAAAAAATTAAGTGTGGAAACTGTATAATTCCGCCTTAGTATGTAATATTTACAGTTATTTGGATTTGTGGTGTTGATAATTTCTTGCTTTAAATAACGTTTGTAAGCTTTGTATGCAATTTTTACATTTATATAAATTTTTGGGTGTTGGTATTAACGTAAAAAATGTTATGTCATTTTTGCTGATACTTTGAATATCATGCAAAACTTTCGTGGACATATAAGGAAAAAGTGACCAAGCCTAAATTTTACAAAAATGAGTTGAAATGATCAGTTCGTTGTATTTATAACGAATTGATCGTTGTATTCGCTGAATTTATAAAAGTTCGTTGTATTTATTAAGAAAAAGTTTCGATGCTGTTCACTGGAACGTTGATTAACACTTTGCAAACACAATAAATACGGAGTGATCATAGAAATTTCAGCTTTAGTTATCTATGGAAATTTTCGTCAATCTCGCCTTTCTCATTGGCTGCGAAAATTTCCATGGATATAGCTGAAATTTTAATGATCACTTAGTAATAAAAACTGGATTTATCATAAAGTGTTGCATTTTTTTTTAATATCATGCAAATATTTCGTGTGCATACAAGGAAAAGTCTAAATTTTCCAAAAAAATTGTTGAAACGTATTTAGAACATTTAGAACGTATTTAGAATATGAAGCAATTTCAATGATATTTTCTGAAATTTGTTTTGATTTGCATTTTACGAGCCTGAATTATCAAAATTTTGTCTTTGTGTTTAATTTTTCAACGTTAAGGATAACAAATCTGCCGGATAGAAATATCCACAAGAACTTAGAAACTACCTAATCAATATGTTTCCAATCTCGTTAACTCGTACCAAGGTACTCATGAGTACCTTAAGCTGTCAGATAACTATCTGTAACTTTATCAATGAATAGACAGGTACTGCAGACTTAACTCCACTGCAGATGTGGAGATTAAATGCTATTCATTCACGTTCATAAATAAATCGATGTATTTTATCCTGCCTTGGGTGAAAATCCAAATCATGCTTATTAATTAGTCGGAGTCTTAACTTTCCATGCCACTTAATTATGATTATTATTACCTTGCTGCGTTCTGAATCTCTACGTACAATTCAATCGTAATTAGCGGCATGATTAAAAGGCGTTTATAAAGGTATTAAGAGTGCAGTGTGCAGGAACTAACGTGGGCTTTTAAGGTCTCAAGGATCGCATTTTCGTGACGGCCATTCCCATCGATACACGGCTAATTCTCGGCACTTCGCGGATGATGAGAGACGCGACATTTAACGACGGTTTCAGACGGATGCTGAACAATGCTCTTCCTCGACACCTTTCACAAAGATGATTGTCCGTTTTTTTTTTCAACAGCCGGAATTCACAATTTATTCAATGACAAATCGCCACATTAAAATCATCTTAACTAGCATCGTTATTTATATAGATACTCTTGATTAGCTATGCCTTTCTTTACTTGGAATCTCAGGTATTAAATTGCCTAATATAAATTCTTCATAGATTTACATGATATTCAGGCACACTTTAGAGGGATTACATTTCTTTATTTCGGATTAATAAATGATTTCAAAGGCGAATTGTATTGACGATGTTCTGTTCTACTTTTAGCACAAATTGTTTCTTTTTCGTAGATTAATAAGTTATTCTGCTACTTCAATATTTTCAATCCCTTCAAAAACATATTAAAGAGAATGTGATAGACTTTCTAGCCGTGAAAAGTTTCTGAAACATAACATATATAAAAAGTTACGTGTATATGAAAAGTTACGAGTACGAGTTATGAATATATAGAAGGATGAAAGCAAATAAATCCATACAAAAATGTTCTACTCTACGGACTAGTATTTACACCCACTTATAAGTTTTGGAAAATTTATCTGAAATATTTTGGGGATGATTTCGGCAGTTTTAGGTTTCAAACTTAAAAGTGCACAAGTAAAAGCAAAAGTAAAAGTGCAAATCCCCAAAATATTTGAGATAAATATTCCAAACTTGAACACATCACATTATTTAGGATGGTTCATCACACCAACCAATATTTAGCTGAAAGTTTGAATATCATACAAATCTGCAAATTTTCAAAGTTTTCAGGATTTCAAACCCGAAAGTGTCCAAGTCATCTCCAACACATCACATTATTTAGAATGGATCACTATACCTACCAAATTTATCTTTCAAGCCACTAACACAATTTAGTACTATTCCAAGAAAGCTACTAATATAATTCAGAAACGCGTACCATATTAAAAATTTCATTAAACAGCACACAAACTAGAATTGGGCAAATCAACAAATGCTCAAAAATTATAACGTTTTTATAAATTTTATTCTAATCAGTAACACTTAAACAAAGTCAACAATAAAATAATTAACAAAGATTAAGTACATCATTTATTGTTTGAACATCTAGCTTCTAAAATCTTCTAATATCTTCTAATATCTGTTAGTAGCTTTGAAAGTTTTGAAAGTTTTCAAGGTTTCAAACCTGAAAGTGCCCAAGTCATCCTCAAAATATTTCAGATAAATATTCCTAACTTTAACACATAACATTATTTATGATGGTTCATCACACTAACCAATATTTACCTGAAAGTTTTAATATCATACAAATCTGCAAGTTTTTAAAGTTTTCAGGATTTCAAACCTGAAAGTGTCCAAGTCATCTTCAACACATCACATTATTTAGGATGGATCACCATACCTACAAAATTTATTTATCAAGCCACTAACACAATTTAGTACTATTCCAAGGAAGCTACTAACATAATTTAGAAACGTGTACCTTATGAAAAATTTCATTGAACAGCACAAAAAGTAGAATTAGCCAAATCAACAAATATTCAAAAATTATAACGTTTTCATAAATTTGATTCCAATCAGCAACACTTAGACAAAATCAATAACGAAATAATTAAGAAAAATTAAGTACATTATTTATTGTTTGAACATCTAACTTCTAATATCTACTAATCTCTGCTATCTTCTAATATCTTCTAATATCTGTTAGTAGCTCTGAAAGATATCTATTCTCTGTTATCTTCTAAATCTTCTAATATCTGTTGATAGACCGGAAAGATTTCAAAGTTTTCAAGGTTTTAAACCTGAAAGTGTCAAAAGGCATCCCCAATACATCATTCAGAATGGATCACCACACCTACTAATATGTATCTGATACTTTCCAAAGTTTTCAAGGTTTCGAACCTGAAAGTTTCCATGTCGTCACAAACACACCACATTATTCAGGATGGATCACCATACGTACCAATATTTATCTGAAAGTTATCAAACTTTTGAAGGTTTTAAACCTGGAAGTGCCCAAGTCATCCCCAAAATATTTCAGTTAAATATTCTAATGTTTAACACATCACATTATTCAGGATAGTCCATCACACATCCAATATTTATCTGAAAGTTTGAATACCATACAAATCTGAATGATTCATACTTTTATTAAACATAAGTTTTCATAAATGTTATTCTAATCAGCATCACTTAAACAAAATCAATAATGAAATAATTTAGAAAGATTAAGTACATCATTTATTGTTTGAACATCTATCTTCTAATACCTTCTAATCTCTGTTAACTTCAAATATCCTCTAATATCTGTTAGCAGCTCTGAAAGTTTTCAAAGATTTCAAGGTTTCAAACCTGGAAGTGCCCAAGTCATCGCCAAAATATTTCAGATAAATATTCCAAACTTTAATACATAACATTATTCAGGATGGTTCACCACACCAACTAATATTTATCTGAAAGTTTGAATATCATACAAATCTGCAAGTTTTCAAAGTTTTCAGGATTTCAAACCTGAAAGTGTCCAACACATAATATAATTTAGGATGAATCACCATACGTACCAAATTTATGTTTTAAGCCACTAACACATTTTAGTACTATTGAAAGAACCCAACTAACTAAATTTTGAAATGTGTGCCTTATTAAAAATTTCATTGAACAGCACAATAACTAAAATAGGCCAAATTAAGAAATGTTCCAAAATTATAACGTTTTCATAAATTTGATTCTAATCAGCAACACTTAAACTAAATTAATAACGAAATAATTAAGGAAGATTAAGTACAGTCATGCTCACATAAATCTAGTACAAGAAATTTGACATTGCTATATAAAATTGCTATTGTAACCTAATTTCTTGTACTAGATTGATGTGAGCATGACTGTACATCATTTATTGTTTGAATATCTAGCTTCTAATATTTTCTAATCTCTGTTATCTTCTAATATCTTCTAATATCTGTTAGTAGTTCTGAAAGTTTTCAAGGTTTCAAACCCGAAAGTGTCTAAGTCATCCCCAAAATATTTCAGATAAATATTACAAACTTTAACAAATAACATTATTCAGGATGGTTCATCCCACCAACCAATATTTACCTGAAAATTTTAATATCATACAAATCTGCAAGTTTTCAAAGATTTCAGGATTTCAAACCTGAAAGTGCTCAAGTGATCTCCAACACATCACATTATTTTGTATGGACAACCATACCTACCAATATTTATCTGAAAGTTTTCAAACTTTTCAAGGTTTCAAACCTGAAAGTGCCCAAGTCATCCCAAAAATATTTCAGATAAATATTGCAAACTTTAACACATTACATTATTCAGGATGGTTCTTCACAACAACCAATATATATCTGAAAGTATCAATATCATACAAATCTGCAAGTTTTCAAAGTTTTCAGGATTTCAAACCTGAAAGTGTCCAATTCATCTCCAACACATCACATAACTTAGGATGGATCACTACACCTACAAATATTTATCTGAAAGTTTTCAAACTTTTCAAGGTTTGAAAGTGCCCAAGTCATCCCCAAAATATTTCAGATAAATATTCGAAACTTTAACACATCACATTATTCAGGATGGTTCTTCACAACTACCAATATATATCTGAAAGTTTGAAAATCATAGAAATCTAAAAGTTATCAAAGTTTTCAGGATTTCAAACCTGAAAGTGTCCAAGTCATCCCCAACTTATCTCATTATTCAGGATGGATCACCACACCTACCAATAATTATCTGAAAGTTTTAGATACTCCTACGAATAAAAAATGGACAAATAGAAGTATTATTTTTGTTGTCACTCATATACTGAGTTTACTGAAAAAATTGAATGATAGGATTTTTAAATCATTATTTAAAATTGCATTATCGTGAAGTAACAGTAGGCTCTTTAACCGCAATGCTTTCTAAGATAAATCCTGCACCGATTAGATCAGGATTACCTCTCTAATTTATGAAGATTTCTCTTATTAAATTTTTCCTTACTTGATGACAATATCGGCGGTAATTGCCTCGATTATTCCTGCCCGGATCAATACGGATTTCTCTCCCCATTAAAGCGCGCTGCGTTTACTCCCAAGAATGCCCATTATTCAAATCGTCCTGGCACCTCCAGGCACCTCCAGGCAACCTCCAGCGGATTTCTCCAAGGACATCTGCTCGGTGCCGGGGAAGCACACGGGTGCATCAATTTCACTAATTACACGCCATTGTGCCACGCACTGAATCATCCTTATCTGCCGCATCATCATTATCGGCTTCGTGCATAATCATGACGTCTTTGAAATGTCATGTTCTCTGGAGTCCGGCTACGGGCCAGCGGGTTCCCACGGCCGAAGCCTCCAGCACGTGAAATTCTTCGGCGCAGAATGCCTAGGTGAAAAAAGAGAGTGAAAAATCGACGGATGATCTTTATTGGCCGCGGTCAAAGGTTGCTGGGCAACCCAATCGGGGGCTAAGATAAGTTTTAATGGGCTTTTAAAACAAATGAAGCGGAAAGTTCGTTCCTGATGCTCTACGGATTCTGGTTATCCTGCAGAATTTTAGTACCAAGGCGAAATATTTGGATGACTTTCATCATCAAGTATTTCTTTAATAACTACAGGCTACAGGCAAAATACGATAAAACTTAGAACAATACGTTCCAACTTAATTTTCTTCGCAAATATGATATGTATGACGTAATGTTTTTCATTTATTTTCATTAAAATGTTTTTCGTTTTTACGAATTGTGTTATAAGTTAAAAAATGGCGAAATTTTTGGTCAATTGATAGATTTTATTGATTTTCGTTTACGTGCTTTAAGTTGGATGTTCAAACAATAAATGATGTACTTAATCTTTCTTAATTATTTCGTTATTGATTTTGTTCAAGTGTTGCAGATAATACATTTTTTGAAAACGTTCAATTTTGGAACATTTATTGATTTGGCTAATTCTAGTTTTTGTGCAGTTCAATGAAATTTTTATTAAGCTTTCTAAATTATGTTATTAGCTTTCTTGGAATAGTAGTAAATTGTGTTAGTAGCTTTCTTGGAATAGTACTAAATTGTGTTACTAGCTTTCTTGGAATGGTACAATAGATACTCTTGTGCCAAAGTTTTAGGCATTCGTTCCATCATCTGATATTACTTTTTTTACATTCGAACCGAAATGAGGATCCACGACACGATTTCCTCGATACTTTCATCGGAACCAGAGTGCCTACTTATTTTGTATGGCAGTTTAATTAAGCTCCCGTCCGAGATTCATTAATCGTCGAATCGTGGGAATAGGCCCGATTTTCAGTGTGTGTGCGGACAATTAAATCCGCTTTCAATGATGAACAATCGGCGAAAAAATCGTTGGGAATCTAACATTTGTGGCGCTCGTTTTTAATTCGGTATCATCTCGGCGAATTACAATAATTACGCGAGTCCGATTTGAAAGTGCGCACGACGATCTCGTCCTTCGCATTTATTGCTCTATCCGTGTCAGCGGACACCAGAACGCGCGAGGATCGAAGGGAACAAGATGATTCGAGATGACTTCATGAGCAGCTACTTCAGGTC
The DNA here is from genome assembly GCA_951805005.1 of Othius punctulatus. Taxonomy (NCBI): domain Eukaryota; kingdom Metazoa; phylum Arthropoda; class Insecta; order Coleoptera; family Staphylinidae; genus Othius; species Othius punctulatus. The sequence continues at coordinate 21,838,122 of OX638143.1, forward strand.
ATGGATGCAGATTTTTTTTCATCGAAGATTGAAGGGATTGGCACAACCTGCAATTAGATTCCATTGAATCCAACTCACAGAAATACGAAGAAGATGATTTGAGATGATTCATGGGCAGCTACTTCAGGTCATGGATGCTTTTTTTTAAATCGAAGATTGAAGGGATTAGCACGACCTACAACTAGATTCCATTGAATCCAGCTCACAGAAATACATCAATTATCAAAAACTACTTTTGAATGAAAAATCTGATTTTTGCAAACATGAACAATTGGGAAGACTCGTAAACCAACTCATAAATTTAAATAGTATTCATTAAAGTATACTTACAGAAGTTTTGGACATTTTCTGACATGAATTTTCCCGTAAAATTTCCTGTAACAATTCCTGTAAAATGTTCATTAATTTTGAAAAATAGAAGGGAAGAATATAACTTATAATTACTTTATTGCTAATGGCTATAAATGATTTCATGGGCAGTTCGGTTAGGCCATGAGTTTTACCTTAATAAAAATGTATTAAATAATAGAAAATATAAAATATTTCATAGCAAGCAGTAAACTGCTTGTTACTAAAACTATGCATTAAGCTTCATTAAGAAATAGAAAAATCTTGAAACTTCCAACATGGAATGTTGTAGCTAAATTATCCATCAATATTATAGAAGTTATAGGAGAATATAATAGAAGATTTTTTTTCCTTGGGTTGGTTCTCGGCACTTCGGCAAAAATTCTAAATGGAATAAAAGAAAATTGACTTACCTCAATTGGAAAAGTTGGATTACCTTTACCAAATCTTTGATCCCATTTACATTGAATCAATGGAAGTATGTTTATGCACTCTCAGGTTTAGGGTAATAAAACCTTTTTGTTTGCATTAACACCAAAAGTTTTATTACCCTACACCTGAGAGTGCATACACATATCTACCTCATAAATCAGGATGGATCCACACACATTTCAATATATTGAATGAGTTATGGACTCATACGAGTATTAAATTTTCGTATAAAATCACTAATTTTCACTATTTCACACTACAAATCACTTCACTTTGAAGACAAACGAGAAGATGACAATTCAAAATGGATTCATAAGAGATTAGGTGCAAGGGTGCACCTTTTTGTACTAAATATGACTGGATAAATTGTCTTGAACTAATCATGTGGTAATAATTACAAAAAAATTCATAGAAAGTGATATAGCACAGGCTAACTGATACAAAAAATTGGTTCGCCTTTTTCATTCATCAAATCTTCCGTAGGTAATAAATACATTTTGAACTGTCAAAATTAAACAATTACATTAAACATTAAATTCAATGAAATTATTTAAAATCTTCTCAATCTTCAAGAATCGAAGAGAATAAGTTGACTCAAAATAACCTCTTGATAAAAAATGAGATCAAAAGTTGGCTTACTTATAACTTTTGAAGAAAAGTGTTTTTTTAAATAAATCTTTACTAAAATTTGATAATATATGTGCTCTGTAAATCAGACTTGTTGAATACTTTTTCTTTCATTGCTTTTTTTAAGATTACCTCTGTTTTAAACTCTGTGATAGTAAATCATTTAAAATGATTAAACTTTTGAGGAACTCGACCAAGACATGGATGGATCTTCTTTGTACCAAAGATTAAATGATGGATTATCTTGATCTAATCATAATGCGTTAAAACATAATTACAAAACGTTTCATGAGAAATGAGAAAAAGGAAAAAAAAAGAGATGAAAAAATTGCTTCAGTTTTACACCACCTCAAACATCTCATCTTCAAAAAAGTAATGAATAAACCTTGAATTTTGACATTCAATCATTTAAAACTTTATTAACTAGAAACAAAAACTTTTACTAAATTTTGATAAAATATGTGGTCTGCAAAACAGGCTTGCTGAACTTTTTTACTTTTTATTTTTTTACTACTTTTTCTTTCATTGCTTATTTTAAGATTACCTCTGTCTTAAATGTTGTGAGAGTAAATGATTTAAAATGATAAAACGTTTGAGGACCTCGACCAGACATGGATGCATCTAATTTGTACCAAAGATTAAATGATGGATTATCTTGATCTAATCTAAAGAAAAAAATGAGATGAAAAAATTAATTCAGTTCTAAACCACCTCAAACATCTAATCTTCAAAAAAGGAATGAATAAACCTTGAATTTTGACATTCAATCATTTAAAACCTTATTAACTAAAAACTATTTTTTTAACTAAAATTACATAAAATATGTGGTCTGTAAATCAGACTTGCTGAACTTTTTTACTTTTTATTTTTTTACAATTTTTTCTTTCATTGCTTATTGTAAGATTACCTCTGTCTTCAAATATTCAAAAAAGTAATGAATAAACCTTGAATTTTGACATTCAATCATTTAAAATCTCATTAACTGGGATAATGGAACAGAATAAAATGAATAAAATAGAAAAAAATTAGATGAAAACGTTGCTTAAGTTCTAAACCACCTCAAACATCTCATCTTCAAAAAAGTAATGAATAAACCATTAATTTTGACATTCAATCATTTAAAATCTTTTTAATTAGGAGAATCAAACATTAAATCACGAAGCTAAAATGATTTCACGAAGTGTCCGTTCAAGTAATGATTGCATCTTCTTTTGTGTTGAAGATTATATGACCACCATCTTCACCAATAACATTAAATTTCGTCTTAAGATTTAAGGTATGTGAGAAACAGACAAAAATGAGATAAAAAATTGGTTCACTTATAACTTTTGGAATAATATTTAAATATTTTTTTCTAAAATTTGATAAAATATATGCTCTGTAAATCACACGTGCTGAATACTTTTTCTTTCATTGCTTATTGGTATCTCTTAAACGTTGTGATAGTAAGTCATTGATCTTCCTAAATCGAAGATTTAAAATGATTTATGATCAGCTTGACCAGGTCATTATTTATAATTTTGTTCCTAAATCGAATATTTAAAATGATTTAGGATCAGCGTGATGAGGTAATAATTTCTAATTTTGTTTGATTCAATGCTCCAACTATAGCTGATTCTTCCTACTGATTTTTTTAGAATAAGCACAGAAAACGATATATTCGTGGAGAAATTAATCAAATTTACTATTGTTCTGGAGCAGAATCGAAATAATTATGAATGGTTGCAAAACTGTCTTGACCTTATAAAATTTTAAATATTTTTATGCGTAGTCTCTTCTGATTCAAAAAAATAATTAGAAACTATTTAACAGTATGTAAGAAACAAATTGCAAATTCCTGGAAAAAGTTTATTGCACCCAATATTTAATATGATTAAGCCTTGCACTTTTTGACATGGGCACAATCTTCTATAGAAAAATCCATGAAAATTAAATAAAAAATAGAGAGTGGAGAGAAAAATGATGTACAGATAGTTTTGTAATGGATCTGGATTTATATTTTCCTTTTCAATACTGCATCTACAAAAAAAAAATCAATTTACAATTATATTGTATTTAGGTATGGTGTATCATCAACTGTACCCAAAATTTGTGAAATGTTATGAACATATTTTTTAAGCTATAATTAGATTACTTCTAATTATAGTTTAAAAATAGTGTATCGTGAACTTTACCCAAAATTTGTGAAATTTTTTGGAAACATTTTTTAAGCTATAATTAGACTACTTCTAATTATAGTTTAAAATTGTTTTTCATAAAATTTCGCAAATTCGGGTTGGTTCAGTTCACGGTACACTATACCTAAATACAATGTAATCTTAAATTGAAAAAATCCAGAAAAAAACTGACTTTAATTTGCTGTAGTTAGAATTTTGATAGCTGTCCTAAGAATGTATCATGTAGAAAAAATACTAGAAAAACGTGAATATCTCTGCCATTACAGCTTTGGTAATAATAACTGTTGGCAATATAGTGCAGAAAAATGCAGGCATTTATTTTCTGTAGTCAGAAATTTGATAGCTATCATAGAAACCTTCAAATAGAAACAATATCAGAAAAACGTGAATATCTCTGTCATTATAGCTCTGAGAATACTAAAATCTGGCAGTATAGTGCAGAAAATTTCTGGTTTTAATTTGGTGTAGTCAAAAAATCTGGATTTCATTTGGTATAGTCAAAAATTTGATAGCTGTCATAGGAATCTATTAAATCGAAAAAATAACAAGAAAAACGTGAATATTTCTACAATTACAGCTCTGGGAATAATAACTATTGGCAATATTGTGCAGAAAAATTCGGGCATTAATATGGTGTAGTCAGAATTTTGATAGATATAATATTGATATGATATTTTGATATCATAGAAAGTTGTCAAATCGAAAAAATAACAGAAAAACGTGAATATCTCTGTCATTATAGCTCTGGGAATACTGAAATTTAGCAGTATAGTGCAGAATATTTCGGGTTTTAATTTGGTGTATTCAAAAAATCTGGCTTTAATTTGGTGCAGTCAAATTTTTATAGCTGTCATAGGAATCTATCAAATCGAAAAAATAACAGGAAAAACGTGAATATTTCTGCAATTACATCTCTCGGAATAATAAAATTTGGCAATATCGTGCAGAAAAAATCGGTCATTAATTTGGTGTAGTCAGAATTTGGATAGATATCATAGAAAGCTGTAAAATCGAAAAAAATAACAGAAAAAATGTGAATATCTCTGTCATTATAGCTATGAGAATACTGAAATTTGGCAGTATAGTGCAGAAAATTTCGGGTTTTTATTTGATGTAGTCAAAAAATCTGGCTTTAATTTGGGGTAGTCACAATTTTGATAGCTGTCATAAGAATCTATCAAATCAAAAAAATAACAGGAAAAATGTGTATATCTATGCCAATATAGCTCCGGGAATAATGAAATTTGGCAGTGTAGTGCAGAAAAAATCGGGCATTAATATGGTGTAGTCATAATTTTTAAAGATATCATAGAAAGCTGTCAAATAAAATCTGTCATTATAGCTTGGAGAATACTGAAATTTGGCACTATAGTGCAAAATACTCAGGGTTTTAATTAGGTGTAGTCAAGAAATCTAGCATTAATTTGGTGTAGTCACAATTCTGGTAGCTATCATAGGTATCTATCAAATTGAAAAAAATAACAGGAAACATGTATCTATGCCATTATAGCTCCGGTAATAATGAAATTTGGCAGTATAGTGCAGCAAAAATCTTGATTTAATTTGGTGCAGTTAGAACTTTGATAGCTGTCATAGCAATCTGTCAAATCGAAAAAAAAAGGGCAAACACGTGAATATTTCTACACATTACAGCTTTGGGAGTAAAGAAATTTGGCAGAATTGTGCATAAAAATTCGGGCTTTAATTTGGTGTAGTCAGAATTTTTATAGTTATCATAGGAAGTTGTCAAATCGATAAAATAACAGGAAAAATGTAAATATCTCTTTTACAATACCAAATTTTACAATACCAATACCAATAACAATTACCAAAATTATATTCTTCTTCGATCAAATTTTGATTTTACTATAATTACACGTTTATCATAAGTAAGCTTGATAGTTTTTGCCAAAGTTTGATAATAATTTCTAAAAACGTACGTGAAATTATGAGGTGATTTTCCATTAATTCTTTTTAGTTTTCTTTAGTATTATTTAGCATTCTTTAGTATTTTTAGTTTAGATTTTAAGTATTGATCTTTAACATAGTTGTCTTTTGTTTTAAATATGTCTAAAATTATTTTTATTACTTTGTACATTTTTATAATTAAAATTAATAAACCTCGGAGTTTTCAAAAAAATGAATGGTACATTAATACTTATAAAAAGTCGCAATAGTCCTTTTCCACAAAGACATTGTGTGATGATGATTGTGTCATCTTCAGTAGACATTTGATACTGTTACATTAGTACCTACTGTTATTTGTTACATTAATATTTCACTATTCAAATGTGATGAAAATGTTAAAATTGAAAAACGCTTTTGATGATTGTCAGATATTTTTATTTCTTAATGTTGAGAATTAGTCGTGACCCAAACAAATTATTTATAATCATGATAATTACGAGATAATTAATTACAGTCAGCCATCGCAATTAAGTAATAAATTGCAGCCTTTTCATGTACTGATATGGTTTTTCGAGTGGTGGTTAAAATTTGCATCTAATGCTAAATTGATTGTTGTTAATGAGCTTTAATTATTGCACCCAGTAAACTTATCTCCACTAATCCATTGTAGTGGATTAGTATGCAAAAATTAAGCAGCAGCTAAGAGGTCCTAGTCTTAACATTTAAGGTCCTTTGAGTGATTGCCAAAATTTGCATCTAATGCAAAATCAGCGATTGCTAATGAGCTTTAATTAACGCACCTATCTTGACTAATCCATTTCGGCGGATTAAGCATGCAGAAAATTAAGCACCAGCCACGCGATGTTATCTCTTAACGCCAGGACACGTCTCGGTCTTAACATTTAATCAATGCCCGTTTACGTTTGTAATTACACTCCAATCACCATGAATGAATATCCAAAGAAGGCGCGTGGATATAAATCCAGCAATCTCGCAATTAGCAGTAATCTGCGTTTCAATTACACCTTCACCCACGCCTCACCAAAACGGCCCTGCGACGGACGCAACCTTCAGCGTGCAAAAGAAGGCATTTCGTGCCTCGTTAGGAATTTGAGTAATTGGCGGATTCTCGGATGATTTTAATGTGTGGGAGCGGAATGCCGCTGAAGCAACGTGCGCAAACATTTTGCAATTGCGCAGTGATTTGTCGTTGGTTCAAATTTTAAGTTCAAACAGATTTATATCTCAAGCAGGAAGTGTAATTATTCACCAGCAATAATTTTGTTAGTGCACGCATCGCCGATGCGTTTGCTGAAGAGCTGATAGCGAAACGTGAGTTTTCAGAGGTTCAGGTAATAAAAATAATTGTGTTTGCATGCTTGTCCTTAACATCGTTTCAGGATACTGTTACTAAAGAGTTCGTTTGTTATTCTTTAGTTATTATTTATTTTAAATATTAATTACAGAGAAACACCAATTTTGGTGAGAAAAATTGCTACAGAGCAAGTACAAGTGCTTCAGCATAATCATTAATGCTACATGCAAGTGCTACATAAGTTGAATGAGAAGATCTCTGTAGCATTTGCTTACAGGCCTAGAGAAAAAAATCTTGAAATATGGTTTTCACCATAGTTCTTCATTTTCACAATCATAAATTTGTACACAATTTATACGTCTATTTTGATTTTGCACTTCTTTGCTATAATTCTTCATCTTCACAACCATAAACTTTAATACTTTTTTTATTAAATACTTTTATACACAATATTCTATTGATTTTGCAGTTTTATACTATAATCTTCTTAGCCTGCCAATATTAGTGTTCCGAAATATTCAACACAATTCTTAACTCCTAATTTTGGATTTTGCACTACAATCAATAATCTGAAATTGGGATCTTGGTAGGAACAGTCATGCTCACATAAATATATTACAAACAAATTGACATTGCTATATAAAATTGTTATTCTAATCTAATTTCTTGTACTAGATTTATGTGAGCATGACATATTTTCAAAGTGCACTATTAACAGTACATGGGATTGCCTGCTTCAGATTCCTCCACAGTTTTACATCTCAACATTATTTAACTTTTTCGCTCGTTTTAATTTCGCACCTCACAATATAATCCTTCGCCATTAGAGTACTGCAACATTAAGTTCGTTGCCCAATCCTTAATCTTAATTTAATTTTGCACTTTTGCACGCAGGACGGACGATAAGTTCACGCGAGCGGCAATTACGCTCTTTTCTCATGCGTCCGCAATCCCTCATTCTTCGCTGGCCGTCTCGCATTTTTCAAAACGACACTTTACATACTCCCACACAATTAGGCACGAAAAATTCAACCATTACCGAGTTAATTGTGCACAATTAATTGTTGCACTGATCGAAATTAACTGCCAGTGCAATTTGGCCAATTAAACGATCGCGTTGGGAAACCGGTTGGAGGCGGTTTTCGCAATTTTTTTGTTTTCAGCCAAAATTAAATTGCGTTTTGGGAAAAGTCAAATTAATTGGATAATTTGATGGTTTAAAATAATTGAAGATATTTGGAAATATAATTTTCTTGTTATGAGCTCCTTTGATTCCATTAACCAAATCATAAAGTTAATCAATATCTTTCTTAGAACCTAATATACTGCGACTACATTAGGAACTAAACCAATTAATCAATTTAATCAATTTCTTTGTTAGAACTACTACGATTCTATTTGGAACTAAACCAATTAATAAATAAATCAATCATACTATTTCATTGACATTTTAATTTGCCTAATCCGACAATATATTTACTTTTTTGTAAGAACTACTACGATTCGATTCGGAACTAACCCAATTAATCAATTAATTAATCAAATTAATATATAGTAATTTATCTTGCCTAATATGACCATATATTTACTTTTTTAAGGCAGTAAATATTTATAAGTTCGCTGTATGAATATGTAAATTATTTTTCAGTCTTAAGGCATTAAATTTCATTTGTTTTGAGCATCTATGTATTTAGAACTGAGCCTACGTAGAGTAGTAAACTGAATCTACATTCGTGGGTCGAAACTTGCCCGGAGCCATATTAAAATTATTCAATTTCACTCCGTATATTCCTTTCGGCAGCACCTTCCAAAGAATTGATTATCAATTGGCAAATTATTGCAATCAATTCGGAGCTATATTAAAATTACTCAATTTCACTCCGAATATCGCTCTCTGTAGCACGTCTAAAGAAATTGATCGCCAATTGGCCAATTATTGCAGCCAGTTCAATAAAAGGAACAAAACTGGCAATGATTGATTGATTATATCCAGCGTTTATAAAATCATTATAAAATCATTATTGTATCATTATTGTTAAATTTAAAAAATGTTTGATGTATATAGTCAACATGGAATTAGAGAGTTGGCTATCATTTTCTAGGTGGTACTAGATTTTTTCCAAATTAATGTAAAGATTTGGAGCGCTCGTAATTTTTTTTTATAAAAAAAAATCTCAATTATCACTCCTATCCGTTAGTTACTAAATTATAAGTCCTCAGCTTTCCATAGATCGAGGTCACCATCTTTGAGCATTTCAAGTCTCATTGTTTTTAACTATATTATTAATAAAAATATATTAAAACAGCTATTTATGGTATTAGTGAATTAAATTGCTTTATTCACTTGTATCATACAACATTTTTTCCAATTCGATATCAGAATTGAAGAATTTGCAGTGTCACATCGTCAGGTGACAACGAAAATTTCAAGGATAGTGCCTATTTACGTTGTTTTTACTTTACTCACGTTGTCAATGGTTATAGTGAATAAAGTGAAAATGTAAACATTTTATTCACCCATTCGATTAAAGTGTTGTTTTTATGATAAGATTCAATATACATAATGAGCATTTTAATAATGCGAATTGGAAACAGCATATTAGCCACCCACAATGTAAAATTTAAAGAAAAAATAAAAATAACCATCTTAAAAGTTAAAAAAAAAAGTTGTTTGGAATCATCATTCGAAAAGAATGATTTCGAAATTCGGTTTATTTTTTTATAAAAATAAAAATATATCACAATTGCAAGACGCAAACAAAATATCACAATATTTATTAGACAACGCTTTGACAAAACTTTGTCAATTATAGTTTCAGTAGAAACATTTCATGTCGTCTATTTCGGATCAAAAAATATCACACGATATTTTGGATTTTTTTAAAATAAAAACTTTGAAGTTTGTTAATTTGGACCAGACTGTAGACAATTTTTAATAAATTTAGAATTTTTGTCATAAAAATGCAATAACATATAGGAAGTGAGAAACCATTTTTATAGGGTTGTCGATCCCTTATGGGGTCTTTCAGACTTAAGCAATTATATAATTTTCTTATTTCATCATAAATATCATAAATAGTCATAAAAAATGATCGAAATTTGTGTCTTAAAGGACATAGAAATCCATTTACATGTCAATGTCATAAATATCATAAATAGTCATAAAACATGATCAAAATTTGTGTCTTAAAGGACATAGAGATCAATTTACATGTCAATGTCATAAATATCATAAATAGTCATAAAACATGATCAAAATTTGTGTCTTAAAAGACATACAGATGAATTTACATGTCAATGTCACAAATATCATAAATAGTCATTAAACATGAACAATCTTAGTGTCTTAAAGGACATATAGATCAATTTACATGTCAATGTTTTGAGAAAGCCAAAATCCATTTAGGGTTTCAGTGCTGCTGAGAAATACGTGAATGTTTAAATAAAACGTATCTTCAATTAAATCAATTCTGCATAACTATAAAACTGGATGTATGAAGCAATTAATCAAACATTATCAATCTTTATTATACAGGAGCATAATGGAAAGTGAAAATTTATGTAAGCCATATGAGAGATTCTTCATATATCGATTGATTTCTAAGTATTTTGTAAGACGAAAGTGTGCTGAGAAAAAAATACTTATTTCACTCTCCAACTGCCACAGCTTTCTCATTGCTTAATTAAATTAGTGATACGTTAATTATGCATCAGTCACGAGCAAAACTAAAGGTGTAAAGTTAATGTGATTGTAAAATAATTTTACAAAATTTGCTCTTATCATACAACCATGATTAGATTTTTAATACTGACTGTCTTATGTAATATGTTCATAAATATTTTATTATTTTGTTATTACCCTTCATGTAAGTTGATGTAGCCAAACTTTGACAATTTTAAAATGGAAGAAATTATATTTCAGTTGAGTACATAAGTGGCGAAAGAGTTTGCTAATACTCCATAGAAGTTATCTCTCAAATGTAATAAATCTCTCAAATATTAATTCTCAAAATCTCAAAATAAATCTCTTTTCTGGTTTGTTTTCGTCTCCCTTTACCTTCTTCTTCATATTCTTAAATCTTAGAGCTAGAGAGTTCCAATTTGCATCGAGCTTCTATAGTTTGGGTAACCTTCATCTTATAATTTGCTTTTATAATACAATCATGATTAGATTTTTAATACTGATTGTCTTATGTAATATGTTCACAAATATTTTATTATTTTCTTATTACCCCTCAGGTTAACACAGTTGTTGTAGCCAAACTTTGACAATTATAAAATGGAAGAAATTATATTTTAGTTGAGTAGATATGTGGCGAAAGAGTTTGCTAATACTCCATAGAAGTTATCTCTCAAATGTAATAAATCTCTCAAATCTTATTCTCCAAATCTATATATTTTAGTTGAGTAGATAAGTGGCGAAAGAGTTTGCTAATACTCCATAGAAGTTATCTCTCAAATGTAATAAATCTCTCAAATCTTATTCTCCAAATCTATATATTTTAGTTGAGTAGATATGTGGCGAAAGAGTTTGCTAATGTTCGATAGAAGTTATCTCTCAAATGTAATAAATCTCTCAAATCTAGTTCTCCAAATTTCAAAATAAATCTCCTTTCTGTTTCGTTTTCTGGTTCCCTTTACCCTCTTCTTCATATTCTTAAATCTTAGAGCTAGAGAGTTCCAATTTGCATCTAGCTTCCATAGTTTGGGTAATCTTCATCTTCTTCTTGTTTAATTTAGCAAGTTGTCATTAACTATTTGTCCTTAGCTAAGTGGTCATCGGTTTTTCAATTTTCTTCTTCGTTTAGTTCTTAAGTCCCAAAGTCACAAATGATGAAAAAAGAAATAGGTTTTTCTGCCAATATGTTTTTTAATATCCTCCTCCTTCTAGTCGTAAAGTCCCAAAGTCTTAAAAGATTCAAGAAAATATATCGTATTCATTGACAATACTATTTTCCAATTTGCAAAATTCAAAAAAGAAATGTGAAATGTTGTAATAAATATCTCCTTTCTTCTTCTATTTCTTCGCCCTGTGCCTTCTTCTTTATATTCTTAAATCTTTGAGCTAGATAGTTCAAATTTTCATCCAGCTTCCATAGTTTGGATAATCTTCATATGCTGTCATAGGTTTTTCTGCCAACATGTTTTTCAATATTCTTCTCCTTCTAGTTGTAAAGTCCCAAAGTCCTGAAAGTTTCAAGAAAATATATCGTATTCATTGACAATACTTTCTATCTTCCAATTTGCAAAATTCAAAAAAGAAATAAAATGTTGTAATAAATATCTCTTTTCTTCTTCTATTTCTTCGCCCTCTGCCTTCTTCTTTATATTCTTAAATCTTTGAGCTAGATAGTTCAAATTTTTATCCAGCTTCCATAGTTTGGGCAATCTTCATCTGCTTCTTGTTTTATTTAGCTAGTAGTCCTCAGCCACTTGTCTTTAGCTAAGTGGTAATCGGTTTTTCTGGCATATATTTTTCAATTGTCTCCTACTATTAGTCCTAAAGTACCAAAGTAATGAATGCAAACAAATATTGGATCAAATAAAGCAACTTTTTATGTTTTTATTTGCAAAATCGTAATTCCTTTATTCTTCTTTTTCTTCCCCCTCTACATTTTTCTTCATATTCTTAAATGTTAGAGTTAGATAGTTCAAATTTGCATCCAGCTTTCACGGTTTGGGTAATCTTCATCTTCTTCTTGTTTTACTTAGCTAGTTGTCCTTGGCCATTTGTACTTAGCTAGGTGTCATTGGTTTTTCTGTATGTCTACATGTTTTTCTAATTATCTCCTCCTTCTAGTCCTAAAGTCCCAAAGTCGGAAAGGATGCAAAACAAGTAAAACAGCACAAGTCGTGTCAGTGAAAAAAAAAACTGACACGACACAAAAAGTCAAATAAAATCTTGAAAAATATAATCTAATTTACAAAAACCCTTGATGATGGCTGCATTTAGCCAAAACTAGTATGGAAAAATAAATTAATATATACTAAAAGATACCAGAAAATACTTTAACAAATAACAAATCAAAATTAAAAAAATATATAATAATGTTTTCTGTAATATGCGATAATTCTTTTGAGTAGTGTATTATTACAATGAATAAATTACTCTTACTCAAACTATTTAAATCAGTTGACATTAAAGTAAAGCTTGTCATAATGATAACCAACCTCCGATAGGAGATAGAGCTTTAAGAAAAAGAATCAAATAATCAAGAGTTAAAAAATCTAGAACTTCAATCAGAATATCAAAAGTTTAGCGAGATTGTAGTAAACGGTTTTGTTAAATTTTCTTAACAAGATCCTTATGAAACAGAAGAAAATGCAAAACCATTTTTTTAATTGAAATTGCAGAAAACGCAGTTAAATGTACTAAAATCAAAATATACAATTTTGATAAAATAATCGTTTACAATAAGTTACAATAAATTTCTTAGATAAATAAATAGATATTTTATTCAACAGTGGAATTACTAAAAAGTTTTATAAACAAAATATACAATTACAAAATCAAGAAAAAAAATCTAGAATGTTAACAAAAATGTCAGAAATCTGATACTTTTAATATGTTTGTAACATTCTGGACGTTTTACCTCTGTTCATATGAGGCGTTCAGAGCTAAAGTGGATCAAGTCCAAAAATTATAGTTTTGAGATAATCAAGATTGAAGTTTATCAACTCCAGTTGAATCTTAAAGTAATTTAGAGGTTAATTTGTTTTTTATTGTTGTAGTACGAATACAAACTTAAATATGGGTTATAATTTAAAATTTCAAAAATAATAATTAAGGTGGCAATTCAATTTTAAATCAGAATTTACTGGACTTGATCCACATTAATCCTGACATGTTTTATACATAAGGTCGATCAAATAAATAGACACTTCTTATACTTACTTTTTTATACCTGTATACCTTTCTCTTTGCCTCAGTGACTACTCTTGCAGTTTTGTACAGTGGGTCTTGCTTCTCAACAAATTTAGAATTTTTCGTAGACATGGTTACTTTCGAGAAGTCGAAATCTGCATTTAAGGTATTTTTAAACTGCAGTGTCCAAGGTTGCTCACTTCATCTCTAACCACTTGATGGCCTTGATCAGTTTTTTCCTGTTGACTATCATGTCTTCAAGTTTTTTGGGGGATAAAATTTCAGGTGTTGTTACTTTGACAACCAAGGAAGGCTTCTTGGTCTTGGGTTTCTTGGCCACATGACTCCAGTCCTCGGAAGTAAATATTTGAATACACTTTCGTGACGCTGATTCTTTTACTCCGAAATCTTGATCATTAGGTAAAAATGAATGGCCTGACACCAAAAATTTATGATTAATTGTTTTAATACTTAACTCAGGATCTAAGACCAAGTTCATTAACGTGGAGGCGACTTTAATATTTCGATTTTGATCAGTGCTTGAGTTAGAGTAGAGAATAATATGTATATGGTTTTTAACCTCTTGCCTAATATGTTCAGCAAGCACAGATGCTACTTCTTGGGACCCTCTCCCTCCTTCTGTCTCGTCCCATAAATACATGTACCCATGATCATTGTGGATCAAAAGTGTACACATACATATTTCGCTTATAGTATGATATAGACGTGGTCAATTTTGGATATGGGAGGGCCTTTTGTAGGTCAAATGTTGCAACATAATATGCATTTTATTCAGCAGCTTTATCATTTTTAAGAGACTGTCTATCTTGCAAAGGTTTGGCCAAGTGCAGTTTCTTTATAATTGGTTAATTTATCAAACAATACCTTCAGATTCTGAAGTATTACCAACCAACACGTGCACAAGTACACAAACAAAAACCAAGTGCTACGATTTTGGACTTGATCCACTTTAGCGCGGAAATTTTATGAAAGTTTTTCCAAGCCAAAGAGAACTGCTGACAACTGTTAAAAAATAGGTAAAGCAGGGACTTGGTTCAATGTGGCTCCAAAAATATATACCTTTAACAAGTATTAATCCGCAACAAACTTTTGTTTTTCTACTTTTGGACTTGATCCACTTAAGCTCTGAATGCCTCATATATTGATTGCATATATGGGAAATCTATATTTCCATTTCAATCCGTAACTCTGTAACACTAATTCTATTAGTACTCTATACATCAAATGTGGTTTCTTAAGTTTCACTGCAATGTTAATGTTAATTTATAGGGTCTTTAGAAAATCTAAAATCTCCATGAAATGTTGTATGAGTTGTACGAGTTTCAATGAAGTTAAATTCATCATATTCGTGTTAAAGCTGCGGAAAAATTTCGGATATTATTTGCATATTTGGATATGATTATTAAGGTTTCTGTTATTTCAATAAAATGTATTTCACTTTTTTCGATTTCATAATGTGTATATTTTTGAGGTTTACTAAAATATTCACAATTTATAAACCTTACGATACTTTTGAGACCTTGATTAAAACTATGGATTTTTCAAGTTTTTTGATATTTTGGTTCTACGTTGTAGAAATTTCTACAAAACTTTGTGGCAATTTTAGAAATCTTAAATTTGGTGTAATTTGTATTATTTATAATTACATTTTCTGCGGGAATTTGGTTTCTTCAGTTTCACTGCACATTTGTTCAGTTTTTGCAGATATACTGGCATATTTCAGAAAATTTAGAAACATTTCTGGAACTTCTAGTAGGTATGTTTATTTATAGGGGACGTACTCAGCAATTTCTAATATCTCCATGAAATGTTGTATAAGTAGTACGAGTTTCAATGAAGTTAAACTCATCATATTCGTATTAAAGTCGCGGAAAAATTTTGGATATTATTTATATATTTTGATATGATTATTAAGATTTCTGTTATTTCAATAAAAAGTTTTGGTTTTTTTACTTTCATAATGTTTATATTTTTGAGGTTTACTAAAATATTCGCAATTTCTGAACCTTGCGATACTTTTGAGACCTTGATTAAAACTATGGATTTTTTGATATTTTGGTTCTACGTTGTAGAAATTTTTACAAATTTTTTTGGCAATTTTAGGAATCTTAAATTTGGTGAAATTTGTATTATTTATAATTAAATTTTCTGCGTTAATTTGGTTTCTTCAGTTTCACTGCACATTTGTTCAGTTTTTACAGATATACTGGCATGTTTCAGAAAATTTAGAAGCATTTTTGAAACTGTCGGTACGTATGTTTATTTATAGGAGATTAGCTTAAACTTCTGATATTTTTATAAATCTGTATGATAATTTGATAGGACTAGACGGTGGACAATAGATGAGGAAAGTTCAGATCAAGAAAACATATAAGAGGCAGGATAAAATGAGGCTACAGAAGAAGAGAAGATGAAAAAAGGGTTGTTACAACTTTTATGGTGATTCAAATGGACGATATTTTTTTTCCTGAATATCAGTTATTTTATGTTTTTCATATTTGTAGATTGTTTCCGAAGAATACGTTATTGAAGAATTTACTTTCCAACATATAAATTTTGAAGAATTCGTTTTTGTAGGACCGTTGACTGATATTCAATCAACGGTAGAACTTTGCGTCTCGATCCTCCGTGATGCCGGTTGCAATCCATTCGTCGGTTTCGTTCTGTTGTTCAGCTGCGCCCTCTCTCTTGCTATCGTTCTCACCCGGTCCTCGTTCTCATTCGATCGAATTTCGCTGCGTAGTCGTCGCTTCGTTTCGAAACCCAAAACCCAAAACCCAAAACCTTATAAGCTAATATAATCAAAGGCTTCAGACTTTTTGATTCTGATCACAAGTACTACTAGCGGGGTCCTAAGTAATACATACTGTTCAGGCAGTAGACTAGCAATAATCTCCAGTAATTTACAAATTACCTCGCGAATTTCGTGCAAGTCTTCCGTTTCGTGCCCGCACTTTCACGTCGCGTCGATCCGTCTTGAGACTTTGAGGCGCCCAAGCGCGCTTTGAACCCGCGACCGCTCTAATTGCTTCGATCTCTTCCTCGACCGGCTACGCCTCGCGCCGCCGGTGTCAAAGGTGAGGTCTTCCTTCGGCTGGGACGCGATCTGCTCCGGTAAGCTCAGCACACGCCGTCTCAGGTGTCCGTTACGTAACTCGCGTGCTCCGAAGAGCCCCGGAGGTGTCAGGAAACGAAGACTTTCACGCTCGTTACCGTTCCGAAAAACGGCTCACCCACGCACGCTCTGTGATGGATCGCGGTTTAATTGCTCTAATGATGGCAGCCGTGTAATCAGCGAGAACGAACTGGATCGCGTTTGAGGAAGAGATGCTGGGAGCTCAGGTGGCAGCTGGAGGAAATTATTTGGAAGAGCTGGTCAAAGATGACTTACATACTTCAATTTTGCACTGGAGCAAATTTCCAAAAAGTTGATCAAAAAACTGAAGACCACACATGCATTTTTGAAAAATTCCTGGAAGGAGATTCTAAGGTCCACGTACGATCTTGGACCATCCTAGATCCTTCTTCATTTTCTAAGGATACCATTGTATTAACAATTATATCCTAGGTAACTGAACCATGGCCAAGGATGATCCCCGATCGTATGGGGTATAAGTTATTCTTCATTGAAAAATGACAATAACCAAAAACACGACAGTTACACCTCAGCAGCAGGAATTGGTTACTGTTATTTTTTACAGAAGAGCAGCTTAGAATCTACTACGCCACAGCTGGAAGAACACTGAGAATTGGTTACTATCATATTTTAATGAAGAAAAATATAGAAATTTGTACGCCAAAGGTGGAGGAGCACTTTGAATTCTGGGAATTAGTTACAGTCACGTTTCAATGAAGATCAACTTTGAATCTTCTAGGAATTTTTGAAAAAAGTATTTGTAATGGACCAAAGACCAAAGTCGATAGGCCATTCCATATATCATATATCATAAATCAATTTGTACGCCAGAGGTGGAGGAGCACTGGGAATTAGTTACAGTCACGTTTCAATGAAGAACAAGTTTGAATCTTCTAGGAATTTTCGAAAAAAGTATTTCTAATGGGCCAAAGACCAAAGTCGATAGCCCATTCCATATATCATATATCATATATCAATGTATGTTATGTACTGTGTGTACTGTTATGTATCAAAAAATATTTAGATAAAAGGAGCCCTTGACATGTTGGAAGTAAGTTTGCTAGGGTACAAGAAGTGTGTTAAAATCTGGTGGCAGCAATTCATGGTATTTTGTAGGCATGCATGTCCAAGTCCTTCTTCATATTTTTTTTGCATGTTCAATAACACTGACACAGTCATAGCCGCCTCTTATCTAAATAATTGTTGATCGCACGGTATAATATACGGTGATCAACAATTATTTAGATAAGAGTAATACATGTTATAAAGATAACATGTATTATGTATGTTATGTAAATTATGTATATGAAATAAATGTTCATACTACTACTGAATTTGTGTTATACAGTTTTTAGATCAACTTATTGGTAATTTTCTCTAGTCTATTAAGTCTTCAAGCGCATGAAAACGTGTGATTAGGTGTAAATGCAAACCATTCTAGTCGGAACTGTGCATCAATGCAACCTTTACTGTAAAGAAGAAATATTGTCTTATTGAGCGCTTTTTGATGATGCTCCTATTGTTGTGTGGGAGAGGAATGTAGCTGAAGCAATGTGCACTTAAGCCACGCAATTGTGCAGTGAATTGCTGTACACTTATATTGGAAATTACAGTAATTTCACTTCGCTTGCAGGAAATAATATAATTTAATTGTAATAATTGCGTATGCAGATTTGTAGTCAATTTGTACTACATGAAATTTCGCAATATTTTTTCAAGTCCGAATCTTCGCTTTCCATTAAAAATTGATTGGGGCACTTAATAATTGCTCTTTGAGTTTCTAATGACAAATAAAAGCAATATTACAGTCTGCGAGAAACTATGCGAACTAAAACCCCATAGATTCCCATGAGAGCCATGTCTGGCAACTTCCATAATCTTTACGTTATATTTTTTATTTGAATCAATGGAGTACCAATTGCTTCCAAATTGGTTGATTTAGTTGATTCTGAACTTCTCTCTTGACTCAAGGTCCTCTAAAGCATCATCTTCGTCATCATTGATATGCCTTCCTTCTATATCTGCTTTTATTGTAATCAGGCAATTTTGCCTTTACTTTTTCTTCAAAATGATCGATCATATTCCTGAAACGTTTAACGAAATCCAAAAGTGAAGCAATCAATTTCTTACATGCTTCATCTAGACTAATTTGGGGGTCTTCCAGTGATTGACAAGTCTTATGAAATTCAAGAAAAAAAAGCAAGTAACTTCACAAATATAGCATTTCCATAAATTCAAACTCCTCCATTTTATTCAAAATATGTATGGCTTGATTTCTTGTTTCGACTTTCTTTGTAGTATCAATATGTAGCTGATGCAATGCAGAAATTATCATAATTATCAGTCATAATTATCACTTGTGGCCATTGAATGTGCATCCCATATAGTCTTTGACAAAGACTTTGGAAATTTGAATCATCTTTGAAGAATGACAACAGTACTGCCCATCTATGTGTAGATGAAGAAAATAAATTTTATATTTCTTGAAAAATTCCAAAAAAGTTTGCTGCATCTAAACAATAGTTAACTGCTGCTCTACCAACAAGATTTAGGGAATGACCTAATTATTCCATCATAATGATCAAGTTATGATATCCACTTTTGGCCATTGAATGTGCTTCCCATCTAGTCTTTGACAAAGACTTTGGAAATTTGAACCATCTTTGAAGAATGACAACAGTACTGCTCATCTATGTGTAAATGAAGAAAATAAATTATATATTTCTTGAACAATTCCAAAAAAGTTTACTACATCTAAACAACAGTCAACTGCTGCTCTACCATCAAGATTCAGGGAATAACGAGCACATGGAATATCCTTACATACTTGTTAATCTTCAATATTATTTCTTGCATACCCTTATGTTTGCCAGACATTTTGGCAGCATTATCATAGAACTGGCCTCGATACTTACTAAAATCTATTTTGCACTCATTTGTAAGGTCCGGACGTGCGGCTTCCAACAAATAATGCTGCAGTATATTTAAGTATATATGACTATTGCACACTCGGAAATGTTTTTTGGGGCCCCCAAGAAAGTGGGGACCGTAAGCTATAGCTTGTGTAGCTTATACGTAAATCCTGCACTGAACGTAAGTGGCATATTTTTAAATAGCCGATTTATTCTTATTAACGCAACTAAGTAGCTCTTACTATGGAAAAGTACTGTCTTACAGTACTTACAGTCTTACTGGCAAAGTACAGTACTTGCAAAATATAGTTTTACCCCTAAATTTGCATTATTTCTAAAACATAAGTATAGCGGTTTATAATTATAGCTAAAATTTAATGTAAATGCTATATTCTGAATTTGTTACTTGTCAAGTCTTCAACTGCATGAAAATGTGTGATTAGATGTAAATGGAAAAACAAGAATAGATATTATTAATTGATGCAGTATAATTCAGTTTTTTTAGGCACCCTCTCTTTCCCATAAAAATATCTGTATGGAATGTAGAAATCGATTTATCGATTATGAAATTGTATATTCTTCGCGATCTCTGCGGGACAAAATCTATTCGAAAATCTCTTTGAGGAAGTTGCATAACGATGGTCGCACGTTTTCTATTATTACTTTAAAAGATCGCCGACCTTGCATGATCCACCAATTAATATTGGAACAATGCGGCAGACTTGAAACCCCATCGATTCCCATGATAGTCATGTCTAGCAACTTCCATAAATTTTTTCGTAATATTTTGTATGTGAATCAATGGAGTACCAATTGCTTACAAATATCTCAATATGAATGGCAGTACAGTATTTGTGTTTTTTGTTGTGATTTCGTATTTTGATTATTAATATATTTTTTTGGTAATAAATGGCATAAATTATTTATAATCAAAGTTATAAACATATTATTATGTAAAGATAGAAACTATAGAATTTTGTTTTACTTCCTTTGGAACTTTGGGACTTTAAAGGACTAGAAGGAGGAGAAAATTGAAAACATGTAGACAGAAAAACCGATGAGTACTTAACTAAGGACAACTGACTAACGACCACTAGCTAAACAAAACAAGAAGAAGATGAAGATTACCCAAACTATGGAAGGTGGATGCAAAATTAAACAATCTAAGATTTAAGAATATGAAGAAGAAGGTAGAGGAGGAAAAAGAAGAAGAAAACAGCCATTGTTTACGACATTTTGCTTTTTCTTAAGTTTTTTGCAAATTAGAAGACATAAAGTAGTATTATTGAATACCTCCCTTTTATTGAAAAACCGATGAGCACTTAACTGAGGACAAATGACTAACGATCACTAGCTAAACAAAACAAGAAGAAGATGCAGATTATCTAAACTATGGAAGGTGGATGCAAAATTAAACTATCTAGTTCTAACACTTACGAATATGAAGAAGAAGGCAGAGGGGGAAAAAGAAGAAGAAAACAGCTAATTTTTACGACAATTTGCTTTTTTTAAGTGTTTGGAAATTAGAAGACATTAAGTAGTATTACTGTAATACCTTCCCCTTCTACCTGCTTCTTTATATTCTTAAATATTAGACCTAGATAGTTCAAATGTTCATCCAGCTTCCATAGTTTGGGTCATCTTCACTTCCTTCATGTTTTCTATAGCTAGTTGTCCTTAGCCATTTGTCCTTAGCTAAGCAGTCATTGGTTTTTCTGTAACATGTTTTTTCATTTTCCCCTCCTTCTGGTCCTAAAGTCTCAAAGTACCAAAGGATTCAAAACAAATATTGTATTCAATAATAATACTTGTTATCTTCTAATTTGCTAAAATAAATTGAATAATTCATACTTGATCTGTAGATATTGTATATATTGAAAAACAAGAAGAAAACGGCTATTTTTCACGAAATTTTGCTTTTTCTTAAGTTTTTGCAAATTAGAAGACATAAAGTAGTATTATGGAATACTTTCCCCCTCTACCTGCTTCTTTATATTCCTAAATATTAGAGCTAGATAGTTCAAATGTTCATCCAGCTTCCATAGTTTGGGTCATCTTCACTTTCTTCTTGTTTACTTTAGCTAATTGTCCTTAACTAAGCAGTCATTGGTTTTTCTGTCAGATGTTTTTTCATTTACCCCTCCTTCTGGTCCTAAAGTCTTAAAGTACCAAAGAATGCAAATCAAATTTTGTATTCAATAATAATACTTTGTATCTTCTAAATTGCAAAAATAAATTGCATAATTCATACTTGATCTGTAGATATTTTATATATTTGTATATATGTGTCAATTAAATTTAAAAAAAAAATACGGAAAAAAAAAGTTGTAATAAATAGCTCTTTTCTTCTTCTTTTTCTTTCGCCTTTACCTTCGTCTTCATATTCTTGAATCTTAGAGATAGATAGTTCAAATGTTCATCCAGCTTCCATATTTTGGGTCATCTTCACTTTATTCTTGTTTTATTTAGCTAGTTGTCCTAAGCCATTTATCTTTAGCTGAGTGGTTATAGGTTTATCTGTCAACATGTTTTTCAATTTTCTCCTCCATCTAGTTCTAAAGTCAGACAGTCCCAAAGAATGCAAAACAAATATTGTATTGAATAATAATACTCTTTATCTTCTAATTTGCAAAAATAAATTGCATAACTCATACATGATCTGTAGATATTGTATATATTTGTATATGTGTATATTAAATTAAAAAAAAAATCTTCAGATAAAAAAAATATAATCATGTCGTAATAAATAGCTCTTTTCTTCTCCTTTTTCTTCCCCCTTTACCTTCTTCTTCATATTCTTGAATCTTAGAGCTAGATAGTTCCAATTTGCTTCTAACTTCCGTAGTTTGGGTAATCTTCATCTTCTTCTTGTTTAGCTAGTTGTCCTTAGCCATTTGTCTTTAGCTGAGTGGTCATAGGTTTATCTGTCAACATGTTTTTCAATTTTCTCCTACTTTGTATTATTATTTAATACTTTGAACTATTATTTAATACTTTGTATTATTATTGTTCTTAGCTAAGTGGTCATTGGTTTATATATAAACATGTTTTTCAATTTTCTCCTCTTTCTAGTTCTTAAGTCCCAAAGTTCCAAAGGAAGCAAAAATAAATATTGGGTTGTATTGATTGTTGATAAGTTACTTCACATCTTCATTAATAATATTTTCACGAAAAATCTAGAATAATAATACAAAGTATTATTATTTAATACTTTGTACTATTATTTAATACTTTGAATTATTATTGTCCTTAGCTAAGTGGTCATTGGTTTATATGTAAACATGTTTTTTAATTTTCTCCCTTTTCTTGTTCTAAAGTCCCGAAGATCCAAAGGAAGCAAAAATAAATATTGTGTTGTATTGATTGTTGATGAGTTACTTCACATCTTCATTAATAATATTTTCACGAAAAATCTAGAATAATAATACAAAGTATTATTATTTAATACTTTGTATTATTATTGTCCTTATCTAAGTGGTCATAGGTATAAATGTAAACATGTTTTTCAATTTTCTCCTCTTTCTAGTTCTAATGTCCCAAAGTTTCAAAGGAAGCAAAAATAAATATTGTGTTGTATTGATTGTTGATGAGTTACTTCATATCTTCATTAATAATATTTTTACGAAAAATCTACCTTCTACCTTTTACATATCTTTTCTGTGGTTAGTTTTAATCTTTTGATTGCACTTTCATTAAGTAGTTTAGATGTATTAACTCTTACTATGGTAGCTCCTGGCAGAGAACAGTACTTACAAAATATAGTTTTACCCCTTAAATTTGCATTATTTCTATAACATAAGTATAGCGGTTTATAATTATAGCTAAAATCCAATGTAAATACTATATTTTGAATGTTACTTATCAAGTCTTCAAGTGCCTGAAAATGTGTGATTAGTACATGCAAAAACAAGAATAGATATTATTTTCACGAACAATCTACCTTCTACCTTTTACATACCTTTTCTGTGTTTTTTTTAAATCTTTTGGTTACACTTTCATTAAGCAGTTTAGATGTATTAACACATAATTAAACACAATTTTCAGACAATAGGCTAACTTTTCAGAAACTTATATTTAAATAAGAATAAATTTTCTGCGATTTTCAAGTTTTTGTATTGCAATGTTTTAAGTGTTTAGATATTTAGGTAGTTGACATGTATTTTTATTTTTCACTTAACTATAATTGAATGATAACTCTTAGGATACGAGATATGTAAAATGTTCATAACAACCGGGGTGTAATAAGAGGGCGTAATGCATTAATTACGCCCTAGAATGTATTTTCATATAAACAATACCAATTTTTTTTTTTAAGAAAAACTGAAACAAAATCTGGTACGCACCATGGTGTCACCGAATGATTACGCCCATCGAACGATATTCATCTCTCGGGCTAAAGTCCTTGAGCTGGATTTCATCGTTCTCCGGGCGAAATCATCGAAGTAACGCCCTTGGTGCATAAATGGCTATTACTATCTAATATAATATTTTATGTTACTAATATGTTGGCAGCAGGTAATCATGTTCGGAATATCGAATGTTCAGATGTAACTTTGAATGTTTTTGTGTTGCTTTTTTTAAACTTTTATCTGCCTACTTCTTATTTCTCCAGCCTGGTTTCTTTTCAGTTGACATTTTGTGTAGCAAAATATCAGTAATATTTACATATGAGGGTTGGGTTTGGTGAACTCCGAGGTTAAATAAAACTCAAACCCAACCCTCAACAATCAATTCAGAATTGATCGAAATACCTTTATTTATACATATTTTGAAAAGTAACAAACTCGACAAGAAAAAATTGTTCAAGTTTGATATCATTGGACATTGTTAAACATTGTACATGCCATGGGCGTCCGCAGCATCAAATATAAATCTATGTTTTGCTCCCTCCCTGAAAAAAAATTGCGCGCACCCTTGCCATCCCATAAAATAGTTCTTAGCATAGCATAGCATATGTAAGATTACATGTTTATTAAAATGTAAATATTTTACACAAAAAAGGTAGGTATTCTTAGACATACATTCTTGGCTGATAGATATTATGTGCGTAGCCCAAAAAAACTAATGCACAGCAATTGATAACGAGATCGTGTTCGGTGTCTAGAACTGGTTTAAATACCTGTAAGGAAAAAAAATGTGCTGCAACTGGAATGCCGTTAGGCTCCGGAACAAACATCAATGTGCTCACCGCTGCTAATTTGCGGAGAAATCAAATTTCTGCCTCCAAACTACAGACCGTAATTATTGTTCTCATTGCGCAACGGAGTTTCCCTCGGAGCGCAGAAAAATCGGTGATAACCATTTCGCCCGGTCTTTCTCTCGTGAATGCGGTAGCGAAAGTCTCGCGTCGGGATGCTCCTCCAACCCATCGATCAATTGCGCCGACTGTGGAAAAACGCTGAAGACGAACAATTACGGATTTATTATTCTCCTAATTGAGCACTTTCACCGTTCGCCTCCCGTGCTGTGCTAGACGCTCTGCGAAGAAGAGAATCCTGGGCTCAGGCGTGCGAAAGTGAACGCTAATTTCCACTTGTCCTCGGCGAAGCTTCTTCCTCGACGGAACGGAAACTGCCGCAATCTGCACGCCATGCACGGATTTAAATAGGCATCACTAGAAATGATGAAGACCAGACGTGTGACAATCCCATCCCGTGTTTGTTACCGATTCAGAACCACGCTTATGCAATGGTGAATGAAAGGTGATAGCCGCAATTCACTGACCTATACAGCTGTTGAATGTATAACTCATAACTTCTAACACACAGCACATAACTCGTAACTCATAACACATAACTCACAAAATCGCGTACAAGAGCTTAGGTCAGCACCTTGCCTCCTAGGCCACACCAGCTGACTTAATTGTGCAGTGTGCTGACATTTGTATACAACAATAAACAAGTTGGCAAGAATGAATTATGCAGATACAAATCAATAATTACATAAAACGGATCAACTCTTGTGAGAGCATGAGAAGTACCACTTTGCTCTACACCTTCCCACAAATCGTATAACTTTTATCTCTGATTTCGCAAATTTTTCTTACTATTTTTTTCTGTTCAAATGTCATTCTTCTGTTTTGGCTCGCTGCTACAATTTTACATCTGCATTTTTTCGTCCCACTATCAGATGCGATCTTAAGAGGCTGGATTACCTAAATTATAGAAGCAATGAACCTTAATATGAGAAATATCAAGAAATAAATTTTAGTTCGAACTGCAGTTAAATGAAAGAGACAAAACCGCGTTAAGAAAGCAAAAACGTCCAAAAACATTACAATCATTCTTGTAGTATTTAGTATTTGTAGTAATTTTCGAAGTAATATTTACGACTAAATACTAGATAAAATTATCATAGAAACTAATGTGAAATTTTCCGAAAGAGTAAAAAATTCTAAGGGTACCTACTGAAGCTTTGCATATAATGTCAAAGTGATTCTTGGACGTTGAACTTTTAAAGAATTTTAGTATTCTTGGTTGATTCTGAAATTTTCTCTACCAATCAATTCTACATCTCCTGCTCTGGTTTCATCTGACTGGATTTTTCGTTTTTTCGGATTAATTATTAGAAGTTAATTATTAGAATTAGGGGCTGAAAGACGAAAGTCGATAGCCCATTCCATATAGCATATCATATACTTCATTATCACCATACCTGCGATGTAACAAACAATGTACAAAGCTATATAGAATAAATGTTCTTACTACTACTTATTAGAAGTAGATATTAGATAAGAAACAACCATCCACTATTCGTGTATTTGATATTAGAATTAAAGAAATAATAAAAAAAAAATACCTTCACTACTACTAAAAATTATAACCCCTTTCCAATGCTGTATAAGTTTTCCCATACCCTGCATACGACAATTATATTGTTATTAAAATTGTTATTAATCTGTAGGTGTTGTAATAGGTGAAGATTTCTTCTTGACATTTTCGCCAGTCAATTTTGAAACAATTCGTTCCCATGCGCACCAAAAATTTGATAATGATTTGCTTGGATTGTGCAATCTGTACGTGGTGAACTTGTACCTCGCGGCAATTAATTTCTGCACTTATAATCGTTTGGGCGAACGACATAATCGCTGAATGGACGTAATCGCCCTGCGCATTATAAACGTATTAAAGCGCAGTCTCATGTCGATTTTGCAGCCGTATATCTTAAGATAATGCTTCCAGAGGACAATGCCCGCATGCTTCATTTGCAGGAATCAGAAATATCGAACGGTAAAAAAAAAGTGCAGAAACTGGCTACTTCTATAATCATTGATGCACCAGTAGTTTAGCACCTTGACCAATTATATTCATCAATAGACTTTTCGAACGATCCTATGCAAATGATTGTTTTACAATTAAAACTTAAATTCAGGCCAACGACATATTATCGAGACTGGTAAAATCATGTCGTTGGTATACAGGAGAAAGTGGCCAAGTCCAAAATTTGAAGATATTGATATTTTACCATCTTATTTTTTCATGACATATTTACTAAATCCATTTTCTAAGAAATTCGTAGTTTTTTCTGTAAATATTCGTAATTGACCAAGTCAAGTAAGTGGCCAAGTAAAAAATTTGAAGATTTTGATTTTTTACCATCTTATTTTATCATGACATATTAACTAAATCCATTTTCAAAGAAGTTCGTACTTTTTTCTGTAAATATTGGTAATTGACCAAGTCCATTTCTAAATTAAATGTACAGGAGAAAAAAATAACTTTAAATGATGAACAATGGACACTTTTTTTTCGGTATACCAATGATATATATTTTTTTGAAATATTGCATTTCATGGCGGGGATATGAAACAAATTATGGAATTGAATTTTGAAATTGTACAAATATTGAAGAATATCGACAATTTTTCCTATAAATTTTAACATTGTGGTCCACAATGTACTATAAGTATGTAATGTATGTAATAAATATATAATAAATCATGTATGTAATGTATGTAATAAGTATGTAAGTATGTAATGTACTAAAAGTTTCATATGCACATTAAATGTTATATTTTTGTGAGAGCACCCAAGAAAATTCAAGAACAATTTCTAATGGTTTGCCAGTCAGGGAAATAGCTATGCGCTAACAAAAGTATTACAGGAAATATTTGGATAACGTTTATAAAATTCCGTAAATGAGAAAGCACACAACAAAATGTCGAATGTATTTGCAATAGCCAGGCAGCTCTTAAATGTAAGCACTTAAATATTTTATTACAGTAAGATCATAGAAACTATAAAATATATAAAAAGATGAATAAAATTATTAATATTAAAAAAAAATCTTTAATTTAAAAAAACGAGTTTCTCAGAACTTAAACACTATTTCTAGAAAATGTTATTTTGTTTATATTATTCACGTATTAATAATATTATACACTAAAATCTGAACAGAAAACAGTTATACTCATTGGCTACAGAATTCTCTAACATCAAAGAGTGGTTTCTTTGGAGGGAAACTGAAGCAGGCGATCCCATGTACAGCTACGGACTCTAAGACTGACGCGCCCGTCCGTGCGAGCAGTCTGCTATCCTTGTCTAGTCCCACACCGTAGGAGCACGGTAGACAAGGATAGAAGACTGCTCGGACTGATGAACGCGTCATTCTTAGAGTCCGCAACTATACTGTTAAGTTGTACGTGCACGTTAAAGAACCCGATAGGGGAAAATAAAATTCTCTAACATCAAAGTACCGTTCCCTTACCTTAGAAGAAGGATTGAAAAAACGTACAAATATATTTTTTTTACAATATTTAAGGTTTGTAACTTTTTAAGTTTGAAACTGCTTCATGAATCAATTTTATTAATTTTGTCGAAAATATTAGATTTATTTATTAGATTATTAGATTATTAGATTAGATATTATCAGTTAAAATACTCGTATTGTTTAAATTTTATTTGCAAAATCTTAATTTTGCTGATTGATCGCATTGATAATTATATTATATAATATACATGTCGAATGTGAATAATATAAATCATGATAATATGATATAAATGATTTCAATGAATCAATGTACAATGAATTCATGATTTAAAAAATACTCATATAAGAAGTCAATCAATGTAAAATATTTTATAAATAACTTTAAAATATTAGAAAAGTCTAGCAATGAAATATAATATAAGTTACAGCAAAAGCCTAAATAGTTCCAGATATTTCAATGACACTCCAGAAAATTGTAACTATACTATTAGAAAATTTCAGAAATAAATTAAAACTTCAACTAAAACCTACAACCAAGAAGACAATATTGTCAGTTTAATAGTCACCATTATTGTCAATGATCAATTCGGCCAAGGCACTTAGAGAAGAAGAAGAAGAAAACGTACAAAAAGTCGACAAAGTACATTCTATAAATGATCCGCAATATCAAAAATTATAAAATTCATTGAAAATTAATACAAAATCCATAAAGTAGAAACATCTGGCTATAAAAATTTAAAAAAAGCAGTTAAAAAATGGAAAAATTCAATTAATGGAATCAAAATTCTTACAAAAATCTATAACCAATAGATGACCAATAGTGTTTCAGTATAACTACAAACTTCTAAGAAGAAAATACAATATATTTTGAAATTACACAGACAGAAATAAAAATTCTAACAATCCACAAACTGTTTTTGTTGATAATACCAATTTAACCAAATTTTAACTGATCGTATTGACTACATTAATCAAATTTATTATAAAGTATAGTTGGTGATGAGATCTGGATCATTTTGAATAATAATTTAATTATTGATTAATTATGAATTAATAATTTTACAATTTTCACTTTAATTTGTCCATAATTAAACAAATATGTTGCTATTGAACGAGTAGAAACTTGCAGGTGGTTGAAAAAAGTAGAAAACGCTGTACAAATAATTTATTAGTGCTAAGGCGAGATGAACTCTCTCCTATTTTTATATAACTGAAGCAATATTTGTCCAAGTTTCGACCATTGAGTTATGTACTTATTACATATGATTTAATCTATTATGAATGCTATTATTTACATAAAATCAAATAACACAGAAACCTCGATTTTAATCCAATAGCTGTAGAAATTGTTCAAAAGAAAAATGTAATCGATACAAAATTTTAATCTCGTAGTAAGTTTTTTTATAAATAAATATATAAAAATTAATAAAAATCATAAATAATTCCAAAAAAAATTTTGGAATTCAAGGTTTTTTGGGGTTTAGGCTGGATCCATACACATACAATTTTAGATTTATTCCATCATTCGCTAAATGATTGAGGCGCTCAGCCCTGTCCATTTTCTTTCTTTTCTTTTTTCTACTCCAGATTTTGGCCAACATCCATTCAATTTTATGGCATTTCAATATTATTCGCATTTCCAAGCTGCTTCAGATATTCGCTATTATATTAATTGTTGAAAATAAAGGCTTGATAATTACGTCATTATTTAAGTAAAGTATTCATTACTTTGTTGCTGTATCACCTATATTATTATAATAGCTATACTATACGTAAGAAGTAACTATAGTTTCAACCTCATAATTTGGTTATCATAAAACTTATAAACTACGTAAAAGTGAAATTTAATTTGTATCTTTCTGTAATTGCTGTATTTGCTAAGCAATAAATTAATATTAAAAAAAAAAATAGAATATATACAGGGTGTCTCACGCAAGTCGTTGGTTAAAAGTTTATGGAGTCCCGTACGAATTATTGCAATAATAGAGTCATGCTTCTGCTATAATATATAAAAAGTTTCTATTTCATTCATAAGAGAAATTATGAACATTTTTTAAATCGTCTATTTAAAGCATAAATTTGGGAAATAATTTTTTTCCTCCAAAACTACTCATAAACCCATAACCAACGACTTGCGTGAGACAAATAGTTTAGACTTTTTAGTAGTTTTAGTAGTTAATTAGTAGTTAGTTTAGTACTTTTAGTAGTTTTAGTAGTTTTAGTAGTTTTAGTAGTTGAGACAACACGTACGATTTTTCGGAACAATATTTAGGAATGATCTCTGCGGTCACCTGGATACCGGATTCGACCTATCGGGTCTCATCAGTCCAGTGTGAGTCCATAGTTAATTCCTATTGGCTATATTGATATCTACATTGGTAATTGCTTTTAAAGAAGATATGGCGCTCATGTGTTTCTCTCATGCATTATTAAATAGAAGTACATTTCGTACTATGTCCCTTCATTTTTTCAGTTAAAAGAACAATTCTCTTAAAATCTTGCATTGAATGCAAGAAACGCAAAGAACAGTTTTGCACTGAATCATCTTTTCCGGGATGATTAGAGTACGACCACCCATCCACTCTTCAATTAAAATAACTGATAAAGTAAAACAATCAACGTCCAATACATTCTAATGACAACCGCAATAATGATATGTAATGATCCTTAAATTACCAATGGTTGATGCTTATTCAAAAATAATTAGAGAGTAGGTAAGTTTAACTCATCTTCTTGGTACGATTGGTTGGATGGGTGGGTGGTCTCAGACTAATCATTTCCTAAATTCTATATTGATTTCAATCATCTCCAAATTCATTTCTTATCCGATTTACTGTTATTAAAAAATATTATTTTTCATACATGTCAATAGATATGTTCATATAGTACCATCTATAGTTACTATTTTTTTTTTCCACCTTTCGTTGTAAGGAAATCAAAAAAGATTATAATTCTCAAAATACAAAAGATTCTCCAAATTCATTTCATAACCGATTTACAGTTATTAACAAAAAAAAAAATGCTTATACATGTCAATAGATATGTTCATATAGTGCCAGCTATTGTTACTATTATTTATTTATTCCTTTGCCCTTCTACGTTTTAGTGTAACGCATACATTATTAATTTTTATAATATTCTCTCTACTTCCTCTTAGCTTTTGTTAATTTCTTTATATCTTCCCATGTGTTCCTTTGCCTAATTATCATTATCTAATTTATAATTACTCTGTATGATTATACCTAAATATCTGTATTGTTCTGTTCGATTTTTTTTCCTTGTGTTTTTATTTCGTGTTCCTTTTTCTCTTTGGCAATTATCATGGTTTTTGTCTTTTCGTAGTTTAGTTTCATGTTAATTTTCTTAATCTCTTTCTCAATTATTTCCATGTTGTATTGCAGTTCTTCCTCTG
Organism: Othius punctulatus; assembly: GCA_951805005.1. Lineage (NCBI taxonomy): Eukaryota > Metazoa > Arthropoda > Insecta > Coleoptera > Staphylinidae > Othius > Othius punctulatus. The sequence continues at coordinate 21,869,984 of OX638143.1, forward strand.
TTTCTGCAATTATTGCCATGTCATCCGCGAATAATAGTTCTGTTATTTTTGTTATCTCCACTTTCCAGTATCTAATGTATAGCCTTTTCATTGTTTGCAATTGTGAAAAGCAAAGCGTTTAGCACGTATCCTTGTTTTACTCCTTTCTTCGTTTCGAATTCTTTTGATTCCTCATTGTTTGTTCTCACAATATTTCTGTTTTCCCTGTAGATGTATTTTATTACTTTTATTATTTCCTCCTCTATTCCTCTTTCTGCTAGTTCGTTCCATATGATTCTCTCCTTATCCTGGTTTTCTTCTTCATATTATTCGGTTAATTCTGGTTGATTCAAGATCACCTAGGCTTTGTACCACCATTTGTACTACCTCCTTAAGAGACCACACCAACCATCTATCCAACCATACAAAGCTTACATGAATAGTTCTTGGAGAGATCTGCCTTATAATGACCAAAGTTTTATTAGCACTCAACTTACCACAATATAGCACTTAAATTATTACGTTTCATTAAGAACACCAATTTTAATGATGACACGAAATATTTACGGCACATTTTTCTCTAGTGAAATGAAACTGTTCTAGATCTGTTCATTGTGTGTGCATACAATAAATCACGTTTCTACGGTCACACAAGAATATCCGCTACAGCGAGCTCGTTTATCATATCTCGAAACGTTCCAGATTCGCCAGAAGAATCCCGCTGCAGCATCGATTGTATGGTGTCCACGTAAATCACGCTCAGCTTTCTATTCCTCCCCCGAGCAAAAAATCATCACTCCAAGAGGTCTCGCTTTCTACAGGACCTCCTTGGGTCGAGCAGCATCTTCAAAAGTGCATCCTTGAGGCCGCATTTTTGGGTCCCGAGAGACTCCCATTGCTAAAGTTTCGGAATCTCCACTTGACGGGTGATTAATTCAGCGGAATGTTTCATCTTCAGTTGCGCAGCTCACACATTTTACGGCGCTAATGAGGACGCATATTGATTGGGAAATTGTGCGAGTATGCACACAAGCTATGCAAGATTATATCAATAAGCAAATATTGCATATAATATAATATTAATTATAATAATAATAGTAATAATTGGAGTTAACAATAACAAGAGCAACTGTTAATCAGCAAGTGTTATCAGCGAATAAAGATTAATTGAATAATAAGTGTGGTGTGGTGTGGTCTCCGCACCAATGGAATTTTAATCATTAGTTAAATTTGCAATTTCTGAATTCGTTAATTTTTAATTCATTGAGAAAGTAATACCAATTTTTTTGTTTGTTTTTAATTTAGTATAGTTGCTTAGTACCTGCACCTTGTTTGTCTTTGATGACATCAATCGACAATGAAATCGATCTCACAAGTGTTGCAAAAACTATCAAGTAAGAACGACTGCATATAATTGTTGACAAATATCAAATGTTAGAATATTCTAATTATACGGTTTATAAAAAATGTAATTAAATGCTAAATATTTTATCTATTATTATCATATTATCTGTTTGGCATTTTTAATGATCTGCAAATCAAGCACGATAATCCGTGTCTCTTACTTGAACATAATGATTAGTTCCTAAGCCCAAAAATGCAAACACAATAAAGCCCCAATGCATTAACGCAAAGTAATTTTTAATTGTTGTTGACCCATCGCACCTAAATACCAGCATGGGAATTTCGCAATTAACATCTTCATTATATCCTCCGTGTAATTTTTTTTTTCAAACTTGTGGCGCACCCATAAGGCGCTGTGTCGAGTTGTCGAAATGTCATCCGTCGAAAATGCTCTTGGATTTCCAAGCAGTTGAGCAATGCCGGCGTAAAAAGTCCGGCCAATTGAGACGCTCCCGCGGCCCCAGAGATCGCAAATAACACCTTCGCGTCTTGAGCCTCCTCGTTCTTGAACTATGGTTTTAATGGGACGCGATTTTCGCTGAAAAGTTCATGAGGCGCGCGACCCGCACCGTGGAAAACCAACAAAGTGTCTTCAGGGTAATTGCCTCTTCGGATTATAATCAGAGAAATTATAGATCTGAGTACCAGAAATGCAAATTGTGATAGCTAGGTTAGGTGAGGTTGGGTTCTTTCAGTAGTGTTATGGCAAAACATCTGCCAACACGAAAGCAACTAAAACAAAAAAAAAGAACAAAACATAATGGACATAAAAGATTAAAATGGAACAATTATCACGAATAAAGACAAGATAATGGAAAGATGGAGACAATATTTCAAAATCACAAAACTACAAAACAAAATTTGTTACAATTCTAAAGATTTGGATTGTTGCATTTAAAAATATAACAAATTTGGACAGTTCCAATTGAAAATATTAAAAACTTAGGTATTGCAGTTGGAAAATTTGAGGAATTGTGTCAGGGGAGGTTGAAATATTTAAAATTTTCATGGTTTTAACAATTGCAACTGGAAATATTACTATTTGGATAGCTGCAGTTAAAATAACCTCGATTCCAGTTTTAAATTAGTTCCAAATTTATTACAATTCTACAGATTTTGATAATTGCATTTAAAAATATAACAAATTTGAACAGTTCCAATTAAAAATATAAGAAACTTAGATATTTCAGTTGGAAAATTTGAGGAATTTTGACAGGTAAGGTTGAAAAATTTACAATTTTCATGGTTTTAACAATTACAACGGAAAACTATTTTGATAGCTGCAGTTAAAAATAAGCCCAATTTCAGATTTAAATTGGTTCCAAATTTGTTACAATTCTAGAGATTTTGATAATTTCATATGAAAATATAACAAATTTGAACAGTTCCAATTGAAAATATAAGCAACTTAGGCATTTCAGTAGGAAAATTTGAGAAATTTTGAAAGGTGAGTTCGAAAAATTTACAGCTTTCATAGTTTTAACAATAGCAACTGGAAGTATTACTATTTGGATAGCTGCAGTTAAAAATAAGCACGACTCCAGATTTAAGTTAGTTCGAAATTTGTTACAATTTTGGAGATTTGGATAATTGCATTTAAAAATATAACAAATTTGAACAGTTCCAATTGAAAATATAAGAAACTTAGGTATTTCAGTTGGAAAATTTGAAGAATTTTGACAGGTGAGGTTGAAAAAATTACAGTTTTCATGGTTTTAACAATTGCAACTTTAAATATTACAATTTGGTAGCTGCAGTTATAAATAAGCCCGATTCCAGATTTATATTAGTACCTAATTTGTTACAATTCTACAGATTTAGATAATTGCATTTAAAAGTATAACAATTTTGAACAGTTCTAATTGAAAATATAAGGAACTTAGGCATTTCAGTTAGAACATTTGAGGAATTTTGACAGGCGAGGTTGGAAAATTTACAATTTTCATAGTTTTAGCAACTGCAACTGGAAATATTACCATTTTCATAGCTGCAGTTAAAAGTATGCACGATTCCACATTAAAGCTAGTTGAAAATTTGTTACAATTCTAGAGATTTTGATAATTGCATTTAAAAATGTAACAAATTTGAACAGTTCCAATTGAAAATATAAGAAACTTAGGTATGTAAGTTGGAAAATTTGAAGAATTTTCACAGTTAAGGTTGAAACATTTTCAGGTTTCATTGTTTTCATAGTTACAACTTTGAATATTACTATTTTGATAGCTGCAGTTGAAAATTTGTACAATTCCAGATTTAAGTTAGTACCAAATTTGTAATAATTTTAGAGATTTGGATAGTTGCTTTTAGAAATATAACAAATAAGACAGTTCCAATTGAAAATATAAGAAACTTAGGTATTTCAGTTGGAAAATTTGTGGAATTTTGACAGGTGAGTTAGAAAAATTTACAATTTTCAAGCCAGATCTACTACAAAAGCTTAATATTTGACAGATTTAACCATATTGATTAATGTTTAATGTTTCAGTCAAAAATTTGACAGACTTGGAATTATATTTACAGTAGTTAGTATTTACAATAGTTCTAATATTCGATATTTTTAAACAAAAAATGACATATCTCAAGAATCCATCATTGGATCTAAATTTAAGTATGCCCATTTAATATCAGTATATCAGGCTACAGGAAAAATAAATTACATTGATATTGATACGGTGGTTTTTGAAATATCGCTGTTGATATATGAGTCTAATTGGAGATATACTTTATATAGTTCACATATTCGATATTTTAAAATATAAATTGATATATCTCAAGTATCTCTTATTGGATATTTATTAAATTTCAGATATCGAATACTAGTATACCGGTTTATATTATCACAAAATTTCTTTTACATTGATATGTTAATTTTTAAGAGTCCGTTATTTATGTAAGGAAAATTGAAAATAACAGCTTCGAATATTCGATATTTGCAAACAAAAATTGATACATCTGCAGAATCCCTCATTGGATTTAAATTAAATTACACACATTCAATACCAGTATATCATGCTATAGCAGCCATAAATTACGTTGATAATGATACGGTGGTTTTTGAGATATCGTTATTAAAACGTGAGCCTTATAGGAGGAACATATAAATTGTTCGAATATTCGATATTTAAAAAAAAATGATGTATTTCAAGAATCCATTATAGGATCTGAATTTAACTATACCCATTGAATAGTTTCAATTAAAAATATAAGAAATTTAGGTATCACAGTTGGAAAATTTAAGGAATTTTGAGGAGGTGGCGGTAAAAAGTTTACAATTATCACAGTTTTAACAATTACAACTGGGAATGTTACTATTTTGACAGGTGCAGTTAAAAGTAAGCCAGATCTACTACAAAGCTTAATATTTGACAGATTTAACCAGATTGATAAATGTTTAATGTTTCGGTCAAAAATTTGACAGACTTATATTTAGAGTAGCAGTGTAATATTTAGGAAAATTGAAAATTCGTTTGTTTTTGTTTAAACCTCATGAAATTATTAGTTAAATTTGATGATTATTTAATGATTTACGGAAGTAGGAAATATAATTTTGGTTTTTGGAAATATAAACGAGGGATGATTAAGTTTCAGCTCTAGTTATCCATGGAAATTTTGGCAGCCAATAAGAAAGACGACATTGATGATTTCGCCTTAGAAATTTTCGCAGCTAATAAGACAGGCGAGATTGATGATTTCGCCTTGGAAATTTTCGTAGCCAATAAGAAAGGCGAAATCCCATTGGCTGCGAAAATTTCTATAGATAACTAGAGCTGAAATTTAAATGATCACTCTCAATACTATTATGTTAGATATTAAATCTGATATAAAATTGATGAAAAACTAAGGTAACAAAACTGATTCTCAGTTACGCCTCATAACCTCGTGATTTACAGTACCGTGCATGTAGACCAGCTGTTACATTTCTGAGCAATGTGAAGACATTTCCGTGAATCTCGGATCACTTTCAAGTCTGGCTTGCAAAACCCACGGCACATTCAATAACGATTCCTCTCGGACACATGTGGGGCAGCACTCAGCGTAAAGGTCACGCGAGCGCAATTTACAGCCTCAATTAGTGCTCTCCATTAGATGAACACGTAAAGCCGAGCGGACGAGATGAGGACCATTTGGGTCCCATGGGACTGCCAAAGGTCTCCTTGCCCAACCGATTGCATTTGGGCAATCAATTGATGAATTCCTCAAGCGCATCGCACTTTTTGCTGCACTCGTCTTGGTGATTGAAATTTCTTCGTTGCGCAATTGGGTCATGATCAATTAGCATCTCCGAAACGATGTTTTTTAATGCGAATAATTATGGATTTTTTGCATTCCTGTAATGTTCAACTGACAGATTCTTGCAGTTTTGCGCATCATTCATAAATCATGGATTCACAAAAAACTGCAACATCAAATTTATAATCCCGTTTGGATGACCTTCTCGTGCTTTATCAACTTTTTGCTTCCGAGTAACGAATTTGATTAGGTCAAGATGATCCACAGCCAAAAAAAAACAAGACTTCAAAGATGAGTAGTTGTCTTGCAGATCAACTAATGATATCATCGTTGCTGCAATATATTGTTAATCAGTTATTCTAATGGAAACAGGTTTTCATTTTTTAACATTAATATCAATAATAGGCTATTTAGCGTCACCACTTAAGACTCTGACTAATCAATAGCTTGCCTTCCACTTTTGTTTAAAGAAAATTTAAAATTGTTTCTGTTTGTATATTTTCTATTAAAAACTCAATCCGTAAAATTTTCTCACTTTGATAAAATTTAATGAATACATGATTTATAATTGCTCAACATTAATTTTGAATAATTACCAAATAATCTCCGCCTAAGTATTAAAAATTTACTACGTACGAGGAACGTCTGACATTAACTAATTAAAACCATTGACGCTCCTTGGAATCCAAGAATCTTCGCAATTCGGCCGCAAAAAAAAACTCATTAGCTTATGATCTCGATTAAATCCGAATCCAAGGTAACCCAAAAAAAAAAAAAAATAACATCTCGTAAATTCCTCACGACGCTGAATTTTTAATGAATACTTAAGCGCTAACAACTCCGACAAACATTGCATCTCCACATTTACATAACGCTCTCTTTGCGCAAGTCGGCCCATTCAAACTCAGGCTCTGGTCTTGTTTTTTTTTTCTTCACTTCTTCTGGACTTCTTCGCCGAGGATTGCACTGGGATTACCGGGTAATTGCGCCAGTTTCGCAACGCTCGCGTGAATTGGCGCTGGGACTGACGCGATGACAAAACTCGTCTCTCGATTTCCCAGCAATTAGTCGGGTTTGTTCTTCGGTTTTTTTTCCTCCTCCGTGTTCGCATTGTGCCCAGTTTCATTTTGGCACGAGGTCGCATGTCCACTTGGGCCATCTAACAAACAAGAAAAAAATGACAGAGATTCGCAGGCACCAAATTACTACAAAAAATGTCTAAGTACAAAATAAGCAATTGGTTAAAAAAATATATTTACACGTTAAATTTTATTTCAATCGCTGGATAATCATGTTGGGAAAGTATTAAGAAGCTAAGAAACGGCATTCGAATAATGCTTCCTTAATTTAAAGTATTTTCTGAAATTTGATTAAATTTGGTCAGGTAAGATATTCAAAAATGATTTACATTTAAGATTTGATTTCAACCACTGGATAAGCATTTTGGAAACTTCATAAAATGCCCAAAAACTATATTTGTTTTCTGTCAGACATAGTTTGAAATTTGGTTAGTTGGGTTAGGTTAGCAAGGCAAGTGTATATTAGGCCAGGCTATTTTTGACAGTTAAATAAAAAGTCCAGGAATGTGATTGAAATAACATATTCAAATTGGTTCTCAAGCATGTTCTGAAATTTGATGATATATTGATTCAGTGTTCATTTAAACAATCCAATAGAGAGTTTACGAACGACATTCATGTAATCGATTTTGGTTTATTATCAACTATGATATGCTAGGTCAGGTCAGGTTAGTTTAAGTTAGGTTGGATATAGGATTTTCAACCAAAAAATGACATATCTCAAGAATCCATTATTGGATCTAAATTTAAATATACCCATTTAATATCAGTATATCACGCTACAGGAAAAATAAATTACATTGATATTGATACGGTGGTTTTTGAAATATCGTTATTTACATATGAGCCTAATTGGAGAAATACTTCAAATAGTTCTAATATTCGATATTTTCAAATACAAATTGATATATCTCAAGTATCTCTTATTGGATATTTATTAAATTTTAGATATCGAATACTAGTATATCAGTTTATATTATCACAAAATTTCATTTATATTGATACGCTAATTTTAAAGAGTCCGTTAATTATGTATAGAAAATTGAAAATAACAGATTCGAATATTCGATATTTGCAAACAAAAATTGATATATCTGCAAAATCCCTCATAGGATTTAAATTAAATTACACCCATACAATACCAGTATATCATGCTATAGTAATAATAAATTACATTGATATTGATGCGGTGATTTTTGAGATATCGTAATTTAAATATAAGCTTAATTGGAGGAACACTTAATATAGGTATAATATTCAATATTTTCAGACAAAAAATGATATATCTTAAGAATCCTTCATTGGATCTGAATTTAATTATACCCATTAAATGTCATTATATCACGCTATAGCAGCAATAAATTGCATTGATATTGATACAGTGGTTTTTGAGAAATTATTATATAAATATGAGCCTAATTGGAGAAGTACTTAAAATAGTTCTGATATTCGCTATTTCTAATACAAATTGATATATCTCAAGTATATCTCATTGGATGTTTATTAAATTCCAGATATCGAATACTAGTATATCAGTTTATATTAACAAAAAAAAAAACAACATTGGCATTGATACGCTATTTCTGAGATCTCTTTATTTATGTATGAAAAATTGGAAGAAACAAGCTCTGAATATTAGATATTTGCAAATGAAAATTAATATATCTGAAGAATCCATCCATGGATATAAATTTAATTAAACCCATTTAATATCAGTATATCACGCTGTAGCAGGACTAAATTACATTGATATTCATATGGTAATTTTTTGAAATATCGTAATTGAAATATGAGCCTTATTGGAGGAATACTTAAAATAGTTCTAGTATTCAATATTTTCAACCAAAAAAGGGACATATCTCAAGAATCCATCATTGGATCTAAATTTTAGTATACCCATTTAATATCAGTATATCACGCTACAGGAAAAATAAATTACATTGATATTGATACGATGGTTTTAGAAATATCGTTTATTATACATTAGCCAAATTGGACAAACACTTCAGATATTTCAAATATTCGATATTTTTAAATATAAATTGATATATCTCAAGAATCTCTCATTGGATATTTATTAAATTTCAAATATCTAATACTAGTATGTCGGTTTATATTATCACGAAATTTATTTTATATTGATACGCGCATTTTTAAGAGTACGTTATTTAAGTAAGGAAAAATTGAAAATAACAGCTTCAAATATTCGATATTTGCAAACAAAAATTGATATATCTGCAGAATCCCTCACTGGATTTAAATTAAATTACACCCATTCATTACCAGTATATCATGCTATAGTAGCAATAAATTACATTGATAGTGATACAGTGGTTTTTGAGATATCGTTATTCAAATATGAGCCTTATAGGAGGAACATATAAATTGTTGTAATATTCGATTTTTCTAAAAAAAATTATATATTTCAAGAATCCATCATTGGATCTGAATTTAATTATACCCATTGAATATTAGTATATCATGCTATAGCAGCAATAAATTACATTAATATTCATACGGTGATTTTTGAAATATCGTTAATAAAATATGAGCCTAAATGGAGGAAGACTACAAATAGTTCTAATATTCGATATTTTCAAATACAAATTGATATATCTCAAGTATCTCTCATTGGATATTTATTAAATTTCAGATATCAAATACCAGTATATCGTTATATGTTATCACAAAATTTCTTTTATATTGATAGGCTAATTTTTAAGAGTCCGGTATTTATGTAAGGAAAATTGAAAATAACAGCTACGAATACTCGATATTTACAAACAACAATTGATATATCTCAATAATCCCTCATTGGATTTAAATTTTATTATACTCATTGAATATCAGTATATCGCGCTACAGCATCAATAAATTACATTTACATTCATACGGTAATTTTTAAGATATCGTTAATTAAATATGAACCTAATCGGAGGAACACTTTAAACAGTTCTGATATTTGATATTTTCAAACAAAAAATGACACATCACGAAAATCCATCATTGGATCTAAATTTAAGTATACCCATTTAATATTAGTATATCACGCTATAAGAAAAAGAAATTACAATGATATTGTTACCGTGGTTTTTTGAAATATAGTTAATTAAATATGAGCTTAATTGGAGGAACAATTCAAATAGTTCTAATATTTGATATTTTCAAATACAAATTGATATATCTTAAGTATCTCTCATTGGATATTTATTAAATTTCAGATATCAAATTCTAATATCTTGGTTTATATTATCACAAAATTTCTTTTGTATTGCTACGCTATTTTTGTAGAGTCCGTTATTTATGTAAGGAAAATTGAAAATAACAGCTTTGAATATTCGATATTTGCAAACAAAAATTGATATATCTGCCGAATCCCTCATTGGATTTAAATTAAATTATACTCATTAAATACCAGTATATCGCGCTACAGTACGAATAAATTGCATTGATATTCTTACGGTGCTTTTTAAGATATCGTTATTTAAATATGAACCTAATCGGAGGAACACTTTAAATAGTTTTGATATTTGATATTTTCAAACAAAAAATGACATATCACGAGAATCCATCATTGGATCTAAATTTAAGTATACCCAGTTAATATCAGTATATCATGCTATTGGAAAAATAAATTACAATGATATTATTACGGTGGTGTTTGAAATATCGTTATTTAAATATGAGCTTAATTGGAGGAACTATTCAAATAGTTCTAATATTCGATATTTTCAAATACAAATTGATATATCTCAAGTATCTCTCATTGGATATTTATTAAATTTCAGATATCAAATTCTAGTATCTTGGTTTATTATATCACAAAATTTATTTTGTATTGATACGCTAATTTTTAAGAGTCCGGTATTTATTTAAGGAAAATTGAAAATAACAGCTTCGAATATTCGATATTTGCAAACAAAAATTGATATATCTGCAGAATCCCTCATTGGATTTAAAATAAATTAAACCAATTCAATACCAATATACCATGCTATAGTAGCAATAAATTACATTAATAGTGATACAGTGGTATTTGAGATATTGTTATTCAAATATGAGCCTTATAGGAGGAACATATAAATTGTTCTAATATTCGATATTTTCTAAAAAACATGATATATTTCAAGAATCTATCATTGGAACTGAATTTAATTATACTCATTGAATATCAGTATATCGTGCTATAGCAGCAATAAATTACATTGATATTCATACAGTGATTTTTGAAATATCGTTATTAAAATATGAGCCTAATTGGAGAAATACTTCAAATAGTTCAAATATTCGATATTTTTAAATATAAATTAATATATCTCAAGTATCTCTCATTGGATATTTAATAAATTTCATATATCTATTATATTAGTTTATATTATAACAAAATTTGTTTTATATTGATACGCTAATTTTTAAGAGTCCGGTATTTTTGTAAGGAAAATTGAAAATAACAGCTTCGAATGTACGATATTTGCAAACAAAAATTGATATATTTGCAGAATACCTCATTGGATTTCAAATAAATCACACCCATTCAATACCAGTATATCATGCTATAGTAGTAATAAATTACATTGATAGTGATACGGTGGTTTTTGAGATATCGTTATTCAAATATGAGCCTAATTGGAGGAACATTTTAAATAGTTCAAATATTCGATATTTTCAAATATAAATTGATATATCTCATGTATCTCTCATTGAATATTTATTAAATTTCAGATGTCGAATATTAGTATATCGGTGTATGTTATCACAAAATTTCTTTTATATTGATACGCTAATTTTTAAGAGTCCGTTATTTATGTAAGGAAAATTGAAAATAACAGCTTCGAATATTCGATATTTGAAAACTAAAATTGATATACCTCCAGAATCCCTCATTGGAATTAAATTAAATTACACCCATTTAATACCAGTATATCATGCTATAGTAGCAATAAATTACATTGATAGTTATACGGTGGTTTTTGAGATATCGTTATTCAAATATGAGCCTTATAGGAGGAACATATAACTTGTTTTAATATTCGATATTTTCTAAACAAAAATGATATATTTCAAGAATCCATCATTGGATCTGAATTTAATTATACCCATTGAATATCAGTATATCATGCTATAGCAGCAATATATTACATTGATATTCATACAGTGATTTTTAAAATATCGTTATTAAAATATGGGCCTAATTGGAGGAACACTTCAAATGGTTCTAATATTCGATATTTTCAAATACAAATTGATATAACTCAAATATATCTTATTGGATATTTATTAAATTTCAGATATCGAACACTAATATATCGGTTTATATTATCACACAATTTCCTATATATTGATACGCTAATTTTTAAGAGTCCGTTATTTATGTAAGAAAAATTGAAAATAAAAGCTTCGAATATTTGATATTTGCAAACAAAAATTAATATATCTGCGGAATCCCTCATTGGATTTAAATTAAATTACACCCATTCAATATTAGTATATCGTGCTATAGTAGCAATAAATTACATTGATAGTGATACGGTGGTTTTTGAGATATCGTTATTCAAATATGAGCCTTATGGGAGGAACATATAAATTGTTCTAATATTCGATATTTTCTAAACAAAAATGATATATTTCAAGAATCCATCAATGGATCTGAATTTAATTATACCAATTGAATATCAGTATATCATGCTAAAGCTGCAATACATAAATTACATTGATATTCATACAGTGATTTTTGAAATATCGTTATTAAAATATATCTGCAGAATCCCTCATTGGATTTAGATTAAATTACATCCATTTAATACCAGTATATCATGCTATAGCAGAAATAAATTATATTGATAGTAATACGGCAGTTTTTGAGATATGGTTATTCAAATATGAGCCTTGTAGGAGAAACATATAAATTGTTCTAATATTCGATATTTTCTAAAAAAAATGATATATTTCAAGAATCCATAATTGGATCTAAATTTAAGTATACGTATTTAATATCAGTATATTACGCTACATGAAAAATAAATTACATTGATATTGATACGGTGGTTTTTGAAATATCGTTATTAAAATATGAGCCTAATTGTAGGAACACTTTAAATAGTTCTAATATTCGATATTGTCAAATACAAATTGATATATCTCAAGTATCTCTCATTGGATATTTATTAAATTTCAGGTATCGAATACTAGTATATCGGTTTATATTATGACAAAATTTATTTTACATTGATACGCTAATTTTTAAGAGTCCGTTATTTATGTAAGGAAAATTGAAAATAACAGCTTCAAATATTCGATATTTGCAAACAAAAATTGATATATCTCAATAATCCCTCATTGGATTTCAATTTAATTACACTCATTCAATATCAGTATATCGCGCTACAGCACCAATAAATTGCATTCATATTCTTACGGTGATTTTTAAGATATTATATAAATATGAACCTAATCGGAGGAACACTTTAAATAGTTCTGATATTTGATATTTTTAAACAAAAAATGATATTTATCTAGAATCCATCATTGGATCTAAATTTAAGTATACCCAGTGAATATCAGTATATCACGCTATAAGAAAAATAAATTACAATGATATTGAGACGGTGGTTTTTGAAATACGTTATTTAAATATGAGACTAATTGGAGGAACACTTCAAATAGTTCAAATATTCGATATTTTTAAATATAAATTAATATATCTCTCATTGGATATTTATTAAATTTCAGGTATCGAATACTAATATATCGGTTTATATTATGATAAAATTTATTTTACATTGATTCGCTAATTTTTAAGAGTCCGTTATTTATGTAAGGAAAATTGAAAATAACAGCTTCGAATATTCGATATTTGCAAACAAAAATTGATATACTTGCAGAATCCCTCATTGGATTTAAATTAAATTACACCCATTCAATACCAGTATATCAGGCTATAGTAGCAATAAATTACATTGATAGTGATACGGTGGTTTTTGAGATATCGTTATTCAAATATGAGCCTTATAGGAGAAACATATAAATGGTTCTAATATTCGATATTTTCTAAAAAAAATGCTATATTTCAAGAATCCATAATTGGATCTGAATTTAATTATACCCATTGAATATCAGTATATCATGCTATAGCAGCAATAAATTATATTGATATTTATACGGTGGTTTTTGAAATATCATTATTTATATATGAGCCTAATTGGAGAAATACTTCAAATACTTCAAATATTCGATATTTTGAAATATAAATTGATATATCTCAAGTATCTCTCATTGGATATTTATTAAATTTCAGATATCTATTTCGAGTATCTCGGTTTATACTATCAGAAAATTTCTTTTATATTGATACGCAAATTTTAAAGAGTCCGTTATTTATGCAAGGAAAATTGAAAATAACAGCTTCGAATATTCGATATTTGAAAACGAAAATTGATATACCTCCAGAATCCCTCATTGGATTTCAATTAAATTACACCCATTTAATACCAGTATATCACGCTATAGCAGGAATAAATGACATTGATATTCATACGGTGATTTTTGATATATCGTTATTAATATCTGAGCCTAATTGCTAGGAACGAAAAACAAATAATACTTAAGTTAAAGACTGAAGTCAAGCATATTCTGAAATTTCGTTAACTTAGATCTGGTCAGGCCAATTTGTCTAGAATTGGGTACCGTTTGGGAAATTTTATAAAAGATTCAAGAACGAAATTCCAATAATATAGTTAATTTTCTTGGGAAAATGTATAGGAACTAGACGCAAATTGCATTATTAATTTGTTGCCAAGCACGTTCTTGAAATTTGGTTGGGTTAGGTTAGTTTAGGTTAGTTTAGGTTAGGTCAGGTAAGATTTGGGCATGAATTCACTTGAGATTAAGAATGTAAGAGTAAAATAAGCAGTTAATTGTAAATAATTAGTATAATTTTCTTGGGCAAAAGTCTACAATCAAGATTCAAATTACAATATTAATTTGTTGTCAAGCACTTTCTTCATATTTGGTCAGGTCAGGTCAGGTCAGGTTAGTTTAGGTTAGGTTAGGTACGTTTGGGGCGTGAATTCACTTGATATTAAGACTGTAAGTGTAAAATATGCTGTTAATTCTAAATAATTAGTATAATTTTCTTGGGCAAATAAAATGTTTGGTGAATTTATTTCAGCAGTATGTTATTGAGACCTTAATCATTTATGTTTCTTCTGCATCTTCTTCCTTCATAATCGGTCATCCACCTGTTAATTTACTGATAATTAAATTCTATCTTAATTTCGCATTAAATAAATTTGATTAGCGTATTTTATGAGGTTATAATAAATGTTATTTTCAATTCATACTAATGAAAACTGTTTTATTACAAACTCTATACTACTTGCAATAAAATCTACAATAAAATCTAAATTTATTGACTCTCATCATTTTATGGAGAGTTCGTTTATTTTATTAAAGATCTGACTATGATTACAAAATTTGATTGGCATAATACCTGACACTTTCATTTCTGCCATTAATACTCAAGTAGTATTAAAGTACTAAATATGAACAACTATTACATAATAAAATCTACATACATCTAAATCAATTTTATATATAGTAATGTTTGATTTGATAAATATAAGTATTTTGATGGATATTTATAAAGACATTTTTTCGATCTAATAGACGTATTTAAATTGGTGGATAATTTATTTATATTATTCATATAATTTTTATTACTTATGATAATGGCTAAAGGAAAAATTTTTTTAGAGTTGTAAATATTGATTTTTTGCAACTTCAACTAAGTTGTATACGTTAATCAATACTCTAGTAATGTTTCATTACGTAGTAAGCATTTAATCAATAAATTAAATTCGATAAGCTAAATAAATAAATCTATAATATATAATAATGACATAATAATTATATAATAATAAGCTAAATAATTCCATTATTACGAGCTTAATAATTTAATCTCCTACAGATTTTATAGCATTATTTTATTAGTATTATAAACATAATGCATTACAGCTGAGGCGTGTGTAAATTTATTCATTACAGCTTTATGTAACGACATTCAATAGCCGGATTGTAAGCCAGAAAACGCCAGACTTTTCCTTTAATTACGTAATAAAAGGATCCGCGTTTACGTCTCATCTAAGGCTGTCTGCGGGCATAAATAATAATATTATAATTAGAATGGAGATGCTCTTTCGTAGCGGCGAATGCTTAAAAATAGCTGATTCGTCAGTGAATGCAGATTTCCACGTCGGCGTGATGAATAATTGATGACTGGATTGTGATGAATTCGACGCTTAGGTGAGCGAATGTGGTGTACTTTATGTGCATTCATGCAATGCAGCTCTGATTTTTCATAGTTTCTAATTATTTGTGTAGCATAATCCCAATTGATCTGGTAATTGGCATCCACAGATAGAGGTTTCGTCAGGCTTAAATACATGCTCGTGTTAGTATTTAAAACTTTATTATAATGATCTGATAGCACCAGTACATGCTTTTGCTTTTAAAAAAATATACATATGCTGATTCAGGAATAAAGAGTTAAGGCTATGACTAATTCATTATTGTGAGTATAATTATTCTATAATACCTATAATAAGGCTATTAGATCATAAATATTTCACGTCACAAATTTTCGTGAGTTATATCAAGTAGCACATGACTTTTGCTTCAAAGAAAGCTCATTTGGTGTAATTATTTAAGGCTCCAACTAATCAATAATTGTGAATAGTAACAATATTTATTGGTCTATCTACCAGAGGTCTTTCTGCATGTACATTAATATTATTAGAACATAAGTTATTTGGATTTATACTTGATTAAAAATTATGAATATGACATCTTTAAAATTGTACATGTGATTGTTTTTATTAGAATATGAATATTTCGAAATAAATAATTAAGCAAAACGTTGTATAAGGTCGTAGGTTATATCAAGTATTGTTTGCTTGAAATTAATTTTATTACTGAAGTAAAATTTTTGAGAGTGAATTTTAATGACTACAACTCATTTTATCTAATCATATCATCATTTTCTCAAATTCATTAATATATTATTGATGACATCTAAATTGTGCTGCACATTGTTTTTTGGGCAGTGTAATAAATTTATTGTAATACTTAAATTTATTACGAAATTATATAGTTATTTATTAAAAATAATTTATAGCAAAACTAGTTTTTTGTCACTTTTAGACACTGAGGTTTTCTCCAGTAATTTTAATTATAAAAAAAAATCCGTATAATTTGAATAACAGCCAGTTAACTTAACAATACGAAAATTTTAATAATTTACAAATAAATAACAAAATACTTAGATAATAAATTTGTCACGTATTAAATGTTTTATATTTGCTGTGTATGGTTTTAAATGTCAATTAAGTAAAAAATCCAGTTTCCTAAGTAGTAATATATTTTGATGAGATAATAATTGACGATTAAAACGAGAATTTTATGGACCGGTGATCAATAAATTCGGCCAGAATGATTGATTGTTTATGGCATGACGCAAAAATCCGGTCCAAGTATTTGTTAAGAGCCTCATAACTATAAATAATACGATTACATATCTCATTAATATTTCACCAATTTAGGAAGACAAGGATTCTCGCCTAGGGTAATATTTTAACATCTTCTCGACTTTTCTGCTACATTAATTAGAGAATGAGCAATGTAACAAACTAAGTTAGAAGCTCATTTGGTTATCTAATTTCGTTATTATTAATAATTATTTATTATTTCTGAGGTCAATGGTTAAATGTTTTAAAGAAAGAAATATATATTTAATAATTTCTAATATCTATATTGCCATGATAAAATATATTTTAAAAAACTGAAATTTATAATCAATAATTCATTATATCTGTATTGCAATGATAAAATATTTCATGAAATACTGAAATTTATAATCAATAATTGGTTATAATGTACCAACTTGTTATACATGTTAGAATTCAGAAAAATAACTTCTACTAGAAAAAAAAAAAAGAAAATATATGTAACCATTTGAAAAAAAAAAGTTGACTCTCGCTGAAATTAAAGTTGATTTTGCAAAAAAAGAAAAATTAGGGCCCCTTTGTAGAACATGCGGAGCGATTTAATCTTGTTTTTGTATTTTTGAAATGGGCCAATAAATAAAGGAGTTATTGCCAGCGGCGTTTTTTGGGAGACACCCTGTATAATGTCGATAATCATTATAGGAGTATTAACTATTTATGCACTAAGAATGTTACTATGATAAATACCCCAGGAAAACGATGAAATACAGAATTTTCATCTCCAGGGCGTAATGAATTCATTACACACTCTTATTACGCCCCGGTTGTTATGGACTTTTTTTACATGAAAAGACTTTCCAAGGTGTAATGAATTCGCATATCTCGTATCCTAGGAGTTATCATATATCATATAGGAGTTATAAATTTAATTATAGTAAACTAAAAATAAAATATATTAGTTTTGTTAGTAGATATTCTATCCATTTAAATAATATTATTTAAAAAAATATAGTATACTTGAAAATTTGACGATATCCATTGAAATTTTGACAGAATACTTGAGCTTGTGCTAGAATTTGATGAATTATTATTTATTATTTTAGTTTTTTAATTTTAATTAACTATTTATTAAGTTTATTGATATAATTTCTGACAATATATCAATGCCTACTACTTAAATTACAATTAATACAATAGAAACTTCAATTTCTCGTAGTTGTAGTATTTGTCAATATTTATATATAGATTTTATGTATTATTTAAAAAAATATCGATGATTTGATAAATTTTGACATTTCAAAAGAAATTTGTCATTTCAAAGAAACAGGATTTCAATAATTACAGTCAAAATTATGACACACTTATGACGTTTTGGAAAGTTTTATAGAAATTTTGACAGGAAACTTACACCTTACATTGTTGCATTAAACATTAACAGATTATGTAGTATTTAAAATAAATATCGATGATTCGATAAATTTTGACACTGTCAAAATTTCAAAGATAACATGATTTCAAAAATTACAGGCACAATTATGACAGAATAATGACATTTTGGGAATTATTATAGAAATTTTCACAGGATACTTTGTCTTTTGAGATAATAATAGATGAATTACAATTTCAATGATTACAGACAAAATTATGACAGAATAATGACATTTTCGAAAATTTTATAGAAATTTTCACAGGATACTTATAGTCGGATTTTTTTAAATCTGAGTAATCAAATCTAGTGACTTTTATCTTGTGTTGCGAACTTTCAAGTAAGGAAAACTTTTTCATTGTAAAAAGGGTTATTGTACGATGTTATGTTGAAATATTAATGTCACAAATAATAGTTGTTAATGTTGAAAATATCTTGTGAATATGTTGTTTCGAATGTTGCCTAATAGTTTTGCACATATGTTTGCTAAGGAATATTGGGGGAGTTGAGTTAATTGAAAAAGTATCAGTAAAATTGATATTTTCCTGGGAATAAATGTCTATTTTAATCGGTATTACCAATCCCCCAGTTAGGTCAAACCAAAATAAACTAGTCAGTACCAATCGCACTTATGAAATAAAACTAATGTTTACTCGCATAAAAAAAAATTGGACTATATAATTTTGAGAGAATAATATATTAATAGGTAGGTAAGTTTATTAGTAATATTTTTATTACTGTCAAAATGTAGGTACTCACATTATTAAAAAAGTTCGTCAGAATAATTATATTTTGAAAATAATCATTCACATTCCATGGAGTAGGTAAACAAAAATATTAATAGTAGGTAAGAATTGACAAAATAGTTCAACTATGACGTCAATCATTGACATTTTTACATAAAAATTAAAAGTTTGACAGAAATAATAAAATTTTGGTAATTATAATTGATATTTTAACAGAAATAATTGAAAATGTGAGAGTTACTATTCAAATTCTAACATTTATCTTCAAAATTTTGACTGAAAGTTACAGTATAATGACATATTGGAAAATTTTATAGAAATTTTCACAGTACACTTGACTTTTGAGAGAAACATATATTAATCAGTAAGTTTATTAGTAATATTTGCATTGCTGCAAAATTGTAGGCACTCACATGATTGCAAAATTTTGTCAGAATAATTATATTTTGAAAATAATCATTCAAAAATAATAATCATTCAGATTTCATGGAGTATACTAAAATGTTAATAGTAGGTAATAATTGACAAAATAATTCAAAATATGACGGCAATCATTGAAATTTTTACTTAACCATTTAAATTTTGACAGAAATTATAAAATTTCGGTAATAATAATTAATATTTTAACAAAGATGATGGAACATGTGACAGTGTTCATTGAAATTCTAACACAAATCTTCAATCTTCAAAATTTTGACAGAAAATTACAGAATAATGAAATTTTGGATAATTTTATAGACATTATCACAGGATATTTACACTTTTAGAAAAGAATAATATAATAATATGTAAGTTGTTTGGTAATATTTTATTTCCTGTCAAAATGTAGGTACTCACATGATTACAAAATTTCGTCAGAATAATTATATTTTGAAAATAATCATTAAAAAATAATAATCATTCAGATTTCATGGAGTAGGTAAACTCAAATGTTAATTGTAAGTAATCATCGACTAAATATTTCAAAATATGATGGCACTCATTGAAATTTTTACATAAAAACTAGAAGTTCAGAATTCAGATAATACTATATACTATAATCATACAATTTTGACAAAATTAATATAGATTATTAATAATATTTAAATCTATTCTCCGAAATTACCGAAAAAATCTGTCAATATATAATAATAATAATAAGAATCCATTCCGTACCTTTACGTTTGTGTTGTAGGTACATTGGAAGATGTTAAACATTATTTAACATTAAACTTACATAAACTACATTAATCTAGTTTACACATTTACTTTAAATATTAAACATTAAACATCTAAATATCAAACATTAAACTACATTAAACATATCTGCATAAATTAAAGTAGTCTTATTAGCTATACATCTGTCATTTGAGTTACTAATTAGTGATTGTTATTTTTTTAAATTATAAATTAATTTAAGATTTTTTCATCAACGATAACTTAAATACTTAAATTTAAATGAATACTATTGAAACTACAAAATTTCTAATTTATCAATGTTTATTATTAAAATTGTAATTACTATTATCAATAATATAATATATTCTGTCAATATTTCATTTTCATTAATTTGTCAAAATATTAGATTAATCGTTGAAATTTTGTTAATGATGACATTTTTTCAATAGACTATGTATTATTTTAAATAATATCAATGTTTATACTATCAAACTGTCAAAGATTTCCTTACAATTTCAATGATTACTGACAAAATTGTTACACAATAATGTCATTTTGGGACTTTTTATTAAAATGTTCACTGGATACATAGAATTTTTCCAGTTCTCATTTATCATCGTTTAATATTAAACTTGCAATTATTATTATCAATAATATAATACGTTCTGTCAATATTTCATTTTCATTAATTTGTCAAAATTTTATGATTAATCGTTGAAATTTTGTTAGTGATGACATTTTTTCAATAGGGTATGTATTGTTTTGAATAATATCAATGATTATACTATCAAACTGTCAAAGATTTCCTCTTACAATTTCAATGATTACTGACAAAATTGTTACACAATAATGTTATTGTGGCATTTTGTATTAAAATTTTCACTGGATACATAGAATTTTTTCCAGTTCTCATTTATCAATGTTTATTATTAAAATTGCAATTATTATTATCTATAATATAATATATCTGCCAATATTTCATTTTCATTAATTTGTCAAAATTTTATGATTAATCGTTGAAATTTTGTTAGTGATGACATTTTTTCAATAGGGTATGTATTGTTTTGAATAATATCAATGATTATACTATCAAACTGTCAAAGATTTCCCTTAAAATTTCAATGATTAGAGACAAAATTGTTACACAATAATGTCATTTTGGGAATTTTTATTGAAATTTTCACTGGATACATAGAATTTTTTCCAGTTCTCATTTATCAAAGTTTATTATTAAAATTGCAATTATTATTATCAATAATATAATATATTCTGTCAATATTTCATTTTCATGAATTTGTCAAAATTTTATGATTAATCGTTGAAATTTTGTTAGTGATGACATTTTTGAAATTGGGTATGTATTGTTTTGAATAATATCAATGATTATACTATCAAACTGTCAAAGATGTCCCTTACAATTTCAATGATTACAGACAAAATTGTTACACAATAATGTCATTTTGGGATTTTTTATTAAAATTTTCACTGGATACATAGATTTTTTCCAGTTCTCATTTATTAACGTTTAATATTAAAATTGCAATTATTATTTTCAATAATATAATACATTCTGTCAATTTTTTTTTTCATTAATTTGTCAAAATTTTATGATAATCGTTGAAATTTTGTTAGTGATTACATTTTTTCAATAGACTATGTATTATTTTAAATAATATCAATGATTATACTATTATACTGTCAAAGATTTCCCTTACAATTTCAATGATTACAGACAAAATTGTTACACAATAATGTCATTTTGGGAATTTTTATTGAAATATTCACTGGATACATATATTTTTTCCAGTTTTCTTATATCAATGTTTATTATTAAAATTGCAATTATTATTATCAATAATATAATACATTCTGCCAATATTTTATTTTCATTAATTTGTTAAAATATTATGATTAATCGTTGAAATTTTGTTAGTGATGACATTTGTTCAATAGGGTATGTATTATTTTAAATAATATCAATGATTATACTATCAAACTGTCAAAGATTTCCCTTACAATTTCAATAATTTCAGACAAAATTGTTACACAATAATGTCATTTTGGGAATTTTTATTGAAATTTTCACTGGATACATAGAATTGTTTCCAGTTATCATTTATCAATGATTATTATTAAAATTGCAATTATTATTATCAATAATATAATACATTCTGTGAATATTTCTGTTACATTAATTTGTCAAAATTTTATGATTAATCGTTGAAATTTTGTTAGTGATGACATTCTTTCAATAGACTATGTATTATTTTAAATAATATCAATGATTATACTATAAAACTGTCAAAGATTTCCCTTACAATTTCAATGATTACAGACAAAATTGTTACACAATAATGTCATTTTGGGAATTTTTATTGAAATTTTTACTGGATTCATAGAATTTTGATAGAAAAATAAGTCAGCAGTATTATAAATTTAAATGAATTAAAATAAATTTTCTATTATTTTTATATAATGTATACAAGTTGTACAAGCAAGTCAGCAGATTCTTAATTAATCATTTTGACTGCTCCGCCATCGTAACGGTAACCAGTAACGTAAATAGTTATTGCTATAGTCTAGCATAAATTATGCTTAATTACGTATTATCTAATTACACATCTAATTAACAATTATTTATTGCATATTACTTAACTGTTCATTAATAAATATTAATTTTAGTACATTTATGATTCATAAAAATTGATGGGCACTACCTCATCAGTGAAAGGCTGCCATTTCACGGAACTGTCAATTGAAAACTACCGTCTCAATTAGTGCACTCAAAAACTAGTCCTACACAATCAATTCTAACATCGCTTAATGATTTTTTCGGCCTCCAACAACTTTCATTACCTCTTCCATTTGTTTGGCATGATCGAATAACCACTGACTAACCAATGTCCGGCGCAATTGTAATCCTTGACATTGTTTTCCCGCCTCGTTAGCTCGTTTAAGGCTTCAATTCACTTAGGAGTACGCGACAGCATCTTTGCACAAGCCCCAGAGAGGAACAATCGGTAATTTTTTTATCAGATTCATAATGGAATCACGCTCGTCCTTAGTATTTATCTCGCCGGAACAATCGACAGGCTGCGAGTCTTCTAAATGACAAGGCGATTGAAGTGACGCAATGATTTTAGCGTTTGAGCAGAGGAAATTAATTGATATTTCGAGTACCTATCGTTGAATCATCTCATAACACATACAGAATATTTTGTAATATTGGTATAGTGAACTCTAGATTTGTACAAGCAAGTAAGAATCATTAGTTTATTTCCAAAAATCAAAATTTCATAAAAATTTCATAAAATTTTAATATTATAATATTAAAATAATAATAATAAAATAATTAAATGGATCCTATCCTGAATCAATTTAAATTGATGTAAAACGATAGATGTATGCAATTATCTCAGGTAAACAATTTAGACTCACTAATGTGAGATCATAAACTGCAAAGTTATTTGAAATGTACATCTGGGAATTATTTCCTCAAGCAATCGGAGACCGGTTTCGTTCTTATTAGAACTCATCAGTCCGATATAGTCAGATTCGTAATTCCCAGATGTACGTTTCCGTATTTATTCAAATATTGAATCTCGTCCTTAAATAATTACACAATAATTCAGTTCAATCACATATTTTAATTAAATTATTACTGAGCCATAGGTGGAGGAGTAGTAGGCATTATTATTATTATTACTGTTTTTATTTATTTCGTAATCATTAATCCACTTTATTAATCATTTCTGACAAACGATACTTACTTCCCATTATGAAAGTAGAAATTAGTTCAAACAATTCAATCAGTTCAAAAGCTCAATAAATCATACAGTTAATAAAATTACAATTATATTTGTTTTTAGATATACACATGATTATTGATTGTGTTGTCAGTTACCTACAAATTGCTTAGTTTATTTTATAGTGTCTAGACGCGAGGAAATGGAGCGTATAATATGTAATGCGTGTTCATTAAGGCTCATAGATGGTAATAGATGCACATTAGTCAATATGCTTCCAGTGTCTGGACGTTATATAATATGGAAGAGCATGTAATCCCAATAAGTGGGTAGTTGATCAGGACACATAACGCTCAATCAATAGGTACTTTAAGTACTTAAATGCCCGGATCGATGATGTAATTTTCAATTTAAGTTTTTTCAAGTGAAATGCACGTTTTGGTTTTCAGTCACTTCGACGCGGTCTAAACGTTCGCTTGTGAATGTTATTGTGAAGTGTAAAGTACTTTATACGGCAGGTAAATGAATTTATTATGTTTCAAACAATAAAATTTACTGATAATTCGATCGCCAGTAGGTATTGTTTATTAAAAATTTTCAAATTGAAAAAAAAGTTACCCTGAAATTTTATATTGTATAATTTGTAATTAACAAGTTAATAAATACATAATCAGATGAGTTATGGTAACAATTTTTTTATTACAATATAACCAATAATCTAGCTTTCAAATTCCGGAAAAAGTTGGAAAAAAAGTTGAATCTGAAATAAATGGCACGCGATTATATAACATGGCGCTGGAGATCCTATGCGCGATCAAGCGACGAACTCTTACACCATTTATCTATTTGTATAAATATTAGTTTTTCGGCTTCGCTGGTCAAACGTTAGGTGCTTTGTGATTACTAATTACTCTGTATTCCAATAGTCTTGGGTTCGAAAACTGTCGACGAGAAAGAATAATACTATGATTACTAATAGTAATACAATATTGTGTGCATTTTGGAGACAATCTCGGTTTGGAACACAGGTTTCCGTGGACAACTAGAAACCGATTTCGACCTAGTGGGTCTCATTAGTTCAGTGCGTCCGAATGTAGTTGCCAAAATTCACACAGTTCGTTGTCTCTGTAGTAATTGGATTACACCACGAGATGGCATTTGTTCATGCACATGCTTCTCTCATTCACGACTTGTAATAATTCTAATAATTGTACTACCTGTCTTTATCAGAAGCCTAATTGGCATCGCTTTAAGTTAATTTGAGGCTGTCAAATTAACTTAACTTAACTTAAGGCGAAACTAAAGTACTTCAAATACATTACGTCTACAATATTAGCTACAATATTTCATTTCATTCGCCACTTACTACTACTACATATCTTTATCAGAAGCATAATTGGCATCGCTTTAAGTTAATTTGAGGCTGTCCAATGTATTTTAATTAACTTAAGGCGAAACTACAGTACTTCAAATACATTACTTCTACAATATTAACAACAATATTTCACTTCAATCGCCAATTAAGTACAGCGTTAATAAGTTTTATGAATTGGTCATGGGGTGATTACACAGGTAGGTGTAATTCTTGGCGTTTTGGCATTTTTCCAGTTGTACGGCTCAAGTGTTAATCTTCGCGTGTGCTGGAAACAGGTGTAGTATTAGGAACCGCCGGCGCTTTCGACTCTCGCTTGTGAAACGCCGGTTCACGCGATTTTACAAAATCATCCACGATTTATATGCAAATCGACAACAATGGGAGTCATGAATAATAATTTCAAAGCCGCACGATCCTCGCGCTTCCACGGCATTCAAATGCTCTTTCTTTGGGCCTGCAGTCGTCCAACGTCTTCAGCGCGCCTAAAGTTCATCTTTGGTAAATTAAGCGATTGGAGGGAGATACGTAGGTTCAACGTTATTACTGTTATTATTTTGGTTTGTTTGAAGAATATTGATCGCAGATAGAACTTTGCAAATAATACGCTAAACCTAATCTGCATATTATTTTCAAATTTCTTGGTATTGGATACAATCTGACATCAATATTTTTTAACACACCAAAATTTTAACAGTAATAACAAATTGAATTTGTAGAGGCAAAAAATACATATACAGTCATGCTCACATAAATCTAGTACAAGAAATTAGGTTACAATAACAATTTTATATAGCAACGTCAAATTTTTTGTACTAGATTTATGTGAGCATGACTGTACGTGGTTTAGTGCAGTACCAAGAACTTTGACAAAGATTGGCAGATTATCTTTAACGAAAGAGAAATTTATGAAGTAAAAAATTTCCATGCACAGGGTAAATATTTCAAGGGCATTTAGTACGACAAAATGAGTCAAAATGTCTCAATTACATATTGGTTTCAAACAGTTTCTAAAATATTTCCACTTTTGTATGCAAATATATTTAGGCTAGCAAATTTACCATAATATTTCAATCAATTTTATAAAGAATAGCTGAAGTTACTTTTCACCCATTAATTACATTCACGCTAAAAGAAGAACACTGATAAAGTTTTTGGTTTTGGTTTTGTTTTATTTGTTGTATATTGTTAAAATGCCCCACTACTTTTTGAGCATCTTCTGTAACAAAATAAAGCAAACACTATAGCAAAAATCTTTAATATTGTGTGTTTTAGTTTAAATGTGATTAATGGGCAAAAATTAGAGTAAGTTATTGCTTACAAAATATGTTGAAATATTAAGGTTTGTTTGCTGACCAATTTTAAAACTTTTCGACTTATTTTGGATTGTACTACATACCATTAATACCCATTAGCCTAACCTTAATAAAACTAAATGAAAAAAAAAACATGACATTATTTTTGTTCCAATACTCTGCATAGTATATGACTTGGCTACGGTAATTAGTCCTAGCAGCAGAAATTTACCGTCGCTTATTTTTGAATAGTTATCAAGACTTCAAAACTTTTCGACTTATTTAGGGTTGCACTGTATGGCTAATGGGGATTTATGGTTTATAGTACAATCCAAAATTAGCCGAAAAGTCTTAAAATTGGTCAGCAAACTAACCATAATATATCAACATATTTTGTTACAATATTTCACCTTTTTTTGTCAATACTCTTGTGGGTATTGTGGGTATACAACTTGGCTCCGATAATTAGCCATAGCAACATAAATTGGTCGTTGTTTATTACGTTTCGTTTATTCGTTTGTTTGTATCCTCTTTTTTGGATATTTTTTTTCAGTCCTAAACATTACTGTTCCTACGTTTCTTATATCCTATTCCTATATTTGCTGTTTCCTATATTTTTTTACATTTTCTATGTTTCCAATCTCTGAATTTTAAATTTAAAACAGATTTTTGAGATTTCACGCCTTAATACAAATTTATTAATTTGTAATTCCATACATTCAAAAATTATAACAGAATTTCAGACTTCAGAAAAGTAGAGTTTTGATTAAATGCAATTTGAGAGAGAATACTGTATGATTTGTTTGTCGAACATTATTTGTTAAGACTTTTTGATTTATTTTTTGTCATACTACCTTACATGCCCTTCAAATATTTCACCCTTTTTGTTAGCACCCTGTATAGTACACATCATCTTGGCGATCGTAATTAGTCGTAGTTGTTTGGATATTTTCTTTCAGTCCTAAACATTACTGTTCCTACGTTTTTTATGTCCTACTCCTATGTTTGCTGTTTCCTATTTTTTTACATTTTCTGTGTTTCCAATTACTGAATTTTAAATTTAAAAATGATTTTAGAGATTTTAAGCCTTAATACAAATTTATTAATTTGCAATTCCATACATTTAACAATTATAACAGAATTTCTACAAAAGTATAGTTTTGATTGAAATGCAATTTGAGAGATAATATTGTATGGTTGGTTTGTCGTACATTATTTGTTAAGAGTTTTTGACTTATTTTGGGTCGTACTACCTTATATCCCTTAACATATTTCATCCTTTTTGTCAACACTCTGTATAGTATACAGCATCTTGGCGATCGTAATTAGTCTTAACAGCAAAAACTGGCTGTCGTTAAATTATGGTTATCAAGACCTCAGGACTTTTCGACTTATTTTGGGTTGTACTGTATGGCGTTACAATATTTCCCCTTTTTTTGTCAATATCCTTGTGGGTATACAACTTTACTACTTGGCTCCGGTAATTAGCCATAGCAACAGAATTTAGTCGTTGTTTAATACATATTGTATGGTTTGTTTGTCGAACATTATTTGTTAAGACTTTTTGACTTATTTTGGGTCATACTACCTTATATCCTTAAAATATTTCACCCCTTTTGTAAACACCCTGTGTTGACACGAAGATGCTAGTATACAGTATATTCGCGATGATAATTAGCTCTAGGAGCAAAAACTGGCTGTCGTTTAGCAAATAAATCAATGATACCAAATCTTTTAACGACATTTAAAAAATATTACGTATGGCTGTGGTTTCAATATGTGTGCAAATAGGGAATATTAAAAAATATATATCAATGAATATTTTTTAAAAATGCCAAAACAATTAAAGTAACAATCTAATCATGTATATTAATATGAAATACATTTTTTATCTTTATTTATACCTAATCATCAGTTACGATTTGTTTTACAAATCGAAAGCTGTAAACAAAAATATTAGACAGTAAAGTTAAACTTCAAAAACATTTTTACATATTTCAAAAATGATTTAAATTTATTAAGAAAATAGGTTAAAATCCCATAAAAATCTTCACATTTGATAATTTGAACTTCGTATTCAATAAATATATTAGTAAAAATAGCACACACGTAAAAATAGCATTTATACAACAAAATGCACACAAAATATCACAACTTATCCTCTTCAATCATAGACTCAAAGACCCAGTCCCCCACATCACCCTACAACAACAAGACATCCCGGCACAAAACACGGCAAAATACCTAGGCGTCGTACTGGATGTTAAGATGTCACTTATCCCTCACCTTACACGCCTAAAAAATAATATAGTCATGAGAACCAAACACTTTCGCTCGCTGGTTTGCGGACAAAACGGCATCAACCTGCACACATCAGTATATATTAATAAATTGATCTGCCGCCCCCTTCTGGAGTACGCCTCCATTCTGCTCAGCAATGCCAAGGAACCGACCAAGAAAAAACTGGATATTATCGAGAGAAGAGCACTCAGGAGTATAACCAAACTAAGACACCCCAAGAACCCCTTACACAACATCCCTAACCCTCAATTATACGACCTGACAAAAATCACACCCATCACCCATCGCATCTCACACCTAGCCGAAAAATTTATGTCAAAATCCCCTTTCCAGAAAATAAATTCAATAATCCTCAATAAAATCCCTACAAGCCCCAAAAAGAAATTCCCTGCTCTCCCACTGTGCAATCACCTCTCCCGCCTTTAACATGGACACCCCAGCAAGAAGAACTACAGGCTGAAAGGCTCCGGCTGATGGCCAATTGAAGCACCCCCGTCACCATCATACACTTGTAATAAAACAATATTTTTGTAAAATATTACTACTAGCGTTATCACATTCAAATATTTATTTGATAAACCCATTTTAACAATCTTATCGCAATTAGGCTGAAAATAATCCATTAAAATATAAAATTTCCCAATTATAATAATAATAATAATATATGTATTAATGCCATCACAGAGATTATTTGGTCTTCCCAATGACAAATTTTACTTCAAACCTTGAAAATAATGCCAAAGTAATTAAAGTACTGTGCACAAAGTCCTATCGTAAATGTTGCAATTAGTTTGCTATCAATAATATAAATACTTTGAGCACTTAAATATTTTGGTAAATAAAGTGCTACGTACTTAAAATTTTGCAAATATTTGGCAAGAAAAAATATTTCCGTAAAACTTTGAAAATTGTGCCAATCCAATCAAACTACTATGCAAACTAGACTCCTATTATAAAATTTTGCAGATATTTGACCATCACAAACATATTCTAAAACCTTGAAAATTTTGAAAAACCAATTAAAATGATATGAAAAATAATATCTTTAATGTAAAATTTTGCAAATATTTGGACAGAAAATGTTTTCGTAAAACCTTGAATTAGATGCCAAATTAATTAAATTACTATACAAAATATTCTTGAAACTTATACCAAACTAATTCAAATATTCTGAAAAATAGTCTGCTCTCTAAATCTTTCAGATATTTGTCAAGTCAGAGGCAAGTCATTTGGCAAGTCTTGCAGATTTTGTTATACAGAGTTTTTACAAATCACAAACAAAATACTTTTCTTGGAGCCACGAGGACTTTAAACAAACTTGTCGAGACTCTGTGAAACTTGGAAAATTAAAAAAAAAATCCTTTTTAAACCTTGAAAATTATGCAATCTAACTAAACTATAAAAGAAAATAGACTCCAGTTATAAAATCTTGTAGATATTTGGCCACTATAAACATGTTCTGGAAACCTTGAAGATTTTGTAAAACTAATTAAAATGATATGAAAAACAATATATTATAATATAAAATTTTGCAAATATTGGGATAAAGAATTGTTTTCTTAAAACCTTGAAAATTAATCTACACTAATTAAAATAATATACAAAATATTCTTGGAACTTATACCAAACTAATTCAAATACTGTACAAAATAGTCTGCTCGCATATAAAATATTTTTGAAAACTTGAAAATTATGTCAATCTAATGAAACTATTACGAAAAATAGACTAGATATAATTTTTTTTAGATATTTAGTCATCATTCTGTTCTTGATTTCATGTTCAGTGTTCAATGAAGTCATATACTTACTTACTACTTACTATGAAAAATAATATCTTGTAATACAGAATTTTTCAAATACTTGGACAATAAAGAATTGCTCTCTTATAACCTTGAAAATTATGCCAAACTTTTTTTTAAATATTGTGTTAAATAATATCTCGTCATGCAGAATTTTGCAAATAGTGCAAATAGTTGCAAATTTTTGCAATAGTAAAGAATTGATAATAATAATATTTATTCTGTACAGCCTACACAAGACAAAGTAGATACAAAGTTTGTAAATTATGTTAGTAAAGAAAAATATCACAGTTTTGACATCTGGAAACACTAATATAGTAACATACAAAAACTGTTTTAACATAAAAATAATGGATAAACACACATACAGTACATTACAGAAATATCAAAAAAACAGAAAATAATATAGTGTAGTGATCGAGCAGTTTATCGGACAACACTCAGTATAGTTAGTATAGGTATCACAGATAACTAATCACAGCATATGATCATAGTAGGACAATGAAATCACTATTTAAATAGTCTGAATAGCTCTAGAATGCTGAGAAGATTTTGCTTGATTTTACTTTTAATTGCTTTCTTGGAACCTTAAAAATTATGCCAAACTAATTAAAATACTATTCAAAATGTTTTTGAGATTATTACAAACCAATTAAAGTGCTCTGGAAAATAGTCTATCGGAAAAATGTTTCTAAACACTTTTGAGATATGAAAGAATATTTTGTTAAACTAATTGAAGTACAATGCAAAATAGTTTTTTTTAAATAATTTTTTTAATATTTTATTTTCTAAAACTTAAATTATGCCAAACTAATTCAAATAAATACTGTGCAAAATTGACCCGAAATTTAGAAACACAGATAAAAGTACAAAAATTGTCTCTTTTTTGCATATATTTGTCCAGATCTATATGTCTTTCTTGAAACCTTAATAATTGTTCCAATTCAAACTTTAAAGATTTGTTCTTCAGACCTTGAAGATAATTAGTGGTAAGCAAAATTGTCTCGTATAAATAAAATTTTGCAAACCCTTGGCCATAATTTTATTTCAAACTGTGAAAATTAGGTCATACTGATTAATGTAGTATACCAAATGGACTTTTGATATCAAATCCTGTAGAGATTGGATAACATAAAAATGTTGTTGATGACCTGAAAATTTTGATAACATAAGGAAAATATTAAACAAAAATAGTCTCTTGTAATATATATTTTGCAAATTCTTGGCCAGAATTTTATTTTAAACTTTGATAATTAGGCCGTACTGATTAATGTACTATGCCAAATAGTCTTTTGATATCAAATCCTGTAGAGATTTGGACAACATAAAAATGTAGTTGATGACCTACCTATGACAATAAGTAAAATATTATACAAACATAGTTTCTTGTAATGTATATTTTGCAAATATTTGGGCAGAAAAATATGTTTTTGTTGAAACCTTGATAATTGTGCCAAACTAACTCAAAAACTGTCTTAGATAAATTACAATATCTTGTCTACCAAGGTCTACAATTTCATGTGTTAAATTTAAATGTTAAAATTAAAAACGAATGTAAAGTTTTAATAAATGCAAAATTGAAATGAATATCAACATTGTTTTTTAAATATCGTTTTATAATTAAGGTGTACAGGTTAGGTTATTTTGGTTTCGTCCCATAACAAAGTTAAATTTCGATTTTTCTGGAAAATTAACATATCAATCAGATAACTTATTCCATACTTTGCGAAAATAGTCCCATTAATAATTAACATTAACATTAATATTTACATAACATTAATATGAACATTAAGAACTTTTCTATTTTCATCCTTCATCCTTTCATCAATCTTCTTTTGTGCTAATCTTTAAAGATTTTCTTTCGTCGCCAATTCAAGGGATTGATAATTAATACAAAATTATATACAAAAATTCCAGGCAACATTTATATCGATCTATAGCAACGATTTTTTTTTTGTTTCGATTATTTCAATCGATAATAAATGTGAATTCAAAACATGCCTGCTTTATTTATTACATACTTATGGTTTTTTCTACAAAATTCTCCATAACTTTACTGCTTATTGCACCGAATTGCGAGAACATATTTACACAACATGCTTCATACGGCATTGAATTGCGTGATAGTTTTTTATCACTCCTGCCAATCGATCACGGAGCATCGCAGGTCGTCATTAACAGCAATTAAACCAGAATTTCCCCGTTAACGAGCCGCAACTACGTCGGTTAAAAAGGGAAAGGTGTCTTGGAACGCGAGCCTCAGAGATTAATCATCCTCAATTTTTTCGGCGTATGTGTGTCTAATTACAATCGGTAATGTCTCCTCGACGAGTGCATGCGGCCAGTCTCTAGAAAGTAAATCCAATGCTTCAGAGACTGGACTGGTAATGCACATCACATGGCAGGTGAAGGGAAGAAATGTGGCAAAAAGACGAGAAATTTCTAGAAAGGATTCTGATTAGATACGGCAGTTATGTGTTTAACAAGAAACTAAAGTTTAATTTCTTATCATGAATGAGGATGTCATTTACTGAGGCGATAGCACATAAAAATAACCACATGAAACATAAAAATAACTTTTGTGACGAACTGCACATTATGTTTTTTAACCTTTATATCATTAATTAAATGATGAATACCCCTATTAAAGAAAATATTTAACTTCATTTGCTATTGATTTGTTAATATTACATAAAATACTCATGGTAATATAATATTTGATGTCGTTTCTCTCTCTCTCTCTCTTTCTCTCACTATATCTGCCTTATTCTATTCCACCAGCCTTCCCTCTTCCTTGCTGCTCTCCCCCAGTTCCTTGTTCCAAGTAGCCCCCTGTGGCTACTTTGATGTTGTATGGTATGTTATATACGGAACCCAATGTACATAAAATTGTATAGCAATGGATTCCTTTACTGCCGATTTTAGTGTACTTGTGATTTCTGTAATTTGATTGGCAATCTAAAAGTTTTTATTGAAAACATCTTCCCACATTTTTCTTATAGTAGGTAATTGCTAATTTTATGTGAGAACATTAACTACGTTAACGCATGTTATACGTTACAGTGCTTATGTGTTAATGGCGTTATAATTCATATTGGCAATTTTAATGGCGCTGTTTGATTGGGCTCATATTGGAAACGAGCCGCTTTAAATTTCATGGCACGTTAAACCGCATAACCGATGAGAAATGCAAGAGAGATTGGATGCGGGAGCACGAGTCCAGTTACGCAATTAGTGTTGTTGCCTTAAGAAATGTCTTCAGGTAATTTTAGGGCAGGCGAATTGATTTGCAAGTCTACATACTAATGAATCAATTTCAGATGTTTGCCATCTTGTCATGACTGTTTTGCAAAAATCGTACAATCTAAGGCAGCGTGATTTGAAATGCAAATACCAATGAATTGCAGTTTTGAGACACACCAGAAAATATTTATATTCAATAACTAGTCCTGGTACTAATTGGTTGCAAATTTAAAAATAAGTAGTAGTAGTAGTAATAAAAATCATTTTTCCATTTGTAATCTTCTATCATCTTCCATACATGATTATTTTCAATACTCCATTTGTTGTATTTAAATACTAGAAGACCTAAACAATTAAAAAAATATGATAACCTAACCTAACCTAACATAACCTAACTTAACTTAACCCAACCTAACCTAACCCAACCTAACCTAAGCTAACCTGACCAAACCTAACCTAATCTAACCTAAACCAATAAAAAAACGATTGAAAATTTTCCGTAATTTACTTATTAAACCGAGTTTAATAATCGTGGACTGACTTTGTTCGTGGTACATTTGTCTATGATACCATTGTGCTAACAATAGTATTATAGGCAAATGTACCACGATCAAAGGTATTCCACGACTGTAAAACTGGGCCTTAGTCGTATTCAATTAAACATCACTTTTTATAAGTTTCAATATAATTAATAATCTTTATGATTATAATATTTTAAAATCATCAACATATTGATTATAGGTTTTTTGCAAGGTGAGAATTAACGAACCTGCCGATTTCCTACCGGTAATTTGGCAATAATTGGGTCTGATTAGTGAGAAGCGTGAGGCGATTTGCATTGGATTGCCCATGTGAACGTTGACTATCCTTGGGGCTCATCTTCGAGATCGTTGATACCTTTCGCCTCCTGAGCGAGAAGGCTCGTGTCGTGGATGTAGCCTGAAGACATCGATGGCCTTGCGCACCCGCGGAAACCTCGAAAACGCTAATGGAGAGTGGATCCTGAGAAAATGAAACGCGTTAGGAAATAAGTGTATAAGTGTATATTACACGCGTAATGATAATAATTAGTTGTCATAGTAGTAGATGCAAGACATCGTTGTGTAGGCTTTAAAAGAAAATAAATTGTGTTTGCTTTAATTGTCTGATAGAACTAGTAATTACATTGAAGCAATTAATTGTTCTGGGTAATAAAATGTAATTAGTTGTCAGCAGCAGTATATTACTCAATAAAAATTTAGTTGAAACACAGTTGGCTATGATTTAATTTTTATAAGTTGGTGGCACAATAATCATCTAGCATTATATCGGGTGTCTGGAAAATACCATACGCCAATTATGTTGGTATCATGGATGTTATTTTTTTCCAGTTGATACTATTCAGTGGCGTGCAGGTTAATTTCAACAGGGTCGAATGACATAACCAACAAATATTGGGAATCAAATATAAACAGGATTGAAGAGAATAATTTCATGATCCGTTTGGGTTTTGCGTTGCACACGTAAAATGGGCCATAAGGATGTACGCATCTTGTTTTGGTGTAAACATTTTGGGATAGTAAAGAAGCCAGATTTTAATCATTCTATCAGCATGCCACTGCAAACTGTCACATTGACAGCCAAAACATCAGTGTTGGCAACTGTAATTGGAATCATTGGAGTGCTGTCAACATAATTTACATACGGGTGTTTCCAGACACCCGATAGTATTGCAAGTACAATGTGTCAAAAATAATTAATGTTGATTAATGTATATCTTTAATATAAATAAATAATAACTTTGTGCAAATTCTTTAACATGCTTCAAGCTTTGAAATCTTACGTTATCACTAGAGATAGGATAGTTAGGCAAAAATAAACATCAAAAAAGGCACGCAAAAATGCAAAAAAGTGCCCAAAAAGTATATATTTAATATAAGTAAATAAATAATAACTTTGTACAAATTCTTTAACATTCTTAGGGCTTTGAAATCTTACTTTATCACTAGAGATAGGATATTTAGGTAGTAATAAACATCAAAAAAGGCAGGCAGAAATACAAAAACAGTGCCCAAAAAGTATATCTTTAATATAAGTAAATAAATAATAACTTTGTACAAATTCTTTTACATTCTTCAAGCTTTGAAATGTCACGTTATCACTGGAGATGGGATAGTTAGATAAAAATAAACAACACAAAAGGCAGGCAAAAATGCAAAAAAGTGCCCAAAAAGGCAAAAAATCCAAAAAATTAAACATCGCAACAAAGACAAAAATAGTGCACAAAAATACAAAACCAAGGTATGGACCAAAGAGAAACTGAAAAACAAATCCAGAGAACTATAAGAAATGAAACAACATATCCGAATAATAAACTTTTTATTGGCACCATCTTAAATATAAATAAATTATTAAAATAAAAATCAATATTTATTGATAATTATTCATTTTTATTTTTAAACCATCCGGTAACTAATAATTTTTCTATATTTTCTGGCGTTAACTTTCATGAGAATTTGTTTGCAAATTTCAGAAAACATATCTCCTAGAGAAATTATACAAACCATCTAAACGGCACGGAAAAGGCAAAAAAAATCAAAATTAACCCGAAAATTGGCAAAATCCTCAAATATATGCGAAAAAGGCACAATAAAAAACAATATTTTTAAATGTTCACTATTGTAAATGGATAAAACGCTGGATTTGCCTTTAAACCTTTTATAACAAAAAGGCAAATTGCCTAACTATTCTATGTTAAATGTTAATAAAGTATTAAAATTAAAATCAATAATTATTAATAATTATTCATTTTTAGTTTGAAACCATCCGGTAACCAATAATTTTTTTATATTTTCTGGCGTTAACTTAGTTCTCTTGTCGCTGAGAATTTGTTTGCAAATTTTAGAAAACATATCTCCTGGAGAAATTATATAATTATATATATAGAATATGTTTATTTTGATAATACAACGATATACAGTATAAGTAGTACATACTAGATTATATAGGTGGTTTGATTATTATTATTAAAAAGGGCTACCGGCCGAAGCCTTTCTGCCCGTATATAATTATATAATTATATAATAACCTAAAAAGGCACAAAAAGGCAAAAAAAGCAAAATGCACCCGAAAATTGCCAAAAATCCTCAAATATATGCGAAAAAGGCAAAATAAAAAAAAAATTAAATGTTCACTATTGTAAACGAATAATACGCTGGGTTTGCCTTTAAACGTTTTATAACAAAAAGGCAAATTGCCTAAGTATTCTACCTCTAGTTATCACTTTTTTTCGATACTTAACTGAAAAAAAACATCAAAACATCTGTTTTCTATTTGCGCAGAAGTTAATTTTCATTTGTTTCATGTTATATTAGATTTTGGTATTTTTATAATATGTTTCGGAAGACGAAATATTTAATATTTTTGGAATATTTCTAACTTCATCTAAACTTGCTTTTTTTGAATAACTGTTTTTTGTTTTTCATTAATAATTAATCATTAATACTTCATCAAAACTGTTTTTTTTTTAATAACTGTATTTAGTTTTTCAATAATAATATTTGCTGTCTGACAACAGCATACACATTTTTCAGTGCTCTGGAAAATTTATATTTTAGTTTACAAAAAAAAAAAATGTTTTTGTTTTAAAGAATATCAAAAACGAATACATTTGTAGAAACCACCAAAAAAGGCATGAAAAAGGCAAAACAAATAAAATGCACCAGAAAAAGGCAAAATGCTCAAATATATGCAAAGAGGCAAAATTAAAAAAAACAATTTGGGTTTTTTTTTAATGTTCACTATTGTAGACGGATAATTCGCTGGGTTTGCTTTTAATCATTTGCCGTTTATAACAAAAAAGCAAAATGCCTAAGAATTTTATCTCTGTTTATCACTTTTTTTCAATACTCAACTGAAAAAAAAACAAAATAAAATAATTTTTAATTTTTTAAATGTTTATTGTTGTAAACGGACAATACGCTGGGTTTGCTTTTAATCATGCCTTTTATAACAAAAAAGTTAATTGCCTAGGTATTCTACCTCTAGTTATCACTTTTTTTATACTTTACTGAAAAAACTTTTTCAGTCAGTTCAAATCATCAATACT
Source organism: Othius punctulatus (assembly GCA_951805005.1). Lineage (NCBI taxonomy): Eukaryota > Metazoa > Arthropoda > Insecta > Coleoptera > Staphylinidae > Othius > Othius punctulatus. Next base: position 21,908,348 of record OX638143.1, read on the forward strand.
TCTGCTTTCTATTTTCGTAGAAGTTCGTTTCAATTTTGTTCATGTTATATTATATTTCGTTTTTTTTTCTGAAATATGGGACTTTATATCCTCCGAAAATTCCATTCAGACATGATTCCATTAGTTTTTGTCAAGGCAGTCAATTTTCATGTAAACTATTTACAGTGAAATGGATTTTGAATTCAGTTTCTGATTTTTTTCCTGAAATATTGGATCACTTTTTTCGATACTTAACTAAAAAACTCTGCTTTTTCAGTCAGTTCAAATCAACTAATCTTCGGCTTTCTATTTTCGTAAAAGTTCATTTTAATTTTTTTCATGTTATATTAGATTTCTTAGATTAGGTTTTTTTTCCTGAAATATTGGACTTTATATTTTACGAAAATTCCATTCATCTATAATTTAATTTGTTTATGTAAAGGCAGTCAATTTTTATGCAGTACTACTTACAGTAAAATGGATTTTGGATTTAGTTTCTGTTTTTTTCCCTGAAATATTGGACTTTGGATCATTTTTTTCGATACGTAACTGAAAAAACTCTGCTTTTTCAGTCAGTTCAAATCATCAAAACTTTTGCTTTCTATTTTCGTAGAAGTTAATTTTAATATTTTTCATGTTATATTATATTTCGGTATGTTTTCTGAAATATTGGACTTTATATCCTCCGAAAATTCCATTCATCCATAATTTCATGGGTTTTTGTAAAGGCAGTCAATTTTCATGCAAACTACTTACAGTGAAATGGATTTTGGATTTAGTTTCTGTTTTTTCCCTCTGAAATATTGGACTTTGGATCACTTTTTTCGATACTTACCTGAAAAAACTCTGCTTTTTCAGTCAGTTCAAATCAACAAATCTTCTGCTTTCTATTTTCGTAGAAGCTAATTTTAATTTTTGTCATGTTATATTAGATTTCTGTTTTTTTTTCCTGAAATATTAGACTTTATATTTTACGAAAATTACAATCATCTATAATTTCATTGTCTATGTAAAGACAGTCAATTTTCATTGATAATTTCTTTTGCCGTGAAATGGATTTTGGATTTAGTTTCTGTTTTTTTTTCTGAAATATTGGACTTTGGATCACTTTTTTCGATACTTAACTGAAAAAACTCTGCTTTTTCAGTCAGTTCAAATCAACAAATCTTCTGCTTTCTATTTTCGAAGAAGTTAATTTTAACTTTTGTCATGTTATATTAGATTTCTGTTTTTTTTCCCTGAAATATTAGACTTTATATTTTACGAAAATTACAATCATCTATAATTTCATTGTCTATGTAAAGACAGTCAATTTTCATTGATAATTTCTTTTACCGTGAAATGGATTTTGGATTTAGTTTCTGTTTTTTCTGAACTATTGGACTTTATATATTACAAAAATTCCATTCACTAATAATTTCGTTTATTTTTGTGAATCAATCAATTTAATGCAAACTACTTACAGTGAAATGGATTTTTAATTTGGTTTTAGCATATATGAGTTATTAGCAAAATTTTATACTTCGATGAACAAATAAAATACAAAATTTGAAATGTTATACTTCTGTGACCAAAGAGTTAGCATCAAGAGTTAGAAGAGTTAGATTATCAATATGCTTTTTTATAAAGCAAGTCAATTTTCGTAGAATCTATTCGTATACAACGGATTTCAAATTTGTGTTCTATATAGACTAGTAAATTTGGTACCTGCTTTACTGAAAAAGTAAACTTTTGGATTATATACTTGACTAAAAATCATTCATCAAAACTTTGGCATGATTTTTTGGAGTGCAAGGTAGTTTTCCACTTGAAAACGATTGGTTTTCAGTATACACAAATTATTCCAATTTAATACTAAAAAAATGTGGGATTTATATTTCAAAATTACAAAATCAAGAGCAAGTTAGTTTTCCACTTGAAAAGTATTAAAAAAGATATAAAGGATTTCAGATTAGTTTTCTATACGGACTAGTAAATTCAATATCTACTGAAACAAAAAAAAATTTGATTCCATATTTGCCAAAAAATCATTCAAAAGTTCGGCATGATTTTTTGAAGTGCAAGTCAATTTTCAACTTGAAAACGATTGGTTTTCAGTATATACAAATTATTCCAATCCAATACTAAAAAAATGTGGGATTTATATTTCAAAATTACATAATCAAGAGCAAATCAGTCTTCCACTTGAAAAGTATTGACAAGGATAGAACGGATTTGAGATTAGTTTTCTATATAGACTTGTAAATTCGATACCTGCTTAACTGACAAACGTAAAATTTGGGATTTTATATTTGCCAAAAAATCATTCATCAAAAGTTCGGCATGATTTTTTGGAATGAAAGTCAGTTTTAAACTTGAAAACGATTAGTTTTTAGTATAAACAAATTATTCCAATTGTATACTAACAAAATGTGGGATTTATAATTCAAAATTACAAAATCAAGAGCTAGTCAGCTGAAAAGTATTGAAAACGATATAACGGGTTTCAGATTATTCTTCTATATAGTCTTCTAAATTCGATATTACTTAACTGAAAAATGTAAAATTAATAATTCCATATTTGCTAAAAAAATAGTCATCAAAAGTGTGACATGATTATTTGGAGTGCGAGTCAGTTTTCAACTTGAAAACGATTGGTTTTCATTATACACAAATTATTCCATTTTAATACTAAAAAATATGGGATTTATATTTCAAAATTACAAAATCAAGAGCAAGTCAGTTTTCTACTTAAAAATTATTGGTAAGGATAGAACTGATTTCAGATTAGTTTTGTATTTTTTAGTTTTCTAAGTAAATTCGATACCTGCTTAACTGAAAAAAGTAAAATTTTGGGAACCATATTGCCAAAAAATCATTTATCAAAAGTTTGGCACAATTTTTTGGAGTGCAAGGTAGTTTTCAACTTGAAAACGATTTGTTTCCAGTATAAAACAATAAAATTATTCCAATTTAATACTAAAAAAAATGTGGGATTTATATTTTAAAATTACAAAATCAAGAGAGTTTTCCACTTGAAATGTATTGAAACCGATATAACGGATTTCAGAATAGTTTTCTATAAAGACTTGTAAATTCGATATCTACTTAACTGAAAAATGTAATTTTTTTCATTCTATATCTGCCAAAAAAATCATTTATAAAAAGTTTGGCAAGATTTTTTTGGAGTGCAAGTCAGTTTTTAACTTGATAACGATTGGTTTTCAGTATACACAAATTATTTCAATTTAATGCTAAAAAAGTGTGAGATTTATATTTCAAAATTACAAAATCAACAGGAAGTCACTTTTCGACTTGAAAAGTATTGGAAACGATATAACGGATTTCAGATTAGTTTTATATATAGACTTGTATTAGATATCTACAGATCTTTCTTAACTGAAAAAAGTACAATTTTGGATTCCATATTTGACAAAAAATCACTCATCAAAAGTTCGGCATGATTTTTTTGAGTGCAAGTCAGTTTTCAACTTGAAAACGATTGGATTTCATTATAAGCAAGTTATTCCAATTTAATACTAAAAAATGTGGGATTTATATTTCAAAATTACAAAATCAAGAACAAGTCAGTTTTCCACTTGAAATGTATTGCAAACGATATAACGGATTTCAGATCAGTTTTCTATATAGTTTTGTATTCGATATCTATAGATCTTACTTTACTGAAAAAAGTACGAGAGTACGATTTTGGATTCCATATATGACAAAAAATCACTCATTAAAAGTTCGGCATGATTTTTTTGAGTGCAAGTCAGTTTTCAACTTGAAAACGATTGATTTGTAGTATACAGAAATTATTCCAATTTAATACTCAAAAAATGTGGGATTTATATTTCAAAATTACAAAATTTAATTAAATATATATATATATATATATATATATATATATATATATCTGGTACGAAACTAGGTGCATATATTTTGATAAGTTGAAAAAATGTCGACTTTGAGCTCTGCATTTTCCAAAAAAAAACATGTCCTTCTGAGATTCGCCAAATTTGTACAATGCCACTGTCAATTTACGTATTTGAATTACATTTTAATGGCCAATCTATTCACTTCCAAGTAAAGTGTTTATTACATACGTGACAGTAAATCCTCCTTGATAGATTTTATCAGAGTTCCGTATTTTTATCGATTCTGTTTTGTAGAGTATCCTGTAAGTAGTTACTGGACAGAAGCAAACATTTTCTGTCCAATTACTACTTATAGAATACTTTATACGACATAATTGATTAAAAATATGAAACTCTGATAAAATCTATCAAGTAGGGTTAGCTGTCACGTTAGTAACAGATACTTTAATTGGAGGTGAATAGACTGGCCTAGCCATATTTGACTTAAAGGTAATTTGCTCATATAGTACCTACCATTCAATAGTAAATTACTAATTTTATAGGAGTATTACTTGGAACATTCACTTGAGTTATCGCCATTTCTATTCCGTCCCACAACGAATACCCATCTTCGATTAATTGCTGCCTGCAATGCCCGCAAAGGACGCGCCTTGCGGACGTTAAAATGACATTCAAAAATGTTAGAACTTTCTTCTCCAAAATATCCACACAACTTTCACAACAAGGTCACATCACAAAAAACACAATACATAAAATAGAAGGGACAAATTGACAGTCCGCCTTCACTTGTCCATAAACCCAAAATGAATTACAATGCATTTTAGTACAAATCATCAATAGAATTATTAACTGTCGTTTTACGACAGTTAATTACTGTAAGTAATTAACAGTTTTCAATGAATACAAACATTTGTAATTATATCCTTGAAAATAGCTTCCAGTTATTTTTCATATTATAATTACAATTATTCACTTTGGATTAAAATAATGTACAACTATTTAATGATTGTAACATTTGTAATGTAATGGATTTTAATAGAAATGACAAATGAATGTATAAGTTGAAAGACTGACAAATTCCTCAAGAGTCAGATTTTGGGAAAGTTTTTTTGGGCAAACAGAACTTATTACAAGAAATGCTAAGTTGATACACACTCGCTGATAAAATATAAGATAGATAGATAGATAGATAGATAGATTGATAGATAGATAGATAGATAGATAGATAGATAGATAGATAGATAGATAGATAGATAGATAGATAGATAGATAGATAGATAGATAGATAGATAGATAGATAGATAGATAGATAGATAGATAGATAGATAGATAGATATTTATTCATTATTTGTGCCACATTACAATAATACTAATAGTACAGTCATCTCGTGGATATCGACATCGTCAATGTTCAAAATACACATAAAAGGTAACGTATAAGTAATGCTTTATTACTTTATAACTAATAATGCATTTGAATAGAAGTAATAAATGTAAGAATTCAGTGCAGTTTATATAATTGAACAATTTGCATAAATTTTAACATTTACCAGAAAAGTAAATTATAATTCAGTGTGATTTAAAGAAAAAGGAATGTACAATTTTCATTAATTTTAACATTTACAGAAATGTAATTACCCAGTATGGTTTAAATAATATGCAATTTTCATTGATTTCGACTTTTAACATTGCTTCATAAAAATTGCAACTGTTCAGAGCAATAGTGTAATTATTAGCTGTCGTTTACAGTAACTCGTGATTTTCATTGATTTCAGCTTAAAAGACACATTGCACATTGATTTCTTCATAGGTCAATCGATTTATTCATCGTGCAGGCAGAAAACCCTGGCGTTTGGTTAAAAACGTGGAAAGCCAATGAATCTCCCCGTATCATTTTTGTGTTGAAAGATAATTAGTTTGTATTAATAGGCAGCCTTTCAAATGGCGCGGAATTTAATTGCTCCTCGTCAGCATGTCCGTAAATAACGTCAGTTTAAATGTCAGCGATGTATACCTATACTCGTAGATGCAAGTTTTCTTTTAAACGGCCCAAGGGAAAATATTGGCTTGATAGTCGTATGAACGACGTGGAAAATTGACAATTGTCGTGTTTTAATGTATAAATGTATTGAAATTATAGTGTGGACGACCGAATGTCATACAACAATCCCACACAACAAAATTGTATGATAGGTTATACAACTTTGTTGTATAACAATGTTGTTTACAATTGTTGGTAACACTTTGGAAAACTCTTCTGATTTTATTAAATTGAAAGCTTGATTGGTAACCACTGTTGTTGTTTACAATTGTTGGTAACATTTTGGCAAACTCTTCTAATTTTATTAAATTGAAAGCTTGATTGGTAACCACTTGGTGAAATATATTAAACATACTCCTTGGCTGTTTTAACTATTGAGAATGGTGTAACAACCGAAACAATTGTTGCGTATCAATATACAGGGTGTTCCTTACTGACGTGCTATTTAAGGGTGTAATTTTTCAAGTCATTTTATGAAGAAAATTTCATATGAACATATATCCGCAACGGCTTATTTTTTGTTTGCTACAGGGTGTTAAAATATATTTTTTAAATCGTCATTTTTTAATATCTCTGAAATATTTTAGATATTAAAAAAAATAACGATATAAAAAAATATTTCAATATTCCCGGCTAGCCGGGAAATAAAATTTTACAATGAGTGGCTTCCTGACCGTTTTAAAAGGCATAAATGCACATATTTTCAGCTGATTGTGAGTAAAAGATTTTATATACAAGTTTGTTTCAATCTTTGCTAATATTGGCTTCACCTATTTATATTGTATGTATTCTTCATGCGCCGTTGACTTATAAACATCTAATAAATGATGAATTGCAGTACAAATATGCGAGCTCAAATTATATTAATTACTGCAAACCTTCAAGGTCTTCAATAAACTGTAGCAATTCTGCAATCCCATTATTAACTGGCCGTCGTTTGTGAATGCCCTGTGGAGAAATCTGCGCTAATCGAGCATCCGATCTGATTCCATTCTTCCTCCGATCGCTCTCTGGGCCATCCTTGACCTGCGTTTTCCAGCAGCCGAGAAGTTTTTCCCCACACATTGCATCAGTGGAGATTTATGAGCGCAACGCGAACATCCTTGGTCAGAGGAGGATCGCTCAGCGAAAGAGATTCCACCTTATTTGCAACACCGAGTGGGCAAACTGCTATAATAAATAACGCCAGGTTACTAGACCAGAATATTGAAATCCTACGTAAAGACGCTCTCATATTATTGATCATGTATGGAAACTGGTTGCAAAAATTGAGAAAGGTGAAGTTAAAGAGAATTTTATTATTGCGTCGTTTGCAAGAAAATGTAGTAGTTTTATTAACGTTTTTGCTATAGATTTTAAAATTTAGAATATAATATTAATAATAATAATAGATTTAGAATATAAATTAAAAATCATTATATAATTAAATAAAAAATAACCTTCGTACTACTAGTAAGCACTCCGAAAGAAGAAGAATCGGAAGAAGAAGAAGAGACATTAGATTCGTTTACAGTACACCTGAAACTAATTCTCCTGAAAATTTGACAAAGTTTCAGTATTAAATAAGGGAGAAAATCAAACACTTAACTTTCTGCATTGACAAGTGTGGGTGAGCTATTGCTGAAATTTCTGAAAATTTATTATATGCAAATTTAATATTAAATCTGTGTTTAGTACTCCTAAAGCTAATACTCCTGAAAAATTGACCAAGTGAATACATGAAACTAATTCTCCCGAAAATTTGACAAATTTTCAGTTTTAAATAAGGGAGAAAATAAAACATATAACTTTGTGCATTGACAAGTATGGGTTAGCTATTACAGAAATTTCTGAAAATTTCTGATTTGCAAATTTGATACTAGATTCGTGTACAGTATACCTGAAACTAATTCTCCTGAAAATTTGACAAGGTTTCAATATTAAATAACGGAGAAAATCAAACACTTAACTTTTTGCATTGATAAGTATGTTTTAGTTTATTACTGAAATGTCTAAAAAATTATTATTTGCAAATTTGATATTAGTCTTATATAGTATACCTGAAACTAATTCTCCTGAAAATTTGACAAAGTTTCAGTATTAAATAAGCGAGAAAATCAAACACTTAACATTCTGCATTGACAAGTAAGGGTTAGGTATTACTGAAATTTCTGAAAATTAAATATTTGCAAATTTCATATTAGATTCGTGTACAGTATAGATAAAACTAATTCTCCTGAAAATTTGACAAAGTTTCAGTATTAAATAAGGAAGAAAATCAAACACTTATCTTTCAGCATTGACTAGTATGGGTTAGTTATTACTGAAGTTAATGAAAATTTATGTTTTGCAAATTTAATATAAGATTCGTGTACAGTACACCTAAAACTAATTCTCTTGAAAATTTGACAAAGTTTCAGTATTAAATAAGGGAGAACATCAAACACATAACTTTGTGCATTGACAAGTATGGGTTAGCTATTACTGAAATTTCTGAGAATTTATTATTTGCAATTTTCATATTAGATTCGTATACAGTACACATGAAACTAATTCTCCTGAAAATTTGACAAAGTTTCAGTATTAAATAAGGGAGAAAATCAAACACTTAACTTTCTGTATAGACAAGTATGGGTTAGCTATTACTGAAATTTCTGAAAATTTCTGATTTGCTAATTTGATATTAGATTCGTGTACAGTATATCTGAAACTAATTCTCTTGACAATTTGACAAAGTTTCAGTATTAAATAAGGGAAAAAATCAAACACTTAACTTTCTGCATTGATAAGTATGGGTTAGCTATTATTGAAATTTCTGAAAATTTATTATTTGCAAATTTCATATAAGACTCGTGTACAGTATAAATGAAACTAATTCTCCTAAAAATTTGACAAAGTTTCAGTATTAAATAAGGCAGAAAATCAAACACTTAACTTTCTGCATTGACAAGTATGGGTTAGCTATTATTGAAATTTCTGAGAATTTATTATTTGCAAATTTGATATTAGATTCGTGTACAATACACCTGAAACTGATTCCCCTAAAAATTTGACAAACTTTCAGTATTAAATAATGGAAAAAATCAAACACTTATCTTTCTGCATTGGCAAGTGTCGGTTAGCTATTACTGAATTTTCCTGAAAATAAATTATTTGCAAATTTGATATAAGAGTTTTATATAGTATACCTAAAACTAATTCTCCTGAAAATTTGACAAAGTTTCAGTATTAAATTAGCGAGAAAATCAAACACTTAACTTTCTGCATTGACAAGTGTGGGTTAGCTATTACTGAAATTTCTGAAAAATTATGATTTGCAAACTTGATATTAGATTCGTGTACAGTACACCTGAAACTAATTCTCCTAAAAATTTGATAAAGTTTCAGTATTAAACAAGCGAGAAAATCAAACACTTAACATTCTGCATTGACAAGTATGGGTTAGCTATTATTGAAATTTCTGAGAATTTATTATTTGCAAATTTCATATTAGATTCGTGTACAGTATAGATAAAACTAATTCTCCTGAAAATTTGACAAAGTTTCAGTATTAAATAAGGAAGAAAATCAAACACTTATCTTTCAGCATTGACTAGTATGGGTTAGTTATTACTGAAGTTAATGAAAATTTATGTTTTGCAAATTTAATATAAGATTCGTGTACAGTACACCTAAAACTAATTCTCATGAAAATTTGACAAAGTTTCAGTATTAAATAAGGGAGAACATCAAACACATAACTTTGTGCATTGACAAGTATGGGTTAGCTATTACTGAAATTTCTGAGAATTTATTATTTGCAATTTTCATATTAGATTCGTATACAGTACACATGAAACTAATTCTCCTGAAAATTTGACAAAGTTTCAGTATTAAATAAGGGAGAAAATCAAACACTTAACTTTCTGTATAGACAAGTATGGGTTAGCTATTACTGAAATTTCTGAAAATTTCTGATTTGCTAATTTGATATTAGATTCGTGTACAGTATATCTGAAACTAATTCTCTTGAAAATTTGACAAAGTTTCAGTATTAAATAAGGGAAAAAATCAAACACTTAACTTTCTGCATTGATAAGTATGGGTTAGCTATTATTGAAATTTCTGAAAATTTATTATTTGCAAATTTCATATAAGACTCGTGTACAGTATAAATGAAACTAATTCTCCTAAAAATTTGACAAAGTTTCAGTATTAAATAAGGCAGAAAATCAAACACTTAACTTTCTGCATTGACAAGTATGGGTTAGCTATTATTGAAATTTCTGAGAATTTATTATTTGCAAATTTGATATTAGATTCGTGTACAATACACCTGAAACTGATTCCCCTAAAAATTTGACAAACTTTCAGTATTAAATAATGGAAAAAATCAAACACTTATCTTTGTGCATTGGCAAGTGTCGGTTAGCTATTACTGAATTTTCCTGAAAATAAATTATTTGCAAATTTGATATAAGAGTTTTATATAGTATACCTAAAACTAATTCTCCTGAAAATTTGACAAAGTTTCAGTATTAAATTAGCGAGAAAATCAAACACTTAACTTTCTGCATTGACAAGTGTGGGTTAGCTATTACTGAAATTTCTGAAAAATTATGATTTGCAAACTTGATATTAGATTCGTGTACAGTACACCTGAAACTAATTCTCCTAAAAATTTGATAAAGTTTCAGTATTAAACAAGCGAGAAAATCAAACACTTAACATTCTGCATTGACAAGTATGGGTTAGCTATTATTGAAATTTCTGAGAATTTATTATTTGCAAATTTCATATTAGATTCGTGTACAGTATAGATAAAACTAATTCTCCTGAAAATTTGACAAAGTTTCAGTATTAAATAAGGAAGAAAATCAAACACTTATCTTTCAGCATTGACTAGTATGGGTTAGTTATTACTGAAGTTAATGAAAATTTATGTTTTGCAAATTTAATATAAGATTCGTGTACAGTACACCTAAAACTAATTCTCATGAAAATTTGACAAAGTTTCAGTATTAAATAAGGGAGAACATCAAACACATAACTTTGTGCATTGACAAGTATGGGTTAGCTATTACTGAAATTTCTGAGAATTTATTATTTGCAATTTTCATATTAGATTCGTATACAGTACACATGAAACTAATTCTCCTGAAAATTTGACAAAGTTTCAGTATTAAATAAGGGAGAAAATCAAACACTTAACTTTCTGTATAGACAAGTATGGGTTAGCTATTACTGAAATTTCTGAAAATTTCTGATTTGCTAATTTGATATTAGATTCGTGTACAGTATATCTGAAACTAATTCTCTTGAAAATTTGACAAAGTTTCAGTATTAAATAAGGGAAAAAATCAAACACTTAACTTTCTGCATTGATAAGTATGGGTTAGCTATTATTGAAATTTCTGAAAATTTATTATTTGCAAATTTCATATAAGACTCGTGTACAGTATAAATGAAACTAATTCTCCTAAAAATTTGACAAAGTTTCAGTATTAAATAAGGCAGAAAATCAAACACTTAACTTTCTGCATTGACAAGTATGGGTTAGCTATTATTGAAATTTCTGAGAATTTATTATTTGCAAATTTGATATTAGATTCGTGTACAATACACCTGAAACTGATTCCCCTAAAAATTTGACAAACTTTCAGTATTAAATAATGGAAAAAATCAAACACTTATCTTTGTGCATTGGCAAGTGTCGGTTAGCTATTACTGAATTTTCCTGAAAATAAATTATTTGCAAATTTGATATAATAGTTTTATATAGTATACCTAAAACTAATTCTCCTGAAAATTTGACAAAGTTTCAGTATTAAATTAGCGAGAAAATCAAACACTTAACTTTCTGCATTGACAAGTGTGGGTTAGCTATTACTGAAATTTCTGAAAAATTATGATTTGCAAACTTGATATTAGATTCGTGTACAGTACACCTGAAACTAATTCTCCTAAAAATTTGACAAAGTTTCAGTATTAAACAAGCGAGAAAATCAAACACTTAACTTTCTGCATTGACAAGTGTGGGTTAGGTATAACTGAAATTTCTGAAAATTATTTATTCGCAAATTTGGTATTAGAGTCGTGTACAGTACACATGAAACTAATTCTGCTGAAAATTTGACAAAGTTTCAGTATTAAATAAGGGAGAAAATGAAACACATAATTTTCTGCATTGACAAGTATGGGTTAGCTATTACTGAAATTTCTGAAAATTTCTGATTTGCAAATTTGATATTAGATTCGTGTACAGTACACCTAAAACTAATTCTCCTGAAAATTTGACAAAGTTTCAGTATTGAATAAGGGAGAAAATCAAACACTTAACTTTCTGCATTGACAAGTGAGGGTTAGCTATTACTAAATTTTCTGAAAATTTATTATTTGCAAATTTGATATTAGAGTCTTATATAGTATACTTGATACTAATTCTCCTGAAAATTTTACAAAGTTTCAGTATTAAATAAGGGAGAAAATCAAACATATAACTTTGTGCATTGACAAGTATGGGTTAGCTATTACTGAAATTTCTGAGAATTTATTATTTGCAAATTTAATATTAGATTCGTGTACAGTAAACATGAAACTAATTCGCCTGAAATTTTGACAAAGTTTCAGTATTAAATAAGGGAGATAATCAAACACTTAACTTTTTGCATTGACAAGTGTGGGTTAGCTATTACTGAAATTTCTAAAGATTTATTCTTTGCAAATTTGATATTAGAGTCTTATATAGTATACCTTAAACTAATTTTCCTGAAAATTTAACAAAGTTTCAGTATTAAATAAGGGAGAAAATCAAACATATAACATTGTGCATTGACAAGTATGGGTTAGCTATTACTGAATTTTCTGAAAATTTATTAATTGCAAATTTGATATTAGAGCCTTATATAATATACCTGAAACTAATTCTCCTGAAAATTTGACAAAGTTTCAGTATTAAATAAGGGAGAAAATCAAACACTTAACTTTCTGCATTGACAAGTGTGGGTTAGCTATTACTGAAATTCCTGAAAATTTATTATTTGCAAATTTGATGTTAGAGTCTTATATAGTATACCTGAAACTAATTCTCCTGAAAATTTGACAAAGTTTCAGTATTTAATAAGCGAGAAAATGAAATATATAATTTTCTGCATTGACAAGTATGGGTTAGCTATTACTGAAATTTCTGAAAATTTCTGATTTGCAAATTTGATATTAGATTCGTGTACAGTACACCTAAAACTAATTCTCCTGAAAATTTGACTAAGTTTCAGTATTGAATAAGGGAGAAAATCAAACACTTAACTTTCTGCATTGACAGGTGAGGGTTAGCTATTACTAAATTTTCTGAAAATTTATTATTTGCAAATTTGATATTAGAGTCTTATATAGTATACTTGATACTAATTCTCCTGAAAATTTTACAAAGTTTCAGTATTAAATAAGGGAGAAAATCAAACATATAACTTTGTGCATTGACAAGCAAGCAAGTGTTAGCTATTACTGAAATTTCTGAAAATTTATTATTTGAAAACTTGATATTAGATTCGTGTACAGTACACCTGAAACTAATCCTCCTGAAAATTTGACAAAGTTTCAGTATTAAATAAGGGAAAAAATCAAACACTTAACTTTCTGCATTTTCAAGTGTGGGTTAGCCATTACTGAATTTTCTGAGAATTTTTTATTTGCAAATTTGGTATTAGAGACTTATATAGTATACCTGAAACTAATTCTCTTGAAAATTTGACAAAGTTTCAGGATTAAATAAGCGAGAAAATCAAACACTTAACTTTCTGCATTGACAAGTATGGGTTAGCTATTATTGAAATTTCTGAAAATTTATTACTATTACTGAAATTTCAGAAAATTTCTGATTTGCAAGTTTCATAATAGATTCGTATACAGTACACCTGAAACTAGTTCTCATGAAAATTTGACAAAGGTTCAGTATTAAATAAGGGAGAAAATCAAACATTTAACTTTCTGCATTGACAAGTGTGGGTTAGCGATTACTGAAATTTCTGAAAATTTATTATTTGCAAATTTGATATTTGAGTCTTATATACTATACCTGAAACTAATTCTCTTGAAAATTTGACCAAGGTTCAGTATAAAATAAGGCAGAAAATCAAACAAATAACTTTGTGCATTGACAGGTATGGGTCAACCAACAATTCATACTAATATTTTGTTAACAACGTTTGTTACAAGGTGGTTACTAATAACAAAGTGAGCAACACGTGTTACTTACGGTAGTGCAAACGCGCCTAAATGTACACTTAATAACATAATGTAATGCATATTATTTTGTCTTTCGTTGTTGTTGAACCCTTATAAAAATTTCATTAATTTTCATCCTCTTGTTTAAATTTTGCAACTGGCAGTGCTGCAAATTAGCCGGAGGGCGTTTCGCAAATCCGTGAACGACGAACAATTGGATTATAAGCTGTAACAGGATTCCCAACGCCTCTAATAATAATAATAATACGGGCGACATGAAGTGGTCTTATCCAATTCGCGACGGTAGCAAATTTCGCAACTTCGGTACCGAAAGGTTACACTGTTTAGCTACAAATCTGCTTTCAAAATCGCAGGCAATTACAATTGCAGAAGCGCAGGAGTGGAGTTGCGATGGGATAATTTGAGATTTGTTCGCGTTGCAAATACTATTAAATTGATATTGAAATAATTTTATCAAATTGGCAAGTAATTTTTTATTTAATTTGTTAGAAATGAAAATAAATTACGAGCAAACATATTCTCAACAGCAAATATTATATTGCCATTTTTCACATTTTTTGTTTTTGGCGGTGATATTTTTGGCGAAATTGTCATTAGTTGTGGTTTTGGATAAGTTTTCGCCAAATTCCAATATATCTCCAACTTTGGAAACCAATTCCACAAGAATTTTTACTTTTTATAGAATGTTTTAATTTTTGGGAATCTTTTCTTACAAATAGCACAAATACTTATGGAATTTCTTTCCAAAGAAGGAGATAATTCGTAAATAGGCGAAGACTTACCCAAAACCACAACTAATGACAATTCCACCAAAAATATCACCTCCAAAGACAAAAAAATCTATGTCACAAGTTGAAACTTGCCCAACACCGCTTCTACGCTCTTCAATTACCGTGTTCATTACCGATTCGGCACGTCTGCTTGACACGTGCAAATGGCATTTTAAGCAGTGGGAATGGAGCAAGGAGCGTCCACCGCAGGTCCCACGCTGCTTGCGACATCCGCGGATTTCGGGATGATTTTTATTTGGAAGTTGGGCAACGCATTGCGTATCGATTCAATCGGGAAGAAGATGATGCGATTTCAAGAAAGCGGCGTGGCTATTACGCTGCAATTTCAGCAGTGATTTACTAGACGATTGCACTTTCGTTTCGTACAACCATTGAGTTATCTGCGACCGCAGGGGGAAATGTTCGCAGGAGAAAACCTCCATCTCGCTCGTGATCCGGTGCAAATGACTCAATTTAGAAGACCAAGACGCGGTTTAGCTCTTAAACATAACCCAGGGCTTATTTTAGAATAACAGTAACAAGATAATCATGCATTATTGCAGTTTGGCAGAATAATTTATACGTTGATCTAGAATGAGTCAAAGTAGTCAATATTCTCATATCTTCAGTACGTTTATACGAGGATTCTTCAGTAGAAACACGTTTGATCTGGTATTGGTGACTTCGTCGCCAGGGCAACTGAACACATTTGAGTTTTTGTTTCTTTATGTACTATACCTTTTCAAGTTCAAATTGAGACCAATCATGTTCAAATTGAGACCAATCAATTTCAAATTGAGGCCAATCAAGTTCAAATTGAGACCAATCAATTTCAAATACAGACTAAACAAAATCAAGTTGACACTAAACAATATCAAGTTGAGAGTAAACAAATAAAATTTATTGCGACAACTTGATATTGTTTAGTGTCAACTTGATTTTGTTTAGTCTCAATTTGAAATTGATTGGTCTCAATTTGAAATTGATTGGTATCAATTAGAACTTGATTGGCCCCAATTTGAAATTGATTGGTCTCAATTTGAATTTAAAAAGGTATAGTGACGTATTTGTAAAAATATTTTCAATTGACTCTTTTCTAAGCTTTGTTATTGAGTTAAAAAATTACATTCATCATTTAGTTCAATCTCGTAATTCAATAAAGCTTCTGACATAAATATAATTGTATAGTTCAATTCAGTTAACAGTTTCTGAGGTTTATCGTGAGGTTAGGTTTAGATTATTTTGATTATACAAATATTATATTGATTGTTTTTCTTCTTCTTCTAGCTCTAGTTTACAGTATCTGAGGTTTATCGTGAGGATAGGTTTGGATTATTTTTATTATCAATACAAATATTATATTGATATTCTTTTCTTCTTCTTCTAGTTTATTTCAGTATCAAGTTATTAACTTTCCCAGTTGATCAGTATAAGTTGTCTGTCACTGAAATTCCTGAAAACTTATCTAATGGATATTATGAAAATTTTATGCCGGATTTGTATACAATGTACCTGAAGATAATTCCTCTGAAAATTTGACAAGGGGTATGTGTAAATTAATTGAGAAAATCGAGTTTTCATCTTTCCCAGTTGACCAGTATAAGTTATCTGTCACTGAAATTCCTGAAAATTTATATAATTGATATTATGAAAATTGTATGCCAGTTGTGCATACAGTATGCCCGAAGATAATTCCTCTGAAAATTTGACAATATGTATGTGTATATTAAGTGAGAAAATTGAGTTATTAACTTTCCAAGTTGATCAGTATAAGTTATCTGTCACTGAAATTTCTGAAAATGTATCTAATAGATATTAGGAATTTATTTTATAAGATTTTCAGACAGTATGCCTTTAGATAATTCCTCTGAAAATATGACAAGAGGTATGTGTAAATTAAGTAAGAAAATCCAGTTATTAACTTCCCTAGTTGATCAGTATAAGTTATCTGTCACTGAAATTCCTGAAAATGTATCTAACGGATAGGATTGTGCACTTTTAATTTAGTTTTATACAGTTTTTTTTTAAGTTTATTATAACCTCATACTATTCTGCTTTTGTGACATTTATGTAATGTTATAAGTATCTAAATTTAGATACTACTTTTTGCAATGCCTCATACTTCATGGAACTCCGAAAATTCTGCTGTATTAATGAACTACACGAACGTAGGGAATTTTTGACTGATTTTTGAAGTTGAGAAGTCACCTATTTAATTTTCAGGAAATTTTATTTTTTTTCTCATTATTAAAGATTTGTATTAGAATTTTGATATAGTTTTGGAATTTCTAATGCCTGAAAAAATCATGATACATATATTCAAAATATTTCAAAAAATCGAAATGTGCATTATGTATTTAGTTTTACAAGAATTCTATTGGGGTTCAACATACTTTTCTAATAAAAATTAACGTGTTATAATTGTGCACCTTTCATTTAGTTATATACAGATTTTTTTTTGGTTTATTATAATCTCCTGCTATTCTGCTTTTGTGACATTTATGTAGTGTTATAAAGTATCTAAATTTAGATATTCTTTTATGCAATGCCTCATACTTCATGGAACTCTAAAATTTCTGCTGAATTATTAAACTACAAAAACGTAGAGAATTTTCGACTGATTTTTGAATTACGATATCACCTATATTATTATCAGGCAATTTTTTTTTCTTATTACTAAAGATATGTTTTGGAAATTTTGATATACTTTTTAAATTTTTAAAGCCTGAACGATTATTATAAAGACACATTAAAAATATTTAAAAAAATCGAAATGTGCATTATGTATTTAGCTTTACAAGAATTCAATTAGGGTGCAACATACTTTTTTAATAAAAAATAACGTGTTATGATTGGGCACTTTGCATTTAGTTTAATACAGAGTTTTTTAGGTGTATTATAACCTCATGCTATTCTGCTTCTGTGACATTTATGTAGCGTTATAAAGGTTATAAAGTATCTAAATTTAGATAATTTTGGACATCCAATATTTTTTGCAATGCCTCATACTTAATGGAACTCTAAAATTTCTGATGTATTAATGATCTACAAGAACGTAGAGAATTTTCGACTAATTTTTGAATTTGAGATGTATCCTATTTAATTTTCAGGAAATTTTCAAAATTTTCTGATTATTTAAGATACTTCTGCTGTATTAATGAACTGCAAGAACGTAAATAATTTTCGATTGATTATTAAATTTGAGATGTCACCTATTTTATTATCAGGTAATTTTAATTTGCAATGTTTTGCAATGACTCTTACTTCATGGAACCCTGAAATTTCTGCTGTATTAATGAAGTAGAAGAACGTAGAAAATTTTCGACTAATTTTTGAATTTGAGATGTCTCCTATTTAATTTTCAGGAGATTTTCAAATTTTTCTGATTATTTAAGATACTTGTTTTGGAATTTTAATAATTAATTAATTTTATAATTTGAAATTTCTAATAGATAGAAAAAAAATCATGATATACCCATTCAAAATATTAAAAAAAAAATCGCAATGTTGCCTTTTGTATTTATATAGTTTTACAAAGATTCTATTAAGGTGCATTATAGTTTTCTAATGAAAATTAACGATTTATGATTGTTCATTTTGCATTTAGTTTTATGTAGATTTTTTTAGGTTTATTATAATCTCATGCCATTCTCGTGCTTTTGTGACATTTATGTCGTGTAATAAAATATCTAAAGTTAGATATTTTTTGACTTGCAATATCTTTTGCAATGACTCATACTTCATGGAACCCTGAAATTTCTGCGGCATTAATGAACTTCAAGAACCTAGAGAATTTTCGACTAATTTTTGAATTTGAGATGTCTCCTATTTAATTTTCTTGGAATTTTCTAATTTTTCTGATTACTTAAGATACTTGTTTTGGAATTGTAATATAATTTATATAATAGTTTTATGTAGATATTTTTAGGTTTATTTTAATCTCATGCCATTCTCGTGCTTTTGTGACATTTATGTAGTATTATAAAATATCTAAATTTAGATATTTTTGGACTTGCAATATTTTTTGCAATGACTCATATTTCATGGAACCCTGAAATTTCTGCTGCATTAATGAACTTCAAGAACTTAGAGAATTTTCGAATAATTTTTGAATTTGAGATGTCTCCTATTTAATTTTCTTGAAATTTTCTAATTTTTCTGATTACTTAAGATACTTGTTTTGGAATTGTAATATAATTTATATAATAGTTTTATGTAGATTTTTTTAGGTTTATTATAATCTCATACCATTCTCGTGCTTTTGTGACATTTATGTAGTATTATAAAATATCAGGGATGTATCTTATCCCCGCTGCTGTTCAATGTCTACTCAGAATGCGTGTTTCAGGAAGCACTTAATGAGGTGGAGAAAGGCATTAAAATAAACGGAACCTTTATAAATGTAATACGCTATGCAGATGACACAGCAATATTGGCAGATAACCAAGAAGATCTACAACACCTATTACAACTGGTCAATACAGCAGGGCTTGAATATGGTCTTAAGATCAATATAAAGAAAACTAAATATATGGTCATCAGTCGAGGTAACAACTATAACACACAACTAACCATAGGAGGACAAGCGGTGGACCAAGTGGCCACATTTAAGTACCTAGGCTGTCAACTCAACGAATCGTGGGACCCCGAAGGAGAAATTAAAATCCGAATTGAAATTGCAAGAAACAGCTTCTGCAATCTCCAGAAAATGCTCTGCAACAAACAACTGTCACTTCATCTACGAATAAGAATGATGAAGTGTTATGTGTGGTCAACGCTGTTATATGGTGTGGAGTCCTGGACCCTAAAAATCGTAAGCATGAACCGCTTGGAGGCATTCGAGATGTGGCTCTACCGCCGCATGCTTGGAATACACTACTCGGCCCACATTACTAATGAAGAGGTTCTCAGAAGAGCGGGAAGAGATCGAGAACTCCTCGCTATTATAAAGCAGCGCAAAACCGGATATCTCGGACACGTGTGCAGAGGACGCAGATACGAACTTCTCAGACTCATAATGCAGGGAAAGATAGAGGGGAAACGAGGCATAGGGCGGAAGAAGATGTCGTGGCTCCGCAACATTAGAGCATGGACGGGCATCCGAGACGCAGAATCCCTATTTAGAGCAGCCCAAAACCGAGAGCAGTACAAATTATTGGTCGCCAACCTCTAACTAGAGATGGCAACATAAGAAGAGAGATAAAATATCTAAATTTAGATATTTTTGGACTTGCAATATTTTTGGCAATGACTCATACTTCACGGAACCCTGAAATTTCTGCTGCATTAATGAACTTCAAGAACCTAGAGAATTTTCGACTAATTTTTGAATTTGAGATGTCTATTATTTAATTTTCTTGAAATTTTCTAATTTTTCTGATTACTTAAGATACTTGTTTTGGAACTGAAATATAATTTTGAAATTTCTAATAGATAGAAAAAAGAATCATGATATACACGTTAAAAAATATTTAAAAAAATCGCAATGTTGCATTTTGTATTTACATAGATTCTATAGACAAAGATAGATAAATCGAAACAAATCGAAGATAGAGAAAGATTCTAATAGGGTGCATTATACGTTTCAAACAAAAACTAACGTTTTATGATTGTGCATTTTAAATTTAGTTTTATATGGATTTAGGATGTAAATGCAGTTTAACACGTGTTGCTAATAAATGTTATCAATATTCTTTAACATTTGTCGGTGGTCTAATCACCGCGGGCAGTTACAATTGGATAATTACTTGGGGTGGAGTGGAACTCTTGTTGCTTAACTACTTATTTGTTTACAACTTAAAATATCCAAAATCCAAAATTATAAATATTAAATTTAATTTTTTAATAAAATTTCCTGATTAAGACAATTTTGCAACATTGTGGAAATTTTCTATCAGTTTCTGCATAGTTCTGTAGAACGTTCGATTTTCAATCGAACAATAGGTAATATATCTGTAAAATAAGGACACGTCTGAGAACGTGCCTCACGTTCGACGTTTTTACCTTCCCACCTTAATTAATAGCCGTTTATCGTGTCGCTGCAATTAATTTTATCTCCAGATGCGCTCGAAGAAGCGCCTGGAAATGTCAATGATGCAGCTCGGATGAATCCAAATATGTATGGGTGTTATTTACACATGTCAGGAAGCGAACAAGAGTTTGCATTCAAATACGTTCACTTTAATTTGATGAAAGCAAGATTGCATGATCTTATTGAATGAATGCTGTTGGCATATATCACCTAACTACTTAATTTCGTTATTTTTAATGAAAGCTGCTGCTAAAAACCAAGTTATATTGGCACTACTGATTTGTCAAAATCTCAAATTTTTATTTAATAATATTTGCATGCACAAAAAAAATATTATAAAATAATATACACAGTTAATATACCTCTAATATATTTATCTACATCAAAATCTGTATCTCCTAAATTTTTACAAATTACACGTTTACACAAATTTCATTCGTTTACAAATTACATATTTGTACAAATTTGTACAAATCCTATACGAATTAAGGTGGAACAGATTTTGATTTATAATTAAACCTTGTAATGAGAAATTCAAACGAAATTAATTAAAGCTTAAAAATAAACATCAAAATCTGTACCTCCTAAATTTTTACAAATTACACGTTTACACATATTTCACACGCTTACAACTTACACATTGGTACAAATTTGTACAAATCCTATACAAATTTAGGAGGAACTAATTTTGATTTACTATTAAACTTTAATATGAGAAATCCGAAAGCAATATATTTGGGTTTCAAAATAAAATTATAAATGTACATACCACCGATATATGTAGAGAAAGAACTCGTTTCTTATTTTCTTATAGGTGCTACAGCTAGCAGATAACTATTTGCAACTTTATAAATTATTTGATATAAAATTAATAAGTCACATTTACCATTACAATATCTGCAGAAAATAATGCGTTTCTAATTCCTTTTAACGTGTCTCCAACAATCCGAGAACTATTTGCAACGTTATCAGTTGCTTTTTAAAGACCAGTCCTAAGTTTCTTACCAGTTTGTGTAAAACGGTGCAAAATGTGTATTTGTTTTTTGTTACGATAATCGCTCACGTTCTTTATGATCGGTTAATCGCGTAGATCGCCGATTCTGCCTGCCACGCCGCGATCCTCAGAGGTCGCGGGTTCACGTCCCAAATTCCCTGATAATCGCTCGTCTGCTCGTCACGGCGCGTAATTAATCGTCTAGTTAACGGCGACCTCTCTTCCGCCATCTGCGACGCCAAGACGATGACACGCACAAGATAGCCGCTAATCGGCCTCCTGCAGATTGCCATCGTTCGCCAGATGATTTACTCTTCGCGGAGGTGAAAGCGCCAAGACGGGTCACGCGTCTGCAACCAGGACGCGGATGTTCCCATGAGGACGACGCCCAAATAGAGACTGATAAGGAGATAAGATGAGACATGTGTAACAAGTCTGTTGCCATATATAATTACCTAAAGATGACAAAACCAAAGATGGAATAGTTTCAGTTCAGCAGTAGTAAGAAATTTGTCGTTCTTCAGAACTTGAAAATTTACAGCGTCATCCGACAATTCATAATCGTTGCCATCGTGATCATTCAATAATGTATAATTTCTTATTTACTTTATCAAATTCTCGCAAATCCAAATTTCCAATACAAAATTTAATGCGATATTCAGTATTCAGATAATTTTCCTTATAATTGATAATTAATTCTGATTAAAAGGTCTAAATAGATTTATTATCATATTCAATTGAATTTATTAGTTTTATTAATACATATAAAAAAATTGATACTTAAAGGACTAATAATATTTGCAATTCAGCATATTATTTATTTATTATGTGTTAATTACTGTTTAATTGTTAATAAACAGTAAATATTGTAAATATATTATTGAGAAAGTGAAATTTGAATACGAATTAATATGTTTGGAGTTATGTATTGGCGAGTTACAAGCTTTCAATACATGCTCAATAGATCTGGGAACAATGCGTTTTTATATGAAAATTCAATAGCACAGTCGAGTGCTCCGTGTGACTGATTGAATCGTTAATAATTCCCGCGAACAATGCGAGAGGAAAATAGAAAGTTCAAGTTGAAATGCGACTCCAGATTCTTTTGTCGCGATGGAAGCCTCTAATTTATTTGCATGTCGCTGGTGCAACTTCCTACGACTTCAAGTATATGAATGCATTTCTAATAGCATATTCCGCACCTATGCGTATGCATTTAAAAGTGCAAGTTGTTAACAAATACAGTTTTGGAAAGAAACTATTTATCGCTATGTCGTTGCTTGGCATTGATAGTCAGACAACTCCAAAAATTCCAAATTTACTTTTATTGCAAAAGTGTGCAAAAGTGTGCAATTACTCATTCAAGTAATTGCAAATTTTTGCAATAATCAATAATATTTATTACCGTTTGATATTTTCAATAATATAAAACTTATAATATTCGTCTTTTAAAGTTGAAAAGCAGCGATGTTGTATTGAAACCATACATATTTTAATTCAACATTTCATACATAAATATTTTCATTAAGGAACCAAAACAAAACATCAAATTGCAACCATATGCCAAAATAGGTGCTGAATTGTAACATACAATTTTAAAATATGTATTTAGATCTTTGCATTTCTCAGATTACCTTTAAAAACTCATGAGAAACTGATAACATTGACAAACCCTATAAGTTACTTAGCGCAATATAAAATATAGAACACTAATTTTGGTATTAAAGAAGCAACCCATTGAAGAAATTTAATAAAAACTAAATTTCTTTGCTCATCATTTAGTATGGAAAGTTGTCAAATATAAAAAAAAAATTTAAGCTTCAGACTAGAATATATTTGCTGCTCCTGGAAAATTTGACCTTTTCAACTTATGGAGTTTCTCAACTAACTGATTCGGTTGTAATTATGAAGAATATTTGCGCTATATAATTATGACTACTACAAAATTGACGATAAACTTGAGAATCATCTTTAACTTTTATTAAAAATAATTTCATTTAGTTATGAATATATTTAATATTTTAATTTTTTTTATTCGTTTTGCACGTTATTACATACTTGTATACATATTTTATTTTGTAATGTATTTATTTTTATCTTTTATGAATTGCCTGAAAAATCAAAAAACGTTTAGTTTTCTTTAGACATTTTCACCATTTTGGAAAAGCCCTACATTCACATAATATCATTCGTAAAATAAGTTCACAAAAAAATATATGATTGTAATATTCTAAACTATCATATAAATATTTTTGCAAATTTTGTAAAAAGTTATGAAATTTCAGTAAACATAAATTTCGGTATAAAATTTTAATACCCTTTGACAATCCTTGGGATAACTGCCAGTCAAACATTTTAATGCCAAAATTTTATACATGAATGTTATTCATAAAAAAATAATCTCAAGTGGCCACAATGTTATTCATAAAATAAGTTCATGAAAAGATAACAACAATGCAATTAATGAGCAATAAAGAAAGCTGTTGCTCAAACTATTTATAATAGTAGTGTATATTGCAATTTGCGACATATGAGAAAAAAACTTAAATATTTGGAAACCTACAAACTAAAAAGATTTTGTATTCAAATTTTATTAGTTTTGTATGCAAAATTTGCGAAAAAGTTATGAAATGTCAGAAAACCACAATCATTTCGAAAGGAAATTTAAAAAAAATCACATATCTTAAGATAACTAACATTCCTACAATATTGTCATGGAAACTAACTGGAGACTAAATAATTTTATAATCAGGAAAACATTTTTATGCCAAACATGTATAGATAAATATTATTCATACATTACGGTGAAGCGGGTGGACCCGACACAGAAAAAAGACAATTTTACTTGTCCATTCTGCTCGATTCACCGTAATTATTCAACTCAAGGACATTACTCTTCTGTTAATATTATTAATAAAAGAACTGGAAAAAAAAAATCTTATAACAACGATGCAATTAATGAGCTCTAAAAAAAGCTGTTGCTCAAAGTGGGCAACAGCAAAAAAGCAATAGAGGGCAAATTTATACCAGCAATTTACATTGCAACATTTGAAAAAATATATATACTCGAAAACCTAAAAAAACTAAAAAGATTTTGTATGAATTTTTTTTTTCAAAAAACAGAGAAACAACTTGCTATGTTTTTTAATATGGCCTACCATGTAGTAAAGGTCCAAACCATTCTGATGGACAATTTTTTTTCGTTTTTGACTAACAGAAAAACTTTAATACTGTAAAACTGTCAAACTAAATTTTGTATTTAAATAACACATATTTCATTACAATGATTGGTTCTTAACTAACAGTAATTATTATGAAATATTGAAATATTCAAAAATTTCAAGACTTAAAGGACTTGACACATCAGAATTTTATTTCATTAATACCATCAGTTTTTGACTGACATTATTAAACTTCAGATTATATTTCTTATTAAATATAGAACCAAGTTTCAAGCCAAAACTACTACTCATTTTTAAGTGCAGATAAAATAATAATGTGTAAGGCTACACCAAAACTCAAAACTTGTTAAAATTGATATACATTTGAATCTTTAAGATACTCACAACATGACTGAAGAATATCGACATGAAATGAAAAAGAAAATAACTACATGAAAAAACTATTTGTATTAGCAAAATTTTGGAAAAAATGACAATTATAACAATTTACAGGGTGTCTCAAAAGTGATGCCCGTACATTTACGATTTGATTCAGGGAGCTAAAACAAATTGAAAATTTAGAGCAGTCCATTTTCCGTGTGTCCATCGTTATAGAGTCAATGATAAAAATGTAAACAATAACTTTTTCGACCACTACGCAAAACACAATTTTGATTTATGCATTTTGTCAAATCTGTCAACTGTCAACTGTCAGATTTGATAATTAGTTTGACGGATGTGAACCATACCTTGTTTTTTTAACGTTTTTTTAGCCCCCTAAATCAAATCCCAATAGCACGGCCGTCACTTTTGAGACACCCTGTATAGAATATGTAAAATAACAGATTTTTCTGTAAATCAAACTTAATCCGAATAAGAAATGTATTCGGAACAGAAACATACAACATTCGAGTTTCTTTAAACATTATGTTTTCGAAAATATTGAAAAATCTAATATATTTCAAAACTTTGAAACAAGATTTTGTACGTATTTAGATGTCAATTCTGTCAACTATCAACTGTCAGAGTTGACAATTAGTTTGACAGATGTGAACAATATCTTGTTTTTTAAGCGTTTTTTAGCCCCCTGAATCAAATCCCAATTGCACGGCCGTCACTTTTGAGACACGCTGTATCGAATTTGTAAAAAAACATATTTTTCTGTAAATCAAACAGAATCCGAATAAGAAATGTATTCGGAACTACGCAAATACGATTTTGATTATTGCAGTTTGTCAAATCTATCAACCGTTAACTGTCAGATTTGACAATTAGTTTGACAGATGTGAACAATATCTTGTTTTTTTAAACGATTTTTTAAGCCCTCTGAATCAAATCCCAATAGCACGGCCGTCACATTTAAGACACGCTGAATAGAATACGTAAAAGAACAGATTTTTCTGTAAATAAAACTTAATCCGAATAAGAAATGTATTCGGAACAGAAACATACAACATTCAAGTTTCTTTAAACATCATATTTTCGAAAATATTGAAAACCTAAAAAAATTCAAAATTTCGAAACAAGATTTTGTACCTATTTAAATGTCAAATCTGTCAACTGTCAACTGTCAGATTTGACAATTCGTTTTACAGATGTTAAC
The DNA here is from genome assembly GCA_951805005.1 of Othius punctulatus. Taxonomy (NCBI): domain Eukaryota; kingdom Metazoa; phylum Arthropoda; class Insecta; order Coleoptera; family Staphylinidae; genus Othius; species Othius punctulatus. The sequence goes on from OX638143.1 coordinate 21,934,986, forward strand.
AATATCTTGTTTTTTTTAAACGATTTTTTAAGCCCCCTGAATCGAATCCCAATAGCACGGCCGTCACTTTTGAGACACCCTGTATAGAATGGGCAAAAAAAAAGATTTTTCTGTAAATCAAACAGAATCCGAATAAGAAATGAATTCGGAACAATTCACAGAAACATACAACATTTAAGTTTCTTTAAACATCATATTTTCGAAAATATTGAAAAATCTAAAATATTTCAAAACTTCGAAACAAGATTTTGTACCTATTTAAATACAAATACACTCAAGTTTCTTTAACATCATATTTTCGAAAATATTGAATAATCTAATATATTTTAAAAACTTAGAAACAAGATTTTGTACCTATTTAAATACAAATACACTAAAGTTTCTTTAAACATTATTTTCGAAAATATTAAAAATCTAAAATATTTCAAAACTTCGAAACAACATTTTGTAGACATTTAAATACTTGAAATTACAATCGATTGCCATAATCGTATTTTCATAAACATAAAAACTTGAGAACTATATTTTGTATGTAGAACTATATTTTGAATATAGTTTTAATATTTATTATAAATAATACATTTACATACGAAGTTTCAAAACTTCGAAACAAGATTTTGTACCTATGTAAATACAAATACACTTAAGTTTCTTTAAATATCATATTTTCGAAAATATTGAAAAAATCTAAAATATTTCAAAACTTCGAAACAAGATTTTGTACCTATTTAAATACAAATACACTTAAGTTTCTTTAAACATAATATTTTCGAAAATATTGAAAAATTTAAAATATTTCAAAAGTTCGAAACAAGATTTTACAGATATTTAAATACTTGAAATTACAATCCATTACCATAATCGTATTTTCACAAACATGAAAACTATATTTTGTATGTAAACACGTAGCATTGTAATTACTATCGTTGGTTTTTGACCAACACAAATTATTAATTTTAAAGTAATTCTTGCTAAAGTAAGAGTTAAGTGGCAAGCCAAAACTACTTCTCATATTTGAGTAATCATGCGGACACAATATGCGGAAAATATTGAAAAATCTAAAATATTTCAAAACTTCGAAACAAGATTTTGTACCTATTTAAATACAAATACACTTAAGTTTATTTAAACATCATATTTTCGAAAATATTGAAAAATCTAAAACATTTCAAAACTTCGAAACAAGATTTTGTACCTATTTAAATATAAATACACTTAAGTTTCTTTAAGCATCATATTTTCGAAAATATTGAAAAATCTAAAATATTTCAAAACTTCGAAACATGATTTTGTACTTATTTAAATACTTCAAATTACAATCCATTGCCATACTCGCATTTTCATAAACATAAACACTTGAGAACTATATTTTGTATGTAATTAGCATTGTTTTAGCTTAGCATTGTAATTACTATCGTTGGTTTTTGACTAAAACAAATTATTACTTTTAAAGTAATTCTTGCTAAAGTAAGATTAAAGTATGAAGCCAAAACTACTTCTCATTTTTGAGTAATCATGCGGAAACAATTTATAATCTTGTTTTGTTAAGAAACAAGAAACACGTCAAAATATGTAATTTAGTGCAGATTTCAAAACCTTCTTCTTATTCTTCTTATTCTTCGTCTATCCTTCTTCTTCTATCCTCCTCCTCCTCCTCCTCCTCCTCCTCCTTCTTCTTCTTCTTCTTCTTCTTCTTCTTCTTCTTCTTCTTCTTCTTCTTCTTCTTCTTCTTCTTCTTCTTCTTCTTCTTCTTCTTCTTCTTCTTCTTCTTCTTCTTCTGCTTCTTGGACATCTGTAGATCTGTTATTTCTGAAGCTGCCTTTGCATTATTTCCTGGGTGGTAGATTTCTAATCATCTCTCCATCTTTGTGGTCTGTTCTCGTCCATCCGCCTTACATGATTGTACCACTGTCTCTTACGCTGTCTTCCCCATCTTACTATGTCTTGAAAACCTAATTGCACAATATCTTGTCATAATTATTAAATAAAAATCCTATACAGGGTGATCTATTAGCTCAGGTCCACACATTGACAGATGAAAGGTGACGTGACATCATCTTAGATGTACTTATGTTGAGCCTGGTCATTTCAAACATTTATTATAGTAGATCTGATTGTTTTTACAGTTCATTTATATGAAACACTCTTGTCGTGTTATGTTTTTAAAATTAACCGTTTCTATCTTTAAGGGTTTGCAAATTCTTATCTAAGATGAATCGGACCTATGTTCATACAACTTTTTTTTTGTCAGAATTACATCACCTGTCATCTGTCAAAGTTTGTCCCCGAGCTAATACATCACCCTATATAATGCTTAATTTATCGTTTGAAATATTTTTTTAATATTTGATTTGCTATTATATTAGGACTAATCATTCTGAGAATTTACTCATCTTATATTTCGCATAACAATTGCTCTATTAAAGGTTTTCCATAAAAATTTTTAGAATGTTTTGTTAATTATGACGACCCACAGCCATGTCGGATTGAAATCATGCTTCGAATGTTATAATGGCCTATGTGATTATTGTATAAATAAATAAATAAATAAAATTAATTGAAGAAATTGAAGATTTTGAAGTAGCAAAATATCTTCTTCTTCTCTAATGTAATTCTTTTTTTTTCTAATAATTTCTTTTAACTGTTTCAGATTTCACTCATTAATTGTTGAGAGACCACCACAAAAGATCATCAGTGTGCACCCAGGAAGACCTAATGACATCTGCTGTGGATGACAGATTTGGACACCACTTAGCATTTCACGATCCCTGAAGACCGCACCTAACACCCCCCGTCCTCCGCGGGGTGGCACGAACCAGACACACTTTCTCCAGACGAGACACCGAGATAAATCTATTGCCGTGAGTTTTCAATTAAATACGATACTCTGTCCACGAGAACATTTTTGTCAAAGATTAATAAATCATAAGCTAATTGTTTGAGTTATAACAGCTATAGTTACAGATATGATTTCTGCAACTGATAAGAATATCATTTTTTCTGAGATTGAATCATAAATTATTTAAATAGCTGTAGCTAGAAATATTAAGTAGATTGTAGAAGCTTTTAGACTGGGATATGATGAAAAAAGGTAGTCTATAGGGCCATCATGAGTTTGATAAGTTACAGCTACTTATTCCTTCTCCTGAATTGCAATCGTAGAAGCTTTTAGACTGTGATACGATGAAAAAGGGTAGTCTATGAGAGCCATCATGAGTTTGATAAGTTACAGCTACTTATACCTTCTGCTGAATAATTACTACTGAGTAGACACTTTTATATTATTATCGTCAAAATGAAACCGTCTAAGACTGCTGAAGTCTTTGTCCTGAAAAGTGAGATACCCTGTATGTTAATAAATCCAGAACATATTTTTCCTTTTAGCTTATGTAATAATAATAGTCATAATAATAATATTCCTATTGGTGGTCCAGTTGTGGCGCAATTATTCTAAATTTTTGATAGAGTTTTACGCCAGCAAAGATTTGAAGCAGATAACTTCCTTAAACTCAAGACGTGGCAAACCGTAATAATGATACACCACTTTTACCTGCACGCGTTTGCACGTATCCAATATCGTGAATTATTGCCGCTAATGCTTATTATTTTTCGAAGCTATTGCGGAACGCGTCTCATTGTGGCTCGAGCCATTACACCTCCTCGGGCTCAAACCCATTATACGTTTAACCTCAACTCGCAATTTGACTGCAGGCCTACGAACAATTACCGAACTCGGAGGAGTCAAGAGTCACGTGTGCGATCGACGAGAGTGTGGCAATCATTTGTATCACCACCGTAGGCCCCTTAGAGGGGCTCGTCCCACCGAAGACCCTCACTTGTCCCAGTTCTCAGAGATCACTTTCCTGGGCCCCAGGTGGGCTGGCGATAGCGTCGCAGCGGTCTTGGCTTTTGAACTTGAGAGCGGCCCCCTTCACCTACACGTTTCCGGATTATTCGTGCATCGCAAGTCTTAAAACTATCTAATAGACACAGAAACACATCAACTTGGAAATGAAATGGAGTAAAATTTTAATAAGATATTATCAACAAATGTCGATGGAACAGCAAAACGAATAAAGTGGAAAAAATTGCCCGCTACAGACTGAAACTCATATCAACATAGAACAGAAATGTAATCGTATTTCGAGATGTTGGCAAGAAATTTCTGTACGATAAAAGCAAATAAAAAAACTGCCTATACGTGGACATTAGGGAGTTCGGAGAAGATGATCGCACATGTTCGGATATTATCGCAAACTATTCATGAATCCTCTTTATATTCACAATCTGAAGCAAACGTTCCCAAATATCCTGAAAAATGAATTTAGAAATTAATAGACTCAGAAATTAATCTAGAAAATTGCTTCAAACAGTGGATAATCAGAAATATTATAAAATTTAAAAACCTGAAATCGTTAAATAGTTATACATTCAAGTACCCTACTGCCCAAAATTCTTTAAAAATTAATCACAATTCAAGATATTTTAAAATATGTTGTTGCAAATTATTCGTGAGTCCTCAATACATTCACTACTTGGTGTGAACGTTCTTGAACTTCTTTCAAAATGAATCTAGAAAAAATTCTCAAAATTTCATCAAAATTATTTATATTTTTAAATATATTTCCAGAAAAAACAAGATTAGATATAAATAGTTAAAATACAAGTAATAGTTTTTTTTTTAAAATCATGGTTAAAGATTTAAGGAAGGCTGAATTATGATACCTATGCATATAAACCAAAAACCCAATTAGCCAAAATTCGTTAATAGTGATTCTAAATTAAATACCCAAAATTAGTAAAAATTCAAAGAAACGTTTAGAAACAAATTATAAACAAAATAAAGTTGACACCAATTCACTGATTCCAATGACTCAATTACCAATTACCCAAAATTCTTTAAGGCTAGTTTATAATTTAAGATATTTAAAAAAATTGACATACCTAAAACGGCAAACTTTAAAGAAATATAAAAAACTCTTTGAATTACTACAAAAAAAAATTTTAGTAATATGAAAATTACAGAAATTTACAATGTTCTATAAAGATTTCCAATGGCCAATTAACGAAAAAAATAATCATAATTCAAGATATGTTAAAATTTGAAATACCCAATAAGTGTATGTAAGTGTAATGTTCATTCATGTATTAGTTTCAGGTGTACTAAACACAGATTTAATATTAAATGTGCAATTAATACATTTTCAGAAATTCTATTAATAGCTAACCTATACCAGTCAATGCAGAAAGATAAGTGTTTGATTCTCTCCCTTATTTAATACTGAAACTGTGTCAAATTTTCAGGAGTATTAGTTTCAGGTGTACTGTAGACAAATATAATATTAAATTTGCAAATAATAAATTTTCAGAAATTTCAGTAATACCTAACCCATACCAGTCAATGCAAAAAGATAAGTGTTCGATTTTATCTTTTATTTAATACTGAACGTTTGTCAAATTTTCAGGAGAGTTATTTTCATGTAAACTGTACATGAATCTAATGTGAAATTTTCAAATAATAAATTTTCAAAAATTTCAGTAATAGCTAACCCATACTTGTCAATGCACAAAGTTATATGGTTGATTTTCTCCCTTATTTAATACTTAAACTTTGTCAAATTTTGAGGAGTGTTAGCTTCAGGTGTACTAAATACAGATTTAATATTAAATATGCAATTAATACATTTTCAGAAATTTCAGTAATAGCTAACCCATACCATTCAATGCAGAAAGATAAGTATTTGATTTTCTCTCTTATTTAATACTAAAACTTTGTCAAATTTTCAGGAGTATTAGCTTCAGGTGTACTAAACACAGATTTAGCATTAAATATGCAGTTTATATATTTTCAGAAATTTCAGTAAAAGCTAACCCATATCAGTCAATGCAGAAAGATAAGTGTTTGATTTTTTCTCTTATTTAATACTGAAACTTTGTCAAGTTTCCAGGAGATTAAGTTTCATGTATACTGTACACGAATATAATGTAAAATTTGCAAATAATAAATTTTCCGAAATTTCAGTAATAGCTAACCCATACTTGTCAATGCAGAAAGTTATATGTTTGATTTTCTCCCTTATTTAGTACTGAAACGTTGTCAAATTTTCAGGAGTATTAGCTTCAGGTGTACTAAATACAAATTTAATATTAAATATGCAATTATTACATTTTCAGAAATTTCAGTAATAGCTAACACATACCAGTCAATGCAGAAAGATAAGTGTTTGATTTTCTCTCTTATTTAATACTGAAACTTTGTCAAATTTTCAGGATACATAGTTTCATGTATACTGTACACGAATCTTATGTGAAATTTGCAAATAATAAATTTTCAGAAATTTTAGTAATAGCTAACCCATACTTGTCAATGAAGAAAGTTAAGTGCTAGATTTTCTCCCTTATTTTATATTGAAAATTTGTCAAATTTTCAGGAGAATTAGTTTCAGGTGTACTGTACACGAATCTAATATCAAATTTGCAAATAATAAAGTTTCAGAAATTTCAGTAATAGCTAACCCATACTTGTCAATGCAGAAAGTTAACTGATTGATTTTCTCCCTTATTTAATACTGAAACGTTGTCAAATTTTCAGGAGTATTAGCTTCCGGTGTACTTAACACAAATGTAATATCAAATATGCAATTATTACATTTTCAGAAATTTCAGTAATAGCTAACCCATACCAGCCAATGCAGAAAGATCAGTGTTTGATTTTCTCCCTCATTTAATACTAAAACTTTGTCAAATTTTCAGGAGAATTAGTTTCAGGTATACTACATACGACTCTAATATCATATAAAAAAATGACAGCACTAGAGAAATGACCTTAATTTAATTATGTAAAACAATTGAACGTCCTTAATCATTTTATCTTTAATTTTCTTTTATTACATAACTTATTGAAAAAATTAACCTTAACAAGAGAAATATTACAGAATTATATAAATATTGCAGAAATTATCAAGTCTTGAATAGGATCTATTTACCCAAAATTTTATAAGATTTACTGATTTTCAAAACAATGAAAAGTTTTAAAACACCCAAAGTCTCCTCAAATTAAAAGAAATCTGTAAAATAAAGATAAATACTACAAATTGGAAGCTTAAAATAATTCTAGACATTTACAGAACTTTGTCAAATTGTTATCGCAAAGTTTATTGAACTTTCATCAATGCTTAGAAAATTGAATAACTATTTTGGAGGCCTATAGAAATGCAAATTAACAATTTTAACAACAATTGCTGTGTTTTATCACAAATTCAATAATCTTTAAAAAAAATTCAATAAAACTCTATAAAAACTTTGATTGCAGATCCTAAAGTGCTATAAAAATTGATAAACATGCTCAGAAATATTTATCAAATTTATTCATACAAATTTATTACCGTTTTTATTACTATATAATTACTATTTTGGAGGCCTGTAGAAATGCCTATTAACAATTTTAACTATAATTGCTGTATTTTGTGACAAATTCAATAACCTCAATAAAATGTTTTATAAAACTCTATAAAAACTTTCATTGCAGATCCTAAAGTACAATAAAAATTGATAAACTTGTTTAGAAATTTTAATCAAATGTATTCGTAGAAATTTATTACCGTTTTTGACAATTTGACAAGGAATTTAATAAAACTATAAAATTATAGAAATATTACCAAAATTCAAAAAGCTAAAAAAAATATGTTTCAGTAATTCATTGAAGATCCCAGATACATTATGATAAATATTAAAAAAATACAGAAAATGTAAGTATAATTCTAGAACATTTGAAAACTTGATTATAGTTTTTAACGATACAGTAATAAAGTTTATAAAATCGGCAGATAATTATAGAATTTCTATTGAACCTAACCTAACCTACCAACAGCAATGCAGAATACATTTATAAGGAATATAATTGAGTCGTATAGAATCGAAACCCACAATATCCAAATTCCGAAATTTTGGGAACCAAAAACCGGTCTACTTGACAATCTACCCGAATTTTGCAAATGATTTTTTTACATTTTGTTAGCTCCACAAAATGAATTAATATTAAAGAAAATGCTTTTTTATATAGCATTTTAATAATAGTAGCAGTTAAATTGTGGAATGGATATTGTGAGTTTTGATTCTATACGACTCAATTATGTTCTATTGACATATTTTTTTATTGGTACATAACAAGTCTATGACAAACTATCAAGTATGTATTGAACACAATTGACACATCTTTGGAAGGCAATTTTTTTGCACATTTCCGAATTATTCATACATATAAAAAATGTGTGTCCAAAAGCAATAGCCTCAAAAATATTATTCAATTTGTTTTCATCTTTTGGGTGAAATGATGCTACAAATCGCTTCTTGTTTGCGGCCAGTTACGCACTGCAATCTCCTCTGAGCGACCACTTAAGCTTCCTCTTGCCACATTCCTTCGGAGATGGCTTGCCAAAGAATTCCGCCGTAATACTCTCCATTTTACACTCTGAATAATTGAGAGGGTTGGGCAATAGAGTACAAGCAGGTAAGAATAATGGGTGCCGAAATCGCAATATACTGTCGAGTACAGTTGAGTTTCTACAGAATTGATGATTGGGAAACACTCACGTGTAACAATACATATAATTTTCGCCAAAATCGGAACGTAAATACACAACGGAGATTCGCAATTCAATGAAAGTGCAATATTTAAACGACTACTTTCATGCAGTACGTATGCAGTGCATGGAATTAGGCGAGGACCCAATACTCTTACTGAATAGGAATTGCATACGACTTAAAATCAATTTAAATATTAATAATAACGTATAGTGAACTTGCGTTGCCAAAAAATAACAAAACAATGTTTCTAATAATTACAAATTCAATTATAAAATAATCTAAGGTTTTTGTGTTTGTAGTGTAATAAAACACTAATGAAAATTAAATTATAATATCCTTACTATCTCTAATTTCCAGCTTAATAGAAAAATGCTAATGAATTTTAGTTTAATTAAGTGTCACGAAAGGTTGACGACACATCACGAACATGTGTAATCCCCTCCGTCGTATTCGTTATCAGTTCTACTTTAAACTGATAATTTTAGAAATTATCATCAGTCTATTCATATAAATCAAATCTTCCTCCTCCTCGATCCTTCGCCCTTCGCTGATCCTATTTCTGCTGCCCATCTGTCCCTATATTGAGCAGCCTGGGCAGTCTCATGCAAACTCTGGACTATGTTTTCATCTAGATCAAATATGTATTGATTAATATAAAAATCATATTAGAAAGTTGGACCATACAATTTCATTCTTGCGAATTTTACCATGATGATATCGACTATTTGCCATATTAACTTCTACTACTTGTATTTGTGCTGTTCCCAGAGATGGATTGCCATTAAACTCGTTGCACGTTTGCAAAGATATCTGCGAACTTCACGCTTCCAATTAAAACTGAGTGTTGGCCGATCCTCTCCAATTACCGACGTGCACGTTGGGCAAGGAACACAGCATCCTTCTTCATCCTCGTCCGCATGCCACGAATTGCGGATGTCCGTGTGGTAATTGGCTGCAATTACGATTACCGCAGTATCAATTGTGGCTGTGTACAAACCAAAACGTCGCTGATATAGGAGGAGATATGACCAGTGAAATTCTAACAAAAGAAATGCAGAAAAAAAAATTGTTAGGAGCTTGACGACCAATAAAATTTATTACCGTAATAAACAATGCGTGTAAAGTTATATAAATATTTATTATATATAATGTGCTTTATTATGAGCTAATTATTATTACGATTTACAAGATTGTTATTTATTTCAATTTTATTTTGATTCCTGCCTCATAACAGGCCGTAATATTTCTGCCCTATAAATATAATAATATATGGCGCTACAGGATTGCCAGTTTTTTTTAATGATTCATATAGGTGATAATCTATATGAATCTTGTATATGATATCATATATGAATAAAAATATACATTTTAAACCAAAACTTAATAATTTAAACATTAATAGATACATTAATATGAAATTATTAAGTTTTGGTTTGAAATGTATATTTTTGCTTAATTTGGTCTTGAATAATAATTGTAGGATTTTTTTAATTTAGGATTTTCCGAAAGTTTAATGATATTTTCTAAACTACTTGGCAAAGTGTGTATTTACTAAAAAAAAATCAAATGCTAATTATCTTTTTATAGTTTCCTTAGATATTTGAAAATTACACTTATAACTTTTTAGTTTTCAGCAATTTTCATTGCGGAAGTTTATTGAAATTTTCCGAACTACTTGACAAAGTATGTATTTACTAAAAAGTTTTTCAAATGATACCTTATTTCTTCATAATTTTCTCAGATAGTTAATCATTACGCTTATAACTCTATAGTTGTCAACAATTTTCATTCAAAATCTACAATTTTGTAAAGTTTGCATGAACAATTCAGATGTACAAGGTCTAAATTAATATTCATCTCTTTCACTCTCTCTCTCTCTCTCGCTCTTTCTCTCGCTCCCCTGTCTTTCTCTCTTTCTCACTCTGTATTATGATAAATTTTGAAGCATGTTATAATTTCCGGAATTATAACCAGAACGAATTTTTGATAATTTAAAAGTAGGTACCTATTAACAATAGGTAGCAAGTATTACTCGGAAATATGTAAATGAAAGTCTTTAAATTTTGCTAATGAGCATTGATATCTCTAAAACTTTAACCTAACCTAACCTAACCTAAGCTAACCACCAAATGCCGAAATATTCACAAATTCCACTTATTATATTGACTGAAGAATGAATCGTTCATAAAATCGACTAAATTTTATGAATTAGTAATGCTATTGGCGAATCAAGTCATAAACAGACCTTGCCTTCATAAAAATGCACTTCGCATGATGATTTTTTTCAGCGAAATTTTCACAAATGCCACTTATTATATTGACTGAAGAATGAATGCTTCATACAATTGACTCAATTTTATGAATTCGTAATGAGATTGATGAATCAAGTCATAAACGGACCTTGCCTTCATAAAAGTGCACTTCGCAAGATGACTCTTTTCTGGAAAAATAGTGCAAATGAGAAAATAGCGCGATGACCTTGATGACTTTTGTCGGATAAAGTTTCTAGATGACTCAAGGAATTGATAAATTACTGGGGAGTTTTTTTAAAATGAGTCAATATCAAATAGAGTCTATCAAATATAGATCACAAAATAGTACAAATGAGAGAATAGTACAATGAACTTGATACATTTAGTCGATGAATTATTTCTGCTAGTCACTAAATTGTGACTCAAACTATTAATAAATCAAGTTGCTCAGGAGTAACGCTTTCTTATAAATGCAAGTAAGTATGTTTCAATAGTGAGTAATGCTGGCTTATAAATTTCAAAATTAAAGTCTCTATAGTTTACTGATGAGTATTGATTTCTCCAAAATTCAAATTGGCTAGTTTATCTAGATTAAATTGGCTATCTTAACTCAAGTCACCATTGTAAAATGTTTCCCGAAAATGCAAAATGCAAGATGAGTCATCTGTCTAAAATGCATCTTTCTGTTTTTAAATAAAACTCATGATGTTTCTGCCATGAGTCACATTTTCTTGAAATTTCAAATCATCAAATTTTTCTGATTAGCTACACTTTCTCAAAAATAAAAGACACCATATTTTTCAGATAATAATTGCCTTGTAATTTAGGTCACAAGATAGTAAAAATAAGAAAATAGTACTAAACTTGTTACATTTGGCCGATTAATCATCTGCAAGCCACTAAATTGTGATTCAAACTATTGACATATCAAGTTTCTGGGGAGTAATGCTTTCTTGTAAATGCAGTATTTCACTAATGAGTATTTCACTAATACTGTATTTCACTAATGAGCAATGCTTGCTCATAAATTTCAAAAGTAAACCCTCTATAGTTTACTGATGAGTATTGATATCTCCAAAATTTAAATTTTATTTACCTAGTTTTAGTATTTTTTCCGAAAATCTGAATTTTTTGAGTTTATAAGTTTACCGATGAGTAAAGCAATGTTTTTCATATACGCAATTTACAAGATGAGTCACTTATGGGAAATGCAAGTCAGAATATTTATGTTTATAAATAACATGAACATAAAAGACATGATGTTTCAGTTATGAGTTATGTATTCTTGAATTTAGATATTATCATATTTTTCTGATTAGTTACGCTTTCTCAAAATTTCAGACACTTTATTTCGGAAATTATGAGTGCTTCAAGCTACATTTCTGGAAACTGCATGTCAGACAACTTCTGTGTCTAACATAAAGTCCAAATTCTGTTTCAAAAATAGTAGATACCATATTTTGAAGATAATAGTGCCTTCTCAAAAATTCAATTCGGAAGATGACTCTTTAGTATATAATGTAAATCACAAAATTGTGAAATGAGCTGAAATTGTAAAAATAAGAAAATGGTTCCATGAACTGTATTCGGTCGATTAATCATTTCTGTAAGTCAGTACATTGTTTTCTAGAAAATTCGAGCATTGTTCAAGTTTTTCGAGAGAAATGCTTACTGTACTATTTCTACCAATGAATATTACCCTCGTAAATTTCAAAATTGAAAATTGATCCACGAGCTCCAATACCACGTCAAGGTGAGGCACTGAATACTGGAGTCGACTGGATACTACGAGGCAACCAGGGGGGTCAGATGCCATCCGCAGATGTTTTCGGCACGAGCTCACTTATAGGACTGAACTGAAGGATCAACTCACAGATCCCTCACTCGATGAGGCAAAACGCCTCGGCAATGTTCCCATCTATGAATCAGCCCCAAAAGTTCAGCCTAGATCATGATTAATTTCTTCAAAATGCAACTCAGTTTTACACAAGAGTAGTATTTTTTTGTAAACTTTAGAAACTAAAGGACCGAACTAAAAGGGGACCGAACAAAAAGAACGACTAAAGGATTTTACTGATAAGTAAGTAAAGTAAAAGTCATTTTACAGATGACTAGTGCCATCTCATTCTCTGATCTATATTATTTTTTTTGTTTGTTTACGACTCGGAGTAGGAATTGATATTTCTATCGTCAAAATTGTAACAGAAATTCAAAATAAATCCCGAGGTAATTTTTTTTAAACTCCCTAGGGAGTATTTATTATGAAGCTTTCTACGTGTTCTTCTGTGCACCAGTTTTTAAAAGTTTGAGAAGTAGCTTCATTTAACTTTCGTTACTTTTCTTGTAGTAAGCTGACTACCACAGCATTGGTGCTTCAGTAATTTCTTTAGATTCTGCAGAAAACCCTTAAACATCCTCTCTCTCTCTCAGTGTATAATGAACTATTATAAATCAGCAGTATCTTCTTAAACGTGCAATTTGCAAAATTACTCCTTGCTGTAAAATGTAAGTCACTGGGGCACATTTGTGCGATGTCAGATTGTCTTTGATCGTGGTTCAGTTTCAATAGATACTATTATAACAACAATTCTGGGTAAAAGTTTACCACTGCTACCTCCATTACTGCAGAAATTAGTCTAAATTAGATTTACATGAAACTCCTGACTTATGGGTGAACTATAACAAAATGAGTGGCAAATTATATTTTGTAGCCATCTTTTTGTTAATTTGCTAATGAGATAAACCAATTTGGCACTTAAGGTATATCATTATGTCGGATTGTCTTTGACTGTGGTTCAGTTTCAATGGATACTATTATAACAACAATTCTGGGCAAAAGTTTACTACTGCTATCTCCATTACTGCAGAAATTACTCTAAATTAGATTTACATGAAACTCCTGACTTATGGGTGTACGATAACAAAATGAGTGTCAAATTATATTTTGTAGCCAATTTTTTGCTAATTTGGTAATGTGATAAACCAATTTGGCACTTTAGGTATATCATGGATTTCGTTTATTTGTTTGATTGATAATTACTTGGCTCAGAAGGTCTATAAATTTGAAGGCCTATGTACAGTCATGCTCACATAAATCTAGTACAAACATACTGGCATTGCTATATAAAATTGCTATTGTAACCTAATTTCTTGTACTAGATTTATGTGAGCATGACTGTACCTGTTTATTTCTTGTATTTAGTTCCTTTAAATTCTTTAATTAATAATTACTAATCCCAAAGTCTTTCAATTTAGAAGCCAATTTCATATGATTATTTATTGCATTTAATTTTGCTAATATGTTTCATTGATAAATAAGCCCAGCAGTTCTTTTAGTTTGAAAACATTATTAACTGTATCTATACATCCATTGTATTTATACCTGAACATGCCTTCAAACAACTATATACATAAATATTTCATTTATTTTAATTTCCAAAAATGTTGCATAATAAAAATCCATTTTGAACGATACTATATTAATTCCTCTACAAAATATCATGAAGATATTAAAATAAATCATTTTCACAACTCCATGGTGATTTGCTCATCGGTTCTAGCTACAAGTATGTTAATATAAAACAAAACAAATTGATGAGAATTGACGATAATATATATTCCTGTACAAAGTATCATGAAGAGTTAAAAAACTATCATTTTGACAACTCCATGGTGATTTGATTATCCGTTCTAGCTGCAAGTATGTTAATATAAAACAAAACAAATTGATGACAATTGACAAAATATCATGAAGAGTAAAAAAAAAGTATATCAAAATACCAGTTGATGAAGGCATCTATTCAAGCACGAATTTGAAATTTCTAAACGAGCTGCGTAGCAGCGAGTTGAGGAACAAATGAGTGCTTGAAGGACCTTCTATAACGAGTGTTTTATACTATTTTTTCTATGTTGCCGCATCATATTATTTTATAAATTAAAAAATGAAAATTTTAAATCTAGGGGATTTTCTAGGGGATCTAGGGGAATCTGGGCCTGAGGAAAAAATAATTAATATAGGCAACAGCAAAAGTAATATTCATCAAAGTATTGTGTCGGGTGATAATTTACATGGTGTCACTATAAATTTTCAAAACAAATCGCTTGTAACTGTTAATGTGTATAATAATTGTACTTTCCACGGTAATCATTTAAATAAAACTTCGTTTTCATTAATTTGCTGTTTTCTGTAAAATTTATTTTTTGACGTATGTCAGTTGACAGTTCAACGTCAACCGTCAACGCTACCACTACCAACATCAATGCAGAAAATTTTACTAGTCTATTCTAGCACACCAACCGCTTATTATAACACTCAAATGACATCATTTGGGTGCTCGAATTGACTTATTCTAAATGCAATGTAGAAAAAAATCATTTTCACAACTCCATGGTGATTTGCTCGTCCGTTCTAGCTGCAAGTAAGTTAATATAAAACAAAACAAATTGATGACAGTTGACAAAATATCACGAAGAGTTAAAAAAAACATTTTCACAACTCCATGGTGATTTGCTCATCCGTTCTAGCTGAAAGTATGTTAATACAAAAAAACCACTTGATGACAATTGACGTTATCGATCTAAGATTACCTCTTACGGCACACTAACGTGCAAAACGAGCCACTTTTTCCCATCGTTACTAATGCGTCTTTGTTGCGCCGCCGCCAGTGTTTCGGCATCCAAACACGTCCCCATTCCATCCACCTGTTTCGAAACCTCCTCGCTGTCATTACCGTGGCAAAATCGAGCGGAAACATCGGTCCAATTGGGGGCCTTTAATCGTTTCTTAATGCCCGCCGTGTATGTGGGAGTGAATGTGAGTTTTTATGCCCGGTATCGGTTATTAAAGCCTGATTTGATGTGTCGGCACCGTTCTGATAGTGTGAGACGTTGCGGAATGGGAATTGTTGATGTGTGAATGTTGGGAGGCTTGAATGATAGTATGCAAATTAGCCGGTTGGTTGAAGTGGTAAATATGTGTGAAAGTGTATCAGCCCAAAAAGAAATAATGCTAGGGCCATAATTTATTCACTTATTACTTAATGAGCGGTTATATTTGATGGGAATTATAATTTTTGATGTGCTACAATCTACGTGCGAATGTGCGAAAATTCTATGCAAATGTTTGCTTGTCCGGGATAACTATGAGCACGGTGGGCAGGATTTAATTACGCAGTGTGAGTAGCATAATATGCGGATGCTGGAAGAAAGAGTAAATCAATTTTCAAGGTGAATCTTAATGCACCAAGACGCGGAGGAAGGCCAAGAAGCAAATGGAAAAACAAGGTGGCAGCGGATGTGAATATCCTACGAGAAAGCAATTGGATGGTTGTAGAAAATTGGAAAAGACATGGCCAACTAAGCAAAATGCCGTACAGATCACGTAGATCAAGATCAGATGTAGACCAGATCAAGATCATGTAAAGCTATAATAAGAAGATAACACAATAAACTTGTAGGAAGATGTAAAAATGAAGATGGTTGTGAGTCTGAAGGTAAATGTAAAAATATTTGCAGATGTTTGATTAAACCATAGCGTTCATGAGTTTCAAGGTACACCGCAAATGTTGGTGTTAATTACCTTCTTCGTTATTTAAACAATGTATCCCCATAACCATCAGAAGACAATAAATCATATTAATTATCACCTCATTACATCCTGAAGACCCAAATCCATTCCGATTACCAGCTCTGACCTTCTGGTCTCCTCGAGGTCCTCGAGATCCTGATCTGGGACGGAACCAGCGGCGGTTCCCATCGACGCCGCTCGCGGTTTTCGCGGTGCCTCTTCCACCAAAGACGGCGCGCTGCGGCGGATATTCGGCGCTTGGCTCTTCGTTTTCTCCCGCAGGCAGAGCCAGGGAACAAATGTTGGATCCGCGCGAAGACAATGAATGAACGCCGACCCAGTTCCTAGAGGCTGGCGCGTGAGAACCGCGGATCCGCTGTGTGTTACGTGTCCATGGCGCTCTCGTTGCGAAACGCGTGCACAATTCACTTTTTCGCTCGTCTCTGTTGCTCTTAAGACGGCCGTCAAATGAAATGTGGGAGTGTGCCTCGTGCGGTAATTACCGTTATTTGGGATGGTTTAAGTAATGGACCCCATGGGTGACAAAATTATAGTCGGGATGCAATAGCTTAATGCCCATAAGTGCCAGTTGAAAGAACACTAATGATGAGAATATAGCTTATAACTATCCAAAAAACAACATAGTAGTACAAATATATTTTTTGGGCTTGCACAGTTGACCTCCAAATCTTATGCAATTCTTTGAAGTACTCCAAGAATATTTCAAAGAGTTGCAATAAGTGGCATTCTCATTGACTAATGCAAAAGTTACTGGATTCCAGTATACTGCACCTGAAACTAATTCTCCTGAAAATTTGACAAAGTTTCAGTAATAAATAAGGGATAAAATCAAACACTTAACTCATTAACGTATAGGTTAGCTATTACTGAAATTTCTGAAAATATGATATTTGCAAATTTGATATTAGATTCATGTACAGTGCACCTGAAACTAATTCTCCTAAAAATTTGTCAAAGTTTCAGTATTAAATAAGGGAGAAAATCAATCTATTAACTTTTTGCATTGACTAGTATGGGTTAGCTATTACTGAAATTTCTGAAAATTTCTGATTTGCAAATTTGATATTGGATTCCTGTACAGTGCACCTGAAACTAATTCTTCTGAAAATTTGACAAAGTTTCAGCAGTAAATAAGGGAGAAAATCACACACTTAACTTTCGGCATTGACTAGTATGGGTTAGCTATTACTGAAATTTCTGAAAATTTAATATATGCAAATTTGATATTATATTCCTGTACAGTACAGCTGCAACTAATTCTTCTGAAAATTTGACAAAGTTTCAGTAGTAAATAAGGGAGAAAATCACACACTTAACTTTCGGCATTGACTAGTATGGGTTAGCTATTACTGAAATTTCTGAAAATTTAATATATGCAAATTTGATATTATATTCCTGTACAGTACAGCTGCAACTAATTCTTCTGAAAATTTGACAAAATTTCAGTAGTAAATAAAGGAGAAAATCAAATACTTAACTTTCTGCATTGACTAGAATGGGTTAGCTATTACTGAAATTTCTGAAAATTTGATATTTGCAAATTTGATATTAGATTCCTGTATAGTGCACCTGAAACTAATTCTCCTGAAAATTGGACAAAAATTCAGTAGTAAATAAAGTAGAAAATCAAACACTTAACTTTCTCCATTGACTAGTATGGGTTTGCTATTACTGCAATTTCTGAAAATTTGATATTTGCAAATTTTATATTAGATTTCTGTTGAGTGTACCTGAAACTATTTCTCCTGAAAATTTGTCAAAGTTTCAGTATTAAATGGGGGAGAAAATCAATCACTTAACTTTCTGCATTGACTAGAATGGGTTAGCTATTACTGAAATTTCTGAAAATTTGTTATTAGATTTCTGTACAGTGCACCTGAAGTTAATTTTCCTGAAAATTTGGCAAAGTTTCAGTATTAAATAAGGGAGAAAATCAAATACTTAACTTTCTGCACTGATAAGTATGGGTTAGCTATTACGGAAATTTCTGAAAATTTATTATTTGCAAATTTGATATTAAATTCGTGTACAGTGCACCTGAAGCAAATTCTCCTAAAAATTTGACAAAGTTTCAGTGTTAAATAAGGGAGAAAATCAAACACTTAACTTTCTGCATTGACTAGTATGGGTTAGCTATTACTGAAATTTCTGAAAATTTGATATTTGCTAATTTTATATTAGATTCCTGTACAGTGCACCTGAAACTAATTCTCCTGAAAATTTGACAAAGTTTCAGTAGTAAATAAGGGAGACAATCAAACAGTTAACATTCTGCATTGATTAGTGTGGGTTAGCTATTACTGAAATTTCTGAAAATTTTGACATCTTATTTTTGACGTACATATTCAAAAAATTGAGTAATTTAGAACAATTCCACATACTTTGTGTATTATAGCACTTTGAAATAAATCATGTGTAGTGTTAAATTTCATAATTTTTGTCATATTTGGATAACAAGTACTTACCCAATTTTGGAGAACTGGCTCCAAAGCAGCTGGAATACCTTGAATATGGCACGATTTCTTCTAAGATTATTATGGGTCTTTTCTCATTATTCTGCTTATGCTACTAAAACCATTAAAATAAGACATCAATTTTCCCAATTTTGGATAAATATTTACAAAATTGAATGAAATTCGTAATAACATTAAATTTAACATGACTTTTGTTAAATTTTTATGATTATTGTAAAGTTTGACAAATTTCTCTTCAATACTTCACGAATATTTTTTTTTTTTTTAATTTTCAGCGAAAATTTCCAATTTTATCGCGTATCTTTTAATGTTTCTACAAATTTTCTTAAAATTTAGTGTTTTTTGTTTTAATTTTATATGACTCTTTCCACGGCTTGAAGGAAAGATCATACCTGTCTAATTTTATTACAAATCTTACGAATTGCTAACATTAAAATTTCAGGATAATCATAAAAATGTTCATGAATTTACACAATCTCAATGGATTTCTTGTATTTGCCAATAAACCTTAAGATTAATATAAATTTAAGTAATGAATAATTAAACTCTCGGAATGATGCGATTTAAATTTTCACAAACGTGAACTAAAAACGCATATTTTCAATGTGTATTTGGTAATTATTTCCTCCGGCAACTGGAGACTAGTTTCGATATTTTCTCATCTCATCAGTCATATGCTACAACTTTTTAACTATACTCTCCATCAGTACTCAAATCTAGAACTGATAGGTCACAGAGCAACTATTGAATCAATTATAGCAAAAAATGGCAACTTATAACAATTATTTAGATATACAAAATGTACTGGTGAAAAGGTAGTCAGTAAGCCACAAAACCATAGAAAAAATAATTAAACTAATTTTTATTAATTTTGTTAGTTTCAGAGCAGCCATACAATGGAACGATACCACATCTATAAGCTAGGTATGTAGAACAATTTTCACGCCAGGATTCAAATTAATCTCGAATCTATGGAAAGTGAAAAATTTGCAATTTGCCTATATGCTATTGACTTCTATATGGAGCGATGCCAATTCAATTTCACGCCAACATGAGTTAGTGAGTCAGTTGTTCACTGATTTACATAACTACGATTTCATAAAATGGATTATACACATGCATTGATTGTTGGGCACATAATATATTATAAGGATAAATATGATCATCTGTATT
This sequence comes from Othius punctulatus, assembly GCA_951805005.1. Classification (NCBI taxonomy): domain Eukaryota; kingdom Metazoa; phylum Arthropoda; class Insecta; order Coleoptera; family Staphylinidae; genus Othius; species Othius punctulatus. The sequence continues at coordinate 21,955,058 of OX638143.1, forward strand.
ACTTAAAATGTGAAGGTGATAAAAAAAATTAACAAATGTACTCATCTTTGTAATGTATTTGGTGCAATGAGGTCAAAATTTAATATAATAATTTGTAATATAAATTATTTCAATTATTGACGTAATAATTTTCTTTAAGTATATATCTGAAGGTGAAAGTTAATTAGTCATATAGGTTTTTATAAGAACTTTAGCATCAAAATTATTATGCCTCTTAGGCACATCCATCTTCTGGTGTAGTAAGTTGGGCCTGAATTTGCAGGTCAAAGTATAAATCTTTGTGACCAAGCTAATTGAAATCACCTATTATCTCTGCAAATGTACACCCATCTTCTGGTGTAGTAGTTTGGGCCTGAATTTGCAAGTCAAAGTATACTGAGTAATAAGTAAGTATGATATAAAGTCTTTGTGACCAAGCTAATTGAAATCACCTAGTACCTCTGCAAATGTAAAGTTTTCCACAATCGACCTTTAACCACACCGCCGGTTTCCACACGCTCGTAGTTTCCGCCATGAAAAGAGCCATGCGAAAATTCCTGAGTTGCGCATGCAAATTCGTCATTGTCCGCAGCCACTTTCTACCATTAATCTCGCTCTCTTCCAGGGATCGCCATCCTCTTCTACGCCGTCTACTGCAGGAGACCGATGGTAATCAATTTCCCGGCAATTTTTTTCATGACCCGTTAATGACCGATCGGAAAATTTCAGGTGGTCAACGGCTTGGAGGTGGACGACGTCATCGGCACTGTGAACAACAAGTCAGCCACACCGGCGCAGCTCCACGGCGATGACTACTACGTTTACTATCAAGGTGAGTTCCGCTCTCAATACCGGTAGCGCCGGCCGTGATTAATTAGCCGATGCGGTGCACTTAATTGGGCTAATTAGTTAGTGGTGGAGGCATAATCGGTGATTAATTCTTCACACTGCAACTCACGAGTTCCAAATGTTTTGAAAACGGTTAAGCTTAATTAGTTGATTAAGCAAATATGACTTGGTGTAATTAATTAACTTAAAAATACTGCAGCCAAATATGCTGCAGGTGGAGCAGTAGTAGGAGATTACTATTATTATTAATAGTAATTAGTACGATGTGCTCGTATACTTCGCGCAACGATAGTTTGTTTTTATGACATTGTCTTGCAATAAAAATTATAATGTTGGGATTGTTAAACCACTTCAAGTTAGGTATCATAAAAGTCCAGGTATCTTTGGCACTGGCACTGGCAACTCTTGGTGCATCAACATTCCAGCCAAAGCCTGGTCTGGATACCTGGACTTTTATGATACCTAACTTGGAGTGGTTTAACAACCCCACCCTTCAAATTTTTATTGCAAGCCAATGTCATAAAAACAAACTATCGTTGCGCGAAGTATACTAATATTGTTTTTGTTGTTGTTTGGTTTGGTGTGAATTTATATGATCAATTCCTGGATGAGTTTTAAGTTATTCCCGTTTATTGTTTTCAGGTGTCCAGGGTATGCCAGGTATCGACTTCCCGGTGTACGCCCGCATCCCTCGCACCAGTTTCAGTTGCAAGGAAGTGGAGAGCGGATATTACGCCGACCTGGAAACCGACTGTCAGGTGGGTGCCGTCCATCCGCTGTTCCCAACAGCTTGCAAGCCCATTGCGCTGGCCGGTCGTCGAAAATCAGGGCCGGTTGCTCAACCGGTTCGGTTACACAACCGCCACGCACAATGGGCAGTTACAGCGATTTATAACGTTTGGTTCCGGCAGGTCTTCCACATCTGCAACGAGGGCATCAAGGTGTCGTTCCTGTGCCCGAACGGCACCATCTTCCAGCAGTCGGACCTCATCTGCGACTGGTGGTTCAAGGTCAACTGCACCAACTCGCCGAGCCTGTACGAGGAGAGCGCCGAGCAGCTGCGGGAGTCGCACATCAGGAGGAAGGCGTCGCGACGTGTCTCCAACAGAGGGCAGGTGGCCTTCAGGACCAAGGAGCAGCGCGTCGACCATAAGCAGTTCGCCGATAGGAAGATGGAAGTTGAGGACGACAGCAAGCTGACGACGCGCGGTGGCAGGAAGTACAATTACAACAACGTGAAGTCATCCACGTCGCAGCCGTACAAGAACACCTTCACGTACCACGAGAGCGGCAGCAGCGAGGAGATGCAGATACCCCAAGAAACCGCGTCTTTTTACAAGAGCAACTACAACAACATACAAACGACCAAGAAGAACCCGTACCCCAACCATCGCGAAACCTACTCAGACATACAAAACCCTAAAAACTACTACACGAACGTACCTAATAACCCGTCAACACCATCACTGCCGCAGCAAAGCAACCCCATAAACAACGGGCGACCGTTCATAGTATCGACACCCAAGCTCGGCGTGTACACCACAGAACGCACCACATTCAAGTACTCCCCGACAGTTCCTACGACACCCAAGCCAACGACGACAGCACCAATTACCGCCATTTACGGAAAGAACACGTTTGGTACCCGTACGACTTCCAAAGCATACAACAGCACCACCAAAGCTCAAAGCACGCCCAAGGTTTACACGAACGTGGAGACCTTCACGAACCCACCAAGCGTCAACAACGGTAAATCCACGGCATCGCGGAAGCCCAAATCTAAAACTTCTTTTACAATAGGCTTGAACAGCTTGCAGGGTGCAGTACCCATTAAAACCCAAACCGACGGCCACAAAATCACGACACCACGCAACAAACTTACATCAAGCTCATACCAGTCCACCAAAAAGGACGTTATTAAAATTAATTTGAGCAGCGATGGACGTGCTAAGGTGATCAAAAATAAGGGCCGCTCTTATGAGCCTGACGCACCCAAAATCACCAGAATTAGCCTGAGCACTGATATAGTAGCTCCGGAGCTCTCCATAGAAAACGAAATCCCGGAAAAACCGTCCACCAACCGACCGACAACCGGCTTCTTCGTAACCAAGACCAACACGTTCAGGCCGGCAGAGTTCATCACTTCAAGCTTCAACTCCGGCTCAATAACAGGCTCAAAGAACACGTACATACCGACAACGCGACAACCGGTGTACACAACCATTCCGACAACCACGTACACGGAATACGTGAGCAACACGTTCGGTTTCGTCAAGCCCACCGGGGTGCCCAAACCCAAACCGTTCGAGCTACCATCGTCATCCACACAGAGAACCACCACGCACGAATTGGTGACGTTCACGACGGAATCTCCCGACCTCCATGAGTTCGTGCACCCGACGCTGCTGCCCAACTACCAAATCTCTTCGGCAAGCCCGTTCACGAACGTACCGCCGACCTTACCGTCGTCTTACCAGACGTACACGACGCCTAGAAGCGAGTACGTTACCGTGCAACCGACGTACCCGACTGTATACAACTTGGCCCAGGCGTTTACCACAGCCCAACCGCTATCTGAGAACGTGCATAACATGTTGGATACGTTAAAAGAGATTGCCAATGTGCGTTTTGCCAAGCAGGAAGATTTAGATAGAGATTTAGACAGTCCGCGCCCAGGTTTGATTGTACCTCCTTCCGTTGGGCCTCAAACCTTGCACACGCTAGCCGTGTATTTTGCTAACGCTTTGGATAGCCTGGTGCCTCAAGATAACTCGACTGATGAGCATAGTGAGGATGATGCGCCTTCAGCGATAAACGAGAACCTTGTTATTAACTCGCTGCTAAGCCCGAAAACGGTTGATAAGTACCACGAGTTGTTCATGGAAGCTGAAGCGCCCGAGGAAGAAGCGGAAGGTGGTGGTGAGGTCATAGGCGAGGAAAACGTGGACGACGACGATAACGACCTCAACAGCGAGCACTCCAGCAACGCGGTGCAGAGCCCTAGGGTGCGCCAGTTGGCCAAGGTGTTCACCCAAGCGCTGTCTTCGTACCTAGACGACCCGGATATGTTCAGAAAAGTACTGCAGCAGATAAGGCCTACGGAACCACCACCGCTGAACTCGCTCCCCACGGAAAGCCCCGATGAAGACGAGCTGCTCAACTTCTCGGACGCCGACATCAAACCGGACAGCCCACGCCTGCCAACGCCAGCACCTGCAAACCCCACCTGGGGGTACATACTGGCCTTCAACACCACAGAATTTAAATCGAACAACATCGACAACACCTTCGGCGACGAGAACTTGCAAAGCGCGGACTCACAATCCTTCATAACCGGCTACAACGACGTATCAGCGAACCGCGTGAACAAAGCCTTGAAGGACAACACCTTCACCTCACCCGAGGACACAAAAACCGCCCACGGCTTCGACAAGGGGCTTCCCAGCAACCACTGGACGTCATCACCTAACGTGGCCAAGCTATGGCAAACGACACTCTACGTGAACCCGTTTTCGATCAACGAGAAGTTCGAGAACACCGAGGCCCCGCTTTCCAAGGAGAGCAGCAGCGAAGACTTCGAGGACCTGAACGCGCCGAGGGTGGAACCGCAAGGCGACTCCTCCTCTGACTTATCGGAGTTCGTTACTGAGTCGGTGGTCGACTACGAGCTGCACGCGCTGCCCAAGCTGGAGCTCAACTCCACGCAGGTGCACGGCATACTCATCAACTTCATGAACTCCACGAACAGCGAGGACTCAAACAAGCTGCAGCGCATACTCACCAAGCTCAACACCACGGAGGACGAGTTTCTCACCAAAATGAAGCAGATCGAGGAGAACCCGCTGACGAGGAGGTTGATACTCCTCCTCATAAGCGAGTGCGGCGCCAATAAAACCCTCGACACAAAAGCCAGTGCGGTGAGAGACATAATTAACTTGGCTAGCTCGAATGAATCCCTACAATCATCTAGTACGAACTGGGAGTCGATTGCTTTGAAAAGCAACTTCACTGTTGCCAGCACGCCTAGCGCTTTCACTAAACTGGTAGATCCTCAGCTGAAGGACGAGGACCAGGATGCTAGGGCACTGCAGCTGCTAAACTCTTTATACAGTATAGCCTCGAAGTATGGGAAGTAACAAGCATCGTTTTGTGTAATTTTGTGGTGATATTAGATTTTCGGACCTCGTTTTGTTTTTTTTTTGTGGAACCATGCGCCGCGTTCCAGCTTCAGTACGATTGGTTTCAGGTCTCCAGAGCTAGTAACTTAATTTATTCTCCAGGCGCGCTGTACCGTCCTAGCAGTAATTTTTTGTATATTTTTAATATAAGTTTTATGCATTTTATATGAATTAGTGTATCCAATGCAGAGTTCATATGCGGGTCGTTCAATCTGTTTTGTTTTGTAACGTTTGTAACTTTTCAGCGAGGCGCCTTCCTGTTACGCCTTCCAGTATTTGCGACGAGTGATTGCAGTAATTAGGTTTTTTATGGATACTTTTTTGTAGTTTAATGATCCTTATATATTATGTATATAATGTTGTAAATAAAGTAACTGTGTAATAAAATTATTGACTTATTGTAAGAATCATATACTCTCCATTCACGATGTTTTTGCGTCAGGGGAGTATAAGAATATCCAGTAATTTTGTTGGTAGTGTTTAGGAAATAACTGAATTCCCCAATGGAACGTGTCATTTTTTTTTAGGTTAAGTTGTTTTCAATTTGAGGTTATATTTTTTAAATAACATTTTTGCCAGATGTAAAGTTTAAATTATTAGAAATAAAAATGGAACGGAATGAACGAAAAGAAAAAAATAATGCATTGAAAAACATTCAATGTTTTCAATGGTTCGAATATGATGTCTTTAAAAGCTAGTACTCATAATCCAAGGAAGAATCGTGGGGAAACGATCTATCGGAGCGAGAAGAATGTCCTGGCTTAGGAATCTGCGAAAATGGTTTAATGCTACGTTACCTGATGTATTTAGGGCTGCAGGTTCCAAAATTAAAATAGTAATGATGATATCCAACCTCCGGAATGGAGACGGCACATGAAGAAGAAGAAAAGCTAGTAAAATCTGATTTTTTTTATAAATCTGACAATGTGGTAGGAAGCAAATGTCTAATAGACATCGACACAAAAAAATGATTCCATTACATCACTGAATGAGTTTGTCCAACATGACAAAAAAAAACAGCCAACTCGGTTTCAAAAAGGTCGTGAATGTATAATAGTAAAGGACTCAATAATTCGAAATGTGGAGACAAATTTTCTAAATGTGGTTATCAAAGGTCATAAGACATAGATATATAAATAGGCCGTGGTGAACAAGGAAGTGGCGAAGGCCGTCTTTGGTATACTTCTTCTTCTTCTTCTAGGTTCTTTTTCCCAAGTTCCACTCCTATAAAAAATTGAAAATCATAAATAAAGCAAGTTACTTTATGTATATTACATAAATTTATATATTTGTGACAAGTTCAATTACATCAAATACTCAGTTAACGGATCAAATATCTACTATTGTCGCAATTTCCGTTTAGTGTAGCTGCAGATAAATCAGTAGTGTTATGGCAAAACAAGTTATCTGCCATTTTTGTTATGTGAATGTCACATAAATTTATTTATTTGTGATAAGTTCAATTACATCAAATACTCAGTTAATGGATCAAATATCTCTAATTGTCGCAATTTCTGTTTAGTGTAGTTGCAGATAAATCAGTAGTGTTTTGCCAAAACATGTTATCTGCCATTTTTGTTATTTTGCAGGAAAACCAAAAACAGGTTTGCATTTATAATTGTGAATTGTGAACTTAGAAAATCATCATCAAACAAAGTGAACTTTGTGATAGTCATAAAGTAGCTAGTTTTATTTATAATTGATAAAATGTGTCACAAAGCAAATAGCACCACAATTCAAAAGATTGGAAATCATCAGCATTACATTTTATCGTTGCTTACCTCAAAAGTTCAGCAGATGTAATCTTAAATTGCACAACGAAGAAATTCTTCTCTTCATCCTATCTTTCTCTTACATTTAATTTGGCTTGAATTACTTAGTTTAAGGTCATTTCACTTCTCATGAGATGTCTTAGGTACTCTAATTTTTGCGTTTTTAACATACATAAGCACAATATTGAACTAAGTAATTTGTTTGATTTATAATTGATAAGATGTATCACGAAGTAAACGCCACCACAATTCAAAAGATTGGAAATCATCAGCATTACATTTTATCCTTACTTAGCTCAAGAGTTCAGCAGATCAGTAATCTTAAGTTGCAGAACCAGGAGATTCTTCTTCATCCTAGCGTTTTCTTACGAAGAATTTTGCCTTGAATTAATTAGCTTAAGGTTATTTTACTTCTCGTGAGATATCTTAGGTAGGCTAATTTTCATGTTTTTAACATACATAAGCACCAATTGAACAAAGTAACTTGTTTTATTTATAATTGATAAGATGTATCACAAAGTAAATGCCACCAAGATTTAAAAGATTGAAAATCATCAGCAAATTATTTGATCGTTGCTTACCTCAAAAGTTCAGCAGATGTAGGTAATCTTAAGTTGCACAACAAGGAGATTCTTCTTCATCCTATCGTTCTCCTACGTTTAATTTGGCTTGAATTATTTAGCTTAAGGTCATTTCACTTCTCATGAGATGTCTTAGGTAGGCTAATTTTCGCATTTTTAACATACATAAGCACCAAATTGAAAAAAGTAACTTGTATTATTTATAATTGATAAAATCTATCACGAAGTAAACTCCACCACAATTCAAAAGATTGGAAATCATCAGCATTACATTCTTGAGTTGCACGACAAGGAGATACTTCTTCATCCTATCGTTCTCTTACGATTAATTTTGCCTTGAATTAATTAGCTTAAAGTCATTTTACTTCTTATGGGATGTCTTAAATACGCTAATTTTCGCGTTCTTACCATACATAAGCACCAAATTACAGTTAATTACGAAGAACTGTATTCAACTCAAAGTCTGCCTAAGTGCCTAATTAATTTGTAAAAGTAAAGTAAAAGTTGCAAAAGTTTTAGCAAGGGTACACATTTGTGATAAATTTAAGGAGCTGACTGTTGTGATCATGGCCAATCTATTAGCATATGCCATAAAGATATTTTTGGCATATCTATCGACATGGAGTCGTATAGAATCAAAAGTCACAATATCCAAAATCATTATTATCAGCTTTTATTATTAAAATGCTATATAAAAAAGCATTTTTTCATTTTTAAATTCACTTTGTCCAGCTAACAGGATGTAAAAAATTCATTTGCAAAATTCAAAGTCGTATAGAATCAAAACTCACAATATCCAAAATCATTTTTACCTGCTTTTATTATTAAAATGCTATATAAAAAAGCATTTTTTTTAACTTTACAATTCATTTTGTAGAGCTAACAGGATGTAAAAAAATCATTTGCAAAATTCTGGGAAATAGATTGTCGAGTAGAGCGGTTTTTGGTTAATTCCCAAAATTTCGGTATTTGGATATTGTGAGTTTTGATTCTATACAACTCATTTATTAGAAGCAATGTTGATTAGTTACCCTCAAATCTGAAACGTACGCACACATTCGGGTGTTATCGTTAAACATTCCTGCCTCCTAATGGAACTTCGGAAGAAGGAAACAAGTGTGTGTGGTCTTCTCACATATACTTATGAGAAGCCACAACTCGTAAAATGAGCCTCTTTTACGTATTTTGAATAAACTGTAATCACCAAACTTGTAAAATATGGATTTGTAGATAGAATTCTATTAAAGATGGCTGCATACAGATGAAGAATAAATACTAACCAATACGTACCTAACCTATATAAAAAAAAATCTTTTGAAATAAAAGTTACTCCAAGTCTTCTTTAATGTTTGCAAGAATTCAAGTTCTTTTGATTCTATGGATTAAGTTCAATTAATGGATAAAATATTGTGAATTTTGAATAAACTGAATTCACCAAACTTGTAAAAGATGGTTTTGTAGATATAATTCTATTAAATGACTGGATAAAGATGAAAAATAAATACTTACCAATACGTACCTATCCTAAAAAAATCTTTTGAAATAAAAGTTACTCTAAGTCATATTTAATGTTTGCACGAATTCAAGTTCTTTTGATTATATGGAACAAGTTCAATTACATCAAATACTCAGTTATTGGATCAAATATTACGAATTTTGAATAAACTGTATTCACCTAACTTGTAAAAGATGGAATTGTAGATAGAATTCTATTAAATGACGGAATACAGATGAAAAATAAATACTTACTAATACGTACCTACCCAAAAAAATCTTTTGAAATAAAAATAACTTGAAGTCTCCTTTAATGTTTGCAAGAATTCAAGTTCTTTTGATTATATGGATAAAGCTCAATTACATCAAATACTCAGTTAATGGATAAAATATTGTGAATTTTTAATAAACTGTATTCACCAAACTTGTAACAGATGGATTTGTAAATTCAATTCCATTAAAGATGACTGGATACAGGTGAAAAATAAATACTTACCTATAAGTACCTAACCTTAAAAAAATCTTTTGATATACAAGTTACTCCAAGTCTTATTTAATGTTTGCAAGAATTCAAGTTCTTTTGATTATATGGATCAAGTTCAATTACATCAAATACTCAGTTAATGGATCAAATATCTACTATTGCCGCAATTTCTGTTTAGTGAAGCTGCAGATAAATCACTAGTAGTATGGCAAAACATGTTATCTGCCATTTTTTTTTATTTTACAGGAAAAGCAAAAACAGTTTTTCATTTATAATTGTGAATGTAGGTTACCATGTATCATTGCCGTAGTTATTTTTAATATAAATGTACAATAAACATACTTCGTTCATTCATACTTAAAGAATACTTTATTTGTGTCCATTTAATGACAAACAGTGCATTTTGAAAAAAAGGCAGCTAGCATGTTTTGCGAAAATACTACTGAAGTAATAGTAGCAGTACAATCTTTACCAAGCTATCGACTTGGAAGGTCTTTCCATCATTCCGTTCGTAGTATTAGTAGTATAAGTAGTATTTTATGCTATTAAAAGAAACAGTGAATTCATGTTTTTATTATTATACACGGCGGAAGGTCTATATCCGAATAAAAATCATCTATGATGATATTTTAAATAAACGTAAATAATAATAATAATCCCTACTACTCCTCCAAATAATAAATCACCATAACATAATAATGTTATTCAATAATAAATTCAAATAATAACAATTCATGTTATTCAAATAATAAATCATAAATCGTTAATCTATGATTATATTTAAAATAATAGTTAATAAAAAATAATAATAAGATAATAATAAAAACACATAAAAAGTATTGAAGTAATATTTTTTTTTTATTGAGTGACTTCAGATAAATAATAGTTTTGTTTAAATTAGATTAAAAACACATAAAAAGTATTAAAGTAATCATTTTTTTTTATTAAATGACTTCAGGTAAATAATAGTTTTGAAAAATAAAATCTCAGTGGTAAATTAACATTTTTATTACAAAAACATACCTAAAACCGTTATATACTCATAAATATACTCTAGGGGCAACATAAATACATCTCTTGTTAAAAGTAAATCGTACACTTAAAGCTTATCTACAGTTCGGTGGTGGTTTCGACGGGCGAGTGGTCGCCATAGGCGAAACTCAGGTGCGAGTAGTCTTCCTTTTCTCTGAACATCACGTTGTCGTTCGTTGGGCTCACGTTCATGTCGTCATCATCATCCGACGACCTTTGGACAACAGAAATATTAGGTGAGTTTTGCGGCTGAGAAAGGTACCAAAGACACAAGTCATCATCATCATCATCAAATGGCCACCAAACAAAATGAAAAATAAGCGAGTTTTGTAACTAAGAAAGGTACAACAGAAACATTAGGTGAGTTTTGCAGCCGAGAAACGTACCAAAGATACAAGTCATCAACATCATCATCCGAAGACCACCGAACAAAAGGAAAAATAAGTGAGTTTTATAACTAAGAAAGGTACCAAAGGTCTTATTGTTCCATTGGTCTTATTGCCTATAAATACTCCAAGTCTTTATATAATGTTTGCAAGAATTCAAGTTTCACAATTTTGTTTAGATTATTTAGATTATATGGATAAAGTTACATTACATTGAATACCAGTCATCATCCGATCATCTCTAACAATAAAAAAATGAAGTCATTTTTGAGGCTAAGAAAGGTAAAAAATAGTTAAAGATAGCATTATGAACAAAAGCAAAAATAAGTGAGTTTTAGAGCTAAGAATGATACGAAAGATACCAGTCATCATCATCCAACGATCTCTGAACAATAAAAAAATTAAGTCATTTTTGAGGCTAAGAAACGTACAAAAAAAAGATCAAAATACCGTACTGAACGAAAGGAAAAATAAGTGAGTTTTACAGCTAAGAAAGGTACCAAAGCTAAGAAAGTACCAGTCATCATCGTCCGACAAACTTTGAACAATCGAAAAATCGAGTCATATTTTGTAGCTAACAAACGTAGGTACAAAAAATAAAAATAAAGATACAATACGGAATAAAAGGAAAAATTGGTGAGTTTCATAGCTAAGAAAGGTACCAAAGATACCAGTCATCATCATCCGACGATCTCTGAACGATCGAAAAATCAAGTCATTTTTGCGACGAAAAAAATGAAGATACCATACTGAACAAAAAGAAAAATAAGTGAGTTTTATACCTAAGTAAGGTACCAAACTTACCAATCACTATCATCCGATGACTTCTGAACAATCGAAAAATCAAGTCATTTTTGTGGCAAAAAAAAAGACACCATAAGACAAACATTTTGAGCAGAAGTAGTAAATTAATATTTAGTAATTCAGACATAAATCATAAGAAAGCTGTGCAATCTGGGAACACAATGTGAACTACGTGTAGTAGTAGGCTGCGTAGGCATCTTGCAAAGCGAGAGAATGGGTACACAATTTTGTTTTTTTGTTTTTTCGTATGGGTACAAAATTTTGTGTTTTTGGATCATTTGTTTTAACATTGCTGTACGTAGTATGGACAAAGTTTCTTAGTCGTTTAAAGAAAAAAAAAATCAGGGGTTCCCCACCCCTGGGATATATGTTCTACAATAAGTGGGGAGTGAATATTGACTCACCCTGTATAAGCGTTATATCTGAATAACAAAAATGTAGTAGTAGAGTTTGTACCTAATATGAGTACTAAAGTTGGAAGTTTTGGATACAAATCTATACAAACTTTTGAACAAAAGAAATGTACATACCTCTGGTATATGTGGTGATCCCTCCTAAGAGAGCGAGTATTAGGATTTCCGAGCATATGCTCACCGACGCTAGACGCTCGCGCCGTCGTTGCTGACTCACTACTCGTCGGACTCTGCTTACCTGGAAAGCATCAACATCAAAGATTGGTCAAATTTTAGTAATGATTCGATTGGCACTGAACTTCCATTCAAAGCTTTCAAAAATCATCATTCATCATCATCACCATCTTTCAGTTAATGCACTTAGACTCGTATATCGAGGTTTCAAGCATTCATCATCATCACCAAAATCTTTCATCTAGCGCTTTCAAACTTGTCTATCAAGATCTAAAACATTCATCATGAATACCAAAATCTTTCAGCTAGCGCTTTCAAACTCGTCTATCAAGATCTAAATCATTCATCATCATAACCATCATCGTTCAGCTATTTGCATTCACTCTTAGATGTACCTAGTTCTCTCGATAGTATCTTTCATCTGTGTGCTGTGTATCTTGTAGCTCTGTAAAGTAGCTACTCTATTTCTTTTGATGGAAAGCGAGGTTATAGCATTTATCATCATCACCAAAATCTTTCAGCTAGCGCTTTCAAACTCGTCTATCAAGATCTAAAGCATTCATCATCATCACCAAAATCTTTCAGCTAGCGCTTTAAAAACTCGTCTATCAAGATCTAAAGCATTCATCATCATAACCATTATCGTTCAGCTATTTGCATTCACTGCTAGATGTATCTAGTTCTCTCTATAGTATCTTTCATCTGTGTGTTGTGTATCTTGTAGCTCTGTAAAAGTAGCTACTCTATTTCTTTTGATGGAAAGCGTTTTAGAAAATTGCTTGCTGTTACTTACCATATTTCTTCAGGTTGTTCTCCTTACTAATATAACTAACATTATCTAAACTAAACGCGTGGTTTTTATTGCTGAAGTCGAGGTGCAGGTCGTTGAAGTCGTCCGGGTCATCGACCGGGACGCACATCTGAAGGACCTGGGTCTCGTACTCCTTGAGGTTCGGCTCCACGTACACCGAGTCGTATCTGGCAGGGCTACCGGGAACCACATAGGAACGCTGCATCTGGTCCTTGAATGACTTGTACCTAAATAGGAGTACAAGTTTTTGATTTATCAATGATTTATTAATGATTGTTTGCTGTAACACATTTGGTCCTTGAATGACTTGTACCTAAAGAGGAGCACAAGTTTTTGATTTATCAATGATTGTTTGCTAAACACATCTGGTCCTTGAATGACTAGTACCTAAAGAGGAGCACAAGTTTTTGATTATCCAACGATTTATCAATGCTTGTTTGCTAAACCCATATGGTCCTTGAATGGCTAGTACCTAAAGAGGAGTACAAGTTTTTGATATATCAACGATTTATCAATGCTATATGGGTTTGCTAAACCCATATGGTCCTTGAATGGCTATTACCTAAAGAGAAGCACAAGTTTTTGATTTACCAAAGATTTATCAAAGATTGTTTGCTAAACACATTTGGTCCTTGAATGACTTGTACCTAAAGAGGAGCAAACGTTTTTGATTTATCAACGATTTATCAATGATTGTTTGCTAAACCCATCTGGTCCTTGAATGGCTAGTACCTAAAGAGGAGTGCAAGGTTTTGATTTACCAACGATTTATCAATGATTGTTTGCTAAACACATCTGGTCCTTGAATAACTTGTACCTAAAAAGGAGCACAAGTTTTTGATTTATCAAAGATTGTTTGCTAAACACATCTGGTCCTTGAATGACTTGTACCTAAAGAGGAGCACAAGTTTTTGATTTACCAACGATTTATCAATGATTGTTTGCTGAACACATCTGGTCCTTGAATGACTTGTACCTAAAGAGGAGCACAAGTTTTTGATTTATCAAAGATTTATCAATGATTGTTTGCTAAACCTATTTGGTCCTAGAATGACTTGTATCTAAAGAGGAGTAGAAGGTTTTGATTTACCAAGGGTGTATTAATGATTGTTTGCTAAGCAACTGTATAACTTCTCGATTTATTGAATAGAATTGATTGAAATAGAACTTTTCAATTACCTATAATTAATATGAGAGAAGCATATGAACGCCACCTCTTGCTCAAATCAACTCATAAGCTTCTCTCATATTTCATTATATCATGATTGGTTCATAAGCCCTGCAAATTATAATTTGGGAATTTACTCCGGATGCATTGTACTAATGAGACCCACTAAGTCGAAAACAGTCTACAGTTATCCGTAGAGATACTATTCAATTGTACAAATATTTAATATTATAATCAAATTATAGTTTTCAATATTTTGTAAAATACTTTGGCTGGTTTTTCTGGACTTTTCTTTATATAATTTACCCAGTTTATCGATGTTGCCTATTTTGTCAGTTTTGTTTGTCCGATGTGTCTTATTTTCGTTTTCTATCTCATCTGGTTTTTCTGGACTTTCTTTTATTTTATTTACATAGTTTATCGATTTTGACTATATTGTCAGATTTATTAGTCCGATATGTCTTGTTTTCGTTGTCTATCTCATCTATTTGATCTAACTGTGTGTCATTTTCTAAAGGTATTATCTATCTAGTCTGTTAGACGTGTATTATACTGTTGGGTCAACAATTATCATCAACGTTTGCTTTGCATCTAAAACAACTTAATGCCCTCTTGATGAAAATATTTTTTGCTCGCACGGTATTAAATTTTAATTTGCTTTATATTACTTGTTTGTTGTCATGTATACATTTACCTTTTGTATATTATGTAGCTTTTCTGCTAATAAATATTCTTTATTATTATTATTATTATTATTATTATTCTAAATAAATATTTCAATCTTCTGCACATAAAATTAAAATAGAATATTAATTAACTAACCTGGACCAGGAGACGCAGATATAGATGATTCCCACGATGCCCAACACGAAGATGATACAGGCAATGATGATTAGGGCATAAGGGAATACTTCCCCATTGAAGGAAGCTATTGAGGCAGTCTTGACCTTGTGAATTACCAAAGGCTCATGTATGTTGAATGCCGTGTGCTTAATCTGTCCAGTGATGTCGAAGGTGATGTTATCCATTGAGGACTTTTCAAAAATCATCCTGAAAATTTAAAAAAATTATGAGTTTTTTTTTTTCGAAATACATCTGTTCGGTATGAAGAAAACTGTTTTTAAGTTAAGTAAGAATAATCGAAATGATGCAATTTGCAAATTACATACAATCAAAATTTCATGGAGTCAATAGAAATTTTTGAGACTTTGTGTCGATTATGCTTCCATACAAAGCCTTCATAATTTTCACTTGAATTTTGTAATTTAAAATCAAAATATACCCAATCCTTTGAAATTTTGTATTTTAAAGTTATGCTTTTGTAATTTCCGGTAAAAATATGTATGCACATGTAATTTTATAGTTTATACTTTCTATACATAAGTATGCAATTTATAATCTGTAGTAACAATGAACACATTTATTTTTAAATTTTTCAATGGAATATTCGTCATTTTTACCATTTTGTAAATAGAAATGAATATTTGTTGTTATATTTCGCAATTTAATTGAAAATTTTCAAAATTTCAATGATAGGTACATTCACACAGATTTTTTTTTTAAATTGCAATTTACAATCAAAATTTCATGGTGTCTAATACAAATTTTCGAGACTTTGTGTCGATTATGCTTTTCATCCAAAACCTTCATAATTTGCACTCGTACTGAAACGTCAACAGAATAACTGAAATCTTGATAGAATAATCGATTTTATTTTGGCCAATTTTTTATTTGATAAATAGTTATATAATTTAGTGATATTTTGATAAAACTTAGTTGATTAGCATAGTAACTATACAAAACACGATTGTACAAATTAAAAAAGGATGTTGCTCATCTAAGAATTCTAGATGAGTGCCTTTGCACTAGTGTTTTTTTTTTAAAAGTTAATTATTTGATAATCTTCACCTGATTCAAAGTTCTACAGAGGCAAGTTCAGACTTCCATATTAACTTACAAAACACGATTATACAAATTAAAAAAAAATGTAGCTCATCTAAAAATTCTCAGTACATTTGCTCCAGTCATTTTTTTTAAGTTTATTATTTGATTAAAAAAAATTTAATTTAGTGATTATGTTGTTAAAACTGATCAGATTTGGACAAAATATTTTGAGCCTAACTTGGGAATCTTCACCTGATTCAAAGTTCTACAGAGGCAAGTTGAGACTTCCATATTAACTACAGAAAACATGAACATACAAATTTTAAAAAAATGTAGCTCATCTGATAATTATTCTTGATCAGTACCTTTGCACCAGTGAATTATTTTTACCAGCTTTTTACTTGATAAAAAGTTATGGAATTTAGTGATTATTTTGATAAAACTTAGTTGATTTGGACAACATATTTTGAGCGTAACTTGGGAATCTTCACCTGATTCAAAGTTCTACAGAGGCAAGTTGAGACTTACACACTAAATATACAAAACACGATAATACAAATTAAAAATAAAATAAAATAGCTCATTTGAGATTTCTTTATCAGTACCTTTGCACCAGTGATTTTTTTTGAGCAGTTTTTCATTTGATAAAAAGTTATGGAATTCAGTGATTTGAACAAAATATTTTGAGCCCAACTTAAGAATCTTCACCTGATTCAAAGTTCTGCAGAGACAAGTTGAGACTTCCATATTAACTATACAAAACAAGTTTAAAAAATAAATTAAAAAATTTTAGCTCATGTGAGAATTCTTGATCAGTACCTTTGCACCAGTGAATTATTTTGACCAGTTTTTATTTGATAAAAAGTTATGCAATTTAACGATTATTTTGATAAAACTTAGATGATTTGGACAAAATATTTTGAACCTAACTTGATAATATTTACCTCATTCAAAGTTTTATAGAGGCAACTTGAGACTACCATATTTACTATACAAAACGCGATTATATCAATTAAAAATAAAATAAAGCTCATCTGAGAATTCTTGATCAGTACCTTTGCACCAGTCAATTATTTTGACCAGTTTTTTATTTGATGAAAAGTTATGCAATTTAGTGATTATTTTGATAAAACTTAGTTGATTTGGACAAAATACTTTGAGCACTTGAGAATCTTCACCTCAATCAAAGCTCCACAGAGGCAAGTTGAGACTTCCATATTAGCTATACAAAACACAATAATACAAATTAAAAAATTAAAAATGTAGCTCATCTGACAATTCTTGAACGGTACATTTGCACCAGTGAATTACTTAGACCAGTTTTTTATTTGATAAAAAGTTATAGAATTTAGTGATTATTTTGATACAACTTAGTTGTAAATGTTGATAAAACTCTTGATCAGTACCTTTGCACCAGCGAATTTTTTTGACCAGTTTCTATTTTATAAAAAGTTATGGAATATTTTAATAAATTATTTTGATAAAACTTAGTTGATTTGGACAAAATATTTTGGACAAAAAAAAAATGAGCATAACTTGAGAATCTTGACCTCATTCAAAGCTCCACAGAGGCAAGTTGAGACTTCCATATTAGCTATACAAAACACGTTACAATACACAATACAAATAAACAAAATGGGAACCGAGAATCAAAATCCCGACAATTATAATCCCGAGGATTGAAATCAAATCAAATCAGAACCCCGACAAATGGAAATCCCGACAAATAAGGATCCCGACAAATCAGTAGTTTTTTAGTATATTCAGAGATTCTGAGATTAATAATAATAATAAGGGAATATACTTGATTAATAATAACAAAATAATTTAATTAAACTTTATATTGCTAAATTATGAGCAATTCCTCGAAGGTAATAAATTACATTTAAGTTTTTACGATTTTCTTGCGTTTTTTTTTGTTATCTTTCAATATCCGCTCGTTTTCTTTGTAATTTTCGGTTGACTTCCGAGTAATCATTCAATTCCATTTGTTCCTGCTCCTTTTACAATTCTTCTTCCATGAATGGATAAGATCAATATGAGCTTTCGAGCTGTTTACGAAGTTTTCGCGTCTTCTCTGCCAAGCTTCAACATTGTTTTGAGTTTGTGGTACTCCCTTTGCCATTGAATCAAATACTGACCATAATTATGGAGGAAATATTGGTTCAGATATGAGCTCTTTCTACGAAGTTTCCCCATCTTCTGTGCCAAGCTTCAAAATTGTTTCGAGTTCGTGGTACTCCCTTTGCCAGTGAATCAAATACTGACCATAATTTTTGAGGAAGTATTGGTTCAGAACGTAAAACATTGCCATTTCTTAAATGACCCCTAATTTTTCCATGCACATACGTGTTTTCAAACCAGCCAATTACATCATTGCCACCGATGGAAACAAGTGGTTTCTAAATCCGTGATTACTGTTGAAGGTACTAACTCCACATTATTTTCATTCGCATATTCAGTCAATTCCTGTAGCAGCATTTTGTATATTTCCTCGCTTTTTCTAGTAGTTAATGCATAAACTTAAGAAAAAACTGTGCTATTGGGATGTCCAACGGTAGCGTGGATTGAATAGAACTAATAAAATATTAACTGATAAAGAACCATAGGAAGAAGAAGGATTTCCTGGCTCAGAAATTTAAGAGAATGGTTCGGATTAACATCAGGCCAACTATTTAGAACAGTTGTTAATAAAGTCAGGAATGCCATGATGATTTCCAACCTCCGATAGGAGATGGGACTTTTAGAAGGTAAAATATTGTAGGGACTGTTTTGAAGGTACCATCCATTAGCCAGAAAGATGATTTTGACATATTTTTACGTTTGCCTTAAGATGGCAAAGAAGTGAAATTCTTGTGTCACCAGTAGAGATACCTTTAGCCAGGAATTGTTTGCCAGATAAAGTTATATTTAAATTATCTGCAAAGCTAATTTGGTTAAAATCTTGCAGTTCTATGGGTCCTGAAGCTTTTCGTACACATTTTATTTTTTGTCGTAGTGTATTCTTTGATGGCATATATGGTACTAAATTTGGATGAAGAGCAATAATTTGATTTTGAATCACTTGACAGGGCAATTCCCTGGTTTCATCAGCCTGTACTACCTCAATTACCTATTGAGGTAATACTACCTGCATTACCTCAATACTTTCATTGACTGATCATGCTTGTGGAGCATGATTATGATCAGTGCATTTCCGGAGTTGAATTTCAACTTGTAGAAATTTCAAACTATCGGGGTTTTGATTTGTCGAGATTCTGATTTGTCGGGATTTCGACTTGCCGGGGTTCTGACTTGTCGGGATTTTGATCGTCGGGATTATGATTTTCGGGATTATGATTGTCGGGGTTTTGAACGTATCCCAAACAAAACATGTAGCTCAACTGGGAAATCTTGATCAGTTCCTTTGCACCAGTAAATTTTTTGGCCAGTTTTTTATGTGATAAAAAGTTATGGAATAGATTTGTCAAGATTCTGATTTGTTGGAATTTCGACTTGCCGGGATTCTGACTTGTCGGAATTTGGATTTGTCGGGATTTTTATTGTCAGGATTATAATTGTCGGGATTTTGAACGTATCCCCAACAAAACATGTAGCTCAACTGGGAATTCTTGATCAGTACCTTTGCACCAGTAATTTTTTTTTGCCAGTTTTTTATGTGATAAAAAGTTATGGAATAGATTTGTCGAGATTCTGATTTGTCGGGATTTCGACTTGCCGGTATTCTGATTTGTCGGTATTTTGATCGTCGGGATTATGATTGTCGGGATTATAATTGTAGGGATTTTGAACGTATCCCAAACAAAACATGTAGCTCAACTGGGAATTCTTGATCAGTACCTTTGCACCAGTACATTTTTTGACCAGTTTTTTATATGATAAAAAGTTATGGAATATAGTGATTACTTTGATAAAACTTAGTTGATTTGGACAAAATATTTTGGGCCCAACTTTGGAATCTTCATCTCATTCAAAGTTATGCAAAGGCAAGATGAGACTTTCATATTAACAAAATACGATAATACAAATCTAAAACAAAAATGTGGCTCATCTGAGATTTTTTGATCAGTACCTTTGCACCAGTGAATGATTCCTGGGTAGTATGGCATCCGTTTCCGGATCGATCACGTAGAACCAGACGTCGGTGGCGCCTTGGTCGACCTCCAAGGACTCGTTCACGTTGACGAACTCCCTGGCGGCGAGCCTCTCCACGCCGACGACCAAACCTGTCTGCTCCTGGATGATCTCGCCAATGAGGTCCAGCTTGGCCGCGACCATGTCTGGCTTGGCGTCGCCGATCACCAGGATCATGCGGTCGCCCTCGGAGATGAGGTTCACCAGGAGCGGCGTCTCGGCCACGTGGAAGTCCTGCGTGGCATTGGGGTTGTCGCGCGCCTTCACGGTCAGCCTAAACGGCTCCTCCACGTCGTGGTTCTCGAAGGTGCGCTTGGTCTTTACCGCGCCTGAGCTGGGGTCGATGGTGAAGTACTTCTCGCTGCCGTTGCCATGGAGGGAGTACCTGATCCTGCCCAACTTACCGCTATCCTTATCCTCGGCCTGGAACATAAAAACAAGAATATCAAGAATCACCAAGTAACTAGTTGAGTCTTCTACAGACTCCGAAGAAAGAACGACTCCATGAAGACACTGCACACCATGAAGAAAATATGATAATTCCAGACATATTTCAGATTTTGCAAGCCCTAGCTTTTGATAGAATTTTTTTGAACATGATAACAACCATATCAAGAATCGTCACGTAACGAGTGCTCCGAAAGAAGAACGACTTCATGAAGATACTGAACACTACGTGGAAATTATGATAATTTGTATATAAGGAAGACTATTCCAAACTGATAAAGCCCTAGCTTTTGTAGCAACATCTGGAATATGATGACAAACATATCAAGAATCGCCACGTAAGATGTTGAGTCTTGTACAAGTCCCGAAAAAAGAACTACTCCGTGAAGAAACTGCACAGAGTTCACCGTGTGGAAAATATGGTCATTTGTATATAAGGATGACATCTTCCAGAATCTAAAGCTATAGCTTTTGATAGAAACATCTGGAACAAGATAACAACCATATCAAGCGTAATGACGAAATGAGTACTCCGAAACAAAAACGACTTCATGAAGACACAGAACACCACGTAGAAATTATGATAATTTGTATATAAGGAAGACATATTCCAAACTTTACAAGCAACATTAGGAATATGATGACAAATATATCAAGAATCATCACGTAACATGTTGAGTCTTGTGCAAGTCCCGAAAAAAGAACTACTCCGTGAAGAAACCGCAAGGAGTTCACCATGTGGAATATATGGTCATTTGTAAATAAAGAACGAGAATGAAAAATAAAGATCGAAAATTAAAGGAAGTTATTTTGTAAAGCAACATTTTTAACTTTTTCAAAACCCCTTTTGTACAATCTCAGATAATCTTTGATTTTGGTTACAGTTCCTATGGAAATCCTTGTATCAACAATAACCTTTCAAAATCTAAAGCCCTTGGTTTTGCTAGTCTGACAGCCAATTCATTAATTTGTTAGTTACCTTAATTTGGATGACGGTTGTTGATAATGCCGAATTATCCGAAATCGCTGCGTAGTACTTATCAGCCTTCTCTGTTGGGTAGATGAAGTACGGCTCGTTGTCGTTCACATCTCCCACATGGATGGTCACCTCGGTGATGCTAAACTCCTTGTTGATGAAGCCTTGGAGCGACATGATTTGGACCTCCACCGTGTAGGTCTCCTCAGTCTCGTAGTCGACTGTGGCGTTGAGGTAGAGAGCGCAATTCCTGTCCTCGGTCACGTTAATCCGAAATTTACCTAACAAGAATGAAAACAAAAATAAATGAGGTTTAAAATTGAAGAACAAAAAACAAAACAAAACAAAATTTATGATTATTTCCCGAGACCAGTATATCAGGAGGGAGGTGGTGCAGACATTCAACGACTTACCAGTTGAAAGAGTACAAACATTCAAATACCTAGGAAGATGGCTCACAGAAAACTGGACATCGGACACAGAAATTAGATGTCGAATCGAAATGCACGAAGTGCATTCATATGCATTTTTACCAATACTGAATTATATTTCAATCTTAAGGTACGACTTATTAAGTGTTATGTATGATCGATACTCCTCTATGGCATAGAAGGTTGGACGCTTAAAACAACAGCTATGAATAAGAATGAAGCGTTTGAAATGTGGCTTTACCGAAGAATACTGAAAATCTCTTGGACAGCACGAATTACCAATGAAGAAGTACTGCGAGTACTTTTTCAGGTAAAGTAGGTAGGTAAAGTAGTAAAGTAGAGTAGGTAAAGATCGCGAACTTTTGATAAAAAGAAGAAAGTTGCATACCTAGGACATATCTTGCGAAACCAGAAGTATGGTATCCTTCAACTCATCATAGCAGGCAAGATTGAAGGAAAACGAGGAATAGGAAGGAAGAAGATGTCGTGGCTCAGAAATATAAGGCAATGGACTGGACTAAATACTATAGCTAGTTTGGTTCATACCCTCGGGAACTGTCAAGAAATGCACCACATTATCGCAAACATCCATTAATGGATAAATGCACCAAAAGAAGAAGAAGAAAAGTCAAGGAAGTTATTTGCTTCTTATAAATGCCCAGTTGTACAATCTCAGATTATCTTTGATCTTGGTTACAGTTCCTATGAAGATTCCCTTGTATCAACAATTGAATCCTAGGTAACAACTAAGATCAAAGATAATGGGTGAATATTCTAAGACCTACTTGCAGAATCTCGAATGATTCTTGATTATGGTTCAGTTTCATTGTGCCAACAAATGTGTGCTAGGTAACTTAACTATGATAAAAAATAATCGGTCATTATTCTAAGGCCTTGTTGTAGAATATAGGATAATTATCTATTGTGGTGCAGTTTTAATGTGCCAAAAAATCGGTCCTAGGTACCTAAACTAACATCAAAGATAATCGGTGATTATTCTAAGACCTAGTTAGAGAATCTCGGATGGTTCTTGATTGCGGTTCAGTTTCATTGTGCCAACAAATTTGTTCTGTGTAACTTAACTAAGATCAAAGACAATCGGAAATTATTCTAAGGCCTAGTTGTAGAATCTCTGATGATTCTCGATTGTGGTTCAGTTTTAGTGTGGCAAAAAAATGTGTCCTAGGTAACTGAACTAAGATCCAAGATAATAGGTGATTATTCTAAGGTATACTTTTACACACGTAGATTACCTTTGACCATGGTTCGGTTACCTACATTACAATTGTTGACACAATGGTATTCTTAGAAAGTGAACGACGATCAAAGATAATCCACATTTGTACAATTGGACCTAAGTCCTAGTTGTAGAATCTCGGATGATTTTCTATTGTAGTTGAGCTTTAATGTGCCAAAAACTGTGTCCTAGGTAACTGAACTGAGATCTAAGATAATAGGTGATTATTCTAAGCTACACTTTTACAGACGTAGATTACATTTGACCATAGTTCAGTTACCTAGGTTACAATTTTTGATACAATGGAATTCTTACAAATTGAACGACGATCAAAGATAATATACATCTGTCCAACTGGACTTAAGTCCTAGTTGTAGAATCTCGGATGATTTTTGATTGTGGTTTAGTTTCATTGTGGCAATAAATCTGTTCTATGCAACTGAACTAAGATCTAAGTTAATAGGTGATTATTGTACGGTCCAGTTTTACAAACATATATTACCTTTGACCATGGTTCAGTTACCTAGGTTACAATTGTTGACACAATGGTATTCTTACAAATTGAACGACGATCAAAGATAATCCATATTTGTACAACTGGACCTAAGTCCTAGTTGTAGAATCTCGGATGATTTTTGATTGTGGTTCAGTTTCATTGTGGCAATAAATCTGTTCTATGCAACTGAACTAAGATCTAAGATAATAGGTGATTATTGTAAGGTCCAGTTTTACAAACATATATTACATTTGACCATGGTTCAGTTACCTAGGTTACAATTATTGACACAATGGTATCCTTAGAAATTGAACGACGATCAAAGATAATTCACATTTGTACAACTGGCCCTAACTTCTAGATGTAGAATCTCAAATTGATTTTTGATTGTGGTTTAGTTTCTATGCAACTGAACTAAGATCTAAGATAATAGGTGATTATTGTATGGTCCAGTTTTACAAATGAATATTACCTTTGACCATGATTCAGTTACCTAGGTTACAATTATTGACACAATAGTATCTTTAGAAATTGAACGACGATCAAAGATAATTCACATTTGTACAACTGCCCCTAACTATTAGATGTAGAATCTCGGATTGATTTTTGATTGTGGTTTAGTTTCATTGCGCCAACAAATGTGTTCCATGTAACTGAACTACGATCAAATATAATGCTCGATTATACAACTAGACCATAGGAGACTAATCATGGATTATATTTGATCCGAGATTATACAACTACACCTCAATACCGACCAAAATACTAGCGAAACTGTTGAAGCATAAGTCTATTATGAAAATCATCCTATTTGCATTCTAATTAGATAAAAATCTTTAGTTTAAAAAGTTTGGATCTGTTCAACTATTAGACTCAATAACGTAAAACTATCTTCTTCTTCAAGTGCTATCTCCTACTCCAAAATAAGCGAATAGCATGGTTATTTTTACTACTAATTGCTGCTGATCAAAACATTCCTACATGAGAAGTGCTACATGAGAAGTGCCACATGAGAAGTGAGAAGTGAATGTGCCACATGAGAAGTGGCAAGTGGCAAAATCTTTAGTTTAAAAAGTTTGGATTTACTCAACTGTTCCACTCAATAATATAAAACTATCTTCTTCTTTAGGTGCTATCTCCTACTCCAAAATAAGCGATTAGCGATTATTTTTACTTCTAATTGCTGCCAATCGAAACATTGCCACATGAGAAGTGCCACATGAGAAGTGCCACATGTGAAGTGCCACATGAGAAGTGCCACATGAGAAGTGCCACATGAGTAATGCCACATGAGAAATGCCACATGAGAAGTGCCACATGGGAAGTGCCACATGAGAAGTGGCAAGTGCCAAAATCTTTAATTTAAAAAGTTTGGATCTGTTCAACTGTTCCACTAAATAACGTAAAACTATCTTCTTCTTCAACTGCTATCTCCTACTCCAATATAAGCCATTAGCGGTTATTTTTACTACTAATTTCTGCCGATCGAAACAGTGCCACATGAGAAGTGCCACGTGAGAAGTGCCACATGAGAAGTGCCACATGAGAAGTGCCACATGAGAAGTGCCACATGAGAAGTGCCACATGAGAAGTGCCACATGAGAAGTGACACATGAGAAGTGAATGTTCCACATGAGAAGTGGCAAGTGGCAAAATCTTTAGTTCAAAAAGTTTGGATCTGTTCAACTGTTCTACTCAATAACGTAAAACTATCTTCTGCTTCAAGTGCTATCTCCTACTCCAAAATAAGCGATTAGCGGTTATTTTTACGACTAATTGCTGCCGATCGAAACATTGTAACATGAGAAGTGCCACATGAGTAATGCCACATGACCCGTGCCACATGAGAAGTGGCACATGAGAAGTGCAACATGAGAAGTGCCCCATGAGAAATGCCAGATGAGAACTGCCACATGCGAAGTGCCACATACGAAGTGCCACATGAGAAGTGAGAAGTGAATCTGCCATATCAGAAGAAGAAAAAAAAACATTCATTTTCCCGCGCCAAATAACTTAACGTTTTTTTTCTGCCTTGTCGAGAGTCATCTAGTGGTGCGTGCTCAAAACAATACAATTACAGGCAAGTGAAGCTAGAATTTTTCCGCGGTCGTTTCTTCTGGTCATTGCACTGACTGCTTCTGGAAAAGAAAAAAAATCTTCTTTGCCGAAGACCTTTTGGACATTTTCGCCAATTTCTTCAGCAAATTACGCTGAAAGAACCTTCTGGTCATTGACGACTTTTTCTGTAAATGACTTTGAAAGAACCTTATGGTCTTTGCCGAAGAGCTTTTGGACATTTTCGCCAACTTCTTCAGCAAATTACGCTGAAAGAACCTTCTGGTCATTGACGACTTCTTCTGCAAATGACTTTGAAAGAACCTTATGATCATTGCCGAAAACACAATCTTCTGTAAATGACCTTGAAAGAACCTTATGATCATGGCCGAAAACACATTCTTCTGTAAATGACGTTGAAAGAACCTTCTGGTCATTGTCGACAACACTTCTTCAGCCAACAATTTTCACTGAAATGGTCTCTCCTGATGGACACGCCATCGGGCTGACAGCTTAAGCCAGCTATACTTCTGCCACATAAGTAGTGAGAAGTGAATGTGACACATGACAAGTGAGAAGTGCATGTGCCACATGAATGAGAAGTGCCACATCAGAAGTGCCACATGAGAAGTGAGAAATGCATGTGCCACACGAAAAGTGCCACCTGAGAAGTGCTACATGAGAAGTGAGATGTGAATGTGCCACAAGAGAAGTGAACATTGCCATATTAGTACTAAGTCTATTACCTTCTTCGTTTCCTGATAGAATATGGCATTTGAGTGGGATGTTGATTCCATGGGATCGGCTGTTGACTATGGTCAGCGTTTTGATGAGCTTGCCGACGGTTGTATTCTCCGGCACTTGGACACTGTAGGAGGTGTCCGCGAACCTGAGGCCCACTTCTGGAGCAACTGTGGCCACGTGCTGTATGTAAATGTCCAAGGTGATCACCGAGGACAGCTGAGGCTCGCCCAGATCGTAGGCCCTCACATCCACCTGTAAACGTTCCAAATAATAGTATCTAAAGATTTCGTTAAACAGATTTTGAAGATAATGAATACCATTGAAAATATGTGGTAATACTTATGTACGGTCGCGGCCAAAAAAACGTGGGACAAGTCTTATAGTGAATTTGGAATTTGTCTAAAATTAAGTTAATCAAGTTATTCGTCTCTGCAAAGAAAAATCTAGTAACATGTCATTGTCATTGTGGTATAAATAACTTAATGAACCTAATTTTCTCAAAATTAAAATATTGCCTGGGTTTCATCTGGGTTTCATATGATTTCAAATGCATGAGTATCACATTGGTATTCAACTTACTTGGTATTCTGTGTCGATCTCTTTCTTCAAGTCGTTTGTGACCTTCACAATTCCCGTGTCTGGATCAATTTGGAAGTACTTGGAAGCTTTGCCTCTTCCGATGATCTCATATCGGACCTTGTTTCCAGGAGCTGTACCATCAGAATCAGTGGCAATTAAATTCGTCACTGAGGTACCTATGGACACGTCGTCGTCCAAAGTGATGGGGTGTGGTATCAATGTGAAGACTGGTGGTATATCATTACGATCCTGAAAAAGGATTAAATCATTAGTCATAGCTTAAGCTTTAATTGTGTCAGATTTAGAAGATATTGTTTATAAATTGTTGCGAAGATTAAATCAGTACTCAGAGCTTGAACTTTAATTATGTCAGATTTAGAAGATATTGTTTATAGATTGTTGTGAGGATGAAGAAGTATGATCAGTTTTCCACTTTTTTCATTTCAGCAAAATCATAATGACCAGTTTTCCACTTTTTTCCAAAATACCCATATCCATAAGGATATTCCAGAAAAATCATTAAAGAAGTACACATAGCTTAAGCTTGCATTACATGAGAATATCCGTATCCATAAGGATATTCCAGCAAAATCAATAAAGAATTACACAAAGCTTAAGCTTGCATTACCATTGCATTACATTAGAATATCCATATCCATAAGGATATTCCAGCAAAATCATTAAAGAATTACACATAGCTTAAGCTTGCATTATCAATGCATTACATTAGAATATCCATATCCATAAGGATATTCCAGCAAAATCATTAAAGAATTACACATAGCTTAAGCATGCATTATCTATTAATTTTATTAGAATATCCATATCCATAGTGATATTGCAGCAAAATCATTGAAGAATTACACATAGCTTAAGCTTGCATTATCAATGCATTACATTAGAATATCCATATCCCATATCCATAAGGGTATTCCAGCAAAATCATTAAAGAATTACCTATAGCTTGATCTTGCATTATCAAGCTCAGCATTATCTCTTCCATTATCTCTTGCATTATCTTGCTCTTGCATTATCAAATGAGCATTTGAACAGAGGTACTTAAACTTTTTATTTGCACGACTCTCGTTTTATGAGACCAAATTATTTGTGAAGTAGGCAGTAAATTTGATGATTTTTTTGAAGAAAAATGAAAAACTTTGAAAAATAAAAAAGTTTATCAAAGTATATCTATAGTTTTTTCGGCTTTAATTATCATGTAGCTCCTGATATTTTTTGCATTTTTTATTCTTACCTCAACAGTGATCACCACTTTCGTTGTGCTGCCCTTTTCGTTGGACATATTTTCCAAAGTCCCAATGACCAAGATATGTTGCGTTTCTCTTTCGTAGTCCAAGCCTCTGATGGTGTAAATGGCGCCAGTACTTTCATCAATCCTGAACAGGTCAGTGGCTCCTCTCACAATTACGTATGTGATCTTCTTGATGGTATCAGGATCATGAGCCTAATTGGAATCAAGTATACATTAATGCTAAAAAATGGTACCATATTATCATACATTAAAGTATCAGGATTATGAACCGTATAAGATATGTAAACATGAATGTAAAAATGGTAGCATACAGTGTAGCATGAAAACTAATAAGGATTAAGTATACATTAATGGTAAAAATAGTATCATACATTATGGTATGAGGATTACATGCTGAATAAGTATCTAGTATATATTTGTGTTAAAAATGACAAAAGTAATATCATGCTGTATAGTATAAGCAGTATGTGATTATAATAATCAATAAGAATTGCTAGGGAGATTCGGTTTGAAGTTTAGTAGCCTAAATCAATCAACTTATAATTAAACTATTAATCTCCCCTTAATAATCCTAAAATTAACCTTATAATAAAATTGTCCCTAATAATAATATGATAAAATATATAAATTGATTTATCCAATTTTTTTTTAAACTGTATAAATAAATATATGTGCCATATGTGTGTATAAATTAATGCTAAAAATTGTATTATTCATTGTTGTATAAGGATTATGTGACTAATAAAAATCAAGTATACATTAATGCTAAAAATGGCAACAATAGTATCATTCATTGTAATCGAAGGAGTATGTGCATATGATAACCAATAAGAATTAAATTTGCATTAATGGTAAAAATTGTATCATACATTGTTATATCAAGTATACGTTAATGCTAAAAATGACACCAATAATGATTGAGTTTGCATTAATGCCAAAAATAGTATCATACATTGTAGTATGAGGATTACGTGCCTTATAAGAATCAAGTATACATTAATCCTAAAAATGACTCAAGTAGTGTCATACATTGTAATCTAAGGAGTATGTGCCTATAATAACCAGTAATAATTATATTTGCATTGATGCTCAAAATAGCATCATACATTGTGATGTGAGGATTTTGTGCCTAATAAGAATCAAGTATACATTAATGCTAAAAATGACATAAGTAGTGTCATACACTATCATCTAAGGAGTAGGTGCCTATAATAACCACTAATGATTAGGTTTACATTAATGATAAAAATAGTATCATACATTGTGGTATGAGGATTTTGTGCCTAATAAGAATCAAGTATACATTAATGCTAAAAATGAAATAAATAGTGTCATACATTATAATCTAAGGAGTATGTGCCTATAATAACCACTAATGATTAGGTTTTCATTAATGCTAAAAATCGTATCATACATTGTGGTATGAGGATTACGTGCCTAATACGAATAAAGTATTCATTAATGCTAATAATGACTAAAGTAGTGTCATGCATTGTAATATAAGGAGTAGGTGCCAATAATAACCAATACTGATTAAGTTTGCATTAATGCTAAAAATAGTATTATACATTGTAATCTAAGGAATATGTGCCTATGATAATCAATAAGGATTAAGTTGGCATTAATGCTAAAAATGGTATCATACATTGTGGTATTAGGATTACGTGCCTAATAAGAATCGAGTATATTAAAATGGCAAAAGTAGTATCATACATTGTAATATAAGGAGTATGTGCCTATAATAACCAATAATGATTAAGTTTGCATTAATGCTAATATTAGTATCATATATTGCGGTATGAGGATTATGTGCCTAATAAGAATCAAGAATACATTTATGCTAAAAATGACTAAAGTAGTGTTATACATTGCAATATATAGAGTAGGTGTCTTTAATAATCAATAAAGATTGAGTTTGCATTAATGCTAAAAATAGTATCATATATTGTGGTATGAGGATTACGTCTTAATAAGAATTAAGTATACATTAATGCTAAAAATGCTAAAGTAGTGTCACGATAAATGATTAAGTCACTAAAGTAGTGTCATAAATTGTAATCTAACGAATATGTGCCTGTAATAACCAGTAATGATTAGGTTTTCATTAATGCTAAAAATCGTATCATACATTGTGGTATGAGGATTACGTGCCTAATACGAATCAAGTGTTCATTAATGCTAATAATGACTAAAGTATTGTCATGCATTGTAATATAAGGAGTAGGTGCCAATAATAACCAATACTGATTAAGTTTGCATTAATGCTCAAAATAGTATTATACATTGTAAGCTAAGGAATATGTGCCTATGATAATCAATAAGGATTAAGTTTGCATTAATGCTAAACATGGTATCATACATTGTGGTATGAGGATTACGTGCCTAATGAGAATCGAGTATATTAAAATGGCAAAAGTAGTATCATACATTGTAATATAAGGAGTATGTGCCTATAATAACTAATAATGATTAAGTTTGCATTAATGCTAATATTAGTATCATACATTGCGGTATGAGGATTTCGTGCCTAATAAGAATCAGGTATACATTAATGCTTAAAATGGCAAAAGTAGTATCATACATTGTAATATAAGGAGTAGGTGCCTATAATAACCAGTACTGATTAAGTTTGCATTAATGATAAAAATTGAATCATACATTGAGGTATGAGGATTACGTGCCTAATAAGAATCTAGTATACATTAATGCTAGAAATGGCAAAAATAGTATCATACATTGTAATATAAGGAGTATGTGCATATAATAACCAATAACGATTAAGTTTGCATTAGTCTAAAATAGTATCATACATTGAGATATGAGAATTACGTGCATAATAAGAATCAAGTATACAATAATGCTAAAAATAACTAAAGTAGCGTCATTCATTGTAATATAAGGAGTAGGTGTCAATAATAGCCAATAATGATTAAGTTTGCATTAATGCTAAAAATAGTATCATACATTTTGGTATTAGGATTTCGTGCCTAATAAGAATCAAGTATACAATAATGCTAAAGATGACTAAAGTATTGTCATACATTGCAATATAAGGGGAAGGTGCCTATAATAACCAATAATGATTAAGGTTGCATTTATGCTAAAAGTATTGAGGTATGAGGATTTCATTCCTAATAAGAATCATGGATACATTAATCCTAAAAATGACCAGAGTAGTGTTATACATTGTAATCTAAGTAGTATGTGTCTATGATTTGCCTGAATAGTATCATACATTGTGGTATGAAGATTTCGGGCCTAATAAGAATCAAGAATACATTAATGCTTAAAATGGCAAAATTAGTATCATACATTGTAATATAAGGAGTAGGTGCCTATAATAACCAATACAGATTAAGTTTGCATTAATGCTCAAATTAGTGTCATACATTGAGGTATGAGGATTACGTGCCAAATAAGAATCAAGTATACATTGATGCTAAAATTGACTAAAGTAGTGTCAGTATGTCAGTAGTGAAGTATGTGTTATAATAACCAGTAATGATTAGGTTTGCATTAATGCTAAAAATAGTATCATACATTGAGGTATGAGGATTACGTGCCTAATAAGTATCTAGTATACATTGATGTTAAAAATGACAAAAGTAATATCATGCATTATAGTATAAGCAGTATGTGCCTATGATTACCAATGAGGATTAAGTATATGAGAATGCTAAAAATATTATCATACATTGTAAAATGGTGTCTCATAAGAATAAAGTATACATCAATGCAGTATCATTATTTTTTTTGCCTAAGCGCATAGCCAACTGTGTGCATTAGCGCTTGCAGTTTTTTTGACTTACATTGCTGTGATCATACTAATCGAAGCCTTAAATCAAAAAAATAACTCACCATGACGTCTGTTACAAAATAGTCCGGCATATTTTCGGGCACTGAGGCTTCGTATTCCGGTCTATTGAAGATTGGCAGCTCATCTTCAATGTCCATGACCTGGACAGAAACTGTGGCAGTGGCTATACGAGGATCAAGTGCTCCATCTTTGGCAGTCACAACGAACTGGTAATTCTGAAATTACAAATGGAAACAAAAAAAATCTGAAATTAAAACTTAAAAATTGGAATGGCTATATAGTTCTGATGAAAACTCCAGGCAATAGAGAAAAACTCTGATGAAAACTCCAGACAACAAAAAAATAGAAGCAAAATTGGGAATATAATGGTTTTGTAGAAGAGCTGACTTACTATTTTGGTCCAACTTCGTAATTCTAAGTAGATTATTTATTGGTTTGAATGAAGACATGATTCTAATAAAAGTACAAGGTGTTAATGTAGTAGTTTCAATAAAGACCCTTTATTTATGTTAAATTCTAAAGAAAATTTATTTCATCCCTCTATGAAATGAATCAGTATTTTTCGATTTTTGTTACAAAATTGACAAACTACTGATTTTCAAAATTTTATGAAGACATGATTCTGATAAAAGTAAAATTGTTAATCTATTAGTTTCAACAAAAATCCATTATTTATTTGATTTTTGCTACAAAATTGAAGAAGCTCTGCTGGAAAAATACTGATTTTCAAAATATGATGGAGACATGATTCTGATAAAAGTAAAACGAGTTGATCTAACAGTTTCAACGAAGATCCATTATTTATGGTAAATTCTAAAGAAAATTTATGTCATCCCTCAATCAAATGAATCATTATTTGATTTTTGCCACAAAATTTAAGAAGCTGTGCTGACAAAATACTGATTTTCAAAATATGATGGAGACATGATTCTGATAAAAGTAAAACGTATTGATCTAACAGTTTCAACGAAGATCCATTATTTATGGTAAATTCTAACGAAAATTTATATCATCCCTCAATCAAGCTCTGCTGACAAACTACTGATTTTCAAAAATTTATGAAGACATGATTCTGATAAAAGTAAAAAGTGTTAATCCAGTAGTTTCAACAAAGATCCATTGTTTATGTTAAATTCTAAAGAAAATTAATTTCATCCCGCTATGAAATAAATCATTATTTGATTTTTGCTATAAAATTGAAGAAGCTGGGGTCGCAAAATACTGATTTTCAAAATTTGATGAAAACATGATTCTGATAAAAGTAAAAAGTGTTTATATAGTAGCTTCAACAAAGATCCATTATTTATGTTCAATTCTAAAGAAAATTGATGCCATCCCGGAATCAAATGAATCATTATTTTATTTTTGCTACAAAATTGAAGAAGCTGTGCTGAGAAGCTACTGATTGTCAAAATTTGATGAAGACATGATTCTGATAGAAGTAAAAAGTGTTAATCTAGTAGTTTCAATGAAGACCCATTATTTATGTTAAATTCTATAGAAAATTTATGTTGCGTTTCTTCTATGTGTACGAAGCAAACTTTTGTTTTTTTTTTTTAAGACTTGATTCTTACCTTTTGTGTTTCGTAATCTAGCGGTCTAATAGTGATGATCTCCCCAGTATCATTGTCGATGTTGAAAGGCAGGTTCGTTGGTATGAAGTAGGTGATTATGGCATTGACACCTTCGTCGGCGTCAGTGGCGTGCACGAAGCCCACAGACGTCCCATTGACGCCTTCCTTCGCCGTGAAGGTGTACGGGTCACCCACGAACTCCGGATTCTTATCGTTGATGTCGGTGACCTTGATGTTCACAGTAGCAGTGCTGGCAAGCTTACCAGTATCTTCAGCTTTGATAATCTAATAATAAATCAGATTATTAAAAATTACAAATCATACTGGAATCTGACGTTATTCCAGTTCTGGAGGTCTGGGTCTTAAGAAAATAGCGTTACAAAAGTTTTTTGAAAAATTATAATTTTGCTTAAAGTTCATGCATAGTGATTTTCTATGCAAATTATTAATTTGTTGTTGCCTACAATAGATTTTTCCATCATTTTTTGAATTAATCAATGGAAAGTCTCAAAATTCATGGTTTAAAAAAATGCATTTTCAGGTTTTTCATAAAGTTTATAGTTCATCAATGCAAGTTTTTAATTTGTTTTTGTCTTTAAATAAATTTTCCTTATTTTTGTTGCGTTTAAAAGTTACGTTTACTTATTTTTTTTTATAATTTTGCTTAAAATTCATGTTTTTCTAATGCACATTTTTAATTTGCTGTTGTCTGCCTGCAATTGAAGTTTCGATCATTTTTTTGAATTTATCAGTGGAAACGATTCAAAATTCTTGGTTATAAGAAAATAAAGTAAATCTTCTAAGAATGGTAGATTAAATCTTGACGACGGTAATTCGCGAATGCAGCAGAAATAGGCTGTTGTAAAATAAATAATTAAAAAAAGTCTTACCAGTTGGTATCTGGTGAGATCTTCTCGGTCCAATTTCCTGATGACGGTGATAATTCCAGTTTTTGAACCAACGGCGAACTGTCGTAAATCGTTTCCAGATACGATTGAATACGTTACAGGATCATTTTCGGGATCAATAGCCTGTAAAGGAAATTTGGAAATTGGAAAAAACAAGTTTTTAAATTTTGTAGCCACTTACCACAATTGAAGCCACTGTGGAGTTAATTGTAGCCCCTTCGCTGACCTCAATATCATACACAGACTGCTCGAAGATGGGGCTCTGGGTGTTAGGTCCTGGACTAATAGTAACCTCAACTATAGCCTGTGTGTACAACCCACCCTTATCAGTAGCCTGCACTGTTAAACTGTACTGATCACCAGCATTGAGCTTCCCCACAGCCTCCAGCACCCCACTCCTCGGATTGATAATAAACTTATTATTACCATTATTAGAAACGTGGTAAATCGAATAAGTAACCTCCGCGTTTCGACCCTCGTCATTATCAGTAGCCTGTATCGTCATCACTTTGCGCTTGACTTCCCCAGCAGGCACAGACACTGGGGATATAATGGGGAGCATAGGGGCATTATCGTTCACATCGTTGAGGTTCACGGTGATTGATAATGGGGCACTGGCTGCGATTCCCGTTTTCTCCCTGGCCACCACCTGGAAGCGGAATTTTCCTGGATTTGGGGGATCCCTGTCGATGTTATTTTCGTTGACAACAAGATGGCTCAGCTTGTCGATGATGAAGTACGGCGTTGTCAGCTCGAAGGTGTACGTCGGCTTCAAATCTTCAGGACCCTAAAATAACAAAGAAAAAGTTAAAAAAATGAAGACCAAGCATCTCAATTGTAAGTTACAACTATGTTGACAACATTTTGACGATTACTGTCAAAATTATGTGTGTTATTGTAAAACATTTTAGTTTTCTGACATAATTTCAATCATTGCTTATTTCAACGCCAGACTAAGTAAGTATCTGTCACAAAAATTCCTGAAAATTTATCTAATGGACATTATGAAAATTTTATGCCAGATTTGTATACAGTATACCTGAAGATAATTCCTCTAAAAATTTGACACGGGATATGTGTAAATTAAGTGAGAAAATCGAGTTATTAACTTTCCCAGTTGACCTGTATTAGTTATCTGTCACTGAAATTCCTGAAAACTTATCTAATTTATATTATGAAAATTTTATGCCAGATTTGTATATAGTATACCTGAAGATAATTCCTCTACAAAATTGACAAAGGGTACGTGGAAATTAAGTGAGAAAATCGAGTTATTAACTTTCCCAATTGATCAGTATAAGTTATCTGTCACTGAAATTCCTGAAAATTTATCTAATAGATATAATGAAAATTTTATGCCAGATTTGCAGACGATTTATGCAGACGATTTATGCAGACGTCTGAAGATTATTCCACTGAAAATTTGACAAGGGATATGTGTAAATTAAGTGAGAAAATCGCGTTATTAACTTTCCCGGTTGATCAGTATAAGTTATCTGTCTCTGAAATTCCTGAAAATTTATCCAACGAATATTATGTAAATTTCATGCCATATTTGCAGATAATATGCCTGAAGATAATTCCTCTGAAAATTTGAAAAGGCGTATATGTATATTAAGTGAGAAAATCGAATTATTAACTTTCCCAGTTGATCAGTATAAGTTATCTGTTACTGAAATTCCTGAAAATTTATCTAATGAATATTATGAAAATTTTAACCCGGATTTGCATACAATATGCATGAACATAATTCCCCTGAAAATTTGACAAGGGTTATGTGTAAATTAAGTGAGAAAATCGAGTTATTAACTTTCCCAGTTGATCAGTATAAGTTATCTGTCACTGAAATTCCTGAAAATGTATCCAAAGGATATTAATAAAATGTTATGCCTGACTTGCATACAGTATGCCTGAAGATAATTCCTCTGTAAATTTGTCAAGGGGTATGTGTAAATTAAGTAAGAAAATCGAGTTATTAACTTTCCAAGTTGACCAGTATAAGTTACCTGTCACTGAAATTCCTGAAAATTTATCAAATGGAAATTATGCTCATTTTATGTCAGATTTCTATACAGTAGTCCTGAAGATAATTCCTCTAAAAATTTGACAGGGGCTATGTGAAAATTATGTCAGAAAATAGAGTTATTAACTTTCCCAGTTGATTAGTATAAGTTATCTGTCACTGAAATTCCTGAAAATGTATTGAATGGAAATTATGAAAATTTTATGCCTGATGTGCATACAGTATATATTAAGATAATACCTCTGAAAATTTGACAAGGGGTGTGTGTATATTAAGTGAGTTAATCGAGTTATTAACTTTCCCAGTTTATCAGTATAAGTTATCTGTCACTAAAATTTCAGAAAAATTATCTAATAGTTATTTGGAAAATTTTATGCCAGATTTGTATACAGTGTACCTGAAGATAATTCCCCTAAAAATTTTACAAGCGGTGTGAGTAAATTAAGTGAGAAAATCGAGTTATTAACTTTCCCAGTTGATCAGTATAAGTTATCTGTCACTGAAATTCCTGAAAATGTATCCAAAGGATATTAATAAAATGTTATGCCTGACTTGCATACAGTATGCCTGAAGATAATTCCTCTGTAAATTTGTCAAGGGGTATGTGTAAATTAAGTAAGAAAATCGAGTTATTAACTTTCTCCGTTGATCAGTATAAGTTATCTGTCACTGAAATTCCCGAAAACTTATCTAATGAATATTATGAAAATTGTATGTCAGATTTGTATACAGCATACCTTAAGATAATTCCTCTAAAAATTTGACAAGGGGTGTGTGTAAATTAAGTGAGAAAATCGAGTTATTATCTTTCCCAGTTGACCAGTATAAGTTATCTGTCACTGAAATTCCTGAAAATTTATCTAATAGATATTAGGAATATTATATGCCAGATTTGCATACAGTATGCCAAAAGATAATTCCTCTGAAAATTTGAAAAGGGGTGTGCGTAAATTAAGTGAGAAAATCGAGTCATTAACTTTCCCAGTTGACCAGTATAAGTTATCTGTCAGTAAAATTTTGGAAAATGTATCCAAGAGATAATAATATTTTATTTCCAAGATTTGCAGACAATATGCCTTAAGACAGTTCCTCTAAAAATTTGACAAGAGATATGTGGAAATTAGGTGAGAAAATCGAGTTATTAACTTTCCCAATTGTCTAGTATAAGTTATCTGTCACTGAAATCCTTCAAAATTTATCTAATAGATATTAGGAAAATTTTATGCCGGATTTGTATACAGTATACCTGAAGATAATACCTCTCTAAATTTGACAGAGAACGGTGATGATCGTGTCGGAATGATTTCCGCTTAAGTCAAACAATATACAGAAAATCATGAAAATAATAACACCGATAATGAAAATTGGCAGAATTTGGGCTGCTTTTTGGAGTTTGGAAGTGATTATGAAGGACGTTATTTTTAAGGTAGTTGCAAAAAGTTTAACGTATATAATTTTGAAATTTTGGAAATCTATATTTGAATTTTCTTATCTTAAATTTTAAGTATTATTATAGACAATTATTATTATACGAAGGAAGTAATTTTTAGGGAGATATTAGGAAGTTGAAAGTATCTAATTTTGAAATTTCGGAAATCAACATTTTATTTTTCATTGATTTTTGAAATATTTTTGAATTTTTGAAATTGGGCCATATTATACTGAAAGTAACAATACACTATTTTGCATCTTTTAATAGATTAAGAACGAATTCAGTTTTAGGATAATTTCAGGAAGTTTCCAGTTTTCTTTTAAATATCGTAAATCTTCATTTATTTTTAATATTGAAAGTTTCAAACAGCACTATAGATTCTGAATTGTTTAATATTTCTTGATTTCTTCTTTTTATATTGAAACCAATGATATACGATGTTTTTTTCAGTTTTGACATATTTAAGAATTAAGAAGGAATTATTGTTTCAGTAATTTTGGAAAGTTTGTAGTTTTTTAAATATCGTAAATCTTCATTTATTTTTAATATTGAAAGTTTCAAACAGAACTATAGATTCTGAATTGTTTAATATTTCTTCATTTCGTCATGTTATACTGAAACCAATGATATACGTTGCTTTTTTTCAGTTTTGAGATATTTTTGAATTAAGAAGGAATTTATTGCTTGACTAATTTTGGAAAGTTTGTAGTCTTACATTTGATTTTGTAATACCAATTTCTTTAGTATCTTAAATTTCAATAAATTTCTATAGATTTTTAATTATTTTATATACTTTTTAAATCGGACATTTTATCATGAAAGCAACATTATAAAAAGTGGCATGTGGTACGTAACTTTGGCGTTTTTTTTTTTTAATTTTAAGTGCCGAGCATAAAATTTTTATACATGATACAAATATAATGAAGCAATAAAATTAATGATTAGCTTAGATATCAGAATAAATTACATTCTGTATAAAAAAGTAATCAAGTAATAAAATAGCAGGTATTATTTTAACGGCGGAAACGTGAAGCTTAAAAAAAGTAATGAATTTATATAAAACGTATCAGAACAACTATAAACTTAAAATTTCATTATTATAAATTTGCAAGGTGCGTGCATAAAAAAATAATGGCTCACTGATAATTCGGATAAAAAATTAATTAAATTAGCCAAAAAAATCTTCATTACAGCAATTTCCTATAGAAGCAGATACGAATAAAATTAAATTAATTAAAGAAAAAATCGCTTTGGTCGATTGACTGCGACATGGGATCTCGATAATTTAATTTAAACCCACAATAACCGCTCACAGATGCTAATTCCCAATAGATAACACATAAATTAGGCCGGTGAAAAAACTGTTTATTAATGCTAATTGTGCATCGGCTTTCGGACGCTAAGTGAATTTGGAAGGATTATAAATGCGCATACTGATGAGCACTTACGAAATCCTTATCGATGACGGTGATCTTCAGCGGGTTTCCTATTCTGTCTAGGACTTCTGTGCCCACAGGTGAGTTCTCATCGACGAAACCTTCCGGAGAAGAGATCCTCAGCTCCGGTGGATGCGCGTCCACAGGCTTCACAGTGATCGCCAGTTTCGCAGTTGTTGATCTCTTGGCTTCTGAAATTTCTTGGGCCTGAAATGGAAGAAGCATTACTAGATTTTTGGACAAACCAGCACCTACGTTTGGGTCCAATAATGAAAATTGTTACGACCTCTATCAATTGTTTAGGTACAGCATAATGACAAATACATCTGCGGAGATGTGGCCTAATACACATTTTTAGTATTTGTAAAATTTACAACAAAAAAAACATGTTTTTGTTTGGGCCATGATTCATTAATTACATATTGCTATAAATTTTTATCTTCAGTTCATTTTGAACACCTTGAATTTGAAAATCATTTAGAATTACTTCATATTTTGCTGATTTTTTTAATTCATCTAATTCACTAATTCAAGGATTAAATCTGAAATTATGTCTTATTCTAGCTAGACCTGTAAAAGTTATTTTGAATTCTCCATTACCTTGAGAATGATATCAAACTTTTTGGTCGTCGACGTATCGACAGCCTTAATTTGATGCACAGCTCCAGTTTCTGGGTCTATCCTGAAGAATTCCGAGTACGAATCTGGACTTCCGCTCACGAAACTGTACTTGATTGGTGCGTTGATTGTGTCCATGTCCACAGCTTGTATCTTTTCTGGAGAGATGTTGAGGACTCCATGAAGAACACCACTTGATACCTGAAAGAATGAAATAATAATTATATCGATAAAATTATTATTATAGCAATGACAATTATATATCCTTCAATGATTGACATAAATAAAATCATTTTTTAGAATAATTATTGATGATATGAATTGTTATTGTTATTAATCGTTATTGTTATTAATTGTTATTTTTATTAATTGTTATTGTTATTATTTGTTATTGTTATGAACTATTATTGTTATTAATTCTTATGGTTATTATTTCATGTTAAATTCATTGATAAATTTCTTTCTGTACTATTTTTCCGTGTTACTGGATTTATTCAAGGCGGAAATGCTGTGACAATTACGAGTCGACACGCAAATGAAATCGTAGAATTGATGCCTAATTGAGCACTCTCCAATTACAAAACGCCCGTTGTTCACACGGCTGTCCCATAAAACAGAGCAGAAAAAACAGAACAGCCAAATGCGTAACTTCCTCGAAGTCTTATAGGAGCTGAGGTTTGTTAAGCCACCACATATAACCAATTTACGACTCTGTTATCCGATTCCATTCATCCAGTTTCACTAGTGACGCGGTTTCGCAAGTCTCGATTTCGTTCCCACTGCACAAGACGCCGGATGTTGTTGCTCTTCATCGGTTACGCGATGAGATCGTGTTTGTGTAAGTCTGCAGAGGTGATTTAAAAACGCATCAGGATTAAATCCTCCTGTTATGGCATGTAATTCACAGCACTCGAAGACGGAAGGTAGAAGGTCTGTTTGGTAATAAGTAACTTGTGCAACTTTGATGAGGAGATCAAATTCAAACACTTAACTTTCTACATTGACAAGTATGGGATAGCTATTACTGAAATTTCTGAAAATTTGATATTTGCAAATTTGATATTAGATTCCTGTACAGTACACCTGAAACTAATTCTCCTGAAAGTTTGACAAATATTCAGTATTAAATATGGGAGAAAATCAAACACTTAACTTTCTGCACTGACAAGTATGGGTTAGCTATTACTGAAATTTCTGAAAATTTATTATTTGCAAATTGGATATTAGATTCATCTACAGTACACCTGAAACTAATTCTCCTGAAAATTTGACAAAGTTTCAGTATTAAATAAGGGAGAAATTCAATCACTTAACTTTCTGCATTGACAAGTATGGGTTAGCTATTACTGAAATTTGCTGAAAATTTATTACTTCCAAATTTGTTATTAGATTCGTGTACAGTACCCCTTAAACTAATTCTCCTGAAAATTTGACAAAGATTCGATATTAAGTAAGGGAGAAAATCAAACACTTAACTTTTTGCATTGACTAGTATGGGTTAGCTATTACTGAAATTTCTGAAAATTTGATATTTACAAATTTGATATTAGATTAGTGTACAGTACACCTGGAACTAATTCTCCTGAAAATTTGACTAAGTTTCAGTATTAAACAAGGGAGAAAATGAAACACTTAACTTTCTGCATTGACAAGTATGGGTCAGCTATTACTGAAATTTCTGAAAATTTATTATTTGCAAATTTGATATTAGATCTGTGTACAGTACACCTGAAACTAATTCTCCTGGAAATTTGACAAAGATTCAGTATTAAATATGGGTGAAAATCAAACACTTAACTTTCTGCATTAACAAGTATGGGTTAGCTATTACTGAAATTTCGGAAAATTTGATATTTGCTAAATTTGATATTAGATTCCTATACAGTACACCTAAAACTAATTCTCCTGAAAATTTGACAAAGATTCAGTATTAAATATGGGAGAAAATCAAACACTTAACTTTCTGTATTGACAAGTATGGGTTAGCTATTACCGAAATTTCTGAAAATTTATTATTTGAAAATTTGATATTAGATCTGTGTACAGTACACCCATACTAATTCTCCTTTAAATTTGACAAAGATTCAGTATTAAATATGGGAGAAAATCAAACACTTAACTTTCTGCATTGACTAGTATGGGTTAGGTATTACTGAAATTTCTGAAAATTTATTATTTGCAAATTTAATATTAGAACTGTGTACAGTGCACCTGAAACTAATTCTCCTGAAAATTTGACAAAGATTCAGTATTAAATATAGGAGAAAATCAAACACTTAACTTTCTGCATTAACTACTATGAGTTTGCTAATACTGAAATTTCTGAAAATTTGATATTTGCAAATTTGATATTAGATTCGTGTACAGTACACCTGAAACTAATTCTTCTGAAACTTTGACAAAGTGTCTGTAATAAATAAGGAAGAAAATCGAACACTTAACTTTCTGCATTGACTAGTCTGGGTTAGCTATTACTGAAATTTCTGAAAATTTGATATTTGCAAATTTGATATTAGATTTGTATACAATACACCTGGAACTAATTCTCCCAAAAATTTGACAAAGTTTCAGTATTAAATAAGGGAGAAAATCAAACACTTAACTTTCTGCATTGACAAGTATGGGTTAGCTATTACAGAAATTTCTGAAAATCTGATATTTACCAATTTGATACTAGATTCGTGCACAGTACACCTGAAACTAATTCTCCTGAAAATTCGACAAAGTTTCAGTATTAAATAAAGGAGAAAATCAAACACTTAACTTTCTGCATTGACTAGTATGGGTTAGCTATTACTGAAATTTCTGAAAATTTGATATTTACAAATATTATATTAAATTCGTGCACAGTACACCTGAAACTAATTCTCCTTAAAATTTGACTAAGATATTTGCAAATTCGATATTAGATTCCTGTATAGTACACCTGAAACTAATTCTCCTGAAACTTTGACAAAGTGTCTGTAATAAATATGGGAGAAAATCAAACACTTAACTTTCTGCAGTGACTAGTATGGGTTAGCTATTACTGAAATTTCTTAAAATTTGATATTTGCAAATTTGATATTAGATTCCTGTACAGTACACCTGAAACTAAATCTCCTGAAAATTTGACTAAGTTTCAGTATTAATTTAGGGAGAAAATCAAACACTTAACTTTCTGCATTGACAATTATGGATCAGTTATTACTGAAATTTCTGAAAAGTTATTATTTGCAAATTTAATATTAGATCTGTGTACAGTACACCTAAAACTAATTCTCCTGAAAATTTGACAAAGTTTCAGTATTAAATAAGGGAGAAAATCAAACACTTAACTTTCTGCATTGACAAGTATGGGTTAGCTATTACTGAAATTTCTGAAAATTTATGATATGAAAATTTGATATTAGATTCGTGTACAGTACACCCGAAACTAATCCTTCTGAAAATTTGACAAAGTTTCGGTATTAACTAAGGGAGAAAATCAATCACTTAACTTTCTGCATTGACAAGTATGGGTTAGCTATTACTGGAACTTCTGAAAATTTATTACATGCTAATTTAATATTAGATTCGTGTACAGTACACCTAAAACTAATTCTCCTAAAAATTTGACAAAGTTTCAGTATTAAATAAGGGAGAAACTCAAACACTTAACTTTCTGCACTGACAAGTATGGGTTAGCTATTACTGAAATTTTTGAAAATTTGATATTTGCAAATTTGATATTAGATTCCTCTACAGTACACCTGAAACTAATTCTCCCGAGAATTTGACAAAGATTCAATATTAAATATGGGAGAAAATCAAACACTTAACTTTCAGCAGTGACAAGTATGGGTTAGCTATTACTGAAATTCCTGAAAACTTATTTTCTCTTGAATTTTGTTACACATTTACAAATTTAGCTATATTTCCATCAGAAATTGCTATATTTATACAGAAATGGCCATATTTCTGTTAGAAATGACTATATTGCTTTCAGAAATTGCTATGTTTCTTTCTAAAATAAGTATAATATTAAT
Organism: Othius punctulatus; assembly: GCA_951805005.1. Taxonomy (NCBI): domain Eukaryota; kingdom Metazoa; phylum Arthropoda; class Insecta; order Coleoptera; family Staphylinidae; genus Othius; species Othius punctulatus. The sequence continues at coordinate 21,999,251 of OX638143.1, forward strand.
AATAATATAAGAATATTTATTAGCATAAAAGCTACATAAGTATACACGTATTTCTTTCATAAATCGCTATATTTCCTTCAGAAAATTCTATATTTATGTCAAAAATAGCTATATTTCTATAAAAAAATGGCAATATTTCTTTCAGAAATTGCTATATTTCTTTTGCAATTGAAAATGCAATATTTCTTTCAATAATTGTAATATTTCTTTCAAAAATTGCTATATTTCGTTCAAGAATTGCAATATTTATTTCAAAAATTGCAATATTTCTTTCAAAAATTGTTATATTTATATCAAGAATGGCTATATTACTGTCAGAAATGACTATATTTTCGTTATAAATGCCTATATTGCTTTCAGAAATTACTATATTAGTTTCACAAATAACTATAGTAATAATAATATTATTAGAATATTTATTAGCATAAAAGCTACATTCAATTTTGTTTGAACAAAAAACGCGAGTGCAAATAAGCACTACTTTAAGAACTTGTTTCAAAACTATATTTTATATATCTGAGTAAAACACAATTTTTGAAAACTCTTTTAGGAATTTCTACGAATATTAATTTTCATACGACATTATGGCCAAAAATGTATGTATGTAAGTTTTTCTACGAGAGGTATTATGAAACATAGCTCAAGTTTGATGCATAATACTATATTTTTTAATTGGTGAGTGATTGAATTGTGTATAAAACTTATTTTACGCACATGTGATTATTTGAGCTAAAAAGTATCACTTTACGCACTGTGAACAGTGTGTAAAAACTTTACATACTGTGTAGTAGAAAAAATGTACCTATTTCGATATTTAAAGCGACTTCTGTAACGTTTCTGTTCTGTTTTGCAATTTCTTGAAGTATCTTGAAAATGTTTTATGCGAATTATGAAAATATTTTTCTAACTATAATTACAAAATGCGTTCAGAATATTTGCATATCTGTATTAATCTTTAAATACTTATTTACCCAATGTATGCATTATTAAGCCGTACATCCACAAAGAAATATTGTTTTAAAAATTCGTAAAATTTTCGAATTTTCGGTTCTTCTGTAACGTTTCTGTTCTGTTTTGCAATTTCTTGAAGGATCTTGAAAATGTTTAATGGGAATTGCTGAAAATATTTTTTAAACTATAATTACAAAATACATTCAGAATAATTGCATTTCTATATTAATCTTTATATACTTATTTACCCAAAGTATGCATTATTAAGCCGTACAGCCACAAAGAAATACTTCAAAATTTTAAAAATTCGTAAAATTTTCGATTTTTCGGTTTTTGTACCTAATGATAAAAAATAAATTCCTAACTAGGTTTCTCTCAATCGGTCAGTGATTTCAGTTATTTTTTATTTTTTTCATGTATTTACGACATTTTTGTCTAATCTAAGTGTATATTGTTGTTAATTTTGCCAATTTTGTATAGTATATTTAGAAAATTTTCTATTTTAGAGATATTTATAAAAAAATTATAGTGAAGAAATGCTTGAATTTTGGAAGAAATGTCTTCCCTAACTAGGTTTCTCTCAGTGGTTCAGTGATTTCAGCGAAAATGAAATTATTTTCATGTTTTTCTTACATTTTTAAGTAAACTACGACTATATTGTTGCAAATTTTGCCAAATGTGTTTTGTACCTTTAGAAAAAAAAAATTTTTTGAGTTCGTAAACTACTTTAACTGAACTTGTATCATAAATAACTAAATAACTAAAATAAAATTTAAAACATTCGTAAGTACACATTTTTAGAGAATTATAGAAAACTATTCCTTATATAATGAATGTTTAAAATACCCCACAGTCATGAAACGAAACAATTTTTGCCAAACTACTTAAATAATGGTTTGATTAATTATGAGAGTATATGAATGTAAAATGATTTTGTTGTAATTTTTTGGGTACACATTTAGTTACAACCATTACAATGATCTAAAGAAAAAATAAAAGTTTTTTCCATTTCAAAAACAATGGTTTGGTTAACTACGACGTTTTTCTAGAAAAATGAAAAATGTTCGTAGTGATTTCTACAAATACACTATAGCAAGTAAGACTTCACATCTAAAAAAGCTGTAACTAATCAATATCTAACTAAAGTAATAATATCAGTAAAGTTTCTTTTGTTTCAACAAAAATTGCCATTCTTAAATTACAAAACTTATATTCCAACACCACAGACCTATAGATACACTTCTGGACAAAATTAACAGACAAACAAATATACTTAAAATAACTTTTCCAATTTATAAGTTGTTTTCAATAGATTTTTCATATGTCATGAATTGACGTTTATTAAACACTATTACTATTTGTCAGAAAATACTAGCATATATATGTTTATTCGGTTCATTAAATGTCGTTATCTGGTTTTAAATTTATTTGGAATTCTACTAGTGGTCCCTTAATTTTGTCCAGAAGTGTATTTGGTCTTGACAGAGACCAATTGATAACCCATTCACTGATAACTTTAGGTTTAACTTACAAAAGCTGTATACTCTGGATTGATGCAAGCTCCGTCAAGCAGCATACATCCCTTGTATATGAATGATGGATTTTGGTCATCATCATCCTTGATGTTCACTGTAAGTGTCGTTGTTGCTGACATTCGTTGAGACTCATTCCTTGCGCGATCCTGAAAGAGAAGTTTTCAAGTTAGATCAGATCTTTCATGAGATTGTAATGATATGATGATATGGACATGATATGATATGGTAATGGTAGAGTAATTGGATGGTTCTTATATAACGTATATCTAGAATTTGCTATATTAGATATTTTCCAGAATAAGGTGTAGTAATTGGAGTACCTACACATATTCTGTACAGAAGATTCTTAGTTAAAGTATTCAAGAATCTGTTAGATTAGATCATGGGGCATGCTCCTGGAAGACAATTTGCAGATTAAGTCTGATGTTTCACTATATAGTAAAATAATTGGAGTTTAAATGCTTTGAGCAGAATATTTTTACATAGTGTATTCTAGAATTTCCTAGATTAGATGTTTTTCACTATAAGGCGGAGTAATTTGTGTTGAAACCTACATATATTCTACCTACCTACCTATACTATTCTACGTACACATATTCTGTTCAGAAGATTCTTAGTTAAAGTATTCAAGAATCTGTTAGATTTGATCATGGGGCATGCTCCTGGAAGAGAATTTGCAGATTAAGTCTGATCTTTCACTATATGGTAGAATAATTTGAGTTTAAATGCTTTGAGCAGAATATTTTTACATAGTGTATTCTAGAATTTCCTAGATTAGATGTTTTTCACTATAAGGCGGAGTAATTTGTGTTGAAACCTACATATATTCTACCTACCTACCTATACTATTCTACGTACACATATTCTGTTCAGAAGATTCTTAGTTAAAGTATTCAAGAATCTGTTAGATTTGATCATGGGGCATGCTCCTGGAAGAGAATTTGCAGATTAAGTCTGATCTTTCACTATATGGTAGAATAATTGGAGTTTAAATGCTTTGAGCAGAATATTTTTACATAGTGTATTCTAGAATTTCCTAGATTAGATGTTTTTCACTATAAGGCGGAGTAATTTGTGTTGAAACCTACATATATTCTACCTACCTACCTATACTATTCTACGTACACATATTCTGTTCAGAAGATTCTTAGTTAAAGTATTCAAGAATCTGTTAGATTTGATCATGGGGCATGCTCCTGGAAGAGAATTTGCAGATTAAGTCTGATCTTTCACTATATGGTAGAATAATTGGAGTTTAAATGCTTTGAGCAGAATATTTTTACATAGTGTATTCTAGAATTTCCTAGATTAGATGTTTTTCACTATAAGGCGGAGTAATTTGTGTTGAAACCTACATATATTCTACCTACCTACCTATACTATTCTACGTACACATATTCTGTTCAGAAGATTCTTAGTTAAAGTATTCAAGAATCTGTTAGATTTGATCATGGGGCATGCTCCTGGAAGAGAATTTGCAGATTAAGTCTGATCTTTCACTATATGGTAGAATAATTTGAGTTTAAATGCTTTGAGCAGAATATTTTTATATAGTGTATTCTACAATTTCCTAGATTAGATGTTTTTTCAGTATAAGGCGAAGAAATTGTAGTTGAAATAGTTTGTGAAATGATTCATAGTTAGAGCGAGAACCATATCCAACCCAACCAAGTCAGAACCATATTAATTTAGATATGAACCAACTTTAGCGGATATGATAAAATATTTTGATTTACTTCACATAACAGACAAACGAATTGTGTTTAATCTTCATCGTGTACTGTACAACATTTTCTACGAATGAACTGCAACCGATTGCATCCAAGTTTATCTGGTTCTGACTATACAGGGTGGAAAGAAAGTATCGCATAAATTCTGTGTTAAAACAATATTCAGAACATCATAACTTTAAAAACAAATGACGTAATTAGAAAAATGGTGTATTATAACTTCATTTAATTAAAATCCCTATACCACTTTTAACAAAGTTTTAACGTACTAGTTATCGAATTTATTACTTTTTTTCCACACTGTTTGTAAAATGAGTTACACAATAATCTTCTCTATAAAATATTTGATAGAAAATTTCTTCATCATATATGTATATAAAATAATCGGTTGGAGCTTGTGAAATATTAACACTTAAAGAAAAATAACATATTATCCTTTTTCACAACGACATTTATTTCTCTAAATGTACATTTTAACCACTTCGTGGTCATCTTCAGTAGACATTTGTACTGTATGTATACTGTATGTACATATGTGTATATAATAAATTATATGACCTAATCTAGTGTATTCTAAAATAAGACTACTTTAAATATGAATATCATCCCGACTATACATCAAAGATGAATTATGGGCTAAGGTATTTGGAGTCCCTATATTTATATGCGAAAGATTATTATATAACTTTTAACCTGGATACATCAAGATCATAAATGAATAAAATATTGAATGACTTTTACATTTCCGCAAAATAATGACCGATACATTTTTAAATCCGCAATTATTTGTATTAAATTACACTCTTAATTTTCTCAATCAATAAGTGAATGGAACTATCACGTAAAATCGATATTACATGGGCGTGTTGTATAATCGTCCCTTAATCTGGACCACTACCTTTCGCCAAACACTTCCAACTTTCGCCACATTAGAGCGTTTAAGCTTTCAAGGATTAACCAAGGATTAATTTCGGCATGCACAGAACATGTATGCTAATCCAATTAATTATGCAAACACATTTGAACAAGATCACATAAAGATACGGCAATAAATCGGATGTGTTCCAAGAATTAGCGACACAATTTTTATGTGAATGTCTAAAAAATATAGTGGATAAATTTTGTTAGAAAACTTGTTCAAATTCTGGACCAACAAAAAAAAATAATGGAAGTATTATGATACAGAAAAATTAAACACGTTATTACGTTTTTTTTTCACTACAAAGTGATATAGTGTAAAAAATATAGTGGATAATATTTGTAAGAAAACGGGTTCAAATTTTGGCCCAACAAAAAAAAATGGAAGTATTATGATACAGAAAAATTAAACACGTTACTACGTTTTTTATCCCTACAAAGTGATAAAAAAACGTAGTCACTTGTTTAATTTCTGTATTATCATGATTATTTATCACATAGTAATGGCTTCCTCCATCAACTGTATAATAATAATAACACTCTATTACTATTACTTACTCTTCGATTACTAATAATAGAAGTATTATTAATTAAATAATTTTTACCTTTTTTTGCAGTTTATTTTTATAATTAAATATACAGAGTGTCTCAAAATTGACTTCCGTCCTTTTAGGATTTGATTCAGGGGTATAAACAAATTGAAAATTAAGAGAGGAACATTCCCGGTTGTTCCTCGTCATACAGTTATTGATGAAAAAAACAAAAACAAAATAACATTTCAAATTGAAACTTTATTAAAAACTAATAATATTAAAAACAAGATATTGTTCACATCTTTAATACTAATTATCAAATCTTCAGTTATGTCTCTTCCAGATTTGACAAAATGAATCGTGTTTTGAGTAGTGGTCGAAAAAGTTTATTGTTTACATTTTCATCAATAACTCTATAACGAGGTACAAATGGAAAATTTGCCACTCTTAATTTTCAATTTGTTTTAGCCCACTGAATCACATCCCAAAAGCACGGGCGTCAATTTTGAGACACCCTGTATATTATAAGTGCTATTCATCTTCAGTAGTTTTGACGTTATATTGTTGAAATATTCTACCAATTTGTAATGCATTGCAAAGTTCGTCACCTCTAGTATGTGTAACTCCATTAGTATATGCAAGAATGTCTGCACTTCTGCTGAAATCTCATGCTACAACTTGCAGCTTCGTCCATGAAACTAATTTCGCAAATTATCTGTACAAATTGCGGCCATCCATAAATGCCACGTGCGTGCAAACTATTACAAATGACATTTCAGTTTGTTACTCACAGTGGCAACGATGGTCACGTAATATCGCTGCGTCTTCTCGTAGTCCAGGGTCCTGTTGACCGTGACTTGACCTTGGTGTGGCAGGTTGATGGCGAAGAAGCCGAAGCCATCGGCGCTGGTGATCCTGGCATTGCCGACGCCGAAGTCCTGGCCATAGTTTGACCCATCGCCTGGCACAATGGAGTACTCTATGAGTCCGTTGACTCCGGAGTCCTTATCCTTGGCGTGGATGTTTTGGAAAATCGTAGTTCCAATTGGCGTCAACTAGAAGAGAAAAAACAAACATCGAGGATCAGTTTCGTGTTCATGAAGATTGGCAGTAATGTTTCACTCATATGATTTCAAGATAAGTGTAGAAAAATTGTTGGGGGAAGATTTAGTTTAAACAATTCAATTCAAGTTTACTTGTAGATACTTTGTGACAAAGGTATGAAAAGGTAAGGTGAAAAAGTAATGTATATATTATGTTATTATTATTATAATAATGATATATTCAAAATAAACTCGTATAGCTTACAACAGGACCAGAAACATTTATATGTTGTGATGATTTTTATTAGTTAATTTTATAGTTATTTTTATAGGAATTTTGTTGATAGTTTTATTTGAATTAATAGAGAAGGAATAGGTTTAGTCAGATAGTTATCGACTTGTGTAATTAATTAGATAGTGCTTTTTAGTTAATATTGTGAATAATTAAGGCACAATTAATAATTAATATTGTAATGAGTTAATTAGAATTCGTAATTACAATGAAAATCTCAAATATGACGTACAAGGACGTACGACATTTCATTGGAAGCGGAAAACTATCAGGATAATGAATATCGCATTAAATTTTGGATTGGACATTTTAATTTGCGAGAATTTTGAGAAAGTAAAAATAATCTTTTGAAAAAGTAAATTAAAAATTATACATTATTGAATGATCACCATGGCAACGATTATGAATTGTCGGATGACGCTGTAAATTTTCTAGTTCTGAAGAACGACAAACGAAAAATCAATAATAGAAAAGTGACTGTCTGGTCAGTGTTTATAAATATACAACTGTATGTATACACAATTGACTATTTATGCATACTGTATGTATACACAATTGACTATTTATACATACTGTATGTATACCCAATTGACTATTTATACATACTGTATGTATATAAATAATGCACTATTTATAGATTCTGTTAGAATACAAAAAAGTGTAAACAAATCTTATTTATGTATACAATAGTAAACTCACGTGTTCGTTATTTAATATATGGTCTGCAATTTCGTGAGAACTATCTGCTTTATAACAAGCTCGCTTTATATTTGCGATTTTATCCATTGGTATGTTATGAGCGTGGGATACTAGAAATGCAATGACACTAAGGGATCGAAGCTGTAAGGCGATATAATGCGATCTTTATTGGGGCAATCAAAGTAAGTGTTTTGCACCATGCTGCACTCGAATAGCACACACGGCACGTTTTAATGCTCCTTAAATAACCCTGTATTTTGCCTGAGCAATAAAAGCATATCATAGAAGAATCAATAAATAATAATAACAATATAGATCTATTAATTGTCCGCCCGAAGAAAAACAATTTTTGATTTTTCCACTGTTTTCCTAGAATAAATTTTTATTATATAATAATGTGTTATTATTATGTAAACTGTTCCCCAAATATGTATTCTAAAAACTGCAAAATATTTACTGGAAATGGAAAAAAATTCATAAATAACAAATAAACACTTGAAATTGCAGTTGAAAGTTATGTCGATGATTTTCCGATGATAAGTAGAGAGAAATATTTTTCAAAATACGTAAATTTTTCATGAAAAACGCTATAACTGGTAGAGTTGTGGTAATACGAGAATGGACGAGCGCTCAAAATATGCGCCTTATATGGGGCTATTGTCCCCATCGAATGATTTAAGAATTTGCCGCTTAGTTGAACACCCAGTTGGCAAAACGTGAAATCGATGATTTTCCGATCAAATCGACTAAATCGAAATTCCGAAAAATCGCGATTCTTCGAGTTGCTCCAATAACTTAGATGCACATAATGGTGCTTTAATTCCTTGAAGATAATCTAATCTTTCGCAAGATTCCATGAAAATAGCTGTTAAGGGATAAGAGTATATATTTAATCAATTGGCCACTTTTAGCAGTTGACAATAAAAATAGATATCTCAAGTTTTCTTTAAATTATTCATTAAAATCAATAAATTATTTAAATGTAGGTTCATTTTATTCTTCAATATGAAATATGCCTATTTTTTGGATTTGAAGCTGCTGCCTGATATTGACATTTTTGTAGATGTAGTATGACTTTTCTTATATATCTCTATTTATTACTACACATTGGATATTAATGTACACTACTCAAAACAATTAACGCATATTGATGGAAATGGATTTAAGTAAGCTTAGATTGAAAGAAAAACAAAACACAGTTTCTGCATTTATCTGTTTAAGAATATTGTTGCACTAATAATCAAAATCATTAATTTGATAGTGTTTAGAAAAATAATTTCTTTTAAATGTCCAAATAAGAAACTGTGCGGTTCTACTTTATATTCGAAATTTCGTCGGTTCTGTGTTCTAAAACTACGTTTAAATAATGGAAAACAATAATAGACGCAATACAAGACATTTAACAGATGGTGAAGCTCAATCTGCAGTTCTTCTTCTCCGGGAAGGGCTCGCACAAGTGAGAGTGGCTCAAATTTTAAATGTGGCCCAATCCTCCATTAGTAGGGTGTACCAACGTTTCCGAGAAACTCATGGATATTCCAGACGCCGAGGACAAGGACGACTAAGGGCCACAAATCCAATAGAAGACCGTTTCATAACACTTTCTGCTCGCAGAAATAGAACAGTTACCGCTAGATTCTTACAAGACTCATTACACCGAGTGCACAATACAAGAATTTCAGATCAAACAGTTAGAAACCGACTACATGAAATCCATTTAAATGCTAGATGTCCAGCAACGGGCCCTCGTTTAACCAGGGAACATCGAGTACGGCGACTTGCTTTTGCAAGAGAACATGTGGTTTGGACTCACCAGCAATGGGCGAATATTTTGTTCTCGGATGAGTCGAGATTCACTCTTTCATCCAACGATCGACGTCACAGAGTGTGGAGAACTCTAGGGACTCGATTTTCCCAATGCAATATCCGCTAATTGGATGCCTTTAGTGGGGGCGGAATCATGGTTTGGGGAGCAATCAACTCACAAGCACGTACAGAGTTACATGTATTTCATAACGGAACTTTAAATGCAGACAGGTATATCCGAGATGTTTTAGAACAATATGTCATGCCTTTTGCTCCATTCATTGGCCATGATTTTCTGTTAATGCATGACAATGCCCGCCCACACCCCGCACAAATAGTGCAACAGTATCTCCAGAGGGTTAATATTGAAGCAATAGACTGGCCAGCAAGATCACCCGACTTAAATCCTATAGAGCACATGTGGGACAATCTTGGCAGACGACTAAGAAGTAGGCTAAATGTACCACAAACTCTAAACGAGTTATCTGAAGCACTTGTGGAAGAATGGAATAACATTCCTCAGCAGCTAGTGGAAAATTTAATTCTCAGCATGGAAAGACGTTGTAGGGCAGTAATAAGAGCCAGAGAAGGGAACACCGAGTATTAAAACTATAATTCTAAACAGATACCAGTAATTTTGAAAAATTTGTTTTATGATATTTTGAGTATTTTTTGTTAACTTCAAATATCTGTTCCTAATTTTCTTTAAATTTTATCAACATTATCTTAAATTTTGTTATTCTTTGAACCACTAAGATAATAAATTGAAAAATATAAAAAATAAATTAAAAAGTCATGTTTTTTTGGATTATGCGATAATTGTTTTGAGTAGTGTATGTGACTGTATGAAATATCACTATATGACGAAAAATTAGTAATAAATTGTCTTTATATTGATACGCTGATTCTTGAGACAGCATTATGTAAATATGAAACACTATGAAAGACCCTACAATCGTCCAACTACAAATATCTCAAGAATCAAGCATCGGATAAAGAACAAATTTTGCGACTTATTTTCTAGTATACTATTCACCATGGACGGAAAATTTCATTAATGTCAGTGCCAGTTTTTCAGATATTTTTATCAAAACCGGAAATCCCAAAACGGAAAACTCTTAAAATAATACCAAAAATCACACGTAGACACTAAAAATTGCCTATGTCAAGAATAACGTATTGAATATTAATATCCTTATGCATGTTAAATGTCAATATATCATGCAATATCAGAAATAAAGCGTGTTAATATTGATACGCGAGTTCTTGAGATAGCATTATAAAAATATGAGACACTTATGAAGCACTCCTCCAACTATCAATATATATATATTATATATCTCATTGGATTATTAATAAATTTTGTAAATTATCTTTAAATATACTACTCACTATGGACGAAAAATGTAGTAAATATTGATAAGCCAGTTTTTGAGATATTTTTCTTAAAACCTGAGATACATGAGAAACCAATTAAAAAGTACAGACATTCACACGTTCACACTAAAAATAGCATAGCGCAAGAATTACGCATTGCATATTAATGTTTTTGGGCACAATAAATATCAATATATTATTCAATATTAGTAATAAATTGTGTTAATATTAATACGCTGGTTCTTGAGATAGCATTATGTAAATATGAGACACATATGAAATACTCCCATAATCGTGTAAAAAAATATATGTCAAAATCCACTCATTGGATTATTATCAAATTTTGAAAATAATCTTTAAATATAGTACTCACAATGTGAGAAAAAATTAATGGACTTTGATACGCCAGTTTTTGAGATTTTTGAACCTGAGAAACAAGGGAAAACTTTATAAATACTACAGAAATCCACACGTTCACACTAAAAATTGCATATCTCAACAATAACGCATTGCATATTAATTATTTTAAATATATTAAATATCAATATATATGGCAAGATTAGTAATACATTTTATTGATATTGATACGCTGGTTTCTGAGATATTATTATGTAAATATGAGACACATATGAAATCCTCCCATAATCGTATAAAAAATATATCTCAAAAGCCACTCATTGTATTATTAACAAATTTTGCAAATTATCTTTAAATGTACCACTCACAATGTGAGAAATATTTAGTAAACATTGATACGCCAGTTTATAAGATTTTTATTAGTACCTGAGAAACAAGGGAAAACTTTTGAAATACTACAGAATTTCACAAGTTCACACTAAAAATAGCATATCTCAAGAATAACGCATTGCATATTAATTTTTTAAATATATTAAATATCAATATATGAGGCAGGATTAGTAATAAATTTTATTGATATTGATACGCTGGTTTTTGAGATATCGTTATGTAAATATGAGACACATATGAAATACACCCATAATCGTATAAAAAATATATCTCAAAATCCACTCACTGGATTATTACCAAATTTTGCAAATGATCTTTAAATATACTACTCACAATGTGAGAAAAATTTAATGAACATTGATACGTCAGTTTTTAAGATTTTTATTAGTACCTGAGAAAAAAGGGAAAACTTTTGAAATCCACACGTTCACACTTAAAATAGCATATCTCAAGAATAACGCATTGCATATTATTTTTTTTAATATATTAAATATCAATATATTACGCAAGATTAGTAATACATATTATTAATATTGATATGCTGGTTTTTGACTTATTATTATGTAAATATGAACACATGAAATACTCCTATAATCGTAAAACAAAATATATCTCAAAGGCCACTCATTGGATTATTAACAAATTTTGCAAATTATTTTTAAATATACTACTCACAATGTAAGAAAAAATTAATGAATATTAATACGCCAGTTTTTGTGATTTTTATTAGAACTTGAGAAACATGGGAAAACCTTTAAAATACTACAGAAATCCACATTTTCACACTAAAAATAGCATATTTCAAGAATAACGCATTGCATATTATTTTTTTTTAAATATATTAAATATCAATATATCACGCAAGATTAGTAATAAATTTGATTGATATTGATACGCTGGTTTTTGATAAATCATTATGTAAATATGAGACACATATGAAATACTCCCATAATCGTATAAAAAAATATATATCTCAAAAGGCACTCATTGCATTATTAACGAATTTTGCAAACTATCTTTAAATATACTACTCACCATTTGAGAAAAATTTAATGAACATTGATACGCCAGTTTTTGAGATTTTTATTAGAATCTGAGAAACGTGGGAACACTTTTTAAATACTACAGAAATCCACACGTTCACACTAAAAATAGCATATCTCAAGAATAACGCGTTGTATATTAATTTTTTTAAATATATTAAATATCAATATATGACGCAAGATGAGTAATAAATTTGATTGATATTGATACGCTGGTTTTTGATATATCATTATGTAAATATGAGACATATGAAATACTCTCATAATCGTATAAAAAAATGTATCTCAAAATCCACTCATTGGATTATTAAACTTTTTTGCAAATTATCTTTAAATACACTACTCACAATGTGAGAAAAAATTACTGAAAATTGATACGCCAGTTTTTGAGATCTTTAGTAGAATCTGAAAAACAACGGAAAACTTTTGAAATACTACAGAAATGCATTGCATATTATTTTTTTTTAATTTTTAATATATTAAATGTCAATATATGACCCAAGATTAGTAATAAATATGATTGATATTGATACGCTGGTTTTTGATATATCATTATGTAAATATGAGATATATTAAATACTCCCATAATCGTATGAAAAAATATATCTCAAAAGCCACTCATTAGATTATTAAATATTTTTTCAGATTATCTTTAAATAAACTACTCACAATGTGAGAAAAATTTAATGAACATTGATACGCCAGTTTTGAGATTTTAATTAGAACCTACTGAAATACTACAGAAATTCACACGTTCACAATAAAAATAGCATTTATCAAGAATGACGCATAGACGGATTGGACCCTCCCGATTCCAATGAGCACACCTTCAGCTTCGGAGCCCCAGCGGTTTCTCAAGATATCATAAAACACCCTTTACATTTAGGGATATGATTATATTATTTACAATTTTTGTTTTCCAAATTTTGATTTTGTTTTCAATAGATTCTAAAAACTACGGTAACTTCTGTATCTCACACAATATATTCGATTAAGTATAAATATTTGTGTTGTAACTTTCGAGATATTCATACTCCACTGAACCACAAAAACATTTCTTAGACTATGAGTGAATGCTATTACATTGTAAGTAAAAAAATTGTTATAGCTATGAAAGTGAATATTTGTTTTGTACGCTGAAGTTGCGTTTGCAGCTGTTGCTCCACTACGAAAGCAATTACCCCAAAAAGCAAGTACTGAATTGAAGGCCACCTAAATATTTAATAAAACCGTGGGATTTTCTAATTTTCGACACCATTAAAGCACTTGAGTTTAACGGATTAAGCTCCCATAACTCATGAGCAGCGGCTCATTACGATTCAGCATTGTCATCGCTCAATTTGCATAATTAACGCACGGATTTCAGAATGTCCAGCGAGATGAGCGACGAGATTGCGGCGTAAACGGTCGTAATTGTGCATTAAATTATTCGTTAATCTGGCATCTAGTTCCACGCGATTTATCGTTCCGTTTCCAGTAAACGCGCGGAACTTTCCACAATACGCAATGCATATTCAAATTTGTTTAAACGGATGCTTTCGGTGCTGTTTAAGGAAACCCGTATTTGTGCAATAATAAAATTCCTGCTGTCAGCTTTCACAAAAGCGGCAATTTATCCTTGATTGGCTGTTACCTCAGATATTGTGGTCTCGTAAGGAGTGTTCAGGAACTCCGGGCCATTGTCGTTGACATCGGTGAGCCTCACAATCACGGGAATCGTCCTCTTCTTGTGCGTGGACTTGACGGTGCACACCAGCTGGAAGACGATGTGGGAGAGGCTCTCCTCGTCGCGGTCCAGAGGCGACAGCAGCTGCAGCTTCTTCCCGTTCAGGAAGAAGACGGCCGGGCCCTTCGGGAACAGCAGGTCGAGGAAGACGTCCACGTTGGGCTCGCCGACAATGGGCAGCTCCACGGGCAGCGTCTCCTGGCTGATGGCTGCAGGACAAAGAAGCGTCAGCAGGCAGGATGCTTATTACCTGAAGACCTGGACTTACATGACCCCCTGCTCTCCTCAATGTCCAGGATTATGTTGGACTGCCCCGTCTCGACCTCGCACAGCCCTGAAAAAGAAGAGAAGAGGATTAATCATTGGCTGCGAAACGCGGGCGATTAATGGTGGTGATTAAGAAATAACGACCAAGAGATGCAAATTGCTCCAATGAAGGTCAGTTCGTCTTGAAAGTCGAGATCAAATTAATGGGCTCATTTCGCTTGGGATAGTGTGGCTATCGATTATCTATATGGTTTATAAGGCAGGAGTCTGCAATTACCTGTATGCTACGAGGATGCATCAACACCATCTGGTGCAGACTTCCGATACCAATCTATAATTTACGTGCGTTAAAATCTTTTGATACATTTAACTTGTCTAAGAACCTTGAGAACACCCACATTTTAACTTTGAACAAAAATAGCTAATAGTATGCATACTTTACTTATATTTCAAAAACGAGCAGAGTTTATCAACAAAACTTCAATGCCTGAAAACCTTGATAACACCCACATTTTAATTTTGAACAAAAATAGCTAATATTATGCATATTTTACTAAAATTTCAAAAACGAGCAGAGTTTATCAAAAAAACTTCAATGTACGTAAGAATCCCAATTCTATAATACATGATAATTCTGATGATGCAAAACTTATACATACCAACATACCATAGCTTTTCATACTCGTATAATTAACTAATTATGGTACGAGTAGTACTGGTAATGGTAGAATTATTACAATTAAACTGAGCCATTTCAGCAGCTATGGCTAATTATTGTAGCAAGGGAGGATCTACCACCTGCATTTTTTTGTTTATTATAATTGCAACCAACTAATGAGGGGAATCTGATTTCGAGTCGAACGCAAACTTGTACAGATTTCTATATAAAATGCCAAAGTTTTCCATGTGAAATTGCTACGCTATCCATGCAAATTGCATAGTTTTTCAGGAAAATGCCGAAAATTGTCTACATAAATTCACAAAGTTTAGAATTTTCCTAGTAGTATTACATAGGTTTGAATACAATTGCAAAGTTTTCAATGTAAAATTGCAACGAAATGTTCTGCCAAGATTACAAAGTTTTCCGTGTAAAATTATATCAAACATGTTTTGCAAAGATAACAAAGTTTTCCATGTCAAATCGTAACGTTTTTCCTTTAAGTATTCCCATTTTTGCCATTAAAATGCGAAAGTTTTATATGTGAAATTGCTACGCTCTCCATGCAAACTGCATAGGTTTTCATGAAAATGTCGAAAATTGTCTACATAAATTCACAGTTTTTCATGAAAGAGCCTATACTTTCCCTATAAGTTTTCAAAATAAAATTTCATAGGTTTGAATAAATTCGCAGTTTTCCAGTTAAAATTGCAACGAAAATGTTCTGCAAAGATTACAATGTTTTCCATGTAATATTGCAATTAAATGTTCTGCAAAGATTACAAAGTTTTCCATGTAAAATTAGAATGAAAATGTTGTTCAAAGATTACAAAGTTTTCCATGTCAAATTGTAAAGTTTTTCCTTCAAGTATTTCCAGTTTTGCCATTAAAATGCGAAAGTTTTCTATGTGAAATTACTACGCTATTCATGCACACTGCATAGGTTTTCATGAAAATGTCGAAAGTTGAAATTCATAAAGTACAAAGTTTTCCAAGCAAAATTTCAGGTGTGAATAAAATTGTAAAATTTTCCTTGTAAAATAGCAACTAAATGTTCTGCAAAGATTACAAAGTTTTCCATGTAAAATTATAACGAAAATGTTCTGCATAGATTACAAAGTTTTCCATGTCATAGGTTTCCATTTAAATTGTAAAGGTTTTCTTATCAAATTGCAAAGTTTTCCATGTACTTAAACTCCACAGTTTATCATGAAAAAGCATATACTTTCCCTATAACACATGCCTATCTAATTTTTACATTACCTAAAAATAATGAACTAATACGATTTAAAAAAATGTCAAATAGCTAAAAAATAGCTAATATTAGGTATATTATACTCAAATTTCAAAAACGAGCAGAGTTTATCAAACAAACTTCAATGTACATAAGTATCCAAATTCTGTAGTACATGATGATTTTGATGATTCAAAACTTATACATACCTATATGCCATAGCGTTTCATATTCATATAATTAACTAATAATGATACAAGTGAATAATTAGTTGAATTATTACAATTAAACTGGGCCATTTCAGCAGCTATGGCTAATTATTGTCGCAAGGAAGGATCTAGCCGCATTTTTTTGCGTATTATAATTATAACCAATCAAAGTGAATCTGATTTGCATATAAAATGTTAAAGTTTTCCATGTGAAATTGCTACGCTACCCATGCAAACTGCATAGGTTTTCATGAATATGCAGAAAATTGTATACATAAATTCACAAAGTTTTCCAAGTAAAATTTCAAAGGTTTGAATAAAATTGCAAAGTTTTTCATTTAAACTTGAATCGAAAATGTTGTATAGGACTGTTGCACTAGATTGACAAGTTTTCCATGTAAAATTATAACGAAAATGTTCTGCAGAGATAACAGCAAGTTTTACATGTCAAATTGTAAAGTTTTTCCTTCAAGTATTTCCATTCTTGCCATTAAAATGGTTTGAATAAAATTGCAAAGTATTCCATGTAAACATGAAATGAAAATGTTCTGCAAAGATTACAAAGTTTACAGTGTAAAATTATAGCGAAAATGTTCTGAAAAGATAACAAAATTTTCCATGTCAAATTGTAAAGTTTTTCTTTTAAGTATTCCCATTTTTGCCATTAAAATGCGAAAGTTTTCTACATGAAATTGCTACGTTATCCACGCAAACTGCATAGGTTTTCATGAAAATGTCGAAAATTGTCAACATAAATTCACAAAGTTTACAGTTTTCCCAGTAAAATTTCAAAGGTTTGAATAAGTTGCAACGTTTTCCATGTAAAATTCCAACTAAATGTTCTGCAAAGATAACAAAGTTTTCCAAGTCAAATTGTAAAGTTTTTCCTTCAAGTATTCCCATTCTTGCCATAAAAATAGTTGGAATAAATTGTAAAGTTTTCCATGTAAACTTGAAATGAAAATGTTCTGCAAAGATTACAAAGTTTTCCATGTAAAATTATAAGGAACATGTTCTGCAAATATTTTTCAATGTTTTCCAAAAGTTTTCCATGTCATAGGTTTCTAAGTATAATTGCAAAGTATTTCTTGTCACATTGCAAAGTTTTCTATGTAAACTTACATTTCTAAGTAAAATTTCGACGGTTTGAATACAATTGTAAAGTTCTCCATGTAAAATTGCAACGAAAATGTTCTGCAAAGATTACAAAGTTTTCCACTTAAAATTATAACGAAAATGATTTGCAAAGATAACAAAGTTTTCCATGTCAAATTGTAAAGTTTTTCCTTTAAGTATTCCCAATTTTGCCATTAAAATGCAAATGTTTTCTATGTGATAGTGCTACGCTATTCATGCACTCTTCATAGTTTTTCATGAATATGCAAAAAATTGTATACATAAATTCACAAAGTTTTCGAAGTAAAATTTCAAAGGTTTCAATAAAATTACAAAGTTTTCCATTTAAACTTGAATCGAAAATGTTGTAAAGGACGGTTGCACTAGATTGCAAAGTTTTTCATGTAAAATTATAACGAAAATGTTCTGCAGAGATAACAAAGTTTCCATGTTAAATTGTAAAGTTTTTCCTTTAAGTATTCCCACTATTGCCATCAAAATGGTTGGACTAAATTGCAAAGTTTTCCATGTAAACTTGAAACGAACATGTTCTGCAAAGATTACAAAGTTTACCATGTAAAATTATAGCGAAAATGTTCTGCAAAGATAACAAAGTTTTCCATGTCAAATTGTAAAGTTTATCCTTCAAGTATTCCCATTTTTGCCATTAAAATGTCAAAGTTTTCTATGTGAAATTGCTACGCTATCCATGCAAACTGTATAGTTTTTCATAAATATGCCGAAAATTGTATACATAAATTCATAAAGTTTTCCAAGTAAAATTTCAAATCTTTAAATAAAATTGTAGTTTGTTGTAAGTTTTCCATGTAAACATGTAACAAAAATGTTCTGCAAAGATTACAAAGTTTTCCGTGTAAAATTATAAACTTGCAAACTTTTCCATGTACACTTGAAATGAAAATGTTCTGCAAACATTACAAAGTTTTCTTTGTAAAATTATCTGTTCTGCAAAGATTTTTCAATGTTTTCCAAAAGTGTTCCATGTCATAGGTTTCCATGTAAATTTGTAAAGTTTTTCTTGTCAAATTGCAAAGTTTTCCACGTAAACTCCACAATTTTTCATGATAAAATCTATACTTTCCCTATAACACATGCATATACCTTATATTTACAACCTAAAAAACATTGAATACCTACAATTTGAAAAAATTTGAAAAAAAGTCAAATTTAGCGTAGACCATTTTATCTCTAAGTGTTATTTTTAATTCTTCATTTTTGGTCAACGAGTAGCTGGAAATAAACTAACGACATTTCTGTTCCAGCTACACGTTGACCAAAAATTAACTAATACAAATAACACTTTTAATGGAAACAGAACACATTTTAATAAAAGAAGTTACAATATTTTGTTCATCGTGTTCATTATTGCCAGGAGAAAATAGAGAACATTGTGAAAATGTGTTCTGTTCCAGTTAAACGTTATTATTACAATTATTATTAACTTTTAGTGAATTTAGACAAAAATCATGATTGCGTCTCCAACAATAAAATTATTATTTTTAGGAGGAAAAAACTGATGATCATTAAATGACAAAACCACAATCCACAATCCACAATCCTACCACAATCATAAAGTGCAATTTGATGATGACTCTAAAACTGTATAAAAAAAATGAAATAAAAACTGATAATTATCCAATGACCAACTATCATCAAAAAGTCCAATTTTATGTGATTACGTCTCCAACAACAAAATTATTAGATTTAGAAAGAAAAAAACTGATGATCATCAAATGACAAGTTATCATCATTAAGTGCAATTTAATGAGACTCTAAAAATGTTTAAACAAAAAATGAAAAAAACTGATGATTACCAAGAGATAATTGTCTTGATGATAATCTATCATCATAGGTGATATATAATTTGATGTGATTGCGTCTCCAGCAACAAAATTATTATTTTTAGAAAGAAAACATTGATTGAGATTGATTGAACATTGTTAAGTTGTGTTCTGTTTAAGTTAAATGTATTATTATTACAATTATTATTAACTTTTGGTGAATTTAGAAAATATAATGATTGCGTCTCCAATAACAAAATGATTATTTTTCGGTATTAAAAAACTGATGATCACCAAATTACAAACTATCATCATAAAGTGTAATTTGATGATTACTCAAACTGTTAAGAAACCAAATGAAAAAACTGATGATTACGAAATGACAACAACCATAAAGTGCAATTTGATGTGATTGCGTCTCCAACAATTTTTTTTTTAAGAAAAAAACTCATGATTATCAAATTACAAACTATCAGTGGTGCAATTTGATGATGACTCTAAAGCTGTTGAAAATAATTCCGTCTCCAATAACAAAATGAGTATTTTTATGAGGAAAAAACTGTTGATTACCAAATGACAAACTATCATTATAAAGTGCAATTGATGATGACTTGGAAACTGTTAAGAATAGAAAGGAAAAAAACTGATGATTTCGAAATGACAAGTATCACCATAAAGTACAATTTAATGTGATTGCGTCTCCAACAACATAATTATTATGTTTTGATAGAGAAAAACTGATGATTACCATATTACAAACTATCATCATTAAGTGCAATTTGATGGAGACTTTCAAATTGTTAAACAAAAGAAACTGATGATTAACAAATGACAAACTATCTTCAAATAGTGCAATTTGACGTGATTGCTTTAGCAACAAAATTATTATTTTTAGAAAGAAAAACTGATGATTACGAAATGACAAACCATGATCAAAATGTGTAATTTGATGTGATTGCGTCTCCAGCAACAAAATAATTATTTTTAGAAAGAAAAAAATTGATCATCACCAAATGACAAACTATCATCAAAAAGTGCAATTTTCTGATGACTCTGAAATAGTTTACTTTCCTAGTTTCTGTTTCTTCTTTGGGCTTTACAAGAAGTTGCTCATTCACATGGCCATGAATCGGTCACGGTGCTGCCGTCTCCGTCTGGCTGCTCCTCGTCTCTCTTCTCGGTGCGTTATTCGCGTAGGAATTGGAAATTCGCTTGGGCCGTTGGTATTACTTTATTTATCATCTCGGACAACCGGTTTGCCGGTATTGAAACTGGAGTCCGGTAAACTGGCGTAATTCCAGCCGGACGGAAATGCCGGACCACGCAAAGATGCGGACGGCAGCTAGTCGTATACGCATTAAGGCGGCGATCGTACGATTTGAAATGGGAGCTGCATTCAAAGTATTTCTTCTGCTATGCGTCCAAAGTGAGTCAAACTGCATTCATATCATTTCTACTGCCTGCAATTGTAGGGATTTTGAGTGAGTCATTTGGGTGGAGAATTGTTGTTGGAATAGTTTAGAAGCTTCTCAATAAATTATCTTATATCTTATAAAGGTTTATGGTAATTAATCAAAATAGAGAAGCATGTGAACAAATAAGTTTGGTACAGTTTGCAGAAGAACTAATTTCTATGTAAAACATTTTTTAAAATTCTTGCATGTTGACTGTTGACAAGTATTCAATAAAATCATCACAATAATATTCTCGGCTTTCAAAATTTGCATAACAATATTTAAAGCTATTGAAATTTGCATAATGATATACTCATTCATCTTTCAAACTTTGTATAGAAACAGTTTCAGTTTTTTTTTCAAAATCTGAATAAGAAATTTTCACAGGAATGTTTCAGCTTCAATCGTTTGCCCTAGGATTTGTTAAGGCTTATAGTTTAAATGGCTTAACAGTTAAACCATCTAAACTTTCCCCAGATTTTTTTATTCTTTTAGAATCAGCATTCTTTCAGAATATTTGAAAGAAATCTGAAGACATTCAGTAAGTAACTAGAATCTGCTTTGTCTTTGTAGAGCACTGTAAAAGAATCTTAAAATAAATATTGAATTACTATTATTCAGAGCACTGCAATATAATTTTAAAATAAATATTACTACAACATAATCTGCTCCAAATTATTACGTTTCTTTAATTAAGTTTTGCAAATGTATTTTTTATGGGCTATTTTAAGGTACAAACTTGAAATTTTTACTCTTAAAGATTTGCATCAATTATTATTTTCAAATTAAAAAAATGGGTTATTTTAGAAACTTTGGCGATTTTTATCCTCTGAGGTTTACATCAGTTAATTTTTGAATATAAAATAATCCGATAACAAACATTTTCTGCTTATATATACTCCTAATTACTAATTAGTGCATTTGGTTATAATTCCAGGAAGCAAATTGCACAAAAAATTACATCTCACGTCTTGGCATTGAATTCATTAACTTAAAGCAGATGTGCTATCTGAAGAAAGTGGTACTCGTCTCACTCGCACCTGCGGTGATTTACTTTTTTAAATGGTACATCTGTTTCATAAATTAGCGTCGTCAGATTTCGGGAATTGCGCACCTCTCTGTGCATCTCACTTCTCAGTATTGTAAGATGCGCGTCTGGACCGCTCTGGCTGAGTATATCGCTCATCGAGGCCACAGACAAGAATTGACCTGCAGTAAGCCCAAGACATCGTCTCCGGAGGACAGTATTTGCGCAGGTCAGTGATTATTGATTATTTTGATTATAATTTGGTGGATACAATTAGCATGATTATTGAATAAGGGTAAAATGTGTGGTGGTCAGTATTTATGAATAGAAACGTGTAGGTTTTATTTGTTAATAACGAAATTATCCCATATTTATTAATAGCAGCTACATGTATTCATTTCGTTATCGTTTTCGTGGTGTACCATCAGTGGCGCGTTATCCTATAGTAAATTGGGTATTGGCCCGGGGGCAAATTGGGTATTTACCCGCCCCCCCCTGACGTCAAATGAGCCCCCCTAGGGCCACAAATCAAAATTAAATTGTTTTAAATTAAAAAAAAAAACGGAAATTAAATTTATTTCTTTTACATTGTTTATTATTTATTGCAAAAAAAATACAATACATGGGGGGCCGAAATTCAAATTTTCCAGGGTCCCATGAAGTCATAATGCGCCGCTGTATACCATACATCAATGGGAAGAATATATGCGCTGTTGATTTTGATAGTGGGGCAAGTCCATTTTTTTAAATTGAGAAAAGTGCAGAAATATATGAGGGACAACATTCGTTGTGTGTTTTTGGACTTATCTGAATTGAAAAAAAGGACTTGCCCCACTTTCAAAATCAACGGTTCATATCATGAATGTCCATACAGAATCCCCACAAGAAATTCTTCCGCTAACACAAAATCTGCATTATTAATATAAATCTTCCGATGAAATATTAATAATTTCGTTGAAGTATTTTAAATATTTTCGCCTTAGTTGTGCATTATAAAACAACTTACTTAAATACTTTTGCTTTCTATATTTTCATTCAAAGTATTTAAATAAAATATGCCCACGAATACTTTCGGTTTCAAAATCTGCATCATTGAATTATTCTGATGAAAATTGTATTATTTCGTTAAGCACTTTAAACATTTCTCCTTTAATTGCACACTGTAAAATAATCTTGCGTAAATATTCTTCTGTTTTGGAGACTTGTATTTAGAGAACTTAAGCAAAATAATATTTTCGCCTTTCATAATCTATACAAGAATACTTTCGGTTTCAAAATCTGCATTATTGAATTATTCTGAGGAAATCTGTAAAATTTCTTTAATCACTTTAAATATTTCTGCTTTAATGGCATACTGTAAAAGAATCTTACGTAAAAAATCGTCTGTTCTGCAGACTCTTACTCAGAGAACTTAAGCAAAATACAATTTTGTTCAATTCAAATTAGTTAAAGAAAATATGTACACGAATACTTTCGGTTTCAAAATCTGCATCATTAAATTATTCTAATGAAAACTGTATAATTTCGTTAAGCCCTTTGAACATGTCTCCTTTAATGGCATACTGTAAAAGAATCTTGCGTAAATATTTTTCTGTTATGGAGATTTGTAATTAGAGAACTTAAGCAAAAGCATATTTTTGGCTTTCACAATCTGCACAAGAATATTTTCACGATCAACATAATCGTATATACAGGGTGCAACAAAAAACATGCACGAAACTTTTTCTGGGGGCTCCTAAACATGTAGTAATTCACTGTATTCAGATGCAATCATGCAATTTCTTCATTTTCTTATCTTCATTTTTTCAGTTGATATTTTACGACTTAAATATTAATTATATTATGTTTCCTTTTTCGTACTTTCTGGTAAAGTAATAAGTTTTTATAGTTTTTTAATGTTTTTATTTATTTGTTTGAGTGACTAGTTTCGGCCGATTATGGCCATCTTCAGAGGCCAAGTTCCACAATAAATTAATATTATTAGGTGTGTGTAAAGTGTTGTTGTTATATTCGTTTAAGTGGTGTATCTTATTTAATGGTTGTAAAAAGTACTCGAAAATATTATTATTTTGTTTTATTCAAATTTAGGTTTATTTGAATTGTAATTTTTGAGTGACATTGACTGACGTTTTTTTAATTTATAATGTTGTTTTGTTAAATGTAAACATTACAAATTAATAAATTTTAAAATGTCAGTTTTTGTCACTTATAAATTACAATTCAAATAAACTTAAATTTGAATATTGAATTTATAAGTGACAAAAACTGACATTTTAAAATTTATTAATTTGTAATGTTTACATTTAACAAAACAATATTATAAACTAATAAATTAAAAAAACGTCAGTCAATGTCACTCAAAAATTAAAATTCAAATAAACTTAAATTTAAATAAAACGAAATATAAATATTTGTAAGTACTTTTTACAACCATGATGTATGTTATTAAATGGATGTAAATAGTACTCACATGTATTTATATTTCGTTTTATTTAAATTAAGTTTATTTGAATTTTACAAATTAATAAATTTTAAAAACTTCAGTTAATGTCACTCAAAAATTACAATTCAAATAAACTTAAATTTGAATAAAACGTAATATAAACATATGTACGTACATTTTACAACCATTTAATAACATACACCACTTAAACAAATGTAACAACAACACTTTGAAAACTGATCGTTACAATCGTGAAATTATAAAAACGTCTACATTCATTTCTCTTAAGAAATCTCAAGTTTTTTAAAATTTTCTACAGAAATCATTGAGATATTTTAATTTTCAAAATTAATTATCAATATACATAGTTACAGTGACAGTGACAGTGATTCTAAAAAGTTGTCATCACATGAATGTTTTTAATTATTGATTTTTCAAAAAATTCTTTTATGGCATTAATTTGTTCTCGCCTTAAAACCTTATTATCTCCTATCAGATATACTGAATGACTTTCACGTAATTCGAAAATCTAAAGCTAACACGCAATAAAAAAAATCTCATTGATAACATTCGTTTTTTCCTGAAAATTGGTACTTTGTCGATTTTAATCATTTTGTAAAACGAGATTTTTTAGCTAAGTAAAAATCACTCAATACATCTTATAGGGGCTATTAAGGTTTTTAGACAAGCACAAATTAATGCCTTAATTTTTTTTTTTAAATAATATGTTATTAATATCACGTCATATGTGAAGTTTCCCATATGATGCCGAAATTTTTGCGGTCACTGTATATGATAAGGGTCAAAAACCTAAAGGCTAGATATATGTAAATAAAGTGGCTAAAATATAGTATTTTATAAAATTTCCAACTTCTAAAATTGTAAATTGCTATGTATGTATGTATGTATGTGGCATAAAATTATACATTAAAATCCAGTAATTTAAAAAATCTGTAATCATATCACTTAACATTAATAATAGTAATTTAACCAACTAGTGTATTAATAAGGCGATTAATAATTGATATATTTCGTTGGTTAATGGTTGAGATTATTAATCGTTTATTAATACACGAGTTAGTTAGAATATTTTTCCGTCGACTATACAAACATACAATCAAGCATATGCCAATACAAACATAGAAAATAAAAATAAATATACAAATATACAAACATACAAAAAAAAAACATACAAACAAACAAACAAATGTATCGTCGGTGTTCTGGTAAAAGTCTCTACTGGAAAGTGACTTATTGGACTTTGTGACTTTTACCAGAATATCAACATATATAAACATACACAATTACACATACACACATACAAAACCTGCAACCATACATACATAAAAACATTCTCACATACAACAAGTATACAAACATGCATACAAACATATATACAGGCAACAAACATACAAGCTACAAACAAATATACAAACATCCATACAAACATATACACACACAAACATACAAACATACACACTTGCATACAGACATACAAACAAGTATACAAACATACACACATACATACATACATACAACAACACAAATGTACAAACATGCATACATCCATACAACAACACAAATGAACCAACATGCATACAAATATACAAACAAACATACACACAAATATGTGCACACACACACAAAAACACTCACACACAAACACACCCACACGCATATACACACATACACCCATGCACACACACACCACTGGTTTTTGATTGTTCAGTGCATATGCCAAAATCATTCATTTATGCAAAATCATGCATTAATGAGTCCATAATGTTGACATTAATAAATGATTTTGTGCACAAAGTCGTGGGATTTGTTTTTAAGAAACTGAACAGCTACATATTTAAAAAAAGTGGGAATATTTAGTATTTGAAATTTGGAAAATAAAAATGAAATTGTAGTAAATTATAAATTACATAATTTACTATTTTGTAAAAATAAAAATTGGAAGTCACAACATATAACATAGTCAAGGCATTAGACTGACTTTAATGTAAATCCATCTAATTAAAAATCATATTCATTCTATCACTTGAAATAATTGGAATTTTTAAATAAAAAATAAATATTCTATTTTTTATTTTATTAGTTATAAGTATGTTACAATTATTTAAAAAAGAAGTTATATACCTAACAAATAGATTTTGCAGTACGTAACGTTAGTTATAACTTTAGACAATTTAAAAAAATTATATATCTAAAATACTCGTATAATTTAAAAAATTCGCCACTGCAGTTTATAAATAACAAAATTATAAATTGGAGTTTAAACAATGAAATTTTGTAATTGAGCAAATTTATCTTTGTAATAACTATATACCGAAAACCTGTGGTATTTATAACTTTTTTTGCTGAAATTTACCAATCAAGTAGTACTAATAGGTAGTAAAAAGTAGTAGTAAGTAGGTAGTAGTACTAACAGTAAGTTGTAGTAATGATCTGTATTCAGTCTGTCGACTTACAGTCTTTCTGCTTATTATTTTATTATGAGCATATGATTCAGCAACAGAAACTAATTATCAATTTATGATAATACCTAAATTACACCCCTCATTAATCGATAATAATTATCAAATAGTGGTAGGTAACAATCAGTCATCTGAACAATGATCACCGCAATTGAAATTATAATTATCTGCAAATTACAAATCTCTTGATTTGCTAAATAAATATAATTCTTGTGCCAACATTCAGTGTCTTCACTAAAATAATCCGATAACATTTTCTGCTCATGTATACTCCTAATTACTTATTAGTGCATTTGGTTATAATTCAAGGAAGCAAATTGCACAAAAAAATACATATCACGTCTTGGCATTGAATTCATTAACTTAAAGCAGATGTGCTATCTGAAGAAAGTGGCACTCGTCTCACTCGCACCTGCGGTGATTTACTTTTTTAAGAGTACATCTGTTTATTTAATTAGCGTCGTCAGATTTCGGGAATTGCGCACCTCTCTGTGCATCTCACTTCTCAGTATTGGAAGATACCGCTCTGGACCGCTCTGGCTGAGTATATCGCTCATCGAGGCCACAGACAAGAATTGACCTGCAGTAAGCCCAAGACATCGTCTCCGGAGGACAGTATTTGCGCAGGTCAGTGATTATTGATTATTTTGATTATAATTTGGTGGATACAATTAGCATTATTATTGAATATGGACAAAATGTGTGGTAATCAGTATTTGTGAATAGAAACGTGCAGGTTTTATTTGTTAATAACGAAATTATCCCATATTTATTAATAGCAGCTAGATGTATTCATTTCGTTATCGTTTTCGTGGTGTACCATCAGTGGCGCGTTATCCTATGGGTAAATTGGGTATTTGCCCGGGGGCAAATTGGGTATTTACCCGCCCCCCCCCGACGTCAAAGGAGCCCCCCTGGGGCCCCAAATCAATATTAAATTGTTTTAAATAAAAAAAAAAACGGAAATTAAATTTACTTCTTTTACATTGTTTATTATTTATTGCAATAACAAAAATTACAGTACATGGGGGGGCCGAAATTCAAATTTTCCAGGGCCCCATGAAGTCATAACGCGCCGCTGTATACCATACATCAACGGGAAGAATATATGCGCTGTTGATTTTGATAGTGAGGCAAGTCCATTTTTTTAAATTGAGAAAAGTGCAGAAATATATGAGGGACAACATTCCTTGTGTATTTTTGGACTTATCTGAATTTAAAAAAAGGACTTGCCCCACTTTCAAAATCAACGGTTCATATAATGAATGTTCATACAGAATCCCCACAAGTAATTCTTCCGCTAACACAAAATCTGCGTTATTAATATAAATCTTCCGATGAAATATTAATAATTTCGTTGAAGTATTTTAAATATTTTCGCCTTAATTGTGCATTATGAAACAACCTACTTAAATACTTTTGCTTTCTAAATTTTCATTCAAAGTATTTAAATAAAATATGCCCACGAATATTTTCGGTTTCAAAATCTGCAACATTAAATGATTCTGACGAAATCTGTATAATTTCGATAACAACTTTAAACATATCTCCTTTAATGGCACACTGTAAAATAATCTCACGTAAATATTCTTTTGTTCTGCAGACTTTTTTTTAGAGAACTTAAGCAAAATATTATTTTGTGCAATTCAAAGTATTTAAATAAAAAATGTACACGAATACTTTCGGTTTCAAAATTTGCATCATTCTGATTAAATCTGTATGATTTCGTTAAGCACTTTAAACATTTCTGCTTTAATGGCATACTGTAGAAAAATAATCTTGCGCAAATATTCTTCTGTTCCGGAGACTTGTACTTAGAGAACTTGAGCAAAATAATATTTTCGGCTTTCATAATCTACACAACAATACTTTCGGTTTCAAAATCTGCATTATTAAATTATTCTGAGGAAATCTGTAACATTTTGGTAATCACTTTAAACATTTCTCCTTTAATGGCATATTGTAAAAGTATCTTACGTAAAAATTCGTCTGTTCTGCAGACTTTTATTCAGAGAACTTAAGCAAAATATAATTTTGTTCAATTCAAACCATTTAAAGAAAATATGTACACGAATATTTTCGGTTTCAAAATCTGTATCATTAAATTATTCTGATGAAAACTGTATGATTTCGTTAAGCACTTTGAACATTTCTCCTTTAATTGCACACTGTAAACGAATCTTGCGTAAATATTCTTCTGTTATGGAGATTTGTATTAAGAGAACTTGAGCAAAAGCATATTTTTGGCTTTCATAATCTGCACAAGAATATTTTCACGGTCAACATAATCGTATATACATTGTGTAACAAAAATCATGCACGAAACTTTTTCTGGGGGCTCCTATACATGTAGTAATTCACTGTATTCAGATGCAATCATGTTATTTCTTCATTTTCTTATCTTCATTTCTTCAGTTGATATTTTACGACTTAAATATTGATTATATTATGTTTATTTTTTCGTACTTCCTGGTAAAGTAATAAGTTTTTATAGTGTTTAATGTTTTTATTTATTTGTTTGCCTGACTAGTTTCGGCCGATTATGGCCATCTTCAGAGGCTAATTTCTATAATAAATTAATATTATTAGGTATGTTTTAAGTGTTGTTGTTGTATTCGTTTAAGTGGTATATGTTATTAAATGGTTGTAAAAAGTACTCACATATATTTATATTTCGTTTTATTCAAATTTAAGTTTATTTGAATTCTAATTTTTTAGTGACATTGACTGACGGTTTTTAATTTATAATGTTGTTTTGTTAAACGTAAACATTACAAATTAATAAATTTTAAAATGTCAGTTTTTGTCACGTAAAAATTACAATTCAAATAAACTTAAATATGAATAAAACGAAATATAAATATATGTAAGTACTTTTTACAACCATGTTGTATGTTATTAAATGGATGTAAATAGTACTCACATGTATTTATATTTCGTTTAATTGAAATTTAAGTTTATTAGAATTGTAATTTATGAGTGAAATTGACTGACCGTTTTTTAATTTCTTAGTTTATAATATTGTTTTGTTAAATGTAAACATTACAAATTAATAAATTTTAAAAACTTCAGTTAATGTCACTCAAAAATTACAATTAAAATAAACTTAAATTTGAATAAAACGAAATATAAATACATGTACGTACTTTTTACAACCTTTCTTTTGTTAAATGTAAACATTACAAATTAATAAATTTTAAAATGTCAGTTTTTGTCACTTAAAAATTACAATTCAAATAAACTTAAATTTGAATAAAACGAAATATCAATATATGTAAGTACTTTTTACAATCATGTTTTGTATGTTCTTAAATGGATGTAAATAGTACTCACATGTATTTGTATTTCGTTTTATTCAAATTTAAGTTTATTAGAATTGTGATTTATGAGTGAAATTGACTGACGGTTTTTTAATTTATTAGTTTATAATATTGTTTTGTTAAATGTAAACATTACAACTTAATAAATTTAAAAAACTTCAGTTAATGTCACTCAAAAATTACAATTCCAATAAACTTAAATTTGAATAAAACGTAATATAAACATATGTACAGTCATGCTCACATAAATCTAGTACAAGAAATTAGGTTACAATAGCAATTTTACATAGCAATGTCAGATTTTTGTACTAGATTTATGTGAGCATGACTGTACGTACATTTTACAACCATTTAATAACATACACCACTTAAACGAATGTAACAACAACACGTTGAAAATTGATCGTTACAATCGTGAAATTATAAAAACGTTTACATTCATTTCTCTTAAGAAATCTCAAGTTTTTCAAAAATTTCTACAGAAATCATGGGGCAATTTTATTTTTTAAATATATTAATTATCAATATACATAGTTACAGTGACAGCGATTCTAAAAAGTTGTCATCACATGGATGTTTTGAATTATTGATTTTTCAAAAACCCCTTTTATGGCATTAATTTGTTCTCGCCTTAAAACCTTAATATCTCCTATCTGATATACTGAGTGACTTTTACTTAAGTCGAAAATCTAAAGGTAACACGCAATAAAAAAAATCTCATTGATAACTTTCGTTTTTTCCAGAAAATTGGTACTTTGTCGATTTTAATCATTTTGTAAAACGAGATTTTTTAGCTATGTAAAAATCACTCAGTACATCTTATAGGGGCTTTTAAGGTTTTTAGACAAGCACAAATTAATGCCTTAAATTATTTTTTTTAAATGAATAATATGTTATTAATATCACATATGTCTTATGTGAAGTTTCCCATATGATGCCGAAATTTTTGCGGTCACTGTATATGATAAGGGTAAAAAAACTAAAGGCTTGATATATGTAAATAAAGTGGCTAAAATATAGTATTTTATAAAATTTCCAAATTCTAAAATTGTAAATTGCTATGTATGTATGTATGTATGTGGCATAAAATTATACGTTAAAATCCAGTAATTTAAAAAATCTGTACTTAACATTAATAATAGATTAATAATCTATATATTTCGTTCGTTAATGGTTGAGATTATTAATCGCTTATTAATACACCAGTTAGTTAGAATATGTTTCCGTCGACTATACAAACATACAATCAAGCATATGCCAATACAAATATAGAAAATAAAAATAAATATACATACATACAAACATACAAACAAACAAACAAATGTATCGTCGGTGTTCTGGCAAAAGTCTCTACTGAAAAGTGACTTTGTGACTTTTACCAGAATATCAACGATATATAAACATACATTATTACACACATACAACACATACACACATACAAAACCTACAACCATACATACATAAAAACATTCACTCATACAACAAGTACAACAAGTATACAAACAAGCATACAAACATACATACATGCAAACAAACATACAAGCTACAAACAAATATACAAACAAATATACAAACATCCATACAAACATATACACACACAAACATACAAATATACAAACTTGCATACAGCCATACAAACAAGTATACAAACACACACACATACATACATACAACAACACAAATGTACAAACATGCATACATACATACAACAACACAAATGAACAAACATGCATACAAATATACAAACAAACATACACACAAATATATGCACACACACACAAAAACACACACACACAAACACACACACACACACGCATATACACACATACACACTTGTGCACACACACACCACTGGTTTTTGATGGTTCAGTGCATATGCCAAAATCATTCATTAATGCAAAATCATGCATTAATAAGTCCATAATGTTGACATTAATAAATGATTTTGTACACAAAGTCGTGGTATTTTTTTTAAGAAACTGAACAGCTACATATTTAAAAAAAAAGTGGGAATATTTAGTATTTGAAATTTGGAAAATAAAAATGAAATTGTAGTAAATTATAAATTACATAATTTACTATTTTGTAAAAATAAAAATTGGAAGTCACAACATATAACACATAGTCAAGGTATTAGACTGACTTTAATGTAAAACCATCTAATTAAAAATCATATTCATTCTATCACTTGAAATAATTGGAATTTTTAAATAAAAAATAAATATTCTATTTTTTATTTTATTAGTTATAAATGTGTTTCCATTATTTAAAAAAAAGTTATATACCTAACAAATAGATTTTGCAGTACGTAACGTTAGTTATAACTTAAGTCAATTTAAAAAAATATATATGTCTGAAATACTCTTAAAAATTAAAAAAATTGCCACTGCAGTTTATAAATAACAAAATTTTAAATTATAGTTTAAACAATGAACTTTTGTAATTGAGCAAATTAACCTTCGTAATAACTATATACCGAAAACCTGTGGTATTTATAACTTTTTTTGCTGAAATTTACTAATCAAGTAGTACTAATAGGTAGTAATAAGTAGAGTAGTAAGTAGTAGTACTACCAGTAAGTAGTAGTAATGATCTGTATTCAGTCTGTCGACCTACAGTCTTTCTGCTTATAATTTTATTATGAACATATGATTCAGCAACAAAAACTAATTATCAATTTCTGATAATACCTAAATTCCACCCCTCATTAATCGATAATAATTATCAAATAGTGGTAGGTAACAATCAGTCATCTGAACAATGATCACCGCAATTGAAAATATAATTATCTGCAAATTACAAATCTCTTGATTTGCTAAATAGATATAATTCTTGTGCCAACATTCAGTGTCTTCACTAAAATAATCCGATAACATTTTCTGCTCATGTATACTCCTAATTACTTATTAGTGCATTTGGTTATAATTCAAGGAAGCAAATTGCACAAAAAATGTTATCTCACGTCTTGGCAATGAATTCATTAACTTAAAGCAGATGTGCTATCTGAAGAAAGTGGCACTCGTGTCACTCGCACCTGCGGTGATTTACTTTTTTAAAGAGTACATCTGTTTATTTAATTAGCGTCGTCAGATTTCGGGAATTGCGCACCTCTCTGTGCATCTCACTTCTCAGTATTGGAAGATGCGCGTCTGGACCGCTCTGGCTGAGTATATCGCTCATCGAGGCCACAGACAAGAATAGACCTGCAGTAAGCCCAAGACATCGTCTCCGGAGGACAGTATTTGCGCAGGTCAGTGATTATTGATTATTTTGATTATAATTTGGTCGATACATTTAGCATGATTATTGAATATGGGTAAAATGTGTGGTAATTAGTATTTGTGAATAGAAACGTGCAGGTTTTATTTGTTAATAAAGAAATTATCCCATATTTATTAATAGCACCTACATGTATTCATTTCGTTATCGTTTTCGTGGTGTACCATCAGTGGCGCGTTATCCTATGGGTAAATTGGGTATTTTCCCGGGGGGAAATTGGGTATTTACCCAGGCCCCCCGACGTCAGAGAAGCCCCCCCGAGACCCCAAATCAATATTAAATTGTTTTAAATTAAAAATAAACCCGGAAATTAAATTTATTTCTTTTACATTGTTTATTATTTATTGCAATAAAAAAAAAACAATACATGGGAGCCGAAATTCAAATTTTCCAGGGCCCCATGAAGTCATAACGCGCCGCTGTGTACCATGCATCAATGGGAAGAATATATGCGCTGTTGATTTTGATAGTGAGGCAAGTCCACTTTTTTAAATTGAGAAAAGTGCAGAAATATATAAGGGACAACATACCTTGTGTATTTTTGGACTTATCTGAATTAGAAAAAAAGGACTTGCCCCACTTTCAAAATCAACGGTTCATATCATGAATGTCCATACAGAATCCCCACAAAAAATTCTTCCGCTAACACAAAATCTGCATTATTAATATAAATTTTCCGATGAAATATTAATAATTTCGTTGAAGTATTTTAAATATTTTCGCCTTAATTGTGCATTATAAAACAACTTACTTAAATACTTTAGCTTTCTAAATTTTCATTCAAAGCAAATAAATAAAATATGCCCACGAAAACTTTCGGTTTCAAAATCTGCATCATTACATTATTCTGACGAAATCTGTATAATTTCGTTAAGAACTTTAAACATTTCTCCTTTAATGGCACACTATAAAATAATCTAACGTAAATATTCTTCTGTCCTGCAGTCTTTTGTTCAGAGAACTTAAACAAAATATTATTTTGTGCAATTCAAAGTATTTATAAAAAATGTACACTAATACTTTCGGTTTCAAAATTTGCATCATTCTGATTAAATCTGTATGATTTTGTTAAGCACTTTAAACATTTCTCCATTAATTGCACACTGTAAAATAATCTTGCGTAAATATTCTTCTGTTCTGGAGACTTGTATTTTGAGAACTTGAGCAAAATAATATTTTCGGCTTTCATAATCTACACAAGAATACTTTCGGTTTTAAAATCTGCATTATTAAATTATTCTGCAGAAATCTGTAAAATTTCTTTAATCACTTTAAACATTTCCCCTTTATTGGGATACTGTAAAAGAATCTTACGTAAAAATTCGTCTGTTCTGCAGACTTTTATTCAGAGAACTTCAAAGAATAATTCAAACTAGTCAAAGAAAATATGTACACGAATACTTTCGCATCTGCTATCTGCATCATTA
Source organism: Othius punctulatus (assembly GCA_951805005.1). NCBI lineage: Eukaryota > Metazoa > Arthropoda > Insecta > Coleoptera > Staphylinidae > Othius > Othius punctulatus. Next base: position 22,034,367 of record OX638143.1, read on the forward strand.
AATTATTCTGATGAAAACTGTATGATTCGTTAAGCACTTTGAACATTTCTCCTTTAATGGCATACTGTAAAAGAATCTTGCGTAAATATTCTTCTGTTATGGAGATTTGTATTTAGAGAACTTAAACAAAAGCATACTTTCGGCTTTCATAATCTGCACAAGAATATTTTCACGATCAACATATTCGTATATACAGGGTGTAACATAAATCATTCACGAAACTTTTTCTGCGGCTCCTATACATGTAGTAATTCACTGTATTCAGATGCAATCATGTTATATCTTCATTTTCTTATCTTGATTTCTTCAGTTGATAATTTACGACTTAAATATTAATTATATTATGTTTCTTTTGTCGTACTTCCTGGTAAAGTAATAAGTTTTTATAGTTTTTTAACGTTTTCATTTATTTGTTTGCCTGACTAGTTTCGGCCGATTATGGCCATCTTCAGAGGCTAATTTCTACAATAAATTAATATTATTAGGTATGTTTAAAGTGTTGTTGTTATATTCGTTTAAGTGGTGTATGTTATTAAATGGTTGTAAAAAGTACTGGCATATATTTATATTTTGTTTTATTCAAATTTAAGTTTATTTGAATTCTAATTTTTGAGTGTCATTGACTGACGTTTTTTATTTATAATGTTGTTTTGGTAAATGTAAACATTACAAATTAATAAATTTTAAAATGTCAGTTTTTGTCACTTAAAAATTACAATTCAAATAAACTTAAATTTGAATAAAACGAAATATAAATATATGTAAGTACTTTTTACAACCATGTTGTATGTTATTAAATGGATGTAACTAGTACTGACATGTATTTATATTTCGTTTTATTCAAATTTAAGTTTATTAGAATTGCAATTTATGAGTGAAATTGACTGACCGTTTTTTAATTTATTAGTTTATAATATTGTTTTGTTAAATCTAAACATTACAAATTAATAAATTTTTAAAACATCAGTTAATGTCACTCAAAAATTACAATTCAAATTAACTTAAATTTGAATAAAACGAAATATAAATATATGTAAGTACTTTTTACAACCATTTAATAACATAAACCTCCTAAACAAATGTAACAATCATTCTGAAAACATATCTATGAATCAAGTTTAAGGTTTTATCCATAAAATACCTATTATGATGGTAAGTAGTATTTATTTTTATTTTATTTTATGATTTATTTCTTTCGCCTGACTAGTCTCGGTTACGAAAAACCATCATCAGAGGTATATGTATTTAATGTTTATATCTACAGATGTCTAAATTAGACATAAATCAAATTTAAATTTACATTTCTAATAAATTCAAGATATATGTATAAACATTAAATACATATGCCCCTGATTTTTCATAACCGAAACTAGTCAGGCGAAAGACATACATCATAAAATAAAATAAATATAAATATTACTTACCAGTAAGTAGTAAATATAACAACCTTAAATATTTAATAATATTAATGTATTGTACAAATTAGCCTCGGAAGATGGTCAAAATCTGCCGAAACTAATCAGGCAAACAAATAAATAAAAACATTAAAAAACTATAAGAACTTATGACTTTACCAGGAAGTACGAAAAAAGAAACATAATATAACATATACAACTGGTATAATGATGCAACTATTATAAAAATTAAATATTAATAATATTGTAATAATATAATAATATTATTATATTAAATATTTATTAAAAAGATGAATTTAAACTGAAAAATTCTTCATACATTAAAATCTTCTGATTTGTCTAAATTTTAATAAATGTTTGATTAAACTCTGGTTCCATGATGCTAAATTAGGCTCATTTTAAAAATAGTGGTTTCATATTATTAAAAATTGATTATATATGAAAAATATTAGCCGTATTACACATATCTAATGAAATTTGCAATCAGATATAACTAAACATCACTACATAACGAAAAAGTTAAAACATATCACTAAATTTTTAAATTAATTTGCAATATTTTTATCCACAAGATAAACAAAAAAGTTGAAATGTATCACTAAATTTTAAAATTCATTTACAATATTTTTATCCACAAGATAAACTTTATTTAATGATTTCATGTTTTTTTTAGAAATGGTTCCTGCCACAGTTGCACACCTTTGCTATGAAAGGTGTGCAACGTGTGCACACCTGAAACGTGACACCCCAAAGGTGTGTCTGCAGAGAGACATCATTGGCTGAATTGAAGAGAAAAATAAGGTAAGTTTAATTTAAAAAATGCCATAATAAATAAATGGCTACCAATTTTCAAATCCAGCAAATTTGCGTGTACTGTTAAAATTGGTCCATTTAGTGAGACCAAATATAGAAGTTGAATAAGACATAATTTTAATTTAAGAAATAAATCATATCTTTGCACAGATCTACGTACTACATATCACCCCAATGTTATCAATGCCCAATATTAATTAACAGTATCTTATAATAAAATTGGTATTCATTTTCGCGATAATTATGTAGTTACTGACGTAATAGAATTCAATCTTTTAAACCAATTCACCAGGAATCAACGTTTCAATTTTACTTGCAATGAATTTAAATTTTTTGCTCAATGTTTCAGGGCATCTAGAACTCCCCATAGTGAATCATGTGAGATGATCTTATATTTGTATTCAGACCACTTCTGGGCCAACCTGGGTTTGGTTCAAGTGTGGTGTGTATGAATGAATGCATGTAACCCATTGGCTTTTGGTGTAATATTGTAAATTGTAATTGAGAGTTCCTTTTTGAGTCCAATTCATAGTTCATTCATAATCTTTGTTACACCTAAAGTTATTGAGTGTGTCTCTGTGTGTGTATTGCATTTGTAATTTGTATTTCTTTCAGCGAGTTTAAAAATCGCGACTATACTTTGGGATGACCTTCCCGAGTCAAACGTATACCTTTTGAACAGTGTTTTTCGGACAATCTTGATCTTTATCTTCAATAAATAAGTAGTGCAAGTATCTTGAGCAGTTCAGATTACCTTCTGACGATAAATGTAAAGCCAGTGCGTAGTAGTGTCAAAAGTTCGGGTATGGTTGATTTGGAAGTGCTCTTCTCTTCTTATCCACGCCCAGGCAGCTCCGAAGAGGCACAGCAGATTTCTGGATCTTCGCCAATACAACTTTAAAAGTCAATTTTAAGGTAGGTCTTTTTTGAGATGAGCTCCAAGACGTATCACAGTGAGTACAATTTTTCTGCACTTATTTGCGCACAGTACTTGTTTGTTGCAAGTACTATTACTATGTATATAGTACTTGTTTAGTGCAAGTACTATAACTATGTATACAGTACATGTTTGTTGCAAGTACTATTACTATGTATATAGTACTTGTTTGCTGCAAGTACTATTACTAAGTGTACAGTACTTGTTTGTTGCAAGTACTTACACTAAAGGTATATACATTACTTGTTTGTTGCAAGTACTATTACTAAGTGTACAGTACTTGTTTGTTGCAAGTACTTACACTAAAGGTATATACATTACTTGTTTGTTGCAAGTACTATTACTAAGTGTATAGTACTTGTTTGTTGCAAGTACTTACACTAAAGATATATACATTACTTGTTTGTTGCAAGTACTATTGCTATGTATACAGTACTTGTTTGTTCAAGTATGAATAATAGCAAAGTACAAGCAATGACATTTTCTCTTTCAAGTACTATATAAACTGCGCCTCCATTGGGTTCCTCTAAACAGGTTCTCTTAAATTACTATGTACACAGTACTTGTTGTTCAAATACGAACAATAGCAATTTACAAACAATAACATTGACTCTTTCGAGTACCTACTATATAAACTGCGCCTCCATTGGGTTCCTCTAAACAGGTTCTCTTAAATTACTATGTACACAGTACTTGTTGTTCAAGTACAAACAATAGCAAACACAAACAATAACATTTTCTCTTTTAAGTACTTACTATATAAACTGCGCCTCCATTGGGTTCCTTTAAACAGGTTCTCTTAAATTACTACGTATACAGTACTTGTTTGTTCAAGTACTAACAATACCATTTTTTTCTTTCTGGTAAAATATAAACTGCGCCTATATTGGTTTTCTCTAAACTCGATCTCTAAAATTATAATGTATCGTACTTGTGACTTAGTAGTAGTAGTAAAGTATGAACAATAGGATTTTGTCGTTCCGGAACTTTACATAGAACAGGAACAGAAACAGGAGCAGTAACGGTAACAGTACCTAGAACCGGAATATGAACAAGAACAAGAACAGGAACAGGAACCAGAACATGAGTAAAATAGGGCTCTAGGCGAGATCTCTCATGTATAAAATTAAAAGATAACGGCATCAGTGAATTGGGCGGCTTTATTTACTACACAGTTCAACAATCAGTTCAACATTAGAAGAATCATTATAAACCAAGAGGTATTTTAAATTTCGTCAATTCAGTTGTACTGTAAATCAGGCCATCCGTTCACAGACAGTACCTATAAAATGTAGCACTTTCAGAATATTCTGCAAGTGCTGCAATTTAAGGTGATGCTGGGAAACTGTCAAATGCATATTTTGTTGAATATCTAATGTGTACTTATATTATTGTATTATATTATAATATGCCAATTCTAATTAGGTCCCACTTGCTCATTAAAACCTGAATAATAAAAATATTTGTTTTATTTAGTACTGGTATTTGTCTTCTGTTACGTTTGGTGGTTCTTAAATGTCTATGTATCTTAAATGTCTTTTCTCTAAATGTTTGTCTATTGTCAATTGTCTATATATTGTTAATGTCTAAATTTACACCAATTTTAAAGGTACTCGAATCACTTTACACAAATTTGGAATTATGGCAAAGTTGCCATATGATGTTACACTAATTTACAGATTGCAATTTATTTTATACAAATTTTGAAGTTAGTTTACTGAAATTATAAAGACACCCAAGTGACTTCCACAGATTTTCAATAGTATATTCATTTTTTTAAATTTCTAGATAACTACAAATATTTGTAAAATAGTCAGTTAAAGAAATTAGAGTTCCTATAAATGAAGTTCTATTAGGCCCAGTTGTATGATCGTGGATCACCTTAACCATGGTTCAATTACCTAGGATACAATTGTTAATACAATGGTATCTTAGGCAACTGAACCATGGTCAAGGATGGTCCACGATCGTACAACTGGGCCTTAGAATATTATATTGTACATTGTGTAATTGTTATTATTGTTATATATGTATTTATTATTGTTATACATGTAATTATTTGCCATACAATTTGGACGAAACTTTAAAAATAGGAAAAAATGAGAACATATGAGGTGGAAAGACCCCATATGGGGTCGATAGTCTAATAAAGATCGATTATGTATGAGAACATATCCAGAAAATACAACATTAGAATTCCCTAAAATCTAGGGCCTAGATCAACTTCTAGTTCCAGAAAATTCATAGAAAATTCTGCAAGGCTTCCATAATATATAGTGCAGTAAGGCACATTTCCACCATCCAGAGGAGTCATCTGGTAGTAGGAGTCATCTACAGTCATCAGGATTATGCGAGTGTTTTCAGACAGACACCTCCTACTAAGCTGCAGGGAAAGATAAAACCACTCCATTCAAAAATTTGTCAATTACATCAAAGCAGTCTGATAAACAACTGACACGTCCATCTAATCCATCTTCATTCCTAAATTTGTCAATTACATCAAAGCAGTCTTGACACACAATTGACACGTCCATCTAATCCAATCTATTATCTAATTTATAAAAACATCTAATATCTAACAAACTATCTCTAACCCCTACTTTGTGATACCAATTATTTTCATTTTTTACCATATGTGTATACTTTATATAAATATAAATTTAGATATATAAATGTTTTATTTGTAAACTAAATAATACTCTCAAAATTTTAAAAAACTGCAAAAAGAAAAAGTACTAGACCAACAAGTTTGCACAAATATTTTTAGCATTTTATTTATTAAGCAAATTCATTAAAATTCATTAAGTAAAATCTACATACAATCTACAAATAATGTTAACCAAGTTAATAACTAACATTCGCAATATCACTTGTAATTCAGGGACTTTTATGAATTCTACAAAAATAATGTTTATAAAATTCTACCTGATGTTCGCAATATTCAATAAAACCTACAAAACATCACTTCTAAATAGTTGAAAAAGAGCAAAAAAAGCTTATTTTGCTTATTTTATTAATTAAAAAAAATACTAGACCAACAAGTTTGTATAAATATTTTTATTTTATTTAATAATTGAATAAGCAAATTCATTATTGTTCACATTGACAAATCTGTTTTAATTATGTTAATAACTAACATTTGCAATATCACTTGTTTTCTGAATTCTACAAAAATAATGTTTATAAAATACTACCTGATATTCGCAATATTCAATAAAACCTACAAAACATCACTACTAAATAGTTGAAAAAAGGCAAAAAAGCTAATTTTGCTTATTATATTAATTTAAAAAAATACTAGACCAACAAATTTTGTATAAATATTTTTGGCATTTTATTTAATATTTTAATAAGCAAATTCATTATTCTTCAAATTGACAAATCTATGTTAATTAAGTTAATAACTAACATTTGCAATATCACTTGTAATTCAGGGACTTTTCTAAATTCTACAAAAATAATGTTTATAAAATACTACTTGATGTTCGCAATATTCAATAAAACCTACAAAACATCACTACTAAATAGTTGAAAAAGGGCAAAAAAGCTTATTTTGCTTATTTTATTAATTAAAAAAAAATACTAGACCAACAAGTTTGTATAAATGTTTTTGGCATTTTATTTAATAATTTAATAAGCAAATTCATTATTCTTCAAGTTGATAAATCTACATATAATCTACAAATAGTGTTAACCAAGTTAATAACTAACATTCGCAATATCACTTGTAATTCGGGGACTTTCCTGAATTCTACAAAAATAATGTTTATAAAATACTACCTGATGTTCGCAATATTCAATAAAACCTACAAAACATAACTATTATATATTTGAAAAACGGCAAAAAAAGCTTATTTCGCTTATTTTATTACAAAAAAAAAACTAGACCAAGAAGTTTGTATAAATATTTTTGGCATTTTATTAAATAATTTAATAAGCAAATTATAATGAATTTGCTTATTAAATTATTAAATAAAATGCCAAAAATCAATTCGTCAAATTGACAAATCTATGTTAATTATGTTAATGACTAACATTTGCAATATCACTTGTAAATCAGTGACTTTTTTGAAATCTACGAAAATAATGTTATAATAATGCAATATGCAATAAAACCTACGAAATATCACAGCTAAAACAGTTGAAAAGGGCAAAATAAGCTTATTTTGCATGGACGGGAAAATATAATACAAAAAAGAAACATAATTAATTATATTTTAGTCCAAAACTGTTTTTTCAACCCACATGATATGTATTCCATTATTTTTGCAAAATTGCTCTTCAAAATGCAACAAATCTAGACAGCGTCAGTAAAACAACATTAGTTGTTAATTACTACAAATAATTATTTGTTTTATTTACAATTACCTTCAATTATTTGTAGTAACTGTACAACTACTACAAATGAACATTTCTATTAAAATTTCTACGAAATTCCAGAGTACTAAAAAAAAAATCAACAACTTATTAAGAAAATACATTAATATTTTTGTGTGATATGCTCATATTTGATGCTCATATTTGACTCTGTGATGTAGTTTTTGAATCTGAATACAATAAATGATATTATTATTATTATGCCTATAGACCAACTTTTGCTTCCAGAAAATTTCGAGAAATTTTCGAATAGTAAATTGTTCTCAAAATTGCACAATGCTTCAAAATATCTGGAAAATACCGGTTAAACAGCATACTTGTTTTTTAAATGAACTTCTGGTATAGTATTTCTAGGATTCAAAAAAAAAGTACAATAAACTATATTATTATTATTATGCCTATAGACCAACTTTTGCTTCCTGAAAATTTCGAGAAAATTTTGAATAGTTAATTGCTCTCAAAATTGCGCAATGCTTCAAAATATCTGGAAAATACCGGTTAAACAGCATAATTGTTTTTTAAATGAACTTCTGGTATAGTATTTCTAGGATTTAAAAAAACGTACAATAAACGATATTATTATTATTATGATTATTATTATAATTATTATTATGCCTATAGACCAACTTTTGCTTCCAGAAAATTTCGAGAAATTTTCGAATTGTAAATTGCTCTCAAAATTGCGCAATTATTCAAAATATTTGGAAAATATGGGTTAAACAGCATAATTGTTTTTTAATTAAACTTCTCGTATAGTAATTCTAGGATTTAAAGAAACGTATAATAAACGATATTATTATTATGATTATTATTATGCCTATAGACTAACTTTTGCTTCCAGAAAATTTCGAGAAATTTTAGAATAATAAATTGCTCTCGAAATTGCGTAATGCTTCAAAATTTCTGGAAAATATGGGTTAAACAGCATAATTGTTTTAATTTTTTTAAATGAACTTCTGGTATAGTAATTCTAGGATTTAAAAAAACGTACAATAAACGATATTATTATTATTATGATTAGTATTAATATAATTATTATTATGCATATAATATAACTTTTGCTTCCCAAAAATTTCGAGAAAATTTCGAATAGTAAATTGCTCTCAAAATTGCGTAATGCTTCAAAATATCTGGAAAATATGGGTTAAACAGCATAATTGTTTTTTAAATGAACTTCTGGTATAGTATTTCTAGCATTTAAAAAAAAGTACTATAAACGATATTATTATTATGATTATTATTATTATTATAATTATTATTATGCCTATAGACCAACTTTAAAAATTTTTAAATATTAAAAAAAATAGTAAAAGAATAGTAAAAAAGCTTAATACAATTGTAAATTGCTCTCAAAATTGCGTAATGCTTCAAAATATCTGGAAAATACCTGTTAAACAGCATAATTGTTTTTTTAAATGAACTTCTGGTATAGTCATTCTAGGATTTAAAAAAACGTACATGCCCATTTCCAGAAAATTTCTAGAAAATTGTACAAACAATTTTAAAGTAGTAAATCATTGCTCTCAAAAGTTTATAATTCTGCATAAAAATCCGTGAAACCTCGCATCTATAGACGAGAACAGTTTATTAAAAGTCTGTATAAAATGTTTGTGGGATTTTTTAATAAGTTAATTAATTCTTCTTCAACTTCTCTAACTAATTACTCGTCTAACTAAATAGTTAATACTAACATTCGCAATATCATTAGTAAAACTAAAATTTCTCTAAAAGGGTTGATGTGATTTAACTCAATTGATTTAAATCGTGATTTAAATGATGTTTTAAATAAATTATTGATTTGAATTAAAAAAAAAAAACAATCCTTTTGCACTGTTTGTACAGTCCAATAGGCGAACAATTAAAAATTTATTGTAACTATAAAGTCAAAATTATTTATGATTTTTATATCAAAATCAACGATTTTTGTTTTTTTTTTATCATGATTTATTCCAACCCTTTTAATAGCAGATAATTTTGGTTCATCACATGGCCAATCCTCTCTCAGAATTTTTTTAATCATAAATTCTTGTTCAAAGGTTTGAAAAATATGTAAATCTCTCGAAATCTGATTTTTTTGTTCACACGATTACCAAACTTCACCAAGCAGCAGGGTGATAAAATAAAATCAACGATTTATAAAAAAAAAATCATTTCTCTAAAAGGGTTCGTCTGATTTAACTCAATTGATTTAAATCACGATTTAAATAATCTTTTAATATAGTATTGATTTGAATTATTTTTTTTAAATTATTCAATCCTTTTGCACTGTTTGAGCAGTCCAATAGGCGAACAATTAAAAATTTATTGTAACTATAGAGTCAAATTTATTTATGATTTTCATATCAAAATCAAAGATTTTTGTTTTTTTTTAAATCATGATTTATTACAACCCTTTTAATAGCAGATAATTTTGGTTCATCACATGGCCAATCCATCACAGAATTTTTAAATCATCAATTCATGTTCAAAGGTTTAAAAAATATGTCAATCTCTTGAAATCTGATTTTTTGTCCACACAATTACTAAACTTTACCAAGCAGCAAGGTGATAAAATAAAATCAACGATTTATTAAAAAAAAATCATATGATTCAGATCATGATGTAAATCAATTGATATAAATCACATCTACTTTAGCAAAAACTATTAAAAAACATATAAAAAAATTACATAGATCAATAAATCATGAGCAATAGCCACATCATTATTTAAAAATGATTAAAAATCATTGATTTTTCAATGAATCATGATTTATTCCGACCCTGCTGAAAACTAAATTCAATCTGAATTACATTGCGAAAATTATCTTGTGCAAAGGATTCCAAAATATGTAAATCTCATAAAATCTGAAAATGATCCGCACGATTACAAAACTTTACCAAGCAGCAGGGAGATATAGTAAAATCAAAGATTTATTAAAAAAAATCATATGATTCAGATCATGATGTAAATCAATTGATATAAATCACATCTACCTTAGCAAAAACAATTAAAACATATAAAAAAAAATAGATCAAAAAATCATGAGCAATAGCCACATCATTAATTAAAAATAATTAAAATCATTGATTTTTCAATTAATCATGATGTATTCCAACCCTGCTGAAAACTAAATTCAATCTGAATTACATTGCGAAAATTATCTTGTGCAAAGGATTCCAAAATATGTAAATCTCATAAAATCTGACTTTTTGTCCGCACGATTACAAAAGTAAAATCAAAGATTTTTTTTTTTTAAATCATATGATTCAGATCATGATATAAATTAATTGATATAAATCACATCTACCTTGGCAAAAACTATTAAAACATATAAAAAAATGAAATAGATCAAAAAATCATGAGCAATAGCCACATAATTATTTAAAAAAAATCAGATATCATTGATTTTTCAATGAATCGTGATTTATTCCAACCCTGCTGAAAACTAAATTCAATTCAATTCAAACATTGCGAAAATTAGGTCAGAATGCAAAAAATGTCACCAAAATAGCGCAAAACGTCCATAAATTGGCCAGAAAACATGCAAACTTCAGTAGGTTATAAAGAAAAATGCGAGCTAATATAGGCAAACCATTAAAAAATAAAAAATAAATTGATTTATTTTTAAATCATGATTTATTCCAACCCTGCTGAAAACTAAATTAAATCTGAATTATTTAGCGAAATTAGGTCAGAATGCAAAAAAATGTCACCTAAATATCGCAATACGTCAAAAAATTAGCCTAAAATAATCATGCAAACTTCAGTAGGTTATAAAAAAAAAAACGAGCTAATTTAGGTAAACTCCTCGGCGATTTTTTAGTATGTTGGCCTACTTTCATTTCGCGTTGTAGCCTTTTGGGCTAAAATTTCTTGTTGGACTGTGTTATTAAACAAAATAAAAATATTGTTATTCCAATATATTTTTGTATAATTATAATTCCGCATCATAAATGCAATAATGTAGTATCTAATATTCTGCAATATTATACCTTGGATGACTAGAAATACACAGTAACTATTTACTTCAGCAACGTACTTTTTAAAAAAATTAAATGGTATGTGTTTCATATGTTTAGAGACGTCATTGTTGCAGTTATGTTGTTTATAATATTATGCAATTTGTTAACAAATTCATTCTGCATTGCAGTTCGACATTTTCAACTATTACGTTATAACGGTTACATTTACACGAGATACGTGTTAATTGGCCGCATTAAAGCAGCCTATATTCATATTAGATACGTGCTTATTAATAACGAATTAATATTCAAAAATCCATTGATTATCCTATCGATAATTGCTACTGTTTGTAGCTGCTGGGCTTTTCATTTTTTATGGCATGTGCTCCAGTGGCAGGCATGGATTGTACTTGCAAATTTTAATTAAATGATTATAATACTTAATTAATGAGATAATCAGCTTGCAAACAAAAGTGTTTCACTCGATACAAGCCGTAATAAAGAAATTAGCATAAATTCCATTGCAAGTTGCAACGTTGGTATTTATAAGCAATATTTTATAAATAATAACATACAATTGATAATAGTTCTATTATGGTTCGTGCCTAGTAATCTACAGTAGTATACAGTAGTCAGTAGTGGTAGTTTATATAATATAAATATCTTTTCTTGTTTTCATTATTCTTTTATGAAAATATCTGTATATATAAACTACCAATAAGTACTTCAATTAAGAAGAAAACAATAAAAAATATTATAATAACTGGTATAATTTGGTATAATTTATGGTATAATATAAAGATCTTTTCTTGTTTTCATTATTCTTTAAAGAAAATATCTTTATTTATAAACTACTAATAAGTACTACATTAAGAAGAAAGCAATAAAAAATATTATAATAACTGGTATCAAAAATGGATGAAACTATAACAAAAACAAAATTTAAGAATGTTTGTATTTTTTTTCATGTTAACAAAATAATATAAATTAAATAAAAATATTGAATAAAATACATAAATAATGACTTGAGCAATAAATCAGGAAATATTTGACATAATTTAACGCATGTTTATGAAATTTATTACTCATTCCTGAAGGTGTAATTAAATTAGCCACAATGCGGAAGTTAAAAAGACACCAAAATAATTACTGAGTACCCACAAAGTGGGTCAAGTTAGAAACGGATTACGCAATTCATCTCGCATCACCTCATTTGCATTTAATTTTCACATGCATTTAACGTGTGTAAATAATGCATTCTTACACACCCATGGAAAAGGAGGCTCTTAAAATGCCTCGCAATTAACAATCATGTCACTCCTCTAATGTGTAATTAAAGTGTTGTGAACACTCCCACTCAAAGCGTTTTCGATTTTTGTAGTTATCGACTAGACGTATTATTGATTGCTAATTATGCATCGTTTAAGCGGTTTCAGTATTAACACATCTTCACTGGAAATCGTTTCATTTCTACATTCACTAGTCACGATTTTGCAGGTAATTTTCATAGGAGCGCATTATAAGTTAAGATTTAAATATTTATTACTAGATCTGAATTATGTAATGCGATTATTGCATCGCTTAATGCATGAGTTGTAACGGTAGTAATGTTGCGTTAGATGTAAACGTTATTAATTAATATTCCAAATAACGCGACATGTGCTAGGCGTTAATTAATACGTATGCTCGTGTTAAGTAAACGCTCCTGGGCCTTTTTTTTTCTCATGACGTGTGCTCTAACGGTGCAGGGAAAGGCTATTCTAATTAGATGATTGCATGGGCTTGATTAATTAGATTATTTTCAACTAGCAGTGAAATTACAAAAATGTACGCCGCTATTCTATCATATTTTATTCATATGAAATGAAAAGTTGTTTTATACATAAATTTACGTAAAAGTACGTTGATACTCTATGATATTTAATTCATTAGAAATGAAAATTGGTTCAATGTGGGTCAAATTTATAACATTTAATAATATCAAACTTAATGTTCGAATCTTCAATTTTCCAATGCATCGGTTTGTGAAATAAAATCACTTTATTACTATTCGCGGTTTGTTAATGTAACGATATGAATTTAAGATGTTTCATTACATATGTCTAGATTGCAGTCACCTACTGCTTAAATCAATGCCAAATTATGACTAAAATATGTATCTTATATTTTTTTTTTATATATACTATGCCATATTATGGGTTAAGATTTCAGAAACTTTGAGAAATTAACTTGAGGCTAGTCGCAATGAAAACATATATAACATTTTAAAAAAATTCAAGAATCTAACACTTCTTAAATGCTATGATCAATCTAAAGGATCTAAATCTGCTTAAATTTTATGATCAATCTAAATAATCTAAATCTTCTTAAATTCTATGATCAATCTAAAGAATCTAAATCTTCTTAACTGCTATGATCAATATCGATATTAATACACTGAATATACCTCAATAATGTATTAAGATAAGAAACTGCTGGGATTTAGGCAATTTAAATTTAAATCACTTGGGTAACCTAGATATCTGCATGATGAACCAAACATATGACACATAAATATAACATCATGCATTAATATGTATATCCATTTCTCTTACGGTTAGTTGCGGAATTCAGACCAAACAGTAGATTGTATCCATATGTCAACGCGTTTACCATAATATGCCTTTTTATTGCATTATTCAGTTAGCTGGATTTAAATAGATCAGCAAATAGGCAGTAACTACTACTAACATATTTCCGTGTAAATATTTGTTCCTAACCAAGGTACAGAGTACTGCTGCATTCCAAGCAAATTGTACTTTGATATAAGTTGTAACATTTTATAGAATTTGTTATCAACATACTTTAAGTAAAAAACCTATGACAACTTATTGTTTTTATTAACGTTTCTATTTTTTTTCTGGAATTGCTTTTACCTTCATAAATATTTTGAAGTATCTATTATCGAATTTTCATTGAATTAAATTATGAAATCTTAGTATTTTCATTATTATCTAGAACTTTATTGTAGACGTTAATTTACACTTAACTTTCTGCATTGACAAGTATGGGTTAGCTTTTACTGAAACTTCTGAAAATTTATTATTTGCAAATTTGATTTTAGATTCGTGTACAGTATACCTGAAACTAATTCTCCTGAAAATTTGACAAAGTTTCAGTATTAAATAAGAGAGAAAATCAAATCCTTTACTTTCTGCATTGACAAGTATGGGTTAGCTATTACTGAATTTTCTGAAAATTTATTATTTGCAAATTTGATATTAGATTCGTGTACAGTACACCTGAAACTAATTCTCCTAAAAATTTGACAAAGTTTCAGTATTAAATAAGGGAGAAAATCTAACACTTAACTTTCTGCATTGACAGGTATGGGTTATCTATTACTGAAATTTCTGAAAATTTATTATTTGCAAATTTGATATTAGAGTCATATATAGTATACCTGAAACTAATTATCTTGAAAATTTGACAATGTTTCAGTATTAAATAAGGGACAAAATGAAACACTTAACTTTCTGCATTGATAAGTATGGGTTAGCTATTACTGAAATTTCGGAAAATTTGTTATTTGCAAATTAGATATTAGATTCGTGTACAGTATACCTGAAACTAATTCTCCTGAAAATTTGAAAATGTTTCAGTATTAAATAAGGGACAAAATCAAACATTTAACTTTCTGCATTGATAAGTGTGGGTAAGCTATTACTGAAATTTCTGAAAATTTATTATTTGCAAATTTGATATTAGATTCGTGTACAGTATACCTAAAACTAATTCTCCTGAAAATTTGACAAAGTTTCAGTATTAAATAAGACTGAAAATGAAACACTTAACTTTCTACATTGACAAGTATGGGTTAGCTATTACTGAAATTTCTGAAAATGTGTGATTTGCAAATTTGATATTAGATTCGTATACAGTACAACTCAAACCAATTCGCCTGAAAATTTTACAAAGTTTCAGTATTAAATAAGGGAGAAAATCAAACATATAACTTTGTGCATGGACAAGTATGGGTTAGCTTATACTCGTCAATAAATGAAAATTCAATATTCGCAAACTTGATATTAGATTCGTGTACAGTATACCTGAAACTAATTCTCCTGAAAATTTACCAAAGTTTCAGTATTAATTAAGAGAGAATATCAAACACTTAACTTTCTGCATTGATAAGTATGGGTTAGCTATTACTGAAATTTCTGAAAATTTATTATTTGCAAATTTGATATTAAAGTCATATACAGTATACCTGAAACTAATTCTCTTGAAAATTTGACAATGTTTCAGTATTAAATAAGGGACAAAATGAAACACTTAACTTTCTGCATTGATAAGTATGGTTAACTATTACTGAAATTTCTGAAAATTTGTTATTTGCAAATTTGATACTAGATTCGTGTACAGTATACCTGAAAATAATTCTCCTGAAAATTTAACAAAGTTTCAGTATTAAATAAGAGAGAAAATCAAACACTTAACTTTCTGCATTGACAAGTATGGGTTAGCTATTACTGAAATTTCTGAAAATGTGTTATTTCCAAATCTGATATTAGATTCGTGTACAGTACACCTGAAACTAATTTGCCTAAAAATTTGACAAAGTTTCAGTATTAAATAAGGGAGAAAATCAAACACTTAACTTTCTGCATTGACAAGTATGGGTTAGCTATTACTGAAATTTCTGAAAATTTATTATTTGCAAATTTGATATTATAGTCATATATAGTATACCTGAAACTAATTCTCTTGAAAGTTTGATAATGTTTCAGTATTAAATAAGGGACAGAATCACACACATAACTTTGTGCATTGATAACTATGAGTTAGCTATTACTGAAATTTCTGAAAATGTATTAATTGCATATTTAATATTAAGTCTGTGTTGAGTACACCTGAAGCTATTACTCCTGAAAATTTGACAAAGTTTCAGTATTAAATAAGGGAGAAAATCAAACACTTAACTTTCTGCATTGACAAGTATGGGTTAGCTATTGCTGAAATTTCTGAAAATGTATTAATTGAAAATTTGATACTAGATTCGTGTACAGTGTACCTGAAACTAATACTCCTGAAAATTTTACAAAGTTTTAGTATTAAATAAGAGAGAAAATCAAACACTTATCTTTCTGCATTGACAAGTATGGGTTAGCTATTACTGAAATTTCTGAAAATGTGTTAAATGCAAATTTTATGTTAGATTTGTGTACAGTACACCTGAAACTAATTCGCCTGAAAATTTGACAAAGTTTCAGTTTTAAATAAGGGAGAAAATCAAACACGTAACTTTCTGCATTGACAAGTATGGGTAAGCTATTACTGAAATTTCTGAAAATTTATTATTTGCAAATTTGATACTAGAGTCGTATATACTATACCTGAAACTAATTCTTCTGAAAATTTGACAAAGTTTCAGTATTAAATAAAGGAGAAAATAAAACACTTAACTTTCTGCATTGACAAGTATGGGTTAGCTATTACTGAAATTTCTGAAAATGTGTTATTTGCAAATTTGATATTAGATTCGTGTACAGTATACCTGAAACTAATTCTCTTGAAAATTTGACAAAGTTTCAGTCTTAAATAAGAGAGATAATCAAACACTTAACTTTCTGCATTGACAAGTATGGGTTACCTATTATTGAAATTTCTGAAAATTTGTTATTTACAAATTTGATACTAGAGTCGTTTATACTATACCTGAAACTACAAATTAAAGACTTTTTAGCATTTCCATCAATATTTCGAATTTAGTATCGAAATTTTGATATTTTTATATTCACTTTTCGTGAACATACCTATTTTGACGTTTTCGGCTTATAGAATATTCATTAAATTTTTAAATTTAGGTAATTTAACTTTATACAATCGTTATTATTTCATAGAATTTGTTATAAAATTACTTTAATTATACAACCCTTGAAATGTTGTTGTTTTATTAACGTTAGTATTTTTTAAACGATTTTTATAGTATAGTTAGTAACTTCATCATTATTTTAAAGCATATATTATCGAATTTTTCATTAAAATTTAAGATTTATGTGATTACAATATTAAAATTTTCACTTTTCTGTACAAATTGTGAAGTTTTTTGGATTTTTTCAACAATTTTTATCCACGTTCAATTTTGTTTGGAGTTGTAGAAAATCCAATAAGATTTTGAGTTTTGCTTTGACATTTATCAATATTTTGAAGCATATATTATCGAATTTTTCATTAAATTATGATATTTATGTGATTACACTATTATAATTTTCACATTTCTGTACAAATTATGAAGTTTTTTTGATTTTTTTAAACAATTTTCATCCACGTTAAATTTTGTTGCGAGTTGTAGAATATCCAACAGTGTAGCGAGTTTTGATTTGACATTCATCAATATTTTGAAGCATATATTTTCATTGAATATTAAGACTTATGTGATTACATTATTAAAATTTTGACTTTTCTCTACAAATTATGAAGTTTTTTTGATTTTTTTTAACAATTTTCATCCACATTAAATTTTGTTGCGAGTTGTAGAATATCCAACAATATTTTTTGTTTTGCTTTGACATTCATCAATATTTGAAGCATATATTATCGAATTTTCATTGAATTTTAAGATTTATGTGATTATATTATTAAAATTTTCACTTTTCTCTACAAAGTATGAAGTTTTTTTTTGTTTTAAACAATTTTCATTAATGTTCAATTTCGTTGTGAGTTGTAGAATACCCAACAATATTTTGACTTTTGCTTTGACAGTTTATCGTACCAATAACAAAATACACAGCAAATAATTGTTACAATTTTTACTTTAAGATTTTTAGCCTTTAGGTGAACATATATCTAAGCATTGCCTTTATGTTGCTGAACTGTGCTGTTATTATTTCATTATTTGCGTGTTTATAATTGATATGGATTATAACTGCGTCCTGCACTTACGTCTTAAATGATACGATTATCAATGTGACACGATTTTCTGTCTAATTACCGGCATGCACATATTCTTGGCACAATAATCGTCTGTTGTACTTTAAATTCGTTATTAATCACTGCTCCACATAATCTTGCCAAGATATTTAATGCTTTGACGTACTTAATATGTAATTAGATAGGTAACACTTGATGCCTATAATCTCAGTAATTTCAAAAGTGTACATATTAAAGGTTGTATCTTAGATCTGATAGCAATTAATGTTACAGATTTTACATACTAAAACACGGATATGCAATGGTGAAAATCAATGTGAAATTTATTAAATAAAAATTGAAATTAATACGCCTGTTCATATCTGCAATGGTGGACAAGAGTGATATCTAAAAACGTGATTGATAGATTGGTAAAACATTGGAGAGATTGGTAATCTCGCCTTTCTTATTGGCTGCAAAAATTTCCATAGATAACTAGAGCAGAAATTTAAATGATCACTCGATAGGGAGATATGGAGGTAATATATCTGAACATACATTCATAACAATAATATACAACTCTCTGTTTTTGGTACGAACTTTCAAGAAAATTGTCAAAAACTGCTTTCTAAGTGCATTGCATAGAAAGTAGAAATCATAAATAAATACGATAGGGAGATATGGAGTTAATATCTGAACCTACATTCATAACAATAATATACAATTCTCTGTTTTTGGTACGAACGTTCAAGAAAATTGTCAAAAATTGCTTTCTAAGTACATTGCATAGAAAGTAGAAATCATAATTGAATCGTTTATTTTAGAAAGTTGTTAATTGTATTTTTTGGAAATAAATCCATATATAATAAATCCAAGAAAACAAATATTCCGGAAATGAAGAAAAACTCTATATCTTTTCATATTTTATATATTGTATCTAAATATCCCATAAAAAGGAATATCAGTTTAAACGAAAATGCAAAAAAAAAGGTTTTGATTACTGAATACGGCATTCCGTAAAAAAGAAATTCATAATAATGTATGTTGACGCGTTTCTGAAATAAACGATTAAATTGTTAATTATCGATGATGAATAAGTAATTTGAGTTCCATGTAAAGTTGCGCATTAATATTTTTACGCATGTTGATAACAAAATTCGTCATCAGTATCAATGCTATTGTTATCAAAGCGACCATTTGATGGTTAATTGTAATTACTAGTTAAACATTTATATCCAACCTTGGCACAGAAAATATTTCATTGATCATAGCGTTTAATTATTCAAATTTTGCCAAGCTTTCCAATATTTGACAATCCATCAATTAAACGACGTAATTATCATGGAACGGTAAATTAACGTCAGCCAGTATTGAGCCATCATTGATTATATTCAATCGACGTTCATGGAATATCCGCTTCAAGTTTTTGTTTGTCTCAGGTGAATGCTTTCGATTAACAATTTTATTACGAGTTACGCTTGCATAGGCATTTAAATCGTTTTTTTGCATTTCTGTAATTTCCGTGACTTGAATGTTAAGACGTAAATTGCATGCCAACAAAATTGTTGTCATTGTTGTACTAATTTTGATTTTTCGAAAACGTAAGCTTTTGTAGATTTAGTTTTTTGAAAAGTAATGTTTGATAAACTTTGGCTTCTCGAGCTTTTGATTTTTTTAAAAACAAAAAATCTTGACTTTTGGTTTTGAAATTTTGACTTTTGGTTTTAAATTTATATAGAATATTATTAATAATTTACCTTTCAAAGAATATCAGCTGCATCCATTAATTTAATAATAATAATAATAAGTTTTTATTGCGTTTGATCCATTTGGATATTATAGAGTTATATCTCAGGTGAATGATTTCGATTAACAATTTTGTTACGAGTTACGCTTGCATAGGCATTTAATCGTGTTTCTGCATTTTTGTAATTTTCATGACTGGTTCATGACTGGTTTACACCTAAATTACATGCCAACAAAATTGTTGGCATTGTTGTACTAATTTTGATTTTTCGAAAAACGTCGTAAGCTTTTGTACATTTGGTTTTGTGAAGTATAATTTTTGATAAACTTTGGCTTCTCGAACTTTTGATTTTTTGAGCTTTTCGAGTCGTAAAACTTTTGGTTTTCATTTTATATAGAATGTTATTAATAATTTATCTTTCAAAGAATATCAGCTGTATCTATTAATTCAATAATAATAATAATAAGTCTTTATTGTAGTTTGAACCATTTGGATATTACAGAGTCAATATTACTACATATACAGGGTGTTGTAGAAAAAGAGAGAGTAACGGTGTCGGAGATACTTTGAGGACCCATGTTTATCAAGACTTTTTTTTTTATTGTCGTCCATACTAATCTAAATCTAATCTAATCAAATCTAATCAAATCTAATCTACTTACTACCCCCTTAAAAATTTTACTTTTTGTTTTAAAACGCTGAATACATAATTATACATTCTGTTGCATTGTCAGGATTATATACATATACATTTTAAACAATTTGAACTTTTGGTTTTTCGAAAAAGGTAATTTTTGATAAACTTCTGTTTTTCGAACTAGCGATGCAAAAGTTTTGCAACACACGTATATAGATAATTACTTGTTTATAATTAATTTAGTTTTGGCAATAATATTATTGCCAGTTATTAATTAATAATATTCAAAAATTATTACCTCCTGCTATATCTTGCAATTTCTCGATTACATAAATTACCTTGGCACTTACTACCTGAATTTTTGATTCAGTCAACAACCAGAGTAGTATGCAGAGGAATGCTCGTTACTGTGGCATTCCAATTATGCGGTCACTGTATGCGGAATTACGCTGTTACTACCGCAATTTGCGTTCGCTTTGCGTACTTGTGGATATGTGCGTCGCTCGAAATAATTATTAAAC
Source organism: Othius punctulatus (assembly GCA_951805005.1). Taxonomy (NCBI): domain Eukaryota; kingdom Metazoa; phylum Arthropoda; class Insecta; order Coleoptera; family Staphylinidae; genus Othius; species Othius punctulatus. The sequence continues at coordinate 22,055,647 of OX638143.1, forward strand.
TTGAGGTTACTCCTCAAGACCGCACTGGAATCATTCGCCATGACGATTGCACGGTATTTTAAGCGTATAAGATACGAAACCGCGGAAAGGTATAGCGGAAAATCGCTGAAATGCGTCTCAATATGTAACTACAAACAAATATTTACTATTTGGTAGAAGATTGCAACCTCAACATTGAATTGAACTATCAAAGGATTAAAAATTGAACTAATTTCAGATGTTCAGATATTCAGATGTTTAATTTGAACACTGCATCCAGCTATTACTTTAATTTGCAACACATTTCTGAAATTTGGGCGAAATGTAAAAGTTGAATTTTTTAAGATTAAATTTTCTTATATCTAATAATCTGTTTCTATACCTTTGTAGAAATTAGAAACAGATTATTAGATATTGGAAAGATGATAGAAATTGAATCTTAAAGCATTCAACTTTTACACTTCGCCAAAATTTTACTACATTTACTAAAAATATTCCTCTTTGATTAGGAAAGAATGTAAAGATCTTTGTCTAAAGATATTAAGATCTCAAATGTAGAAATAATCAAAAAAACGACATATATTATTTTATTATTTATAAATTTGATTCAGAATTGGCAAGAAACTTTCAAGAGAAAAAACCAAAGAATGTATCAAGACGATAATAATAATAATAATCTTTATTAATGTTACCAATAAGTTTACACAAGTCATGAAAAAAGAGGTATACAGTGTAACGTATAAATAATTGACTATCATAACATATGTGTATAGGTAGATTCAACAATAAATAGTGGCATACATAAGTTACATAAAATTTATATAGAAAATATTAATTGTGAGGACAAATAAATATTGACATATCAGAAAATTGTATAAGATATCGGAAACCGCGATAAAAGATGATCACATTTCATCATAATCGTATTGACCATTTGCAAAATATGGAAATCGTTTACTCGCGGTCAATTTATGAATATCCTAAAATTTGATAACAATCTTCTTAAAAGTAATACAAAAATTATTACAAGTAATGCAAAGTTTTACCATATTTGCAAAACATTTTAATAGACACCAAAATTGCAGTTTTACAAAAATCTACAAAAAAACAGATTTCAAAACAACAGACATTATTTTGTTATTCTTATATTTGAATCAGAATGGCAAGAAACTTTCTAGAGAATAGACCAAAGAATATATCAAGACAATAATAATCGTACTGGCCATTTGCAAAATATGGAAATCGTTTACTTACAGCCAATTTATGAATATCCTAATATTTAATAACAATCTTCTTAAAAGTAATACAATAATTAATACAAGTAATGCAAAATTTTATCATCTTTGCAAAAAAAAAATAGACATCAACATTCCAGTTCTACAAAAGTCTACAAAAATATATTTCAAAACAACAGACATTATTTTGTTATTCTTAAATTTAAATCAGAATTGGCAAGAGATTTTCTAGAAAAGACCAAATAATTTATCAAGAAAACAGTAATCATATTGACCATTTGCAAAATATGGAAATCGTTTACTTACAGCTAAATTACGAATATCCTCATATTTGATAACCATCTTCTTAAAAGTAATACAATCATTAATACAAGTAATGCAAAATTTTGCCATCTTTGCAAAAAAAAATATAGACACAAAAATTCAATATTTTATTATAAATTTATTATTTATAAATTTGATTCTGAATTGGCAAGAAACTTTCTAGAGAAAAGACCTAAGAATGTATCGAGACGATAATAATCGTATTGGCCATTTGCAAAATATGGAAATCGTTTACTTACAGCCAATTTATGGATATCCTAATATTTGATAACAATCTTCTTAAAAGTAATACAATAATTAATACAAGTAATGCAAAATTTTGCCATCTTTGCAAAAAAATAATAGACACCAAAATTCCAGTTCTACAAAAATCTACAAAAAACAGAATTCAAAACAACAGACATTATTTTGTTATTCTTAAATTTGAATCAGAATTGGCAAGAAACTTTCTAGAGAAAAGACCAAAGAATATATTAAGACAATAATAATCGTATTGGCCATTTGCAAAATATGGAAATCGTTTATTTACAGCCGATTTATGAATATCCTAATATTTGATAACAATCTTCTTAAAAGTAATACAATAATCAATACAAGTAATGCAAAATTTTGCCATCTTTGCAAACAAAACAAAAAATAGACACCAAAATTCCAGTTCTACAAAAATCTACAAAGAACAGACTTCAAAACAACAGACATTATTTTGTTATTCTTGAATTTGAATCAGAATTGGCAAGAAATTTTCTAGAAGAGACCTAATAATCTATCAGGAAAACAATGATTTTATTGATTATTTTACACAATATGGAAATCGTTTACTCACGGCCAATTTATGAATAATTATGAATTAATTTATGAATATCCTAAAATTTGATAACAATCTTCTTAAAAGGAATACAAAAATTAATACAAGTAATGCAAAGTTTTGCCATCTTTGCAATTTTTTTTAATAGACACCAAAATTCATGTTCTATAGAAATCTACAAAAAACAATTCAAAACAACAGACGTTATTTTGTTATTCTTAAATTTGAATCAGAATTTTCAAGAAATTTTCTAGAGAAAAGACAAAATAATCTATCAGGAAAACAATAATTGTATTGACTGTTTTGCAAAATATAAAAATCGTTTACTCACGGCCAATTTATGAATAATTATGAATTAATTTATGAATATCCTAAAATTTGATAACAATCTTCTTAACTGTAATACAAAAATTAATACAAGTAATTTTTTTTTAATTTTAATTTTTTTTTGCAAATCATGTGATGTCAAAATCATGTGACTAATTCTCCCGATAATTTCACAAAATTTCAGTATAAAATAAGTGAGAAAATCGAGGAAATAACTTTCTGCATTGACAAGTACTAGTTAGCTATTACTGAAATTGCTGAAAATTTATTATTTGCATATTTAATATCAGATTTGTGTTTAGTACACCTGAAAATAATTTCCCTGAAAATTTGACCAAGTTTCAGTATTAAATAAGTGATAAAATCGAGGATATAACTTTCTGCATTGACAAGTACCAGTTAGCTATTACTGAAAATTCTGAAAATTTATTATTTCCATATTTAATATTTGATTTGTGTTTAGTACACCTGAAACTAATTCTCCTGAAAATTTGACAAAGTTTCAGTATTAAATACGTGAGAATATCGAGGACATAATTTTCTGCATTGACAACTACTAGTTAGCTATTATTGAAATTTCTTAAAATTTATTAACTGCTTATTTGATATTAGATTTGTGTTTAGTACACCTGAAACTTATTCCCATGAATATTTGACCTAGTTTCAGTATTAAATAAGTGAGAAAATCGAGGATATAACTTTCTGCATTGCCAACTACTAATTAGCTTTTACTGAAATTTCCGAAAATTTATTAATTGCATATTTAATATTACATTTGTGTTTAGTACACCAGAAACTTAATCTCCTGAAAATTTGACAAAGTTTCAGTATTAAATAAGTGAGAAAATCGAGGATATAACTTTCTGCATTGACAAGTACTAGTTAGCTATTACATGACATGAATTGGTTATTCTTGAATTTGAATCAGAATTGGCAAGAAATTTTCTAGAAAAGACCAAATAATCTATCAGGAAAACAATAATCGTATTGAATATTTTGCAAAATATGGAAATCGTTCACTCACGACCAATTTATAAATATCCACATATTTGATAACAACAAATTTGATAATACAAAAATTATTTGAAGTAATGCAAAAAATTTCCCTCTGCCAAAAATTTTAAAATACAAAAATTATTTTAAGTAATGCAAAAATTTTCCCTCGGCCAAAAATTTTAAAATACAAAAATTATTTCAAGTAAGTAAAATTTGGCAAAGAGGGCAAAATATTGGATTGCCCTCTTTGCCAAATTTTTAATGACATCAAAATTCCATTCTACAAAAATCTAAAAAAACAGATTTCAAAACAACATACATTATTTTGTTATTTTGAAATTCGATTGGAATTGCTAAGAATCTTTCTAAAGAAAACGCCAAATTATCTATCAAGATAACAATCATCGTATTTAACCATTTTGCAAAATATGTTCACTCACGACCAATTTACGAATATCCTCAAATTTGATAATACAAAAAATATTTCAAGTAATGCAAAATTTTGCCCTCTTTGCCAAACATATGATAATACAAAAATTATTTCAAGTAATGCAATATTTTGCCCTCTTTGCCAAATTTTTAATGACGTCAAAACTCCAGTTCTACAAAAATCTATAAAAAAAACAGATTTCAAAACAACATATATTATTTTGTTCGTTTGAAATTCGATCGGAATTGGTAAAAATCTTTCTAAAGAAAACGCCAAATTATCTATCAGGATAACAATAATCGTATTAACCATTTTGCAAAATATGTTCACTTAGGTCCAATTTACGTAAGGACTATTACGAATTAATCGATACCAATGAATAAAATTATTCACTTGTCATTAGCTAAACTTTTTAATGCCATATAATTATGTAAGATAGCATGGTAATGGAACCATTACGAGTACCGTTAAAAACTGAATACTTCCAATTACATAATGCCCAAATTTGCATTGACGAAATTTACCCCCACTCGCATTCCTGGCACTGTTCGCAATTAAACGATTGTATGTAAAACACACAACCGTTGTGCAAACCACCGAATTCCTATCGTAACCTCAATTGCTGCCAGATAATCCTGAGAATACTATACGAAACACTCACGTCCTGCATTCACACGCTCGTCATCTTCTATCTGACATAAGAATGAATTTGAAAAACCCACAAATAACCAATAAAAAATAGACACATATCATTATGAATACGTTAATTAGTAAAAGATACTTAGATAAGTAATGGATAAGTTGAAATATGTATTGATATATGTAATCATTTATGTTATATTATGTAATAATATAAAATTTATGTATTGATGAAAATTAATACATATTTTTCAGGTATTTTGACAATGTCGACGTGGTTTTCAAAAATTGTAAAGGAAGAAATAAATTCAAGAGTTTATAATTTAAAAGCTGCAATGAATTTATAATAACCAATTAAAAATAGACACATACATTATGAATACGTTGATTAGTAATAGATACTTAGATAAGTAATGGATAAGTTGAAAATTAAATATGAAATTTATGTATTAATGAAAATTAATACATATTTTCCATGTATTTTGAAAATATCGACCTGGTTTTCAAAAATTGTAAAGGAAGAAATAAATTCAAGAGTTTATAAGTTAAAAGCTGCAATGAATTTAAAAATGAATAAAAAGAAAGTGGAAATTTATTTTAAAAAATCTCAAGTTATGAGAAAACAACCACAAAATTTAAGAAAATTAAAACATTTTGCGATACTCTTGCCCAATTTAAAATAAATATTTCTAGCCAATTATAGTATGAAAAAGAGAATTAGTGAAAAAGATTTTCACCTAATATGTATATTTCTCAAAAATGGAGGGTCTAGAAGTAAAAGGGTTTAAGTGCATTTTTGGTAGTTCTGAGAAAAATGGCTTTAAAGTTAACTTGAATTTCAAAGTTCCAGGAATAAGTTTAGAAAACTGTGTTAATATTTTAGTCTAAATCTAAGTCTAAAATATTAAAACAGTTTTCTAAACTTATTCCTGGAATTTTGAAATTCAAGATAACTTTAAAGCCACCTATCTCAGAACTACCAAAAATGCACTTAAACCCTTTTACTTCTAGACCCCTCAATTGTAAATTTTATTGAAAAACAAACTAAATAGATAAATAATCTTCGAAAATAATTGAAAATACTAACATTATATTTATTTACCACCATTTTATTTAGAGACTAAATGCACCTTTCTACCGCTAAGTAAGTAATCTACATAACTACAGTACTACTGTATCAATGTATCTACTGCAGATGACCGTTTGGTGGTAGAAATGTGCATTTAGTCTTAAAAATTAATATGGTTGTGAAAAGGAATTTCCACACTCTTTTTATTTTAATATTTCACAAGCTCCAAATTATTAACAATGAATTAACAATGAATAGAATATTTACACAAATTTACAAACACAAAGAGACACTGGAAATATTCAGCCAAATTTAAAGAGTTGTATTGTAATAGAGAGTTTTTTTAAATAATCACAAATTTTGGGAAGGCTACCACAAAATTTAAGAAAAGTAATACGTTTTGAATTCACTTGCCAAATTAAAAAAATATATTTTAGCAAATTGTACTATCCCATAAAAAAATGATGTCAATAATTAAAAGAATTCGTCAAAATTATTATATAAAGATTATTTAAAGATATTCATATTTCTCAAAAGTTCTGAATATTAAAAAAAACTGAATAGATTAATATCATCAAAAATGATTGAAAATACTTTGAATAAATTTGGAAATTAATGCCAAATACTTAAACATAGAACATGTCAAAAAATAATGAGAAATTTACGGAGATCCGAGAAAATATTCGTGCTAAATTTTAATTTCGGACGCAATTTTGATGAGTCGTTTTTGAAAATCGATAAAACACTTCTTTTTTAATGTTTTTTTTTAAATTTGACACGTTTAGAGAATATTGCTGTAAAAATTAGATTGATAATTCGTGCACATTTAATAAAAATTAATAGTAATGGGACGAAGAATCACATTAAATTTGAGAAGATAGGTGCCAAAGTGGTTTAGATGTAATAAAAAAATAATTAATAAAATATTCAGAAAATTCTATTTGCAAAATTTGACATTTTCAATAAATGTTCCGCAATTTAGATACATTTTCTGGAATATTAATACATTTTCTGCCCTGATTATCTATCGCTATTTTTTTTAGGAAATGAATTATTTTTTCCGAAAATTGGGATCATTTTCAAATACATCTGTTAGATTCATAAATTGTCGTAAGCTTTCTACTTGCGAAATTTGATGTTATTAATTAATTTTCCTACATTGCTACATTAAACAAATCTTAAAATTGGTATATTTCGTCGAAATTTATTGTTTTCTTCAAAATGTACGACGAGTCGCGTAAAATTGGAACTATCTGGGATATATTGGAAATATATTAATAACGTTTTCAGAAATTTCTATTTGCAAAATTTGATATTTTCACTAAAGTTTCCACAATTTAGATACATTTTCTTTAATTTGAATATATTTTCTGCGATTTTTATCGCTATTTTAAAAAAAACAGAAAATTGTGATCCTTTTCTAATACTTATGTTGGATTTATAAGTTATTGTATATAATTATTGCCCTAGCTTTCTACCTGCGAAATTTGATGTTTTTAATAAATTTTCCGCAATTTAACGTGTATTTTCTGCATTTTTTTAAAATTGTATTACTCATTATAATTTGCGTATTCTCGGTAAATATATTATTATCATATATATATATATATAATGTATAGATACAGGTAAAAGCAGTCAGGCCAGCCTAGAATTAAAAAAAATCAGATGTGGCCTTTCTTCCAAAAAGCTTGAAGACCCCTGATCTAATAGAACTAATAGAAGTCTAACTAATAACTAATAGTATTTGAAGATTTGCTCTATTTTTTATCTTAATATTTCTGTGGACATGACAATTGGAAGTCGTATTTGAAGATTTGTTCCAATTTTTATACTTCTCTGGAAATGACTGATGAAACTCATATATCATAGGAGTATATAAAATAATTCTACTTATTTAAACAAATTTTAATTTTCCACAAATTAAAATGCATTATTGAAATTGAATTATTGAATTATAATGTAATATGTTTTTACTGACTTTATATGTACAATGAATTCTATTTAATGAAGTGTATATCTACAGATTCGTATTAATGTAATTCATATTCATGTTAATAATATTCATAATTATGATTGAACTCTAATGATTTTTTAATTAAATTTAAGGTTGATCGATGTGGCTTTTATTTGTTGAAAATTCATAATTACTAATGTATGAAATAAAGATACGCACTTTTTAAAATTTTAAAATTTGTTTTTTTTTATTGTTCACGACAATTGTTTCGCCACAGTGTGGTGAAACAATTGTCGTGAACAATAAAAAAAACAATTTTGAAAATTTTAAAAAGTGCGTAACTTTATTTCATACATTAGTAAATTTAAGGTTTTATTCATATTACCAATTATTTATATTTAAGGTTGTTATACTGAGTACTTACTGGTAAGTAATTTGTTTTTTATTTATTTTATTATTTATTTCTTTCGCCTGACTACTGTCGGTTTACAAAAAAACCATCTTCAGTATATATTCAATATGTATTATAATATGTATATATCCTGATGTTATTTTGATGATAAATATTTGTTATTAATTTGAATTTTGAAATTTGAAAGTTACAGATGTCTGTTTGAAGTTTTTTCAAAAATTTTAAATTCAAATTAATAACAAATATTTATCATCAAAATAAGATAAGGATATATACATATTAATATACATATTATGCATCTGAAGATGTTTTTTTAAAAAACCGAGTTGTGCGCAAGAAATAAATAATAAAATAAAATATAAATAAATTTTGCTTACCAGTATGTGCTCAATATAACAACTCTAAAATATATTTTAATTGTTTCTTTGTTTTCAATAATAGGTACGTGATTTTCAACGAATTATTAGATTAAATCTTTTTTGTGTCACTTATGGTATCAATTATTGTGATCATTGGCCTAATTTCAAATTGATATTAATATATTTCATTTTTTTTATACTTGCAGAGGGAAATTTATAAGAAGAAAAGTAACAAACATTTGGCAATTTCCTTAGAATTTACCATTTTCAGAGAATCATTTATCACCTCGCAAACATTTATATTTGTGTGATTTTATGCATATACTGCTAAAACCATTGATCTTATGGAAGTCAATTTCTGTAGAATCATATTAATGTAATTCACATTCATATTAATAATATATATAATTATTATTGAAATTATTGATTAATTCTGATTATCAACAGGTCGTATTTGAAGATTTGTTCCAATGTTTTGTTCCAATTTCCTATCAATGGTTATAGCGATCTTATGGAAGCCAATTTCTGTAGATTAATACTAATGTAATTCATATTCATATAATAATATTCGTAATTATTATTGAAATTATTGATCAATTCTGGTAATCAACAGGTTGTATTTGAAGATTTGTTCCAAATTTTATAGTTCTCTGGAAATGACTAATAGAAGTTATATATCATAGGAGTATATCAAATAATTCTACTTATTTAAACAAAATTTAATTTTCCAAAACGCAAAAATGATAATATAATACTTTTTTACTGACTTTATGTGTACAATGAATTATATTCAATGAAGTGTACACCTACTGCTATGACCATTGATATTATAGGGTCATATTATTCCTAGGGTTATTATGTACCAATTTCATTTGATTCTTGACATGTGTAAAACTACTTTGTTACTAGCATTAATAAAATTCTACTCTATTCTATTCTATGAAAGAAAATTTATGTAGATTCATATTAATGTAATTTATATTCATATTAATAATATACATAATTATTATTGAACTTATTGATCAATTCTGATGATCAACAATCAGATTTGATAATTGCCTACACTGAGCAAAATTCGAACCCACGACCATTGATAGATCGCAGCCTTAACTCACTGCGCTGATTATGAAAACAATATACACACATACGAGGCAATTATCGAGTTCAAGGAAGACTTGCCACACAGTAATTATTTAATTGATGGCGCGCCCCAATTAACAACTATTATTGGCCAACGGTTTAATTGTTACACTCCCAATTAACTTTGCGACTGTCCTTCCGCAATCAATTAGACACATCGGTGCTTTGTTCGTGGATCGAAGCGCAGTCGGAAGATTAGATAACGCTAATTGCTTGGCTTCGCTCGGTAGCAGCGTTTAGAAATTCGCATGCAAACTGGAGACAACAGCTGTGCCGCTTTCACTCAGCCTTTGTTTCGAAAATGTCTCTTGCAAGCTTCAGATAAACAAAGCCACAAAAAGTTTACTAACGATAGATTAAGATGATAACAGGCAACAAACTCGATTTCAACGAAGCAGTTGGTGAAATTATTGCATTTGCACAGAAGAACCAATCTAATGCTTTCAAAATACCAACTTTACAAGATATTTGATAATAGATTTTTTATTCTATAGACTTTATTTTCTATAGACTTTCTGTAGGCTTTCTTTCTATAGATTTTCGAGTAAATTTACTATCCATATTCTTCCTCTCTTCTTCATCGAGTGATGTATTTTCTTTGTTTAACAAATATGAAAACGCGACAATATAAGGTTGAAAATGATATCAATAGTGAATTGAATTCATTTCTTCAATTATTCCTGCCGACAATCTCATCTACCTGATTGTAATTGTGTCTACCAATCAAATCAAATCTGAATCAATTTGTGTTTCTAGTAATGTCACGTTGCTCCAGTTTTCCTCTCAACTTTATAATGGCTTTCACTTTCCATGGCGTTATACGGCTGTAAGGGTACTTCTGGCCGTCTTCGTGGCCCATTAAATATATTTAATTACTTTTATCGCTTGATCAAATTTCTTCGGTCGGCATCTTGAAAGGCCATTTCTGGGCCCACCGTCTTCATTTCCTCCATCGTCGCATTTTAAAGGTCAAAGGTGCAGTTTCTAATCGAGCGATCAGATACCTAAGCACCATAAAGTCGCAGGTTGATTGAACCTGCCCGCTTCCTTTTCGAGCTCCTTCCTCTCTCGCTGCCTTTTTCTGCTTCCCGTCCAGATCGAAATTACCATAAAGGTACTACTTCCCACTGCCGTTGCTTGCTCTCGCCATAGACATGTAATCTTTTTATACCATTTATAGGTACGTGGTAATTAGGATTAGGTTTTTTTGTGGATTTGTAGAGCAGCTAAATCCGTCTTAGCATAGATACTTAAAATTGACCATACACATGAAAACGTGTTGAATAGAAAATTTAGACGTAGATTGGACGGATACTTATTTTATATATGTAATTCAAGCTGGAATTCGCCACTTCACTTCACCACACTTCATCATATTCGAACTTCACCAGTAAAAATTGCAAAAAACTTGCAAAAATATTTTTTTTATTTTCATTGCAAAAAACTGCACATTTCTTCCAGAAATTGGATCATTTTTTCATTAATTGTTATACCGGGGGTCTAGCAAAACCAGTACGCAAATTATGTTGCTAGCACTCCAAAGTTACCAATTACAGCTGTCAACACTGACGTTTTGGCTGTCAATATTACAGCTTGCAGTGGTGTGCTGATAGCATTATTAAAAACCGTCTTCTAGACTATCCCAAAATGTTCACACCAGAACAAGATGCGTACATCGCAATGGCCCATTTTAGAAGTGCAACTAAAAACCCTGGAGTTATTCTCTGTTTTTATTTGATTCCCAATATTTGTTGGTTATCTTATTCAACCCCGTTGAAATTACCTGGACGTCACTGAACAGTGCCAACTGAAGAAAAATACAATCCAAGATACATAATTGGCTATAGTTCGTTCTTTATTTTCATACTTGTTTCTATATTTCTTCTAGAAATTGCTACATTTCATATGGATTTTCTTCATATTTGCTATACACTTGAATATCGCTATTTATTTTCATACTTATTGAAAATAGTTTCTATTTTTCTTCTTGAAATTGTATAGTTCATATGGATTTCTTTCATATTATCTATACCTCCTCTTAATGTTAATCCATTATTTTCAAACTTGTTTCTATATTTCTTCTAGAAATTGTTATAGTTCGAATGGATTTTCTTCATACGTTTGCAGCAATATCTTCAATTTAATGAAAAAGTTCTAGAATTTTCTACAATTCTCTGATATTTATACTGATATTTAATAATAATAATAATAATAAAGAATATTTATTAGCAGAATAGCTACATAACATACAAATGGTAAATATACATATACATGACAACAAGTAACACAACAAATTTGATGATTTCTGATGGCAATTTCTGAAATTGCCATAGGTCTTATGCACATTGCTACATTTCTTATGCAAGTCGATATTAGCATTCAATAATTCACTATAATACTTATGGAATAATATCTAGAAAGATTGCATTGAAAATTGCTTATAGAATTAACAGAAAACTGCAGAAAAAAGTATAATATTGCATTAGAATTGAGTTTTCTCAAAAAAATCTATTTTTATATTTTTCGTGCACGTTTTCAGAAATTTGTAATTTTTCTTTATAAGTTTCTAGCGGTATAACACGTATGGAGTAATACATGGGCAAAAACACACGCGCAAAAATTGCGTTGAAGTTATGGAAATATTAGAAAACCTCAGAAAAAATATTAATATTTTGCATTACAATTGAGTTTTTAAACATATTTTTTTTAATAATTTCACATTTTCAAAAATGTTCAATATTTCTTCATAAGTTTCTATAGTTTAAATTGGTCCTTGAACTAGGTCTTCGATTTTCGTACTTTTTCTATAATTCTTCTAGAAATTGCTAGAATTCATATGGATTTTCTTCATATTTGCTGTACTCTTGAAGTTCACTCGTGATTTTTATACTTGTTTCTGTATTTCTTCTAGAAATTGCTATAATTCGTATCAATTTTCGTCATAAATTGGCAATAATATCTTTAGTTTCATGAAAAGTTCTTGAATTTATTAATAAATAATAATATTAATAATAATAAAGAATGTTTATTAGCAGAAAAGCTACATAATTTACAACAATTCTCTATATCCTTATCATTTATTTTATTCATTTCGGAAAATACAGAATATATAATTTTTATAAACATATCTATAGTTCTCATTCATTTTTCATTATAATTTTCTGTAGTTTTGATGGATTTTGTTGTAATTCATATTGGATATAAATTTTCAATAATCTACTCAAATTTAACACATAATTGATATTTTAAAATTTCCCATGTATGTTATCACCTGGAATAATATTTAATATTGCATAAACATATGACAAAAAATTCTTGAATTTCTAAAAAAAATCTCATTTAATTTTAACAACAGAAGAAAATATTAATATTGCATTAGAATAGAATTTGTTAAAAGTGGATATTTTTTTATAATAATTTCTGAAATGTCCTGCACATTTTCAAACATTTGCTTCTTTATTTTAGTTTTTCATAGGATTTTGCTCTAATTTTTATAGCGTATATATTTACAGTAGGTAACTCATTTAAATTTAGTAAAATATTTATGTGATAATTGATTTTTTCTTAAATTTAAATATATTTTCGATAAGTGCAATATTGATTAATATTGAATATACATTCGGTAAACAAAAAACTTGAATTTACTGACAAAATCATGTATTTCTTAAAAAAAATACTTTAATGTACTACAATTCTCTTGATCTTTATATTATATTTATTATATTTATTTCGGAAATTGCTATAATTCTTATGCACATTGCTGTAGTTTCTATGCAAGTTAATATAAGCTATCAGGACTTAACTATGACACTTGTGGAATAATATATATTAACATTTCATTGAAAATGATTTACAGAATAATTATTAATATGCTGAATTGAATTTGATTAATTTTTTTATAATTGTGCTGAAATGTCCGCTTTCAGAAATATATTACAAGTTTTTTATAGCTTCTATGGATTTTGCTGTAGTTATTATAGCATATATATGTTCAATAACTGATTGATATTTAATAACATTTTTATGCAATAATTGCATATTTTTTTTAAATCTCGCCTACATTTTCCAAGGCGAAAATATTGATTAATATTGCAAAACAATTGATATGATGACAAAATCTAGGTTTTGTTTCAAACATATGTAATGAAAGATAATTAAAAACTGATAAAATTTTCTATAGAAAATCAATTTTTATAGAACTCTTGGCTTAGGAAAAATGTTACTGAAAATTTTATGTGTTTGAAAAGAACATTTAGATTAGAAAACTTTAGAAAAAAGTGAGGAAGTGAGGGTTTATATGTTATAAACTGTTATAATATTTTAGATTTTCTTAATTTTTTTAAATAAAATTAAAATTTTATTTTCTTTTTCTTTTAGTTTTTGTTGTCATTTATTTGATTTGTATTTATTTATTTGGAATATGTATGTGTAACTTTCTGCTAATAAATAAAAATATTATTATTATAAAATGTTAATGTAACGTTAAGGATAAACTTAGTAAGAATAAGACTATAAGGCTATAATTAATATAAAACAAAGTATGGATTAATTTTATTGGGATTTTCTTCTGCACATTGCTATATATTTTTGAAAACTATAAAGAAAATGTAGAAAACTATAAAATTGAAATTGAAAAAAAATGGATTTTCTTGTATTTGATTCTTTTGAATTTTGAACTGCATTTTGACAAATTCTACCAGAAATTGCTAGAATTTCTATCGAGTCTACTTCATATTTTATTAAAAAAAGATTTTTGCACTACTAGTCAAAAAACACATCATTATGTCATGTATCGAAGCATTATGAAGTTGATGACGTTAAGGATAAACTTAATAAGAAAAAAACTCGCATAATTAATATAAAACAATGTATGGATTAATTTTATTGGAATTTTCTTCTGAACATTTCTTTATATCTTTGAAAACTATAAAGAAAATGTAGGAAACTATCAAATTGAGATGGAAAAATAATGGATTTTGTTGTATTTGATTCTTGTGAATTTTTAACTACATTTTGACAAATTCTACCAAAAACTGCTAGAATTTCTATCGAGTCTACTTCATATTTTATTTAAAAAAAATAATTTTTGCACTACTAGTCAAAAAGCACATCGTTATGTCATGTATCAAAGCATTATGAAGTTGAAGACGTTAAAGATAAATTTAATAAGAATAAAACTCGCTATAATTAATATAAAACATGTATGGATTAATTTTATTGGGATTTTCTTCAGCACATTACTATATACTTTTGAAAACTATAAAGAAAATGTAGGAAATTATAAAATTGAGATTGAAAAAAATGGATTTTGTTGTATTTGATCCTTCTGAATTTTGAACTACATTTTGACAAATTTTACCAGAACTTGCTACAATTGCTATCAAGTCTACTTCATATTTTATTAAAAAATGTATTTTGCACTACTAGTCAAAAAACACATCATTATGTCATGTATCAAAGCATTATGAAGTTGATCACGGTTAAGGATAAACTAATAAGAATAAAACTCGCTATAATTAATATAAAACAATGTATGGATAAATTTTATTAGGATTTTCATTTAAACATTTCTATATATCTTTGAAAACTATAAAGAATATGTAGGAAACTATAAAATTGAAGTTGAAAAAAAATGGATTTTGTTGTATTTAATTCTTCTGAGATTTGAACTACATTATGACAAATTCTACCAGAAATTGCTAGAATTTCTATCGAGTCTGCTCCATATTTCATTAAAAAATGATTTTTGCACTTCTAGTCAAAAAATACATCATGTCATGTATCAAAGCATTATGAAGTTGATGACGTTAAGGATGAACTTAATAAGAATAAAACTCGCTTTAATTAATATAAAACAATGTATGGATTAATTTTATTGGGATTTTCTTCTGAATATTACTAGATATCTCTGAAAACTATAAAGAAAATGTAGGAAACTATAAACTTAAGATTGAAAAATTATGGATTTTGTTGTATTTGATTCTTATGAATTTTGAACTACATTTTGACAAATTCTACCAGAAATTGCTGGATTTGCTATCGAAACTACTTCATATTTTATTTAAAAAATATATTTTTGCACTACTAGTCAAAAAACACATCATTATGTCATGTATCAAACCATTATGAAGTTGATGACGTTAAGGACAAAGTTAATAAGAATAAAACTCGCTATAATTATTATCAAACAATGTATAGATTAATTTTATAGGGATTTTCTTCTGCACATTATAATATATTTTTGAAAACTATATAGAAAATGTAGGAAACTTTAAAATTGAGATTGAATAAAAATGATTTTGTTGTATTTCATTCTTCTGAATTTTGAAATACATTTTGACCAATTCTATCAGAAATTGCTAGAATTTCTATCGAATCCACTTCATATTTTATTAAAAAATGTTTTTTGCACTACTACTCAAAAAACACATCATTATGTCATGTATCAAAGCACTATGAACATTTTAATGGTTAATTTTTTTTTTACTGAAGTAAAGAAAGCATTCTTTTTGTATTAAGGTAAAAAAGTATTCTTTTTTACCAAGATAAAAAGTAAATGTTCCTCCGAGGCTACGCAGCTAACGTAGATCCTTCACATTTAGCGACATTTAATGCCTGATGCTTAACTGCTTGATGTGATAAATGCTTGATATGATGTGATCATGTGATCGGATGCTTGATGTGATGTGATGCTTGATTTGATCAATGCTTGATGTGATGTGATCAATGCTTGATTTGATATGATCCAAAGGATTGATGTGATGACAGATGTTTATTGTAATTTAATATTTAATTTTAAATGACTGTAATTGTTCTAACAATTTAAGTGAAAACGTGCAAATATACAACCACAATTGATTACATCCAAATAAATCTGGTCACGACTATAATTCACCTCTGTTGTAGTTTTTAGATTAGAGCCAATTTGGTTAGTCATTAGGAATTAAAACTTGCTCACTTTCTTCGTGTGGCTCAAAACCAATCTCTTGATGGCCGGCGATTAATTAAAGGTTTCGTAAAAACGAGTACAAAAACTCGTATCTGATAACTGTGGGAACTTGGTGAGCGTTCTCTTTCACTGTTTATAGTGAGATAAACGCCAGTTTAACATCCAAATTGCCCAATTAACTCGGGGCTGCTGCAGCTGATATGTTCCACAGCTGATAGGATCATTAACAACATCAGGCCTCAGGAGTGAGATTATATTTTAAATGCACCAATTCATTTAGTAACAGTCTGTGAATTTTCAGAGAAAATGCATCTGATATTTTGTGGTATAGTCAGTTATTGTAGAATTTTTCGAGAAAATGCATCTGATATTTTCTGTGGTATAGTCGATTATTGTAGAAGCGCGATTGTATCTTAAATCCGTCAAGGTTTACCTGCTTAGGTCAGAGAAGACATATCACCTTCACTTCCATGACTAATTTGTTATTGATAATAATTTTAATTTTAGAAAAAATATACGTCCAGGCATGGAAATTTTCCGTTTTTATTGTCCAGACACCATAAACCACATTAGCTGGCTGCATTCGTGCGTCCGCATGTAAATACTCATTATATGGGATTTGGCCTTGCATTGTGGTGGCCTTCGTAGAGGCGAAATTTTGCATGCGCGTGTTCAATGACTTTTTAATGCACTTTCGTACATTCACCGTCATTTGGTGTATGGTGTATATTCCCGCAATTAGTAGTGCATTAACGCTTCTTAATTGCACCTTCATCCTGTTCGGGGTTTAAGCTTGCAAACGCGAAACAGCGATTTCCTCATGCAGCCAGGAACTCTGGAGTTTGTTGCGAATTTTAGCATAATTGAATTGAATTGCACATATTTCTGCATATTATTTTAACACACACATTTCTTTACATTAATATGAATAACATGATAGTAATTATTTTGGAAATCATTTTGGGAAAAAGTTTGGTTATTTTGGGAATTATTTTAGATTTTGGAAATATCCCTATTCCCGAAAAACTGTGGAGTTTATGCGAATTTTATCAAAATTGCTCACATTTCTGCATATTATTTTAACACACACATTTCTTGATATAAAGTAACAGTAATTGTTTTGGGAATCATTTTGGATATAAGTTTGATTATTTTGGGAATTATTTTGGATTTTGGAAATAGCCATAATAACAATTTAATTCACAAATAATTATCATTACTAAAACAATCACTGAACGTACTTGACGTATTTAAATAACCGTAATCATTTAGGTATAGGCAATCATTCTGGTTTGCGAAAATTTTACATAAATTGACAACTGTGAAGCAAATGATATCAAAAATCGACATGTATTAAAAACTTGGCAAGCAACAGAACAACAAAAACAGAAAAAGGTCCTTCTGTGGATATTTAAATCAATATTATTTATTCAGCAACTGATCTCTAATAAACACAAAAAAATATATAAAAACGGTGCTACATTTGTATAAAAAAATATATATTGGCCCATTGTGCTAGTAAATGGCGAATTTTAATTTATGAACTGTTTTCATGCTTAATACAATTTAGCTAAACTAATTGCAATAAATTAATCCAAAAGTAACCCAAATTGCTACCCATTAACTTTGATTAATATTAATGAAGTAATTAGGTTTTTTTATGCGATTATAAACGCTGACTGCATTAAATATTCACTTAGACTGATTTCTTTTTGATTAATTTGTTTAGAAACTTGGGCCCATAAACCCATAAAGTATTGCGTTGATGATTTACGCTAATCACGTTGAAATGTAGTCGTGCGATGCGCACTTTCTTCGCGTTTTAATTACGATCAATTAATCCATCATCACCGTGCATTGTGCAAACGGCATTTCACTCGCTCGGTTTTCATCTGCTGCTCCAATAAACTGCTCGTGATTTTTCCTTCAGCAGGAAAAATAGCCCCCATTGTTTCAATACTTCTATTTTTTGTGCATTTGACGCTATGGCTAATTAGCTTACTAACAAAAGATACACAATTTCACTACATTTTAAGCTTCAAGCTTTTAACCACTGCCACACCAGATTAAATACGATGCTGTTATGGCTAAGTACCACAGTAACAGAAAAGGCATAATTTATATATATTAAATTGTATGAGGATATTTTTAAGACATACATAGCAAGAACCATGGCAATGCAAGGGAAGAAGGATGTCTATAGACACCTTCAAATATAATTTAATTAATATGCAATTTTTTTTCATTTTGAGAGGAGTAATCTCAAAATTGGAAACTTAATTCAAAACGTATCAAATCTTTTTGGTTTGATTAATATGTCCTTTATGGTTGAGGAATATTATTTTTTATTTGTCCTGAATTACAAGGAAATATTCTCAAAATTGAAAACATTGTTTCAAAACGTATGAATCCTTTTAGATTTGATTAAAATTTCCTTAATAATAGTTGAGAAATATTATCTTTAATGTGTCATAAATTACCAAATTTTCCATCATATATTTCGCATCACTCTTTGATTTTTTTATGAATCGGAAATAATTTTGGTATCATTATTCATGATTTTAGAGATCAGATTGTATGGCTTTCAGTTAACTTAGAAGTAATTATCATTTGAATTTGTTATCGATTCGAATAGGTATTAATAATAATAGCTATAATAATCTCAAAATTTTAAACAGTGATTCAAAACGTATGAAAACTTTTAGGTTTGATTAATATTTCATTTATGGTTGAGAAATATTATTTTTAATTAGTTCTGAATTATAAAGGGGATATTCTCAAAATTGAAAACATTGTTTCAAAACGTATGAATCATTTTTGAAGATTTGATTAAAATTTCCTTTATACCTAATTAGTTGAGAAATATTATATTTAATGTGTCCTAAATTACTAAATTTTCCTCTATATATTTCGCACTACTCTTCGATTTTTTCAAGAATCGAAATTAATTTTGGTATCATTATTCATGATTTTATAGATGATATATGATATATGTATGGCTTTCAGTTAACTTAGAAGTAATTATCAATTATCATTTGAATTTGTTATCGATTCGAATAGGTATTAATAATAATAGGTATAATAATCTCAAAATTTTAAACAGTGATTCAAAACGTATGAAAACTTTTAGGTTTGATTAATATTTCATTTATAGTTGAGAATTTTTTTTTTTAATTTGTTCTGAATTATAAAGGGGATATTCTCAAAATTGAAAACATTGTTTCAAAACGTATGAATCCTTTTTGAAGATTTGATTAAAATTTCCTTTATATCTAATTAGTTGAGAAATATTATATTTAATGTGTCCTAAATTACTAAATTTTCCATTATATATTTCGCACTACTCTTCGATTTTTTCATGAATCGAAATTAATTTTGGTATCATTATTCATGATTTTAGAGATGATATATGATATATGTATGGCTTTTAGTTAACTTAGAAGTAATTATCATTTGAATTTGTTATCGATTCGAATAGGTATTAATAATAATATGTATAATAATCTCAAAATTTTAAACTGTGATTCAAAACGTGTGAAAAATTTTAGGTTTGATTAATATTTCCTTTGTGATTGAGAAATATTATTTTTAATTTGCCCCGACTTATATGGGGCTATTTTCAAAATTGAAAAAAAAGATGTCGAGACGAATAATCTCAAAATTGTAAACATTATTTCAAAACGTATGATAGTTTTTGGGTTTGATTAATATTTCCTCTATGGTTGAGGAGTATACTTTTTAATTTGTCCTGAATTATAAGGGAATATTCTCAAAATTGAAAACTTTGTTTCAAAACGTACGAATCCTTATAGATTTGATTAAAATTTCCTTTTTTATTAGTTGTTAGTTGATATTTAGTTATCTTTAATGTGTCATAAATTACCAAATTTTCCATCATCTATTTCGCGCCTCTCTTTATCATTTTATGATTTTATCATGAATCGTAATTAATTTTGGTATCATTCTTCATGATTTTAGAGATGAGATTGTATGGCTTTCAGTTAACTTACAAGTAATTATCAATGATCATTTGAATTTGTTATCGATTCGAATAGGTATTAATAATAATAAGTATAATAATCTCAAAACTAGAAACATTGATTCAAAACGTAAGAAAACTTTTAGGTTCGATTAATATTTCCTTTATTGTTGAGTATAATTTTTAATTTACCCTGAATTATAAGGGGATATTTTCAAAATTGAAAACATTGTGTCAAAACGTATGAAAACTTTTATATTTGATTAAAATTTCATTTATAATTAGTTGAGAAATATTATCTTTAATGTGTTCTAAATTCCCAAATTTTTCATTATATATTTCGCACTACTCTTCGATTTTTTCATGAATCGGAATTAATTTTGGTATCATTCTTCATGATTTTAGAAATGAGATTGTATGGCTTTCAGTTAACTTACGAGTAATTATCAATTATCATTTGAATTTGTTATCGATTCGAATAGGTATTAATATGTATAATAATTTCAAAATTGGAAAAAATGATTCAAAACGTATGAAAACTTTTAGGTTTGATTAATATTTCCTTTGTGGTTGAGGTATATTATTTATAATTTGTCCTGATTTATAAAGGGGATATTCTCAAAATTTAAAACATTGTATCAAAATGTATGAATCCTTTTAGATTTGATTAAAATTTCGTTTATAATCAGTTGAGAAATATTATCTTTAATGTATCCTAAATTACCAAATCTTTGCATTATATACACTGCGTTTCAAAAAAAATGTACCACCTAGAAGGAGTTGACGTAGAACTCTGAAATTATGTGAAACTAGTTAGTATGTGTTGAGAAACAATTGATTAAATTTTCATCGAAAAATAATAATATTTATTAAGAAAATAATTAATAATGTGTTGCATCTCCGCGCACTCTTATGCATTCAGCAACCCTTCTGGGCATGCTGGAAATCAAATGGTCCAATGCATCTTGAGGCAGCTCATCCCAGGCAATCTGAAGATGGTGTCTTAATTCATTTAAATTGTTGGGAGGATGCGCCTCAAGATGCATTGGACCATTTGATTTCCAGCATGCCCAGAAGGGTTGCTGAATGCATAAGAGTGCGCGGAGATGCAACACATTATTAATTATTTTCTTAATAAATATTATTATTTTTCGATGAAAATTTAATCAATTGTTTCTCAACACATACTAACTATTTTCACATAATTTCAGAGTTCTACGTCAACTCCTTCTAGGTGGTACATTTTTTTTGAAACGCAGTATATTTCGCACTACTCTTCGATTTATGATGAATCGGAATTAATTTTGGTACCATTCAAATAATAATAATAAATATAAATAAATAAATAAATATAAATATAATTAATAATATTTCCTTTATGGTTGAGAAATATTATTTTTAATTTGTCCTGAATTATAAGGGGATATCCTCAAAATTGAAAATATTGTTTCAAAACGTATGAATCCTTTAAGGTTTGATTAAAATTTCCTTTATAATTAGTTGCAAAAGATTATGTTCAATGTGTCCTAAATTACCAAATTTTCTATTATATATTTCGCACTACTTTACGATTTTTTCATGAATCGGAAATAATTTTGGTATTCATGATTACAGAGATAAAATTTTGAGGATTTAAGGCTTTCAGTTAACTTACCTAATTATCAATTGTCATTTGAATTTGTTATCGATTCGAATAGGTATTAATAATAATAGGTATAATAATCTCAAAATTGGAAACATTGATTCAAAACGTATGAAAACTTTTAGGTTTGATTAATATTTCCTTTATAGTTGAGGAATATTATTTACAATTTACTCTGAATTATAAGGGGATATTTTCAAAATTGAAAACATTGTTTCAAACCATATGAATCCTTTAAAATTTTATTAAAATTTCCTTTATAATTAGTTGAGAAATATTATCTACAATGTGTACGAAATGACCAAATTTTCAATTATATATTTCGCACTACTCTTCGATTTTTTCAAGAATCGGAAATAATTTTGCTATCATTCTTCGTGATTTTAGAGATAAGATTGTATGGCTTTCAGTTAACTTACAAGTAATTATTAATTATCATTCGAATTTGTTGTCGATTCGAATAGGTATTAATAATATATATATATATATATATATATATATATATATATATATATATATATATATAAAATTGGCAACATTGATTCAAAATGTATGAAAACTTTTAGGTTTCATGGTTGAGAAATATAATTTATAATTTTTCCTGAATTATAAGGGGATATTCTCAAATTTGAAAATTTTGTTTCAAACCGTATAAATCCTTTTAGATTTTATTAAGTTTTCCTTTATAATTAGTTAAGAAATATTATCTTTAATATGTCGTAAGTTCCCAAATTTTTCATTATATATTTCGCAATACTCTTTGATTTTTTCATGAATCAGAATTAATTTTGGTATCATTCTTCATGATTTTAGAGATGAGATTGTATGGCTTTCAGTTAACTTACAAGTAATTATTAATGATCATTTGAATTTGTTACCTATTCGAATAGGTATTAATAATAACAGGTATAATAATCTCAAAATTGGAAACATTGATGATTAAACGTATGAATATTTTTAGGTTTGATAAATATTTCCTTTATGGTTGAAGAGTATAATTTTTAATTTGTCCTGAATTATAGGGGAATATTCTCAAAATTGAAAACATTGTGTCAAAACGAATGAATACTTTAATATTCAGGTATTAATAATAATAGGTATAATAATCTCAAAATTGAAAACATTGATTTAAAACGTATGAAAACTTTTAGGTTTCATTAATATTTTCTTTATGGTTGAGGAATATTATTTTTAATTTGTTCTGAATTATAGGGGGATATCCTCAAAATTTAAAACATTGTTTCAAAACGTATGAATCCTTTTAGATTTGATTAAAATTTCGTTTATAATTAGTTGAGAAATATTATCTTTAATGTGTCCGAAATTACCAAATTTCCATTATATATTTTGCATTATTCTTTTTGATTTTTTCATGAATCGGTCTGAATTAATTTTAGTATTAATCTTCATGATTTTATGACTTTTTGATTTGCACGAATCATCAAAATTTAGAGAAAATTTAGAATTTGAGAAATATTATCTTTAATGTGTCCTAAATTCCCAAATTTTCCATTATATATTTCGCATTACTCCTTTTGATTTTTTCATGAATCGGTCTGAATTAATTTTGGTATTAATCTTCATGATTTTATGACTTTTTTATTGGTAAGAATCATCAAAATTTAGAGAACCGGTCTGAATTAATTTTGGTACCAATCTTCATGATTTTATGACAATTTTAATTTGTACGACTCCTCAAAATTTGGACGTGAAACTTTTATTATTACTTATTATTATTATTATAGTTATTACTTAATTATCTTTAAAGCACATTATGTACCGCTTTGCCACTGGGGCTGGGTAATATAAGTTATTAACTATAAAATAAATTAAAGGAGGCATAATTGGTATAAATAGTTTCTTTGTTCTTCGGTTTTGGAATCTAGGCTAATCTAGCTAAAATTGCATTGTTTGAATTACTATTTGTGTAGGTTTGTCAAAATTATATTTTCCTGAGAACCAACTTTCTATTCAATTTGCAAATCTAGTTTAGACTCGCATTATACAATTCTTCTGGATATATACCTATTCAATCTTAAGATAGCGCAGTTTAATTTAATTAACCTTTTTTGTTATTATTTATTATCTAATTATTACAAGGAAGTTACAAAAAAAAAAAAAAAACGAATAGCCATATATTATAATCATAATTACTTTGAGGTAAATTTTATTGTTTTTCTGAATTGGTAATAATTTCAGTTCTGTTTCAATTAACTTAATAATAAATAATGTTGACATACTTTATTTATTACTTTGTTTTTTATTGCATTGATTTTTTAATAAACTAATAATTTCAGATCAATTTCAATTAACTTATTAATAATTAATAAGTTAATTGAAATTAATAATTAATAATAATGTCAGCTTAGATTTCATTGATTTATTAATAATGAGCAATCATTTCAGGTTAATTTACACTGAGTTATTAATAATCAACAATTATTTCATCTTATTTTAATTGGCATAATAATAAGTAATAATTTCACTGGTAACATTATAGTAAAAAAATATATATTTGGAAAACATATTTGGTTATCATTATCTACTTATAATAATAATTAATATTATTTTCACTGGTAAAATAAATTGATATGGTTATCATTAGGTACTTATAACAATAATTAGTAATAATTTCACTGGATAATAAAATTTATTTGTTTATTATTACTTATAATACTAATTAATAATAATTTTACTGGTATAATAAAATTTATTTGGTTATCATTACTTATAATAGTAATAATAATAATAATAATAATAATAATCCCGACTGCTACTCCTAATAATTAATAGTTTCATTGATAATAAAACAATAATCATTTCGCCATCAATCTAATGCATTTCTCTCATTTGCATTGATTATAGTGCCCATGATAATTGATATGAAAGTTTCGAGGAGCACGTTGACTATATTTCCTGCTAACTGTAAACTTGCGTGGTTTAACACTCACCTTTTGCTTGGATCCGGTGTGCAGTTATCAGCAGCACGCACAATCCGAGTATCGCTTTGGTCGCCATTCAGTTAATCTGGAAAGCAAACATCAACAAACAATTAGCATCTAAATATCGACAATAATTTTAGTTTTTATGCGTTATGCCATATCTAATGTTCTACGCTTTCTCGCATTAAATATTACCTAAATACATTCATTAGCATACAATTATTATAAAAAATGCATACCTATCTCTACAAATTTACATTACAGCTGGTAAATTGTATGGTTTTCAGATAACTTACACGTAATTATCAATTATCATTTGAATTTGTTATCAATTCGAATAAGTATTTTGTCTGTATGGAAATTTGAGATAGTCCCTGCCAGATAATCACTTTTCACATAAGTACCTCTTCTGTCCTGTCGGACTGATCAACAGATGTTTGATGATCAGAAGATTTGACTGATCAGAATGCAAATGCATCTATTGGATCATCCTAGTTTATTGAGGTACAATAGTGAGCTTAAAATCCCTGAGTGAAAATGCTGTTGCTTATTCCAAAGCACTTATGGTAGCAGTTATGGTTTA
Source organism: Othius punctulatus (assembly GCA_951805005.1). Classification (NCBI taxonomy): domain Eukaryota; kingdom Metazoa; phylum Arthropoda; class Insecta; order Coleoptera; family Staphylinidae; genus Othius; species Othius punctulatus. The sequence continues at coordinate 22,081,411 of OX638143.1, forward strand.
TTTCTTTGAGGTTTAAAACAGCTCCAGCCGTTTGGAGATGCATTATTATTGGTCCAATTCCAGCAGTGGGGGATTTTGGTTTTATGTCATAAGTGACATCTTATCTTATTGCATATTCTTATGATTATATCTCAATTCAAACAGTAATATTCTTAAATTTTGAACAAATCATCTCAAATATGAATGAATTTTCCAACTTCTGGCATGAATTTTCCTAATTTTGGCAGAATACTTTATGGGCTATATTTTTCATGTATTAAAGAGACTTCCGCAGATACGATGCTGAAGTCACAACAATTGAACAAAATATGTTGTAATTAACCAGTACTTATTGTATATTTTTATGGTTATATCTCAATTCAATCGTTAATATTTTTAAATTTTGAACAAATCATCTCAAATTTGATATCAATTTTCCAACTTCTGGCATGAATTTTCTTAATTTTGGCAGTATACTTTATAATTTGGAGGAAACGTCAAATTCTGCATCAATCTTTCTAATACAATCACAAATGTTTTGAAACGAAAATTTTACTTTTAATTATTTTAAACTTTGTTTAAAATTATCTTTACAACTTTCAATCAAATCCTAATTTCTGGACAAACTTTGTACCGCGATTTTTTATAAATTTTCCAAATTTCCATATATAGATGAATCTTCATGTCTAAAACGAGTTATGCAAATTTCAATTATAAACCATTTTAAAGTTTGCCATCTCAACTTTGAAGAATAGAAATAGAAACATAGAAAAGCACAGATTGAAACATATAAATGGATAAGATGTCTCCAAGTTTTGCAGATTAGATGCCAATAATTAAATTTGAGATGCATTTTTCCAATTTGTTGCAAGCAATTTTAAATCACATGATTTTTTTTAAATCTGGTAATATTAAAATCAATTTTTTTCGAAAAATGGTAGAAAAAAAATCAATAATCATTGAAATTGTGGCAGTATTTATCGAAATTTTGGCCAAGTATTTTAAAATTTAACAATAATAGTAGCTATTTCGACAATACTGATTAGAATTTTGACAATAATCATAGAAATTTGGATACTTAAATTAACATTTAGCAATAATAATTGAAATTTTGACAGAAATAAACGATATTTTGACAAATTGAAGTTTTGACAGAGAAATGAAATTTTGAGACATATAATTAAAAATTTGAAAGCACTAATTCCCATTTTGAAATTAATTATTGATATTTTGATAGTATAATTAAAATTTAAAGAGTAATCACTATTCATTTAATTTTTGACTATAATTATTGAAATGTTAACGAAAACATTGAAAATTTTCTAGCAGCAATGAAAATGAATTTAAGTATTGATATTTTGAGAGTATAATTGAAATTTAAAGAGTAATCATTATTCATTTAATTTTAGACTATAATAATTGAAATTTCAATGAAAACATTGAAAATTTTCTAGCAGCTATTGCAATTTTTTCATTATCAAAGTAAATTTTAATCGAAAAATTGAAGAAGAAAAATCCATTAAAATTGTGGCAGCATTTATTGAAATTTTGGGAGAGTAATTTAAAATTCAATAATAATGATAGTTGTTTTGACAATACTCATTAGAATTTTGACAATAATCATTGTAATTTGTATTCATAAATGAAAATTTAGCAATAATAATTGAATTTTCAATAGAAATTAACGTAATTTTGACATAATAAGTAAAATGTTGGCTTAAAAATGAAATTTTAAGAGGATCATTAAAAATTTGATAGAACTAATTGCAATTTGGAGAATAAGTCTTGATATTTTGAGAGAATAATTGAAATTTAAAGAATAATTAAATATATGTCACTATTTACTTCATTTTAGACTATAATAATTGAAATTTTAATGAGAACATTGAAAGTTTTCTAGCAGAAATAGCAATTTAGGCATTATAAAAATAAATTTTAACTGAAAAATTGGACAAAAAACCATAATCATTGAAAGAAATTGTGGCAGTATTAGATCAAATTTTAGCAGAGTAATTTAAAATTCAATAATAATGGTGGCTGTTTTGACAATACTCATCAGAATTTTGACCCTAATCATTGTAATTTGGATACGTAATTGAAAATTTGGCAGTAATAATTGAATTTTCAACAGAAATAAACGATATTTTATAATATCATAATAATATTCATAATAATTAAAGCAATTGCGTAGAGTTAAATTTTAAGAGATATCATTAAAAGTTTAATAGCACTAATTACAATTTTGACAATAATTATTGATATTTTGCGACAATAATTCAAATTTAAAGAATAATTTAAAATGTGATACTATTAATTTAATTTTAGACAGTAATAATTGAAATTTTAATGGAAACATTGAAAATTTTCTAAGACCATTTACAAAATCTATTTTAATTGAAATATTTCAAAAATCATTGAAATTGTGGCAGTATTTATTAAAATTTTGACAGATATGTTTAAAATTAGCCATAATAATGACGATATTGACATTAATCATTAAAATTAATCAGTTATAATTGATATTTTAAGAATAGAATATTTTAAATTTGAATAAAAAAAAATATTTAAGGGATACAATTGAAAATTGGTGGTAGTATTTACGGTTTTTACAAAAACTATACTATACTATACCATACCTTTGACAATAATTATTGAAATTTGGATACTTGAAAATTTGGCAACAAACATTGAAATTTTAACATAAATATGTTAGCAATGATTCGGTCATTAATGATTGGCTTCCTGTTGGTTTTTTATGGTATGGTAATTCCTATGGTATTTTAATCTTCGTAGCAAGTCATCCATCGATCATCATTAATGATATCTTACTACTATTTGACTATGATGCCAGACTATGCTATTATATTTTAAATATACAATTATGATTTCGTTTAAAGAAGAGTTTGATTTGTCGCAGCATTATTTGGTCATTAATGATTTACTATTCCTGAAGCATTTTATTCTTCGTTGCTTGAATTGTACAATAAGTCATCTATCGGTCATGATTAATGACTGGCAATTTTTATATTTTATATGTGCATATGTGCAGCAATATTTGATAATAATAATAATAATATGTGCAATGATGATTCCGTTCCAATATGAGTTTGATCTATCGTAGCATGATTCTGTCATTAATGGCATGTTATTCCTGTTGTATTTTAGTCTTCGTAGCTTTAATTGTAGAAAAATCATCCATCGATCATTATTAATGACATGCTATTACTATTTGACTATGCTATGCTAGACTATATTTTGCTATTATAATATATTATATGTGCAATGATTATTTCTTTGAAAGAAAAGTTTGATCTACCGTAGTTTATTCTTCGTTGCTTGAATTGCAGAATAAGTCATCGAATGATCATGATTAAAGACATGCAATTTGAATATTTTGTGGGTAGTGATGATTTTATTAATAGATGATTTTTACCTATCCTAGTATTATTCGGTGATTAATGACTGGGTATTCCTATGGTATTTACTACTACTATACCTACACTTTGACAATAATTATTGAAATTTGGATACTTGAAAATTTGGCAACAATCATTGAAATTTCAACATAAATATATATCTTGACAGAATAATTGAAATTTTCACAGAAAAGAGAAATTTTGAGAGATATAATTAAAAATTTGAAAGCGCTAATTTCAGTTATGGCTATAAATATTTCTATTTTAGAGAATAATTAAACAGGTGACACTATTAATTTAATTTTGGACATTAATAATGGAAATTTTGACATTGTTAAAATAAATTTAGATTCTGATTCAGAAGTTTTCTAACAATTATAGGAATATTTTGATTGATTTCCAAAATTAAGTTGAATAAGTATATCGTTTGCGGCCAATAGATTTAAAATTGACACCGCAGCATAACGAAACGCTCACGAATAAATTTTTACATTTACCTATAACAGCATGTTCTTCGCCTGGCAAACTACGTAATGGATAGAGTGAAATGAAAGGCACTGTATCATGATGGTTGTAGATCGATAACTCCCGAATATGTGAGCTCATCACTAGTGTACAATTTAAATATGACTATGGAGCGCTAACATGTGGTGTTCCTATATGTTATATAAGAATCAGTTATATGTAATATAACTTGACATACAGGGTGTGAATTTGAAAAGTTGTCAACGACTTTTTTTTATAGAACTAATGATTATTTTTAAAATTACTCAAAACCGTTGAGTGGGTGGTTTGGAGGGGGAACCAAAATGGCGTAGGTAGTGTCGACCGCCTACCCACCCTTCAAGCCACAGCCACCTTCATCTAAAAAAAAAAAAAAATGGCCCCTACTTGTGATACATCGTTGGAAAACTCTTGAAATCTGCTTTCCAGTCTTATTAATACAATATGATTTGGTTAACTAGTTTTGGAATTAAGTGCAAATAAAGAGCAAATGTATTTAATGTTTTAAATTCAAATAACATGTTAAAGTAAATGTTGGAAATGGCTTCCATTGTTTTCTAAGCAAAAATATAGGCTCCTTTCAAACGAATAAGGTAAACATTTTTGTTTTTTTTAATGGCAAGCAAAATTTACAAATTTTGGCCCACAAGCTGGTATAACGCCAATGTGTCTAATCGTAAATGCCAAAACCTTCATAATCTAGGATAACTGACCGTCCTAATGGCAAACCGCTGGCACATCATTGGCCATTCCTGACCAGTCGTCTCATTATCTTTCCGCGAGCGCCTCATGAATGCCAAGCAGCCGACCAGCTCACGCTGCAGGAGGATCGCGAAAACGTTACTGAATGAAAATCCACGCGCTGGTGCAACGGTACGCTGCGTGGGAAAGCGAATTAAATTACGAAAAGAAAAAAAACGCGACTCGAAAGTCGCCCGAGAATCGCGCATTGTTCAAACCTAACCGGAGTTACGACCGTGAGAATATCTTAATTATGGTTAATTGAAAAACTAGCGGACCGAGCGCGACGAATGAGGTGACAAAGTGCGCTTCGAGGCGTAATTGGGTTGGTAAAGACCTTGTCCTTGTGCCTAGTCCAACGCAACATTTAAGTAAAATGCATGTTTTTTTGTTGTTTTAAGATTGAAAAATCTAAAAGTTTTTAGTTACTCGAACTGATTTTAATAAATCGACAATATTTTCGATTGTGCGAGATAGAGACAGCCAGGAAATATGCGGAAAGGCTAGACAGAGAACTACAAAAAAAAAACAGGAACCGGAAGGAATAGAAGAAGGGTGGGTGCAATTAAGAGAATGCATAATTGATACGGCAAGTATATGTTGTGGTGTTAACAGTAAGACGAACAAGAAGCAGATAAAATGGTAGAATGAAGAAATAAGTATTGCAATGAGAGAGAAGAAAAAAGGCATGTATGAAGTATCTATCCAAACACAACCAGGAAGCCTACAACGAGTATCAAAGTAAGAGGAAAAAGCTAAGGAACATGTAATAGAAGCAAAGGTGAAAACATGGGAAGAGTTTGGAGAAATGTTGGAGAGAACCAGCAGAGAAAACCAAAAATTGTTCTATAAAATAGTAAAAGACAGCAGAAAAGGATGAAGATATAATAAACAAATAATAATAATAATAATAAGCACTTTTGCATTGTCGACCACATATTATTGTTTACATCTGAATCCTTCAAAACCTCTGGCCCAAAAGTCCTTCCCAAAATTTCTAACTGAATGAATTGGCATTTACCACCGAATCAAAGCGATTTCCGCATATAAAAATGTTGGCCGTGGGTTCTGCTCAACATCCGCGTGGTACTTACTGGCATCTTCCCAAAACGTACGGAAAGAGCCTGTTCCGGCCGGTTGCCTCATGCATATTCAGGCACACTTCTCATGCATTTTCATGAGCCCCGGCACGCTCAGAGGCGCTCCTTTCCGGACAACCAGGCGATAGGAAAAAGAGCGAGTTCCGCGAGGGCCTTGGCCGTTCTTATTCCTTCCCATTCCTCGCGGCGTTCCTTCGGTTGCGCAAGCCGAGCGTGGATGCAAATGTCAAGATTGTGTGTGCATTAATCAACGACAAAAACGTCGCCCGGTGGAAGGGGATTAATAATTAATGAGGTGTAACGGTTAAAACTTACGGTTACATGCTATTTGCATCGTCTACGTTTTAGGAAGTACGCAGAGCTGTGGGTTTTTGTTGCAGTTATTTATTGAAAATAGGCAATTGCATAGGATATTACCAGCTGGGAGTTAGCAGATCTTTGCTGCAGTTATTTGTTGATCATAGCTATTTGCATCAGGTGGGAGTTCTCAGGTTTTTGTTTTGATTTTTGTTTTTCAGATACGGTAGGGATTTTTAGATTATTCCAAGTTGGAGTTTTCCAAGTTTTCCCAAGAGATCAAAGACTTATATCGGGTTTTTGTTGTAGTTATTTACCGAAAATAGGCCATTGAATAAGATATTACCAGTTTGGAGTTAGCAGGTTGTTGTTGCAGTTATTTGTTGAAATAATAAAATATGCATAATAAAAAAAAAAAACAAAATGTTGAAAAATATAATAGATACTTGCATCAGGTGGGAATTCTTAGCTTTTTGTTGCTGTTATTTTTGAACAGATACTTGTAAGGAGTTTATTGCAAGTTGGAGTTTTCCAACTTCCAACAACCCAAGAGATCAAAGACTTCTACCGCAAAAACAATTATTGCCGACCGTGAATCGAACCAATTACAATTCTCATCTCAAATATCTTCAAAATATAAAATCAAAATCAAATCAAAATAAATGCACTACGAAATTTTTTAACAAAAATTGTATTACAACTTCTAAGCTGTTCAAATTTCTATGCCTCGACAGCTTCAAAGTAATTATCAAGAAATTTCTAAGCTCTTTTAAGGCTCGAAAGCTTCAGAATAAATGATCAACGAACTTCTAAGCTCTTCTAAGCCTCCATAGCTTCAGAGTAAATGATCATAACTAGGTCATTCCTTTAGTACATATTTAATATTAACATAACAGCACGTTCTGTAGACCAGCTGCAGATTACTATAATTTTGGACCAGGACTAAAAAGAACCATTTCCGACGTACATGGTTCGCATTTCCGCGTAATAACGGGCGATTTCTCGCCAATTAGCCGTGCAGGAACGAAGGTGAAACCCCAGACGATGGCGGCCAGCTCACCGGATTCCATTTCGCGACGTTCGCCGTCAGTCCAATTAACGGTACACTGAACCGAGATTTTCGTGTCGGAACACCACGCATCCACAATTACTCACCGTTCGACTGGAAAAAGAGAAGCAGCCGAGTTGGGTGTCAACGAGAGCCTCTTTTTTTTTGTACAGTTAGTTACGCTGCGATTTTGCACGTTACTGGAATTTGGTACGATGCAGGCGACGTGATTCCCAAAACTGGGTTAAAACTATACCAGAAAACCGGGATTGGAACGTAAGATGAATATAAAAATATGCTACAAATGCAGCAATTAAACAAAATTACCTACTACAAATTAGAGTATGACACAAAATATTTGTGTCTAGATATTGACAGTATTAAGTGTATTATGATTAATTTGGCGTTGAGGGTTAAGGCGCGGAGTTTTAATAGTTGCCCAGAAGAATATCGATAGAAGTATTTAGATCAGGTAGACAGAGTTGGATGTACAATGATGGTCATCAATGTCCACTAAGTATAGGATAAGATATCCTATAGGATATCCTATTTAATTATTATTATTTATCGACACACATTTATCGATACATTGCGGTGTCAGCGTTTTACATATATTTATCTTCACAATAAATTACATTTACATCTGTACACTTTTACACTATAATTATTTCTTTACAATTTGTTCCTGTGCTACATTACTCATTGTTTACATTGCTCCATTCTCAAAAAACTTCCATTCGGATCTATTCACCTTTAGCCTTTTTGCTTAAAAGTAAGTAAATTTTTGAAACCAAACAAAACATTCCATACAAATGAAACTATGAAATTGCTATATTATTTGAAACGTGTATATATACAATTGAAAATTTGACAGTAACAATTGAATGAGTGAATTGAAAAAAGGACATTTTCCAAAAATGACTTCATCACTTTTTTATTTATAGCATCAGGAATATTAAAAAAATATATATTTTATCTGTGAATGTGGACCAACTATAGCTACAAATTATCAATAATAACAAGTAACTTTTTTTGAAATACGAACTGTATGCCCAACACAAAACGTGTTTTTTTATTTTTTTATTTCCCAAAATCTTACTCTGGGGCAATCTGTCCATTTTTCAACCCACACAATCAATTGGAATTGTCACATAAATAATTGAAATTCTTAGACTAAAACTTGACTATATATTTTATCAGTGAGTATGTACCAACTATAGCTACAAATTATCAATAATAAGAAGTAACTATTCTTGAAATATGAACTGTATGCCCAACACAAAACGTGTTTTTTTTCGTTTTTAATTTCCCAAAATCTTACTCTGGACCAATCTGTCCCTTTTTCTACTGACACAATCAATTGGAATGGTCACAGTAATAACTGAAATTCTTAGACTAAAACTTGACTATATATTTTATCAGTGAGTGTGTACGAACTATAGCTACAAATTATCAATAATAAGAAGTAACTTTTCTTGAAATACGAACTGTATGCCCAACACAAAACGTGTTTTTTTTTCGTTTTTAATTTCCCAAAATCTTACTGTGGACCAATCTGTCCCTTTTTCTACCGACACAATCAATTGGAATGGTCACAGTAATAATTGAAATTCTTAGACTAAAACTTGGCTGAAAATTCTTTGACAATTTTACAGTAACAATTGAAATTTTACTAATAATTGAATTTTATTCAATTTATAAGTATAATTTTATTTGTTAATAAACTCTGAAATTTCGGTAGAATTAAAAATGTCGCAGTAATCATTACAATTTTGACACTGATAATTCAAATTTTTAAAGGTTTTTAAAGTAATCCATGTACTTTCAAGCGAAAAAATGAAAAATTTCACTGCAACAACTAATAACTTAAATTGTACACAAAAAAATTATAATTTGGCAGCAATCTTTCAATTTTAGGACAACTGAAACTCTGTTAATAATAATTTTAAAAAATACACGATAAATAATAAAATTACAGAAATAATTTTGAAACTTAACGAAATAAATCCGTGCAAATGAAACAATGACATTGAGAATTTGTTTAAAAATTTATAGAAACATTTAAACATTTGGTAGTAATATTTAGAATTGTGACTGAATTGTGAATTGAATAGTTTCTCAGTGTAGATCAGAAATTCTGACACAAAAAATTAAAAAGCTGACAATAAAATCTTTGAAAATTTGTCAACAATTTCCGAAATTCGGTAGAATTAAAAGTGTCGCAGTAGCCATTGCAATTTTAACACCGATCACTCAAATTTCTGAAGTAATCCATGTACTTTCAAGAGAAAAAATGAAAAATTTCACTGCAATAACTAATAACTAAAATTGTACATAAAAAATAACAATTAGGCAACAATCTTTCAAGTTTAGGAGAATTGAAACTTAAAAAAATTACAGCAATAATTTTGAAACTAAACAAAAAAAACGTGCAAATGAAACTATGAAATTGCGATTTTTTTTTTAATTTATAGAAACAATTGAAAATTTGGCAGAAATATTTAGAATTGTGGCAGTAATAGTTTCTCAGTGTATAATCAGAAATTCTTATACAAAAAATTAAAAACCTGACAGAAAAATCTTTGAGAACTATAATAATTTAAAAAAAAATACACGACAAATAATAAAATTACAGAAATAATGTTCAAACTAAACATAAACTATCCGTGCAAATGAAACTTTGAAATTGAGATTTTTTTTAATTTATAGAAATAATTGAAACTTTGGCAGTAATATTTGGAATTGTGACAGTAATAGTTTCTCAGTGTAGAATCCGAAATTCTTGCACAAAAAAAAAACCTGACAGAAAAATCTTTGAGAATTGGCAGTAACTATTGAAATTTTACCAATAAGTTATTGAAAATTTGCCAATAATTTCTGTAATTTCGGTAGAATTAAAAGTGTCGCAGTAATATTTGCAATTTTAACACTGATCATTCAAATTTTTGAAGTAATCCATGTATTTTCAAGAGAAAAAATGAAAAATTTCACTGCAATAACAAGTAACTAATATTGTACATAAAAAATAATAATTAGGCAATCTTTCAATTTTAGGAGAATTGAAACTTTGTTAGTAATAATTTAATAAAAATACACGATAAATAATAAAATTACAGCAATAGTTTTGAATCTAAACAAACAAAAAAACCGTGCAACTGAAACTATGAAGTTGAGAATTTTGTTTAAAAATTTACAGAAACATTTAAAAATTTGGCAGAAATATTTGGAATTGTGAAAGTAATAGTTTCTAAGTGTAGAATCAGAAATTCTTATACAAAAAATTAATAACCTGACAATAAAATCTTTGAGAACTGGCAGTAATAATTAAAACAAATACACGATAAATAATAAAATTACAGAAATAATTTTTAAACTAAACAAAACCTATCCGTGCAAATGAAAGTTTGAAATTGAGTTTTTTTTTAAATTTATAGAAACACTTGAAAATTTGGCAGTAATATTTGGAATTTTGACACTAAAAGTTTCTAAGTGTTGAATCAGAAATTATTATACCAAAAATTGAAAACCTGACAGAAAAATATTTTGAGAACTATAATAATTAAAAAAAAAATACACGCAAATAATAAAATTACAGAAATAATTTTGAAACTAAACAAAAAAAAACCGTGCCGATAAAACTATGAAATTGAGATTTAAAAAAATATATATATATATATATAGAAACAATTGAAAGTTTGCAAGTAATATTTAGAATTGTGGAAGTAATAGTTTATTAGTGTAGAAGCAGAAATTCTTTTACAAAAACTTAAAAACCTGACAGAAAAATCTTTGAGAACTTGCAATAACTATTGAAATTTTACCAATAAGGTATTGAAAATTTGTCAATATTGTCAAAATTAAAAGTGTCGCAGTAATAATTGCAATTTTAAGACTGATCAATCAAACTTTAAGTACAGTGAAGTTTTTCTGTAATAACTAACAATGTACCAAAAGTACTTAAACTTAAAAACATGCAGCCCTTGACTTGTAAATGAATGCTGTTAACACAAATTATTCTTATAAAATTATATAAATAATTGTTAAGTATCGCAAGAGTTGGTTTTAATTTATGACCTTCACCAGAAAGTGAAAACATAATTTATGGTTGTTATATTATTACATTTATAAAAGTACTTACTGGTAAAAAATTATTTTTATTTTATTTTATTATTTATTTTATTTCACCCGACTAGTTTCGGTTTTTTAAGAAACTATCATCAGAGGCATGATTTGTTTTTTAATTGAATTCTGATATTTGAAAGTTTCAAATATCAAAATTCAAATTAATAACAAATATTTATCATAAAAATAAGATCAGGATACATCAATATTAAAATACATGTCATGTCTCTGATGATGGTTTAAAAAAAACAGAAACTAGTCAGGCGAAATAAAATAAAGAAATAATAAAATCAAATAAAAATAATTATTCAACAACAAGTAATTTTATAAATATAATATTAGAATCATCTTAAATACATAACTGGTATTTTATGGATAAAACCTTAAACTAAATGAAAAAATAATTATATGGAGAAAGTAACATTATTACACATTTTTAATGATAATCTTATGCCAAATAATGTGTTAAAGTAGTAGTAATAGTACATACTTTATTGGGCTATCGACCTAAACGGTTTCTTAAAATTTCGTACAATACTGGGAAAACATTATGAATTATCGGATCATCTTAATGATATTATTATTATGCCAAACAAGGTCTTAGTAGTAATAGTACAATCTTTATTAGACTATCGACCTAAACGGATTTTTTTCTATATGGAGAAAGTAACATGATTACCCATTTTTAATGATAATTTTAATATGTCATCCTGCCATCATAATGATACTATTATTATGCCAAAAAATATCTTAGTAGTAGTAGTACATACTCTATTAGGCTATCCACCTAAACGGTTTCTTAAAATTTCGCGCAATACTGGGAAAATATGAGTCATTGTGTCATCTTAGTGATATTATTATTAAGCCAAACAATGTCTTAGTAGTAATAGTACAATCTTTATTAGACTATCGACCTAAATGGTTTCTTAAAATTTCTTATTTATAGACCAAACCGAGAAAATATTAGTTTTACATGTTACCAAACCGATTGCATTTGCAGCATTTTATCAATTAACATTTCGATATTAAATAATAATAATAATCGTATTTCTGTCAAATATTTATCAAATCTTGAAGTTTAGATATCAATATTATGATGTATTATGTATACAATATTATGTATCAATATTATAAAGAATCAATATTATGATTTCTACATCAAAATCGGTTGGTAATGAATTTTTAGTTTATTCATTTAAAACTTATGCCTTCCCTTCTTTCACCATTAATCATATGTATGTAATATATGCATTATCTTGGCGATGCTCCTTAAAGCAATAAAAACTAACCATTAATAACATTAATCAAATATATCTGTCGCCTGTAATACAAGTGGCTTACTATTTTTATAATCAAATATTGATAAATACATTAGTATGATTAATTGTTGCTGGTTGCTGACTTTCACTGCATTTTTATTAGATACTTTCTTTTAGTTATTTCATGAATATCAAAATATTGACATACATATTATGAATGCAGATATAAATGTAATAATTTATTCGTGAGCGTTTCATTATGGTGCTGCGTCAATTTTAAATCTATTGGTCGAAAACGTTGTTCTTGTTCAACTTAATTTTGGAAATCAATCAAAATATTCATATAATTGCTAGAATTGCTTCTGAATCAGAAATATTTCGAATCGAAATTTTCGTATCTTTTATTTTTGTTGCGAATGTCACTACATTGTTTTAGTAATTTTATGGTATTTGTATCGAGGCTCATGTTAAAAAATATATTATTATTATTTATGGTGTGTGATAGCACCCTCTGATTTTAAATTACGAACCTTACGAACCTTTATTGTTTAATGCTTTAATCTCTATATATGATATTTTTTAATATTAATTGTTCCTTTTGATCTGAGTAAGTTGTATGATCTTAACACGCATTTCTTAAATTTCTTTTCTTTTCTATTCTATTATTTTTTGTAATTTTCCGGAATTCTATCTAATTTTCCCTATGCAAATTATATCGATTTCTCTAGAGATCTTTATTTTATTTATTATTTAATCAGCTATCTTTCTATATTTCGGTGTAAGATCTTTAAGAAAATTAAAATAAACATTTAGTTCGATTCAATTATGTTTCTTTGTCCTCCGCACATTTATCAAATTTTCTAGATTTTCTTAATATTCATCGTTTAGTTTTGAATGTATGCTTCAGAGATAATCTAATTTTGGGCTTTTTGTAATATGTTTATACAAATGTTTATAAAACTTCGAAGGTTTATAGGAAGTCATTTTTATTTTACTGAACTGTTTTAAGATAAATCTGAAATTTTGTATGAAGTATTGATGTATGAAGTACTTATTTCAACGATCTAATTTTCATCAAACTGATAACTTGTAAAACGTACTTCAATATTATTTGAATGAAGATATAAGTACAAAAAAATACCACAAATTTCGAAATTTCAACAATCTAATTTTCATCAAACTGATTTCTAGCAAAACTGAAAACCTTATGTAGGTATGAGACTGAATAAACAAGTTTGTACGTTCTGCGTGCTCGCGCTCAAAAGAGTATTAACTCACGCTCGAACGCCCTGAATTTTTGCACCATTTTGCCCTGAGGCAGTCGCGTACGTAACCGAAACGTTTCGACATGCTTTCGAGCACTTCGATTTACGCGTTCTGTCTCCGCCCGAGTGTTTCGGAAAGGCGGAAAATGGCACAGCTCCCAGACAAAATCGCATTTTTTTGGGTGGGCCCTTTGCCATGGTACGGATATGTGGGTGCTCAAACGTGGTTCCTGCACTGCAGGAGCGGGTTCAAAGCCTCTGCATTGTGCACAATATGAATAAAAATATGTAGGCATTGGGTTTCACCTAAGAGCAGACACAGCGTGACCGATTAGGCCAGACGAGCCTCGATTGAGGTCATCGGAGCGGTTACAGGTGTAAACTGGGAAATTTCTAGTCGGTAGTGTGTTTCGAATAATGTAATGTGCCGTTGCTGCGGGAAAATAACAGAATTGTAATATTTGACTCGTACATTGTAAATATGTTAATAACCTCTGAGAATCTTTCTTGTGATATGCTTTTTTGTGTTTTTGTAACTATAATATTAGATTCGTGTACAGTACACCTGAAACTAATTCTACTGAAAATTTGACAAAGTTTCAGTATTAAATAAGAGAGAAAATCAAACACGTAACTTTCTCCATTGACAATTATGGGTTAGCTATTACTGAATTTTCTGAAAATTTATTATATGCACATTTGATATTAGATTCGTGTACACTACACCTGAAACTAATTCTCCTGAAAATTTGACAAAGTTTCAGTATAAAATAAGGGAGAAAATCAAACACTTAACGTTCTGCATGGACCAGTATGGGTCAGCTATTACTGAAATTTTTGAAAATTTATTCTTTGCAAATTTGATATTAAATCTGTGTAAATCACTTCTGAGATACCCTGTATATTTATTTCTGATTCCATAATATATAATCCTGATTCCTAGGATTATTATTATTATTATTATTGTTCTTATTCATATTTCAACAGACGTGTTACCACATGTCGTAATTCAAATTTATTATCAACTCTGTTCCAGAAATCTGTTTAAATACATAATTTTTATCAGAAATAACGTAACAACAAAGCACGCAGCTTCTATTCACCTCACCTGAATGTATTATTGCGCTCGGCTAACCTTCTTCTTCCACGCTATTGTAATGGTATCCCAAAGAAACGATCAACAATAAGACAGGTGATTCCCACGCGTAAAGTTCTTGTTTACTTCCAACATCACAGTTCACTTCAGAATAGAACGCGCTTTGCTACATTCTACCGTAATAGCGATTGCGTCAATATTTACTGCGTCGTGCAGTAATTTGATAAAAAGTAACCTTCAATAAACTACTAACAGCAAAGGAATGAAGAAAATTCGCTAGAAAGTAGACAGTTTTACCGATTAAATCGTTATAATTTCATTATAATAATATTTATTAATAGAACATTGATAAGTTATATTGAAAAACGCATTGGTTTTGATTAAATAAAATTTGCGAATAATACGTACATTGCGTGGCTAAAGTCTGGAACAAATTAATTAAAACGTAGTGTTTTATTCAGTGTTTATTTGAATTACGACGTAGTAAATGTCCCAACCATCTTAATGATGTAATTGAAAAGGTTAAATTTTTTTTTTGTACTCATGCATTGGTTGATAATGTTTGAAAAAATACTACGATTTTTTTTGACAAAATCAGTACCGTAGCAGTACAGATTACTGCAATTTCATTGCGTGTAATAGCACCATAGACTTTTTTCTTAATGGAAACCTCATTTTTTTGTCAATTTTGCCAGATCCTGTCAAAATACTAGAAAAATCAATTCAAAAAGATCAGATCTTTGTCTTCATATTCTGATTTTCAGATTAAATATATCAAACATTAGAGTACATTTTACAAGAAATCAGATTGACGAACATTAGATCGTTAAAATTTTGAATTTTTTAGTATTTTTTTAGAGTACGTTTTACAAGAAATGAGCTTGATGAACATTAGATCGTGGAAATTTTTAAATTTTTAATATTTTCATGTATGTACTTATATCATCATTTTAATAATGTTGCAGTCAATTTTACAAGAAATCAGTCCGATGTAAATTAGATTCTAGAAATTTGGATTTTTTTAATATCTTTATGTAGTTCCATCATGATTCTAATAATTTTGTAGTACGTTTTACAAGAAATCAGTTTGATTAAAATTAGATTTTTTAAATTTGGAAAATTTTGTAATTTTATGTAACTACTTCATCATCATAATCATTTTTGTCGCCACTTCTTATTGAAAACTTCTCTCATACTCCATTATATGTATTTTGATTAGAAAGAGTTTTCAACGTGCAAAGTACCTACCAAAGTAAATTCTACATTGTCGTCTTCTTCATTATTGGCTTACGATATGTATACATGTTCGAGAAAAATCCGAAAATTTTAAATAAGAATATCTTATAAAACAGTTCAGTAAAGTTTAAATAACTTCCTATACACGTCGAAGTTTTATAAACATTTGTATACAAATATTCAAAAACCCAAAAATTGGATTATCTCTGAAACATATAATCAAAACTAAAGGATACACTGTCTTTGTAGCATTTACACATTTGTATTATTATATTACAAAAACCTCAAAATTGGATTATCTCTGAAACATACAATCAAAACTAAAGGATAAAATACATATTTTCCTAAATCGGTGATATAGTTTAAGACAATCTAGAAAATGTAATAAATATGCAAACAAATATAAATAAATGAAAAACAGAGAAACAACTTGCTATGTTTTACCACAAAATGTGTATTGCTAATAGACATATGCAGTAAAATAACGACTCAAGTTTCGACTTCTTACGGTCATTTACAATTGTCACTTTGTCATTTTTCACTTAAAAATGACCGAAAGAAGTCGAAACTCGAGTCGTTATTTTATTGTATATGTCTATACAGCAATAAACATTTTATGGTAAAAACATAGCAAGTTATTTCTCTGGTTTTCAATATGGACTACTACTTACGTAGTCAAGGTCGAAACCATCCTGAACATTAGAAATAAATTAATCAAATTGAATTATTATTTTAAGAATAATTGTAATTGGATAACATGGAATAATTTCAAATAACTTTACAGTTTATGAATTCACATTAGTGAATATAAACTGTTTACCTGTGATACGTTTGATAAATCATTCTACATCAAGACTATTTTATGTTTCTTAAAGATCTGTAGAGAAATTCGAATACATTTTCCTAGATAAATTTCGATAGAATTTCAGAAAATTACGAAAAATTACTAAAACAATGTTGTGAAATTGGCAACAAATAATAGATTGAAAATTTCAAAAGCTATTTCAATATTAGCTGTATTGTGTACTTAGCTAAGAATAGCTAAGAAGTAGCTAAGAATAGTCCAGATACAATCTGACAAGTCAAAAATGTCAATCAATAGTCAATAATTGGTATATAAAATTTGCTGATAATCCCTAATAATCCCAATATTCCAACAATTACGTTAAATTGTTAGTAACATTGAAATAACTCTCGATAAATTTTCCATGCTCTATTTGTTATCAATTTTGACAAATCCTGCCAAAATATTAGAATAACCATAAAATTAAATTAAAATCTGGATCTGATCGTTGTCTTCATATTCTGATTTGCAGATTCATTTAAAAATGAGACTACATTTTACAGGAAATCATTTTGATGAATATTAGAGCGCTGAATTTTCGAATTTTTTAGGATTTCTGTATATACTACCATTTTAATAATCATTGTAACAGTTTACATGGAAACATTTTAAAGCTAGCCGAAACGCAAAATTAAAAAAAAATACATAAAATCACATAAAATAAATCTAAACCTCCGAAAAGAATTGAAAATGACTAAATGAAATCACTAAATTAAGTTAATGTTTTGTTTTGTTTGAAGTACCAACCATTTGTTTCCAAGCGATTTTTGATAGATCTTTCAATTTACATAAACATTTTAACCTCTTACATGAGTAAATTTTCGAGTAAAGCGCAATGATTAATTGAGAATTAATCGCAATCGGAGAACTTAAATTTAATTGATCCCAAAAATATCAAAATCTCTGGTGCTAAGCAAATGAAATTATTAAATTTATTAAATTTAGTGTTATCATAAACATTGTATCATCTTACATAGAAAATTTTCGAGCAAGGAAAAAGTATGGAACGAATTTGTTTTAATTATTTTCGAAATTTTGCAATTTTCTGAAGATATTTCAGTAGACTTAAGCATTTTAAGACCTTACATAAAAAAAATCGTGGAATGCAAAATTGGGGAATGAAAATTTGATTGTTCATAAAATATAAATCAAAAATTCTAACGCTGTGCAAATAAAATGAGTTAATTATGTGAAACACCATGGATTTAACTGGGGACGAATTTTTTTATTTATTTTTTATTTGCAATTTTTGTTAGATCTTTTAATTGACATAAACATTGTAACACCTTAAACAGAAAATTTTCAAGCAAAGTAAAATTGAGTAACGATTTTTTAAAATAATTTTTCGAAAATTTGCATTTTTTTGTAGATTTTTAGTTAACATAAGTATTTTAACACCTTATACAGAAAATTTTCAAACAAGGAAAATTTGGGAACGAAAAATTGGTAGATTCACAAGAGATAAATCAAAAACTCTAACGCTATGCAAATAAAATGATTTGATTAGTGAATCACCATGGATTTAATAGGAGAACGAATATTTTATATTTTTCTTAATTTGCAATTTTTGTTAGATCTTTCAATTGACATAAACATTTTACAGCCATAAACAGAAAATGTTCGAGCAAGAGAAAATTGGGGAACGAATTTGTTCCATTTTTTTCGAAAATTTGCAACTTTTGGTAGATCATCAGTTGACATAAGCATTTTAACACCTTATACAGAAAATGTTCGAGCAAGGGAAAATTGAAGAACGAAAATTTGATTGTCCACAAAAAATAAATCAAAAACTCTAATGCTATTGAAACAAAATGATTTACTTAAGTGAATCACCAAGGATTTAATTGGGGAACGAATGTTTTTGTTTCATTTTTTGAAAATATGCAATTTTTGTTAGATCTTTCAATTGGTATAAACATTTTAATACCTTACACAGAAAATTTTCGAGCAAGGTAAATTGGGGAACGATTTTTTTTTTTCGAAAATTTGAAAGTTTTGGTAGGTATTTCAGTTGACATAAACATTTTTACACCTTCTGCAGTAAAATTTCGAGCATGGATAAATTGGGGAACGAAAATTTTATTGCCCAGAAAAAATATATCAAAAACTCTGACGCTATGCAAAGAAAATTATTTAATTAATTGAATCACCATGGATGTAATTGCCGAACGTTTTTTATTTTTTATAAATATGCAATTTTTGTTTGATCTTTCAATTGACATAAACATTTTAACACCTTACACAGAAAAAAATCGAGCAAGGAAAACTTAGGGAACGAAAATTTGATTGTCCAGAAATATAAATCAAACTCTCACGCTATACAATAACATGATTTAGTTAAGTGAATCACCATGGGTTTAATTGCCGAATGTTTTTTTTATTTTTTTTGAAAATTTGCAATTTTTGTTGGATCTTTTAATTGACATATACATTTTAACCCTTAAAAAGATAATGTTCTAGCAAGGTACAATTGCGGAACGATTTTTTTTTCCTCATTTATTGCAATTTTTGCTAGATCTTTCAGTAGACATAAGCATTTTAACCTCACAGAAAAGTTTCGAGTAAGAGAAAATTGGGGAACGAAAATTTCATTGAACACAAGAAATAAATCAAAAACTCAAACGCTAATCAAATAAAATGATTCAATTACGTGAATCTCAATGGATTTAAAAAATGCGTTATTTTGCATAATATCTGTCTCTAAACTCTGATGTCTCAAACACAGGTCGCAATATATAAAAATATTGAGGATATTGAGGATGTTGAGGATATCAAGGATAATGAGCTAGAGATCCCTACAATGTAACTAATAATAGAAACAGCTAAAAAAAAAAATTGAAACAGAAACTAAAATACAAGCCTAACATCAGGGAACACAACAGGGAATATACAGGGTGATTTTTAATTGGTGTAAAAAACTCTGCCATCTTGTTTGTGACGTAATTTTGAGATAAAAGTATCATATCGATATAGGTCATATTCCCATTAATTACAACACAAGAACAAAATAAAGTAATACAAACATCAGCGATGTAGAAATTAGATGTGTATTAGATTAAAGTGTACGTTACTTGATAGCATCACATTCTGATGTCATATGCATTCATGTTATGAATAATATGACATTTTTTAAACCTGAATATCGGTAATTCAGAATATCTATGTCAGCATAAAATCAAATGTCTTAAAATTACCGAAACAAACAATTTAAATATATATACTCAATAAATTATAATATGTTGTAGTTCCGTAAATAATGGAAATATAACGCATGTTCATATTTTTATCTTAAAATGACTTTCTGAACAAGCTGACAAATTTTTTACACCAATTATAAATCACCTGTATATAAAAAAAAATATGCTTCAGGGAATCTTTTTTTGCTGTTAAATTTCTTAATAATCGGATTATACTTTAAAATAGCTTATGACTCAAATGGGAAATTTACGTTTCTTTAAAAGCATAACGATTAGCGGCGTGGTTAAACTGAAACACGACTTTACCTATAAATGTCCTTACGGTATTGTGCAATTATCCGGTCATTCCTTGATAAAGCTGCTGCTACCAACGGAATGACGTACGGTAATGCAGCAATTATTTACAGCGGCTCGTATAGATAAGGCTCGTGTAGGTAAGCGGAAATGTTCCGTATGCAAATATCACAGTCATTATACGTTTTATAGGAAGTGGATGGGCTCACAGCTGAAAACGATATGTAATTGCACTCAAAAGCTGAAAATTTAGACGAAATTATACAAATTTTTTGCAACCGTTAATTATGATAATGCGAGAGGCGATAATAATCATAGGTTGTGGTTTTAATCAGCTGAAAACGATAATTGCACTCAAAAGCTGAAATTTTAGACGAAATTATCAAAATTATTTGCAAGCGTTAATTACGAAAAAGCAAGAGGCGATAATCATGAGGTTGTGGTATTAATCAGCTGAAAACGATAATTGCACTTACAAGCTGAATTTTAGACGAAATTATCGAAATTATTCACAACCGTTAATTATGAAAAAGTGAGAGGCGATAAATATAAGGTTGTGGTTTTAATCGTTGTAATACTAACATTGTACAGGGTGTCCCAAGAGTAAGGAATAAATTCATTATGTTCAAAATTGAAAATAGTGTGAAAAAATCCTCAAATTTCTAATTTTGCATTCGCCAAAATTTCATAAAAGTTCATAAACCTGCCAATAAGTTCATCCTATTTCATTATATTTCATAAATTTCATAAATTTCATAAACATGCTTATAATTTTATTCAATATTGAATTTCACTAAATTTCGTGAACAATTTTGTTACAAAACAAACATTTGCCAAGAATATTTCTTGACATGTAGAACATTTTACCACATTGCATAAAATTTTCGAATAAAATTTTGTGCAATCAGAACATTTGGTAAAATGCAAAATGTGGATCATATTGTTTTTCATAAATTGATGCAGTTGACATTAATTTGAATAAAATCTCAAGATATTTTATAAACTTGCCAAAAATTTTATTCAATTTTGTTGTATTTCCCTAAGTTATTAAAAAATTTCCAATATTTTTATTCAATATTGTTGTATTCACTAAATTTCATCAGATGTCGTGAATTTTCTAACAATTTCGTTAGAAAATGTTCTGTCAGAAAATGAAAGTGTCAAGAAATATTCTTGGCACGTAGATTGTTTTATCAAGTTGCATGAAATTTTCAGAATTTTCGATTAATTTGTGCAATCAGAATATTAAATAAAATGAAAAATTTGGAACATATTGTTCTTTAAAAGGTAAATAAAACACTTGGTTTAAAGTTTCACGGAATTTATAGATCACTCTACAATCGTTTCGGCAGTAAAGCCATTCTCAAGAGTACACGTTGTACTAAATATCTATAATTTATAAATTCCATGAAACTTTAAACCAAGTATTTTATTTACCTCTTAATTAATGTTTCACCAAGTGGTAACGACAAATATATTTAATTTAATATTGTTCATTTCATAATTTGATACATTTGACACTAAATTTCAACCAATCTCATGATAATTCATAAACTTGTCAATATTTTTTTCAATTTTTGCTCTATTTCATTAAATTAATTCATCCAATCTTCATCAAGATTGTATTCATAAGATAAAAGCTTGCCGATTGTTTTATTCAATTTTGTTGTATTTAACTAAAATTGATCAATTTTGGGAATTTTGCAACAATTTCGTTAGAAAATGTTCTTAAGTGTATAGAATATTTGCTGACATGTGAAATATTTAGCAATTTGCAGGAAATTTTCAAAATTTTCGAGTGTTTTGTGCAATCAGAACATTAAATGCATAATGCAGAACATATGGTTTTTCATAAATTGATAAGCTTAACATCAAATATCAATAAAATCTTATGAAATTCCACAAACTTGCCAATATTCTTATTCAATTTTGTTGTATTTCACTAAGTTTCATCAAATTTCGTAAATTTTCTAACAATTTCCTTAGAAAATGTTCTTAAGTGTCAAGAATATTTCTTCGCATGTAGAATAATTTATCAAATTACATGTAATTTTAAAAAATTTCGAGTGTTTTGTGCAACAGAACTTTCAGTAAAATGCAAAATGTAGAACATATGGTTTTTTCATAAATCGATAAGTTTGACATCAAATATCAATAAAATCTTATGAAATTCGACAGACTTGCCAATATTCTTATTCAATTTTATTGTATTTCACTAAGTTTCATCAAATTTCGTAAATTTTCTAACAATTTCGTTAGAAAATGTTTTTAAGTGCTAAGAATATTTCTTCGCATGTAGAATAAATTATCAAATTACATGTAATTTTAAAAATTTTCGAGTGTTTTGTGCAATCAGAACTTTCAGTAAAATGCAAAATGTAGAACATATGTTTTTTTCATAAATTGATAAGTTTGACATCAAATATCAATAAAATCTTATGAAATTCCACAAACTTGCCAATATTCTATTCAATTTTGTTGTATTTCACTAAGTTTAATCAAATTTCTTAAATTTTCTAACAATTTCGTTAGAACATGTTCTTAAGTGCCAAGAATATTTCTTCGCATGTAGAATTATTTATCAAATTACATGTAATTTTTAAAAAAATCGAGTTTTTTGTGCAATCAGAACTTTCAGTAAAATGCAAAATGTAGAACATATGGTTTTTTTCATAAATTGATAAGTTTGACATCAAATATGAATAAAATATTATGAAATTCCACAAACTTGCCAATTTTCTTATTCAATTTTGTTGTATTTCCTAAGTTTCATCAAATTTCGTAACTTTTCTAACAATTTCGTTAGAAAATGTTTTTAAGTGCTAAGAATATTTCTTCGCATGTAGAATAATTTATAAAATTACATGTAATTTTAAAAAAAAATCCAGTGTTTTGTGCAATCAGAACTTTCGGTAAAATGCAAAATGTCGAACATATGTTTTTTTCATAAATTGATAAGTTCGACATCAAATATCAATAAAATCTTATGAAATTCCATAAACTTGCCTATATTCTTATTCAATTTTGTTGTATTTCACTAAGTTTCATCAAATTTCCTAAATTTTCTAACAATTTTGTTAGAAAATGTTCTAAAGTGTCAAGAATATTTCTTCGCCTGTAGAATAATTAATCAAATTACATGCAATTTTTAAAAAAATCGAGTGTTTTGTGCAATCAGAACTTTCAGTAAAATGCAAAATGTAGAACATATGGTTTTTTCATAAATTGATAAGTTTGACATCAAATATCAATAAAATCTCATGAAATTCCACAAACTTGCCAATATTCTTATTCAATTGTGTTGAATTTCACTAAGTTTCATCAAATTTCGTAATTTTTTTAACAATTTGGTTAGAAAATATTCTTAAGTGTCAAGAATATTTCTTCGCATGCAGAATAATTTATCAAATTACATGTAATATAAAAAAAAAACGAGTGTTTTGTGCAATCAGAACTTTCAGTAAAATGCAAAATGTAGAATATATATATTTTTTTCATAAATTGATACACCATTGTAGTTTTTAACGGCTCGTATAAAGATTTTTTTTCTTACTTTTGGGACACTCTGTATGCATATAGACATATACAGGGTGACTCACGTTTCAGTACTCAGTCCATTAATTTTATAAATTTAAACTGATATAACAACATTTCGTTGTAGAACGCAGAGGGGTAAACGCCTTATCAAAAATAATAACGCCGAATCAAAATTTTCGAAAAATGAAGGATTTCGCTCCTCGATATCAGGTTTTATAAAGTGGTGACTCACATTTAAGAACTCATTTCATCAATTTTGTAAATATAAACTGCTGTAATAAAATGTTGTTGTAGAATGCAGAGGCAGTAGACTCCTTATCAAAAATAATAACACCGAATCAAAATTTTCGAAAATTGAAGGATTTCGCTCATCGATATCAGGTTTTATAAAGGTCACACATAATTTAACAATTCATGATATCACCGGTTTCATTTCCACTTCATACAAGCATCAAGACATTTGATCGATTACATGTTTTTGCTGCTACACAACAAATAAATAAATAAAATAAAATAATCATAAACTTCATAAGATTGTAAATTGAGCTGCTTCCTAGTTGTAATTTATATTTGTATGCAAATTCATATCTCAACACGCTCATGTTGAAATAGGTGGAAATATATTTAAATAAGTCCAATTTAAATGTATTAAAACAATTAAATATATTGCGGGTACATCTGCATCTTCCCATATTTTTTTTTACATGCTTAATGGCCGAGCCAATTGTAAATTGTACACGGTGCGGTGGGAAAATTTGCCATGATACCGCATTAATTGCATTAACATTATTCCCTCGTTTATCATGCGGCTGTATACGTGATATGCATCCTGAATTCATTACCGCACTGTACGTTTTATGGTGTTTCAATAAAAATTAAGTGCTATCAGATTTTTAAATTAATTTCTGCCCGATTCATATGCATAGCAGCGCCACATGTCCATCAAAATAAATATAAGCACCAAACTTATTACTGTCATTTACTCTTAATAATATCATTAAATATGTCGCGCACATTCTAATGCTCGCATGGTTTTAACGATTTTATAATTCTTCTACTCTTCTAAAGTTCACATAACACTAATTATTATTCTTATAATTCTGCTATTCACAAAGAAAATTTAGGCTTCCTAATGAAAAATTTACTACACTGGAACATTTTTGGGCCATGTGTGTTTAGTGACTCATTTGAATCTACAAATACGTGCCATTTGAAAGCACAAGAAGCAACTGACCAGTTTTGATTTGAAGATTACACACTTCAAACGAAATTGTATTTGGCTTCAAAATTAGCCGCACAATGCCGAGTGTTTTAAGGTGCGGAGAGCACAAAGCTCTCTGCTCATTCCTGCCAATTTAAATCATCGCCTTCGTGAGATCAGTTCGAGAATTCCGCGGCGATTGCGTCACGTGCACACTTCTTCGGCGCAAATTTATGCCGTGATTAAGTTCCACTCGCTGTTAACAATCAATAAAATCTTGTTAGCAATGGCTTATTTATAATTATTAAGTAAGAATCTCGTCGATGACCACATTTTACAACAATTCTTGGATAATAGTATTATGGGGGGAAAACTGAAATGCATCGAATTATTTAGTAAAATAATTTATTTTCGCTAGTTTGACCGTATCTAAACACATCTAAATGTTGAACGATTGTAATAAATTGGTGGCGAATGAAACGTTTTCCCCAACAAAATATTTAAATATATATTTTGTCCTATTATTCCTCCTTCAAACAAAGTCAAGAAAATCTTTTCTCCGTATTTTACCCAATTTCGCCTAAAGTAAAAAAATTACCCAAAAGCGAAAAACAATATTAATAAATTTTGTTCGTACTTTTTGTACTTTTCGTCCTTTTTGATACTTCTTAAGTTTATACTTTTTGTAGTAAATTATTCCTAAAATATACCCCAAAATATCCCGTAGGCCCAACATACTCGCAACAGCTCGCTCGACCGGAAGTAAGTAGCGAAAAATCGGTCTATGTAATCGTTATGGAGAAATTGTTCCAGAACTCTCCTAGCCCCACTACTACCATAGATATGGCCCTTAACGCCTTAATTTCCCAATGATCTAATTCTTAGTGCCAATGTCTAGTCCTAACGCCTAATGTCTAAAATATGCCCTAAAATATCCAACGCTCAATGCTCCTAGCAATCAACGCCTTGCGTAAAATTAAGAAAGTGTTTTATCACAAGGGGTTTACCCTAGAATCGTATAAATAATAAAAACTGTTGTGAGATTATGAACTGATGATTGTGTGTTATTTATAATTATTAAGTAAGGAAATTAATCGGTGGGTCACGTGCTAATGTGTGTCGAGCGTTAGTTCAACGTGAAAACTAGCCGCACAATCAAGAATAAATTATAGATAAAAAGTGCCTGCCGTAACAGTTACCAGTTTTTTTTTCTCTTTTTCTTCGCTCTTGGCGCGTCGTCCATTCAGGTGTTTACATGCGTGTGTCGCGCGGGTCGAACCCATGACCTCTTTATTATTCATTCCATCATTCTCGGTTACCGCGTAATTATAATAATTTGTATGGCAAATTGCGTTTGACACCAAATAAATTATGATTATAATAACAGGTGTTTATTTTGGCATAATGAAATAACAGTGACAATTTGTTTTTAGTTTTTGTTTAATTCTAGGCCTACCCATTGGTATGAGGAGAGTTTGTTTTCCGGTTTTAACAATTTCCTGTCCATTTCTTCCTGTGCAGTGTTGGCTGTTAGATTTCTTCACATTCTTTTTCTATTTTCTCTGCCCTTGTCTCTGATTCTATCATTACATGTTTTTCTTCATATGCATCTTGGTCTTCATATGTATTTTTTCATGCTTCTCGTTTTTTTCCCCATTCTTTTTCAATTTTCTTTGCTTATTCGTTATTCTCTGATTCTATCATTCCATGTTTTTCTTGCTCATCACTTGCAGCGTTTTTCGCACTTCTAGTCTTATTTCTTCCCATTCTTAACAATTTTCTCTGCTTCTGACTCAGAATCATCAGTGTCACTGATGCAGCAGACTGACTCAGAATGACTCAGAAGATGAAGCAGAGAAAACTGAGTCTGAATCTATAATTCCATGTTATTCCATGTGAAGACCAATCACATGCAGTTTTTCTTGATTCTCGTGTTATTTCTTCCCATTATTTTTCAATTTTCTCTGCTTATTCGTTATTCTTGGATTCTATCATTCCAAGTTTTTCTTGATCTTCACGTGCAGTTTTTCCTGCTTCTCGTGTTTCTTATGTAATTCTTCTTCTATTATTTTCCAATCGCATATATGTCCGCATAATCTTAACAGCCCTTTCATTATTTGTTTTCATTTATAGAACCATTCTGTAGATTTTGCCTACATTCTTCATCTCTCTATTTTTGTCCTGTTGTCTACATTCTTCCCCCTCCCTATTTTTGTCCTGTTGTCTACATTCTTCCCCGTCCCTATTTTTGTCCTATTATCTATATTCTTCATCTCTCTATTTTTGTCCTGTTGTCTACATTCTTCTAATAATAATAATAATAATAATATACATAAATATTAGATATAGTTAAATTAATATTGTTGTTCTTACTTTTTTTTACTACAGTAGCAATTGAAATTTTGGGAGTTATCTTTTAATTTTTTACAGAAATACTTGCATCTAATGTTATGATACTTACAAAAACCTCTAGTACTTCTAGTAAAACATACTTCTGCATAGTACCTACTTCTAGGAAAATGAAAATAGAATTTTGACGGTGATCTTTGAAATTCTGTCGATTTT
This sequence comes from Othius punctulatus, assembly GCA_951805005.1. Classification (NCBI taxonomy): domain Eukaryota; kingdom Metazoa; phylum Arthropoda; class Insecta; order Coleoptera; family Staphylinidae; genus Othius; species Othius punctulatus. The sequence continues at coordinate 22,109,112 of OX638143.1, forward strand.
CATTGAATGTTGGAAGAGTAATTGAAGTTTTATCAGAAACAACTGAAAATTAATAAACTAGAAACTAATAATTCGAAATAGACAGAAATCTTTCGAATTTTGATGGAAATAATTGAAATTTCAGTTAATTTTGCTAAAATAATTTTGATGATTTAAATAATCATTACATATTTGATATGTTCCATTTTTCATTACCAAATTTTATCAAAATAAAGAAATAATCTATTCAATTTTAGCCTGTCTGGCATGGTTTTTGCAATAATACAATGTTCGGTTGCAATTTTGATAAATTCCAGTTGTAATTTTTATAAATGTCAGCTGTAATTTAATAAATTTTACATGTAAAGTTTAAAAATTTCACTGTCGTTTCAGTTTTAAATGTTTTCTGTAATGAGCTGTACGTGAATGAAAATGTTATTGAAATTTTGGGAGTAATAGTTGAAATTTTGAAAGAATATTAGAACATTTGATAGTAATAATTGAAATTGGACAGTAGTCATTTAAATTTAAAATTTTATTTTATTTTGACAGAAATAATTACCTGAACATCTGCTTGGGACACTTAAAAAAACTCTATTTCAATTAATTGGTAATTAAAAATCTAGGAAAATTAATATAGAAATTTGTCAGTAATATCGGATACCATTGAAAATTTGACATTAGATACAATGTTCAGTTGTTATTCTTATAAATTTTAGTTGTAATTTTTATAAATTTCACTGACGTTTTAGTTTTAATATTTTTCTGTAATGATCTGTACGTAAATGAAAATTTTATTGAAATTTTGGCAGAAATAGTTCAAATTTTGAACGAATATTTGAACATTGATGGTAGCAATTCAAATTTGACAGTGGTAATTCAATTTTTGAGAGTAATCTTTTTTAATTTTTACAGTAATAATTACCTAAACATCTGCTTGAAAAGGTTAGCGAAACTCTATTGCAATTAATAATTGAAAATCTAGAAAAATTTATACGTCAGTAATCAGTAATGTCAGAAATCATTGAAAATTTGACAATATAATTGAAATTTTGGCAGTAATCATTGATATTTAGACAACAATCACTGAATGTTGGAAGAATAATTGAAACGTAAGCAGAAATAATTGAAACGTAAGCAGAAATAATTGAAACGTTAAATAAATTATTCAAATTTGACACTTATCTTTCTAATGTTGTATGACATCATTGAAATTTTGAAACTACATTACAATTGTATACTCGAAAATCTAGGAAAATTAATACAGAATATTGTCAGTAATCGGTAATGTCATTAATAATTAAATATTTGAGATTATTATTGAAATTGTGGATGTAATTATTGATTACAATAAATTAACAATCATAAAATTTTGGAAGAATAGTTGAATCATAAGGAGCAATAATTAAAAAGTTAACTGAATAATTCAAATTTGACACTTATCTTTCTAATGTTGTATGACATTGAAATTTTGAAACTCTATTACAAATAAAAATTGAACATCTAGGAAAATGAATACAGAATATTGTCAGTAATCAGTTATGTCAGAAATCATTGAAAATTTGACACCATAATTGAATTTTGTTTGGCAGAAATCATTGATATTTAGACAACAATCCATACATTTTCGAAGAATAATTGAAAAGTTAAATAAGTAATTCAAATTTGACACTTATCTTTCTAATCTTGTGTGACATCATTGAAATTTTGAAACTCTATTACCATTAATTATTGAAAATCTAGGAAAATTAGTATGGAATTTTGCCAGCAATCAGTAATGTCAGAAATCATTGAAAATTTGACATTATAGTTGAAATTGTGGCAATAATCATTGACATTTAGACAACAATCATTAAATGATGGAAAAGTAATTGAAACGTAAGAAATAATAATTGAAAAGTTACATAAATAATTCAAATTTGACACTTATCTTTCTAATGTTGTATAACATCATTGAAATTTTGAAACTCTATGACAATTAATAATTGAAAATCTAGGAAAATTAATATAGAATTTTATCAGTAATCAGTAATGTCAGAAATCATTAAGTATGTAATGTAGACACTGTAACACTCCACCATCATTGAAAATTTTCTATTATAATTGAAATTTTGGCATTAATCATTGATATTTTGACAACAATCATTAAAGTTGGAGGAGTAATGGAAATGTTAGCAGAATTATTTGAAAAGTGAAATAAATTATTCAAATTTGACAACACTTATCTTTCTACTGTTGAGTCACATCATTGAAATTTTGATAGAATTGTTGAATAATTTTTTTAGGTTCCATTTTTTTTATTACATTATTTGTATGTATTATTTGTAAAATCTATATAATTTCTGGCTATTTTGTATAGTTTTTACAGAGGTTCAATCTAAAGTTGTAATTGTTATATTTTTCACTGATCGTTTCGATTGTTTCAAACTATTTTTGCAAAGATTTAAAGATAAAAGAAAACTTGGCAATATCATTGAATTTTTGGCAGCAGTTACTGAAAATTTGAAAGAAATGTGTTGAATTTTGACAGTAATAATTACACCTCAGCTATTCAAATTTAAAGAAACTTTCTTCCAGATAATAATAGGACATCTAGGGAAATGAATATAGAATTTTTACACTAATATTTAAAATTTTATTAGGATTAACTGAAATAATGTCAGAAATTATTGACAATTTGATATTTTAATTGAAATTATGCAGAAATCATTGATATTTTGATAATAATCATTGAACGTTGGAAAAGTAATCAAAATGTTATCAAAAATAATTAAAAATTGGATATTTTGAATGTCGTATGTCATAATTGAAATTTTGATATAATAAAGTCGATTAAGTTTGTTTTATGTTCCACTTTACGTCACTGTTTTGCAACAAAAATGCAACATAAACAACATAAAACAAAGTTTGACAATATAATTGAAATTCTCGCAGTAATCCTTGATATTTTCATGGACATATTTTAACATTTGATTGTAAAAATTCATATTTCACAGTAGTTAAAATTTTGAGAGAAATAGTTTCAATTTTGAGAGATTTTTTTTAATTTTCAGAGTAATCATTAAACCTCAACTTTCCAAAGTTAGAGAAACTCGCTTTCAGTTGATTATTGAACATCTAAGGAAGCAAATATAACATTTCGACACATTAATAATATATTAATAATAATAATAATTTATTTTACGGGGACTTTCCTTTTTTTCTAAATATAAAAAACAACATGAGATATAATTCTCAATGAAATATAAATCAAGAAGATCGACGAGGTTTGTGAGATTAAGACGTTTTTGGACGTTTGTTCATTGTTGAAATTTTCAGGAATAACTGAAATAATGTCAGAAATCATTGATAATTTTACATTACAATTGAAATTTTGGGAGTAATCATGGATATTTTGATTATTGCTCATTGAACGTTAGAAGAATAATTAAAATTTTATCAGCAAAACTTTAAAATTCAAATAAATAATTAAAATTTGACACTAATCTTTCGAATGTTGAATGAGATCATTTTTATTGTGATAGAATAATTGAATTATATATGTTTTAATTGTAAATCAACGTCTATACCTTCTTAATTTGTACATAATCTTTATTTTACAACCGGTTTATAACAATAATAATAATAATATAATACATACATATTACATACAAGTATTACATCGTCAGTACATTGTACACTCAGAGTTACTATTAAAATATAAGTCTACCGGACATGACACAAATGAAAAAAAAAAAGATGCTGAAGCTACAAAAATTAACGTTAGTGTTTCGTTATTTAAAAATAACTGTTGTTCATATACCTACTATTATGAGGATGGAAACAAATCCTTATTTGTATTAATTAATATGCTTTATTATTTAATATAATTAAGACTAGGAAGCATCACCGGTGTACTATTATGCTGTAATGACCATAATTGATATAATTGTTAGGTAAAATTCATCATACTGTTTTCCACCTTATTATTATACCCAATAAAGCCTTCCTTCCTATGTGAATGTGCAAGTTCCGTGTTGCATCAGGTCTAAGTTTAGCTCCGTCATTGTTGGTTTCACTTGATAATCACTTAAGTGCAAAGCAATTATTATTATTAATCTTTACAGTAGTTTCCAAATGCGGATAAGAAATTGGATTATTGTTTACTTCCGGAATCTCAGAGAGCAATGCAACCTTATTATGTAATGTCTACCGTTCTTTTGCTCGGATTTCACTAACATCCGGTCAGTTTCCATGAATGCCATAAATATGAAATGGTTTCCCAGGAAAGTAACCGACGGTTAAAGTTAATCGGACACTGTAATACTGGGCATAGAACTAGATTTATGATTGTAATAAAGAATATCAACGAAAAATCATTAAGTAACTAGATAAATTATTTATTAACTATAATATAACTCCAACTATTAATTAATCATTTTATGGTCTGTATTATATATATATTATTTTATTTCTAGATATAACAATATTCATGTCAATCTTATTAAACATAATTAAATAAATCATTAATTAAAGTTATAACCTCTGTATCAAATGAATAAATAATAATAATTAATGATCAACTTGTATACCCAACTATCTCTGTAGTTTTCAGAATCATTCGTATTTGGGTCAGAGTTGTCTGCCAAACTTGTAACAATATCCACTTAAGCCATATTGTGGTACAGTTATTGCCATTATCGTGTGTTATTTCATTGTTGCACACTCAAACAGGTATTATTAATGTTATTTCTGCATGCATTTAAGTCAATCAATTGGGTAAACTGTATATCACTGGAGAGTAACGTGGGAGTCGTTCAACTGGCGACATAGTTCACCGCAAAATCCAGTTTTTACAAACCGTCTCGTCGCACTTTTCCACCAATGATATTTAAAAACCGAAGGCCAACGTGACTAACAGAATTAAGAGAAATGTTGCCCGCTTTTGTCGCAATCGACTTTATTACGAGACAATTCGATGTTCTCTTGAATATAACGTAGAATGAAATAACATAATAACCGTTTCTGTGGTAGCAAAATGACATAATAATCTACGCAAAAAAAAGTTTTATAAAGTATTTTGTATCACTTCTGAAATTCATAATGATTTAGTAATGTTTCAGCCGACTTATTTCTTGCAGTGTTATTTGCACACGTGCATACATTCGTACATATACCTAAAATTCCTTCATTATATCTTCAAAATTTTCAGATATTTAATAAAATAAATATCCAAGATGCAGCTCATGCAGATTGATGCAGATCACGATTCAGATACACAACATGCACAAAAATATTCTATATAGTAAGGTCAAAAGTTCATATGAACGTTTATTTAAAAAGGCAAACAATAACATTTTAATAACATTAATTAAAATAATTCCAAGATACGCGATAACTTATACAAAAATATATCAACACAGAAGATAATTCGATTTTATTATTTATTTATTTATTTCAATTTCAAAAATTTCAATGTTTATTATTAAAATTGCAGTCATTCATGACAAAAATTTCATCATTGGATAAATATGCTACAATTACTGTCAAAATTCTAATGTGTTAGTAATATTTCAATGACTTGACAAAATATAAAATCCTATCTTCGAAATTTTCTCAGTAATGATTGATATTTTGATAGTTATCAATAACATATTGCCAATGTCTCAATGACTGATGTTAAACCAATGTTTATTGCTAAAATTGTAGTCTCCAATGACAAAATTTAACTATTGGGTAAATATTCCATGAATTACTGTCAAAATTTTAATGTTTATACATTAGTCAATATATTAATGACTTGAAAACATTTTAAAAGCTATCGTCGAAATTTTCTCAGTAGTGATGAAATTTTTATGGTTGTCAGTGATATATTGAAACAAATTTAATAACTACTGTCAGACCAATGTTTATTGTTAACATGTTGTCTTTAATAACAAAATTTAATTATTGGGTATATATTCCATGAATAATTGTTAAATTCTAATGTGTTTGTAAATATTTCAAAGACTTGACAAACTTTTAAAAGCTGACATCAAAATTTTCTCAGTAATGATTGAAATTTTGACAGTTATCCAAAGTATATTGACAAAACTTTAAAGACAAACCAATGTTTATTATTAAAATTGTAGCCTTAAATGACAAAATTTTATTATTGGGTAAATATTCCATGAATTACTGTCAAAATTTTAAGATGTTAGTCAATATTTCAAAGAGTTGATAAGCATCGAAATTGTATCTGCAATGATTAAAATTTTGATAGTTATTAATGATATATTGACTATATTTAATGACTACTGTCAAACCAATGTTTATTGCTAAAATTGTGGTCTCCAATGACAATATTTAACTATTGGGTAAATATTCGATGAAATACTGTCAAAATTCTAATGTATCAGTCAATATATCAATAACCTGACAACATTTTAAAAACCACTATTGAAATTTTCTCAGTAATGATTAAAATTTTGATTTTTTGAATTTTGATAGTTATCAATGATATATTCACAAAATTTTAATGACTACTGTTAAACCAATGTTTATTGACAAAACTATAGTCTCCAATGACAAAATTAAACTATTGGGTTAATATTCCATGAAGTACTCTGAAAATTCTAATGTATAAGTCAATATATCAATAACTTGACAACATTTTAAAAACTACCATTGAAATTTGCTCATTAATGATTAAAATTTTGATAGTTATCAATGGCATATTGATCAAATTTTAATGACTACTGTCAAACTAATGTTTATTTTTAAAAGTGTGGTTTTCAATAACAAAATTTAATTATTGGGTAAATATTCCAACAATTACTATCAAAATTCTAATGTGTTTGTCAATATTTCAATGACTTGACAAAATTTGAAAAGCTATCAATGAAAATTTCTCAGTAATGATTGAAATTTTAACAAAACAAAATTTATTATCAATGATATATTGACAACATTTCAATGACTACTATCAAACCTATGTTTATTGTCAAAATGGTGGTCTTCAATAACAAAATTTATTATTGGGTAAATATACCATGAATTACTGTCAAAATTATAATGTGTATGTAAATATTTCAATGACTTGACAAACTTTTAAACGCTGTCATCGAAATTTTCTTAGTAATGATGGAAATTTTGACAGCTATCAATGAAATATTGACAAAATTTCAATGACTAATGTCAGCCCAATGTTTATTGCTAAAATTGTAGTTTTCAATGACAAAATTTAAGTATTGGGTAAATATTGCGTCAATTGTTATCAAAATTCTAATGTATAAATCGATATTTCAATGACTTGGAAATATTTGAAACGCTATCATCGAAATTTTCTCAAATATGATTAAAACTTTGATAGTTATCAATGATATATTGACCAAATTTTTATGACTGCTGTCATACCAATGTTTATTGTTAAAATGTAGTCTTCAATGACAAAATATAATTACTGGGGAAATATTTCATTCAATACTTCCAAAATTCTAATGTGTTTGCCGATATTTCAATAACTTGGCAATATTTGAAACGCTATAATCAAAATTTTGTCAATTATGATTAAAACTTTGATAGTTATCAATGATATATTGACCAAATTTTTATGACTACTGTCATACCAATGTTTATTGATAAAATGTAGTCTTCAATGACAAATAACAATTACTGGAGAAATATTTTATCAATTACTGCCAAAATTCTAATGTGTTTGCCGATATTTCAATAACTTTGCAATATTAGAAACACTATAATCAAAATTTTCTCAATTATCATTAAAATTTTGATAGTTACCAATAATATATTAACAAAATTTCAATGACTACTGTCAACCCAATGTTTATTTTTAAAAGTGTGGTTTTCAATTATAAAATTTAATTATTGGGTAAATATTCCAACAATTTCTATCATAATTCTAATGTTTTTGTCAATATTTCAATGACTTGACAAAATTTTAACTTTAAAAATTTCTCGGTAATGATTGAAATTTTGATAGTTATTAAAGATATATTGACCAAATTTTAATGACTACTTTCAAACCAATGTTTAATGTTAAAATTGCGATGTTCAATGGCAAAATTTAATGAATTAATAAAAATTTCATCAATTACTATCAAAATTCTAATGTGTTAGTCGATATTTCAATGACTTGACAAAATTTGAAAAGCTATCAACAAACCAATGTTTATTGTCAAAATTGTGGTCTTCACTGACAAAATTTAGCTATTGGGTAAATATACCATGAATTACTGTCAAAATTATAATGTATTTGTAAATATTTCAATGTCTTCACAACCTTTTAAAAGCTGTCATTGAAAATTTCTCAGTAATGATTGAAATTTTAACAGTTATCAATATAATATTGACAAAATTGTAATGACTGCTGTCAAACTAATGTTCATTGTTAAAATTATAGTCTTCAATGACAATATTTAATTATTGAGTAAAAATTTCATCAATTACTGTCAAAATTCTAATGTGTTAGTCGATATTTTAATGACAGGACAAAACTATAAAAGCTATCATCGAAATTTTCTCAGTAATGATGGAAATTTTGACAGTTACCGATAAATTCGATAAAAAGAATTTTAATGACAACTGTTAAACTAACGTTTATTGTCAAATTGTAGTCTTCAATGACAAAATTTAAATATTCGGTAAATATTTCAGCCTAGCCTAGCCTAACCTAACCTACGGAAAAATCTTTTCATTTTTATTGTTTTGGAGGAAATTTTGATTTATTTTTGCCTATATGTGTGTGTTTGTAGGTGCGTTTGAGAGTGAATGTTTGAATGTGACGACTTCATTGTGACCATGATACGTATTGTGATACTATGATTGAAAGTTATAATGTTAACTCTTTTTTATTCCATACATTCTGAGAATGACAATATATATTTAAGTGTTTTATTGACAACTAGATTACATTCTCTAAAATAAAATTGTCGTTTCCTTGGTGATTCTTTCTACGCAAGCGCTTCTGGTTTTTTGCGTTACAAATCAATACATACGTCATAAAATATATTTGAAAATAAGACTTTTAGAATAACGTCTAAATTCTAAAAGGTATTGGAAAATAATTAAATTGTATCAGGAAGTTGTTACTTCTTTGTGAAACATTTTAATTGGGTTAATAGAGAAAACACTTGGCAAAGTTTCACAAGTTTTAAGGAATTGCTCTACAATTATTTCGGCACTGCTGCCATTTTCAAGAGATTGAGAACTCGTATTCAGTTTATCTCTCTTGAGAATGGCAGCAGTCGAAGGCAGCCGAAACAATTGTAGAGCAATTTATAAAACTTGTGAAACTTTACCAAGGAAAATAATTGATTACTGAAGTGGATACATCTGAATAATCTATAAATAGTAGGAATTCTGTACAAACGAGGTACTTTTTGTCGTTTCAATAGATATATTCAAGTACACGAGCTAAAGATGGGCAAGAGTAAGAAGAAGGAATTGGCAAGAAGTTGGCACGTTGAAGGAATGACCAACGAACCGGTACAAAAAGTTGCTATGAATGGAAAATCTCAGCATCCCAGGAATAACCAATGAAGAAGAAGAAATTTGTTTGATGAGAATTGATCCGGAATTAGTACTGAATCTTTGGTCTTACATTTATTTGATTTACATTTAATTTGATCAATTACTGATTTGTGGGTCAAGTGTTTTGATCACGCTTCTATATTTGATTGGCATAATGTACCATACGGGTAAAAACCAAAATGTAACGGGTACCAAAAGTTGCTATGAATGGAAAATCTCAGCATCCCAGGAATAACCAATGAAGAAGAAGCTATTTTTTTATGAGAATTGATCCAGAAGTAGTACTGAATCTTTGGTCTTACATTTATTTGGTTTACATTTAATTAGATCAATTACTGATTTGTGGGTCAAGTGTTTTGATAACGCTTCTATATTTGATTGGCATAATGTACCAAACGGGTAAAAACCAAAATGTAACGAGTACCAAAAGTCGCTAGGAATGGAACATCTCAGCATCCCAGGAATAACCAATGAAGAAGAAGATATTTTTTTCATGAGAATTGATCCGGAATTAGTACTGAATCTTTGGTCTTACATTTATTTGGTTTACATTTAATTAGATCAATTACTGATTTGTGGGTCAAGTGTTTTGATAACGCTTCTATATTTGATTGGCATAATGTACCAAGCGGGTAAAAACCAAAATGTAACGGGTACCAAAAGTTGCTATGAATGGAAAATCTCAACATCCCACCAATGAAGAAGAAGATATTTTTTTGATGAGAATTGATCCGGATTAGTACTGAATCTTTGGTCTTACATTTATTTGGTTTACATTTAATTAGATCAACTACTGATTTGTGGGTCAGGTGTTTTGATAACGCTTCTATATTTGATTGGCATAATGTACCAAACGGATAAAAACCAAAATGTAACGAGTACCAAAAGTTGCTATGAATGGAAAATCTCGGTATCCCACCAATGAAGAAGAAGACACATTTTTTGATGAGAATTGATCCGGAACTAGTACTGAATATTTGGTCTTACATTTATTTGGTTTACATTTAATTAGATCAATTACTGATTTGTGGGTCAGGTGTTTTGATAACGCTTCTATATTTGATTGGCATAATGTAGTGGTAGGGGTAGTAGAAGTATTTTGTGTGATTGATCTGTTACTGGTATTGACTCATGGGGGGATCCCAACAAAAAAGTGTAGGTCTTCGGTTATCTGGTTCTCTTCCTGTTTGGCCCAAACAATGGTTCAGATTCCGAACAGGTGCGATTACCGTGCGGTCAGCATCTGGTCTTGAGCACGTCACGAGGGTGCGGACCGGCCCTAATATCCAAACAATGAATCAGGTAGACGAGGAAACCCATACGAGTACGCTCGAATCCCAAGGTCTCCCTTGGAGACCCACACAGCAGAGAGGCGAGGAACCCGGTACCAATTTTTTTTTGGGCGAGCACCATAATGCCACCAGATCTTGCGGTTCGATTGACATTCAAATCTTGGACGCGCGCCGACATCATCGCCATCTCCGGAGGAGCCTTGGACCGCCCGAGGGCACCAGGTCCCGTTCCACGCTCTTCGCTCTCGCGGCGAGAAACGGAGAGGAAAAAAGTCTGTGGCCCAAAGTGTGCCACGGCGAAAGAGGCTCGTGCCCTCGCACTAATCGGAGGCACAATGGCGTTTTGTTTTCCGATCTGGGCATTCCTGGTAAAGTGGAATGGACGCGATAGGGAGCAGCGGTTACAAAACCCGCCTAGGTTCGCTCGCGGTTTTACTTTCACATCTCGCGTTCTTGCATAATTCGCGCGAGAGCCGAGTGACCCTTGCACCTTCCACCCAGCGCGAAAATTGCTTATTTACCTTCTGGACCACTCTGACTCCTCTATCATCTACGTCTGGTGCGATTGTAATCCGCCCAATACGGGACCCATGGCACGCACGGCACACCAACTACACGAACTCGGGTCACTGCAACTATTTTTATTCTTTGGCACTTTACCCCCCGAAAATTCCCGGTCACACTGATGGGGCGCACTTGTCGTGGGCGGAGGAAGCGGTGTCCATAACTCTGCGGGAACTTATCGCGCCCGGCGGTGTTGGTTGACTAAGAAGCGGAGAGAATGCGAGGCCGCACCTGCCCGGCTTACGGAGGAGTCGAACTAGCGGTGTCTCTCCTGCCTGACCCAGGTGATAGACCAGGTAGATTGCCTTCTAAATGACTCGCCGGCTCGTCGGGTTGTCCAACTTTCACCTGGACGGAGGACCACTTCCAAGTCATACTGCCCGACCACTTGCGAGCAACTACAGTTGCTTGAATCCAAATCCAAAACCAAAGAAACCTCACATCAAGTTTCAAACGGACAATGGGTAGCTAAAAAGTATTCCTACATTTCAACATCCATTTTGAACTTCAACAATGGTTCTTGAAATGTAATTTTGCTAGCACCCAAATGGTTCAAAATCAGTTAGAACGCACATTCTCACGAATTCCTATCGTTATTTCAGGTTCATAGATAAATTTCGACAGCTCTTAGATATTCAATGAAAACTTCTGAATTCTACTTAATCAGAACTTTACATATTATAACACCACTTTGATGGTATTTATTGATACAGTGAACTAAATACAGATAGTTTTTTTATCGTCCAACATAGGGTTAATCATTTCAATAGTTACACACTTCTGTCATAATGACAACAATGTATCAAAGCTTCTTTTTTAAAATGCAACATACAAGTCATTCTCTGTGAGCCAAATATTACACTTTACGAAGTGGACAATGTATACAACCGAAGAAAGAGTTAAGTTATTCAAATGGATAATGCTGCAAACCTCAGCTTAACATTGATCACCTCGTAAACTGTAGTATTTCCCTTGCAGAGAATTAATTAATTGTATGTTGCATTTTAAAAACGACGCTTTGATACATTGTTGTCATTGTGACAGAAATGTATAAACATAAAAATTATAAGCCCTATGTTGCACGAAAAAAAAGACTGAATATTTAATCCAGAATCTTTCATTTCAAACATATGTAGTGAAAATGAAAAAGTCTTCGAATCTAGAAGAAACAAACCCTAAGAAATTTTTCGTATGTCTTTTCTTTCGCATAAAGTATAGTGAAGATGTGTTTGAATCTCGAGTCCTTAAATCTTGTAGTAATTTTTTTAAGAGTGTTTTTCTTTCGCATAATATCTATTGAACAAAACACGCAACATGGACGAAAGTAGATAAAACAAAACTCAAATAAAGATCTCAAAAAGAGAAAAACTCAAAATGAGAAGAAGAACTGTTTGTTCAAGTTTCAAAGTTTGCAGAGTTTTTGTTTCAAACCAAAGATCTCAAAAAGAGAAGAACTCAAAAAGAGAAAAAGAACTGTTTGTTCAAGTTTAAAAGTTTCCAGAGTTTTTTTTTCAAACCAAATGCAGTGATGAAGAAGTCAGCGAATGTAGAAGAAATGAATCCTACGTAAATTTTCTTGTACCTTTTCTTTCACATAAAATATAGTGAAGATGTAGAAGTGCTTAAATCTCGAGAACTTAAATCTTAAAGATATTTTAAAAATAAATTTAAATATGTTTAACTGAAAATCTAAAACGGGCGAAAGGAGATGAAACAAAACCCAAATAAATATGAACACGTCTTCGAATCTAGGAGAAACAAACCCTATTACATTTTTCCTACGTCTTTTCTTTTGCATAAAATATAGTGAAGATGTAGAAATGTTTAACCTCGAGTCCTTTAATCTTGAAATCATTTTTTATGAGTGTTTTTCTTTCGCATAAAGTCTATTGAACTAAAAACGCAAAATGGACGAAAGTAGATAAAACAAAACTCAAACAAAGATCTCAAAAAGAGAAGAACTGTTTGTTCAAGTTTCAAAGTTTCCACAGTTTTTGTTTCACACCAAATTCAGTGAAGATGAAGAAGTTATCGAATCTAGAAGAAACAAACCCTAAGACAATTTTTGTATGTTTTTGTTTCACATAGAATATAGTAAAGATGTAGAAGTGCTTAAATCTCGAGAACTTAAATCTTGTAGACATTTTAAAAATAAATTTAAACATGTTTAACTATAAATCTATAACGGACGAAATAAGATGAACAAAACCCAAATAAAAATGAAGAAGTCTTTAAATCTAGGAGATCTAGTCTTTTCTTTCGCATAAAGTATTATGAAAATGTAGATGTGTTTAAATATCGAGTCCTTAAATCTTGTAGTTTTTTTTTGAAGAGTGGTTTTCTTTCGCATAAAATCTATTCATCTAAAACCGTGAAATAGACAGTAGAAAGTAGATAAAATATAACTCAAATACAGATTTAACTGTTTCTTCAAGTTTCAAAGTTTCCAGAGTTTTTGTTTCACACCAAATGCAGTGAAGATGAAGAAGTTTAATCGAAGCATGTGGTTCAAGTGAAGTTTCATCGAATCTAGAAGAAACAAACCCTAAGACCATTTTTTAATGTTTTTTCTTTCACATAGAATATAGTGAGATGTAGAAGTGCTTAAATCTCGAGTCCTTAAATCTTAAAGACATTTTAATAATAAATTTAAATCTGTTTAACTGAAAATCTTAAACGAGCGAAAGGAGATGAAACAAAACCCAAATAAAAATGAAGGAGTCTTTGAATTTAGAAAAAACAAACCCTAAAACATTTTACTTATGCATTTTCTTTCGCATAAAGTATTGTGAAAATGTTGATGTGTTTAATATCGAGTCGTTAAATCTTGTAGTAATTTTTTCAAGAGTGTTTTTCTTTCGCATAATATCTATTGATCTAAAACCGTGAAATAGACAGTAGAAAGTAGATAAAACATAACTAAAGTAAAGATTTAACTATTTCTTCAAGTTTCGAAGTTTCCAGAGTTTTTTTTTTCACACCAAATGCAGTGAAGATGAAAAAGTTATCGAATCTAAAAGAAACAAACTGAGATCATTTTTGTATGTTTTTTGTTTCACATAGAATATAGTGAAGATGTAGAAGTGCTTAAATCTCGAGTCCTCAAATCTTGAAGACTTTTTAGAATATAGTGAAGATGTAGAAGTGCCTAAATCTCGAGTCCTCAAATCTTGAAGACTTTTTTAAAAAACATTAAATTTTTGTTTATCATGGAAAATTTCTCAGTAATGATTAATATTTTGATAGTTATTAATGATATATTGACAAATATTTCAATGAATAATGTCAAACCAATGTTAATTGCTAACATTATAGTTTTCAACGACATAATTTAACTATTATGTAAGTATTCCATGAATTACTGTCAAAATTCTCAATGTTTATTGTTAAAATTGTAGTCTTCAATGACAATACTTAATTTTTGGGTAAATATTCCATCAATAACTGTCAAAATTCTAATGTGTTGGTCAATATTTCAATGACTTCACAAAATTTTAAAGGCTGTCATCGAAATTTTCTCAGAAATGATTACAATTTTGATAGTTATCAATGAATATATTGAGCAAATTTCAATGAGTACTGTCAAACCAATGTTTTTTGCTAAAATTGTAGTCTTCAATGAAAAACTTTAACTATTGAATAAATATTCCTTGAATTACTGTCAAAATTCTTATGTGTTTGTCAATATTTCAAACACTTCATAAAATTTAAAAGCTATTATCGACATTTTAAATATGTGTAACTGAAAATCTAAAACGGGCGAAAGGAGATGACACAAAACCCAAACAAAAATGAAGAAGTCTTCGAATATAAAAGAAACAAATCCTAATACATTTCTCCTACGTCTTTTCTTTCGCATAAAATATAGTGAAGATGTAGACGTGTTTAAATCTCGAGTCCTAAATCTTGTAGTTTTTTCAAGAGAGTTTTTCTTTCGCATAAAATCTATTGAAGTAAAGCCGTGAAATAGACAGTAAAAAGTAGATAAAACATAACTCAAATAAAGATTGAACTGTTTCTTCAAGTCTCAAAGTTTCCAAAGTTTTGTTTCACACCAAATGCAGTGAACATGAAAAAGTTATCGAATCTAAAAGAAACAAACTGAGATCATTTTTGTATGTTTTTTGTTTCACATAGAATATAGTGAAGATGTAGATGTGCCTAAATCTCGGGTCCTGAAATCTTGGATACTTTTTAGAATATAGTGAAGATGTAGAAGTGCATAAATCTCGAGTCCTTAAATCTTGAAGACTTTTAAAAAACATAAAAATTTTGTTTATCATGGAAAATTTCTCAGTAATGATTAATATTTTGATAGTTATTAATGATATATTGACAAAATTTTCAATGAATAATGTCAAACCAATGTTTATTGCTAAAATTATCGTTTTCAACGACATAATTTAACTATTATGTAAATATTCCATGAATTACTGTCAAAATTCTCAATGTTTATTGTTAAAATTGTAGTCTTCAATGACAATACTTATTTTTTGGGTAAATATTCCATCAATAACTGTCAAAATTCTAATGTTTTAGACAATATTTCAATGACTTCACATAAAGGCTGTCATCGAAATTTTCTCAGTAATGAATACAATTTTTATAGTTATCAATGATATATTGAGCAAATTTCAATGTGTACTACTGCGATTTTGTGATCGGTTTAAAATTATATCAGACAGACAATCAGGATTTAGAAATGGTCGGTCATGTGAAACCGTACTAACAAACATATGTGATATATGGAGGAGGAGTATCGATAAGAAGGAATGCGTGGTTGCGGTTTTCTTGGATTTTAAACGTGCGTTTGAAACAATTAATCGTAGGTTACTAATTGACAAACTAAGTAACATGGGTATCAAAGGTAGTGCGCTAAACTGGTTCCGTTCGTATCTGAAAAATCGAAAACAAAGAGTGAAATTAAAAAACGTGCTATCGATCGAAAAGGACACTACATACGGAGTACCTCAGGGAACAGTACTAGGCCCTCTCTTATTTATAATATATATTAATGACATTTTAAAAACAATCAAGTTTTGCCAAGTACATCTCTTTGCTGATGACATTATGCTTTTTATGACAGGGCCGAAAAATGAAATAGGAATGATGTGCAGAAAAATTAATGAGGACCTTGGGAGAATATATGAGTGGTTATGTGTAAATAGTCTTTGTATAAATATTAGTAAATCTAAATGTATGATTTTATCAAGTAATCAAATCGATGAAAGTGTTGAAATAAAAATTAATGACATTGCTATTGAGGTTGTCACAGAGATAAAATACCTGGGCGTGATATTAGATAATAAGTTAAATTTTAAGAGCCACTGCGGATATATATTGAATAAAATGTCAAAAAAAACCTATCTTCTCGGTCGTCTGAGAAAGGATTTAAACATGAATGTGTGCGTTTTATTATACAAACAACTAATAGCACCCCACTTCGAGTTCTGTTCAAATGTGATTTTTCACTTACAAAAAGGTGACATAGGGGATATTCAACTTATTCAGAACAAAGCAATGCGTATAATTTTGAAAGTCAATAAATTTACACATATAAAGGATATGCTCAAGATTTTAAATTTTATGAATGTAAAACAGAGAGTCACGTACAAGGCTCTTATTTTCATACACAATATGAAAATGGGAAATATGCCTGAAAATTTAGTAGTAAAACTTAAATATGTATACGATGTTCATGGCCATGAGACGAGGCAGAAGTCCCATTTTTATGTCGATAGGTACAGGACAGATAAAGCGGAAAAATCGTTTTTCTCGAGAGGACTAAAGCTGTATAACAACATGCCCTGTCACATAAAAAATGAGATACATTTTCATAGGTTTAAGTCTCAGGTGAGGGACTATGTGTTTGAATTGATTGACTGTAAATAGAAAATAGTAGATGTAGTAAATAGAATTAAAGTTATGTTAATATGAAGATTGTAGTTGCTATTTGTGTGTTTTCTTTTGTTGTTTTTTGTTGAAATTTTGTATATTATGTAGCGTTATTTGCTAATAAATATTCTTTATTATTATTTATTTACTGTCAAACCAATGTTTTTTGCTAAAATTGTAGTCTTCAATGACAAACTTTAACTATTGGGTAAATATTCCTTGAATTACTGTCAAAATTCTAATGTGTTTGTTAATATTTCAATGACTTAATAAAATTTAAAAGCTGTCATCAAAATTTTCTGAGTAATGATTGAAATTTTTACAGTTAACAATGATATATTGGCAAAATTTTGGTAACTACTGTCAAACCAATGTTTATTGTTAATATTATAGTCTTCTATGACAAAATTTTATTATTGGGTAAATGTTTCATCAATTACTATCAAAATTCTAATGTGTTGGTGGATATTTGAATGAATTGACAACATTTTAAAAGCTATCATCGAAATTTTCTCAGTTAGAATTGAAATTTTGATAGTTATCAATGATATATTGACAAAATGACTAATGTCAAACCAATGTATATTGCTCAAATTGTAGTTTTCAATGACAAAAATTAACTATTGTGTAAATATTCCATAATTTACTGTAAACATTCTAATGTGTTTGTCAATATTTCAATGACTTGACAAATTTATGAGAAAACATCGAAATTTTCTCAGTGATGATTGGAATTTTGATAGTTATCAATGATATATTCACAAAATTTAAATGACTGATCTCAGCCCAATGTGTATTGCTAAAATTGTAGTTTTCAATGACAAAATTTGAGTGTTAGCTAAATATTCCGTCAATTGTTATCAAAATTCTAATGTGTTAATCGATATTTCAAGTGTTTAAATCTCGGGTCCTTAAATCTTAAAGGCACTTTTGAAATAAAGTTAAATATGTTTAACTAAAAAATCTAAAACAGGCGAAAGAAGATGAAACAAAACCCAAATAAAAATGTAAATGCATCTTCAAGGTTTTAAGGTTTTCAGTGTTTTTGTTTCAAACCAAATACAGTGAAGATGATAACAGTTAATATACAGTTCTTCGAATCTAGAAGGAACAAACCCGCGACCTTTTTCTTATGTCTTCTGTTTCACATACAAATAGAGTGAAGATATCAAAGTGTCTAAATGTAGAAAGAACAATACTGCTAAAATTATTGTCTAATGTCTTTTGTTTCATACAAATGCAGTGAGGATGAGGAAGAATTTAAATATAGAAGATACAAAATTAATTAAAACTGAAGATCTTTTGTTATTTTTTTGTTGCACACAAAATTTCAATGGTTTTGAGGATTTGCAGTTGACAATGCATCTCAAACGCGATTCTTTACTTTACATTTTCTTCTATTAATTTGAGTTCCATGTAAAGTTGCTAATCACCTAAAAAAAAAATCCTGTTGGAACAGCAATACTTATAGTGCACATTTGAAAGTGTTTATAAGAAGAAGAAACTAAACCCAAGTAAAACTGAAAACGCTTCTCCAATATCTTTTGCTTTCAAGATCCCTAATAGAGGGAAGCTGAGAGAGTCGTTATATGTAAAATATCTAGTTTTATCAAAATGTAGTAAATATTTAGAAGTGTTTAAAAGAAGAAGAGACGAAATCCTTGTAAAACTGAGAGTTTTAAAGATTGTTTTCCATTGACTTTTGTTTCAAAGAAATGTAGAAAAGCTAAAAGATTTTATTTCGAAAATATCATGTTTCATCATTTTGATTGTGGTTTCTTTCTTAGAAAAGCTATCTTTATACATTTTTTTCTAAATTGTATCTAATAAATAACGGTCAATTTGCGAATCTTAAGCTAATTACCGTCTCCCGAAATATAGGAAAGCTGTAGAATATAGGAGACGCTATATCTGGGAGATCTAGTTTCACCAAAATATTGTAAAGATTTGGCAGTTTTAAAAGATGAAGAAATTAAAACCATGTAAAACTGAAGACCGTTTTCCATTGTCTTTTGTTTCAAAGAAATGTAGCAAAGCTGAAAGATTAGATTTCGAAAATATAAAGTTTCATCATTTTTAGTCCGCTATGTTTTATAGAAAATCTACATTTATACAACTTTTTCTAAATTGTTTATAAATAATAACGGTCAATTTGCGAATCTTCAGCTAATTACCATCTCCCGAAATATAGGGAAGATGATAGAGTCGCTATATCTAGAAGATCTAGTTTCATCAAAATGTAGTGAATCTCGATTTCGAAGTGTTTAAAAGATGAAGAAACGAAAACCATGTAAAGCTGAAGACCGTTTTCCTTTGTCCTTTATTTCAAACAAATGCAGCAAAGCTGAAGGATTTTATTTCGAAAATATCATCAGTTTTATCATTTTTAGGTGCTTTGTTTTATCGAAAATCTATCTTTATACAACTTTTTCTAAATTGTTTTAAATTAATAATGATCAATTTACGAATCTTCAGCTAATTACCGCCTCCCGAAATATAAGAAAGCTGATAGAGTCGCTATATCAACCTAAATGCATCAACCTAAATGAGAAAGATTAGCAAAGACAAGAAAATATCTTTATCAGTCTTAACTACTTTCTTCTCCTCCCCTACTTTGTATGTCATACAAAAGTCAGTATTTACAAAAGTCAGTATTTACTGACTTTTTTATTCAGTATTTACTGACGATGAAGAATTTTGAAGATGTTTATTACATGAAGAAGTTTTTTTGAAACTAGTTTATCATCTAGTTTCTTCTAATGTTATACTTGAATGCTTGCTTGAATTAGCGCAATACTGGTAACTTCTGAATTTCTCATATGAATTTTAATTATATGTCCAAAAACGATTTCTTCTATTTTTCAATGAAATCATATGGAATTGGTCACTTGTTCTACTCTTTACTGTTACTTCTAGCTATGAAAACTTTTGTCTTCTATTTTATTGGAATCAGGAATCATATGTAATCAGAGAGTGATTTCTACCCCTTCTTATTACTATTTGCTATGAAAACTGGCTACATCTTTAATCCTTCATTTTCACTAGTTCTTTTAGCTAACTGGACACTTTTTCCATTTTGATTATTACTTCTGGTGATAATAACTGGCACTTTCTTCTATTTTGCATTATAAATATTATTTTTAGTTACTTTTTCAATTCTTCATTATGAATATTACTTATAGCTTTCGGTGTGAAAACTTTTTTTCTTCAATTCTTCGTTGGAATTATATGGCTTATAACTTCTGGGTACCTCTTCACTAATCTTCATTATGAATGTCACTTTTAGATATAAAAACTGGCTAATTCTTTAATGATTCATTACGATTATTACTTTCACCTATGAAAACTGATATGTACTTCTATTTGTCATAATGAATATTACATTTGGCTTATTTTTTCATGCTTTTTCAAGGAATATTTTGTGACTTTTTAAGTGGATTTTTCACTTGTTACAGTTTATTCTTTCACCCATCAGTTATAAAAAATTAGTTTCATAAATTGTTATTATACATAATCATTAGATTGAGGATAAATCTTTTAAAAATTGCCGGTATGATATCTGCAGGATAGACGTATCAACAAGGAGATTAGTGACGTGTCCATAGTTCTGTCAATACAGATTCCGGATTTGAAGTATCCATAATTAAATTATCTGCAATATACCAATAAATATAAGTGTCTCTCCAAGCAATAGCCAGCAGTTGACCATTATTCGGCCATATATTTGTATATATTGGATATACAGTAATAATTATTAAAAATTACAACATTCACAGTACATATACAGTAACAATAATTTATTACTTTCATATATAGTTATTAACACTCCGACTGAATGCTACTTGTCCAATTCGTTTTAAATCATTAGATAACTATTCGCTACTTTACATTAATATGTTAATATAAATTGTATCGATATTTATTTATGTTTATTCTCTTTTGACGTACTTCCTACTTCCACTTTAATGTACCTTTAAGATATAAATATTATTACTATTGTTATTATTATTATCAGTGGATGAAAATACCAGTCAGTAATAAAAGAACTTACGCACAGCTTCAATTGTAATATAATATCGTAGCAAACGAACACTGCACCTACCACAATCATTTATACTGTTATTAGTTTCTCAAAACTAAAAATATTTATATTATTATTTATATTTATATTTATATGTATATATTTTATAAAATATTTGAATTTGAATAAGTACACTAGTGGAAGTAGGCAGCCAAACGTACGGACTTAATTTAAGTTGCTTTAAATAATTTTTATAGTGTCTTAACTTCTCATGCAGGCGCCGTGATTTAAATAGATGTTATTCAATTACGCTCACATTTAGTATATGTATCATTTAAAAACAAATCAAAAGTTTGAACAGTTTTTCATTTTTACAATTTTCATGTGTAGGTACTAGGTCCACTTCTTTTGTGTTAATTTGTAAGATTAAGATCAAAGTACATACTGGCAATTGCAGCGTAGATCAGTACGATTATTATTATAGTTTTGATACTTATTAACAATTTCGAAAATATGACATATTTTGATCATCTTTTTCATAAATCTGACGAATTTTTTCACTTATATTTGTGATCGAGGAGAAAACTTCAGACTTTGTATGAATCAATGAAATAAATTAAATATTTTTATCATCTTTTTCATAAATCTGACGAATTTTTTCACTTATATTTGTGATCGAGGAGAAAACTTCAGACTCTGTATGAATCAATGAAATCAATTAAATATTTTGATCATCTTTTTCATAAATGTGATCTTAAATCTTTCATAAATCTTTTTTTCACGTGTATTTGTGATCGAGGAGACAACTTCAGACTTTGTATGAATCAATGAAATCAATTAAATTTAGCAATTTAACGAACAATTTAGCAATTTAGCAATGAAACAAAGGTAATTAATGAAATTCAGCATTACTTTTTTCAAATAATCAATCTTCTTAAATAATTGCTAATATTCAATAATTGTTAACGAATGAATTAGCGGAATATTCTCAAAATTATACATTCATCAAAATTTAAAATATTTTAAAATTTGTTAGAAATGTTTTGATATTTTTCGGATCTCCTTAAACCTAATATTTGAATTTTCGTGTATTTTTAGATAACTATTTTAATTTGCTCGATTAGTCGACTTTCGCATTTAGTTTTCCCATTTAATCTGTAACCTTCCTCAACACTTGATATGATTTCTATTTAAATATGCATGATTCGTACCAAGTTTCCCAATAACATTTTTACACTTGGAATAATTCAGGAATATTATTGAATTGGGCAGGAATCCATCAAAAGTTGACCACTATGAATTGCCCAATGCCCATTTGAGTGTAATCTGTAAAACATTTGTTTTTATTGAAATATTTACGTTGGTGAAACATTATTTGCTAGAGTTATAGTCTGCAGATACTTATTTTCTCATGCCAATCAAATATAAGGTTTTGTATTAATAATTATTTAGATATTAAAAATAATTATTGTTGTTAACTTTCATTGAGAGATTTGAATAATTAAGAATTTTATATTAATTAAACTCGTGAACAGCTTGCGTGCAGTATATTAGGTTGCATAGAGCTATTCCCAATAATATTTTTTATTCACATTCTCCATGGGTATTCGGGGCATTTCTCACGCAAATTTTGTCTAAGTAACATTTTTTGTATCTGTCATATATTGTTATCAGTAGAGAATAGCAAGACGCTTGCTTCTTGCGATTACAAGAATTGTGCGGCTAAAGGCTGACTCAGAGATTTCTTATCCGACGCAACGCTACGCTGTGACAATGCTATCGCCATGGGCATTTTCAATAGCGCTGTTGAAAATGCCTATAGCGATAGCATTGTCACAGCGTAGCGTTGTATTACTCAAGAAATCTCTAAATCCGGCTTTGCACGTCCATGAATTTGTTTAAAGAGAGTTTGGGTGGTTGCATATGTTCACAGGACGATATTAAATTTTATATATCAATTTTATTTAGAAGACTTTTAGTATTCTACAATGCATAGCAGTGGTTCCTAACATGTTGGTCTAACATTTATACGGGTCCAGAACATCACAAAATTTAGATAGTTTTGAGTATTTAAACATGTCACTAGAAAACATAATTTTTGATACAAAATAAATTTATTCGACACAATTTTTTTTTTATATTTGAGCATTTGAGCTTGAAATTTCTAAAATCAATCACCTTGATGCATTATTATTTGCCACCTGACCGATAGTAGGATTTCCTGATTTTTTTTAAATATCATTAGTGAGTTCAATTCATTTTAACGAGAAAACTTCAATTCTTGTGTTTTCATTCGTTGTTTTTTCGACGGATAATAAATGATTAAAAATTGATTGTAAATGTAATGTTTAGCAAATTTACTTCAAATCAATATTTTTGTTAAATGCATTACTTTAATAGGGGTAATAATTTTTCATATAAAAGTTGACGCACTAAATAGTTTGTTATCGTTTCTTTAATAAACCAAATTTAAATATATACATTAATCTATCTAAATAATTGCTGCACTAGTCAATTTTCATCTCAGAGTATTTTTACTGGACTTTTAAGTATTATAACTTGCCAATTTTAAAACTTAAGTACCCATTTTTAGAATATAAATCCTTATTAAAATTATTTCCAGAACGCTGTACAGACTAACAAGTTTGCTGACTCGTATTTTTCAGGGTTTTTTTAATAATCTTTGTTCATTATTTGAATATAAGGACGAAACAATGTATTTACAAGAACCAGACGGTATACGTCGTATAACGAATATACCTTTAACCTAACTACACCACATGCTTAATAAAATACATACAACGCGTTCCAAAGCAGGGACACATAAGGATAATCGACATACAATGAATGCCACAAGGACGCATACGAGTAATCGACATACAACATATGCTACAACAAGGACGTGTAAGGATAATTATTATAGATATCGATGCGAGGCCGACATACAAACTAAAATAATGATATATCAATATTTTGATAATTTGTAGTATTCATTAAATTAGATGTATGAGTGGTTACCACTTGGTGAAACATTAATATAAATAACACACTTGGTTTAAAGTTTCACAAAATTTTCTGTGTTATTTACCTTTTTATAGTATTCAAACTATTCACATACTTAAAATGGTTATTAATAATTAATTAATTATTAATTATAAATATATGTATATATATATATATATATATATTGTGATGGTATTTGTAGTATTTATTTAAATTAATTAGAATAGATTTATTGTTATTATTATATAAGTTTTAGATAGAATTATAATCTTCAGGGCACAAGCCAACAAAAATTATTGTAAATATTGTAAATGTGAATATGACCAAGTATGCACAAATATACAAAGCAATCCGCGGATGAAGGTTGTTGATTGGTTACCACGGGAGACAGGTGACTTCGTGCATAGACGCTTGGGGAATTAAATAATGGAAAGTCAAAAATAATCAACAACGAGTTTGACGAGGGGGAGAGACGCGTGTGGATCGCGGGTGGAGATGTTGCGATTCGAATACGAATACATTACAAAATATTAACGGGGTTTCAACGATTGGACATATTGCTGGAAGAAGACAGTCAACCAGGAGAGGAATTCAACGAGATAGGAGCCGTGACGGAGATATTCAAAGTCAGGACTTCAAGCCGCTCAACTTCGCACACAAAAGTATCTGGTTACTTTTGTGGGAATCAACAACGGATCAGACGGGAAAGCAGGGACAACAGGACAACGTAATCAAGGAACCACAAGAAGATAACTGCAAGTAGAAAGTTTGCGTAAAGTGCAAGAGTCATATTATCACATAAGTTGGTTTGTGTATTTAGGATTTATTTTGTTAATGTTGGTCATAGTTTATTATGTATTTAATAATTTTGTTTTCTATTGTTTTTGATTTGTTTGTTTAGTTCAGTTTATATTAGACGTTTTAATATTTGGTTATTTTCAATTCATTAAAGTATTTGAACAAAACTCTATTTAGTTATGATTGAACTTACTATTGAACCTGAGATAAGAGTAAATAAATAAAAACGTAACATTTTGTAGTCCCGAAAGTAGGGCAATGCAAAAACGTTACAATTGGAACCCGAACGTGGGGCTACGAAAAACGTTATAATATATATATATATATATATATATATATATATATATATATATATATATATATATATATATTATAACTATTAGAACATAGCAAAATAGGATAATGATATTTCAATGAATTTGTATCAAGATTTCGATAGTAGCGATACATATTTCGATTTACAGATTTATGTTAGTCCGCAAGTTTCGGAGCCACATACAATTTAGTATACTTTAAACCATTACTTTATTATCCGTATAACTCGATATACAAGGCATGCCACAACAAGGACATCAACCTACTGACATTCAACACATAATATATGATAAGATAACATTAATGGCATTAAAAAAGAGACATTGTGCTTGATTTATTGATAAAAAATAAATTATTTGTGAAATTGTCAGTGAAAAATGTGCAAATGTGACGTTGCAAATAACTTAAAAATGCAATATTGAGTATATCAGTAATTACTAATATACCAATTGCATCAAATTAGTGTATACTAAAATAATGAC
Organism: Othius punctulatus; assembly: GCA_951805005.1. NCBI lineage: Eukaryota > Metazoa > Arthropoda > Insecta > Coleoptera > Staphylinidae > Othius > Othius punctulatus. The sequence continues at coordinate 22,134,971 of OX638143.1, forward strand.
TGGCACTTAATAGTAATAAGTCAATTTCACGGAATATCGAAGTACACTGGCAACTATTTAGTAATTTAAGAAACGTAGTAGTTTAACTATAAATTGTTAACATCATTAAATTAAATTACCATTAATAGTTTGAAACCGATATGCCTTCATTATTATTATTTCTATGGGTCTGCAGTCAGGACTGTATTTTTATGTTTCTTTAAATATTTCTGTATATCTATCATGCACGATGCTATTTATTATAAATAAGAATACAAATAGGCAATTCAATACGAATAAAAATTCTAAAACTGTCAAATTTTCAGAAAAATTAGCTTCAATACATATTTAAATCCAATATTGAAAATGAAGTTAATAAATTTTCAAAAATTTCAGTAATAGCTATCCCATACAAGTCAATGCCAAAAGTTATACTGTCGATTTCCTCATAATACTGAAACTTTGTCAACTTTTCAGGAGAATTAGTTTCAGGTGTACTGTACACGAATCTAATATCAAATTTGCAAATAATAAATTTTCAGAAATTTCAGTAATGGCTAACCCATACTTGTCAATGCAGAAAGTTAAGTGATTGATTTTCTCCCTTATTTAATACTGAAACTTTGTCAAATTTTCAGGTGAATTAGCTTCGGGTGTACTGTACGCGAATCTTATATCATATTTGCAAGTAATAAATTTTCAGAAATTTCAGCAATAGCTAATCCATACTTGTCAATGCAGAAAGTTAAGTGCTTGATTTTCTCCCTTATTTAATACTGCAATTTTGTCAAATTTTCAGGAGAATTAGTTTCAGGTGTACTGTACATGAATCTAATATCAAATTTGCAAATAATAAATTTTCAGAAATTTTAGTAATAGCTATACCATACTTGTCAATGCAGAAGGTTAAGTGCTTGATTTTCTTCCTTATTCAATACTGAAACTTTGTCAAATTTTCAGGAGAATTAGTATCGGGTGTAGTGTACATGAATGTAATATCAAATTTGTAAGTAATAAATTTTCAGAAATTTCAGTATTAGCTAGCCCATACTTGTCAATGCAGAAAGTTAAGTGTTTGATTTTCTCCCTTATTTAATACTGAAACTTTGTAAAATTTTCAAAAGAATTAGTTTCAGGTGTACTGTACACGAATCTAATATCAACAAGTAATACATTTTCAGAAATTTCAGTAATAGCTAACCCATACTTGTCAATGAAGATAGTTAAGTGCTTGATTTTCTCCCTTATTTAATACTGAAACTATGGAAAATTTTCAGGAAAATTAGTTTCTGGTGTACTGTACGCGAATCTAATATCAAATTTGAAAATAATAAATTTTCAGAAATTTCAGTAATAGCTAAATAATACTTGTCAATGAAGAAAGTTAAGTGCTCGAGTCTCTCCCTTATTTAATACTGAAACTGTGTCAAATTTTCAGGATAATTATTTTCAGATGTACTGTACGCAAATCTAATATCAAATTTGCAAGTAATAAATTATCAGAAATTTCAGTAATAGCTAACCCATACTTGTTAATGCAGAAAGTTAAGTGCTTGATTTTCTCCCATATTTAATACTGAAACTTTGTCAAAATTTCAGGAGAATTAGTTTCAGGTGTACTGTACACGAATCTAATATCAAATTTGCAAGTATTAAATTTTCAAAAAATTTAGTAATAGCTAACCCTTACTTGTCAATGCAGAAAGTAAAGTGTAAAGTAAAGTGTAAAATTTTCTCTCTTATTTTATACTGAAACTTTGGCAAATTTTCAGGAGAATTAGTTTCAGGTTTTCTGTACACGTATCTAATATCAAATTTGCATATTATAAATTTTCAGAAATTTCAGTAATAGCTAACCCATACTTGTCAATGAAGAAAGTTTAGTACTTGATTTTCTCCCTTATTTAATATGAAACTTTGTCAAATGTTCAGGAGAATTAGTTTCAGGTGTACTGTATATGAATCTAAAATCAAATTTGCAAATAATAAATTTTCCAAAATTTCAGTAATAGCTAACCCAGTCTTGTCAATGCAGAAAGTTAAGTGCTTGATTTTCTCCCTTATTTATTACTGAAACTTTGTCAAATTTTCAGGAGAATTAGTTTCAGATGAACTGTACGCGAATCTAATATCAAATTTGCAAATCATGAATTTTCAGAAATTTCAGTAATAGCCAACCCATACTCATCAATGCAGAAAGTTAAGTGATTGATTTTCTCCCTTATTTAATACTGAAACTCTGGCAAATTTTCAGGAGAATTAGTTTCTGGCGTACTGTACACTAATCAAAAATTAAATTTGTAAGTAATAAATTTTCAGAAAGTTCAGTAATAGCTAACCCATACTTGTCAATGCAGAGAGTTATGTGTTTGATTTTCTCCCTTATTTAATACTGAAAGTTTGTCAAATTTTCAGGAGAATTAGTTTCGGGTGTACCGTACACGAATCTAATATCAAATTTGCAAATAGTAAAGTTTCAGAAATTTCGGTAATAGCTAACCCATACTTGTCAATGCAGAAAGTTAAGTGCTTGATTTTCTCCCTTATTTAATACTGAAACTTTAGAAAATTTTTAGGAGAATTGGTTTTGGGTGTACTGTATGCGAATCTCATATAAAATTTGCAAATAATAAATTTTCAAAAATTTCAGTAATAGCTAATCCATACTTGTCAATGCAGAAAGTTAAGTGCTTGATTTTCTCTATTATTTATTACTGAAACTTTGGCAAATTTTCAGGAGAATTAGTTTTAGGTGTACTGTACACGAATCTAATATCAAATTTGCAAGTAAAAAAGTTTCAGAAGTGTCAGTAATAGCTAATCCATACTTGTCAATGCAGAAAGTTAAGTGTTTGACATTCTCCTTTATTTAATGCTGAAACTTCGGCAAATTTTCAGGAGAATTAGTTTCTGGTGTACTGTACACGAATCTAATATTAAATTTGTAAGTAATACATTTTTAGAAATTTTAGTAATAGCTAACCCATACTTGTCAATGCAGAAAGTTATGTGCTTGATTTTCTCCCTTATTTAATACTGAAACTTTGTCAAATTTTCAGGAGAATTAGTTTTAGGTGTACTGTATACGAATCTAATATCAAATTTGCATATCATAAAATATCAGAAATTTCAGTAATAGCTAACCCATACTTGTCTGAAAGTTAAGTGTTTGATTTTGTCCCTTATTTAATACTGAAACGTTTTCAAATTTTCAGGAGAATTCGTTTCGGATGTACTCTACGCGAATCTAATATCAAATTTGCAAATAATAAAGTTTCCGAAATTTCAGTAATAGCTAACCCATACTTGTCAGTGCAAAAAGTTAAGTGTTTGATTTTCGACCTTATTTAATACTGAAACTATGTCAAAATTTTAGGAGAATTAGTTTCGGGTGTACTGTACGCGAATCTAATATCAAATTTGCAAATAATAAATTTTCAGAAATTTCAGTAATAGCTAACCCATACTTGTCAATGCAGAAAGTAAAGTGATTGATTTTCTCCCTTATTTAATACTGAAACTTTCTTAAAATTTTCAGGAGAATTAGTTTCAGGTGTACTGTACACGAATCTAAAATCAAATTTGGAAATAATAAATTTTCAGAAATTTCAGTAATAGGTAACCCATACTTGTCAGTGCAGAAAGTTAAGTGATTGATTTTCTCCCTTATTTAATACTGAAATTTTATCAAATTTTCTGGAGAATTATTTTCAGGTGTACTGTACACGAATCTAATATCAAATTTGCATATCGTAATTTTCAGAAAATGCAGTAATAGCTAACCCATACTTGTCAATTCAGAAAGTTAAGTCCTTGATTTTCTCGCTTATTTAATACTGGAACTTAGGCAAATTTTCAGGAGAATTAGTTTCAGGTGTACTGTACACGAATCTAATATCAAATTTGCAAATAATAAATTTTCAGAAATTTCAGTAATAGCAAACCCATATTTGTCAATGCAGAAAGTTTAGTTATTGATTTTCTCCCTTATTTAATACTGAAATTGTGGCAAATTTTCAGGAGAATTAGTTTCAGGTGTACTGTACACGAATCTAATATCAAATTTGCAAGTAATACATTTTCAGAAATTTTAGTAATAAGTAACCCATACTTGTCACTGCAGAAAGTTAAGTGCTTGATTTTCTGCCTTATTGAATACTGAAAGTTTGGCAAATTTTCAGGAGAATTAGTTTCAGGTGTACTGTACACGAATCTAATATCAAATTTGCAAATAATATATTATCAGAAATTTACGTAATAGCTAACCCATACTTGTCAATGCAGAAAGTTAAGTGCTTGATTTTCTCTCTTATTTAATACTGAAACTTTGGCAAATTTTCAGGAGAATTAGTTTCAGGTGTACTGTACGGGAATATAATATCAAATTAGCATATAATAAATTTTCAGAAATTTCAGTAATAGCTAACCCATACTTGTCAATGCAGAGAGTTAAGCTAAATGAGTGATAGGTGTGTGATAAAATACAAAGCAATTTTCAAGAATCCCAAATATTGTGGCACTAATCAATTATGCCGCAGGTGAAGGAGGATTATAATTCTTTTATCGAGTATCAAATTATTTTTTGTTTTGTTTTCAGTGCTATCCGAGTGGATCCAGACGGTTAGATGAAACCCCGATACCTATTAAATAATTGCCGCTATTATGGAATCGAAGCAGCAATAATATGAAGTATTATAATTCCACCGGAAAAAATTAAATATATTTAATACGATAATGGCGGGCATATAATTGGCTTCCACCGCACGGCGCCGCTGTTCTTCCTTGTGCTTTATTTTTGGGGCAGAATAATAGAAAAAAGGCGCTTTCCGTTTCGGCGTATACACAAGCATTTATAAATATAAATATATACACACATATGTATGCATGTATGTATGTGTTGCTGTGTATTTACCAGTGTGTTTGATGTGTGTGTGTATGTGTATTTTGGTGTGTATGTGTGTGTATGCCGTTGTTGCTTTGTGTTTTTCTGTTGCGGGTAAATTGTCCCGCTTTTATCTCGCTCTCAGGTGAAATTATAGGGGCTGCCTGACATGGCTGTGACAGGTAAATGAGACCGGGCGCGATCCCATCGCAAGCGCCGCACCGTAATTTCTCTCGTCTGTGTTGTTCCACGGGGAAATTAGCCTGGAAACAACAATCGCTCGCCTAGTCCTGCCCTGCCAAGGGACGAAGGGCCTCGCGGGGGAGGGGGGCACGACCATTACGCGTAATTGCAGCGCGACGCTTCGATCAAGAAAGAACAACACACACAAAAGAGCACGAAGAATCCATCAAGGACTAAGCAAGTTCCGATAATAACATCCATGGAATTCGTCGCCAGGAATGATTTTGTTTTTGTTCGTTTGTAGATGTAGCTGAATAAATTCTAAATGCAAAAAAAATATGTGTGGTTTTATTGGGCACGATCGTTTTAGATCATAGGGTAGAATAGATTTGTTCTTATGCAGTTATAGAGAGGTTTTCGGTGATCATTCCTTCGTTCTGCACCTTGAGATTTATGGAGTTTTCTGCTCTCTCGGGCTGATGGATCCTTCTTCCTTCTTCTTTAATCTCTTTAATTCTCTTTTATCCTTCTTTTTTTCTATTCTTTTCTTTTTGTTGTTTAAATGTGATTATTTAAGATTTACTACTATATAAGTATGTATATGAATAAATTATGACCAGTTTACCAGTTGAATCAGAAACAAAATCTGTTTGTTGTGTCTGTTAGAACTTTATTGCGCTTGCCAATGCGCTGAAATAGTATAATGTTTTATTAGGAGAAAAAGTTACACTTTGTGTGGTGAGTCTGTAAGTTTGGCAAATACAGACGAAGCAAAATGAAGGCTACATACCAAAGAAGCAAAAGTCCTAATTAAAGAAGAAATTGATAATTTCCTGTCTAATGCTCCAGATGGAAAATATTTGGGGATAAAGGTAAACTTACTTTATGCCTAACACTTAGAAATCATGCCTGTTTTTTTTTTTAGGTTATTTTGATGTTTGGCATATCTGGTGCCTGTCGGTGTGATGAGCTGGTAAAAATGAAAGTTCACGATATTGTAGACTCTGATAATAAAAATCCCTGATTCTAAAACTCCCAAAAAACAATCATTTACTGTCATTGGCGATGTATACATAAATACATACAGAAAATATGCTTCACTTAGACCTATGTATGGAAGAGCAGAGATTTTTCCTAAGATACCATAAAGGAGTCTGCCATCGAATAGTAATGGGAATTCATAAAATTGGAGAAGCAGCCAAAGAGGTAGCATCTTATTTAAAGTTACCAAATTGGAAGGAATACACTAGTCATTGCCTACGAAGAACTTCGGCGACATTGCTGGTAGATGGAGATGCCGACATTACCTGTTTGAAACGCCATTGTGAATAGAAATCTAGTAATGTGGCTGAAGGGTACATCGAGGAATCTTTAACAAATAAGAAAGATATTGCAATGAAAATTCTGGAACCTAACAACTTCATTGAAACTGTGAATGAACTTGAGACTTATCGTGAAACAGCAAATGGATCCAATATTAATAACACTAAATTTGTAGCAGGTGTTGCTGGCAGTGGGGGGTTTAATTTTCAGAGCGCCACTATAACCAACTGTACATTTAGTGTAATTTTTTGTAATAAAGAAAATCACAAATAAAAGTATAGTTATGAGTATTTTTACTTTAACTAGCTGTACATTTAGTGTTATTTTTTGTAATAAAGAAAATAACAAATATAACTATAGTTATGAGTATTTTTTACTTTTTCTCCGCCAGCAGACTTTTCTCCTAGGAGATAAAGAAAGTGAAATTTTTGTAATAAAGAAAAATACAAATAAATGTATAGTTACGAGTATTTTTTACTTTAACTAGCTGTACATTTAGTGTTATTTTTTGTAATAAAGAAAATCACAAATAAAACTATAGTTATGAATATGTTTTACTTTTTCTCCCCCGGCAGACAAAGTAATCACTTTTTCTCCTAGGAGAAAAAGTGACTTTAAATTTGCGTATCCAAAGACACAAAGTGTCACGTTTGTGACGTTTGAAGAAAAAAAATATTACTCTATAACTAATAATACATTGTTTTTCATAATCTTGTATTTTTGTTTGTTTGTAGGTATCTTTTCTATTTCTCTGTTTTGTCTTTTATCTCCTTTTTGACTTCCTCTGTCCACCAGTTTGTCCTTTTCATTTCCCTGTTTCCAATTTTGGTTGTTCCGCAGGTCTCCCTTGCTGCTTCTAGTATATTTCTTTTGAATGTTTCCCATTTTCCTTCTATGTTTAGTTTCATTTCGCTCTATCTGAATTTATTTTGTAGTATATCTTTGTATTTTTCTTGTGCTTGTGTTTCTCTTAATCTGTAGGCTTTTATCTTTTCTTTAACTTTTATCCTCCTCTTGTCTGTTTTTTGTATTTTCTTCCAACTCATGTCCATATTTAGTAGGTGGTGCTCACCACTTGTTTCAGATTGCCTTGTAACTCTTACATCCATTATTTTGTTCCAGCTGTTTCTATTAATTAGGTGGAAAACCAAGACAAAAAGGCAAAAATTTATACACATAGGTACATCATATCCAGATTTTTAAATTTTAAATATTAATAGTTCATAATGTTGATATACAAACAATATTAGTAGTAGTAGTAGTAGGAGTAGTAGTAGTAAATCTAGCAAATCTAATAAACATATTGACATTGCTATATAAAATTGCTATTGTGACCTAATTTCTTGTACTAGACTTTTGTGAGCATGACTATATAAAAATGTCATTATCAGGATTCTCAAATAAGAAACTATTGACGCCAACAAAAATGGCACTTTTGCGTTTTGAGTAATAATTAAAAAAAGACAAGGCAAAAAGGCAAAAGTTTATATACATAGGTACATTATATCGAGATTTTTGAATTTTAAATATTTATAGTTCATAATGTTGATATCCAAACGGCATGTTTTTTTTTAAATATTTCAAAAGTTGTTAAAAATTTACTTACATTTTGAAATATCAGGATTCAGTGAAACAAAATTGAGATATTGGTAATAGTAATAATAATAATAATAATAATAATAATTTACTTGAATGTCGACTCTTACTGCTTTGCAATTCAAACATTAAACTATTTTAGAGTTATTTCAAAATATGTAAGAAAAACATATACAAATGTCAATATCAGGATTCTCAAACAACAAACTATTTTTAACTTTTTTAGAGATATTCCAAAAAATTTAAGAACACCATATAAAAATGTCAATATCAGGATTCTCAAACAACAAACTATTGACGCCATCAAAAATGGCACTTTTGCGTTTTGAGTAATAACAAAAAAAAAACAAGGCAAATAGGCAAAAGTTTATATACATAGGTACATTATATCGAGTCTTTTGAATTTTAAATATTTATAGTTCATAATGTTGATATCCAAACGGCATGTTTTTTTTAAATATTTCAAAAGTTGTTAAAAATTTACTTACATTTTGAAATATCAGGATTCAGTGAAACAAAATTAAGATATTGATAATAATAATAATAATTTATTTGTGTCGACTCTTACGAGTATTACATTCATATTCAAACACTAACTTCTTTAGAGATACTTCAAAAAATGTAAGAAAAACATACAAATGTTAATATCAGAATTCTCAAATAACAAATTATTGACGTCAACAAAAATGGAACTTTTGCGTTTTGAGTAATGACTAATAATAAAAAAAAACCAAGGCAAAGAGGCAAAAATGTATACACATAGGTACTTCATTTTTCTTCAAACTTCAAACAATTTTTTTTAATATTTTAAAACTTGTTAAAAATTTAATTACATTTTGAAATATCAGGATTCAGTGAAACAAAATTGAGATTTTGGTAATAGTAATAATAATAATAATAATTTATTTGAATGTCGACTCTTACGAGTATTACTTTGCAGTTCAAACACTAACTACTTTAGAGATATTTCAAAATATGTAAGAAAAACATATACAAATGTCAATATCAGGATTCTCAAACAACAAACTATTTTTAAGTTTTTTTACAGATATTTAAAAAAATGTAAGAACAACATATACAAATATCAATATCAGGATCCTCAAACAACAAACTATTGACATCCACAAAAATGGGACCTTTGCGTTTTGAGTAATAACAAAAAAGGCAAAATGGCAAATATTTATACACATAGGCACATTATATCGAGATTTTTAAAATTTAAATATTAATAGTTCATAATGTTGATATACAAACAATATTTTTTTTTATATTTCAAAACTTGTTAAAAATTGAATTACATTTTGAAATATCAGGATTCAGTTAAACAAAATTGAGATATTGGTAATAGTAATAATAATAATAATAATTTATTTGAATGTCAACTCTTACGAGTTTTACTTTGCAGTTCAAACACTAACTATTTTGGAGATATTTCAAAATATGTAAGAAAAACATATACAAATGTCAATATCAGGATTCTCAAACAACAAACTATTTTTAACTTTTTTTACAGATATTTAAAAAAATGTAAGAACAACATATACAAATATCAATATCAGGATCCTCAAACAACAAACTATTGACATCCACAAAAATGGGACCCTTGCGTTTTGAGTAATAACAAAAAAAAACAAGACAAAAAGGCAAAAAATTATACAAATAGGTACATTATATGGAGATTTTTGAATTATAAATATGTATTGTAAGTAATGTTGATATACCTACAAACAAAGTTTTTTTTTATATTTCAAAACTTGTTAAATATTTATTTACATTTTGAAATACCAGGATTCAGAGAAACAAAATTGAGATCATTTGAATGTCGACTCTTACGAGTATTACAGTGAGATTCAAACACTAACTTTTTAAAGATATTTCAAAAATTTTTAGAACAACATATACAAATCTCAATATCAGGATTCTCAAACAACAAACTATTGATCCATAAAAATGGGACTTTTGCGTTTTGAGTAATAACAAAAAAAGGCAAAATGGCAAACATTTATACACATAGGTACATTATATCGAGATTTTTAAATTTTAAATATTAATAGTTCATAATGTTGATATACAAACAATATTTTTTTTATTTTTCAAAACTTGTTAAAAATTTAAATACATTTTGAAATATCAGGATTCAGTGAAATAAAATTGAGATATTGGTAATAGTAATAATAGTAATAATTATTTATTTGAATGTCGACTCTTACGAGTATTACCATGAGATTCAAACACTAACTTTTATAGAGGTATTTTAAAAATTACATCCTCTCTAACAAATTTTAGAAAAATCATCTCCCTCTCCCACAAAATTTTACAAAAATCTGTTTTATTGGACTAAACTTTACAAAAATTTGACTACGGAACGCTATTTTATAAAAATCTGCAATGTTTGACAACACATTTTACAAATATCGATCCTCTTAAGCTAAGTTTTACAAAAACATGGCATGTTTACAAAAATTAGGCACCTTTCACAACGTATTGCAAAATTCTGAACTATTGAAAGAAATATTTCAAAAACCTGCAATGTTTGACAACACATTTCGCAAATATCGATCCTCTTGAGCCAATTTTTAGAAACATCAGGCATCTATAAACCATCTGTACAAAAAAATCCTACCTTTAACAACGTATTGCAAAACTCTGAACTTTTGAAAGAAATATTTCTATAATCTGCAATATTTTTACAAAAAAATGGCATCTCTAAACCAAACTTAATAAAAAAAATGGGCACCTTTAAGAACATATTGCAAAAATCAGAACTCTTGAAAGAAACTTCTCAAAGAATACATATGTTGAATGAAATGTCCTGCAATGCATCATAAAGCTGCAATGATTGACACAAAATTATTCAAATTTTCAATCGTCTTTAGCTAAATTTTACAACTAACTGTCTTTTACTTCGAATTTTACAAAGGTCTATCCTCTTTGAGCAAATTTTATGAACAACTAGAACAACAACAACAAAAAAATGGCTGCTGGAGATACAATTACAAAATTGCATCCTCTCTAAATAAATTTAATAAATTTTTACAAAACTTTACCAAAACATGATCTCTTGGAGTCATTTTTATAAAAATCTGCAATATTATGTAAAAATCTGATCTCTTGGACTAAAATTGATAAAAATCTGACTGTGAAACGCAATTTTATAAAACCATGCAATGTTTGACAACATACCTATTACAAATATCGATCCTCTGGAGCCAATTTTTACAAAAATCTGACATCTCTAAACCATCTTTACATAGCTTTGGCACGTTTACAACTAACTGTCTTTTACTTAGAATTTTACAAAGGTCTGTCTTGTTTGAGCAAATTTTATGAACAACTAGAACAACAACAACAAAAAATGGCTTCTGGAGATACAATTACAAAATTGCATCCTTTTGTATTGCAAAAATCTGAACTCTTGAAAGAAATTTTCTGCAATACATCACAAAGCTGCAATGATTGACAACAAAATATACAAATTTTCAATGGGTTAAAGCTAAATTTTACAAGTAATTGTCTTCTGGAAACAAATTTTACAAAGGTCTATTGTCTTTGAGCAAATTAATAAATATGGCTTCTGGAGATACGATAATGGCTGCAATGATTGATAACAAATTTTACACATGTTCAATCTTTTTAAGCTAAATTTTACAACTAATTATGTTCTGGAAACCAATTTTACAGTACTGTCCTTTGAGCAAATTTTATTAAAAAAATGTTTCTGGAGGTACAATTAGAAAATGGCATCCTCCCCAAATAAATTTTTGAAAAATCTGTGCCTCTTTTCACAAAAGTTTACGAAAATCTGTTGTCTTGAATTTTTTTTAAATCGGACTGTGAAACTCAATGTTATAAAAATATGCAATGTTTGACAACACATTTTACAAAAATCCTTTTCATTTTGAGCTAATTTTTACAAAAGTCTGGCATTTTTAAACCAACTTTTAAAAAAATCCACCTTTCACAACGTATTGCAAAAATCTGAACCGTTGAAAGAAATTCTGCAATGCTACACAAAGCTACAATGATTGACAACAACTTATACAAATTTTTGACTGTCTGTAACTGTCTTTTACTTACAATTTTACAAAGGTCTGTCCTGTTTGAGCAAATTTAATAAACAACAATAACAAAAAAAAAATGGCGTCAGGAAATTCAATTGCAAAATTGCATCCTCCTCAAATAAATTTCTCTGTTCTCTTAGTCTATTATCGATCTCTTGTTTCTGCTTATCTAATAATAATAATAATAATAATAATAGTAATAATAATAATAATAATAATAATAATTTTATTAATGCTTCTGACACTAGTATGCCTTATACAGGTCAAATTAAATCTGTTCCCTTGTGTACTTGTGTATGTTTTTATGTTTAAATTTTGTATTTGTTATCACAAGGTTGTTTTCAATGTATAATTGTATTATTCTTTCCCCATTGTTGTTTTTAATTTCTTCTCCTTCTTTTCCCATTATCTCTTCTATTCCACTATTTTGGCATCCTCCTCTTTTGTTTAGATCTCACATTATCATTATGTGTTCTTTTCATTCATCTACATCCCTTCGTATGTTTTCAAAGAATGTGCCTTTCTCTTCTTTCTTTGCGTCTTCGTTCGGTCTCTATGCTACTAGCAGTGTTCATGTTTCTTCCTCGACTAGTTTGATTTCTATGGTCGTTATTCTTTCGTTTATATGTTTTTCTTTTATTACATTTTCTTTTATCCGTTCCCGTGTTATTATTATTCTTACTCCTTCTTTTGCTATTTCCTTTTTATCTACTCCTCTTCATATCAGTCAGTATCCCCCATGTATTTTTTCTATTCCGTGTCCTTTCTTTGTTGTTTCGGTAATTCCTATATTTCTATATTATGTTTTCTCATATCCTCCACCAGTTCTGCTTATTTTCCCATGTCCCGATTGTTTTTTTTTATGTTTTTCGTTTTTTTCCTTCCTCCTTTCTTTTTATTTTTATTTTGTTATTGCTATTTTGTTCTGGGTTTGTGTTCTTTTCCAAATTATCTATTTTATCACTGTTTTCCATATTCATGTCCTGTGTGTTGCCGCTGTTTGACTTCTGTCCTGTTTTTGGTTTCGTTTTTTGGGCCCTTTTTTTGCACCTTCTACTACTTCCATTCCTTTTCTTCCTTTGTTCCATCTGTATTTTGTTCCATTAATTACTATTTTTCTGTAGCCCATTCTTACTTTATTTCCTATGTCTTTTTCTTGCTTCGCTATGTTTCTAATTTTTTCTTTGCACTTTTCTTTCTTCCAACGTTAAATCATTTTCTATGTATATTCTAGTATGCTTTATATTGTTTTTGGCTTTCATGATTTCCTTTTTTATCTCCCACGTTTCCACTTCTGCTAGTACCATGTCTTGATGTAGGTATTTGTTTATTTTGTATGCGCTTTTTATATTTATTTCTACTTTCAGTTCTCTTATTAGGAACTCTTTATTATTGTTTAACTCTTTTATTGCGAGTTTATTTCATTTCTTTTCTTTTTCTGCGCTTTCTACTCGTTCGTCCTTATACTTAAGTTAACACTTAAAAAGTGAAGTGGTTGGGTTTATACATATATTTTTAATCTAAAACAAAATTTTAAAAATATACAATTCCCACCATTTTATCTTCATGGTATAATTTTGCTCTTACAAAGTTTCGTATATTTATTTTCTCTGAAGCATTGTTTGTATTACGACCAATATACTCACTGAGCTATTTTTTTTAGAATGTGCTATTGAAGCAGTAATAGTCAAGGAGAAACAAACTAATGAAATTTAATATTGTTCTGGGCGAGAATCTAGCCCATAATGAATAAATCCATCAGAGCCATCCCTGCACAACTCTGTAAGAAATTTGTATTGCCCCTATGCTTTTAGTATACCAGGTCACCAGTACATTTATTGTTCCCCGTAAAATCGGTTCGCAATTCTTTAGGTCAGGTTAGGTTAGGTAAAGTTAGGTTAGGTTATGGCTAAGGTAGCATACAATCGGCTGTTGCCGTGAAACGCTCGAGACTCATATAACATACACCATGAAGAACAGAAGTTATTCAGTCTTGGCAGTCGCTGAACTAAAGCCGTCTGTTGTTTCCAACGAGTTTGTTGTCGATAATATATATGCATGAATCCATGTACGTTGTTTTATCATATTTCTGATCCCTACCTTCACCACCGTCATTGTTTCCAGCTCAAGCATGGCCCTAAGATAATATCCATTAAAAGCGACTTTTAACGAGAAACGCATGCAAATTAATTTGCGAATATCGCCGTGATCGCCGACAAAACGCCGAGTGACCGATTTAAATTAATTAGCGCAGGCTGCACGTGTGCTCATGTACGTGCAGCTCGCTTCAGCCGAAACGCCTGAAAACCCTCGCGCTCCTTTTGAGGCGTTTAATTATGCAAATGGCCAGGATGATTAATGGCCCTGCGTTAATCACTGTTCCATGCTTAATCGATTAAAGCCCTGGCAGAAAATTGATTTCCTCCAAACAAACCAGTCCGTCGCAAATGAAGCCATAAATATAGGATAGGTTGAAAGAAGCAAGAGAGCAGACCTTCGGTGCTCAGGTGATGCAGATTTTAATCGGATAATTGTTTTGTAATTGAATAGTTTCAAGATGAAACATAATATAACGATAAATGTAGTTCAAAAATGAAATAGACGAAGGAAGCCGTTACTATGTAGTAATTAATCATGATGGTATATCATTAAATACACTTTTATTAACGCAGCAAAACGCTACTGCAGATAAGACCACAAGTTGGTCATTAACAAGCGACTCAAAATTAGATGAGAGAAATCATAATCACATATGATTTATGTACACGAGGAGTGGTATAAGTTAGCTATGTGTATTTATAAACGTGATCAAAATCGTCGTCCAAGTATCGTAACTTACAATATAGTAAGCCTTAATGCAAAATTATAACGATATCAAAATATTCTTTGCTTGGAATTTTTAGATATTTCTTTTGAAAAGTATCTACATTTGACACAATTTAATTCAATTCAATTCAATTATTTATTTTCACGTAGCCATACAATACATGGATGTGATTAGTCATGTTAAATACAATATGAGATAAAGAGATATAAATTTTGCACACATTTGCAGACTTTTTGAAAACTACCAATTCTCTCATTCCATTACAGTTACGTAAAGTTCAAATTGATAAAATTACTTCTTTGTGAACTTCTTAAACAATTTACAGTTCCAGAATTAAAAATCAATGACCATATTGCAATAGTCACATCAGCACATTCAAAATATCAATTTAAAAAGAATAAAATCTATAGACTACAGATGACATAATTTCTGAAATTTCACTCAGTAACTAATATTGAAGAAATTCTACAACCTCATATCTACATGCTTCTGCTTTTTTTAACTAAAGTCTCTCATTTCGCAAAAGTTGCGCTTAAATTTCATTAGTTTCTCCTCGACTATTACTGCTTCTATAGCACATTCTAAAAAAATTATGCCTGAAATAAAATAAATATACGAAACTTTGTAAGAACAAAATTATACCATGAAGGTAAAATGGTGGGAATTATATATTTTTTCTTTTTTTCTTTTAAATTAAAAATAGATGTAAAAATCCAACAATTTCACTTTTTAAGTGTTAACTTACATATAACTGTATACTCTCTGGTGGTATTATACATAATAAATATTAATTATATATTACGAAAGTGTTGTAATCATGCAATTTTCGAAATTGAAATGTTTGCGTTTCCGAATCTTTTTATTCAGAAAAGGTATTTTTTTAATTTGACCTTCACATTAGTTTTATAAAATTTCGAAATTGTGCTACAAGAAAACAACATATTTTTATTACAGTAATAAGAATATATTTCCAATTAATACTAATTTTGAAACCAATTATATGTGCACTTATTGTAAAACTCAACATTTTTCTGCAGTTTTTCACTAATCAAAACCAAATATGATGTTTGTTCCAATACTTTTAGCACATTTTTTTGGAATAGAAATCTAGAATTTTTTCAAGATTATTGATATTTATAATTGTAGTGACATTTCTAAACATAATATCATATGCTACTGCAAAGTCCATAACTGTCTGTACTATTCGTTTTTTTTATTGTAGTTAAATTTTCCAATGTTCCAATTTTCCAAGTCTCTATTACTTTCTATTACTAGCAAATATTCCTAAAATGGAAATGAAATCTAAATTTTTTTCAAGATGATTCATACTTACAATTATTGTAATAACATTTTCCTAAACATAATAGTAGTAGTAACAATATTTTATTGGCTATCGACCTGCGGTCTTTCCGCCTATACATTCTAATTATTTGTAAAACAATGTAATTATAATATAAAGTAAATAAAGTATAAAAAAAAAAAGAAAGAAAAAAAGCGTAATATTGTATACTAGAGTTGATTACAGGTGAGATGTAATAATGATAATGATATAATGCTAGTGAGTGAATGGTGTGTGGAATGGAGTCAGTCTGTATGGTATGATTCGTATAGTGTTGAGGATGGGTGTCGTCTGTTCGTTTGTCGGGTTAGTCGTTTGATGCACATGTCTTCGGTGATGGTCCAGGTAGTGTCTTTGTCTTTGAATTTGTTGTTTAGGTTGCCTAGACGTTCCCTGATAGTGATTATTTGTGTTTTCTCATAGAGGGAGATATTGGTAGGATTGTGGAGTGGGTTATTGGGATGTCTGATCTTTGTAATCAGTCGTAGTGTCTTACGTTCGCTTGTGTCAATTCTTCGTTTTGTAATGTCTGTGGCGTTCTTCAGTATAGCGTGCCCGTAATCAAGTATGGGTCTGCAGATTGTTAAACATAATATTTCATGTGATATTGCTAAATCCATAACTGTCTGCAGTATTAGTACTATTAGCATAATACTGCAGTGTTAGTATTAGTTTTCTTTTAATTGTAGATAAATTATATTGTTTTTTAACTTTTGCGTTTTGTTAAAAGTTTTGTGCAATTATTTAAAAATTTAATCCTACAGATCCCAGAAACAGTATAAAATATATGTAATATTATTTGCTACAGGGTCGCAATGTAAAGATAAATTTGACAATAGTCATCGAAATTTTAACAAGCATGATTGAAATGTTAACAATAATATTAAAAACAATTTTAGTACTAATAATTGAAATTTGGACAGAAATCAATGCCAAATTAAGATATAGCAGAATATTTACAATTCTGGGAAGATAAATGAAACATTGACAGTAACAATTGTAATATTTATAAAACTAATTGAAACTTTATTATGTATATAAATAATTTGATATATTGACTACAACCCTTGATGTACGACAGAAAAATTGAAATGGTGACAAAAATCGTTTAAAAATTGACTGTAATACATTATTGAATTTTTGACTAGAATTATTTAAATGTTAATAGAAATAATTGAAATTCTATTATATATAGTGTAATTTTGGCAGTATTCATTGAAATATTGATATTCTAATTCAAACTTGTTATTTGTAAGAGAAATTGACACACTTTTCATAACGTCTTTAGAGGTCAAAATCTTGAAATAAAATTTGTATCAATCAAGTTCATACAGATATTAGAACTTTTAGTAGATTTTTCAATTTTGAAACTTAATTGATCCAATTGTTACGAAAATTTAAGAGTAATCATTGAGATGTGGCAGAACAATTGAAATATTCTGATACTTTTTTAGAAGGAGTTTGTACTTTTTTAAAAACAGTTAAAAAATTAAATTATCTGTAAATTTTCGAAATTTTAAATATTGGTAATGTAATGTGAGCACCTCTCAAAAATTTCTAATGGCATGACCCGTCTTGTGACACCTCAATTAGAAGGTGTTTATGTCAATTATACACCTGTGCACACTTTATTTATTTTTTAAATTTCAAAAAGTGTTGTTGGTTTTACATGAATACATTGATTGATTGATTGATTGATTGACTGATTGATTGATTTATTGATTGATCGATCGATTGATTGATTCTCTCAAAATAAAAATTTACGCTTTTCAGGAGTTATTCATTTTGCCCTAATTTTCCGAGAAATCCGGGGTTGATACTTTTCAAAAAATCTATGTATAAAATATTTTGATATTACAGTCTGTTTTCTTGACTTTTCCCATTTTGTCAATTGTGTTTTACATTTTGTCAAATGCTTTTCCAGTCAAATGTCAGGAGTCGAATAAAATTCCTTTGATGTCAAATCAGTTTCACTTTATACCAAATACTTTTCCCATGTTTATATTACATAATTTAAATTATAAGTCAATTATAACATATTTATAACAAGCAGGTCTATTGTGTTTTTGAATAAAAGTCGCTGATATTACAACTGCCTTATTATATTTTCTACAATTTCAATCAAATTTCCTGGTTTTTCACTTTCTTCTGTTACATGCTGTCGTTACGTTTATGAAATTAACTGCAATATTGACAATTTCTGAACCTACACATACTTTTGATATTTTGATTAAAATTCTGGAAATCTTTAACTCTTTTAATAAATATTTTACAATTCTTGTTAATTTCCTTAAAACGTGGACAGTAAAGTAATTCATTAGTGTATTAAATGATTAGTCATTAATGTACAAATCAACGTTTTTTTTTAAATTATCAATACGTAAGAAAGTAAGAGAAATGAACATATAAACCAAAATCGACAGCGAAGTAATTCATTATTATACTAAATGATTAGTCATGAATGTACAAATAAACGTTTACTGAAATTGTCAGTAGAGTAAGAAAATTAGAGAAATTAACATATAAGCCAAAATCGTCAGTAAAATAATTCATTATTTCATTTCACTTTATACCAAATACTTTTCCTATGTATATTACATAATTTAAAATACAAGTCAAATGTTTACAACAAACAGGTCTATTGAGTTTTTGAATGAAAATCGCTGATACTATAGCTGCATTATTATATTTTCTACAATTTCAATAAAATTTCCTGATTTTTCACTGCTCTAATTGTTACATGCTCTCTTTATGAAATTAACTACAATGTACATACATAATATAAATAATTTACAATTCTTGCTAATTTCCATAAATCGACAGTAAACTAATTCATTATTGTACCAAATGATTAGTCATGAATGTATAAATAAACGTTTATTGAAATTGTCAGTAAAGTAAGAAAATAAGAGAAATTATCATATAAGCCAAAATCGATAGTAAAATAATTCATTATTTTATTTCACTTTATACCAAATACCTTTCCCATGTATTCTTGCATTCTCGATTCTTGCAAATTTTCTATAAAACGTAGTCATTTCTGAAATTTTGCGTAACTTGCATATTTGCCTGTAGAAATAAGTATTTTAATATGATAATTTTATTTTCTGCAATTTTCTCTTTTTTTTTGTTTCAATAGTTTTTCCAGATTTGGGTACTCGCTTCTGAATACTGAATTTTGAATTCTTAATTCTGAATTTTCTGAATTTTTAGAAATAAGTCCTTTATTTTATATATAATTATAATAATTATTATAACCATAATGTATATTCATGCCAGTATCCAAAAGGATTTACATATGTCAAATTAAAGTTAAACATTAAAATAACACGCAAAACATGATAAGACAATAAATACACATACATAAAAAGATATATTATTATTAATATATTGGAAACTTCCGTTAGTTTAACGTACGTTAAGTTTATGAAGTTTAACTACAATGTTTACAATTTCTGAACCTACTCATACTTTTGATATTTTGATTGAAATTCTGGACTTTTTAACTATTTTGATAAATATGTTACAATTCTTGCAAATTTCCACAAAAAGTGGTCATTTCTGAAGTTTAGCTGAAATTTGGCGTAACTTGTATATATGCCTGTAGATATAAGTATTTTAATATGATAATTATATTTTATGCAATTTTCTCTTTTTTTTGTATTTAACAGTTTTTCCAGATTTGGGTACTTACTTCTGAATACTGAATTGTGAATACTGAATTCTGAATTCTACTTTCTGAATTTTTAGAAATATGTCGAATATTTTATATATTATTATTAATATATTGGAAACTTCCGTTAGTTTAACTTGCGTTAAGCTTACGAAGTTTAACTACAATGTTCACAATTTCTGAACCTACTCATACTTTTGATATTTTGATTGAAATTCTGGACTTTTAACTCCTTTGATAAATATTTTAGAATTCTTGCAAATTTCCATAAAACTTGGCAATTTCTGAAATTTTACTGAAATTTGGGGTATAACTTGTATACCCCAAACTTGTAACTTGTTTATAACTTGTATGTTTGTCTGTAGATATAAGTATTTTAATATAATAATGTTTTATGCAATTTTCTCTTTTTGTTTGTTTTTAACAGTTTTTCCAGATTTGGGTACTCGCTTCTGAATACTGAAATTTGAATTCAAAGTTCAGAATTCTACTTTCTGAGTTTTACAAATAAGTCCAATATTTTATATAGGTATTATTTATATTATTAATATATTAGAAACTTCCAATATTTTAATTTATATTTATATTACTAACTTTATATGGGTTGTAGTAGCAACTTTTCTTGTTTTATTTAATGTTATTCAATTGAATACATTTTCTGCGAATTTTCGATAGTTTCTGCGATATTTTCAATTTGATTCAGAGCTTTAGATGTATCAGCAAATTAATTAAGAAAAGTTTCAGAAAATTCTTTGTGATATTTACAAAAAGTTGATCCCAATCGTATATATTTTATTATAATTCATTACAGTTCTGTGATCTAGGTGTAGATGTATTAATATCTGTATCTGGTTATACGTGTAAAAGTTCGTAAGACCCACTCAAGATTTATAAATTTCTATGTGACATTTCTGCAGAAATGTTTGAGAATCCCTGCTCTAGAGGTACTTTTGCTGACCAATTGAACCCTCCTAATTCTAAATAGCCCATTTCCATGTCCGGCCCAGTTCAGGTGTTGATGAGATGATGATACACCTTCGCAGTTGAATATTCAGTGTTTTCAGGTATTTTGCAATTTCGATGAATTTCCTTAAATTTAGAATGTAATGTTGAATATTGCATCTTTTTATTTCTTCTTTGGCTTTTGTTTTGTTCGTCCATCAGATTCCGACATTCAATTGATATTTTAAATTATTTATTTTTCGCATTTTTAAGCTAGTCACCATTAAAAACAAATTTGTGGAACTTCATAAGAGACTTTTGCTCAAACCACCGTAAAGGTGAGTCAATTAAACTATTTAATTAAGAAGGTGTAACCCAAATATTATTTTTGACTCCACCTTCAAAAATCGTTACTTATGCCCATATTATTATAAATATTGTAAACAATGAAGGAATTGAACAATTATTAAATATTCTGTTTGACTCCTTGGTAATGTGTTTTGGTTGTGTGGGGAATGTTGTGATGGCGGGCGTTTGTGTCGTGCTCTTTGCGATTAAGCCGAATCGGCACGCGAAATTCTTGAGACTATGGGGCCCCAGTCCGGGGCCCTGGTTCACTGGAGATGAAGAGATAAAGACGTGGCACTTGTTCGATGTCATATGCGTGTTCGGGTGCAACAGTTTGCGGAGCGTGGATCGGGCACGCGAGTCGTCGGCGTGAGGCGACGCTCTTTGATCTGGCGCCGGCGTCGCGCGTGCATCAGCAAGTTCATCACCAGTTCGTGGCTTAAGCTCTGATCCGATGCCAGGCAAACATCTCCTGGTTCAATTACAAGTTCGAGTTACGGCATTTGTGATACAAGCAGCACAGTACAAACAGTGGGTGCAAGTTACCGTCGGAACTGCGTTCCTTTGTTCTTCAAAATGGCAGTGGTACCAACATTTGTGACCAGGTAACTATAACTATAGACAAGGTCAAGAAGAAGAAAATCATTTAATCGAAAGAACTTCTTAAATATTTTCCACAATTTTCGTATTTTTATCAAAATCGTTCTTGTAGCCGTACTTCTAGTAGTACGACTAGAATTAGGAGTATAGGTAGTAGAAATAGCATACGTAGCAGTAGTAGTGTTAGTAGCAGCAAAAGTAATATATAACTTCTTAGAGACATTTTCTATAACTACCAATAGATGGTTCAACCGTATGTCTTGTGTAAGACTGTATATCGAAAACTGGTTGCTTTAGAAAATTGTCTGTAAACTGCTGTAAATAAAGTCTGAACGGTGGGTGGTGCCATTTTTTCAGGAAAATGTTATTCTTTGTTATCAAAATTAGCATATACACTGTAACAATTCAGTGACGAAAGGAGTGCAGATAAATATCGCAGTTATATTTTTACACACATGTTTAATGACAAAATACGCTTTTGGATTCTATCTTCTGTTATGAAGCCAGTTTATGCATCCAGCAATTAAACCAACACCGGCAATTAGTGGAAAACAAAAGGCCATGCTAACGCTATCAATCTCTCTTATCACTGTCATTGACGAACGCGCTGGTGATGGATGGCTCCTGCTCTTATCACTCGTACAATTTTTCACAATAAAGCCCTCCCACAACCGTGGTATCAGACCATCCATCCAATGGCGGGATTCTTCGGTCTAAGTGGCACTCGTTGCAAAACCGTCCCTCATTAACGCGTTAATTAGACGCTGATGACACAAATCCATTATTCAAAAGAAGGACGGAACGCCAAGCGACAGACGATTACCGACGTTTGTCTCCTAGATAAGCGGCTTAAGTGTTTAATTAACCTCGCCGGATCGCCATAACTGCCCATCAGATTTAATTACCACAAGCGCAGAGAGGATAACGTTGATGGAAATATGTGTAAAAATAATTAATTAATTGTGCCAATAAAACTTAAATACCAAATAAAAGTAACTATGACACCTAAAATAATAATAGAGATCTGATTACATATGGTCATTAGCTATAGCAAGAGTTATTGACATTTGTAACACAACGTTTTACATTATAAGTACCATAAGAAGAATTATATCTACAGTGAATAATGAAATTTCAACATAGTTTTTTCAACATAGTTTTTTTGAGATATTTCAGAAAATGAAAACATACAAATGCTAATATCATGATTCAAACAACACACTATTGACGCCAACATAAATGGCACTGTTTGCGGTTTGAGTAATAATAATACTTACATTTAATCCATCATAACAAAATTTTCACATTGTAACTAATAAAAATACATCATTTTGAGATTTAAACAATGTTTTTTGAGAAATTGAGATTCAAACAATAACTTTTTTGGAAAATTAAAAAAATGTAACAAGTCATTTACATTTTTTTTAAACTAATAATAAGTATTGACGCCACCAATAAATTCGCCTATGCGCTTTGAGCAATAACAATACTTAAATTCAAGCCATCATATCAAAATTGTCATACTGTAACTGATAAAAATACATAATTTTCACATTTAAACAATATATTTTTGAAAAAGTAAATTGAGATTCAAACAATAACTTTTTTGGAAAAACTTAAAAAATATAAAAATCTTATACATTTTTTATAACATAAGTATTGACGCCACCATTAAATTCGCTTATACGTTTTGAGCAATAATAATACTTATATTTAATCCATCATATCAAAATTTTCACATTGTAATTAATAAAAATACATCATTTTCAAATTTAAACAATATTTGTTTGGAAATAAGTATTTTCAAATTATTTCCACCTTAAATTATATTCTATATTATTAGGACTCTGACCAGAAAGTTTATATTCGCAGTACATTACATCGCTAACGTTGAGATTCAAACGATTTTTGTCGAAATACTTCAAAAATGTAAAAACTTATTTTTATTTTATAATATCAGGATTATAGCAACAAACTATTGAAGCCATCCTCAAAATATATAAAAATATCCAATACTTTATATCATTAATCAAATATCAAATAATATGTATTGATCATAACGTTGAGATTTAAGCCACACTTTTTAGAAACACTTCAAAAATATCATTTTACTAATCATCAACTGCTAATCTAATAAGTTTTATAAAAAATTGCAATGTTTGACAACACATTTTACACATCGCTCCTTTGCGACGAATTCACAAAAATCTGGCATCTCTACTCAACTTGAAAAATAATATCCACCATTCACAAAGTATTGCAAAAATCTGAACGCATAAGAATCTGCAATGTCTGACAACAAATTTTATAAATTTTCAATCGTCTTAAGCCAAATTTTATAAGTATCTTTGGAAACAAATTTTGCAAAGGTCTATCCTCTTTGAGCAAATTTTATAAAAAAAAAAACAAAAATGGCCTCTGGAGATACAATTACAAAATTACGCCCTCTTTAAACATTTTTTTTTAGAAAAATCTACCTCTTTTTTGACAAAATTTTAGGAATATCTGGTCTCTCTTGGACTAAAAATTTTAAAAATCAGACTCTCAGACCCACCGAGAAAGATGTTTTGTAAAAATTTGCAAAGCTTGACAACAAAATTTACAAATATTGATCCCTTGAGACAAAA
Organism: Othius punctulatus; assembly: GCA_951805005.1. NCBI lineage: Eukaryota > Metazoa > Arthropoda > Insecta > Coleoptera > Staphylinidae > Othius > Othius punctulatus. The sequence continues at coordinate 22,159,351 of OX638143.1, forward strand.
CTTGGCATTTCTAAACAAACCTTACAATTTTGTCACCTTTCACAACGTATTGTAATAATCTGAACTCTTGAATGAAATTTTCTGCAAAACATCAAAAATCTGCAATGGTGAACAACAAATTTTACAAACTTTCAATCGTTTTAAGCTAAATTTTACAAATAATTGTCTAGTAAAAACAAATTTTGCAAAGGTCTGTTCTCTTTGACCAAATTTTATAAACGAAAAAAAATGTTTCTGCATAAAAGTGCATCCTCCCTGAACAAATTTTTGAAAAAACTGGCCCCATTTTCACAAAATTTTACAAAACCTGGTTACTTGGACTAATATTTATAAAAATTTAACTGCGAAAGGCCATTTTATAAAACTCTGCAATGTTTGATGACACATTTTACAAATAACGATCCTCTTGCGCCAATTTTTACAATAACCTGGCATCTTTACGAAAATTCTGCAATACTTCACAAAGCTGCAATGATTGACAACCAATGTTTACAAATTTTCAATCGTCTTAAGGTAAAGAAGAAACTTTACAAGAAACTGTCTTCTGGAAACAAATTTTGCCCTATTTGAGAAGATTTTATAAAATAAAATGGCTTCTGGAGATACAGTTACAAAATTGCATCCTTACTTAACAAATTTTAGAAAAATCTGCCCCCCTTTTTCACAAAATTTTACAAACATCTGTTCGCTTGGACTAAAGTTTACAAAAACCTGACTGTGAAAGGCTATTTTTTTTAAATCTGCTATGTTTGATAACACATATTACAAATATATTTCCTCTTGAGTCAATTTTTACAAAAATCTGGCATCTTTACAAAAAATTGGCACCTGTCACAATGTACAGCGAAAATCTGAACACTTGGAAGATATTTTCTGTAATCACATAGCTGCAATGATTGACAACAAATTTTACAAATTTTTCAATCGTCTTAAGCTAAAGTTTACAAGTAACTGTCTTCTGAAAACAAATTTTACAAAGCTGTGCCTCTTTCAGAAAATTTTGGGTACTGGAGATACAATTACAAAATTGCATCCTCTCTAAACAAGTTTTAGAAAAATCTGCCCACCTTTCACAACATTTTACAAAAATCTGATCTCTTGGACTAAAATTTATAAAAATATGCTAAATGTTACAAAAATCTGATCTCATGGACTAAAATTTTAAAAAATCTGACTGAAACGTAATTTTATAAAACTATGCAATGTTTGACAACGCATTTTACAAATATCGATCCTCTTGAGACAATTTACACAAGTCTGGCATCTCTAAACCATCTTTACAAAAATGTTTGTATATTTATCAACATATTGCAAAACTCTCAACTTTTGAAGGAAATATTTCAATGATCTGCAATGTTTGACAAAACAATTTACAAAAATGTGGCATCTCTAAACCAAGTTTACAAAAATTTATCACCTTTAACAATGTATTGTAAAAATCTGAACTTTTGAGTCAATAAGTCCTAACGGAATTGTGTTTGATATTACTTTGGATACCATATTAATTATGAAATTATTGGGAGCTGTCGGGGAAAATTTAGAGAATACATGATTTTAACAGTAGTAGTTTTTCTCTTTTTGGTAGTACTTCTTTGCCCATCTGTTTTTTCATGGTTCTATTTCTGTTCTCAGTTTGTTATATCAGCTATTACTATCTCATTATTTTAGCTATTTTATTTCTGGTCTCAGTTTGTCATATCAGCTATATCTCATTCTTTTAGCTCTTTAGACGGGAACGAGAAATTAATTTTGGATTATACCTGAAAGTTGACAACGTGAGTTCAGCTGTAAATTTTGAAAATAAGTATGTACATGATTATTTGATGATTCCGGAAATACTCGATACTGTGATCATTGAGGAGAATGATTCAGCTATCAATAGTTCCGATTATTGCCCCATTTCTGGGAAATTTTTGATTACGAGATCATTCTGGAAAATTCTTGATATTTCAGTGCATATTCAGGAGAATGTTTCATGATTATATGTATCTGGACATTTGATCATTCTAAACAGTTTCATAGTCCTTGAAAGTTAGTTGTTTTTCGAGAATCGTTCAGGAGAATGATTCAACTATCAATAATTATGAATAATGTTTGATTATTTGAAAAATTCTTGATAATTCTGCACATATGCAGGAGCACGCTTGATGATTATATGAATCTGGACATTTGATCATTCTAAACAGTTTTATAGTCTTAGAAAGTTAGTTGTTTTTCGAGAATCATTCAGGAGAATGATTGAGCTATCAATAATTCTGAATAATGCTTGATTATTTGGCGTTTCTGGGGAATGCTTGATTATGAGATCATTTTGAAAAATTCTTGATAATTCAGCACATATTCAGGAGAATGCTTCATGACTATATGAATCTGGACATTTGATCATTCTACACAGTTTTATAGTCCTTGAAAGTTAGTTGTTTTTCGAGAATGATTCAAGAGAATGATTCAGCAATCAATAATTCCGAATAATGCTTGATTGTTTGGGAGAATATTTCCCCATTTCTAGGGAATGTTTGATTACGAGATCATTCTGAAAAATTCTTGATAATTTGATAATCTTGATTATATAAATCTGGATATTTGATCATTCTAAACAGTTTTATAGTCCTGGAAAGTTAGCTGTTTTTCGAAAATCATTCAGGAGAATGATTCAGCTTTCAATAATTATGAATAATGTTTGATTATTTGACCTTTCTGGTGAATACTTGATTACGAAATCATTCTGAAAAATTCTTGATAATTCAGCACATATTCAGGAGAATGCTTCATGATTATATGAATCTGGATACTTGATCATTCTAAACAGTTTTATAGTCCTAGAAAGTTAGTTGTTATTTGAGAATCATTCAAGAGAATGATTCAGTTATCAATAATTCAGAATAATGCTTGATTATTTGGCCTTTCTGGGGAACGCTTGATTATGAGATCATTCTGAAAAATTCTTGATAATTCAGGGGAATGCTTCAGGATTATATGAATCTGGAAATTTAATAATTAAAACAGTTTTATAGTCCTAGAAAATTTATTGTTTTTCAAGAATGCCAATAATTAACTAGAAAATTTGTTGTTTTTCGAGAATGCCAATAATTAAGTACTCGCTTAAATACATGTCATCCATATGGCCTACGCTAATGACCATCTACCGGTTTCGCACATTTTTGGGCAAAACTCAGAGCATATATCTATTAACTATTGTACTCAATGTCCAAAATCAGATATATTTTCTACAATCTAGTCTTGTCAAATAAGAAGACAACAAAGTTCTGCATTTCAAAACATACAGACTGAGCTTAGTTGAAAAGGGTTGTTACTATGCATGTATGTATATTTAGCATGTACTGCCTGAATGAATTTTATAACCTTAATATCTTATAATTTCTATTTTGTAATTAAAACTCTGAATGACATTTCATTTCATGTAATCAAATAATCTGAAATAAACATTATTATTATTATTATTAATTCATTAATTTGAAACACGATTCTTAATCGTCTTATTTAAACACATTGGAAACACCTTCTCATGAAATCACAATTAAAATTCACATTTCATAATACATATCAAGATTCATAACTTCTCATGCAAAATCAATTTAAGTGTTAAAAGTGTACGATTCTTTTCGAGATGGGATCACACGGAAAATTGCAATCGTCCTTGCGTTTACCAGAAAACAAGCCGCTGGAAATGCTGAGCATGTCAAGGACGCCTGAAACGCAACCTCGCCAGGCGTTCGAAAGCCGACGTTTAATCTACCTGAAAACGGTTAATAATTCAGAATCGCGCCGATTGTGCTGAAAATGACAATGCAATTTCCAGGTCTACAATAGCAACATGATTTTTTCATCATTGCAGTGCGCTATCAAAGGAAATCAAATTGACACATGGGCGAACGGAATTATAAATAGAATGTCAAGGAAATACGTTTCGTATGGCTCGATAATTCGTTGTTCTTGTATTTATTTTATGAGTGATTATTATCACGGCAATTATTCGTATTCAAATATAATTACATGTTATGGAATATTTTCGTGTTGTGTATTAAATATCAGTAAACTGCTGCGGTAACCAATTTAGTATTACTCGCAATTGATTTTACAGTAATCAATATCCTCAATGATTTTGTGCATACTCAGAAATTTTTTGAGGATGTAACTTGATGATTTTTTGCCAAAGATTAAAATATACAGGTACTTACTAACAAAAATCATATACGAAACTTTTTCTGGGGGTTTATTTCAGTTTATTATTTTTAACCTTTTAAAATAATCACTACGTATAATTATTAACAGTATAAAAGAGCATAATTTCATAATAAATTGCAAAATTATTTAAAAAAAAGTTTAGAACTCATTTTTGTTTTAATTAAGCTATCGACTAGTAACATTTCTGATCATTGCTACTTTTTACTTACATTTTTACAGTTATATACATACATTTTCCACATTTTACTGGAAACCTTTTAATTTCGTTTAATTTTGCAGTTTTGGGTTCTAGATATTTGCATTGGATTTATTTACATATTTTTTTCGTTTTTTACATTTCCTTGAATAAATTACAATTAAATTTTAATTAAGCTATTTAGCGTACGAATAAATTATGAAAGCAAAATGTAAACATGTAGCACTTATATGGCATACATAACTCTATATAAGCTCTCGCATCAGATACGTCTTGTAACTCGACGCCTAAAAAAGTAAATTAACTTCACACAAATCCGCCTAATAGAGTCACGTATCGATGGGGGGAATAATTAAATCGGGAATTACACGCCGATTAATTAGCCGATAAAAGGTGTAAATAAATAATAAATATCGGCGAGCGACGGATGCGGACTGCTGGTTATGCTAATGCGGGCGGTAATTAGCCAATCTACGCGCAAACGGCGCAAAAATTATTAATGGGAAATCTATAGGTCTTATTGATTTCATATTTGTAACCGTTACAGAAGCTTATTATTTATCGGATGGGAAATGTGTAATAGTTATTATATTATAAGCGTACGTAAAAATGCCATTAATATTAATTAAGGCTGTTCTGGTTGCTAATAGTAATTTGATATTGATTGATTGGTGGACGTGGATGTGAAGTTAATGAAAATGTCGCTCAATTAATTTAATGTGGCATGGATTTATGACATATTTGCGGTTAATTTAAGTGCTAATAGCCTCTTCATTAATATGGATGTGTGCAATTTAGCGCTGATAAATAATTTAAATTAATTGATCTGCTGATAGGTAAAAACAAAAAATATATACAAAATTGCAAGTTAGGTTAGGTTAGGTTAGGTTCAACTTTACCACACTTGGGAATTTTGATTGAATAGCAAAATCGAAAATATCAAATATAATTTGATTGATTAGGCTCCTACGTAACGTTTATTAGTTGTAGCTGCAGCAATGGACCATAGCTGTAAAAACAATATTATAACATTAAACGTCGTAGCCTAAACTCAAATGGTCCCACTTTTGTAGTTGATATTTAGCTCAATAACAGTAAACTAGAAAGTAAAATAAATAAACAAACAATTAGATTGTGTTTGTAGCGACGCTACGGCGGAAACATATCATTATAATTAATTATTATTATACCAACCAACCGTTATCGATATTCTCTAATTTATACAGAGTAGTGTTCCGGAAAAATTAATTTTCAATGTACCGATGAAATTGGATAACTATCCGGGGAAATTGCAGTAGAGCTTTAATGAAAGTATTGGTTTGCTGTTGATTTGGATGCTAATGCTGGTTATTTATCGTTTCAAGTAAAAGTGTATAAAATTATTGGTACGTTCAGAGGCATTGTTAGCAAATTTGCTCTTTCACTTTATAGTAGGAAGTGTTGGTTTATTTGTGTTTACGGTATGCTGTTGTATTAGTTGAAATTCACGTGCCATTACTTTCCAATGAAGTGTAGGTGGACATTGAAATTTCCAAACATGTTTCTAGAATGGAATTATGAATCATATTTCATATTTCATACTTAACAAAGTAGCAATATTAATATGTTCTACTACCACTTCAAATATGGTATTTTGAAGCCTTATTTACTAGTACTTAATAATAATAATTTAATCGCAGTGTTAATTATAGTGCAGCACCATACATTTTTGTAATTACGAATTAATGAACAAACTTTATAAAACTATTGATAATTATTATTATTGTATTTCTTTATATTTATAAAATATGTTTCATCACGTGTTAACCACCCATACATGTTTTTAAATTTAATTAAAATGTGCAAACTATGAATATTTAAATAAGCAAATAAATAACTTTTGTAAATATTGTTTCACTCAAAATCATGCTTTCCCGGAAATTTGTACTAAAACAATACTAAAGACTACAAATAATTGCAATATAAATAATTTTAATTATGAAATTTTACACACCAGACCAACAAAATGTAAGCAGAGTATGCTACTTCTAAATTTTATCGGTCAATTTTAATAATAATAGAAATTTCTGAGTGAGAACTGATGGTAATAATATTATAATAATTGGTTAAATTAATATTAGAAATACTTCGTAAGGAATTTTGATTGTTGTTAAAATTGACCCATAAACTTTGACTTGATCATCTACCATCTTGATGGTAATTTGATCAAATTTTAGTTACAATATCTACTTTTTTTTAAATAAACATTAGTTTGTAACCATTTTTTTTAAGGTTACAAACTAATGTTTATTTAAAAAAGTAGATATTGTAACCAAAATTTGATCATATTACCATCAAGATGGTAGATGACCAAGTCGTTGTGGATCAATTTCAACAACAATCAAAATTCCTTATGAAGTATTTCTAATATTAACAAAATAATAAAAATCTGCTATAATTATTTGAAAAAAATTATGTTGTATTTCGCTGTAGTGCCCCATAATCGAAACATTATCACACTAAAACACAATTATCTCAACAATTATGCATTGGCCATTAAAGCAATTAAATATATAATGTACCAATATATTGTTCAATATCAGTGCCAAATTTTACTTAAATTGATACGCTAGTTTTTGAGATATCAATAAAAAGGTCTCAGTAGCATTTAATAATATCATTAAACATCACATAACCACACTAAAACGCAAATATCTTAACAATTACGCATTAGATATTAAACCTATTAAATAAATGATATACCAATATATGACTTAATGTCAGTGCCAAATTTTACTCCAATTGATACGCTAGTTTTTGAGATATCAATAATAAGGTCTCGGCAGCATTTAATAATATCATTAAAAATCACATTACTACACTAAAACGCAGATATCTCAAGAATTATAAATTGGATATTAAACCTATTAAATATATGATATACCAATACATGACTTAATATCAGTGCCAAATTTCTCTCAAATTGATACGCTAGTTTTTGAGATCTCTATAATAAGGTGTCGGCAGCATTTAATAATATCATTCAAAATCACATTACCACACCAAAACGCAAATATCTCAACAATTACGCATTTGATATTAAACCTATTAAGTACATGATATACCAATACATGACTTAATATCAGTGCCAAATTTTACCAAAATTGATACGCTAGATTTTGGGATATCGATAAGAAGGTATCAGCATTATTTGATAATATCATCATAAAACACATGATCACACTAAAACGCTAATATCTCAACAATTACGTATTGGATATTAAACCTGTTAAATATGTAATATACCAATATATAACTTAATATCAGTACCAAATTATACTAAAATTGATATGCTAATTTTTGAGATATCGCTAAAAATGTGCCAGCAATATTTGAAAATATCATTCAAACACATTGTCACACTATAACGCAATTATCTCAATAATTACGCATTGGCTATTAAATTAATTAAATATATAGTGTACCAATATATTATGCATTATCAGTGCCAAATTTTACTCAAATTGATACGCTAGTTTTGGAGATATCAATAATAAGGTCTCAGCACCATTTAATAATATCATTCAAAATCACATTAAGACACTAAAACGCAAATATCTCAACAATTACGCATTTGATATTGAACCTATTAAATATATAATATAGCAATGCATAACTTAATATCAGTGCCAAGTTTTACTAAAATTGATTCGCTAGATTTTAGGATATCGAAAAAAACGTATCAGCATTATTTTATAATATCATCTAAACACACATGATCACACTAAAACGCAAATATCTCAACAATTACGTATTAGATATTAAACCTATTAAATATATCATATACCAATACATGACTTAATATCAGTGCCAAATTTTACTAAAATTGATACGCTAGATTTTGGGATATCGATAAAAGGTATCAGCATTAGTTGATAATATCATTAAAAAACACATGATCACACCATAACACAAATATCTCAACAATTACGTATTGGATATTAAACCTATTAAATATGTGATATACCAATATATGACTTAATATCAGGGCCAAATTATACTAAAATTGATATGCTACTTTTGGATATATCGCTAAAAATGTGCCAGCAATATTTGAAACACTTTGTCACACTAAAACGCAATTATCTCAACAATTACGCATTGGCTATTAAACGATTTAAATATATAATGTACTATTTTATTATTTAATTTCAGTACCAAATTTCACTCAAATTGATACGCTAGTTTTTGAGATATCAGTAAAAAGGTGTCACTAGTATTTGATAATATCATTACAAATCACATTTTCATACTAAAACTCAAATATCTTAACAATTCTGAATTGGTTATTATACCTATTAAATGTATGATAGCACCAATATATGACTCAATATCGGTGCTAAAGTGGACTAAAATTGATATATTCTATATTGATATATTCATATTATCCAAAAAAAACATGATCACACTAAAACGCAAATATCTCAACAAACACGCATTGGATAGTAAATCTAGTAAACGTATGATGTAACAATATATAAGTCTATATCGGTGATAAAGCTTACAAAAATTGATACGCTAAATTTTGAGATATCGCTAAAAATGTGTCAGCAGTATTTGATAACATCGTCCAAAAACACATGATCGATCACACTAAAACGCAAATATCTCAACAATTACGTATTTGATATCAAACCTATTACATCTATGATATGCCAATATATGACTTAATATCAGTGCCTAATTATACTAAAATTGATACACTAGTATTTGAGAGAGTAAAAAGGTGTCAGCAGTAATTGATAATATCATTAAAAATCACTTTATCATACTAAAACGCAAATATCTTAACAATTCTGAATTGGATATTATATCTATTAAATGTATGATATCACCAATATATGACTCAATATCGGTGCTAGAGTGAAGTAAAATTGATACACTAGGTTTTGAGATTTTGCTAAAAAGGCAAGTATTTCATATTATCCAAAAACATGATTACACTAAAATGCAAATATCTCAACAAAAGCGCATTGGATATTAAACCAATTAAATGTATGATATACCAATATATGACTCAATATCGGTGCTAAAGTTTCCTAAAATTAATACGCTACGTTTTAAGATATCGTTGAAAATGTGTCAGCAGTGTTTTATAATATCGTCCAGAAACACATGATCACACTAAAAGGCAAATATCTCAACAATTACGTATTGGATATGAAACCTATTGCATATATGATATACCAATATGTAACTTAATATCAGTGCCAAGTTTTACTTAAATTAATATGCTAGTTTTTGAGATATTGTCAAAAATGTATCAGCTGTATTTGATTAATCATCTAAAAACACATGATTGCACTAAAACGCAATATTTAAACAATTACGCATTGGATATTAAACCAATTTAATATAAAAGGCGCCAATATATTAATCCAATATGTATTAATCAATATCGTTGCCAAATTTTACTCATAATGAGATGCTAGTTTCAAGATATCAGTAATAAAAGTGTCAGCAGTAATTGATAATATCATTCAAAATACCAATATCACACTAAAACGCAAATATCTCAACCATTACGCATTGGATATTAACCTTATTCAACACATGATATACCAATACATGACTTCATATCAGTGCCAAAATGTACTCTCATTGATATGCTAGTTTTTTGTGATATCGCTAAAAAGGTGTCAGCAGTATTTGATAATATTGTATATAAAGGTTTGATCCCACTAAAACGCTAATATCTTAACAATTTCGAATTGGATATTGAACCTATTAAATGTATGATATCACCAGTATATAACTCAGTATCGGTGCTAAAGATGACTAAAATTGATACGCTAGGTTTTGAGATATTGCTAAAAAGGCAAGTATTTGACAGTATCCAAAAACACATGATCTCACATAAACAAAAATATCTCAACAAAAACGCATTAGATATCAAACCTATTGTATGATATACCAATATATGACTCAATATCGGTGCTAAAGTCTCCTAAAATTATTACGCTAGATTTTGAGATATTGCTAAAAAGGCAAGAATTTTATAGTATCAAAAAACACATGATCACACCAAAACACTAATATCTCAACAAAAACGCATTGGATATTAAACCTATTAAATGTACGATATACCACTATATGACTTAATATCGGTGCCAAAGTTTCCTAAAATTGATACGCTACGTTTTGAGATATCGCTAAAACTGTATCAGCGGTATTTGATAATGTCGTCCAAAAACACATGATCCCACTAAAACGCTAATACGTCAATAATTACGCATTAATTACGCATTGGATATTAAACATATTAAATGTGTGATATACCGATATAATAAATTTGTACAAATGATAACTTAAAAAAAACTGCATGAACAAAGATAATATTAAAAGTTCTAATACTTACTTTAAAGCCCTTAAATGGCGAGTTATCTGTCAGTCACTTTAGAAGAACGAAAAATGCAATCACCAATTGCCTTGGATGAATATTAAGAATTGATATTTAGTTTTCGAAACGACAAAGAAAAAGTCTTCAATCTATGAACATTGAACATTGAACATTGCTTTAGATAGCAAAGTCTTTATATCGTGTTCGCATTTTTATATTGTTTAAAGCACCGTTAGATAATTATGCACAACTTTATCAATGTATGGATAGATTTGGCCTAATGGAGGAGATTTCTTTTAATTGTCTTGTAAATTAAAAATATATTTTTTTATTTCCGTCCAATTTAGGTAAAAATCCAGCACACGAAAATTTTGCAATTAATTAATATTCGATTTATGCTAATTTTTATTACAATTTCCAATAAAGCATACCTGGAAAATTTATGCAAATTTTGCAAATAATTAAATTTTTCTACAATAAAAAATATAAGAATAACTGGTATTACTATGGATGAAACTATAACAAATATAAAGAATTATATCTGTTTATTTCTCGTAGTAGGTATGTGTTAATAATTTCTATCCTACATCCGTCTGGGTGCGATTTTTCTATCCATTGATAAAGTTGGGGAAAACTATCTGAAAAATTCCAGCACAATATGCTTTGAATAAAACTTTAAAAAAATATCTTGCCAGTTCACGAAGAAATGACAAAAATGCGCTCAATACATTTAGAGTCAGTCTTTCGTTCCATTGACAAAGTTTTGCATATTTATCCGACGTTTTGAGATACGTACTCACCAGAAACAGTTTCTTCGGGTCGTTTTTAGTTTTATTCTGTGCTTGTATATGCTGCAGATAACTTATAATCAACTTTGAAAAGACCATCCATAACTATTTTATTCTTTCGGTAAGAGCGCTTCTCATATTAAGGAAAATAGATTCAGTTAAGTGTTATTCTGCCTTGTCCATCGGCGACCACTTCTTTAAAGGATTCTCTATCCTTCGCATGGTGAAATAGTTATTCTACGCTCTATGAATCTAGTTATTCTAGATTCGTCCAGTCTCAGATGTTAGTTAGGCACAATTAAATGTATGAAGGGCTTTAACATTTGCAAAACACACTTTTTTTCCAAAATTTATTTATTGTAGTTTCGAATATTGCAACAATATAAGTTTCACATTTTGTACATAACATAATTTTCATTGCTCACACATAGATTTTTACAGTTTTCAAAACTTCAATTTTTCAACGGTTATGGTTTGAATTGTCCCACAGTAAGCCCTGCATATATGTTTTAACTTAGACACACTTTTTTTCCAAAATTTCTTTATTGTAGTTTTGAATATTGCAACAATATAAGTTTCACATTTTGAACAAAACATAATTTTCACTGCACACACATAGATTTTTACAACTTTCAAAATTTAGATTTTTCAACGTTTATGGTTTGAATTGTTCCATAGTAATCCCTGTACCACAGTAGAGCACTGAAAAAAACTGGAATATGTTTCAATCTTTTAACATCTCTTACCTAAAAACTCGAATATGTTTCAATCTTTTAATATCTATTACCTAAAAGACTGGAATTTGTTTCAATATTTTAACATCTATTAACTAAAAGACTGAAATTTGTTTCAATATTTTAACATATTTTATCTAGAAGGTACATACCTACGGAATCTAAAGTGAAATGTTTCACAGAAATTTTGAGTTAAATTCAAGCTTTCTTTTTTTGAATACACTCTGCAGTTGCTTTGGTCTCTTGATGCATCTTAAGGCCTTTGAACTACTTTATAATATATCGTACAATAATTAATTAATTTTAATTTATTGTGAGAAGACTTTTGATGATTTTATAGGTGACATAACAATGACCATTAGATTTTTTTCTGGGATACCGGAGACAATTGAATTGTCTGTGTGTCATCTGGAATAACTTTTGCATAACGTTTGTTATACAATATGAGCAAGTAAATACGTAAATGTTTTTTTACGAAACTGTCGAGACATATTATATAAGTTAATTTGTCGTTTTTGCCGTGGAAAATTACATGTGAACTAATTTGAATCCTCGTGCTGTTGGCGACGTTTTCGTAACACAAGAAAGATCGATTCGGGCGTTTAACGTCGCCGGTTTCTCTTCTCCGCCAACAATGGGACCTGATGGAACAAGACATAAAATTACGGGCCGCTCGTTTTCATGGGTCATATAATGGTGTATTTTTTTTTGCTTGTCGGCGAGCACCGTGGCAAAATGGCGTCGCCCCGGAGCAGTCCGGGTGACCCCCGGAACGTGCCCGCCCGGACCCCTCGCCTGCGCTCGCTCCAAAATGGCCTCCCGTGTAATTTTCACGGTAATAAGGATAATTTTCAAATATGGTCGTGAGGTATTATTATATTCACGGTCTTATGATTGGAGGCAGGAGGCCGTGGCGCCTCCTACATCCGCGAACGCCGCGTCGACGCCGCGGGCTCACCTGTGCGCTCAAGTGGGCGAGCGCGTCGTTCCCCCACCACAAAAGGCGTCGCGACGCCGACGGGTCAGGGGAGGCCGACGCCGGCGTCTTCCACGGAACACACAGAAAGCGACGCCGACGGGTCACTTGAGACAACATGCACCATCAAATGATAGATAGGTACTGCACGGAAATGTACTGCAAGATTTCCATGATGGTTTATTAAAGAAACCTTTTTTCAAAGGAATTGAAAATAGTGTCATTATTTGAGGCAACATCCTCTATTAAATCGTACTGTAGAAAATTTCAATATTAGCAAAAAATTTATAGATTTTCCATGTTATAAAAAAACCATCTTTTTTTTAAATAGCATCATTATTTGAGACAACATCCTCTATTAAATCGTACTGTAGAAAATTTTATATATTTGCCAAATTTTCATAGATTTTCGATGTATGCTATATTGGAACTTGTAATCAAAATGCTCAGAAATCGATTATTGATCAGCTGCAAAATTTTCGTATGCTGGAATTTTCCTTTATTTATAATAATAATAATAATAATAATAATAATAATAGTTTATTGGTGCGAATGATATAAAATCTTACACAAGTCAATACATGAAATTAAATAATTGAGTAGCTTAAATAGCAAGACCATTCACATACAGGCAGCAGGTACATAACAATCTTGTTTAAGTAAAACGAAGTATACATATACATACACATATAGACACTATCGAGTAAAAAATTCCAAGGTGACTTGGGTAAATTTGTTATATAAATAAAATTACTCCTAAATACTACGTTAATACAACAATGAAGCGAGCATTAAAAGAATAAAACTAAAAGAGAATACAAATACACTACATTACATTACACTAATACTACAGTCCGATAGAGAAAAGTAATGAGTTATAAATGTCGTTGATGTACCATAAACACAATCAATGTAAAAATACAGTTGGCAGAATGCAAAGTATTACGAAGTGAAACTACTAACATATTAAAACATATTAAAACATATTGCGTTCTTATTAAAAGAACGCAATAAAAATAATCCAAGGTATCTATTCTCACTGTAGAATTTGAAATAAGTATTAAACATTAAGCCATCCACGTTTTAATGAAGATTGTAAACAATTGAAAATAATATCAAACCATGCAAAAGAGAATTTAAAAAGATTGCAAAATTTTCATTGATTGCACAATCTTCGTTAATTTTTGAAAATTCTAATAATAGGAATTGAAGATGATATTTTCATTTTACGGCGTTTAAAATATTTTCTTTGCATTAACCATCCTTAAATTATCCATTCTTTATTGAAAATTGAAGAGAATTGAAAAGATCGTTATTTGAGACAACATCCACTATTAAATCGTGCTGTAAAGAATTTGACATTTTTGATAAATTTTCATAGATTTTCTATGCATGCTCTATTGGAAATTTTAATCAAAATTAGCAGATATCTAATATAAATCAGTTGCAAAATTTCTAAACAATTTTCAAGATGGTATTCTCACTGTTCTTTATTTTTTGAAAATTGTAATAATAGGAATTAAAGAAGATATTTTCATTGTACTGCGTTTAAAATATTTTCCTTGAATCAACCATGCTTAAATTATCCATTCTTTAATGCAAATTGAAGGGAATTTGAAATGATCCGTATTTCAGACAACATCCACTATTAAATCGTGCTGTAAAGAATTTGACATTTTTGAAAAATAATAAAATCATAGATTTTCCATCACGCTCTATTGAAAATTGTAATCAAAATTAGCAGATATCTAATATAAATCATTCCAAGTTCCAAGCTGGATTTTTCTTTTATGTTTTGAAAGGTGTAATACAAATTGCAAATAATTAAAGCTGGTATTCTTACTGTACCGATTTTGAAACATTACAAAAACTCATGCTTTCCAACTTTTATTGAAAATTGTAAACAATTGAAAGGAATATCAAATCATGCAGAAGAGAATTTGAAAAGATTGCAAAATTTTCATTGATTCCACAATGTCCTATATTTTTTGAAAATTGTAATAATATGAATTAAAGATGATATTTTCATTGTACGTTTAAAATATTTTTATAGAATTGCCATGCTTGAATTATCCATTCTGTATTGAAAACTGAAGAGAATTTTAAATGGTTGCAATATTTCTATTGATTTGCTAAGCCGAAATAATTTTACTTTATTTATCGAAAAATGTAATAAAACTTTTAAGCAATTCATGATTATAATCCCAACTTGTGATAAAAACTACTATCAAATAATACGACGCGGAATTTTTATTGTTTGCAAAAATTGTATTGATTTTTGTAAATATGACAAAATCAGTACAAATAATACAAAATAACAGAGAGCCTTTTTGGAAAACATCAGTGCAAAAAAATATTAGATTGTAATAAAGTTTTAACATAATATTATGTTTGCTCCTGTCCAAATATCAAAGAGAATTTTAACATAATATTTTTTTTGCTCCTGTTCAAATATCTAAGAGAGGTTATTAAAATTTATTACCTTATGCTTATGCTAGGCTAGGTTTTTCGTAGCATATATTTGGAATCATATTAATTTTGAGTTTTCAGTATTAGTCTTACAATTTTTAAGTAACTCTCCTTTTCCTAACTCTGGAAGAAAAATCGAGAAAATATATACCTTTGTAAAACTTTCAATATTATGAATGGATTAAACTATTAAACGGATGTTTTTGTTCAGTTTGTAGTCTATTTTCAAAATTATATTGTACGTTAACATTTTTCGGTAATAAAATTTTATTTGTTTCATAAATATTTCACTATTTAACATGAGTCTTTATCAGTTTTCTCTATGTGCTAATAATCATAGTTATAATTGGATTGGAATTATTTAATATTTTATTAATTTAGTTATCGATAACATCTATACAAAACTGATTTGTTCTAATGAAATTTTTATGGTAGTTTCCAAATTCCTATCTGACTTGGAATAATTAGTTTTATAAATATTCAACAACAAAAACAGAATTTGAAAGGTTAGTAAAAATTTGAAGGACTCATTTGTGTCTGAATATTATTACAGATTTATAAATTGATACACTTACAGAGTTTTCCGATTGCCTTTCACCATGTATTAGTTGTGTTTCACTTTATCTCAAATGTTTTTTTCCTCTTGTCAATACTTGTCAATATTGTATCAAATGTATTCCCCAAATGCTTATCCCTCGTCAACCATTTTTCAGAATTTTAAAGGTTCTTAAAGATTTGAAGAACTCATTTATGTCTGAATAATATTGTAGATTTATAAATTTGTGTAATATTTAATCCATCTCGACCACAGGGAACAGCATTTGATAAATAGTGAAAACAATTTGACATATGGGGAATACATTTGAAACAATATTGACAAGTGTTGACACGAGGGAAAAGCGTTTGAGATAAAGTGAAACACAATTGATACATGGCGAAAAACAATCGGAAAACTCTGTAAATCAATACATACATACATACATACATAAACGTATCAATCAAATTTATACCATTACTATTATCATCCATTTTCTGTGATTGTTATCCTTGTTAATTTTTTTTTTAATCATATAATATAGGTTAGATTAAGTTAGGTTAGATTAGATTAGGTTAGGTTAGATTAGGTAAGGTTAGGTTAGGTTACTAATGTATATTAGGTTATTAAACATCCAAATAGCTATTAACATTTTGTAAGCTTTCTGTTAAGACTTTATTTTCAATATTCCAATCAAAGCTTGAATATTTTAGATTGTGATTATTATTAGTTTTACAAATAGTCCAGCTTTTTTTTCAGATACTTGAAAGACTACATTTTGTATGAATAGTACTTATTAGAAATTTAGAAATTGTTCAAAATGTACTAATACTGAAAATTGAGAAACGAATTTTCTCTCTTAACTTTCTAAATTTTACTATTGAAACAATTAGCTAATGATATATTAGTTTAACAAATCATATAATAGGTAATACTCTTAAATTTGAGCTTTCTTTATTTGCTTTATTTTAAACTAGTAATACAAAGTTAGAAATTGTTGGTTTTAACTATTATTATTAGTTTTCTTATTTATAGTTACAACCATTATTATTTCATTCATTATGTACGAAAAAAGAAACATAACATAATTATTATTATTTGTCTAATAGTTTTAATATCTCAAAATTTTCACAGTTTCGTCATATGTATAATTTTGTTTATGCAATTTTAAAAACTAGTAAATACGTTTAAAATACTCCAAATTTTAGCCTCTTTGTCACTTTTGTTAGGTATAATTATTTCTAAAAACAAAGACCGTTTGCAATTACAGATCTCAATCTGTGGTGGATTATTTAGTATTTCATTATTTTGACGATGTTTATGATGCTAATAATTTTCACGATTTCACGATATTCAACGTTTTGGCATTTACGTTTTTCACGACTATTTCAGTTGTAGTTTTTGTGGAAGTTTGTCTATTGTCACGATTTAACGATTGCAAGTACAGCAATTACAAAAACTAGTAAACACCCCAATATAAGCATTTTTGTCAATTTTGTAAGGTATAATTATTTCAAAAAACAAAAAGGAAACGCAATAACAGATCTTAATCTGTGGTGGATTTATTTAGTACTTCATTATTTTGTTGATGTTCATGATGTCCATGAATTTGACAATTCCATGATTTTCAACATTTTGGCATTTTAGTATTTCATGACTGTTTCACTTGCAGTTTTTGTGCAAGTTTGTCTATTGTCAAAATTTAACGATTACAGTTACAACAATTGCAAAAACTAGTAAAATAAGTTTAAAACAACTCAAATTCTGCCTTTTTGTCAATTTTGTAAGGTATAATTATTTCAAAAAACAAAAAGCAAAAGCTTACAGATCTTAATCTGTGGTTCATTTATTTATTATTTCATTGTTTTGTTGATGTTCACGATGTCCATGAATTTCACAATTTCACGATTTTCAACATTTTGGCATTTAAGTTTTTCATGACTATTTCACTTGCAGTTTTTAGGCAAGTTTGTGTATTGTTAAGATTAGATGGTCTAATTTTGGCATTTAATTATGTTTTAACTACTTATTGGGATATTTATGCTGCCTTTTCCATGGGACAACTGAAGACCAGTTTCGACGTGGTATCTATTGGGATATTCATGCTACCTTTTCCATTGGACAATTGTACACCAGTTTCTAGTACCAGTTTCCAGTTTACACTTGACCAGTAGACCTGTTTCCATTTTTTGACGATTTCGAAATCGTCTTTTTCTGAAATTTGTACACATTTTTTTTTAAATATGTAATGGTCTGGGCGAGAAATTAAAAAAATGGTTAGTCGTAACCATAAGTTAATACGCCACATTACCTATACATATCGCATGCAATAGAATCCTAACCAAGTGCTAAAAGAACCAATGGCAATAAATCTGTATTGTTCAATAGCGTACAATTAAGACATAATTTAGAGTTACAGTTGTAAGTAGTCTATTTAAAATTATTACTAGATCCTGTTTACATTTTAAGAATAGGTAATATATGAAAAATGAAAGTGTAGTGAATCGTTTATAGCGACGGCAATCATCCAAAGAAGCCGAAATAGCATGTAGTTAAATTAACAAATAATAATAATAACATTGAAATAAACACTTATTACTTAACACGTACTATTTTGGCATTAGGCATTTTGTCATTAGACATTTTGACATTTTGTCATTAGGTATGTTGGCATTTCGAATGTAGTTTATACTAAACTACAGTCGAAATGCCAAAATTAAGAATAAAAATAAGAATAATTTATTTACGTGCTATTACATAAAGTTTACACATGTCTTATATATTAGAACAAACAAAATGTGGATGCATAACATTAACATTAACATAAAGTCATAATACATCAATAAAGGTTTGATACTAACATCGAGAGAAAAAAATATTGCTATACATTTTAGAAACAGGTAATTGCCTAGTATATTGATATCAGCTATATACATACATACCTACTGAGATAATTTTAAAGAATGGCGTTAGAACATGCAATTGTTTGTTATTTATGAGGCAAAAACTGTTATCCACTCCGTATTATTTGTGCCGAAGAGGATAAAATATGTACGTAAAATTCGTACGTCTGCAATGCGATGTGAAACAAAATATTTTAGCACGTCGATATTGCGATAGGTCACATCTAAGTTTATTTGGCACCGACTATATCGTGCAGTGCTATGTATTCATTGACCTCACCACAAATGTATGGTGATTCGAGCAAACAAACTGTTTCAAACACTGCGGAATTATAATAATCTTTTAAGCAAATTAAACATTATAATATTAATCCAACGAGCGGGGTGTTATCTTTAGCATAATGTCGGATATCCAAGAGGAAAAAACGGCATAATTAATTACTATGCCGTGCTAAATCATTATCCATAGATTTATGGCGTTTGATACCCATCTACCTGTAAAAACGTAATTGCGTTCGCAAGTAAATGGAAAGATAGCAAACTTAATAAAAGCGCACAAACACTGTACCTACCAGGTGGCAATTACCGTGGGGAAGTAGAGGCACAGAGTGTCGTGGAAATTAAAGGATTCATAAAACAAACAAACCAGAAGAAGTGAGATATTTATAGCCGCGATTATAAATTAATGTAATCTGGCAGCAGGACTATGCTTTATTTTTTTAATTAATTGCAGTTTCGAGAAAGATTGGCGAGATTTGAAAAATAATTTGCTAATGAAAATATGCATCTTACATACAATACGAAAGACAAACTACGTCTGCAGATAAACGCTGTTTATGTGATCATATTTAATAACACGAATGGCCTTAGTTAACGTTGAACGATCATGTGGTCACCTAAGCTTGAACACGAGTACGGTACGAAGAATGAGAAAATCGTGACAAAATATAAACAAAATTATCATTGCCAGTATATTTATAGATCACCTTCTGCACCAGTGATTATCAAAATGTGGCAATTAACAAACTTTCAACTAACTTAACTTGCAATTAACTAACTTGCAATTTGTAATACATGAATATTATAGGGTCGAAACTTTTCAAAAATTAAATATTGAAAAGAAAATTGTGTAACGTATCTACGTGGGCCTTCTTCTAGTATTCTTTGATGTCATTGTACTATGAGTCCTTAGCTTGCAAGAAGTTTAAGATTAATTAGTATACGTTATATCTATGTATCTATACAAAACAAAACTACTATTGGATTTCGGTTTGGAATTAAACACTTATTTTGTTTCAGAATTTCTATTTCAGTATCCTGAAATTATGTGTTTGATTTCAAATCTAAACCCATAAGTTTCGTGAAGAGCGTAGCATAGTATCAATTACACTATTCTTATAATTTTCTTTCTTTCTAACAATCCTTATTTGTAACAAACTGTGCATTTTTTTTTTCATTATCCGAGCCAACATCGCCAGCGTTTATTTCTTTCGTCCGTATATGCCTCGGCAATTATCGGGGCATTATTATAATAACAATTTTTCATAATAATGAGTCCCCGTTCCTACGCAATGAAACGCGTTACATAACCGCACGGGGGGCAGGAGGGGGATAATTGGGGGCAATTAGATTGTTTTCTATGCGGACGCGGCGGCGACTTTTTGCCCGCAGTTCGATCGCCAATTAGGCGATAATTTGTTAAAAGTATCAAACGATTACTTTGGACTGGTGTCGACGGGAGTGGAACAGGCAAGGTCAGAATCGCGGATTTTTTAGAAGAAAAAATAACAGGCTTCTAATGAAATATTGCAAAATCGCAATTTTTAACGATAATATTCATTAAGCCTTTGGTTGGTTGGCAAGCCATTGGTTCATGCACATGTGATTTGCGATTTGCAATTTGTGATTTTTGTTTTGAATTGGAAAAAAGCTTTCAAATTTAACCGAGAGCATTTTTCGCGTGTACTTATAATATACCTACTAATCAGAAAAAACATCGCAAATCGAAAATCGCCAGTGCATGAACTAGGCTTAAGTATATTAATTTGAACATTTTGAAATGTTTTTTAAGTTTTTTGTAATTTCAGTAAAATTTTACAACACAAAAATGTGAAAATAGAGACCAAGAGGTAAACATATCCAAAATTATGAAATATTTACAAAAATTATACATACATACATAATCCATCCATCTTAGGGTAAAAGGCGATGGATTATGTATAGTCAATATTCTGCCTTCTAAGTATTCTGCAGTTTCAGTAACATTTTCTAGTTTTACACATTATTCGGTTTCATAATTGATTCCGATTATTTTGATTGAAATTCTGGCCTTTATAGCTCTTCATACTGATTGAACTTCAGGACATTATAACACTTAACTCTCTATATGGCTAAAGTATTTTTAGCCGAATTTCAATCGACTACAAAGAATTTTCTGAGCGTTTAAGTTTTATGAAATATTACATTCATTTTCATTTTTACTGAATGAACAGAAATTGTCAAGATTTTATATTCTATAATTTTAATACAATTTAGAAAAAAATAGAATGATGAAAACGTTTTAAGCGTTTGTGTTATTTGCTAAAATTTCAAGAAATATTCAAGAAAATTTCAAGAAAATTTCAAGATGGACCCCATTTGGAATCGATAGCCAATAGATTGTTTAAATTTCAAGAAATATTCAAGAAAAATTATATTCAAGAAGAATATAATTCAAAAGTATGAATATACTTTCATGAAAGTATATTCTAGTAGACTTATTACAAGTTTTGTAAAGTTTAAAATTTACACAGATGTTTACATGATCTGTTAAAATTGCATCAAATTTCTGAAAGTCTATCAACATTTCGGAAAATTTCACCAAAACGTTATATACAACACAAATAATCTGAAAATAGAGACAAGAGGTATATCCAAAATTATGAAATATTTACAAAACTTATACATTCATACATACATACATGCATACATACAAACATACGTACATACATACATACATACATACATACATACATACATACATACATACATACATACATACATGCATACATACTTACATACATACATAGATACATGCATACATACATCCATACATACGTACATACATAGATACATACATACATACATACATACATACATACATACATACGTACGTACGTACGTACGTACATAGATACATACATAATCCAGCCCTCACAGGGTAAAAGGCGATGGATTATGTATAGTCAACATTCAGACTTCTAAGTATTCTGCAGTTTCAGTAAAATTTTCAAATTTTTCACATTCTTAGGTTTCGTAATGCTTTCTGATTGTTTTTATTGACATTCTGGACTTTATAGCTCTTAAAATAGAGACCAAGAGGTATAAATATCCAAAATTATGAAATATTTACAAAACTTATACATTCATACATACATACATCTATATGGGGAAAGTATTTTTAGCTGGAATTTCAATCGACCACAAATAATTTTCTGACCGTTTAAGTTGTATCAAATAGTTCATTAATTTGCATTAATAAAAACATACACACGAATATACATAAATACATAATCCATCAATCATAGGGTAAAAGGCGATGGATTATGTATTTATCAATATTCTGACCTCTATGTATTCTGCATTTTCAGTAACATTTTCTAGTTTTTCCCATTCTTCGATTTTGATAATGGTTTCTGATTATTTTGGCTGAAATTCAGGACTTCATAGCTCTTGATACTTACAGAGCTTCAGGACATTATAACGCTTAACTATCTATATTGAGAAAGTATTCTTAGCTGGAATTTCAATCGACTACAAAGAATTTTCTGAACGTTTAAGTTTGATGAAGTATTTCATTCATTTGCATTTTAAATGACTGAAAAAAAAAATTGCGACGATTTCATAATTTTATATCCTGAAACTTTAATACAATTTAGAAAAAATTGAACGATGAAAACGTTTTATGCGTTCGTGATATTTGCTTATATTTCGAGAAATATTCTAGAACAATTATATTCAGGAAAATTTCAAGAAAATTTCAAGATAGACCCCATATGGGATCGATAGCCAATAGATTGTTTATACCTATTATAAGTTATGTAAAGTTGCATCAAATATCCGATAGTCCATAAATATTTAGGTCAATTTCACAAAAAGTTATTGCTTAAAAACTATAAGTATAAAAACTTATACTTTTAAACAAAACAAAAACACAAAATAGAAACCAAGAGGTAAAAATATCCAAAATTATGAAATATTTACAAAACTTGTACTTACATACATACATACATACATACATAGTTACATAAATACATAAATACATAGATACATACATACATACATACATACATACATCCATACATACATACATACATACATAATCCATCGATCATAGGGTAAAAGGCGATGTATTATGTATATAACAATATTCTTACCTCTAAGTATTCGGCACTTTCAGTAACATTTTCTAGTTTTTCACATTCTTCGGTTTTATAATGGTTTCTGATTATTTTGATTGAAATTCTTGACTTTAGAGCTCTTGATAATGATTGAACTTCGGGATGTTATAACTCTTAACTCTATATGGGAAAAGTATTTTTTGGTGGAAGCTGGAATTTCAATTGACAACAAAGAATTTTCTAGGCGTTTAAGTTTTAAGAACAATTTCATTAATTCGCATTTTTACTGAATGAAAAAATTTGTGACGATTTTAGTTGTTGAAATTTTAATTCAATTAAAAAAAAATCTTTCAAAAATTCCTAAAGTCGATAATAATTTTGTAATTTAATGCATTTACAATTACAGGATTATGGACTTAATGCTTGAAAGCTCCAATTTTTTTTAATTGCAAGAAATATTCATAAAAATTTTGTTATGTTTTTTGTTAGGTTCGTTATAAAACCATAACATTTTTGTTTTTTCTGGATATAATGCTGGAAAGGTTGTAGGCGTTTGTGATATTTGCTAAAATTTCAAGAAATATTCAAGAAAATTTTAACAATATTTCAAGAAAGACCCCATATGGGGTCGATAGCCAATTGATTGTTTATAATTGAAATATAATTTAAAATAGAATAAATGGGTTGTTACTTATTACAAGTTTTGTAAAGTTTAAAATTTACATAGATATTTTCGAAATCTGTTAAAATTGCATAAAATTTCTGAAAGTCCAATAAAATTTCGGCCAATTTCACAAAAACTTTCAAATTTTAACAATAACTTTGAACAATATTTCAAGAAAGACCCCATATGGGGTCGATAGCCAATAGATTGTTTATAATTGAAATATAATTTAAAATAGAATGAATGGGTTGTTACTTATTACAAGTTTTGTAAAGTTTAAAATTTACATAGATATTTTCGAAATTTGTTAAAATTGCATAGAATTTCTAAAAGTCCATCCAAATTTCTGCCAATTTTACAAAAACATTACATATAACTCAAAAATAAGAGAATAGAGATCAAGAAATATAAATATACAAAATTATTAAATATTTACAAAATTTATATCTGTATACATACATAATCCAATCCTCCATCCAAATATAAATTGAATTTAAAATAAAATAGATGGGTTGTCTCTTATTATAAGTTTTGTAAAGTTTAAAATCTATATCGATATTTTCAACATCTGTTAAAATTGCATCAAATTTCTGAAAGTCCATTAAAATTTCAGCTAATTTCACACAAAAATATTACATATAACGTAAAAATCAAAAAATAGAGATCAAGAGATAAAAATATCCAAAATAATGAAATATTTACAAAATTTATACATATATACATACATAATCCATCCCTCATTAGAATAGAAATAGAATTTAAAATAGAATAGATAGGTTGTCTCTTATTATAAGTTTTGTAAAGTTTAAAATTTACATCGATATTTTCAAGATCTGTTAAAATTGCATCAAATTTCTGAAAGTCCATTAAAATTTCAGCAAATTTCATGAAAACTTACACACAATAGATTGTTTATAATTGAAATAGAATTTAAAATAGAATAAATAGGTTGTTACTTATTACACGTTTTGTAAAGTTTAAAATTTACATAGATATTTTGGAAATCTGTTAAAATCGCATAAAATTTCTAAAAGTCAATTCCCAAAAACATTACATATACCACAAAAATCAGAGAGTTGAGATCAAAAGATAAAAATATCCAAAATTATGAAATATTTATAAAATTTATACATACATACATACATACATACATACACACATGCATACATACATACATACATACGTACATACATACATACATAATCCATCCTTCATAAGGTAAAAGAGGGATGTATTATGTATGTATAGTCAATATTCTAACTTGATCAAGACATCAAGACACTGATTTTTGTCTTGAAATCTTTCCTGGAAAGTCTGGTACTATACTCTGTTGTTCCATTTCTATTTTTAACTACGAAGGCTGTGGTTTCATTTTATAACGTTTTACACATGAACACCATCAAAAATGATCTGACAGTGAAAAATTATTAAATGTTAGATTTCTAACAACGTTGCCCAATTCATATATAAAAATAATTAAATTATTGCTTCAGTCGTTCAAGTGTTAATTAATTAGATTTATGCTTTAAGTAAACCAATCATCAACTATATTTTATATTATAATTTGACTGATTTGCTTTTGTAAAGCTTGAATTGCATTATACTTTATCCGTCTTTTGTCGTATAGATTTTCGTTCGATTTTGGTTCGACATAATCTAGTATGAATGTAATTGAGAAAATATGGCCTTAAATGTTAAATTATAGCCTATTGGAGTTTAAGGACCATACCTTGCTACATCATGATGATTCTTCTTCTTCTTCTTATACACATATCCATTAATGGATGTTTGTGAATATACAATTTATCTCTGCTCGATTGCTAGCATTTAGTGAAAATATGCTGTTTAAAAAAATAGTTTTGCCCAATTCGTGCAAATATAGATACAACCTACAAAAAAGTTTAGGAATGCTTAAAATCTGGATGAGTGATATACCTCTGTATTTGTTACATTGTCTGCTGTCTCCCTTCTTATACACTGGTATTATCACTGCTACTTCCCAGTCTTTTGGTATTCTTTTGTGTTTCCATGCCAGTTCATGTCCTTGCTTTCCCATATATTTTATTTCCTCGGGTGTAATACCATCATGGACTGCTGCCTTCCCCAGCTTTAAACTGCCTATTTCTTTTATTAATTCTGCCTGTTATGTTTCCTCCTCTATTTCTCCTGACTGGCTTTTACATGTTTCTTCTTTTTCGTTTCCTTGTTTGGGTTCTTCTGTCTTTCCATACTCTCCTTCAAGCAGCTCCTTGAAGTGTTCTTTCCATCTGTTCATGACTTCCTATTCTTCTGTCAGTACTACTTCTTTTTTTACTCTTTACTAGTCATAATACTATGGATTATCTAGGATTTAAAAGTTTTTGATTTGTGGATATATTTTGCTGGTTGTAGGTATTGGGCAAGAGACAGTCAAGATGTACGTTCGAAATAATTTCGGCTTAAGCAATTAAATGCAACTGCTGCACGGTTTAAAAATTCGTGCATTTCAGGAAGTTCACATCAAGACGAATTTACGTTAATCGCAACAAGTCATTCCCAGGCCCTAATCACGACAGTTTCATCAATCGCCTTTGCATCGCAGCTGTTCCCCAGTCTTGGGCTCGTCTCGGCTGTACAGTGCCTCTCGTCCTGGGCTTTTCCTGTCGCCCTACCCGGCATTATTATATTTAATCCGCAAATTGGCCGTGGCGCAAACGTCTTGCGGAGTTAATGTGGGGGTTCCTGTGGCTCGACCGGCCGTCATGGTCCGAGAGGAGAGCGGAGTCCCGTCACTGGACATGACAGGATAAGTTGCCGGCTGACGGGCCGGCGAGCCGGGGGCCCCACGCCGCCGACCACGCCGGGGCCCCCTGAACCTATTGATTATCGGCGGGGCCAAGGAGGACTCACAGGATCTGAGCGCAATTACGCAATTAATCCGTGATCGAATTTTCGGGGCGCCGCTCATAATCTGATATGCGTGCGCGATCGTCCGGCCGCTGTCAATCATCCTGGATACCGAGACTGGCCGCCCCGAGTCCAAGATAATTCGCCGCCATTATCTCAAATAACGGGAAGTGGACGAGATAGGTAAAAAAAAAGGGAGACGAGCAAAAAAGCGGCTCGAGTGTACACAATGCCTCGTCCGCTGCAATTACTAGACATCGATAGGTAATTTGAGAACGGCGAGGATTCTAATCTCATGTTAATCCAATAACCAGAGGCATTAATTACCTCTTGCGGTTGCAAATCCTACAGGTAATAGGTCTATTAAGTCTCTATCATCTTTGCATTGAAAATTAATATTAGGTATATTAAAGATAACAGTTGATTTCTGCAGATTCATATCCAATTGATCTGTATTTCCGAGAGTAATCAACATGAGTTTAGTCCAGTCCAGTTCCAAGGTTCCCAAGGTTCCAAGATTTAGTCCAGATTTTTGAAAAAGAAGTATATAAAAGGATATGAAGTTTTGACGAAAATTTCAAAATAATATCCTTGATGCATAATTGATACGGCAAGTATATGTTGTGGTGTTAACAGTTAAGAGTTTGGAGAAATGTTGGAGAAGCAGAATATGATATAGAAAATGATATGGAAAACCAAGAACATATACAAGAAGAAGAAGAAGAGCAGATAATATTAGAAGAGTTAACGCATGCTGTGAAGAGTATCAAGCGAGGAAAAGCGCCAGGATATGATGGAATCGAGGCAGATATGTTGAAGGAAAGGCTTATGTCTAGGAATTCAAATTTGAGTGAAGTAGCAGTGCAGAGGCTACACAACTTGGTAAAGAAAATAAGGAAAGAGGGAAGAATACCAACAGACTGGCAAACATCATTGATCGTACCAATACATACAAGCAGAGATAAAAAGAAATGTACAAATTATAGAGGGATAACGCTCATAAGTACAGGGATGAAGATACTAGAAAAGATAGTAGATTCAAGAATAAGAAACAAAATAGAAACAACGTTAGAACAAAGTCTTCAGAACAAGAAGATAAACACAAGATCACATATTTACAATGGAGCAATTAATAGAAAAAGTGGTACAAAGAAGACAGAAAATGTATCTAGGTTTTATAGACCTGGAAAAAGCCTTTGACAAAGTACCACGACAACAATTATGGAGTATATTAAAAAAAAGAGGAATAGATAGTACGGCAATAAAAAAAGGGAAGCAGATATATAATAATAACCAAAACGCAGTAGCATATCAAAATTGTAAATCCGAAACATTTAAAACAAACAACGGTTTAAGACAGGGAAGACAGCTTAGCCCTACACTATTTGTATTATTTATGTATGAGATAATGAAATACACAAAAGAGAAAAGCAAGACCATAACAATAGGATATAAAAATATGAGTGCGATACAAAAATCCGAAGGTGCTTTCGCCGATAATTTTGTGATATTTGCAAGCACTTAACAAAAACTGCAAGAAAATTTCATAATTTGGGACGAGATTTTAAGAGAATATGACATGAAGGTAAATATAAACAAAACTAAGGTAATACTAATGGGAGGTAAACAAATAATAAGAATAGGACTAGATAATGTTAAGATGCAGCAGGTAGATAACTTTAAATATTTAGGTGTCACTATAAATAAAGATGGAAAAAATGACATTGAAATAAGCGCAAGAATAAACAAAGCAGTAAATGTATATTATGTATTAAATTGTAAGTCTCGGTGGTAACCCCTTGCTGAAACACAAAGGGAAAATAAAACACTTGGTTGAGTTTCACTGATTTAGATAGATTTCTCAATCTGTCTAAAGAGAAACTTATCTAAATCAGTGAAACTCAAGCAAGTGTTTTATTTTTCCTTTAAATATATTATGAAATAAATAGAATTATACCAAACAACAAAGAAATATCTAATATAACCAAGATGAAATTGTATAAAGCTGAATATAGGCCAATATTAACTTATGGGTCTGAAACATGGGTATTAACAAGAAGAGATGAAAGCAGATTTCAAGCGATGGAAATGAAATATCCAAGGAAAGTGGTTAAAAAGACCAGATTTGACAGAAAAAGAAATGAAGATATTAGAGAGAACTTAGAGATAGAAGAGCTGAATGAATATATTGAAAGGAGGCAACTAGGATTATGTGGCCACCTAAACAGAATGAAAAAGGGCTCTCAAGTGAAAAGAGTGTGGGAAGCCAGACCAGTATGAGTAAGAAATTGAGGAAGAAATCAAGACATGAGTGGAACACTAGAATAAATCAAATACTGCAAAAAGAGGAACGCCTGTAAGTGAAAGCAAAAAGGATAACGATGAATAGATCTAAATGGAAATTATGAATGGAGCAATGTAAACAATGAGGAATGGAGCACAGGAAGCAAATTGTAAAGAAATAATTGTAGTGTAAAAGTGTAAAGATGTATATGTAATTTATTGTGAAGAGAAATATATCTAAAACGCCGACACCACAAGGTATAAGTCAGTCGATAAATAATTATAATAATGGTGTAATTAGTTACGATGAATGAAAGGACAGTAGAAATAAAATCCACGTAGAAAATTCAATACGGTTCTTTTAATCTGGATAATTCGTTTGTGGATTTTATTTCTGCTGTCCGTTCATTCATCCTGACTAAAAAAACTCAAGAGGACACTCCGACCTGTGGTCGTTAAATTATTATTAATAATAATAATCTACTCCTTTGTGTCTTCTGGAGAGATAGCAGGAATTAATTATTTCCATAGTGCTAAACTTGGAATGTTGGTCTTAATAACAAATGAACTATAAAATGAATAAAATACTCTTTGGCGTATTAAATATTTTACCTAAGAGGAATTTAACCAGGAAGAATTTGATCAGAATTATATTATGTTCTTTTTGCGTTTCTTATTCTTCTTCTTGCGTTTCTTCTTCTTCTTGCGTTTGTTCTTTTTCTCGTGTTTCTTCTTCTTCTTGTGTTATATATCTTGTGTTATAAATAAAATATATGTTAAAAATTGAAATTGTTGTGTAAAAATGTTATCATATTTACATTTACAACTTTAAGGTAAGAACGTTTTTCTGATACAAGTTGTCTTGTTGCACTATACACATTTGTACTATACACCCCTAGCATACACATATAGTTTACAATCAATTCTGACAGCATTAGGTTATTTTCGTTTACCTAGTTGGAAAGATCGAAATAATGATTAGTGATAATCAATTCTGACAGCATTAGGTTATTTTCTGTTACCTACTTGGAAAGATCGAAATAATAATTAGTGATTTGTATTCCTCGCATAGTTATTTACTAAAATAATAACGGATATGTCTGTTCACTGTAGTTTTGTCTTTCCAAATATATTATTTTATTATCATCATTTGCTTTTTCATTGAGTTTGTTTTTTTCAAAAATGTATAAAAAGAAAAATATAAACAAAAAGACTTTTTCCTTGTCCAGAGCAATTTGTGAGGAAAATGTCCACGCTTCTAGATCCTCGCTTTAATAAGAAGGGATGTTTGCAGAAGATAACGCAAATGTAAAGTCAATCCAGTAAAAAAATCCAGAAGAATGTAAAATTATGTAAATTTACAAACTTTGTTCACAATTTAATAAGATATTAATCTAAAAATTTGATTTTTTCTGTCAAAAGTGCAATAATAGATAGCTATAATTATTCCAGCTAAAATTTAAATTTTTTATTCCAAAATTTCAATTATTGAGTCAAAATTTCAATGATAACATTCTAAAATGGATAAATTTTGAAGCCACTATAAAAATTTCAAATTTTCGATGATTTCTGTGAAATTTACAACGATTATTGTAGATGTTTTAATGATCAATGCCATATTTAATTAATTATTTCTTTCATTACTTTATTTCCTACTTATGTGAAAATTTCAATTATTGTAACAAAACATTAAAAAAAATTATAAACTTTAAAAAAATTATTGTAAAATTTCTAATTTTCAGTCCAATTACAATGGAATTCCAAAGAAGCAATTTTTATAATTTACGTATAGCAAACCTTGTATCGCTATAAAGAGAAAAAATTGTCCTTTTTAAAAATGTCTAAGCCAACTATGACTGCCATTTAAAAAAAATAATGTTGGTATTATAACTGAAAAACTGTGGTATTTTTTCAAAAAACTCTTTCCTCATTTAACCGAATCTCTATGTCTTATGGTTCCGAGATCTCAATGCTTACAACGAAAAAAAAAACTCAACTTGTATATTTATTTGTAAAATTTTGATAATATAACCTGTGGAATTTTTTCAAAAAACCAAAGCATATCTTGCATAACTCTTAAAACGACAACTCTTTCCTTATTTAACCGAATCTCTATGTCTTATGGTTTCCGAGATCCCTATGCTTAAAATGAAAAAAAAAACGCACATTGTATATTTATTTGTAAAATTTTGATATTATAACTCAATTGTCTGCAATATTCTCTTTGTGTGCTTTCTTCAGTTACTTCAGCACATCTCATGTTTTAGTAAATTTACTTCAGTTTGCATACATTTTATGTGACGTTTTGCTCTTTATTCTTGTACATATTAAGTGCGAAAATTTATAAATACAAATTTCTGAAAATTGGGTAAGTTCCGAAAACTTGGAAAAGGAAAAGTGCTTCTGGAAAAAAGTTATCGGAGACTTGCAAAGCATTATCTATGCATAATTTGATATATTTATTTAATATTTATTTAGATATTTATATTTTGTTTTCAATTTAAATAAATGGTATTTTTCATTATAGTCATAGAATTTTAGAATTACTATCATGAATAGATACATGTAAAAGTAGATCAGGCCGGCATAGAATTTACAAAATTCCAATGTGGCACTTCTGCCAAAAAGTTTGGAGACCCATGGTCTAAATTGTCGATACTATCGATAGTGCTATCGAGATATCTCGAACCCTAGTCAGTATCTCTTTTTTCTCCGCTTTCGTTCGTCTCATCAATTCTCATTCGCTACTTTCTCTACACAAGCAATATTCTGCTGTACATAAAAATCATATCTCGGATATCTTTTTGGATATCAGAGTTTTTCGAAGTTAGTGGTTCCATTTCATAATTATGAATCGACAACACATCATCAGTCTTCAACTCAACACTCAGATCTCCACCGGTCTGAAGATAATTTCTCTGAAAATTTTATGGCGAGTATGTCTTAAATAAGTAAGAAAATTGCATGTTCCACTTTCCGAGTTGACCAATATCGGTTATCCGTCAATGATATTTCTGAAAGCCTAAACAATGGATATTTTGAAAATTTGATGCCAAATTTGTATACAGTATGCCTGAAGATAATTCCTCTGAATATTTGACGACAAGAAGTCTTAAATGATATTTCTGAAAGCCTAACCAAGCGACATTTTGAAAATTTGATGCCAAATTTGTATACAGTATGCCTGAAGATAATTCCTCTGAAAATTTGACGACAAGAATGTCTTAAATAAGTGTTAAAATTGAACATATAACTTTCAGAATTGACCAATATCGGTTATCAGTCAATTGAAACTTCTGAAACTTTATCTAGTGGATATTTTGAAAATTTTATACCAGATTTGTATACAGTATGCCTGAAGTTAATTCCTCTGAAAATTTGACGAAGGGTATGTCTTAAATAACTGAGAAAATCGAATGTATAACTTTCCGAGTTGACCAGTATCAGTTATGTAACTAAAATTTCAGAAAATTTATCTAAAGGGTATTTTGAAAATTATGCTAGAGCTGTATACAGTATGCCTGAAGATAATTCCTCTGAAAAGTCGGAGAAGTGCATGTCTTAAATAAGGGAGAAAATCGAATTATTAACTTTCTAAGTTGACCAGTATCGGTTATAAGCTAGTGAAATTTCTGAAAATTTATCTAATGGTTATTATGAAAATTGTATGGCCCCAGATTTGTATACGGTATCTCAAGTGGCGCACAAATTGAATCCCCCACCCCCCGTACAGTATTTTTTTTATTGCTTTAAATAATAAACAGTATTTAAAAAAAAAAAAATTTGGGACCTTTAATATTTTTTTCTGAATAACTTTCAGAATGAACCAGTATCGGTTATAAGTCACTGAAATTTCAGCATCCCCATTGTAGATGCCAATAGATTATTATTTAGACATATTATTACTTAAGCTGTATGGCACATGGAGACAATTATACAAGACATCCCCTTGTCTTGTGTGTCTTGTACAATTATAGATTACTTTAGTGCCGATTTATCTTACTTTACTGATCATTTGAGGAAAAAAAGATTTGTTTTGGAATTCATCTCCTAGTTTATAGAAAAAAATATTCACACAAACGAGATTCTCATGCACCCACGTTTAGTAATTGCATTCCCAGTGTAACGACCGGCATTTCGCATGGCTCGATGGCTGCGATGAATATTAAGGTCTCTGATACGAAATGCTGCACGCACCTTGACCCATTTAGCCATCGCGGATGCCGCAATGAGCGAGAAGCGGGGCATAAATGAAAAATCGGAAAATTATGAAAACCCAACGGCTCGCTGTCAATACGCACATTACCGCGTTACATGAATCATTAAATAATTAATACGTGAATATCCATCGCGTGCAATTCCTGGCGTTACTTTAATAACATTTAAATGCATTAATCTAATACATAAACCGCATATAAAATTTTGTACGTGTGTGCATGCGCTTATTGTTGTATGTGTGTATGTGTGTACAGCATAATATGGAATTATTTATATAAACGCGAACGATAATTTTAATTATTACCGTGTTTAAATATTAATCAGCATATACAAATTATGTGATGAATAATTCATGTGCGTTCGCTAAGAGTCCCGCAATTATACAGAACAATACAAACAAATAATTGTTCTCTCGGCGGTAATTAGCGAAAAGTAATTATAAACGGTGAGCAGCGAGCGGACGTGATTTATCGGGTGGAGCAGATCCTTTCCATCGCTGTCAATCGGAACACCGATAAGAAAGTTTCCAATGCGATAAGTGTACAGTTCTGGGAGTAATTGGCTGTTAGTGATACGCGTGAAAT
Source organism: Othius punctulatus (assembly GCA_951805005.1). Classification (NCBI taxonomy): domain Eukaryota; kingdom Metazoa; phylum Arthropoda; class Insecta; order Coleoptera; family Staphylinidae; genus Othius; species Othius punctulatus. The sequence goes on from OX638143.1 coordinate 22,193,551, forward strand.
GGGAATTTACGCTGATGGATTTGTGATTGAAATGTGACGTGCGATGTGACTGCTGTATGGTTTTGAGCTTAACACTGCTTATGAATTGTACGTTTATAAACATATTTGTTTGCATTCTAAATACTCAATTGCGTGCTTGGGAGATTAAGCGCTCGCTTCATAGCATCGTAGCGAAAAATAAAGACGTATGAAAAGCGTTACACCTAGTGAAATTGATGAGGCCGCACCATGTTGTATTATGAAGTCATAATACAACCCCTGGTATATTATGAAGTTATAATACAACCTCTGTTGTATTATGAAGTACATCATTTTACGATAGTTACGTAGTACGTACTATTAAAATCAATAATAAAAAAAATAGGTTGTCATTTGAAAATAATGGCTGTGACGTCATAACTTCAAAACGGAGAGAGATGGAAAATTGAAAATGGTCTGAAAATATTAGTTTGACAAAAAACCATTTTGACCTGTTGAAGCGTTTTTCGGAAATTTATACAGGGGAAAACATAAAGCCAGGTCTTAATACTTTATGCGCTCTCTGTATAATATATTTTCTGTATAAGTATAAAATGCAAATTTCTTTAAATAATATGGTATATTATGGCGTATGGCGTAAAGTAGCTCAATATTGTTAAACTGTGTAATTTGTAGCAATCATGTGCATATTAAAATTGTGCTGCCCGTACTTTTGTTATTGTTTTCAAATAGGTTAATTATCGTCCTCCACCAATTATTGAGCATGTTTATTTTTTGTCAATGCGATACGCCCCGGCCCCTCCACCATGGCGACTGCGACAGGGCTATAATTTCCCCGCGATTATCCACTCCAATCGGGCGTTCGGCATCCATAATTGATGGAAGAGGGATGTAAACAACATTTAAAGGGCTGAATTATTGATGCCGCCCCCGACGTGGACGGCGGCGATTTTAAAACTGTTTGCCCGGGCGATAATAACAATCGATAGGCGGCCCCCAGGCGGGGGCCGCAGGGGCTTCCGGGCGGCGGCGATTAATTAGCGGGGCCCCTAATTGCGTCCCCCGATTAACCGGACACATGTTCCCGTAAATGTTTGCACTAGCCGAAGATACGTTAATTATAATTTTAATGAGCGCGATGCGGAGCGTGATTAGGGCGCCATCTGTCCCGGGGCCGGGGCCCCCTTCGCCTGTGCGTTTTCGCTCGGGCTCGTCGTTTTTTTTTATATATTCTGCGCGTTTTAAATGAATCCCGACCAATTAATGGGCGCAATTGGCGAACTTCTCCTGCCGGCCGATTCTCCTCGATGAGCAGCTGCTCCAACGGACCGGGGCAAACGGTTTCGTGTCGCGGATTCTTATCAACGCGTTTTTTCGGTTCGTGTTAAGTAAGTAAAGATGTATGCACATGGGGGTAAAAACTGTAAAAAAAAATTAAAATTCTGAGCCTACATGCGATCAATTGAGACGATATTTGCACGAATAAACATTGATATAACTAAAAACAGAATTTTAAGCATTGTGCCTTATTCAATATTGTAAGTATGAAAACTTTGCTACAAATTTTAGTCAACATTCATTTTCTGATATTTTATAAATAGATTACATGAAGATTCCTAATTTTGTACATTTGCACAAATAAGACAAATACATACTTACTTGTGATTTTGTATAATTTTGTAGCTCATTGTACTCTTCAGACATCATTATTTAAAAAAAAACTAGTTTAATTTGAATATTTTGTTGCTCATTGAATTCAGATCTCACTCTTTTTAAACAATATTAAGTACCTACTTAATGGTGTTAACTTGCATCACATATTAATTCTAATGGTTCGGTTTCCAGATGTAACTTTATTTTATATTTTATTTGACACTATTGATTTGGCAAGTATGAATACTTTGCTACATATTTGTACATTTGCACAAATTAAACAAATACATACTTACTAATTTGGTAAAATTTGGTAATTTAGTTGCACCGTTTTGTCCATAGTTTATTTTGAATAATTTTGTAGCTCATTGTACTCCTCAGATGTCATTAAAAAAATAGTTTAATTTCTAGATTTTGTTGCTTATTGAATTCAGGTCTCACTATTTTTAAACAATATTAAGTACCTACTTAATTCTGTTTACTTGCATAGCATATTAATTCTATTGGTTCGGTTGCCAGATGTGAATGTACTTTATATTTTATTTGATACTACTGATTTGGCAAAAATTTACATTTACGATTTTTTTTATTTTGCCTTTTGCATTAATTTGCATTAATTGTATAGTGACCGAATTTTAAGCATTATGCCTTATTCAATGTTGATATCAAAACTTTGCTACATATTTGTACATTTGCCCAAATTTAACAAATACATACTTACTTGTTATTTGGTAATTTAGTTGCAGCGTTTTGTCCATAGTTTATTTTGTATAATTTTGTAGCTCATTGTACTCTTCAGATATCGTTCTTTAAAAACAGATAAAAATGGTTTAATTTGAATATTTTGTTGCTCATTGAATTCAGATCTCACTCTTTTTAAACAAATTAAGTACCTACCTAATTCTGTTAACTTACATAACATATTAAGTCTAATGGTTCGGTTTCCAGATGTAAATTTATTTTTATTTTATTTGATACTACTGATTTAGGGAAAATTGAAATTTACGATTTTTTGTTAAATGTTTGCATGAAATTTATGCCATTTATAATTTTTCTCAGAAAATGTCAGATATTTTTTCCTGTCTCAAGGTATAACCATTTAGTTACAAAGTTTTACAAAAAAATATCTTAAAATTACATAAAACGTAAACATTTGATTGACTTTCTTTTAATTCTCTAGAAATCTAATGAAATCTTATGAACAATTTATGTATACTATAAAGTGTAGTCAGTTTTCTGATATTTTCTAATGTTTTGTAGACCATTGAATAAAATTCCAAATTTAATAGAACCTTTATATATTTTAAGAAAATTTTATTTGTTTATGGACACTTTATGTATTCCACAAAGTTCCACAAAGTTTTCTGGCATTTTCCTGTATCTGGCATGTTTTGTAGACCATTGAAATAAAATTCCCTATTTAATAGAAATTTGATATATTTTATGATTTTTTTTTATATACATGCAATTTTAATATATGTTCTAATCAAATATTACGTGCTGATTTCGAAGTTTGTTGAAATTTATATTATTTTTTTGTAACAGGATGGTTTCTTAGAAAAATCTTGATGACTTTTTTTTATAAATTTTAATCAATATTCGTGTACTAATATTTTATAAATAGATGAAGATTCCTAATTTCCTTGAAAACTTATGAAAATTTACACATGATGATTTTTTTAATGAATTTTAGCCAACATTCGTGTTCTAATATTTTATAAATAGATGAAGATTCCTAATTTCCTGGAAAACTTATGAAATTTTACACATGACGATTTTTTTAATGAATTTTAGTCAACATTCGTGTTCTAATATTTTATAAATAGATGAAGATTCCTAATTTCCTTGAAAACTCATGAAATTTGACACATAATGATTTTTTTAATGAATTTTAGTCAACATTCGTATTCTAATATTTTATAAATAGATGAAGATTCCTAATTTCCTGGAAAACTTATGAAATTTTACACATTTTATGCATTTTCCTGAAATTCTATAGAAGGTTTATGAAATGTGATATCACCCTGTATATCACATTTCATAAACTGTACAGGGCACAATTATTATTAATATACAAATTAAGTGTTCAACATTGGTCACTTTGTTATTATTAAAAATACAAAATTGTTTAGCAAAATTGTAGTAATTTTAACGTGTATTAAGTTATATAAATTGAAAAATAAAACGATTGAGCATTGGTTTTTGAAGTTTTGAAACAAAATACTTTTTTTTTTAATGACAACCACCATTAACCAACATTTGTTGGAACATCAAATTTAAAGCAAAACAAGAATATGATGAATTTTCGCTACAGTGAAAACTTACTTCAATATTAAAATTTCTAAATATTAACAGTATTAAATATTAAGATAGCTATTGAAACAACATATACACGTTGTGATGACATTTGGTTAAGCGACGAATGGCAGAACAGGTAGAACTGGCAGAAAGTTGCTATTTAACTATACATATCCAAATTTAGTTTCATTTTGGGTTTTGTAGCTCATTTAATTTTCATTCTAGGAGAAAGTTTAACATAATATATATTAGATTTATGGTTTTCTGCATACCTACGAGTTATTTATATTTTATTTAAGGTTGTTGTATTAAGTACTTACTGGTAATATTTATTTTAATTTTATTTTATTAGTGGTATTTATTTCTATAGCCTGACTAGTTTCGCTTTATTTAACAAACCATCTCCAGAGGCATAATGAATTTTAGTATGTAGGTATATATCCTCATCTTAAGAGATTGAATTTAAAAATTTTAAAGTTATAGACGTCTGATTTGAAGTTTTAGTTAACTGTTTTAGGCATTAGAAATAAATAATAAAATAAAATAACAACTACTTAATACAACCTTAAATAATATATATATATATATATATATTGCTTTAAATTTTATGTGTTAATATAAAGACAGAAAAGAGAACAGAATACAGAATAGAACAGAAAATAATATAATATAGAGTGGTTTCTTTTAAAAAAAAATTGCTTCAAACTGGAAAAATCGATACTTTTTCCGATTTCTCTATCTTAATGGGTTTTAAAATTAGATATAGTTTGCTAATTTAAATAATTTTGTATCTTTAATAATAACAGACTCACCAATGTTGAACACATAATTTGAATCACCCTTTATTTTATGGAAATTTAATAATAGTTTATTAATATTTTTGAACATTTTTTGCATTTGTTTGAAATTCATAATTTAATAGAAACGTCATATACTCATTTTTTTAAATAATTAGGAAATCTTATACATTTTATGCATTTTCCTGAAAATCTAGAGAAGGTTTGATTCCAAAGTTTGTAAAATTGATGTATTTTATGGAAATTTAATAATATTTTATGAATCGTTTTATACATTTTCCGCATTTTTTAGAGCGTTATAATATAATACAAATTTCGTATATTTTACAAAAAAAATAATGAAATGTTATACATTTTATGTATTCTAGAGAAGATTTGTTGATTCCAAAGTTTGTGAAATTTGATATATTTTATGGAAATGTAATAATATTTTATGGATTTTTTTATACATTTGTTTCCATTTTTCAGAGATTAGATAGATGTTTTCTATAATAAACATATTTTTAATATATGATAGAATATTTTATATCTAATAGACTTTTCATATACTTATTTTACAAAAAAGATTTTTTATACATTCTATACATTTTACTAAAAATCTAGAGAAGATTTGATTACAAAGTTTATGACATATAACGGTATCTCCCTAATATAAATCAAATTAGCACCTAAATAGATTGATTTAGTCCCTAAATTTCAAACATATATTTCATAATTAATAATTCCCCAACTAAATATATTACCTGGATTTTATTTTTAAATTTAAAGTTTAAGTATATGGAAATTTAATAATATTTTAATGATATTTTTATACATTTTTCGCATATTTTAGAGCTGCATAATAGAAATAAAAATAATAAAAAAATTGTATATTTTACAAAGATATTATGAAATTTTATATATTTTATGCATTTTCTTGAAAATCTAGAGAAGATTTTATTCCAAAAGTTTATAAAATGTGATATATTTTATGGAAATTTAATACTCCTAATATTTTATCGATCTTTTTATACACTTTTCGCGTTTTAGATCTTAAAAATTTAATTGAAATTTTGTAAATTTTACAAAAAAATATATGAAATTTTATACATTTCATGCATTTTTTCTGAAAATATACAGAATATTTGATTCAAAAGTTTATGAAATTTGATATATTTTATGAAAATTTCATAATAAGTAGTATTTCATGGATTTGTTGATTAAATTTTTGCAATTTTTTAGATATATGTACAAATTTCTGAGATTTATCTTAGAAATTTTACAATTTTACAATATTCTACAAATACAATTGTATGACGATTACTGAAAATTTATAGAACATTCCATGAAGATTTCTAATTGTGCAGAAAATTAATACACTGTGGGAATTTTATGGTATTTTAAGACAATTTTGTGTATTTTCAATAAAATATCAGTAATTTTTAGACATTGTCTAAAGATTAATAAAACATGGTATCAACAATTCTCAAATTGATACAAATTGAATGAAGATTCATTTTTTGTCTGGAAATTTATTTGTTCTGGAAACTTTCCATAAAATTCCATAAAATTACTCGATAAAATAAAATGAATTTGTTGATAATTTATAAGTACATGATTTATTATTATGTAGTTATATATTATCAACAATTTCCTTTTATTTTAACGAATAATCTTATGGTATTTTATGGAAACTTTCTAAAATTTTATAACATTGAATGAATATTCTAAATATTATAAACAATTTATGCCACTTTATGAAATGTATTATACTTTTTGCAAATGACTATTGATCAAACATTTTTTTACTGTTACAAGATGGCAATTTCAGAAATAGAACTTTACTATTTGCAAGAATTTATTGTTAGTTTAGTTTAGTTAGTTTATTGTCGTATTATTTTATTGTCAATTTGAATGAGCCACAGAAGTATATTGATTTTACTACATTTGCATATAATTATATGAGCCGTTGAAAACCGCACGAACAACATGCCCTTTATATCTGGATTTCTAATTTTGTGTATTTTCAATAAAATTTCAGGAATTTGTAGACTAATTCTAATTTTCTAATTTTAATTTGAATCTATTCTAATTCCAATTCTAATTTTTATCTAATCTAATTCTAATCTAAATTAATTTTTAAAAAACCGGAGTTACACCACTCTGGCTGATTTATGAAAAACTCATTAATATTGTTATTATTCTAAATATGATGAAAGTTTTCGACATATTTCAATATTTTAATCTATTTACATAACTTTGTACAAATGTTGTGCAATTTTCAGAAATTGTTGTTGTCCTTGTTCATATATCCTATACTTTAATAGACTATTTGAACGTTGTTTTTGAATTTCATAGTACTTTATCAACATTTGTCAATATTTGTCAATATTTATCAATTTTCTATAATTTGCTACATTTTCTTACGTTTCGTTCAAATTTGATGGAACTGTCAATAGTTTTGAATAATTTTCTCGTATATCCTGAAATTTTAAAGAAACTTTGCACACAGTTTTTGAATTTGATAATATAAATAAATAAATGATAATAATGAAAATTTCATGATTTTCTCTAATTTAAGTTTCATAAACTTTTATAGTTATTTTAGGCAAATAAACGTTCAAAATCCTTTTATTATATAAAAGAAATTGTCTAAATAATGAGCACTTCCTCAAAAATCTATTCTCAGTATTTCGAAACATAGCCGAAGACCTGCAATCTGCAATTATTTATAAACGTGCCGAATTTTCTACAAATACGGATTGGTATGTTTGAACCTTCTGTCGGCGTTTTCTCCGGTTTTCAGTTGCTCCGGGGCCTGTTATTTGGCCTGCAATGCCGATGAGCACTGCATGATAATTTTCCTGTCTCGTGTAACCAGACGTTTCGAACGGACGCTGTCCGGCTCGAGGTCAAGAGCGCAGGGAAATGTACGCAATGCCAAGGATTATTTAAATTCTACACACGAATTACGGATAATTTAAATACTTTGAAAACACATCGATTATTGCAGATGCAACAATTTATAGATGTTTTGAAATCTACTAACATCATGCACTACTGCATTATGTGTACTATGAAGTATACATAATTTATCACATCGATATTAATACATTATAATAATATTATTAATAATAATAATAATAATTATAATAATCCCTACTAATATAATATATAATATAATAATAATAATAATAATAATAATAATAATAATCCCCTAAGGTGAGGAGCAACCTATGGCGTAATTGGTCACTCTCATTATTTTGACGGAGAATTCTGACCTATGATTCTGACATAATGATGATGGATCACATGAAAGTTTATCTGAATTTGTATTAAAAAATGATATAACTATAGCAAAGGGTAAATACGATGTATGAATTTTAATTAATTGTAATTTAGTTATAAAATTAATTCAAAGATGATTATCTTGTGATCACCCATCCTCCATTGCAATCAAGATATCAAATATACATTTATTCTTATCAACATATCAACATCACGTCAGCATATGAAAGATAATTAAAAATTTGATGAATATTCTATAGACTTTATGTAAATTTGAAAATTTTCTATAAAATATTCTAGAAAATTTCAGAAAATTAAACTATTATCAATAGTTTTTCCCAGCAATAATGAAATTCGTAATAATTTTTGCTATGTGCTGTCAGGTAAGTTCCCTTTAGTTATGTTTAATAAAACTTCTGAACTATGATACATTTTAGGTATTGTATGGAAATGAAAGCAAAATCTGTCAAAGGGATACTTATGATCAATTATTTCGTGCCAGTCGAGATATATTAATGAGCAATGTATTTGGAATAGCCTTTGATGCCATTTCCGATAATCTGAAGAACTTTGTCGCTCTCATCGAAGAAATTAAAAATTGCACCAGTAACATTCCAGAAAAACCAAAAGTTACACATTTTGCAGAAACTGAAATATCTCAAAAACCTGACGTCCTAGAAAAATTTTGTTGGCGTTTCTGAAATCAGCAAATCTGAAAGGGACAAAAATTGTGTTGACAAGTGTAATAATAGTAAATAATGCTGTCAACGAGATTAGGTTATATGTTTTTAGTTTTATAATTAGCAAATTGTTGAACAAATTCTAAAAATAATTTCCATATTTTATGGTTATTTTTATGAAAAAACGCGTACCCGAGCGCAATTAGCATCATAAATAATCTTCTTCTTTACGAATTTCATCGTTTATTTCTTCATGAACGAATTGTCCTTTCAGGACATTTGTTGCCATCACATCTCATTGAATCTAAATAACATTTATTCTGAATAGTATGATTGTGTTTACTCCACACGAATGGCTTAGTTCTTCAACCACAATGTTTTCTTCAATTAGCAAATTTTTGAATAAATTCTAAAATCAAGTTCCATAAATAATGGTTATTTTTATGAAAAAAAACGCCTAGCCAAGCGCAATCAGCATCATAAATAATCTTCTTCTTCACGAATTTCATCATTGATTTCTTCATGAACAAGTTGTCCTTTCAGGACATTTGTTGCCATCACATAAGATTGAATCAAAGTAACATTTATTCATATCAACCTATCTGTACATCACGTCAACATATGAAAGATAATTAAAAAATTGATGAATATTCTATAGACTTTATGCAAATTTGAAAAAAAAAAAATTAAATATTCTAGAAATTTTCAGAAACTTGCAGATATAGTCAATAGTTTTGACTATATTTTATTAATAAAGTTTAAGCATAGTTTCTGAATTTATTACTGTTAGAACACATTAAGAATTTTCTAGAATTCGCTACAAATGAGACATCGATATTACGTAATAATGATGGATCACATAAAAGTTTATCTGAATTTGTATTCAAAAATGATATAACTACAGTCAAGGGTAAATTCGATAAATGTATTTTAATTAATTGTAATTTAGTTATAAAATTAATTCAAAGATCTTGTGATTATCCATCATCCTCCATTGCAATCAAGATATCAAATATACATTTATTCTTATCAACATATCCATTTCACCTCAACATATGAAAGATAATTAAAAATTTGATGAATATTCTATAGACTCTATGCAAATTTGATATTTTTTTTATTAAATATTCTAGAAATTTTCAGAAAATTGCAGATATTTTCAATAGTTTTGATTTTCTTTAAATAAAATTTATGCATAGTTTCTGAATTTAATACTGCTAGAATTCATTAAGAATTTTCTAGCTGTTGCTATAATTTACGTTTTATAAAATTTGGAAGATATTTTAGAAAATATAAAAAATTCTCACTGCAAGTGGTTAATGAATTGGTAATACATTTGTGATCAATGAATTGCTAATACATTTTGCTAAAATTGAGTTATTTATTAAATTTCCAACATGTTGACCTGAAAACGTTTTGAAACATGGTTTTAATTTCTCAGACATGATCAATTCCTAGCTGATAACAAGCTGATAATAATAGTAATTGAATAATGCTGTCAACATGATTAGGTTGTATGTTTCTAGTTTTATAATTAGCAAATTGTTGATCAAATTCCAAAATCAATTTCCATAATTAATGGTTATTTTTATAATCATCTTCTTATTAATGAATTTCTTGAAGAAGATGATTTCTTCATGAACAAAATGTCCTTTCAGGACATTTGTTGCCATCACATAAGATTGAACCAAAGTAACATTTATTTTTATTAACATATCAATATCACGTCAACATATGAAAGATAATTAAAAATTTCTGAATATTCTATAAGCTTTATGCAAATTTGAATTTTTTTTGTTATATATTCTAGAAATTTTCAGACAATTGCAGATATTTTCAATAGTTCTGTTTTTTTTTATTAATTCATGGATAGTTTCTGAATTTAATACTGCTAGATTAACAATTTTCTAGAATTTGCTACAATTTACGTTTTATAAAATTTTGAGAAGATATTTTGGAAAATGTAAAAACATCTCACTGCAAAGTGGTTAATGAATTGGTACTACATTTGTGATTAATGAATTGCTAATACATTTTGTTAAAATTTAGTTATCTATTGAATTTCCAATATATTGACGTCAAAACGTTTTGAAACATGGTTTTAATTTCTCAGAGATGATCAATTCCTAATTGATAACAAGCTGATAATAATAGTAATTTAATAATGCTGTCAACACGATTAAATTGTATATTTCTAGTTTTGTAATTAGCAAATTGCTGAACCAATTCTAAACTGAATTTCCATAATTAATGGTTATTTTTATGAAAAAACCCCTACCCGAGCGCAATCAGCATAATAAATCTTCTTCTTCATGAATTTCTTCATTGATTTCTTCATGAAGAAGATGATTTGTTCGCGAAGAAGATGATTTCTTCATGAACAAGATGTCCTTTCAGGACATTTGTTGCCATCACATCTGATTGAATCTTTGTAACATCTATTTTGAATACTATGATTGTGTTTACTCCACACGACTCGCGTAGTTCTTCAACCACAACGTTTTCTTCAATTAGCAAATTGTTGAACAAACTCTAAAATCAAGTCCATAAATAATGGTTATTTTTATGAAAAAACGCCTAGCCGACCGCAATCAGCGTCATAAATACTATTCTTCTTCATGTATTTGTTCATTGATTTCTTCATGAAGGAGATGATTTGTACATGAAGAAGATTATTTCTTCATGAACAAGATGTCCTTTCAGGACATTTGTTGCCATCACATCTGATTGAATCTAAATAACCTTTATTCTGAATATTATGATTGTGTTTACTCCACACGAATCGCGTAGTTCTTCAACCACAATGTTTTCTTCAATTAGCAAATTGTTGAACAAATTCTAAGATCAAGTTTCATAAATAATGGTTAATTTGATGAAAATACGCCTAGCTGACCGCAATCAGCGTCATAAATAATATTCTTCTTCGTGAATTTCGTCATTGATTTCTTCACGAAGGTGATTATTTGTTCTTGAAGAAGATGATTTCCTCGTGATCAAAATGTCCTTTCAGGACATTTGTTGCCATCAAATATGATTGAATCTTAGTAACATCTATTCTGAATAGTATGATTGTGTTTACTCCACACGAAACGCTTAGTTCTTCAACCACAATGTTTTCTTCAACTAGCAAGTTGTTGAACAAATTCTAAAATCAATTTCCATAATTAATGGTTATTTCTATGAAAAAACGCCTGCCCGAGCACAATCAGCATCATAAATAATCTTCTTCGCGAATTTCATCATTGATTTCTTTATAAAGAAGATGATTTGTTCGTGAAGAAGATGATTTCTTTATCTTTCAGGACATTTGTTGCCATTACATCTGATTGAATCTAAATAACATTTATTCTGTATGATTGTGTTTACTCCAAACGAATCGCTTAGTTCTTCAACCACAATGTTTTCTTCCACCTGGATTATGTTTACCAGCTATTTTCCTTGCAGGATGTACTGCAGTAAACTGTACTTCTCTCCCTTCATCACATGTCCAAAGTATTCTAAATTTCTTCTTGTAATAGTGGTTAGAATTGCTGAGCTCTTATTTGGGCGCATACATTCTTCAGAGTTGTGGAATATCCGAAATATTCTAAACTTCTGCTTGTAATGATGCTTAGACGCTTAGTTCTTTAATCACAATGTTTTCTTCCACCTGGATTACGTTTACCAGTCATTTTCCTTGTAGGATGTACTGCAGTAAACTGTACTTCTCTTCCATCATCACATGTCCGAAATATTCTAAATTTCTTGTTGTAATAGTTGCTTAGAGTTCCTGAGCTCTTATTTGGGAACATACATTCTTCAGAGTTGCGGAATGTCCGAAATATTCTTTTTTTTATTTTCAAGATTAATTTGTTCACTTTATAAGGATACAAATCATGTCATTATTATAATTGTAGTTACATCGTGTCTCCTTCTTCTCTTCGTACTGGATGGTCGCTGCCGATCTTCGTACTGATGGTTTGAAGGCAGTGTTTTGTGTTTTGTATGTATTTTTATGATTGGAGTGTCTTTTTTTTCAATTGTTTTTTTTTTAAATTTTGTAGCTCTAATCCTTTTATGTCTTGGTCTAGTTGGTTGATTTGTTGTATTGCAATAATTATTATGCCCAGTTTGTACTGTTGCTGCTTGCTGGTATGAGGTCTTATGTGTTTGTTATTTCTAAATTTCTGCTTGTTATGGTGCTTAGAATTTCTGAGCTCTTATTTGGGCACCTACCCGAGTAGTTCATCAGCATTCATTCACTACAGCTATAACAGATAGAGCAGTTCATCAGACTTGCGGATCCCCTCTATGCATGATCAAGATTCTCCTTATTATTCTTCTTATCGTGCCCTATCTTCAGTGGACGTAGGTGACCATAATTGCCCATCTAACTTTTTCTACAGCTGACCTAAATTGTTGTATCGATGTTTTTTTTTGGGCCATTGTCTGATTGAGATTCTCCTGCAGCACCAAATCTTGAAAGCCTCCAGTCGTTTTGCTTCGTTGTTGTTGTTGACAGTTCACGCCTCTACCTTCATCAATCATCAACATCATAAATCAACATCGCCATCATCAATTACCATTATAGCTATCATCAATCATTATGGGTTAGGAGCGACTTGTAATGATCAGAGTAAGGATGCCTGCAGTTTTGCGGGCCAATTGAATCTGTTTCCAAAAGAAATCAGCTTCAGAAATGTAAATTTTGCAGAAGAACAAAAATACTTTATGAATACTTTCTAAAATCTTATCCTGAGGAGTGATACCATTGAAACATTATGATATATTTATTTCGCTATCCTTTTATGGGAAACATCGAGATATACATCATAAACGCTCACTTTCCCCATTCCCATTCCTATCGTTGTAGCAGTCCATTTACGGTACCTCCGCGTTCGATAGAGGAAAATTTGCTGGGACAGGCGATGGGGTTTCGTGTGCGCGAGTGAGACGGAGGCGAGGCCGACAATTAGCATTAAGTAAACACGGGTATTCTTGAATTCACACTACTGGATACTGACTCGGGGTCCAGTTTATGGGCGCGGGGTACAAATTATTGAGGCTGACCGGGAGATCATAGATGGACCACATGCTGCTGTGATTTACATTGTGAGCCGCCAGGATGGATCACCGCCGCACACACACGGGCCAGGATCACACAGCACAACGAAAGGAAGAGTGACCATCGGGCTGGGGCTAGTGGACGTTCCGCCTCGGTGCCACCGGTTGATACGGTGCTTTAATCGAAATTGCACACAATGCAATCGTTAATTAATAAACGAATGCAAAAGAGAACTGAAATATACTGCAATCAAAATTGGCACATGAAGATACAGATATGACAAAATATCTTTATCTACTCTGTCACCCAATCAAATTAATAATAGCATATATTAGAAGAAATTCCCAGTTGGCAAAACGTAAAATCGTGATTTTCCGATCAAAATGACTAAAACAATAATCCGAAAAATCGCGAGTTGCTCCAATTGACCTTAGAAGCACATTCCTAGACCAATTGGATCCTCCCGATTCCACTAAGGATACTATCACCCTCGTAGCTTTAGCGGTTCTCGAGATGTCCGTTCTCAAAGTTGAGAAACTTAAAAAAATAGCAAAAATGGCTGATAAAATTCGTCCATGGGGGCCTTATCCCTTCTCTGCCTTGTCCAGCAGCTTTATTGATCAAGTCTAATGGGACCTAGCAGCCCAATTTAAGCTGTAGTTATATTACAGACAGTATTTTGTATATTTGCTATAAATGAAATGTATAAAATGTAAATATAACTTCAAAAAGTATGTCGTGGATTTCGAGGAAACTTCATCTGAACTGTCTGATTTAGATGATTCGGGATCTGAATATGTTCCAAGTGATGAAAAATTTGCCACGCGAAATCTCATTTAATCAGAATCTGATTTGTATATCAATATTCTTGGAACACCCATCATGCGCTCCAAGTGGATTAGGGTGGATTAGGGAATATAGTTGGTTGTTCTTCTGCAACAACCAACTATATTGGACCCAAATCTACTTGGAGCGCATGATGTTATCAAAAGAATGACAAACCCAAGAACACACGAAATATTCCATTACCTGGCATGAAATCGACAACAGTTTCTGTTCTAGGTTTGATATTTCCGAAGATAAACAATGTCATATTATGACTGATCTAAATAAGGGTTCATGTGTATTAGATAGTTTCTTCAAATAATTTCTAAAAACCTTGTTTATGTACATCTCGCAATGTACAAATGAAAGATTGGATATTCTTGAACAAGAAGCAAGATATTTATGAAGAAAGAAGACATTTCATCGTACAGGTCCCGCTGAAATGTATATAGTTATTGACTCTTGCCTAATAATGTGCAACAATAGATTGTCCAGTATATTATGTTATTGGAAAAAGCATAAGTCGATAGGTAATTCTACCACAAAGAAGTCCATATCCAGAGACATATTCGAGCTCCTAACAACTATAGGAAACAACTTCAACAACAGCTCCTACAAATATATTTCAATTACCCAGAAAAGCGACAAGAAAACTAGAACTTATAGCTCATTTCAGTCCATTGATGAATCCGTGGTAAAATTCAAGTGTGGATCTAGCCTAAAGCAATATCTTCCACTAAAACCAATAAAAACAGAGATCAAGATATGGCAACGGTGCGATTCAAAAACAGGCTATATCTACGATTTCAACATTTATTGCGGAAAAGAGAATGCAGCTGTCGAAGCATTAGGCGAGAGAGTCATGAATAAACCAATAAGTACAATATCCAAAGAAAATGTTTCTATTTGTTTCGATAGGTTTTTTACATCTGTAAAGAGCAAACCAGTAAGCTTACCAATAAGAAACTCGAGATCACTAAACTCGCCTCTCTTATGGGTACGAAAATTTCCTTGGATAACGAGAGCTGAAATTTAAATAATCACTCTGTATATTATATTACTTAGATGTTTCCAATTAAAAAATTCGCAGATTTTGATAGTAACAATCAAAAAGTTTTACAAATTTCTATTTGTTTCGACAGGTTTTTTTACATCTGTACAGTTGACGAAGGATATTCCGATTGCTGATGTCGGAACATTTATTATGAATCGTTTATCAATCGTAAAAATTGTCCTAAGTTTGAAAAAAAAATGGTTTGCTTCAGCAATTCTGAAAAAGTTGATAGTGTATCGTACTACATTCTACCGAGTGATCATTTAAATTTCAGCTCTAGTAAGAGCTAACCAGTAAGCTTACCAAAAAGAAATTCGAGATCACCAATCTCGCCTCTTTTATGGTTGCAAAAATTTCCTTGGATAACTAGAGCTGAAATTAAAATAATCACTCGATATATTATATTACTTAGATTATTCCAATTAAAAATCGGCAGATTTTTTTTATAGTAACAATCAAAAAGTAACAAAACTTGGACAGTTTTAATTGAAAATTTAACAAATTATGAAAGTTTATCCGATTTTTACAACTGGAGTTACAAAATTCACAGAAAATGACAGTTCCAGCTGAAAAAATGACAAATTTTGACAGATACAGTTAAAATTATGTTATATGTATAATATTATGTATTATATACGTACGTATATAACACGTATATAATACGTATATTATACGTATATTACGTATTATATACAATATTCATATTAATATTATGTAAGAAAATGAAAAATGTCAAAAGTTGGTGTTTACGAATTTACAAAATTGGAAAAATTTTACAACTGAAGCATAAAATTTGATATATTTCGACACTAGGATTACAAATACCACTCACATTAGTCAACAAATTTTTACAAGATCTAAAGAGAATTTGATACAATTTTTTTTAAGGTACACTCAAAAATACACAGATTTAGCGTTCACTTTAGAAAATTTGACAGATTTAGACACTTGTAGTTGAAAATTTTAGAGAATAGGAGCGAAAACTTTCACAGTATTTGACCGTTGCAGTTGCAAATATGACAAATTTTAACGATTGCTGTTTAATAATAATTGTAATTTATTTGTTGTCTGGTTTGGAATATTACCCCCTGATTACCCCCTGTTTGGGATATTACATAGTCATACATATTACATATTACATACTATATAATACACAGTTAATACAACACAATACATACAATATTAACACATTAACAAATACAACAAATATAGAGTCGCAAGCATTCACTTTAGAAAATTTGATAGATTTCGACACTTGAAGTTGAAAATTTTAGAGAATAGGAGCAAAATATTTCACAGTATTTGACTGTTGCAGTTGCAAATATGACAAATTTAAACAGTTGCTGTTAAATACTAATAATGACAATAATAATAATAACAATAATAATAATAATAATAATTTATTTATAGTCTGGTTTGGGATATTACCCCCTGTTTACCCCCTGCTTTGGATATTACATAGTCATACATATTAGAGACTATATAATACATAGTTAATACAACACAGTACATCCAATATTAACACATTAATAAATATAACAAATATAGAGTCGCAAGCTAATCACCACACAATAAATAATAACTAATCATATAATAACAATGGCAAATAATAATTCATTCATCATAGACTCACAATAAATGCAATAAGTGGTACTTATCAATTTACAAAATTTGATTTTTTTTTACAAATGAACCATAAAATTTGACATGTTCTACAGTTGGTATTTAAAATACTATTTACTGATGTAAAATGGACAAACTTTTATAACAAAATCTAAATATTTTACAGAAAATTGTAGTTACACTAGGATATTTGGAAAAATAGATAGATTTATAATCCTCTTTAGAAAATTTGACAGATTTCGACACTTGAAGTTGAAAATTTTAGAGAATAGAAGCGAAAACTTTCACAGTATTTGATAGTTGCAGTTGCAAATATGACAAATTGTAACAGTTACTGTTAAATAATAACAATAGTAAATAATAATTCATTCATCATAGACTCAGAATAAATACAAAAAGTGGTACTTAAGAATTTACAATTTTTTTTCTTTTACAAATGAACCATAAAATTTGAACATGTTCTACAGTTGGTACTGAAAATACTATTTACTAATGTAAAATTGACAAATTTTTAGAAGAAAATCTAAATATTTTACAAAAAGTTATACTTAGACTAGATATTTGGAAACATAGATGGAATCCTCTTTAGAAAACTTCACAGATTTCGACAGTTGAAGTTGAAAATTTTACAGATTTTTCAAACAAGAGCTTTACAATATTTGACTATTGCAGTGGCCAATATGACAAATTTGTATACTTATTAACTGACAAATTTTTATAACAAAATCTATGTTTTACAAAATTTTATAGTTACACTAGATATTTATAAAAATAAATAGATTTGGAATCCTCTTGACAGATTTCGACAGTTGAATTCGAAAATTTGATAGATTTTTCAAACAAGAGCTTGAATGGTCAAACAATATTTGACCATTGCAGTGGCTAATATGACAAATTTTGATACTTACGGTTAAATAATAAGTAATAATATAAAATAATAATTCATGTCGATCATACTTGTAGACTCGAATAGATAATTAATCAAATAGGCAAGTATGAAATAAGCGCTGTTTATGAATTTGCAAAATATGATAGATTTAATACAACTGAAACATAATATTTGATACTTGTCGATAGTTGGTTCTGAAAATATGTACTATTCTATTGTAAATTTGACAAATTTTTATATCAAAATCTAAAAATTTTTACGATTGTTTACAGTTACACTTGATATTTTAAAAAAATGCACAGATTTGGAGTTCTTTTTAGAAAATGTGACAGTTAATGTTGAAAATTTCGCAGATATTTCAAACTGCAGCTAAAAACATTTGAAAGTTTTTGCGAATTCACAAAATATGAAAGATTGACCTTATGTAATTTGGTAGTTTTTGGCATTTGATAAAAACAATTCAGTTGATTTGGATAGTTACGCTACAAATTTTAAGATATCTTAGTTGAGAAAACACATTTACACTTGAGATTTTTTTAAATGGACAGATTTTGAGTTCTCTTAAGAAAATTTGACGGTTAAAGTTGAAAATTTCGCAGATATTTCAAACTGCAGCTAAAAACATTTGAAAGCTTTTGTGAATTCACAAAATATGAAAGATTGACCTTATATAATTTGCCTGTTTTTGGCATTTGACAATGGAAATTTAGTTGATTTGGATTGTTATGGTACAACATTTAACATATCTTACTTGAGGAAATCTTGATGGTTACACTCGAAAATTTGCAAATCACTTCAGAACATTTGGTAGTTTTAGACAGTTTAACAATATTTTGACAGTGGTACATCTAACATATTCTGATACTTGCTGCTAATTAGCATATTTTGATAGTGGAAATTGTAAATCTACATAACAGATTCTGACACTTGCAGCTGAATTACATATTTGGACAGTGGAAATTATAAGTCTACATAACAGATTCTGATACTTGCAGCTAAATAACGTATTTTGTTAGTAGAAATTGTAAATGTACATAACAGATTCTGATACTTGCAGCGGAATAAAATATTTTTATGCGATTGGGCAAACTGCTGCACAATGCGTTATCCTTGTAGTCATCTGGTATCTTCAGCCATCAGATAATTATCCGCTACTTTATCAGTGGATGAAAAGTCCGGCCCTAAAGATTACTGGTAGGCGTGGAGTACATTTCGCTGTTTAAAACGCATTTAGACCCTGATTTTGATCGCGCACCGGCGAGCAAGTCCACGCAGGAACATAACTAATTGCCCACCAGAGCCTTTATGAGGCATCGGGACGGTGCGAAAGGTGGTAATTCATTTCTGCACGTAAAAGCTCCCGATGGTTATCTGGAAGACGATGTGGGTTTAGGTGGCGCAGCCCGGGCGTGAAACGATCCCCGGCCACGCCACCGAAACCTCACCATTGTCCACAAGCCCTCCGCAGAAGACTGGGGGGCGGCGAAGTGGCGGTCAAGGGCCTGCGAAAGTGCTAATTAGTTATTATTATTTTAATCTTTCTTCTTTTACCCTTTCGGGTGTTGAAGTGGTGTTATCTTTGTTTCGTGTATTTTCTTTTATCATTTGGTTCCAGCGTTTCTCGTTTCTTGCTATTTCCTTCGCTAATTAGTAATTACGCGATTTAGCAGGGGCGCTCGGCGGTTTTTTAATTGTTCGCTGTGCTGCGTGAACCCGGCTCTCCATTCAAGCACCTTATAAACATATTGGATAGTTTGTGTTCTCACATTTATAATTGAGAAACGGCTACAAGTTGTAAAGTTTATTGTAGGGCTTCTGCCGGCCGCATAGCGCAGCGCAGCGCACTTTTCATCAATATTCAACAATTTATCGGGCGCGTTTAATGCGCTACATATATCATGGCCCCCGCCAGTCGCGGCCGCTCCGTGCGCTCAAATTAAAATATTAAATCTTATGGGGCTCCCCATGCAGCCGCCCCCCAAATGGAAACGGGGGGCGGCCAGAGTATCTTTTTTCGAGCTGCGAAAACGCGTCCTGTGGATCCCGGAGCGATTTATGGCGGTCGCCGTTGAGTCCCGCATTCCGCTCCTGCTTCAATGCCGTCCGTCACGTTCGACGCCGCAAACTGGCTCGCAACACGTCCATTCCTAAATTACGGCGACTGCCTGATCGCAAAACAACTCTGTTGGAGGAGAAATTGAAAAATGCGAAGAAATCATCCAGACACTTGCATCTCAATATCTACGAACAAACTTTGCATTTGATTTTCGCCATATTTTCCAAAACAAACATTTTGAAATATATCAATTTAAAATCTAGTGTGCCATCGATCACTTCATTGAGCTCAGTCTCGTCACAATGCTGGTTTTATAAATAATTTCGAAATTATTTAGTTGGTAATACCTGAAAACATAAAATAAGGTTGGCAGTAAGAGCGATATGTAATGTGTGCCATGTAGAACGTTTTGAATTATTAGTTTGTATTAATAAAGTACGTTGTGAGAATTACCAGGCTAAGACTATTGTGCGAGGAGAGCGGACAAAGTTAAACCCCTAATAATTTGAAAAACCAAACCTAAGCCACAGCTAATCTTTGCATGTTTTGCAGAAAGAAATATTTTTTAGTAGGTACCAACTATTATAGTATTCTATTTGCAAAAAAAATGAATTTTTATTGTTTTTTGGTAATAATTATGCATAAATTAATAAAGTATTCATAAGTCAATAACAGACTACTACTGAATAAGCAAGAAAAAATGATGAAATGGGGCAGAGATTAATTTTGATTTGCAATCTATCGAAAAACCATGATTTTGACACAATACTATTAAAAGAAGCGACCACTACCTAGTGAACGTAGACATGAAAAGAAAAAAGGAAAGGTAGACAAGAAATGAAAGAAAATAAACGCGAAAATAAAAACTTGCAAACTCAATAGAACACCGAAAAAAGTACCAACATATATCAAAAGTTAAATATAGCGAACAAGCTAGACAGATACGAAAAGAAAAATGGAAAACGCTTAAAAAATTCTTAACTAAATGATAAATGATGAAATGTGGCAGAGATAGGAAACGACCACTGCCTAGTAAACCTAGACATGAAGAGAAAGAAGGAAAGGCAGACAAGAATGAAAGAAAATAAACGAAAAATAAAAACTTGCAAACTTAACAGAACACAAAAGTACCAACATATATCAAAAGTTAAATATAGCGAACAAGCCAGACAAATACGAAAATAAAGTGGAAAACGTTTAAAAAATTCTTAACTAGAAACAGCCAAAGAAAGCTGCCGAACAACAAAAATAATGAATAAAGATTTGAAGAAGATTTGAAGCGCGATGGACTGAGCAAATAAAATTTATATTGATACACAAAAACGACAAATTAAAAGTATTACACCCCAATGCTAGAAGGCAAGAAGACTATGAAGAATACAAAGAAAAACGAAACGATGTTGAGATATAAGTCAGAAAAGCCAAATAAGAATCAATGGTAAAATATAAGAAAACCATAAACAAAAACTGTTCACATAATCAAAATTTATTCTACACAATAAAACAAATGAAACAAAAGAAACAATATCATATGATGTACAGGGTGGACAAATTTCGATGTTTTAATAGTGAATCTCAATAACTGTAACAGGTATGGTAAAATGGAACCTCACCCCCCGATCTCTTTTTTGGAGAAAAACCTAATGGTGAAAATTAAAATTGGCTATTGCCTTTTGTTTTCGAGTTATTCGCGGAAATTCGATTTTTTGCCTTTTCGTTTTATGGCTGAAGGTCGCTTATTTATGAGAAGGGGGGTCCACTTTATCATACCTGTTATAGTTATCGAGATTCCCTATTAAAACATCGAAATTTGCCCACCCTATACATAAAAAAACAAAGAAGGAAAACTAATCACAGAAGAGGCAAAATAATACAAAGATGGAGACGGAATTTAGATAAACTGAAATAATCATAAAACAAGGAAATCAGAGAAATAACAACAATAAGAAATACTCCTAAGGAACATAAGAAATAGAGAAGATACAAGAAGATTCACATGCAAAGGACAATATAGCCCCTGAAATGATATGACATGGACGAGGAAGGAACACAACAACTAAGAATAAATGAAATGGCACAGAAAAAAATTACAAAAAAATGTAATATAGGCACAATACTAACTTAATATACGAAAGAAGGCAAGAGAATTTGCGATCAAAAATCTTACTAGAAGAAACCAAAGAAAGCTGCCGAACTACAAAAATAATGAATAAAGATTTGAAGAAGACAGAACGATGGACTGAGTAAATAAAATTTTAATTCAATGACAAAAACGACAAATGGAAAGTACTTACACCTCAATACTAGAAGGCAAGAAAACAATGAAGACTACTAAGAAAAACGAAACGAAGTTAGGATCTAAGTCAGAAAAGCCCATTAAGAATCAGTTGTAAAATTTGAGAAAACCATAAACACAGACTGTAGAGATAATCAAAATCTATTCTACACAATAAAACAAATGAAACAAAAGAAAGAATATCCTATGATGAACATAAAAAAACAAAGAAGGAAAACTAATCACAGAAGAGGCAATATAATACAAAGATGGAGACGACAATTAGAAAAACTGAATAATCAAAAACAAGGAAACCAGAGAAATAAGAACAATAAGAAATACTCCTAGAGACATAAGTAATAGAGAACATACAATTAGAATCAGCTGGAAAAGACAATATAGCCCCAGAAATGATATGACATGTAGGCGAGCAAGGAACACAACAACTAACAGTACTAATAAATGATATGGCACAGATTATTTTTTGACGTTTCTCAAAACCAATGATATATTTCGATTTTTGTCATATTGATACTTCTGGACCAATCCCGTCATTATTATACTGGGAATATTCTCTAGAGATTATTATAGTGGGAATAATCTCGGTAGCTAGGTTCACTCTTGTCAATCAAAATATTTGTCAAATTATTAATTTATCAATCATATTAAAGTGTCATACAAAATGAATAAAAGTCGCTTTAGCTGCGTTTCGCATACTGAAATTGATAAAGAAATACTAGAAAGCAAAAAACGTCAAAAAATAATCTAATCAAATATAACTCGAGAGTTCGATAAATTAGAAAATAATTTGACAGATTATGTCTCAAACTTGTTGCCATTTGGCAATAGTCACTCGAGCCCTTCGGGCTCTCGTGACTATTGCCTGGCAACAAGTTTTCGACAATCTGTCAAATTATTTTCAATTTATTCTCACTCTCTTGTTATATTATTACTGAGAATAATTACAAACAAATGTAATATAGGCACAATATTAACTTAATATAAGAATGAGACAAGAGAATCTGCGATAAAAATTCTTACTAGAAGCAGCCAAAGAAAGCTGCCGAACAACAAAAATAATGAATAAAGATTTGAAGATGACAGAGCGATCGACTGAGCAAATAAAATTTAAATTTAATGACAAAAACGACAAATGGAAAGTACTTACACCTCAATGCTAGAAGGTAAGAAGACTATGAAGACTACTAAGAAAAACGAAACGAAGTTAAGATATGAACATAAAAAACAAAGAAGGAAAACTAATAACATAAGAGGCAAAATAATGCAAAGATGGAGACGACATTTAGAAAAACTGACATAATCAAAAACAAGGAAACCAGAAAAACAATAAGATGAAGAAATACTCCTAAGAGACATGAGAAATAGAGAAGATACAAGAAAAATCACCTGGAAAAGACAATATAACCCCCGAAATGATATGACATATAGACGAGGAAGGAACACAACAACTAGCAGAACTAATAAATGAAATGGCACAGGGAAAAATTTCAAAAAAAAAGTAATATAGGGTAATGCGATAAAAATTCTTAGTAGAAGCAACCAAAGAAAGCTGCCGAACAACAAAAATAATGAATAAAGATTTGAAGAAGATTTGATGGACAGAGCAAATAAAATTTAAATTTAATGACAAAATCAACACATGGAAAGTTCTTACACCTTAATGCTAAATGGTAAGAAGACTATGAAGAATGCAAAGAAAAACGAAACGAAGTTAAGATATCAATCAGAAAAGCCAAATAAGAATCAGGTGTAAAATTTGAGAAACTGTAGAGATAATCAAAATCTATTCTACACAATAAAACAAATGAAACAATAGAAAGAATATCATACGATGTACATAAAAAACAAAGAAGGAAAACTAATCACTGAAGGTCACCTGGAAAAGACAATAAAACCCCTAAATGATATGACATATAGACGGGGAAGGAACACAACAACTAACAGAACTAATAAATGAAATGGCACAGAGAAAAATTACAAAGAAATGTAATACAGGGACAATACTTCCTTAATATAAGAAAGGTGGCAAGAGAAGTTGCGATAAAAGTAAATGGATAACGAAGTGAACGAATTAAAGATAGAAGTCAGTAAAGCCTATCAAGAATCACGGATAAAAATTGTGAAAACCACAAACCAAAACTGTAAAGTTAATCAAAGTCTATTCGATGGCACAATAAAACAAATGAAACATAAGCAAAAATACTTTTTATTGTTTTATTTCTTCTTTTATTGCAGAAACGAGTTAACACCAATAGTTTTTTTACATTTGAGGAATATTTCTCCCTCTCCCTATGATTTAATTTAGGAGTACTTACTGGTAGTATTTACATATAAAGATGTTTCTTAGTTTATGCTGTTTTTATTATTTTTACTATTTGTTCTTCACTTGAATCGTTTTGGCTATTTGTGAGCCATCTTCAGAGAGGTTATTCTACAAAATATATATATATATATATATATATATATATATATATATATATATATATATATATATATATATATATATATGTTTATTTAAGATATAGAGAATATATTACTTACAAATAAGTTTGTGTTTTATGTGGTGTATGTGTATTATATACATGTGTATTTTAATTTAATTTAACTTATTTTTTAAGTAAAATATACAGGGTGTCTCGTGACACGATGCGCATAGCTTAAGAGCGCATTTCTTGGGAAAATTTTAGTCGAAAATGCCTTACATAATTTTGTCCAAAACATAATAGTTGAAGAGTTCTGGGCAAATTTTAAGAAAACAAAAAACTTGTAGAATCAAGTGATGTTTTATTAATCAACAATTTTTTATTTCTTTTTTATTACCAACACAAATTGAATCGAAGTATTTGTTCAAAATGACCCCCTGCTGCCTCACAGCACATTCTTGCTCTTCTAATATTAAATCTAAAATTAAGTTTTGGACAAAAAGAGTTTTCGACTAAAAATTGCAAAAAATAGGATATCAGCAGAACAATAACAAATAATAAACATGCAGGATTCTAATAGTAGAAAGATGACAAGAGATATGTCCTTAATTATTGGGCGATAACAGTAACAAGTGTACTAGGAATAATACTGAAAAAAAAATTGGAGGCAAAACGTATGTAAACAATAGAAGATATTCATAGCGAATTTCGATGAGAGGATTTCGGATTAAATGATTTTTCAATATTAAATAGAATCGGATGTCTTGCATGATTAGATTTGACGATATCATAGAGGAGTTTTCTAAGCAAAAGAATAGAAAACGCATTTTCTCTTAAATTATAATAATTTTAAATAAAATATGTATCTACCAATGTATTTTTAGTTTTTAATTTTATTTACCAACTTTCTATAACAGAATAACAGATAGTTGATATTTATACACCAAGGGAGTAGTTAAAAAACATCGTTTATTTGAGATTTGAGTTTATTTGATGATTTTTCTTCGATGATATGGTTCATACAATTTTGCGAAAAAGCTTCATTTTACAAATTATTATTCATTTATGCAAAATGCGATAACAAAATCTAGTCGTGCAAAGTGTTTTTTTTTTGTTAACTCAGTCTAATGTCTACACTTTCATGAGCTTTTTTTGTGATTACATTTTTTTTAACTCACAAATGTATAAACATTTGTTTACTCCGGTTGTTTTGAAGGTTAATAATGACATTTTAAGACGTCATAATTAAATGAAATACCTTTAAATTTTGAGTTACATGTATTTTTTTTTGCACTTGATTCAGTATTCTATTTGTCAAATATTTTCGATATTTTTAAATTCGTGTCTTATTTTTTCTATAAAATTTCCGGGGGCCACAGAATAACAGGTAGTAGATATTTATGCACCAAGGGAGTAGTTAAACCATTGTTTATTTGAGAAGAATGATTTTCTTCGATGATATGGTTCTTTCAATTTTGCGAAAAAGTTTTATTTTACAAATTATTGTAAATTTTCTTTTTATTCTTAATTAGTCTTAATTATTATTAATTTATGCAAAATGCGCTAACAAAATCTAGTCGTCCAATGTGTGAGTTATTTTTTTATAAATCACGAGTGAGTTATTTTTTTTAACTTAGTCTAATGTCTACAAATGACTGTTTTAACTCAGTTGTGATTCATTTTTTTTTCACTTACTGACGTATAAACATTTGTTTACTTCGGTTGTTTTGAAGGTTAATGGTGACATTTTTAAGACGTCATAATTAAATGAAATACCTTTAAATTTTGAGTTACATGTCCCTTTTTGCACTTGATTCAGTATTCTATTTGGCAAATATTTTCAATATTTTCAAATTCCTGTCTTATTTTTTCTATAAAATTTTCGGGGGCCCCCAAAGTTATTTGTGCCCAGGGCCCCATATAACCTCAAGACGGCTCTGCCCTTACTACAGCTTAGATGTCTTATATTGAGAGTCTTGAAAATTCTTAGTTAATGGTTTCAGAAATATTGAGAGGTCCCAGTGATTTTTACCTGAATACCACCAATCCCAAATATCTGATGTGAAAACAAAGATTACTACTTTTTCTTAGCAATAATAATCATAGTACTCCTTTATTTTAACATGAATAATAATCATAGTACTTTTTTTTATTCCGCTTAATTCCCACCCTCAGTAACACATCTTTACATGCATTTCCTAAACTTCTTGTAAACATGTTTCAAAACTTGAACAGCATTTTCTCCTACAAGATCACGAATCATTTCTTTCATATGTTCTAAATTATTTCCAAAATTATAAACATACACCTCCTACTTTATATACCCTAGCTGACTGGGGACTGGGTGCAGTTCTAGAACGACCAATCAATCGATCTAGAAAATGTTCAATCACCAGTTGGTAAGAAAAAAATTGAAAATAGCACACCATTCGTACGAAAATAAAATTTATTGATACAATTATACAGAACATATTTTACGAAAAATATGTACTCTACAATTGTTTCACCAAATAATAAACACAAACCTAATTGACATGCATGCTTTGTAATTTAATGTAGAAATATATTTTGGACTGCAAAGATCGATTTTTCAACTATTGATTATATTTTGAAAAGTGGTGCCGTCTACTTCATGATGCATTTTATTAATTATAAATAAAACACATTACTTTGTTAGTATCACATAAAATTATTTATTGATATGTTACTAGTTTCGACTACTTAAGTAATCATTATCAAACAGAGTAACGAAATAACTTTATATGATACTAACAAAGTAATGTGTTTTATTTATTAT
Organism: Othius punctulatus; assembly: GCA_951805005.1. Lineage (NCBI taxonomy): Eukaryota > Metazoa > Arthropoda > Insecta > Coleoptera > Staphylinidae > Othius > Othius punctulatus. The sequence continues at coordinate 22,221,232 of OX638143.1, forward strand.
TGATTATAATCTTTACATTTTGATGACATTTGGGATTTTGAGAATAAGCCTTTTTTTAATCTGAACTTATTTCGTGGACAGACTGTAGGTATATAATGACGGAAAATTGAAAAAAAAAATCGACATAATGATGCATTATGCTGGTCAAAATCTTTTAATAATATCCTGGACAAAAATTGAAGACATGATTATTGACTATGGGGTCCATATTCTGTTTATTCTATATTTTATTCTAGAACGAATGATGTTTGCAAAAATCTGCAGTCGTGGAGAAATCGGGCAATACCGAGGTGCAAAAATTCCGTTACGCAATAGTAGTCCAGGTATTTAATGAAACCTAAAACCGATCCGTCCCACAAGTGGAACGCGATTTCTCGGCCTACATCTAGGCTGGCGTGCCTGGCCGCTGTTCCGACACACACAGCACACACATGGATATGCACTTTTTATTACTAGCCGTAATTGAGAGATTTCCCAGATTGCCGACCGTTTCCCGATGAATAAGTAATTAGGCGAATTAATCAGGGTATTTAGCTGTGTGCGCGCGTGTGCGTGAGAGCGCGCCGCGCCGTCCGCGACCTGCGACCCGCGCCCAGCATTTGCATAAGTCGCCGATAGGAAAATCCGCCGGTTTCCCAGGGGTTTTTCCGGGAAAACGCGCGGCGCGGTTTATCTGCCCAGGATTTATGGCCGCGGCGATAGCGGCGCGGCCGACGGAAAAATAAAACGCGGCCGTCGGTATCTGATGGCCGGAAAAGCGGGGCATTGGAAAGCGCTGCCGGCCATCGCGATTACACACGTGTATTGATTTTATGACCCGTGGTCAGCGATGATTTTCCGTGTCTGAGCCCAGTACATCGGCGCACCAGCGGAGCGTTAAAATGGAGAGCGTGAAAATTAATCGCCGTAAATGTGAAAATTCTATCACAGTTATCATACGGAAGACTTATTTTTTATTATACTTATCTGAAAACACCGTGTCTCCATCCGTTTTGACACTAACGGAAACAAAAACGAAAGTGAGTCTTGATGTTTTTCGAAAATATGACAGATTTCGACACGTTAACATACAGTTGATTGCAAACAAGGTAACAGTTTCCTGTATTTGTTTTCTCGCAGAATATTATTGCTAAATGTGATTTTTGAAAATGTTATGCCAGATCTGTATACAGTATGCCTGAAGATAAATCCTCTGAAAATTTGACCACTAGTATGTCTCAAATAAATGAGAAAATCGAGCTATTAACTTTCCGAGTTGACCAGTATAAGTGATCAGTCACTGAAATTTCTGAAAATTTATCTAATTGATATTTTAAAATTGTATGCCGGATCTGTAAACAGTATGCCAAAAGAAAAATCCTCTGAAAATGTGACCATTAGTATGTCTCAAATAAGTAAGAAAATCGAGCTATTAACTTAACGAGTTGACCAGTATAAGTTATCAGTCACTGAAATTTCTCAAAATTTATCTGGCGGATATTTTGAATTCTTTTTGCCAGATCTGTATGCAGTCAGCTTTGATATTAGATTCGTGTACAATATACCTGAAACTAATTCTCCTAAAAATTTGACAAAGTTTCAGTATTAAAATAAGGGAGAAAATCAAACACTTATCTCTCTGCATTGAATGGTATGGGTTAGCTATTACTGAAATTTCTGAAGATTTATTATTCGCAAATTTGATATTAAATATGTGTTTAGTACACCTGAAACTAATTCTCCTCCAAATTTGACAAAGTTTCAGAATTAAATAAGGAAGAAAATCAAACACTTAACTTCCTGCATTGACAAGTATGGGTTAGCTATTACAGAAATTTCTAAAAATGTATTAATTGCATATTTAATATTAAATGTGTATTTAGTACACCTGCAGCTAATACTCCTGAAAATTTGACATTGTTTCAGTATTAAATAAGGGAGATAATCAAATATATAGTTTTGTGCATGGACAAGTATGGGTTAGCTATTACTGAAATTACTGAAAAAAAATTATTTGCAAATTTGATATTAAATTTGTATTTAGTACATCTGAAGCTAATACTACTGAAAATTTGACAAAGATTCAGTATTAAATAAAGGAGAAAATCAAACACGTATCTTTCTGCATTGACAAGTATGGGTTAGCTATTACTGAAATTTCTGAAAATCTATTATTTGCAAATTTGATATTAGAGTCGTATATAGTATACCTGAAACTTATTCTCCTGAAATTTTGACAAAGTTTCGGTATAAAATAAGAGAGAAAATCAAACACTTAATTTTCTGCATTGACAAGTATGGGTTAGCTATTACTTAAATTTCTGAAAATTTGTTATTTGCAAATTTGATTTTAAATCTGTGTTTAATACACCTGAAACTAATTCTCCTCCAAATTTGACAAAGTTTCAGTATTAAATAATGGAGAAAATCAAACACTTAACATCCTGCATTGACAAGTATGGGTTAGCTATTACAGAAATTTCTAAAAATGTATTAATTGCATATTTAATACTAAATATGTATTTAGTACACCTGCAGCTAATACTCCTGAAAATTTGACAAAGTTTCAGTATTAAATAAAGGAGAAAATCAAACACGTATCTTTCTGCATTGACAAGTATGGGTTAGCTATTACTAAAATTTCTGAAAATTTGTTGTTTGCAAATTTGATATTAGATTCGTGTACAGTATACCTGAAACTAATTCTCCTGAAATTTTGACAAAGTTTCAGTATTAAATAAGCGAGAAAATCAAACACTTAACTTTGTGCATTGACAAGTATGGGTTAGCTATTACTAAATATTCTGAAAATTTGTTATTTGCAAATTTGATATTGGATTCGTTTACAGTATACCTGAAACTTATTCTCCTGAAATTTTGGCAAAGTTTCGGTATGAAATAAGAGAGAAAATCAAACACTTAACTTTCTGCATTGACAAGTATGGGTTAGCTATTACTGAAATTTCTGAAAATTTGTTATTTGCAAATTTGATATTAGATTCGTGTATAGTATAGCTGAAACTAATTCTCCTGAAATTTTGACAAAGTTTCAGTATAAAATAAGAGATAAAATCACACACGTATCTTTCTACATTGACATGGATGGGTTAGCTATTTCTAAAATTTCTGAAAATTTGTTATTTGCAAATTTGATATTGGATTCGTGTACAGTATACCTGAAACTTATTCTGCTAAAATTTTGACAAAGTTTCGGTGTGAAATAAGAGAGAAAATCAAACACTTAACTTTCTGCATTGACAAGTATGGGTTAGCTATTACAGAAATTTCTAAAAATGTATTAATTGCATATTTAATATTAAATATGTATTTAGTATACCTGCAGCTAATACTCCTGAAAATTTGACAAAGTTTCAGTATTAAATAAGGGAGAACATCAAATATATAACTTTGTGCATGGACAAGTATGGGTTAGCTATTACTGAAATTTCTGAAAATTTGATATATGCAAATTTGATATTAGATGCGTGTACAGTATACCTGAGACTAATTCTCCTGAAAATTTGACAAAGTTTTAGTATAAAATAAGAGAGAAAATCAAACACTTATCTTTCTGCATTGACAAGTGTGGGTTAGCTATTACTGAAATTTCTGAAAATTTGTTATTTGCAAATTTGATATTAGATTCGTGTACAGTATAAAGCCTAAAGATAAATCCTTTGAAAATTTGACCACTGGTATGTCTCAAATAAGTGAGAAAATCAACCTATTAATTTTTCGAGTTGACCAGTATAAGTTATCAGTCACTGAAATTTCTGAATATTTATCTAATGGATATTTTAAAATTTGAATGCCAGATCTGTACACAGTATGCCTGAAGCTAAATCCTTTGAATTTTGACTACTAGTATGTCTCAAATAAGTGAGAAAATTGAGCTATTAATTTTCCGGGTCGACCAGTATAAGTTATCCGCCACTGAAATTTTTGAAAATTTATCTGTTGGATATTTTGTGTAATATTTTTACCAGATCTATACAGTATGCCTAAAGATAAATCCCCTGAAAAGTTGACCACTGGTATGTCTCAACTAAGTGAGAAAATCGAGCTATTAACTTTACATACAATTTTTTTGTATAGAATAGAATAGATACTTTATTTATTTGAGCCACAATACAATGATATAAGTGTAAATTTTCATTTCGTGAATATGAGTGTCAAAAAGTATATATTCATTTGAGCCACAATACAATAATACAAGTATAAATTATCATTTCGTGGATGTGACTGTGAAATCCTCATGAGAAATATCAGTGTGATATGAAAGTATATACTGTTGTTCAAAGGCTGATAAAATTTTACCAGATAGAAAAGTGGCAAACAAAATGTAAGATTCATTTATAACTCGTGAATAACTTAAGTATGGTGGTAATGCTTCCAATTTCATGATATTTTAGTGAGCAGGGGAATATGAATTATTAAGTAGGCTGGCTGTAGAAAAATAATGAGGTTTAAAATTGAGGTAATTGTAAAGAGTAGGTGGGCGTGAAAATAATTTATAATCTTTGCGACCAATTAAGCAATCCCTAATTATTGGCGTGAGAAATCCCATTAACAATAATCTCGTCTCTGTTATCTGCGGCTTTATTTTTATTTTTCACGGTCCAGGCGACGTATTCCCAGAAAGAGCGATGCTCAATTGTCCCCCCAAAGAGGCGAAGGCAGAGGACAAAGTTACACGGCAGTAGTCGACAAGACAAGAAGAAGCAGTAAGAGTTTCTCAGAAACCGCCGGGATCTTAAGCAGTAAAAGATGTAAATGGTGGCAGTTACACCTTACAAGACCCCGAAACTCCTCGGAGACACCGCGAGGCAGCCGGGGCCCCCCTAAATCAAGCCTCGCGGAGCGCCACCGCGGCGAGGAGCGCGCACCGCATCCGTCGTCCGTCTACCCGCACACCAAGTGTTACTACAAGGACATAACTTGTCCGGCCCGAGTTATGGCCAACATTACTACGAAATATTACTGATATCCCCTTGCATACGCTTCCAATTCTATAAATACAAGAGCCGCGGCCGGGGAAAAAAGGACGAGGACGATGCCACAGCGGCCGATCCACCAGAGCCAGGAACAAAACAACGCTGTAAATTACTAAAATGTAATAGAACACTGGCGGTCGCCGCCGAACAGAATACTCTAGTAACTTATTCTGCACAAGAGATTGCAAACCAGTTTGAGTTAGCGCGGTGGTAAACGATGCCGTCAAATGCAAATGATCAGTTCCTAGGAGGGCTCGCCAAAACTGATTCTGAATCATAGCTATGAAAAGATGATGATTAATGTTACCAATGGGTCTTTGCAAAAATTTTGGAACCGATAATTGGGGACTAATAGATGTGTGCAATCACATTTTGATAAGAGATAATAATAATAATAATAATATTTCCTACTACTCCTCATATAGATCAAGAGAACAGAGATGAAATGTTACCAATGGGTCTTTGCTAAAATTTTGGAACCGATAATTGGGGACTGATAGATGCGAGCGATCACATTCTGATAAGAGATAATAATAATAATAATAATTCCTACTATTCCTCATATTGATCAAGAGACCAGAGATCAACTCACATCCTAATCCCAACCTAACGTAATCCTAACCAATCATATCAATCATTCTAGTTAATGCTGCTAGAAAGTTGCTAGTTTTTTGTTCAATACTTTTTAAAAAGACAGAGTAGAAAACCGTCCTCATTTTCAATAGATATAATTTGATCAGTTTCACGGTACCTTTTACCATTAATATGTACTTTACTATAGCCTATGTCAGATAAGATGTCACTTTTTACATAAAACCGAAGTGCCCCCAAATGCCCCCAAATAATGGCTTGGCGCAAATATTGTTTCCTGTGCAATAATAGTTATTTCCTAAGATGTCCAGATGTATGAAAGGTTTATTTTTAAATTTCGGACTAAAAGTTACCCTTTTCCAGACTCATTAATAGACCGATATTCTATGAGCGAGAAGGGCTTATTTGTGGTTTTCAAAATGGTAAAATAGTTATTTTAGAAAAAAAAGAACTCAAATAAATCAAATGCTTCAACAGAAATTCAGTTTTTTTTGTGTCTGCTGAAACATTTTCGGAGATTTCCGAGCCCTTTTTGAAATTTGCAATTCAATCAAAATCGTATAACTTCCTTACAATTCCAAATATGACATTGGAAGCATTATTGGCACACATTCTGTTATTTTAAGTTGTTAAGTTAATTAAGAGTTATAAAATATAAATATAATATAATATAATATAATATAAATATAATATAAATATAAATATAGTTTTATAGAGAAATATAAAATAATAATCAAATCTTTAACCTTATTTACTTGTTATAATAATAACAGGAGCCCTTTTTGAAATTTGCAATTCAGTCAAAATCATAGAACTTTCTTACAATCCCAAATATGACATTGGAAGCATTATTGGCACACATTCTGTTATTTTAAGTTGTTAAGTTAATTAAGAGTTATAAAATATAAATATAATATAATATAATATAATATAAATATAATATAAATATAAATATAGTTTTATAGAGAAATATAAAATAATAATCAAATCTTTAACCTTATTTACCTGTTATAACAATAACCTGTCATTTGCTTAAACCTTTTAAAACCTAACGACATAATAATTAGGCTCGTATTAAGCTAATTCGAGTCTGGGACTCGCACCCAATCATTCCAAGACGCTGACTCTGATTTTTTATTATCAAGTTGCATTCCTGTATTTCAAAGAAGTCAAAATGGGACAGCTTGCAAATGTAACAAAAAATATATTGATGATTTAATCACCAATTCTTAATGGAAAAATTGCAAATTTTCGGTCCAAGATTCCCTCCCGATTTTCAGAAATTTGAATTCTAACCAAAAGTATGTAGCAGGATGCAGCAATAACATCAAAATCTGGCATATTTTCGAAAAATACAAAGTTCCTGTATTTATTTTTATACATAAGCTTGAAATCTAGATTTTCTTTAAAACCACTTCATCTTATTCGTCTTCTTCTTCTTCGTCTTCTTCTTCTTCGTCTTCTTCATCTTCGTCTTCTTCTCATCGTCCTCCTCCTGCTTCTTCTTCTCGTTCTTATGCTCCTTCTCCTTCTTCTACTTGAAGATCTGTAGATCTGTTAGAAACTTTAAAATAACCTCAGAGCTTTAAAATAACTATTTTTTTTTTTAAATTTTATTACCTTAATTACATTTTTACTTGCACAAGTTATTTCAAACTTGTATAATTATCAAAATGTGTCATATTTTGAGATTCGAAAACACTGAAATATTAAAACTCACTTTTTTGAGTTGTCATTGTTTTCTTCAGAAATGTTCCTTCAAATCTGAATTTAAAAAGTAATGCATTATCATTCTGTGAGTGCATTAGGTTGGGTTAGATCAGGTTAGGTTATTATAGTCCTTGCCATGGATATGGCATATGCCATGGATGTGAATATTATGCCATGGATATGAATATTATGTCATGGATATGAATATTATGCCATGGATAGGAATATTATGCCATGGATATGGATATTATGCCATAGATATGGTATAATATCCCTTCTTTCAATATATCTTAATAAGGTGTGAAATTTTCTAGAATATTTACTGGACGTTCCCAAAGATTAACGAAAATTTGAAAAGCCATGAAAATCTGGCAAGTGTAAGGTGTAATTGTTTGTTTTTTTGTTCCGATTGTCACATATTTCTCTTAAAAAAACTATGATTCTGTTTAAAAGTGTTGATGAAATTTTCTGCAATATTTATAGAACTTACTGAAATATTAATGAAAACTTATACAAACATGAAAGTCTATGCAGTTTTTTTGTTTTCTATAATAATTTATTGATTATTATAATAGGGTCTTCCTGAAAAAAAATAATATAACCTTTTTGTGTCTTAACGTAAAGTTTATAACCTGTAATTAAACATCCCACAGAGAAAACGTTTGGTTTTCATTGTAACTTATCAACAAACAACATACAATATCGTAAAACTTACACATTTTGTCACGTGACCGACGAAACGCTGTTATTGGCCGAGCGGCACTGTGACGTCTTTGCGCATGTTGGCGATCGGGAGTCAGTGCATAAGGGATAGGAATCGTGGATTAATACGACTTAGAATCCAGTCTGACATAAAATAAGTTCTCATGGGTTAGTAAAGGGACAGCCAGATAATCTGATAGAAGTTCACGTGTTAATGGTTCCCGACTTTTTCTCAAAAAGTGAATTTTTCAACGTAGCCGAAACGCGTGGACTCGCATATACTTTTCCAAATCCTCTTCCAGCTGTAAGAACAAATAAAATACTGTTTAAACTTTGCAATATATCCTACATCTCATACGAATTGGTAATGCTGATTTCAAAATTTGTAATTATTAATCATCTAATCAAATTTATAAAATCAACATAACATTTCAAGTTTCAACATGTTTTTTAGTTTTAACTAAATGTTTGTGTAAGAACATATTGTACAAAATCTCACAGTACTTTAAAAAAGTAATAATGATATGGAAGGTATTGTTTTAGATTGGAACCCACAAAACTATTTTGAGGTTATGTTATTACTAATGTATATATATAATCGGAAATCCCCTTGAATACCCATTACTAATGATGATAGTTAATTATATATATTTATCGAATTTCGTCGATAATTTATTGAAAAATTATGTACTTACATTAAAATGGTCTTCACAAAAATAGTGAGACGTCAAAGTGACACTCGCGGAATCACTTCGGACTTGTTGTAACCCCTTTTTCCGTATATCCCCTGTTGGGACGTTTATAAACAACTTATTTGGTTCGCATTTACTGCTGCTATCACATCCAGGCACAATGCATTACTTATTCGTCCTTTTTTTCGTAAAACCGACGTTTTCTTTCTGTCGCTCCATTGTAAGCAATGCTACAGCTGAGGGCCACGTGCGCTGTGACATCACAGCAAAATGGCGGGTTTCGGGACTTTTTCAAACGCCGTTAATTTTAAAATCGTGTTTGCTAATTACAACGATTTGTCTCAGCACAAAAATTAGTGCCAAGGATGTTTTTAATGTGTCTAGAGTTCAGTTTCAAGGTTTTTGAAAAGTGCGGAAGACCCTATTATGTATTCGGACATAGGTACGGAATTTTTGACACATTTTCCTTAATTTTTACAGAAATTTCAAGAACTGAAGATATATGACTAGTACTGTCATTTCTTCTTTATTCAGTCTACACTTTTTCGTACTATTCGAATAGTTTTTCCAAATATTTACGCAAATTTCAATAACTACTGTTATATAAAGACCGCAATTTATAGTCACAATATTTTACTTTTCGACAGCCAGTAAAATATTGTTACTATGAATAGTGCTATTATTTGTGCTGTAACCTTTCTACACTTTTTCGAACTATTCGAAGGGTTTTTCCAAATATTTACGCAACATAAAAAAACTATAGATATAGTCCATGCCAGATAAGATGGTCGATAGCCAGTAAAATATTGTTAGTGAATATGAAGTGTTTCTATGAATATATAACTATAGTAACCTAACCTGATTTAACCGAACCTAATGCACATCAGAATGATGATGCATTAATTTTTAAATCTAGATCTAAAGGAACATTTTTGAAGAAAATAATGACAAACTATTATTTGTGCTTTAATCTTTCTACACTTTTTTGGACCATTCGAAGGGTTTTCCCAAATATTTACGCAACATAAAAAAACTATAGATATAGTCCATGCCCGATAAGATATCACTTTTTACATAAAACCGAAGAGCCTCCTCTGTCCTGTCCTGAACTGGTCAACAGAAATGCAAATGCATCTCTTGGAACATCCTAGTTTATTGCGGTACAATAGTCGGCTTAAAGTCCCTGAGTAATATGGTTGCTAATCCCAGATCACTTCATATCTATAGGATCAAAGGAAAACATTTATGGTTTATAGCTTTATGGCTCACAATAGCTCCAGCGGTTTTGAGATCAATTCTCATTAGTCCCATTCCACCAGTGGGGGATTTAGGTTTTATGCGAAAAGTGACAACCTATCTGGCATGGACTTTATATTCGGATAGTGTAATTGTCAGTTTCTTAGTTTTTCTATAATTTTAGATATAAAGTTTATGTATTTGATATAAGCTATCATTCTGTGAGTGTATTAGGTTAGGTTAGATTAAGTTAGGTTACCAGTGGGGGGGATTTAGGTTTTATGCGAAAAGTTACATCCTATCTGGTATGGACTTTATATTCGGATAGTGTATTTGTCTCTTTCTTAGTTTATCTATAATTTTAGATATAAAGTTCATATTTTTGATATAACCTATCATTATGTGAGTGCACTAGGTTAGGTTAGATAAGGTTAGGTTACTAACAGTAACAAATGTTTTTTTTTCCTAATTTAATTGAAATTATTTCATCACTGCTACATTGAAGTACTTTCGAAAGCATTCTATGCTACATCCATAATATTTACAATATTTAGGTACGAAATTTGTATTTTGTATATATCCTTGATCTCGTCCTTGTATATCGTCTGAGGTACTATTTTACTATATGTACTATTTTTGTATCAAATTTGTATTTTGTATATATCATTGAAATCGTCCTCGTATATCGTCCAATAATGCTACTTGTTATAAAAGAATTTATTTTCTTTTTTTTTACCTATTGTATCATAATTGGCTTTCTAGAGTCCTCACGACTTATATGTACTTGTAAATAGCATTTTTATTTGCCTGATGAAACTGAGTGGCGAAACAATTGTTGCATTAATACGCTAATGCCCATAGATAACAATATGCTTGCTCCACAAAATTAACAATGTTTGCATTACATTATTATTATTTGATAAATAAGACGAATGTACTTCTTTAACTGTGCGTTTAACACAAAGTTAAAGTACATTCGTCTTATTTATCAGATACTAAAACTTTAAGATGAGCAACCCACGAAGAATTATTATTATTATACTTCTTCTTGATACAAAAATTAAACACGTTACTACGTTTTTTATCACATTATTTTTTCGTTAAATACGACTGCAGTTTCTACCACCATTAGGTCATTCTCAAGTGATTCAAACTACATGAATGAAGAAACATAATCAAAACCCTTTATATATTATGTATATGATTTGAATTGTATTTTGAATCACTTGAGAATTTTTTGTATCATCACGATTAATTATCACATAGTTTCGGCTACCTCCATCAACTTTATTATTCTTCTTCTTCGTCGTTCTTCTACGTAGATCGCCTGTTCTTCATCGATTTTGCCTGGTTAGATTGCCTGTTTTACAAAACGGGGAGGTTGTCGCTGCATCATTTTTGAGTGCTCATTTCTCCTGATGATGATTTGTTTCTTGATATTTTGACGATTCGGCCAGCTGACATTCTGCTAATCATGCATACTTTCTCAACCAGGTGGTCGCGATCAGATATATGGGGGGTCGCAATCAGTCAGAAGAAATTTACGAAAAAATACTTTTTATTAATTACTCCTAATAAATTAAAATATAGTTTGATATTAAGATGTGACACTAGGGTTTTGTATTTCCCCATGAACTTTTAACGGATCATTTTCTTGGCACATGGTGTATAATTAGCCCCTAATTATTAAGGGAGTCGTGAGGTTATTTACTTCATTCTTGAGCTTTTTAGGGGGTCGCCGCACTTAAAAGGTTGAGAAACGATGTGCTAATGTGTTCGTTCCACTCTGTTTTCCTCTCTAACACCCAATTGTTGACATTGTTAATATTGCACATCCACCTAATGTTGTTGTTTTTTCTCAGTCTCTTAGTTTTTTCCGACTAGTCTGCGACTTATCCGACTATTATCATTATTATTATTATTATTATAATTATTATCATAGGGTTTCGTGAAGTAGCCGCCATATTTTAAAAAATCAAGTAAATGCATTTTTTTTATCCCGTTCATTTCTAGTCTTCTATAATGTATAACAATACACCTACATTGGTGTATTGTTATTATTATTATTCTCAGTAGTAACAGTATTTAAATGGCTATTGACCTGCGGTCTTTCACCTTATTATTCTCATTATTGCGATTTGTATTTATTTAGTCGTTTTGGTCGAAAGATTCTCGTTTTCATAGTTGATAATATGAGCGTTTGGCTCGTTTAAAATTAAATCCGAAAAAACTAATAACTGCGACGTTTGCATTTAATTCAACGCACAAAGTTTTTGCACCAACATCGCTGCTCTGAAACGAACAATGGCAACGGACGGAATCGCGTTTTTACACGTCGTTTCTTGCATTCCTCGAGTTCGCTTATCGCCAGCAACTGGAGACCGACGGAGAAGATTTTGACCTTATTAGTTCAGTGCCGTGCATGTCGATGAAATCTGCATGAATTTTCCAGATTATCCAGACCCCGTACGCTTAAGTCATTAATGCATTTCGCTAATTATTAAGCCACTAAAATTTTTACTGGAAAATGTAGTCGTTACACTGAAACGTTCAAATCGCGTTTTCTACCAAGCGACAATGTGAGAGTGAATAAGTGTAAAGTTGCGATTTTACAGAGTTACAAGTTACAGAGTTACAGACTTATATAGTTACAAGTTATTAGAGTAGAATTTCTATACATATTCTATTGAACAGAGTTACAATAGTTACAGAGTTACAGACTTATACAGTTACAAGTTACAGAGTAGAATTTCTATACATATATTTCTATTGATGAATTAGTTTTCAGATTATTATAAATTAAATGATAAACTTTGAATTTAAACGTAATTTGGTCCAGGAAACAAGAGTGCTATGAAATTGTATTTCCTACAAATGTTTGAAATTCAACGTCATTTGGTTCACAAAACAAGAGTACTATGAAATTTTATTTGCCACAAATGGTATTCAGTTTAACATTGTCTGTAACTTTTATATACGATACGATTTTGAAACGTTCAAATCGCGTTTTCTACCAAGCGACAATATGAGAGTGAATAAGTGTAAAGTTGCGATTTTACAGAGTTACAAGTTACAGAGTTACAGACTTATATAGTTACAAGTTACAGGTAGAATTTCTATACATATTCAATTGAGGACTCTCCAAATTATTATAAATAAAATGATTAATTTTGAATTTAAACGTAATTTGGTCCACGAAACAAGAGTGCTATGAAATTGTATTTCCCACAAATGTTTAAAATTCAAGGTCATTTGGTTCACAAAACAAGAGTACTATAAAATTTTATTTCCCACAAATGGTATTCAGTTTAATATTGTCTGTAACTTTTATATATACTATATGAAACATTTTTTATCCACAAAACAAGAGCACTATGAAATTTTATTTTCCACAAATGGTATTCAGTTTAACATTGTCTATAACTTTTATATACGATATGAACTATTTTTGGTCCACAAAACAAGAGTACCATGAAATTGTATTTCCCACAAATGGTATTCAGTTTAATATTGTCTATAACTTTTATATATACGATATGTATGTCTGCATAACTTTTAATATCATTGCTAAAACAAAAAATATGATTTAAATGACGAAGAAGAAGAAAAAGTAGAAATACCCACTTCAGTTTTCAATTTTTTTGTAAAACATTTTCAAACCAAAAATATTCGTCAGTTGTCTTAATCAGTTTGAAACTTATCAAGCCCCAAAAAAGTTATCACATCCACACACGCACACACACATCCGCAGATACAGACACACACTCACTCATACAGGCAGACATTTTTTCTAACTCGTCGTAATGTTGATAATTCAGTTAAATTTTTAATTCAAAAATATTCACATTTTGACCATCTTCCAAATTTTCATAAAATTGTGTATGTACCACGGGCGTAACTTGCTTTTATAGTCTTTGGCATAACATTTACGTCTTACGCCATAAAAACCTCTTTACGTCCTTAATACATAAATAACTATGAATAAGTTGACCATACACCCAAGAATAATTAAGTATCCATCTCGAGTTATGCTTTGTTTACACAACTTATTAGGTTAGGTTAGGTTACGTTCCAATGCGATTATCACCTAATATTTATTGACATCCGGAAACTGCTGTAACTTAACCCTAGCATTTTTTTTTCTTTTATGCATATAATTATATGTTATTATAGTTTTCAGAAACTTTTTGTTTTGTTAGTTATGAGCAATTTTGTATGATCTTTTACTTTTTGACTATTTGACTACCTTCTTTTTGTATAATTTTTACACATTTGATTGTTATTTTTTGTGATTTGTGAGATGCTGTACTTACTGCTGCACCTTCTATTTTGATATTTAATATGCATAGCACATTTTCACGTACAAAAATAATTGTTAAATTATAAATTTTATAATTAGTAACTAATGTATCTTGAAAACTTAAGATCTTGAGATCTTGAGATCGTGAGATCTTGAGATCGTGAGATCTTTAGATCCCACAGAAGGATCTATTTATGGATCAATTTTCAATCACATACCAACAAAGTTGGTCAAAATGCTCCTCCACCAAAAAACTCCATCGGAAACTGCTATAACTTAACCCTAGGATTTATTTTCTTTTATGCATATATTGCCTTTTAATAATTTTGTAACGGATGGAATATCATTTTCAGAAACTTTTTGTTTTGTTATGAGTAATTTTGTATGAGCTTTTAGATTTTGACTATTTGACTAAGTTCTTTTTATATAATTTTTACACATTTGAAATCAGTTATTTTTGTGATTTGTAAGATGCTGTTTTGATTTTGATACTTGATGTGCATAGCACATTTTCACGTATTAGTATAATTGTTAAATTATAAATTTTATAATCATAACTATTGGATCTTGAAAACTTAAGATCTTGAGATCGTGAGATCTTTAGATCCCACAGAAGGATTTATTTATGGATCAATTTTTAATCACATACCAAAAAAGTTGGTCAAAAAGCTTCTCCATCAAAAACTTTATTTTTATAAAAAAATGTTTGTGTCATATTGTTACCTATATACATTTTGTACATATTTTACTAATTTAATATTTATTCATCTATATCTTTTGAAACACAACAAATGCAGGATGAGTTTTTTTCATTTAAAGCATTTGGATCTCTTGGGATCTTGGGATAAAGAGAAAAAAGTGTCCTTTTTAAAAATGTCGAAGCCAACTATGACTGCCATAAAAAAATAATAAAGTTTGCTTTATAACTCAAAAACTATGTAATTGTTTTCAAGAAACAAAAGCATATCTCTTTCAGACAAACTCTTTCCTCATTTAACCAAATCTCTGTCTTATTGTTTCCGAGATCTCAATGCTTAAAATTTAAAAAACTCATCCTGCATTTATTGTTTTTCAAAAGATATAGATGAATACATATTAAATTACCAAATATGTACTAATATGTAACAATAATGTATGACACAAATAAAATTCTAGAAAAATAAAGTTTTGATGGAGGAGCCCTTTGACCATTTTTTTTTGTATGTGATCAAAATTTGAAAACCTCACCCTCATATGGCGAAATCCTATGAAGAGTGAACTTCTAGTGAATTTTCTCTCAGATTAAAAAACCGAATGTCTGAATGACACTCAGTATTTGGGGCTAAATTTTGATTATTATCATATTTTCTGAATAACTTTTAGTTGTATCTCTTTCGCGAAGCATAATCTATGATATAGAATTCTTGCAGTGGTAGGATTGTAGTATGGTCGTATAATAAGTGAACTGAAGACATCAAAATATACCCCACAGAGTTGTATAACTCCCTAAACTTCGATTAATGAAAAATCAACGCAAATTTTGAGGCGAGTCGACTTAATGTGACACTCACTGTATATGTCTAGGTTTATATTATGTATATCGTTGGTATATAGGAGAAAGTTTCCAAATCCATTATTCATAAGTTCAAGTTCATTTCTTCTTCGTACATTTCTCCTGTAAGCACATTTAATTTAAAAATTGACTTCGTCGATTATAAATTTACACAAAAAAGTTGGACTTTTTTAGAAAATAAATTTATTAAATGTCACAATGAAAGATAAGTATGGTTTAGATACATTGATGTAAAAAAATCAAAATCTTTAAATTTTTGACTTTATCTCCTGTATACCAACGATATGTTTATACCTGTTGTTTAGACTTCCTCAACTTTATTTTTGAACAATTTCAGTTAAAGCTATCGTTTTTAACACTTTCAATCTTATGGCTTTGGCGATTTTTTAGTTTATACAACTTTGCAAAATCTGTATGTGAATTTCTTTTGTTTTCAAAAATTTGCCAATTGTATTTTTACATGAGTTGTGCTAATTTCAAATTTGCTTTATTTTTGAACAATTTCAGATAAAGCTATGATTTGTAACACTGTTTCATCTTATGGCTTTGGCGATCTTTAATTTTATATAAATTTTGCAAAATCTGTATGTGATTTTCTTGTGTTTTCAAAAATTTGCCAATTGTTATTTTACGTGAATTGTCTAATTTCAAATATAATTTAATTTGGTTTTTAGGTCGGCAACTTTATTTTTGAACAATTTCAGATAAAGCTATCATTTGTAACACTTTATCATCTTATGGCTTTAGCGATCTTTCATTTTATATAAATTTTGCAAAATCTGTATGTGATTTTCTTGTGTTTTCAAAAATTTGTCAATTGTTATTTTACATGAATTGTCTAATTTCAAATATAATTTAATTTGGTTTTTAGGTCGGCAACTTTATTTTTGAACAATTTCAGATAATGCTATCATTTGTAACACTCTATCATCTTATGGTTTTGGCGATATTTCATTTTATATAAATTTTGCAAAATCTGCATGTGATTTTCTTACTGTACATGAATTGTCTAATTTCAAATATGATTTAATTTGGTTTTTAGGACTTCACCAATTTTATTTTTGCAGTAATTTCGCGAATAATATACAGGGTGAAAAACAGAGAAACAACTTGCTATGTTTTTACCACAAAATGTTTATTGATATATAGACATATACAATAAAATAACGACTCGAGTTTCGACTTCTTACGGTAATTTTCGGGGTGTAAAGTTAGTTCGCCTCCTCGTGGTGCACCCTGGATAACGCTAAATGAACTAACACAAACTGGGAGTCAGATAATCTTGGGATCTCCTCACTAAAACACATTCTATATACAGGGTGTATCAGCCAAATGGAATAAATTCAATTATAAATAAATGGGGGCGTGTTCGAAAAAACGCTCGTCGATTGTTATTTTTAGTTGCGCATTTTTTTCAACAAAAACTTTTTATACAGGGTGTGTCATGTGACCGTGGCCAATACCAACTTTCTTATTTTAAATGCAACACCTGGTATATTATTCAATTTTTGGATCAGAAAATTCTTGACATATTTCATGTACAATGTCCTTTACCTATCTTCAACTGTTTCGGAAATATTAAGTGTTTTCAGATTTATTGCAGATTTCCAAATCGGTGGATAGGGAAGCGACGATCGATGGAATGGCCAGCACGATCCCCTGATCTGACGTCATTAGACTTCTTCTTATGGGGATATGTCAAAAGTATTGTATACAAAACTAAACCCCTCGACTTAGCTGACTTAAGAAGACGAATAATGCTTGCGATTAGATCGGTCACGCCTGAGATGTTGAGTAACGTTAGAAGAAATTTCTATTTAAGATTAGGATGTTGCCAAGACGTTCACGGCGAGCATTTTGAACATCTCCTCCATTGAAATTTATTGTTTTTTTACATAATCAAGAAATAAACAGTATTACTTATTAGTTTTTGAGTGTGTTGTAACGAATTTCTGTAATCAAATAATTTTCTTTTTTTAATGTTAATTTTTGCAATAAATCTGAAAACACTTAATATTTCCGAAACAGTTGAAGATAGGTATAGGACATTGTACATGAAATATGTCTAGAATTTTCTGAAGAATCCAAAAATTGAATAATATACCAGGTGTTGCATTTAAAATAAGAAAGTTGGTATTGGCCACGGTCACATGACACACCCTGTATAAAAAGTTTTTGTTGAAAAAAATGCGCAACTAAAAATAACAATCGACGTGTCCGAGCGTTTTTTCGAACACGCCCCCATTTATTTATTATCGAATTTATTCCATTTGGCTGATACACAGTGTATGTACCACAAATGATAAACGTAACCATCACGATAGTGACATAATACCACTGGACCATCGATCACTCTTTGAAATTTACTATTGCAATATGATACCACTTAAACACATTCTATATCTATAATATGAACCACAAATGATAAACATATCATCACGATAGTGACTGTGACACATTACCACTAGACCATTGATCACTCTATGAAATTCACTACTGCACTATATACCTGGACACTTACTGCGTTGATCATAAAAATTTAAACCGTGGTTTAGTGGTGGTTACCATGGTTACTAAGACTGAACCACAGTTAAACCGCGGTTTACTTTTTTAATGAATAACACTGCTAGAACATAAAATAATAAATTAAAAACCTGTAATGTAGTGTGGTGTACCGTATCCTAAACAAATACGGTCATTTTCAAGTTTGAAATGACTTGAAAATGACCGTAAGAAGTCGATACTAGACTCGTTATTTTATTGTATATGTCTATCAATAAACATTTTGTGATAAAAACATAGCAAGTGTTTCTCTGTTTTTTAATATTGACTACCACGTAGTAAAGGTCGAAACCATCCTGATGAATATACAGGGTGACGTCAGAACCATTTTTTTTAAATGACAACATATATTGTTTATTATTGATTTTGATAGTACTTTTTATTATGTTTTCAACAATATGACATTATCAATATGTAACATTTGAAAAAAATGGGACAAGTGCGTTAAAGTAAAACTATTAAATTATTATTTCAATGTGCAGAATTCATCAAGTTACCATTCAAAACAACGTCAGTTAAAACCAAATTAGGAAAACAGGCTTGGATTTTAAATATTGAAACAAAATTGATTAACCTGAAAAACAATCTAGTACAATTATGTGAAACAAATGATTCCCTACTCACAGTCAGATTAACGTTTCGTTCGATTCATCGTGTCACAAGTTAATTTCAAAATGGTTCGACGTTTTTCGGAGGCACAAAGAATTGAAATTCTTATGATTAGAGGTTGTGGTGATAGAATACGTACCTATGAAGAAGTGTGCATTTATTTTAATAATAAATATCCGCTTCAAGAACCTCTTCTTAAGATGTCTGTTGGTGCAATCATAGGTAAGTATGAGCAGTTGGGGCATATTAGAGATCGCCCGAAAAGTTTACGACCGTCAGTTCCGGAAGATGTTAAGCTAAACGTGCTGGTAGAGTTTCAAGAAAACCCTCATATTTCCTCCAGAGCTTCCACAAACATCTGTTTTGAAATTTTTGAAACGGCAGAAATGGCATCCATACAAAGTAAATTTTGTCCACGAACTGAACGAAGATGATTTTGATCGTAGGGTTCAGTTTTGCGAACAAATGATGAATCTCTGTAACGTCGATGAAGGGTTTGCTGCCAGAATTTTATTTAGTGATGAAGCAACTTTTTATTTGAATGGAACGGTGAATAAACAAAATTGTTGCTATTGGTCAGAGTGCAACTCTCAGTGGATGATGGAAGCCTATACCCAATTTCCGGAAAAATTAAACGTTTGGGCAGGAATAGCAGGTGATATTATTATTGGGCCCTTCTTCATTGATGGCTCGTTGACAGGCCAAACATATTTGGAGCTATTGAGAGATTACCTCTTTCCAGCTTTGGCGGTTCTATTCCCAAATCAACACGATCCCGACATTCCAAATGAAGACTTATGGTTCCAACAAGATGAGGCTCCACATCATTATAGCTGAATGGTACGCGATTATCTCAACGAAATCTTCCAAGGCAGGTGGATTGGCAGAAGGGGCTTTGTTGAATAACCAGCGCGTTCCCATGACCTGACCCCTTTAGATTTTTTCTTAAATGGGCTATATCAAAAGTAAAATATACTTTAATCGGCCAACCATAATTGAACAAATTGAAAGAGCGGATCCAAGTCGAAATGAGGCAAATACAGCCAGAAGTTCTCCTCAATGTCTGTGCGGCATTTTGGCATCGATTTTCACACTGTCAAGAACAACATGGTCAACAATTTGAATATCTAATTTGATTTTTTCCCTAACCAATTTTTTCGTTATTTGACAATTGTTTAATTTATGTTAAAAAATAATTCTTAACATGTTAGTAAATGAAGAATGAAGTTTGATTATTGTTTATAACATAGCCGAGATAAGCAATATTTTGCATTATTTTCAGATGCTAGGTATTATCATTCAGCTGCCAATTATTGGAGTACATATATGTACCTACATTGATTTATGTAGCTGATTTGTTGGAATAAAAAAATCTGGAAAAAAAGCCGGACGTCTAAAAATCATGCAGAGATCGTTAATGCGAATTTTATACGGGTTACATGTTAATTTCGCACATACGAGCGACTCGCCCGTCGCTCTTTGCGCCGGTTTAGCGCACAGCCCGTCGCGGAAAATAAACGAACTCCGGTGAGCTCCGGTGTGCTCCGGTGTGCTCCGGGGGAGGGACGCATAAAAAACGACTGTGTTTTGTTTAAATTTATCGGCGACGTACATGAATGCTCACATTTTCCTCAGTTTATTTATTTTTATGACATGCACGCTTTTTTTCTCGTGTGTACGAGAGTGTAAAAAAAAGGCAACGGCGAACGACACGATGCGGCTCGCACGTGAAATCTTATCTGCACGAAAGTGTCCGCTCACCACGAGCACTTTTTAGCGACGGACGATCGCTAATCGCTTAAAAGGGATGATTAAGGGGGGTGGAGGTAAACATGCATTTCACAATTGCAATCGGCTAATTGATTGCAGAACGCGACGTCATTTCAAAGTGGGTAATTTAATCTATTTAATGAATATAATAATAATTATTATTATTATTATATTCATCAAAATAATATATATATATATATATATATATATATATATATATATATATATATATATATATATATATATATATATATATCATTTATTTATTTATTCCTTTGCCTTTCTACCTATCGGTATAAAACATACATTAATAACATATCATCATACATTAGTTCACATGAAAACTTGAAAATTTGACAATAATTGAAATTTTGACATATACAATTGCAGTTAAAAAAATACACTCTAATCATTCTCTATCTAGATACAGTTGCAATTAAAATCATCAATACATTGATACGAAATCGTAAGTTTAATGCATGATTAAAAGTTGGGTTATAGAAACATATAGCTGGGACGCAGAATTTAGGGGATGATTCTACTTGTACCCACCCTCCCACCTCCAATTGTCCTCGATTAGAGATTAACACTCGACTATAATCGCTTTTTAAGGATGATTATTAAAATACAGATGATTCCTAATAAATGAACCATGATAGTTACAGTCATTGCAATAAGTTGGACATCCAATGTTTTATTTTGCATGAAATTTGAATTGGAGGGTGGGTGGATGGGCACACTATAATGATCCTCTAATTTGATCCAGCTGCATCATTTTATTGATACGAAATCATAAGTTTGTTGGATGATTAAAAGTTAGGCTGTAGAAAAAATACAGTTATAGGTGATACGCAGAATTTAGATTATACTTGTGCCCGCTATCCCACCCCCAATTGTCCTCGAATAATGATTAACACTCGACTGCAATTGCTTTTTAAGGATGATTATTAAAATACAGATGATTCCTAATAAATGAATCATTACAGTTCCAGTCATTGCAATAAGTTCAAGATAGTTTCATTTGAAAATCAGAGGATTTTACATTTACACCGCTAAAAAATTGACAATTTGATAGAATTTGACAGTTTAAATTAAAAATTTGGCATATATAGACAGTTGCACTCAAAAATCTGACGTTTTTATTAATTTTATACTGGCACATACAAAAATGACAATTTTCGATGGTTTCGGATAGTTTCTGAGAAAATTTGATAGAGTTTCATTGCTTAAGCTTAAAACTTGACAGAATTAGTAATTACTGATATTTCTGAAAATTTATTTATTGCATATTAATTACAGATATCTGTTCAGTATCCCTGAAGCTAACTCTCATGAAAATTTCACAAAGTTTCAGTACTCAATAAGTGAGAAAATCAATACTATAACTTTATGCAATGACAAGTATGAATTAGTCAATACTAAAATTTCTGAAAATTTATTTATTGCATATCAATTATCAGATAGCTGTTCAGTATTGTTGAAGCTAATTCTCATGAAAATTTGACAAAGTTTCAGTATTAAATAAATCATAAAATCAACAGTATAGCTTTCTGCTTTGACAAGTATGAATTAGTCAATACTGAAATTTCTGAAAATTTCTGTATTGCATATTAATTATGAGATATCTGTTCATTATTCCTGAAGCTAATTCTCATGAAAATTTCACAAAGTTTCAGTATTAAATAAGTGAGAAAATTAACACCATAACTTTATGCAATGACAAGTATGAATTAGTCAATACTGAAATTTCTAAAAAAAATCTTGAAGCTAATTCTCATGAAACTTTGACAAAGTTTCAGTAATAAATAAGTCAGACAATCAACACTATAACTTTATGCAATGACAAGTATGAATTAGTCAATACTGAAATTTCTGAAAATTTCCTGAAGCTAATTCTCATGAAACTTTGACAAAGTTTCAGTATTAAATAAGTGAGACATTCAACACTATAACTTTTTGCAATGGCAAGTATGAATTAGTCAATACTGATTAAGAAGCAAACTACAAATCGTATGAAAATTTGATGGATTTGGACAGTTTTGATTAAACAAGACAGTTGCATTTGAAAATTGAGAGATTTTATACTTGCACACGCTAAAAGATGAAAATGATAGTTTTAATTGAAAATCTGACATATATAGACAATCGCAATAAAAAATCTGACGTTTATTGAAATTTTATACAATGACATAAAAAAATGATAATTTCGATATATTCAGATAGTGTCTAAGAAAATTTGACAGGTTTTAACTTCTGAAGCTTAAAACTTGAGAGATTTTGAATGATTCAGAAGGAAATTACAAAGCATTTCAAAATTTTACAAAGTTGGACCGTTTTAATTGAACAAAACAGTTTATTTAAAAATCTGGGAGGTTTTTACACTTACATACGCTAAAACATCGTCAGTTTGACAGAATTTTACAGTTTTGATTGAAAATCTGACATATAGACAGTTGCAATCGAAAATCTGACATTTTTTTAAATTTTATATTGGGATTTACAAAATTGACAAATTTCGATAGATTCGGATAGTATGTAAAGAAATTTGACATTTTTTTACTGCTAAAGCTTAAAACCTAACAGATTTTGAATGATTCAAAAGGAAATTACAAAGAATTTGAAAATTCGGTAGATTTGAACAGATATGATTAAACAAGACAGTAGCATTTGAAAATTTAGTGGTTTTAATACATACACACGCTAATAAAATGACAATTTGAAAGAATTTGATAGTTTGAATTGAATATTTGACATATATAGACAGTTGCACTCAAAATTTTTACAACTTTAAACAGTTTTGATTAAACAAGACAGTTGCAATTGAAAATCCAGGAGGTTTTTACACTCACACACGCTTAAAAATTGTCAATTTGATAGATTTTAATAGTTTTAATTGAAAAATTGACATGTATCGACAGTTGCACTCAAATTTTTACAAATTTAAAAAGTTTTAAAACTACAAAGCATTTGAAAATTGGATAGATTTGGACACGTTTGATTAAACAAGACAGTTGCATTTGAAAATTGGGACGTTATTACACTTACGCATGCAAAAAATTGACAATTTGATATATTTTAAGAGTTTTAATCGAAAATTCGACATACGTAGTATTTATATTTTTTATATTTTTACATTGGAACATAAATAAATGACAAATTTTGATGTTTTTGGATAGTATCTAAGAAAATTTGACAGGTTTTGACTGCTGAAGCTTAAAACTTCAGAGATTTTTAATGATTCAGAAAGAAATTAGAAAACATTTGAAAATTTTACAAATTTGGGCAGTTTTGAAACAACAGTCAGTCAAAAAGTCTGTTGCAATTAACAATCTGGGAGGTTTTTCACTTACAAACGCTAATAACGTGACAATTTCATATAATTTGATTTGAATTTGAACTAACACATGCAAAAAATTGACATTTTGATATATTTTAAGAGTTTTTATTGAGCATTCGACATACGTAGTATTTATATTTTTTATATTTTTATATTGGAACATAAATAAATGACAAATTTTAATGTTTTTGGATAGTATCTAAGAAAATTTGACAGTTTTTGACTGCTGAAGCTTAAAACTTGAGAGATTTTGAATGATTCAGAAGGAAATTACAAAGCATTTCAAAATTTTACAAAGTTGGACCGTTTTAATTGAACAAAACCGTTTATTTAAAAATCTGGGAGGTTTTTACACTTACATACGCTAAAACATAGTCAGTTTGACAGAATTTTACAGTTTTTATTGAAAATCTGACAGTGGCAATCGAAAATCTGACATTTTTTGTAATTTTATACTGGGATGTACAAAATTGACAAATTTCGTTAGATTCGGATAGTATGTAAAGAAATTTGATATTTTTTGACTGCTAAAGCTTAAAACCTAACAGATTTTGAATGATTCAGAAGGAAATTACAAAGAATTTGAAAATTTGGTAGATTTGAACAGATATGATTAAACAAGACAGTAGCATTTGAAAATTTAGTGGTTTTTATACTTACACAGGCTTAAAAATTGACACTTTGATAGATTTTAATAGTTTTAATTGAAAATTTGACATGTATCGACAGTTGCACTCCATTTTTTTTAATAAATTTAAAAAGTTTTAAAACTACAAAGCATTTGAAAATTGGATAGATTTGGATACGTTTGATAAAACAAGACAGTTGCATTTGAAAATTGAGACGTTTTTACACTTACGCGTGCAAAAAATTGACAATTTGCTAGATTTTAAGAGTTTTTATTGAAAATTCGATAGTAGTAGTATTTATATTTTTTATATTTTGATATTGGAACATATATAAATGACAAATTTTGATGTTTTTGGATAGTATCTAAGAAAAGTTGACAGGTTTTGACTGCTGAAGCTTAAAACTTGAGAGATTTTTAATGATTCAGAAACAAATTAGAAAACATTTGAAAATTTTACAAATTTGGGCAGTTTTGAAACAACAGTCAGTCAACAAGTCAGTTGCAATTAACATTCTGGGAGGTTTTTTCACTTACAAACGCTAATAACTTGACAATGTGATAGAATTTGATTTGAATTTGAACTTACGCATGCAAAAAATTGACAATTTGATAGATTTTAAGAGTTTTTATTGAAAATTCGACATACGTAGAATTTATATTGTTTATACTTTTATATTGGAACATAAAAAAGTGGCAAATTCTGGTGTTTTTGGATAGTATCTACGAAAATTTGACAGGTTTTGATTGCTGAAGCTTAAAACTTGAGAGATTTTGAATGATTCAGAAAGAAATTAGAAAACATTTGAAAATTTTGCAACTTTGGGCAGTTTTGCAACAACTGTCAGTCAACAAGTCAGTTGCAATTAACAATCTGGGAGGTTTTTTCACTTACAAACGCTAATAACTTGACAATTTGATAGAATTTGATAGAATTTGATAGAATTTTGTATTTGTTATCACAAGGTTGTTATCAATGCATAATTGTATTATTCTTTCTCCATTGTTGTTTTTAATTTCTTCTCCTTCTTTTCCTATTATCTCTTCTTGCGTGCCCCTTCTACAAATTCACTTGCTCTAATCTTCCTGCTTCTTCCACAATTTACACTGTAACGAGAATATCTCTTCAATTAAACCAGGGACGTATCGAGGCTGGCCTAATGACTGTCACCGGAATTCCGCGAGCCGATTGCCCTGTCATTAGGGCGGTGAGGCGGCCCTTTTCATCCCGCGGTGTCGCGGTTGGCAGACCTTCTCACGGCAATTTGCTATAAACAAACAGCGCGTGGGAGATCAAAGGGAATACGCGCTCGTCCGCGATTGAGTAACCGTTCGAGAGGAAAACGAAACGAAAGAAAATGCAATCAAAATGTGCACACACAAAACACCGATGCAAATTGTTCAAAGAACAATGCCACGCAAGGCAAAATTTCGGTTTCGTGGGACTTACCTCGATGTTGTTATAAATTTCGTAACTAAAAAGTGTTGGTTAATTTGTAACCATGTACAGCCTATCGAAGAAATATTGAAAATCATTAAAAAAAATTAATCAAAAAGGGACAAACTAAATTACAAATAAAAAATTTGCCAAACTCAGGACTGGTGCCTGGAATAAAAAACTAAATACACCATAACTAAATCACAATAGAAACATTTATCCCAACCAGTTGGTGCCTGGACTCCAAAACTAAATACACCATAACTTCATTTTTGCGTTGCCTGAAAACGGATTAAACAACAAAAGACGACCATCAAGGGTAAAATTAATATAAACATAAATATTTCATACGAATTCAACATAAAGCGATAATCGTTCAGATTATTTCGTCAAAATCCTACATTTGTGCAAATCTAGAATATGAAATATTTTTAAACAATCGTCTTAAACATTTTTTTTTTTTACAAATGATATGTAAGTCAAATTTAATATTAGTATAAAAGAAGCAGTTGCTCAATTTTGCCAAGTTTTAATATGTAATTTTAACCAAGTACTTTATTTTTACTAATTTAAAGATGTTTCGCCATGTATTAACCACTGATTCATAGAATCTGAAACACAAGCAAATTCTGAAATATTCCACTCGAATTCTAAATTAAATACTAGAAAAAAACTACCAGAATAATCAAATCTTTAAGTTTATACTCTAAATTTCAGTAAATAAAATTAAGATAACATTTTTTACCATAACACTACTGAATTGTTAAAAAATTCTACATAAATTAAATAAAAAAATCATAAAATTCCATACTAAAATTTGTACTTACATAAAATTTTGATTGTACATCTCATCATTAATTTAATTTTTTTCATGTACTTCTCTATCGACAAAAATCTATTGATAACGTTAAAATTTGAATTAATAATGGAATACTGGTTTTTTCAAGTTTCTATTATAAATAACCATGGCAATAATACATGCTAACCTACATTCACAATTATAAATGCAAAACTGTTTTTGCTTTCCCTGTAACATAACAAAAATGGCAGATAACATGTTTTGCCATAACACTACTGAATTGTTAAAAAAATTCTATATGAATACCTGACAAAATTCATAACATTTTCATACTGAAAATGTGTACTTACATAATATTTTGATTGAAGATCTCATCATTATTTATATTTTTTTCCATGCACTTCTCTATAAAAAAAATGTAGTGGAAACGTTCAAATTTGAATTATTAATAGAGCACTGGTTTGTTCATCGTCGTTTGTTCAAGTTTTCGTGGTTTTGCCGATGTAAGAAGAATCATGACATTTATTTGTATTAAGTATTTTCGGTTAAATGTTTTAAAAGTTTCGAATCTCCTGTTCTTTCAGGTTCAAGGCCGGGATTTTTTGTTCATCCTTGTTTCCCTTGAAATACTTATAACATGTTTGCCATAACACTACTTAAAAATTTCTACATAAATACCAAACCAATTTCATAAACTTTTCATACTAAAAATGTGTACTTACATAAAATTTTGATTGTTAATCTCATTATTATTTTTAATTTTTTTCATGCACTTCTCTATCCAAAAAAAATCAATTGGAAACGTTCAAATTTGAATTATTAATGGAGCACTGGTTGGTTCTTCTTCGTTTCCAAGTTCAAGTTTCTATGGTTGTGTCGATGTAAGAAGTATCACATTTATTTGTATTAAGTATTTGCTGTTAAATGTTTTAAAAGTTTCGAATCTCCTGTTCTTCGTGTTCAAGGCCGGGATTTTTTGTTCATCCTTATTTCCCTTGAAATTTGTGTCAGCAACTCTTATCTAGATTACACATTTTGTTTAAAAAATATAGCAAAAACTATCATCTACAATATTTTCTTAAATATCTGCAAGCATTTTTTTCGATATTTTCGGAAATATGTAGAAGTATTTTCGACAAAATTTCCAAAAAATGGCCAGAAGTACCTTCTGCTATATTATTTTTAAATAGGTATTATACCAGGTGGTCCATTTAAATGAAGACATCGATATATCTCAAAAAATAAGCATCGTATGATAAAATGTTCCAAGTAAAAGTTAATATAATTTTGGGGGGCTATTTACTGATTAAAATTAGACTACCCTCACCACCCCTTTTGATTACCCTCAGTTTCCACTCGTCACCTCAAAAGGGGTGGTGGGGGTGGTATAATTGCAGTACCAATAAATGGACCCCCTCAATTATATTAACTTTCATCTGGAACATTTTTTCGTTCGATGCTTATTATTCGAGATATTTCGATATCTTCATTTAAATAGACCACCCAGTATATTTCTCCAATATTTTTGGAAATAACTCAAGTAATTGAATAACTTGAATAAATTTTAAAAGTATAGCAATGATTATCATCTACAATATTTTTGTAAATAACTAACAAAGCAAGCATAGTTTCGAAATTTTCGGTAGTATCTCGAAGTATTTTCGACAAAATTTCTAAAAAATAGCAAGAAGTGCCTTCTACAATATTATATTTAAATAATTTTGTACTATAGAGGTACTATACCAGGTGGTCCATTTAAATGAAGACATCGAAATATCTAAAAAAATAAGCATCGTACGAAAAAGTGTGCCACGTAAAAAAGTTAATATAATTGAGGGGGCCCATTTACTAATACTAAAATTAGACTACCCCCACCACCCCTTTTGATTACCCCCGGTTTCCCCTCATCACTTCAAAAGGGAGGTGGAGGTGGTGTAATTGTACCACTAAATGCCCTCCCCCCCCCCCAATATTTTTTTTTCGTGCACTTCTCTATACAAAAAAAATTCTATTAGAAACGTTCAAATTTCAATTATTAATAGAGCCACTAGTTTGTTCATTTTCGTTTGTTCAAGTTTATATATGTACCATAGTATGTTTATATATATACCATAGTATATAGACCATAGTTTAGTCGATGTAAGAAATATGACGACATTTATTTGTATTACCTATTTGCTGTTAAATGTTTCAAATGTTTCGAATCTCCAATGCTTTCAGGTTCAATACCGGGAATATATATTTTTTCCCACATTATATTAACTTTCACTTTCATCAACTTTCCAATATAAAACATTTTTTCGTACGATGCTTATTTTTCGAGATATTTCGTTGTCTTCTTTTAAATGGACCACCCTGTATAGTACCTATTTAAAAATAATATTGTAGAAAGCACTTCTTACATTTTTTTTTGAAATTTTGTGGAATATACTTTAAGATACTTTTGAAAATTTCGAAAATATGCTTGCTTTGTTAGTTACAAAAATATTGTAACCACCCTGTATTTCTCCAATATTTTGGGAATAACTCAAGCC
Source organism: Othius punctulatus (assembly GCA_951805005.1). Lineage (NCBI taxonomy): Eukaryota > Metazoa > Arthropoda > Insecta > Coleoptera > Staphylinidae > Othius > Othius punctulatus. The sequence goes on from OX638143.1 coordinate 22,250,665, forward strand.
TTCTGCAATATTTAAAAAATAGCTGGTGTCTTCTACAATATTTTCGAAAATGTCTTTCTTTCACTATTTTAGCAAATTTCCAGAAGTATTTTCTACAGTGTTTTTTAGAAATAACAAGAAGTGTTATTTCTAGAAAAGCAGTATTATTTTAAAATACATGAAAATGCCAATATTTTTCAAAGTAACAGGCGTGTTATCTTGAAAATTTTTGAAAATATCTAAAATATTTTCAAATAATACATATGAAAGTATCAAATGTATTCTGCATATTTGTGCAAGCATCCTATGAGGTTTTTTCATTCGTTGACACTTCGTCAATTTTCAAACAATATTTTTGCTAATATCTGCAGGTATACTATACATTCATGTATTACTTTAAAATACATGAAAATGCTGATATTTTTCAAAGTAACAAGCGTTGTCTATAATATTTTTCAAATATTCCATAAGCATCTCCGCATTGTTTAAGAAATATACGAAAAACGTGTCTAAGGTAATATTTCTTTTTAATGGCTATAGTCTGTCCAATTTCAAGATAGAGCGCGCATAAACAATTTACGTATACGGAGACAATATACGGGGCCGAATCTATACATCACAAGTCTAGTGATTGCAGTACAAAATCCACTTAGTCAGTCCAGCTATGACTGCAGACTGCAGGACGACCAATCATGTGCTTGTGTTGTAGTGTTCACGTGCCGATGACGCATGTAATATTGTTTACGCTCTCTCTATCTTGGAATTAAACTATAGAAGCATTTTACTACACCATTTTTAGAAATATCTTGAAGTATCTTCTATAATAATAAAAATGCATGTTTGAAACATTAGTACATTATAAAATTAGTTTGAAACAGTAGTATTTTTAATTTCATGACATATCTGAAGTACACTTTTAAAATATTTTCTTCTGTTTCTAGAAGTTTTTCAGAAGTTTCTTTAGAAATATTTTCTGAAGCACTTAGAAGAATTTACTCTAATATTTTCCGAAATATCCTGAAGGATCTTCTACAATATTTAAAAGAAAAATAGCAAGTAGAACCTTATTCAATATTTTCGTAAATTTCCAGAAGCAATTTTTCGAAATTTATGGAAACATCTAGAAGTATTGTGATTGAACATTTTTAAAAGTAGCAAGAAGGAAATGGATTTTACCATGAGATTAAAACATTTTTATAAGTAGCAAGAAGTAATTGGATTTTACCATGAGATTGAAACATTTTTAAAAGTATTCAATATTTTCGTAAATTTCCAGAAACAATTTTTCGAAATTTATGTAAATATCTAGAAGTATTGTGATTAATACATTTTTAAAAGTAGCAAGAAGTAGCTGGATTTTACCATGAGATTGAAACAATTTTACAAGTATCAAGAAGTAATTGGATTTTACCATGAGATTAAAACATTTTTAAAAGTAGCGAAACGTAATTGGATTTCACCATGAGATTGAAACATTTTCAAAAGTAGCAAGAAGTAAATGGGTTTCACTATGAGATGGTACTTAATGATTCTCTTATTCGTAGCAAGAAGTGTTTAGCAATATTTGTTTAGGTACCTAGAAGTTCTAATAATAAAAAAATAACTGTAGATACAGCTAGAAATAGCTAGAAAATAGCAATAAATTTGAAAGTATGTTGGTAGTATCTTGTCCAATATTTAAAAAATAACACAAAGTTTTATAAGATGGGATTTTTTGCCCAATATTTTTGCAAAAATCTGCAAGTATCTTTTTCGTTCATGTTGAAAATAGCGTTGAGCATCTTCTGCAGTGAGCATTCAACAATTTCACGAATTCTAAAACTTCTTGTGCCCCCTCCCCCTCACTTGTGGTAATAATTTCTGGAGCCATTAGGCGAACTGCTGGAGAGTTGCGGTTATTTAATAAAAGTATTGACATCCTGCGGGGCTTCCAGGAACTTGCCTCGCGCCGCTTCCTGTTCGCGCTCGCGGACAATAGAAAAATGCGTCCTGTGGACTGTATTGCCGTTCGCTGTTTACGTTCGCCGTGATGCGGGATGTAATGGGAGAGAAACAGCGTTTAGGGCAATTACAGCGTTTCGGCGAGAGCCGTTACGTCATGTAAGCGGAGATCCGTGATAACGATTGGTGTGGTAAAGTATGCGAGCGTGCAGAGGCTGCATCATTGTACGCGTCTAGGATGTATTGATGCATCACTATACAATGTACGTTTTCAATTTGGAATTGACACTGTCGGTTTGCAGTCTAGTGAGCTGGGAGGATATTTATTGTGTTCTGATTTATTATATTTGGTTATATTGCTATGATTCACGCGAGCATACAATACCATTAGAGCAACAATTAACAAACTACAGTTTACGTGCCAGCAGCCGGTGAAATGTAAAAATTTCGCCTGTAACAAACAAAATTTACAGCAGTTTTTGCATAATAATAATAATAATCTTTATTTGTGTCGCCAGTAGATTTACATAAGTCATGAAAAAAGAGGTATACAGTTTTTTGTTTAATGAAAAAGAAAAACTAATTCTGCCATGTATGCTGAAACTTTGTCACATTTTCAGGAGAATTAGTTTCAGGTGTGCTGTACACGAATCTAATATCAAATTTGCAAATAATTAATTTTCAGAAATTTCAGTAATAGCTAACCCATACTTGACAATGCAGAAAGTTAAGTGTTTGATTTTCTCCCTTATTTATTGCTGAAACTTTGTCAAATTTTCAGGAGAATTAGTTTCAGGTGTACTGTGCACGAATCTAATATCAAATTTGCAAATAATTAATTTTCAGAAATTTCAGTAATAGCCAACCCTTACTTTTCAATGCAGAAAGTTAAGTGTTTGATTTTCTCCCTTATTTATTGCTGAAACTTTGTAAAATTTTCAGGAGAATTAGTTTCAGGTGTACTGTACACGAATATAATATCAAATTTGCAAATAATTAATTTTCAGAAATTTCAGTAATAGCTAACCCATACTTGTCAATGCAGAAAGTTAAGTGCTTGATTTTCTCCCTTATTTATTGCTGAAACTTTGTAAAATTTTCAGGAGAATTAGTTTCAGGTGTACTGTATACGAATTTAATATCAAATTTGCAAATAATTAATTTTCAGAAATTTCAGTAATAGCTATCCCATACTTGTCAATGCAGAAAGTACTTAATGATTATTTTGTTCGTACCAAGAAATGTTTAGCAATATATTTTTTTGAATACATGGAAGTTCTAACAAAAAAAAACTGTAAATACAGCTAGAAATAGCTAGAAAATAGCAATATTTTTGGAAATATCCGGCAATATCTGGTCTAATATTTAAAAATGAACACAAAGTTTTATAAGATGGTTTTTTTTGCAGTCATGTAAAAATAAAAAAATCCTTAACAGATTTTAGTTGTTACATGGGACAAGTTTCGGCTTGTGAGCCATGTGCAGCCAGGAACACAAGCCGAAACATGTACCATGTAGCAAAAAGTAATTGGATTTCTCTATTAGATGGTACTTAATGATTCTCGTATTCGTAGCTTAAAGTGGTTAGCAATATTTTTTTAAGTACCTAGAAGTTCTAATGATAAAAAAATAACTGTAAAGACAGCTAGAAATAGCTAGAAAATAGCAATATTTTTGGAAATATCTTGGCAGTATCTTGTCCAATATTTAAAAATGTACACAAAGTTTTATAAGATGGGATTTTTTGCACTCACGTAAAAATAAAAAATCTTTAGAAGATTTTAGTTGTTACAAGGGACATGTTTCGGCTTGTGAGCTATCCGCAGCCAGAAATACAAGCCGAAACATGTACCATGTAACAACTAAAATCTTTTTAAATTTTTCACTAATTGAATTACGAGTCTTATGTTCGTAGTGAGAAGTGTTTAGCAATATTTATTTTAAGTACCTAGAAGTTCTAATAATAAAAAATAACTATAAATATAGCTAGAAATAGCTAGAAAATAGCAATATTTTTGGAAATATCTTGGCAGTATCTTGTCCAATATTAAAAATTAACACAAAGTTTTATAAGATGGGATTTTTGGCACTCAGGTAAAAATAAAAAAATCTTTAGAAGATTTTAGTTGTTACATGGGACATGTTTCGGTTTGTGAGCCATCTACAGCCAGAAACACAAGCCGAAACATGTCCCATGTAACAACTGAAATCTACTAAAGTTTTTTTTTTTAATTTTTACCTGAGAATGCAAACAATCCAATCTTATAAAAAACATTACTCAGAAATGGATCTCCACACCTTCCAAACAAAGTGTTATCTTGAAATTTTTTGGAAATATCTAAAAGATTTTCAACAAACATGTGTTTGAAAGTATCAAATGTATTCAGCATATTTGTGATATTTATTGTGTTCTGATTTATTATATTTGGTTATATTGCTATGATTCACGCGAGCATACAATACCATTAGAGCAACAATTAACAAACTACAGTTTACGTGCCAGCAGCCGGTGAAATGTAAAAATTTTGCATGTAAAATACAAATTTTACAGCAGTTTATGCACAATAATAATAATAATCTTTATTTGTGTTGCCAGTAGATTTACACAAGTCAAGAAAAAAGAGGTATACAGTTTTATGTTTAATGAGAAAGAAAAACTAATGCTGCCATGTATGCTGAAACTATGTCAAATTCTCAGGAGAATTAGTTTCAGGTGTACTGTACACGATTCTAATATCAAATTTGCAAATAATTAATTTTCAGAAATTTCAGTAATAGCTAACCCTGACTTGTCAATGCAGAAAGTTAAGTGTTTGATTGTCTCCCTTATTTAATACTGAAACTTTGTCAAATTTTCAGGAGAATTAGTTTCAAGTGTACTGTACACGAATCTACTATCAAATTTGCAAATAAATAATTTTCAGAAATTTCAGAAATAGCTAACCCATACTTATCAATGCAGAAAGTTAAGTGTTTGATTTTCTCCCTTATTTAATACTGAAACTTTTTCAAATTTTCAGGAAAATTAGTTTCAGGTGTACTGCATACGAATCTAATATCAAATTTGCTAATAATTAATTTTCAGAGATTTCACTAATAGCTAACCCATACTAGTCAATGCAGAAAGTTAAGTGCTTGATTTTCTCCCTTATTTATTGCTGAAACTTTGTAAAATTTTCAGGAGAATTAGTTTCAGGTGTACTGTACACGAATATAATATCAAATTTGCAAATAATTAATTTTCAGAAATTTCAGTAATAGCTAACCCATACTTGTCAATGCAGAAAGTTAAGTGTTTGATTTTCTCCCTTATTTATTGCTGAAACTTGACAAATTTTCAGGAGAATTAGTTTCAGGTGTACTGTACACGAATCTAATATCAAATTTGCAAATAATTAATTTGCAGAAATTTCAGTAATAGCTAACCCATACTTGTCAATGCAGAAAGTTAAGTGTTTGATTTTCTCCCGTATTTAATACTGAAACTTTGTCAAATTTTCAGGAGAATTAGTTTCAGGTGTACTGTATACGAATTTAATATCAAATTTGCAAATAATTAATTTTCAGAAATTTCAGTAATAGCTATCCCATACTTGTCAATGCAGAAAGTTAAGTGTTTGATTTTCTCCCTTATTTATTGCTGAAACTTTGTCAAATTTTCAGGAGAATTAGTTTTAGGTGTACTGTACACGAATCTATTATCAAATTTGCAAATAATTAATTTTCTGAAATTTCAGTTATAGCATTTGTCAATGCAGAAAGTTAAGTGTTTGATTTCTCCCTTATTTATTGCTGAAACTTTGTCAAATTTTCAGGAGAATTAGTAGCAGGTGTACTGTATACGAATCTAATATCAAATTTGCAAATAATTAATTTTCAGAAATTTCAGTAATAGCTAACCCTTACTTGTCAATGCAGAAAGTTCTGTGTTTGATTATCTCCCTTATTCAATATTGAAACTTGGTCAAATTTTTAGGAGAATTAGTTTCAGGTGTATTGTACACGAATCTAATATGAAATTTGCAAGTAATTATGTTTCAGAAATTTCAGTAACAGCTAACCCATACTTGTCAATGCAGAAAGTTAAGTGTTTGATTTTCTCACTTATTTAATGCTGAAACTTTGTCAAATTTTCAGGAGAATTAGTTTCAGGTGTACTGTACACGAATCTAATAACAAATTTGCAAATAATTAATTTTCAGAAATTTCAGTAATAGCAAACCCATACTTGTCAATGCAGAAAGTTAAGTGTTTGATTTTCTTCCTTATTTAATGCTGAAACTTTGTCAAATTTTCAGGAGAATTAGCTTCAGGTGTACTGTACACGAATCTAGTATCAAATTTGCAAATAATTAATTTTCAGAATTTTCAGTAATAGCTAACCCTTGCTTGTCCATGCAGAAAGTTAAGTGTTTGATTTTCTCCCTTATTTAATACTCAAACTGGGTCAAATTTTCAGGAGAATTAGTTTCAGGTGTACTGTACACGAATCTAATATGACATTTGTAAATAATATATTTTCAGAAATTTCAGTCATAGCTAACCCGTACTTGTCAATGCAGAAAATTAAGTGTTTGATTTTCTCCCTTATTTAATACTGAAACTTTGTCAAATTTTCAGGAGAATTAGTATTAGGTGTACTGTACACGAAACTGATATCAAATTTTCAAATAATTAATTTTCAGAAATTTCAGTAATAGCTCCCATACGTGTCAATGCAGGAAGCTAAATGTTTGAATTTCTCCCTTATTTATTGCTGAAACTATGCCAAATTTTTAGGAGAATTAGTTTCAGGTGTACTGTATACGAATCTAATATCAAATTTGCAAATAATTAATTTTCAGAAAATTCAGTAATAGCTAACCCATAACAGTCAATGCAGAAAATTAAGTGTTTGATTTTCTCCCTTATTTAATGCTTAAACATTGTCAAATTTTCAGGAGATTAAGTTTCAGGTGTACTATATACGAATCTAATATCAAATTTGCAAATAATTAATTTTCAGAAATTTCAGTAATAACTAACCCATACTTGTCAATGCAGAAAGTTAAGTGTTTGATTTTCTCCCTTATTTATTGCTGAAACTTTTTAAAATTTTCAGAAGAATTAGTTTCAGGTGTACTGTACACGAATCTAATATCAAATTTGCAAATAATTAATTTTGAGAAATTTCAGTATTAGCTAACCCATACTTGTAAATGCAGAAAGTTAAGTGTTTGATTTTCTCCCTTACTTATTGCTGAAACTTTGTCAAATTTTCAGGAGAATTAGTTTCAGATGTACCGTACACGAATCTAATATCAAATTTGCAAATAATTAATTTTCAGAAATTTTAGTAATAGCTAACCCATACTTGTCAATGCAGAAAGTTATGTGTTTGATTTTCTTCTTTATTTAATACTGAAACTTTGTCAAATTTTCAGGAGAATTAGTTTCAGGTGTACTGTACACGAATCTAATATCAAATTTGTAAATATCAAATTTTCAGAAATTTCAGTAATAGCTAACCCATACTTGTCAATGCAGAAAGTTAAGTGTTTGATTTTCTCCCTTATTTAATGCTGAAACTTTGTCAAATTTTTAGGACAATTAGTTTTAGGTGTACTGTACACGAATCTAGTATCAAATTTGCAAATAATTAATTTTGAGAAATTTCAGTAATAGCTAACCCATACTTGTCAATGCAGAAAGTTAAGTGTTTGATTTTCTCCCTTATTTAATACTGAAACTTTGTCAAATTTTTAGGAGAATTAGTTTCAGGTGTACTGTACACGAATCTAATATCAAATTTGCAAATAATTAATTTTCAGAAATTACAGTAATAGCTAACCTATACTTCTTAATGCAGAAGTTAAGTGTTTGATTTTCTCTCTTATTTAATACTGAAGCTTTGTCAAATTTTCAGGAGAATTAGTTTCAGGTGTACTGTACACGAATCTAATATTAAATTTGCAAATAATTAATTTTCAGAAATTTCAGTAATAGCTACCCCATACTTGTCAATGCAGAAAGTTAAGTGTTTGATTTTCTCCCTTATTTAATTCTGAAACTTTGTCAAATTTTCAGGAGACTTAGTTTCAAGTGTACTGTACACGAATCTAATATCAAACTTGCAAATAATTAATTTTCAGAAATTTCAGTAATAACTAACCCATACTTGTCAATGCAGAAAGTTAAGTATTTAATTTTCTCCCTTATTTAATACTGAAACTTAGTCAAATATTCAGGAGAATTAGTTTCAGGTGTACTGTATACGAATCTAATATCAAATTTGCAAATAATTAATTTTCAGAAAGTTCAGGAATAGCTAACCTATACTTGTCAATTCAGAAAGTTAAGTGTATGATTTTCTTCCTTATTTGATGCTGAAACTTTATCAAATTTTAAGGAGAATTAGTTTTTGGTGTACTGTACACGAATATAATATCAAATTTGCAAATAATTAATTTTCAGAAATTTCAGTAATAGCTAACCCATACTTGTCAATGCAGAAAGTTAGGTGTTTGAATATCTCCCTTATTTATTGCTGAAACTTTGTCAAATTTTCAGGAGAATTAGTTTTAGGTGTTCTATACACTAATCTAATATCAAATTTGCAAATAATTAATTTTCAGAAATTTGAGTAATAGCCAACCCATACTTGTCAATGCAGAAAGTTAAGTGTTTGATTTTCTCCCTTATTTAGTGCTGACACTTTGTCAAATTTTCAGGAGAATTAGTTTTAGGTGTACTGTACACGAATCTAATATCAAATTTGCAAATAATTAATTTTCAGAAGTTTCAGTAATACCTAACCGATACTTGTTAGTGCAGAAAGTTAAGTGTTTTATTTTCTCCCTTATTTAATGCTGAAACTTTGGCAAATTTTCCTGAGAATTAGTTTCAGATGTACTGTATGCGAATCTAATATCAAATTTGCAAATAATTAATTTTCAGAAATTTCAGGAATAGCTAACCCATACTTGTCAATGCAGAAAGTTATGTGTTTGATTTTCTCCCTTATTTAAACTGAAACTCTGTCAAATTTTCAGGAGAATTAGTTTCAGGTGTACTGTACACGAATCTTATATCAAATATGATTAGATAGATTTTTACAAGATAGCTATCTTCCTAGATCCTTATAGTATTGCGATCTTGAATCGTCATGGCATAGAGGAATTTGGAATTTGGTACATATTTGTTGCAAAAATTGTTGAGCAACAACTTGAAAGCGTCGTTTGCAGCTTTCGTGCTAGCTTTCCGTTGAAATAAACTGTGTCGCGTCGGTGCTAGCAACAAAAACGAAAAAAGCAGCGAAACGTCGAACGTCGGGTGGAATTATCCGACCGCGCATCTCTCACGCCATGCCGATGGAGCTTGCCGATTAACCCCGAGCAACACACATAAAACTGTTTTTGGTAAAAGTTGTCCATCAACGATAAAACTAATAACTATAAATTCCGAGCGGCTAACAACTACAACACGCGCGCACCTATTACCTCCAATGATATCGTATTTTATGCGCAATGTCACCGTGAAAGTACAGCCGACTCATACACATACACACACATACACATTCCACATCTACATCTATACATTCTGAACTTATACAAGCACAAACTCGGTGTTTGTTTTTTTTCCATCCATCTGGCATTGCCGGCGTTTTCATTGTTTTCAGCCGAGGTCCGGTCGCCTCGTGATCAATCAGGTTCTTGCGTGGGAGGAGTGGTGCGCGTGGTCAAGCACTCTCCAATCGCGCCGAAGAAAGTCCTGTGGGCACTCCTGAACCTCGGCACGCCTCGTGCAGACCTGTTTTTAAACGCCGGGTCCCCCGCCAATGGACGGTTCTTGCGGAGGGGCTCCGGAGGAGGCGCGTCGGCGTCCTGGACCCTAGCGCACCCTCAGCCCTTGTTTGTACTATTGCCGAGGGCCGATATCCCACCCCCTGCCAGCCAGTTGCAGGGAAATCCCGCGGGAGTGGGAGGAGTAGGTTTTGACAGGTTTAATGCGCTCGACTTGATGTCGTTAAGTGTACATTGACAGCTGTCAAAATGTGGTGACTTCGAGTGTACGCACAAATATTTTGTGCACTTGAAGGCGATTTGATCGCTGTCTCTTGATTGCATCCTGTTGCTTTCACGTAATGTATTATGCAATGTATCATATCTACAAAACAATGATACACGTGCACTGGATAGTCTATCGACGGTTAAGATAGGATTCCTCGTTTCTTCATTTTATATTAGATTATGAATTATGACCCTCAAACTTCGCAAATGCTGTGCATTTTATAATGCAATACAACAATTATTATTATTAATTATATTATTATTGCTAATAATAATTATTATTTAATAATTTTTCAATTTGACACCACTAAGGTTAAAATAAAGTTTTCTCATAATGATTTGTCACATTCCGTTTGTTATTATAATTATTATTATTATGTAATAAGTAGTATGTACAGTAAGTTATCATTTTAACCCAGCCAAGTTTAAAATGTGCCTTCATCGATTATTATTTTTCATATTCAGTCTATTATTATTGTTATTGTTTATATTATTGTAAGAGGAGTGATAGAGAACAATGGGACAAGAGATATTATTATTTTTATTATTACTAGCTAGCTAGAGTTCAAAAATTGATATAATATCAACAAAATCGAGTTATGAACATTAGTTTAACTGTTATCATATTATCTTAGAAAAATGTACGGCGCCTCCACCATTTGTTCTAATGCTGATTTTATGTCGTTATAACAGCATTTATTACATCGTATGATTATTATTGATTTTATGATCCGCTATTTGTTTTTATTTTGCACATAAAGTAACATTACGGGGGTAGACAAAAAAAAATTACAAGGGATGAACATTATACATGATGAGTAAAAAGTAAGGAACCTCCTCGCCAGAGTTTGTATTATTATTTAAAAAAAAAATACAAGTAATGAACATTATAGTAGATGACTAAAACGCAAGAAACCTCCTTTCCAGAGTTATGGAGGTAGACAAAAAAGTTACAAGGGATGAACATTATATAGGATCACTAAAACGTAAGGAACCTCCTTACCGGAGATTGAATTATAATTTAAAAACAAAATTTACAAAAGTTTTGTAGGTAATTATTTTGCCACAATTTGATGACTTTATTTTTTTGTAACACGACAGTTTTTTATAATGATGTCATCGATACTTTTTTAAATGGGAACCTACATTGTTCTATGAACAAATTTTATAGCATTTTCTTCTGTGAGCGAATATCTAAAAGTACCATGAGGTTGCATAACAATTTCTGAGAAAATCGAGTTTATAGAAGTATATTCAGAAAATACCTGATGACAAAAATGTTTAAAGACCTGCCTTAGAAAACAAATGATACAAGTTGATACACGACAGTTTTATAAATGACGTTACCGATACTTTTTTAAATGGGAACCTACATTTTTCTATGAACAAATTTTATAGAATTGTTTTTTGTTCGCGATTATCTAAAAATACTATGAGGTTCCATAACAACAATTTTAGAGAAAATCGAGTTTATAGAAGAATATTCAGAAAATACCTGATGACAAAATGTGAAAATTTAAAGACCTGCCTTAGAAAACAAATGGTAAAGGTTAAACAACACAAAGTAAGCATTTGATCAGAAAATATTCGCAAATATTCATATCAATTCTAGACACACTAAGCCTTATATCACTCTGCATACCATCTATATAAATATACAAAATTTTATTGAAAAACAAATCGTACTTATTTCTTAATAATAATACTTAATTACTTTTATTACTTAATTATAATAATATTAATATTAACTAATAATATTCATAATACAATATTAATAATTGTTTTTTTTTTGTTTGTCATGGTTTAATCCATTTTATATTACCAATTATCATAAAATATTTTATAATTGTTTTCTTCTTAATTGGAGTACTTACTGTACTGGTAGATATATATAAAGATCGTTTGTTTTCGTTACTTTATTATGTCTTCTTCACATTTATAGCTTGTTTCGGCTTTTAGCCATCTTCAGAGGTTGATTTTTTGAGTTTAATATGTTTGATATTAGATTACATTTTATATAAAAGTTTTGACTTTTTAATAATTTCGAATAAATCGAAAGTCATTGAGCAGTCTGTAAATGTCAAAAATATTGCAAAACTGTCGACCTGTTTCGGAAAACTGCCAGCATATGAAGGGAACATGTCAGAAAATTGAAAATCTGAAACAAATCATAGACATACGTTTGAATTTCCACAGCCACCCCTGATGGACTTTTTATATGAACACATCGTCGGCTTACAAGTGAAATACACTAAGTCAATTTTTGGCTGTTTTCCGTTAGGTTTTACTTTGATGGTTTAGTAAATTGTAACAAATCCCAGGCTCAGTAGAGGTATAGTAACGGGTCCTGTTGCCGAACTTCCAAATTCTTAACTCATTAAATGACTGATTAGAAAAAGTAACAGCAGAATATAAAACGTTATGCAGTTTCTCACATTTTATAGTTTTTGACTAAAGTGATTTCACTTAAGTCAAATATCGCTATATCGGTGTAAGCCAACAATATAGTACTTCTACTATCACAGAGCTCAAAATTATAACGTATATCTGCCAGTATTCAATAAATCTATGCATATTTTCCAAATCCACTATTTCAAGCCACACCTTAAAAATAAAATTTATACCTTCCTTGCACATATTTGAGGGTTGTGAATGTGTATAAGATTATATGTCTGTCAGGTATGAATGCCTACAATTATGTGCATGAATGCTACCGATGTGTCACGTATGTCACTATAGGCACTTAACATTATATGCCTAGTGATGTCTGGCAATGCCAATAAATGACATCAATTTCAGCAATTTATATCTTATAACTACTAAACTGTGTATGCCTGGCATGCATGAATGCCAATAACTTACATGTATCACTACTAAACATTCTACACCTGGCATCATTTCCAACAATATTGTGTGTCACGATTGCATATTCTATGCCTGGGCCTGCACGAATGCTACCAATTAACATTATATGACAACCGATGTCTGGGAATCCCAACAAATGTCACATCACTACTAAACAGTCTATGCCTGGCATTTGGCATGCATGACTGCCAATAATTTACATGTATCACTAGTAAACATTCTATACCTGGCATGCATGATTGCCAATAATTTATGTGTTTCACTATAAAATGGTCTATGCCTGGCATGCGTGAATGCTATCAATTAACATTGTGTGACTACCGATGTCTGGCAATGCCAACCATACCAATAATTTACATTTATCACAGTCTATACCTGGAATGCATGAATGTCAATAATTTGCATGGGTCAGTAATAAACATTATATGTCTGGCATGCATGAATACCAGTCAGGCATAACAGTCTATGCCTAGTATGCATGAATGCTAATAATTTACATGTAATACTATTAAACATTCTATATCTGGCATGCACGATTTCCAACAATATTGTGTGTTACGATTGAATATTCTATGCATGGTATGCATGAATGCTACCAATTAACTATGCCTACCGATGTATGTCTATGGCAACCAATGCCTCATCATTATTAACCTATCTATGCCTGGCATGCATGATTGCCAATAATTTACATGTATCACCACTAAACATTCTACACCTGGCATGCATGATTGCCAGCAATTTTCCAATAAACATTCTATGCCTACCGATGTTTGGCAATGCCAACAAATGCCACATCACTACTACACAGTCTACAGCTGGCATGCATGAATGCCATTAATTTGCATGTATCACTACTAATCATTCTAAACCTGGCATGCATAAATGATACCAATTCACATTAAATATCTACCGATGTCTGGTAATGCCAACACATGATTTCCAACAATTTATGTGTCACTATTAGATATTCTATGCCTAATATTCATGAATGCTACCAATTAACATTCTAGGCATCTCGCAATGCCAAGAAATGCCACATCACTATCAAACAGTCTATGCCTCGCATGCAAGAATGCCAATAATTTACGTGTATCTCTACTAAACATCCTATACCTATCATGCATCATGCATGATTCAACTGTTTATGTGTGTCACTATTAAATATTCTATGTCTGGCATACATGAATGCTACCAATTAACATTATGTGCATACCGATAGTCATCGGTTGACACTACCGATATCTGGTAATGTCACCATATGCCACATAATCACTAAACTATGTTTGCCTTGCATACATGAATGCCAATGATTTACATGTATCACTATTAAACATTCAATACCTGGCATGCATGATTTCCAGCAATTTATGTGTGTCACTATTAAATATTTTATGCCTGACATGCACTATTGCTACGAATTTAGATTCTATGCCTACCAATGTATGGTAATGCGAAAAAATTCTACATCACTACTAAATAGTCTATGCCTGGCATGCACGTATGCCAATAATTTACATGTATCACAAATACACTAATAATCATTCTATACCTGGCATGCATCATTGCCAACAATTTATATGCGTCACTATTAATTATTCTATGCTGCATGAATGCTACCAATTAATATTCTATGCCCGATGTCTGGCTATGCCAACAAATGCCACATCACTATTAAATAGTCTGTGCTTGGTATGCATGAATGGCAATAATTTACATATATCAACACTATACATTCGATACCTGGCAAGCATGATTTCCAACAAGTATGTGTGCCACTATTAACTATTCTATGCCTGGGCATGCATGAATGCTACCAATTGACATTCTATGCCTACCAATCTCTAACAATGCCAACAAATGCCGCATCACTACTAAACAGTCTATGTCTGGCATTTGGCATGCACGAATGCCAATAATTTACATGTATTACTAGTAAACATTCTATACCTGGCATGCATGCTTGCCAATAATTTATGTGTGTCACTAAAAAATGTTCTATGCCTGCCATGCATGGATGCTACCAATTTACATTGTATGCTTACCGATGCCTGTCAATGCAAACAAATGCCACATCAGTATTAAACAGTCTATGCCTGGCATGCATGCATACCAATAATTTACATGTATCACATTCTACACCTGGAATGCATGAATGTCAATAATTTTCATGGGTCAGACTAATCATTATATGTCTGTCATGCATGAATACCAATGACTTACATGTATCACTACTAAAAATTCAATGTCTGGCATGCACTCTGCAAACAATTAGTATGTGTCTCTACTAAAATGTATATGCATGTGATGCATGAACGCCAACAATTTACGTGTGTTGCCACTGAACATGCTATGCCTACAAGGTATTTGATTACATAACACTGTAACTGAAATATTAAATACTCTGTGACTATGCCTCAATGTTTAGCAGGTCACTATGCACCGATACTTTACTTACTATTTCATACTATATTAACTATGCAACAAAATTATGTTATTATTACTTTGCACACGAAAACATGCAATAATGTATTGCCACATTAGCAATAAAAGTACAGAGTAAGAAACTGAAACTGTCAGTTTGGCAGTACTAAAATCGTTTATTCCATTGGAAAGCGTTTTAATATATTTATGGGGATTATTTTGATTTAAAACAAGAGCTACAGCTCTGGAGCAATCATTCTTATCAAAATAAACGTTCATAATTTATAAACGCTCTTTAATGGAATAAACCACCTGAATATTTTCATATTGACAGTTTCTTACTCTGTACATATGATGATGGATACATTTTTGTTGCTGGAATATCATATTTATTTTGTGATTTGTTCAACTTATAACATAAATTTTTACGAAATTTTGACAATAAGTTCTTTAAAAGTTTTCAACTTTTTTCCCACCATTGCAGAGTGGGAAAAGTTTTTACTATTTTTCTACTGATTTCGCAGTCTAAGCTAAACAATCGATCAATTTGTAGTATAACTATGCATTAACAAGCCATAAATACTACAGGTACTGAATATGTTATTGATTCTTGAGAAAAAAATTAATTCATTTGTTTACGTCATTTCATATGACATATGACATAGATATTACTACATGTAGAATATTATTGTTTTTCTTGCTAAGATCTTTCTTGGTATGTTAAGGCAACACTTGTTGCGGTTAGAAGTGTTTAACCTGGTAAATTATGTTTTAGTTTTTTACTGCTCCCCCACTTAAATTTTGCTTTTTGCATTCATTTTATGCCTTTTCTATTTTTGTTTTTTAGCCATTTTGTTGTTTTTTTAAACCCTTCTGATCACAACAACTGTTGCCATAACATACCAAGAAAGGTCTTAGAAAGAAAAACAATAATATTCTACATGTGGAAATATCTGATATGATGTAAACAAATGAATGCAAACTTTGAATGACTCCCCTGTAAAATCATATTTTTAGATACTCATGTACATTTTTCTCAAAATCAATAACATATTCAGTACCTTTTCCGTTGTATATATGGCTTGTTAATGAATAGTTATAGGTACTACAAATGGATCTATTGTTTAGACTGCGAAATCAATAGAAAAAAAAATTTGCAAGTTGGGAAAAAAGTTGGCAATTTTTAAAGCTATTGTCAAAATTTCGTCGATTCGAAGTACCTTTACCTTTAAACCTGGTTCTTTGTTTTTAGTTTTTTACTGCTCCCCCCACTTAAATTTTGCTTTTTGCATTTATTTTATGCCTTTCTAATTTTGTCCTTTTAATCAATTATTGTGCCTTTCGAAGTGCCTTTATATAAAATCTTGATCTATTGGTGAAACATATTTAAATATATGCATACCCTTTTAAAATAGCAACATAAATTCCTAAAATTACAGTTCATGTATATCTACAGTTCACGTATATTCAATTTTTATAGAAATTTGTATAAAAATTAATTTCATACCATTTTTTTTTCTCTATATCTCTTAAATCTGTTTTTGTCAAACTGATTTTAAATGTACATCTTATTTAGTTGCTTAATATATTAATTGGTATCTTATTTCTTTAATAGGAAATTATTCAGTTTAATCATTAACAGTAATTTACCTCTTTTTTGGTTTCAATTAAAAATATGGATGGTTTCATCAAATTTTTAGGTCGAAACTAAATATAATATTTTATTTCTATTTTGCTTATTTTTCAGGTTTCTATACATTACTACACAATGTTTGCGTAATGAGCTACAATACATACCTTGTTTCTATGCAAAAACTTGTGCTATATGCTCATTTTATACCATTTTTTTTACCATCTCTTTCATTTGTTTTCGTCAAACTGATTTTAAATCTACATCTTATGTAATTGCTTAATTTTCTTTTTTAATTTTGCTTATTTGTCATGTCTCTATACATTACTACACAATGTTTGCGTAATGAGCTGCAATAAATACCTTGTTTCTATGCAAAAACTTGTGCTATGTCACTATTCAACAATGTTTCAGTCTATTTATAAGCAAGTATCCATTTATCGCATGAACGAATGCTTAAAATCACTAACTATAGTTACTCTGTACTAATTAATGTCTGCGCACTGTCACTACGCACGAATGAATGGAAACTGTAACCAAGCAACTGCCGATGTATACACACGCAGTTTATACAAAGCATCAATTTGAGTGTCACTATGTGACAATCTATGCGCATTGGGGCTAACTGTTCCGTTCTTTGGCTCCTGTCGGTGTCCAGCCGAGGCATAATCCGCGGCAGAGATTGGGGCTGATAAGGGCGTCGGGCCCATTAGGCTTATTAATTCGCCGACTTAACGAGGGACAGCCGCGCTGTTTCTTATCGCCGTTGTCGATCTGCGCATACTAATTCCGGTGCGACGCACGACGCGACGTGTCGCATCGCATCGCGACGCGATGCGATGCGATGCGACGCGACGAGCTGTCCCCAAACAAAGCGCAAGTACGTTAGCCCCTTAAAGCCCCTTGCGCTCGCAAAGTGAGCACTTCCAGAGCGCGTTTCAATTTTCACGATTCGAGATGCAAATTGGCCGGGCGCGCCCCATTAATTTTTATTGTCGGCTCTTCCCTCGCCGTCTCTCGCGATCACTATAATTACAATCCATATTTTAATCCGCGGTATCACACATCGCCCCTTATTAAAAATTTTATTACAACATCCAGGCGCGTTTATCGCCTAATTTATTACAGAAATTTTCTAGATTGTGACTTTTATGACTTAATTAACTCGTAAAAAATAATTGTCCGTTCGTTTTCGCGTTAATAGAATCGCCTTCATGCAGTCCGGGGGCGGCAGACAGCGGGGGGCAGCCGGGGGGCGCCGCCGCCGATATGTCGGTGCAAATCGACGAGGGGGCTTTACGCTCCGCCGCCACTGGGGCGCGTTGGATTCCATCGACAGGTGGCGCTCGTAGCCAAACTGCGGCAGGAAATCAGATGGCGCTGCACTCTGCAATGTTTAATTGGTGCGGCGCGGCTTGCAATTAACGGACCTCTCAATCTAAATGCAAATTAATCTTCCCACACGATTGATTCAATTCACGCGCAGGAGAAGCGCGCACGGAAATTTGTACGTTAAAATTCGCAATAACCCGCAATTACCTAATTAGCAGCATTAATAGGCCCCACTCAGAGTATCGTGAAGTCATCTGGTTTAGAAATCAAAGGACACAGCAGGGCAGAGGCCACCAACTTAATCCCCGAGAGAGTATAATGCAGCCCACCAATATTTGTTTCTTCAAATTTATCAAAAAAATGAACTGCATTTCAATAAAAGAAAACAAAGTTTTTGTGATCATTTCAAGAGCATTGGTGTCTGATAGGCCCAGAAGAAAGTGGAGGTCTTACATGTAAAAGGGATTGTATAGCCAAGAAAAGAAGAACTTGTCACTATGACTATATTTGTAGATCTAAGGAAATAAAATTACATTTTACGCAGAATAGCGCTGAGGGGAGAGGCGATGTAGAATCTCTCTAGGTGTTACTCTAGTAAAAGTTGTAGAACTTGCAAAATACACAAAAGCTTTTGAATCATGTGATTGCTGCAAATAGTCTCCGAGTTACAGCGCTTCAAACTCTGGTTGGCGCAAGAAATCGATCAACGTTTTTGGAGTGGGATACCACGACACAAGCTATGAAATGAAAATCGGCATTTTTGATACCATTTTTGGCAAATTTATATTTTCGGTGGTATACCAATTTAGAGATGTCACTTTTCACATCCTTGTATCCATGTGTCCACAATGCTCTTGCTGTATTTGTATTGCTAAACAAATTTTCGCAAATTTCGATTTTCGATGGTGTACCAATTTAGATATAGTTCATGCCAGATAAGATGTCACTTTTCACATAAAACCGAACCCCCTCCTAAGTCTAGAACGAACTAGTCAACTTTTCAGGTTAACCATTCCACAGCTGGCATTCCATTCCCATTGGATTCCATGCCAGTGCTGATTCTGCTATTTCTTGCTTCTATTTCGCATCAATACTGAATCAACGTGAATCAACACTGCCATGGAGAACAACGGGAATGGATTGCAAGCTGTGGGATGGTGAGCCTAAAAAGTTGGCTAGTTCGACAAGCGGTTTTATGTGAAAAGTGACATCTTATCTGGCATGAACTATATCTGAATTGGTATACCACCGAAAATCGAAATTTGAAATCAATAAATATTTATTAGTTCATTGTAGGTATGTATTATTGTTTGACCTTAGTTTCTGATACTACCTCTAGATAGTGGTAATAAAATATCCTGGAAATAATTTTTACTATTTTTTTTATATGTATCTACTTATGTATAATACATGTATGTAATATGTACAATCTAGATCTAGTAATTACAAACTAGAAAAAAACGTATAGAATATTAAATTACATATCGATGTGTGCCAATGTATAAGAATAACGTAGTAAACAAATCCATAAAAATATAGTTTGCAATATTAATATAACCTTGTTATGAATACTATTATCGTACCTGTATATTGTAAATAGAATAATATATTTCTGTTTCGTTCGACACCATAAAATTTTACTACATTTTATGGTGCTTGTTAATTATCTGGTTTTACTACATTTGGGTAATCTAGAATGTACTACGTATTAGACAGCTGTGGCCATATTTACTATGAAAAATAGTAGTGAGTAATATTTCATGCATCTGAATCAAATTAATATTTCTCAGATGGAATGGCTGAAGTAGAATGAGTTGGATGAGTATAGAATCACTCTTGGTGGCCGCTATTGTACCGATTTAACAGATTAATAATAACATTAACAATAACAATTTTAATAATAACGACAATAACAACAATAGTAATGAAAGAGAGAAGCATGCAAGTGCCACCTCGTGGTGATGAATTCTTTCCTTTTGTGGAGCTATGCAAAATTTCTTTTCAAACTTTTCAATTTTATGAAATAAATGTTTAGATTCTAATATATGATTTGCGAAAGTACTATTATTTTGATTTAATCTAAATGCGCGGAAGTGTTCTCCATTAGATTAGAGAAGAAATTAAAAACCTTCATAGAAGAAGAGATGTCATACAACAATACCTAAAGGTGTTCTGAACTTACATTTAAATTACATTCAATAGAATTTACAATTTTTATTGATTTTGTTTGAGAAAATGTTAGTAGAGTAATTTTGAAAAAATATAAAACTCTTTCTGCTACGACAGGACAAAACTAAAAATAAATCTAATTCAGTAGATATAGATAAGAAACAATTAAATTCAGATAATAAATTTATAAATTTATCAAATACTATATTTAATGGAAAAAAAACAATCATATGTATCACAAAATCCTAACTACAGTCCATACATTAACACCAAAATAGACAAAACATTAATAATAGTAGAATCAGAGATTGCCTGACTTAATAAATTAGATGATAAACTTATTACAAGTGCTGAAATAGCTTTTAAAATCGTTTCCATCAAAACAAACATCAGATTTTCCAATTATTAAATCAATTAGATAAAAAAAATCAATAAACAAATTAATAATTACTAAAGCTGACAAATAGAACTCATTAGTTATTCTAAAAGAAAAGAAAATAAATAAATTGAGAAAAACTAATACTACTAAATAAAGACCCAACAACATCATTTCAATCAGAAATAATAAATCACTCCTTGGTTATTCTTAAACAAGATGAATATAAAGATAAAATTAATAAATTTATAAATTTAGAAAAACTAATACCACTAAATATAGACCCCACAACATCACTTCAATCAGAAATAATAAATCTACTAAAACAAAGAAAAAACATCTTTCAAATTTACACAAATTTCAGATTATTAATATCGATACTCATGCTCCTATATTATATGGTTTAATCAAAATACATAAAATAGATCTTTCAATTAGACCAGTTGTTTCATATATTAATAGCTCATCCTGGAAATTTGGCAGTTAAATTAAATATCTTATTAAAAAAGTATAGAAATTTTATTTTAAAATATTTAGTAAAATATTCCGTTTAAACACACAATACATATTCACACAAATCATATGGCAGAAGGACCCACGTTGGTCGATAGCCAGTTAGGGATAATATCCCTAACAAATATAGTCACTACTACTATTCCGTTGATCTATCTAAAATTTTAAAAGACATCAAAACAACAACAAAATTCAAAGGATGTATGTTTTGACGTTACAAATATGTTTTCGAATATTCCTACTAACGAATGCCTAAAAATCATTCAAAATTTGTTAGACAAACAAAATCTTAACATTATCACTAAATCAGAAATTTAGAACGCATTTGAAATATATTTAAATCACAATTATTTTCAATATGATAATAAATTTTATAAACAAGCAACAGGTCTAGCAATGGGATCTCCTTTAGCCCACTCTTAGCAGATTTATTTATGTCCGAAACAGATGACAAAATTTTTAAATTAGAATTAAGTAAACGACACATATAATTCTCGTATAGATATTAGATGACGTTATTACATGTTTTACTAATACATCACGTCAATTAGATCAATTTTTAATTATAATTAATAACATTCACCCAAAAATTAAATTTACAATTGAAAAAAAAAGACGAAAATAATAAAATATATTTTTTAGACTTAATATTAATACATATAACCACAAAATATATGTTAATATACAGGGTGTCAATTTGAAAAGTTGCCATCGACTTTTTTCATATAACACGTGATTATTTTTAAAATTACTCAAAACCATTTCGGTGGTTCGAAATGGGAACCAAAATCGCTTAGGTAGTGTCGTCCTAATACCGAACCTGTAAGTCACAGCCGCAAAATATACGCTAATATACAGGGTGTCAATTTGAAAAGTTTCATCAACTTTTTTCATAGAACACATGATTATTTTTAAAATTACTCAAAACCATTTCGGTTGTTCGAAATGGGAACCAAAATCGCTTAGGTAGTGTTGTCCTCCTACCGAACCTTTAAGTCACAGCCGCAAAATATACGTTAATATACAGGGTATCAATTTGAAAAGTTTCATTAACTTTTTTCATAGAACACATGATTATTTTGAAACCTACTCAAAACCATTTCGGTGGTTCGAAATGGGAACCAAAATCGCGTAGGTAGTGTCGTCCTCCTACCCAACCTTTAAGCCACAGCCACCTTCATCTAAAAAAATATATGGCACCCCCCTACTTGTGATACGTTGGAAAGCTCTTAAAAAATGCTTTCTAATCATTATTAATACATTATGATTTGGTTTACTAGTTTTGGAATTAAGTGCAAATAAAGTATAAAAAGGTTCAATTAATTACATTCAAGTAACATGTTTAGGTAAGTGTTGGAAATGATTTCCTTGTTTTTTAAACAAATATATGGCCAAATATTTGAATTTGAAAAGTTGCCATGATTATTATGATGACTATTAACATGATTATTTTTAAAATTACTGAAAACCGTTGGGGTGGTTCGGAGGGGAAACTAAAATGGCGTAGGTAGTGTCCCACCCGTTAAGCCACAGCCACCTCCATCTAAAAAAAAAATTGCACCCCCCTACTTGTGATACATCGTTGGAAATCTCTTGAAAAATGCTATCCGGTCATTATTAATACAATATGATTTGGTGAACTTGTTTTGGAATTAAGTGCAAATAAAGTGCAAAAGTGTTCAATGTATTAGTGAATGTATCACAAGTAGAGGGGGTGCCATTTAATTTTTTTAGATGGATGTGGCTGTGGCTTAACGGGTGGGACACTACCTACGCCATTTTAGTTTCCCCTTCGAACCACCCCAACAGTTTGGAGTAATTTTAAAAATAATCATGTTAATAGTCATCATAATAATCATGGCAACTTTTCAAATTGACACCCTGTATATAGAAATCCTACTAACAACAATTCCACCATTCCATTTAATTCAAACCATGAAATTTCACATAAATTAGCTGCATATAAGTCAATTATTCACAATGCCTTTTCAATGGAATTATCAGAAAATAATTTAACCATAGAACTAAACAAAAGTATACTACTAATTTTATCAATTGGAAACAATAATGGTTTTCCAAACAGTATTATTTAAAGTTAATAAATAAAAAAGATAAAAATACTATGAATCACATTTATCAAAAATTTCAATATTTAAGCAAACAATCATTTATTTCATTAAGGCCCAGTTGTACGAACGCAGATCAGTTTGATCATGGTTCAGTCACCTAGGATACAATTGTGTCAATAATGGTATCCTAGGTAATTGAACCATAGTCAAACTGATCTACGTTCTTGGCCTAAGGCCCAGTTGTACGAACATCGATAATCTTTGATCGTGGTTCAGTTTCTACGGATACCATTGTATTAACAATTGTATCCTAGGTAACTGAACCATGGTCATGGATGATCCACGATCATACAACTGGGCCTAAGGCTCAGTTGTACGATCGTGGATCATCCTTGATCGTGGTTCAATTTCTAAGGATACCACTGTATTAACAATGGTATCCTAGGCAACTGAACCATGATCATGGATGATCCACGATCATACAACTAGGCCTAAGGCCCAGTTGTACGATCGTGGATCATCCTTGACCATGGTTCAGTTGCCTAGGATACCATTGTATTAACAATTGTATCCTAGGTAACTGAACCATGGTCAAAGTGATCCACGATCGTACAACTGAGCCTAAGGATACCACTGTATTAACAATTGTATCCAAGGTAACTGAACCTTGATCATGGATGATCCACGATCATACAACTGGGCCTAAGACTCAGTTATACGATCGTGGATCATCCTTGATCGTGTTTCAGTTTCTAAGGCCCAGTTGTACGATCGTGGATCATCCTTGACCATGGTTCAGTTGCCTAGGATTCCATTGTATTAACAATTGTATCCTAGGTAACTGAACCATGGTCAAGGTGATCCACGATCGTACAACTGAGCCTAAGGATACCACTGTATTAACACTTGTATCCAAGGTAACTGAACCATGATCAAGGATGATCTACGATCGTACAACTGGGCCTAACATATTTTGGTTAAATTAGTAATAAAATTGCACACATTTTTAAAAAACAAATTCATCAAGTGACGTTTAGAAGAAATTTTAAATTCTCAATTTTTTTATTTAATTGTAAAGATAAAATTAGCCAATGAAAGAAATCTGGAGTATATAAAATTTGTTGTTCAGAATGCACTAGCATATGTAGGACAAACAGGTAGAATTTTTATGATACGGAGAACACTTCCGCACTTTTAATTAAATCAAAATAATAGTACTTTCGCAAATCATTTATTAGAGTCTAAACATTCATATCCTAAAATTGAAAAAAGGGAAATAAACTTAATTTTCAAGCAAAATTTGATCAACTCCATGAACAAAATAACGTAATTTGGTCTGAACTTTTCAATTTTTTAAATAAATAAATAAATCATTACACCATTGCAATTTGTCACATCTTAATAATTTGTCACTTGAAAATAACCGTAATACGTTTAAACTATACTTTTTCAAGTTCAAATTGAGACCAATCAAGTTCAAATTGAGACCAATCAATTTCAAATCGAGACCAATCAAGTTCAAATTGATACCAACCATTTCAAATTGAGACCAATAAATTTCAAATTGAGACTAAACAAAATCAAGTTGAAACTAAACAATATGAAGTTGTCATAATAAATTTTATTTGTTTACTCTCAACTTGATCTTGTTTAGTGTCAACTTG
Organism: Othius punctulatus; assembly: GCA_951805005.1. NCBI lineage: Eukaryota > Metazoa > Arthropoda > Insecta > Coleoptera > Staphylinidae > Othius > Othius punctulatus. Next base: position 22,275,675 of record OX638143.1, read on the forward strand.
ATTTTGTTTAGTCTCAATTTGAAATTGATTGGTATAAAATTGAACTTGATTGGCCTCAATTTGAAATTGATTGGCCTCAATTTGTACTTGATTTTTCTCAATTTGAACTTGAAAAGGTATAGTTGTGAATTGTAAATTAAATAAAGTGGTTAAAACATAGTAATATAATACTACCGGATCATTATTGCCAACTTAAAATGTATTCAAGAATAATAAAATAGATTTAAGAATAATGATCCTTGAACAGATAAAACTTTTCTTGAACTAACAAGAAGGGTTTTAAACAAAAGTAATTGCTCTCGCTTTAAATCATAAACCATTTGTATTGTATCTTGGTTATTAACGAAGGTATCAAATTTCTGTAAAACTCATTCAATTCACCGTAGAAAAGTGCCTGAAGAACATGCAACTCGTATCTTAATAAAGTGACAAATAAATGAAATATTGATAAAAATCGAAAATGGTAAATAATGAGTTTTTGGCCATAACTTGAAAACAAAAGATGATAGCGAATTTTTGATTTCACCATTGAGTTGGTCTTGAAAAAGGAGATCGAGGATACGCCATCCGATTTTCTCTATTTCTTCTAGTTACCGAGATCCCCTATAGAAACATCCAAATTGGGCCACCCTGTACATCTATAAATGTATGAGAAAATCAAATTGGAAGCAGACTGTTTTAATTTGGAGGTGGTGCTCAATTTCGCTATTTGAGTTTGCTCAACTATTGCTCAACATGCGTTTAGATCTTTGAGGTTGACCCAATGCTTGTTTCAGTCTTTGAGTTTGTTGTTGAATGTGCGTTTCGTTGTGTTGGTCGTGTTGGTGAAATTGGTGCAAGGTGGATGTAAACAAACATGACCGTGAGCCGGGAATAACCGAAACATCTGACTGCATGTTGTTGATAGTTATTTCACGGTTTCATGTCAACATTCGGCGTTGGCGTGAATCGTGAAATCTCGCACTCCCAAATTACAGTTACGCTTCTCCAATGATCTTTCAATTCGAGCACAGAATTCGTGCCAGGAGCGCGCGACACGCACACACTCGTCGCCGCGCCACGGACACCAGCCACCACGCCACCATGCCATAAGCGCGAGTACGCGCGGGAAACCGCCGCCGTTCTTTCTGGTGGCAGCGCCGGGACGCGCCACTTGCCAGGGCGCGTGGCCACGGGGGGAATCCCCGGCGACGGTCGCCGGGTAACACGAAAATTGCGCGGGTTAATTGGGGAACTTTTTCGACAAACAACGGGGGGCGGTTTGGCGAAAAAAGTGGGCAATTTGCCGAGGGGGAGCCCGCCGATTTATCTCTCAATCGGATGGTCGCGATAAGGGTCGCCCTAGGGGGGAGCACCACCGAGGGAGGCCTGCACTGGTGGGGGGGCTTTTTTCGCGCAGCGGACGGCGTCGGCGGCGCTCTCGTCCTGGCGGCCATGTTGTGACGCAACCGGCGACCACCGGCCAATGGCGGCGCCTTTGAGGACGCCGAGGGGGGCTCGTGGCGGGTCCGTCTGGTGCGCGGGCATCAGTACCCTCGCGCTGGCACTGCTGAGAAGGCCGCGAGTGCCCCCCGCGTTCCGGCGACGTTTTGAAGTGAGTGTTCCCACCAGAGACGCCAACACGGAATTCTTAAGCTCAGTGCAGGGCCAATGTGCACCAGGATCTCTGCCGCCACCCGGCACGTTTGGAGGTGAGCCGCCTGGGGTGCTGGCGAGCCCGATCGTCGTCACGACGCCGGCAGCAGCTGCAGCGGCGGCCGCCGCCGCCGCAACCACCGCCATGAACCAGCTCGGAACCGTCTACGCAACGAAGCGCCGCCGTCGGAACGGAAAGAGGTAACAACAACACGACGACGACGACGCCGGCCGCCTCCACCAGGTCCTGCAGGTGCATCAGTGTCTCATGCGACGGGCCGTGCGCGGGTCCCCCAGGTGCTCAGGCGACTCCGGGAGCTCCGGACGCCCGCCCCCGCGGTTCCTGGTGATCCGGTGCGCTTCCTGGTGGCTGTGTCGACGGGGTGGTGTGCTCCGGTTGCCGTCGCACCGCTCCCTCATCGTTTTACGCCCAGGCGCGCCTAATTACCATATTAATTCATTAACGCGACTTCTGGCAGAACCGCTAAACGCGATTCGCACACGGATTAACCGCAATTAGCCCGGCGCGGCTATTCAATTACGCCGCAACGAAACCGTAATAGTCCTGTGCCAGTGTCTCCAAACACCCAATTTTGCATTTAAGTGGAGGTGCCGGGTACGCACATTCCCCAAATTAACAACCCACCCCTGCAGTGTGCGAAACTCCACCACCAAATACATTAAAAAAAAAACAAAACCATTGGCAGTGTATAAAGAAAAAAACAAATTTTACCGCGGACATACACACATGCATATGTGATCTGGCAAATTTGACCACCAGCACCAAATACATAAAAGAAAAAAACATTCGCAGTGTATAAAGAACAAACAAATTTTCTGCAAACATACACACATGCATATGTGCAGGGGTAGGCAAATTTGAATATTAGTATTGGGGGGAACTCAGCAGCTATAAGAGAAGACAGTTTCTCAATGACTTTTCTGGTGGAAACCATAATTACCGCTGGTTTTTAAATTCTCGAGTTATAACGAAAAGTTCGCTTTTCAGCATAATATTCGTTCCCTGTTAACAACTTTCCTAAGTAAGGTCTCGTAATGATCAAAGCGATCATTAGCAGTGTATAAAGAACAAACAAATTTTACTGCGGACATACACACATGCATATGTGTAGGTATTAGCAAATTTGACCACCAGCTCCAAATACATAAAAAAAAGCCAAAACCATTGGCAGTGTATAAAGAACAATCAAATTTTACCGCGGACATACACACATACATATGTGCAGGGGTGGGCAAATTTGAATATTTGTATTGGGGGAACTCAGCAGCTATATAAGAGAAGACAGTTTCTCAATGACTTTTCTGGTGAAAACCAAAATTAGCTCTGGTTTTCAAATTCTCGAGTTATAACGAAAAGTTCGCTTTTCAGCATAATTTTCGTTCCCTGTTAACAACTTTCCTAAGTAAGGTCTCGTAATGATCAAAGCAATCATTAGCAGTATATAAAGAACAAACAAATTTTACTGCTGACAAACACACATGCATTGTGCAGGTGTTAGCAAATTTGACCACCACCTCCAAATACATAAAAAAAAGCAAAACCATTGGCAGTGTATGAAGAACAAACAAATTTTACCACAAACATACACACATGCATATGTGCAGGGGTGGGCAAATTTGAATATTAGTATTGGGGGGGACTCAGCAGCTATAAGAGGTTAGTTATTACTGAAATTTCTGAAAATTTATTCTTTACAAATTTGATATTAAATTCGTGTACAGTACACCTAAAACTAATTCTCCTAAAACTTAAACAAAGTGTCTGTATTAAATAAGGAAGAAAATCAAGCACTTAACTTTCTCTATTGACTGGTATGGGTTAGCTATTACTGAAATTTCTGAAAATTTATTATTTGCAAATTTGATATCAAATTCGCGTACAGTACACCTGAAACTAATTTTTATAAAGATTTGGCAAAGTTTCAGTATTGAATAATGAAGAAAATCAAACACTTAACTTTCTGCATTGACTAGCATGGCTTAGCTATTACTGAAATTTCTGAAAATTTATTATTTGCAAATTTGATATTAAATTCGTGTACAGTACACCTGAAACTAATTCTCCTAAAATTTTTGCAAAGTTTCAGTATTAAATAGGGAAGAAAATCAAACACTTAACTTTCTGCATTGACAAGTATGGGTTACCTATTACTGAAATTTCTGAAAATTTATTATTTGAAAATTTGATATTAAATTCGTGTACAGTACACCTGAAATTAATTCTCCTAAAAATTTGGCAAAGTTTCAGTATTAAATAAGGAAGAAAATCAAACACTTAACTTTCTGTATTGACTGGTATGGCTTAGCTATTACTGAAATTTCTGAAAATTTATTATTTGCAAATTTGATATTAAATTCATATACAGTGCACCTGAAACTAATTCTCCTAAAAATTTGGCAAAGTTTCAGTATTAAATAAGAAAGAAAATCAAACACTAAACTTTCTGCATTGACTGGTATGGCTGAGCTATTACTGAAATTTCTGAAAATTTATTATTTTCAAATTTAATATTAAATTCGTATGCAGTACACCTGAAACTAATTCTCCTAAATATTTGGCAAAGTTTCAGTATTAAAGAGAGAAGAAAATCAAAAACTTAACTTTCTGTATTGACTGGTATGGGTTATCTATTACTAAAATTGCTGAAAATTTATTATTTGCAAATTTGATATTAAATTCGTGTACAGTACACCTAAAAGTAATTCTCCTAAAAATTTGGCAAAGTTTCAATATTAAATAAGGAAGAAAATCAAACACTTAACTTTCTGTATTGACTGGTATGGTTTAGCTATTACTGAAATTTCTGAAAATTTATTATTTGCAAATTTGATACTAAATTTGTGTACAGTACACCTGAAAATAATTCTCCTAAAAATTTGGCAAAGTTTCAGTATTAAATAAGGGAGAAAATCAAGCACTTAACTTTCTGTATTGACTGGTATGGGTTAGCTGTTACTGAAATTTCTGAAAATGTATTATTTGCAAATTTCATATTAAATTCGTGTACAGTACACCTGAAACTAATTCTCCTAAAAATTTGGCATAGTTTCAGTATTAACTAAGGAAGAAAATCAAACACTTAACTTACTGTACTGAGTGGTGTGGGTTAGCTATTACTGAAATTTCTGAAAATTTATTATTTGCAAATTCGATATTAAGTTCGTATTCAGTACACCTAAGACTAATTCTCCTAAAAATTTGGCATAGTTTCAGTATTAAATAAGGAAGAAAATCAAACACTTAACTTTCTGCATTGACAAGTATGGGTTAACTATTACTGAAATTTCCGAAAACTTATAATTTACAAATTCGATATCAAATTCGTGTTCAATAGACCTGAAACTATATCTCCTAAAAATTTGGCAAAGTTTCAGTATTAAATAAGGGAGAAAATCAAACACTTAACTTTCTGCATTGACAAGTATGGGTTAGCTATTACTGAAATTTCTGAAAATTTATTGATTGCAAATTTGATAATAAATTCGTGTACAGTACACCTGAAATTAATTCTCCCGCAACTTTAACACAGTGTCTGTATTAAATAAGGAAGAAAATCAAACACTAAACTTTCTGCATTGACAAGTATGGGTTAGCTATAACTGAAATTTCTGAAAATTTATTATTTGCAGATTTGATATTAAATTCGTGTACAGTACACCTGAACCTAATTCTCCCAAAACTTTAACATAGTGTCTGTATTAAATAAGGAAGAAAATCAAACACTTAACTTTCTGCATTGACAAGTATGGGTTAGCTGTTACTGAAATTTCCAAAAATTTATTATTTGCAAATTTGATAATAAATTCGTGTACAGTACACCTGAAACTAATTCTCCTGAAACTTTGACAAAGTGTCTGTATTAAATAAGGGAGAAAATGAAACAAGTAACTTTCTGCATTGACAAGTATGGGTTAGCTATTACTGAAATTTCTGAAAATTTATTATTTGCAAATTTGATATCAAATTCGTGTACAGTACACCTGAAACTAATTCTCCTAAAAATTTGGCATAGTTTCAGTATTAAATAAGGAAGAAAATCAAACACTTAACTTTCTGCATTGACAAGTATAGGTTAGCTATTACTGAAATTTCTGAAAATTTATTATTTGCAAATTTGATATCAAATTCGTGTACAGTACACTTGAAACTAATTCTCCTAAAAAAATTCCAAAGTTTTAGTATTAAATAAGGAAGAAAATCAAACACTTAACTTTCTGTATTGACTGGTATGGGTTAGCTATTACTGAAATTTCTGAAAATTTATTATTTGCAAATTTGATATCAAATTCGTGTACAATACACATGAAACTAATTCTCCTGAAAATTTAGCAAAGTGTCTGTATTAAATAAGGAAGAATATCCAACACTTAACTTTCTGCATTGACAAGTACGGGTTAGCTATTACTGAAATTTCTGAAAATTTATTATTTGCAAATTTGATATTAAATTCGTGTACAGTACACCTGAAACTAATTCTCCTGAAACTTTAACAAAGTTTCAGTATTAAATAAGGAAGAAAATCAAACACTTAACTTTCTGCATTGACTGGTATGGGTTAGCTGTTACTGAAATTTCTGAAAATTTATTATTTGCAAATATGATATTAGATTTTTGTACAGTTCACCTGAAACTAATTCTCCTGAAACTTTAACAAAGTTTCAGTATTAAATAAGGAAGAAAATCAAACACTTAACTTTCTGCATTGAATGGCATGGCTTAGCTTTTACTGAAATTTCTGAAAAATTATTATTTGCAAATTTGATATTAAATTCGTGTACAGTACACCTGAATCTAATTCTCCTGAAACTTTAACAAAGTGTCTGTATTAAATAATGAAGAAAATCAGACACTTAACTTTTTGCATTGACAAGTGTGGGTTAGACATACACATTATGACATTCTCCATATATTTATTTATATGAATTATTAGGGTTGAACCTGATTTGGGCAACAATTTTCTTAGAAATTACTTTAGTATCATCTCCAATTATTCTTTCTTTAAAGCCGTTAGGGAGACTAAATTAAATATTTATATAATTTGCAAACCTTGTGTCCTCACTTAAGACTCTGACCTGTAATCTATAATCGTTGATTTGGTTAAAATAATAATACCATTGAAATGTCACTTTTCCATAACATATCAAATGTCTATCAGATCAACCAACCGACCGACCGACGGTCTAAAACCCTCTATCTTATATTCATATATGACTGTTTTCGAAATCTGTATTATTTATAACAAATAACAATATAGGCATTACATGACTTACCTTTATATATTTATTTATATGCAAAATTAATAATGAAATTGATTTTAGCAACAATTTTCTAAGAAATCGCGTTGGTATCATCTCCAAGTATTTGGATTTCTTTTTATTTTAGAGAAAATCAAGAAGTCAGTTCAGAGGTAATCTCGAGACATTTCTATTATAAAGAATCTTAAGTTTGTATGATACTTTTGGAGATAATCTATTGAGATTTTTATTCCTATCTACTATGAGAGGAAAACTAACGAAATTGCTATTCCGGTGAAAATCTAGTGTAGACTATATTTTTAGAGATAGTACAGTGGGATTGCCATTTTGGGAAAATATCTAGTTTATCCAGAACATTTATATTAGGAACAAAATTTCGTTCAGATTGCTATTTTAGAGAAAATCAAGTGTCAGTTCAGAGATAATCTAGAGACGTTTCCATTATAGAGAATATTCAGGTTCTTTTATGGTATTGGAGATATTCTATTGAGATTTTTATTCCAGTAACATTTACACTCTGGAGAAACTCTGCTATGAGAGGTGACAATCTAGAGACGTTTCCATTGTAGAGAATATTTAGTTTGTATGATGCATTTGGAGATAATCTATTGAGATTTTTATTCCAATCAACTATGAGAGGAAAACTAACGAGATTGTTATTCTGGTGAAAATCTAGTCTAGACTATATTTTTAGAGATGGTCTAGTAGGATTAACATTTTGGAAAATAATGTAGTTTATCCAGACTGTCAGATTTGTACTAAGTTAATATTATGGACAAAATTTCGTCCAGACTGCTATTTTAGAGAAAATCAAGTAGTCAGTTGGGAGATAATCTAGAGACGTTTCCATTATAGAGAATATTTAGTTTCTATGATTGTTTTAGAGATATTAATTTTTTTATTGCAGTAAGATTTTCACTTTGAAGAAAATGTAGTATGACAGAGAGAAACTAACGAAATTGTTTTTCTTGTAAAAATCTAGTATACACAATAATTTTAGAGATAGTACAGTGGGATTTCCGCTTTGGAAACAATGTAGATTATCTATACTGTCAGATTAGAAATTAACTAATGATATTCCCATTCTAGTTCAATTATCATTTTGTGTAAACAGTTTTGTAGACTATATTTAAAAAAAATCTTTAGATTTCTTTTAAGCGACAATCTAATTTTATTTGCCTATATATTCTCTAAACTAGAAACATCTCCAGATTTTCTTCGAACGTCAATCAAGCCTCGATTTTTTTCAAAAATGACAATCTTACTTGATTTTCTGTAAAATAGCAGTATTTTTTTTCGAAAACGAAATTTTCTCCGTAATAGAGATTTTAGAAGAGCAATATTTTTAATAATACTATCTTTTAAATAGTAATCTAGACTAGATTTCCTACAAAATGGCAATATCGGTATAATTTCTTTAAAATATAGTGTAGACAAGATTTTCCAAATACTAAACTCTCACTAGAATAGAAATCTCAATAAATTATTTTAACCTTCAGCAGGTTTTCTCTAAATTGGCAACCTTTTCAAATTATCTCTCAAGTGATAGATTGTCTCCTAAATAGCAATCTTACTAGATCTTTCTAAATTTAGAGAATGTCTGTTCAGAGAGAATTTACAGAGTTTCCTTTTTAGAGAAGGCCACTCTAGACTAGCTTGTTAGAGATAATGTATTAAGATTTGTATTCTACGGACATGTTTTGTTTTATGAAATTTTAGACTGCTCTTTTATAAAAATTGTACTGCCATTTTATAGAAAATTCATTCTTACAGATATCTTAATATTAATTTAAAAAACAATAAAATTTCGAAACTACAATATGTAAAAGTGATAAATACAACAAAATAGTTTTACTACTTTAAAACGCATTATCACGAAATAACGTCTAAGCTTCTTACTAGAAGCAATGTCTAATTATTATACATGTATTATTGCTATCTAAATCTAGCTACTGGTCAATAATTTGTAAACAAATAGTCGAAGAGATATTAAAAAAAATGAATAATTAATGTAACACGAATAAAATTTTAATTAATTAATTCCTCATCAACTCCGTCGATTTACAGCGCTAACGAACATCACACCACTCATAAATATCCACATTGAATTTTTATTACCATTTTATTGATATTGATATTAGCATTACTTCTGAGCCGATGTTCGTGTCCACTTAATTGGAACAGAAATTTCATATAATGAAGCGTTAATTGAGCGCATTAGACTTTTTATCGCTGCCGCGTTTTCAATATATTTGAATTTTACTTACTGCAACTAAAACTTGATCCAATCAATTAGGAGGACTGGGTAATTAGTCAGAAGTTAATTGTTCATTTGCATTCGGTTTTAGCCGGCGATCAAACTTTTTGTGTTCTTTTGATTACCGCATTAATTATGTAATAATTATCGTTTTGATCTTTATTCGTGTTTCTTGTAAAATTACCCCAAAGTATGCCGATAATTAACAGATATAATGTGTGGGACAGTGAATCGTGTCTTTTAATGAGCTGTAATTTGTAAGTATATGAGTACATTTGTAAAAGTGAGTTTATTCAGAATTACAGTTATATTCATTGATATCAATTAATACCGAGTGATCATTTAAATTTCAGCTCTAGTTATCCATGGGAAGTTTCGCAGCCAATAAGATAGGCGAGATCACCAATCTCGCCTTTCTTATTGGCTGCACAGATAACTAGAGCTGAAATTTGCTACAATGCTACCAACATTATTTTCAGAATATTTTGTCTAATTATTACAAGTCATTACCTGTATATAGATATAACATTGGTAAAATGTTAGTCCGATATTGGTTACATATCTTGTGTTACTATGGAATATATGAGAATAAGAGTTTATAAATATTTTCATATCTTGAAATTTGCTACAATGCTACCAACATTATTTTTTGAAAATTGCGTCTAATTGTTACAAGTAATTACCTGAATATAATATTGATAAAGTATTGGTCTGATATCGGCTACATATCTTGTGTTACTATGGAAAATATGAGAATAAGATTTTATAAATATTTTCATATCCTGAAATTTTCTACAATGCTACCAACATTATTTTCAGAATATTTCGTCTAATTGTTAGAAGTAATTACCTGAATATAATATTGGTAAAATATTGGTCCCATATTGGCTACATATCTTGTGTTACTAGGGAATATATGAGAATAAAGTGTTTTAAATATTTTCATATCCTGAAATTTGCTACATTGCTACCAACATTATTTTCAGAACATTTCGTCTAATTATTACAAGAAATTACATGTATATAAGATATAACATTGGTAAAATATTGGTCCGATGTTGGCTACAATCTGTGTTACTAGGGATTATATGAGAATAAGATTTTATAAATATTTTCATATTTATGTCATGAAATCAACATACTCAGACTTATAATTTACAACATGGCAGGGACATAATTTTTGGTAATTAAGCTTGATGTTAAGTTTATTTTAAATATACCTATAACATAAGCGATTATTTTGCTTTCAAAGCAACAAAATTACCATCGTTAGCAATTTATGTGGTTCAATAATTTATTGCGGGCCAATTTATTACCCATACTTTGTTATTTAATAGCAACATAAAACTGGTATCTATCACAGGACGCGATTTATCGGCTTAATATTAAAAGCCTGAGCTTCATGCATTAAATTAGCAACAATAAATTATTGATTGATTACATGATAAAGTGATAGCCATAAATAGTTTAATGATTATATTACATCGATGCGAAAATCTAAGTAATAAAAATATATGATTTTTATAGTCATTGAAGGCATCAATTGCTATGGTTACTGGTAATCATTTAATTCATATTTGTGTTCCTATTGTATTCATTTTACCAGTTATTATTAAAAATATCAAAATATTTTTGTTCTTATTGTATCCATTTGACCAGTTATTATTAATAATTAAATATAGCAAAACAATATTTAATTCATAATTTACTATAAGTAAATCTTTATTTCGAGGTGATTGAAGCAGGAACATGAATAAATAAGTAAAATGTGTTCATATACATATAAGAAATTGTGAAGAGATTCAGTATTATTAGTATTTTTTTCTACGACACGACAGCGCGTAAACTAAGTTTTTACGTTCACAGTGCGTAATGTGATACTTTTTAGCACAAGTGCGTAATATGATACTTTTTAGCACAAGTGCGTAAAGTGATACTTTTTAGCACAAGTGCATAACGTGATACTTCTTAGCACAAGTGCGTAAAGTGGTACTTTTTTGCTCAAGTAAGTAAAGGGATACTTTACAGCACAAGTGCGTAAAGTGACACTTTTTAACACAAGTGCATATCGTGATACTTCTTAGCACAAGTGCGTAAAGTGATACCATTTAGCACAAGTGCGTAAAAACATCAGCTGTTCGTAAAATGAGTTTTACACAATTTTCATTGATTCACCTATTAAAAAAAGCTGTTTTAAGTAAATCTTTATTTCGAGGAGATTGAAGCAGGAATATGAATAATTAAGTAAAATAAGTTTCATACACATATATGCCATTGTGAAGAGATTCAGTATTATTAGTATTTTTTTCTACGACACGACAGTGCGTAAACTAAGTTTTTACGTTCACAGTGCGTAATGTGATACTTTTTTGCTCAAGTAAGTAAAGTGATACTTTACAGCATATGTGCGTAAAGTGACACTTTTTAGCACAAGTGCGTAAAGTGACACTTCTTAGCACAAAAGTGATACCATTTAGCACAAGTGCGTCATAGCTGTCAAGAGATTCAGTAGCATTACTATTTTTTTCTTCTACGACACGACAGTGCGTAAACTAAGTTTTTACGTTCACAGTGCGTAAAGTTATACTTTTTTGCTCAACTGAGTAAAGTGATACTTTACAGCACAAGTGCGTAAAGTGATACTTTTTAGCACAAGTGCGTAAAGTGATACTTTTTAGCTCAAGTGCGTAAATAAATCACCTGTGTTTAAAAACATCAGCTGTGCGTAAAATGAGTTTTACACATTTGTCATTCATTCACCAATTAAAAAAAACTGATTTTCATGATAGCTGTGAAGAGATTCAGTATCATTACTATTTTTTGTACACATTTGTCATTCATTCGCCCATAAAAAAAACTGTTCATTCACCAATTTAAAAAAGCTGTTTTCATAATAGCTGTCGTAGAAAAAACTTTTTGTGATACATTTTCGTAAAGTAGTGCTTTACGAACTTGTAGCATATATAAGTATGATCAACTTATCATTATAATTATTATATCATTATATTAATTATGATATAATTATGATATATTATCAATATATCATTATTATCAAATATCATTTTTATCAATGAATTCATATTATTGAGATGAATGATTTTGCACGTTCTACAAGTAATCAGAATTGAATATATTCCTTTCAACCATTAGACATGGCGCAATTATTACTAAAAATTTCTTTAATTGACGATGGTCGATTTTCGCTGCTTTAGCTAATTACCATCACCAAAGAGTGACCTACAATACTACCCTTATATCGCTTCTTTATTCTCCTTTCCTCTTGTACTTCATGGCTGTCGAGGCGCTCATTCTTATTATTATGGTATTATTATTTTTATTATTATAATTATATAATATGTAATTGCTGTATCTTCAGACGTCTAATATGCGAACAAGTTATATTGTTATTTCTCATTACTCATAATTACATGGAGAGGCACGTATCTATAGAACGTTATAAACGCAGACCATATTAATGTAATTAATTTGCAATTAGCAGGATAGTGCGCAACTAAATGGCAGCAATCAATGTAATAATATTTGTAATTGATTTTGTATCAGATCGAATTAATCAGACAGGAAGACATCAAAGTGTAACCTATTAATAGAAGCATCCAGTTACATTATTTTTACACTCACTGTTGCAACTTTAACATTCTATTGAGGGGAAGATAAAAATAATACCATTACACAAAAATTGATAATTAAAAAAATGTGTTAATTAATAATGAAATAAGATATACAAAAAAATGCTGTGATAATTATTTTTACGGATAATTTACTTATTAAGATAATGATAATAATTGGCACAATTGTTATGACCTGAATTATACCGAGTGATCATTTAAATTTTTGCTCTGGTTATCCATGGAAATTTATGCAGCTAATATGAAAGACGAGATCGGCGATCTCGCCTTTCTTATTGGCAAATAAAAATGATAATAAAAGAAAAACAGATATAAAAAAATAATACCCAGGGGAAGATTAAAAAAAACAATTACACAAATAAAAATTTATAATTAAAAATATGTGGTAATTTATTATGTAATAAGAAATAGAAATAAATGCTGTGGTAATTAATTTCACTGATAATTTACTTATTAAGGTAATGATAATAATTGGTACAATTGTTATTGCCTGAATTATACCGAGTGATCATTTAAATTTCCGCTCTTGTTATCCATGGAAATTTAACCAGCCAATAAGAAAGACGAGATCGGGGATTTCGTCTTTCTTATTGGCAAATAAAAAAGATAACAAAAGAAAAAAAATAACAAAAAATAATACTGTAATACAATTAAAAAAGGGTTAATTCATGATGATATAAGTTATACATACATGATGATTAATTTTACTGATAATTAATTTATAAATATAATGATAATAATTGGTACAATTGTTATTGCCTCAATTATACCGAGTGATCATTTAAATGTCAGCTCTGGTTATCCATGGAAATTTAAGCAGCTAATAAGAAAGACAAGATCGGTAATATCACCTTTCTTGTTGGTTGCTTAAATTTCCATGGATAACTAGAGCTGAAATATAAATGATCACTCTCTATATTTTATTATATAAATTATTGCCAACGCCGTACTTTTTTATGAAATTTTGTAGAATTCATTTTAAAATTTGTGGAGTTCAAAAGTTCAAAATGAAAATCAAATTTTAGATGCAATGACATCTGCCATACTTTTTATGAAGTTTGTAGAATTTATTTTGAAATTGGTTACAATTGTTATTGCCTGAATTATACCGAGTGATCATGTAAATGTCAGCTCGGATTATCCATGGAAATTTAAGCAGCTAATAAGAAAGACAAGATTAGTGATCTCACCTTTCTTATTGGCTGCTTAAATTTTCATGAATAACTAGAGCTGAAATTTAAATTATCGCTCTCTATATTTTATTATATAAATTATTGCCGACGTCGTACTTTTTTATGAAATTTTGTTGAAATCATTTTAAAATTTGTGGAATTCATAAGTTCAAAATGAAAATCAAATTTTAGATGCAATGACATCTGCCATACTTTTTATGAATTTTGTAGAATTTATTTTGAAATTGGTTACAATTGTTATTGCCTGAATTATACCGAGTGATCACGTAAATGTCAGCTCTGGTTATCCATGGGAATTTAAGCAGCCAATAAGAAAGACAAGATTGTTGATCTCGCCTTTCTTATTGGCTGCATAAATTTTCATGGATAACTAGAGCTGAAATTTAAATAATCACTCTCTATATTTTATTATATAAATTATTGCCAACGTCGTACTTTTTTATGAAATTTTGTAGAATTCATTTTAAAATTTGTCGAGTTCAAAAGTTCAAAATGAAAATCAAATTTTAGATGCAATGACATGTGCCATACTTTTTATGAATCTTGTAGAATTTATTTTGAAATTGGTTTCAATTGTTATTGCCTGAATTATACCGAGTGATCATGTAAATGTCAGCTCCGGTTATCCATGGAAATTTAAGCAGCTAATAAGAAAGACAAGATCGTTGATCTCGCCTTTGTTATTGGCTGCTTAAGTTTTCATGGATAACTAGAGCTGAAATTTAAATGATCACTCTCTATATTTTATTGTACAAATACTTGCCAACGTCGTACTTTTTTTTATGAAATTCTGATGCATTTTAAATGCATCATAAATGCATTTTAAAATTTGTGGAGTACAAAAGTTAAAAATGAAAATCAAATTTTAGATGCAATGACATCTGTCATACTTTTTATGAATTTTGTAGAATTTATTTTGAAATTGGTAGAAACTCAGCTTGAAATTCAGATTACATACAATGGCATATTATGGTTTTTTACAAGATTTTGACAATGTCATACTTAGTCTGACTAACTTATTCCCGTATCTGTGGTCCGTACTTGAGCATCAGCTCAACTCAAGTCGTATATTTGAGTCTTACTCAAGCTCAAGTACAGACTATAGAGACGGGCCCTAGCCATTACTTTATTAAATTTTGTTGAATTTATTTCCAAATTTGTAGGAATTTAAAATGAGATTCAAGTTTTAGATACTATAACACTTAAGTTTTTTTTTTAGTATTTTGTCAATGTCGTACAAGAGAATATAATACAGTAGATTTATAATTTATTATGAGTTCTATAACTATTTTTTTGAATATTTTTTCAAAATAAATTATGAATGTGACACTTAAAAAAATACATTTAAGAAAACAAAAAAATATGATTTACTCCAGCAGATTTTAAATGAAAAATTATTATCAAGTCGTATATTTGAGTCGAACTCAAGCTCAAGTACGGAGTATAGATAAGGGCCCTAGCCATTACTTTATTAAATTTTGTAGAATTTATTTCCAAATTTGTAGGAATTAAAAATGAAATTCAAGTTTTAGATACTATAACACTTAAGTTTTTTTTAGTCAGTTATTTTGTTAATGTCGTACAAGAGAATATAATACAGTAGATTTATAATTTATGACGAGTTCTATAATTATTATTTTGAATATTTTTTCAAAATAAATTATGAATGTGACACTTAAAAAAATACATTTAAGAAAACAAAAAAAATATGAATTACTCCAGCAAATTTTAAATGAAAAATTATTATCAAGTCGCATATTTGAGTCGAACTCAAGCTCAACTACGGACTATAGATACGGGCCCTAGCCATTACTTTATTAAATTTTGTAGCATTTATTTCCAAATTTGTAGGAATTTAAAATGAAATTCAAGTTTTAGATACTATAACACTTAAGTTTTTTTTAGTCAGTTATTTTGTCAAGTCGTACTAGAGAATATAATACAGTAGATTTATAATTTATGATGAGTTCTATAATTATTTTTTTGAATATTTTTTTCAAAATAAATTATGAATGTGACACTTTAAAAAATACATTAAAGAAAACAAAACAATATGATTTTCCTCCAGCAGATTTTAAATGAAAACTTATTATCTGCACATGCTCCAGACCAGATTTGCATATTAATCTCTTTTTAAATTGCAAAAATTTTTAGAATACAAAAAATGTGCAGCCATTTAAGCAGATTGCCCTTGCCCTTGCCCTATACCTATTTACATGCCCATGCCTACATCCATGCTAATGATTATTTAAATATTTATCCACACAGACAATCCACAATATTCCGATTCACTATATGAATTTTTTTTACGTACGAGCGGTGAACAGCGCAATGAATTTTAATCGCCCAATTCGAACAACAAAAAGCTTCCTGTTTTTTCGCCGGTCATTTGCATACACGGCAAAATTACGACGATATTAATTGCCCTGGCGCACGACGGAATTAAGTAAGACCGAGCGCATAATTAGGCCTGAAATTTCGTCAAGCACATTAACATATTTTTACCGGAATCGTATCTTGATATCAATAGCAATTAAATTGATAATTGGTACGTATTTTACGTTTCATGACCGTATCTTTTGTACGCAGCGCAAGAAAACGCTCAAAACGTTATGCAATATTCAGAGTTGAAATTGAAACCTTAATTATGCAATAATTTTACTTTCTAGATGTTTTTAAATTAATTTATTATAATTTTTTGCACTTAAATCGGCTAGGTTTTTTAGATATGATAACTAAAGTTAGCTGAAGAAGACTGACTTTGAAGGAAACTTAGCTACTTTGAAGGAAACTTAGCTACATTGAAGGAGTATGTAGCTTAAATCAAATTAGCTTAGATGATGAGTTCTATAATTATTTTTTTGAATAATTTTTCAAAATAAATTGTGACACAAAAAAATACATTTAAAAAAACAAAAAAATATGATTTGCTCCAGCAGATTTTAAATGAAAACTTATTATCTGCACATGCTCCAGACCAGATTTGCATATTAATCTCTTTTTAAATTGCAAAATTTAATATTCTTATTCTTTAATATTGATATTCTTCATTTTCATTACTTTATTACTTCATGACATACTTATATTAGATACTTCAATATAAAAGAGTATGTACTTCATTACATAAGAGTGCAGCTTCAAACAGTTATAATTAATAAATACTCATTGAGATTTGCTAAATATCACCAAATTTGTAGTTACAAAAGTTACGTTATACTATTTGAGGTTAGGTTAGGGTCGAAGTTGGTAATTGTCTTCTTACTTTCATTGTAATAACTGTTAAAAACACACCACCACCAAGAAATCAACATCACCACCACCATCACCATCACCAAAACCACCACCACCACCACCATCACCACCGCCATCACCACCATCACCACCACCATCACCATCATCACCACCATCATCACCACCAAATCACCAATATCACCAAATTTGTAGTTACAAAAGTTACGTTACGCTATTTTACCTTAGGTTAAGTTAAATTTGGTAATTGTCTTCAAGTTTGCATTATAATGACTGTTTAAAGGATACCACCACAAATACCACCAATATTGTAGTTACAAAAGTTACGTTACTTAGGTTAGGTTAGGTATATTTGGTAATAATCTTCAAATTTGCATTATAATAACTGTTTAACGGATATTTCTGCTTGAAGCAGCTCCAGCTAATGGTTTTAAAACTATTTATTATTAAATATCACTCAATTTATTCGTATTTCAATATTAAATTCTCATCCACAGTAAAGTTGGAAATTAAATTTTCATCGGAGCTAACTGATGACCAATAAAGACCGTCGATAGCGCGCGTAATAATGGACGGGTGGAAAATTGTTATTAAACGCGTTTCATCGCTCATATTTTATTGACGTGGTACGATGGGAGCCGATAAAATGGTGGCGTAAACGGGAGAGAGCAAACATCGTCTGCCGCATGAATAATGTATAGTTTCTGTTTACCAAAGTCCGGATGATTTAACACGGAAGCAACATCAATTTCTATCGAATCAATCGATTTTGTTCCGTCGTCTATAGAATACGAAGCATGAAATGCATTCCTAATATCATCTAATGACTGATTGAGTTTTAATTGCAGTAATTTAAGTTGCAGTGTATCGGTGTGGATGTAATTATGAAGCTTAAACGTTTGGAATAAATTTTTCAAAGCAGTTTTTTTTTAAATTCTGTAACAGTACTTAGTTGTTTAAATGTTTTTACAGCAGAAGTTTTTCAAATTATTTTTTTAACTGAATTGTGAATTGTGAAAATTGTGTATGACTCGACATCTGTCAAAATTTGTACTAAATGAGTAAGAAATCGTCCAAATTTGTGAAAAATTATTTGTTTATTTATTTCATCTTTCAAAATTTGTATGCACTTTTAAAAAGAAATATGGAAAAACACTTTACTTATTATTTTTAATGTATGTAAAAAATGAGGTTTTTTTCCCGTAAAATAAATAAATAAATTTCTTCATAATTTCCAGTTGAACTCTCATGAAAACAAAATATTTAATTGTGTTGTAATTTACTATGGTACAAACGTGTATCCCTTTTAAAAAGATGCGTCGATATTATTCTAACGATTATTATGTATAAATGAGCCAAATAACTATTATTCAAAAACCGTAGTAATATCAAAACGTCCCAAAAACGTTCCAACACAAAATTGCTAACAAAAAAATGTTCCGATTTCATGCTGACTTGCCACAGACTTGGTGGATTTATGACCAATTGGTTTCGTAATTTTCCTTTTTGCTAGGCGAATGGGGGCCTGAGGGCAGCCTTAAATGCGGTGGCGTGTCGCATGACGCACGAAAGACGTGAATCGGGGCCGCTTCCGATTACGCAAGAAGCAACATGAACATCAGTAGGTGAAGATGAGTTTCTTAACTGTCGCTTTCGCGCCTGCATGATGACCTTTTAACACATCGTAAATCAAAAGAACTACAAAAAAAACTTAAATGATTAAGATAAATATGCTATACAGAAGTCGTTTCGTTTATTCAGCGATATATGGTAACCAATTATAAATTAATTCTTCTATATAAACGTTATAGTAGGTAGTTATTTGCAAGTCGAATCCTAAATCAGAATTACTCATTTTTTCAGTTAGCAATTATTTATTTATTTCTCCTACAAAAAATGTCATGGTTGTTATTTGCAAGACGAATCTTAAACCTGTATTGCCCAATTTTCCTGTGTATTTGAGCAACATTCTTTACACTGGTAAAGTTGAAATTCCCAATTTTCCAATATATTTGAGCAACATTTTTTTACAGTGGCATTATGGTCAACGAAAGATTAAAATATAAAACCAGAATTTATCATTATTTAATATTACTTTCATTTACGAATCATGGAAATTTTGGAAATCGAGATTACTCCGGAATAATCCATTTTTGGGCCTTCGATATTCAAACAAAACGGTTTTAGAAGTAGTGTATGTGTGTATGTCTGTTAATTTTAAGATAATTGGAAGGTCCATTGATTTTTGAGTGAAATCCATCAAACGGAAGTGATAGTTTACTGAATCGGTTTGTCGCTCTTTTTGCAAATACATCAAAAACTATCATTGTCTGTTTGATTTTAAGAAAATTTGAAGGTCCATTGAGTTTTAAATGGAATCCATTAAACGGAAGTGGTAGTTTACTGGATAGGTTTGTTGCTTTTTTGCAAATACGTCAAAAACTTTGTTCCTTTTTTTTGCAAATCCATCAAAAACTCTGTTACTTTTTTGCAAATACATCACAAATTTTCATTGTCTGTTTGATTTTAAGAAAATTGGAAAGTTCCAATGATTTTTTAATGAAATCCATCAAACGGAAGTGGTATTAAAGTGATTATAAAAATTATGAATATTGCATCGATTGAAAATGATTTGTAATTTTTTTTAAATGTAAAATAAATCGTAAAATAATATAATGATTGTACAATAATAGCATTTTTATAGATCTGTACTTTTATGCAGATGTAATTTTTGATAAATTGTTTACAATTCGAAATTATTTATGGAGTGTTTTTTAAAGAGTTTTTTTTGTGAAATTATGATGGAAATTATAAATTTCAGGTATGTAGTTTGAAAATGATTTGTGAATTTAAAGATTAAGTATTTTGTGTAGAATTCTTTGAAAGCATTTATCAAGTGTTTTGGGAAACATTTAGGAATAAACACAGGAATTGAGCCATTGATTTGGAAAGTGAGGCAAGTCCATTAATTTTTTAAATTCAGATCAAAGGAATTCAGAGAGAAGTCCAGAAATACACAAGGAATGGTGTCCCTGGTATATTTCTGGACTGTTCTCGATTAAAAAAAAGGACTCGCCCCTCTTCCAAATCTAAAGCTCAATTATTGATGGAAGTTTAATCATATTTCATAAATTTTATGAAGTGATTTTCTATGTATTCTACAAAAATGACAAAAATATACAAAATTTTCAATGTTTTGTATGTTTGTTTTCTATTCAAAAGTTATAAAATACAATAGATTGATTTTCGGAAACTTCATTTTGCAAAACAAGAAAACTATTGGGAAATTATTGATGATTTTTTTTGTAATTTTTGACAAATTTGACGTATATTTTCAAGACTCTTCTATATACGATGCAAATCTAACAAAATTATACTAAATGTATTTCGTACGTTTTTTTTTATTCAAAAGTTATAAAACATATTACATTGTTTTTTTGTGGATAAAACTACGAGTATTTATACAAACTTCTTCATGAAAGTTGTTGCATACAAAGACCCCACTTAATTATTCCTGTTATTGCCATATCAAAATAAATGATGACTAAAGACAACTATCACAACCTGAGTAAAATGACTCGGCAACTTTCAAAAATTGTGTATGTGTATAATGACTGGACCTTTGTCAAAATTGGTGCTAAATGAGAATGCGTCTGTTTATGTGTATAATGGCTGGACATTTATCAAAATTCATGCTATAATTATCCAAATTATAGATTTTGCGAAAAATTATTTGATAAATTTTTGTAAATTAACTTGAAAACATTTTCATAAATTGTGTATGATTGGACATCTGTCAAAATTTGTGCTAAATGAGTTAGAAATCATCAAATAAAAAAAATAAAAAAATAGGTTAATTAATTCATCTTTCTAATTTTCTATGCACATTTAAAAAATTATGTAAAAAGACTAGAAAACTGAGTCAAATGGTTACTTGATACTTAACGAGACATAAGACATTTTCAAAAATTGTGTATGACTGCACATTTGTTAAAATGTATGCTAAATGAGTTAGAAATCGTCCAATTTTGCAAAAAAAAAGCTAGAAATCATCCAAATTTGCGAAAAATTATTTAGTCAAATATTTCATCTGTCAAAATTTGTACACATATTTAAAACATTGTGTACAAACGACTAGATAAGAAGGTAAAATGAGTACTAGGGTACTTAACGAGACTTGAGTCATTTTCAAAAATTGTGTATAACAGGACATCTATCAAAATTTGTGCTAAATGAGTCAGAAATTAGAAAGTTAGGAAAATTTGAGAAAAATTATTTCGTTAAATGTCTCATAGTTCCAAATTTGTGTACATATTTAAAAAAAAATTGTAAAACGACTACATAAATGAGTAAAATGATTACTTGAATACTTAACGAGACTAGAGTATTTTCAAAAAAATGTGTATGACTGTACATCTGTCAAAATTGTTCTAATGAGTTACAAATCATCTAAATTTGTGAAAAATTTTTAGGTTAATTATTTCATCTTCCAAATTCGTGTACACATTTAAAAAAATATGTAAAAAGACTAGAAAACTAAGTAAAATAGGTACTTGAATACTTCACGAGACTTGAACCATTTTCACAAATTTTGTATGACTGACATCTGTTAAAATGTTTGCTAACTGAGTTGTAAATTATCCAAATTGTCAAAAAATGTACTAAATGAGTTATGAATTATCGAAATTTGTCAAAAATTGTGTAAAGTAACTTGAAAACTATCCAAACTTTTCTACAGTGACTAGAAAACTCTGCATACCGAGTGTACTGACTTGACCACATGCAAAATCTGTGTAGACTGACTACAAGTGAAACAAGCCTAAATTTTGTCTCGATAAACTAGTCTGGCGATCAGATCAGACCAGAATACCGATATTTTGACGTATACTTGATTTTCAGACCAGAATACCAATATATTGGACTTACTTTGATTTTCAACCAGGATACCAATATATTGGAATTTGTTGTCTACCAATTCTACTGCAGAGTTTCATGAAGTATCTGCCTCATCAATTAAACGATATATATTGGACTTTATTTTGATTGTCAGACCAGAATTCCAATATGTTGGACTTAATTTGATTGTCAGATCAGAATGCCACAAGTAAGTCCATATTGGACTTACTTTGATTTTCAGACCAGAATACCCATATATTGCACTTACTTTTGATTTTTAGACCAGAATACTAATATTTCGTTTTTTTTTATATATCTATAGTACCAAAGGTATTTAAGTTAACTGCAGATGGTACAATTTTGCGACATTTATCTTTAGTTTCTCCTGAACTTTTGCCAATGATTCAATAATTTTCTGATCAGAATATCATCATTAAATTCCATTGCACGGAAATATTGCATTGTGAAGAATCCTAACCACCCTTCAATCAAAATAATAATAACAATTACACTCAAAGTATCAAACATGGAAGTTTCTGAAATGAAAATTAAAAAAATGTTACTCATCAGAAGTAAGAGTATTGATTCTTTTGTTGAAAAGTAAAAGATGTTAATCACAATTCCTGAACTTACATTTTTTTAAATGAACCATTTTAAATGAATATCCATTGAATATTTTTTAAATTATTTAGTTTATTTGAAATTTTAATAAAACTACTTCTTGGGATGGGTAAGACATTTTAAGGGATGGCTAAGAAAATTAAGTATATATTAATAATTAAATTAAAAGTCTTAATTATAATATCTGAAATGGGCAGTCGGTATAACTAATAGGAGTTTAATTTTAAAATTGCTGATTGTCTTATACTTCTGCTGGATTTGTTTAATTTCTCGTGAATACTTAATTTAAAAAATTAACAGTTAAAATGACAAAATTTATCTTATCTATCTACCTTATCTTATCTAGCTTTTTTTTTAAATTAATATGTATTGGGGACTTTTATGAATCATATTCCAAATAATAGTACTCCTTTTGATGAAAATTTCACGCAAAGTATCGAACATGGAAGTTTCGGAAATGAAAATTCTAAAATGCCAATCATCAGAAGTAAAAACAGTAAGTGCAAAACTTCAATAGTGATCACAAAGTTAGTACACTTTGACAAATGCTTAGAAAATAAATGCTTCAATCACTAACACGGAGACCTCTACAAATAATTATCAACAATTTTAACAATTCATATAAACCTTAGAAAATTGCAGAATATGGATGAAAAATCTGAAAACTGAAACAAGTTGTTTACATTGAAGTTAAAAGAGTATTTTTTTAATATCTGAGGATATTATAAAAAAATTACCAAGCAGTTAGGTAAATTTTATTAAACTCTCGGGAAATCATATAGTTTGTTTTTATTTAAAGATCCACCAGCGTCGCAATTTCTCTTGAAAATATTAGTGGCAACTCTGTTTAGTGTATTTGGTGTTTTTCGAAATTATCTAGTGAATTATCTATTAGAGATTTTTAATTTGACCAAGAGGTGGGGAAACTTTATAAAATCAACGGCCCATAAATAAGACTATTTTACCACCAAAAACTCTACATTTTAAACATTTGTCAACACAGCTTTTTGAGTTTCTTGGGCCAAATTTTTCTCGCGAAATTCTCCAGGAGCTGGTGATTTGGCCAATGGGGGTGAGTTTCATTGAGACCGGCGGTCCACCACGTCACGCCGAGGGGTTGCACGCAGCCCCCCTTCAAATCACGCGACCCCACGGCGGCGACGGCGTCGTGACCGCTCCCATTCCCATTCCCATTCCGGGCGCGATTCATGGTGTTCTCGTGAAGCATTATGCTAATACGTAACAGGTGCGCGAGGTGCAACGGTTCCTTCACGAAGGGTGCTCCTGTGACGGCCGTTGCATTTCGGGGACGAGGTAATCTCGACGGGCCCATCGCCAGAATCGATTATATCCACCGAATCGATTTGGAATATCGTAATTAAGAAACAGAGTTTAAGAGCAAATAATGAGCCGATTTTGAAAAGCGCTTATTAAGTGAAGTCTCAGCTGTAGCGTATGGTAATTCATAAGCAGACCGGTGTTCCCATGTTCTATCAATCAATCTAACTGAACGTATAAAGATGTACAGAAATCTGTACTTAACCTATAAGTTTTCCCAATAGAAAACAAAAAATGTCTAAAGCCCAATTATACGATCGTGGATTATTTTTGATCACGGTTCAGTTTCTAAAGATGCCATTGTATCCAAAGTAACTTAACTATGGTCAAAGATGATAAACGATTATACAACTAGATCTAAATGTGTCTTGTGTGTAGTCAAAACTACTCACGAAGTTTCGCGAGATTTGTTGCTGTGGGTATTCGATCATTTCTTGAACCGACGAGATCGCATACGATCGGCTGTTGTCGGGCTCACTGCTGACCCAAAATTACATACCCAATTAGGCTCGAACTTGTGCAGTCCTCGCCGTCGCCCAACGTGATGACAGTTTTATAGTTTCTTATTGAAAGCAGCTTCTCCAAGTATTTGGTCTTTCGAGTCTTTATCAAACAAACCGATTGGGGCGAACTTGTACCAGTAAGAATTCAGTGCAAATCTGATGGTAACGAATTCTTCGATTCTCGACCGTTCGGCTTCTGTTTGTTTTATTGCTCTTCGTTCACTTACCTTTCTTTAGTTGAGTGTGTGTTTATGTGTGTGTGTGTGTACGTGGCGGTGCCGGCTTCGACGTCCGCCCCGATTTAATCCCGGAGCGTCGCATTCCGGGAATTGCGTATAAATAAAGTACAGATAGTAATTTATGGCTCCGTCTCTAATATATTTTCCGTGTACGTTTCGCATGTCGCCTCGAAAAATTCCCCATAAACGAACGTCATAAAAATATTTTATTCGTGGCATTAAAAGTTATACACCCGGAGAGCCGGGGACCGCCATAACTCCCCGGGCCTCACCCCTGGCTGCTGCCTTATCTGATCGAAAAAATTTTAGGGGTCGTAATTAGAAACATTTTTGTGCGCACCCCCTTTGTACACACACAATCATGCATATTTATACTTATATTTTTATTTATATATTTGCGTATATATAGTTATATATAAGTAGTAATAGTAGTAACTTGTATATATGTGAGCGTGGAAACCGCGGCGGTTTGTGCGGCACGAAACCGATAATTTCGCGAAAATCGCGCCTAATGATACAGTAGCCACCCCTGAGCCTCTCCGGTCCGCGAATTTATTCGTGAGCCGCTAATCAGAGTCGGCCGTGCACTGTACTTTGCCTCGGAATCAACTGGAAAATTAACATTCGAGGCGATCCTCGTGGTCCGCATAATGCGTCTGCCGTCTGGGACTCTGCGGAACCGAGAACGCCCCCTCTAACCCACGAATTTAAGTATGATTCGGATGAACACTTGATTTACTTTAAGTGCAATTCGCGTTCGCTCGATCGCTACCAATTTGGACGGTGCCGAAATTTCTGCATAATCAAACCCACACAAACATGATTCAGAAACGCCAAACAGAATCGCCGAGACGTGCAATTTCATCGGAAACCACTTAATTTAAAAATCGCTCACAAATCAAACAGCGTGATTCTCGAAATTTGAGCTGTTGTACAAAGTTTCATCCATTTTGGTAGGAGTAATAGTATTGCATTATTTATGTTCATAAAAAATATTGGAAAATTCAGATATCTTGACAATAATTGACCCGAATCAGAAGCAAATAGAGATTGGAATTATCAAAACAATCAAATTTACTTTAAAAATATACAAAAACAAAGTTAGATAGATGCGGCACAAACAGAAACATCGAGACATGCAATATTGGAAAGTTCAGATATCTTGACAATAATTGACCCGAATCAGACGCAAACAGAGATTGGAATTATCAAAACAATCAAATTTACTTTCAAAATTATCAAAAATATACAAAAGACAAAGTTAGATAGATGCGGCACAAACAGAAACAGCAAGACATGCAATTTAATCGGAAAACACGTAAGTTAAAAATCGCTTACTAATCAAGCAACGTGATTCTCGAAATTTGGGCTGTTGTACAAAGTTTAATTCAATTTGGTACGAGTTTTGCATCAATTCTTTACAGCCATGTGCATACTGAACGTAGTAGCGTCTAAACTTTAGTGGATACTAAACCTAGAGAGAGTATCTAGAGAGTAACCGTATCTAACTTTAGAGAGTACATCACAGAATGTAATTTATGCAGGATAAATCTGATTTATGGAGTAGTAGTAGGAATTATGATTATTATTATTAGCATTAGAAGCTACTAAGTTTTAGTGGCTACTAAGTGGCTACTGAAGTGACTTGCATATATACGTTAGTGTTTATAGTACATTTTACAAACTTTCATTGCGGTTTAAAACATTTTGGGGTATTTAAAAGTGTGATTTAATTGTGATTTAATTTTGTACACAAATATACGAATATTTATTAAAAATGTCTAAAGTCTCGTCATAATGTATTTAAAAATGTGATTTAATTGTGATTTAATTTTGTACACAAGTATATGAAGTACGAATTAATTTTGTACACAAGTATATGAATATTTATTAAAACTTTCAAAAGTCTTGTCATAATGTATTTAAAAATGTGATTTTATTGTGATTTAATTTTGTACACAAGTATATAAATATTTATAAAAAAATTCTAAAGTAAATTTATAGGAACTTAAAAAATTCCTATCTATATTTATTTATAACTTTTAAACTCTTATCATAAATAATCTCTTACTGGTATTTCTGTCGACACATAACTCCAAAAATTTAATTATTCGACGAGAATCGAATGACTAGTTATCTGCTTAAAACCTTTACTTTCATTATATTCACAAATAAATTTAACAGTTTTAATATTAGACAAGAACCAAATCCACGACTATCTACTACTAATTTGCCATAACTTAAAAAGTTCTTATGTATATTTATTAACAATTTTTAAACTCCTGTCATAAATAATC
This sequence comes from Othius punctulatus, assembly GCA_951805005.1. Lineage (NCBI taxonomy): Eukaryota > Metazoa > Arthropoda > Insecta > Coleoptera > Staphylinidae > Othius > Othius punctulatus. Next base: position 22,302,827 of record OX638143.1, read on the forward strand.
TCTGAATGGTATCTCTGTCGACACATAACTTCAAAAATTTTATTATTCTATGAGAATCGAATGACTTGTTATCTGCTTAAAACCTTTACGAGACGAGAACCAAATCCACGACTATCTACTACTAATTTGCCATAACTTAAAAAGTTATTATGTATATTTATTTATAATTTTTAAACTCCTATCATAAATAATCTTTGAATGGTATTTCTGTCGACACATAACTTCAAAAATTTTATTATTCGATGAGAATCGAATGACTAGTAATCTGCTTAAAACCTTTACTTTAATTATATTCACAAAGAAATTCAACAATTTTAATATTAGACGAGAACCAAATCCACGACTATCTACAATAATTTGCCATAATTTAAAAAGTTCCTATGTATATTTATTTATAATTTTTAAACTCCTATCATAAATAATCTGTTAATGGTATTTCTGTCGACACATAACTTCAAAAATTTTATTATTCGACGAGAATCGAATGACTAGTTATCAGCTTAAAACCTTTACTTTCATTATATTCACAAAGAAATTCGACCTCGTCTATTTTAATATTAGACGAGAACCAAATCCACGACTATCTACTACTAATTTGCCATAACTTACTATGCCACTCGTGTACCTAAATATAAAATTGTGGTTCACACCACAGTCTAAACTTGTACTAAAATCAGATAACTGAACATGATAATGAATTATCTGATAATCATTTTTTTTCATGTAGCTATGAATGTATACATAGTTTTTTTAGTACTGAATCAGGGAGTCTCTGGATGGTGTGGCGACATTTCCGGTGCATGGTTGGGGACGCCGGGCGTCGTGTTTTAGTTAGGCCGGCGCCCGCGACGTGGCGTCCACGTGGGCGTGTCCCCGGCGTCGCGACGACCCTTCCCGGCAACCATTTTGCATCCAGACAAGAGGGTGCAAAGACCAGGGATTATTAAAGAACAGAGAACAGAGTACATTGAGCGCCCGTACGTTAAAAAATCATTTACAAATCAAACAACTTATTTTTAATGGCTGAAATTTTTCGTCTGTATAATAGGCCAACTGTCATATTAGAGTAGTTACACTCATAATCTAGAACAGAAAATTCACAGTACAATTCACAGTACGTCTATTAATGCATCCTATCTCATTCTTACGAATACTTTTTGAAACTCTTCAGAGACTTGATTCGCAACTTTTTGGTATTAGTTTCTACTGTTTCTTCTATGACAACAAGACAGGTTCTTAAAAAAATTATGAATTTTGCATCGATCGAAATGAATTTGTGATTTTTTTGGTAATAATTTAAATAGAATAATAGAATTTTTATAAATCTAAACATTTTCTCACATGTAATTTTTGATAAATTGTTATTTAGGAAGTTTTATCAAATTGTCATGGAAATGATACTTGATAAATGATAATCATTTGTGATTAATGTAAAAATAATTTGTGAATTTTCAGATGAAGTGTTTTGTGTAGACTTATTCAACTCTTCCAAATTATTTAAATAATGTGTTTTTAAAACGTTATTTTGGACAAAAAACTATTGGGAATTATTGATGGCATTTTTAGCAAGTTTTGATATATTTGAGAAAATTACTTTTCCATAAAGTTGTACATATAAATGTGACAAAAATGCAAAATTTAGAAAAAAAAATGAAGTTTGTTTTCTATTGAAAATTCATAAAAAAATATTATATTGCTTTACTTTTAAACTCAACGAGTTATTATGCAAACTTCTTCAAGAATGTTGTTGCATACAATGCCCTGAATTATTTATTCCCGTTTTTGTCAGATCAAAGAAAAGATGATTAAAGTGTGAAGAATAAATCAAAATTACAAGCAACGTAAAGTATCGTACTGGGAAGTTTCTGAAATGAAAATTCAAAAGTATCAAAAATCAGATGTATGTTCTTTTGTTCTTTTGGTGAATACTGAAAGTTAAAAAGATGGCAATCACAATTTTTGAATTAACATTATTTTTAATTCAGATGTTCACTGAATATTTTTGAAATCATTTGGCTAGTTAGTTTACTGGATATTTTAATGAAACTTGTAATTTAAAAAATATTCGTTACGATGGGATAAATTTAATAGTGTTAAATTCTAGTCTCGGTGGTTACCCCTTGGTGAAACGTATTTGATTTAAAGGAATAGTGAAACACTTGGTTGAGTTTCACTGAAAAGTGTTAATTAAAAATATCTGAAATTGACAGTAGGTATAGCTGGTATAAATAAAAAAAATGCAAAATGATTTTTAAAACAAGTACTTATATGAAATTTACAGCATAACTGATATAATCTGTAAAATTTGCAAGATGATTTTGTTAGTTTTTGTTCCATTTTGTCATTTGAAAAAAACCCAGTTGAAATGATAAAATTAAGGTTGTTTTTAATTTGTGTGTATTGAGCGTTTTTATTAAAAATATTCCAAAACACATCTTGCTCCTTTTGATGAATTGAAGAAAATAAAAAAATGTAAATGAAAGTATCTGACATTTACAGTATAACTTAAAAAACACAAGAATATACAAGATGATTTTGCTGCGTTTACTTTTATGTGAATACTGAAAATATAACTTCAAATGTTTGGTACACAGTTTTCAATATAACTAATAATATGTAAAAAAATATACCAATGATTGTTCTTTATTTCTGTTAATTAAAACTAATAGCTCATACATATCAATTTAAATTTTCTGCATTTTGTTTTGTTTTGAATTATTATATTTCATGGTATATCTTTTTGAGTAATTAAAAGATTTTAGAATATATCTACCGAAAATTTATTAACATTTTTTTTCTCAAGATTTTGCAATCATTCAGCTTAAATACCAGAAAATATTTATAATATTAGTTAATAACAACAACAACAATAACTATTTACAAAAATGACCTCAGATTTTTATGCGATTCTTGCTAAAATAAATGTCATGATTTTACTACACAAAATTGGATTGCATCGTTTTCTAAACTCAAGGAACAAATATTGGACTTGAAGAAGTTATGAGAAGAAAACTCAGCATTTTCAGTTTCTGTATCAGAAACCTTTGGAAGTATTAAGAAAAATATGATATGAGGAGTTAATTTGAGTTCATAAGGAGAAGATTTGATTTGATTTGATGTAGGTTGAGAAGAAGTCTAGTTTTGAGAAGAAATCCAACCTTTTCACTTTCTGTATCAGAAATCGCCTCGGAAGTATTGACGAAATTATAAGAGATATGTTTTTGATATTTGATATTCAATCCTTCTCTTTCTCGACTCAAATTTTGTGGATTTCATCGTCTTCTTAAATCGAGGAACAAATAATGGATTTCATTGCCCTCTCTCACCTCCTCATATTTTTATTGAATATCAAATATCAAAAACGTATCTCTTATATTTTCGTGAAGACTTTCCGGGCGATGTCTGATACAGAAACTGAAAATTCTGGATTTTCTTCTCAAAACTAGACTTATTTTCAAATCAAATCAAATCTTCTCTTTCTGAACTCAAATTTAATCGATTTAATCGTATTTTAAACTCAGGATCAAATATTGAATTTCATGGCCCTTTCTCAACTCCTCATATTTTTCTCAAGACTTTCCAAACGATTTGTGAAACAGTGAAACTGAAAATGCAGATTTTTTCTTCTCAAAATGGACTTCTCAACTACTAAAATCAAATCAAATCTTGTCTTTCTTAACTTGAATTTCATCGATTTCAACGTCTTCTACACTTAAGGAACAAATGTTCGATGTCATGGCCCTTTCTCAACTCCTCATATTTGTCTTAACACTTTCCAGGCGATTTCTGATAGAGAAACTGAAAATGCTAGTTTTTATTCTCAGAAAGGCACTTCCTATCAACTCAAATCAAATCAAATCTCCTCTTTATAAACTCGAATTTCATCGATTTCAACGTCTTCAACACTCAAGGAACAAATGTTGGATTTCATGGCCCTTTCTCAACTTCTCATATTTTCTCAACACTTTCCAAGCGATTTATGATGGTGAAACTGAAAATGCTAGATTTTCTTCTCAAAAATGAACTTCTTATCAACTTAAATAAAATCAAATATTCTCCTTCTCAACTCAAATTGCATCGATTGTATTCTAAACTCAAGGAACAAATATTTTATTTCATGGCCCTTCCATAACTTCTCTTATTTTGCTCAAGACTTTTCAAGCGATTTCTGATGGTGAAACTGAAAATGCTGGATTTTCTTCTCGAAACTGAACTACTTCTCAACTCAAATTTAATCGATTTCAACGTCTTCTACACTCAAGGAATAAATATTTGATTTCATAGCCCTTTCTCAACGTCTCATATTTTTATCAAGACTTTCCAAGCGTGATGGTGAAACTGAAAATGCAGATTTGTCTTTACAACTCAAATCAAATCAAGTCGTCTTCTCAACTCAAATTTAATCGTCTTCTAAACTCAAAGAACAAATGTTGGATTTCATAGCCTTTTCAAAACTCTTCAAATTTTGCTCAAGAGTTTCCAAGTGATTTCTGATGAGGAATCAAAATAGTGTTTTTTTCTTCTCAAAATTGTATTCCATAGCCTTCTCAACTCAAATATATAAAAATAACAAATATCTCCATTATTTCTCAAGATTTTCAAGTGATTATTGCTGGAATAGCTGAATATAGCGATTAATATATATGTGATGATTGCCTTCTAAAATAAAATATAGTATAAAATATCAAAAAATAAACCCCTACCTTTATTTCAATTTCAAGTGATTACTTCTGTGTAACTGACAAATTTCTGCTAAAAATTGGATGGATTGGTCCAATCTTTGATAAGGCATTTGCATTTCTAATAAATATACCTACTGTGTACTATCAAATGAAATATCTTAAAAAAATACCGTTTGCAGCATTATAAACTTAATATAATTATTACCTACACATTACTATACAAGAAATCTGAAATGAATATAATGACAAACAAAATGAAAATTGATCAAAAATTATAGAGGAAGCAAAAATCAAATTATGTAAGCAAGTCTCATTTCATTGTATCATTTATTAGTATTATGAATTTATGGCTCTAAATAGAGTATTATATTGTCATTGTAGGATAACATACATATTCACTTTCAGGTATTACAGTACTTATACAGTTACATTAGTCAGTGTTAGTTTTGTTTGATTCAATTAATGTTTTTTTTGCCTGATGATATTGGAGGATGATTACTCAATTAGCATGTTGATAGCAATACTGGGGACATCTGTATGTTTTGTTAAGATTTTTCGATATGATTTTACGAGTTTTGTAACGGTTTGGTGGTGTGATAGTTGCAGAGGCACCTGGCCTGTCGGCTTATCAATCGCTCGCATAAACTTTGCATACTGCATATTAGTTTTTGAAAACTTCCCTTTATCGACGTTTAATTATGTCATCAGCGCGACGTTTCGCATTGCCAGCGGTCGTAAAATTACCTGAGCGTCCGTTACACGAATTCCGTTGGCCGCGATCTGTCGCCGCGGTTCATCGGGTGGCGCGTTGGGCACGCAATTAGGGCCGCATAAAACGCGAATTTTACGTCCGAGGAGCGCCGCAAGACGCCGTCAGCATTTTAATATTCGAAATTAATACGCTATCTGGCCATCGCGTCGATGGACATTATATGAAATTGCGGGATCGCGCCACTGTGATAACGCCAAATATAGATTTCGCGAGGACGAGGAGAGGCTCGGGGCGGACGTCAGCTGCTTCGGCTCGTTAATTCCGTCGCCAGGTGTCACAGCTGCTTCTACGCCTCGCATCTCGCCAATTAATGCCGGCAATTAATAAAACTAAGAAAACGCGGCTGCAGATGCGGCTAGCCCGCTGGGCGCGAAATCAATGCGGCGCGTCGCGCCGCGTCGCGACGCGCCGCATCGACTGTCGCACCGGCCGGATTAATGGCACAGCGCCGGAACGCCGCGAATTTAAATTTATAATTACGCCTCCTTAATCGCCTATACATGTATGCAAAACGATCCAATCAAAATATATTAAATACAAAATTAAAAGTTCGTATCTGCAGCGCAATTTAGATAAGGGAATAACGCTGTTATGCATATGCAATTTCTTTATTATATCGCGCGCAGGTATTTGCAGGAGACGGGATACTGAGCCGGGATCGGGGATATTTATGGGGAACGTACCACTATCGCGCGATAAAATGCTCGAGCAGGACCCTAAGAACACTTTCTACAAATCCGGCGGCATACGCACGCACTTGTATTCATATTTATTTACTTTGCATAACACTGCACACAGGGCCGGCTCTAGTATCCAACATTCCCCATTATTTCCCCCCTGGAATGAGAAATTTCAAATTAATAATTGCCGAAATCTCTGGAAATCCAGAGAAATTTATAGAAGATAAATTAGAAATGAAAAATGTAAAAATAAATAAATAAAAATATTTTCAAAATATTGAATTTATTTCAAAGGTGAAAGCATACTGTCAATTATAATTAACAGAAAATAATTAATGATAACATACGTGTCTTAAAAAAAATCCATTTAAAGCATGAAATGAAGATAATGACAAGAAAATGAAAATTGATCAAAATTTATAGAGGACGCAAAAATCATTTTATTTAAAGAAGTCTCATTTCATTTCGTTATTTATTAGTATTATGACTCTGAATAGAGTATTACATTGTCATTGTAGGATAACATACATATTCACATTCAGGTATTACAGTACTTATACAGCTACATTAGTCACTTTCTTGGTTTTGTTCTGATTTAATTAATGATTGAATGAAGCTCATTTTCGATATCTGATCAAATTACTTTTTTCATTTTTAATCTTTATCGTGTTTAAATTTTGCCAGAAAGGTGGCAACATTTTTAGAAGGTGGCAACATTTTTAGATTGATTGTCAAAATGTCTGACAAAAACAGGAACTTTGCTAAACTCTCTTTTGATTTTACATACTGCATCAAGTATCTAATAGTTTTAAAGAAAAATATTTAAACAAAAATAAAAATAAATCAAATTCAGTAGATGAAAATAAAAAAGAATTAAATTCAGATATTTAATTTATAATTTTATCATATACTATATTTAATGAAAAATAACAATAATTTTTATCACAAAATCCTAACTACAGTCCATACATTAACACCAAAGCAGACTAAATTAAGAGATAATAGTAGAATCATATCTTTTGCCAGAAAGGTGGCAACATTTTTAGAATGATTGTCAAAATGTCTGAAAAAAACAGGAAATTTGCTAAACTCCCTTTTGATTTTACATACTGCAACAAGTATCTAATAGTTTTAAAGAAAAAATATTTAAACAAAAATAAAAATAAATCAAATTCAGTAGATGAATATAAATAACTCAGTCCATTCATTAACACCAAAACAGACTAAACTAATAGATAATAGTAGAATCAGAGATTGTACTTAATAAATTAGATGATAAATCTGATTACAAGTGCAGAAATAGCTAAGATTTTAAAATCGAAACCACTAAAATCAAATTCATCAAAACACACATCAGATTTTCCAAAATGTCTAAAAATCTGCAGTAATTTTACCGAAATGTCTGTAAATTTCCAGTAATCATTTTCAAAATGTCAGAAAATTATCAAAACTAGTTAAAACTGGCGAAATTTCTGGAAATTTACAGACATTTTGGTAAAATTACTGCCCTTATTACGACTTTAAGGGTATCCAAATGTCGTAAATATTTTAAATTGCAATTTTAAAACCATTTCTTAAAATGGTTGGTTTGTTTAAATGATTAGAAATCATCATTTCAAAATATTTCATTAAAATTAAATAATAATTTTATGTTTATATGAACTTTTTGACTTTGATCTAGCTAAAATACTGGCAATTTTCTGATATTTTGAAAATGATTAGTGCCAATTTTCAACATTTAAGCAATTAATTCTGGCAATTTACAGACATTTTGGTCAAATAACTGCCGATTTTAAGACATTTTGGTACCCTTATAACATAAAATTTAAAGAAAATATATTAAACTCCCAAATCAAGATACCACAATATTCCAAAATCGGCCGTAATTCTGCTAAAACGTCTGTTAAGTTGTTATAATCATTGTCAAAATGTCTCAAAGTCTCCAGTAAATTTTCCAAGATATATAATTTTTTTTATCAAACAAAAATTGCAATTATTGCCTTAATTGCAATTTGGCATATCATTTTTTTAAATATTTCATTAAAATTATTAGTAGTCTTCGAAAATTGTTACAGCATTTAAAATCTATGACATTTTAGCAAAATTACTGATTATTTTCAGACATTTTGCCAATTGATTCTGGAAATTTACATACATTTTGATCAAAGTATTGCCATGTTAAACACAGTTTGGTACCCTTAATTGAAATTTTAAAACATTTTGCTAAGATTGTTAACTTAAAATGATTAGAAATCATCATTTTCATCAGGGTTGGAATAAATCATTCTATTTTGTCTCAAAACATTTTGTTATATTGTTAACTTAAAATGATTAGAAATCATCATTTTCATCAGGGCTGGAATAAATCATGATTTAAAAAAAAGTTAAAAATCAATCATTTTAAAATTTTAAAAAATCATGATTTATACGATTTCTTCATTTTATATTTCTGATCAGATTTTGCCTGATTTTATATGATTTATATCAATTGATTTACATCACGATTTAAATTATACGATTTTTTTAATAAATTCTTAATTTTGAACAAGAGTTAATGATCGGTCTATCTGTACCATGTGATGGACCAAGAAATGGAAGAGAAGAAAACAATTTTACATATATACAATTATCTAATTTAAAACATACTAACTCTGTAGTTACATTAAAGTTTTCATTGTTCACCTATTGGAATGCACAAACACTGCAAAAACAATAATTATTCTTTTTAAACTTATTTTTTATTAAAATCAATGTTTTTTCTAAAACAGTCAATTTAAATCAATTGATTTAAATCACACAACCCTGATTTTAATATATTTAATTAAAATTATTATCTGTTTTCGGATATTGTTGCCGCATTTAATAAGTAGTAAGAGTTTCGAATAATAAGTCTAGAAGTAAAACGTTTCAAGTGCATTTTTGGTTGTTCTGAGATAAATGGCTTTAAAGTTAATTTGAATTTATAAACTCCAGGAATAAGTTTAGAAAAGTATGTTGGTATTTTAGACTAAAACCCTTTTACTTCTAGACCCCTCAATTATTTTCAGACATTTTAACAATTATTTCTGGCAATTTACAGACATTTTGATGAAATTTCATTAAATACAGTATTTTTATTAGGAGTTAAATACATTTTGGCGTCCTTAATTGCAATTTGAAAATTTTTTGTTAAAATTGTTAGTTTAAACAATGATTATAAATCATCATTTTAATATATTTCATTAAAATTGTTAGCAGTCTTCGGAAATTATTGCAGAATTTAATGTCTATGACATTTTTTTTAAATTACTGGTTGTTTTCAGACATTCTGATAATCATTGCTAAACATGTTGAGACTTTTCTGGCAAAATATAAAAAGTTTATCACCAAAACTACCGAAATTTCAACAACTATGAATTTTTTGTAGAAGAATAATGTAAGTATCAAATTGTATTTGTAGATAATTTCGTAATAAAAATATTGGTTCAAGGTAATAGAAAACAAAAAGGGAAATGTTTGCAAGCTATTTGTATTTTTTTTAATTTCAGCAAAATTAGTGACCATTTTTTTTACTTTTAACATTTATTGCTCATAATTTTCAGACGTTTTGGCAATACATAGCAACAGTTCAAGTGTAACCTTGTCAAAATATCAAAAATTTATAACTATTTTGTTTAATAAAAAAATTGATGATATATCTTAGAAAATTTACTGACAACTTTCAGGCATTTCGACAATGATTATAGCAATAATAACTTAACAGACGTTTTCGCATAATTACAGCCGATTTTGGGATAGTGTGTTATCTTGATTTGGAATTTTAACATATTTTCTTTATATTATATATTAGCAATCTTCAGAAATCTTTGCAACATTCCAATTTTATGGACACAATTTTCTGACAATTTGACCATTATTACTGGCAAGTTTTAGATACGTATTTGTTAATAAGTATCTGATAAGTAATAAAAACCCATACTTGTCATTGCACATTTGAGAATAAAATCAAATCCTGCAAATTTGGAGACACTTTGGTAAAATTTCTGCTGATTTTAAGACATTTTGGTAGCTACTGGCGTTTTTCTGACATTTTGACTATAATTACTGACAAGGTTCAGATATTTTGGTAAAAATCTTGCAAGACTATAATAGACATTACTTAGTCATTATAATCAACAATAAGAAAAATGTACCTACCTACATATTTCCTAGATAAATTAACTGAAAATTTTAAAAAAAGGAGTCAATATAATAGTCATTACAGACTTATTGAGTTAGACTATAATAGACATTACACGGTCATTATAATCAACAATAAGGAAAATGAACCTACTTACATATTTCTGCTTAATTTATTCTTTGTTCATAAAATTGCTTTTTTAAAACTACATAGATCTTTGTCTTGTTTCTTCTTCGTCTTGGGTCTAGATCCGGCCCTGCAGACGCGCAAAAACAAACGCGCATATGCGTTTTATGCGGAAACTACGCACGCCAGGAAGCGACACGCGTCACGAGAAACGCATTAATTAAGCAACGCGAGCAATTGCGCTTATTAAGCGCCCAATGATGGTGCAGTAATTTGCCGAACGGCCAATTGCAGGGCGCGTTCAATTAAGTTGTGCTGTCAATCAGTGGATTCCGGGACGATTTATTCGGCACATGTCGGTCGTAAATTCGCCAGTCCGTGGTGCACCTGACGTATCAATCCCAAGAACGCAAGATGCAAGATAAAAAAATTATACACACCGCAAGAAAAAAAACGAACAAGTAATTAATACCTCGCTATCGCTTGCAAAAATCGATTGGCGAAATAAATAAACACCTATTTGCTTACAGGCTGCATGAGAGTATCGCACACCACACACACATTACATATTACACACATCATACACATATCACACATAAGCTCGACATTGATAAAAAATGGGCCACTGTGTAGGTACCTAAACTACCTAATTATCATTTTATTAGCACTTTCTGGGACAAAAATTAAATAAACAGAAAAATCTGAAAGTTATTTTCAAAACTTTCCAATATTTTGAAAATTTTCTAAAATTCTAAAATTACATTACCTAGTTTATAGTACGTAGAACAACATTTGTGTCATTACGTTGACAGTTGTTCAATTTGCAAGTCATCAATTAAATTGAGCCTGTAGTAAGTTTTCGTCTTTGCAATATTTTGTAGTAACACCTAACTAAATACGTAATTACTTGATTGTAATTTCATTTTAATTTCATAATTCACATATCGAAAGAAGTTTAAAAAAAATTGTTATTGGATAATATTTTAGAAAAAAATCCTCTGCTTTTATTTTTTTAAGTCTTCATATGAGTAGATTCTGCAGTATTCGATTTTTCAATAGTTTGAAGTAACATGTATATAAATACATAATTACATACTTCATTGGCGATTTTTTTTACAATATCATTTGTTAATGATCTGGATTACAAATTCCAGAAGCAGTTTTCAAAAATTTGTATTTGCAAAGAAATAGTTTGCTGTTATGTAACATGGTGCTGGAGATCCTATGCTACATGAAGCGACGAACCCTCACCAACCTCAAACCATAGTATTTATTAGTTTATTTAAATACGTGATTGTCGGCTTAGCTTAGCAACCGTCAAGGGTTTGTTATGTTGCTTAAGGTCCTAGGTTCGTATCCTACTGATTTGTAATAATAATAGCATTAATAATTGGTAGTATTAATATTAATAATGATCCTTGTATTCAACAATATATGTCTGTATTGGTTATGTGGTTTAATGTCAGCAAACTATTTTGTACAACGTTTGTAACTGTGGTACCGTATTACATCGTTGGTAATTGAAGCTGTAAATTAATAATTAGCTTCCAGGAATTATTTGCTAGGATACCGTGGCTTGTTCGGTTGTCGTTATTAAGTAACATTATTCGCACACTAAATTGGCGCTTAAGTCATTACTCGCTTGTAAAAATAATTCCGAGTGCAAATTGCGTGACAAGACGGGCGCGAAATTGAGAGTCGCCGAAAGTGGCTGCTCCAATTTTAAGCCGGATTATTCGGGAAGCCCGGTGCTCCGTGAAGACATAAATAAGGACGTTAATTACATTTCAATTTTATGACCAAATTTAACGATGCGGTTTCACTCGATATTCATTACGTGGAGCGTTCTGCAAGGAGTCACCAAGCAGTTGATGAAGTCATTATAAAATGCCCTTGATTATTTTTATTTTTCACAACAGTCTCCAATTAATATTAAAAATTTCTCCGTGCGCTTCAGAAAAGTTTGAATCGAAATAATATGCAAACCATGAACTAGTTATATTAATATACTAGGTATGTTGTTAGATCCATTCTAAGTATGAAGGTTTAGAAGGTTGGTGGGGTTTTTGCACTCTCAGATTATTTAAATAAATTTACTGATAAATGTGTTTAAAAAATTGTATAAATTGTGAAACCAGTCAAGGTATACAAAAAAATAGTTATATTGCCATATAACGTTAAGAGATTTATTTGAAGGGATTTGACAAGACATTTATGAAATGAAAAAAAGGTTCAAAATATGTGGCTCATCTCTAAGTTCAAAAATATCATAAACGCATGAAAAGAGACGAAAAACCAAGAACGAGTTGCATTATTGTTGTCCTGGAATGGCAATTACAGCTACGATACGTTATTTCTACGATAAAATTAAAGATTATTAAAATTTTGTTTCACTTTTGGTTGAAAGCAACTTACCTTGCCAAAATTTGATTAACACAAGACATTAACATTACAACATTTTTTTTTTAAAGCCACTTACAGTCGGTCTTTTAGTTTGGGTATTAGTTATCTGCCGAATTAACTTGCCCAGCTTCAGTATCAGATTAGGAAATACATCATTGAATTGCTAATCTCGCTAAGGGCAGCTCAAACTGTCTGATAGCTATTCGCAACTTTCGCTGTCTATCCATCTAAGATTAAAGTTGAACATTGACGGAAAAACAAAATTAGTCGCTACTCTTATATATTACCAACAAAGTTGCCAATCAGGTCCTTTTATTCGCTGGAAAATTTATGAAAACTCTTTCTTTAATTTTGATCATTTCAAAATATCGGGATAATCTTCCGAGATAATCTTGAAAATTTGTTCAATGGCTAAAATTAGGGTTTCTATAAACTTGTAGACTAGCTTTGTAAATATTCCTAGTTGCAATTATTAGATTGAAATTATTTTTCCGCCCGCTTTGTTAACTTTTCATAATTTAAGATGGATTATCCATAAAATATGGCTCTATACGCTTTAACAAAAAAAAATAATAGGTTTAATACACTAAACTGATACATTTTATATAGTTTTTGCAAAATTCCATTCCAAGCCTGCTTTTTTTGTTTTCAAATTATTATTAGTTTCTTAGATATTCTACAATTTTTCAGTGATTTCAGAATTCTTAGAAAATTGAACCGCTCAATTTTGTATGGCTAATATTTGCAAATTTGTGCAGGATTTTTGAAAATCCCTAATTAAAAAACCACAAAGTTAAGCCCTTTTTTGTCTATTTTGTAAGTCAGCTATATAAAATTTAAAAGTTAAATTAATTTACATTGTAAACTATAAATTTTAAAGTTGGAATCATTAAGATTGCATTCTATAAATTACTGATTATTGAAAATTCTTAATCCCTAATTGAAGACCATAAATTTGAGCCCTTTCATCTATTTTGTATGTCAGCTGTGTAAAATTTAAAAGTTTAAATAATTTATATTGCAAACTATATCTTTGAAAGTTGGAATAATTCAGATTGCATTGTATAAATTACTGATTTTTTGAAAATCCCTAATTTTAAAGACCACAAATTTGAGCCCTTTTATCTATTTTGTATGTCAGCTGTGTAAAATTTAAAATTTAAAATAATTTATATTGCAAATTATAACTTTGAAAGTTGGAAAAATTCGGATTGCTTTCTATAAATTACTGATTTTGGAAAATCCCTAATTTTAAAGAGCACAAATTTGTAAGTTTTCATCAATTTTGTAAGTCCGCTGTATAAAATTTTAATGTTAAAATAATTTTCATTGCAATCTATAAAGTAAGGATTTTTGAAAGTCCCTAATTTTAGACCACAAATTTGTCAAGTCAGTCACAAGTCAGCTGTGTACAATTTAAAAGTTAAAATAATTTACGTTGCAAACTATAAATTAGACAGTTGGAATAATTTACATTGCAATCTTTAAATTAGGGATTTTTTACCTTAATTTTGTATGTCGGCTTTGTTAAATTACAAACTAGATTTTTGGATTTTATTTAGTTCACTTTGTTACCTTAGTTGTTGTTAGTCTCCAGTTTTATTTTATTTTCAAAAATATACAGAATCGTCTATGCATTGATTTCATATTTTTTCATAGCATCAAAAATCTTTCTTTTGCTCAACTTTACGAACCAGCAATTAAGTTTAAAAGACCCCAAATTTAGATTGTATTAACAAATTATTTCGTTTTAAACTATAAAAATAGAAATTTGTTTGGATTCATCGGTCTGATTTGTAAGTACAATTTCAAAGTTAGAGTTTTTTGGATTTTGATTATTTTTCATAGCCTCAAAAATCATCCCATATTTTCGTTTGCCCAACTTTACGAACCAGCAATCAGGTTTAAAAGACCACAAATTTAAGTTGTTTTAACAAATTATTTCGCCTGAAACTATAAAAATAGAGATTTTTTTGGATTCTTCGGTCTGATTTGTGAATTTAAAAGTTTGAGTTGTTTGGATTTTCATTATTAGTTTTAAGTATTAAGTATTTTTATAAAAAGTTTCACCTATATTAGTTTATTTTTTTTAAATCTTTGAAAATTGTGATCTATTACTTTTTTCATAATCATTTCATTTTTCATTTTTGTCATAATCTCATAAAACGTCCGAAAATTTAGATTTTTTAAGGCGTGCGTAAACTAAGTTTTTCGTACTGTTCACATTACGTAAAGTGATATTTTTTAGCACAAGTGCATAAAATAAGTTTTACATATAATTAATTTACTCACCCTACACCCTACATCCAAATGGGTAATTGGGGAACTGATTATATATATATATATATATATATATATATATATATATATATATATATATATATATATATGAAGTATATCAAATTTTGCCTTTACGTACTTTACGTACTTTACGTACTGTACAAACTGCTAAATCAATTTAATCGACCAGAAATACAAGTCAATTTCTAAGTCTAGTTAATAAAATTTGAAAGCTAACATAATTTAGATCGCAAACTGAGTATAAAATTTGAAACCTTGATTGCAATCTATAAAATAACGTGTTTTTTTTCATAAATTTTGTAAAAATTGACTAAAAAATTTGTCAAATTTGTCTGCTTGGTAAAATTTCGAAGTAAGATTTCTTGAGTTTAATTATTAGTCTTATATATATAAATTTTCCACTAGTACTTAAACTAACTATTTAACTTTACTATTTTATTTTCAAAAATCTGTGACTCGTCTATGCATTGATTTCATATTTGTTCATGGGCTCAAAAATTATGCTACGATTTAGTTTGTACAACTTTGTAAAATAGTATACAGTTAAAACACTGCAAAATTTGTTGTTAATAACAATTTTATAAACTGCGACTGAAGTAAATATTGAGATCAGCCATAGACCATAGAAACAGAATAAGAAGAAGAAGAAAAATAAGAAATATCTGATGGTTAAGTAAATATTTAGATCAAC
This sequence comes from Othius punctulatus, assembly GCA_951805005.1. Taxonomy (NCBI): domain Eukaryota; kingdom Metazoa; phylum Arthropoda; class Insecta; order Coleoptera; family Staphylinidae; genus Othius; species Othius punctulatus. The sequence goes on from OX638143.1 coordinate 22,318,641, forward strand.
GACCGACTAAAGAAGAAGAAGAATACTTTGTAAGACACATTTTCGTAAAATAGTACTTTACGTACTTGTATCATAAATAACTATTGTTGAACTGTACAAGCTGCTAAATAAATTTAAAATAACACAAATTCAAGCCAATTTTCTAAGTCTGGTGAGTAAAATTTGAAAGCTAAAATAATTAAGATCGCAAACTAAGTATAAAATTTGAACCCTCATTGCAATCTATGAAATAAGGATTTTTTTTTCAATAATTTTGTAAAAATTGATTAAATAATTTGCCAAATTTGTCTGCTTGGTAAAATTTCAAAAATAAGATTTTTTGAGTTTAATTATTAATCTTACATTTATAAATTTACCAGTAGTTCTATTTTATTTTCAAAAATCTGTAAGACTCGTCTATGTATTGATTTCTTATTTGCTCAAAAATTATGCAACGATTTAGTTTAGTAAAATAGTAAATAAGTTTAAAACACTGAAAAATTAGTTAATAACAATTTTATAAACTGCGACAGAAGTAAATATTTAGATCAGCCACAGACCATAGAAACAGAATACGAAGAAGAAAAATAAGAGGTATCTGATGGTTAAGTAAATATTTAGATCAGCGACAGACTAAAGAAGAAGAAGAATACTTTTCGTAAAATAGTGCTTTATCTACTTGTATCATGAATAACTATTGTAGAACTGTACAAACTGCTAAATAAATTTAAAAGACCACAAATTCAAGTTTTCCCAATTTTTTTTTTGCGCAGCGCATCACCATATATGGCATTAGTGCTGTTTACAATTTTGATCCAATCTTCCAGTGGATATCTGAAGCCGGTGGATGATAACTGTTTGTAACTTTGTCAGTCGCTTGCTTGATATACTGTTGCTTTGGTAATATTAGTAATTCTTTTGTTTTTTCGCGTTGCTAACTTGTCCTGAACTGTAATCTAATTAATCAGTGGATAAAAAGGCCAAATTGGTAAATTTTGTATGTGATATGTAAAAGCTAGCACTATTTTTTATTTTTTTTTTTAATTTTAATAAATAGCTGGTGCGTGTGCTGGAGCTTACCCACGACGCGCATTTCCATACGAATTGCCCCCCGGGGGCGCGGCGTATTATTTTTTTATTAATTTCACGCGCGCCTCCATTAATTACGGAACAAAAAAATAATAATACAAAAAACGCGCGCGGAGGAGGGGGAGATAACGGCAAGCGCGGCTTTCACTGTCGAGAAAGGGAAAACTGGCGCGCAATGAAATTCAAATGGCCGTTCCGTGTCCCCGCCCGGTGATTACCAGGCGACAACAGTGATAAATTAACGCCCGCCCCCGCCGTGGCCCCCGCCGCCTAGGGCCCCCGGCCGCCCCCGCACACCGCGCGGCGCGCGATTATGTTTTGTGCGTCCGACGTGAATATTCAAATGTAATCCACTTTGCGGGCCAATTAAGTTAATATAATTGCGGATCAAAGAGCAGGGCGGCACTCAGGGGACCGCTCTGCCGTCCCATTGCCGCCACCGGAAATAAATATTATTCGCCGTAAATGTAGGGGGGCGGCGGGGGGCCGCCGCGGGCGAATTTAATTTACGGCCGCATTAAAGAGCGGACCGCTGTTTTGTTTAATTTGAGTTATTGTCATTGGCATAATGGACTGAGTTGTATATGCGCTCAGTAAACTTTTAATCCTGTATTACCGCAGTGATTAATATACAACTGGTTCACTCATTGCGGCAATTCAAGACCTACAATGTTCCCCGCGTTAAAATAAATATTCTGATGTAAGCAGTATATTGGTTCAGCAAATTAATTCACACACGTACTCTTGATCTCACATCTAATTCACATGAAACACAATTCAAAATACAAAACACAAATACAAAAATGGAAATCGCTGTTTTACAATCGAATTAACAACACTGACATTGATATGAGGAAGCAAAATTTAACCAAAAATATTTTTAATTTTCAAATTCAATCACATTTATAGAAATTTCCAAATATCACAAATTTCACCCCCAACCTCAATACATTTAGTAATTTTATTAGTAATGCTGCTCGTTGATCTTATATTGACCCTATCTCGGTATCTATTAACGATGGGACACATGCTAATATGACCTTTTCCTTAGAATCATCCATACTACAATTTCCCAAAATATTTGCACTTGCTCCTGAAACACCCAGTATACTTGCTGGTATATTGGTATATTAAGAATATATAAGAATAGCAAACCCATTGACCCTATATCAGTATCTATTAACGATAGGACACATGCTCATATCACATTTTCCCCTTAGAATCATCCATACTACAACTTCCCAAAACATTTGCACTTGCTCCTGAAACACCCTGTATACTTACTGGTATATTGGTATATTAAGAATATATAAGAATAACAAATAAAAATAAAAATAAATTGTAAAATATATAGAATACTATTAAAAATAATGTTTTTGGACTCATAATGTTATTTGCTGCTATTATAGCAATTAGCATTTACAACTTCTATGCTTTATTTTTTATGTTAATTCTCGTGATTCGCTAGCCTTAATATAGAAAATTGTTAATATAAATGTTAGAATAAAATACATATATACATTATAATAATTTCAGAGTATTGTAATTTACAGTAGTTTGCTTGTGTTTACTTACCTAAAAGTAATAATGTCTATCTATTTATATCTATGAATTTATAGAGGTGAATAACTACAAGTAAAGAAAAATACACATATACGTTCAGTGAACTGGTAACTTATTGAAGCAATAACTTTCTAATAAATTGCGTCTACTGTGCTGCAGTCAATAAGCGACGGACGATAAATAATGATTGTCTATGATTGCTTAATGAAGTAGTCTCGTACTGTAAACGTGCTCTAATTTAAACGCCAATTTTCTGAACTTTTTAAATTTTTATTAAATTTTATTATAATTTATTTTCTACATATTTTATATTAATATAAAATTTATCTGTAAGAAATGTTTGATTTTTTTGGTAGATCTGTATACAGTATGCCTAAAGATAAATCCCCTGAAAATTTGAACACGAGTACATCTCAACTAAATGAGAAAATCGAGATCATAACTTAACCGAGTTGATCGGGAAATTACAATTATTCAGGGTTGATTTACTACCCTCCAACGGAAAATTGGCACGTGTCACTTACAGGGTATATTCACAGACCCTTTAGGTCTAACATACATAAGTTTCATTGAGCGAAAATTTGATGCACACTTTTTATGATATTTTTAAATATTCTGAATGTTCAACTTTCCGAGTTGACCGGTCACTGAAATTTCTGAAAAATTATCTGTCGAAAATTTTGAATATATTTCCCATATCTGCATACAGTATGCTTACAGATAAATCCTCTGAAAATTTGAAGACCAGTACTTCTCAAATAAGTGAGAAAATCGAGATCTTAACTTATCGGAGTTGATCTGAATATTACAATTATTCAGGGTTGATTTACTACCCTCCAACGGCAAATTGGTACGTGTCACTTACAGAGTATATTCACAGACCCTTTAGGTCTAACATACATAAGTTTCATTGAGCGACAATTTGATGCACACTTTTTATGATATTTTTAAATATTCTGAATGTTCAATTTTCCGAGTTGACCAGTCACTGAAATTTCTGAAAATTTATCTGTCGGAAATTTTGATTTTTTTTGTCAGATCTGTATACAGTATACCTAAAGATAAATCCTCTGAAAATTTGACCACGAGTACATCTCAAATAAGTGAGAAAATCGAGATCTTAACTTATCGGAGTTGATCTGAATATTACAATTATTCAGGGTTGATTTACTACCCTCCAACGGCAAATTGGTACGTGTCACTTACAGAGTATATTCACAGACCCTTTAGGTCTAACATACATAAGTTTCATTGAGCGCCAATTTGATGCACACTTTTTATGATATTTTTAAATATTCTTAATGTTCAACTTTCCGAGTTGACCAGTCACTGAAATTTCTGAAAATTTATCTGTCAAAAATTTTGATTTTTTTTGCCAGATCTGTATACAGAATACCTAAATATAAATCGTCTGAAAATTTGACCAAGAGTACATCTCAAATAAGTGAGAAAATCGAGATCTTAACTTAACCGAGTTGATCGGAATATTACAACTAATCACGGTTGATTTACTACCCTCCAACGGCAAATTGGTACGTGTCACTTACAGAGTATATTCACAGACCCTTTAGGTCTAACATACATAAGTTTCATTGAGCGAAAATTTGATGCACACTTTTTATGATATTTTTAAATATTCTGAATAATCAACTTTCCGAGTTGACCAGTTATCAGTAACTGAAATTTCTGAAAATTTATCTGTCGGAAATTTTGATTTTTTTTGGCCAGATCTGTATACAGCCTAAAGATAAATCTTCTAAAAATTTGACCAAGAGTACATCTCAAATAGGTGAGAAAATCGAGATCTTAACTTGACCCAGTTGATCGGAATATTACAATTATTCAGGGTTGATTTACTACCCTCCAACGGCAAATTGGTACGTGTCACTTACAGGGAATATTCACAGACCCTTTAGGTCTAACATACATAAGTTTAATAGAGCTATAATTGGATGCACACTTTTTATGATATTTTTAAATATTCTGAATAATCAACTTTCCGAGTTGACCAATTATCAGTCGCTGAAATTTCTGAAAATGTATCTGTCGGAAATTTTGATTTTTTTGCCGGATCTGTATACGGCAAAATGGTTGTCACTTACAGGGTATATTTACAGACCCTTTAGGTCTAACATACATAAGTTGAACACTTCTTTTATCAATTTTTGCATTTTGTAATGAGTATTTCAAAATATTATACATATTTTATAGGAATATTTACACAAGTGCCCAATAAAGCGTCGATTTCTCAATTTCCTAATTAAAGTTTCAATTCATAAATAATTTCATCGGGAAGGGATTAATCAAAATATCTTGATAACAATCATAATTATTACATTTATTGTAATAATTTCTGTAATGAATTTATCAATTGCTTAATGAACAAAATTCTAAATTCCCAAATTTTTTTTGCGGTTTTAGATGTGCAGTTAACGCAAAAAAAATTACATGCTGCACATGTAAGTCACATTAAAATGTCTAATGCAATTATTTTAAATGCATGTGACATTTGAATGTTATGCTGCACTTACATGTCTCCTATTTTTTTCGGCATCAGCTGTACATATTGCAAAGATTTCTGTAATAAATTTCTCAAGCTCCTAACAAATAAAATTCTGAATTCTCAAACAATTCCTCAATAACTTTCTGGATTTCCAGCAAAACATTTTACACGTCATTTTTTCGTCCTACCTATTTATATTTTTTGAATGAGAAAATGTCTCATTGAATGTCTCCTATTTTTTTCAGCATCAGCTGTACCTATTGCAAAAATTTCTGTAATAATTTTTTCAAGCTCCTAATAAATAAAATTCTGAATTCTCAAACAATTCTTTAATAACTTTCTGGATTTCCAGCAATACATTTTAGACGTCATTTTTTCATCCTACCTATTTATATTTTTTGAATGAGAAAATGTCTCATTGAATGTGTCCTATTTTTTACGGCATCAGCTGTACCTATTGCAAAGATTTCTGTAATAAATTTCTCAAGCTACTCATAAATAAAATTCTGAATTCTGTAACAATTCCTTAACAACTTTCTGGATTTCCAGCAATACATTTTATACGTCATTTTTTCGTCCTACCTATTTATATTTTTTGAATGAGAAAATAATAATAAATGAGCTGTTGAGTTGGAGATTAATTGCACCGGATACGATCTAATGCAATCAGGAATATCAGCAAACGCCTGCCAAGCTACTGGATCAAATTTAAACCATTTTAGATATGATCCATATCTTAGGTTACTTGTGGTTTAATAATCTGATTCCATCAGAAGTACTATTAATATTTACGTGGTAAAGTGATTAATATAATTCGTAACCTTATACATTTTAATGGGCGATGGTAACTTGGAAAGCCTGCAGGGTCAAATCCGATTAAAAATTGCTAATTTTTTATAGTAATCATGACTCCTGCAATTTATTAATAATATGATTGGTGCAACTGCTGGGCCATACCAAAATAAATATTACAATAATTGCTCAAACGTTTACAACAATTAAAATGTACTTACACTGTGTTTTATTTTCAGGTGGGTCAAGTACACGAACTTTTCTGACGTCAATTGACATTATTCAGTAACTGTAAGTACAGAGCAAAAATGTAAATTAAAGGTTGTGGATTAGTAATATGTACCTCCAGTTGTCCCGTAGAAAGATCACTGGAAATGTTAAGGTTTCCACCGTCCGCATTAGTACCATATTATTAATATTTGATCAACTTTTTGTATGGCTTTTCGGCAATACAAATGATGTTATAATAATAGGTTCCACCGGGTCGATTATTCCATCCATATGAAGAAGAATTCATTAAGGCACGTTTTACGTAACAGCCGAATGTGTAAATATTTAACGGCCAATTTTATATTATACTGTTCATACAGTGATATAAATGTATAAACACAAGGAGACCTACTAACAAAATTATGATGACGGATGATATAAGATAACATTATTAGTGAGCACGTGAAGATTTATTTATTCAATAATACACTTGAAGAAACTGTGAAGAAAATTTACTCAAGTGCGTTATTGTTTAGATGATATATGATTTGATTCTAGACATAAAAAAGTTTTATTAACTGCTTTTGTTTTGTAGTCATAACCTCAAAGTTTTGGCAATAATGTGTGAAAAGAAACAAAATTGTGTTCTTCTTAGAATCATGTCATTAGCAAAGTTTAGCAACGATCTAGTAGATTCTACAACGATCTAGTAGACAATCTTTTAAAACGGAGATAAAGAATAAGTTATCTGCTGGATAGATATTCCCACAAGCAGATTAGAAACTGCCTGCCCAATGCGTTTTTAATCTCATTGTCAGGTGTTGGAAGGACCCGCGCGCTAGAGGCGATGTTTTATATCCGCTTAAGCAGAGGGCGTAAAGCATACGGCTGGAGTAGCTATAGAATCCAGGATTTCTTTACACTTCTTCCACCTCGTCATCAGAATCACTTCCGAGAGATGGGATGAATCTGGCTGAAATGCCACAGTACTTCTACGAATCGCTAGGTGTCAGCTGGGCCCGTTATATCCTTCTGGGTAAATATGTTATCATCTCTACCAAGGTATCATCTTTCTGATAACTATTTTCGACTTAATCAGTGGATGGAAATACCGGCGCTGAACATGATTGCAGCAGCGGACTGCACCTTCGCTCACCCACGCTGCTAAAAACTTCCTGTCCACTTAAAAGGCAACATCATAATCTAAAACTTTGATGCAGAGTACTGCACCTCCACGCAATTTGCTTTTAATTAGTCCGGCAAGCACATGGGCCCTCGTGAAATTACCAAAACTAATTAATCACGCGGGCGACGTCGCCTCGCGCCCCCGCGGCGAGCACACGGAACTCCTAAATTAATGCCCCCCCTCCCTTCTTTGCTCCCCCCCCCCCCCTTGCCGCTCCCTCTCATTATTGTTATTATTTATGTCCGAGCGCCGTGATTTACAAGCCGGCCCCGAATAGCGAGCATTCCGCCGCAGAAATGCCAGCATCGCCCCACAAAAAATGTGTACTAATTAATTAATTCGTCCTGGAACATTGTCCAATTGTCCTGGCCAGATTTATGCGAACCGCAAAAAAAGGACAACAGAAAATAATATGCGGGGAGATGCTTTAATATTTGCTGCTTCAGTATTTTTGTTATTGCCTGTTGCGAAAATTTTATGCACTTTTTGATGCTTTTGGTGGATTGCTGACGAAAAATTGCATCCTTGAAAATTTATAATGGATTGAGATTAAGACCAATTTGTTTTTACCCACCTCAGTTTTACTACCTCAGTCCAATAAGAAGTAATAATGTTATTATTGATTATTACAAGTCTTCTGAAATATCTAACCTTATATTTCGGTACACGTAAACTTTAGAAAGTGAAAACATAACCTCTACAGTGTTGCCATTTTTTCGGCATATTTGATTTTTCTTTCTTAACTTAAAGAAACAAAACCAAACTCCGACAAAAATAGATTATACGTAATTTAGAAAGCAGTACTGAAATTGTTTCAACTTTCTTGATTTGAAGTTTTTCAATATGTAATGACAATTGTAAGGCTGACATTGTAAGACAATTGATGAGCAAAGCCAAAAATATGAATTAATTGATTGATTAATTGATTGATGTGCGACTTGCTTGCAAATTTTAATTTGTGATGTACTGCGTGTGGTCATGCCCAAATATTTAACAATAGAAACAATGAAATCTGTGAATCTAAATTAGATTACCAAATTGTTACGTCTCATATTACATGTAACACTAAGATCACTCAGGCAAATCTGTGTGATCACTTAGTGCTAGTAGGCACAATTAAATCTGAAATTAAAAAAAGCAAGAGCCAACTGCCAAATGATGCAACAAAGATATATAGAAATACGTCAGATAGATCTTTTCAAGATCTAAAACTATTTATGAGTAGTCTCTGTTCCAATTTGGCTGTAATAATGCAAAAACTGCATTTACAATTTTCATAGAAATCTTGCCATGGTCACTGGACAATCTAAGTCCCATAAAGCTACACAAAGAGATAGAAACAAATAAAGTAAGTTGGATCAGTAGTGACATTTTAGATGCCAAATGATGCAACAAAGATATGTAGAAATATGTCAGATAGATCACTCCAAGATCTGAAACTATTTATGAGTAGTCTGTTTTTCCAATATATTTGGATGTAATGAAGGAGATACTGCATTTACGATTTTCATAGAAATCTTGCAATGGTGACAGGACAATGCAAGTCCCATAAAGCAACACAAAGAGATACAACCAAAGAAAGTGAGTTGGATCAGCAGTAACATTTTAAATGCCTGCAACAAAGATATATCGAAATATGTCAGATCCAAGATCTGAAACTATTTATGAGTAGTCTCTGTTTTTCCAATATATTTGGCTGCAATTAAGCAAAAACTGCATTTACAATTTTCATAGAAATCTTGCAATGGTCACTGGACAATGTAATTCCAATAAAGCAACACAAAGAGATATAAACAAAGAAAGTGATTTGTATCAGCAGTAATATTTTAAATGCCTGCAACAAAGATATATCGAAATATGTCTGATAGATTACTCCAAGATCTGAAACTATTTATGAGTAGTCTCTGTTTTTCGAATATATTTGGCTGCAATGACGCAAATCTGCATTTACGATTTTCATAGAAATCTTGCAATGGTCACTGGACAATGTAAGTCCCATAAAGCAACACAAAGAGATAAAAACAAATAAAGTGAGTTGGATCAGCAGTGAGATTTTAAATGCCAAATGATGCAAAAAAATATATAGAAATTTGTCAGATGGATCACTCCAAGATCTGAAACTATTTATGAATAGTCTGTGTTTTTCCAATATATTTTGCTGTAATGAAGCACTGCATTTACAATTTTCATAGAAATCTTGCAATGATCACAGGACAATGCAAGCCCCATAATGCAACACAAAGAGATAAAAACAAAGAAAGTCAGTTGGATCAGCAGTAATATTTTAAATGCCAAATGATTCAGCAAAGATATATAGAAATATGTCAGATAGTTTACTCCAAGATAAGAAACTATTTATGAGTAGTATTACATCCCTACGTTGTTGATACCTTGTTTTAAAGCTTAAAACAAATACAATCTACAGGTGTAACAAACATATATTTACGTCAGCACGTTTCCAAAAACAAAATATATTATTCAAAAATAAATTATTCTCATTTTTCAATAAATCATTTAAGCTTTAACAATGTCTGCATTTTTTTCATTTAGTAATCATTATTCTACAATTTTTCCATAATTCTTACACAATTTCCCTTTTTTTCTATAATTTATTTATTTATTTATTTATTTATTTATCCAAGGGAAGACCTCCCAATATACAATACATATACATAATTTACAAAATAATCAATATTTATAGTTTTGTTTGAGAAATAATTTTAGTTGTGATGTCAATGTCTTTCGCAAATAGGTTTAAGAGACATACTAGATAACAAGTCGGAATAAACTATATGTTCCTTCTGAATGCTTAGTTTATAAGCTATATGCTTTAGAAACTTCCTTTGCACACGTTCAAGCTTAGATTTATATACCTACTGGTAGGGACTCCAAATACAAGACGCATATTCTAGGTGAGGTTTGACTAAACTACAATATAACGCGTTAATACAGTTGATATCAAAAAGTCACAAGTATTACGTTTAATAAAACGTAGCAGTTGGAGTGCCTTATTGCATATAGTATTGATATGAGTGGAAAATGATAGTGGAAATTCTATAATTTTTCACTAGTTTTTCAACAGTTCGTGTATTTTTAATCACACTTCTTACAGTTCTTGTTTTTCAATTATAAATCATACAATTTTTCCAATTTTTATGAAATTTTCTATTTTTTTTAACAATTATTCAACAAATGTTTCAATTACTCATGAATACTTGATCAAACAATATTCTGCAATGTTTCAATCATTATTCTACAATTTTTCCATTTTCACTGATTCGTTTACAATTTTCTAAATCTTTTCAGCTTCGACAAAGTCTGATTTTTTTTTACAATTAGTAATCATTATTCTACAATTTTTCCATCATTCTTATACAATTTCCCTATTTTTTTTTTCTATAATTCTATAATTTTCCTATAATGTTTCACTAGTTTTTCAACAGTTCGTGTATTTTTAATCATACTTCTACAGTTCTTTTTTTTCAATTATAAATCATACAATTTTTCCATCATTATTATGAAATTTTCTATTGTTTTAACATTTATTCAACAAATTTTTCAATTACTCAAGAATTTTTCTACAGCTCATGAATTCTTGATCAAACAATAGTCTGCAATGTTTCAATCATTATTCTACATTTTTTCCATTTTCACTGATTCGTTTACAATTTTCCATTTTCTCAATAGTTATACTTTAGGTTTTGAATTTTTCATTATTTTTCAACAATTTTTCATTTTCGCCAATTTCAAAGTTTCTTAATTATTAATAACTATTATCCCAGTTTGCCAGTAATTCATGCACGATTTCTTAATCTGTGTATTTATATTTGCTGATTTTTCAATAAATCTTTTAAACTCCAGCAATGTCTCAATTATTTGTTCAAATCGTAATCATTATTCTACAATTTTTCCATCATTTTTACACAATTTCCCATTTTTTCAATAATTAGCCTACAATTTTTCAAGAATTTTTCATTTTTCCCCAATTTCCCAGTTTCTTAATTAATTGTCCCAGTTTGCCAGTAATTCATGCACAATTTCTTAATCCGTGCATTTCTATTTGCTCATTTTTCAATAAATCTTTACAACAGTTCATGAATTTTTATTTACCGTTCTACAGTTTTTCTACTTTATTAATCATACAATTTTTCCATCATTATTATTTCCTATTTTGTTAATAATTCGTCTACAATATTTCAATTTCTCAAAAATTTTGCTGCGGTTCCTAAATGTTTCATCATTTTTTTACAAAATGCCTTTTTTTTTTAATATATTGGCATAACATATAATAATATTTTTTAATACATTATTATAAATAGTAATTTTTTTTATTACTAATCATTATTCTACAATTTTTCTATTATTTTTACACAAATTCCCATTTTTCAATAATTACCCTACAATTTTTCAATAATTTTTCAACAGTTCATGAATTTTTATTCACCGGTCTACAGTTTTTCTATTTACATTAATCATACAACTTTTCCATCATTATTATATCCTATTTTGTTAATGATTCGTCTACAATATTTCAATTTCTCAAAAATTTTGCTGCATAAATGTTTCATCATTTTTCTACAAAATTCCAATGATTTTTCTACAATTTTCCATTGTTTTCGTGATTCGCTTTCAATTTTTCAATTTCTCAATAGTTATACTTTAGGTTTTGAATTTTTCTTAATATTTCCACAATTTTTCCCCAATTTCCAAATTTCTTTATCATTAATTACCATCCTCCCAATTTATCTGTAACCAGTGCAGAATTTCTCAATCATTCCTTTTATATATCTCTCACTTTCTAAATAAGTCTGTTAAACTCAACAATATCTCATTTATGTTTTTTAATTGTTAATCATTATTCTACTATTTTTCCATCATTCTTACACAATTTCCACGTTTTCAGTGATTTTCCTTCAATATTTCGATAACCTTTCAACAGTTTATGAATTTTTATTCACCATTCTACAGTTTTTCTATTTTATTAATCATACATTTTTTCCATCATTATTATTTCCTATTTTGTTAATGATTCGTCTACAATGTTTGAATTTCTTAAATATTTGCTGCAGTTCATAAATATTTAATCATTTTGCTTCAAAATGCCAATCATTTTTCTACGATTTTCCATTGTTTTCGTGATTCGCTTTCAATTTTTCAATTTCTCAATAGTTATTCTTTAGGTTTTTAAGTTTTCTTATTGTTTCCACAATTTTTCCATCATTTTTTCCTAATTTCTTTATCATTAATTACCATCCTCTCAATTTATCTCTAATTAATGCAGATTTTTTCAATCATTCCTTTTATACAGGCTGTCTCCTAAAAACGCCGCTGGCCATAACTCCTTTATTTATTGGCCGATTTCAAAATAACAAAAACAAAATTAAATGGTTAAATGTTCTACAAAGGGGCTCTAATTTTGTTTTTTTTGCAAAATCAACTTTCATTTCAGCGATAGTCAACTTTTATTTCTCAAATCTATCACTATTATCACTTTCTAAATAAGTCTGTTAGACTCAACAATGTCTCATTTATGTTTTTTAATTATTAATCATTATTCTACAGCTTATCCATCATTCTTACACAATTTCCAAGTTTTCAATGATTTTCCGACAACTTTTCAATATTTTTTCTACTGTTCATGAATTTTTAATCACCGTTCTATAGTTTTTCAATTATTAATTGTACAATGTTTGGATCATTATAATACAATTTCGTGATTTGTTAATTATTTGTTTGTAACTTTTCAATTTCTAAAGAATATTTCTACAATTTATGAATTTTTAAATCAGTTTTCTCCAATTTCCTAATTTCTTAATTATTAATTACAATTCTCTGAGTTTATCTGTAATTCATTATCAATTTCGCAATTATCATATATCTATATATAATAAGATATAATTTATTGAAACATTTACATATTTGCTGTTGTATGTATATTATTAAATTTTAAAATAAGGTCTTGCTGCAATGCTTCAAATGGCCATCAGCCGCAGCCTTTTAGCCTGTCATATCTCTATTTTCTTAGAAGAGAGCCTATAAATTATCTGTATATAAATTGTTAATTTTCTAAATGAGAATTTTCGAATCACTTTCGAAATTGCCAATTTCAAGTCTGGAGGAAAAGTAGCTAAGCTGTCAGATACAAGTTTAATTTTTATAAATATATTTGTCAAGTGTTTAGGGGTAATTGTTAAATGATAATAAAATCATGTAGCAGATATCAAATATCAATTTTCTAGAAATACACTGTAAATTTTCAATAATTCGTCAAGAAATTTAAAATCAAACTTTAATTAAAAAAATCTAATTTCACTACTTCTTAATTATACAGGGGGTCTCTAAATTATGTGGACATGGCTTAACCACAGATTACTGGGATCAAAAAAAGACGATTTAACAAAACTTATCTATATACAAATGCGTTTGGTTTAGCCAGTATTCAGCTTCAAAGTAAATTTTAAAAAGAAATTAAATTTATTTATAAAAAGAGAACGTTTACATTGATTTGGATGTTGTTTGGTATAACACTTTATACGGGTATAACTCATATTTTGACATAATATTGTTATTATCAGTAGACTGGTTGTGTATAAAACAAGTGAGGCCCAACATTAATACATTCATATTTTTTGGATGGAATTTTCAGTTTTTTTGCATATTTTCAAAGACCTAACCTTAATGATTGCACACACAATTTGAGACAACTGGGTTCTTTTTTTCTTGAGAAAAAAAGATATTTTCGTTGTACAGAGCAGTTATGGGGAAAACTATTATCGTATCTAGTTTATTCATATTTATGTTTTGTTACATCAAAACATTTACAAAATCCTTAATATCTGTATTCTTCTGAAACGTCGATATACTCTAATTTTCCATATAAATTAGCCACAGGGGTTCATATTTGGACCATTGTTCTTTAAAATTTTTGCTATCGATCTTCCAAAGTTCATTTCAACTGGATTAAAGGCTATGTATGCGGTTGATGTATCAACAGTAGCTGTTTCAGCAGAAATGCCTGAACAATTGGAAGACATTATAGCAGAAATTAACAAGGACATCAAAAGATGGTGTGATAGGAATCAATAATTGATATCATTAATATTATTATTATTATTATTTGGAGTTGAAATATTAAAAAAAAACACAAAATTACCCAATAAACATAGAATTGTAAGAATTGTAAGAATATCATTTCATCCCTGCCCGCATGCCATGTAATAAATTGGAGGAGCAATTTTTTATCTTGTATACCCTAATAATTAATGAGCGAATGACGGAATGATCCATTGAACAATGCATCGTTCGCGCCCCAATGGGACGTGAGCACAAAAAAAATAGGGGTAACTTGTAGTATATCACTATCATCCCCATGAATTCTCTCCCTCATCGCCCCTTAAAAACGCACCCTCCGGCCCCGCGCCCAGGGGCGCACGCCGCCCCCAGGAACTACGAGGTCGCCATTATAACTCACGCTCATCAGTTTCATCCCCCGTTAGCGTTTTTTTGGGCTCGGTGGAGTGTAGGCGGCCGAAAAGCGGGTACAAATTACCGTCATTAACCGGGCCGGTCCCAGGGCACGGGGGAAAAAACGGGGCCCCGCGCCGGTAATGATTCCGAGAAAAATTACATTTTAATAAATTAATCTGTAACGATGATACAGCGCGGACGATGCGATGATAATCACCAGCGCGGCTCTCCTGTGCTTTAATAAAGTGTATGCGGGCCACGCATGTAATTTAATGATCATGCGGCGCCCAATTAAATCTCGATCAGGGCAAGAGCGGCCGCTCCGTTATGAATATTTAGCGAATTTTCCGGGCCACGGAAATTCCGGAGTCGATTTTTTTTGTTTTCGCGCAGGGCCGGGCCGGATGCAGCGTGCCCGCGTTTTAATTGCGCGCCTAATTACAGGCCTGCCGGCCCAAAAAATATGCGTATATCGATGCTGATACCCCGATCGCCAATTATAAACGTATTGGTATGCGCGGCCGTCGTTTTTTGTTTTTCTTTTTTGGGCAACGAGAGAGGAAAGTGTTGAGCAAGGCAGCTGCAAGCCAAATTTTAGAAACTGGAGGAGAGCAAATGTTATAATTGAGCTTGATTTTATACGCTTCCGGTCATATATATGTATACATTTATATTTATAAATAAAATATAATTACATCAACAGAACTCTGCTTGAAGCGTTATGTAAAAAAAATAATTATATCTACATCATCAATCACTCTAATTGATTATGATAAGTACACAGAGTAATTGATAAATATGTGAAATGATTTTATTGTAATTAATAACCGCCTCCATTTATCTGTATTAGTCTTCTGCAAACTTTTGCACGCTGAGAGTTGGTTCTATATTCCTCCCAGACTTTGGTCCACAGCTACAACTGAATTACTAAAATTGATTATACCTCGGAAATATATTTCAATGTTTTCAAAAGCAACTACAAATAGTGCAACTAAAATTCAGAAATTTCTGAAAATTTATTTATATCATATATATGATCAGATATCTGTTTAGTATACCAAAAGCTAATACTCCTGAAAATTTGACAAAGTTTCAGTATTAAATAAGTGAGAAAATCAAACACTTAAGTTTCTGCAATGACAAGTATCGGTTAGCTACTACTGAAATTTCAGAAAATTTATTTATAGCATATTATTTATCAGACGTCTGTTTAGTATACTTGAAGCTAATACTCCTGAAAATTTGACAAAGTTTCAGTATTAACTAAGTGAGAAAATCAAATATATAACTCTGCTATGACAAGTATCGGTTAGCTACTACTGAAACTTCTGAAAATTTATTTATTGCATATTTATTATCAAATATCCGTTTGGTATACTTGAAACTAATACTCTTGCAAATTTGACAAAGTTTCAGGATTAAATAAGTGAGAAAATCATACACTTAACTTTCTGCAATGACAAGTATCGGTTAGCTACTACTGAAATTTATGAAAATTTATTTATTGCATATTTATTATCAGATATCTGTTTGGTATACTTGAAACTAGTACTACTGAAAATTTGACAAAGTTTCAGTATTAAAGAAGTGATAAAATCAAATATATAACATTCTGCAATGACAAGTATCGTTTAGCTACTACTGAAATTTCTGAAAATTTATTTATTGCATATTTATTATCAGATATCTGTTTTGTATACTTAAAGCTAATACTCCTGAAAATTTAACAAAGCTTCAGTATTAAAGAAGTGATAAAATGAAATATATAACTTTCTGCAATGACAAGTATCGTTTAGCCACTACTGAAATATCTGAAAATTTATTTATTGCATATTTATTATCAGATATCCGTTTAGTATACCAGATGCTAATACTCCTGAAAATTTGACAAAGTTTCAATATTAAATAAGGGAGAAAATCAAACACTTAACTTTCTGCAATGTCGAGTATCGGTTAGCTACTACTGATATTTCTGAAAATTTATTTATTGCATACTTATTATCAGATATCTCTTTAGTATACCTAAAGCTAATACTCCTGAAAATTTGACAAAGTTTCAGAATTAAATATGTGAGAAAATCAAATATATAACTTTCTGTTATGACAAATATCGGTTAGCTACTACTGAAATTTCTGAAAATTTATTAATTTCATATTTGTTATCAGATATCTGTATGGTATACTTGAAGCTAATATTCCTGAAAATTTGACAAAGTTGCAGTATTAATTAACTGAGAAAATCAAACACTTAACTTTCTGCAATGACAAATATTGGTTAGCTACTACTGAAATTTCTGAAAATTTATTTATTGCATATTTATTATCAGATATCTATTTGGTATAACTGTAGCTAATACTCCTGAAAATTTGACACAGTTTCAGTATTAAATAAGTGAGAAAATGAAACACTTAACTTTCTGCAATGACAAGCATCGGTTAGCTACTACTGAAATTTCTGAAAATTTATGTATTGCATATTTATTATCAGATATCTGTTTGGTATACTTGATGCTAATACTCCTGCAAATTTGACAAAGTTTCAGTATTAAATAAGTGAGAAAATCAAACACTTAACTTCCTGCAATGACAAGTATCGGTTAGCTACTACTGAAATTTCTGAAAATTTATTTATTGCATATTTATTATCATATCTCTATTTAGTATACTTGAAACTAATACTACTGAAAATTTGACAAAGTTTCAGTATTAAAGAAGTGAGAAAATCAAATAGATAACTTTCTGCAATGACAAGTATCGGTTAGCTACTACTGAAATTTATGAAAATGTATTTATTGCATATTTATTATCAGATATCTGTTTGGTATACTTGAAGCTAATACTCCTGAAAATTTGACAAAGTTTCAGTAATAAATAAGTGAGAAAATCAAAACTTAACTTTCTGCAATGACAAGTATCGGTTAGCTACAACTGAAATTTCTAAAAACTTATTTATTGCATATTTATTATCAGATATCTGTTTGGTATACCTTAAGCTAATACTCCTGAAAATTTGACAAAGTTTCAGTGTTAGATAAGTGAGAAAATCAAACATTTAACTCTCTGCAATGACAAGTACTACTGAAATTTCTGCAAATTTATTTATTGCATATTTATTATCAGATATCTGTTTGGTATACTTGAAACTAATGCTCCTGAGAATTTGACAAAGTTTCAGTATTAAATAAGTGAGAAAATAAAACAGATAACTTTCTGCAATGACAAGTATCGGTTAGCTACTACTGAAATTTCTGAAAATGTATTTATAGCATATTAATTATCAGATATTTGTTCAGTTTTCTTGAAGCTAATTCTCATGAAAATTTGACAAAGTTTCAGTATTAAATAAGTCAGAAAATCGACACTATAACTTTATGCAATGACGAGCATGAATAAGTCAATACTGTAATTTCTGAAAATTTATTGATTGCACATTTATTATCAGATATCTGTTTAGTATACCTGAAGCTAATACTCCTAAAAATTTGAAAAAGTTTCAGTATTAAATAAGTGAGAATATCAAACACATAACTTTCTGCAATGACAAGTATCGGTTAGCTACTACTGAAATTTCTGAAAATTTATTTATTACATTCTTATTATTCGATATCTGTTTAGTATACCTAAAGCTAATGCTCCTAAATATTTGACAAAGTTTCAGTATTAAATAAGTGAGAATATCAAATATATAACTTTCTGCTATGACAAGTATCGGTTAGCTACTACTGAAATTTCTAGAAATTTATTTATTGCATATTTATTATCAAATATCTGTTTGGTATAGTTGAAGCTAATACTCCTGAAAAGTTGACAAAGTTTCAGCATTAAATAAGTGAGAAAATCAAACACTTAACTTTCTGCAAAGACAAGTATCGGTTAGCTACTACTGAAATTTCTGAAAATTAATTTATTGCATATTTATTATCAGATATATGTTTAGTATACCTGAAGCTAATACTCCTGAAAATTTGATAAAGTTTCAGTATTAAATAAGTAAGAATATCAAACACTTAACTTTCTGCAATGACAAGTATCGGTTAGCTAAAACTGAAATTTCTGAAAATTTTCTTTATTGCATATTTATTATCAGATATATGTTTAGTATACCTAAAGTTAATACTCCTGAACATTTGACAAAGTTTCAGTATTAAATAAGTGAGAAAATCAAATATATAACTTTCTGCTATGACAAGTATCGGTTAGCTACTACTGAAATTTATGAAAATTTATTTAATGCATATTTATTATCAGATATCTGTTTGGTATACTTGAAACTAATACTCCTGAAAATTTGACAAAGTTTCAGTATTAAATAAGTGAGAAAATCAAACACTTAACTTTCTGCAATGACAAGTATCGGTTAGCTACTACTGAAATTTCTGAAAATTTATTTATTGCCTATTTATTATCAGATATCTATTTGGTATACTTGAGGCTAATACTCCTGAAAATTTGACAAAGTTTCATTATTAAATAAGTGAGAAAATCTAAAACTTAACTTTCTGCAATGGCAAGTATCGGTTAGCTACTACTGAAATTTCTGAAAATTTATTTATTGCATATTTAATATCAGATATCTGTTTGGTATACTTGAAGCTAATACCCCTGAAAATTTGACAAAGTTTCAGTATTAAATAAGTGAGAATATCAAACACTTTACTTTCTGCAATGACAAGTATCGGTTAGCTTCTACTGAAATTTCTGAAAATGTATTTATTGCATATTTATTTTCAGTTATCTGTTTGGTATACTTGTAACTAATACTCCTGAAAATTTGACATTGTTTCAGTATTAAATAAGTGAGAAAATCAAACACTTTACTCTCTGCAATGACAAGTATCGGTTACCTACTACTGAAATTTCTGAAAATTTATTTATTGCATATTTATTATCAGATATCTGTTTAGTATACTTGAAGCTAATACTCCTGAAAATTTGACAAAGTTTCAGTATTAAATAAGTGAGAAAATAAAATATATAACTTTCTGCTATGACAAGTATCGGTTAGGTACTACTGAAATTTTTGAAAATTTAATTATTGCATTTTTATTTTTAGATATCTGTTTGGTATACTTGAAGCTAATACTCCTGAAAATACATAAAATAGGTAATTTTATATAAGTAGGTAATTTTTTTTTCTGCAAAGAACTATATTGATTTAAATTCAACCATAAAGTTTTATGTTCCCGTATAAATTGTGTTTCATGTTGAGTTATCGATATTCCATACTTTCTTCGTGATTATAGTATGCATATGAGTTTTGAATTGGCGATAATTCATTAGAATAATATATAGGATTTATCCACAAACTACTGGCATTAGCGTGCCATTAGCATATTTTAGTATTTAATGGCTTCCTGCAATTTTATTAAATTATGCGCCAGAAGAATTCGCAAGATCAATAAGTAATTAGACTGATATCCATTAGTCGCCTTTTACGTCACGCACGATTAAACGTTGGAGATATTCTTCTACTGTGTTTCCACACGAAAGTAGGCACACACAAATTGATAGCAAAATATCTCTCAATACATGCAAATTCTATGCATTTTGTTGAATTTGTGACTCAAGTTGTGTGGACATTTTTTTGGATTTAATTGTTCAATTTTTTTTTCATGAGACAAAGTTGTGCAATTCTATTTTTTAAATTTCAGGTAAGTCCAGAAATAGATCCAGGTACATATCCCTTGTATATTTCTTGACTTTTCTGAATTAAATAGAATGGACCACCCAGGTTTAATCTTTTGAATTTGTGACTCATCTTCTGCGGATATTTTTTAGATTGATTTTTTATTTTTTTTTAAATGATTCTCAATCTTGAAATTTTCGAGTATACACAATTTTTGCATAATGCACAGAAGTGAAACTTATAAACTCATTACGTATGTAATATGTAGTGCCAAAATTATGCCAATTACCAGTTCTAATTAAATGGAAACTGTTTGCATAAGAGCCATCCTAATGATGGATGTAAAAATGTAAATAACCTGTGAGTGTTATGAATGCTCTGCTCTCTGAATTAGATAACAATATAGATGTTGCTCTGAATCGAAACCGCATTATTTGGTTTTGTTACAGTCGGATTCATTGTGTTTTGATCGCTCCATGATCCAATTAGTGGAAGGAACATGCGTGGCACGGTGTGATTTTTACACAATCGCCCGGCGATAATTGCACAACGTGAATGAAACGCGCTTTATTTTTCATACACGTATTAATTAATGTGAAGTAATGCGTTTCAAAACGCAGACACAACAAGATAAAAGCAAACACCGTCGCTTGGCATTTGGGTCACGCAGAGGCGGTTTTCAACACGCGTCCATTCATAATTTAGATGTACTTTTTTGGTGTTCCGGGCGTTTTTTGGTTAATTATTAACGGGGGTATCGAAGAGCAGAGTCCGGGGGTATTGAAGAGCCGAGTCCGGGGTACTGTCTCACCGGAGCTTCCGGGTTTCCGGGGCGCCCCTTGTGGATCCTCCAGGATGTCCGCTCCTTGATGAGGTCTTTAAGTGCGGCCATTTGCCACGCCAGGGCAGAAGAGGAATTTGTTTCAAGACCACGGAGCGTAACTTTGATGAGAGTCAGGCCCTAAATATCGAAATATGCACAGTGAAAACCACAATAATACTACCAAACCAAAATAATAATAATACTACACACTATGATTTTTTGCCAAAAACGAAAAAAGACTTAAATTTGCTCACTCTCACAGTCATGCTATCACCTCTCAAAGTGTAGAAGGTTTTTTATCAACACCCTGTATATAGTTACCTTTTTCTTCTTATACTTATACAAATGCAAATTTTTGAATTCATTCTTGAGATTTCGTTGTCTTTTCTGATCTCCCAAACAAAATCATAAATCACCATTGAGTATGTAACGTAATGATTTAGACTTACTCTCATAACTTATTGTTGAAACTTTGCTGTTACACAACTTTTTTTTTTTAAGTATACATTAGTCATGTACATTGTATTAAAATATGCTTTATTAATAACTCACTTGTGAGTATTAATCGCGATAATTTAAAACCGTCGCTTACGTAAGTTACGTACCGTAGAATCACCAACGCCGATCGTGCGGCGATTCTTGGACAAGGCGTCGTCACTTGGTCGTCCCTCTTCTTAACGCCATGCCGCCAGGTGGTGGTTTGCTGCCGGCTCTTGGGCTTTTACGACCTCACGACCGTTTCGCTGGCAGCCAATTAAAAAATAATTAAGGTCCTTAAGTGGAACCCTGGGCCAAAAGGGCGCGTTGCCCCCACAAAGATAGAAATCAATAAAATAATGATAATAATAATAATGATGATGATGATGACGGTAATGATAATGGTAAGCATGTGTGGTTTTATGCAACGAGTTTTAATTTTATGGTCGAGTTTTCGATTTTCTCCTAGGGCAATATTAAAATTGTGCCTAATATCAATTTTCTATAGCATGTCCTAAAAATAAGTTAAAAGGTCAGTGCTTGCATTAACGTACAGCCACGGACTCTGGGAATGAAGTGCCCGTCCGTCAGTAAAAAACGTGTACTTCCTTAATTAAAATTAAAATTGCTTTTGCAACCGGTTCGACCAATTAATTGGTCATCATCAGGCAAAATTGTCTACAATACAGTTTTTACACTGGAAGTACACGTTTTTTACTGAATAATTTTTGTATTATTATTATTATAACATCTCTTGTATATTTCCGAATTTATCAGAATTAAACAACTCATACGGTGATAATGTAACACGAGAATACTTTATGACCTGATAGGTGAAAGGTTAGGTTATTAAAGCTGACAGATGATGTACGATGGGCTTCATCATCCCGATGCGAATATTGAAACAATTGGGTTTGTTTTCATCGCCATTGCATTATTCCATCGATACTCATCTTGGATCGATGGAATAATACAATAGCTGTATGAGATTTCATTGCCATTAATTATGCAATGATTTTAATTGAATAATTAAGCCATTATTTTAATTCACTTCCCATTGCACGAGCTATGTCTTATTTCCTTCTTGCTCAAGCAACGTGGAGGGAGACCACATATTTATATATGCAGTAGTAAAAAAATGACTGTGATGGGTCTGTTTAGACTGCCATTTGGTCAAAAAAAATTAACATGAGAAGCTGTATAGTAATTGCTTTGATTTTTTTTTGTCCCTTTATATTTTGGTCAATAGTACGATTCAAATGACCACTGGTGATCTAAATAGCAATAAGCTTCTAGTATTGGATGTGTCGGTAATACTGCTTTTGAATTTTCAACGTTACAACGTGGGAGGCTGTCCAGTGTTGAATTCATACAAACCTTTAATTCTTATTATTCGACGTAAAGCTAATTAGGAATGGAAAGCGTTGAGGGAGTCCTACGTTCAACAGTAGGCACAAATGGGGTACATGATGATTATGATGATGATTATGATAAAGTAGTGTTGGTGTGAATAAAAACTCATATGACCACGCATGTCTGAAAACAGAATCTGCTAGCATCGTATTTGGCAATGATATCAAATATACTGGTAAAGGTGAAAAAAAAAACTTTATCATTCTAAATGACCACAGGCGATCTGAAAACATAAAACGCTTCAAATGGTCACAGGTGATATGAAAATATAAGGTATTATTATAAGGTACATAACGTATTATTCTACATGACCACAGACTATCTGAACTTCTTATGTCTGCCATTTAAAGCAACATTTATTCTTGTAGTTAGTGTTATCTAATACTTTCCAAAATTGTTATATTTTCAAATTGAATTGGAGCGAAATCTACCATTTTTTTTGAATTTTCGAATAATATTTTCGGTTGTATGTATCACAATCTGTCAAATCTGTCAACTACAACTGTCGATATTAGTTAAATTTTCGATTGAAAATCACAAAATATTCAACTATCAGTGTCAAAACCTTTCTTAGTGGAACTGCTTTAAATCTGGTACATTTTCCACTTAAGCTCTCCAAAATTGTAAAATTTTCGACTAACAATGTCCATATTGGTCAAATATTCAAAGATAATTGTCCAAATCTATGAAATTTTCAACTGATACTATCCAAAAGTTTCAAATTTCCAAATAAATCGGTCTAAATGTCCCAAATTTTCAACTCCTTCGAATTTTTGAATAATATTTTTGATTGTATGTATCACAATCTGTTAAATATTCAATTACAACTGTCGAAGTTAATTAAATTTTTGATTGAAAATGTCAAAATATTCAACTGCAAGTGTAAAAACCTTTCTAAGTGGAACTTTTTAAAGTCTTGTACATTTTCTACCTAAACTCTTCAAATTTGTAAAATTTTCAATTAACACTATTCAAATTTGTCAAATTTACAACTGATACCGGCCAAATTTGGCAGATTTTCAAATGAAACAGTCCAAATCGGCCAATTTTTTAACTCCTTCAGTGAAATTATGACTGTATTACTTTCTGTCAAAATCTGGTACATTTTCCAACTTAACTCGAAATTTGTAAAGTTTTAAACTAAACTGTCCAAATTTGTCATATTTTCAAACGTAACTATCCAAATATGTAAAATTTTCATCTCATACTATCATAATTATAACAAGCAACTCTAACGAATAATCGTTTCGATTGTATCTCTATTACTGTCTCTCAAAATCTGGTACATTTTCCAACTTAACTCCAAGTTTGTTAAGTTTTCAACTAACACTGTCCAAATTTGTCATATTTTTAAACGCAACTATCCAAATATGTAAAATTTTCATCTCATACTGTCCAACATTGTCAAAGTTTCAAATGAAACGTTCAAAATCTGCCAAACTTTAAACTCCTTTTCATTTTCGAAAAATATTTTCGATTGTGTGTATCACAATCTATTAAATATTCAACTACAACTATCGAAATTAATTAAATTTTCGATTGAAAATGTCTTTTTATGTGGAACTTTTTAAAGTCTTGTACATTTTCTACCTAAACTCTTTGAATTTGTTAAATTTTCAATTAACATTGTTCAAATTGATCAAATTTACAACTGATACTGTCCAAATAATATGTCCTGTATTATCTGTACTAATAATACTGTCCAAATGTGCCACATTTACAAATGAAACAGTACAAATCGACAATTTTTTAACTCCTTCCGTGAAATTATAACAAACAACTATAACGAATAATTTTTTCGATTGTACCTGTATTACTTTCTGTCAAAATCTGGTACATTTTCCAACTTAACTACAAATTTGTTAAGTTTTCAACTAACACTGTCCAAATTTGTCATATTTTCAAACGTAACTATCCAAATATGTAAAATGTTCATCACATACTGTCCAACATTGTCAAATTTTCAAATGAAACGTTCAATATTTGCCAAACTTTAAACTCCTTCGAATTTTCGAATAATATTTTCAATTGTATGTATCACAATCTGTTAAATATTCAACTACAACTGTCAAAATTAGCTAAATTTTCGATTGAAAATGTCAAAATATTCAACTGCTAGTGTTAAAACCCTTCCAAGTGGAACGGTTTAAAATCTGGTACATTTTTCACGTAAACTCTCCAAATTTGTTTAAGTTTTTAACTGACATATATCAAAAGTTTCAAATTAAACTGTCCATATCTGTCAGTTTTTCAATTGATACTGTCCAAATTTGTCACATTTTCAAATGAAACAGTACAAATCGGCCAATTTTTAACTCCTTCAGTGAAATTATAACAACTATAACGAATAATCTTTTCGATTGTACCTGTATTACTTTCTGTCAAAATCTGGTACATTTTCCAACTTAACTCCTAATTTGTAAAGTTTTCAACTAACACTGTCCAAATTTGTCATATTTTCAAACGTAACTATCTAAATATGTAAAATTTTCATCTCATACTGTCCAACATTGTGAAATTTTCCAATGACACGTTCAAAATCTGTCAAACTTTAAACTCCTTCGAATTTTCGAATAATATTTTCAATTGTATGTATCACAATCTGTTAAATATTCAACTACAACTGTCTAAAATAAACTAAATTTTCGATTGAAAATGTCAAAATATTCAACTGCCAGTGTTAAAACCCTTCCAAGTGGAACAGTTTAAAATCTGGTACATTTTTACTTAAACTCTCCAAATTTGTTATGTTTTCAACTAACACCATCCAAATTTTCAAACTTAACTGTACAAATCTGTCAGATTTCCAATTGATACTGTCCAAATATTGACTTAGCCTGATTTTGTATAAGTTAGCATAAGGTTTGAGTATAAAAAAAAGTTGCAGAAATGCAAAACTTTGGCGATTATGTCTCAAGGAGTCTCAACTTTAGAGTCTTAAGAAGCCTCGAATGATGATACTTTAAATTGCGGGGATATTTATAAGTAATTGTTGATGCAAAACTAATACTGATTTTTGAAAAAACGTCGAAAACTACAACAAAAAAATGTTCCAAAAAGAACAGATGAAGCAAAAATCGTTTATTGTTAGTCATTTGTTTTCAAGAAACTCCAAATCTGGCAAATTTTCAACTGATACTACCAAAATGTTCAAATTTTCAAATAAAACGGTCTAAATGTCCCAAATTTTCAACTCCTTCGAAATTTTGAATCATATTTTCGATTGTATGAATCATAACCTGTTAACTATTCAACTACAGCTGTCGAAATTAATTAAATTTTCGATTGAAAATGTCAAAATATTCAACTGCAAGTGTAAAAACTTTTCTAAGTGGAACTTTTTAAAGTCTTGTACATTTTCTACCTAAACTCTTCAAATTTGTTGAATTTTCAATCAACACTGTTCAAATTTGTAAAATTTTCAACTGATACTGTGCAAATTTGTCACATTTTCCAATAAAACAGTCCAAATCGACCAATTTTTCAACTCCTTCAGTGAAATTATAACAAGCAACTATAATGAATTTTTTTTCCGATTGTACCTGTATTAATTTCGGTCAAAATCTGGTACATTTTCCAACTTAACTCCAAGTTTGTAAAGTTTTCAACTAACACTGTCCAAATTTGTCAATATTTTCAAACGTAACTATCCAAATATGTAAAATTTTCATCTCATACTATCATAATTATAACAAGCAACTATAACGAATAATCTTGTCGATTGTATCTGTATTACTTTCCGTCAAAATCTGGTACATTTTCCAACTTAACTTCACGTTTGTTAAGTTTTCAACTAACACTGTCCAAAATTGTCATATTTTCAAACGTAACTATCCAAATATGTAAAATTTTCATCTCATACTATCATAATTATAACAAGCAACTATAACGAATAATCTTTTCGATTGTATCGATATTACTTTCTGTCAAAATCTGTCACATTTTCTAACTTAACTCCAAATTTGTTAAGGTTTCAAGTAACACTGTCCAAATTGTCATATTTTCAAACGTAAGTGTCCAAATATGTAAAATTTTCATCTCATACTGTCCAACATTGTCAAATTTTCAAATGAATCGTACAATATCTGCCAAACTTTAAACTCCTTCTAATTTTCGAATAATATTTTGGATTGTATGTATCACAATCTGTTAAATATTCAACCACAACTGTCAAAATTAACAAATTTTTGATTGAAAATGTCAAAATTCTCAACTGCCAGTGTTAAAACCCTTCCAACTGGAACGGTTTAAAATCTGGTACATTTTGCACTTAAACTCTCCAAATTTGTTAAGCTTTTAACTGACACATATCATAAGTTTCAAACTTAACTGTCCAAATCTGTTACTTGTTGTTGGAGAGTTTATCCAAACTTGTTATGTTTTCAACTGACACTATCCATATTTTCAAACTTAACTGTCCAAATCTATCAGATTTTCAATTGATACTGTCCAAATATTGATTTAGCCTGATTTAGAATAATTTAGCATAACGTTTGAGTATAAAAAAAAAGTTGCAATAATACAAAACTATTGCGATTATATCTCAAGGAGTCTCAACTTTAGGGTTTTCTTAAGACCGTAAAGTTGAGACCTCGAATGATGATACTTAAAATTGTGGGGAAATTTCTAAGTAATTGTTGATGCAAACATACTGATCAATACTGATTTTTGAAAAAACGTCGAAAACTTCAACAACAAAAAATGTCCCAAACAAACAGATGTAGCAAAACTCGTTTATTGTTAATAGTTTGTTTTTTGGATATTGCCTCTATATATATATATATATTTATTATGAGTAGCATACTTATTCACATTTTTTGTTTTTTTTGTTTTAATAACCCCCCATTCTTTATAATTTTATATTATATATGTACTTTTTGTTTATTATAACATTTGAAACATAATTTTGAAGAAATCTGTACAGAAAACTTTTAAAATATCAGCACTGAATCTCGTCATTGCACAATTACCTAATTTAGCATAATTTAGCATCAGGTTTGAGTATTAAAAAAAAGTTGCACAACTTTTGCGATTATGCTTCAAGGAGTCTCAACTTTATAGTCTTAAGGTGCCTCGAATGGTGATACTTTAAATTGTGGAGACATTATTCTAAGTAATTGTTGATACAAAAATAATAATAATTTAAATAAAAAGTCAAAAATTACAACAAAAAATGTCCCAAAAAAAACACATGAAGCAAAAATCGTATATTGTTAATCGCTTGTTTTGGATACTGCCTCTACATACAGGGTGGCCCACCTATCCTCGCTCGAACCATTGCTGCTAGACTAATGAAAATTGAAGAAGATATCTGATTAAAAGTTATTGGACACTTGATGTGCTACTTTTTGAAATTATGCTTTGTTTAAGTTTTTAACTGACACATATCAAAAGTTTCATACTTAACTGTCAAAATCTGTCAGTTGTTCAATTGATACTGTCCAAATATTGTTTTAGCATAATTTAGCATAAAAGGTTTGAGTATAAAAAAAAGTTGCAAAAGTGCAAAACTTTTGCGATTATGTCTCAAGGAGTCTCAACTTCACAGTCTTAAGAAGCCTCGAATGATGATACTTCAAATTGTGGCGATATTTCTAAGTAATTGTTGATGCAAAAATAATACTGATTTTAAAAACACGTCAAAAACTACAATAACAAAAAAACAGATTCAAACAAGCAGACCAGCAAAAATTCTTTATTATTAATCGTTTGTGTTGGATATTGCCTCTACATATACAGTATGTCCCCGGATTGAGTTTACAAAAGGGTTTTTTTTTCAATATTTACTTTTAAGTAAAAATTTTTAGGAATAAAAATTTCTGCTTGGTCTAAAACTACAATTTCAGTTATTAAATCATTGATTTATTTATAAAGGTTGTTGGCTAAAAAAAAATCTAATTTTGATACTTTAGAAAAATAAAATCATTTAAACAATCTTCACACAGTTCAAGCCTGCTGTGAAACTCCTGAAAACTGTTGTATTTCTTAAATAGTTATCGATGCAAATGCTTCTTGTAGGCGATTTTTAAAATTTTCAGTATTATTTTTTGCATTTGGAGGATTGTTAGAATAATTATATTTTGCTATAATGTTGTTAGATGTCATTTTAAATTCTTTTTGCAAATAGTAAATAAATAAGTGTCAAAATAAGATTTAAAGATTTTGGTTTTGCCATCCCCCTGTATAAATAAATCAAAGTTTCAATAACTGAACTGGTAGCTTCAGATAAAGCAGGGATTATAATTCCTATAAAATATATAACGATCTTTATTAAGGCTATCGACCCCAGAAGGGGTCTTTCCGCCCTAACATTTAACATATAACATATAACCCTATTATAACATATAACCCTATTATACATATGAGCCCTAACATATAACATTTTTACATAAAAGTACTGTATATATATTTTTTTCATTATGAGAAATACATTAAGTGTATGTATAATTCAATAAAGACATAAAACAAACTATATGAACAAAGATGAAAGCAACTCTCTTTCGAATTTTTTTGCTTTTTTTCTACAATCATTATTATTAGTTATCATTATCATAAGTATTACACTAATGATTTTTGTCTTGGAGCTTTTAAATATTATTAAAATTGTTCACGTTTAGTGAAGCCTTTCAGAATTTGTACTTAATACTGAAATAAATTCATATCTGTCATATTCAAAAGTTGAGTCTTGTATCTCTGTTTCGTGTGTTTAATGCAGATAAATATTTAACATAACTGTTGTCGAAGTCATAATATTTCTGCATGTACGATAAAGCGCATTTATATATTTTTTCTTTAACTTAAGTAACAAATTTTTTCTCATGGTTTTCATTAAAATGTTTCCATGAAGCACAAACTTTCCTTTCAGAAAACTACTGCTACAGAACTCCACAGTGTACCGATAACGCAAACCAGAATTCTTTTTCTCGTTGTAGAAACGACATCGCCATTAATGTCGAATGCCGAAGACAATTGAATGCCGCCCGGCGCAATGAATCGACCGCGTTCCAGCGTGGGTGTAGCCGCTGCAGCAGCGGAGATCATTTGTGTTTGTGTTCTGCCGTGTGTTCATGTGTGTACATGCATCTGTGCGGACTTGTGTATGTGCGTGCTCAACGAGTCGTATCTGTTACTTTCCGAAAACCGGTAGCTCATGCAGCCGCCCGACTCAATCTATTAGCAGAAGAATGCCCGCTGAATTGGCCTATTCCGCGCGCACAAACACACAGAGAGACGTACAGGCACGCACGTGTACACACGTACAGTGCATGAACGCTCTTGCTCACGTGCACATACGGGAGCACACGCACGCCGGCCACGGAGAAGACGGGGCTCATACAAAAGTTATGTGTCGTGGGAGGATGGTGCGTGGTGAATGATTGTGAACGGCACGCGAAACAATCAAACACGAAACGGCACGAGGATAGGTCAGGGATACTACTACAATATGTATTTTCATACTACACGTTCACACACTGATAGATGAGCGAGATGGTCGCGTCGCACGACACATTACGCCCGCCTTTGGGCCGGCGAATCAATCACGCACCAGTACTGATGATGTCGATGACAGGCGATCGCGATCGATTTCCGATACGCTAATGGCCGCTCATTTATTCATAAAAATTCATTCACACGTTCGGGGCCCGTGTGCCCGCCCCCATTAATCAATGCGTGCACGGGAAGTCACACGGAATTTTCGTGCCCGAGCACTGATTTTCCGCCAGAGACACGCCACTCTAAACTGCCGGATAAACGATCCGCATTTCCCACCCACGAAACCCAAAACAAATCTTGAATTATTAATTCCCTGATTCAATTTAGCGATCGTTTCGTTTAAACGTAAATCGCGTTGAAATTTTTTGCCTATGATTTTGGACACGTTTAATTTTATTTTATTACTCGAATTCCAGAGCATACAGTGCGATCAACAATGTTTTTTTTTAATATCATGATTAATTCCAACCCTACTAGTCAGTGTTATCTATTTCACATGTCAGTATATTCAGCAAAAATTTTGGGACGTGCTCAAAATTTTTCAATTGTAGGTATTAGGGTTTCATCCACTTTACCAGTTATTTTGTTTTTTTTTTTTTGAGTACTTACTGATATGAATTGTACAAAAACTCGAGAAATAACGCAACTCGGCGCTTCACGACTCGTTACATAAGCTTCCTTTTCGTGCGTCATATATTTCCTAAAACTCTAGTTATGTTTTTTATATAACACTTTTTTTTCCCCAACTCAATTACAATATTACAAAACTTACAAAATTTCACACGTCCATAAAACGTCCCATAAACGTTCAATCATTTCAACAAGTAAGAAAATGTATTTCGTTTGAAATGTTTTATAACAAATATAACATCCTTATCCTTCATCGGGACTCGAATCCTCAAGCATGAGCGAGCGTGTAACTTAATGAAACATAATATTTATATTTGTATCTACAAATGGGCAATTTGGGTTCGTCGCTTGACCTAGCGATCTAGCATAGAGTCTCCAGCGCCTTATTACGTAAAGGCTTACTATTTCTTTCTGCTTACAAATTTTTAAAATCTGATTTCGGAAATTGGAAGCCACATTATTAATTGTTATATCATAAAAAAATGGTCATACCAAATTATTGAATTACCTATTTATTATTGTGTCAATTCTAAATATTGCTACACGAAATTCTGCATACATAATTGAATTTATGCATATCACGTAATGACTACAATTTATTTCCATTTGTAAATTTTTGAAATCTGATTTCGGATCTTGAAAGCCACATTATTAATTGCATGAAATAATTGTCATCGCAAATTATTTAATTACCTATTCATTATTGTGTCAATTCAAAATATTCCTACACGAAATACTGCATCCATAAATATTGAATTAATGCATATCGCGTATTTTTCATAGTTTTTGTGATCTTTGGAAGTATTAAATGACCCATTGACAGGTGAAATTTATACATAGAATTTGAAAATTAATCAAATATTGTTAGACATCAACAAAATCTATAGCTTAAACCAGTGATTCTTAAACTATGGGTAAAGTAAAGGTAAACTTAAACCCATAGTTTAAGAACCACTGGTTTAAGCTATCGATTTTGTTGATGTCTAACAATATTTGATTAATTTTCAAATTCTATGTATAAATTTCCCGCCATTTTTTTTTTCGATGTGCTCAAAATTTCAATTGTTGGTATTAAGGCTGATTCATACATTTCTTACACGACACAACGCTACATTATGACTATGCTATAGTGATAGCATAGTCATAATGTAATATGTATAGGCATTTTCAACAGCGTATTGACGCTGTCCTCGCCCTGAAGGGCTCGTGGCCTAAATTTTATACTCGTGAAAAACATCCACTTTAAGTATTGGTCATCCACTTATTATATAAATAACTACAACTATAAATTACAACAATTTTATAAGTAATTACACAATTTTCTCTGGAAATTATATTTTCAATGATGAGAATGGAATTATAATGGAATTTCAGATGAGTAAAATTACTCACTTATTATATAAATAACTACAACTATAAATTACAACAATTTTATTATTGTATATTTTAATTAAGTATAAGATAACACAATTTTCTCTGGAAATTATATTTTCCATGATGAGAATGGAATGATAATGGAATTTTAGATGAGTTGCAAAATCTAATTGATTTTTCTTACAAAAAAGAAATATCATTCGCGAATATAAAAGTTTATTTGCAAATTTCAAAAGCATCACTGGAAATTGCGAATTCTTCATTGGAAATTGTAATTTTTGAATTATTAATCACAGGAAACTACCAAAGTGATATTTCAGATGTTAACATTTGATTCTAAAATTATAAAGTTTCCTTGTAAACTGTAAAATTTTGATTATACATTACAAAATTTCATTGGCAACTGCTAAATTTTCACACATTTACAATGTAAATTAAAATGTTTGTTCAAATTTAAGAGTTTATTAAAAACAAAATCATATGATATATATCGTCACGTAAATCAACTGATATGAATTACATCAAAACTAGCAAAAACTGATCAGAAATACAAAAAAAATCACTGATTTTTGATTTAGAATTTATGATTACATTAGTTTTTGATAGTACATTTTTTAAATGGCTTTATATTAATATTAATATATCAAATACGGTATTTTCAAAGCGGAAGTTTTCTACAATTTTTCGGTAAGATTTTTAGAAATTCCTAAGCCTTTTAGTGATGCAATGAAGTTATTTACAAAAAAAAGAATTTAATATAAACAAAATTATATGATTTAAATCGTGATGTAAATCAATTGATATAAATCATATCAAAACTGGCAAAAACTGATCAGAAATATTAAAAAAATCATTGATTTTAGATTTTTTTTAAATCGATTTATTGCAACCCTGGTATTAGTACATTATTTTAATGGCTTCTTATTAATATTAATATACCAAATACTAGTTTTTCAAAGTGCAATTTTTCTACAATTTTCC
The DNA here is from genome assembly GCA_951805005.1 of Othius punctulatus. Classification (NCBI taxonomy): domain Eukaryota; kingdom Metazoa; phylum Arthropoda; class Insecta; order Coleoptera; family Staphylinidae; genus Othius; species Othius punctulatus. Next base: position 22,352,248 of record OX638143.1, read on the forward strand.
TGATAACTCTTCACCTAATTTTTGATATTTCACGAATTTTATTTATTAATTTTCAGAATAATATACTGAAATCTGAAATACATAATACTGACTAGTGACTACTGTTAGCAGCAATTTCTTATGCTGAAAATTATGACAAATAGTTAGTTTTCATAGTATATTCAATGTATATAGCAATATTTTTCTGTTATAAATACAATATTTCAGTGTACATTCACAAGTCACAAGTCTTCACAAGTTGTAATTTTCTTTGAAAATTGTATTTTCAATAAGAATTGGTTTTTCTTACGAAAACTAATATAATTTCATAATATGGAATTGCAAATTGCAAAAGTATCACTGAAAATTGCGATTTTTCATTGGAAATTATAAAAATAAAATGTTTTTAATTACGATCATTAGTGGAAATTCCAAAGTGATATTGCAGATTTTCTAATTTAGACATTTAACATTTTATTAGAAAATTTTGTTCCATTAAAAAATGTGATAGGTACTAGTAAAAAAAAATTACCAATATTCATTAAATGTCGTAATTTATTTTAAAAAAAACACACTTTTCACTAGTAATACCATGAGTAGAATGAGTATTCTACTCGATCTACTCGTTCTACAAACTCGTGGTGTTTCCAATCAACATAAATTTCGTTTCCTAATCGTCTGAATTATCGCAAATATTCATTCTACGAATTGTATTTTGTATTTTGTAAGATTATTCCACGCATAACCACGTTCATACAAATAAGAATTTGTATCACATTATGAAACTGAAATTGATTTAAATCAATGATTTATTTTAAAAAATCTGTTGATTTAAATCACACCAACGCTGCTGACCAATGACTCCTGTTTGCGATGATTTGTTATACTGAAAATTATGACAAATCGATAGTTTTCATAAAATATTCAATGCAAATAGTAATTTTTTTCTGTTATAAATACAATATTTCAGTGTACATTCACAAGTCTCATTGCACATTAAAATATGTTCATTATAAATTCCAACATTTTATAAGTAATTAACAATTTTCATTGAAAAGTATATTTTCAATCCAAATTGGTTGTTTTACGAACACTAATATAATTTTATAATATGGAAGTTCCATTGCAAATTGCAAAAGTATCACTGAAAATTGCATTTTTTTCCGTGGAAATTATAAAAAAAAATGTTTGTAATTACAAACTTCAGTGAAAATTCTAAAGTGATATTGCAGATTTTAATATTTCATGAGAAAATGTTATTCCATTAAAACATGTGAGTAGGTACTTCTAAAAAAAGTTACCAATAATCACTATATTTCGTAATTTATAAAAAAAACGCAATTTTACTAGTAATACCATGAGTAGAATGAATGTTTGCGAAAATTCAGACGATTTATTAGGAAACGATATTTGTTATACTGGAAAGTATGACAAATCCTTAGTTTTCAAAAAATTTTGACGTAAACAGCATTTTTTTTCTATTATAAGTATAATATTTCAGTGTACATTCATAAGTTTCATTGCACATTAAAATATTTTTATTATAAATTCTAACATTTTATGACTAATTCACAATTTTCATTGAAAATTATATTTTCAATCCAAATTGGTTTCTCTTACGAAAACGAATTCATTTTATAATATGGAAGTTCCACTGCAAATTGCAAAAGTATCACTGAAAATTGCAAATTTTTCAGTGGAAATTATAAAAAAAAAGATTGTAATTACAAACTTCCATGAAAATTCCAAAGTGATATTGCAGATTTTAATATTTCACTAGAAAATGTTGTTTAACTAAATAATGTGAGTAGGTACTTCTAAAATAAGTTACCAATAATCACTAAATTTCGTAATTTATAAAAAAATACAATTTTCACTAGTAATACCACGGGTAGAATGAATATTTGCGATAATTCAGACGATTTATTAGGAAACGAAATTTGTTATACTGAAAATTATGACAAATCGTTAGTTTTCATAAAATATTCAATGTAAACAGCAATTTTTTTCTGTTATAAATATCATATTTCAGTGTACAGTCATGCTCACATAAATCTAGTACAAACAATTTGACAATGCTATATAAAATTGCTATTGTAACCTAATTTCTTGTACTAGATTTATGTGAGCATGACTGTACATTCATAAGTTTCATTGCACATTAAAATATTTTCATTATAATATCTAACATTTTATGAGTAACTCACAAATTTTCATTGAAAATTATATTTTCAATCCAAATTGGGTTTTCTTGCGAAAACTAATTCATTTCATAATATGGTTTTTCGTTGGAAATTATAAAAAAAAAGTTTTAAATATGGAACTACAGTAGAAGTTCCAAAGTGAAATTGCCGATTTTACCATTTTATGAGAAAATTTTGTTCACTTATATATCACTTATAAAATTGTAGTAATTTATAATAAAAATATTTCAATGTCCAATGAAACGTTTATAAATTCAAGTGAAATATTGTAGGTTCTTTACAATGAATATTTTATGAAAACTAATGATTTTTTCATAATTTTCAGTATAACAAATCATTGCAATAAGAACTCGGTGATATCGATTGCAGATTTCAGTATATCACTCGTAGACTTAGTATTATTATTATTATTAGTAGCACTACGAGCCAAATTAGCTCATGGCTTGGTTGAGTATGTCTTTCCATAGCATCCTATATTTTGCTTTTGTCTTCTAATCTGTGATTTTCATCTCGTCCGGATCCATTTCTACTTCAATTTTCTAGCGGTTTTTTGGTCTCCCTCTTCGTTTTTTTGTCCAACCGTTCTTGTAATAATCCGCTTTGGCGTTCTTGCTTCCTCCTTTCTCGTTATGTGGCCTAGCCATCTAATTCTTTGGGATTTTATGATTTCCACTATGTTGTTACCTTTATACATTTGTTTTAACATCATTGCCTGGCTGTAATTTTTTAAACGTTTAATTTTGTTTAATTACTCGAATCCAGAACATACCCTGCGATCAACAATGTTTTGGGGTACTTTCAAATTTCCAGTCAAAGATTTCGGGACGTGCTCAAAATATTTCAATTGTAGGTATTAGGGTTTCATCCACGTTACCAGTTATTTTGTTTTTCTTGAGTGCTTACAGGTATAAATTGTATAAAAACTCGTGAAATAACGCAACTCGCCGCTTCACAACTCGTTGCATAAACTTTCTCTTCGAGCGTGGTATGCTTCTTACAACTCTCGATATGTTTCTTTTTTATAACACTTAGTTTATTTTTCCCCAATTCAATTACAATATTACAAAATTTCACACATCCATAATACTCGTTCAATCATATAAATACGTAAGAAAATATATTTCGTGTCAAATGTTTTATAACAAATATAACATCCTTATCCTTTGGCAGGACTCGAATCCTGGCCCATGAGCGAGCGTGTAACTTGAACAACGCAATATTTATATATGTACGTATAAATGGGCAATTTGGGTTCGTCGCTTGACCTAGCGATCTAGAATAGAGTCTCCAGCGCCATATTACGTAAAGGCATACAATTTTTTACTGCTTACAAATTTTTGAAATCTGATTGCGGATCTTGAAAGCCACATTATTAGTTACTATAACATAAAAAAATTGCCATCATAAATTATTTAATTATCTGGTTATTACTATGTCAATTCAAAATATTGTTACACGAAATTCTGCATTCATAATTGAATTTATGCATATCACGTAATGACTGCAATTTACTTCTGCTTGCAAATTTTTGAGATATGACTTCGGATCTTGCAAACCACATTATTAATTGGTGTAGCATGAAAAAATTGTCAATGCAAATTATTTAATTGCCTATTTATTATTGTGTCAATTCAAAATATTCCAACACGAAATTCTGCATATATTAATATTGACATATCACGTAATTTTTTATACGTACATTTTTATGTAAGTCCTTGGAAGTATTAAACGACCCTTGACAGGTCTTTGCCCATAGTTTAAGAAGTACTGGTTTAAGCAATCAATTTTGTTGATGATTAACAATATTTGATTAATTTTCAAAATCCATGTATAAATTGATTTGGTTCAAGTTGAATTCCGGTGAGAACAATTTGGTGTAAGCAATCGCATCTTGCTCGCTGTACCATTCGTTCGCTCCGATCGATCCCTGCTGTCAGATTTGGTGGAGGTGCCCGTCGCCCCCGTCACCATCGTAAATCCGGTCTCTCACACCCTCGCTCGTTACCGGTAATTAGTGCCCTCGGTCTGTGCCGGTTGGCGATGGGAACACGGGCCCTCGTTAGCGGGGCCCCGATGGGATCTCTCCCGCCGCCGCCGCCTCCGCCGCCACCTCCTCCAGCTCCTCCACGATCCCGGATCGGGCTCCGGTGCTGACCGGATTTATTTATCGCCGGCCCGTGCTTGCCCGCTGGCCGGTCGCTGAAGAATGCCGAGTAATGGGCCGTTTAAGTGAAATCTCGGATTCTAATCTGTCATACGATCGGTGCGGCCCTGCACGGTAGCGCGAGGTTTTTGCCGTGTGGGCGCCCCCGCCCCTGGATTCGGGGGGCCCCCGCCGGAGACAGAAGTATGCATATTAATATTAATATTAATCGCAGCCGGTTCGCTGTGCTCCGGTTTAATTACGCCCGTAAATCAAGAAATCGATCGGGCGCCTGCGTTTGTTTCGGCCGGCCGTCGTAAAAATTAATCACGGGAATTAATTGGACGATCGCTTTTTTTACAATTAATCCACGACAATTAAGACTTTTTTTCTTGTGGGCCTTGAACGTATTCCGCGAATCTTATTAATTGATAGGAACTTGAAAGTGATAATTGCACTGAGAAAAATTGGATGTAAAAGGATTATTTTTTGTTTTTTTTTGGAAATATTTTTTTTTCTTAAACTGTACCAAAATTTACCTAAATAATTAGATGAATTATAACAATTATAATACTTAGCAAACGCAATGTATTAGTACGTACTATAAATTATAGTATAGTTACAATCCAATTAACTATTATAATAATACTTTTACTAAAGCTAAATCGGACCTATGTTGCATATAACTTTTTTTTCTTAGAATTATATCTACTTCTATCTGCCAAAGTTTGTCACAGGCGTCATAGACCACCCTGTATAATTATAGATATTGTCATATGATATGGTAAACAGATGGTAAATTAGACCATTTGTTCATATTCATAAATTTTTGCGATTCTCACTCTCTGGGAAGCATCCAGTTAGATACATTGTCTATTCTGCGAGCATCACACGTGTAGAACATGTCCACATAGGCTTGGCTATGTATACTTTCAGTTCGTATAGTGTTTTTTTCACTTTTTCGTTTAAAATATATATATATATGAAAAAATGAACGGGGAAAATAGAAAAACATAATATCTGACAGGTTCAATTTTGTAATGGCGTTTTAATTTTTCGAAATGTTCGAAAATATGAAGTTGGTATTTAATCTCTTCGTCAAATAGTGTTAATTGAAAATAAACTAAACCCTGCGGATTTTCTAATGCCTTTAAATACGTTACAACTTTAGAAGAATGATAAGAACATATTATTATTTTGGATGATTTTTTATACTTTTTATATTTTTTAAGTATCTCAAATGCGGTCGAAATGTTGAAAAAACCTCAAAAACCTAAAACGCAGGTGCATTTATTCGAGCTCGCTCTTGTAATCAGTTTCGAATAACTCGAATTTAGCAGCTAAAAGAAGTTATGTTGCAACATAATGCACATTTTTCTTCCTTCGTTCTGCGTTTGTTATGAATTCTACTACACCACCAAAGTATTTGGTAAACAGGGTGTAAGGGCAGTCGACCGCAATCTTTCTAGGGGTTAATCAGGGTGCAAAATGAAGTAAAATATTCCTTTGCCAGTTTTGGTTTAGATGGTTTTTTTTTTTTTAATTTAGATTCTTTAAGTAAATTAAATAAAACAACTTCGTTATTTCCACTCACACTTTCATTTTTGAAAAAAAAAATAGTGACTGCGGTTTCGACTAAGATCTAGTCATTATCAAACTAAGTGAATAGTTAAAAATACGTAGTTAAAAATATTTGTTTCCAAATTAAAAGTATGAGTGGAAATAACAAAGTTGTTTTATTTAATTAACTTATTTACAGTGTTCCACAAAGTAACGGCTACCAGTATACAATATTTTAGATTATTTTTTGCAAAGTTATTAACGTTCAATTCAAACCCTTTTAATAGGGTTAAAAGCGTCAAATTTAAGAGTAATGCAAGTGACATACTTGATTTCAAAAAAACGAAGCATTATTGAGATTTATTTAGCAGTACCAATGATATATGGCACCAATTTTAAAACGGATTTAGGGGCAAACTATGCATCTGGGCCAAAAGTGGTAAAGGAATATTCGACTTCATTTTACGCAATTCACCCTTCACCCTTCACAATTCACCAATTATGCCCTGATTCACCCCTAAAAAGATTTCGGTCGACTTCCCTGTATACATGCTACGCCAGAATGGGAGGATGTTTTTGAAATGAGAATAACTTAGCTGTTTTTTAACTTTTTAACTTAACAAAAAATAACTACGAAAAATAAAAGCTTAGATGATACCATTAAACAATCCGAAAGTGTAATTCATCAAAAAAAAAAAAAAAATCATGTTCTGAAAATTAAATCAGACACAAGGCGTCTGTTTTCCGGGGTGCCAGACTTTAGGGTGTTTCTAATATGAGAAGAACTTTAGGATCCCCTTCGTGGTACCAAAGATGGTCAGCAACTTTGCACCCAAAGAGATTCTAGATTTTTTCAAAGGAACAGGACTCATGGATTAAAGCTCAGTCCATAGGGGAAAGCACAAAAATACTATATAGGCCAAAGTGCCGAGGGACTTTAGGGAACCTACCCGAAAGAAAAAAAATGAGAATAACTTTCTGTTTCTTAACTATATCAACTAGCTGTTTCTTAAAAATATACAGGGTGGTCACTTTTACGACGCCCACTATTACGATCTATTAAACGGAAATATATACAGAGTTGGTTAAATGGGATAAAAGTTTCTTATTTTTGTGCCTTTCAATATACTGAAACGAAATCCGGGATATCTTGCACGGTTCCTGAAATATCGCTGAAAACTGAAAAAGTGCGCTTTCCTTTTCCTTTTATAACTTTGTTTTTTACTTTTGTATGAAATATTACGAAACTTGTCATGATTACATTTTTCGACGTGAGCTTTCTGATGACAGTGCCAAACATTTTCTACGCCAACTAGATGCCCAAATTTTCATAGTCACCTTTTGATTTTATTATGGCTGCAATATTGGATTTTAATAGCATTCACAAGAGCGAAAAATTCTGATTTCAACCAATAATGTATGGATTCCAACATCGGGAGTCAGATTTCAAACATTTGTAAGCAGAAATAAAATGTAATCATTTAGGCATATGCATCAATGCAATTATGTATGCAGAATTTCGTTTAGCAAAATATTGAATTGACATAGTAATAAATAGGTAATTAAATAATTGGTGATGACAATTTTTTCATGCTATAACAACTAATAATGTGGCTATCAGGATCCGAAATCAGATTTTAAAAAATTGTAAGCAGAAAGAAATAGTATGCCTTTACGTAATAAGGCGCTGGAGACTCAATGCTATATCGCTAGGTCAAGCGACGAACCCAAATTACGCATTTATGGGTACTTATATAAATATTGCGTTGTTCAAGTTACACACTTGCTCATTGTCCAGGATTCGAGTCCTGCTAACGGATAAAGATGTTGTATTTGTTACAAAACATATAAAACGAAATACATTTTCTTTCTTACATATTGAAATGATTGAACGAATTTTATAGATTAAATCAGTTGACAAGATATTTAGCACCTCAATTTTAGTGAAATTTTGCAAGTTTTGTAATATCTTACTTGAATTGGGGAAAAATAAAACAAGTGTTCACAGCATTTTTCACAGCAAATTTTTCACATTATCACAGCATTAATGAAACATTTTTTTTTTGTAATTTCGACGAAATTTTCCAAAATGTAAAGGACTGTTTTTTTTCAATTCGACTACAATTTTGGCCCTCTATAGAATTCTTCTAATGTCATAGTAATTTTTAGCCGAGTTCAGATTATTTCCGGAATCACATATTTGATCAATCAAAGAACGATTAATTACCAAAATTACAGCTATAATTAAATTACGTCAGCGGGTTTTGTTTTTGTAACAATAACGTTTTTTTGAACATATTTTTGCTTTTATATGTAGAAAATCATTACTGCTGTCTACAACCTTCACTTTTAATTGATTTCATATCACCCTACTGTATAACTACAGTGATTCTCAAACTCTGAGTCACGACCCGTCAATGAGTCGTTTAAAACTTTCACAAAAACTATGAAAAACTTGAAGGAATTGTAAAAGTTTTTCAAAACCAGTAAATTCATCAATAGTTTCATATCATGAAAATGGGTTGCCTGTACAGAAAGTGGAGGTTCTTAAACTTTCTGTCCATTTAAGACAGAGCCCTTAAGAGAGCCCTTTAATCGAGTCTATGATCCCAGATTCAGTTAGTTTCCATAAACGATGATAAGATTCAGTCAGTTTAGAAAAATTTCAGTAACTCATCTTGTGTTAAGTCAGTTTACAAGATTTTTAGTACCTCATTTTTAGTATGCTACAATTACTGTATGATCCCAAATTCTGTTAGTTTCCATAAATAATGATCATAAGATTTGGCCAGTTTACAAGATTTTTAGCACTTCATTTTTAGTTTGCTACAATTTCTATATTTGATCTAAGATTCTATTAGACTGCCAAAATTTAGGTATCTTTAGTATCAGCGAGTAATTTAATGATACTTTCGTATATATTTTTTTTAATGTTTTATTGAATAATATTTTTACTTTGCCACAATTTCTGTCTACGTTCCCAGATTCAGTTAGTTTCCATAAACGATGATAAAATTCAGTCAGTTTACAAAAATGTCAGTATCTCATCTAAGGTGTACTACAAATTCTGTATGATGCTAGATACTGTTAGTTTACAAAAATTATGATAATATTTAGTCACTTTTAAAGATTATTAGTGCCTCAATTTTAGTTTGCTGAAATTTCTGTATAAGATCCCAGATTCTGTTAGTTTCCATAAAAAAAGGGTCATAAGATTTTGTCAGTTTACAAGATTTTTAGCATCTCAAATTTAGTTTGTTACAATTTCTATATTTGCTCTCAGATTCTGTTATTCTGTTAGATTGCCAAAATTATTGAAATTAATAAATAATTTGCGATGACAATTTTTTCATGCTATAGATTCAGATACATTTCGATCTCCGATTTCGATCTATAGATTTCGATCAGATTTCAAAAATTTGTAAGCAGAAATAAATTGTAATCATTAAGTCATATCCACCAACGCAATTATGTATGCAGAATTTCGTGTAGCAAAGTTTTTAATTGACATAGTTATAAGTAGGTGATTAAATAATTGGCGATGACAATTTTTGTATGCTATAGCAATTAATAATGTAGCTTTCAAGATCCGAAATCAGATTTGAAAATTTTGTAAGCAGAAGGAAATAATATGCTTTTACGTAATATGGCGCTGGAGACTCTATGCCAGGTCGCTAGGTCAAGCGACGAACCCAAATTGCCCATTTATAGGTACAGTCATGCTCACATAAATCTAGTACAAGAAATTAGGTTATAATAGCAATTTTATACAGCAATGTCAATTTTTTGTACTAGATTTATGTGAGCATGACTGTACATATATAAATATTGCGTTTTCAAGTTACACGCTCGCTCATGATCAAGGATTCGAGTCCTCCTGAAGGATAAGGATTTTAGATTTGTTATAAAACATTTAAGACGAAATACGTTTTCTTGCTTATTGAAATGATTGAACGAGTTTTACGGATGTGTGAAATTTTGCAAGTTTTGTAATATTGTAATTGAATTGGGGAAAAATAAAATAAGTATCGATAGCCCAATAAAGATCGATTATATATATATATATATATATATATATATATATATATATATATATATATATATATATATATATATATATAAAATAAGTGCTTACAGCATTTTTCGCAGCAAATTTTTCAAATTTTCACAGCATTGTACATTCACAGCATTCAAATTTCAGTACCTCATCTTAAGTATACTTCAATTTCTGTATGATCCGAGATACTGTTAGTTTCCATAAATGATGATAATACTTAGTCAGTTTGCAAGATTTTTGGTGCCTCATTTTAGTTTGCTGAAATTTCTGTATACGATGCTAGATTCTGTTAGTTTCCATAAAAAAATGATCATAAGATTTAGTCAGTTTACAAGATTTTTAGCACCTCAATTTTAGTTTGCTACAATTTCTATATTTGCTCTCAGATTCTGTTAGATTACCAAAATTTGGGTATCTTTAGTACCAGCGAGTAATTTAATGATACATTTGTTGATGTTTTATTGGATGATAATTTTACTTTGCTACAAATTCTGTCTACGATACCAGATTCAGTTAGTTTCTATAAATAATGATAAGATTCAGTCAGTTTACAAAAATGTCAGTATCTTGTCGTGAGTATACTACAATTTCTGTATGAGCCCAGATACTGTTAGTTTCCATAAATAATGATAATATTTAGTCAGTTTACAAGATTTTGAGTGCGTCATTTTTAATTTGCTGCAATTTCTGTATAAGATCCCAGATTCTGTTCTTCTTCTTTTGGTACATTTATCCATTAATGGATGTTTGCGACAATGTGGTGCATTTCTTGACGGTTTCAGAGGGTATGAACCAAACTACCGATAGTATTTAGTCCAGTCCATTGCCTTATGTTTCTAAGCCACGACATCTTCCTTCCTATTCCTCGTTTTTCTTCAATCTTGCCTTCTATGATGAGTTGTAGGATATCATACTTCTAGTTTCGCATGACATGTCCTAGGTATGCAACTTTTCTTCTTTTTATTGTGGTCAAAAGTTCGCGATCTTTGCCTACTCGCCGCAGCACTTCTTCATTGGTAAATCGTGCTATCCAAGGGATGTTAAGTATTCTTCGGTAAAGCCATATTTCAAACGCTCCAATCTTATTCAGATTCTGTTAGTTTCCATAAATGATTAGAAGATTTGATCAGTTTACAAGATTTTTAGTGCCTCATTTTTAGTTTGCTGAAATTTCTGTATAAGATCCCAGATTCTGTTGGTTCCATAAATGATGAGATGATTTGGTCAGTTTACAAGATTTTTATCATCCCATTTTAGATTATTACAATGCTTGTATTTGATCTCAGATTCTGTTGGATTGGTAAAATTTCAATTAATAAGCGAGTAATTTAATGATACCAGTAGCTCTGATCTGTGTATATTATTAGTTTGGTGATAAGTTTAGTCGTACAAAGGTAGCGTGTTTTTGGTGGTGCGTGCATAATTGGTGCGGTCTCTAATAGTGATAAATGGGCAGCAATTTGGTATTTAATTATGGTCGCCGCCGGTTTTATTAAATATCAGCCCGCGGCGGTGAGATGGCACTTTCGGTTATCGCGAGGCGATCTCGCGACGGTCGCATCCGGGGCCTCGAAACGGCACTCTCGCCAATGACCAGTGGCTGTAACTCCTTCGTCTGCGTGTGAGTGTGGTGCGTCTGGGGCGCTGCTCCCCGGACTCCGGGCCCCATAAATTTCCGGGTGAGTGATGCTGCCCGATATGCAGAGTGGCCGTGTTCCCATCGTGTAGGACGTAACGAGACATTCTGTGATAGCTACCGGACCGGTAGCCGAGATGAAGACATCAACGGGACGGTTAACGAGCCCGTCCGTCCGGCACTCAATATGCTAATCGGCCCACATTGATATATCTACTGCTCTCCGCCGACGTATCTAATTGTTTCTCCGGTCCTACATTTCCAGCGGGCCCCATAAATAAGGGGGCGAGAGAAGAAGGCAGGCGCTCTCTCGAATAACTCTTCGCCGTAATCTCGCCGCGCGCCAACTCTCGCAGCATAAAAATGTAAATGGCCTGCGGACAGAGGCGCGACATCCTCCAAACCGAACCGAAACCGACGAAGAAAAAAAACGTACAAAACACAAAAAGGCCATCAATTAAGGCCCACATTTAACATCCCCCACCTTACACAGGCAGCGGACTCGAAACCTCGCCGGTGATTAATCGACGCTCTTTTTTCGAGATCGATTATTCGCTCGGGAATTTTTGTGCACATTAGAGCGAGGTTGCGTAATGCGCCCGGCTAGCGGCTTTTTGCGCTCAAATGAACACATTTTTCCAACGGCGAGGACTAGTCAACGGACCCGCCAAGGTGCTAATTATAATCCAATTACCTGCGACCGCAAAAACCGGGATTGAATAACGCCAAAAATATTATGTAATCGACCGCGTCGCCTTGGATCAGACTCCAGTCGAACCGGGAGAAAGGACCAAAGTTATCCGAAACGTCGAAACGGCAGCGATAACAAAAGGATGCTACCGCCATTAACGTCGACGATAGGAAGTGTCACCCGGGGGGCTTTATGCGCTCCGCTAATTTCTCGGCCATCAAGGATGCGGTGCTTAAGAGCACTTTGGCATTCCAGACCAAATAAGAGCAAAGTTTCACACACAGAGATTACTGTATTGATTTACCACTGACATACGATTTATCGAGAAAAACTTTCCAGATTTTTTTTATTGCCAAAAAAAACGTCTTTATAACAAGCTCAAGAGCTCAAAATTTCATGAATATCATGAGAAATTTGAAAAAAAAAACTCTGAAAAAGCCAACGACTTTAATCACTTAATGGTTGAGGTATTCTCGAAAACTATTAGAAATCTGGATTCGTAACATTTTGCTGCCGAAGATATCACAGCTATTGTTGTGCCTGTTTGATACCCTGATTCCAACAATCACATTGCTTCTGCTATAGCAGCTAACGTTCTGATGGTTTCCATCACCGGAATGGGGAAGATGTCAACTTGCTGAAGCCAAGTCTGGATTCTTCTTCTTTGCGAGCCTATCCGTTACCGGATGTTGGCAATCCACACGGCAATTCTGACTTTGTTCACTGCTGTTCTGGGTGGTTGTAGCATTGTACCATGTTCTTGGGTTTTTTAGCCAGGATATTCGTCTTCTTCCGGGTCCCCTTTGACCTTCTACCTTGTCTTGCAATATTAGTTGTAGAATTGCATATTTCTCAGGATGGCGCATAACGTGCCAGAAATACTCCAGTTTCCGTTTTTTAACAATAGAGAGGATTTGTGGTGGTCGCTTTATTCTGTCGTGACTGGATAATAATAATAATATATATTTGGTGTCAGTACAAATAATAATGTTTACACAAGTCAGGTATTGGATATTGGAGTATAGCAGATGACCATGATCACTGCATCAAAATATTATAAAATTCTATTCAAAACTTTCAAATATTAAAACTCTCAACAATGGATTTAAATTTATTACAATTGTGAATTGTTCTACAAGACTACCTTGATTATAACAAGTTACTTATTAAAGGGGTGAGTGGCAACGTGATAACCGATAAATCGGCTCCGTTACAAGCCAATTTACTAAGAGTAGTAACAACTAATTAAGAGTGAATAAGCAGAAGAGATAGAGAACAGGGCGCTGAAGATATCAAATCAATTGAACTTTGTTATTATTATAGAACAACAAGAAACAACACAGGAGAAAATGAGGCTAAGACGAGATAAGATGGGTATACCTGCCTCCGAGGGGCAGACCCGGGAAGGGAAATCCACACGGTAAAATAGGCAACACACAGTTCCGAGAAGCAAGAGCTAATACGAAGAGCTAGGCAACAAAAAACGCCCATAAAGGCAAACAAAAACTAAATGAATGCAACAAACCTGAAAAACAGTAGAGGTAAATAAAAGGAAAAGAAGTGAAAACAGCCCAACAGAGAATAGAAACACAAAAAGAGCAAAAACCAAACGAAGGCAACAGAACAAAGAAACAGAAGAGGTAAATAAAAGGAAAAGAAGTGAAAACATCCCAATAGAGTGATAAAACACAATAAAGAGAAATAAGGAAAACGAAAAGGAAAAGAAAGCAACAGAACGAGCAAAGAAATGGAGGAATTAAAAGAGATGTTGTCAAGGATGATGACAGAAATAAAACGAATTACGGGCAATACAGAGCGCCCATAAAGGCGAACAAAAACTAGAAAAATGCAACAGAACGGAGAAACAGAAGAGGTAAATAAAAGGAAAAGAAGTGGTAACAGCTCAACAGAGAATATAAACACAAAAAGAACAAAAACTAAACGAATTCAACAGAACACAGAAACAGAAGAGGTAAATAAAAGGAAATGAAGTGAAAACAGCCCACCAGAGTCTAGAAATACAAAAAATAACAATAAGGAAAAGGAAAAGGAAAAAGGAAAAGAAAGTAACAGAACGAGCAAAGAAATGGAGGAATTAAAAGAGATGATGTCAAGGATAAGAAATAAAACTAGTGAGAGAAGAACAAAAACAATACAGAGAAGAGATTAAAGAAGTAAAGGAGGAAAACAAGAAGCTACGAAAGAAAGTAAACGAGATTAAAAGCAAGATGCAAAACATAGAAAAACGAGAAAAGAAGAATAACATGATTATTAAACGAATAAAAGTAGAAAACACAACCAACATTGCAGAACAGGTGCAAATCTTACTACACAAAGAGCTAAAAATGAAAGCAATAGTAACAGAAACATACGTAGTGAATAATTATTAAAGGAATAAAAGTATAAAACACAACCATCATTGCATAACAGGTCCAAACATTACTAGAAAAGGAGCTAAACGTGAAAGCAAGAGTAAAAGAAACATACGTAGTGAACACAGAACAAACACCGACCATAAGGAAAAGGAAAAGGAAAAGAAAGCAACAGAACAAGCAAAAAAATGGAGGAATTAAAAGAGATGATGCCAAGGATGATGACGGAAATAAAACTAATGAGAGAAGAACAAAAATAATACAGAGGAGATATAAAAGAAATAAAAGAGGAAATCAAGAAGCTACGAAAGCAAGTAAACGAAATTAAAAACAAAATGCAACACATAGAATAACGGGGAAAGAAGAATAACATGATTATTAAAGGAATAAAAGTAGAAGACACAACTAACATTGCAGAACAGGTGCAAACATTACTAGAAAAGGAGCTAAAAGTGAAAGCAATAGTAAAAGAAACATACGCAGTGAATAATTACTAAAGGAATAAAAGTAGACAACAAAACCAACATTGCAAAACAGGTGCAAACATTACTTGGAAAGGAGCTAAAAGTAAAAGCAAAAGTAAAAGAAACATACGTAGTTAACAGGGAACAAACACCAATAATAGTAGCTAAATTAGAGACTTTCGACGAGAAAATGGAGGCAATGAAAAACAAGAACAAACTTAAAGGCACAAAGCTATATATCGAAAACGACTTCACGAAGGAAGAAAGAGAGGTGCAAGCAAAAATTCGAATAATTGCAAGGGAGGAAAGACAAAAAAGAAAAACGGTCATAACTAAATACAGAAAAATAAACGGAATAACATGGCAATGGAATGAGAAAAGATAATGAGCGATCACTACCTACTGATAACACAAATAAGAGAAAACAACAACAACATAACAAAAACAAAATAGCAAACAAAGACAACAAGAGTATGAACCAAAATAAAAGGCTATAAGCTGGACAACGAAGACACGCAAACAGAATACAAAGTAGAAATTGAGAGAGAACTACAAAAAAATACAACACAAAAAGTAACGAAAACAGAAAATTTAGAATAAATGTGGAAAATCCCAAAAAACCATAATAAAAGTGGCAAGTAGAATATGCGGAACCAGCATGAAAGAAACAAACAAAAAACAAACAGCCTGGTGGACAACTGAAGAGGCCAGGTAAGAACAAACAAAACACGCATTACCTCAACAACAAAGCAAGGGAGAAATACGAAGAATATAAAAACGCAAGAAACAAGGTAAACCAGATAATACTCAAGAAAAAACAAATTCAAATTCAAATTTCATTAAATATTCAAATTTATTAATGTTACAAAAAAAAATGTTTACATAAGTCAAAACAATCTAAAATAGAAACAGGTACACATGACAGTGCAGAGAAGCAAAAATACAAAAACCCGAAAACTGCCAAAAGACGAACCAAAAG
Organism: Othius punctulatus; assembly: GCA_951805005.1. Classification (NCBI taxonomy): domain Eukaryota; kingdom Metazoa; phylum Arthropoda; class Insecta; order Coleoptera; family Staphylinidae; genus Othius; species Othius punctulatus. Next base: position 22,368,333 of record OX638143.1, read on the forward strand.
GTCCAGGTTGCAACAGAGCAGTAATAATAAATAGACGTCAAAAGTACAAAATTATGAAACATCATGAAAAAAAATCACCTTCAGATACATCAACAATGTCGCACAAAACAGAAACAGGACCTATGGGAAGCATTTCAAACAAAAAGACAAACTCGAAAGAAATAGGACGGAAAACCAAAAACTATTCTACAGTGTAATCAAATAGAACAGACAAAACCAAGAAGCAACAGAGAAGGTCATAAAAAGCAAAAACGGGGTACTAAGGCAAGAAAAATAAATATCAGAAAGATGGAAGGAATACTTTGAAGAACTATTAGGAACCACAGAAGATGAAGAGTAGGAGAACAAACAGACAAATAGAACAGAAGCAGATAGAGAATAGGGAGAAGATATGACAGAAGAGGAAGTGAAAACCTCAATAAAAGAACTGAAAAATGGAAAAGCGGCAGGAAGTGACAGAATCACCAGTGAAATGATCAAACACATGGGCACAAAAGGGCAAGATACAGGAAATAATAAGGAAAGCGTGGAAAATAGAGAAAACACCGAGCGGCTGGCATACAGCACTCATACTACCGATATTTAAAAAAAAGGGACAAGAAGGAATGTAAAAATTACATCAAACACAACGATGAAAATATACGAAAAAATCAAAGACAAAAGGTTAAGAAAAGTAATAGAGAAGATACTACAAAACCAACAGAGCAGAGTTAGAAGCAGAAGAAGTGTACATGACCACATATTCACGCTTAAACAAACATACGAAAAACGAAATGCAGACACAAAAATTACATAGCGTTTCTGGATCTAGAGAAAGCATTCGATAATATACCAAGAGCAAAACCATGGGAAACACTGAACAAAGGACGGTAAACGAGAAAATGACAAGGATAATAAAAAATATATACGAAAACAGCACCAACACAGTAACATACAACAACACACAATCGGAAAGATTTAAAACAAAAAATAGGCTAAGACAGGGATGCAGTCTAAATCCCATACTATTCATTATATACGTGGACAACATAATAAAGAAATGCATACCAGAGAGCAACAAGAAATGGATAGTAGGCTACAAGAACATGGAAAAAATAGGAATATGGGAAGAAGCATTTGCAGACCATGTAATAATAATAACAAGAACATCAAAATAGCTACAAGGAAGAGTAAACTTATCTAACATAGAACTAAAGGCAAAAGGAATGAAGCTGACCATAAATACAACAAAAGTAATGGTAGTAGGGAAACAGGAGAAGATACAAATAGAAAGTGGCAACGAAAAACAAGTAGAGACATACAAATACCTGGAAATAGAACTGAACGTAGACGGAAATGAACAGCAGAATAACAAAAACTCAAAAACTATACCAGGCAATCAAAAGCACAATCACAAACAAAAATGAAATAAGCAAAGAAACAAAGATAAAAGTGTACAAAATAATATACCGACCAATACTAACATGGGGACGCGAAACGTGGAAGCTAGACAGAACGGGAAAACATAAAATACAAGCAAGCGAAAAGAAAGTCCTTAGAAAAATCAAAGGAGTTACGAAAATAGACAAAATAAGAAGCACAAAAATAAGAGAAGAATTAGGCATAGAGCCAATACAACAATACATAGAAAAACGACAGCTCAGATGATGGGGACATATGTAAAGAATGGCCAAACAAAGAATAGTGAAAAAAGTGTGGGAAGCAAAACCAAACAAAAAGGAAAGGAAGACCGAGAAAGACATGGGATGACAGAATGAAAACAATAATGGAAGAAATAGGGAAAACATGGAAAGAACCGAAAGAACTAGCCAAGAGAGGACTAAATGGAAGAACTTCATAAACAAAAAACAGTAACAGAAGAAGAAAAGGAGAAAAGAAAACAACACATTGTCGTAAAAGGTGGATTGACTTACAAAACTACATAATACATAACTAATAGCACTTACTAATACATAAACTTTTTATGCATCTTTGATAGTTTATCAGATACAATCAGGCCAATGAAAAACCAGCCACCCTGTATATAAAACTTTTCGAGTAATAGAGTAGATCCTAAACTTGCGAATGATAAATGTATCCAGCGCCGTAAAATCCTTATCAGTCATCACGTTTTATTTGCCTCGGCTGCCATCAAAATTATCTTCACTAATTTTGTCACCATTTGCTGCACGTGCGATAAATTCTGCATGCAAATTCGACTGGAGGACTTATCTTAACGTCGCATCTCACCGCGATCGCCGACTTTGACCCCATGCATGCCTTAACCACGCTACTGCTCCCATAAACACACATGTGGGGACACTTAAAAACATTGACCAATTAATAGAAATGCATAGAAATTAATTTCAAACTTGGAGAAGTTACGCCACTGCTGCCACGCTACTGCTCCCATAAATACGCATGTAGGGACACTTAAAAACATTGACAAATTAATAGAAGTGCATAGAAATTACTTTCAAACTTGGAGGAATTACAGTAGGCAATATGTAGATTTGTTTCTAAATATTTGTGCGATGAACACAATTCACACCTTGCACAAGCCATTGAAACAGACCCAGAAGAGCTGTTAATAATGCGGGTGAATAAATTTGCTTCTCATGAATAAACTCCTGAGGGAAAATGATTATTGTAGTTTGTCCTGAATGCAAAATTTATGTTGCTAGCAACCATGTAAATATCTGTTCTTAAGAATAAATGGACGAGGAGGCAATGATCAGGAGTGATGAGGTCCACATCAAAACTCACATAGTACGACTGCATTGGAGTGTAGCAGATAAGCACTGCATCAACATATTATAAAATTCTATTCAAAAATTGCATATATTAAAGGTATCAAAAATGGAATTCTATTCAAAAAATTCAAATGTTAAATTTTCAAAATTGGAATAAAATTTATTACAAAATTCATTTATTACAAATCTTTGCAAATTTTTGCAGTTTTTTTGGAATTTCAGCAATAGTCCACAATTCTAATAAATTTAAATCCATTTTTGAAACTTATCAATATCAAATTGCAAGTTTTCGGATAATCGCTGAAATTTGTATGTTTAATTTGAGTGTAGAAGATGAACACCAGTTGAAAACTTGCAATTTGCTATTGATAAGTTTCAAAAATGGAATTTAATTTATTAGAATTTTGGACTATTGCTGAAATTCCAAAAAAACTGCAGAAATTTGCAAAGTTCAGTATGAGTTTTGTTTGTGGAACTCCATAAGTATGACTTGCACAACAATGAAACTATCTGTACGTAAGAACAAATGGTCGAGGAGACAATGATAAAAAGGCGTGATGAGGTCCACACCAAAACTCACCTAGTACCTACTACTGTATTGGAGTATAGCCGATAACCACTGCATCAAAATATTATAAAATTCGATTCAAAAATGTCATATATTAAAAGTTTCAAAAATGGAATAAAATCTATTACAATTGTACATTATAGCTGAAATTTGGAAAATGTAGCAAATGAATACCATTTGAAAATTTGCAATTTGCTATTGATAAGTTTCAAAAATGGAATTGAATTTACTAGAATTGTAGGCTATTGCTGAAATTCCATAAAACCTGCAGAAATTTGCACAGTTCAGTAGATGAGTTTTGTTGTGGAACTACTTAAGTATGACTTCCACTAGCAATGAAAGAATTTACTAAAAACTTGCAGATTGCATAATTGATGCATAATTCGAAAAGGTGTTTTCATTAAAGTTTTTGGCGTAAAGGTCCACATACCTCCCTGTTTAGTTTAATACGAACGTTCTTCGTCTCTCTCACGAAGATGTTTGAAGTTCAAATATAGTTTATGTATATTTAACTTCTTTGAGCTTCTATTAAGTCTTCTAACTTTCTCAGCTTCGGCAGTTGTAGAGGCTTGACTTCTGGGCAAAATCTTAACACCACGTCTTGTTATCTAGTTTTGGAAGAATCGTTTCGGCTTCTTGAGCCGAAAGTAGAAGTGAATCTTTGGAACTCACGAAGTGTCTTCTGTTTATTGTTGTTTGAGCTCCGTGCGTTTATCTCTTGCCGGGGCCGAAGCATTCACGTGACGTGGCATGTGCGAAGGTGAGGAACGTTTACGGGGCGTTTAGCGAGCGCGATCCATGCACGAGAACATAAATTCGTCAGGTCTGCCGTGTGAAATGAGCCACCTCCTAATTAATATATATGGCGAGTTAGTAGGCTATATCGTGCCGCCGTCCGACGCTCTATTTCATGCCGGTAATTTATAGATGTAGGTCCAGGATGAAAATGCGAGTAAAACGGTAGTAAACAAATGCGCGCACACGTGAGTGAGCGTGAGCAGCGTGCCGGCCATTGAGAAGAGACGGCAGACCGTCACATGCACACAACATCACCAGACGTGAGTGTGTGTAAAAAAAGCACCTATCGTGCTAAACGTGAGGCCAAGATGCACCCAGGCACACGCACATCTAACGGATTTTGTTTTGCCCAAAATATCAGCGATCCCACACAATTTTACTTTGATCAAAAAGCACAATACAATAGCAAAAAAATATTTCCAAAAAATAGTAAGCCTAAGAAAGCTATTAATAGAAACATTTAATCCCTAAACTCGTTATGAGGAAGTTAATTCATCAATAGGAGTGAATCCCAAAATTTGTTTTGAGGTAGTAAACTCATCAATAGGAGTGAATCCCAAAATTAGTTCTGAGGTAGAAAATACATCAACAGGTGTGAATCCCAAATTTTTTTATCAAGGAAGTACAATTCATCAATAGGAGTGAATCCCAAAACTTGTTATGAGCTAGTAAATTCATCAATAGGAGTGGATCCCAAAATTTGTTATGAGGTAGTAAATTCACCAATATGAGGGAATCCCAAAATTTGTTATGAGGTAGTAAATTTATCAATATGAGCGAATCCCAAAATTTGTTATGAGGGAATACAAAAACCTTATAGTATTTTTGTTTTGCTATACGATTCATACACCCATTTTTTCTCAGTGTATATAAATTCTAATCGCGTTTCATGTGGCTTCCAGTTATACCAAAATTAATCGTTTTTTAAAGATGTTATCTTTGTAAAATTTGGATTACCACTGCGAGCGCGGTTTAAAGATTAATTAATCGCTTTTGAGATGTTTTGTAAGATTTAGATTTCCATTGCGAATGCGGTTTGAGGATTGTCCCAAGGACTTTCGCACTTCGCAATCTTGTCCACGGTTCTCTGTACGTGCAATGGGATGAAAGCAAAAAAAAGGAGGAATACACAATAATACGAGGCAGCCCTAATGGCCTCTCGGGCGTTCTTGCTCGGTGGTAGATGGAGGTCGCGAGATACCGGAGACCTGGTGGGCGATCCGGAGACCGAGGGGCCCCCTAATTTATTTATAATGCGCGGCCAATTTAAAGTGCATTTTTCTGGCCGTGAAGAAGTGAGCGAGCCTCAAACCCCTGCAGTAATTTCGATAAAAAAATATCCACCGTTTTTTCCCCGTCGGCTTCGATGACAAGGATTTTGTTGGTATCTTTGATACAAATTGAATTGAAATGAAATTCCAAATTTAATGCAAATCTGTTTCAACTCATTATGGAAAAATCCCCAAAAAAATGAATTACAAAAACTATATTTTCATTATAGTTTCATCCATTATACCAGTTGTATAGGTATATTATATTATGTTTCTCTTTTCGTACTTCCTGGTAAAGTAATATGTTCTTATGGATTTTTAATGTTCTTATTCATTTGTTTACCTGACTAGTTTCGGCGGATTATGGCCATCTTCAGAGGCTAATTTATAAATTTATATTTCGTTTTATTCAAATTTAAGTTTCTTTGAATTGTAATTAGTTAGTGACATTGACATTGTCACATTGTGACATTTTAAATAGTCATTTTTAAGTGACATTGACTCAATAATGTAAACACCTAAATAGATTGATTTAGCTATCTAAAATTCCAAACGGTATCTCCTAGCATAAATCAAATGAGCACCTAAATAGATTGATTTGGCTATCTAAAATTCCACAATAGAATCCAAAAAGTTTCTTGTAAGCAAACACATTATTTACGTTATTGTAGAAATGTTTTCATAATTGGAACAAGCAAGTACATAAAAAGGGCACAAATTAAGAAGACCAAGTTTTTTTTTTCAAACGCACAATTTCCTTAAAACTGCGGTCGTTTTGTTTATTTATCGGTCACAAATTATTACGATTTGAAAAAAATATATTGAATAGTCGTTCGAGTTTTGGAGGAATTATTTTGAAAATATGTAAAATTATTACGCATGCTAATTTTTGCATGCCGATTACGAATTTCGCCTTTAATTTACAAAAGAAAATTTCTTGTAGGGCAGTAAAATTTTCCAAAAGGTGTATTTTTAGGATTGCATCTTAAATTATATAGTTTTTTTTTTGGGTTGGCTGCGAGCTCCCAACCCTGGCATAAGGTACGAGCCTACAGCCAGTTCAATGATGTGAGGATTATATATTTATATTTTTCTTTGGCAATTTCTAAGGAAGGTAGTGATTGATTGGATTTTTTTCTATTGTTTAAAGCTAGTAAATGAATAATGCTTACGGGGAGTGGGATATTGTAATTTGATAGGTAGTTCATCAGGGTTTTTCTTGGTAGGGAATATTTTTGACATAAAAAAATTATGTGGTTTAGCGTCCCTTCCCAATTATATAGTTAATTCAAAAAAAAAACATGTGAAGAAAAAACCGAGTGATCATAAATTTCAGCTCGAGTTATCGTTGGAAATTTTCACAGCCAATAAGAAACGCAAAATTGGTGATCTTGAAAGTTTAAACGAAAATTCCAAAAAAGCTAACGATGGGGTGTTTTTAAATTTTTCTGATAGAATTTTCTGATAGAAAATTGTACATTGATTAAGAGTTGAAAAGTTGGCATGTTTTAAAAAGATAAAACTCAAATACAATTGTGTTCTTTGTAAAACCATTCTTTGCAAAAAGAATAATACTTTGGTTGTCATTTTCGCACTTTTGGCATACGAATGATCTTTAATTTTTTAACTCCCTGGCCGCAGGGGAGGTAAGCCCATTGTTTTAAAATTAAAGTAGGAATTTAGTAGTATTGAAGTGATAGCTCATTTGAAAGCTTACTTAATTTGCAGTTTTTTTTACATATTCTTTATTTTTTTAAATACAACCGTTAAAAAATCAGCTCCTCCCCCTTTGCCATTTTAAATAATCAAATATATACTTTAGTGTTTATTTTTCATTATAATTCATACAGAACCCAAATACCGAGAATCAGAGTTGTGTCCAGTTTTAAGTATATTGGGACCACTGTGTAAAATTTCCGTCCAATTTACCGAAAAACTAAAGATCCGGTGTTAAATACACCACATTTTCCCATTATCTAACATTTAGTAAAGAGTATATTTAACAAACATGGAAGATTTCTATGTCTAGTACTTCATGAAATATTGATTTTCTCGAAAGCTGCAAAATGAACTGCTATATCTCGAAAATTACAAAGCATGCATGCGTTTAACAGAAAATTTCGGAAAAACTAAAGATGGGGTGAATTTAGATATTTCAACATTTTGTAAAAAAAGGATAACTAGAGCTGAAATTTAAATTATCACTCCGTATATTATTAGGTACTACATTTATCAAAATCTATAGCTAACATTTATTTGATTGTGGGATTTTTTTTTGCATACATTTAGTAAAAAATGTATTGCATAAAATTTTAAACATATAGCTTTAAAAGATTTTAAAAATTTTATTAAAAAAAACAATTTTCCCAACATTTTCCCAAATATATGCAGTTACAGGATGATTTTTGTTTTATGTACTGATTTTAAATTTGTATACAATTCGAAATATGCCATATAACTATGAAATAACCCAAAATTATACTATCCAAGTGACATTAGTTATAAATGTTCCAAATATCATATACATAATCTATAATCTCAGCTGCCATATAACAATGACATAACCCAAAATTGTCACTGTCCAAGTGACATAAATGTTTATGTCACTTAGATGACATAAATGTCCCTACTGATGACATAAATGTCCTCTGCTATGTGCAGCAAAAAAAAACTGGGACAGTTATATATTCTAACAAAATTAATAGTCTGATATGTGTCTGATATTACTACGGATACCATATTCATTAATTTGGTAGTCGTCCAGTCTGACAAAATAATGCTAAAACCTCTACTAAAAGTTTTCCCATTTTTTTTTCTGTCTCCCTTAGTATAGGTAAATAACCTATAATCTAAATTATAAGCATGGCATAATTTATAATGGCCCCTATTTCCATGTTCAGTCATGCTCACAAAAATCTAGTACAAGAAATTAGGTTACAATAGCAATTATATAGCAATATCAATTTTTTTGTACTAGATTTATGTGAGCATGACTGTACTTAATCAATCATATCAACGGACAAATATCAACGTCATAACCAAAAAATGTCATTCCAAAATGACAAATTTAAAAGTTATAATTTTAAATATGGCAGATTTATTTTAAGTTAATTTGTTATAGTGACATTTTCACTGTGAGCAGGTTAAATTGTTGCTGAACAAGAACAACATTTGTGAAATTCAGTCTGAAACTTGGGTGAACTCTCGTTAACTCTGATATGGTCTGGGTCATCGACGTTTCGATTCGTCATAACGGTCATCGCAAAGTCAAACTTAAACCCCTTTTTTTGCACGTCTATTACACTTTTTCATCTGTAAAAACTTTACGATCATATATCACGCAGTTGGATTCTCACTTAATTAATAAAAAACCTTCAATGCCATTAAAATTAATAACACAATTATACCAGTGTATAATTATTGTAATGCTATTATTGAACAAAGAATATCCGTATACAGTGGCTTCTATGGGTGTCCACAGAAAACTTTGCAAGGCTTGGAAAATAATATATTTTTTTTAAGTTTCCAATCATTTTGTTTATATATGGTCATAACGTTGGATTCAGAATTTGCTTTCTATCTGGTGGCATATGTTAAAATAATGCACTAAGGTATTTGAAACCTCAGTGATTGGCTAAAAAGTAATTTTAACAGTACTTTAACTTACATCACTATTAAAATATGTACCTACAGTTAGTGTCTGCTGATGAATTTGTTTGACAATTATTAGAACAATCTTTTCCAACATTTTTATAACCATTGTCATGCTTTATATCCACTTATTTGTTCTTTTACATTTTTCCAATGAAAATTTTCACATTGTAAACGTGATTTCGCTTTTTTTTTAATATTCCAGTAAAACACTAAATATGGTTATACCGTTGGATTCAGAATTTTCTTTCTATCTAGTGACATATTTTAATATAGATAGTGCCATAATTGTTATTTTGAGTTAGATTCAGATTCAGATTCATTTTATTTATGCTCAAGCTTACAACAGAGAAGCCTTGCACAAGTCAAGGTATACAAAATACACCAATAATACATAAACAAATTTCAGCTCATACTGTAAATATCATTTCACTTTTTTTCGTTCCATATTAATTTTTTTCTAAATGTATGTTTTCCTACGGTACCCACTAAAAATTTTCACATTGTAAACGTAATTTTCCATTTTTTTTTGCAAAGGTTTCTATTATTATTTTTTAATATATGATTATACCGTTGGATTCAGAATTTGATTTCTATTTATACTGTTTCAACTTCAACTTGGCACTAATCATAGTCAAGTTGGCATTAATCATTATCAGATTGGCATTAATCAAAACCATGTTGGCATTGAACAATGACAACATGAATTTGTTTAATGCCAACATGGTTTTGATTAATGCCAAATTCATAATGATTAATGCAAACTTGAATGTGATAAGTTCCAAGTTGAAGTTGAAAAGGCGGTATCCACTGAAAATTTTCACATTGTAAACGTGTTTTCCATTTTTTTTTTTGCAAAGGTTGCCATTATTATTTTTTAATATATGATTATACCGTTGGATTCAGAATTTACTTTCTATCTATACCTTTTCAACTTCAATTTGGCACTAATCATAATCAAGTTGGCAATAATCATTATCAGATTGGAATTAATCAAAACCATGTTGGCATTGACAATGACAACATGAATTTGTTTTATGCCAACATGGTTTTGATTAATGCCAAATTCATAATTATTAATGCAAACTTGAATGTGATTAGTGCCAAGTTGAAGTTGAAAAGGCGGTATCCACTGAAAATTTTCACATTATAAACCTAATTTTTCATTATTTTTGCAAAGGTTGCCATTATTATTTTTTAATATATGATTATACCGTTCGATTCAGAATTTACTTTGTATCTATACCTTTTCAACTTCAATTTGGCACTAATCATAATCAAGTTGGCATTAATCATTATCAGATTGACATTAATCAAAACCATGTTGGCATTGAACAATGACAATATGATTTTTTTTATGCCAACCTGGTTTTGATTAATGCCAAATTGATAGTGATTTATGCAAACTTGAATGTGATTAGTGCCAAGTTGAAGTTGAAAAAGCGGTATCCACTGAAAATTTTCACATTGTAAACGTAATTTTCCATTATTTTTGCAAAGGTTGCCATTATTATTTTTTAATATATGATTCTACCTATGATACTTTTAATTTAATATATGATACTTTGTACCTATACCTTTTCAACTTCAATTTGGCACTAATCATAATCAAGTTGGCATTAATCATTATCAGATTGGCATTAATCAAAACCATGTTGGCATTGAACAATGACAACATGATTTTTTTTATGCCAACATGGTTTTCATTAATGCCAAATTCATAATGATTAATGCAAACTTGAATGTGATTAGTGCCAAGTTGAAGTTGAAAAGGCGGTATCCACTGAAAATTTTCACATTGTAAACGTAATTTTCCATTATTTTTGCAAAGGTTTCCGTTAATATTTTTTAATATATGATTATACCGTTGATCAGAATCTACTTTGTATCTATACATTTTCAACTTCAATTTGGCACTAATCATAATCAAGTTGGCATTAATCATTATCAGATTGGCATTAATCAAAACCATGTTGGCATTGAACAATGACAACATGATTTTTTTATGCCAACCTGGTTTTGATTAATGCCAAATTGATAATGATTTATGCAAACTTAAATGTGATAAGTTCCAAGTTGAGGTTGAAAAGGCGGTATCCACTGAAAATTTTCACATTGTAAACGTAATTTTCATCAAGTTGGCATTAATCATTATCTGATTGGCATTAATCAAAACCATGTTGGCATTGAACAATGACAACATGAATTTGTTTTATGCCAACATGGTTTTCATTAATGCCAAATTCATAATGATTAATGCAAACTTGAATGTGATTAGTGCCAAGTTGAAGTTGAAAAGGTATAGTAGTAATGTATAATGGAAAACCAAAATTCTAAAGATAAAACTGCATATACTAATACTTTTACACACTCTCTCTAAAATGTGTTTACGTGGACTTGTCTGGTTTTGCATTTTAGAATTTCATTTGTTGTAGTGACAATTACAAACTAATTTATAAGTGCCACTCTATAAGTTCTGAGTCAATGTAAATGTCAATTAACGTTTTTTCGTTGCTTATGCAAAAATTTTACAAAAATATCTTGATTATTAGAATATATTGTTTTATTTTATGGTATATTTTGAAATCAATAGAACCAAGAAAAATATTTCACAGAAATTATTCCAGGATAGGCCAAAGCTAGGAAAATAATTATATCAAAAAATGTTAATTGATTTTTTTAAATCGCTTTTTTTCTAATCACCCACTAAGTACTTTTTTCCGAGGATTTTTTTTTTACATACAATACATTTCATATATTGGCAATTGTTGCGTTATTTGTATACTAAAAGACTATGTTTTCCTTCAGTATCCACTGAAAATTTTCACATTGTATACGTAATTTTCCATATTTTTTTGCAAAGCTTGCCATTATTATTTTATAATATATGATTATACCGTTGGATTCAGAATTTACTTTCTCTCTATACCATTTCAACTTCAATTTGGCACTAATCAGAATCAAGTTGGCGTTAATCATTATCAGATTGGCATTAATCAAAACCATGTTGGTATTGAACAATGACAACATGAATTTGTTTAATGCCAACATGGGTTTGATAAATGCCAACATGGTTTTGATTAATGCCAACATAGTTTTGATTAATACCAAATTGATAATGATTAATGCAAACTTGAATGTGATTAGTGCCAAGTTGAAGTTGAAAAGGTCTAGTAGTAATGTATAATGGAAAACCAAAATCTAAAGATAAAACTGCATATACTAATACTTTTGCAGACTCTCTCTAATGCCAACATGGTTTTGATTAATGCCAACATGGTTTTGATTAATGCCAACATCGTTTTGATTAATGTCAAATTGGTAATGATTATGCCAACTTGAATGTGATTAGTGCCAAGTTGAAGTTGAAAAGGTATAGTAGTAATGTATAATGGAAAACCAAAATTCTAAAGATAAAACTGCATATACTAATACTTTTACACACTCTCTCTAAAATTTGTTTACGTGGACTTGTTTGGTGTTGCATTTTACAATTTTATTTGTTGTAGTGACAATTACAAACTAATTTATAAGTGCCACTTTATAAGTTCTGAGTCAATGTAAATGTCAATTAACGTTTTTTTCGTTGCTTATGCAAAATTTAAGAATTTGTCCTAATTATTAGAATATGTTTGTTTTGTTTTATGGTATATTTTAAAATCAATAGAACCAAGTAAAATATTTCACCGAAATTATTCCAGGATGGGCCAAAGCTTGGAAAATAATTGTATCAAAAAAAAATTTTTTTTTAATCACTTTTTTTGTAATCACGCACTAAGTGTTTTTTTTCCGAGGATTTTTTTAAATTTAATAGACACATATATAGTCTGTTTGATTTATTGTGACACAGTAAATATCTCGGTTATTAGTACAGATAGATCAAAAAAAGTTAAAGAAAAAAGGTTTAGTACTTTTTGTCGTCTATTTAATCCTAATGTCAGAAGAACAATTTCACATTTCATGTATTGCCAATTGTTGCGTTAGTTGTATTTTGAAGGGGTACTTATGTGGCATCGCTATAAAGCTAATTTTATTGCCTATTAGAAATAACAAAAATTTACAGGGTGTCCAATTAAAGAAAATGAAGCTTATAGCTTTCACGTGTTTATTTGATTTTCAATTGTTCTTATGACATTATAGATTAAATAGACGACTAAAAGTACTAAAACTTTTTTCTTTAACTTTTTTTCTATCTGTACTAATAACCGAGATATTTGCTGTGTCACAATAAATCAAATCGACTGTATGCCTGTAGATCTGTAGATATATACAATATCTACAGATCAAGTATTACAGATCAAGTATTTGAAAACTCTTGTGTGTCAGTGTGTTGCTGGCTAAGAAATTATTTATTTTAACAGTGCTGTTAACTAATATCACTGTTGAAATATGCACAGTTGGTGTCTGCTAACGAATTTGTTTGCCAATTATTACAATTAATTATAGTTAATTGTTAATTAAATATTACAACAATCGACTCTCTAACCGCTTCCATACGCAACATTCACTTCTTTGTTCATTTGCTGTCTGTGTGCTTTGCTACGTTTTCCACTGAAAATTTTGATGGATTCGTGGCAGACCGATCAATATCCTCCACCTTGGCAGCCAGGCTGACGCCGCAGTAATTACGCCGTCTGTAATGAATCAATTTGGAATTTTAAAAGCCGTTCCGGGGTCTGCGTTAGGTTTTTTTTCCATCACCAGTCGGTGAAAACTAACACCGAACCATCATGAATACAAGCCAAGGAAAATTGGCAAGATTTACATGGAAAAATATGACACTTGCACGAAATGAATTAAAAAAAATATATAAAGCAATTGCAAGAGATGTTTATATATTAAATAGATATTTCTTAGTTTTCTAAATATAATTAAGTAGCAAAGTGTGGTTTATCCTTGCCAAAACGGGAAGGGGAAGGCAACATTTTAGGTTAATGCTTCGAGTTAAATGAAAAGCTTTGAAATGTATTAGTTTCAGTAGACTTCTTATAATACGGTGGCAGACCTTTTGAGGTCATTCATCTTTGATGTTATGTTTCTGCAACAATGTTTAGGGTCGATTCCAATGTTAGAAACAAAACATTGTCACTTAATTATAAACTGCCCTGCATACAATGTATCTCGAAGTAGAAACCTCTTCTTCTTCTTGCAGTCATTCTCCTACCGGAGGTTGGACACCATCATAACTATTCTTATCTTCTTCGTCATTATGATGGTGATTCTAAAGATATCCACGAGGATCTTTAATGCAATAGTTTCTCCTTGCTTTTTGCATTTTTATGCCGTTGATCGTTTCAGCAATTCATCCGACTTCAGAATTGGTTTCTCAACTCTTGGATAAAAGAATGCCCTCTAGAGAAAGAGAAACCTCTAGTATTAATCAAATTATAAGCTTGCTGTATATCTGTGTTAGGTTTAAAACATATTTTTGTCTAAGTATGGAGTCCTTGTGATTTTAATATTTTGAGGATCCTGCGTGGGGCGTTTTCTTTTGCCGTTTGAAAGGGTGAAATTGCAGGTTGGTTTCCTCCGCGGACACCCGATAATCTGGGGCCTAATGAAAAGCCGCAGTTTTGGGGCCCTCCGCGGTTATTATGCAAAACTTTGTAGGGGCGTTGGGTGATGTGGGCAGGGTGGTCTGGTGGCCCGATAGATATTCAAATGCGGAAAATGGCATGTGTTTAGCGCGCGCGATGATAAAGTGGCTGGACATGGGCCGGCGCCTCGCACAGGGAGAGGACCGTCTAGGTCTTCAGCAAGAGGAGCAGAAGGAGCAGAGGGCATTTACATAGCCGCAATCAAGACTGCCAACGGCTGACTCGGCTAATAGCAGCCTCAACAGCCTGTCATTACAAAAGAGTTAGGAGAAACTTTTAAAACGTCTGAAACAAGGCCCCAAATTTCTTTATAATTCGTTCCCGTAATGTTAGATGCTTGCTTAATGATGATTTTTTTACTCCTCTCCGCACTGTCAGATCTGATTACGGACCGTACGTTATCTCCTCTGCGGAGGACTGAAATCCACGCGGGCCGTCCTCATTATTATTACGAAAGCGTTCATCCGCGGAGACGCTCACCTATTTATCAATTCCACTCTTTTCCTATACGAAACACGGCATATAAATTATTATTTAATGGACCCCGTCACCTTCCCAACCACCAACCAGTTGTCCCCTGCGTTGGTAATCTGGGTCCCGCATGGCACCTGCCCGGAATCATCCCACGGAACATTAGACCCGGATCCTGCCGCCTTTTTTTCCGGGAGCTCAATTTTTCGCCGGCTCAATTGCCTCCATTTAATTATCTTTTCATACGTATAAATACACGGTTTTTATATAATATGTAATTGTCGTAATAGAGCCAGGAAGTGTGTAATGATAATATCGAGCTGGAACGGCATCCAATTAGGAATAATTGTCGAATTGTTGTGTTTTTCGATTCAATGCCGCTGTAAGGGGATAAAAACACAGTGCGACCACATGACTATTATCTGTGCCGACTCAAGGATTTCTTTCAATATCCTTCAGATCCGATAGTATTTGCTCTTAATTATATAATCCCACAACTCGCAACCTTTTAATCATCGTCACCAAAAATCATCAAGTTATTCCTACATCTACAGACCAAAATCATATATATGTACCGAAAATTATTGGAACTAAATTAGCAGTAATCAAGGATTTCTTTCAATATCCTTCAGATCCGATAGTATTTGCTCCTAATTATATAATCCTACAATTCGCAACATTTTAATCATCGTCACCAAAAATCACCAAGTTTTTCCTACATCTACAGACTAAAATTAAATATATACCGAAAATTATTTGAACTAAATTGGCAGTAATAATTAAAATTTATTCTAATTGCGCACTGCAATAGTAAATTCCACTTTTTATTTAACTTGTTACGTATTCATAAAATTAGTACGTAATTAATTTACTAACAAAACTTCTTATAGCCTATGGACACACACATGTATACGCACACACATCCAGTATAACTAATTAATGCTTAATTTGTTGCTTCTGAGAAAACAATTTACCGGTCAATCATAAAATTATTGCTTGTCATTTGTAAATATTCCACGAATTCCAATTTATATTCTATAGTGGAATTAACAAGCACAAAAATCGTTTTTTGAATCAACTTCAAAGGGCCTTTACTTTGGAGGGGAACTAAAGTAGACGATCCCGTGTACCGTTCATGCACTGTGCTTTATATGTGCTTTACATGTGCTATACCTGTGCTATACATTAAAGAAATTAAATAATTTCATGTGCATGAGTAAAATCGATATAGGCAGATATAGACATGATAATTTCTAAGTATGGCAGATTCTTCCTTATAGACGGAAATTTTCCGTGCAAACAAAAATAGGGCATCGTTAAATAAACAAATAATAATAATAATAACTACATTTACAATAATGAAGGCAGCTTTCCATCTAATGATAATACAATTGCAATTTATTAATTATTTTAAATTTATCACCCACACTGCATTCAAAACTAGTGTTTTTATTTAAAGGAAGTACTTTTTAGTATGTACTATAGTGCATGCCAGATAAGATGTCGCTTTTGATAAGAACTGGTGTTTTTATTTAAAGGAAGTACTTTTTAGTATGTACTATAGTCCATGCCAGATAAGATGTCACTTTTGATAAAAACTAGTGTTTTTATTTTAAGGAAGTATGTTATAATATGTACTATAGTCCATGCCAGATAAGATGTCACTTTTCATACAAAACAGAAATTCTCCCCCACTGGTGAAATTGGACCCATGATAATGCATCCCAAAACCTCGGGAGCTGTTTTGAGCCATAAAATCATAAACCATAAATTTGTTACTTTGATCACATTCCTTAAATCAAATTGTACCTCAGTAAACTAGGATTCTCCAAGAGATGTATTTACATTTCTGTTGCCAAAGACCCTCGTGCATATGTACCAATAAAGCTTGTAAGACGATTCTCATGGTCAGCTGTGTTAAAAATGTAGACAGACAATATGTAAATTTGTTCAAAGTGTGCACACGTTTCAATGTCAGTCAAGTGCACCAAAAAACTATTGTGAATGCGATCTCAGGCGCTATCGGTTCCTCGATTTAAATTCCAATTGAGCACAGTATTTTGATAGTGCAAAACCATTCGTAGGAATAAAAACTCATACGCTGGAATATTATTCATTAGACGTAGATAGAAATACAGTGGTGGACTGGCCATAATTTATTAGTTGCAGAAATATAGATTTGTTTAAGTAAGTCTAAGAACAAAACATAAGCTCCAAAATTAAAGCAGGAATGTAGTGCGTTCTAAAACTAGTTATTTGACTAAAAATAATAATTTTTACAGCTCATTTTCAAAAATTCTATAATGTTTTTTATTCATATAAGATAAATATTATATAGATTTTATAAATATCTATCCATATTTTATCGCTCTAAGAGTAATTTAGATTTCCCAATCATAGACAGAAAAACAATTTTAAAAAGGCTATCGACCCCTTAAATTATTGTATCAAAATAATATTGAAGGGCACAAATTTGTGTTTCAAATATAAATTAACCTTACGTAGGTCCACCCTAATTAATTATTTAAAAAAATCCAAAATCCATATAAAAATTTGTATCAGAATATTTACTATTTTTGAACACAAAGATAAGTCAACGAACGTAGCTTGGGCATAATTTTTTTAAATATTTTTTTAATTATTGTTACAAAATAATAATTTTCATAAATTAGGTTTTCAAATTTACATGTTGTCACAACAATGTTTAAATTTCAAAAGAATGAGAACAAAATAGGTAGAAATGAAGTAAGTAGTGCGCTCGAAAAATAATTATCTGCCTAAACTAATTATTTTTAGAATGCACATTTCAAATTTCTATGTGGATTATACTTACAGAACGTTCAAGAAAGTGGTGTCAACTTTTAAAAACTAGTTCCAACGAAACAATAACAAATAATTCTTATAATTCTACAATTTTAATTTTATAGTTATAGAGGTTTTGAAGATTATATTACTACAGTCTTTTCATATTCTTTTCCCTTTTTGTCAATAATTGTGTTTCGCAATTGACAAAAGGAAAAAGCAAAATACTGTAAGACTGGATAAATGGTATCCAAAATGGATGAAACTCTGTAATTTGTATCAGATAATTTACTATTTTTGTCCACAAAGATAAGTCAACGAACGTAGCTTGCGCATATATTTTTTTTATATTTTTTTAATTAGTGTTAACAAAATAATCATTTTCATAAATTAGGACTTCAAATTTACATGTTGTCACAACAATGTTTAAATTTCAAAAGAATGAGAACAAAATAGGTAGAAATGAAGTAGGTAGTGCGCTCGAAACATAATTATCTGCCTAAACTAATTATTTTACCTATATAACTATAGGTTTTTTTATCAAATTTTACTATTAAAAACTAATTACAATTAATTTGGTTATAATTTATCTCATAAGAGGTTTTGAATTACTATAAATCAGGATTGGTGTGATTTAAATCAATTGATCGAAATCACGATTTAAATCATGATTAAATCAACTGATTTTTTTATATAAATCATTGATTTAAATAAAAATAGATTTTTTTTTAAATTAATCATTGTGTTTGCACTGTTTGTGCATTCAAATAGGTGAACTATTTAAAATAGAATGTAACTATAGAGTTAGCATGCTTTAAAGTAGATCATTGTAAGTAAGTAAAATATGTTTCTCTTCTTCCATTGTTTGGTCCATCAATAGCACAAATACACAGAAAATTGTTTTAATCATTAATTCTAGTTCAAATTCAAGAATTTGTTTTAAAAAAAATCGTGCGATTTAAATCGTAATGTGAATTAATTGATATAAATCACATGAAAACTGGCAAAAACTGATCAGAAATAAATTAAATAAATCATGTTTTATTTGATTTTCTTTTTTTAAATTGTTAGAATAAACCTTGCTTCAAATATTCGAATGTGCTAAAATTAGCAAAAATTCTATAAAAAAACTAAATTTTGACCAAAATGTTTATTTTTGAGACTGTTCTGTCATGGTTTTGGAATCAATAATTTGTGTACCAAAATTTCAATTCAATTCATGATCCCAACACTGATTTTTTATTAAACTAAATGCTAAATTTGATTGAGAAATTATAGGACATCCGTTGACCAATTAATTTTTGGTGTAGAAGCTAGAAATATTAGGTATGTTCGACTTTTGAAATTGTTCCTATAAATATTTCAACGTGATAAAATATTAAAAAATTCTATAAAAAGTTTGAAAGTTTTTAATAAAATAATTATTTTTAACCATTATCGAGGCATTTTTTGAATTTTTCTTGTTATTCTTTTGGGCTCAACATTCCTGTTCAAAATTTAAAAGTGAAGTGCAATTTGGTCCCCAGAAATGATTATTTTGATAAACTAATTGCAAAATTTTATTAAAACAACATGGAATTCCCATTTTAAAGTGATAAAATACAAAAATTATAAAAGTAAAAAAAATATGGAATTCTAGAAATTATGACTAAAATATTTATTTGTATAGCGCACTACGTGGGTTAATAATGATTTTCTCATTTTCTCATCATTCTCATGCAATTTTATTATTCTTGTATCAAAATGTAAATTCCAAATTTTCCCTCAATATAATTATTTTAATAAGCTGCATATTTCATTTTTTCACATTTGTCGTTTTTTAACAAATTTTGCATTGTGTTTATTAAAAATTGCCATTTTGAAGGGGAAAATTTAGGTCTGTTATTTAAATTTAGTTTTCGTAATGCCAAAGTCTTTAAATTTCATAATTACAAAAAAAATGACGTCGGACACTCTAAAAATAATCATTTTAATAAGAATTTACAAATTTGAGTAAAAATATTTATTTTTAAAGAATTTCTAATATTTTATCACGTATATCAAAGAACTCTCTACATTTTGTTATGAAATTTTGTTGTTACTATATCAAACTATATATTTTAAGGGATAAATTTGGGTTTCAATATTAAATTTTTGAAGTAAATTATTGAAATTCTAACAAAAGAACAAAACAAAAACTGCAAAAACACTACATTCATGCTTAAATTCTATTAATGTAGTGAGTTCTAAAACTAGATATTTGACTAAAAATAATAACTTTTATGTCTCATTTTCTACCTATACTGATTTTTTGTTTTTATAAATCCATTTTATCGCTCCAAGAGCAATTTGGATTTCCTACATAGAGAGAAACATTTTTTTTAAGGGCTACCTAGCCCCTAAATTATTTTATCGAAATTATTATTTGGGGGCACAAATTTGGGCTACAAATATAAATTAATCACACGTATGACGCTCTAAAATTAATTATTTTAGACAAAATTCTCAAATTCCATAAATTTTGTTTTATATATATTACTTTAATACTTTTTTATCAGATTTTTCAACTATTATGTTAAACAAAAATATGTCAAGAACTTGGCTGGCACATATTTTTTGATTAAGATGTTTATAAGAACTTTTCAGGCTGTCTTTTTTTAATTTTAAGTTTTGTTACTTTCTTTGTTCAAAATTATCTTTTTTTTAAGAGTCGATAGAAGAAATGGCAAATACTGTAAGGTATTTATAAGAACTTTTCAAGTTTTGTTAGTTTCTTTATCAAAATTATCATTTTGAGGGACAAATTTGGGCTTGAAATTTAAGTAAGTATGTCTCAAATACCATTAAAATGTGTAATTATACAGAAATATATGCATGTATGGAATATTTAAATGAACTCGAGAGTCGATAGAAGATAAGGCAAAATACTGTAATATGTTTAAAAGAACTTTTCAGGCTCTCTTTTTTTTTAATATTATGCTTTTTTAATTTCTTTTCTTAAAATAATCATTTTGGGGGATGAATTTGGGCTTTAAATTTAAGTATATCTAAAATTCCATTAAAATGCGTATTTATGCGAAAGTGTATGTACCTATGTATGGAATATTTAAAAGTATTCAGAGTTTATAAAAGAAAAAGCAAAATACTGTAAGATGTTTATATAAATTTTTCAAGTTTCTCAATTTTTTTTCTTTCTAAGTATTGCTAGCTTATTTATCAAAATTATTATTTTGTAGGACATATTTGGGCTTCAAATTAAAGAGTGTCTAAAATCGAAAATATCTAAAATATTTAAATGTAGGTACCCTAATCGATTTACAAATAAATAATTATTATATTTATTTTAGTATTACTGAAAAACTATCAAAAATACTTGTAACCATAAAACTCTTTGTCTTGTGGCAAATATGATTCGTCGGATTTAATTTTAACTGCACATTCACAATTCAATTGAAAAGCTTTATGTGAGTCAGCCTCATGAACAATCCATGTGTTTGCAGGGCATGAGGTATGACCTGGTTATGGATAATAGGCTCTAATGGTCAGCGAAAATACATCGAGTTCCTATCATTACCGTGAAAGTTGCCACTCCGAATGTAAAAATAACAAACAAGAAAAGCAGTAAGTACGGTGATATAAGAACATCGCAAGCTCACATGAGTGTGGTACAGTTACTCAACTAAAATAATGATTCTAAATGTGAATTCTCGAGTTGATGCTTTTTTTATATATACAGGGGCGTGAAATTCACGTTGTGGTTTTTTAATAATAATAATATTAATTCATATCGCCATGCATTTGATGTATGAGTTGCGTAAGTCATGATTATTACATAAATAATTATGGCGTTAAAATTTAAAACAGTGTTTTTTCGAGGGTATTTTTCTGTTTAGCTGAATGAGTCTCGTTCACTCATTCTCGCATTACAAGAAATACATAGACTATATATTTACGATTATTAATCGATTGTGAGTAAATAATTGAATCAGCTCTGCGAAAAAATATCTTTGTGGTGTAGATTTTTATACGGAGAAAGTAAAAATGTATATATTCTTGGGCCATACGTAATTACGATCTTAGGCATTGAATACGTATTCATTAATTCCATATTACAATTTAATTGTGTGCGGTGTTGCTTGGTGTTTGATAATTCATACCTATTGTTTTTTTTTAATTTTTACTTAGAATTAGAAAAAAGGGTCGACCCGACGATTCGATAATTAAGGCCTCGAGCACAAAGACCCACGCGAGAATAATGAAGGAGCCGCGATGTGCGAGGACGATAACACTGGATATCTATTATACCTCAAATGAAATGTAAATAGTAATCCGTAATGGGGTGCGCGGGTAATTTATGCCGCCGCCGCCGGTTTGAAAAAAAATGTGTAATGATTAATTACGGCGGCATAATGGATCTTGATCCTTGGCCACGGCGGGGGCGGCTGGGGGCTGCCACCCCCAGCGTCTTCGGCGGCCTTTGTCCTAGCAATTAACTGCGAGCGCGTTAATTTGCGCATTAATTGTGGATTGTCGTGATCGGATCGTCCTCGTGCACTAATGCAGGGATAATTCGGTAATTGGGACGTAACGAGTTCCGATTACCATTACGGGTTTGATGAAATTTTTAAGTGCTGGTTCATTACCATGGCGTGCGGTACTCGAGACAATCAGCTATGTTTGCCTACGTTCAATGGCCACATTGAAATTGTATTTGTTAACATTAGAAGAGTTTCCGTTAAAGATGTCTTGGCTAAAGCGTTTAATCATTTTTTTAATATCCCTTTGAGTTGCCATCAAGAAGGCTTACGTATATTTCTTTGTATTGCTAGGCAGCAATCAGTCATTGGCAGAGAGGTACTTGGATCGAATTCACTTATGTTTTCTTTTATATAGATAGTACAAAAAGGTTAGGTTAGGTTATGTTAGGTAAGGTAAGATTAGGTTAGGTAGTCCATGTAAATACAATGTTCAGAAGTTTTATTAGTTTTACATATTTTAATGTTCACAAAATTAAGTATCACAAAAAATAATAAATGAAGAAAAATATCTAGTAGGTATCATAAATATTCTATTCAAAATTATGTATATTTGTGACAATTGTAAAGAAATTATGAACTCAATTGCTCAAATTGACTATTTTTTTTATAAAACCTCGCAAAAACTGTAAACAAAGTGCCTTTTATTTTTATTAATAACTCCAAAGAATTCATACATGCAAATTACAGTTCAAGTGCAGGTGCGGTTCAATTACAGTACAGAAACAGTTCAAGTTTTTACGTTTTTTCAAAACATTTTCCAATCCATATTTTGTTCAAAAATCTTATTTTGAGAATATTATTCAATTATTAGTGGTTTTTGCTTTATAACCCTGCCTATAATAAATAACAATTTATCAGTAATAATAATAATTATTATTATATATTTGTAATGATTATGTAGATTTTTAGCTGCTCTTAAATTTTATGAAAACTATCTGAAAATTGCCAAAACTATGAAAAATATTTCAAATTTTGTCAATAAACTCAAATATTGCTTAGCTTAATAAATACTTGAAAAAAATATCCACATTTTACACTTTTATTACACAAATTTATTACAAAATAAACCAAATAGGATAAATGGAAAGTTGACAAATATTCACAAAATTATACAGGGTACTTTTTGAAATAATGCTAGTCAAAGGTATAACATTACAAGTTTCGAAGGGCTTTTAGATGGAATTAAATGAAAATCATGTGTTAAGCTGTTTAATTTTTTTTTTTCACCAAATCTCAAATATTTAACTTAAACTTATGTTATTTTGTTAAAATTCAAAATTAATTATCAACAATTGCTCAAATTAATTAAAAAATATATAAAACCTAGCAAACACTGTAAACAATGTGCTTTTTTATTGTTATTAATAACTCCAAAGAATTCATAAATGTAAAAGCAACAGTTCAACAGTTCGTGTTATTTCAAAATATTTTCAAATGCATATTTTGTTCAAAAATCTTAATTTGAGAATATTGTTCAATTGTTAGTAGTTCTGTATTTATCACCCTTTCTGTCTATAATAAAAAACAATTTCTCAATAGTAATACTATATTTGTAATAATAATTTAGATTTTTTAGCAGATCTTAAAGTTTATGAAAACTATGCGAAACTTGCCAAAATTATGAAAAATAGTCCTAATTTTGTTAATAAACTCAAAAATTGTTTAGGATTCAAAAGTAATTATTGAAATATGACCATAAACTTGAAAAAATTATCCACATTTTACACTTTTATTACACAATTTTATTACAAAATAACCCAAATAGGATAAATGGGAAGTTGACAAATATTCACAAAATTATACAGGGTACTTTTTGATATATTGCTAATCAATGGTTGATTTTATTATAGCAAGTTTCGTAAAAATTAAGGAATCAAGTGTCGAAGGGCTTTAAGAAGGAATTAAGTTAAAATCATGTGTTCTATTTAATTATAAACAAGGTGGTCACTTTTACGACGCTCACCATTAGGATCTATTAAACTGAAATATATACAGAGTTGGTAAAATCGGATAAAAGTTTCTCATTTTTGTGCCTTTCAATATACTGATACGAAATCCGACTATCTGGCACAGTTCCTGAAATATTGCTGAGAAACTGAAAAAGTGCACTTTCCTTATCTGTTTATAACTTTTTTACTTTTGAAGGAAATTTTACGAAACTTGGCACTCTTACATTTTTCGACATGAGCTTTCTGATAACAGTGCTAAACATTTTATGCGCCAACTAGATGCCCAAATTTTCATAGTCAACTTTTCATTTTCTTATAGATATATTTTTTTAAATAATCTTAATGGATGTTTCCATATTTCTAATAGGGTGTTGTTTATACATATATGTCAAAATGAAAATTTTGGAAAAATCAACGTGATAACAATCTGCTGCACAATTAATGTTTTTTGAAAGTTAAGAATATATATTTTTTACATTTTTTTAGTACTTTCTAACGAGTCAGTGGCCATCTTTGAGTGGCATGCTGTTGAGCTTGTCCACTATTTGGGACACCCTGTATATGTAACGCGCGATTTGAAATCTGTCAATTGGGACACTGTAAACTTAAATTTTCCATGGCCTACTCAGCCAAAGTCTTTATTTGTATCCACGATATATTGTGCCTTATGTTATTACTATGCCATAACTTGAATTAGAAAATTTATGTTTTAAAAAATATTATAATAACTGGTCTTCAAAATTGATGAAACTATAACAAAAATAGAAACTTTGTATTTGCATGTTTTTAAAGTATAAAAAAAAGAAACAATAGAATAATATACGACTAAAAAATGCCTATTGCAATCACTATAATTTGTCACCAGAGTTTGTCCAATCGTGATACAGAGATACAAAATAATGATAAAGAAATAAAAAAAGAAGCTGGAGAGTATTGCCATTGTACCATATAAGTTAACCGATTGAAAATTCCAAAGAAATGTTATTTTAATAAATACAATTTCAATATTTATACGATTTATGGAGGTATTCAGATTTTTCTTAAAAACTTCCTCAAGTTACGTGCTTTAAAGAAGAGTTAGATATATACAGGGTGAGTTTTTCTTCATTTTAAGCATTGGGATCTCGAAAACTAGAAGACACATAGATAGCTAGATAGATAGATATTTATTTAAACAATAGATCATATTTACATGTTATTTGTCGTGTCAATCATACATATACATATATCACAAGTCACAAGTCTCAAGTCATAAAGATTCGGTTAAATGAGGAAAGAGTTGTCGTTTTAAGAGCTTATGCAGACATGGTTTTGTTTCTTTTTGAAAAAAGAACACAGTTTTTGAGTTACAATACAAACTTTTTTTTTACATGGCAGTTATAGTTGGCTTTGACATTTATAAAATGGACACATTTTTCTCTTTATAACGATGCAAGGTTTGATATACCTTGCTTAAAATTTTTAAAAATCACCCTGTATATGTAAACCATCTTTATTGGCTATCGACCCCATATAGAGTATTTTCCAAGTATATAGATATACCTGTATATATAACAAGATACATATTCAAGTATTTTTTTCTTTTGGAAAAAAAATTTGTACAGCTTGTATCAAAAAATACAATTTCAATATTAATTTTATTCACGGAGATATTCAAAATATTTTTACAACAATAGTTTTGCCAAATATTTTTACGGTGAAAGGGTTCTAAAAATCTTGTTTTTTGCAATTTTGTTTTGCAGATTTTTCTAGTTTTTTTTTAGTAGATTTGGTCACTTCTATTTTGTGACATTTGATTCATAGCGCTGTTGTTTTAGAAATTCAATTCAAAATGCATTTTTTCAGTGTTTCAATTGAGAATTTTTAACGGAACAATTACATTATTATCGTCAAGGAATATGGCAGAATTGCATCGGCCCAGTTAAGTCCAAATTTCTACTTACTTCCGGAAATTATTATGATTTCTTGAAAACGAAACGTTGTACTGAAATTTTATAAAGGTTAACTTGTAGATGCGGATATCCGTATCCAAAACTATCCGAGTACCTAACCAGAAATCCGAGGTGTGGGATCCGCATCCGATGTGCAAGGTATCGGATCCGGATCCGATACCCGAAGATCCGGATTCACTATCCGACACCTTGGATCCAGATCCACTATCCGGTATCTAGGATTGGGATCGATTATCCGACACCTCGGATCTGGATCCACTATCCGGTATCTAATCCGCAATCCAAGAGCCAAGGATCCGGATATCTGGATAGTTTAGGATCTGGATCGGAAATTATCGGAATCCGGGTTGCAGGCCCATTATCTACTAGTTACTGCCAGTTGTAAGACCCTGGATTATCTTTGACCATGGTTCAGTTACCAAAAATACAATTGCTAATACAATGGTATCTGTAGAAACTGAACCACGATCAAAGATGATCCACTATCGTACAACTGGGCCTTAAATGGATTAAAAATAAATGTATGCACTGCTTCCATACAGTGACTTAATCAGGCAAATAGAAAAAAAATGGTAGAAATTTGGTGATGTTAGTAATGATTAATGATCTAATGCTGATAATGCTGTTGAACAGTTGAACGATTTTGCGCAAGAACATTTAGAACAGTTAAACGATTTCCCGTAAAAAAAAGTTTTCCTTCCTCGAGATTCATACCCAGTACTGCAGTTTAAAATTCGGAGCTGAATTTAGGTTACACGTCCTCTTTTTAATAATTATTGGCTTCTGAAATGTTTCCCTCGCTGATTACACTGGTAAACAAAAAAAGTGTTCTGTTCTGTATTTTGTTTTTTTGTGATTTCCGAAAGCTCATGTTGAAGCTAATTTATTTATATTAGTGATTTTATTACTGCTATTTTCTTTATTAATTCTATTAATAATTAACTTTTTGTTGTAACATGGATAAAAATGGCTAATTTATTATGTAAAACTTTACCAGAAAGCACAAAATGACCTTGGATTTTTTCCCCTTTATTTTTTGAAGTGTTGTGCGTTATACGAAAATACATCAATATTGGTATGTTCTTGATGTTACACTTCCTTCAAAATGTTGTTGCTGATGTTTTACGATTAAATTTTGTGTATGGGACTTCCAGGATTAATGTTCAGCAGTAATCAGTAAGCAAACTTGGACTGCATTTCCTTTGGCATCGCTTTTCCATGGTTGCAACGTCTTGGTGGAACCGTTCCCCATATTCGTCGCTTAGGGCATCAAAATTTTCCGTAAAAAAACGAGATCAACGCCCAGAAACTGAATTTTTAATTTGTTGCATCCCATTTCTCTCTTGGCACTAAGTAATTCAGTCACAAGATCTTTCTATTTTTCAGCTTTGACATTCCCAAAAAAAAATGCTCAAAACTGTTTTAAAAGCTGCTCCATGCTCTTAGTTCTACTTCATTGGGCATATTGTCGAATTAGCCATCTTTCTTACTTCTCGTATTTGTGGTCCCACAAATATGCCTTCTTTAATTTTTCCTCACTAGCTATCGAAAATGTCTGTTTCAGATATAAGAACCAATCCAAGTAACAAGTAAAATTTCCTGAAGTTTCCAAACAACGCTTATTTTGCAATTACTTAGGAAATATTTTGTTTTCAATAATGATGACGTATTTATATTATCACCAGTTACGAATCACCACTTATATACAAAATATGTAGTGCATTCCGTTCCTACCTAGTTCTTCAACAAAATGTTTCATCAAGTCCATTTAATATACAGTGGTGGTTCGAAATACATGTATAGGATCAACCAGTAGTTCGTAACTAACATTTTTTAGACCCAGAGTTAGTGCTGTTTATTTATTAATGTTGTAATCCCTACTTTTTTCTAAAAGGGGCTATAGCCCCACCGTAAATGCATACCTGATGTGGTCGGAGCAAGATAACCTACAGGGTGTTAATTAATTGAACACCTTTGTACATCAAATTACCCGTACGATCCGTTCCGCGTAAACTTCCAGCCGTGCTCATCATCCGTCATCTGGGCATCATCCGCAGACTAATTGAGCCCTCACACGGCGTTGGAGCGGAAGAGCCCGCGACCCACCTGCACGAGAGTTACGCAACAGACCCGCAGACGCGTACAACGCATTGATGTGCTCACGCACGGTTGACGGGGTTCCCCCGAGGGTCGATGATTGATGACCTCGCGAATTGTTTCTTACCTGCCTCGGCGAACGAACAAAAACAATAGCACGGCGGTGGAAAAACGCTTAGGTAGCTCCTTCGGGAGTTGGACATCTGAGGAAAGGGGTGTAGACTCGGGTGAGGTTCAGCACAAAAAGTGGACGGTGGTAATTGAAAATGTGAAGGTGTGTGCTGCGAGCAAAAAATATAACTAACATGATTGCTTCAAATTTTGTACGGCCGTACATTTAAGATCAAATTCACAGTAGAGTAGCTCTATGAAGTAGGTACATTGCTAATTTTTGTTTTGTTTCTTCATACCTACCCACCTACCCTTTAAAATTTTAAAATGTTTTAAAACAAAAACAAGAACACAACATGATGAACAAAAAAGATAATAATGAACAATAATCACGAATGAAAACAATATAATGTAAAGATGGAGATAATATTTCAAAGAACTATTACTAGTTAACTAGAAAAGATACCTACTAACAAAAAAAAAATAGAAGATTATGAAAATACAAAGAAAAGAGAAACAAAACAAAGTCAATAAATAAAGAAGCAAAAAAAAAATCATGAACGAAATTGGTGAATGAGGGTTTGGGGCAGAACCGAAAAATATTCTACGGAACACAAAAGCAACTGACACAAAAAAAGAACACAACATGGAACATAATGGAAGTATGGAGATAATATTTCAAAGAATTAATCGAACAGTTCTTTTTTTGTGTGTCAGTAGCCTTAGTGGTCCGTAGAATATTTTTCGGTTCTGCCCAAAACTCTCATTCACCAAAGTCGTTCATCAAATTTCGTCCATGATTTTGTTTTGCTTCTTTAATTATTGACTTTGTTTTGTTTCTCTTTTCTTTGTATTTTTCATAATCTTCTATTTTTGTATTTTTTTTGTTAGTAAGTATCTTGTGTAGTTAACTAGCAATACTTCTTTGAAATATTGTCTCCATCTTTACATTATCTTGTTTTCTTTCGGTATTATTATTCCATTTTTATCTTTTATGTTCATCATGTTGTGTTCTTTTTTTTGTTTTAGTTGCTTTAGTGTTCCGCAGAATATTTTTTTGTTCTGTCCAAAATCCTCAGCCATTCTTTCACGTTCATGATTTTTGTTTTACTTCTTTAATTATTGACTTTGTTTTGTTTCGCATTTCTTTGAATTTTTCATAATGTTCTATTTTTTTGTTTGTAGGAATCTTTTTCATTTCTCTTTTTTTGTCTTTTATCGCCTTTTTGACTACCTCTGTCCACCAGTTTGTCTTTTTCATTTCCCTGTTTCAAATTTTTGATGTTCCGCAGGTCTCCTTTGCCGCTTCTAGTATATTTCTTTTGAATGCTTCCCATCTTTCTTCTATGTTTGGCTTTATTTCGCTTTCTCTGAATTTATTTTGTAGTATCTCTTCGTATTTCTCTTGTGTTTGTTTTTCTCTTAATCTGTAGGCTTTTATCTTTTCTTTAACTTTTATTCTCGCAAACACCGCAAGGTAAAATGGCAATTAATTAAATTAAAAAATAAAACTTTTATCTTCCTGTTGTTTTTTTTGTATTTTCTTCCAACTCATGTCCATTTTTAGTATGTGGTGGTCATTTCATATTTTAGCTTGCCTGAAACTCTCACATCGTTATTTTGTTCCAGCTGTTTCTATAAATTAGGTAGTGGTAATAGATCTTTCGTTTCTGTTTGCCTATTCCCTTGTGTTCTGTTTTTTGGTTCCGTCCAAAATGTTCATTCATTCTTTCACAAAATTTTGTCCATAATTTTTGTTTTGCTTCTTTAATTATTGACTTTGTTTTCTATCTCTTTTCTTTGTATTTTTCATATCCTTCTATTTTTTCTGTTTGTAGGTATCTTTTTCGTTTCTCATTTTTCTTTTATCTCCTTTTTGACTTTCTGTGTCCACCAGTTTGTCTTTTTCATTTCACTGTTTCCAATTTGTGTTGTTCCGCATGTCTCCTATGTCGCTTTTATTATATTTTCTTTTAATGTTTCCATTTTCCTTCTATGTTTGGCTTTATTTCGCTCTCTCTCTACATTTATTTTTTAGTCTCTCTTTGTATTTCTTTTCTGTTTGTCTTTCTCTTAATATGTAGGCTTTTATCTTTTCATTAACTTTTATCCTCCTAAGTAGTATCTTCTAGCTTGTGAGAGGTTTGTAGAGATAAAAAAAACAAAACACCTTTTTACAAAACACATTTATTCAATGTAAATGTCAATTTCAATCGCTAGGCGATCATCTTCAGTACAAACATTACTGGGTACAGTGTACAGTAATGCTTCTAGTGAAGATGATCGCCTAGCGATTGAAATGTACATTTAGATTGAATAAATGTACGTTTAGATTTAATAAATGTACATTTCAATCGCTAGGCGATCATCTTCAGTAGAAACATTACTATGTATAGTGTACAGTAATGTTTCTACTGAAGATGATTTCCTAGCGATTGAAATGTACATTTAGATTGAGTAAATGTGTTTTGTGAAAAAGGTGTTATGTTTTTCTTATTTGTTTTATCCTCCTCTTGTTTGTTATTTGTATTTTCTTCCAACTCATGTCCATTTTTAGTAGGTGGTGGTCACTTCTTATTTCAGCTTGTTTTGTAATTCTCACATTCGTTACTTTGTTCCAGCTGTTTCTATTAATTAGGTAGAAGTGTATTATCGATCGTTGGTCTCTGTTTGGCTGTTCCCTTGTGTAGTTGTGTATGTTTTTGTGTTTGAATTTTTGTATTTATTTGTATAAAGTAGTAGTATAAGTATAAGTATATAATAGTATACGTAGTATAAGTTTGTTTTTCTTCAAACGTCATAAAAGTGACACCTTTAGTGACTCGATTCACAATCTTAAAGTTTTACTTCGTCTCCTAGTCAGTAAAAGTTTCACTTTTACTGACTAGGCAGTAAAAGTAAATTTGACAACATGATTGGATAATTTGTAATAAGAACGCCCTACGAGGGCGGGTTTAATATTGCACATACATATGGTGCGCATACATGATGAACAAAACAAAAAATTCAAACAAAACACAAATTTATTAATTGTTAAAATGTAAATTAAAGGTACAATTTGATATTTTAGCCCCTTGAAAACTGATTGCGCTGGCAGCAACAGCAGCACTTACAGTTAAATTATCACTCGGTATATTATTAGGTACTACATTTACCAAAATCTGTAGCTAACATTTATTTGATTGTGGGATTTTTTTTTACATACATTTAGTAAAAAATGCATTGCATAAAATTTTAAAGATACAGCTTTAAAAGATATTAAATATTTCATTGAAAAAATTAATTTTCCCAACATTTTCCCAAAAATATGCAGTTACAGAATGATTTTTGTTTTATGTACTGATTTTAAATTTGTTTTTCTTCAAACGTCATAAAAGTGACACCTTTAGTGACTCGATTCACAATCTTAAAGTTTTACTTCGTCTCCTAGTCAGTAAAAGTTTCACTTTTACTGACTAGGCAGTAAAAGTAAATTTGACAACATGATTGGATAATTTGTAATAAGAACGCCCTACGAGGGCGGGTTTAATATTGCACATACATATGGTGCGCATACATGATGAACAAAACAAAAAATTCAAACAAAACACAAATTTATTAATTGTTAAAATGTAAATTAAAGGTACAATTTGATATTTTAGCCCCTTGAAAACTGATTGCGCTGGCAGCAACAGCAGCACTTACAGCACCGCTGTCGCCAACCATTTTGCTGCTACCACAGATATTTTCTACTTGCGATTCTTGCGAAGATTCGCCGCACTCAACACTGTCACTATTTAGTGACAAAATTAGCTTCGCAATATCCTTTTTATTTCGAATAGAGTCCTCGATGTACCCTTCTGCCACACTGCTGGACTTCCACCCCCCGTGTCTCTTTAAACAAGTAACATCAGCTCCTCCATCTACCAGCAGTGTGGCAGAAGTTCGGCGTAAGCAATGTCCTGTATACTCACTCCAGTTTGGCAAGTTTAAAAAAGAAGCTACCTCTTTTGCCGCACTTCCAATTTTGTGAATTCCCATCACCTGTTTATAGCAAATACCATTTTGATATTTTAGTAAAAATCGCATCTCATTTAGACTTGATGGGCGCAGGGAAGCATACTTTCTGTATAGTGTAAGATACACATCGCCGAGAATAGTAAACGAACGTACTTTTGATGTCTTACTATCTGGTATTTTTACGTGTAGCAAAGATCCCAAGTCTTGAATATCTGTCGTGTTCATTTTTACGAGTTCATCGCAACGGCATGCCCCTGATATGCCAAATATCAAAATAATCTGAAAATACGATTTAGGGTTTAATTTTGTATTTGTTTATTATTCTAAGAACTCACCTTTGTCGCCAAGTATTTCTCGTTAGGAGCATCGGATAAGAACTTGTCGAACTGTTCCTTTGTCAGCACTCTTGCCTTTTTGGGTGTATAACCCTCATTTTGTTTTTTTAAATATGCACGTAGTTTTAAATATTTGGTAATATCTACACCATTTCTAATATTTAATAACGATTTTACCATGGAATACTGAGACCACATAGTGGAACTTTTTACTTTCTTCTTAGCCATTTCCGAAAAATATGCGAGTAAAACATTTTCACTATAATTGCTTACATTTTTCTCGGCGCACCACTTAATAAATTTTTTGTAGGCCACTTCATAGATGGTACTGGACTTAGTGGGCAATAATTTCTCTGTTGCAGCCCTTGCCGATTCTAAAATATCTGGCGGTGTACATTGAAACATGTCTTCGTCCATTTTATACACTTTAATGTCAAATAATGAATTAAACAAAACCATAGCAACGCTCTTCATAGCATGCTTCTTTGGGAATTAAAACTATACGTATTCGGACAATTAAAAATATTAATTCCATTATCTTTTTAACTATTTTCGACGTTTGAAGAAAAAAATACATGTTTTATTCGGAGTAGAAGTAACTTTTTGTGGCTCGTCTGTAGTTGCCTGCCTCGCTCCGCTCGGCAGCCAATACCTACAGACTCGCCACAAAAAGTGTCACTTCTACTCCTAATAAAACAATATACTATTTCAATGCATAATTGGATTATTCTTTCTCCATTGTTGTTTTTAATTTCTTATCCTTCTTTTCCCATTATCTTTTCTTACAAGATTGTTTTAAATGCATAATTGGATTATTCTTTCTGCATTGTTGTTTTTAATTTCTTCTCCTTCTTTTCCCATTATCTTTTCTATTCCGTTATTTTGGCATCCTACTCTTCCGTTTAGGTCTTCCATTATCATTATGTATTATTTTAAACCTTCTCTTTTTTAATTATGAGCTGTGCTTTCAGAATCGTTAGCATTTTGTTTTTTTGCAGTTTCTTTTCCCATTATCTCATTCCGCTATTTTGGAATCCTACTTCCGTTTAGGTCTCACATTATCATTATGTGTTATTTTCCTTAGTCTACTTCCGTTTCTATGTTTTCAAAGAATGTGTCCGAAGAACCGAACTTCTTTCGGTTCGTATGCTACTATCAGGGTCCATGTTTTATCCACTTTTCGTACAGTTTTTCAATCCTCGCAATACAATGTTTCAAGTGTCTGGTTAGTATCCTAGCTTTCTCCCAAACACCTTCCTATATTGGAAGTCCTGCAGCTTTTCTGGTGTTCAATAGGATTTTCAATCGGGGTAGATTTTTTCAGGGAGTCCAGGAAGGTTTTTCCTGGGAAGTTTTTTCAGGGAGGGTTTTTCGAGGGTTTTTTTCCATTTAGGTGAGCGAGTTTAGGTGAATGAGTTTCATTCACTCTTTCTCGCATTACAAGAAACGCATAGACTATATCTATTTACGCACCACTAGTTCATGATTTTGTTTCAGTATTTATGTATTTGGAATATTTCCTCGTAATCAAATTTAAATAATTAGTAATCATATTAAAATTGTGTTAGCATTGTTAATTTGTGTTAGCAAAAACTTTGTTAGGTTCAATGATATTTCGTATGAATAACAATTGCAAAGCTACCGATCAAAAAACGTCCATTGCACAGCGGAAACATTTAATTGAAGCCAAAATTTTCGTACGGTATTACCTACAACAGTTTATTGTGGATCATTATTTTGGCCGGATTTTGATACACTACAATTACCAAACGGCGACCCACGCAATTGTCATTTTATTAGCGCCGGTTCGCGACGTTTCTGTGAAATAATCGTGGGAACGCTTCTCATGTCCCTCAATGGGACTCCCAGAATTGGCAATTACTGAATTAAGAAATTAATACCGGCCGCGATTGTTTACCGTTTTTACGCGGCCGCCCCCCACCACTTCTTGCGCAACACTGGAGGAACGCAACAGTGACATTCCCGAGGCGCGTTACGCAAGAGGCGATTAATTAGTCATTAGGAGAAGAGAGGATTCGGCAATCGTGTGTAAACGGCGTGAAAACCATTAGGAGAGGCCCGATGAATTAAACATGCCCCACGTTTCACTGCTCGGATGTGGGATTACGAAAAGAGTCGCGCATTCCAAGATTATTGTCTTCTGATCATAATGGGCAATTACTTTGGTATCGGTTTTCTGGGAAGTTGTGGGGTTCAACTTTCATAACGGTTGTGAACACACTTCTACAGTAAAGAAAAAATTAAAAAAATATTGGGTCATTTTACTTAGCATCAAACCATAAATTGATCTGACCATAATTGATTGATGACCTCAATTGTAAAATCTGGAGCAGTTTGGCCATCAAACCATAAATTGATCTACCATCATTAATAGATGACTCCAAATTAATAACACTGGAAAACCTGAAGCAGTTTAACCATCAAACTATAAATTGATCTACCATCATTACTAGATGACTCCCAATTGATTACACTGGAAAACCTGAAGCAGTTTAACCATCAAACCATATATTGATAGACCATAATTGATAGATGATCCCAAATTGGTATGACTGGAAAACCTGAAGCAGTTTGCTCAAATCAACAAAATCACTTTTTAATGCAGAGGTCATAGGTATTTGGACCATACCTTTTTCAAGGGACATATGTAGATATCTCATGGAGAAATTGGAAATCAGAAAGACCTAAGTGTATCACCATATATGTATGCTGTTTATAGTTATTATAAAATCACCAAGTAACTACAGATAATAAGCTGCTATCATTTGAAGCAACACAAAAAGTTTACTCAGCACAGCACAAGAAATCCAAAGCGAAGATCATGACCATCACGATGATGACAATTCGCCACCGTTCTTCACCACCTCTCCCTTCCTCACCTTCGCGGCTTGTTTTTTCGTCAGTAATTGCCGGATCCCTTCCATGGTCGCAGACCTCACGGCTCACGGCTCGCATTTCGTCTTTAAACGCGTATAAAACACATTCCCAACCTAATTAGAGGTTCTGGATTCCCGACGCTCATAATTAAAGGGAATGACAAACCATGTCAGACTCTCTCCGTCATTTTACTGCGACTTTTTCCCATTCACGGACACCGGCATAAAGACCGTGCAATTACTGCACCATAACGCGAATATGTATGTACAGCCACGGACTCTGGGAATGGCGCTCTCCACAGGACCGAGCAGTCTGCGTCTGCTGGTCTTGTCTGCCGTGCCCCTATCGTGCGGGACCAGACAATGATAGCAGACTGCTCGGTCGTACAGACGCGTCATTCCCAGAGTCCGTTGCTGTACGTGGGTGCGGGAGGATGACAGCGGAAGAGGTCGAGGGCGAGGAGGACGCGGACGTCGCGTGCACGCGAAAATCCGCGGCCAATTGTTCATTAAGAAATTCCACGGGCGTTAATTAGAGGAGTTTAATTGTTGCAAAATATGCTAATTAATGGTGGTGCAAGATGGTATCTGGGCTTCGCGTGGAACTCATCCGAGAATTGGCGCGACGACTAATAAGATTTTAAAAGTTATGACAGAGAATGTTCAATTCATAATATATGTTAAATGCAACATGAATGTGCAGTTCGTAATATATGTTAAATGCAACATTGCAAGTTAAGTAATTAAACAAAAAACTTCACTTTAAACTTTACCTCTAGCAAAACTTGAGTTTCAAAACTAACATATTTTTGAAACACAAAATCACAGCAGCGAACGAAAAATCTTCGTCAATACCCCAAAGTCTGCTAAGGCCCAGTTTTACAATAGTGGAGTACATTTGTGTCAGCAATGGTGTCCTAGGTAAATGTACCACTAAGAAATATAATCTTCAATTGTAAAACTGGGCCTAAATCAGAAAACAAAATATTCCTACTTTCGAACATTCGACGTTTATTCTAGTTATTTATTCATCTTCTTATGCATTTATTCATTAATAAATGTTTGCGTTAATAAGATTAATTTCTTTTTGGCTGTGTGAACCAGACTTCCGATGATGCTTAGTCCCATACATCTCCTTATATTTCTCAGCCATGACATATTTTTCCTCCCTGCTACTCTTCTCCCTTCAATGTTGCCCTCTATGGTTGGTGAGCAGCAGAATTATTCTAGTTATACCCACTTACTACTTTATTTATTTATTCCTTTACCTATCTATCTTTATACCTACCTTCTCCCATTCTATCTAGTTATACCCACTTGCTAACTGATGATAAATGCAGGATTTTAGAATTAGCTCAAATCCGCTCATACATTTTTTATATCAAAATCTTTCTTACATTTAAAAGGTTTTGATATTATGTTCAATTTAAGGCACCGATTTTCTAAGGCCACCATTTTTTCAATTCAATTTATTTTTGTAAATGATTCCGTCATGCACATTATTTGACGTTTGATTTTCGTCGCTCTGATCGATGACCTCAGCTCCGAAATATCTCAAATCAATTTATGCACACATACAATTTAGGCACCAGAACTCAGGCTTTCAGGAATATTACTTTTTGAAAATCTGTACATTTTTTAATATTTTTGTAGATTTCGCAGTTCGAAGATATAATACTTTACCAAATTCGGCTACAACTTTCGATATTCATATTTTTGCACAATGGTTCAATGTATTGATGATGATAAATGCAAGATTTTAGAATTTGCTCAAATCCGATCATAATTTTTTTATATCAAAATCTTTCTTACATTTAAAAGGTTTTGATATTATGTCCAATTTAAGGCACCGATTTTCTAAGCCCACATTTTTTTTTCAATTCAATTTATATTTGTAAACTAATCCTTCGTGGCTATTATTTGACGTTTGATTTTCATCGCTCTGATCGATGACCTTGGCTCCAAAATTTCTCGAATCAATTTATGCATATATACAATTTAGGCACCAGAACTCAGGCTTTCAGGAATATTACTTCTAGAAAATCTGTAATGTTTTTAATAATTTTGTAGATTTCGGAGTTCGAGGATAAAATACTTTACCAAATTCGGCTACAACTTTCGATATTCATATTTTTGCACAATGGTTCAATGTATTGATGATGTTAAATGCAAGATTTTAGAATTTGTTCGAACACGCTCATATAATTTTTAGTATCATAATAATAATAATAATAATAATTTTATTCAAATAGCTGCAGTGTTACAGATATGAAGCATCAGTATAAAAGAGTACATAAAACATTTAAAAAAAACATCATCATTAAAAACATTACACAGTGGAATACTAGACACTATCAAAATTCTTTTTGCATTTTATATATTCCACTTAAGACACCGAATAATATTTTTATTATTATTATAATAATAATTATTATTATATCTAAGGTCGCTATTTTTGTTTCAATTCAAATTATTTTTGTAAATGATTCCGTCGTGGATTTTATTTGATGTTTGACTTTCATCGCTCTGATCGATGACAGAAATTTCTCAAATCAATTTATACACACATACAATTTCGACCTTAAATTGATAACAGAATTCAGGTTTTCTAGGATATTGCCTCTAGAAAATCGAATTTTATTCCTAATATTTTTGCAGATTTTGGAGTTCGCTGATATAATACTTTACCAAATTCGGCTACACCTTTCGATATACAAATTGTTTCAGTGTGGTTTCATGAAGTGATGATAATATCAGAGATACGAGCACAAAGCTATCAAAAGAATAAGTCACAAATCCCCTTCTACGTGGGACGTAGAAGATAACCCTAAAACCTAGGCCTAGAGCTAGGGATAGGGATAGGAATGATCCCTATAATGCAAACTTTATCTCTTCCTCAAAAGATTAAAATTGCTTTAATTGCTGATCAAAATTTCTGGAAGTTGATGAAAGTCACTAATTAAGAATTCAAACTATATTACATGTTTCTTACGTGTCAATATTTTTTTATTATGAAACAGAAATTTGCTCGTTTATAGACATTTTTGGGCACATTTTATTCAAAAACACTAATTAAGAATTCAAACTATATTACATGTTTCTTACGTGTCAATATTTGTTTATTATGAAACAGAAATTTGCTCGTTTATATACATTTTTGGGCATATTTTATTCAAAAACCATGATCATTTCAAAGTATTAATAAAATTGGAAGCGTTGGTTTGAAAATAAACTAAATTATGTATAAAAATGGTCATTTGTGAGTAAATCCAAGTTTTCCCCAATTCAATATATCGAAACTCCAAATTGCATAGTAATTTACAACTCCAAATTTCATAAAAAAACTTTCAATCAAAATTGCAAAAACATGATACTTTTAGGTAAGTTTCACTTTGCTGTATTAACACTACAATTGCCTAAAGTTTTGTTCTAATTTTGTTCTAATTTAACATTCAAAATCAATCTTTCGAATGCTTTAAGTTCACTATTAAAATTTGAGGATATATCTGCAAATTTTTGTGCATATGAAAACAAATTACGTTAGAGAAAACTGCATTTTTTCATGTGGTCTTACATTTTCTTAAAATTTTATGTCAGATCAATTTGCAGAATTTTTCTGTATTTTGAAAATTTTGGTGTTTGAGCAACGGTTTCAAATTTTTTTAAAATGAAATTACCCAATTTTGGAACTGTTGCCAATTATTCCAGATCCTAGTTTTACTTATAAGTATATGTTTGATAAAATTTTCTATTTGTGTTATTTTGGGATGAAATAGTAAGGTTTGTCATTTCCATACAGCTGGCTACTTTTGCTCCAATTTTAGCCATTGCATTAAATTTTCATTAATATTAGTAAATTGTAATACAACATTTGTTAACGCAAGAATCGTCTTTTGCAATTCGATATTTTATCACTATACAAATTTTACTAATTTCAGCAATTACTGCTGAATTGTTAACTAAAATTTGCTGAAATTAGCTGAATTGTTCACTGAAATTGCTGAAATTAGCTAAATTGTTACAAAATTTGGGATATTTTTGATAATTTTGGCAATTTTTGGTTAAATTTCAAAAAATTGGAAGATTGTTTCTGAATAATTGCTATATCTAATACTGATTTTTGTTTTCTTGAAAATTTTTCCCCCAATTTTAGTTATTGCATTAAATTTGCAATAATATTGATAAATTTTAATATAACATTTGTTAAAAATAGAATTGTCTTTTGCAATTCCTTGTTGTATGAGGACCAACTCTAGATGCTGCTAAATTGTTAACTAAAATTGATAAAACTAGCTGAATTGTTAACTGAAATTGCTGAGATTCGCTAAATTGTTACACAATTTTGCATAATTTTGATAATTTTAACAATTTTCGACCAAATTTCATAAAATTGGAATATCGTTTCTGAGTTATTAGACCATCTCTTTTGTTGTAGACAAAAAGGACGAATTCATCTGAATTTTTAATATTTTGATTATAACAGGTTAAATAAAGACAAAAAGGACGAATTTATCTGAATTTTTAATATCTTGATTAGAACAGGTTAAATAAAGCAAGTAGAAAAACATTTTTCACAATAAACATTTCAAAAAGCAATCATTATCAACAGAGAAATGATGAGATCGACAGACAAATACTGAATTCAGTATTTGTCTGTCTACTGATGTCTACTGCAAGCGATATGTACATTTAGTCCAATAAATGTTTATTGTGAAAAAGGTATTTGTTAACGCTAGAATTTTCTTTTGCAATTCCTTGTGTATGAGGACAAACTTCAGTTGCTGCTAAATTGATAACAAAAATTGATAAAATTAGCTGATTTGTTAACTGAAATTGCTGACATTAGCTAAATTGTTACAAAATTTTGGATAATTTTGATAATCTTAACAATTTTCGACCAAATTTCATAAAATTGGAAGTTCGTTTCTGAGTTATTAGACTATCTCTATCACTGATCTATATTGTGGTAACAGGTTTAATAAAGCAAGTAGAAAAACATTTTTCACAATAAACATTTCAAAAAGCAATCATAATCAACAGACAAATGATGAGATCGACAGACAAATACTGAATTCAGTATTTGTATGTCTACTGATGTCTTCTGCAAGCGATATGTACATTTAGTCTAATAAATATTTATTCTGAAAAAGGTATTTGTTAACGCTAGAATTTTCTTGTGCAATTCTTTGTGTATGAGGACCAACTCCAGTTGCTGCTAAATTGTTAACTAAAATTGATAAAACTAGCTGAATTGTTAACTGAAATTGCTGACATTGGCTAAATTGTTACAAAATTTTGGATAATTTTGATAATTTTAACAATTTTGGACCAAATTTCATAAAATTAGAAGATCGTTTCTGAGTTATAAGACTAACTCTTTATAGAGTTAGTCTAATAACTCAAAAAGGATGAATTCGTCTGAATTTTTAATATCTTGATTAGAACAGGTTAAATAAAGCAAGTAGAAAAACATTTTTCACAATAAACATTTCAAAAAGCAATCATCATCAACATACAAATGATGAGATTGACAGACAAATACTGAATGCAGTATTTGTCTGTCTACTGATGTGTACTGCAAGCGATATGTACATTTAGTCTTATAAATGTTTATTGTGAAAAAGGTATATGTTAACGCTAGAATTTTCTTTTGCAATTCCTTGTTGTATGAGGACCAACTTCAGTTGCTGCTAAATTGTTAACTAAAATTGATAAAACTAGCTGAATTGTTAACTGAAATTGCTGAAATTAGCTAAATTGTCACAAAATTTTGGATAATTTTGATAATTTTAACAATTTTCGACCAAATTACAAAAAATTGGAAGATCGTTTCTGAGTTATTAGACTATCTCTATCACTGATCGCTATCTCTATTGTTGTAGACAAAAAGGACGAATATATCTGAATTTTAATACCTAGATTAGAACAGGTTAAAAAAGCAAGTAGAAAAACATTTTTCACAATAAACATTTCAAAAAGCAATCATTATCAACAGAGAAATGATGAGATCGACAGACAAATACTGAATTCAGTATTTGTCTGTCTACTGATGTCTACTGTAAGCGATATATACATTTAGTCTAAT
This sequence comes from Othius punctulatus, assembly GCA_951805005.1. NCBI lineage: Eukaryota > Metazoa > Arthropoda > Insecta > Coleoptera > Staphylinidae > Othius > Othius punctulatus. The sequence goes on from OX638143.1 coordinate 22,410,165, forward strand.
AAATGTTTATTGTGAAAAAGGTATTTGTTAACGCTAGAATTTTCTTTTGCAATTCATTGTGTATGAGGACCAACTTCAGTTGCTGCTAAATTGTTAACTAAAATTGATAAAACTAGCTGAATTGTTAACTGAAATTGCTGACATTAGCTGATTTATTACAAAATTTTGGATAATTTTGATAATTTTTACAATTTTCGACCAAATTTCATAAAATTGGAAGATCGTTTCTGAGTTAGACTATCTCTATCACTGATCTCTTTTATGTAGACAAAAAGGATGAATTCATCTGAAGTTTTAATATCTTGATTGGAACAGGTTAAATAAAGCAAGTAGAAAAACATTTTTCGCAATAAACATTTCAAAAAGCAATCATCATCAATACAAATGAAGAGATCGACAGACAAATGCTCAATTCAGTATTTGTGTGTCTACTGATGTCTACTGCAAGCGATATGTACATTTAGTCTAATAAATGTTTATTGTAAAAAAACGTATTTCTCCTTATTTAAAAAATTTTACAAGCTCCAATGCTTTGATTAGAACTGGTTAATTTTATCACAAGTATATACCTACAGTAGATTTATTTCTACTGCACATTTTATCATATTTTCAGTGCTTTTTCAAAGCAGTTTCATGTGTATTTTCACTATGTCATAAATTACTCTAATACTCAAAAGTTTTCTCTAACGACTTTTTTTATACCTCAAAGGTTTTTTGTAAAAAAATTAAGGTTCCAATAACCGCAGAAATCTCATTAAATTCAGTTTACATTTTATTAAATCGTTTATGATTTCCATGATTCTCTATTTAAGAATAGTGTTCCGACACCTTTTTATTAAGAAAATTTAATCGAACTTTTTTTTTCAATCTTTGATTGAAAAAAAAAGTGGACATTTATCTGTTATTTTTATGGATGTCCAAAAACATACATTTCGCAACTTATTGTATAAATTACTATTTGATAATTTTTCTGTTCATTGTTTTACAGTAATCTTCATCAACCCTTTTTTCAAACGGCTATCCTTTGCTATTTGTTTGTTGAAAAGTTTTTGAGTTAAGGGTTTTGAGGGCAATAAAATGTGCTTAATCTTTAATCGTCTCTAATCTTCAATAATACTTTCAAGAAGACAAAGACTTTATGAAAATTGAGCTCGAACAAAATTTTTCAAAAATTGTTTTTGCGAAGAAATATACTGGAGGTCTTTACCACATGTGTAATAAGACCTAACAAAATTTTGTTGAATACATTCTTGTTTTAAGAAGACTACAGCGGAAGCCCTATGACATGTGTTATAAGACCTAACACAATTTTGATGCAATCGTCCTTATATTAAGAACACAGATACGGCTTTTTGAAAATTTAGGTCTTCCGAAGAAATTTTTCAAAAATAGTTTTGACGAAGGACATGTGTACACAAATGTTGATGAATTCATCATTATTTTTAATTGAAACCAAAGAGGAGGTTAATCACTATTAGTGATTAAATAAAACAATTCAATATTTATTGAATTGTTTTAAATATATTATTTGAACTGAGTATTTACTTTTTTCATACTGGCTTACAATGTTTATTGCAATGATTTTGAAGCACTTTGTTGAGCGTTTTATGAGAGAAGGTCCAAAAATTACGTGACTATAGCAACAGTTTTTAAAAGTCAGCATCAAATATTACCTCAAATCAAAATTCACGTGTCGTTCCAAAATGGAAGATTCCGAAGTAACTTCACATATTATTTTGGCAGGTACCAGCATATACGTCTTAAACCACTGTATGTTAAAAGAGCAGATTTCGACAATTCCCTTTGGAACGGTGCTGGCACACTCTTTGGCATATTTACTCAACCACGTCAGAGATGATTCCATGAGCAACATATGCGAATTGACGGCGGTAGTTCGCACTCTCTTTGCCTTCCCGTGCTTTACTGGTTTGCTCTGGCTGAAGACCGAATATCCCAAAGAAATTGGCTATCTGCATCCTGGACTTTCCTTAATACCATTTGTGACGTATCTCTGTGACAGAAGGAACATGCACATGACAAATGCCGTTTTGGCATTGAATGTTGTATCTTGTGTGGTTATTAGTGTAGTAAAACGAAATTGGTATGGCGTTGCTGCTGGTCTAACTTTTGCTGCAGCGCACGGAACCATACATCGTCATAACTCGGGACTCGATGAAGACACTTCGAATATCGTATTGGCTATATTTTTGTTATTAGCCAGCAACGCTTTGGGTTGTCATTTATAATCATCATGTGTTGAAATAATCATCACTATTAGTTATAATCGAAATAAAAAATCAATATTAATAGAAGATGCGTATTTAATTCGAAGGTGCAGTCATGCTCACATAAATCTAGTACAAAGAAATTGATATTGCTATATAAAATTGCTATTGTAAAGTAATTTCTTATACTTGATTTATGTGAGCATGACTGTACAGTTGATTGCAAAAAAGTAGACAAATACAGTTTCCTGTATTTGTTTTTTGCTCAAAATGTTCTGTGGTTTTTCATAACCCCCATTTATTTTAAATTTGACAATCTTTCAAAGTTGACATTCAGTTCAAAACTTTTATAAGTTAAGTATTAAAATGCCTCTTCTAGGTGACGAATCCAAAGCTATAAATGATTTAGGAACGGTGTTTCGGGGTACATTTTCGCCTCACCACTTCACCAAATACAAACATTTTCGCTGAAGTCAATTGTTTAATTGTGATTAATGACAGATAATCGAGGACATCCCGAAGTACAGCTAATACTCAAGAACAAAGAACAAACAGAAGCAATGGGAAGAATTTGTAGACAAACTCGAAAGAAATAGGACCAAAACCCAAAAACTATTCTACAGTGTAACCAAAAGGAACAGACAAGACAAAGAAGCAACAGAGAGGGTCATAAAAAGCAAATACGGAGAAGTACTAAGGGAAGAAAAAGAAATAACAGAAAGATGGAAGGAATCCTTTCAAAAACTATTGAGAACCACAGAATATGAAGAGGAGAAGAACAAAGAGACAAATAGAACAGAAGCAGATAGAGAAGAGGGGGGAGATATAACAGAAGAGGAAGTGAAAACAGCAATAAAGGAACTGAAAAACTGAAAAGCGGCAGGAAGGGACAGAATCACCAGTGAAATGATCAAACACATGGGCACAAAAGGGCAAGATAGGCTACAGGAAATAATAAGGATAATAAGAGTTGGTCAAATGGGATAAAAGTTTCTAATTTTTGTGCCTTTCAATATACTGAAACGAAATCCGGAATATCTTGCACAGTTCCTGAAATATCACTGAAATACTAAAAAAGTGCCCAAATATTGCATTTTAATAGCATTCAAAAAAGCGAAAAATTCAGATTTTATTTTTAAACAATGATTTTTGGCGGTAAAAAATGTCAGATTACCCATGTGTTATACATGGTTGAAATCGGAAATTTTCACTCTTTTGAATGCTATTAAAATCCAATATTTCGGCCATAAGAAAATTAAAAGTTGACAATGAAAATTTGGGCATCTAGTTGGCGCAGAAAATGGTTGGCACTTTCATCAGAAAGCTCCAGGTTTCGTAAAATTTCCTTCAAAAGTAAAAAAGTTATAAGGGGAAAAGGAGAGTGCGCTTTTTCAGCGATATTTCAGGAACAGTGCAAGATATCCCTGATTTCGTTTCAGTATATTGAAAGGCACAAAAATGAAAAACTTTTATCCCATTTGACCAACGCTGTATATACTTCCGTTTAATAGATCCTATTGGTGGGCGTCGTAAAAGTGACCACCCTGTATATTTATTAGGGCTAATTAGGTCTAATAACACATGTGGTAGGGCTTCCGCTGTAGTCTCTTAAAACCAGAATGTATTCATCAAAATGTGGTAAAAACCTCTCTCTAAAAACAATTTTTCAAAAAATTTGTCAGAGCTCAATTTTTATAAAATTCTTGGTCTTGTCTACTTGAAAATATTATTGAAGATTAAAGATGATTGAAGATAAACACATTTTTTGCACTCAAAACCCTTAACTCAAAAACTTTTCAACAAACAAATGGAAAAGGATACGTCGCCGTTTGAAAAAAGGGATGATGAAGATTACTGTAAAACAATGAACAGAGAAATTATCAAATAGTAATTTATACATTAAGTTGCGAAATGCATGTTTTTGGACATACATAAAAATAACAGATAAATGTAAAATTTCTTTCAAAAGTAAAAAAGTTATAAAAAGAAAAGGAAAGTGCACTTTTTCAGTTTTTCAGTAATATTTCAGGAACTGTACAAGATATCCTTGATTTCGTTTCAGTATATTGAAAGGCACAAAAATGAAAAACTTTTATCCTATTTGACCAACTCTGTATATACTTCCGCTTAATAGATCCTAATGGTGGGCGTCGTAAAAGTGATCCCCCTGTATATATATATATATATATATATACAGGGTATACAGCGTATATATATCTATACGTATATATCTATTTGTAGCAAAAAAAATATCGGCCACTCATCGTCAAATTTTCAGAGGAATAATCTACAGGCATACTGTATACATATCTGGCATAATATTTTGAAAATATCCATTAGATACAGTTTCAGAAATTTCAGTGACCCATACTTTTCATCTCGGAAAGTAAAACTTTGATTTGAACTTTGAACTTTGAAATTTGATTTTATCACCTATTTATGACATACTCTAGGATCTATTAAACGGAAATATATACAGAGTTGGTCAAATGGGATCAAAGTTTCTCATTTTTGTGCCTTCTAATATTCTGAAACGAAATCTGGGATATGTTGTACACTTCCTGAAATATCTGAAAAACTGAAAAAGTGGACTTTCCTTTTCCTTTTATAACTTTTCTACTTTTGAAGGAAATGTAACGAAACTTGGCACATGGTTATGCACGGTTGAAATCGGAATTTTTCACTCTTTTGAATGCTATTAAAATTCAATATTGCGGCCATAAGAAAATTAAAAGTTGACAATGAAAATTTGAGCATCTAGTTGGCGCAGAAAATGTTTGGCACTTTCATCAGAAATCTCACGTCGAAAAATGTAAGAGTACCAAGTGTCGTAAAATTTCCTTCAAAAGTAAAAAAGTTATAAAAGGAAAAGGAGAGTGCACTTTAACAGTTTTTCAGCGATATTTCAGGAACTGTGCAAGATATCCCTGATTTCGTTTCAGTATATTGAAAGGCACAAAAATGAGAAATTTTACCAACTCTGTATGTATTTCCGTTTAATAGTTCCTTATGGTGGGCGTCGTAAAAGCGACCACCCTGTATACAACGTGATCAGAAGAATGTGTAACAAATAGGCAATATTTTTGGTATGCATTTTAGAGGAAAAAGTTGTTAGTTAAAAAGGTCTCACAATATCCCAAATTAATAATAGCATTTTGTCAGAACTGATAAAATGAAACATTAAAAATTGGACTTGTTTTTTTTTTAAGTAGTCGTTTTTAATATTTTATAACGAATATGACATCCGTATCCTTCAGCAGGATACGAATCCTGGACCATGAGCGAGCGTGTAACTTGAGCAACGCAATATTTATACAAGTATCTATAAATGGGCAATTTGGGTTCGTGGCTTGACCTAGCGATATAGCATAGAGTCTCCAGCGCCATATTACGTAAAGGCATACTATTTCTTTCTGCTTACAAATTTTTGAAATATGATTTCGGATATTGAAAGCTACATTATTAATTGCTATAGTATAAAAAAATTGTCATCGCAAATTATTTAATTACGTATTTATTACTATGTCAATTCAAAATATTGCTGAACGAAATACTGCATACATAATTGATCACGTAATGACATACAATTGATTTATGCTTACAAATTTTTGCAAAACTGCTTTGGATATTGAAAGCTTGGTTATTAAATGTTGTAGCATTGAAAAATTGTCATCGGAAATTATTTAATTACCTATTTATTATTGTGTCAATTCAAAATATTCCTACACGAAATACTGCATACATAAATATTGAAGTGATGCTTATCATATAATGTTTCTCATTGTTTTTGTGGCCCCTCAGAAGTATTAAACGAACCATTCACAGGTCGCGACCCACATATTAGGAACCACTGATTTAATACATACATACATAATCCATCCCTCTTTTACCCATTGGGTGTCGAGGAATTTAATACGTTTTACTGATTTAATACGTGTTCATAAGTAACTGAATGACTTAGGTTAGGACTTAGTTAAAAATGATATTGATAAGTCGATAAGTTGATAAGATTAAGTTATAAAAGGAAAAGGAAAGTGCACTTTTTCAGTTTTTCAGCGATATTTCCGGAACTGTGTAAGATATCCCGGATTTCGTTTCAGTATATTGAAAGGCACAAAAATAAGAAACTTTTATCCCATTTGACAAACTCTATATGTATTTCTGTTTAAGAGATGATAATGGTGGGCGTCGTAAATGTGATCACCCTGTATCATGGACGTTGGGTAATCATAAAAAAAATTATGGCAAATTTTTACAAAAAAAAGGTGATTATTCCTCCATTAATTTTATTTTGATAAAGATTGATAACAGTAATTTCATTTGAAAGTAGCTATTTATGGTATAAGTGGATAAAATTGCTTTATTCACGTGTATCATACAAGATTTTTTCCATCCAAGTGTCATATCTTCACGAAAATTTCAAGGATAATGCGTATTTACGTATTTTTTACTTTATTTACGTTGGCAAGGGTTATAGTGAATAAAGTGAAAATGTAAACATTTAATTCACCCTTTCGATTAAAGTGTTGTTTTAATGATGAGATTCGATATACATAATGAGCATTTTAATAATGCGTATTGGAAAAAATAATTAATCTATCTCAATTATTGAGAGGCCTGGCTAATAATGGTTATTAGTTTCACACAAAATGAAAAATTATGCAACTATTGCATAAAACGATCCTCGAACGTTTTTGTAGACTTTTACATAATGCACCTTCGAGGCAACGTATAGAGTAAATATTTACAAACAAGTCTATCTGCGCTGACTATAATTACATTCTCCATGACAGTAATTGCGGCACATTCCTTTCTCGTCCTCCTTAGAGCCACGTGAATAATTGTTGAGGCAATTGTTGTCATTTTTCACCGCGGACCTCCACGTGAGCATCAATCACGCGGGATTTTCGGCTCCGTTAGCTCTTAACGTTTCGAAGCGCTCAACACCTGTGTAATTTATGCCCGCATGATTTATGCGCCGAAAATCGGAGCCGGCGCTGGAATTGCGCAATCCACGCGTGCGTGAGCTATTCTCTATGTTCCTCGTGTGTCTATAAAATACATTATTCAACGCCCGTAATTGCACGGTAATTACAAACTTTTGGGCGATTATCCGGTGGAGCAGTTCCACGGATTTCGTTTATTCCGCCTCGCGCGGTGGAGATTAAGCCTTTTTAATTTGAGGCCTCGCTTGCATAATCTTGAAAGTAATTGGGGATTAGTGCGTACATTGAAAGTTTAGTGTTGTATAAGTTTATTTCACCCCCACACTTAAGAATGATCTCCAATCTCCAATCGTTATTTTACGGATAAGTAAATGTCTGTAATTATGGCCGCAGCGCCACCCGTAAGGCAAACTAGGCAACCGCATAGAATGCAAGCCATACAGGGAAGTAAAAACTTAGCCAACTTTATAGAACATAGGTACCCTATACTCACTGGGTACCCTTACCTAGTGGTAGTGGTAAGATTTATATACACAAATCATTATATAATGTTTGTTTTATGTGCGGATTGATAAATGTTGCTATTTTTGTTATAGTTTGAAGCCCACTCCGAAGGATGGGGTCACCAAGAGCAACCCGAGCAAGAGGCACAGGGAGCGGCTAAACGCGGAACTGGACACGCTGGCCAGCCTGCTGCCCTTCGAGCAGAACATCCTGTCGAAGCTGGACAGGCTGTCGATCCTGCGGCTCTCGGTCAGCTACCTGCGGACGAAGAGCTACTTCCAAGGTAGGCGCCCCGTCTCCACCCCCGCCGCCCCCCGCGTGGCGGCTTAATCAAGCGCAAAAAGACCTAAAACGTGATCGCAATAAAAACCAGGGCGTAATGGATCGCGATCCCATAAATTCCGTATCGCTCGCCAGCATCCCCGATAAATCGCGAAATATTACGTTCGTCGATTAAGCGGCGTAATTTATGCGCTTAAATAATTCATGAGGCGGCCGAGTACTGCGCAAGGGTTTTCCGCTGGCACTTTGTTTCCACACGTAACTCGACGCCGATTATTGAAATTTAAATATGTATAAAATCAGTCGTAAAAAACGGAAAACGGGTTATCAGGGACGTAACCCAATACCGGCTACCGCGCAACCATCGAGTGCAATTCGCTGGGAGAGACAGCCCGCTGCTCGAGGACAAAGGTCCTTCTTCCAGGAACGTCGACGCCTCCACCACAACAGAAGCCAAGCCATAGCAATCTTAAATCCCACAACCTACCAGCCATATCGTCGTCCGAATGATATTTTTTGCATTTTCGAGATATCACAATGAACTACTAATATACTTACTATAATTGAATCGGTGAGTGAAGAACAGTACATCGACAGAGTGATAATTTTATGAAAATACAAAGAAAATACTGGTTTATTGATATTTTAAGGCATTGTGAAGTTGTAGTTTCTGAACTACTAAAATTAGATTCATTAAAAAAAACGGAAAAAAGAAATTTGCAAAAATATGAGGTGAAAATACAACTATTACGTTGTACGTGTAATTTAGCAGTCAACGGTGCCATCCGCAAGGGCTCCTAAAATGAACAATAAAGTATCTGCTTCTTGGGATTCAAACTTGTGACTATTGGCATGTGATGTAATCCATCTTAATCTACGACTAATTTATAATGTAAGTATTGTACTTGAGGTTTTTGCAGTATAATGCTATATATTATTCCCATAGGGCATATTATAAGCCCATAGGGCTTATTACTAGGCATTATTCATTAGTCATATTCCCTCTTGCACTCCAATTACAAAATTTCTCAAATGAAATAATACCATGGAAACAAAATACACAAACTCAAAAGTCAAAACACTGTCAAACGCGTAGTGTTTGTGTATTTGTATTTAGATGGACGAAAGTGAAGAGTTTTTTACTTATACACCTCCAGAAATTGTACAAATAGCTACAGCAACAACATCTACCTTGATACCGGAAATATTGTAATCCATTTACAATAAAACATACGCAACCTTCAACAAATGGCTTCTTCGAAAGAACGCAAAATCATTTTCCGAAAATGTTCTACTAGCCTATTTAGTCGAAGATAAAGTAGAGTATACTACTCGCAATAATGCCTATTATTATTGACTCGTGGTATAATCTACTATTATTTTGTATCGTTAATTTGGCATTATTTTTACATTTTTTACTGTTTCCTGATAAACCCTGAAAAACAACATTCAAAACGGCATTTTTGATATTTTTTTAAGCAGACCTTTAAAATCTTCATTTGGCATTATCTTCACATTATGTACTGTTTCCTGATAAACCCTGAAAAACAACATTCAAAAACAGCATTTTTACATTACTTTTAAACAGACCTAAAAAATCTGCATATGGCATTATCTACACAGTCTTTACTGTCTCCTGAAAACCCGTGAAAAGCAGCATTCAAAAACAGCATTTTTACATTATTTTTTAACAGACCTTTAAAATCTTCATTTGGCATTATCTTCACATTTTGTATGCACAAATAGTGATATTGCTGTAAGCGTGTAAGTTTTAAATTTACTTCTACTCTTTAGATATTTGCTGTGGAGATCTTTAGATATTTGCTGTTACGAGTCTAAAGCCTCGTTTACATTTGGAAAGTTTACTGGCGGAAAGTACTTACCAGAAAAACCAGAAACCAGAAACCAGAAAAACGTCTGTCAAGAAAGAAACTAAACAAGAAACTAAGAGGTTTTTGTGGTTTGCACATCGTTAGTTTACTGGCGGCAAGTACTTTCCACCAGTAAACTTTCCAAATGTAAACGAGGCTTAAAGGTGTTAGTTTCTAAATCGTTAAAAAAACAGTACATGTTCCTCACCAGTAATACTAAAAAAATATATAGTTAAGAAGTTGCGATATTTTGTTTCAATCTTTGAAAGGATTGTGAAGTTTTTCCCAAACTTGATAATAATTGGCGTATACACTTTTAAATTATTCAAATAAATAACAATAACAACAATTGGCTCGAGATCATTCGAGATGTAGTAGATCTAGTAATTTATTTTTGAACAATATATTTTGTTTTAGAAACGTGCTGACGTAAATATATGTTTGTTACACCTCTAGATTGTATTTGTCTTAAGCTTTAAAACAAGGTAACACAACGTAGGGGTGTAATTTAAAATTTGTAATAAAAGTGAGAGTCGACTGTTTTTTTTTGTTTCATTAAAATTAACTTAGATTTGTTCAATATAATTTTTCTTATTTATTTTATTTTTCCAAAAGTAATCGACAAACAATTTTTTTTATTACGCCACTAGATAAGGTTTTTTTTAAGCTTTAATATAAGGTATCGCAAGATGGGGTGTGAAATTTGAAATATCATGTGGGCGTGGCTAAGGAGGAAGGGGTGGCACTTAAAGTTTATTTGACGTTGTTGCTTAACTTCCCCCTCCAAGAATCAATCGACGTGTTTTTATTTATCAAGTTAGCTTGCATTCAAAAGTTATTGAGACTGGCTAGTTTTGAAATGTACACACGGGAGGTATAAGTTATTTTTGAAAAATTTTACTGCCAAACATTATGGATTTACAGAATTGATTGATTGAGAAAAGGCACTGCCTTTTCTAAAACAATTGAAATATATTACATTAATCCTAAAAGCATTGGAGATCTGTGAAGTCCAATGCTTTTAGGATTAATGTAATATATTTCAATTGTTTTATAAAAGGTAGTGCCTTTTCTTGCTGAAATACTACTGGTTATGAAGAACATATTTTGAGGTAGTGGTGCACGAAATAAAAATTAAAAATACGAAAAGTTGCATGCATTTTTTTATATAACTGAAGTTTTTTGAAAAAAACATAGATTTGCAGCTAATATATCTTCAAATTTTTTAATGACTATCCTAATATCTTTCATTTGCTTTAGAAAATGAGTGCATTAGTCCATTTTTAGTTTGTTTCAAAGTTTAATTCTCTACTTACGACGTGTTTCCCGTAAGTATTGACTTAAGCGTAACAATTAATAATATAATAATAATAATTAACAATATATTATTGTATTTGTACTATTATAGCTAATACTGTAAAATTATACAATCTGAAAATAGTAAAATTGTGGACATTTTTTTAAAATGTTTTGGAAACAATGTAATTTTTCGTTTTACAAACATAAATATATTTTCTTTGTGCAACAAGTTTTGGGAAAAAAAGTAATCTTACTAATTACCAAAAGATTACCAATAGTCGCCAGTATTTCTTGAAACAGTATAACTTTCAATTATTTCAGAAAATACAGTAGAACTGTGGTCCCATTATTTTTTTTTGTTATACCGTACATTTTGTTATTGCTTGTTACGCCGAATTTATTTTGAAGTATTTCTGCTGTGAATATAAATGCAAACAATGAAAAATCAAATTATGCAAAATTACAGGGTACAGGGTTGCTAAAAGGTTAGGATACAGTGAAATATTTTGAAAACGTTTCATCAAAATTTTTTGAAATTCGGTACACGATTAAATGTTTTCAGTAATTATATTCTGTCATCTGAGATATTTTTTAAATTTCTAATATCATTTCTTTTGGAAATTCAAGGCTAACTTTGTTGTTAAAATGGCACGAAGAGTCAAATTAGATATTTTGGAAAAGTTTTTTTTCTGAATTGCATATTGCTGTTTACATAACAAAAAAAATATGGTCATTTACTATGCAGTTAGTAGTTGGTGTTAGAAGTCACAATCTACGGGATTTAAGTGAACAACTCATCAGCTATAATAATAATAATTAATATAATAATATAATAATTTACCATGAAAATGTCTTATATTATTAGCATCTAGGATTATTTTGGGGAATGAGTTTTTAAAATTCTGTATTCTATTCAACTGATTTGTATCCTCGATTCGTCAAGTCAGAGGTGCAGGCTCACTTACTGAATGTTACTTGTCTTGTTTATTATTTTGTGCATTTTGCGTTGAATTTTTAACAATTTTGAACGTGGATTTGACTGTGACGTATCCTTCACATGCTATTTTATTACTGGAATATAGTCTTGGAATTGGATTATATTATTGTATCAACATGTATTATAGATATTATATTCTATCTTGGAATTATGTATCTTAAACAAACGTGACATAACAATAAAAATTTGCATGTATGTATATACCCTCTCAATATCTTTTTTTTTCTTGAAGTATTATAAAATGTGTTTAAAGTAAAACTAAAACTTTCATCTAAGAATATTTATAAAAATTGAAATACTGATAAAATAAATGAAGATTTCTTTAGTACTACCTTGAGATATGTTGATTATAAGGATTATCTTAAGAACTCTATCTAGATGAAATGAGATCTGGTTAAGATAGTTCGTCATTCTACCCAAATAATTCAAGGTGTTCAAGTATGGAAATTGGTTACTATTAGTAAAGTATGCAAACCGAGTTAAGTGAAAAATGATGAATTTTTAAGAAGAATACAACAAGTGTATTAATCATTATCGAAATACAAATTCCTTCGATTTTGAGAAAAAAATTATGTTGCTTGGAAACCTAAACCTTGGATACCTGGTTTCCTTAAGCAACATAATTTGTTTTGAAAAAGAGAAGGAATTTTTGATAATCATGAATGACACGAGTTGTATTTGATAAAATTATTTCATGAAATAAACATTAAAATCTAATAAATTATTATTTATTATGAATGTACAGTTCGTACAATTGTTAATTTTAACATTATCCAAATCTAATTTGTATTTGTTGGTATTGCTAGAATTTGCCGAAAATATCTAAATATAGTCGTTCTTTTTAGTTTTCTGTTGCATTGAAATTTTAGAGTTGTGGCACTTTTCCATGTCACGTAAGACTTAAGAGAATAAAATTGCTACTGAACATAAAATGAATTTAGACTTTTTAAGAACTTCTAAAGTTTCATGCTCAAAATGGATCTGACCACATACCACTAGTTTTAAGGACAATTGCTAGTGGAGAGGTAGATCACTACAAAGCATTACTTGTAATCTTAGTAACAGAAATGAGATTTCCAAAATACAGCCGTATTTTTAGTTTCCCTGGAAAGTTTTTATTATACAGAAAGTGCGGAATAAGCAGTCCATGCATGGTGATCTCGCAAACTATAAGACTTCAAAAACTTCATGCTCAGAATGGATCTTACCACATACCACTAGTTTTAAGGACTATTGGTACTAGAGAGGTAGATCACTACAAAGCATTACTTTTAATCTTAGTAACAGAAAATAGATTTGCAAAATAATGCCCAATTTTTTAGTTTAGTTGGAAAGTTTTTACTATACAGATTATGCGGAATAAGCAGTCCATGCATGGTGATCTCGCAAACTATAAGACTTCATAAACTTCATGCTCAGAATGGATCTGACCACATACCATTAGTTTAAAGATTATGGGTAGTAGGGAGGTAGATCACTACAAAGCATTACTTTTAATCTTAGTAACAGAAAAGAGATTTCCAAAATACTGCCGTATTTTTTTGGTTTCTCTGGAAAGTTTTTACTATACAGAATGTGCGGAATAAGCAGTCCATGCATGGTGATCTCGCAAACTATAAGACCAGGGATGTGTAAATGTTGGCAAATATGTAGCACTTCAAGAACTACCCATGTCTAAAGTTATAAAAAAGTTGATGGTATGCAACATCCTGTAAATGCAAAGTCGTAGTCAATATCTCCAAAAGTATATAATTTAGAACTAGACTAATTCATGATTCAAAAATGTGAAAAAAAGATTCCTAATAATGTCAAAAGGTTTTCTTGATATCTTCGATAACCGGCAAGTTATGACAAAAATAAAAACGCAAGCACCATTTTTTTCGCATTACGCTGTATACCATCAACTTTTTATAACCTTTACTTTGGATATTGGTAATTTAGAACTAAACTAATTAATGATTAAAAAATGTGAAAAAAAAAGTGTCCTGATAATGTCAAAAGGTTGTTTTGATATATTCGATAACAGGCAAGTTATGACAAAAATAAAAATCGTAAGTATAATTTTTTTCGCATTATGGTGTATACCATCAACTTTTTATTACTTTTACTTTGGATATTGGTAATTTAGAACTAAACTAATTAATGATTAAAAAATGTGAAAAAAAGTGTGGTAATAATGTCAAAAGGTTGTCTTGATATCTTTGATAACAGGCAAGTTATGGCAAAAATAAAAATCGCAAGTATCATTTTTGCGCATTATGCTGTAAATCATCAACTTTTTATAACTTTTATGATTAAAAAATGTGAAAAAAGTGTCCTAATAATGTCAAAAGGTTGTTTTGATATATTCGATAACAGGCAAGTTATGACAAAAATAAAAACGAAAGTACCATTTTTTCCGCATTACGCTGTATACCATCAACTTTTTATAACTTTTACTTTGGATATTACTAATTTAGAACTAAACTAATTAATGATTAAAAAATATGAAAAACAGTGTCCTAATAATGTCAAAAGGTTGTTTTGATGAACAGGCAAGTTACGGCAAAAATAAAAATTGCAAGTATCAATTTTTCACATTATGCTGTAAACGATCTACTTTTGCTAACTTTTACTTTGGATATTGGGGTTTACTTCTTGTTGTGGTGCACATAATTGCCTCTATGTCCTGTCATTTACGAGACCTCCATGGATGGCTTGTTCATTCGCATATCCTGTATACCTATATGTCCAGAATCCTGACTCTAGACAGGATATACCTATATACCTATGTAGGTAGGATATACCTATATACCTATATAGGTAGGATATACCTATATACCTATATAGGTATGCTACAGTAGAATCCTGATTTTGGACATTCTGGAATCCTGAAATGTTTTCCAGCTTCACGTTTTTCATTTGCCCAGGAAGGTTTTGTAGTTTTATTGTTATGTGATCTCTGGTCACAATTCTTACAGGCTACTCGAAAATGTGAATGCCAGTAGGCGTTTGTCAATTGTTATTGACATTCTCAACTTCTCTTCTGGAGGCGTTGACACAGTGTCCTCCAACTCCAACAACCATATTTTGAAAGAGCCCAGGAAACTATTTAACATTAATTGCGCCCTTGACGTTAAAAACTCATTTGGTCCACTGAAACACCTGGGATCTGCGGGGCGCATATCACTTCTCTATTGTTCTTACAGATGTCCCCAGGTTATAAAGTTTTCTGATTCGCTCAAAAAAAAAAAAAAAATATATATATATATATATATATATATATATATATATATATATATATATATATATATATATATATATATATATATATTTTAGATATCGCTCTACATGCATGGAGTAGTAGAATTCATTACTTAATAGTAATGGATAGTAATGATTACTTGTTGCAATCCATGATTATTTTTAAGGCAATTTTTTCGCTTGCCACTCCAAAGGAGTTCTTTTGCCGTATCGGTTGGCGATCAAGTAGGCCACGAAGTTAATTTTTATCAAGCAGTTTCGACATTGCAGTAACAAAATACCGGCGGTGAGGTATCGTTTTGCCGCGGTACCGGTCTGGTAACAAATTGTCCGGCTCCCGGATTCGACCCCGACACCTGTCACCTTACCAGTTCGCACATGTCACCCTCCCTTGTGCGCTGCTGCTGTCGCCCACGTTTCGTACATACACACCACAACCGCGTTTTGTGCGTGGACCCGGATAGATAAAGCCCTAATTATATGCAAGGTCCGGAGCGCCTCGCCCGGGGCGCACAGCGGCGGCCGCAGACCGTAATTAGCTAATTACATGTGTATCATTGACTGACATGGTGCGGTGGTTTTTCTTTTTTAGAGGGAGCTGCATTAATGGGGCCAACTGACGGCGCCCCAGCAGCTGTCCGTCACCGGCCGCTCTCTGATTGGGGCTCCGCTCATTTATCTCCGCAGAGACAACTGTGTAATTATATTTGGCAGTTTTCATTTCGTATGGCCACTCTTCGCTTGATTCATCGCCGGATACTAATCAATTTGCCGCGCGTGAATCACCGCGTGTGCGTTCCGCGTGGAAGTCCCCCGAGCCGCGGGCGAAAGTTCACGCTGAATAAATTTATTGCCCCCACCCCCCTCAAGCACACCACCAGAAGTTCCCATTAGAATCATTGTTTCCTAATGGAACTTTATTAGATTAGTCAGCAAGGTTTACATTTATACTCTAACTTTACCTACATCCAGTGTCGGACTGGGCCTAAGGGGCCCGGGTGGCATTATGACTTTAAGGGCCCGCCGCGGCGTAGGATCAGAATCAGCCTAGGATCAGGGCAGATGATACCATCAGGTCAACCAATAAACCAAATTACAATAATCAAATAGGCAACAAGAGTTTTTGGAAGTTTTTATTTTCAAATACATACATTTTAATATAGAAAGTACCAATTAGTTTGAAGCTAGACAATCAACTTTTTTTTTTAAAGAGGAGTAGTTTTTAGCTAGGGTACCAATCACTCGTTGTAAAAGCTGCGATCCTTGTCTCCAAAGTTTTGATAAGTCCCCAAGCTTTAAGGTAGTCTAGTGTAGGAGTTTGAAGGTATTGGCTTACTGGGGTTAATAATTCGAACTTTTTTTTTTAATACAAAGGCTCTCAGAATAGTTTCCAATTTCAAAAAGGAATCCACCAATGCCTTTGCTTGAAATGAAATCATTGGCTCGAACTCCGTGCTCGAAGATACATCACTTAGGCCCGTATCTATAGTGCGTACTTGAGCTTGAGTTCTACTCAAGTCGTATATTTGGTTGCGTTTGCTGCATAAACGTTTATAAAAATACGCAACCAAATATACGACTTGAGTCGAACTCATGCTCAAGTACAGACTATAGATACGGGCCTTAGGGTCTTTATCAACGCAAGATATTAGGTTTTTTCCAAGATGGTGGTCAAAGCTTTGTCTTTGGCCCTCCATCTCGTTTTTACGATGTTCTGCAATCTTCTCAACTTGTCTCTACCAGTTGCCATTTCCGCGATTTCATCCACCCACACAGAAGTGCGCTTGAAAGATTCGTGAATAAATACACTTGTAGACGCCAAGAGGCCGAATAAATTCTTTGCTTCAGTACAACTTGATGGAAATTCCTGGCTTATATTCATTTATATATTATGTTATATTATGTTTCACTCAAATATGTCGAAAAATACGCTTCGTTTATCGAGACAATATATTAAATACTTTTGCAACATAAATAAAAGTTCGTATATGGCACAAGAAATAGTATAAAGTATTCCGTTTAAATTAATATAAATATCAGTTGTCCAGTATGCATTTATCTATTTTTAATAACGAACACAAAGACAGTTTAATTGATTTATAATGTGTATGGTTCATTTATCTCCGTGTATGCATGGTAGTGCATTGCGAAGATAAACTTGCGTAGTAGTTTTTATAATTTTTATATTTTATCTACATTTTTTTTTTCAGACTGAAGTTTTTTTTGTCGTTTCTATATAGATAAGATTAATATAGTTACTAAATTTACTAAGATAACGATGTCTTCGATAAAATAGTATTTTGTCTTATTTGGACGAAAAGTGAGAGAATACCGCATCGGTAGTGATGTGGTGTTCTCTCACTTTTCGTCCGAATAAGACACAATATTTTATTTAATGAAGGAGGCAAAGTATTTTTTTTTAAATCAAAATAATTGTGAAAATAATCGATTTTGTAGAAGAATAAAATTATTGGATAAAAACAGAATTAAAAATAAAGAGACAAAAATTAAGAATCGTGATAAATCCGAAATAAAATTCTCGTGTAATGGAAACAAAGGATATCATAATTTCATCTTAAATGATAATAAATCAATAAAAAGTAAAACCGTCATAAAACCGTAATAATATTATCGTGTGATGTAAACAAAGTATCTCATCATTTCATCCTAAAACAACATTCAAATTTGAGAAAAAATGCCATACGTTGAAAAAACCACAACAATGAAAAAACTACCAAAACAATGAAAAAAGGTGAAAAGACGATGAAAAAAAAGTACAAGACAAAAATTAAGAATCGTGATAAATCCGAAATAAAATTCTCGTGTAATGGAAACAAAGGATGTCATAATTTCATCTTAAAAGATAATAAATCAATAAAGAGTAAAACCGTCATAAAACCGTAATAATATTATCGTGTGATATAAACAAAGTATCTCATCATTTCATCCTAAAACTACATTCAAATTTGAGAAAAAAATGCCATACGTTGAAAAAACCACAACAATGAAAAAACTACCAAAACAATGAAAAAGGTGAAAAGACGATGAAAAAAAGTAAAAAAAACAATGAAGAAGGGTAGAAGAGTGGGAAAACTGAGTACTTTTCCCACGCTAAAAAAGTTTTTTTAACCAAAATATCTTATTTTTTTTGTTCTTCTAGAAATCGATTATTTTTACCATTATTTTCGATTGAGAAAAAATGTCTGCGTGCCTGAGTAAAATAAAAGTTTATTTTTCTGAGATTTGCTGCTGGTACAACTTGACTTAGAGCCGGCACGCGCTCTTTTAGTAAATTTTGGGATAAAAACAGTTTTTGTTGTTGCGCGTTTTACTGAAAATGCCGACTGCGACGTTTAAAGGCCTGCCATAGAACGATGTATTTTACGTACAGGTTTATCACTTTTTTAGCATCCAGTGTAATGATGATTTTCGCGCCATTTAACTCAATCTTTACAAGAACAGCTATCAAACATTATCTATATCCAAATAATGTTGGTATATCTGACTTAACATGGTACACCAAACTTCACCTTAGCAATGCAGTTATGCCATTTCTCTAATGAGAGAAATAGAAGATAATAAGAGGAGGTATCAATCTTTATATATATATATATATATATATATATATATATATATATATATATATATATATATATATATATATATATATATATATATATATATATATATTCAATAAGCCTTTTTACCCATGTTGGGTGTAGGCATGTAACAAACTATGTACTTCTAGCTATATATCATAACATGATAATATTTTATAATAATATTTTAAACTATTCTACTGTTTTATGAATTGCTTCCACGTCTTTGTGTCTCTTATCATTTGGATCGCTTCCTGTCTCGAGGTGTCCTTCTTTCTCAGTATGTTCTCTACTGCGTCTTCCCAAGTTCTACCTGCTCGACCTCTTCATCTTCTTCCTTGCATTTTCGCCTCCCACTTCTCATGCTTGCGTACTCGCCTTCATTCTATGCATATGCCCCCACCATCCTAGCTGTCTTTCTTTTGTGTATTTCTCTATGCTCTTAATTTCTAGTTCATTCGTGATTTTCTCGCTTCTAGTTCTGTCTCTTAAGGTGACTCCATATACTCTTCTAAGGTACTTCATTTCCACCGCTCTTATCTTGCTTCTAAAATATTGAAATTGTCTCTAAACTTACTCTTCACCTCAAATGAAATTTTATTTTTGAGACCGCAGATGCTAATTGCCACGCAGTGCCAATTGCCACGCATCATTCCAAATTGATGATTCTCAAAATGGTTCAACCACATCATTTGACCACAGTCTTTCTTGTTGCTTCCTCCAAAGTCTATCACCTACATTATGTCCTGCAGGAGGTCATATCACTTCCTGTTTTTCATTTATGACTAAACGTTTTCTCGCTTGAATTGTTATTTTCTATTAAGTATTAATACCAAAATCGGAACTGCTCACATTAGACAAAAAGTGGGAAGCAAGTTTGTTTATGACTTTATTGGTGACCTGGTCAATGTATAAGATGCGCTCTTTTGCACAGCCACGTATCAATAGCTTAAGAATCATCGCTTCTCGAAACCCATAAGCGAGGATGGGTTTTGAGGAGCGATGATTCCTAATGTAGCGAGACATCACCAAACATCATCTCGGTTCTCACCTCAATTCGCGTTTCTCGGTAAACCGCGGGCCAAATCGCTTCCTAGAACCGCTCTGTACGAATTGCCCGCTTAATCCCCGTCAATTTGCCTCCCACCGTCGAACGGTATGCACTCTGGTGCTCCCCCCGTTCCCATCCGGGCAGGCTCCCGGCTTCTTCGGCTCACGCACATTTAAACGTGCACACACAACTTTGATGAAATTTCGGCGTAGCACATGTTATTAACTTATTAACTCTTCGGGGCGGCCTTTATTAATTTCGGCCACGCGAGGAGCGCTCTCGCAAGTCCCGCAAACGAGAGCGGGCGTAATGAGGGGGCGGCCGATGGGAACTTCTTGCACGGAAAGGAGGTCAACGTGAAAACATAAACATAGGAATCAAGACATTAAAATATGTATTTTTATTTGTTAGAAGAATTTTACACTCCTATAATATTATAAGACACCATATCGACATTCCGGAGCAACAATGAAACTGGAAAATGATATTTTTTTTCAGGTGCGACAAAAAAGATTGTTAATTACAAATTTCTGAAAACCTATAATTTGCAAATTTGATACTAGATTTCTATACAATATACCTAAAACTAATTCTACTGAAAATTTGACAAAGTTTCAGTATTAAATAAGGGAGAAAATCAAACAGATAACTTTCTGCATTGACAAGTATGGGTTAGCTTGTAACTCCTTGTAACTTCATCTTCCAAAAAATATGGTGCTGAAAATTTTTCAGCGACGGTTTTGAAATAGTTTGTTTTAATTAATTTGATCATAGAAAATATTAACATTTACATTAAAACAAAATAATTGCATTAAATATTTATTTAGAATTAAAAAATAGTTTAGCGTTTATGTTTTCGAGTGGATAAAAGTTTTATTCACGTGTATCGTACAAGATTATTTCCAATTCGTTATCAGAATTGAAGAATTTGCGTGGTGTCACATTGTCAGGTGACAACGAGAATTTGAAGGATATTGCGAATTTACCATTTTTTTTTACTTTATTCACATTGTCAATGGTTATAGTGAATAAAGTGAAAATGTAAACATTTTATTCACCCATTCGATTAAAGTGTGTAGTTTTAACGATGAGATTCAATATTCATAATGAGCATTTTAATAATGCGAATAGGAAAAACTATTTTTTCAACTTTATTCACTTATACCATAAATAGCTATTACAAATGAATACTATTAAAATATTGAATAGATTTTTGAAATTGAATAGAAAATTCTGAAGCTTTTCTGCTTATATTTTGTATCTTATATTTTCCCACAGTTTCTTAAAATCGGCTTTTACGACTTCTGAAGCTTGTTACCTGAACATCCCTAATCCATAACCCTCAAGTTTGCAAATTTGTTTAATACCATATTGGACAATTTTATACCATGATTTTTTTGGGTTACAGTTAGTCCAGTTGAATCAAATCATTCTTAATGTGTTGGATAACATCTTCAAAATCACTCGACAAACTATTACCAAAACATGACTGAACAACTATTCAAAAGTACACAAACACTGAAAATATTTTAAACAGTAAAGAGGACACATTTAATATAAAACATCTGAACATCACATATCACATCAATGAACTTCCATGGAAGGGTTCTTTCTGCATATGGCAAATTCCTGCTCATTTTTCACAAACTTCTGGAAAGTCTTTGTTCATAGCAGTATAAGTATTATTAGCAACACCAAAAAAGGTACAATCCTCAAGTGGATGTATTTTCTTTGGCAACACCCATCATTAGTGAAATTCTGGAGGTGGAATTATTTGTAGATTTGCTGCGTTTTCAGCTGATTTTTCAGATTGTTTCAGATGATTGAATGATGGGACGAGAAATACAGTTGCCCAATTTTTTCAAATCATTTTTGTTTCCTCCACAAACTGTCCAATTATTATAATTGAGGGGTGTAAAAGTAAAAGGATTTAAGTGCATTTTTTGTAGCTCTGAGATAAATGGCTTAAACTTAACTTGAATTTCAAAATTCCATGAATAAATTTAGAAAACTATGATAATATTTGAGACTAAATATTAGACTAATAGTTAATCTATTTTAGTCTAATATTTAGTCTAAAATATTAATACAGTTTTCTAAATTTATTCGTGGAATTTTGAAATTCACGTTAAATTTAAAACCATTTATCTCCGAACTACAAAAAATGCACTTAAAACCGTTTTACTTTATTTTAGTCTAATATTTAGTCTAAAATATTATCACAGTTTTCTAAACATATTCCTGGAATTTTGAAATTCAAGTTAAATTTAAAACCATTTATCTCAGAACTACCAAAAAGCACATAAAAACGTTTAATTTTATTTTAGTCTAATATTTTGTCTAAAATATTAACACAGTTTTCTAAACTTATTCCTGGAATTTTGAAATTCAAGTTAACTTTAATGCCATATATCTCAGAACTACCAAAAATGCACTTAAACCCTTTTACTTCTACACCCCTCAATTTGTTTAAAATTGCTCGATAGAGATATTTTTATTGAGCAAATTATATGTATCTATATTACCCCATATGCAAGGATATTGAAATATTTGATTCAAATATTTTTGTTCCAGTAGCATAAAAGTTCAGCTAAACATTTAGCTAAATGTAAAGTACGTAGCTCTGATGCTAATTTTACCATTGTATTTGTGCTAAAATCCAAAGATCAGTTGTAGTTTTGGAAGCTGGTGTATAAACAAATTTGTGTCTTTACTGACTGAATATTTTTTATTGAGGCTTACTGAAATTGGTCCTGTATTTGTATATACTGAAATAATATTTTCTTCCATTGTATGCTAGTGTTTTTGTATTAATATTAAAGAGGCAACTTTTTCGAATGGTAATTTCGATAATAATAAAAAATAATAACAAATATTAAGTTGGAGCGGAAAATATAGTAATATATTTAGTTATAGATTAAAATATGCATTTGTTTGAAACTTCGTCAGTAAAAATTTTGCAAAATGTTACACTTATTTAAAAAAGAATAGCAACAAATAGTTTAAACTCAAATTCGGCCTTGGACATTTTTGTTATACATATGTCATGGTACATTACATTTTTGAACATGGTACTCTTTATTCTGTTCAATGTACATTAATTTGATATATGTCTGTTCAGTTGTGGCATTGCAAAGTTTAAAAGATTTTGTAGAGTAAAACTTAGTTAATTTAGCTGTAAGCTGTTCCTGTAAACTGTTTTAAAATATATTATGTGTACTGTGGGCTTGTCCCGTAAATAAATAAATAAAAATAAAATAAAATGTTGCTAATCAAACGCTTTATTTGGTCCATGTTTGGTCCTATGGCAAACATGCCATATTAAGGCATAAACAATGTCCTTGAACATGGTACTCTTGGGGAGGCGATGGGTGGAAATGATGAGTTACCATGGCGGTGGTTGTTTATTAGACACGCTATTAATAGAAATATTTTCCCACTAGCAGTCTCTTAAGATGACATTTCATACGTACATACCGAATTACAATCGGTAAATTTACGAAAATGTGTTGCATAGTATTTAGAATGGTGTAAATATTTCAACAAATATTGTTGAAAAATATTCACTCTTCTCTGTGCTATGCAACAATTTTTCTAAAAGTAGCTGATAAATTCGATGCACTTATTACATTACCACAGTTTAGTTACACTACTTAGAATTAAATTGATGTGTAATTTATTTTTGAATAGAATAAAACAATTGGTTTTTTTGTTTTGTCTAGATACAGGATATTTTGTGTATAGTTTTGTGGCTATGCTCAACATACATGATTTCTCGAGGTTATTTTTTTGCCTAGTTTTGATGGTTTTGTCTGTTTTGCTCTAATAAAATAAATTATATTGCATAAATAATTAGATATTTTATTAATTATATAACTATTATGGAATCAGAACGGAATAGAATGGAAGGGTATTGGTTCAAAACTCACATTATCTTCATATTGATTTCAAAACTAACATGCAACAATTTTTGTAAAATAACTGATAAAGTTATCGATGCACTTATTACATTACTACAGATTAGTTACACTACTTAGAATTAAATTGATGTGTAATTTATATGTGTAATTGTTTTTTTTTTGTTTTGTCTGGATACAGGATATTTTTTGCATAGTTTTGTGGCTATCCTCAACATACATGATTTCTCGAGGTTATTTTTTTTGCTTAGTTTTGATGGTTTTATTTTTACCTCTAGGTTTATTTATTTTTTAGTGTAGATATTCTAGAATGCATGAATGCAAGGGAATGTGAGAAATTATTTTTTTCTAAAATATGACGATAATCTGTATTTTTTTTTAAATCAAAGCAATTTATTTCTACTATAAAAATATATAGGATACAAGCTGTTACGCACAGTATAGTGGTCTTCTGGTGTTTCTTTCCTTCGTTCTTCACCTCGGGATTTGTGGATTTACTCCTCTCTCGGGCTGATGGTATTGAAGGATGTGTTTTTTCCTCCTTTTTTTTGTTTATATTTGATTATTCAAGATTAGGTTTTTGATTTTTAGTTTGAAAGATATGTATTTTAGTTTTCTTATTTGTTCGTCTAGTTTGTTATATGTATTTATTGTTTTCGTTGTTACGTTTTGTGTATATTTTGTGGTTGTAAATTTGTCTGTTCTTAATTCGGATTTTCTTCTTCAATTTCAGCCTTATGCAATGTGTATGTCGTCTATGAATTTTAAAATTTACATTTCAACTGGAAGAATGGCCCCAGATAGTTAATACATATTGAACATAACTTAAGATTAGACGTATCCCAAATTTCAATGGCCTTTTCTGAATTACATTTCAGTTTTTCCGTCTACAGACATGTAGACCTTCCTCCTTTTTTTGTTTATATTTGATTATTCAAGATTAGGTTTTTGATTTTTAGTTTGAAAGATATGTATTTTAGTTTTCTTATGTGTTCGTCTAGTTTGTTATATGTATTTATTGTTTTCGTTGTCACGTTTTGTGTATATTTTGTGGTTGTAAATTTGTCTGTTCTTAATTCGGATTTTCTTCTTCAATTTCAGCCTTATGCAATGTGTATGTCTTCTATGAATTTTAAATATTACTTTTCAACTGGAAGAATGACCCCAGATAATTATTGGTACATGACTTAAGACTAGACGTACCCCAAAATTTCCAAGGCAATTTCTGAAATACATTTCACAAATAAATAGAATTTGAGGGGACTCTTTTTGGATATTTGACAACATCATGATTTCTCGAGGTTATTTTTTTGCCTGGTTTTGATCGTTTTATCTGTTTTGCTCTAATAAAATAAATTTTATTGCATACATAATTAGATATTTTATTAATTTTATAACTATTATGGAATCAGAACGGAATAGAATGGAAAGGTATTGCTTCAAAACTCACATTATCTTCATATTGGTTTCAAAACTAACATGCAACAATTTTTGTAAATTAACTGATAAATTCGATGCACTTATTACATTACTACAGATTAGTTACACTACTTAGAATTAAATTGATGTGTAATTTATATGTGTAATTGTTTTTTTTTTGTTTTGTCTGGATACAGGATATTTTTTGCATAGTTTTGTGGCTATCCTCAACATACATGATTTCTCGAGGTTATTTTTTTTGCTTAGTTTTGATGGTTTTATTTTTACCTCTAGGTTTATTTATTTTTTAGTGTAGATATTCTAGAATGCATGAATGCAAGGGAATGTGAGAAATTATTTTTTTCTAAAATATGACGATAATCTGTATTTTTTTTTAAATCAAAGCAATTTATTTCTACTATAAAAATATATAGGATACAAGCTGTTACGCACAGTATAGTGGTCTTCTGGTGTTTCTTTCCTTCGTTCTTCACCTCGGGATTTGTGGATTTACTCCTCTCTCGGGCTGATGGTATTGAAGGATGTGTTTTTTCCTCCTTTTTTTTGTTTATATTTGATTATTCAAGATTAGGTTTTTGATTTTTAGTTTGAAAGATATGTATTTTAGTTTTCTTATTTGTTCGTCTAGTTTGTTATATGTATTTATTGTTTTCGTTGTTACGTTTTGTGTATATTTTGTGGTTGTAAATTTGTCTGTTCTTAATTCGGATTTTCTTCTTCAATTTCAGCCTTATGCAATGTGTATGTCGTCTATGAATTTTAAAATTTACATTTCAACTGGAAGAATGGCCCCAGATAGTTAATACATATTGAACATAACTTAAGATTAGACGTATCCCAAATTTCAATGGCCTTTTCTGAATTACATTTCAGTTTTTCCGTCTACAGACATGTAGACCTTCCTCCTTTTTTTGTTTATATTTGATTATTCAAGATTAGGTTTTTGATTTTTAGTTTGAAAGATATGTATTTTAGTTTTCTTATGTGTTCGTCTAGTTTGTTATATGTATTTATTGTTTTCGTTGTCACGTTTTGTGTATATTTTGTGGTTGTAAATTTGTCTGTTCTTAATTCGGATTTTCTTCTTCAATTTCAGCCTTATGCAATGTGTATGTCTTCTATGAATTTTAAATATTACTTTTCAACTGGAAGAATGACCCCAGATAATTATTGGTACATGACTTAAGACTAGACGTACCCCAAAATTTCCAAGGCAATTTCTGAAATACATTTCACAAATAAATAGAATTTGAGGGGACTCTTTTTGGATATTTGACTTTCAAAATGCAAAATTCGCCTTTTAAGCATTTAAGCACCATTTTTGTGGGCAACTATTTTCACAAGAATGTAAGCCATTGATCAGATATTCCAGCAACGTAATGCCCTATAGTTGGTTAGTAAATCGGTACCAACTGTTCGCTTTTGAGTTACATGTTGTCAAAGTAAAGTTAATATTTAAATGAATTCATGATGCAGTCATCATCTTCTTGCTGATTGTGCAGCAGAGAAATCCATTTTTGTCCTTTTGTCATCGCCATGTTGCAGTAACTTTGCGGATTTTAAAAGTTCTGGTGTGCACTAAATTTTGCAGCGAAGACGGCGAATGCAGTGTTGTTTTCTTTTTGTGTATAATCCTTCACGGTGAGAATCTTGTTTATAAATTGTGCATTCGCTGTTAATTAATGGTCTCCGCGTGGCGCTGCGGAGACGGCGGCACGCACGGCGTCTCCTCCGGAGCCCAATGTCTTCGGGCAGGACGCGGCGGCGGAAGGGGGCCGTGGGGCAGAAATTAATGTTGATGTCGCGTGATCCGCCCGCGAATGCATTTAACACGTCCGTTTTTTTTTCTTCTCCGCATTTCTGTGCTGCCGTGCGTCCTTCCTCTCACGCGTTTTTCTGTGCGCGCACGTCGACGAATATTATCGCCACCCGCCCACCCCCGAATTAATAAATTCCGATAAACAGAATTTAATACCCGACAATTTCGCAATTGGCCGCGCACGCAACGGTACCCGGCCCTAATTAGTGTAATTCCCGGCGAATAAAATAATGTGTGTGTTTACGAAACCGCTCCTCTGTCTGGTAATTAAATTAATGCCACGGACGTATCACGGCGCAGCTAATAGATGACGGACGCGTCGCGCCGCTCCCGCCGCCGCCCCCTGACGGGGGTGGGTGATGATTTAAATGCCATCGGGGGTGGGCGCCGACCCATATCAGATGCGCATTGTTTCGGCTCGTTGATTTCATTTTCACCTGGATGTCCAGCTGTTCTCTCTCCCATCACGCCCCGGCTCCGCTTCTCCATTTCAATGTCCATATATCTCCCGGTCCCGCTGACGGCCGTGGGGGTAGTTTATTAGTCACTCGCCGACCCCAAATAATCCGCAGCAATCACCTTATACGTTTCCGCATTCAACTTACGGTTATTACTTTCGGAGCACCAAATTGATCAAGCAGCCTTGAATCCAGTATTTCAACAATAATTAATTAATGTGGGAAGGGTGCATTCAACTGCACCCACAAGATTTGCCACCTTAGTAATACATAGTTTTCAATCGAACAATACACTGCTAAAAATTAAAACTCAAGTGAACGAATTTGAAATAACTGCACCAACAAGATTTCCCACCTTAGTCCTAAATACATGGTTTGCATTGTAACAACACAGAGAGAATACATAGAAATTGAAACTTAAGTGAACGAATTTGAATAAACTGCACCAACAAGATTTGCTACCTTAGTTCTAATAATACATTGTTTGCATTCTAACAATACAATGTTAGAAATCAAAACTCAAGTGAACGAATTTGAATAAACTGCACCAACAAGATTTGCTGCCTTAGTCCTAATAATACATGGTTTGCATTCGAACAATACAATACCAAAAATTAAAACTCAAGTGAACGAATTTTAAACAAATGGCTCTGCAAAGAATTTGTCATGTACAAGAGCCTCACAATGTAGGTATTTATATATTTTTGTTGTTTTTTTTTTGGGTTTCTATTAGTCTCTATTACTTTTAGTATTTAATTCTATTAGTATTATGTATTGTGTGTTTAATTCTGACGAATCTCACTTTAGTCTAGTCGCCACTTCACGTCTTGAATATAGTTTTGTGCTTATAAGGATACTAGAG
Organism: Othius punctulatus; assembly: GCA_951805005.1. Taxonomy (NCBI): domain Eukaryota; kingdom Metazoa; phylum Arthropoda; class Insecta; order Coleoptera; family Staphylinidae; genus Othius; species Othius punctulatus. The sequence goes on from OX638143.1 coordinate 22,438,678, forward strand.
AAACATTATATTTTTTTCAATTTTAAAAATGATTATTTTTTTCTGGATTGCCCTCAGCAAGATGAATGTAACTGTTAATTAATCTAATTATTCATACCTAACCTAACCTAACCTACAATGTTGCTATTTCAAGCTTCGTAATACTATGAAAATTCCAGTTCTTCCAATGGAAGCTTCCATTGAAAAAGTTTTGCTTACAAATTATGTCGAAAACTTATACTACAACAAGTCTGGTGGAGATAAATGAAAAAGTATGATGAATTCAAAAAATATAGCACACATATTAAAACTGAAGAAACCTGAATACTTGTAACATTCCAATTTCTTAAATTTAAAAAATGTATTTCTCTGTCATACATTGAGTAATATTATGAAAATTCCCTTGGAAGCTCACATTGAAAAAGTTTTGTTTACAAATTGTATCGAAAACGTATATTGCAAAATTTCTGGTGGAGATAAATGCAAAAGAATGATTAATTTAACAAATATAGCACAAATATTAAAACTGAAGAAACCTGAATACTTGTAACATTCCAATTTCTTCAATTTTAAAAATGTATTTCTCTGGCATACATTGAGCAGGATAATAAGTACATCAGGAATTAGTTTTGATGATTATAATAACTCACCCGCAAAGTTTTATTTTTAATTTTCTCGGTAAAATCGTTGATTGTTCCTATTTCAACCTTGGTAATATTACAAAAATTCCCTTGGAAGCCCTCATTGAAAAAAAAAGTTATTTACAAATTGTATCGAAAACGTATATTGCAAAAAGTCTGGTGAAGATAAATGTAAAAGAATGAATAATTTTAAGAAAAAATGCACAACTATTAAAACTGAAGAAAGAAGAATATTTGGAGCATTCCAATTTCTTAAATTTAAACAATGTATTTCTCTGGCATACATTGGCAGGATAATAACTATATCAGAAATGAGTTTTAATGATTTTAATAACTCGCCTGTTATTTCAAAATTTAAAGATTTTGTATGTAAGTCTTACAATTTTATGGTTTTCCGAGAACATGATATGGGAAATTTATCAATTATTTGCATTTTCTCAAGTGATAAAGTTAAAAAAAAAAAAAATGTAATATCATGGAAGTTTTCAACTTCACACATAACATAAGAAACATATTAATCATTTGTATTTTCTCACATGCAAATTGTAATAGTCTCAAAATTATAAGATTTTGTAAATATCGTATAATTTTATGACGTTTATGACTCGAACATAATATTAGAATCCAATGAATTATTATCATTTTCGCGAATGCATATGATAATAAAGTCTCAAAATTACTATTAAAGATTTAGTAAATAAGTCATACAATTGTATGACCTTTCCTAGAACATGGCATTAGAAACTTATTAATTATTTGCATTTTCGCAAATAATAATAAAGTCTCAAAATTACAATATTTTGTAAGTAAATCATACAATTTTGTGGCTTTACAGGAATATGACATGAGGAACGTATTAAGCATTTCTCGAATATAAATTACAATAAAGTCTCAAACTTATAAGATTTTGTAAGTATGTCGAACAATTTTGTGACTGCTCTAGAACATGACATAAGAAACTTATCAATTATTTTCGTTTTCTCACATGAAGAGTTAAATTTAAAAGATTTTGTAATATCATGGAGTTTTTAAACTTCCCTACGCATAACATAAGAAAGATATTAGTCATTTGTATTTTGTCTCATGCAAATTGTAATAAAGTCTCAAAATTATAAGATTTTGTAAATGTCGTACAATTTTATGGTTGCTCAGGAAGATGATATTAGAAGCTAATAAATTATTACCATTTTCGCGAATGCATATGATAATAAATTCTCAAAATTACAACAATGTTCCTATTTAAACCTTAGTAATATTATGAGAATTCCCGTGCAAGCTCACATTGAAAAAGTTTTGTTTACAAATTGTGTCGAAAACGTATATTGCAAAAAGTCTGGTGGAGATAAATGCAAAAGAATGATTAATTTAAAATATATAGCACAAATATTTAAACTGAAGAAACCAGAATACTTGTATCATTCCCATTTCTTCAATTTTAAACATGTATTTCTCTGGCATATATTTAGCAGGATAAAATCTTCATCATGAATGAGTTTTAATGATTATAATAACTCACCTGCAAAGTTTTATTTTTTTTTCTCGGTAAAATCGTTGATTGTTCCTATTTCAACCTTAGTAATATTATGAAAATTCCCTTGGAAGCTCACATTGAAAAAGTTTGGTTTACAAATTGTGTCGAAAACGTATATTGCAAAAAGTCTGGGGAGATAAATGCGAAAGAATGATGAATTTAAAAAATATAACACAAATATTAAAACTAAAGATACCAGAACACTTTATTTTAGATATAAATTTTAAAAATTGCCAAAATTGCGGTGCCTCAGTTTTATTCCCATCGAAATTTCAAAGATTACTAGTAATTTTAGTTGGTCCTTACAGTAAAATTTTTAAAATTGACTGCCGATTCCAATTTTTTTCAATTTCCAATAAAATCTCAGTCATTATCATTGCCAAGTTTTCAATTTTCGTTCAAATATCTGCCATTATAATAGAAATTTCAATGAGTACTGCAAATGATCCAATTCTTAGAGTAAAAATTTCAATAGTTACTGTTATATCATAAATCAAGTTTCAGTTAAACCAACATTTTATAAATTACTGCATTTTTTTAAATTTTTAGTAAATTATAAGAAATTACTGTGAATATTGCAATGATTACTGTCAAAATTGCGTTGCTTAAGTTTTATTTCCATCGAAATTTTAAAGGTTGCTGGTAAATTTTCAATTTTTAGTTAGTCATTATAGTAAAAATTTCAACAATTATCGCCAGGTGTTCAATATTTAATAAAATCTCTGTAATAACAGTCAAAATTTGACAAACTATGCAAGGTTTTTAATTTATAGTGTAAAATTTAACAAAATTATTGCCACGTTTTCAATTTTCAATAACATCTCTGCCATTACAGTAAATATTTCAGATGCTACTGCAAGTTTTTCAACGTTTAGTGTGAAGATTTAAAAATATACTGCAAATTTATCTCTGCCATTACAGTCAAAATAGTTATTACAGTCATAATTTTAAAATTGACTCTCAATTAATACAGCAACAATTAAAAAAAATATGCCAGGTTGTCAATTTTCAGTAAAATCTCTGCCATTAAAGTTAAAATTTCATAAACTACTTCAAGTGTTTCCTTATTTAGTGTAAAAATGTCAATTATTACTTTGTGTGTATGTTATGTAGCTTTTTATGCTAATAAATATTCATATTATTAAATCAAATATCAAATTTCAATTAAACCAAAATTTTGTAGATTACTGCCAAATTTTCAATTATCATTAAATTTACCGTCAAAATTTCAATGATTACTGTCAAAATTTTAATGATTACTGTCGAAATTGCATAGATTCAGTTTTATTTCCATCGAAATTTCAAAGATTACTAGTAATTTTTTCATTTTTGGATAATCATTACAGTCAAAATTTCATTATTGCCAGGTTTTCAATTTTCAATAAAATCTCTGTAATTACAGTCACAATTTGAGAAACCATGCAAGTTTTTCAATTTATAATGCAAAAATTTCAAAAATGATTGCCAGGTTTTCAATTTTGAATAACATCTCTGCCATTACAGTAAATATTTCAGAAGCTACTGCAAGTTTTTCAATTTTAAGTGTAAAAATTTCCAAAATGATTGCCAGGTTTTCAATTTTCAATAACATCTCTGCCATTACAGTAAATATTTCAGAAGCTACTGCAGTTTTTCAATGTTTAGTGTAAAGATTTAAAAAGGTACTGCAAATTTTCAATTTTCAGTAAGTTTTCAGTAATTAATTCATAAACTTCAATGATTACTGTCAAAATTGCAGTGCTAGAGTGTTATTTCTATCGAAATTAGTAATTGTGTATAGTAATATGTGTAGTTATGTGAAAATTAGTATACAAACACAATCATTAATAATGTGTTTATTTAGGTTTTTTTTTCATTGTGATAGTCTCACAATTTTTAGAATAAAGTAGCTAAATGCTCTATAAAACATGCAATGAATCATTCAAACAGCAATCCATTTGTTTCTCTGCGTCACAAACTAATGTAATCATAATTACTCACTCATGCAAACGTCCACATACTGCAAGGCAGATTTTGATTCGCGGGTACTTCATCGTGGACACCGCAATTTACACAATTAATCACGTCCAGTGCAAGACGAGTATGAAAATATAATTATCCACGAAACAACAAATTAAAATCAAACAAACGGACGCTCTTTACACGCGGCCCTCGCCGGTGCCTGATTATTTAATGATACACTGTCGAGATGCTTATCGCCGCTGACTTTTGAAGCTTCCAGAAGATATAGCCGCAGAAAGAAACTTTAACCGTAAACCCAATCATTACTGTGAGAAACAAAAAGTATGAAACTGGAACATCTAAATATAACAGAGCGACTGTTTTAATGACGCTTTTTCTGACTGTAAATAACCGGAAATTGTTAGCCCAGATTCATATTTTTTCAACTAAATTGTTTGTCACTATTATCTACTGGATAATATAAGCGATTTTAAATACAACAAAACAACTACAAGACTTGGCCATTTAGAACACATACGAGTAATTGCCGCAGATGTGAGTTATCATTATGTACAATTTACAGAAATATTATATAAATATATTATTTAATGTAAAAGTTTGCTTGCGACTTATTTTCGGTTTTTACTTTTTCAAAATTAACATTAAAATTAGCTAAATCTTACTTAAGAAGAACCATGCGGAAAATTCTACCGCAATATATCGCATTAGAAACTTCCATTGCCTCCGCTATCAACGGTATGCGAAATAAACCTTTATTGCCCACGAAACGAACTTGGCCACATAAAAAATACTTCGCGGCCATCAAACTAAAATTCTTGCATACATTTCCCTTCAGATGCAAATCGCCGTTTCTGCCTTTTCGTGGCATTTCTGGGCTGTGAGTCACAACAGTTTCCCTCCCTGAAAACGAAAAAAAAAATATCCACCTCGCCGCATCGAACGATAGCAATCGAAGGATTAATAGGCCCGGCATAAATTTTCACGCCCGTTTTCATAAATCTGCCGCGATCGGATCTGAATTTCCCTTTGAGTTTCCCCTTGGATTTCCACCAGGCCGAGCGCAGGGCTCGCGATTTAATCGGCGAAAACCGCCGGCGATGAGGAAAGGATGATTGATGGCAGCGTAAGGACGTAATTAGTGGAGCAACCGCAGATTCAATTAATCAAGATGCGCCGGCAAGTGCTGTCTTGTGATGATGCCGGAGTGAAAAATAGAAAATTTGAGAGTCAATTTTAAAATTGCAACTGTAAGAACTAACTAAAAATGTAATAATCTACTAGTAATCTTTGAAATTTCGATGGAAATAAAACTTCAGCACTGAAACTTTTACAGTAATCGTTGCAATTTTGACTGTAATTTCTGATAATTTACTAAAAATTGAAAATTTTGCAGTAATCTACAATACTTCAGTTTAATTGAAACTTGATTTATGCATTAAGAGAAGTAATTGAAATTTTTACATAAAAACTGAAACAGTTGCAGCACTTTTTGAAATTTTTATTGTAATGACAGAAATTTGAATGAAAATTGAAAACCTGGCAATAATTTTTGAAATTTTCACTGTAAAAAATGAGATTTTGCTAGAAATTGAAAATGTGAGTCAATTTTAAAATTTTTACTCTAATGACATCTTTGAAATTTCGATGAAAATTAAACTGAAGCACTGTAATTTTGACAGTAATCATTGAAATTTTGACAGTAGTTATAGAAAATTGAAAATTTGGCGGTAATCTACAAAACTTATGTTTAATTGAACCTTTATTTATGATTTAACAGTAATAATTGGAATTTTTACACTAAATTTTTTAATATTTGCTAACAGTAATAATTGAAAATTTTATACTAAAAATTGAAACAATTGATGTAGTTTCTGAAAGTTTTGCTATAATGGCAGAAATTATAATGAAAATTGAAAACTTGGCATATTTTTTTTTTAATTGTGACTGTATTAACTGAGAGCTTACTTAGAATAGAAAATTTGACAGCCAATTTTTAAATATTGACTGTAATGGCAGATATTTTATTGAAAATTAGAAACCTGGCAATAATTTTCGAAATTTTTTCACTAAAAATTGGAAAACTTGCAGGGTTCTCAAATTTTTACTGTAATTTCAGAGATTTTATTGAAATTTGAAAACGTGGCAATAATTTTTGAGATTTTGACTGTAATGACCAACTAAAAATTGAACATCTTTAAAATTTCGATGAAAATTAAACTTAAGCATTGCAATTTTGCCAGTAATCATTGAAATTTTGACAGTTACTACGGAAAATTAAAAATTTTGCAGTAATCTAAAAATCTTCGGTTTAATTAAAACTTGATTTATGATTTAACAGTAATATTTGAAACTTTTACACTACAATTTTAAATATTTACAGTACTTTTAGAAATGTGTATACTAAAAGTTGAAACACTTGCAGTAGTTTCTAAGTTTTTTACAGTATGGCAGAGATTTTAATGAAAATTGAAAACCTGGCATTTTTTTAAATTTTTACTGTATTGACTAAGAGTTTACTTAAAATTCAAAACTTGATAGCCAATGTTAAAATTTTGATTGTAATGAATTTTGTAATGGCAAAGATTTTATTGAACATTGGAAACTGGCTTTCTTTTCAATTATTAAACTATAAGTGAAACTTAATTTGTAATTTAACAGTAATAATTGAAATTTTTATACTAAAAATTGGAGCAGTTGAAGTACTTTTTCGAAATTTTTATTGTAATGGCAGAAATTTGAATAAAAATTGAAAACCTGGCAATTTTTTTTTTAATTTTCACTGTAATGATTAAAATTTTACTAGAAACTGTAAATTTAAGAGTCAATTTTACAATTTTGACTGTAATAAATAACTAAATATTGAAAATTTACTGGTAATCTTTGAAATTTCGATGGAAATGAAACTGTGGCACTGCAATTTTAACATTTTTACTGTAAAAATTGAAAAACTTACATTCGCTTCTGAAATGTTTACTGTAATGGCAAACATTTTATTGAAAATTGAAAACGTGGCTATAATTTTTTTAAACTTTCATTATAATGACTGAGATTTGAGTAAAGTCAATTTTTAAATTGTTGCTGTAAGAACTAACTAAAAATAAAAGTTTACTAATAATATTTGAAATTTCGATGGATATAAAACTTTGGCACTGCAATTTTGACAGTAATCATTGCAATTTTGATAGTAATTTCTAATAATTTACTAAAATTTGGCAGTAATCTACAATACTTCGGTTTAATTGAAACTTGATTTATGATTTAACAGTAAGAATTGAAATTTTTACTCTAAAAATTGAAACATTTGCAGTACTTTCTTGAAATGTTTATTGTAAAGGCAAAAATTTTAATGAAAATTGAAAGTTTCCACTATAACGACTGAGATTTTATAGGAAATTGAAAGTCTGGCAGTCAATGTTAAAATTTTTACTATAAGGACTAACTAAAATTTGAAAATACCTGGTAATCTTTGAAATTTCGATGGGAACAAACTGAGGTCCCTCAATTTTGACAATTTTTGAAGTAAAAACTGAAAAACTTGCAGTAGTTTCTGAACTTTTTTCTGTAATGGTAAAGATTTTATAGAAAATTGAAACTCTGGCCAAAGTTTTTGAAACTTTCATTATAATGACTAAGGTTTTACTAAGAATTGAAAATTAGGTAGTCAATTGTAAATTTGTATTATTAATTAATTGATTAATTAAATGAAAATTTACTAATACTTAATCTTTGAAATTTCGGTGGAAATAAAATTTGCAATTTTAACAGGAATCATTGAAATTTGGACAGTAATAATTACTGGATATTTACTAAAAATTGAAATTTTGGCACTACGTACCGTCATGCTCACATAAATCTAGTACAAAATATTTTACATTGCTATATAAAATTGCCATTGTAACCTAATTTCTTGTACTAGATTTATATGAGCATAACTGTACCTAATCTAAAAAACTTCAGTATAATTGACACTTGATTTATAATTTAACAGTAAGTACTGAAATTTTTGCACTAAAAATTTAAACATTTTCAATACGCCTTGAAATTTTTACAGTAAAATTTGAATCACTTTACTGCATAAATGTACTACTTAATCTTCGAAATTTCGATGAAAATAAAACTTAAGTACTGCAATTTTGACAGTAATTACTGAAAATTTATTGAAAATTGAAAATTTTGCAGAAATCTACAAAACCTTTGTTTAATTGAAACTTGATTTATGATTTAACAAAAATAATTGAAATTTTTACACTTAAAATTGAAATATTTGCGGTACTTTTAGAAATATGTACACTAATAATTGAAATGTTTATTGTAATAACAGAAATTTGAATGAAAATTGGAAACTTGGCAATATCTTTTTAAATTTCACTATAATGACTGCGATTTTACTAGAAATTGAAAATTTGACAGTCAATTTTTAAATTTGGACTCGAATGACTCGAATTGAAAATCTACTAGTAATCTTTGAAATTTGGATAGAAATAAATCTGAAGCTCTGCAATGTTGACAATTTGTAGTGTAAAAATTGAAAAACTTGCATTAGTTTCTGAAATGTTTACTATAATGGCAAAGATTTTATTGAAAATTGAAAACCTGGCTATAATTTTTAAAATTTTCATTATAATGACTAAGAGTTTACTAAAAATATAAACTTTGAGAGTCAATTTTATAATTGTTACTGTAAGGACTCACTAAAATTTGAAAATTTACGAGCAATCTTTGAAATTTTTACTGTAATCTTTGCAATTTTGACAGAAATTTCTGATTTGGCAGTAAACTACAATACTTCTGTTTAATTCAAACTTGATTTATGATTTAAGAGAAGTAATTGAAATGTTTACACAAAAAATGAAACATTTACAGCACTGTGTAAATTTTTTATTGTAATGACAGAAATTTGTATGAAAATTGAAAACCCGGCAATAATTTTTGAAAATTTCACTGTAAAAAATGAGATTTTGCTAGTAATTGAAAATTTGAGTCAATTTTAAAATTTTAATTCTAATGACTAATTAACAATTGAAAATTTACTACCAATCTTTGGAATTTCGATGGAAATCAAACTTTGGCACTGAAATTTTGACAGTAATCATTGAAATTTTTACAGTAATTTCTGATAATTTTCTAGAAATTGAAAATTTTGCAGTAATCTACAATACTTCGGTTTAATTGAAAGTTGGTTTATGATTTAAGAGAAGTAATTGAAACTTTTACACAATAATTTAAAGATTTGCAGTACTTTATGAAATTTTTATTGTAATGACTGAAATTTGAATGAAAATTGAAAACCTAGCAATAATTTTTGAAATTGTCACTGAGAAAACTGAGATTTTGTTAGAAATTGAAAATTTGAGTACATTTTAAAATTTTGACTCTAATGACTATCTAAATATTGAAAATTTACTAGCCATCTTTGAAATTTCATTTCATCATTTATTGGTATTATAACTCTAAATAGAGTATTACATTGTCATTGTAGGATAACATACAGAAATTCAGGTATTACAGTACTTATACAGATAGATTAGTCATTTTGTAAGCATATACAGTGGTTTGCTTAAAAAAATATTCTTTCATTGCACTCTTGAATCTACGTCCCGACTTGATTTCATTATAGTGTGTAATTAATTTGTTGTCCACAACTATCCCCATATAGTTAGTCCAATTCTTATAGAGTGTTGTTTTATGTGTGGGCAACGACAAATTGGAGGAGTGACGTGTTTGTATCGCAGTACTTATACAGCCATTTGTTTTAATTTTATATACATTTTTGAACATGTGTATTGCCAAGTTATAAAGGTAAAGAGAGTATACTGTCATAATATCTTTCCCTTCTATGGAACTAAAACTGACGCACTGCAATTTTCACAATTTTTAGTTTAAAAATTGAAACACTTGCATTACTTTCTAAAATTTTTACTGTAATAACAAAAAAAATATTGAAAATTGAAAACTAGTCAATATTTTTCGAAATTTTCATTATAATGACTGATTTTACTAAAAATAAAAAAGTCAATCTAAAAAAAAAATACTGTAAAGACTAACTAAAAATTGAAAAATTATTAGTAATCTTTGATATTTAGGCGGAAATAAAACTTTGGCACTGCAATTTAAACTGATTCTTCCAGTCCTTCTCCATTTTTTGTTTTCTTTCAATCACAGCCGATTACTGTAATCACTGCTCTATAAATCGATTAATTTAAATCACACGTTGATCGCAGATTACTCACAAACACTTAGATTGCAGTTTAAGCCGCCAGTCTAGCGATCCAGAGGTAATACTAGGTTAGTACTGGATCACGATCGCGGCGTACGCTATAATTTGATTGATTGCCTTTCAAATCGCCAATTAGCGTCATTAATTGGTCTCGCTGGGCGTTCGCGTGGATCCAGGCGTGTTAATTTGCGAAAATATTAATCGAACCGTCCGGAATGCGAAATAACTCACTCACAATTACGCTTTGATTGTGCACTAATGGCTCGCATCGATGGACTGATTACACGCACCGCCAATCCACTCGCCTAGGTATATAAAGTTTAACCAAATCGTAACGTGTGCGGCCTGGTGAGAGTTAAGGTTGCGACTTTTAATTCGTACACCTCGAAAAGTTATTTAAAAAACATGATGTGCAACAACTCGCCTAAATGCAATTACAAGTCGCAAAGAGCTAAAGTTATATCTGTGATGGTGATGGGTGGGAAAAACAGTATAAGTCGAAAATCTGGGAAAATGAGTTTAAGTCAAATTATATTTCAGAAAGTGATGCTGTACATTGTCTTTGAAATAGTATATGTCACATTATTCAGTTAAGGCTTTTAAATAGGTTGGCAGTTTTAGTACAACTTTAAATGCTACGATTATTGGAGGGAAAAAAAGTATAAGTCGACGCTTCCTTAAAATGCTAATTCTTGACTTATACTGTTTTTCCCACCCATCACAGATATAGTCGGGAGCAAGTTAACTTGGGTGTGATTCACCTCTTAGTTGAGAAACTAAATTACAATATAGGAGCAATTTTTATCAGTGTATTAATAAGGAGAGAGCCATGTGAGGCCTACATCAGTTTTTGTTCAAGACGTCGAGTACGTTGTAAGCCTTATAATAACAAATTTCTTGTAATCGAATTACACCTTTGAAGTTGATAAAAAAAGCTTTCGCTTTCGCTGTTCCCTGTCGGTTCTCTGGCGATCGCATGCCTCCCTCAACCCCTAACTGTAACACACGTGGAAGTAAAAGTGTGTGTGTGTCTGTGGATATGTGCAGGGCTATAAGGGATGGAAGCTCGCGTGTCCATCCCCCATATCCACCGGGAGGAACAATACAAAAGACCTGACTGGGATTATTACATTTAAGAGTTCCTCGCTTTGTACGCTCACAGAACGCGCCCTGTGCAGGTCGCTCCCGGATCCTGTATTCCGGAAGGGGCGCGCGCACGCGGAAATCGCGAACCGGAAGTCGAATCCCGGGGCGCCTTAAAACCCGGCGGCGGTCGTAAAGCCGCCGATAAAGCAAATATTCAACGATAAAAATCGTTCCGTCCACACACACAAACGCACTTAGAGAAACCGCCGTAAATATTTTCCTTTTTCGGTGGGTTTAATTGTGTGTATGTGTGCGTGGGGGGAGGGTTGTGGGGATTTAATGGCCGCCGCCGGCACCGGAAACATCGACAGCGCTTACTTTATATCCCGGCGGCCGACCGGAAATGGCGTTGAGTCACCTACCGGCCGCCTACGCCCGCAGTGCCTGGAGGGTTGACGCGGACGTGCGGCTGAAATTCACTAATTACGAGCGAAAACAATGGGAATTACCGCCGAGGCTCCCCTCGTTTCGCGAAGGGTGCAATCAGCGGCGAAATTACACCCTCGCGGTTTTCGCTCTGATGTATGTAACAACCCTTGATTATACCGAACTTCCAACGAGATCGTATACAATCACAGGGTTTGAAAAGTGTGTAAGATATAAAAGTTGGCATGTTGCTCAGGGGGATAATTTAAATTGTTTCGAAAGTAGCTTACTTACTTCGATTTTACTATAATTGTTTCCATCCGAAACTTGCTGCTACGTTCACCACTAGCTTATCATTTATTTTACAAAATCTATAAATAGGATTCATTACATTTCAACTTACTTAGAATCTCATTTCTAGTACACTATAACAGTATAATCGTAACACTACAATCAGTGAGTTAAGACTCCTGATTATTAATAATCAGGATCCAGTCCAATCCCATTAATATAGCCTATATATCCCAATAAATTTGGCAAAGTTACAGTATTCACTAAGAAAGAAAATCAAACACTTAGCTTTCTGTATTGACTGGTATGGGTTAGCTGTTACTGAAATTTCAGAAAATTTATTATTAGCCAATTTGATATTAAATTTGTGTACAGTACACCCGAAACTAATTCTCCTGAAACTTTGAAAAAGTATCTGTATTAAATAAGGGAGAAAATCAAACACTCAACTTTCTGCATTGACAAGTATGGCTATAACTCAAGGTTCTGAAAATTTATTTTTTGCAAATTTGATATTAGATTCGAGTACAGTACACCTAAAACTTATTCTCCTAAAAATTTGGCAAAGTTTCAGTATTAAATAAGGAAGAAAATCAAACACTTAACTTTCTGTATTGACTGGTATGGGTTAGCTATTACTGAAATATCTGAAAATTTATTATTTGCAAGTTTGATATTAGATTCGTGTACAATACACCTAAAACTAATTCTCCTAAAATTTTGACAAAGTGTCTGTATTAAATAAGGGAGAAAATCAAACACTCAACTTTCTGCATTGACATATATGGGTTAGCTATTACTGAAATATTTGAAAATTTATTATTTGCAAATTTGATATTAAATTCGTGTACAGTACACTTAATACTAATTTTCCTAAAAATTTGACAAAGTGTCAGTATTAAATAAGGAAGAAAATCAAACACTTAACTTTCTGTATTGACTGGTATGGGTTAGCTATTACTGAAATTTCTGAAAATTTATTATTTGCAAATTTAATATTAAATTCGTGTACAGTACACCTGAAACTAACTCTCCTGAAACTTTGACAAAGTGTCTGTATTAAATAAGGGAGAAAATAAAACACTCAACTTTCTCCATTGATACGTATGGGTTAGCTATTACTGAAATTTTCGAAAATTTATTATTTGCAAATTTGATATTAAATTCGTCTACAGTACACTTGAAACTAATTCTTCTAAAAATTTGGCAAAGTTTCAGTATTAAATAAGGAAGAAATCAAACACTTAACTTTCTGTATTGACTGGTATGGGTTAGCTATTACTGAAATTTCTGAAAATTTATTATTTGCAAATTTGATATTAGATACGTATACAGTAAACCTGCAACTAATTCTGCTTAAAATTTGGCAAAGTTGCAGTATTAAATTAGGAAGAAAATCAAACACTCAACTTTCTGCATTGACAAGTATGGGTTAGCTATTACTTAAATTTCTGAAAATTTATTATTTGCAAATTTGATATAAAATTCGTGTACAGTACACCTAAAACTAATTCTCCTGAAACTTTGACAAAGTGTCTGTATTAAATAAGGGAGAATATCAAACACTTAACTTTCTGCATTGACTAGTATGGGTTAGCTATTACTGAAATTTCAGAAAATTTGATATTTGCAAATTTGATATTAAATTCGTGTACAGGACACCTAAAACGAATTCTCCTGAAACTTTGACAAAGTGTCTGTATTAAATAAGGAAGAAAATCAAACACTTAACTTTCTGTATTGAGTGGTATGTGTTAGCTATTACTGAAATTTCTGAAAATATATTATTTGCAAATTTGATATAAAATTCGTGTACAGTACACCTAAAACTAATTCTCCTGAAACTTTGGCAACGTTTCAGTATTAAATAAGGAAGAAAATCAAACAGTTAACTTTCTGCATTGACAAGTATGGGTTAGCTATTACTGAAATTTTAAGAAATTTGATATTGGCAAATTTGATATTAAATTCGTGTACAGTACACCTGAAGGTAATTCTCCTAAAAAATTGACAAAGTTTCAGGTTTAAATAAGGAAGAAAATCAAACCCTTAACTTTCTGTATTGACTGGTATTAGATAGCTATTACTAAAATTTCTGAATATTTATTATTTGCAAATTTGATATTAAATTCGTGTACAGTACACCTGAAACTAATTCTCTGAAAAAAATGGCAAAGTTTCAGTATTAAATAAGAAATAAAATCAAACACATAACTTTCTGCATTGACAAGTATGGGTTAGCTATTACTGAAATTTCTGATATTTTATTATTGGCAAATTTGATATTAGATTCGTGTGCAGTACACCTGAAACTAATTCTCCTGAAACTTTGACAAAGGGTCAGTATTAAATAAGGGAGAAAATCAAACACTCAACTTTCTGCATTGACAAGTATGGGTTAGCTATAACTGAAAGTTCTGAAAATTTATTATTTGCAAATTTGATATTAAATTCGTGTACAGTATACGTGAAAGTAATTGTCCTAAAAATTTGGCAAAGTTTCAGTAATAAATAAGGAAGAAAATCAAACACTTAACTTTCTGTATTGACTGGTATGGGTTAGCTATTACTGAAATTTCTGAAAATTTATTATTTGCAAATTTAATATTAAATTCGTGTACAGTACACCTGAAACTAATTCTCCTGAAACTTTGACAAAGTGTCTGTATTAAATAAGGGAGAAAATAAAACACTTAACTTTCTCCAATGATACGTATGGGTTAGCTATTACTGAAATTTTCGAAAATTTATTATTTGCAAATTTGATATTAAATTCGTCTACAGTACACTTGAAACTAATTCTTCTAAAAATTTGGCAAAGTTTCAGTATTAAATAAGGAAGAAATCAAACACTTAACTTTCTGTATTGACTGGTATGGGTTAGCTATTACTGAAATTTCTGAAAATTTATTATTTGCAAATTTGATATTAGATACGTATACAGTAAACCTGCAACTAATTCTGCTTAAAATTTGGCAAAGTTGCAGTATTAAATTAGGAAGAAAATCAAACACTCAACTTTCTGCATTGACAAGTATGGGTTAGCTATTACTTAAATTTCTGAAAATTTATTATTTGCAAATTTGATACTAGATTCGTACACAGTACACCTTAAACTAATTCTCCTGCCAATTTGAGAGAGTTTCAGTATTAAATAAGGGAGAATATCAAACACTTAACTTTCTGCATTGACTAGTATGGGTTAGCTATTACTGAAATTTCAGAAAATTTGATATTTGCTAATTTGATATTAGATTCCTGTACAGTACACCTGAAACTAATTCTCCTGAAAATTTGACAAAGTTTTAGTATTAAATAAGAAAGAAAATCAAACACTTAACTTTCTGTATTGAGTGGTATGTGTTAGCTATTACTGAAATTTCTGAAAATATATTATTTGCAAATTTGATATAAAATTCGTGTACAGTACACCTAAAACTAATTCTCCTGAAACTTTGACAAAGTGTCTGTATTAAATAAGGGAGAATATCAAACACTTAACTTTCTGCATTGACTAGTATGGGTTAGCTATTACTGAAATTTCAGAAAATTTGATATTTGCAAATTTGATATTAAATTCGTGTACAGGACACCTAAAACGAATTCTCCTGAAACTTTGACAAAGTGTCTGTATTAAATAAGGAAGAAAATCAAACACTTAACTTTCTGCATTGACAAGTATGGGTTAGCTATTACTGAAATTTCTGAAAATGTATTATTTGAAAATTTGATAATAAATTCGTGTACAGTACACCTAAAACTAATTCTCCTAAAATTTTGGCCACGTTTCAGTAGTAAATAAGGGAGAATATCAAGCACTTAACTTTCTGCACTGACAAGTATGGGTTAGCTATTACTAAAATTTCTGAAAATTTGATATTAGATTCGTGCACAGTACACCTGAAACTAATTCTCCTAAAAATTTGGCAAAGTTTCAGTATTAAATAAGGAAGAAAATCAAACACTTAACTTTCTGTATTGACTGGTATGGGTTCGCTATTACTGAAATTTCTGAAAATTTATTATTTGCAAATTTGATATTAGATTCGTGTACAGTACACCTAAAACTAATTCTCCTGAAACTTTAACAAAGTGTCTGTATTAAATAAGGGATAAAATCAAAAACTTAACTTTCTGCATTGATAAGTATGGGTTAGCTATAACTGAAATTTCTGAAAATTTATTATTTGCAAATTTGATAATAAATTCGTGTATAGTATACCTGAAACTAATTCTCCGAAAACTTTGACAAAGTGTCTGTATTAAATAAGGGAGATAATCAAACACTCAACTTTCTGCATTGACAAGTATGGGTTAGCTATAACTGAAACTCCTGAAAATTTATTATTTGCAAATTTGATATTAAATTCGTGTACAGTACACCTTAAACTAATTCTCTTAAAAAATAGGCAAAGTTTCAGTATTAAATAAGGAAGAAAATCAAACACTACACTTTCTGTATTGACTGGTATGGGTTAGCTATTACTAGCTATTAGCTGTACCACGAACAAATATAATTCGAACTTATAAAACTGGGCCTAAGTAGGGTAAATTCTCCAAATACATTTTTTTTTTCAAAATTCGACAAAATGTATTAACATATTTTGAGTCGTGAATCTTAAAATTTCAAATTACACTAAATTTGCAATGAGCCTATATATTTGCAATTTTACAAAACGTAATTAGCTATTTAATTAAAAAATTCCAAAAAAAAGTTCCAAGCAAAAATGTTGTGAACCCAGTCTTGAAAAAACTATTTCAGTTTTTGTCTTGCATATTTCTCAAATTATAAAATTAAACTAAAAAAACTATAACACAATGCCCACACTATTCAAAATACAAAATTAAATAAAAGTCAGGTAATTACAAAAAAAAATGATAAAAGATAAAAATTGTCCATCTTTAAATTTTTAACTATCTTTATTTTCTTTTTTTCAAATTATTTAACATAAAATGAAATAACTCTAATACTAAATATTCATATCATTCTAAACAATGACATAAAAAAATCATAAAATATTGAACCCATCTTCAAATTTCTTACTGTTGCATATTTTGTCATAAATGTTTCTCAACTTGTAACTGTGCAATTTACAACTTGCAAATTATAAAATAGAAGTAAATAGCTATAACACTATGCCTATAGGTACTATGAAAAATATGAATTTCGAAACTTCTGAATTTGAAGGCTTGAAGGATTTTTATTCTAAATGTTCTCTTTTATGTTAATATGTATGTTATGCCCTCTCTATTTGGCAATCACTCAAAAGCATTTTCAAACTTAGATTAGAAGATTCAAATATGTTGTGTCGATTTCAAAACATTGCGAAAATGTATGCCTATAAAAATTAGGATCTATACAGGGTGTCCCAAAAACAGTGGATAAGCTCAACAGTACGCCACTTAGGGATGACTACTGAGTTCTTAGAAAGTACTAAAAGAATTAATAAAAAATAAATAACTTTCAAAAAACATAAATCATAGATGACTTTATTATCAGTATTTTAATTGTACAGTAGATTGTTGTCACGTTGATTTTTAAACAATTTTCATTTTTAAATATTTGAACTTGCTATTATAAATGGACATATCCAACAATATTATTTAAAAAAATAATAATTGAACAAAATATTGTTGGAAATATCCAACAATATTTTTTAAACAAATTATAATTAAACAACTTAACACATAATTTTCATTTAATTCCTTCTAAGACCCCTCCTAAACTTGCAGTAATGTTACATCTTTGACTAGCAATATTTCAAAACGTAAAGCCCGAGGAATTTTGTTGTATTTTCTTAAGGATTCAGTTGGCATCCCCGAGTGGCGTGCTGTTTAGTTTATCCACTATTTTTGGGATACCCTGTATAATGCATCTTATTGCGACTTGTGATGGCAAAACAAGGGAAATATTGATTATTTTAATAATAAAATTTAATTTAATATTAGTGATTTGATACGAAATGCCCATGATTTTATATAAATGGTCAACTAACTGGCTTCAATCAATATGGTATTTCGCAGGATTTTGGATAATCATATAATATTATATATGTATAAGAGCTGGCGTTTATAATGTCACGCGAAGTTCAGATGCTTTTATGAACTAATTCAATAGGCTGACTGTATTAATCGATGCTTTGGTGGCTATCATAATTTTATGAATAATCGTTTGTTCGCAATGTTTTCGAGTTCATTAAATTATGACTCATTCATTTTATATACGTAGATATGTATATTGTATTCGTTGCATTCATGTTCAAGTGGGCACTGAAATTAGTGGTGGATACACATAGTTTGGGGGTTAAATGTTCGTGGTGTTGTAGTTTTATCGATGGCGAAGCGCGAAAGTGTTGGTAGGTACTTGGTATACAGAAACGTGGATTTCTGCAAACTGTATATCGGTCAATTAGAAGTCCAGTGCGCCCACGCATTCCGCTCTTATCACACCGCTTTGTATCTGCACGTTTCTGTTAATGGATTGGATTTATGTGCTCACTTGGAATGAACGTGTGACAGAGTATGCCGTATCCACGGACATTTGGCAGTGTAATTGTAAGTGTAGTTGATGGCCCACAATTACACCAATTCCTCTCGGCCGCTTAAATATTTCAGGAATTAAGACGAAATTTTCTTGGCTCCTCTTCCTCGGGGCTAATTATGGAAGCCCCGTTTGATTAAGGCTAATGATCGCTTCTTGGTAATTGATGGCGAGGCCGTCTTCCACGAACGGCCCTAATCGTCCAATTGGCTTCTCCATGACCCATGACATGCTCGGCTCTCCTCTCTAGTGATACCGCAGCCCTATTATTGTGGGGGTCGTATTGTGACTGCCGCCGCTCATGTTTGCGGAAACTTAATCTTCCACGGTCCTTATAAATCGTCCGGCCCTGTGTCCGGGTGCAATGGCTCGGTAAGCCCATTAATAGGACATCAAGTTCCACAATTGCATTATAATAGTGGTCCCATTGACCCAGGCGTGTGCCCATTGTTGCGGGGAACCCCCGTCGGGCGGACGCCACATGCACACACACGCATTTATATATGCATAACGCTGGTACGGTTCGTGTTTACATTCTCTGTGCCGTATCACTACATTAGCTGACCATTAATCCGTGTCGCGTGGGGCTTATGGGGGTTACCACCCCCGCACCATGCGCCGAAATTAATAACATCCCTCCGCATTACAAGTTAATAACGGAAAGCGCCACGGGATAAATCCGCACTCTCTCACCCCTTCCGCGCCAGGGGGATGTTTTCCTCCGGTGTCGTGCCGGCGGGCCGTAATTGTTACAATTTTCTTATCGAGACTGTGTTTACCTACCATTAATATAATGACTGTAATACGAATTTAATTGGACAATTTATAAACTCGCGGCGCAATTTCGAGGCCCAGGACGACATCATTTTCGTAACAACCCCCCCATCGATTTTCGCGACCCCACCGACGCCCATTACCCGGGTATCAATAAAAGGTAATAACCCAATAAATAATATCGTCCGGGCCGATACATAAATTAGCCTCCCCCCGGCACCCGCGGCCGCTCTGATTCGCAGCCGGTCGGTGGTTGTCTAGCTTCCGGTGCCGGGAATTAATGCTCGCAGGGTACGAAACCACCCTTCATAAATTTACCTGTCCAGGGCGGACGTGCTTGGCGCGGTGCCATACCGAAGGCCCTGCGCCCTTCGGCCGACTGAAAGCGACGCCCTGGGAAACACGTCACGAAAGCAGTGGAGACTTGCACATGTGATACGTGAACGAGCTTTTGATGACACAGAATACAGATCATAAAACGAATGAGATTATCTGAAAACAATTTACAGATTATTTCCCTTGCTGCAGTCACTGGAAGTAAATTCATATCCTGAAATAAACTACCCATAATATTCGGAATAAGTTCACAGTAGCAAAAACTTCTTTGTCGATTAGAACTCTTTAAAGAAATTGAATCGTTTATTTCAGAAGTATTTTTTTCAAATTTTCTGGGAAACACAGAAAAACACTACAGATAATCCATTATAGGTATGAATGGTCAAATTCAAGGTCGGCCAAAATGTCGCATTGTATAATAATTTTGACAGTATACTTGTAAAAAACTAGTAACAAATATATCATTGATGTCAACATGTCGTCTCCTTAATGTTACAAAGTTGTGGGCAAATTTGGAAATTTGGAAATTTAAATATGTTTGTTATTATAGAAAATGATGTATTGTGCAATGTAATTAGAATTTTTTATCACAGATTCTTAATAATCAGATTGTAACCTTCCAACAAGTTGAAAAGTCCCGCGTTGAAAACATATAGCCCCGTAAAGCTATAGACCCAAAAATTGAGAAAATGTTACATATAACACTAAGCCGACGATGTGTCTTAAGGTTATGAGACCACAACGAATAATCATATTAATATTGCCGCCAAAATTAAATAGTTAAAATACCCATTGACGTTCTTAGTAACTTTATCACTAATGCCATCCCAATGGCACTTTGAGAATTCATATCTATAATGGATTCAGTTTGTCTTTTATATTTGATATATTGTAATTAAATATCCCTTAAAATGGAATGTCTGTGAAGGGATAATGCAGAAAAATATGTGTTCTGATTAATGGTGTACTCATTCTCATGAAAAATCCATAAAAATTAAGTATTTCTGAAATAAACGATTCAATTGCGTTGTTATCCCCAGGGTAATTTAAACTCAAAAGTTTATTAATTTAATATCTTAACAAAGTAAAAACTTTTTATAAAAAAAACTGCATAAACAATATAAAATGTTTACTTTAGTTTTTTGAATGATGACATTCTTTCAAAAAACTAAAGTAAAAATTTTATACTTTTAAACTATAAAATAATTTTTTACTTTAGTTTTTTGAAAGAATGTCGTTCCTTGAAACGGATTTTGAATGCCCTGAAACTTCAGAAACTTTCCTCAAAATATGTGTGCTGTTTATCGTTAAATAGAAATTCCATTTATTTGAAAATGCCTTCCAGTTTCTACAATTTACAATTTCCCACCCTCAGTAATACATATATCCACCCTATTTCTAAATTTATTGTAAGCATATTTAAACGTTGAAGAACAATTTCTCGTTCAACATCACGATTGAGTTGTTTCAAATTGCCATGTGAATTTAATGAGAAAATATTTGAACTTTGAGATTACTCAAATAGGTTTTTTTAACTTTTGATTTTTGATTTGGGAATAACTTCAAATTTTCATTAACAATGGCATTTTTTTCAAAGTTTCAAATGTTTTGTTTGTTATTTTTTTCGTGAACAAGTATAACTCAGTAACACATATATCCACCCTATTTCTAAATATATTGTAAGCACATTTAAACGTTGAAGAACAATTTCTCGTTCATCGTTCACAATTCAGTTGTTTCAAATTGCCATGTGAATTTAATAAGAAAATATTTGAACTTTGAGATTTCTCAAAAAGGTTTTTTTAACTTTTGATTAAAATTTTCAACATTAATTAATCATTTTATTTGGGAACAAGGTAATTTTTTTATTAAGAATGGCATTTTTTCAAGGTTTCAAATTTTGTGTTTGTTTTTTTTTCTGAACAAGTTTAACTTTTAATAACCAATTAATTAATTAAGTAATTAAATATCCCATAAAACGAAATGTCTGTGAAGGGATAATGCAGAAAAATATGTGTTCTGATTACTGGTGGACTCGTGCTCATGAAAAATCCATAAAAATTAAGTGTTTCTAAAATAAACGATTCAATCGCATTGTAAGCTAAGGTAATTGAAACTCAAAAAGTGTATTCATTAAATATCTTAAAAAAGGTAAAACTTTTTATTAAAAAAAACTGCATAAACAATAGAAAATGTTTACTTTAGTTTTTTTAAAGATGAAATTCTTTCAAAAATCTAAAGTAAAAATTTTATACTTTAAACTTTAAAATAAATTTTTACTTTAGTTTTTTGAACGAATGTCATTATTTAAAACGGATATTGAATGCCCTGAAACTACAGAAACTTTCCTCAAAATATGTGTGTTGTTTATCGTTAAATAGAAATTCCATTTATTTGGATATTACTTCCTTTTTTACAATTTACAAATTCCTACCCTCAGTAACACATATATCCACCCTATTTCTAAATTTATTGTAAGCATTTTTAAACGTTGAAGAACAATTTCTCGTTCAACATCACGATTCAGTTGTTTCAAATTGCCATGTGAATTTAATGAGAAAATATTTGTACTTTGAGATTACTCAAAAGGGTTTTTTAACTTTTGATTTAAATTTTCAACATTAATAATGGCATTTGATTTGGGAACAAGTTATAATTTTCATTTAGAATGGCATTTTTTCAAAGTTTCAATTGTTTGGTTTGTTTTTTTTTTGTGAACAAGTATAACTTTTCATAACCAATTAATTAATTAAGTAATTAAATATCCCATAAAACGAAATGTATGTGAAGGGATAATGCAGAAAAATATGTGTTCTGATTACTGGGGTACTCATTCTCATGAAAAATCCATAAAAATTAAGTGTTTCTGAAATAAACGATTCAATTCCGTTGTTATCCCTAAGGTAATTGAAACTCAAAGAGTTTATTCATTAAATATCTTAACAAAGTTAACCTTTTTATAAAAATAAACTTCATAAACAATAGAACATTTTTACTTTTTTGTTGTTTTTAGTGTTTTGAAAGAATGTCATTCTTTGAAACTGATTTTGAATGCTCTAAACCCACAGAAAATTTCCTCAAAATACGTGTGCTGCTTATCGGTAAATGTGTTCTGATTTCGGATGTACTCATGCTCATGAAAAATCTATAAAAATTAAGTGTCTTTCTGAAATAAATGATTCAATTGCGTAGTTATCCCTAAGGTAATTTGAACTCAAAACGTGTATTCATTAGATATCTTAACAAAGTTAAAACTTTTTATAAAAAAAAACTTCATAAACAATATAACATGTTTTTAGTTTTTTGAAAAAAATCCATTCTTTGAAACAGATTTTGAATGCCCTGAATCCATAGAAACTTTCCTCAAAATATGTGTGCTGTTTATAGTTAAATAGAAATTCCATTTATTTTGAATGACTTCCATTTCTACAATTTACAAATTCCCACCCTCAGTAACACATATTTCTACCCTATTTTTAAATTTATTGTAAGCATTTTTAAACGTTAAATAATACGTTAATTTTCTCGTTCAACATCACGAGTCGGTTATTTCAAATTGCGATGTGAATTTATTGAGAAAATATTTGAACTTTGAGATTACTCAAAAGAGTTTTTTTTTAACTTTTGAATAAAATTTTCAACATTTAACAAAATTTGAATTGCGAACAAGTTAAAATTTTCATTTTTCAAAGTTTCAAATTTTTTGTTTGTTTTTGTTTTAGTGAACAAGCATAACTTTTCATTACCAATGACTTTTCTTCGAAAATCAAAAATCTATAAGTTTGCCTTATTGTGAACTCAACTTTAATTGACAGCAGCAAGGCCTATTCCAGGCCTCAATCCATTCAATAATAATAATATCAACTATTGTATTTAGATTCACAGCGAAAAAGTCAAATATACAACCATAGTATTAAATAACTGTTACAATAATAATAATAATATATATATATATATATATATATATATATATATATATATATATACAGGGTATATATATCACCCTGTATATATATATATACAGGGTGAGCTTTTTTTTCAGTTTAAGCATTGGGATCTCGAAACCCAAGAGAGATTCGGTTCAATAAAGAATGAGTTGTCATTTTAAGAGCTTATGCAAGATATGCTGTTGTTTTTTGAAAAATTTTGAAAGTTTTTAAGTTATAATACAAACTTATTTTTTTAAATAGCTTTGATATTTTTAAAAAGGACTTTTTTCTCTTTATAACGATATAAGGTTTGCTGTACTTACTTTCATAAATAAATTAGATGCAGGAATGTTCGATGTATAATTTGAATAGAAAAAATAATAGAATTGTCGTAGTAAGAGGAAAAAAGAAAGTTTTCCATGTCAAATTCTGTTTTTGCTACTCTCTATTATTATAGAGAGTAGCAAAAACGGAATTTGTATTTGAATTTGACTATTTGAATACAAATAGTGTATAATGGTCAAAGTAAGTAATAATTGTCATAAAGTTAATTTTCGCAGATGTCCTTTATTTCTCAAGGTAACTATAGCAAACCTTGTATCGCTATAAAGAGAAAAAATTGTCCTTTTTAATAATGTCAAAGCCAGCTATGACTGCCATTTAAAAAAATAAAGTTTGTATTATAACTCAAAAACTGTGTTTTTTTTCAAAAAACAAACGCATATCTTGCATAAGCTCTTAAAACGACAACTCTTTTTTCATTTAACCTAATCTCTATGTCTTATAAAAATGCAATGAAAAACCATGAAAAACCATACTGTGATATACATGGTTGAATTCGTAATAGGAAATGCTATCTACTATACCAGGGTGTACGTATTTTATGTTCCATATAAAAAAATAAATGTGATGATGGTTTTGTACTGAAGTCGTACTGAAAATTTGTTATTGCTGTCGTGTAGTGCTAAAACATTGGCAATGGGAAAATGCGTTTTGTTATTTATACCTTTTCAAATAATTTCAGAAAAATATAAAATCGAAATCGCAATATTTCGGATTATGTCGAATATCTCCAAAAGAAAGTGGAATATTCTGGTTTCCTCAAAAGAGGAAGTTCCATCTATCAGTAACTGATGAACAGTTACTGTCAGTAACAGATTATTACTGACTTCTAAGTTGCGCAACTTTGTTAGAATTTGACCGCCTTTGTAACTTTTTCGATTTCCGAGATCTCCATGCTAATCATGGACATGTAATCTTGGACATCCTGTATATTCAATCAAAACATAATCAAATTTATAATCGATAATAATCTTTAATCTTTATTAAGTAGCTTCATGCCCCGGCAGGGCATCACATTGTCAGTAAATTATTACACATTAAAAATACACAATAATACATATGATGATAACATACACTAACTTGTAGTTAGTGTAAAACAAAATATATATATATATAACATTTATACAAAGTATAAACAAAATTTATACTTAGAATTTGCTTGAAATGTACAAATTTAGAAAACTCAAATTGAAATTAATTCCTTCTTAGCTATAGTAATTAGAAATTTTCTCATTTTAAGATTGAAAACGCAAAATTGAAACTCTGGTTTTATTAAATTTTCTAATTTGATAAACAACTATTTCTTTTCTTAATTTCAATATCATCAACCAATTAACAAATTTTCTTATTGCATAAAAAATGTCTGCCTAATCATGCGTTTGCACAAACAGTAACATGTTGAAATGTACAAATTTAGAAAACTAAAATTGAAATTAATTCCTTCTTAGCTATAGTAATTAGAAATTTCCTCATTTTAAGATTGAAAAAGCAACATTGAAACTCTGGTTTTATTAAATTTTCTAATTTAATAAACAACTTTTTTTTTAATTTCAATATTATCAACCAATTAACAAATTTTCTTATTGCATAAAAAAATTCTGCCTAATCATGCGTTTGCACAAATAGTAGCATGTTGAAATGTACAAATTTAGAAAACTCAAATAGAAATTAATTCCTTCTTAGCTATAGTAATTAGAAATTTTCTCATTTTAAGATTGAAAAAGCAAAATTGAAACTCTTGTTTTATTAAATTTTCTAATTTGATAAACAACTATTTCTTTTTTTTTTCAATATGATCAACCAATTAACAAATTTTCTTATTGCATAAAAAAATTCTGCCTAATTATGCGTTTGCACAAATAGTAACATGTTGAAATGTACAAATTCAGAAAACACAAATTGAAATTAATTCCTTCTTAGCTATAGTAATTAGAAATTTTCTCATTTTAAGATTGAAAAAGCAAAATTGAAACTCTGATTTTATTATTTTTTTTAATTTGATAAACAACTATTTTATTTTTTTAATTGTCAATATTATCAACCAATTAACAAATTTTCTTAGTGCATCAAAAATTTCAGCCTAATTGTGATTTTGCAAAATAGTAACATATGTAGCTAATACTGGTGTAAATCCGTCATAAGAACAAATACTGAATTATGATTAAAAAATTATTTAAAAAAATTCAGAATCACGAAACTGGCTGCAATCCAAATTTTGTCCGAATCTGGTTGCAATCCACATTTTGTCCGACACTGGTTGCAATCCAAATTTTCACCAAGTTTTTTTTTTCTGGTCAGTTAGAAAATAAATACAGATGGTACAAGGGTGTCAAAATTAGAAGTAAAATGCACAGACAAATGCAAATAAATGTTGATCTCACTATTTCTGTTCTAGTCCTTGTTATCTTTGATTGGTAACCTGTTTATTCCACCCATACTATGAGATATTTACAGTTATGAATGTTCTCCATTATATTGTTTGCACCTCTTAGGTTATTTTGGTTTTCATTTTTATTTAAGTTCTCCTTCGGATTCTGCAGTAATTAGGTAGGTACCGTTCATTTCGTCCTGTTGAGGATTTGACATTTTGTATTATTTTGCAATCAAAAACTAAATTTCATCAACACGCGTATATTTAAGCCCTAAAATCCTCTTCCTCTTCCTTTTTTCTTATGATTCCTATTTTCAACTTTCTGCAGGTAATTTTTATAACGTCCAGGCTTCCTTAATGAATCCTCTCGTCGCCTCACTATGCTTTTTTGGTAGTTTATGGTGTTCACATCGTCCTGTTGAGGATTTGACAGCTTGTATTATTCTGCAATCAAAATCTAAATTGCATCAACAGGCGTTCATTCAAGCCCCAAAATTCCTCTTGTTTTAGATTACTATTTTCAACTTTCTGCAGGTAATTTTTATAACGTCCAGGCTTCTTTAATGAATCCTCTCGACGCCTCTCTATGTTATTTTGGTAGTTTGTAGTGTTCACTTCGTCCTGTTGAGGATTTGACAGTTGGTATTATTCTGCAATCAAAAACTAAATTTCATCAACACGCTTACATTCAAGCCCCAAAATTCCTCTTGTTTTACGATTCCTATTTTCAACTTTCTGCAGGTAATTTTTATAACGTCCAGGCTTCCTTAATGAATCCCCTCGACGCCTCTCGATGCTTTTTTGGTGGTTTGTGGTGTTCGCGGCCTGTGATCCATCGGGCAGCCGCAATTAGCGGCGCGGTTTATTAAGGCACGATAAAATATTTAACGACATCGAACCCGGAGCGGGCGTATCCCGGACTTTACGAGTCCGGCAGTAATTGAGACGTAGAGGTGCGCATACACACACACTCACACATACACGTGGCCGCGGAATATAAATGAAATATTAGCGTCTCGCGCTCGTAAATAACAATTAGTTTTCCGTGTGTTGGCGCTGTGCGCACTCAAATTGGTACAATATAATAATCCAGTTCCCGAGCGAGAGAGGAGGCGAAGGCGATCTCTTCATTAAGAGGCTCCTCGAGAGGGTGATTAGGAGAGCGCCTTTCCCAGGCAATAATCGAAGTGCAATGTTGTTGATTTTTAACTATTTGTGAGACGTAGCAGCAAAAATAGATCCCCAGGGACATATTTCTGCTGCTATGCCTAATTACCACAGCTATAATTATTGAAATTTTGTATAGTACATAATCCTTAAGACGTCGATTAGTCCTTCTTATGCACATTGCACGATGACATGATCTCTTCTCGGTTTTCTCGCATATTTGTCACGTTTGGATAAATTAAATCATCCACGCACACACTTTCCCTGATTCATCGATTCGCATGTTGTTCGCAGTGTCCGTGTACCCTGGTTTCGTCCCAAAACTATATACACCAGGTTTCGTTCCTCGTGTGACTGAGGTGTTTGCACGCGAGGAGGCAAGCCAGAAGCCATCATCGCCGATCAGCTGATGGCCCTGTGACGAATCGACGGTGCATAAATACTCCGGGTCCACGCAATAGCGTGCGTCCGACGCCGGAGTATCTCGCGGGACACGCGAAGTGTCTGAGCCCATTCAGCTGATCGCCAAAATATTCTGCACGAAAAACACTGCACGGGCACATGCATGCCACCTAATAACAAGAAATCCTGAATTTACAAATCACAAGGCTTATCAATATCATTTTTACCTGAGAAAGTCATTCAATTACTTATGAACACGTCTTAAATCAGTGGTTCTTAATCTGTGGGTCTCGACCTGTCAATACTTCTGAGGGGTCACAAAAACTATGAAAAACATTAGGTGATATGCATCAATTCAATATTTATGTATGCAGTATTCCGTGTAGGAAAATTTTGAATTGATACAATAATAAATAGGTAATAAAATAATTTCCGATGACAATTTTTCAATTCTATAACATTTAATAACCAGGCTTTTAACATCCAAAAACAGTTGTGCAAAAATTTGTAACCATTAATAAATTGTATGTCATTACGTGATATGCATCAATTCAATTATGTATGCAGTATTTCGATCAGCAATATTTTGAATTCACATAGTAATAAATGACTTGCGATGACAATTTTTTTATGCTATAGCAATTAATAATGTGGCTTTCAATATCCGAAAGCAGATTTCAAAAAATTGTAAGCAGAAAGAAATAGTTGGTCTTTACGTAATATGGCGCTGGAGACTCTATGCTAGGTCGCTAGGTCAAGCGACGAACCCAAATTGCGCATTTTTAAATACTTGTATCAATATTGCGTTGTTTAAGTTACACGCCTGCTCATGGTCCAGGATTCGTATCCTGCTGAAGGATACGAATGTCATATTCGTTATAAAACATTTAAAACATTTCAAATTTAAAAAAAATTTAAGACTTTTCACTTTCCACAGTAAATCTGAAAAACCTAAACAAAATTTAAAAGCTTTACACTTTTCACAGAAAAATCGATAAATTTTTAACCTAAGGCTTCGCCAATAGTTTCATGTCATGAAAATAGTTCGCAGATACAAAAGTTTACGAAAAGTTTGTCTTATATCACATTCTTATAAATTTTCCATAATAAGTCCAGTGATGACAGCAATACCAGCCTTAAAGCAACTGACAAATAAGACTCAAAGTATATTTGTATTGTACTAAGAAAAGGAACCAGGAAGTTCATTTTTCTTCATAGTTTTCTTCATAGTTGACCAGATGTTTTACGTCACGTTTAGCATTAAAAAAAATCCCACAACTTATGTAACAGGTGTTACTTTCCTTATTCTGATGTTTCCAATTCTCTCTATCCTTGATCTTCTTCAGAAGTCCAGTTCGGTTGCTAGAAAAAGTATCTCCAAAGCTTTTCGAAAATGCCCTACTTCGCATCTGAAGTCATCACGCTTCTTACGAAGGCATTGTAGATTTTGTGCTTATTCGTATTCTTGTTTGTTAGCTATGTTGTATTGTTGGCCTTCGTCTGTTTCTGCTATTATGGCCGTATCTGCAAATATCGTTTCTGTTATCTGTGGTATTTCCATTTGCCAATGTTCTAGTTTTAATGTTTTTGTCTTTTCCTTTGCTTCGTTTTTTGCTTCACTAGAACTAGTGATAATAGCAGTGAACTCAAAACATATAATTTTTTCTCATTTTTTTTTTGACTTGCATATATTTTTACAAACTCTCTTGATTCTTTCTCTCTTGATATCGGGAAAACTTACAATTTTCACGGTATTTTTGTTGTCTTTGTACATGGCTTTTATCAGCTCCACCGCGTTTCTATCTATTTTCTTTTTTCTAGTTTTTTTTTTGTATATCTTCCCTATTTACTAGTTCGAACGCTTTTTCCAGGTCTAGAAAGCAGATATCGTGAGCATACAAGAAACAGTGACTTGATTCTTACTCTCTTGATATCGTGAAAACTTACAATTTTCACGATTTTGTTGTTGTTTTTGTACATGGTTTTTATCAGCTGCCTGGCGTTTCTATCTAGTTTCTTTTTGTAATTATTTTTGTATATCTTCTTTTTTTACTCGATCGAATGTTTTTCTAGAACTATAAAGCAGATATCGTGGGCATACACGAAAAAGTGACCAAGTTCAAAATTTGACAAAAATGTGTTGATGTACCATAAAAGTTTGTTGTATTTATCAGGAATGTGTTTCTATGATTCATGGTTGGCTGTATCATCATCTTGGTTCACTGGAATGTTAATAAAAACTTTGGAAAAATAATAAATATTGAAAAAACTAGATTTATCATGAAGTGTTGAATTTTCAAATGGATTGATCTAGAAACTTCCTTTTTTGACTTCGTCAATTTTTCTTGTAATCCCACGATATGTATATTTCATTTTTTATTTAAAAGTTTTCCCCTGATTTTTCCGATTTTTTTTATTTCTAGTGTGTTTATGGGTTCTATTATTTACTACGAACTTAACCTACTACAGTACCTGCATATCTGTTATTTGTTGTTGGTTTTTTTTTCATGTCCTTGTTTACAATTAAATCATTTCTTCGAAATAATGTCTCCATCTTTGCATTATTTTAACAGTGATAATATTTTATTATTTGTCTTTTATATTATTGTATTACATTCATTTCTTGTTTCATTTGTTTTAGTGTGTTGTAGAATAGTATTTGATTCTCTCAATAGTTTATCTTTTTTTCCTAATATCTGACGTTGTTGATTTTTGTTTGGCTTTATCAAAGCATATAACTTGACTGCTATCTTTAATTCGTTTCGTTCTTGTTTCATTTATTTTAGTGTGTTGTAGAATAGTTTTTCATTCTCTCAATAGTTAATCTTTATCATTTTTCCAGATTTCTAACGTTGTTGATTTTTGTTTGGCTTTATGAAAAATTTATGACTTGACTCCTATCTTAATTTCGTTTCGTTCTTGTTGCATTTGTTTTAGTGTAGTGTAGAATAGTTTTTGATTCTCTCTATAGTTAATGTTTATCTTTTTTCCAAATTTCTAACATTATTGATTTTGGTTTGGCTTTATCAAATATGACATATGACTTGACTCCTGTCTTTACTTCGTTTCGTTCTTGTTTCATTTGTTTTAGTGTGTTGTAGAAGAGTTTTCGATTCTCTGAATTGTTAATGTTTATTTTTTATCCAAATTTCTAACGTTGTTGATTTTTGTTTGGCTTAATCAAAACATATGATTTGACTCCTATTTTTCCTTCGTTTCGTTCTTGTTTCAGTTGTTTTAGTGAGTTGTAGAATAGGTTTTTGATTCTCTGAATAGTTAATGTTTATCTTTTTTCCAAATTTACTTTTAAAGCATATGACTTGACTCCTATCTTTACTTCATTTCGATCTTGTTTAATTTGTTTTAATGTGTTGTAGAATAGTGTTTGATTCTCTCAATAGTTAATGTATATCTTTATTCCAAATTTCTAACGTTGTTGATTTTTGTTTGGCTCTATCAAAACATATTACTTGACTCCTATCTGTACTTCGTTTCGTTCTTGTTTCATTTGTTTTAGTGTGTTGTAGAATAGTTTTTGATTCTCTCAATAGTTAATGTTTATCTTTTCTAAAAATTTCTAACGTTGTTGATTTTGGTTAGGCTTTATGTTGCTGTTTTAGCACATTGACTCCTATCTTTACTTCGTTTCGTTCTAGTTTCATTTGTTTTAGTATGTTGTAGAATAGTGTTTGATTCTCTCAATAGTTAACGTTTGTCTTTTTTGCCAAATTTCTAACGTTGTTGATTTCTGTTCGACTTTATTAAAACATTGACTCCTATCTTTACTTCATTTCGTTCTTGTTTAATTTGTTTTAATGTGTTGTAGAATAGTGTTTGATTCTCTCAATAGTTAATGTATATCTTTTTTCCAAATTTCTAACGTTGTTGATTTTTGTTTGGCTCTATCAAAACATATTACTTGACTCCTATCTGAACCTCGTTTCGTTCTTGTTTCATTTGTTTTAGTGTGTTGTAGAATAGTTTTTGATTCTCTCAATAGTTAATGTTTATCTTTTCTAAAAATTTCTAACGTTGTTGATTTTGGTTGGGCTTTATGTTGCTGTTTTAGCACATTGACTCCTATCTTTACTTCGTTTCGTTCTAGTTTCATTTGTTTTAGTATGTTGTAGAATAGTGTTTGATTCTCTCTATAGTTAACGTTTTTCTTTTTTGCCAAATTTCTAATGTTGTTGATTTCTGTTCGACTTTATTAAAACATTGACTCCTATCTTTACTTCGTTTCGTTCTTGTTTCAATTGTTTTAATGTGTTGGAGAATACTGTTTGGTGCTCTCAATAGTTAATGTTTACCTTTTTGCCAAATTTCCAACGTCGTTGATTTTTGTTTGTCTTCATTAAAACATATGACTTGACTCCTATCTTTACTTCGTTTCGTTTTTCTTTGCGTTATTCTTAGTCTTTTTTGTATTTAAGTTTAACATGTGATCAAAAAAACTTTCATCAAGGCATGTTATGAAAAAATTACATATGTCTGAATTACTTTTCTGTTGAATTTATCAAAGTAAACGAAGACTTCAGGAAAAGTTTCTTGAATATTTTTAAATGCAATATGTGTCGAATAAACCCACAGCCTATCATTTTTTACACCTTTTCTAAGATGCATTTATAACATGCATCGTTTATAGTTCTTGTTTTTTCAGGGCTAACATTTTTATAAAAAAATAATGTTAATCTGTGCAACTGGCAATTAACAGTATTCATTATTTTTGTTAAAACATTTATAACATGCAGCGTTTTTGGTGGTCGGTGAAAGCCATAACGTTTAGATCAATAAGATTTCACATACACAAATGCATACTCTAATACATCTGTCTGATTTGACAAGTTTAAGCTAAGACATACATTTTATATCTATCCTTTTTTTTCATGGCAACTTTGATGAAAGTATTTTTGAATCACTCGATATATTCTAGTTTTCTTTAATTTTTTATTTTATTTCTTCAGCCCACCTGATTTTTTCATGTCTGCTTTATTGTCGTTCCGCGGATTTCGATGTCTGCATTAGTTGTTCCGCAGATTTCGATGTCTGCTACTAAAAAGCTATTTTTAAACGTTTTCCGATGTTTGTTCAATTCCTATCTATCTTGCTTGTTCTCTATATCTCATTTCTTAACACGTCTTGGTATTTCTTTTGGCGTTTGTTTGTGTTTCTTTAAGTTTCTTTCTAATTTGGTTTATTACTTCATTTTTCCTTTTGTCTATATTTCCTTCCTTTTTTTTTCTTCATGTCATCTTTACTAGGAAGTGCTCGCTTCATATCTCTGCCAATCTTGTTGCTTTAACATTTTTTTTTACGTTTTGCCCTTTTTCTTGCTTATTTTATTTTTTATTTTATTTATTTATTAAATGTATACATACATATTATTTACATAAACAATCAACAACCAAAACCATGGGACACTACCCACTAATAAGTTCTTGTGGCTACGTCCAAAAGAGCACCTGAGTGCACACAACTACAGGCCACATCCAGAGTTCCCTTGTAGATGTTCTCTAAGCCGTTTCTTAAAATGCAAAATACTTGTGGCATGTTTAATTCGCGGATTTAACTTATTGAATTTGACTAGTCCTTCATAAAATAATGACTGGTATGTAGTCTGTTTGCTTGCGGTGGCCACATGAATAATATGGCTTGCTCTTGTGGAGTAATTGTGAATGTCGCTATTATTAGGTTGTAGTCTACTATATTTACGTAATGTGTTTCGATATACCGGGTGTTCATTTCAAAACTAGCCAGTCTCAATAACTTTTGAATGCAAGTTAACTTGATAAAAACAAAAAACACGTCGATTGATTTTTGGAGGGGGAAGTTTAAAAACAACGTCAAATAAATTTTAGATGTTACCCCCCTCCCCCCTAGCCACCCCCACTTTGAAATCTCAAATGGCACCCCCCACCTTGCGATACCTCATTTTAAAGCTTTAAAAAAACCTAATCCAGTGGTGTAATAAAAAAAGATTTTTGTCGATTCGTTTTGGAAAAAATAAATAAATAAGAAAAAATCCGAAACAATTTATATTGAACAAATTTAAGTTCCTTTCAATGAAACAAAAATAGAACAAATGTTAAACTACATCGACGTGTTTTTTTAGTAAAATTGACAACTTATTGAGACTGGTTACTCCTAAAACGAAAGTCAGCATAATTTATTTTTGAAAAATATATTTTGCTTTTGAAAACTTGCTAACGTAAATATATGTTTGTTACACCTCTTGATTGTATTTGTTTAAAGCTTAAATCAAGGTGTCACAACAAAGAGCTGTAATTTAAAATTTGTAAGAAAAGTGAAAGTCGCAAGGGGGAGGGGGTAATATTTTATATTCAATTACCATGGTTTTTAAGATTTGCCCCGAAAACTGGTTCAATTTGTTCTATTTTTGTTGTTTCATTGAAAGGAACTTAAATTTGTTCAATATAAATTGTTTCGGATTTTTTCTTATTTATTTTTTTTTCCAAAACGAATCGACAAAAATCTTTTTTTATTACGCCACTGGATTAGGTTTTTTTTAAGCTTTAAAATGAGGTATCGCAAGGTGGGGGGTGCCATTTGAAATTTCAAAGTGGGGGTGGTTAGGGGGGAGGGGGTAACACCTAAAATTTATTTGACGTTGTTTTTAAACTTCCCCCTCCAAAAATCAATCGACGTGTTTTTTGTTTTTATCAAGTTAACTTGCATTCAAAAGTTATTGAGACTGGCTAGTTTTGAAATGAACACCCGGTATGAAGCTAATGTACTGGCTGTGATGGAGTTAGGTTGTTTAACTTTCTGAAACAAAAAATAATGCCAATGTGATTACAAGACTGGGATTATGTGAAAATTTGAAACTTATTAATAAAATGTGTTCTGGAAACTTGTGTGGCGCCCATATGAGTTATTTGTGTGGAATGAGGATGTGAAGGACATTACTTTTGTTGGTTTGGTAGGCATTAGTTCGGCAACTGAAATTTGAAAAGTTTGTGCCGAGGAAAGTCCGGGATTGAGCGATTCCGTGCCCGCTTTTCGCCGGCGAAAACTTCGGGGGCCTTTGGCCGTTTTCCCCGTGGAGTTCCTGAGTTATGATTGTGTCGTACGATAATTGCGTCTGCCCCCGAAAATTTATTCGGGACTCGGGCCGTTCGGTGCGCCGTCGTCCCTGGCAACCGTAGGGCCCCACCTTCCGTCGCGACGCCCGTCCGCAATGGCCGCCGCGGATGTTCCCGAGGCGCGGCGGCGGCGGCGGAGCGGCGGCAGGCGGCGGCGGAGCGGCAGTGGCTGCGGCGGCGGCGGGCAAAACAATGGCACGTGGCCGTCGCGCCACAATCAGAATTCGACGAACGAGCTGCCCCCGTTGCGTGTCTCCCGGTGGATATATGCGGGAGTCACGCGAGCCCGAAATGTAGTTAGTTTATGTACCTGCTCCCCATCCGTTCGGAAGAAGGGGACGCCGACGACGACGGCGACGACGACGACAATTCCACGTCGGTCCGCGATTTCGAAAATTTAATTGCGCGCCAGTGGCGTGCGCCTGTGGGCCCCATCGCGATGCCATCTCTGGAGAGCGTGGGCCCCGGCTCGAATTATGTCCCCGGCATATCGGCGACGGGATCTCGCATTTAATGAGCCGTCGCCGGATTTATTGGGGCCGATACCGCCCCACCCCACCCCTCCAGTCCGGCGATAACGCGAAATAATTGCGGACGCGAGGGGCGTAAATAACCCAGGGCCGGGTTAATGAGCCCCGCTTTCTCTGCTTCGCCTCCGCCGGCCATCCCGCGGAACCCGCCGCCCCCACGTCCGACGCCCCTGCCCGAGCCACCCCCGGCTCGGATGTATTATTCTAAGTGGATGGAGCGTCTTCCCCCTGGGATGGGGCCAAGTTCGGCTCGGTTTGCACGAACGGATCAATAGCCGCAAGGTGAAACGTCCGTCCCAACATCGCCTCCCCCGGCGAATATTCTATTCACCAGATGTATAATTAGAATGTATCATTAAAATGGTATATTTAGCGGCGCGGGCGGCGGTCGATACAGGGCCGGGCCCGCCGAATGCACCCCCGCGTCATACACCCACGAATCAACAGAAATCGCCCACCCGGCGGCAATAACCCGCGCAACCCTTCAATTTGGAAACTAAGCGAATTACTCACTGTAATAACCGAGACGGGGATCACTCCCACTTTAATAGCCAAACTATCAAATTAATCACCAAGCACAGACTGCACACCGACAATCACGGAAACTAACAATAACAAAATTGGTAATTAGTCGCAGCAGCAAATAGGCCATCGTTAAACGAAACAAATAAACAACAAACTAACTATCCAATCACAAATCAACAACGAACAAACTTAGACGACTCATAATAACCCGTAGAAACGAATAAATTTATTGCATTTACTCTTAGATAGTAAATGCAAAAAAATTAGGCGAAAGAACCTTCGCACAATACGTAAAAAATGCTCAATATTCCCAAATTAATTTTCTGCAACTTACACGTATACAAAAATTAGCAATTGCATGGCCAATGATCATATTATTGTAATCCTCTATAGACACGGGTTCGATTCACATTGATAAAATTTCAATTAATCTGCGAAATTATAAGACATTGCCAATGATCATATTATTGTAAAGACTTTTCCTCTATACACATGGGTACGATAACACATATTGTGGGTTCACTTTGATAAATTTTCAATTATCTCTGTGAAATTGTAAAACATGTCGATTCAATTTTTGTGCTAAATTCTCAATTAATTTTCTGCAACATACACTTGTCCAAAAATTAGCGATTGCATGACCAATGATCATATCATCGTATAGACTTATCCTCTATAGACACGGGTTTGATTCACATTGATAAAATTTCCAATTCATCTGTGAAATTGTACGATATTGGCAATGATCATATTATCGTAAAGACTTTTACTCTATACACATGGGTTCGATAACACACATTATGGCTTCACATTGATACAATTTCAATTATCTCTATGAAATTGTAAAACATTTCGATAACAGATTTAATTTTTATGCCAAATTCTTAATTTAATTGAATTGTTATTGCATTTACTCTTAAATAGTAAATGCAAAAAAAAATAGGCGATAGAGCCTTCACACGATTCGTTTAAGTTGCTCTATATTCCTAAGTTAATTTTTCGCAACATACACGTATACAAAAATTAGCAATTGCATGGCCAATGATCATATTATCGTAAAGACTTATGCTCTATAGACACAGGTTCGATTCATATTGATATAATTTCATTTAATCTGTGAAATTGTAAGATATTGCCATATTAGAAGACTTTTTCTTTTTGCACATGGGTTCGATAACACACATTGTGGGTTCAGATTGATAAAATTTGCACTATCTCTATGAAATTGTAAACCATTTCGATAAAAATTTCAATTTTTATGAATGATTTTCAATTATTCTATATAATTTTGTCGAGCGTTCAACAAACATCGACGACGAGGTTGGCTTTGATCAGTTGGCATAAGTTGGCTTTGATCAATCTCAAGTCATGTCTGCACTAAAATCACACGCACACGCGTGCAATGCTAGCTGTCATATGGACATGTCAGATTCGATCTTAGTGCAGACATGACTTGAGATTGCCAACGCCAACTTTCTTGGCAATTTTTTTTTTGAACGCTCGATATTTCTGTACAATGTTCATAGATTAATGTCAAAGTTTAAATTCGTGTGACTAAATTTCGATTATTTTTTCTAAATTTGCATTTTCTAAAACCTAGTATTTGCTCTTTCAATATTTTAAATATGTTTGTCAAAATTTCACTTATTCTACCAAATTTTCATTATGCCATTCATCTGGCAGGATAAACATTTCTGTGAGAAATTTAAAGAATCCTGCCAAAGTTTCTATTAGTCTGCCAAAATTACGAGTATGTTTACTAAACTTTCCAAGATTGCAGTAAACTTTTGAATTGAGCCGTTGAAAGCTGAAGTCCTTTCTTTTTAATTCAGAGAAGTCCAGAAATATACGAGGGACATGTCCCTGACATAGAAATAACTGAAATTTTGACAATAAATTTTATGTTTAAAATTTGACTGCTTCAATTAAATGTTTGAGAGTATTTTTTTGAAATTCTGACACAAATAGTTACAACATTGATAGTAACAATTGAAAACCAGAGATGGATCGTTTTCTATTGTTACTATCAATGTGGTAACTATTTGTGTCAGAATTTCAAAAAAATACTGTCAAACATTTCGTTGAAGCAGTCAAATTTTAAATACAAAAATTTATTGTCAAACTTTCAGTTATTTCTATCCTATGTCGATTAGTTTTAATCAAGGTTGATGTGATTTAAATCAATTGATTTATATCATGATATAAATCAACTAATTTTTTTAAATAAATCATTGATTCAAATCAAAATTGGTTTATTTTTTTAATTATTCATTGTTTTTGCACCGTTTCTACATTCCAATAGGCGAACAATTAAAAATATAATATAACTATAGAGTTAGCATGCTTTTAAGTAGATAATTGTAAGTAAAATATTTTTCTTTTCTTCAATTTTTTTGGTCCATCACATGGTACAGATACACAGAAATTTGTTTTAATCACCAATTCTTGTTCAAATTCAATAATTTATTTTAAGAAAAAATCATATGACTTAAATCGTGATGTAAATCAATGATATAAATCACATCAAAACTGGCAAAAACTTAGTAGAAATATAAACAAATCAAATAAACCAAATAAATCATGATTTATTTCATTTTTATTTTAATCATTGAGTTTTAATTTTTTTAAATCATGATTTATTCCAACCTTGGTTTTAATATACTAAAGTTCAATTTTATTTGTATATGCATTTCTATTAAAATTTCAATCAATGTGCCAAAATTTCTATTATTTTTGTAACAGTTTCTGGGATTGCGATCAAACTTTCAACACTGCACTTTCACAACGTTTTGATTATTGAAACCGTTGCATTTTTAATACACCTTCAATTAATTACTATCAAACTTTCAGTTATATCTATCAATGTTTAGGTATGTCTGCTAAATTTCAATTATTTTTCCCAAATCCCTAACTTTATTTGTGGTGTGCCTATGTACATTGCGTTGTTGTTTTTTTTTTAATCTGGTAAGCGTTTATATAAAGACGCAGCAATGTTCTACAATAAAACTGAATGACACTATCCACTTGTTTTATATACCTATTATTTCAAATATTTTGGGCAAAACATGGTAGAAGTTATATTTAGTTATATTTTAGTTTTAATAAGACAATGTTCTGTATTTTTTGGCAAAATTTACAAAATTACAGCAAAATTGTCAACTATTATGTAAAATTTGCAATTATTTCAGTCATAATTTCAAAAATTCGGTATTTGTATTTACTTTTGATCAACAATTTTGTATACATCTATCTGTAAAATTTCAATTTCAACTGTCAATTTAAAAGTATTTCAATCAAAATTTCCAAGATATTATAAAAACTTAAAGGATCGTTAACAAACTTTCAATTATTTCTCTCAAATTTTAATAATTTCTATTAAAATTTCAAGGATTTAGAGTCAAATTTCTAGGTATTGCTCTCAAAATTCAAATTAGTTTCCATTATTTTTATCAAATAATATATAATATCAGTCAAACTTTCAATAATTGCCATCATGTTTTGTTATTATTTTGGTCTAAATTACAAAAATAATTGTCCAACATATAATTTTTGCTATCAAAGTTTTAATTATGTCTGTCAAAAAACTTGGCATGGCAAATTTTCTATTATTTCCATCAATTTTCAATTATTTCTCTTAAAATTTCAACGACTTTAGTGTTAGGTATTGCTGTTAGATATTAGTGTTAGTGTTAGGTGTTAGGTATTGCTGTCAAAATTTCAATTATACAGTCAACGTTTCCATTATTTTTATCAAAATAGCAAAGATTACAACCAAACTTTCAATTATTACTACCTTTTTTTGTAATTATTTTTGTTTAAATTTCAAAGATAATTGTGAAACATTCAATTATTACAGTCAAATATTTAACAAACCTTCAATTATCATTGTCATATTTTTTAAGATTACTGTCAGACTTTCAATTATTTTAAGTACACTTCTGTTTTTTCAGGGCTAACATTTTCATAAAAAATATTGTTAATCTGTACATCTATTAATTTGATATTTAAACTTATAAAATTAATGGTTTTCATTATTTCTGTTAAAACTTGAAAGATTACTGTCAAACTTTAATTGAATACTTGAAATGAAAACCGAGTTAAGTGCCAAAATAATATTTTTTAGTTATCAGCTTTTTATAAATTTGATGCAGTTTACATGTCTAACGTTAAACAAACAAAAAAAAATTATATAAACTAATGCATTGCAACTAGCACATAACTCGCTGTTGAAACTTTCTTTTTAATTTTTAGCACTTCTCCCTGCTTGCATTTCAAGTCTTCAATTTATGAGTGTTATTTGTTAGTTATTTCCATCAAAACTTCAAACATTGATGCAAATATTTCAATTATTACAATCAATGTTTTAACAATTTCTATCAAAATTTTAATTATTCCATAAAAATTCAATAATGGTAGGTACTAAGTTATATCGGGCGATTGTATGTATGCAGTTTTAATTTTTAGTTATGTCAGGGGCTGTGATAATAATTTTAATACATAAACGGTATTTCAAAATAAATTTACCTACGCATATAAATGAAATGGATGATGTTACATGAATTAAGTGGGGTGTCATACAAAGACACTGCCTAAACATTAAATTAGCATACAAAATAAACATATTAAAATTCAGACAGAATGAGAACACCACAGGAGGGATTCAGATACAATCTTCAAAACAGCATAATATTATTACATACGTAACTTATTATTTCAGTTGTAATATTCACACGTCAATGGAGTCAATAATCACATTTTTTTTAAGATACAGAAAATTATTTTTTTTAGAATTCATTTGTATTCTGATTATGGAGCAGCTACTTTAAGATTCAGAAGACTATTTTTTTAAGAGGTTATTTATAGTCCGAGTTTGTGGAGAACTATGTGCGACAAGAACAAACTGGGATATTTAGATTTGTTCTAACGTATATCTGTCTGATATTACTATGTATACCATATTAATTAATTTGAAAGACACCTTATTTATTTGTAAAACTCGTTAAAACCCTCCATCAATCTAATACAGTAATGCTAAATTCTCTATTAAGAGTTATGCCAGTATTTTTGTCGCGCTTTAAAGTGTATGACATTTGGAATTTTTAAAGTGATTATTTTTATTAAAAAAATTATCTCGTTATTTTCTCGAAAGCTGTCGAATATTTTGTAACAAAACTGTAACTCAACTGCTGAACAGAAATAACCAACCAATCGGAAAAAAATGTACCCTCTCCCCCATTAATTAATTTCCCATGCATTTTCTGCGTCCGAGATCGATCCCCGCCCGGGCCGCGCATAAATTTAAAATATGGATTAATCCATTACATAACCTCCCTTATAATTCCACTTGAGCCGCGCGGCGTGCACGGTTTCCCGGAATCAATTCCGCTCCCTGCCGGCCCCCCCTGGCCGCCCCAATTCCTCCGGCGCGGATACCGTCCGGGGGCGGCCCATTACGCCCGCGGGGGTTATGTAAATATGGGGGTTGCAATATCTTATCGAGCATCGCCGGGGGCCCCCGTGTGTGTCAGAGCGATTGCACTGTCAGGCCACGCCTCATTTATGTAACCGGCAGATAGGGATCGCGAGACCACCGTGTGGGGTGGCTCTCTCTGCCCCTGTGCAGGAGGGTTCGCCGGTAATCCAGCCCGGGGTGATCCGGATTAGGGGGTGAGGATTTGATGTGTATGGCTCTGGTGACGCGGCCCCGCAATTGGCGAGGATTTCGGCGTGGGACAGTTTATTGGCCGGCAGAGATTCATACATCCGGACTCCGATTGCTTCCGGTAGCTCCAAGTAACAGGAAATCATCTCTTTAATGAACTATTACTTGATCCATGAATACTATATTTTATTATACGAACACCTTCACAACAATCTGTGAAATTAAGGCCTATCGTCAGTACATTTTGTAGTATTAATATTAATAAGTATAGATAATAATCTTCATCTCCTTTTTATACTTCCAAATTAGGTATGTTGCATATTCCACTTCAGTGGTTCTCGGGTAGTAGCTTGCAGCTCCATCTTATCCTCGGCCTCCCATTGATCTATTGATTATAGATAATATTAATAATTTAAAAAAAACTAAAGCCTGAAAGACCTCAGGTCGACAGCCAGTAAAATATTGTTACTTCTACTATAAACAACTGAGTAACTTTTCTTCAATTATTTATTTTGTACTACGTACTTAAATGCACATTTCGGTCACCACATATTCACGTATTCATTAGTGAACGTACTTTTTTTTTATTATTTAAAGCATCCTTCACGCTCATTAAAACTCTACATAATAATAATAATTATTATTATTATCTATCATTATTACTATCTGTAATCTGAGTAATCTGCCCGGGGATGTTTCCCCAAAAACCAGTCGTTCACAGCCGACGTTAAACTGTAGGTGTCATACGTCAGTGTAACTAAGATACAGACACTCACGTATGCGTATGCGTATGCATACACTGACGTATGCGGGGAAATAGCTGACGCTCGACATCGAGTATGGCAATCCAAGAAGAAGAATATTATTATTAATATTTTTATTATTATTATTATTAATATATTATTATTATTAATATATTATTATTATTATTATTATTATTATTATTATTATTTATTTATTTATTTATTTCCACAGAGAATCTCTAATTGACAAATATCAAATTATATAAAGCGCACATAATGCTTAAAATTATATTTTTCTACGAAAGTGTTGAAAGACACGTTTTCTGTCATAAAATTTAACCTTGAAAGTTGGTATTTGTTACAAGGAGTGCAGAAAGTACTTTCCGCACTTATATGAGTGCGGAAAGTACTTTCCG
This sequence comes from Othius punctulatus, assembly GCA_951805005.1. Taxonomy (NCBI): domain Eukaryota; kingdom Metazoa; phylum Arthropoda; class Insecta; order Coleoptera; family Staphylinidae; genus Othius; species Othius punctulatus. Next base: position 22,481,652 of record OX638143.1, read on the forward strand.
CACTCACTTTCCGCACTCCAATACCTCTCTTTTGATTTTTGAGGCAATAAATCGGACGAAACTGTGGATGCAATGGCCGCAAGTTCCGGCGGAGTGTTTGTTATATCGTCACTATCGGAATCCATTATTGATATTCTTCTACTTCCAGTATTAATGTATAAATTTCGAGTCTCGATTTGGTGACAAGCGATTTATAAATTTTCTGACGTTTAAATTAATGACAATGACATTTATTTTAAATTAATGATTAAATTTACATTAATCTTTAGTTTTCTACACTTTCGTAGAAAAAATAGTATGTAACACTCTTGCGGAAATGGCCATTGCAAAACTCGTACTTTCATACTCGTTTTGCAATGAAGCCCTTTCCGCACTCTTATTACAATATACTATTACGTGGACTGGAAAAACAAATAAGGCAGAATTAAAATAAGTCTAAAAAAACAATATATCCACCTATACAAAATTGAAAATAATAATATTTACTGATAATTGTTAAGCTATATTTGCAAAAAACGTTATATTTTACGCAAAAAAATAATTTGAAACTCGTTTTAACAGTTAATAAACCCATGTGCCTGGCGCATCCACCATTTGTGCATTACCTATTATCTAACAATTAAATACATATTAGTTTATTTGAGTGGTTTATAGCATTAATTATTATCAAAATATTACATTTAAAGGTAATTCTGTTTTTATTAACACAATTCTATTAATTTTATGGAAAAAAATCGGACTTTGAAGAATTTTGTTATAAATAGAAAACACTTAATTTTTACCTGTTTCGAAGTAAAACCTAGAGCCTATTAGTTTTGATTAAAAATGGCCAACCGGAAGTAGAAGTTTACCACTGTTTTTTAAATTTTATTTTGTTTGTATAGTTACATTCTGGAGTATTCGGAATTGATACCTGAAACACAACAAATAGAAAACTATAATTAATAATATATAATGCAATAAAATTAATTCAACAATTTTAGACTTCTTACGATTTCTTTCCGTAAACCGTTCAGCTAAAAAAAAGTGGCAATTTTTGAAGAAATATGTGGAATTTTTGACAGTTGAAAATGTTTCCTAGCAAATAATACGAAATTTGAGAAAATGTGTATATCTATTACAAATTCACTAGAAATTTCAAAAACCTGATAATACTGTAATTGTTTTTAATATATTTAGCAATTTCTGAAAGAAATATAGTAATGTATACAAAGACGCTTTAGAACCAAGTTATATTTTCAGAAATAGAAGATAATGTTATAATTTAACAATTTATCTCTTTAGCATGTATCTATATTACATTACATTACATTACATTACAGCTAAGTATCTCAAATGAAAACTCATTTTAATTTCATTTGAGATAGCTGTCATTTTGATAATTCTCAACAATTGAATATGCTTAAAATATTCCTGAAATTGTAGCAATATCTTCAATTTCTGAAAATATAACTTGAATTCTAAAGTTTCTTCGATATGTGGCTCTATTTCTTTAGGAAATTTTTGCGAACACTATTCAGCAATAAAAAGCAAATTTTGAAGAAATATAGGTATCGCATTTCTGACAGTTCAAAATAATGCTAGTAGATAATATCAAATTTGAGAAAATTGGTATATCTTTTACAAAATCACTAGAATTTAAAAAAACCTGAAAATGGTGTAATTGTTTTGAATATGTTGAGCAATTTCTGAAAGGAACATAGCCATGAATACAAAGATGCTTTAAAATTCAGAATTATACTTTCAGAAATTCAAGGTAATGCGTCAATTTAACATTTTAAGTAAATTCAATTGTGGAGAATAATTAAAATTACAGCTGGGAATATCAAATAAAAACTCTAATGTTAATTTCATTTGAAATAGCTGTCATTTTGATTATTCTCAATAATTGAATATGCTTAAAATGTTAAATTGTAGCATTATCTTGAATTTCTGAAAATCTAACTTTCATTTAAAAGTTTCTTCGATACATAGCTATAATTCTTTAAAAAATTGTTATAGTTCTTACAGATGTTACTTGTTCCTGTAGATCACAAATTCATTTTATTGAAAATTCTTATAGTGCAAGTTAGTATGAATATTCAAAAATTCTAATCGAACATTTAAATATATACACGTATATATTGTACATACATTGTACTGCAAATATCTTCAAACTAAATTGTGTTTTAAAAATTTGCATAAATGTTTAGAAGTTATCGAATTTTAATAAAACTGAAGTTTTGATAATTGTTTTGAACGTTTAGTCATTTTCATTTAATTTTAGATTTTTGATTAATATTCCACAAAAGTTGAATTTGATAAAAGAAATTTGCTAACAAATTCTGTATTTTTTACAAAATAACCTAAAATGACTACCTTTTTCTTGTACTTTGCCATACAATATCACACTTTTCTATATTTCTTACACAAATTGCCATAATTCATAAGATTGATTTCGTTAAAGCTCTTAACGTAGATTTGTAATATCGTATTGAGAAATTTGCAACAAATTTTTGAATTTCCTAAAAAAATTCTAGAATTTACTATAAGTCTAGTAAACTTTGTTATACATTTGAAGACATATTTCAGTATTTGCTCCTGAAATTGCTATACTTGCTACGGACTCTTGCTGTTATAATTCTTGCACTTCTTGTTTATTGCACTTCTTCTTCTTGCACTTCTTGTTCTCAAAGTTTTCAAAAATGTATTATAATTTTCTAACCCCAAATGTTGAATCTTGATTGTTTTAACACAAATTTTATAATTCCTTGCAAAAAATATTCAAATTGCATTAGCTAAAATTTCTTGATTTTGATTTAATTCTATTGAGATTTGCTATACTCTTCACAAAAGTATCTACGATAGATTTATAGCAAACTCAAGTAATTAGTTATCAAATTCAAGATTTTTCACACTTGCTATAATAATAATAATATAACAGCTCTACAGGCCTCACAGGCCCTTGGCTACCTTTATAATCTTCCTCCATTCATTCCTTGCGCTCGCACCTTCCAATCCTTGATTTTTAGTTTCCTCAAATCATTCTACACGTTTTCTCCCCAACCTTTCCGGTGTCTGCCTATCCTATTTCTTCCTTTTCGCTCTCCCAAGTGGATCATTTTTGTCGTTCTCGTATTTCCCATTCTTGTTATGTGGCCTGACCATCGTAGCCTATTTTTAGTTATTTTTGTTGATATTGGTTCTTCTTTGTATAATTCGGTAACTTCTTTATTTGTCCTTCTTCTTTAAGTTCCGTCCTCTTTCACACCTCCATATATTACCCTCAATATTATTTTCTCTCAAGCTTCTATTCTATTTTTTTGTTGGGTGTTCATCACCCAGCATTCACTTCCATACATCGCAACTGGTTTTATAATTGTTTTGTATAATGACACTTTGGCTGCCCAGGATAGGGTTTTTGACATTAACAGTCTCTTACACTTATTGTACACCTGCTATATTTTTTTCAAAAAATGCTATATTTTTTTAATAAACTTCATCTTAATTCATATGAATGTCGATAGAAATTTTTAGGAATTTGATATAATTTGCAATCATTGCTTTGAACTACTGAAAGTTCATTCAAGTTGAATGAATTAAGATGCAGTTTATTAAAAAAAAGCATTTTTTTTTTTAAATATAGCGAATATACCAAGTTCAAAACAATGGTTCATATGATTTAAGATGAAGTTTAAAAAAAAAATATTTAGCGTATTAAAACGCAATTTATATTTTTTTAAATGCTATATTTTTAATAAACTTCATATTAAATCAGTTTTGAACTTGGAATATTTGCTATATTTTTTTCAAAAAATGCTATTTTTCTTAATAAACTGCATCTTAATTCATATGAAAGTCGATATAAATTTTCAGGAATTTGATATTATTTGCAATAATTGTTTTGAACTATCAGCAATTCGACATGTTTCGTCAAAATGTGTCATTTTTTTATAAACTTCGCTATTAGTCTTATGAAAGACATGAATGATATAAATGTTGTGGAATTTGCTAATATTTGCTATCATTGTTTTGAATTTTACTGCACAATGTAATAATTTTACTATGTGCTTTATAGAGAAAACTACTTTTAAATAGATTTTATCCACATTCACTTTATAATTGGATCACACTTATGAAGCATATAAAGTACAACTTTGTCCACTAATGGAATAATGAAATTACTTTATTCCACTAATGGAATAATGAAAAATACAATCTTAAATCAATTAAATTTTATTTATGTATTATTAATATTAGCATTAACATTTATATTAATAGACAATTCGTTCTTTGTTTTATCACATTTCACTTCGTTTTCATTAATAATAAGCTTGTAGTTGTCATCGGTTTCAGAACGCATAGCGCTTTTTTAATAAATTTCAATAATTTTTGACGTTACAGCCGCTGTCAGAGCCAAATGTCAAATTATTTTTTGGTGAAATCTGATTCTAAATAATCGTGATTGTGGATAAAACGTTGTATTGCATTCGTGTTTTTGTAGCTTTTTATCCATATAAGAAAATTAAACCCTCGAGCTTCGCTCTTGGGTTTAAACTTTCTTACGTGGATAAAACCCTATCTAAAACACTTATACAATCAATCACTATTTATCGCGTTTGCTACGAAAACTCAAAAATTAAAATTACATGAATATATCTCTCAAATAATGACATGGTTACTGTCATTGCGCCATTATTTTTTATTATTATTAGATACTTAAAGGTATGCTGTATTAAATATATCTAAATGAATAACTTAGCTAAACTTAGCTTATATTAAAAAAATAGTGTTTAGAAAATTGGTGTCAATTTAAATTTGTAAACTAAAATTCGCAAGTAATATCAATTTTTATGACAGTATTATAAATTGTACACATTGTAACCAATTGAATCCAACATGGATAATTATTAATATCATAATTATGTTTCACCAAATATATGTTTTTATATTAATATTAATCTATTATCTCTCAAATAATGACATGGTTACTGTCATTGCGCCATAGGTAAAGGAGAAGTGTATTATTAATATTATTTTTTTATTATTATTAGATACTTAGAGGTATGCTGTATTAAGTATATCGAAATGAATAACTTAGCCAAACTTTGCTTAGTTAAAAAACAGTGTTGAGAAAATTGGTGTCAATTTAAATTTTTGAACTAAAATTCGCAAGTAATATCAATTTTTATGACAGTTTATGACAAATTTAAGAAAAAATACAACTTGCATTTATAATTTGGATAAACAATATTTAATTATTAAGTTATTATTTAAATATCCATGGATAACTAGAGCTCAAATTTAAATGATCACTCGGCATAAAAGTCGTATGAGTTACAGTATGGTTACGGTTTTGGTTCTGAAAATGAAATTTTTGAAAAATGTCATAAAATTTTTGGAGAACATTTTTCAAAATCCAACACATGTACAGTCGTGTTCATAAATGTGTTGTACACAGATAATTGGCTGTTGTAAGTCGTTTTTAAAAATGTGTTGTACAGAAATAAGTAGTTGGCTGTATATTTTGTCAATGGTAGATTCATTTCAGAACTGTGAACTGTCAAACTAACAGTTACAAAAATGATTACTATTGTATTCTTTAAATGCAAATTGATTACTCTATATCTTTGGTCTATTATTTATTCTACCATTAAAAGTTTATGATGCTGTTATGAAAAGTTAAGGTCTTATGAAAGTTTGTGATGTTTATCGATGGTTGTGTTTTTCCTCAACAAAGGCTCGCACTGTATCATTAATTTAATAGACCTAGATCTAACCTTTCAAAATTTTGTATGTATTCACCTGTCACCTTGTCAAATCAAGTCAGATTCATCCAGCAGAAATGCTGTACAACACTTTAATGAACACGACTGTACCTATTTAGGATTGTTGTAGATATTTTTCTAAATGTCTGTGAAAAGCACTGAAGGAGTGTATGTTATGGCAATTTTAGTATTAGACGCACTAAAATTTCGCAGTAATTTATTGGCAAGGTTTCGATTCGATTTATGAAAACTGCCTTGGTCCGGGCAGATTAATCAGCCCCTTGCGGTATACATAAAAACGGCTGGAATAGGGTTTCGTTAACTCGCTTTATTATTAGTTTCCATATTTGAGGCGATGAATAATTTATGAAGGTCCGGTCGCTTTCCATAATCGCCCCCCGACTCGCGTATCGGCTCTGCCGAGGCGCCCGTGGATTCGCCTCGTAGGTGAGCGACACTCGGGGGCACACGATCCCCGGGTTCAGGTGCGCGAGCGGCGGCAGCTGCCCCTGGAAATTAAACCTACCCGACGGCATCTGCCCCGAAAAAATCAAACGCCACGCCATAAATCCCGCTTATTTATGGATTTTATGCGCGCAGATTAAATCAAAATTAATTAGCATATATAAAGTTACGGGCTGGATGGGGAAATTACGCCGTATCGGCGATCAGTATTTCAGTTTCCCAGTTATTTTTTTTTTACGGCCGCGTTTTCATTTCCATTTTAGTGTTTCCCAAGCGCGCGTCGTCACCCGGAAAATCCGATGTGTATCTCGGGGTGGCAGGGGGCGCCCCGGCGGGGACCGTGGGCACCGACGATTATTTATCTGAACGTTTTTAATGAAGTCGTTATCCTCACGGGCCCATACGATTTAATTAGTTATTAACATAAATCGACCTTAAATAAATAAAATAATTATTGGTCGGCGGTAATAAATTCAAGCGCACACCCACGCACGGAATTTATAATACCCCGCAGACGTCTCTGAATAATGAAGACGTTGATTTAGGCTGGGAGAGGAGGACGCGCTCTGCACGGGGCTCCTCTCGATTCCAACTGTCTGCGTCTGCAGAGAGAGGCGCGCATAATTAATTAATTAATTTCATTTTAATTGGTATTTATATAGAAATCGCGGATTACGTGACTCGCGGGGATTAGGATCCGATAAGTGGGCGCCCATGCGCGTATGACAGCCCATTCATAATGCGGCCCCCCGACCGCCGGCTTCATTATTTGAAGATTATGCTAAATATTGGGGAAAAGCGGGTGATAAGAATTTGCATTTTTCCGATAAGCCGGCGGGGGCGGCTATTAGGCTTTAAGCGCCGCTCACGGGTCACCAGCACGCCTATGCCATCGATCATGGCAGCGTGAGGTCACTGGATGACCTTTGCCCGGCCGGCGGCACACAAATTTCCACGGCCCCGGGAAATACCTCGAAATCGTAAACGGCTTAACGACTCCCAGATATACACAAAGCTGCTCACTGGAAAATGCGAGGAAAGCGAATAAAAAAAGCGCGGTTCGCTGGAATTTCGGTATCGCGGGGTTCTTATCCCCGACCACTCGTATCAGCACAGAAAATCGTACACAAAACTAGTAGCATAAAAATGGGAATATATATACATACTACTTATACCACAGATGTAATTATTTTCTATGTAAAATTGCAAGTACGTTCACATAAATCCTATAGTTTTTCATAGAAAATCTTCATTGTTCACATAAATCCTATAGTTTTTCATAGAAAATCTTCACAAAATCACGTTTTCGTAGCATAATTTTTTTATAAAATAGATTTGCATGTAAATTTTTAAATTTGTCTTGCAAATTTGTGACTTTTCCATACAAATCTCATAGTTTTTCAGGAGCGTTGCAATATTAGTAAGTTTTCGCTGAAAAATCGCCCTACACCTTTCTTGACCAAATCCTTTAAATGAACATGTATAAATTTTCCACGTCAAATTCTACAGTTTTCCATGAAAACATCTCAATTTTGCAAAGAGTCCAAAATATTGTACACGAAATCATAAAATTTTTCCAACGAAACTTAAAATGTTCATGTTCTGTATGTAAAATTGGAACGTAATTCATTGAAATCCCATAAGCTTGCCAATGAAAATGTAAACATTTTCACGTAAAATTGTACAGTTTTCCATGAAAATCTCTCAATTTTTCATTCGTATCAGCACAGAAAATCATACGCAAAACTTGTAGCATGAAACTGGGAATATATTATTCATACTACTTATACCACAGATGTAATTATTTTCTATGTAAAATTGCAACTTTGTTCACATAAATCCTATAGCTTTTCATAGAAAATCTTCATTGTTCACATAAATCCTATAGTTTTCAATAGAAAATCTTTGCATTTCCAGCACAAAATCACGTTTTCGTAGCATAATTTTTTTATAAAATAGATTTGCATGTAAATTTTTAAATTTGTCTTGAAAAATTGTGATGTTTTTCATACAAATCTTATAGTTTTTCAGGAGCGATGCAAAATTAGTAAGTTTTCGCTGAAAAATCGCCCTACACTTTTCTTGAGCAAATCCTTCAAATGAAAATGTATAAATTTCGACGTCAAATTGTACAGTTTTCCATGAAAACATCTCAATTTTGCAAATAGCCCTAAATATTGTACCATACAATATAGTGCCATACAAATTTTCCAACGAAACATATGCATTTAAAATATTCTTGTTTTCTATGTAAAATTGCAACGTAATTCATAGAAATTCCATAAGCGATAAAAAATTAGTAAGTTTTCGCTGAAAAATCGCCCTACATTTTTATTGACCAAATCCTTTAAATGAAAATGTAAAGATTTCCACGTAAAATTGTACAGTTTTCCATGAAAATCTCTCAATTTTGCAAAGAGATCGTATGAATTGTTACGTTTAAATTGAAAACTGTGATTGAGTTAATATAAATATTATTATTATTATTAAGTCTAAAATATATTATGGAAAGAATGAAGTCACTATATTTTAAGGTTTCATTGCAAAACAAATACAATTTCTTAAATAAAATTGCAAATATTTCCGTGGAAAATTGCAATGTCTTCCGTGCATTTCCATATCAAATGGGAATGTCATTGCATCGTTTTTCAGCAGATTCCATGAAATATCCCTAAAGTTTCTGCACAAAATTACAAACGTTTCAAAAATGTCATTGACTTGCGTGTAAAATCTCATTTACTATTAAAATTGCAAAGTTTTTTTTTTATAGATTTCCATGTGAAATCTCAAAGTTTTGCAATTAAAATTTCAAAGGACCCTAACCTTTTACGAACAAACGAATATATTGCTATTGTTTTTTATGAGTTTTGTGCATTTTGGTATCTAAATTCGGACGCACTGTACTGATCTACAAGGTCGAAACCACAAGGCATAAAAATGGAAATATATTATACCTACTACTTATACCACAGATATATGTAATTATTTTCTATGTAAAATTGCAACTTTGTTCACATAAATCCTATAGTTTTTCATAGGAAATCTTCATTGTTCACATAAATCCTATAGTTTTCCATAGAAAATCTTCACATTTCCGGCACAAAATCACGTTTTCGTAGCATATTTTTTTTAATAAATAGGTTTGCATGTAAATTTTTAAATTTGTCTTGTAAAATTGTGACGTTTTTCATACAAATCTCATAGTTTTTCAGGAGCGATGCAAAATTAGTAAGTTTTCGCTGAAAAATCGCCCTACACTTTTATTGACCAAATCCTTCAAATGAAAATGTATAAATTTCTACGTCAAATTCTACAGTTTTCCATGAAAACATCTCAATTTTGCAAAGAGCCCAACATATTGTACACGAAATCATAAAAAAATTCCAACGAAACTTAAGATGTTCTTGTTTTCTATGTAAAATTGCAACGTAATTCATAGAACTCCCATAAGCTTGCCAATGAAAATGTAAAGATTTCCACGTAAAATTGTACAGTTTTCCATGAAAATCTCTCAATTTTTCACTCGTACCGGCACAGAAAATCATACGCAAAACTAGTAGCATAAAAATGGGAATATATTATACATACTACTTATACCACTGATATATGTAATTATTTTCTATGTAAAATTGCAACTTTGTTCACATAAATCCTATAATTTTTCATAGAAAATCTTCATTGTTCACATAAATCCTATAGTTTTCCATAGAAAATTTTCACATTTCCAGCACAAAATCACGTTTTCGTAGCATTATTTTTTTATAAAATAGATTTGCATGTAAATTTTTAAATTTGTCTTGCTAAATTGTGACTTTTTCGTACAAATCTCATAGTTTTTCAGGAGCGATGCAAAATTCGTAAGTTTTCGCTGAAAAATCGCCATACACTTTTCTTGACCTAATCCTTCAAATGAAAATGTATAAATTTCCACGTCAAATTCAACAGTTTTCCATGAAAACATCTCAATTTTGCAAAGAACCCAAAATATTGTACACGAAATCATAACATTTTTCCAACAAAACATATGCATTTAAAATGTTCTTGTTTTCTATGTAAATTTGCAACATAATTCATAGAAATCCCATAAGCGACGCAAAATTAGTAAGTTTTCGCTGAAAAATCGCCCTACACTTTTCTTGACCAAATCCTTCAAATGAAAATGTAATGATTTCCACGTAAAATTGTACAGTTTTCCATGAAAATCTCTCAATTTTGCAAAGAGCCCGTATGAATTGTTAGGTTTAAATTGAAAACTGTGATTGAATTAATATAAATATTATTATTATTAAGTCTAAAATATACTATGGAAAGAATGAAGTCACTATATTTTAAGGTTTTCATTGCAAAACAAATACAATTTCTTAAGTAAAATTGCAAATATTTCCGTGGAAAATTGCAATGTCTTCCGTGCATTTCCATATCAACTGGGAATGTCATTGCATCGTTTTTCAGCAGATTCCATGAAATATCCCTAAAGTTTCTGCACAAAATTACAAACGTTTCAAAAATGTCATTGACTTGCGTGTAAAATCTCATTTACTATTAAAATTGCAAAGTTTTTTTTTATATAGATTTCCATATGAAATCTCAAAGTTTTGCAATTAAAATTTCAAAGGACCCTAACCTTTTACGAACAAACGAATATATTGCTATTGTTTTTTATGAGTTTTGTGCATTTTGGTATCTAAATTCGGACGCACTGTACTGATCTACAAGGTCGAAACCACAAGGCATAAAAATGGAAATATAATATACATACTACTTATACCACAGATATATGTAATTATTTTCTATGTAAAATTGCAACTTTGTTCACATAAATCCTATAGTTTTTCATAGGAAATCTTCATTGTTCACATAAATCCTATAGTTTTCCATAGAAAATCTTCACATTTCCGGCACAAAATCACGTTTTCGTAGCATATTTTTTTTAATAAATAGGTTTGCATGTAAATTTTTAAATTTGTCTTGTAAAATTGTGACGTTTTTCATACAAATCTCATAGTTTTTCAGGAGCGTTGCAAAATTAGTAAGTTTTCGCTGAAAAATCGCCCTACACTTTTCTTGACCAAATCCTTCAAATGAAAATGTATAAATTTCCACGTCAAATTGTACAGTTTTCCATGAAAACATCTCAACTTTGCAAAGAGCCCTAAATATTGTACACGAAATCATAAAAATTATCCAACGAAACGTATGCATTTAAAATGTTCTGGTTTTCTATGTAAAATTGCAACGTAATTCATAGAAATCCCATAAGCGATGCAAAATTAGTAAGTTTTCGCTGAAAAATCGCCCTAGACTTTTCTTGACCAAATATTTCAAATGAAAATGTATAAACTTCCACGTCAAATTCTACAGTTTTCCATGAAAATCTCTCAATTTTGCAAAGAGCCTGTATGAATTGTTACGTTTAAATTGAAAACTGTGATTGAGTTTATATAAATATCATTATTATTATTAAGTCTAAAATATATTGAGGAAAGAATGAAGTCACTAAATTTAAGGTTTTCATTGCAAAACAAATACAATTTCTTAAGTAAAATTGCAAATATTTCCATGGAAAATTGCAATGCCTTCCGTGCATTTCCATATCAACTGGGAATGTCATCGCAACGTTTTTCAGCAGACTCCATGAAAGATCCCTAAAGTTTCTGCACAAAATTACAAACCTTTCAAAAATTTCATTGACTTGCGTGTAAAATCTCATTCACTGTTAAAATTGCAAAGTTTTAAAAAATTTCATAGATTTCCATGTAAAATCTCAAAGTTTTGCATAACCTTTTACGAACGAACGACTATATTGCTATTATTTTTTATGAGTTTTGTGCATTTTGATAACTAAATCCGGACGTACTGTAATAATAATAATAATAATAATAATAAAGAATATTTATTAGCAAAAAACGCTACATAATATACAAAATTTCAACAAAACAACAAAAGAAAACACACAAATAGCTGTACTGATCTACAAGGTCGAAACCAGCCTGCATTTGTCCATGGAGGCAGTGACCATATATTTTATTCATTATTAATACTATACATCAAATGTAGAAACATTAAATTAACGAAATTGTGCAAATTTTAAAAGTTTTGATTACAAAATCAAATACAGTTTGCAGATTTTGGTAAAATTGTACATATTTCCATGGAAACTCTCAAGTTTTCCATGCATTTCATCCCATCCATATACCAAATTACTTACTATTTATACTGAATATATTACATCGAACGACGAAACAATAAATTCACAAACTTTAGAAAATTTCAAAAGTTATCATTGCAAAATCAGATACAATTTTCCAGGTAAACGTGCACTTATTTCTATAGAAAATTACAAAGTTTTCCATGCATTTCCTTATTAAATTGCAAAGTTTTGCATGTAGATTGGGACGTTTTCCATGCAAATTCAAAGACAAAGCACCTAATTTTCTCCACAAAATTGCAAAGTTTTACAAAACTTCATGAATTTCCATGTAAAACCTCAAAGTTTTCCAATAAAATTGCCAATTTGGGATACTTGCCAATTTGGGCTCGATTAACTCGATTTTCTCACTAATTTAAGATACATCAAATTTACAGAGGAAGTATCTTCAGGCATATTGTATGCAGATCAGTCATCAAATTTTCAAAATATTCGTTAGATAAATTTTCAAGAATTTCAGTGACAGATAACCGATACTTGCCTATTCGGAAAGATAATAAATCGATTTTCTCACTTATTTCAAATGTCCTCTCTATCACATTTTCGGAGGAAGTATCTTCAAGCATACTGTCTGCAAATCTGTCATAATTTTTTTTAAATATTTGCTAGATACATTTTCAGAAATTTCCTTGACAGATATCCGATACTTGCCAATTTTGAAAGTTAATAACACGATTTTCTCACTTATTTAAGACGTGCTCTCTGTCAAATTTTCAGAGGAAGTATCTTCAGGCATATTGTATGCATATCAGGCATAACATTTTCAAAATATTCGCTTGATAATTTTTTTCAAGAATTTCAGTGACAGATAACCGATACTTGCCTATTTGAAACATTAATAACTCGATTTTCTCACTTATTTAAAATGTGCTCTCCATCAAATATTCAGAGGAAGTATCTTCGGGTATACTGTATGCAAATCTGGCATAAAATTTTCAAAATATCCATTAGATTAATTAATAGATAAAAAAAATCCAAACAAGATATGTCATACAAATAGCCAATTCTTATGGGTGGAAATGCAAACTCTAGAGGTAATTTGAAATATTCTTCTTGACATTTGACATACCAAAAAGTCATTCCACTAAACTGTGAAACTGAATTTGCAAAAGAGGAAAACAAACAAAAACTATTTTTTTCTTCAAACATCACAAACGGGACACTTTGTGTCCTTGGACACGCAAATTTAAAGATGTTGTTTATTTGTATCTTGAATTAAAGATGCAAATTTGCATAGATGTTGAGAAGTTATCAAATTTTAATAAAACTGAAGTTTCGATAATTGTTTTGAACGTTTAGTCGTTTTCATTTTATTTTATATTTTTGATTAATATTGCATAAAAGTTGAATTTAACTTAAAGTTAACTGCAAAGTTTACAAGATTAAAGTGTTATCCTTCACTGCACTCAGCAGTTCCTTGGTGAGAGATACCAATGGGCAAAATTGTTCAAACTAGTGCAAAAAAACAGGTATTTTACGTTCACCCTGAAATATCCATGGAGTATGGTTAATTTTTGTAATTTATGAGAAACTAAACGATTGTTTATTGTGAATCTACACCGTGTATAATAACATGGGTGCTTCAGTAGTTTTGCCAGTTTCGTGTTTACGACTTCTTGTTATTGTAAAAGCTATCCTCGCAGAATAATCAGATGTCTGTATGATATTGACTTTTCCACCTTAATGCAATTAAAGTTACATGCACTGATGGGTGCAGTGGTAGGTTAAATTCCACGCAGTGTAATTAGAGCAACAACGTGTGCAGATTCACTTGCATATAATGCTTAATGTGAGCTGCAATCAGTTAAGAAATAACGCTTCTTTTAGCAAACTATAAAATATAAAACTCGCATATTTATCTAAATTAGATATCATACTAAATTAAATACTGTAATTAATTCTGTAACGAACGTTGTTATGATCACGATTACTCAAAGTTGATAATTTTAATTCCTTGTTTCTTGCATGTTGCATTGAAATTATATTTCATATTCATAATTTATATCTTTTACTGCTTTCTATAGCATACAGTGCGAATAATTTACGTCTTTGGTAATGAATCTGTATTTATTATTGCACTCAATAATTCATGAAGAGTAATTTTAGTTGCATATTTATTTTTTCATTGCTCTTAATAACTGTTGGAGGCATATTTTCTATTCATTTTGTCGATGCTCTTATATTGCATTCTACTACATTTTCCAATGCCCTTATTGAATACAGAATTGAATACAGATTTGTATACAGAATTCGAATACAGAATTATATATTGAATACAGAATACATGAATCGTTGAATACAGATTTGATATAGAAACTGTAATCTAAACCATAAGAAGACATTGTTTTTTTTTTAATTATTAATGATTACTCAGCTTATTTATTTATTTTTTCTCTGTAGCTGAACTCGGAGCTCTTAAAGACTTTTACTTCTTCTGTATTTTGTTTCATTCGAAACTGGGAACTCTTAGCGACTTTTACCTTTTCTGTATTTTGTTTCGTTAGATTGTATATTAATATCTCCACATTAACTTTTAACGCCCTTCTTGACGTTTATTAACTTTGAAATTTAAATTTAAACAACAAAAGACATATATTCTTCTCATATTGCATTCAGTATGATTCAATTATATTTTTTCGTGCCGGTAATACAAACTTGAGTAAATTGAATGCATCGATGGCATTAAAAAATCTATGATACTGCAAATTTAAATAATCCTGCCGGCTGGTCGATCGCCATCTATACCAAGTCATAGCACAATTGCGGTCCTCGCCAGACGAAACGTGCAATTTGCAACTTTAATACAATAACTCGACTGTAATTGATGCGCGATTATGCAACGGAAACCCGCCTGCTTAATGTGTTATGCAACGGCAGAAGCTTGTATGTTTTTTACCGTTGTGATTATCGTTCATTTAAAACGCGGAATCACAATATCTACATCGACAGCGCATAATAAATTAACACTGTATAATTCATAGTTATTATCAGTATGATCTTTATACATCAGTAACGATATTACTGGTAATAATAAAATATCCCCGAGATAGGTGGGGCCTTAAGAAGACGGCAATATTTTACAAAAAAACGTACTGTTTTCACGAAAAGCGAGATAACTCGGGGAGTTGTGGGATTACGAGAATGGACGAGCGCTCAAAATATGCGCCATATACGGGGCTAAGTCCCCATAGAATAATTTGAAAATGTACTACTTGGCAGACCACCCAGATGGCAAAACGTAAAATCAATGATTTTCCGATCAAACCGACTAAAATAAAAATCAAAAAAATCGCGATTTTACGAGTTGCTCCAAATGACCTTAGAGGCACTCGCCTAGACTAATTGGACCCTCCCGATTCCAATGAGCACACATTCAGCCTCCTAGCCCCGGCAATTCTCGAGATATCCGCCCTCAAAGTTGGGAAATTTAAAAAAATAGCATAAAAGGGCTGTTAAAATTAAACTTCTAAACGCACGGTCCAAGCTCGATGCCGATAGTCTCATTCGATTCAGGGGAGTCATACGGTTCATACCAGACCACACTTGATATACTTACGACGACGTTTTAATTTTCGAAATTTTCGAAAATGTCGCGTTTTTTGCCTTCTCGATGAAATTCCATTTCGAGAACGCCTCAACCGTTTCGGACGCAATTTGGAGGGGTTATAGAGGGCCCAAATACAAGCACAATGAGCCTTAGTGGGCCCCCGTAGGCTATCACGTTTGTACAGGGGGGCCTTAAGAAGAGAGAAATATTTTTCAAAAAAACGTACTTTTTTCGCGAAAAGCGAGATAACTCGGGGAGTTGTGGGAATACGAGAATGAACGAGCGCTCAAAATATGCGCCATATACAGGGCTAAGTCCCCGTAGCATGATTTGAAAATGTGCTGCTTGGCAGACCACCTAGATGGCAAAACGAAAAATCGATGATTTTCCGATCAAATCGACTAAAATAAAAATCAGAAAAATCGCGATTTTTCGAGTTGCTCCAAACGACCTTAGAGACACATGCCTAGACTAATTGGACCCTCCCGATTCCAATGAGCACACATTCAGCCTCCTGGCCCCGGCGGTTCTCGAGATATCCGCCCTCAAAGTTGGGAAATTTTAAAAAATAGCATAAAAGGGCTATTAGAATTAAACTTCTAAACGCACGGTCCAATCTCGATGCCGATAGTCCCATTCGATTCAGGGGAGTCATACGGTTCATACCAGACCACACTTGATATACTTACGAAGACGTTTTAATTTGCGAAATTTTCGAAAATGTCGCGTTTTTTGCCATCTCGATGAAATTCCATTTCGAGAACGCCTCAACCGATTCGGACGAAATTTTGAGGGGTCATAGAGGGCTCAAATACAAGCACAATGAGCCATAGTGGGCCCCCGTAGGCGATCGCGTTTGTACATGAAATATTTGAGGTAGATGTCCAGATGGGGTAAATATTTGATGCACGTTTTAAGTATGTATGAAAATGGGCGGAGAAGTTCTCAAGAATTCTTATTGAAGTTACAACCTTGTATTCAAATTGCTTTAGGTGTGAGGTTGTTCTTTAGTAATGCATAGTATCTATTTTTGTTTCCATTTCCTCGTTACAACGCGCACTTGTTGGCTAATTTGCATTTTGTGTATATTGATGGGATTTGATGCTTCGGTTTGATTGTGCGTTTTGTACAGTGGCCTCGTGCATAATTTACTAATCGCTTCGTGTGGGCCACGTTAATCCCCCGATTGAGTTGCGCACTTCTGGGTTTGTTCGGCGGGTTGGTTTGAAATGTTGGAATCGCGTTTTGTTTGTTCATCCCCTGTGTTGCTCTTTAATTGGCGATGGAGGGTTGGATTTCTGCTGGGCGCGGCGGTATACTCCGGTACTTCGTACGGGGCATTTGTGTTTCTCTCTTTCTGCGTTTCTGTATAGGTGTGTGTATGTGTGTGTAGTTTCGGCGAGGAGGGCGCAGAACTGAGAGCCTAGGCAGGTAATTCGTATGAAGCTTATTTATTTGATCAATACCGGGGCCGCCCGCCGAGCAGCGCCAGACTCGCCGTCTGCCCTCGCCTAATCAATATACAAAAAAACACCACATAATTTACCTGGCCCATACCTGGCCAACCGTGAATCCGTACCGTTCCACAATATATTTACACACACACAGGCACACACATTCGGATTTATTTGTTTTTATTCCTTACGCTAATAAATATGTCCGGAGTATAAATACCCGCAGATAGCCCTGGCGCTCTAATAAATATTTCATAATTGTAATCGTAAACTTTAAAGATGCCAACGGACGAAAATATTTATTATCGAACCTCCGCGCGGATGCCCGGGCCGCGACCGTCCATCACCCCGCTTGACCAGTCCCAATTTACGGATCCGTTAATTAAAACGAATCTCCGTTTACCGATAACCGATCGACCTGCCCTAATGGCGACCAATGCCGCGTCGATAAATGATTCCGGAACCCAAGCAAATGTGAAAATAAACACGTATAATCCTCATATCCTATTTAAATAGGACAAATTACAACTTAATGCGCCACGCGAGGTGTAAATATGTACTGAACACGAAATAACAGGATTTACATACTAAACTATACACTTACCGCCACCTTTTATTGGATCAATTTGTAATTCACTAAAACCTAGAATATCGAGTGGCCTATTACTTATTACTTATTGACCGTCCGACTTTGGGCCCCCCTTGACGTTTCAATTCCGAATTTTCCGCTCGGTTGCCGAATTCGTAGCGCCAGGTGCGTTAAAACGGCCCCCATTTCGTGGCCAACGAGCCGTGCCCGTCGCGGCCCCCAGGAGATCAGGCCAATTTTACGATGCCCGATTGCATCAGTGATCGGCCCCTGTACCAAGACGTTAAAATCGCGGCCACAGATTTTATCGCGCCCATTAAAAAAAGGCGCAAAAGCTTCGAGATCGCGGTGTAGGGTTGCGTCCTCCGTATCCAGTTTCAGCCACTTCTCGGCCACACGGTGAAAAGACCCGTGCAAAATGAAGAGAGTCCCGACAACCTCATCTTCTGGAGCCGTTCGAGCGGACAGGGATCACGTTTTCGTCCCGAAGTGCGAATTTGTGTGTAACTATCTCCTTCCGTCAACTATGCTCCGTCTAACTAAAATCGACACCAGATTGAATAACCTATGGAATATTACCTCCTTTTTGAGTCGACACCAGAAGTCATTGGCATGCAAATTACTTTGTCAATCTTAACATTATTAACCACTACAATTTTTCGACAAAAATATTTCAACCCACCACCATATGGCAATGGGTTTTGGCGCATCTACTGTTATTCACGGGGTGCACCGCACCATATGTCACGGAAGTTATGTCTTCACTACAATTCAAAATGCAACATTAATTTTAATTATGTATTACTATAACGCTCATCACATAATACACAATAGAGCGATCAGGGCCGGAAATAGACTTAATAAGGCCCTAAGCTATTTGAGATATCGGACCATTATAAGTCCAGATATTACATGTCAGTGCCTAATATGATTTTTGGATCCCTAGACGGTTAATCTGAAATACAATTAAAAGGACTACAGAAATTTCAGTAATAGCTGACCCATACTTGTTAATGCAGAAAGTTAAGTGTTTGATTTTCTCCCTTATTTACTACAGACACTTTGTCAAAGTTTCAGGAGAATTAGTTTCAGGTGTACTGAACAAGAATTAAATATCAAATTTGCAAATAATAAATTTTCAGAAATTTCAGTAATATCTAACCCATACCTGTCAATACAGAAAGTGAAGTCTTTGATTTTCTTCCTTATTTAATACTGAAACTTTGCCAAATTTTTAGGAGAATTAGTTTCAGCTGTACTGTACTCGAATTTAATATGAAATTTGCAAATAATACATTTTCAGAAATTTCAGTAATAGGTAACCCATATAGTCGACCCAAAAATCTAAGAATATTACGACTTTGACTTTTAGGTATTTTATGGGGGTTTTATTTGGTGTTGCCATAAAATCAGCGCTTATACTGGCTTTGGGTCTTTATACAAGCCAGTATAAGCGCTGATTTTATGGCAACACCAAATAAAACCCCCATAAAATACTTAAAAGTCAAAGTCGTAATATTCTTAGATTTTTGGGTCGACTATACCAGTCAATACAGAAAGTTAAGTGTTTGATTTTCTTCCTTATTTAATACTGAAACTTTGTCAACTTTACAGTAGAATTAGTTTCCGGTGTACTGTATAGGAATCTAATATTAAATTTGCAAATAATAAATTTTCAGAAATTTCAGTAATAGCTAACCCATACTTGTTAATGCAGAAAGTTAAGTGTTTGATTTTCTTCCTTATTTAATACTCAAACTTTGCCAAATTTTTAGGAGAATTAGTTTCAGGTGTACTGTACACGACTCTAATATAAAATAGCAAATAATAAATTTTCAGAAATTTCAGTAATAGCTAACCCATACTTGTCAATGCAGTAAGTTAAGTGTTTGATTTTCTCCCTTATATAATACAGACATTTTGTCAAAGTTTTAGGGGAATTTGTTTTAGGTCTACTGTACACGAATTCATTATCAAATTTGCAAATAATAAATTTTCAGAAATTTCGGTAATAGCTAACCCATGTTTGTTAATGCAGAAAGTTAAGTGTTTGATTTTCTCCCGTATTTAATACAGACACTTTGTCAAAGTTTCAGGAGAATTAGTTTCAGGTGTACTGTACACTAATCTAATATCAAATTTGCAAATAATAAATTTTCAGATATTTCAGTAATATCTAACCCATACCAGTCAATACAGAAAGTTAAGTGTTTGACTTTCTTCCTTATTTAAGGGTAGGGTGATAGTGATATTTTAGCAGTTGTTTCTCAAAACTGGACCGATAATTAATTGCGATTTTTAAGTATTACATAATATACATGAACACTGACTGGTACATGTGAATTTTGTAATTTTATTGATAATACTTTCTAAGATATCGATGTCTTTACTAACACTTATGTTCCGGAAAAAATAATTATTTTAGAGACTCATTTTTTTTTATTATATGAAAATAGTGTTGTAGCTAAGTCATATCAAAATTCGGTAGTGATTGGACTAAAAATAATGTATTTATTTAATAATTAATGGACGACAGCATGACTGGTAGAGGACTAAAATCACAAAAATTGTGGTTTTTGTGTTATAACTCAAATTCTAATCGGACAAATTTGATCATCCATTTACCACACCTTGACAGTACACCCACGAATCCATTGCTATATTTCCGCGAAAATTTTGTCAAGCCATTTAAGAGAAACTTAGGAGTTTGTAATATGCATTTTTGCGATTATGACAAAGAGCTCTTAAGAAAGAGATGGAACATTGTGACAGGTTTAAGGCACCATTGTGGACAATGGGTGTTATTTTTATTGCACTGGGTTTAGTGATATAATAAATCACAGCAGTTTTATTTATCAGTTTGTGATTTCATGTGAAAAGGGAGCTCTATAATAACTGCACAATCGATGTGGTACACTTTTATATAAACATATGAACATGAAAATTATATTTTGATTAATTTAATTAATTCCGAGTAAGAGGGCGGGAAACTTACAACCTTTCTTTTCTGGTCCCACGATCAGGCTTGAAAGCGTCCTCACAAAACAAAAATCCCTTGTCCTGCTATGATGTACATAATATAACAGGGATTGATAAATATTACCTGTAAATATATCTAACTTTGAAATTCCAGAATGAACTTACATTATAATGATGCGTCTCACTCTTTCCTACGATATATCATGAATAAATCGTCCTATAAATTGCAGTAAATAAAATTCACATAAGTGTATCGTTAGATGCATTGTCAGGTCGTACCATCGTTATTACAAAATTCGAAGAAACTCGATGTTTTCGCAGCTACTAATGGAACGTAATCCGTACCGTAAATACCCTTCGCAGGTAAATACAGTCTAGGTCGGGGTGCAAATTTGACGCAGCAATTCAGTCACTAGTTTGTCTCGTTTGCATCTAGTTGTGCGTTGCGTATTTAGCTTAGAAACTGTTTCAACTTTTATATCGACTTTGCCTGCCCCTGGATTACGTTTCCCTCTCTATACCGACTTCGCCTGCCTTTGGATTTTGGATTTTTTATTTTTCGACCAACGCCTGCCCCTGGATTCGTATTTGAATTTTATTTTGGACTACTGGATTTTTGCAATATTTTTTACTACGCCTGCCCCCGGATTGGACTTAGAATTTGACCTCACCTGACTGGACTGCTTCAATACGATATTTTGACTTCGCCTGCCTCCGGATTGATTTCGCCGATTTCGTGATAGCAAATCTGCTTTTTCGAATTCTTAAAAATGCCGCGCAGTATTGCAAAAACAAATAAGCGCGGAAAGCAAGCGAAGGCCGCTAGAAAATGGCACGCAAGGAAACGTATTCTGAACAATATTTTGAATGCTAGTGACTACGTTCCCGAGGATGCTCATGTGGAATATTTTAACAAGTAAGTACATATTACTATAGTATTAATTAAACTATAAAAAGTGGGTGGGCGGATTAATGTAACAATAATTCTTATATGTCGATATTTTACATACTACTACATTGACAAATGAAGTATGAACAGTTTGTTCAGAATTGAACGAGCAAACTGAATATGTAAAAATACACAGAGTGTTTCATTTAAATTACAAAGTTGATGGCCAATTCCAATTAATAGATCACTCTACAATTAAAAAAATTGAAATCTGTAAATTTTGACAATAGCTATTTAAAAAATGTCAATATTTCAGTGCCCACTTAGAAACATCATATTTTAATTTTTTCAAATGGAACGACCAATATTTTATATCATATGGCTATTAGCAAGACAATTTACTACAAAAAAGAATTATGCAATCCTATACCTAGAGCAAATGGTTTTTGAGTTATTTCGAAATATGATTCCTCCCGGAATTTCTTCACAATAGAATACCTCCTATACCATTCGCACGTGCGCCATAGTAGCCTAGTGTCAATATTCATTGTTTCAAATCGGGCAGAATTCATTTCCAATGTGTGAATATTTTTTAACGCGAAAGAATCGAGATCAAAATGAATATGTATACAAATAAAAAAATTATGAATTTATTCGTCATACATAGACAGTGCGACAGAATTGATGAGAGAACTTGCAGAATTTTCAATGAAACTTATCCATACTTACAAATTACAAACAAAACAAAATTTAAAAAAAGAGTGAAATAAAATAATTTTCATATTTAATAATTAAATACAAGAACTGAAACAAAAATGAGCGACAAAAAATTATAATTGTTCGAAGTGATAACCATTAACATGTAAGCACTGTTCGGCATGTGCTGCGACATTCTCTGTTGTTGTCTCTGTCGTACTGGCCATGTATGACGAATAAATTAATTATTTCTTGTTTGTACACTCATTTCAATCTCAATTCTTTCGAGTTAAAAAAGAATGACACATTGGAAATTAATTTTGCCAGTTTTGAAACAATGAATAATAATACTTTTTTGTAGTAAATTGTCTTGCTAATAGCCATATGATATAAAATATTGGTCGTTCCATTTGAAAAAATTAAAATATGATGTTTCTAAGAGGGCACTGAAATATTGACATTTTTTAAATAGCTATTGTCAAAATTTACAGATTTCAATTTTTTTAATTGTAGAGGGATCTATTAGTTACAGTTCAAGATGCAGATCGTATTTCTATCTTATTCCTACTAGATGTTATAAGCATTTTTCAAAACGTCTTTTTGAGGTCAAACTTTGACAAATAAATTTTTAACTCAAAAACTATAAAAGGTAAGTGGACATAAGTTTATATGGGGATGCAGGCAATTGAACAGGGCATCGAAAAATATAATAATATACAGGATGTTCTATTTAAAATAACAAAGTTGGTAGCCATTTCCGGTAGAACAGGATGTGATAGAAAGTCGAAAATATTTTCTTTGAGGAGATTGTATTCAACCATGCAACGCTGATTTTTTTTTTAATTTTCCCTCCATCAGGTACCCATAAACTTTTAATGGCCGTTATTCGTGGCCCACACCCTGTATACATAATATTGGATGTAAGCAATCCACGTTTGGTGTGAATTTTTTCAAATCTTAATTTCACGAAGAACCCCTAATCTGTTAACTAACGAGTTGCGTGGGACACCCTGTATATAAATGCATATTTTGGTAGTGTATTACATCGAATGTTCAATTTTTCGGAATCTGAAAATTACAGCGAAAATATAGAAAAGCTATAGAAAATTTTATTGCGAACAAATCATTTTATATGAACAAATTGTTGAACTGAACTGTTTTTAAACAAGTGCCATTAAACCGCGAAAGTCGATAAAGTGTCAAGAGAAGATTACATTCTATGATAACTTTTTTATTTGATATATAATACAAGAAATAGTTAAAATAAAATTTATACAAAATGTTATTACCAACAAATGAATTTATGATTATTTGTTTATTTTATGTGTAGTTTACCATCACCGGAACCATTGAAACCGATGGAGGTGGAGGTGGAAGAAAATAATGGGACAAAACTGTATGGAACGCGAATAGTTGACATTAGCTACTTTCTGAGCCAATTTGAGAAAATTGTAAATCACAATAAAAGATGCATTTTTGGAAAAATGGTGATAAAAAATGAATTCAGAAATGGAATGACTTCGCATATAGGATATTTCTGCAATGCTTGTGAAACATCTGTATCGATTTCAACACATCCACCAGATTCCTCAATAAATAAAGATATTGTTTGGGGCCTTTCAAGTATCGGATGTGGCTATGATCAGGGAAATGAATTGTTGTCCATCATGGACACTCCGTTTATGGAAAAACAAACATTTAAAAAAAATGAGCAGAATCTTCACCAAGAGTGGGAGATATTATTAATGGAAGACATGAGGAAAAATGCGTTAAAAGAAAAAGAGCTTGCAATAGAAGCAAATGATATTGAAGACAACATTCCTTTTATTACCGTAATTGTAGATGGCGGATGGGCCCGACGTTCTTACGGCCACAGTTTTTCTTCGTTGTCAGGAGTTGCCTGCATAATAGGAAAACGGACAAAAAAATTAATTTACTTAGGAGTGAAAAATAAATTTTGCTATGTATGCAGCACAACAAAAAAAGAACATAGATGTTTCAAAAACCATTCCGGTACATCAACAAGCATGGAACAAGAAATAATAGTTAGCGGGTTTTCAGTTAGTGAACTAGAGTACGGTCTTCGGTACAAATATTTTATTGGTGATGGAGATAGCAGTGTATATTCCAAAATAAAGGAGAGGGTACCTTATGGTCGGTCAGTTATTAAACTGGAATGTGCCAATCATGTCACAAAATGTTTTACAAGTGGCTTGTACAAAATTATTAAAGACACCTGTAATGATAGAATAGCTCGCACAATCTTAAAGAAAAAGGTTACAACTTATTCTAAATACATTAGGTCAATTTTGTCGAAAAATAAATCAGTGGAGGATATTCAAAAGGCTGCCAGAAATTCGCCATTTCATATATTTGGAAATCACGCAAAATGTGAAAATTTGCAATGCAAGGCCAATTTACCTGCCCCAGATTTTGCCCCAGATTTTAACATGATAAAGGATTCTGTAGCATGGTCAAAGATTGGGGTTTTGATTGACAGAATATGTACGAAAGCGGATAGGCTTACGCATAATGTAACCACAAATCATGCGGAGCGTTTTATGGCCACTGTTGCAAAATTCACAGGAGGGAAAAGGTCCAATCTTATACAAAGAGGAGTATACCAAAATAGATGCGTGGGCGCGGATTTAAACTATAACAATTCGTATGATTTTCATAAATTATCAAGTATCAAAAATAAACAATTTTTAGAAAAATTTTGCATCAAAAGAAAAAATAAATTATCACAAAGTAAAAAATATTATACAAAACAAAACAAACAAGCGGACGAAGACGTGGATTATGGTTCTCAACCGGCAGAACCAGATATGCCCCAGCGTATTTTTGAGGGAAAAAAATACGAATTTTTATTGGCCATGGAAGAGGTCAACATCGAAGAAGTTGAAAAGGAAACTAGAGGACAGATAAAAAATATAAAGTGGTTTGAATGGAGGAAAAATAAAATTACAGCTTCAACGTTTGGACGGATTTGCAAGAGACGAAAAACTACACCAACCGACAATATATTAAAAGAATTATTTTTTAAAAATGAGTTGATACGAACGCCATCCACGGAATATGGCATTGAAAATGAATCAAAGGCAAATCAACAATTCAAAAAAATAAGTGGCAAGGAAGTATCAGAGTGCGGTTTTTATATATGTGAAAATTATAAATTTTTAGGTGCTAGCCCTGACGGGATAATAGATAATGAATGTTTAGTAGAAGTAAAATGTTTGTATAGCATTAGAGATAAAAAAATTAGAGATGCGTTAAATGAAAAAAACAATTTATGTGTTTTTGTAGATGAGCAAAATTGTATAAAATTAAAAAAGAATCATTCTTATATGTACCAAATACAAGGTCAGCTATATATATGTAAAAAAATTAAATGTTATCTTATTTTATACACAAATCTTGATACAGAAATTTTAGAAATTTATTTAGATAACAATTTTGTAGATAAAATGATCACGGAACTGTCAAACTTTTGGAATGACACTGCTCTTTCGGAATTGATTGATTCCAGAATACAGCGGAATTTGAAAACTCGTTAATAAAACATGTATAACTTTAATATTTTTTATTTTTGAAATTTGAAAACCTTACAAATATAAACTTCGACACCCAATTATAAGTATAAAGTTTAAAACATGGGACCTTCCAAACGTATTACTTATGATTTTTGTGCTATTTCGGAAAGAGATACGAGATTCGAAATGTTTTGTTTTAATCTTGCAAAGCGTGCACACGCGCCTCAATTACGTAATTATTTAAGATATGCGTATAACCAAATAAATAAATTGTTTTTAAATTCGATGACTTGTGCCCTTTTCACAAATTCATATTCAATTTTATTATTGACATAAATATGAAGAGCAAGAAAAATTAAGCTGATTCGCGGTCGCCGCCTTCGGTCGACGGTACGTGCGCGCGAATACATTGCATAATACGATGCTGTGGCCCTGACTACCTACATTTTGCATACAGAAGAATACCTTTTTTTGGTACAGTGGAAAATGAGTGACGGTAGGTAGCCAATGAACTGTCCCCCTGCAATAAACATTAAGTATTTTATTGACTACCATAATCTTTATTAGGCCGAGAGATGATTTATTACTCGACTGGTGTTATTTTCAGGCGACCGTTTCGAACAATGCCTATGGCGTTCTCTGTGCGGCCGACTCCGACACTATTGGGTACTACCCTGCCGTTAATACTGAAACTTAGCCAAATTTTTAGGAGAATTAGTTTCAGGTGTACTGTACACGAATTTAATATCAAAGTTGCAAATAATACGTTTTCATAAATTTCAGTAATAGCTAACCCATACTTGTTAATGCAGAAAGTTAAGTATTTGATTTTCTCCGTTATATAATACAGACACTTTGTCAAAGTTTCAGGAGAATTAGTTTCAGGTGTACTGTACACGAATTTATTATCAAATTTGCAAGTAATAAATTTTCAGAAATTTCAGTAATAGCTAACCCATACTTGTCAATACAGAAATTTAAGTGTTTGATTTTCTCCCTTATTTAATACAGACACTTTGTCAAAGTTTCAGGAGAATTCGTTTCTGGTGTACTGTACACGAATTTATTATCAAATATGCAAGTAATAAATTTTCAGAAATTTCAGTAATAACTAACCCATACCAGTCAATGCAGAAAGTTAAGTGTTTTATTTTCTCCCTTATTTAATACTGAAACTTCCCCAAATTTTTAGGAGAATTAATTTCAGGTGTACTGTACACGAATCTAATATCAAATTTGCAAGTAATAAATTTTCAGAAATTTCAGTAATAGCTAACCCATACTTGTTAATACAGAAAGTTAAGTGTTTGAATTTCTTCCTTATTTAATACTGAAACTTTGCCACATTTTTAGGAGAATTAGTTTCAGGTTTACTGTACACGAATTTAATATCAAATTTGCAAATAATGAATTTTCAGAAATTTCAGTAATACCTAACCCATACCAGTCAATGCAGAAAGTTAAGTGTTCGATTTTCTTCCTTATTTAATACTAAAACTTTGCCAATTTTTTAGGAGAATTAGTTTCAGGTGTACTGTACACGAATTTAATATCAAATTTGCAAATAATAAATTTTCAGAAATTTCAGTAATAGCAAACCCATACCAGTCAATACAGAAAGTTAAGTCTTTGATTTTCTTCCTTATTTAATACTGAAACATTGCCAAATTTTTAGGAGAATTAGTTTCAGGTGTACTGTACACGAATTTAATATCAAATTTGCAAATAATAAATTTTCAGAAATTTCAGTAATAGCTAACCCATACCAGTCAATACAGAAAGTTAAGTGTTTGATTTTCTTCCTTATTTAATACTGAAACTTTGCCAAATTTTTAGGAGAATTAGTTTCAGGTGTACTATACAAGAACCTAATATCAAATTTGCAAGTAATAAATTTTCAGAAATTTCAGTAATATCTAACCCATACCAGTCAATACAGAAAGTTAAGTGTTTGATTTTGTACTTTATTTATTACAGACACTTTGTCAAAGTTTCACGAGAATTAGTTTCAGTTGTACTGTACACGAATCTAATATCAAATTTGCAAGTAATAAATTTTCAGAAATTTCAGTAATAGCTAACCCATACTTGTTAATGCGGAAAGTTAAGTGTTTGATTTTCTCCCTTATTTAATACTGAAACTTTGCCAAATTTTCAGGAGAATTAGTTTCAGGTGTACTGTATACGAATCTAATATCAAATTTGCAAATACTAAATTTTCAGAATTTCAGTAATAGCTAACCCATACCAGTCAATACAGAAAGTTAAGTGTTTCATTTTCTCCCTTATTTAATACAGACACTTTGTCAAAGTTTGAGGAGAATTAGTTTCAGGTGTACTGTACACGAATCTAAGATCAAATTTGCAAATAATAAAATTTCAGAAATTTCAGTAATAGCTAACCCATACTTGTTAATGCAGAAAGTTAAGTATTTGATTTTCTTCCTTATTTAATACTGAAAATTTTCCAAAATTTTAAGAGAATTAGTTTCAGGTGTAGTGTACACGAATTTAATATCAAATTTGCAAATAATAAATTCTTAGAAATTTCAGTAATAGCTAACCCATACCAGTCAATGCAGAAAGTTAAGTGTTTGATTTTCTTCCTTATTTAATACTGAAACTTTTCCAAATTTTTAGGAGAATTAGTTTCAGGTGTACTGTACATGAATTTAATATCAAAGTTGCAAATAATAAATTTTCAGAATTTTGAGTAATAGCTAACCCATACTAGTCAATACAGAAAGTTAAGTGTTTGATTTTCTTCCATATTTAATACTGAAACTTTGCCAAATTTTCAGGAGAATTAGTTTCAGGTGTACTGTATACGAATCTAATATCAAATTTGCAAATACTAAATTTTCAGAATTTCAGTAATAGCTAACCCATACCAGTCAATACAGAAAGTTAAGTGTTTCATTTTCTCCCTTATTTAATACAGACACTTTGTCAAAGTTTGAGGAGAATTAGTTTCAGGTGTACTGTACACGAATCTAAGATCAAATTTGCAAATAATAAAATTTCAGAAATTTCAGTAATAGCTAACCCATACTTGTTAATGCAGAAAGTTAAGTATTTGATTTTCTTCCTTATTTAATACTGAAAATTTTCCAAAATTTTAAGAGAATTAGTTTCAGGTGTAGTGTACACGAATTTAATATCAAATTTGCAAATAATAAATTTTCAGAAATTTCAGTAATTGCTAACCCATACTTGTTAATGCAGAAAGATAAGTGTTTGATTTTCTCCCTTATTTAATACAGATACTTTGTCAAAGTTTCAGGAGAATGAGTTTCAGGTGTACTGTGCACGAATTTAATATCAAATTTGCAAATAATAAATTTTCAGAAATTTCAGTAATTGCTAACCCATACTTGTTAATGCAGAAAGATAAGTGTTTGATTTTCTCCCTTATTTAATACTGATACTTTGTCAAAGTTTCAGGAGAATGAGTTTCAGGTGTACTGTGCACGAATTTAATATCAAATTTGCAAATAATAAATTTTCAGAAATTTCAGTAATAGCTAACCCATACCAGTCAATACAGAAAGTTAAGTGTTTGATTTTCTTCCTTATTTAATACTGAAACTTTGCCAAATTTTCAGGAGAATTAGTTTCAGGTGTTCTGTACACGAATTTAATATCAACCTAAATTTCTAACGACCATCACTTCCAACATTTGTAAATACCATCACCTAAGTAAGGTTCTAACGATTTTGTTTTTACCCAACTCCTCGCAGATGTAACGGAACACAAACATTTGTTCGATATTTGATGAAGCACCGAAAGGAAGACGTCATCATACATAGGACATTAGTGATAATGCGCTCGTGTGTGTTTATAAATGAGCGGCGTGTGTTGGACGTGGGGCGGGATGGCTTCATCACAAAGGCCCCGCCGTTCCATCAAAGTGGCTCGCTCGCACGACTCACGATGATGCTGCAACTTGTCACGTTATTGAATAAAGGTTAATGGGGCCGTGATTGAACCTGACAGGTGCTATTAATACGGTCGGTCGCGCCCCTAGTTGCGTCCGTCACGTGCCCCCTGACAAACAAGGATTAGAGAACGGGTGCATGGAACCCCCTTCGTACGCAGAAAAAAAAATGAAGCATAAACATTAGCTTTTTAGGAAATAATTTTATATTTGTACTGTGATAAAATACGACATTTTGGCGACAAATAAAAATCACCCCCCTGATACGTTTTACTTGCATTTACAGGTATGTAGTATCTTGAGCATACTCACATCACAATTGCCTATTTGAATCATAAAAAATTTCAAACTTTTTGAATGAACCTATTCAAAGTGTTAATCGTTTTTAAGCCCCAAAATGATATTTTGGGAGTTCTTAAAAATTTTTTTTTATAGTTTTCAACTTATTGTCTTTCCGAATGGCTGCATATAATGTGTATAAGGATGTATGTGTTCATGTGTTGATGTATGTAATATATGTATGTATGTGTGTGTAGTGTGTATGAACAGTGACAAATATTAAGTACTTTTTATCACAACTGGATATTGAGTGGATGGTACCGTACTCGAGGCATAATTATTCACCGACGGGCACCATCCAAACGCACCGGTGCGGTGCTCAGACACACCAACTTTATTACCACGGGTACGCCCGCGAGATTTATGGGACTGCGGGGTCCGAACCCCGCGTCGACGTTTCGAGCCGCGGACGTCCCTTGTTCGGAATGCGCGCGTATTTGTTAACAAACTAATAACGCGCTACCAGTAACAAGACAGGCCGCCCAATAAATAATCCGGAGCACAATAATAATTCGAGCCCTCGTTGAAATAATGTATTCCGGGGCCGAAAGGACCGCTCCGCCATAACTCATATCGTCGGTTTTATTTTATGAAGTACGAGCGTTCTTCGCGTGTGCAAGAGAGAGCGGCCGGGCTTCTTCTCAAGAGGCGCGCTCCCATTCCGAATGTAAATAATACAGCCGGATCGTCGCAGGGTGCAAATTTATTAAAGACGACGAAACGAGTGAAATAAATATGTTTTGATTTCGTAGCAACTATTTTTTCGATTCCTCGAAGTCCTACTTTCTGGACCTGACTCCTGAAATTCGTATAGATACGAGGTCATTTAGGTCTGCTATTAAAACTCGAGGACTTCGAGGACTTCGAGGACTCGAAAAAATAGTTGCTACGAAATCAAAACATATTTATTTCACTCGTTTCGTCGTCTTTAATAAATTTGCACCCTGCGACGATCGAGTCTGGTCTAGAAAGTACAACCTTTAGAAAAACCGATTCCTTTATATAGTAAATGTTTACATTGTAAAATGTCAACAGAGGGTACCGCCAATATAATTTATGAGGCCTAACGCTCGAAACTTTACGCTCCGAGAGGCACCAGGCATGTTAGATGCAGGACCGGGCAGATAATATTTGGTACCCTCGAGAAAATTATTCACACATTTAATTTTTTTATTTCAGCAGGTTATTTTTATCGGCATGATAGTTAAGCGAGTGTTCCCATTGAACTGAACTGTGTTGACGTTATACCGACTATTATGTTCAATGATTATTATAGCCTAATGCAGCTAATAAAGTAACGTGACAATTTTATTGTTTGTGCTTTTATGCATATTTTCAACTTTTAAGCTTATAATTGCTTTAATGCATTTTTTGCGCATATTTCCTTATTTTTTGTGCTTATTTGCTTGTTTCTCAATTTTATAGCATATTATTTATATTAGCTAGCAATATATTTTGTTGCACATTATTGTAATGAGAATTCAGTATTAATATTACTCCGTTACGTCTAGAGTGCTTGGTTATCACAAAATCATCAACAAAACGAGCGTGCGTACGTAATATCTGGTAAACAAAGCTTGATTATTTCGGGGATTACCCTATTTTTACGTGCACAGAACGCATCTGGGGCAAGTGTGCTATCAATTCAGTCCAATTCATCTCACTCTTCAGTGCGTTGTGCTTGTGCCTTGTGTGTATTACGTGTTTATAAGTTTTCTTGTATAAAATGCCGAAAGTAAAACCTTCCGCCGATGAATGGATACGTGCACATTCTGAATTAAAATATTAGAACGGCAAATTAATTTGCAGTGCTTGTATCAAACCGGTAAGTTTTATTTTGCGTTGCTATTGGCCTAGGTACAAGCATGTATTCTGTTAAAGATTAACTGCAAGACAAAATTAAACATAACACAACATATCAAAAACTGGAAAATTAAAAAAAACACAAATCTGTAAGCAGTATCCTGAGTACCCAGCAAACTATTTCCGAGTCTTTTGCGAGTTCTTCTACACAGAATGAAAATGATTTATGCAATACGATGGTATCTTCTAACACCCCGTTAAAAAAACTAGATAATAGTATGTTTAAATCTTTTATACAAAAATACACCATTCCTGCCGAATCAACCATTCGCAAAAACTATGTCGAGCAAGTATATAAACACACTATTGAGGAAATAAAAAAGATAATTGGCAACAATTGGTTGTGTGTAGACAAAACTACTGATTCATGTGGTCGGTACATCGCCCATTTAATGATTGGAATACTAAACGAAGACTCCACCAATGCATTTTTAATTAGTTCCAAGCAGTTAGAAAAAACAAATTGCCAAATTCGTTCACGATGGATTAACACTTTTTTTTTTGCCAAACCCCGTACCAACTGATAAATTATTATTGATGCTTTCTGATGCCGCTGCATATATGTTGAAGGCATATTCTAATTTAAAAGTATTTTATGAGCAATTAATGCACCTGTTTGGCACATGTTTTTAATCGAGTTGCTGAAACGAGTATACTGCAATTTCCTCTGATCAATGATTTGATCAAAACCGGGAAGAAAATTTCCTAAAAGTTCCACTGAGGGTTGAAATGTTTAGGGAAACAATTCATATGTACCTCTTCCTCCGGCACCGATTATAACTATACCTTTTCAAGTTCAAATTGAGACCAATCAAGTTCAAATTGAGCCCAATCAAGGTCAAATTGATACCAATCAATTTCAAATTGAAACTAAACAAAATCAAGGTTACACTAAACAATATCACGTTGAGAGTAAACAAATAACATTGATATTGTTTAGTGTCAACTTGATTTTGTTTAGTCTCAATTTGAAATTGATAGGTCTCAATTTGAAATTGATTGGTCTCAATTTGAAATTGATTGGTATCAATTTGAACTTGATTGGTCTCAATTTGAAATTGATTGGTCTCAATTTGAACTTGATTGGTCTCAATTTGAACTTGAAAAGGTATAGATGAGGTACGTGGCCAGATGTTGCCTGCTATTATGCCGACCATTTCGATTCATTTAAGGAGCTTGTGTTAGAGTTTCCCGAAAACGTGTCAGAGGCAATTAAAGAATGCCACAAAGTTCTTAAAGATGGGAGGGTTGTACAAAATTTAGCATTCCTAAAAACCAACTACAGTTTCGTAAGCAAAGCGATTGATAAACTCCAAGCAAAGGACACAACTTTGGTAGATGCGGTTCAAATAGTTGAAGATTTTAGGAAAGACGTCTTAAACGTACGGGGATCTATAGGAGAGATTATTAAAAATAAATGTGATGCAGTTTTGTCAAAAAATGAAGGGTTTGGCGAGTTACAAAAAATAGCAACAGTTTTAAAAGGAGATTTCGTGGAAGATTTGCTGATAAATATTACAATTGTTCCCAAATTTAAATATGCACCGATTACAAGTGTGGATGTGGAGATAAGCTGTTCACACTTAAAAAATGTGCTCAGTGATAGGAGAATGGGATTTTCCATTGAAAATTTAGATAAACATTTAATTATTAGTTCATTTAAAAATGAGCAGTAATCATTATGTGTTATTAATTATTATTGTTATTAATATTAATCACCAAAATCAATGTTATTAAAATATTACTTTTATCTACCTACAGTGCGTTCTTGTTAATAAAATTATAGTTTTTTTGTTTTTCTGTATTTTCATAAAAAATAAAATATGCATCTTTTTTCTGCGTTTTTGTGCTTATTCTAATCTTTATGCTATTTTATATGCTTAGATTTTTATGCATTTTTAAGCGCTTATTTTTTAATTTTTTATGCTTATAAATCCGCGCTTTGGATATTAATATTGGCGGCGGAGGAGGCGCAAGGTATCGATCCGGGGCGGCTTTCGGCGGCGGCCGGACCGCGGGAAAATCCGGGGCGCCCATCGATCGCCGCCCGGAGCGCGAATTTCCGCCCCCGGACTCTCTCAATCGGTAAAAGCTCCGTACTTTCCAAAGCCTATTTTCGCGTCCCTCTCTCTCGCGCGCGCTATCGGCGCTCATCTCTAGACATTTTTCATGGTCGCTGCCCGAATGGTTTCAGTAGAGCATATCAACACGCCGATAACGCTAATTAGCCGGTAATTACACATTGTTATACTCCTCTCCGTACACGGTATGGATGCGTACGTGTATTCTATTAGCTAAATATTGGAATAACTCCAGTGGCCGCGAACTAATTTGCTAGTTATTGCGATAATTCTTCGGAACCCGTCATGCTGCAGCGGTCGTGCTCTAATTTCATTTCTTCGTTGCAGTGGTGATGCACAAAGATAAGGAGGACGGCGGAGGACTGCACAGGCCGCGCGACCTCACCGCCTTCGACCACACACCACTTGACGGCGAGATGTTCCTTCAGGTACGTACAACATCAACCAACCTCATCCAATCCACCATGAAAACTAATCTTCCATCAAACCAAACATCAGTTATGAAAATTTTACCATCGTTCATCCCAACTCCCAGTATAGCATATCACCTAACGAACAATTGCTGAGATATTTAGTAGATATGGTAGTACACACATTTTTACTCCTATTATGAGTAGTGTTACAACCCAGAAAAAGTTCGGTCAAGAAGTTGGAAAAATTTATGAAAGACTTGGAAAAATTTATGGAAAAGTTGGAAATGTTGGAAAAGTAAGAAATATTGGATTTGAGATTCCCCTAAGTCGCATTGTGAATTTCGTATTAACAACACCAGATATAGTTTTTTACAAATGCCTTCAACTAGGGTCGATAGCCACACAGGAGAGTATATGGCAACAATTATATCTACAGTAATTGACGAAATTGGCCCGAAAAGTTTTTATCATATGTAACAAATAATGCAAGCAATATTAAAGGGCTTGGCTACTATTTTTTTTTGTGACGTCTTGGAGTCCCACCTCCAAGCCATTAGGCTTGGCTACGACCTCCCAACCCTGGCATAACCCGTACGAGCCTTATGGTCAATAAGGTCAGGAAAGGGTTCAATGATATATAATGGTTCAATGGTCAGGATTATATATTTATATTTTTACTTGGCAATCACTACCTTCCTAAGGGAATTGACTGGAATTGACTGGATTTTTTTTCTATTGTTTAAAGCTAATAAATGAATAATGCCTACGGGGAGTGAGATATTATAATTTGATAGGTCGTTCATCAGGGTTTTTCGTGGTAATAAATATTTTTGATATGAAAAAATTACGTGGTTTAGTGTCCCTTCACCCTCACTGCATTCGCATTGGGGATTTGGGACTATCCTTATTTTAGATAGATGGTTGGCTACTACTTGCAGACAAATATGTCCATATGTCGTTTTACGGCTGTATTGCCAATTCTCTAACCTCCTTATTGAAGACATAATAAAGTTGGATAATGTTCTCTGTTTAAAAAATCAAGCAGGAAGAATTGTCACACAAAATTAAAGGTCACATTCTAGCAGCTCACTTTGCAAACATTCAAAATGAAAAAAAAAGTTTACTTTTAAGTTGCCAGTGAAAACAAGGTGGGCATCAGTGGTACGCTGCTTTAACAGTTTAATCAGGAACATGTATTGTCTGCAAACTTTGGCGTTGAATTAACTAGTTGTCAAGTATCTTCAAAAAGATACGAAAACAATGCTATTGGATGATGATATCTTTTGGATATTTAGTGTATTTAAATAATTAAAAATTTCAATAGAAATACAAATAACTGTTAAATATAAATCAATTACTAGGCATATCAATGGTTATTGGAGATCAATTGAAGTATAATAAAGGGTCAGGTACAAGGTGCCCAACAAATACGTGCCCAAGGTACCGAACGAATACAATTAACAGTCAAGTAAAAATCAGTCTGTAACCAAAGGAAACTTGTTTGGGATACAATTAACTGTTAAGTACCAGTCAATTGATAGATGGACAATTTTTGAGCTATTCGAAGGATGAATAACTATTGTCGAGAAAAGCTACACCTTCGTCTTCCAGCATCTCACATTCAGCTCTAGAGAAACGAGGAATTCCAGAATTTTTTATGGCCCTGGTTTGATCTTTTTCGAATCAAGACCTGAAGAATGGCTCATTGCTGTCATGACGGTCTTAATTCTCTGTGCAATACCCAGATCGCCACTTGAAGCTGCAGTTCCATGCGAGACAGCATCGTTGGTGTATCTGGAACTGGTGCACTGCATATTGTCATCAACATCAAAATCGCTCAGATCAGGCTCGTCAGTTTCAACACTCGCGAGCAAGAATGTTCAATTTTAGGTTTGCTTGTATTGTACTTATGACAAAAAATTTGGCCATCGTTTTCGTCTTGTCCTGCTGTGATCATGACAAATTGACCGTTTCTGTTCCTCAGACAGTGCAAGGGAACTTTCACAAACTCTTGAGGATTCCCTACCACCTACCAGGTGTTGTTGTGGGCGAGAAAGATGTGGATTGTCCCTAAAAATTTGGCATCTTCTTGGATTTGCTTGTATTCATCGTACGCTGTGTTTACTACAAGGAGAAAAACGTCGGATTGCGAGAGACTAATTAAAACAACACTAACTGATTATGCCAGATGATCGGAGCAAGTAATATTGAAATGTGGTAATAATTTGACCACGTTATTTCGTCGATAAGACTTGAAAACACCAGAAAACCCATTGGAAAATGGATAACCAAAATCAAAGAAGACAAGCCAAATGCTTAATTTAATCCCAAAATATTTGCCTGAAGCCAATTTTTGAGGAAGAGGTACCTGAATGACCTACAAGCAATGCGGAACAAAAAACAATTATTATTTGTATAACATTTTCTGTAATCGATGAAGCATACGTAGTTGACATATCTGCACCGTTGAAATAAAACCTTTGTTGCGAAAAGAGCCTCTCTTATTCCTAAATCGTCTAGAAATTAGAATTGAGTGCGGGATATATGTGTATGTTTGTATAACATACATAATTAAATTCTAAATTTAATGCCATTAGTTCCCGAAATATTTGCAAACCTAAAGCCAATTTTCGAGGAAAAGGTACCTAAGTGACCTATAAGCAATGCAGAAGAAAATAAAATTATGGATTTGCTTTCTGATCGTAAAGACTTCTGTTTACATAAATTTCATCTTGCGGCAAACATCCTGCATCCACGTTATCAGTGGCATAGTTTGTCACCTGAGGAACATGTTAATGAACTTGAGTTCTTCAGTAACATTGCAAAGCACATGAATGATATGGATGATGGAGAAGTAATAACCGACTTTGCAAAATACAAAGCAAAATATGGACTGTGGGGAAAGAATTTGTTTGGAAATGTGCTCACAAAGTGAATCTTATTGTCTGGTGAAATGGCATGTGTTCTACATCCGCTCTGTCTACAGTTGCTTCTGCTATTTTGTCAATGGCTACCGCTACCGAGAGAAGTTTTAGTGCATATAGCCGAATTCATAATAAAAATAGAAATCGTTTAACAACCGTAAGAACTGGATTTTTTTTTTATATCGGCCATAATTTGAAGCTGCTTACAAACGATACCACACAAAAAGGGGAACACCACTAATAATGATCACGGTTCCAAGACACTCTTACACAATATTGATCAAGATCCATCTGAGTCAAGTAGCTTTGATCTGCCTGTGGCCGTGCCTAGGAAACGGTTCACAAGATCAAAATCGCATGTTCCTGCTAAACGAAGCAAACCAACTTTAGGAGAGGAAAACGAAGAACATAGTTCAACTGATGAAGAATATACTTCACGTACTGATAGCGATACGAAATATTTGTATCATAATGATACAAAATTTCTGTTGATAGTGGCCCATCTAATCACTCCGACTACAATTAATTAAAAACTTATCGTATCTTTAAAAATTTGTTGTTTAAAACTGATTTGCCTTTATACAAGGTGTCCCTTTAATGCGTTTAAAGCCGAATTTTATTAAAACAAACATGATAATTTTAAAGAAGACTGCTACCTGGAGCTTTGAAGGCATTAAAAGGGTACCCTGTATAAATAAAAATGTTGAATTATGTTCAATGTTTATGCGTATGTACATGATTTGCATCTCAATATTTACAACTGATACAATAAAACTCAACTATTCCAACTTTTCCGAACTTACCCAACTTTTCCAGAAAAGTTGGCCGAAAATTTCAACAATTTCAACTTTTCGTGAAAAGTTGCAACACTAAGTATGAGAGATAACAGTAAATTTTGAAAACAATTCCTCCACAAAAGCAAACTATGATTAACTCATTTCTTTCATAAATATTGATGTTTTTAATGATACTGAAGGTAACAACTAGAAGCTTCACAAGAAATATACAATACCAAACTATTATTAACGGTGTATTTCGTAGTTTTGGCCCAACAGAAAATAACTAATGAGAACAAATATTCTAGAAATCCAATATTTATCAACCCAAAAATAAGAGTCAAAACACCATTTTCGCATTTTTTTTCAGTTTTTTTGCGAAAAAGGTGTTCTGACTCCTATTTAAAGATTATTTCACAAGCTCCAAAATATTTGATCAATTATGAGGGATAATTCTCATTCAAAAATGCTGCATTGTTTGAAGTAAGCTTTGTGATGAAAGTTTGTCGTAATGCACATCAAATACCACCCGAACTTTTGCTGTTTCATTTCATCCAGTGCCATAAACTTGAAACCTTGTGAACCCTCGTGAACACACATCTACATGACTCCGTGCCCTTGCATTAGGTGTAACAACTGCACTAAATCCATTCCTGGCGACATCCACGTGGAGATCCTATCGAGACCCACTTTGCACCTCCTTCCCTTATCACCGATTCCGTGCGCCGCTGGGCGAAGTTAAAGTGGCGTTATATTGCAGGCATTAAACGGGTTCCTAATGATCCTAACATGCGAGGGCGAAGTGTTTTTCGCCACGCACAGCATAGAAGGCTACCTGGGATTCCATCAGGTGCGTACGCCCCCGCCCGCCGCCCCCCGCGAAACACAAACTAATCTGCTCATCGCGTTTTCGCAGTCGGACATTGTCCACCAGTCCGTCTACGAGCTGGTCCACTCGGAGGACCGGGAGGAGCTCCAGAGGCAGCTCATGTGGAACTCCTTCCTGCCCCCGGAGTCCGCCAACATCGGCCTCCAGGACGTGCTGCTGGGCGACAACTGCCACATGCTCGAACGCAGCTTCACCGTGCGCTTCCGCTGTCTGCTGGACAACACTTCCGGGTTCTTGGTACGGTGGCGTTTGTCTAGTCCCCAGAGGGCCCCAAGTCATTTCTTGTTTGCTTGCAGCGCTTGGACATCAGGGGCAGAGTCAAGGTGCTGCACGGGCAGAACAGGAAATCTGAAGAACCTCCGTTGGCCCTCTTCGCCATCTGCACACCTTTCGGACCGCCCTCGCTGCTAGAGATACCACAGAAGGAAGTCATGTTCAAAAGCAAGCACAAGCTGGACCTGGCGCTCGTCTCCATGGATCAAAGGTAATAAAACCATAAGTTCAAAATTCTACAGAATTCTAAGAATTCTCGAATTCTCGAACCATATTCGAGAAGAACCTCGAGGCGAGTCTTTAAATTGCTCCCTTCTTTTGGGTCTAAACCAGTGGTCTATTGGTAAAATAAAAATTGGTGTGAGCAAAAAAATAGTCCGCGACTTTCCATAAGCACCTTCCTGAAAGTTTTTCGGAGATCATCTTATTTTAAGCAAACCATTGTTTTCCTTGTAAGTTTTTTATTTTATTTTTTATTCTTACTATACAAAATATTAACAAACACAAAAATAAGAAATTCGAGAAAAGATAAAAATAAGAATCTTAAAGATATTAATATTTTTATGTAGTACACTACAAAAACTCCCAAATAGGATCACACACAATTTCATCATTTGCCCCTGCTCTTTTAGTTTGCTGGTCAGTAGCGGATCGATGAGAACGCAACCAGGTTTTTACGTATAAAATTGGATTCAAAAATTCCAAGGGTGGTCCATGAAGTTTTATAACAATAAATTTGCAACATT
Source organism: Othius punctulatus (assembly GCA_951805005.1). Lineage (NCBI taxonomy): Eukaryota > Metazoa > Arthropoda > Insecta > Coleoptera > Staphylinidae > Othius > Othius punctulatus. The sequence goes on from OX638143.1 coordinate 22,522,000, forward strand.
ATCAATTAAAATGCGTGATATTCTTTCCGTTACAATTAAATTCATGCTACTGAAACCACGCTCGCATTCTGAAGAACTGCAAGCTATAATTTTAGAAAAAAAAAAATTACGTTTCCAAATCGTATCAAAAATGTTACGACCACCACAAGCCAAGTAATCTCTAAAGGCATTTAAAATTTTCCCCAAAGGTAAATTAAAGCGTTGGCAGAGAGATTCTACTTCGTTTTCTCCAAATTCCATATTTATTTCAGATGACCATTCGGTTGGTTCAAGAATTCGCAATTCTTTAACAATATCGGAACTGTCGGAAGTCAAAATTCCGTCTGAACCTGAACAATTTGCAGATGTAGTGTTTAGCCTATTCCTCATACTATTAATAATACTAATTAAGAATTGATTTCTGTGAATCAATTTTGCCACTTTATTATCTGTCAACTAAATAGAAGATGATTGCATTATTTCACAAGCAGAAACTGCTTCCAACGACTTCTTTCCTTTCTGGGGATCTTTTAAATATTCTAAATAAGTGATTGTGTGGCGATCAATTTGTCTGCATATACTATTGAAGATTCTCTTTTTTGCAATGCTTCTGATAGAATAGATAGCTCGAATAGAACATCATACATTAAGGCCAAATCTTGAATAACTTGTTTCGATGACATTCTTTTATATAATCCATTGAACATGGATTGTTTCATTTTAGTGCGGTTGTCTTTACTCGCATTTTCGAAATGATGACATAAAGATGAGCAATTCTGTCGAACTGCTAATACAGTCCTAAAGGAGTTGGCCACCCATCTGACGTTAAATATGCGTCCAATACGTTTAATTTCTACACCGAGAGCAGTTGCACATGTTTCAATATCTCTTTGATTTTTTAGAAATTGACTATATAAGGAGTATAACTTGTCCATAAATATTTGAAAATGATTAACCCCATTAACCTCAGAAATAGCATCTCATACCGACAATTCGAGCCTATGGTTTAGAGTCTAAACCATAGGCTCGGTTTAGAGTCTAAACCATAGTCTAAACCATAGGTATTGTCTAAACTTTAGACAGTGCCATCTAATTAGATTCGGATATTTCTGTGTTAGTCTTGTTCCTACTCCAGATTTTCTTCCTAACATAACACTGGCCCCATCGCTTGTAAATGAAATTAAATAGTGTTTTAAATAACTATCATCAAAACCATTTTTTTTCCAAACATTTTAAGAGAACCTCTGTTATGGTGTTATCTGTTTGATCCTGTAATTCAATTAATTCAAGAAACAAGAAATGAGGATCTTTCATTTTATCGGTTTTGCATTTTAAATAAATAATAAGACCAGACTTTTTACTTAAAGAGGTTATTTCATCTATGACAATCGATAAGTTTCCTTGAACTTTTACTATTTGTTGATAAATTTTTGATTTCATTTGAATTCCTATATGATCAATTATTTATTTCTGTAGCACTGAATCTAGATGGTAATCCGTGAGCCATTCATTTCTTGAAGTTTTAATAAATCAAAATGATCAGAATATGGACGATCAGTTTAGCAATATAATAAGCAGTTCTAAAAACCTTACCGGTGCTACAAATTTCAGAATCTTTGAACTTATCTACAATAATTTCAAGCTTTTGCTTGTCTGCTTCTTTTAAGATTCTCTCGGCTGTTGTATGTGATAAACTTTTACAATGTTTGTAAATTTTTTTTTTCGCAAAGGAATTAGTTGTGCGGCTTAATCTTTTCCATAAGCTGATACCTGAGTGCCTATCCATTCTTTTGAGATGCTTACTCCCTGCGTCAATTTATCAATGGGGATTCTGATTCTTTTTGAACATTTTCTGTTGATATTGATGGAATATCCAATTGTTTTTCCTTAGTTTCCTGCACTTGCATAATTTTCTTATGAAATTAAAAAAATGACTACTAAAAAAAGTACCGGAACGCGTTCCGTTTATGAAAAAACGTGCCGGAACGTCGTTCCGAACTAGGTAAGTCATTTTTTTGCAATTTGGAGATATGTAGTTACAAATGAGTAATTATTTAATTGGTGACTCCTCCTTACTAATAACTACAACAAAAATGTTTAAATAAGCTTGTAAAAAATACCTGCTAAAGAATCGGCAAAACTGTTCTTGCCGATTTCTACGAAACTTGAAAATTGGAGTTACCTAGTTCTTGCATTAAAAATACGATATGTAGAAACGTATACTGGTAGTTCAACCCTAACAACTAACTTTTCTTCCCTGTAAATAATTATTTAAGAGTAAAAGTACAAGAGTAAACCAATATTTAGAAACAAAGAAAATTAAATAGAAACTTTAAAATTTCAAAATAAAGTTGTATCACTTTTCTTGCAAGAATGCATTGTTTCTCTTTTTTTTCTTTTTATAGCAGTGCAATTTTCAAAAATTCTTGTTAAAGTCATAATTTTTCACTCACAGTTGTGATACTTTCTTGTATATATTCCTTCTACCATATATAATACAGGTTTGTTTGTGCAGGGTGTCTAATACAGTTTTTTTACATATGTACCAATTTTGCCCATCCCTTTTTGTTTTTCGCCATTGTTCTTGCAGGGTGTCTAATACAGGTTTTTTTTACATATGTACAAATTTCGCCCACTCCTTTTTGTTTTTGGCCATTGTTCTTGCCTCTGCCCATGATTTTCCTCTGTTTTTCAGAATCTCGTTTATGGAGTTGTTCCATGTTTGTCTTGGTCTTCCTCTGCTTCTTCGTTTCCCAGGTCTGGCTTCCCATATTCTCTTAACTGGCCTTGTGTGTCTCATCCTTTGTAGATGGCCCCACCAGCTCAGTTTTTCTCATCCTTTGTAGATGGCCCCACCAGCTCAGTTTTCTTCTTGCCATAAATTCCTCTAACGATTCTACTTCCAACTCTTCTCTGATTTAGATGTTTCTGATTTTGACCCTCCTTGTAACGCCTCTTACTCTTCTGAGGTATTTCATTTCAGTTGCTTGTAATTTGCTCTTTTCTTTCTTGGTCAGTGTCCATGATTCGCAGCCATATGTTAATATCGGTCTTAAAACCGATTTGAATACTTTTATTTTTCTCTGACGGGATATTTCGTATTTATTTATGAACATCTTGTTCAGCGCGTAGTAAGTTTTCATTGTCTTTTCTATTCTGATCTTTATCTCCGTTTCTTGCTTGCCATCCTTATTTATTTCTACTCCCAGATATCTCATGGTTTCTACTTGTCCTATGTTTGTGTTGTCTATTCTCTTATTTATTTCTACTCCCAGATATCTCATGATTTCCACTTGTTCTATGTTTGTGTTGTCTATTCTAATGTTTATTTTTGTAGGTTCCCCGATTACCATTACTTTTGTTTTGTTTATATTCATCTTCATACCATATTCTTTTAGTACCTTATTCCATATGTTTAGGCTGTATTGTAGATCGTCTTCCCCCTTCGCTATTACTATTACATCATCCGCGAATGCACCTTCTGAGATTTCCACTCACTGCATATTTTCGGATCCAATCAGTAATTTTTTGGTTTTCTGAGTGCATTTTTTTAACATCTCGTCCATGTAAACGATGAACAATGTTTGGCTCAAGCCTCCCCCTTGCCTTAATCCTTGTTTCGTTTTGAACGGTTCTGAACGGAATGTTTATATTCATCTTCATACCATATTCTTTTAGTACCTTATTCCATATGTTTAGGCTGTATTGTAGATCGTCTTCCCCTTTCGCTATTATTATTTCATCATCCGCGAATGCACCTTCCGAGATTTCCACTCTCTGCATATTTTTGTATCCAATCAGTATTTTTTTTGTTTTTTGAGTGCGTTTTTTTAACATTTCGTCCATGTAGTCGATGAACAATGTTGGGCTCAAGAATCCCCCTTGCCTTAATCATACTTTCGTTTTGAACGGTTCTGATTTCTGATTACCATGTATTATCACGTTTGTGTTGTAGATTTGTTTAGTTATTCTGATTTGTTTGGGGTTGGCTCCTCGTTCTTTTAGTATATCCCACAGCTTTTCTCTGTTCACCAAGTCAAAAGCTTTTTCCATATCTATAAAATCCAAGTAGTTGATCCTGATTTCTGATTACCATGTATTATTACGTTTGTGTTTGTGTTGTAGATTTGTTTAGTTATTCTGATTAGTTTGGGGTTGGCTCTTCGTTCGTTAAGTATATCCCACAGCTTTTCATCAAGTCAAAAGCTTTTTCCATATCTATAAAATCCAAGTAGTTGATCCTGATTTCTGATTACCATGTATTATCACGTTTATGTTTGTGTTGTAGATTTGTTTAGTTATTCTGATTAGTTTGGGGTTGACTCCTAGTTCTTTAAGTATATCCCACAGCTGTTCTCTGTTCACCAAGTCAAAGGATTTTTCCATATCTATAAAATCCAAGTAGTTGATCCTGATTTCTGATTACCATGTATTATCACGTTTTTGTATGTGTTGTAGATTTATTTAGTTATTCTGATTAGTTTGGGGTTTACTCCTCGTTCTTTAAGTATATCCCACAGCTTTTCTCTGTTCACCAAGTCAAAGGCTTTTTCCATATCTATAAAACCCAAGTAGACGTATTTGTTTGTATTTTTGATTTCTCTATTATTTGCTGAATCGTGAAAATGTGATCTTGCGGGCTGTGTCCCTTTCTGAAGCCACTTTGTGATTCATCTAATGTTGGTTCTATCTTTGTTCTTAGTTTTTTGTCTAGGATTTGTTCATACATTTTCATAGTTGTGTTTAGTAATGTTATTCCCCAGTAGTTTTGGCACTCTTTTCTGTCCCTTTTTTTATATACTGGAACTATTTGTGCAGTTTGCCAGTCTTTTGGAATTTGTTCTTTTTGCCACACTGACTTGTACAGTTTCAAAAGTAGTTTCGATCCTTTCTTCCCTATATTATTTATCATTTCAGCCGTGATTTTGTCCGATCCGGGTGCTTTTCCATTTTTCATTTTCTTTATTACCTCTTTTAGTTCTTCCATAGTTATTTCTTCATTTGATTTTTCCTCGTGTCTGGTTGTTTCCTCGTCCTCTGATGTTTCTCCAACCGTGTCCGTGCCCAAAAGCTCTTCAAAGTACTCTTTCCACCTTTCCATAATGTCTTTTCCATCTGTTATTTGCTTTCCTTCTCTTTATTTATTTGTCTGTTGTTGATATTCTTTATCATTTCAGCCGTGATTTTGTCCGATCCTGGTGCTTTTCCATTTTCATTTTCTTTATTACCTCCCTTAAGTTTTTCCATAGTTATTTCTTCATTTGATTTTTCCTCGTGTCTGATTGTTTCCTCGTCCTCTGATGTTTCTCCAACCGTGTCCGTGCGCAAAAGCTCTTCAAAATACTCTTTCCCCCTTTCCACAATTTCTTTTCCATCTGTTATTTGCTTTCCTTCTCTGTTCTTTATTTGTCTGGTGTCGAATCTCTTCTCATTTCGGCAATTTTTGAGTACTCTATAGAAGAGTTTCTGGTACCCTTTACGATCCTGTCCTTTTTTTTGCCAAACACTTTCCATGTTTCCTTCTTTGATTGTATTATTAATTCCTTGACTTCTCTTATTTTTTCTTTGTATTTATTATAGCTGCCTTCTGTCTTTTGTGATAGGTAGTCTTTCCACGCTTTTTTCTTTTCTGTAACGTCTTTTTTGATTTCCTCCATAAACCATGCAGTTTACTTTTTGTTATTGCTACTTTTGTTTGTGCCCCAAATTGTTTTCGCTGTGTCTAGTATAAGATTTTTTAAATACTTACACTTCTCTTCTTTCTTGTAATGATGCGATATTTCTATTTCTCATACTACATTTTAACTATTCAAATGGAACTTTTAGAAACTTTATAATTTCAAAATGAAGCTGTATTACCTTTCATGCAAGAATTCGTTGCTTCTTCTTTTCTTTTTATCCTAGTGCAATTTCAAAATGCTTAGGCAAACTATTGTAATTTCCTTAATCACAGGATTTTTATGCTTTAATTTCTGATTTAGATATATTTTAAAACTCATATTTTTTTACTCACAGTTGTAAAATGTTCTTCTATTGACGCGATATTTCGATTTCACTTTTCGTCCTGGCCAATTTTTGTATTAAAGAACATATTTAACTAAAAGTTGTGTGATTTTTTTGCATTGATGCCACCAATTATTTTACAGTTTTACATGCAGTTTTTTGATACGCTCCTGGTCCTGATCAATGTTTTACAACATAATTCGGAATTTCGTGTGTGCCCGTGATTAGCCCTGTGACTGCTGAATACTTTATGCATCCATTCATCATATTATATTCATTAGTTCGCTTAATACGCCCAGAAAGCAAAATTGAATTGTGCACTGCCTCGACTAATAGCCACACATAATTACAACGTGCGATTTGAGCGGACCGGTAATTACCGCAATATGTAAACCTAATTTGCAGTTATATTACTCATTACGGTAGCTTTTCCACGGTATGATTTATTTTCTCCGTTAACGGGAGCTTCATAAACATGTCGAGAAAAACAATTTACTTTATCCTATTGCAATTCGTTAGTTGGATGGTATTTACTAAAGCAATTTCGATGTATAGCACTAAATGGTATTATTATTCGTCTCATGTACAGGCGAGTCAAAACAATTTTAAAAAAACGTAAACACTGCCAATTTTGGATAAATACTAATATTGATGGTACATTTTATCAACTAGAAGAATAGAATAGGTTGAAAATTGCAATAAACCATGGTATTTATATGGATGGTAAATTTTATCAGCAAGAAGATTAGAGAAGATAATAAACTATGCGATTCTTGCAAGTGCAAAAAGAGACTTAAAAATTATGATGCATGTTATGTTCAAAAATAATAAACATTTTAAGAACTATTCAAATTTTACTTCTTTGTAATTCGATTAAAAATTTAAATTATTTAATTTATTTTCTTTTTTACTGCTCTAATTTAATTCTTGCAAGTGCAGAAAGAGACCTAATAATTAATAAGACCTAAAAGACCTAATAAGTGCATTTTATATTCAAAAATAATAAGCGTTTTAAGAACTATTCAAATTTTACTAAAATGGCAGAAAAACTTTTAAAGTTTATGAACAAGAAATAATTAGGTATTCATAATTTCCTAAATGCAGATATGTATTCACTTCAGTTACTATTATACCCATGTTTGGTGTTGCTCTTAGCCGTTATTCTAATCAATCATACTTAGCGCTTTAGATCAAGATGAATTTGGCCCGCATAAAACTGTTTCTATTACCACCATTTATCTTTTCAGGGGGAAGATGTTACTTGGGTATTCTGATTCAGCACTCTATACCTTTTCAAGTTCAAATTGAGACCAATCAACTTCAAATTGAGAGCAATCAATTTCAAATTGAGACAAATCAAGTTCGAATTGATACCAATCAATTTCAAATTGAGACCAATCAATTTCAAATTGAGACTAAACAAAATCAATTTGACACTAAACAATATCAAGTTATCATAATAAATTTGATTTGTTTACTATCAACTTGATATTGTTTAGTGTCAACTTGATGTTGTTTAGTCTCAATTTGAAATTGATTGGTATCAATTTGAACTTGATTGGCCTCAATTTGAAATTGATTGGTATCAATTTGAACTTGATTAGCCTCAATTTGAAATTGATTGGTCTCAATTTGAACTTGAAAAGGTATAGATCAAGTTGAATTTGACCCTCATAAAACTGTTTCTATTACCACCATTTATCTTTTCAGGGGGAACAGGGGGAAGATGTTACTTGGGTATTCTGATTTGGTGCTTTAGATCAAGTTGAATTTGGCCCTCATAAAACTGTTTCTATTACCACCATTTATCTTTTCAGGGGGAAGATGTTACTTGGGTATTCTGATTCCGAACTGGCGAACATGGGAGGGTACGATCTGGTGCACTACGACGACCTGGCGTATGTGGCAAGTGCTCACCAAGAACGTGAGTACATAACCACTCCAGTTTTAACATGGTAATCATACTTATTTATTTTACATTGCAGTTTTGAAAACTGGAGCGTCAGGGATGATTGCGTACAGGTTCCAGACCAAAGATGGGCAGTGGCAGTGGTTGCAGACCAGCTCACGACTAGTGTACAAAAACTCCAAACCAGACTTCGTCATCAGTACCCACAGGCCTTTAATGTAAGTGTGAGAATCAATAAGAATATTAAACGATGGATGAAGAAATTTCACGTTATTCGGCTCACGGTTTCTCTTGATGCTCGAATATTCATTACTTCCTGCATCCATCAACAATTGTCTATAAAGCTTATTTTAATGAAGTTTCTTTCAACTCGTAATTCATTGCGATAGGTACTTCAAACATATTTTTTCTATGCATTTGTCTAACAATTTTCTATTCGATGGAGTCTTCAACTTATAACTTTTTTCCGGTATTGCTGTAAAAGTTATTCTTATTTTTACGAATACAGTGATGAAATCACTGGTTCATTGGCCAACGCCTCTGCAGAAAAAAACTGCAACAAAACACAAGAGATCGTAGTCTAGACCCGCTGCTTCACTTCATTGGTTCAAAATTAAAAAATTATGTATAGTGTTTTCACTTGAAATTGAAAATGTACCTGCAATGAGGGTTTATTATGGTCAAGGTTTCTCCATTGTATGGCGTGCTGTGGCCGGCTCTGGACTCTGTTCTCTTCCCATTACCCGTAATAAAATTCCGTTCGCACAATGAAGCGCAATAAACACCCTTCGTAGGTAGATTTTCAATTTCAAGTAAAAACGCTATACTGTACCTTTGATTGTTGGTTCAAAATGAAAGTCGTACTATACCTTTGCTTCGTGGAGATTCATGCGTATATACGATATAAGTTACAATATCACATTTTATTGGAATTTATGTGTATAAAAAACGATATTCATGGATAGTATTCTACCAATTTAAACTGGACAACTGGTAATATCACTCGAAGGCACAAAATTGTGTAAATTTGATTGCTTACTTGAGGATGTATTCAGCATACACTCGTATATCTTCATTTTCGATCAGTATTGTACTCCGACGTTTGCGTAATCACCTAATTACTGTATTTATTTTTTATGTAATTAATCCATTATTATTAAAACAATGTCAACAGCCGTTTTCTTGACATAATACTGGATTCCCGGTATTATAGGCCAATAATTAAGTGAACAATGGCTGGATATAGCGTTTAATTGCTATTTTCACAGCGCAACACACAACAAAAGCTACAAAACTGTTACGTCTATGCGTTCTTGCAAACCCATTAGAATCTTCGGAGAAGTTATTAATTGCATTGTGACTAAAGGCTCTGAGTGATCAATAGTCGTGGGTTCGATTTTGTTTGCCCAAGGTAATATTAAAATTAACAATTTTCCTCTGTTGCTCCGACTAATCAATTGTGTTAGTTACGATTCTCGCTGACATCAATGTTTGAATTTTATTTAATTTTTCTTCGAATATACAGTGGGGGACATACTGTATATGGTTTCAGGACAAGCGAAAAATCTTATTCCTTTGAAGTTTTGGCGTAAAATAAAACAAACAAAAGTTTTTCGTCTTGTAAACTCAATCCGGGGACATACTGTATATCGTCGGCTTACAAGTGAAATCTTCTTCTTCTTGGCGTGCTTCATCCGTTCCGGATATTAGCGATCATCATCACGATCTTCACTTTGTCCACTGCACTGCGAAAAAGTTGCAGCGATGTCATGCCAAACCACTGGCGTAGATTTTTAAGCCATGAAATTCGGCGTCTTCTCGGGCCTCTTCTTCCCATCACCTTTCCTTCCAGAATCAGTTGGAGTATTCTGTACCTATCACTATGCCTCATTACGTGCCCGAGATACTCCAATTTCCCAATCTTCACAGCGGCCAATACCTCCCGTTCCTTGCCCATTCTCTGCAGAACCTCCTCATTACTAATGTGTTCTTTCCATGAGATATTTAGGATACGACGATATGCCCATAGTTCGAAGGCCTCCAGTTTTTTCTCTGTATCCTTTGATAGAGTCCAGGATTCGACGCCGTACATTAGTGTTGAGAAAACGTAGCAGCGCAACATTCTGATCTTTAGTTGCAGGCTCAAGTCAGAGCTGTTGAAAATATTTCTCATCTGGATAAATGCCGCTCTTGCTTTTTCTATCCTGCATTTGATTTCTACGGAGTGATCCCAGAGTTTATTCACGCATGTACCCAGATATGTGTATTTGTCCACTTGGTCAATGGTTTTGTTGTTGAGAAGTATCGTCCGCTGTGATGTATTATCTTTACTGACAAGCATGTATTTGGTCTTTTTGAGATTGAGATCGATTCCGTACTTCTCGCTGACTGCTTTGATCTTATGCATCATCAACTGAAGTCCTTGAGCTGTACTCGCCAATGTTACAGAGTCGTCCGCATACCTTATGTTGTTAATTATCTCGCCGTTGATCGATATTCCTTCCTCTACTCCATCCAGCGCCTCCTTAAATATTTCTTCTGAGTATATATTAAATAGGGTTGGCGATAGCACACAACCCTGCCTCACACCTCTGCGAATTTGAATATTTCCCGTGGTTTGGTCTTCCACTCGTACTTCTGCCGTCTGTTGCCAGTAGAGATTTGCTATTATGCGAATGTTTTTGTCGTCAGCACCGGTGGTCTTGAGTATGTTAAGCAATTCTTCATGTTTTACTCGATCGAACGCTTTGCTGAAATCTATAAAGCACAAGTGTACATCGCAGTTAACATCTCTGCATCTCTGGATTAATACATTAAGCGCAAATAGTGCCTCCCTGGTACCCAACGCATTCCTGAAGCCAAATTGTGTTTCTTCCATATGGTCTTCGCATTGTCGGTATATACGGCGATGTATAATTTTGAGAAATATCTTAAGGGCGTGACTCATTATGCTTATAGTACGATATTCGTCGCATTGCTTTGATGTTGGTTTTTTCGGAACAGTAACAAACGTGGATTTGAGCCATTCTTCGGGTATATTTCCGGTATCATATACTGCATTGTATAGTTGAGTAAGCTTATTTATGGCATTTTCGTTAAAAAGTTTGATTATTTCTGCCGGGATTTTATCTGGGCCTACCGCTTTGCCATTTTTTGCTGTGTTTATCGCATTTCTAACCTTCTCCTTTGTTATTTGAGGTCCAGTGTGAGCGTTCTTCATACCATGATCCTCTGGACGAGCATCTTCAAAAAGCTTGTGGATATAGTCTTTCCACATTGATATTTTCTCTGTGGTGTCCTTAATTTCATTTCCGCTTTTGTCAACAAGTCTTCCTTGTCCTCTTTTCCTTCCAGTACCCGCGGCCTCCTTTATCTTACGATGCATATTGAAGTGATCATGTTTACTTTGTAGTTCTTCTATTTCTAGACATTCAGCTCTCTTCAGTTCTTCCTTAGCGAACAAGTGAAATCACTTAAGTAAAAAACTACAAAATGTGAGAAACTGGAATTAAAGTTCTATATTCTGCTGCTACCTTTCCTACTCAGTCATTTAATGAGTTAAGAATTTGGAAGTTCGGCTACAGAGCCTGAAATTTCTTACAATTTAGTAAACCATCAAAATAAAGCATAACTAAAAACAGCCAAAAATTGACTTAGTGTATTTCACTTGTACGCCGACGATATTTTCTGTGGCATACTCGGATACACGATAATGCTGATGCTCTTAAAATAACCGATAAAAACGAAATATTTCTGGAAGTCACTTTGATAGAGAGGATTAAGCAGCAGCGGTATTACATTTATCTAGGTTTGAAGATTGCTTTAGATAAAATGGATGCTCCCATTCGTATATTCTAATTATATTGCAATTGTAATTTTATTATTCAAACCTGGTTCTTTGGTTGGGGAGGGAATAAGTTGTAATGCTGAAAGTTTTGGGAAATATAAGAATGAAGGTTTTGGCGAAGACGAAATAATCAAGTTACACAAAGATTAAGTTTCCCGTCTTCTTAATCTTGCAGTCCTCTTTTGAGGGTTCTAGATTCTGGATTGAGTTTGGAGGGTTACCTACTAGTCAGAGTGACTCGTTAGACATTAGGAAAGGTTGGATAGCGTCATGAGTATTGCTAAGGTGTTGGCGGTTGCTACTCAGAATTGTTCAATTACGATGAAGACATATGTCTAAACTGAGAAATCTTTGCAAATGGTTTGGCTTTAGCAGTAATTGAATGATTGCTTTAGATAAAATGGATGTTCCCATTCGCCTATTCTAATTATATTGCAATTGTAATTTTATTGTTCAAACCTGGTTCTTTGGTTGGGGAGGGAATAAGTTGTAATGCTGAAAATTTTGGGAAATATAAGAATAAAGGTTTTGGCGAAGACGAAATAATCAAGTTACACAAAGATGAAGTTTCCCTTCTTCTTAATCTTCCAGTCCTCTTTTGAGGGTTTCAGATTCTGGATTGAGTTTGGAGGGTTACCTACTAGTCAGAGTGACTTGTTAGACATTAGGAGAGGTTGGATAGCGTCATAAGTATTGTTAAGGTGTTGGCGGTTGTTACTCAGAATTGTTCAATTGTACAATGGTTTGGCTTTAGCAGTAATTGAATGATTCTCTTCGCCGATGCTCAAGCTTTATCAGCTTGCACTGTATAGGCAACTAGTTTCAATGTTCGGATTAGTAGGTTTTAAAAGTGGTGGTGTATGAGGGATTGCTCTTTGTATTTATTCTTGTTTTGTGTTTAGGGAGGAGGAAGGTCGCGACCTTTTGGGCAAACGTACGATGGACTTCAAAGTGAGCTATCTGGACGCAGGTCTTCCTAACAGTTACTTCTCCGAGTCGGACCAATTGATACCGAACCCCACGTCCGTAACACAGCACAACCTGTCGTCGACGCCGTCCAGGGTGAACAGAAGGTACAAGACCCAGCTGCGGGACTTCCTCTCGACCTGCAGGACGAAGCGCAAGCTGTCGCATGGGGGCTCCAGCGGCCAGGTGACGCCCCCGGCGAATTCAGGGGTGGCGGCGTCCGTAGTGAGCCCCATGCCCACCGTGGACTACATCTCCAGCGACGCCGCCTACAACATGTACACCTCGCCGTACCCTCCGACGGCGCCTGACCACTCGCTCACCTCCTACATGAGCCACTCGAATTTCCAGCATGGCCTTTACCCTACGCCGACGGCCCTCGACAACCGCTACCTGGCCACCACGGAGAACCTGTTCCACCAGTACAGACCTTTGAGCACATACTACCCCGACTACCACCACTCGCCGGCGGCGAGCCCCTACGTTAGCAACGGCTTCCTGGACATGTCGTCGCGAGCCGCCGTGCCCACCTACGACCCGGCGGCCACCACGAGCAGCCACCACGCCACGTACAGGACGGCGGTGATGCCTGTGGAGGAGAAGCTCTACCCCTGCCAGCAGGTGGTCGAGCCCCAGGCCACCAAGTACCCTTACGTGGACAGCTCGCGCGGCTACGTGGTGGCCAACTCCACCAAGTGCCTGGACGTCTCCTGGCCGTACTCGGTGAGCCCTTCCTCGGGGATCATCCAGCCCGTCCAGGTGATGAGCACGCAGATCGACCTGAAGGCGTGCAAGGCGAAGTCGATAGACGCAATGTCGCACACCTCGTCACCGGTCAATTCCGGCCTGCTCACCCCTAAGATGGAGGAGATCAAGGCAGACACCTCCATGATGCAAAGTGAGAGCCCCATCTCGGCACACCACCAGCAGCAGCCGGTGCCGGTGCAGCACTTCTCGCCGGTGACGACGGCGACGGAGATGCCCAGGCAGACTGTGCTGATGTGGGGCTCCAACCACACGCAGCATCACCACTCCCCCATACACCGGTCCCCCCAGAACATAGACTACGCGCCCCCCGTTTCAGAGGGTTGCGATGCTCTCAAGAGTCTAGCGGAGATCAGCAATCCGGACATGTGCAAGTGGAACGGCGAGACCAAGCAGGAGCCGGTGGTCGGCCAGGGAGGCGACCCCGACAGCCCGCACCAGCACCATCCAAACCATCACAACCACCACAACTCCAGAGTGGTAATGGTTCTATGATGAACGTGCTCTTTGCTGGTCACCAGCAAAACCAATCTGTACATAGCTATAAATACTTCAATTAAAATGGCACACATTTCAAAACAAACCAACAAAAATAATAATAATAATAAAATCACAAAGTATAAATCTTCCTGCATTGCATTATGATTTCGTTGATTTGGTTAAAAACGTCGATGTCTTCGAACTTAGCGGATTATTAATTGATAATTAATTAGTTCTTGTGAAGTGATCATTGTATATTTAAGAATACTCATAATTAAATTCAATTTCCTCCTAAGAGATCCCCCCGACCCCCCTTTTTAACATGTGTTTCATGCGCTTCAAGTGATCCTTAGTGTTTATTTATTTTTTTATGAAACGCTGCAGTGAAACAAACATATGCTAGTCATTGAGAGAGGAAGAAGAGGGTTAAAGCGTTGTATATGTTGTACATTATTAATTTATAAATCAGAAGATTAATAGCGTTTGTTGTTAATTGGAACAGACCATTCCTTCACTAACATAAATTCCAAGCGAGTTACTACCCCATTAGGTAATTTTCGATTAACTGTTAGGTATATTTTCTACATGTTTACAGGTTTTTTCATTCGATTCTCAACTAAATTTAGGCAAACTAACTCAACCAACTCGTATTTTCCTATACGTACATTCCATCGGTCGAATTATCCTGCACTTTGGTCATCACCTAACTCAGCTTTTTCAGGTTTTTTCAAAAAACGAAATGGATACCTTTTTGGTGAAAATCTCTACGAATCGGAGATCAGTTTTTGATTCTCGGTTATGAAAATGACAAAAACGTCGCCCGAAAGCAGGGCACGGTACCTTGTAAAATACATCTAATAAGAAAAATGTATTACCTATTATGTACTATGTATGAGAAATGTATAAAAATAAAATATTCGATTCATTATTTTCAGTATACCTCGCAAATCCACAAAACCATTAAATACATTTTAAACTAAATCTGCCACTTTAGCACTTCATCATAAATAATGAATACTACTAACATCCTGTAAGTCCTGTAATGTAAATCCTTACATTAAAAACCTAAGTCTGTTTACTCGTATTAAATACTTTAATTACATTCTAAATTATGAAATCACTATTCTATTCTACTACTATTCCTATTTTTTTTTCTTCTAATAAAGTACACATTTGACACTCTTGAAGACACAAAATCATTAAATACATTTTTAACTTAATCTGCAACTTTAGCACTTGGTCATAAATAATGAATACTACTGACATCCTGTAAGTCCTGTAATGTAAATCCTTACATAAAAAACCAAAGCCTGTTTATTCGTATTAAATACTTTAATTACATTCTAAATTATGAAATCACCATTCTATTCTACTACTATTCCTCTTTTTTTTTCTTCTAATAAAGTACAAATTTGACACTCTTGAAGACACAAAATCATTAAATACATTTTTAACTAAATCTCAACTTTAGCACTTCATCATAAATAATGAATACTACTGACATCCTGTAAGTCCTGCAATGTAAATCCTTACATTAAAAACCAAAGTCTGTTTATTCGTATTAAATACTTTAATTACATTCTAAATTATGAAATCACTATTCTATTCTACTACTACTCCTTTTTTTTTCTTCTAATAAAGTACACATTTTACACTCTTCAAGACACAAAATCACTAAATACATTTTTAACTAAATCTGCAACTTTAGCACTTCATCGTAAATAATGAATACTACTGACATCCCCTAAGTCCTGAAATGTAAATCCTTACATGAGAAACCAAAGTCTGTTTATTCGTATTAAATAATTTAATTACATTCTAAATTTTGAAATCACTATTCTATTCTACTGCTATTCCTATTTTTTTTTCTTCTAATAAAGTGCACATTTGACACTCTTGAAGACACAAAATCATTAAATACATTTTTAACTAAATCTGCAACTTTAGCACTTCATCATAAATAATGAATACTACTGACATCCTGTAAGTCCTGCGATGTAAATCCTTACATTAGAAACCAAAGTCTGTTTATTCGTATTAAATACTTTAATTACATCCTAAATTTTGAAATCACTATTCTATTCTACTGCTATTCCTAATTTTTTTTCTTCTAATAAAGTGCACATTTGACACTCTTGAAGACACAAAATCATTAAATACATTTTTAACTAAATCTGCAACTTTAGCACGTCATCATAAATAATGAATACTACTGACATCCTGTAAGTCCTGCGATGTAAATCCTTACATTAGAAACCAAAGTCTGTTTATTCGTATTAAATACTTTAATTACATCCTAAATTTTGAAATCACTATTCTATTCTACTGCTATTCCTAATTTTTTTTCTTCTAATAAAGTGCACATTTGACACTCTTGAAGACACAAAATCATTAAATACATTTTTAACTAAATCTGCAACTTTAGCACTTCATCATAAATAATGAATACTACTGACATCCTGTAAGTCCTGCGATGTAAATCCTTACATTAGAAACCAAAGTCTGTTTATTCGTATTAAATACTTTAATTACATCCTAAATTTTGAAATCACTATTCTATTCTACTACTATTCCTATTTTTTTTTCTACTAATAAAATACACATTTGACACTCTTGAAGACACAAAATCATTAAATACATTTTTAACTAAATCTGCAACTTTAGCACTTCATCATAAATAATGAATACTACTGACATCCTGTAAGTCCTGTAACGTAAATCCTTACATTAAAAACCAAAGTCTGTTTATTCGTATTAAATACTTTAATTACATTCTAAATTTTGAAATCACTATTCTATTCTACTACTATTCCTATTTTTTTCTTCTAATAAAGTACACATTTGACACTCTTGGAGACACAAAATCATTAAATACATTTTTAACTTAATCTGCAACTTTAGCACTTCGTCATAAATAATGAATACTACTGACATCCTGTAAGTCCTGTAATGTAAATCCTTACATTAAAAACCAAAGCCTGTTTATTCGTATTATATTCTGTAATTACATTCTAAATTATGAAATCACTATTCGATTCTACTACTATTCCTTTTGTTTTCTTCTAATAAAGTACACATTTGACACTCTTGAAGACACAAAATCATTAAATACATTTTTAACTTAATCTGCAACTTTAGCACTTCGTCATAAATAATGAATACTACTGACATCCTGTAAGTCCTGTAATGTAAATCCTTACATTAAAAACCAAAGCCTGTTTATTCGTATTAAATACTTTAATTACATTCTAAATTATGAAATCACCATTCTATTCTACTACTATTCCTATTTTTTTAATTCTAATAAAGTACACATTTGACACTCTTGAAGACACAAAATCATTAAATACATTTTTAACTAAATCTCAACTTTAGCACTTCATCATAAATAATGAATACTACTGACATCCTGTAAGTCCTGCAATGTAAATCCTTACATTAAAAACCAAAGTCTGTTTATTCGTATTAAATACTTTAATTACATCCTAAATTTTGAAATCACTATTCTATTCTACTACTATTCCTATTTTTTTTTCTTCTAATAAAATACACATTTGACACTCTTGAAGACACAAAATCATTAAATACATTTTTAACTAAATCTGCAACTTTAGCACTTCATCATAAATAATGAATACTACTGACATCCTGTAAGTCCTGTAACGTAAATCCTTACATTAAAAACCAAAGTCTGTTTATTCGTATTAAATACTTTAATTACATTCTAAATTTTGAAATCACTATTCTATTCTACTACTATTCCTATTTTTTTCTTCTAATAAAGTACACATTTGACACTCTTGGAGACACAAAATCATTAAATACATTTTTAACTTAATCTGCAACTTTAGCACTTCGTCATAAATCATGAATACTACTGACATCCTGTAAGTCCTGTAATGTAAATCCTTACATTAAAAACCGAAGTCTGTTTATTCGTATTAAATACTTTAATTACATTCTAAATTATGAAATCACTATTCTATTCTACTACTATTCCTAATTTTTTTTCTTCTAATAAAGTGCACATTTGACACTCTTGAAGACACAAAATCATTGAATAATTTTTTAACTAAATCTGCAACTTTAGCACTTCGTCATAAATAATGAATACTACTGACATCCTGTAAGTCCTGCAATGTAAATCCTTACATTAAAAACCAAAGTCTGTTTATTCGTATTAAATACATTAATTACATTATAAATTATTAAATCAGTATTCTATTCTACTACTATTCCTTTTTTTTCTTCTAATAAAGTACACATTTGACACTCTTGAAGACACAAAATCATTAAATACATTTTTAACTAAATCTGAAACTTTAGCGCATCATCAGAAATAATGAATACTACTGACATCCTGTAAGTCCTGTAATGTAAATCCTTACATTAGAAACCAAAGTCTGTTTATTCGTATTAAATACTTTAATTACATTCTAAATTATTAAATCACTATTCTATTCTACTACTATTTCTATTTTTTTTTCTTCTAATAAAGTACACATTTGACACTCTTGAAGACACAAAATCATTAAATACATTTTTAACTTAATCTGCAACTTTAGCACTTCGTCATAAATAATGAATACTACTGACATCCTGTAAGTTCTATAATGTAAATCCTTACATTAAAAACCAAAGTCTGTTTATTCGTATTAAATACTTTAATTACATTCTAAATTTTGAAATCACTATTCTATTCTACTACTATTCCTCTTTCTTTTCCTTCTAATAAAGCACACATTTGACACTCTTGAAGACACAAAATCATTAAATAAATTTTTAACTTAATCTGCAACTTTAGCACTTCGTCATAAATAATGAATACTACTGACATCCTGTAAGTCCTGTAACGTAAATCCTTACATTAAAAACAAAAGTCTGTTTATTCGTATTAAATACTTTAATTACATTCTAAATTTTGAAATAACTATTATATTCTACTACTATTCCTATTTTTTTTCTTCTAATAAAGTACACATTTGACAGTCTTGAAGACACAAAATCATTAAATACATTTTTAACTTAATCTGAAACTTTAGCACTTCATCATAAATAATGAATACTACTGACATCCTGTAAGTCCTGTAATGTAAATCCTTACATTAAAAACCAAAGTCTGTTTATTCGCATTAAATACTTTAATTACATTCTAAATTATGAAATCACTATTCTATTCTACTACTATTCCTTTTTGTTCTTCTTCTAATAAAGTACACATTGCCACTATTGAAGACTAGTAATGAAATTTGTACTGATTACATTAAAATTTACTAAAATCATTCAATTATATCAATACTACATATTATATTTTATACACATCCAATCGAAACGACTAATTTACGTATGGTAATAAACAATTACTTATAATTATTACTGGGTTGCTTGCAATTTTTTTCAATGAAAAATTAAAAAAATGTGATATATTTTAAAATATAACATTAACCGGTCTTTTGTACATTATCCTTAGCAGTTCCTTGATTGAAGTTTTAAATGATTATATTGCAATAAACGTACCATACATCATTATACCTGTATATTCTCTGAATTGTACGCAAACTGCAATTAGGAGCTGGGCAAGTTTTTAGACTTCAGCTCCGTACAAGAATATAGATTTAATTAAATCTGAAGTTAAAATGGAAAGTTTGGGCAAGGCATGTTTTACATTGCAATTAAAAACCACATAGGCCAGTAACTATAGTCCGTACTTGAGCTTGAGTTCGACTCAAGTCGTATATTTGGTTGCGTTTGGTGCATAAACGTTTATAGAAAATACGCAACCAAATATACAACTTGAGTCGAACTCATGCTTAAGTACGGACTGTAGATACGGGCCATAGATCTCTTAGAGAAACCCGATTCCACTCAAGGTGGATTTTATTAGGGAGTCCTTCGCTGTTTGATCCTTCGAGTTAGTATTCAGACATTGGTTTTGCTAGGGTATTTATTTGGCTTCTCATATTCTGTTTTTGTAGTTAAAACGCAAAGATTGGAGTTTTATTCACTGTCACTGTGGGTATTTTCAAGTGCAAATAGCGACAGTTTTTAATGCGATCAACAGATGTCTCTGGGGTGTTTATAGTTCAAATTTTCTATCGGCAGACGTCGCGTTGGTCGGGATGTCACGTGCAGTGCAGTGTCAATCAACGCTTAGGTTATAATTAATTATTACTTTATCGTTCAAAGTGCATTGTTATGCATCTACTTTCTTCACTGTCCACTGCTGTGTGTAGCGGACTACTGTTAGGAATGATTGCAGGCATTGAGAAACAGTACGATTCAGCGCAGTCTTGACCGACACGAAGGTAGGATTTTAATATAACCTTGTTTTATGGCATCCTAACGCTTTGTCAGTGGTCTTGCCCTAATCTGACAATTAAGGGTCTTGCCCTTGTCTTGTCTTGACAATTTAGAGATATATTTATTTATTACACTTTATACATACCACACTTCACCACAAGGTCGTGACTTCTCCTGAGTGTTTGGGAAAATAATTGCAGATCGAAAGCTTGCGGTAAGGTTATTAGGTAAGGTTGCGGAATTCCATTCTAAATTCCGTTGATTTAATTTCCAAATTGATTGATTGATAGATAATGTATACTTGTCATTGCAGAAAGTTATACATTTGATTTTCTCACTCATTTAATACTGAAACTTTGTCAAATTTTAGGAGAATTAGCTACAGGTATACTAAACAGATATCTGATAATTAATATACAATAAATACATTTTCAGAAATTTCAGTAATAACTAATTTATACTTGTTATTGCAGAATGTTATATTTTTTATTTTCTCACTTATTTAAAACTGGAACTTTGTCAAATTTTCAGGAGAATTAGCTTCAGGTATACTAAACAGATATCTGATAATTAATATGCAATAAAGAAATTTTTAGAAATTTCATCGATTTCTAATTTATACTTGTCATTGTAGAAAGTTATATTTTTGATTTTCTCACTTATTTAATACTGAAACTTTGACAAATTTTCAGGAGAATAAGATTCAGGTATACTAAACAGATATCTGATAATTAATATGCGATTAATAAATCATCATAAATTTCAGTTGCGCGTTGAATTTTCACTCCGGACGATACAGCATATTGTAAGACATTGAAAAATGTGTTAAACATTGGGTGTGGCCAGTTTAGGCTCTGACTCATATAGCCAAGGGTTTCATATTTAACGAGGTCACAATTAAAAATGTCCCTAATATGATTGTTCAATGGCATATCGTTGTCATAATCTGTAATATCCGTCCATTGCAGAAAGCCCATTGAAACTATAAAATTATAATACCGTTCTGGGCACTAATTACCCCTAGAATGGCCAATTTCTTCAGCATATCATTGGCTTAATCTGCAGAAACTGCAAGTCCAAAAATCATAATTTTACAGGAGACCATAAATGGGTTTTATATAATAATATTAAAAAAACAACATCCCTTGTAGGTATATTTCTGGACATAACAGAATTTAAAAAAAAACTGACTTGTTTTTGACGCAATTAATTCGTATTAAAACACATGTACTCGTCTCGTGTAATTTTTTTATTTTTGAACTTGCAGTTTTTGCAGATTAAGCCAACGAAATGCTGAAGTAATTAACCTTTACAGGGCTAATGATTGCCCAGAATAATATTATAATTTTGCAGTGTCAATGGGCTTTCTGCAATTTAATTCTAATCGAAATAAATTCCGACCAGTTGGAATGTAACAAATCCTCATGGTTCAAGGTGCTTAATTCCCACTAATTGCAAACACAGTGGGACTAATTCTAATTTCAAACTTCACTTATTGTACATGAAATACATGTGTGGTCAATACAGCATATGAACCATAAAAATTAGTAAAGCATTACATTTTATGGAGAAAATATTAAATTGAATAATTGTCAGGAAGTGGGCATCCATTATTTTGCGGCACAAAATCTTTTAGTCCGCCCCTGATCGGTCGCGCCAGAAATTATTAATCGCATGCGTTTTTTCAGGACGTGGATATTTGAGTGCGTCCAAACTGCGCTTGGCATTGAAAATACACACAATGCTCGTTCCATATAAAGACTGCAAAAACGTGCGGACGAGCCAGCTCTTTAGTATATTCTTTGAGCCAGCTGCTTGACCTCGAACGGTCGAAGCGAGTCTGTACCTGAAATGCAGCATACAGTCGTCGTAGTTCTTACGCGGTGTGAATACGTGAGCACCTGTGCTACAAGAAATTGCCGGCAAATGGGGCCCTACGACTTCCAAGACTTCACAGATCTACCACAAAGGGGGCCACACTTCAACACCCGCAAGAAGAATTTCGAAATTCATCCCGGAACTTCTAATATTCGTAAATCTCCGCCCACGCATCCACACGAACTGCAAATATTTTGAGGGGAGGTTTCAAGCGTCTAGGAATGTTTTTAAAAGGTTGGACTTTATCGTATTTCGATGAAATTGCATGTTTGTGCGCTTCAACATTTACGAAGCGCAAAAAAACGCTCGATTCCATTCTTTTATTCATAACCCACGCATTTCATGTGTGATTATTTGTTCTAAATGACTTCAAAATTCAACTAATTATTGCACACAATTTGCGAAACTGCGTAGTTTTAAATTACGGCATTTTTAAACTAATTGGCTGCACATTTTTTCGCTACTTTTTATTTAGAGCGTCTGTCTGATAAAAACGATCCAAGGCTTGAAAATTTCCTTTCAATATTTCTAAAGATTTTAGTACAATGGACGGAATGTTTGAATACTCTATTTGCGCGTCATTTAAATATAATAATAATAATATTCCTTTCATTCATTTCAACATTTTCAAATTAGTGTTTAAGGTCATTTTGCTATTGTCTTCAAACAAAATTAAATACATGACAATTTACTATTTAAATTAACCAATAATAAATTACTTCAAGTAGCGATGATTTCAATATTAGCGTTAAAATTACTCCAGCGGTGTTGTGTTCTTCGTTTAACAGATCATTGACAATATTACTGTGATAGTTCGCAGTTATGTATTGAGGTGAATTCACAATCACGCAGGAACGAGAACGGAACAGGAACGGGAAAGTTAAATTATACCATTCACTTGTAACCATGCACAACAGAGTCCTGGGAACGGTAATTTGTTGTGCATGGTTACATGTGGTTGAGACGATTTAACTTTTCCGTTCCCATTTTGTTTCTACGCGATTGTAAATCTACCTGTAGAATTGATGTGGCAAAATGTTTTGTATAGCTTAGCATTAAAAACGTACAAAGTATGTTGCATAAACATTTGCAAATAACCGATACATATTTTACTACATCGATACTTAATAACTGCGAACTATTTTGCATTACGGTTCATCCATATCGGGTTCTTAAAACTTGCACGCACAAATTGGCAGTACACAGGGTATTCCCTTCGAGAGATGTGTGCGCTAACCTCACGGCTACCGCTGGCATTTATTTGTTTAATATATTCATAGAAATATATACTTTAATGGAAATTGTTTTGATATTTCACACAATTCAGCGACACTTCTATAAATTACAAAATAAAACATGCAAATATTTTTAGTACTTAAATTAAAATAAGTGGGCCAATCAAAACTATTTTCATTTCCGTTTATATTATTTGTACTCATTTCCACCACTACAATATTAACACATTTTAGGAAATCAACAAATATCTTTGTTGGCTTGGTGAACTAACTGATGTCCCAACGCAGAACAGACGTGAATTTGTGTAGCAGGCGGGGAACAGTGCACCTCCAATGGCCCGACCGAACGAACCAGTGCCTCACAGATTTGCAAACCACCGAAGGAATTGCAAGGTAGGAATTTTCTTTCTTATATATCACATATATTTAAAAAAATGTTAGTTCCGAGGTTTTTCCTAATTTCAAGTACTATGTATAAGTATGATTAACAAACATTATTCAAACTTATTAATGATAAAAGCATTTATAAGGACCATTTCGACGGAGTATCACAACTTTGTATTCTATCGCATAACATCAATTATAAATAGCCTTTATACTGATTTTAACACTTAGCACTTATACTTTTTTAATAGCATTTGTAGCCACTACAGCATTTACCGAGTGATCATTTAAATTTCGGCTCTAGTTATCCATGGAAATTTAAGCGGCCAATAAAAAAGACGAGAGCGGTGATCTCGTCTTGGCTGTTTAAATTTCCATAGATAACTAGAGCGGAAATTTCAACGATCACTCAGTATTATGGTGTTCATAATTCATTATTTATTTATTTAAGTATTACACTTGTTAATCCATAAATTTTTACTACTATATCAGTTATATTGATATTAATTATTTATGAATTAACATTTGTATCAATTTATAAATAAATAACATTAAATTGTTTGCATCGATATTCGTAACAGCGCACTATTCTAATACGTATTAATATTTCAGGAAAAAATAATTGCTTCGTTGAATTGGTATATGGATTTTCAAGATGCGGAAGTGTGTGATGGCTCCCAGGACAGCTGGCACCGTTGGAATCGTCATCGGACTCAATATTGCAGCAGCAGCTACAAGTCCTCCATCGGATTCTATAGGTAGGAACTTTCAGTTCTAATAACCGCGACTAGTTATGAACAATGACGTGTAATATTGTGTCTCCAAGAAAGCCAATTTTATCAGAGTTTAGCTTGAAATATTCATCCACTCTGTTACCGATTCTTGTCGACAATTTGCATTCATGACTGCCTTCGTACTGGTCAAATAAATTAACCTCAAATTAAAATAACGGGAGCGCCCCAGTAGCAATTGACAAGCATTATTCATAACTAGTAATAATCCTAGTGTTAATATTTTAATTGTTGGGTATAAAATCTATGAGTAATTTTTATTCGAATCAATGAATAGAGTACTGATGATTGCTTGTATGATTTTGGGGTTTCTTTTTTCTTTTATATTAAATTGTATCGCAATGTTAAACACTTAAACGAATCCAAATAAAATGTACAAGTGAATGTTTGCAAATTATCAAAAACTGCTTGAAAGTCGATAAATGTGTATGAAATAAATTAAATGAATGGAAATTTGGTGAGATGTGGAACAATTAATTAGTAAATATGGGGCTCGAATTAATTACCGTAAATGTTTTATTAATTTCTCACAAATTTTCAATTATTATGTCAGGATTTTATTTATTTTGCCAAAATTTTAATTATACTATAATGAAATTTCATCAAATCATTACCATCAAATTTTTAATTATTTTATATTTCATAATGGTAACTCGAAATTGGTGTAAAGGATTCTAAGATTGCTACCAAACAATTTTTGCTGTAAACATTTCATTGATTTCTGTAGTATTTTTTTAATTGTTTCTCACAATTTTTTTATTATACTGTCAACATTTTATTGATCACTATCAAAATTTCATTGATTACTCTCAAATTTTCAAAGATTTCATTTTAATTGTAACCAACAATATTTCTATGTTGCTGTAGAAGTATGAAAGCCTGTATTTAAAATTGCAATTATTCTGTCTAAATTGCTATTAGTGCTGCCAAATTTTCTATGATTAACTTATTTTTTTTAAATTATTTCTCACAAATTTGCAAGTATTTTGTCAATATGTAATTTAATTTGCCAAATTTTAATTATTGCAGTCTACATGTCATTGACCACTGTCAAAATTTCAATGATTACCATCACATTTTCACTTATTTCAAATTTCATAATGGTAACTCAATAAATTGTAATGATTGCTGTGATGGTTTCTAAGATTGTTGTCTAAATTCCAGTTATTATGGGTAAATTGAAATTATATATTGTGAACATTTTAATAATTACTGTAAATTTTTCCTCACTATTTTTAAATTATTCTATCGACCTTTCATTTATTTTGCAAACATTTCAATAATTACTATGACCATATCAATTCTTACTGTAATTTACAACAAAATTAATTCTGGTATATTTTCATTTGTTCTTTCAAAATAACATTGATCACCCAAAATTTCAATGGTAACCAACAATTAAACTTAATTAGGAATTACACAACTGGACATATTAGAAAGTTTCCATTAATATTAATAAAATCATTAAGTACGAATAATACACTTAAATTATTCACTAAATAATTTTTTTTTCAATACTTATGGAAAATTTAAAACTACTTTGTATGTGGCAACACATACTAATTTCTTTCTAATATCCTTCACAGTATCTGTAAGCTATAACTATTCGCTAATTTGCCAGTAGATGCAAAGACCCGCCCTTAGTTATCCTCCAGCTTCACATGATTTAGAAAAGAGGTGTTGTAATTGTATGCTTTGTCTTATTTCTAATTATTTGAGTATCAGTTTGCTATTGCATATTTAGCACATCGCATCCCTGCAAGAAAGGTGACATAACTCGAAAATGCAGTTTTTGAGAAATAACAAAAAAGAAAATCGTCTTGCAAACTTATTGCATTGTATAGGCTTCTTTTAAATTTCAGATAACCATCTCTTGCGGTAAATGTTATTATATACTATGAAAGAATTTTACAAATCTGTAAATCAGTTCTTGACTATGCCTATTCTTGCAATGATGAATAATGAACTAGCCTAAAAGAAAACTGACACACTGCCCTGTGGCCGTTAAAATGCGAGTTAGAGTTGTGATGTTTTTTAGCATGAGGGGACACACCATACGTATTTAACACTGACATATCCTTAAAAGGGGCAGTTTTTGAGTTGTGTCACTGTTCTCGCTGGGGTGCGACATGTTTATTTTTATCGCATACATACATCAATTGTCGGAATCTTCCGATTATAGACATGACCGGATTAACTGGGGCAGGACCCATCGCAGTTATGTATCAGAATTGATTTGAGCAAATATTTAGTCAGACTTGGCGTTACAGTTGTATAAATTATGTTACATATCAATTTCCAAATAACAGTGATACAAAATATTTTGCCTCATCGGTACTAACAAATACTAAATCTTCGTCAAATTTGCGGAAGAATTGTATGCAGGTATACTGTATACAAATCTGGAATGAAATATAGAAAACATGAATTAATTAAATTTTCAGAAAATTCCGTAATTGATATTTTATACTCCTCAAATCAGAAAGTTATATATATATATATATATTTGATTTTCTCACTTAATGAAAACGGAATCTTCGTCAAATTTGCAGAAGAATTGTATGTAGGTATACTGTATACAAATCTGGAATGAAATAATAAATTTCAGTGACAGATAACTTGTACTGGTCTACTCGCAAAGTTAATAACTCGATTTTCTCACTTATTTAAAGCATATTAGAGGTCAAATTTTCAACAGATTTATATCCAGGCATACTGTATACAGATCTGGCATACAATTTTCAAAATATCTATGAGATAAATTTTCAGAAATTTCTGTGACTGATAACTTATACTGGTCAACTCGGAAAGTTAATAACTTTCTCTCTTATTTATTTATTATTTATTATATTCGATTTTCTTACTTATTTAAAGCGGACTCTTCCTCAAATATGCAGAAGAATTGAATGCAAGTATACTGTATACAAATCTCGTATGAAATATACAAAACATAATTTAGACATTTTTCAAAAATTTCAACAATTGATAATTCATTCTGGTCAAATCAGAAAGTAATATATTCGATTTTCTCACTTACTTAAAGCAGAATCTCTCTCAAATTTGCAGAAGAATTGTATGCAAGTATACTGTATACAAATCTGATATGAAATATGCAAAACATGAATTAATTAAATCTACAGAAATTGAAGTTAACTTAAAAATATAAGTTACGGAGATAAAGACAATTGACCATATTGACAGCATGGCCATTCACCTTATAATTTGAAAATATCAATAATAATTCTGATGGGCACTAGTTTAAATAATTAATTTTAATTATTTATTATTCATTTTAAAGATAATTAATATGCAATAAATAAATTTTCAGAAATTTCGGTATTGACTAATTCATACTTGTCATTGCATAAAATTATTAAAGTTATAGTGTGGATTTTCTCACTTATTTAATACTGAAACTTTGTCAAATTTTCATAAGAATTCGCTTCAGGAATACTGAACAGATATCTGATAATTAATATCCAATAATTAAATTTTCCGAAATTTCAGTATTAGCTAATTTATTCTTGTCATTGCAGAAAGTTATTAAAGTTATAGTGTTGATTTTCTCACTAATTTAATACTGAAACCTTGTCAAATTTTCATGAGAATTAGCTTCAAGAAAACTGAACAGATATCTGATAATTAATATGTAATAAATAAATTTTCACAAATTTCAGTATTGACTAATTCATACTTGCCATTGCAAAAAGTTGTAGTGTTGATTCTCTCACTTATTTAATGCTGAAACTTTGTCAAATGTTCATGAGAACTAGCTTCAGCAATATTTAACAGATATCTGATAATAATGCAATAAATAAATTTTCAGAAATTTCAGTATTGACTAATTCATACTTGTCAAAGCAGAGAGTTATACTGTTGATTTTGTGACTTGTCTAATACTGAAACTTTGTCAAATTTTCATGAGAATTAGCTTCAGGAATACTGAACAGATATCTGATAATTAATATGTAATACATAAATTTTCAGAAATTTCAATTTTGACTAATTCATACTAGTCAAAGCATAAAGTTATATTGTTGATTATGTGACTTATTTAATACTGAAACTTTTTTGCCAAAATTTCATGAAAATTAGCTTCAGGTATACTGAAGAGATATCTGATAATTAATATGCAATAAATAAATTTTCAGAAATTTCACTATTGACTAATTAATACTTGTCATTGCATACAGTTATTAAAGTTATAGTGTTAATTTTCTCACTTATTTAATACTGAAACTCTCTCAAATTTTCATGAGAATTAGCTGCAGGAATACTGATATCTGATAATTAATATGCAATAAATAAATTTTCAGAAATTTCACTATTGACTAATTCATACTTGTCATTGCATAAAGTTATTAAAGTTATAGTGTTGATTTTCTCACTTATTTAATACTGAAACTTTGTCAAATTTTCATGAGAATTAGCTTCAGGAATACTGTACAGATATCTGATAATTATTATGCAATAAATAAATTTTCAGAAATTTCAGTATTGACTGATTCATACTTGTCATTGCATAAAGTTATTAAAGTTATAGTGTAGATTTTCTCACTTATTTAATACTGAAACTTTGTCAAATTTTCATGAGAATTTGCTTCAGGAATACTGAAGAGATATCTTATAATTAATATGCAATTAATAAATTTTCAGAAATTTTAGTATTGACTAATTCATACTTGTCATTGCATAAAGTTATGGTGTTATTTTCTCACTTATTTAATAATGAAACTTTGTCAAATTTTCATGAGAATTAGCTTCAGGAATACTGAACAGATATCTGATAATTAATATGCAATAAATAAATTTTCAGAAATTTCAGTATTGACTAATTCATACTTGTCATTGCATACAGTTATTAAAGTTAGTGTTGATTTTCTCACTTATTTAATACTGAAACTTTCTCAAATTTTCATAAGAATTAGCTTCAGGAATACTGAAGAGATATGTGATAATTAATATGCAATAAGTAAATTTTCAGAAATTTCAGTACTGACTAATTCATACTTGTCATTGCATACAGTTATTAAAATTATAGTGTTAATTTTCTTACTTATTTAATCCTGAAACTTTGTCAAATTTTCATAAGAACTAGCTTCAGGTATACTGAACAGATATCTGATAATTAATATGCAATAAATACATTTTCAGAAATTTTAGTATTGACTAATTCATACTTGTCATTGCATAAAGTTATTCAAGTTATAGTGTTGATTTTCTCACTTATTTAATACTAAAACTTTGTCAAATTTTCATGAGAATAAGCTTCAGGAATTCTGAACAGATATCTGTTAATTAATATGCAATAAATAAATTTTCTGAAATTTCAGTATTCACTAATTGATACTTGTCATTGCATAAAGTTATAGTGTCAATTTTCTCACTTATTTAATACTGAAACTTTGTCAAATTTTCATGAGAATAAGCTTCAAGAATACGGAACAGATATCTGTTCATTAAATTAGAAATTTCATTAATTGATAATGCATGCAGGTCAAATCAGAAAGTTATATATTCGATTGTTTCACTTATTTAGATCATAATCTTTCTTAAATTTGCTGAAGATATGTAGCATGTATACTGTATAAAAATCTGGCATGGAATATACCAAACAAGAATTAATTAAATTTAAAAAAAAAACAGTTAAGTTAAGAATATAAGTTGCTGATATAAATGCAATTGACCATATTGCCAGCATGGCCATATTCACGTTATAATTGTAAAATATAAATAATAATACTGATGGGCACTAGTTTGAATATTTTGCTGTATTAGTGCTGCAAAATTATATATGTAGGTGAATTTTCTAAACGATTTGCTTAAAAATATATGCAAATATAACACAATTTTGAGTATGTTCGAAGTTTATTAATAAATGTATATATTTTAGTTTATGATAATTTTGCAGGTCGGTGCAAGCTCATCTCGGCTGGCATTGTATTGATCGCTTGCATTGTAATTCAATCCATTGTCCTGTCGTCGGGCGAGCCAAGGTTGTGACCAAAAAACTGACCTTTGCCGTGCAGCGGAGGCTCAGTCGCCGCTGAATCTCCAACGCGGCAATATCTCTGCATGTGCCAGGTGCATTATTCACAACGAAATCAATTAACGAACTTACTAATTAATAATTTATTGTTTCAGACCGATTGCTGAGATCCGTCTTCAACATTTCGACTTGCGAAATCCACTGAAAACTGGAAGTCGCCCCCCGAAATTCCGCCCACACCCCCAAAGAGCCCCCAAATGTTCACAGAAGACACGAATTCGTCTGGGAGATGTTAAGGTAATAGCAATTGATTTTTTTGCGAAATTTGCGTGGTTTTCTGCACTTTTTTGGTGCATAAAATCACTCCACATTTCCAATTATCATAATTTCACACATCAGACATGAAAACCTTTTCTAATTACCCCAAAATTGGCTTAAAATCTAATTAAATGAACGCGGAATATTCGAGAAATCGCTATTTTTCGTATCCACAGCGAACCCATTGTGCTACACAATGGACTCGTTTAGCTAGGCAAAAAAGTGATACGTCTTATTTCAATCTGCTTTGAAAACATTCCTCACATAATTGTTAAACTCCTTAAAATAAATCTAATAAATAAAGCCTCTCAATGGCGCAACATTACAAATGCAATAAAATGTATTTAATAATAAATTACATTTGTATTGTTTATAAAAATTTGCACTCAAAATCACAAGAACATTAATATGATTAATACCTACTTATCCAACATAATTTCTTATTTTTCATACAGATTTTTAAAACTTTCATTGTTAAAAATTCATTTAAAATTAGTCTCATTACTTGCAACATTTTTCCAAATTTAATTTAAAAATGCTTCCTAAAAAACAACCAAACGTATGTCACTGTTAAAATAATTTTTAACATTTCAGACCAGCGAATACCTCCCATGAAATTTGGTAAATGTGAGTCCGTTTATACCGTCGAGGAACAGAAATCGTCTCCGATGGTAACTTCACCGAACATAAATCGTCGAAGGAATTATATAAGGTAGGAATTTTTATATTTATGACGTTTTGTTATGAATAATGTTTTTGTATTGCAAATAACTTGTTCTTTATTAATCAACATTATTCAAAACTATTGATTACTGTGTTGATATTGGCTGCACATGCACTGAATGCGTTTCCGAATGTTGAATGCTGTATCGAACAATACAGCATTCGACATTCGGAAACGCATGGAAATTTATTTAACTGCAAGTTATTTAAATATAATTATAATAATAATTTAATAACAAACTAATTTTTACCATCAATTTTGCTGTTGTCTTGAAATGTTACATTAATTACGATCTGATATTCAAACATAGAAACCTGATTTGTCAAAGTGAATTTTGCATTATTGGTGTTAAAATAATTCTAGTGGTGTGTACGCTGACCGCAACGGTATATAATTTATTAATTCAATTAAAATCGGATTCCTAAATTGAGCCGGGCTTGCACCAGTTATCATGTGTGCGATTACTAAGATCACATACAAACGGTAATTGTTGGAATCTTCCAATTATAGGTGAGACCAGATTAACTTTGTAGAACCCATCGCAGTTATGTACCATAATTGATGTGACTAAATATTTTTCAGCCTTAGCGTTACAGACGTACAAATTATGTTAACATATAAATTTGCAAGTAACGGTGGTACAAAATATTTTGAGCCATCGATACTAACAAATAACTGCAACGGTCGCATCCTTATGTCTGCACAAAGTGTACTTGCAGACTTTTAAAATTTGCATTGCTAATAAATTTATTTAAAATTAGTAGGTACTTGCAAAAATTTTACAACTTTAATTTTAATGTGCTTCCAAAAAACGACCAAACATGTCTCACTGTTAATATAATTTTCAATTTTTCAGAACAAATACCTTCATTGAATTGGTAAATGGACCATCTGTTAATGCAACGCAGAACTGATATGAATTTGTTTACCTGCCGAGGAACAGCGATTATCTCCTATGGTAACTTCACCCAACCAACCGTCGCTTCACAGTTTTGCAAATCATTGGAGGAATTATGAGGTAGGATTTTTTTTATTTATCACCTAGTTATGAATAATGTTATTATTTCACAAGTTTCCTGTATTAAAAATAACTTGTTTTCGATTGACCAACATTATTCAAAACTATTAATTAGTGTGTCGATATTTTTTTACTTGCCTTTATTGTTTATTTATATCCAAATTAAATTTAATCGGGGGCGATATTTTAACGGTTTTTAATTTTATTTATGCATTCATAAATGTTGCAATCTAAATACTTCAATTATATTTGTATTCTATTAAGATTGATTCAAAGTCAAACGCACCCCTGTACCCATTTTGACTACTTACAATAATGTTGCATCGCTCGCCTTACATCTGCCTTTATACTAATTTTAATGCTTGATCAGATTTTAGCAAAATAGCATTTATTAATTTTGTGTTCTAAACAAAGGAACATTAAAACTTTAGCATACACATTGAAACACATTTTTCAGAAACAACTCAAGTTACACATCTAGTTTTCAAATAATTAAATAAATATTAATTAGTCATGAATTTAGATTATTTCTGCTCTCAGTTGATATTTTCAGAGGGTCCAATACACCTTTTAAATATTAGAATAAGGTTCTTTTTGCGCTCAATCAAAAGAACTACAGCTTTTATGCGCCATTCTATGTATAATTCAAATACGTATAACCAAAAGTGGATTTGGGCGGTTTCTGAAATCAGCGATTCTTGTAATATTTCACTATTTTAATAGGTGTTTATGTTTTAGGAAAGAATAATTGCTTCGTTGAATTGGTAACTGGAACATCATTGAGAGACGAAAGTATATGCAGCCTTCTAGTACTGCCGGCACCGCAGAAATCGTCATCGGAGCCAATTTCGCAGCAACGATCTTCAAGACTGCCAGGGGATTGATTCTAAAGGTAGGAACTTTCATTTCTAATAACCGCAACTAGTTATGAATAATGCCGTGTAATATTTTGTCTCCAATACAACTGATTGTATCCAAGTTTGCTTTGAAACATTCATCCAGCAGCCAAGAAATTGGCCTCAAATTACTAATTATTGGTAAATATTTATACCAATACAATAATTTTTGTTCTGCAATTTACAAGCATTATTCATAACTAGAAACATTTGAAGCATCAATATTTTAATTGTTGGTTCAAAAATCTACCAGTGTCCAAATCAAATTCAATGGACAATAATTGCTTTTATAGTCATATTATTAAGCGCGCTTTTAAATGAAACAATATACACATATCAGACTTCTGATCAGTTTTGTTTTAAATTATTTGCGTAGGTACTTTAAGTAAATATTCCTCTGAGCTCTGAGCTTCATTTTTTCTGCACCAATAATCACCCAATTTCTTAATTTATCTAATCTAACGGTACAGAGACGGACCACGATTAGAAATAATTATTAATTTAATTGGGTCGCATATCATGTATTTTACTTGGAACACTTACTGTTTTGCTTCACTCAGAGCCTTGGAGGATAGCCTATAGTGTTTAAGATAGTTTGCGTAGGTACTTTAAGTAAATGTTCCTCTCTGTGTGTCCGAGTAATATGCTTGTGCAGTTTGTACAAACTACCCAATTGTTATCTTCAGTTATCTAATCTAAAGGTACAGAGACGGACCAAGATAGAAATAATTGTTTAAAATGATCGGGTACCGTGCCGTGCTTCAGATCATTCATCTCTCCACTAGTTCATTTCAACCGCACTAACGTAACCAATACTTGGGCCCAGCTGGGGCTTGTCAAGCTATCTAACCGGACTGGTGTCTCAAGGGATATCGATTCGGCTGTTTTTACTGATGAAGAGATGATGATTTGCCACTCCTTCTGAAGCGATCGCAAAGAGGTGCCGTTGTTCACAGGGAAGGCAGATATTCTCGTTACGGATTCAACATTTAAAAAAGTGCAAAAGGCGCTAAAGTTGCAAAAGTTGCAAAAGTTACTGCTTTGCTTTACTCGGACACTCACAGGACAGCCTCCTTTCACACAATTTTTGTAGGTCACTATAAAACAATTGATCAACTTTTGAACAAAGTCGTAACCTCATAAAATTTTCATAATTTAAACTTTATTGATCAATTACGAGTATATATTGAAATTTTGAGAAGGCATTCGATTAATTTCTCGGCTATGAAGATGGTAGAATACTAGATTTGTTATCTAGAGATAGCTGGTGCGAATACAGTTTGGGGAATTAATTTTCTGCGTACGTATTATTTCATTCAATTTTGCGCATTGCTTTCAATTAATATCAATACTCAATACTCTTTGAGTAAACAGTAGAGTTGTGAGAGCTGTCGATGCAGAAATTTATTGATTATTAAAGTTAATTCTGCAATCATGAAGATGGATAAAGCTGGATTAAATTCCAGGCGTTGCTGGTTGAAACCCAGCTTGTAGAAATAATGATCTATGATTTAATGAATTTAACTTTCATTTAAAGCGCAAATGATTGCGCTGACAACATGTAAAAATTTACTCCTTTTAATGCCAGTTTCACTTTAATTTTTTTATTAATCTGTGCTTATTTGTTTGTTTATTTTGTACACTTCAATTAAATAATTTCACATAAAGATTATTATTGGCGTTAACGACAAAATTGCACATTTTGTATTCGCACTAATGTGTTTTAGTCAACAGTTCATTTTTATTTGCTTCAAACTTGCTTGGCTGTTGACATTCATACATTTTGTTCTATTGTGAACCTTAATCACAAGTTATTAATCATTTAGTTGTTATTAAAATTCGTTTGTAAGTTCATTTCATTTTAATTATTATAGCAAAGAACCAAATTATACAATTCTTGCATTTATTAATATTATTCACATTAAATATATACATATGCTCCTCTCTGTTTCCGAGTAATATGCTTGTGCAGTTTGTACTACCCAATTGTTATCTTCAGTTATCTAATCTAAAGGTACAGAAACGGACCACGATAGAAATAATTGTTTATAATGATCGGGTATCGCGCCGTGCTTCAGATCATTCATCTCACCACTAGTTCATTTCACCGATATTGATTCGGCTGTTTTTACTGATGAAGAGATGATGATTTGCCAGTCCTTCTGAAGCGATCGCAAAGAGGTGCCGTTGTTCACAGGGAAGGCAGATATTCTCGTTACGGATTCAACATTTCAAAAAGTGCACTAGTTGCAAAAGTTACTGCTTTGCTTCACTCGGAACCTCACAGCCTTGCATAATAATTTACCAAAATTAATGTTTTATTGTCAATTTTTTGGACTTAATGGTTATTAGTCGGTTCATATTAAAAACATCCATTTAAAGTAGAGTCGATTTTAGATTAGAAGTAGATTTAACTTGCCATGTTAAACTACCCCTCAAAAATTGTCTAGTTTTTAGACATATTTTCAAATGCAACTTATACAATGCAATTATTTTAAATAATCATATTCTTGCCACATTACTAGGTGTCATAAATACAATGAGAAATGTGATTATACATTCGTGATGCATGTCGAAAAGACTTTAGGTATTGTGTGAGTGTTGATGTTGAGACTGATTGTTAATTAGGAAAAAGGCGGCCGCCGACTTTAGCGTTGTTTAACACTATAGCAATTTACTTGCTTAATTTGTCTTTCAGAAGACTCCTTGGTGTGTATGCTTGTTGTTATGTATATATGATAGAACCAGTTGCTGGTTTGTAGGTTCTGATATCTTAATGATATCATAGGTGTAGGTACAATTTCGTCTGAAATTGAACCAGTTGCTGGTTTTTAGGTTCTGATATCTTAATGATATCATAGGTGTAGGTACAATTTCGTCTGAAATTGGTTGATGGGGTGGGATTTTCTTAGACGTATGTCTTTGATATTATATTTGATATTAGCTTACTCCTGCGCTTATTATATTCGACCCGTCTAGGAAACAAGTTCATCTTGTTTATGTAACATGTATGTAAACGCATTTCTCATTGATAAAATATTTTCCATAGTGGGAATAAAAGTTGTTGATCAATTTATATGAACCAATTCATTGCCAATAATCTATTCAAATTTCAATTAATATGTGCAAGAATTTATAAATCACAGTCATTACGCGTTATATTTTTATAATTTTTTTACTTTTTTAAATTGTTTAGTTTATATAACAAAACTTGTCTTACTGCAATATTTCGAAGCAGTAATGTGTCACAGTTAATCATATTAGGAACTCGTAATTCGAAATGTTGTAATTGTATTAATAGTACAAATGAATTTTACGAATAATTAATAGACTAATAAATATTCAATAACCAACAATTCATTTAAATTGAATTGTCATTGACGCTTTTAATTATCTACCAAATCAATGTAAGTAACACATTATTGATTAGACCTAGCTTGCATGTGTTACTTTATCAATAAACATTATAAACAATTAACAAAGCACAGAAATATAATGCATTCATTATTATGCATTCAAAGTTTCAATTTTTCAATTAGTTTTCATGGAGTGTTAATTTTTCCATGTTTTTTGTTTTAATAATATATCTTTCACCCTAGCCAAGTGTTGGAATGTATTATTAAATTTTTTGTCAAAAAAAAACAGTGTTGGTTCAATTTAACACTGAATTAAATCGTGGAAAGCAATTTTTAAATTGCTGTGCCGATGGTTCTCAAAATTCTAAATTGCATTCATTTATTCAATTTAATAATTGAATGAGTTAATAATTATACAGAAAGAGAAGCTGGACAACTAATTCAATATAAACTAGATGTTTTGTTATTATATGAGCCAGTATAATAATGAGATTGATTGTTCTTGTAAGTTTAAATTTAATTTGTCGCTTAATAGACTAGCCACCTGTTAAGCATAGATTCACGCGCTTATCAATTGTTAATACAGTGAACTTACAGTTTAGATGGGGGGTGCAGTATTCAATATACTAGATTAGGTTATAGGATGTATTCATTTTAGTCAACTTGGGGGTAAAGCGCACTTCAAATGTTTCTTTTTGTTTTATATGTATTTAGCTATAAGTTAGTTAACCACAAATTCTTGTATGTCTTAAATTTTTTACTGCTTCTCAGTAGTTTTTACCCAATTGTTATCTTCAGTTATCTAATCTAAAGGTACAGAGACGGACCAAGATAGAAATAATTGTTTAAAATGATCGGGTACCGCGCCGTGCTTCAGATCATTCATCTCTCCACTAGTTCATTTCAACCGCACTAACGTAACCAATACTTGGGCCCAGCTGGGGCTTGTCCAGCTATCTAACCGGACTGGTGTCTCAAGGGATATCGATTCGGCTGTTTTTACTGATGAAGAGATGATGATTTGCCACTCCTTCTGAAGCGATCGCAAAGAGGTGCCGTTGTTCACAGGGAAGGCAGATATTCTCGTTACGGATTCAATATTTGAAATAGTGCAAAAGGCGCAAAAGTGCAAAAGTTGCAAAAGTAACTTTGCTAACGTAATTAGTAAATTACAGACATACCAGTACTTGTGGTCACGCATAAATGAAATTGGACAGAAATCTGAAGTTGTGTATGTTGATTAGTTAGTTGTTTTGGTAGTTCTTAATAATCCTCGTACATACGGTTCACTTTTTGTACACCTCTTTTCTGTTTTCATGATCCATGCAATTGCGAGATGACGGTGAAGAACTTCTGATTGCCACCAACTTCCAGGGAACAAGACACAGGACTGGCTGGTAGCTGCAATGCAGACAGGACTCCACCCTTTCGTGCCGAAGTTGAAGTACATCAATGAACCCGCATCTTGGCAGATGAAGAATTGCAGTCGGATCCTCGAAA
This sequence comes from Othius punctulatus, assembly GCA_951805005.1. NCBI lineage: Eukaryota > Metazoa > Arthropoda > Insecta > Coleoptera > Staphylinidae > Othius > Othius punctulatus. The sequence goes on from OX638143.1 coordinate 22,560,338, forward strand.
GACCTGCAGATATAAACGGTAAGTTATTTTCCTCAAATGTGCAAGCACATAGGAGCTGTCAACCGACTTGGTTCATTAATGTGTTTATGCATATTGGTCACAAGAAGTCTAATAATGACGATATTACAAATATATTTTTTTAATCATTTGTGATTTTGGACGACAAGTTATATAGGAAAAATAATTTTATTTTACGTTATTATTTCATGACAGCTAAAATCTTCGTTAAGTATTCACAACACTACATAACTTGTTGTTAGTATTAATGCAATATATACAGGGTCCGTCATTTCACCTCCCGTTTTCTATAGCTCAGTTACTAATTGAGTTAGGATTTTGATATTTTGCAGGCCTTACTTACATTCTGGGGCGTATTTCAGGAAAATATTTTTAATTATACAGGGTGTCCCAAAAAAGTGTGACGTCATGATGATGTATATTTTTAAATTGCATGGTATATATTTTGTTGCTTATTCGGGTGCAGTTTATAGATGCCTACATACCCATAAAATTTTATTAAAAGCAACAATAAAGCCCAAATAAGCAATGCAAGTAAAGTCTGCAAAATATCAAATTCCTAACTCGATTAGTAACTGAGCTATAGAAGACGGGAGGTGAAATGACGGACCCTGTATATATACAGCATTTGGAATGAATTGTACTATATATATTCACGTAAAATTTACAAAAAGTAAGATCATTTCGGCTGCTGAATATTTGGATGGAAGTTCTTTTGTTCCATCGTCGCACACCTTAAACCAATTTTAAAAAACAAGAATTTTAATATGTTTGTTTTATTTTAGGGCTCTTCATATGGAATTGCAACAAACTTACGAAGAACCAGACACCGAACTGGTAATTGTAGTCTAGACGGGACTCGACCCTTTCTTCCCGAAGTTGAAGTACATCAATGTTAACCAACAGCTTACCAGATGGAAGTTGCAGTTCTATCCAGAAAGAGCTTCGGATATAAAAGGTAAATTATTTGTATTTTCCTCAAATTTGCAATCACACAGGAGCTGTCAACGACTTGGTTGAAAAAATGTTTAAGCAGATCGGTCACAAGAAGGCTAATAATGAGGATGTTACAAATATATTTTTTAATTATTTATAATTTTGGACGGCAAGTTACAGAGCATATTCAAGAAAGCGGTGTCAACTCTTCCAACAACAAAGTTATGACAAGAAATCACATTTTAAAAATTCTGGTTATATTATTTGCTTGTATCCTAGAAAACATTTCTGCAACACTGCAAAACATATTCGATTTGCAGCTTGAACAGTGTCATTTAATAGTATCCAGCATTAAAGTTGACATCACTTTCTTTAACAGTCTGTATGTACGAAAAATTATTATGTCATGACATCTTAAATTTACTTCAAGTTTCACAATATAAAATAACTCGAAGTTAGTGTTAACCATTAATGCAATATGTTTACGGCATTTAGAATTAATTGTAATATATTTATTCACATAAAATTTACTTAAAGTAACACAGCATTAATTTTGTTTAAGAATTCCGGTTTAAACTTGTCCATTACGAATAACATTTTCATTCAGTGATATATTGCATTAAACGAAAGAAATTTATAAATCCTTTTACTATTTGAATGATATTTATTCATTTCGTAGCAGCATGAATTGTATTGTATTTACTCTAGACAAACCGTAACTCTGTATAAATAGTTTAGGCCAGTGGTTTCGAAACTTTTTCCGCTCACAGCGCCCTTTTTGAACTAAGGTTTTTCCAAACCTTCTCTAAGTTATATCATGACTAACTGTAATGGATCTTTTAAATATGTTATTTGGTGTTATTGAAAGCCATCTCATTGTAAATGATGTCAGTCTGCAAAATACCCGGGTTAATTTTTCTATTAGTTTATTCAACTTAATTATAAACCTTTTGCAATATTCTGCGTGGCACCCCTGGAAAGACGGCTCTCCAGGGTGCCCCGACGCACACTTGGGGAACCACTGGTTTAGGCAATACCTTGGTATGGTTTATTAATATTTGTTTGATACTAGCAGTGAAAGGATTTATATTCTTAACATTTTCGCAATCTAAAATTTAATGTATTTTTAGCTAATGGGCTTTTGCTGGAACCAGAATATCTGCAGGTGGATGACTACGATGACACTACTTCAACTTCCGATTACGATGCACTCGGATCTTGAACAACGTGGGAACCTAGATGACTTTGGATAGAAGACATCGGATCAAGAACATCGCTGAGGAGACTTTAGAAAATAGTTTAGCTGTAACCAAGTGATAAACTATTTTAGTATTGCATTCATATATGGCATTAAGTGTTCTTGAAATCACCATGCAATAATAATTAATTAGTTATAGATAAATAGACAATTCTTTGTTTATTACTTGGTTGTAGCTCGAAACTTATCCACACAAACTAATTATATGAAGATTTAATTCATAATATAGAGATAATAAGATATAATTCGTAATACAGAGATACTTGACAACATGAATTAGATTTTGTGGATAAGTAATTTTATTAATAGAATTAAATAATTTTAAGTGTAGGTATCCCCAAACTTGCGTAACCAACGACCTTTGTAATTTGCAGTTGCGTATGAAGGGTGGAAATTGCCAGAAAACTGCATTTCTCTTCATAACCATACACCTCAAACACACCCTTTGTTTTTATATTCGTTCATAAATTATTTTTTTTTTTTCTAATTTTCTAATTCGACTAACTTAAAATTCAAGTTATTTAAAAGTTTACAGAACTCAATAGTTACGTAACTTGGGGGCATGCCTGTATGTAGTAATGTTTTGACGACGCAATAATATTTAAAAAATTGATTCCTATCCCGTCCCAAATATATTTTTTTATTTATTCAAATGTTAATAACCCTGATGTGATTTTAAGATTCCAAATTTGTTTATCTAATTTTGATTAATGGTTGTCCAACCATATTACTTTTCATGCTTCAGACAATTTCAAAATTGTCTCGTCTTAAATGTAATTAAATTCCACATTTAGTCAATCGTTTGACCTTACTTTTTAATACGAATTCAATTGTATTTTGCAAGGGTTATTGATGTTTGAATATTTGATTCGTAATGTGACTTGGTACATATAAATATTTTTTAAGATTCTCCAAGCGCTATTTGTTCCGATTTTAAAATTATTTGCGAAGGTACTTTAAGTAAATGTTCCTCTCTGGGTTTCCGAGTAATATGCTTGTGCAGTTTGTACAAACTACCCAATTGTTATCTTCAGTTATCTAATCTAAAGGTACAGAGACGGACCACGATAGAAATAATTGTTTAAAATGATTGGGTACCGTGCCGTGCTTCAGATCATTCATCTCTACACCAGTTCATTTCACCGCACTAACGTAACCAATACTTGGCCCCAGCTGGGGCTTGTCCAGCTATCTAACCGGACTGGTGTGTCAAGGGATATCGATTCGGCTGTTTTTACTGGTGAAGAGATGATGATTTGCCACTCCTGAAGCGATCGCAAAGAGGTGCCGTTGTTCACAGGGAAGGCAGATATTCTCGTTACGGATTCAACATTTCAAAAAGTGCAAAAGTTGCAAAAGTTACTGCTTTGCTTTACTCGGCCACTCACAGGACAGCCTCCTTTCACACAATTTGCTATCAAAATAACAGATATTCTCGTTACGTATCGCGGAATTTAGTTAAAACCATGCTTTGCTTCACTCGGAGCCTCCGAGGATAGATTTCAAGCGCTATAGGCTCCGATTTTGAATTTAGTCGAAATATTTTTCGTTTCATTCCAGATTGTGATTATACATCTAGTATATATACATAGATATATAATTATTATTAATGAATTGGCAAAAATACCGCTTTGAGAATCGTGATTTAAGGATTTAGAGTTTTAGATTCGGTCCTAATATTTAGAATTCCTCAGTGTTTTTTTTAATCATTTTTTTTTTACCTTAGTCAATTTTTTGCCCGATTTTATTTTAAGCCAAGTCAAATTTTTTATCAAATTTAATTTTAAATCAATTTTTTCTTAAACCCAAGCAAATTTTTTATCCATTTTTTTTTTTCATCAATTTTTTAAATAAATTGTGTAATTTATGAATTATCCGTGGAGTAGTTATTGGTAAGTGCGATTCATTTGTGTTTTAGAGAACAGTGCAGAGAGCTTGAACAGCATTTTAAGATTTGTTTCAATATATCGCATTACTATTTAACTACTCCACTGGCTATAGCATTTAACCATTAGTATAGTATAGGTTTAAAGGTGGTAACTGTTTCAAAATGATTACATTCTTAATCTACTGATTGATTTTCATTACAATTAAATGATCATTCAGGTCATTATAGCAATAGTAGAAAGTGCCAAAACGTTAGCGTTGCATCATTTTGCCTAAATAGTCAGATAGGGATAAAAAGGCGGCCGCCGCTTTTAGCTCTTTTTTAGTTTGGTGTGTATGCATTGATTTCTATGATTTGTCTCTGTGTGCTGGTGTTTCGTACGCTTGTGGTTCGTATGCTTGTGATATCGTCTGATTTCTGGTGGGAAGGGTTGGGCGTCGTATTTCAATTACGGCATCGGATGCAACGTTAAACTGAAAGCACTTTTTATTATATTTTTATAGAATTAATTGGCTTATCATTTAAAGTTTTATAACTTTTATTGCAATTAAATTGCGAAGATTCAGATTAAATTTTAAATTGCAAGATTAAGAATGAGAATGTTTTTTGAAATCGTAGTACAGTATTCATATGATAGTATTTGTATCGGTATCTAAAGGATTATGTGGCAATCCAGCTTATGATGATATCCTGGCGATGCTGATTTGAGCTTGCGTTAATCCTGGCAATGATGACAACATTCGCCAGCCTTAACTGATGCTGCTTGCGCTAATCCTGGCGATGCCGATTAATCCTGCCATACTGAATACTGACGCTGCTTCCGCTTGCGTACGTACAAAAACAAACTTTTTGGTTTATTGCAGTATCATTATCAATTCGGTCAACTACACAAACTACCCTGTGAAGTTTGTGCGGTAGACTATATTGATCACGAATGTGCAATAAAGCAAAAGCGAAGTTTTTGGGTGTACAGCCACGGACTCTCAGAATGACGAGTCCGTCCGTCCGAACAATATTCTATCCTTGTCTACCCCGTGCCCCTACTGTACGGGACCAGACAAGTATAGCAAACTGCTCGGATGGACAAGCGCGTCATTCTTATCGTCCATGGCTGTACAACCTACTGAGTTACCACGACGATTTGCATTTGTATTAAATAATATGCGGAAAGACTCCATGTGGGGTCCTAGCTCAATAAATATCGTTGCTCTAAAATGATCGTAGCGCAATAAAGTTCGTACCCGAATATAGACGTAACGCTATAAATATCGTACCCGAATCAAAATTGTAGCCCAATTAAATCGTAGTCCAATAAACATCATACCCAAATAAAGATAGCGCAATAAAGGTTGTAACCGAATAAATATAAAATCGTACCCCATAAATATTCTAGCCAAATAAAGATCGTTTAGGTTAGGTTTTCGCACCTGAATATAAATCATAGTTTTGTTAAGGCAGATTCATAGAGTCCTTACGTGGCAATGCTACGCTGTGACAATGCTATCGCTGTAGGCATTTTCAACGTGCATTAAACGCTGTTGAAAATTGAAAATACCCGTAGCGATAGCATTGTCACAGCATAGCATTGTTGCGTCGTGTATAAATCAATGATTCGGCCTTTAAGATTGTCCAATAGACATCGTATCTGAATAAAGGTGGTGCAATAAGGGTTGTCACCCAGTAAAGATCGTATACTTATAAACGATCTTTATTTAGCGACAATATTTATGTGTATTTAAGTTTAGGTTGTACCGCTCTGAATAAAATTCATTTTCACAAGTATATTTGAACGGCATGTAAGGCCTAGGGTACGATTCAAGCAGTAAGCGGCGCAGGTGACCGACACAACAAGCGTTTTGTTCATAATTTGAATGCGCGTGCTGGAAAAACTGCTGCTACTACACCGCTGCTCCTAGCCTTTAATATTTGCGTCCTCTCACCGCTTGCATCGTACCCGAGGCCATCAATAGATCGTCGTGCCATAAATACCTTGCCTAAATGAAGATTGTGTCCCAATTAAATCTTAATCCAATAGACATTATACCCTTTAATCGCACCCTTATAAACATTGTATTTAAATAAAGATCGTTTATATGTATTTAAGGCTAGGTTGTACCGAACTGAATAAAATTCATTTCCCCAGGTATTTTAAGACGGTATGTAAGGCCTTGGGTACAATTCAAGCTTTACACTTGCCGCTCACTGCTGCTCCTAGCCCCCTTTAATATTCGCGGCCTCTTATTGCTTGCATCGTACCTGAGGCCATTGATAGATCGTCGCGCCATAAATATCTTGTATAAATAAAGATTGTAACACAATTAAATCTTAATCCAATAAACATTATACCCTTTAATCGCACCCTTATAAACGTTGTAGCTAAATAAAGATCGTTTATATGTATTTAAGGCTAGGTTGTACCAAACTGAATAAAATTCATTTCCCCAAAGGCCTTTGGTACAATTCAAGCGGCTGCGGTGAGCGACAAACAATCGTTATGTTGACGATTTGAATGCAGCATTCTGGAAAAATCTGTACGCTTCACACTTATCGCTCACTGCTGCTTCTAGCCATTAATATTCGCCGCCTCTTACCGCTCGCATCGTACCCGAGGCCAAAGGCATCAGAGTGCCTGTAATTCTGTAAGAGTGAGCAGTCCACTGTCCTTGTACGTATGTCTTGTCCTGCACTGTTAAAGACAAGGATAGCGGACTGTTCGGTCTTACGAACCGAGACATTCTCATGGCTGTACATCATCGATTAGATAATACGTAAGGTAATAAAGTATATGATTAGGTGTATTGCGGATCAAACACCGTACAACAGTAACGTGTACGTTAGTTGCAGTCGAGCGTCTGTCGTAATTCCATCGGACATTTGACTGTGATGCTGTCGGCTAACATACACTTTACTGCTAACGTTGTTTGATACGCACTACACCAAATTATATACTTTATTACCTTAAGCATAATCTAATCGATGTTAATGTTCTTTGATACGCAATACACCTGAATAAATTATATGTAATAAACAAAGTAAAACTTGTGTAATAAAGGAGTTTATAAAATATATAGTGTATAACTTAATATGTGTGCGTTTTCTTTCTACCCGGTGCCTCTACCTGGTGCCTTCACTAAAGTTAGATAGTTAGATAGGGATTCTAGAAAGGGAGATATGAACAGGGCATTAACATTTTCGGGCAGTTCTCGGTGGTAAATTTTTACAAGTCCCTTTACCCGGCGCCTCCACTAGATTCCACATTTTCGATGGTAAATTTTTACAAGTCCATTTACCCGGCGCCTCCACTATTTGACTTGTAAAAATTTTGATTGAAAAAAAAATTGTAAAAGATTGCCTGTTTTTCGTATATCTCCTTCCCCCCTCCCTCGCTGCCGAATCTCATCACCACTAATTAATTTTTCCAATTTTCCGCCCCCGCATCGCTGCTACCCCCGCTTCCGCTGCTTCACCACCACCGGCGTTTCCGGCGCTCCCACCGGATCGCTGCCCTGCCCCCCGCTCCGGGCCGCTCAAGCATCCCGGCGGCCCCCTTCCGCCGCTCCCCGGCGCTGCCACCATCGCAGCCCCGGCGGCACCCGCCGCCGAATCCCTGCCGCACCCCCCGCAGAATCGCTTCCACCCGCCGCTACCCCCGGCGCTGCCACCATCGCAGCCCCGGCGGCACCCCTGCCGGTCCGCAACCCGCCGCAATTTTTATTCGGCCGGCTGGGATTTGAACGCGGGTCCGCTGCAGCGATCGGGGGCCAACCCATCGCTGAAGCGGCGTACGCTACCGAGCCATGGAAATCCATCGACCAAAATCTTCATCTCTTCTTACAGATTCGCGATAAGCGCCCGTGAGTGCGAGAAGGTAAGTAGACCCGGCCAACGAGTGGAAGTGAGACGGGACGATTTGCCTCGCGATTACTATAATATTGTATACTATAGTATACAATAGAATATCGGTGGGGGTATCTAGGGGTATAGATGTGGGGGGTGGGCAATATGCACCTGCTAGGTACCACGTACCTAGCAGGTGCCCACCCCCCGCCCAGGTGAGAATCCTAAAAAACGCGCGTCAGGCGTCAGGCGGGCGGGCGTCGCGACGCCCGTGTGTGCGCCCACACACACACACACACGCACACGTCATGTGACGCGCGTTTAAGCTTCTTTCCTGGAGCTCGACCGGTAGAAATTTTTCTATAAATCCAGTAGGGGTCCGTAGGACCCCTACTGGATTTATAGCAATATAGATATACTATATGTTTATATTACATTATATATACGCGCGCGCGCGCGCGAGACTAAATTTTGCGGGTATTCGGGCTGTGGACACCCTGTATATATCGATTTTCGTGGGTCGAAAAATTCATAACTTTTTGGATCACCCTGTATATCGATTTTTGCGAGGAGCAAATTGATATATACAGGGTGAGTCGAAAATATTTAAAAATATTTGGATCACCCTGTATATCGATTTTTGCGAGGAGCAAATTGATATATATACAGGGTGAGTCGAAAATATTTTAATTTTTTTGGATCACCCTGTATATCGATTTTTGCGAGGAGCAAATTGATATATACAGGGTGAGTCGAAAATATTTTAATTTTTTTGGATCACCCTGTATATCGATTTTTGCGAGGAGCAAATTGATATATACAGGGTGAGTCGAAAATATTTTAATTTTTTTGGATCACCCTGTATATCGATTTTTGCGAGGAGCAAATTGAGATTATGTAGGCGAATATTTTCGATTTACATTGAGTGGGCACTATGAATAAAAGATCTCTTTGACCTCCTGTGATCCTGGTACGAAATCCGAAAATTATAAAATATGTAGACGAAAATTTTCGATTTACATTGAGTGGGCACTATGAATAAAAGATCTCGTTAACCTCCTGTGATCCTGGTACGAAATCCGAAAATTATAAAATATGTAGACGAAAATTTCGATTTACATTGAGTGGGCACTATGAATAAAAGATCTCGTTGACCTCCTGTGATCCTGGTACGAAATCTGAAAATAATAAAATATGTAGACGAAAATTTTCGATTTACATTGAGTGGGCACTATGAATAAAAGATCTCGTTAACCTCCTGTGATCCTGGTACGAAATCCGAAAATTATAAATTATACTGCCCACTCAGTTGAATCGAAAATTTTCATACTACTAGTGCTCACCTGAATTGCAGTTGAAGCTCTTTAACTTGGGAAGAATCTGGAACGACGTAAGCTGTTTCGTCCTTATAGGACTCATCAGCGCAGCTTTATCATAAGATATTCATATCGAATGTCAAATGATCATCTACGGACAGCTCTTACACTTACCTTGACCAAAGAAAAATTTCTGGAAATGAGAAATTATTCATCCCACAGTATAACATAATCGACGTAGAAACCATCCTAAAATATCTGGGGAAATAAAACATTATTTATCCCACAGTATAACATAATCGATGTATAAACCGTCCTAAAATATCTGCAGAAATGAAGAATTATTCATACCGTAGTATAACCTAATCGACATAGAAATCGTCCTAAAATATCTGCAGAAATGAATAATTATTCATGCCGCAGTATAACCTAATCGATGTATAAACAGTGCTAAAATATCTGCAGAAATAAAGAATTATTCATCCTACAGTATAAAATAATCCGACGTACAAACTGTCCTAAAATATCTGCAGAAATGAATAATTATTCATCCCGCAGAATAACCTAATCGATGTATAAACTGTCCCAAAATATCTGTGGAAATGAGAAGAAGAATTGAAGAATAATTCATCCCACAGTATAACCTAATTGATGTATAAACCGTCCTAAAATATCTGCAGAAATAAAGAATTATTCATCCCGCAGTATACCCTAATCGATGTGTAAATCGTCCTAAACTATCTGCGAAAATGAAGAATTGTTCAACCCACAGTATAACATAATTAATGTATAAACTATCCTAAAATATCTGCGGAAATGAAGAATTATTCATCCCGCAGTATAATCTAATCGATGTATAAAACGTCCTAAAATATCTGCGGAAATGAAGTATTATTCATACCGCAATATAACCTAATCGACATAGAAATCGTCCTAAAATATCTGCAGAAATTAACAATTATTCATCCCATAGTATAACCTAATCGATGTGTAAACGTCCTAAAATATCTGCAGAAATAAAGAATTATTCATCATACAGTATAACCTAATCGACGTAGAAACCATCCTAAAATATCTGCGGAAATGAAGAATTATTCATCCCGCAGTATAACCTAATCGACATAGAAATCGTCCTAAAATATCTGAGAAGTTAAGAATTATTCATCCCACAGTATAACCTAATTGATGTGTAAATCGTCGTAAAATATCTGCGGAAATGAAGAATTGTTCATCCCACAATATAACATAATCGACGTAGAAGCTGTCCTAAAATATCTCCAGAAATAAAGAATTATTCATCCCGCAGTATAACCTAATCGACATAGAAATCGTCCTAAAATATCTGAGAAGTTAAGAATTATTCATCCCACAGTATAACCTAATTGATGTGAAAATCGTCGTAAAATATCTGCGGAATTGAAGAATTGTTCATCCCACAGTATCCCACATAATCGACGTAGAAACCGTCCTAAAATATCTGCAGAAATAAAGAATTATTCATCCTGCAGTATAACTTAATCGACATAGAAATCGTGCTAAAATATCCGAGGAAATGAAGAATTATTCATCCCACAATATAACCTAATCGACGTATAAACCGTCCTAAAATATCTGCGGAAATGAAAAATTAGTCATCCCACAGTATAATCTAATCGATGTGTAAACCATCCAAAAATATCTACGGAAATTAACAATTATTCATCCCGCAATATAACCTAATCGATGCATAAACCAGCCTAATATATCTGCAGAAAAGAACATTATAAATCCCGCAGTATAACCTAATTGATGTGTAAACAGTCCTAAAATATCTGCAGAAATAAAGAATTATTCATCCTACAGTATAAAATAATCGACCTACAAACTGTCCTAAAATATCTGCAGAAATTAATTATTATTCATGCTGCAGTATAACCTAATTGATGTATAAACCGTCCCAAAATATCTGCGGAAATGAAGAATAATTCATCCCGCAGTATAACGTAATCGATGTATAAACCACCCTAAAATATCTGCATAAATGAACAATTATTCATCCCGCAGTATAACCTAATCGATGTGTTAACAGTCCTAAAATATCTGGGGAAATGAAGAATTATTCACCAATCAGTATAACATAATTAACATACAACATAAACATTAACATAAACAGTCCAGAAATATTTGGGAAATGGGGAATTATTCACCTCCTCGATGCCTGCAATCATCCTTAACAGTAATGCGTCACACTCAGCAATACGCATGTTTTAAAAAGGAAGCACATCCATAACAGCGCAATGAAAATGATGACGAGATTAGCTAGTTACAAGAAAAACATTCTAAGTGTTTGTTGTATAGAAACTAATTTTCATGTGCATTCGTTTGCTGCATTGAAATTGCGATCAACGCGACGTCTGGCGACAAAAAATATGAACTAAAAAGCACGCCAGAGACATCTATTGACGCACGATTGAATAAAGAAACAAATAAAAATTACAGGTTTCTATTTTTGTAGGTTAAAAAGATCTCTGGAATTCCATATATCTTTTTTACCGGCACTTCAGTGAGCAGTGAGATAAATATGTGGTAGATGTCGCCAAAAAATTAAAAACTGTCGCTTTTTGCACTTGAAAATGCCCCCAGTGACATTAAAAAAATCTCTAATTTAGCATTCCAACTACAAAGAACCTAATAAGGAGATGCAAAATACCCTGAGCACTCATGTTTGAATACTGACTCAATATATCAAATGAAAAAGACTCCCGAATAAATTCTCCCCATGATTATTAGGTTAACTTACAGCCAGTTCAAAACCAGCTCTGTATTAAAAAGAGCATGAATAATTAGCTCCTAACAGGTTTTGAAATATAAAGCCCAACATGTATGACAATGGGGGAAGCAGAAGTAATTGTTATGTGTGAGCACCAAATTAATAAAGAGTGATGTCGTTCCGAAGGATTTCGATTACATCGTAAAAGTCACCGTTGGGATTTCCAAGAGCAAGCAAGAACGGGCCTTAAGTAGCCCGGAGGCAGTCAATAATATCAATTATATTGATGGTTTCAATTGAAGTACGACTCATTGATCAATTACAAGCGATCAATCACTTTGTACACGACGAGTATGATTGACGATATTATTGAATGTCTCCACGGCTCTTTAAACGGAGATACAAGGAACTCGGACACGTTAAACCCCACAGGGAGTCACTCCAGGATGAGCGTGTCCAAAGTCTCCAACTACAGAAGTGCAATGACGATCATACTGCTTAAAGCATAAGTACTGGCATTATTGAGTTACAATTATCAATAGTCATGACTAAATTTGCATGTTTCAGCGCAGCTTAGTGACTTTTTGGTGGATTTTGGCATGCATAAAGTGTAACAAATATATCAATTTATTGTTAAAACAATGCACAAATAAACCCAGTGAAAAAGCGTCACGTTGCAATGAAATTAAGTAATAGTAAAATCCTACCTTTGTTCCGGTCGAGACTGCATTGAATCATACTGTTCTTCGATGCCTGCAATCCGTATTCTGCCATACACAGCAATGGACACGTTTTGAAGTAAGAAGATCTATAACAGCGCACTGAAAACAATAACATTATTAGTTACTTAAAAATAATTTTTCATCCTACAGTATAATTGAATTGACGTATAAACCGTACAAAAATATCTGTGGAAATGAAGAATTATCCATCCTGCAGTATAATCTAATCGATGTTTAAACCAGGCTAAAATATCTGCGGAAATGAAGTATTATTCATCCCACAGTATGACTGAATCGACGTATAAACCGTCCGAAAATATCTGCGGAATAAAGAATAATTCATCCCACAGTATAATTTAATCTACGTATAAATAGTCCTAAAATATCTGCGGAAATGAAGAATTATTCATCCCACAGTATGACCTAATCGACTTATAAATCGTCCTAAAATATCTGCAGAAATGAAGAATTATTCATCCTGCAGTATAACATAAACGACGTAGAAAATCTCCTAAAATATCTGCTATTAATATCAGAATTATTTCACGGTATAACATATTTGAAGTCGAAACGGTCCTAAAATATCTGCAATTATTTTTAGATTCATCCCGCAGTATAAACTATCGACGTATAAACTATTCTGAAATATCTGCAGAAATGAAGATTTATTTATACCACAGCATAACCTAATTGATGTACACACCGTCCTAAAATATGTGCCGAAATGAAGAATTATTCATACTGCAGTATAATCTAATCGACATGTCCTATCCATCCTAAAATATCTGTGGAAATAAAGACTTATTCATCCCAAAGTATAATCTAATCGACGTATAAACCGTCCTAAAATATCTGCAGAAATAAAGAATTGGTCATCCCACAGTATAACCCAATTGACATTTAAATCGCCCCAAAATACTTGCGGAAACGAAGAATTATTTATCCTGCAGTATAATCTAATCGACGTCGTAACAGTCCTAAAATATCTGCGGAAATGAAGAATTATTCATCCTAATCGACGCATAAATCTTCCTAAAATATCTGCGGAAACGAAGAATTATTCATGCCACAGTATAATTTAATCAACATATAAACAGTCCTAAAATATCTGCGGAAATGAAAAATTATTCATCCCACAGTATAATTTAATCTATGTATAAACAGTCCTAAAATATCTGCGGAACTGAAGAATTATTCATGCCACAGCATAATTTAATCGACGTGTAAACAGTCCTAAAATATCTGCGGAAGTGAAGTATTATTCATCCCACAGTATGACTGAATCGACGTATAAACAGTCCGAAAATATCTGCGGAAATGAAAAATTATTCATCCCACAGTATAATTTAATCGACGTATAAACAGTCCTAAACAAGCTAGATGCAACCATTTAGTTGAAGTAGTGATCTCTCAATTGCCTTAAAGGGGATTGACAAATTATTTATAATGCATTTGATGTGAAATGAGAAGCTAAATTAATGATAATAGTTACTTACCAAAATGGGGAGCTTCCATCAGCTCTACATGTATACAAAGAAAGCAGCGATTGAATTCATGGTTAAGCAACAAATCAATTTTTAAATTACATGAAATTGGTAAAAATTGTAATTTTGTAACAGCTGTGGTTCGAAAACTATCAGAGCAATCAACAATTGATTTGCATTTCCAAAAACTAGCATTCATCTGATCTACGTGTATACAAAAAATGCAGCGATGACATTAACGGTTAAGCAACAAATCAATTTTTAAATTACAAGATATTGTGCAAAATCCTAATTTTAAAACAGCTGTGGTTCGAAAACCATTAGAGCAATCAATAAATGGTTATAACTACCATTCATCAGCTCTATACATATACAAAGAAAGCAGCGATGACAATAACAGTAAGAAACAAATTAATATTTAAATTACATGCAAGTGTATACAAAGAAAGCAGCGCAAATATTAATGGTTAAGCAACAAAATATTTTAAAATCACATGATTTTGCACCAATACTTCAAGCTGCAACAATGTGTAATTAAAGCAACACATATTAACAAAACTAGTTATTACTAATTGCACGTTATGCAAATTGTTACATTTTTGCTACAGACTTTGGATATTGCCTTATTAACGACAGCCACATAAACGTAGTCTGCTTATAGAATAAACGTATCCGTTGAACATAGAATAACCAGTAACTGGAGCATTTTCCCTGAAGCAGCACCACATTTGTAATCCATAATCATCCCTGAACATACAATATCCAGTTTCAAACATTAACGTCCTAAAAGTAAAAGCAAGATTAGCTGTAGTAACGAATTTCAAAATTAAGTTTAAAAATGTGTTTTAGGTCTAATAATCATCACCTATGATAATAAGAAATATTCTCTACTTTATAAAAATGATATTCCATTGAATGACTAATGTATAGACACATTTATAGAGACTGCGAGTGATACCATGAGAGTATCGAGCGGCGGTAATACTTACTGGGGTATCGTAATAATTGTAATAATTACTTAATCAACTCGAAGAATGGATTACTCTTAAGGTCCCGCATGGAATCTCATTGACACTAACATTAATTATTTGCTCAGTTTAAATACAACAAATAGCAGTAAAGAATTAATAATACTGTAATCATTTTACCTTGCGGATTCCTGTGTTTGGGCTCTGCGACACCTTGGAATACAGTGTCTTGAAGCCGGTTTTGGTCAATCAACAAAATCCTGAAGTCAGGATTTTGTGGTAAAGCGTGGTGCTAAAAACATACATAATGTTAGGTGAGGTATTTGGGAACTTTCAAATTCACAAAAACCAAGTTGTGTACTTGAAAACAGGTTCAACACATTCATTGCTATAATATCTACAATGAAAGGCTTCATTCGATGATTATAAACGCATTCGTTGCAACACAAATATTAATAGTTATGAACAGAAGAGCGTCGATAATCCAAATTGAAAATCAACATGGCATGGCATGTTATCACTGGCAAGACGCAGTATCACCTTGAAATGACGTATTTAGTTTGCATGAGCATCAGGATGGGTGGAATTGTATAGCATTACGGATACACTTACATTTCTGAAGGTGTTGTCCGTGGGAAGGCTGTTAAGATCGTCATAAAGCAGGTGGTCAGGTAGTTGTAGGCGATTGTATGCAGCTTCTTCCACTAGCAGCTACATGATATCCGGCCAGAAATTCCCGAGGAAGTCACCTGTACGTTTCCCATCGAAGCCCACAATGACATAGCCATTGAAGGCTAGACAATCCAGTTCTTCGATACTGACTGTTCTCCTGCACTATCTAAACACTCTAAATTTCACCATCATAAGAAGCATTTGTGAGGTATACAATACAAGGCACGGACAACTAATCATTGGTTATATTCTTTCTCAACCGCAACCAATAACTTCACTGCACTAAACTGCGAGTTTATTGCGATTGTAGAATAGTAAATACTACAATCAAAGAATATACTAAAGACTACAATACTAACATAAAGAATCAATTGAATGTGATGTGAATAAAAGTCGAACAACATTTGACATTCACATGGAATGTTTCTTCACCTATAAAATTTGATCGATAAAAATGTAAAATAATCGTGAATACGATATTATTACGACTATGGCATGCACATAATTAATAATTATCGACAAAACCTTCATATTGCGGTCATTTAAGCGGTTTACAAGCATAATAATAGATTAGGTGTAATAAGAAAAAATTAGGTGTAATGGAAAAACGTGCACCATCACTTTTTAAATACTGCACAAAAACTAAATTTAATTCCACATCTCATTAAGTTACGACTGCAGATTTATGGCATTGCAATTTAAATTTAACCTTATGTCGTAATAAATGAAATAAAAATCAGCCGTCACTAATGGAAATTGGGTGCATTAACTGCAATTTCCATAAGTTATAAAGGTTACCCCACCCATTTTCCATTAGCAAAAGACGATTTTTATTTCATTTATTTAGACATAATATGAACTTTTAATTGCTCCTCGATAAATTCGCAGTTGTTAATTGATGATGTGTATTATCAAATTCAATTTTTATGCAGTATTTAAAAAGTGATTGTGCACATTTTTGCATTACACCTAATTTTTTTTTATTGCACCTAATCTATAATTACGCTTGTAAACCGCTTAAAACACCGTAATATGACCGCAAAAAGAAACTATTGTTGATAACTTACAACGTGTATGCAAACGGCGAAATAATAACGAAATATTGAACTAAAAATGTTGAGGCATTGCAGAGTGCGAATACTCAATGAATCGCACTTCAACTAAAACTGTATATATGTGACTGTCTCCAGGTTACTTTACTCACAAACGCATCTTTGTATGGTGCGGTAAGACAAACTCATTACTGCGTATCTACAGAAAAACTTAAACAACTTACGCAGAGTCCTGAAAGTCCATAGGTACAACTAAACATCACTGCGAGCAAGTATTCGCACTCTACAAACATAGCAGAGGAAGGAAGATCCGTTGAAAAAGAAAAAAACAAAGAGACAGGCCCCTGAATGAGCGAAGGATTCCGTTGCCACAAGTTTATCTGCAACCGCCACGAGAACTGAAGATTATGCATGGCGGTAAGCGTCCTGAGGCACCAGCCCTTCGGGAATCCCTTCGTGGTACCAAAGATGGTCAGCAGCTTTGCACCCAAAGAGATTCACAAGTTTATCTGCAGCCGCCACGAGAACCGAAGATTTACAACGATTTGCATGTGTATTGGGCGCGAGAGCTTGGTTAAAGATTAAAATAATAATGCACGAATAAATAGGCAGAATATTTATAATCATCAAGAATAATTGATGTGTCAAAAAATCAACTTCAAAGGAATTACAAAATCTTAATAATTTGTAATTAAAACTAACAGTGTTATTTATAAAAAAATAAGATGTGGTTTAACGGTGGTTTCATCTTGGTAACCTTGGTAACCCTTTGTAAAGCACTGCAAAATAACAGTTTAAATTTTTATGAATAATACTGATAAAGTTTGCTTAAGAAATGTAGCTTTATTACGTTTAAGGTTTTATCCATAAATTACCAGTTATGTATTTAATGTTGTTATATTATTATTTAGTACTTACTGGTAAAAAAATATTTTTATTTTATTTCACCCGACTAGTTTCAGTTATATATACATACAACCATCACCAGAGGTATGTATTCAATGTTCATATATCTCGAATTCACCTGAAATGCAATTTTAAAAATTTTGATATATGAATTAAATTAATTAAATCAAACTTTTTAAACTTGCATTTCAAGTGAATTTGAGATATATGAACATTGAATACATGCCTCTGATGATGGTGAAGATATATGAATTAAATTAATTAAATAAAACTTTTAAAAAATGCATTTCAAGTGAATTTGAGATATAATGAACATTGAATACATGCCTCTGATGATGGTTGTATATACAAGAGTGTTCGATAAAAAGGGCCCAATAGTGAGTATATATTATATGGTATATAACCGAAACTAGTCAGGCGAAATAAAATAAATAAATCATAAAAAATAAAATATTTTGTTTACCAGTAAGTACTAAATAATAATAAAAACAACATTAAATGTTGTTTTAATTCTCAGTTTATGGTCTTTGTTGAAATTGAATTAAAATTCAGTAAACGATAAGAAGCTTATTATTTAGAGCAAAATTGTCGACAATTTCAAAGAGCGGTAAATTATTTATTTGGGGTCTCTTATTGTTGTGTTTTTAGATATGTATTATCTATTGCCACCCCTATTAGATGCAATTGTCAAATTTTATTAGACACCCCAAATCAACCCCAGCGACGGTCATTTACATACTGGCGTAGTTTTGGTAAGCAAAATTGTCTATAATTTTAAATGGCTGTAAATTATTTATTTGGGGTGTCTTATTTTTGTGTTTTCACGCAGGTATTATCTATTGCCGCCGCTATTAGATGCAATTGTCAAATTTTATTAGACACCCCAAATCAACCCCAGCGACGGTCATTTACATGCTGGCGTAGTTTTGGTAAGCAAAATTGTTGATAATTTCAAAGGGCTCTAACTTATTTATTTGGGGTGTCTTAATGCTGCATTATCATAAGTAGGTAATATACACAAAATATCTCGGCACAATGTGTATGTATAAATTAAGGTGACCAGATCTTAACGATACAAAAGCGGGACAGCGGGACGGGGGGGGGGGGGGTGATTTTTTAAAACGCAAAAAGCAAAATATACAGGGTGTCTCGTAAAAACGCTGCTGGCCAATAACTCCATAACTTCCTAACTATTTATTGCCCGATTTCAATAAAACAAAAACAAAATTAAAGGTCGCCACATATTCTACAAAGGGGCCCTAATTTTTTTTTTTTTTGTAAAATCATCTTTTATTTCAGTGATAGTCTGCTAGATTTTGCAAAAAAAGAAAAGGGCTCCTTTGTAGACATGTAAAGCAATTTAGTTTTGTTTTCGTTTTATTGAAATCGGCCAATAAATAAAGGAGTTATCCCTAGTGGCGTTTTTTAGCAGACACCCTGCATAATATTATATAACATTTTTTTCTAACAACATGAAATATAATGTCATATTTACAAATATAATAAATACGAGGCATGTTTTTAAAGTACCGTTTTGTATTTTAGCCGGTTCAGCGCTACTATAGTCTATCCAATTTCAAGCTGCAGTTAATGTAAACATGTTCACGTGAACAGCGATAATGTACAGGGCCGCACTTGCTCAGTTGCCGACTACAGTGCGCTAACAAAAAAAAAATTACATGAGATAATAAAAAAGGACAACAAATAAATCAGTAAATATTAAATTTATATACAATAAAATATTTATTACTAAGTTGAACTACTTTCATCGTCTGTATTTAAATTTATAATAAGAGGCTCAACATTAATTTCAATAATATTGTCAAGTGACCACATTTTGGATTCAACTTTTTCAATTACATGTTTTATACATTTTCGCCAAGAATCTTGATTTATAGATTCTATGGCTTCAGAAAATAAATTTTTGCAGTCCCCAAATTTAAAAGTAATATTTTTTGAGGCCACAAAATTGGCATTTCATTTCGAAAGAAAAATTGGTGTACTTTTCTTCGTATTGCGTTCCTATCAAAATCATCAACGCTATTTTTTCGGTTCTGATTTGTTTTAGGTGGTGAAAATTTTGCGGAGATTTTGTATTCTCCAATAATGTTATAAACAGACCTACAAGATACCCCTGTTTTATATGCCACTTTTTGCACCATATCATTTCTTAAATCCGTAGGGTTTTCTCGAACTTCACATTTATAAACATTTTAACTTAATTGTTTGGTTTCCACACTTAAATGATACTTTTTAATGCGTTTTTTAGGAGGGCTCAGTTTCTCACTTACTACAACTTCAATATCTGTATCTGTGCTCGACAAATTTCACAACACTAGTCAAGCTAATGCAGTAACAAAATTCCCTTAGTCCGGGTTTCAGGTAGACAGCGGGACGACCAATCGTATGCTTGTGTTAAAATGTGCACGTGGCGATCACGCCTGGTTCAGTGTATATATTCACTGCATCTTGAAATTGGATGGACTATACCAAATACAGATATTGGCGAAATATATAAGCTGATAACTTCAAAATAGCGAATAAACGATCACCCCGAAAAAAAGCCCAATCTTTCAAAAGTCGGGACATTTTTGAAACGTCGCGGGACGCGGGACAAATTTCTAAAAATCGGGACTGTCCCGCCAAAATCGGGACGTCTGGTCACCTTAGTATAAATATATAAATTTCACGTATGTCGGGTCTTAAATCATTTACAGGAACCTTAGTTTATTGCATGTTGGTATCATTGCGAAATCTGGTTAAAAAAGTGACACATATATTCCTTGAGTGACATCTTAAAACCGTCGCTGCCAAGGTCGTCGCCAACTTCTCACACCTCAGTTCTCACTGGTTCTCACATCTCTGGAGGCCCCACATGTGAAATGGAAGACAATTTTCTTATGTTCATCGACACCGAAGGTGGTCACCAAGAAAAAACCACACAGAGCAATGACTTAGGAGACGGTAATACATGTCTTATTAATCCATAACCTGCTCCCAAATTGTAGGTTATCACAAAATTACAATATAAATTATATCTGCAGTGCATCACTCGTCATATTAGTTACTAATTCGTCGTATTCTTTATTAGACAGATTTATTAAGCAAGTGTTGAGGGAGTTCCGTGAGGAACAAAAGAAGGAAGCACCTCCTCCTCAGAGTGACGAACCTCATACGATATATGAGAAGTTCTTTGAGGACATGGGCTGGCTCGGACCGCAACAGAATGGTCCAACATTTACAAGACGTAGGCGCCAACGTGTATTGATTAACCCTCAGAGAGACCTTGTTGAAGATAAGGCTGGTATTAAAAAGGTGCTAGCAAAATCGACTCTTCTAACCGAAGAATTTGAGAAGCAGCACTCTGTGCCTACGTTTGATGTTAGTGAGAGGAGGTTGAAACTAGAGAGACAGGTAATGCATGCTTTTATAGTTGCATATCTTTGAAATTGAGCTTTCTCTTGTATTCTCATAGAAGGAACGTGAAAAAACTAAAGGCAAGAATTGGTTCAATCTACCGGCCACTGAAGTCACTGAAGAAGTCAAAAAGGATCTCGAAGTCCTGCAAATGCGTTCCGTTCTCGACCCGAAGCACTTCTACAAAAAGAACGACCTAAAAGTTCTACCAAAATACTTCCAGGTAATGAATTAATTTTATTCTGAATATAGTTCATGAAACATGTAAATTTTAGATTGGGCGAGTTGAAGATTCACCACTGGACTTCCACGACCGCCTAACCAAGAAGCAACGAAAACGGACTCTCGTGGATGAATTGCTTGCCGATGCAGAATTTAATAAGTACAACAAGAAAAAATATACCGAGATTGTGGCAGAAAAACATAAAACACATTACGCTGCTTACAGAGCAGCCAAAAAGTTGAAGAGGAAAAAGAAATAAGACAAAATGCAAGATATTGAAGAGTTAATAATTATAAATTCAAGAATAAATTTATGTCATTATTTTTACTAAAAAATATGAAAGAATCTTAATTAAAACCCACCAGTTACATCAATAGAAGCACCACTCACATATGAACTTTTATCAGACGCCAGGAATGCAATAACTTCTGCCACCTCTGTAACAAATTTTAATAAAGTCTTTAACAATAACGTATCCATATTCAATGTGAAATAAGATTTATGAAGATTATAATATTGTTGTATTTTATCATTGTCTAAGCAATATGTTGAAAATTTCTGTTAATCATTGACTTTGATTTGCAAAGAAATTATTAGGTTTGCTACATACTAACCCTCTGTTGTCCCAAACCGTGCACATGGAATCATTGATGAGAATTTTGCTTTAACATTGTCAGGAATAGCTCTAGTCATTTGTGTATCGATAAAACCAGGCAATATTGTGTTACATCTAATTCCGAGTTTTCCAAACTCTTTAGCTGCAGATCTGGTCATTAGTTCAACACCAGCCTTACTTGCCGCATAGTTTGTTTGCCCCATGTTACCATACTTGCCAATTATACTTGCAATATTAACTATAGATCCGCTAGAGCCTCCATTCGAAATAATAGCATTGGCAAATGTTTGCATTACAAGGAATGTCCCCTAACAATTTATAAGTTAATAATTATTCAAATATGGCGAACATTTATAACAATTTACTTTTAAATTGATGTTAATGACTGAATCAAAGTCTTGCTCAGACATTTTAATTAAAAAATTGTCCCGCGTTATTCCAGCACAGTTTACGATTACTGTAGGCGGCTTTTTATAATGTTCTAAAGTGTGTTTTAAAGCATCTTTTACACTCTCTGGTTGTCCCACGTCTAAGTGGATATGAGTATGATCTCCAGTTCCTAATAACTCTATAGTTTCTTTGGCCCCTGCATTGTTCAAGTCGGCAGCTATTATGGTAGCTCCTTCCCTAGACAGAACCTGACTAGCTGCTCGGCCAATGCCAGCACCAGCACCTAAAATTAGTATTTGTATAAAAGATGCTTTAACCCATTTCAATTATAAAAATCATAAAGAAGTGAAATATGTTCCATAAATGCAGTGTCATTACAAATGGTTTCAAAGTCTATCTACTTTTAAGCAAATATTGAGCGATGAATTATTACATTTGTCTAGTTCATATGTTAAACAGTAAATTACCTGTTATGAATGCCAACTTTCCAATTAATAAACCACTCATTTTTTATGAATATACTTGGAATAGTTTGTTATGTAGTTCAGAAGTAGAGATAGGATAATTTTATTCCAATGCAACCAAAGCATCTGCAACGACATATTTTTTGCATATGGTAAAATACTCTTAGAAAATAATGACTGATGTATTCCTTGATCAAAACATTAACTGAATGCAAATTGCTTATATAATTAGAATTGTGGCCAATTCAGTCAGTTAAAGTTTATTACATTGTATCAATAAGTAAAAAGGCGCAGAAATATTCCATTAATGATTTATTTTAATTGATAACTATAAACTAAAATAAATTATTAACTAGTTTTAGAGATTAATTTAAATTATGATTATAACATAACTAGTCATTATGTCTTACTATGAATATTTTGAAAAAGCTCCACATTCATTGATTTAATAAAATATTAGGGATAATAATGCATTCAGAACAGAAAATGTGATGGTGGCCAGTCTAAATTTAGTTTATATTTCCACTCATGGATGGCACTGAAGGGCTTTGAAAATTTTGAAAATGTCTTCTTCACGTTGTTACACATTGTGGTTATGTTTTTATTCGTTAAACCAAACAAAATTATACATTTGATAAATTATGAGCCGCAATATTAACTGCACGTACGTGTCTGAGAAAATTAGTAAAATAAGATGGAAACCTTCCTCATTAGGAGAGCCCTTTTCATTTGTAACAGGCAGTTGGGATAATGAAATCAACAATATTAGGTTTTGGGAAGTAAGATCGAGGATAGTAGATGAAGAGACTGATATTAACACTTTCGAAGTGAAAGACTTGCCATTTGTCGGTGATGTTACTGAATTGAAGGTATGGAACAGATACGTTGCATTACTTTGATTCATTCTGATGCATTTTGTGTCCGTGCCTTTTAGTTTATCAACCCCGATCAGTTCTTGGTGTCATCATCCGAAGGCTCTTTATATCTCCTCAAGATAGTAACCAGTGCAACCGGGGAGATTGATATTTCCGAGGACTTATCATGGAAAAAGCTTCATAGTCTGGGACCCGAATTTACTAGTTCGTGTACGTCGTTCGCAAATTATGATATTGATATTGCCAGCGTAGGAGAAGATGGGCACATTAATCTGCTCACGACAAATAACAATGCCCCGAAGGCAGTAATTAGTAAGTATTATGCTAAACTTAGCAGGGTATAAATTGATTTCATTACATTACAGAAAATGCGGACAGTTGTACAATCAATTGCATTGAATTTCTTAAATGCAATGAGTTGCTTACATCAAACATTCGAGGGCAGATGAAAATATGGGATCTTAGGGCTTCGAATGACGAGGAGCAAAGTATGTTCATGCTAAGTAATGATGCTGTTGTAGCAGCTACTTGTTTAGCATATCATCCCACACAGAGGCATATTGTAGCTGCTGGTGATGAACAAGGTAATAGGTTGAAACTGATCACTAATCATGAAATTTGTTTTTGTTTATATTAATGATTCAATTCCTCCTTATCACAGTCAATTACTTATAATTTTTCCTATACAAATTTCTCAGTCTCATTGAGTTAAACAAATAAATGATTGTAGTCTGAATAGTAGTCTGTAGTCAAATAGATGTCTGAAACTAATCTTATTGGGCTTGGTAAACATTGCAATTAGAACCTTACGTCCCACAATAATTAAAGTGCTTTTCTCATTGCTTAGCCGCATTCGTTTAATTATTGAACTTCTAAAATCATTGAGAATTTATGAAAAGTTTTTAATTTGTTACCTCCATTGAAACCTTTTATTTTTAGGAACATTAACTGTATGGGATCTGCGACAAAACACTTTCCCACTGAATGTAATAAATTCGCATACCGATGCAATCTCTGAACTTCATTTCCATCCTGATAGACCGGACCAGTTGTTCACTTGCTCTGAAGCCGGCGATGTGTTTCACTGGACAGGAATGAAGCATGCCGGGGGTGACTGCGAACAGGAGCCGTGGTTCACCACTAGCGCTGGCATTAATAAGTACGATATTTTCACTCTCATGCCTCAGCTGCATGTACCCGTCAATAGTATTGATTTGAATAGGGACAAATTGTTATGTGGTTGTGATAACGAGGCGATGTATTTAATTGAAGACATTAATATTTACGGCTGATGTCATTGTAATAAATGTTTTGTATCAATATTTTAAAAATTTTGTTGGTATTTTACCCATCTTACCAGTTATTTTTGATTATTATTTGTTATTGGTTATTTTAAGTACTTACTGGTATGAATAATATTTATTTATCCCGACTAGTTTTGGCTTAAAATTCAGCCATCATCAGGGGTATGTTTTTATAATTTAAATTATATTTTCAAAGATGTTATTTGACTTATTAATATATAATAATTAAGCCGAAACTAGACGGGATAAATAAATAAATATTAATACCAGTAAGTACTTAAAATAGCAAATAATAAATATTTTATACCTTTTTAATACCCATATTTTTATTTGTACTGTCCTGTCATCATATTTGTATTGCTTGGTAAGGTAAATATCGTGTATACCGATGCAGTTTTAGTTCAGTCTACTGAGAAATCTAGAAGATCAACAAAATATGAATTATTGTTTGAACTGCTGATGAGTTTTTGCATATGATAAAATATATGATTCTAATTGTAACAACCTTTTGTGTGCAGTATAAAATTGGGCAAGTATATTATACTTTCTTTTTAGCATCAAATTTAATATTATTTAAATCAATAATATCTAGTTCAATCGAGTGCAACTTATAATTGTGTGCAGAATAAAATTGGGGAAGTATATTATACTTTATTTTTAGCACCAAATGAAATATTATAAAAATCAATAATATCTAGTTCAGTCGAGTTCAACTTATAATTGGGTAAGTTGTTTTATTTTTAGTTGGGGTAGCTGAAAATGATTATAAATAAAAGGTTTATTTTTTTTATAAAATTATATTTTCTTCAATATAAATTAATAATTATAAATATAATACTCAGTCATATGTAACGCTCACATATTGATATATAAATGATAAGTGTAATATACGCTCAATAAATAATTATTGCAGTCTTAGTGGACGTTGGTGAAGTTGTTACTCTTGACATGTTGGGGTGCTTCATTGCTCTTGCCCAACTGGAAAGTCTTCGAGAACTTGATCATCTTTGAGTTGGTAGTGGAGTTCTTCCAATAAGTTGTCTGCACAGCATTCCTGCCAGCGATGTAGCGAGTGGCTGCACCAACGAGGATCTTAGGGCCTGTCATCTTTGATCTGGATTTCTTTGAAGATGGATGTAATAACCAAAATCAGCTGCACTTGGCTTTGGTGGATATAAACGTAAATTTACGTCTTTATTTTGTAACTAGCAATTTGCTTTGCTTGGTTGTATTGTGTTGAGAACGGTTTTCAACTGTGACTATGGATCCACGGCGCGCGATATTTATACTGTTTCTCTGACGTCTTTCGGTCTTATCGTCTCGAATCACGCAGTGCCGAATTCCATATCGCGATTATCTATTAATATGGTATGTTTGCAAACAAACCGGAACATTATTGTTGCACGTGATCGCTGGAAATATTTATTTTGTCATTCAAAAATATCTTCTGACGTGCTTTCTTCGGATCAAAACTTATGTCACGAATTTCATCAGTAATTTAATTAATGTTAAATATTTGGTATTTATTTTGCAGACTTGATATATAACACAATATACTATTTTGCCAGTATTACTTAAACCCGTTTTAGACTACGTTTTCTTGAACCAGAATATTGTACAAGAATACATTATGAAAAATATTTATACAACCTATTATAATTCAAGTTTACAAAAATAAAAACTTTACATAAAATGATTTAGTTGAATTTATTAAAAAGCCAGATGCGAATAATATAATAATTTGAAGGTTTTCAATTAATTGACTCTTAACCCAATTAATAACTCCACTATCATGATTTTTTTTCTCGTTCATGACCGCATTAATTTCTACTAATATTGATATCGAGGTTTTAAGGGTAATTAATGGATTTGTCACACCTTTCGTGTCATGATTTTTTGAAGTGCTGGAAACACCACGAGATTGAAGTGTGGCAGCGCTTCATTTTTAATATCCCAATCGGAAATTTGATCAAATTGTGATAACTTTTAAACGTATACGTCTACGAAATTACACGTGCATACATATTCATTTTTTCAACTTTTTATCTCGCTCGTGTTCGAGTATTGAATGGAAAACAACTCGTGTCATATTTTTCCTTAATCTTGCCAAATGAAATTTTCACAAAGCTATCATGCACTGCTATAATGCATATTCTGTTTACAAATGATGTACAAGTCAATATGATTCATTAAAATTCCTTACTAAGTGATACAAAACAGACCAGACATGCGTGCTTTATTCCCACTTTCATAGGAATTTTCATTACAAGTAAATTCCAAAAAAAAAAACGAGTACAAATTGAGCCAGTAGTTAACAATACATTATTAACCAAATGACGTAAATGAACGCATTTAAACGCATTTTTATTGCTTTCTTAACCCGTGATCTACAATTGTTTTGCTTTGGAATGATAAGTTTCCTTAATATCTCGTTTACAGTTTTTGTTTTTGAGGAACCTATTGGCTTCAATTTACGTCATGAGCTGCGGAAATCTCCGAGACACCATTTTGCATGCACAGACTCGGTGTCTCCACGCCACGCCAGCATTGTGTGATCCAGATTATATAATCGGATGCCACTTAAAAGTAAAATGAACTGGCAATGCAATAGTTTTAAAAATTAGATCATTAGTTTTAACACGACTTTAGAAACTGATCTGTGATTGCATACAATGGATGCATTATTGGAAACATGCATGCAGGAATGATATAAGATACAAATATCCTGTTTAGTTTTGTTAAGAAATTGGCACTGTTATTGCAGTATTTAAGACTATTGAAATCTTCTGGTATTTCTTTGAAAACGTAATAATATAATACTCATCCAGCAACTGCAGCTTAGCTTAGCGAAATTCCGTTAGTTGTTTCAATAGTGTCTAATCGTGGACACGACTCTTCGTCAAGAATATATTTAAAAAAATCAATTCCACTCTGAATATTAATGCCCTTTAACGTATTCTAAAAAAAATAATGATGGCCCGTGAATATAATAATAGATGTCCAAATTGAGCAAATAAAAGATCTGACTAGTGGTTGGTTAGATGTTTTAACATACCAAACATGGTATAAGTTGTGGTGTTCAAATATAATAAAATCATTTTTGAAATAGTCACGACAAATCTATACTTCAACAGGTGAGGTCAGCACCTGTTGAAACTATAGGTCTGTTGAATTCACCTATAATCAGAATGGATCAAAACACTTTTTAAATTCTATACTTGTCATGTTTTCGATGCTGCTATTATGAGGAATTATTTTATTATTATAATGTGCTGCCCAATGTGTAATTTCTTATTTTATTATGTAATTCCTCACTTACGCATTTACATAAAAGCACGTATTTCGCTGGATGTCAAACTTTGTGCAAATAAACAAAGCAGGACATTTAGTTGTTATTCATATACCTCAAGAATAATTTACTAATTTTTGAGAGAGTCTTGTTGTTGATCTACTGAAAGTAATTGGACTTGAGTTAATATGTTATTAAATTATTTTAAGGTAGCCAGGGAGTTAGTTCAGAAGTTTTTGTTGTAGTGAACCAAAATTAACATAAAAGGATAATTAGACAATGCAATTAAATTTAATGCTAATTTACATGTTAGTAAATGCATTTATCTTATGAGTAGACATGTTCTGCAGATATATGAATAAAAATGCAATTAATGTCATACTTTGTGTATATTATAAACACGCATTATAATGAATTATAATGAAATCGGTGTGGCAATCTACATCATACCAGGTTTAAGGTTTGTAATTATCTCATTAATAAATATAATCTATCTAATCAGTGGCAAATATATATTTATATATGTTATATTTTTCAGTTCCAGTTTTGTTAGTATTAAAATACATATATATTTCTAAACACTCCTCGTGTCAAAATATCACGAGTCTTGCACTACCTACGATGTAGAATAGCATGGCCTGATTAGTGATATTGACATTGATCCTTCAAATTACTTATCTTAAGTTTAACGGTTCCGGAGTAAGCTGCGTAATTCTTGTTTTCTACTATCGGTTTATATCGGTCAAGATGATGAGTTGACCATTGCTCAAGCACGTGAGTGCACAATTATTCGGCTAATACTTGTTATTATCTTAGGTATTATTTATTGAAGTGTTGGGGATCGATGTACTTGTCGTATGTTTTCGCGATATATAATTATTATTAAGTGTTACTGATTGAGTTTAATTGTGTATTATGTAAATTCAACTATGATAAAAGATATTTTATTTCTCTTTAGATTATATTTTGTTTCAATGAAAATTTGTAATAGGTCCCATAGGAAGGCATTCTTGGCCATCTGAATGTTTTCCCTTCTATTCGCCACTGGATAAAAGATTTAAAATTACACGAAAAGTCTGTTTTTTTTACATACAACTGCAATATTGATCTGCGTGAAGATCAAACTATAAAGTAGTATTACGCCACACGGGATAACATATTACAGATTTTTAGAAAAAAAAAAACAAGTTAGGATTATTACTCATTAAGATAAATTGCAAATATTAGCAATCTCTTCAAATTTTGTCCTAGAAACTAAAAATGATATTGGAACTGATGTGAAACCCAACCAAACTTTTATTAATAAAATATTGAATATTTAATGCAATATTCCCAAATTTGGTTTTACTCAATAAATACGTCAAAAAATTCTGAAGTGAGTAGATTAAATATTGCAAAACTTGATTTTCGTAATCCTGACAACTTACATGAAATTAGGTCACAAGCTAATCAATATCTCCAAATTTAGTTTTGATGAACAAAAGTTTCTTACACGTCTCCAGTATAAAATGAAATTGTTGGAATCATTGTCGGATTTGTTGCATTGGCACCCCAAGGTGAATATATCACTCTCGCTTTTTTTCAGCATTTACGTATTATGTACTTAATTGTAAATAATATGCAACATGTTCTATAGGCATGCGTATATTTCGGTAATACTAGTGTCAGCGCCAGTACAGTTTTATTGCCGCTCTTAAATAGGTTTCTAATATTTCCAATAATGAAAAACTGTTTTCCGTGCAACAATTTGTGAAATGGGTGCATTGGAATCTATATTCTCTCTCTAAACTTACGATAAGTAATTTGAAGGATCAATGCCAAGATCACTAATCAGACCGTTGTTATACATCTCGTATACATATTTCGCATTTTCTGAGTATTCTAAAAACAATTCGTACTCTTGAGAATGGTCGAGAGACCGAAACAGTTGTAATGGATTTATTTCTAAAAATTAGTAAAACTTTAACCAAGTGTGTTATTTACTTCTTGAAATAATTTGTTTTATGAATGTTTTAAACGCATCTGTTCACTTTGTTAATTCAGTACAGAGACGTGCAATTTTTACATTGCACGTCTATTGTCCCGAAAATTGTTTCTAGCGGTTCTTGAACAACGTCGTCATAAATTACAGTTTGCTGATGAACACGATTTATAGAATTTTATTTGGTGGCCCCAGGCAACTGTCTGGTTTTGATTATTCGTACATCCGGCTTTGATTGCAGTCGTTTTGAGTACTTTCAAATTTGATTTTAATGTTCTAAACTTGTTCCCTGCTCTGCATTATACAATGAAATTATTGCAGATATTTGTATTATAAGTATGAAAATTATTTACTCTGTACGATTAGAAGTATGTATTGTAACATTTATATAGTGTCATCTCTAATTTTAAAGCATTTTCATCGTTAGGGTAATACTTATTTATTTTATAATCCAATATCTTATAAATCTGGGAAATAAGTTTTATTTTTGAATGTATTGTTTATGATATAATGGAATCATCTTATTTTATGCATCCTTTTCAAATTTTATATTAAACATAGCAGATTAAAAATTGTTAGAATTATTGCAGATTTTTCTCAAATGTTATTTTTTTTTTCAAAAAACAAAATGGTAATCTCGATTTCGAAATATTTAATGAAATTCGGAAAATTTCATTACACACGACTGACGCGATTTTTTACGTAAGAGAACTAAAATACAGGTACTAAAAATTAATTAAAAAAACATCTCATACTCAAGTATGTAAGTACTTTGTATTGAGATATAATGATTGTATTATTGCAAATATTTTGTTTCATAATCTTCAAATGTCATTTTAAAGAATAACAATTATTGTTGATTCTGATCTCTTGAAGAAATTGAATTAATAATGATAATTCTAATTTCTGCTCTCTGAAAAGCAACCACCAAATTATATTTTGGTGGGGCAACATTTTTATGTTATTTTTATCCAATATAAACAGTTTAATTTTATTTTAAAGAAATTACTTTTTATACTCGACTATATGCAATAAAATAGAACCAGTTCATATGTTTTGTTAACATTCTGATACGTTAATATCTAATCGGCTTGACATGGCAACCAATTTCACACAATTCACAACATATCTTGCCTTTTTAAATGCATTGGTATTTAACTATAATCAATTAATTTATCAGTTCCCGTACGCACATGTTGTGTGCCCCTGAGGGTTATCACCAATCATCCATAATACAAAGGTATGCAGTCGTCTAATAGTAAATTATCTAAAAGAAAACAATACATTTTCGTAACACTTCAAATTGTTAGATTTTAAATCTTTTCAAAAGTATATAGGTAAGCTTCAAAACCCAATTATTTAACTTATAAGTTGGGTTACACTAGTTCAGTCTATATTCATTTAGCCACTTGCAAAGAAAAAATGTATATTATACTTTAATATGCATCTGATTTAACAATCACGTATACGAGGTGGCCAGTCTAACAGAATCAGATTCGTGCTGTTTACCTCGAGAAAGTAGAAATTCGATCTCAAGGTAACCAAATATGATGATGCAAAATGTGACCATATATGATGTAGATTTAACAATCTCCACTTTGAATGCAACAAGTAAACTTAAATTACTTGTCTAACACAAATATCAATTTGCAATTGCTAGTAGCGTGTTTTAGTTAAATATGGAAACATGTGAAAGAAAAAAAGTTATTACCAGTAAATGATAGTGGAGATTGTGAAAGTATCTTAACAAACAAAATTCGGAGAACCCACAAAGGCATTATTCAAACTAAATGTACATTTCAGTCGTAATGGATTCAGTTTGAATAAAAGAGCCGTTAAAAATCAGAGTGGGGTACATCATTTTTTTTTTAAATTCAGATAAGTCCAGAAATAAATCCAGGGACATGTCCCTTGCATATTTCTGGACTTAACTGAATTTAAAACAAAATGGACTTACACCACTCTGGTGTTCAATTGATCAATTCTTTGCGAAAAAGGTTTTCCGTATTTTATTTGCTTTATTACCAGTCTGTAAAAAAATTGAACAAAAATGTTGTTCACTGTGAACTACTTGTTGACAATAGCATCAGCATTTTCTCAACTTTTATAAACATTTTATGCAAGAATAACTGCATTTATCGATATCTAAATAAATAAAAGTATAAAACAATCAAACAATCGTATAGAAGTAGTAAATACAAAGCATTTTTTTATTAGAAATGAGATGTGTGATACTTTTTCAGTGAGATGATGGTGCAGCAACTTGAGTCATACAATAGTACATCCTAATTTTGATCAAAGGCAAATGTAAAACTACATTTAATTTGTATTGAAACAATACATGAAGTCCAAACGGACCTTAAAGTGATAGTGCTGCTTCCAAGTCCTAGATAAACAGAAGTGGTAAAAAATGGATGATTAACAATGAAGTGTAATATTCTATAACGCATGCAGCTGCGATGATGGTTAGTGAGTTAAATAATAATTAAAAATAAAACGGAAACCAGCGGGGCGACACCCGGTCCTACAAATCAAACTACATTGGTCTTCCCATGCCACGGCCCATGGGTGCTTGCCCGTCTCCAGATTTCTGATTCCTAATCGTCTCGTCGACGGACAAAATCAAGCAGGTGGCTTCACTGGCGGCGGTCAGGGCGTTGACCTTGATGATGGCTGGCTCCCAAACGCATGCCTCAAAGTTGTCACTAATATCCTCCTTGGTGATGTCCACGCCGTACCAGGAATTTCCCTGTGCGTGTTTCTGCCTCAGCTTATTCAGAATGTTGGTCGCATCGAAACCGGCGTTGTCACAGAGCTGGCGTGGGATGATCTCCAGCGCCTTGGCCATGGCGCCAATCAGCAGTTGTTCCTTGCCTGCAATGGTCCTGCTGTGATCGCGGAGCATGCGTGACAGTTCCATTTCGATTGCACCGCCACCGGCAACAACAGCATCGTTCTTGATGGTCCTGCGGACTATCATGATGGCGTCGTGCAGGGAGCGCTCTGTTTCTTCAAGGAACTGATCAGCACCACCACGCAAGATCATTGTGCATGTTTTTGCATTTGGACAACCCTAAACAGTTAGCAAAGCCAATATGTGCAAGAACTGAGAATTGAGTAGTTCTTGAATAATTACCTGGAATATATTGAACCTATCTCCTCCAATTTGTCTCTCTTCGAAGAGCTCACACAAACCAAGAACGGAATCATTGAGATCATGAACAGTGGTCATAACTGCTCCTCCACAAGCTTTCATTGTCCTCTTCAGATCTTCCTCAGGAACACGGCCAGCGCAGAACATATCTCTGTGTAATTATGTATAATTTCAGATCAATGGAAACTTGGTGGTAATTTTAAATAAATAAACTTAAAGGAGAAGATTTCTGAATTCTTGTAGTTACCGAAGTGATACTCATTTTAAATTGTAAATGATAGTATAATAAAAAATAATAAATAAATAATTGATTAAAATGCATATTGTACATGAGCTTGATATTGTGAAATGAAAGTAACAAAGTTTTGAAAAACCACAATTTTTATATGATGTAGATGCATACCTATCAGCAAAGTACTGTGTGGCAACATCACCAATGGGCAGTTTCGAAAGGACAACCTGGGCCCCAGACTCGTGTATCTTAGCCAACTTGTTGTATAAAATATTCCACTCGGCATCAACGACCTTCTGATACTCCTTAACATTGGTGACCCTCACCTCAGCATTGTCCCTCTCGGCTTTCAGCTCCAACTCTATATTTAATAAGGCAATCTTACATTTCTTGTAGACTTTAGGTTGCATCTCGAAGCCGGCGTATGAGAAAGTTTTCTTAAATGCGACCCCAGCTACGAGAAGCGAGTCCTCTAGGGCACCGCCCGGGACCTTCTTGATTCCGATCATGTTGATGGGGAGCATGTCGTCGAGCATGAGCACCGCATCGACCACCATCTTGGAGAAGAAATCTCTCTGTTGGTGGATCAGCTTCGAGCTCATGGCGGTGGCCGCGCACTTCTCCAACAAAGATCTGAACTCCTGCACGTTGTCCTTGCTGATCTTTACTGACAGCTCGCTGATTTTGTCGAGACAGAGCTGCAGGGACGCCCGCACAGCACGGATAATCACTCGTGGGTGCACGCCTTCCTCAACGAATTGCTTTAGCTGCTTCAGGAACTCGCCAGCGATCAGGACAACGCTCGTCGTGCCATCCCCCACCTCGACATCCTGTGACTTGGCTATGTCGACCAGGGTCTTGGCGGCCGGGTGGACGATGTCGAGGAGTTTCATTATGGTGGCGCCATCGTTTGATATCGTCGCTTTGCCATTTTTGTCGACCATCAGTTTGTCCATGCCACGTGGGCCCAATGTGGTGCGGACTGAGTCCACGACTGACTGGCACGCATTGATATTGGAGATCAACTGCGGTTTGCCCTGAGATGTATCGGTTCCCTCTTTAAGCAGAACTATTTGTGGTTGCTGCAAGTGAAATGGTGGATTTTAACTGAAGGCATTACAAATGGATGTGCGTCGTGCGAATATCAGGGTGGAACATGACCATTTTGTGGTCTTCTTTTTTCAGGTGCGTTGCCGGCGAGCCCCGAATATTCGGGGAATGAATGATGTGTAATGCTAATGTTCTGTACTTACCATCATTTTGATGTATTCCTAATGAAATGATTTTCGAAGTAAATTAAAGCTGAGTTTCGTTTATTTCGTAGAAAATTTGTCGAGAATTGTGGAAAAAAACGTGATTCAAGCCCACGAGAAGTTATACGTGAAGTTGGCAGCGGGAAAACAATGAATCATGCATCGCTAATATGAAAAAAAAATCGTCGACTTTCATTGCTTAGAAATTGTTTAAAACTGTTCACACAAAATATGTAGCATTAATTATTGCTAATAATGACTACAGTTTTGTATATACCGAGAATTTAAATAACTTGTAAGTTATTTAAGATAAGAAAGTCGTATGCATTCCGTTTTAATTTAAATCATGCAGTTAACTTCAGTCATGATAAAAATAACCTGACAGTTTTTGTACCTATCGCCTCGAACAAATACCAAAAATAGTAAAATGAACATTTTAGTAACAATTTCTGCCCTATTATTATTTATAGGAATTACTCATGCGCTAGAACGGGAAATGACAATAAATATAGACGCAGGTAAAGAGGACTGTTTCTATCAACATGTAAAGGAAAAGGAAAAAATTGATATAGAGTACCAGGTAATCATCAAAATATTGCATATATTATTAACTTTGCACACTCACTCTTCCATGTCTTTAGGTAATTGATGGTGGCCATGGCGACTTGGATATTACTTTCCACCTCGTAGATCCATCGGGCCGCATATTGGCAGCTGACTATAAAAAGTCTGAGAACAATCATAGGGCCGATGCTAAATTATCAGGCGATTACAAGTTTTGTTTTGACAACACGTTCAGCGCCTATAACCAGAAGACCGTCTTCTTCGAACTAATAATAGAAGGTGATGGGGAGGAATGGGATGATGCCAATTTAGATGCACTCCCCGAGGAAGTATACGAGGTAACCGTGGACGAAATACAGGAAGCCGTGAATAGAGTACGAGCGAGTCTCAAAATGATCCGGCACTTGCAAGATGTAATTAAGTCAACTGAGGCGAGGGACAGGAACACCGCCGAGGAGAATTACTTTAAAGTCAACTCATTCTCAATGGTGCAGATTCTGATTATGATGTTCGTCGGGTTCGTGCAGGTCGTGATGGTCAGGAGCTTGTTTGATGACAAGTCGAGGGTATACGGTATATGGCAAAAACTCCAAAGCAGTAGATAATATTCAACTTTGCGTACGCTACTAAATTATATACGTGATTCGCCATAATTTCACCAAGGCCAGTAATTGTTATGTAGAAGCAATAATCATTTCTGTTATCAGTAACGCATTATCATTTCATATTTCGCCATCGTTTGATAAAGTTGCGTTGTTGGTATGCTAGTCATGGCAATAATGATTGTACATATTTTTTAAAATACTTTTTTTAACAATAAAGTATAAATTTATTATAACACGATTATTATTATTTACATGCCATTGCTATTGTTGTTTCCAGCTTTGTATTAACAGCTTTCTGGTATTGCTTGACTGTCCTTGTATGAACTCTTAAAAACATTCCAAAAGTTTTCCCTACGTCTGTAAAACCCTAAATTTAAACTCGGATTCATCCTCAGATATTCAAACATTGCAGCCCAAAATGCTGGGATTTGTTCTGTTCTGTTCACTTCCTTGATGTCATTTTCATGAAGCATTATGGCTTTCATGATCATCTTTTCAGCCTGCTTAGTGATGACTAAGCTTTTCCAGATATATATTGTAGACATATCTCAAATTCTTCATTGAATTTGAGAAGCTGCTGTAGTAAATCTAGTTGCTCCTTTTTCAGTGTAGTTGTAAGGTTTTCTTTGTATTTTGCCAAGAGGTAATTGTATTTGGATTCTTTATTAGATATATTAGCTACAGGAGATCCTTCAGGTTCAGCGAGATTTTCCTACTTCTCAGTCATCCACAACTACAATAAAAGAAAAGTGGAAATATTTCTTGTGGATTAAAATTACAATGTTCTTACATTACAACCAATTTCAAGTTTTGGAGTCTAGTGATTTTCCGTTCATTAGCAATCAACCTCAGCAAATCTTGGTGGTCTAAAAATGGTTAGTACCTGCAGATCGTTGCAATGTTCCATATGCCGTCTTTCACCCTCCTGCTTAAGTTTAGACGTAGTTTTCCTTTGAATTCTTGGACACAAATAAGTCATTCTCTGGCACTGCTTCAGCAGGTTCCTTAAACATGTGGGTTTAAGACCGAGCGATTCAAAATGTATGTTTATACATTTGCCTTAGTCGCTGTCTCTCCAAGAAATCCTCAAAACGTTGATTCCAATAAGTTTCCTCCATGCTTCTTGGCGTTTTAGAGGCACGGTTCTTCTTTAAAACTGTTTCTATATTAAATATTTTTTTTAGTTTTAATGCTTTAACGTAACCTCAAAAAGACACTATCGCATACATGGCAGCCCCGGTGTAAAAATAAAATATTCGTAGAACAATGTGACCAATCTAATAAATGTTACTATCTGTCATAGAAATAAATCAAATCTCAAAGAATTACAATAAAATAATGTAAATTTTGGTAGGTACATTCAAATAGTGTAGGTATTGATAATAAGTTAATGCAAAAGTTCAATAGCATGTTTGAAATATAGTTTTCGACAGCCGAAAAATTGTATTTTAACCTTCTGAAGTTAGAAGCATTTAATTTGAGTACATTTTTATGTGATTTGATTTATGATCTGGGCTTTGTGTGTGAAAACTTGATATATAAACCAAACTATAAATAACTGTAGAACTTATGGCAATAACCAAAAGACTAAAATATGAACCTAAATATGAAGGTTCATTCCCGACTACACTTTATGCTAGGGTACATTTTTAAGTTGGTAATGTTTTAGTAAAAAAACTGTCACTTGTCATAGTTTGTGACTTACTTGCTTTACCTTGATTTGTTTACTCAAGTTTTTATAAAAATGCTTGCTCTTCAGCAATACACGAGCAGTGATGAAGAAAATACCACAGAAGAAGACAGAAACGCGATGTTGATCGCCTTACGAGAACCCATAAATTCAGAATTTTCTGTTAAAACCAATTTACAGATTTGCGCAGCCCCTATCGTTCTACCCACGGTAAATATTACTAAATAAGCTCCTAGAACCATGACTTAACTTGTATTTATACAGGGTGGCGAAGAATGTCTCAAGCACATTGACCCGACGTCCAAAGAGATCACCCACAATCCCAAATATGAAGAGCTCTTCGCGCCGATGGTGGGCCCTGACAACCCGTACAAAACAGCGCAGATGAGATCCGAAAGGAATATGCTCGCAGGCTACGTGGAGCCCGCGCACATGAGCGAGTTCCAGTTTGAGAATCAAAGGCGCACATTCAACAGCTATGGCTACGCCCTGGATCCCACAGTCGGGGAGGGCGCCCCGCCGGGTGATAAGATAGTAGGGTCGTCAGAGATGGCCACTGATACCGGTGGTAAAACGGTGTTCGAGAGCACCAAGCTGCGCCCTCTTGACAAGCGAAAACGGAAGAAAAATAATAATCCCGAGGACGTCGAAGGCTTTCTCGGGCCCTGGGGCGGCTTTATCGACGAGCAGAGAGTTATGAAGCCCTCCGAGGAGGAAGCCGCCGAGCTTGAGGAACTCGTGGCGAAGAAGAATAAACGTGGGAAGCCCATGGAGGATAAACCTATTGAAGAGAAAACCACTCTACACAGTAAGTTATAATGATAATAACAATTACTGTAAAGATTATATAGTGATGATAATTTTAATTACCCTTGTTTGTATTTATGGACAGTAATTGTAACTTGTAATTTCCAGTTAAAGACCCACTGGATTACCAAGGCCGTTCATTTTTACACGCACCACACGATGTGGGCGTTAATCTTCGATCCGATGTACCTCCAGAGAAGTGCTTCTTGCCGAAAGCGCATATTTTTACTTGGTCGGGGCACTCCAAAGGCATTGCTGTTGTTCGATGGTTCCCGAAAACGGCACACCTGTTGCTGTCAGGCAGTATGGATTGTAGGATTAAGGTTGGTTATTACCTTAATAAATTTGTTTCTCAGATTGATTAGTTTATTTTTAGCTGTGGGAGGTGTACAATGAACGAAGGTGCATACGAACTTATTACGGGCACAGGCAAGCCGTGAGAGACGTTAATTTCAATAACTCTGGAAAGCATTTCTTATCAGCTGGTATGTACTTTCGTACAATGCTTTAAATAATGTTAATGATAATGTGGAGATGTTTTGTCATTAAGGTCGGCAATTAGATTCTAGAAATACATTAAAACCTGTACAAAAATTTCTATTGTATATAAAAGACAAAACTGCCATTTAAAAAGGATTACTTGTGTTCACTATTAGGACTGCACATATACAGCCATCGGAAATTCTAATGACAGTAGAATTTCCTATGGCTATTCAGTCTTGGCGCATTATTTCCAATATTGCTGACTTTGTTTTTTAATTTTTAGGATATGACAGATATATTAAACTATGGGACACAGAAACTGGACATGTGATTTCTCGTTTTACGAGCAGAAAGATTCCTTATTGTGTTAAATTCAACCCGGACAATAATAAGCAGCATCTATTTGTGGCTGGGACTTCGGACAAAAAAATTATATGTGTAGGCACTTTTCTAAATAATTTACGTTACTGTGATGTTAAATCCAGCATGATTATATTGTATTAAAATGTAACTAATGTTTTTTAGTGGGATACGAGAAGTGGAGATATTGTGCAAGAATACGACAGGCATTTAGGAGCAGTTAATTCAATTACTTTTGTCGATGACAACAGGAGATTTGTGACGACTTCAGACGACAAAAGTTTACGAGTTTGGGAATGGTAATAATTAATAAGTGAACCGGAAACACGTTTCTAATGCTAACCATTTCTAGGGATATCCCGGTTGATATGAAGTACATAGCAGATCCAACGATGCATTCCATGCCTTCCGTAACACCTGCTCCCAACGGAAAATGGCTGGCCTGCCAAAGCATGGACAACAAGATTGTCATATTCTCAGCGCTGAATAGGTTTAAGATGAACAGGAAGAAGACATTTACAGGGCATATGGTCGCGGGATATGCTTGCTCATTAGATTTTTCACCAGACATGAGGTAAAATCACGATTTTTGTGGTCAAAATATGAATTATAGAGAAATACTGTCAGTTCAATTTAAAAATAAACTTTTATATACATATATATTCACTGCCGCGCTATAAATCAAAGGAGAAGTGACATAAAATGTCTAACAATTTTTGTTTTTGTGTTTACATGATGCAAAATAAATACAAAATACAATATTTGTGATATGTGGTGTTGCATATTTGACAATATAGAATTCTCTTACAAAATGTTTCGTTCTAAGCTCGACTTTTGTACTAGAAATCCCTTGAAATGAAATATTATCGATTTCAGTAATGCTATTTAACGTTAAAAAAAATGCCCCACAATTTGATTTGTTATAATAATTTATAATTCAAGACTAATTTTTCTTATTGTGTTTAGGATTTCGTTGCAATCCTATTTTCAGTATTCCTACTTTAGACAATTACAACTTGCTCAATTAAATTATTTATCTAATATTATTATAAATTGTGTTTTAGTTATTTGGTATCTGGAGATGCTGATGGCAAGGCGTATATATGGGATTGGAAGACGACGAAGTTGTACAAAAAGTGGAAAGCTCACGATAATGTCTGCATAAGTACACTTTGGCACCCCCATGAGCCCAGCAAATTGGTAACGGCCGGATGGGATGGACTTATTAAATATTGGGATTAATTACCAAACAAATTATTGAGTGTTGCACAACATAATGTAAACTATTGTATACATAGATGATTGATTAAAGATTTATTTTATGTATAATTTTATACTTTGCCTTTTTTAAATATTCCCATAAATCTACAAATCTACCAGTTTCAGTTGGGTATTTAATTATTAATGTCGTCGTATCCAGATTAATATGGGCGTAAAACAAAATATTTTACTGTGTTAATACTAACAAATAACTAATGGGTCACACTATCATCTTTATGCATTTTTTTATCTCAATCATTGATATTTGTTAAATTTGGCTTTATTGTCGTTATTTGTTATTTTTACCTCGACCGTTGCTGTTTATTATGTATGGCTCATTATTTGATAATTTTCCCTATTTCAGATCTATTACAGATTGCTGCTATTTGTGGTTTTTGTTTCGAGTTTTGCTGATTTGTCTTGACTATCATTGTTTGTTATTTTTGTCTTGACAATCATTGTTTATTTTTCTTTGGCTTTTTGTTGCTTAAATAAAACAAGGAGAAAAAACTTTTTCACAATAAAAATTTAGTATACTAAATGTACATTTCGATTGCAAAGCAATCGTCGGTAGACAGACAAATACTGAATGAACTAAAAATTTAATGAACTATTCGTTGTTTGTTATTTTTGCTTCTGCTATTGTGATTTGTTATTTTTGTCTCCCTTGTCTCGTTTATTATTTTTGTCAACATTTTTACTCACTAGGCTATATGAGCTGAAGAGCTTGAGTACAGTGTATAAACAAATTCATAAAAAAGGTGGTCTATTGATCAAGCGCTACTGAATATTATTGATTATGCTTCATGGATTACTCAGTAAATGTGTCAATCGAAAATAATTTTCTTGGTAAACATCTACAGTTATATGAGTTGGAACTAAAACTTTACGAACCATTTTCTGCTTTGATCTTGGACCATCAATGAATAATTGTTCATGAATAAATAGTTAAGATTTGCTGTGATTACTGTCTTTGTCGTAATCAATTTCTTCAAAAATGCTGCAGGGAGAACTTTTTCTGGTGAGATAAAATGAACAATTTCAATATTGTGCTGGGTGAAAATCTAAAATAGCGACAGTGTTATTCTTAAAAATTTTACTCGTGATTTAGTGGTGGTTTAGTAGTGTTTTACGAAGGGTTACCAAGGTTACTAAGATTAAACCTCCCTTAAATCGCGGTTTATTTTTTTAATGAATAATACAGCGGTTTAATATACAGCGTCAGGCGTGCATCATAATCAAAACGATTTTATTTTATTTATCTCCCTATGTAAAGGCAGCATATTTCTGCTACCTCTTTTAGTATAGTTTTAGTGGTTTATAGTCATTATAGTTTTAGTTTAGTATAGAGTTTTCTAATATACTTGGTATACTAGTGGAATTCATTTCAATGATATGATACAATCGTTATTAATCTAAATTAAATTATAACAAATAAATTGTAGTAATATTGTACGGGTTGCATTTAATTAAATATCATTAGGAACAACGTTCAATTTAATTCATAGAGCATTAACATCAAATACTTGGGAATTGTGTTTCTTTGGAACTAAGTTATTATATTTTATGTAATCGCGTGCAATATAAGTGCACCCGGCGCATCCACCATTTTTATAATCTACCTTTATGATTAATTTTGAATAAAATTTAAAAGTATTTTGGAGTTTGATATCCAAATAGTGCAAGAGCTTTTACCAGCTGATTATGACTTACGTTTTGCGTTTTGCCGATTTATTCAAGAAAAAAGAGCTGAACATATACTTTTTAACCAGAAAATTCTGTTCACTGAATTTGTTTCCAAAAGAGTTTAGCGAAGTCACTCATATTTAATTATTTTGTGTCGAAACTGTAACAG
Source organism: Othius punctulatus (assembly GCA_951805005.1). NCBI lineage: Eukaryota > Metazoa > Arthropoda > Insecta > Coleoptera > Staphylinidae > Othius > Othius punctulatus. Next base: position 22,602,966 of record OX638143.1, read on the forward strand.
ATATCAAAAACTATAAAGATACAAAAAAAAACGTAATAATGAATGACTGCGTCCGATTTGATTATTTTTAAATTTATTTGCTTTTGTCATTAAAAAATATAACTGTATTAATGTTGGGCTTCACTTGTTTTATAGACAACCGGTCTACTGATAATAACAATATTATGTCAAAATATGAGTTATACGGGTATAAAGTGTTATACCAAACAACAACCAAATCAATGTAAACATTCTCTTTTTATAAGTAAATTTTGTTTTTTTTTTAAATTAACTTTGATGCTGAATACTGGCTAAACCAAACGCATTTGTATATAGATAAGTTTTGTTAATTCGTCTTCTTTTGATCCCAGTAATCTGTGGTTAAGCCATGTCCACATAATTTAGAGACACCCTGTATAGTTCTAGTTCTATACACCCTGTATAGAATTAGATCTATATAGATATATTACAGAGTTTTACGATTGAATTTCACCATGTATCAGTTGTGTTTCACTTTATCTTAAATGCTTTTCCCTCTTGTCAACTCTTGTCAATTTTGTTTTAAATGTATTCCCCATATGTCAAATTGTTTTCACTATTTTTCACATGTTTTTCACTCTGGTCGAGATGGTTTAAATGTGAGATCAGGGAAAAGCATTTGATAAATAGTGAAAACAATTTGACACATGGGGAGTACATTTGATACAATATTGACAAGTGTTGACAAGAGGGAAAAGCATTTGAGGTAAAGTGAAACACAACTGATACATAGTGAAAAGCAATCGAAAAACTCTGTATCTGTAGAGAGATAATATGAAGTATAATAATAAAATATGATTTAAGTCAAACACTTTAAAAATCTACCACTGCCTGAATTTTGATTTACAACATTTTCATTACAAATGACAAGTATAATTTATTCGAAAAAAAAAAATCATATGCATTTACTAGTGAATGTTTTAAATCTAATTAATTACATCCATAAAGATCCAAATACTGTAGTATGCCTGCTTATCAACTACATATATCTATCCATTAATTGACTTATTAATGACCCTTATACAGGGTGTTAATTAAGTACGTAAACAAACTTAAAGGGATCATTCCTTGACCAATTCTAAGATACAAAGTTCATATAAACATGGGGTATCAACGGCTTCGTTTTCAAAATATAGTTTAAAGAAGTTTTAAAATAAAACGTACTTAATTAACACCCTGTATAATATTATCATATCATAACACGTGACAATTAAATCACCAACAACTTTAAAATATCTCTCAAAAGCATTACAGTTACAGAGAAAATTATAATGCTAGATAAATTGCAAGTGACACAAAATTGTCATAAATTGCCAGTTCTAAAGAATTACTTAACTGTAATGCTTTTGACGGGTATTTTAAAGTTGTTGGTGATTTAATTGCCACGTGTTATGATCAAGTAATATTATACAGGGTGTTAATTAAGTACGTTTTATTTTAAAACTTCTTTACACTATATTTTGAAAACGAAGTCGGTAATTATCCCATGTTTATATGCACTTTTTATCTTAGAATTGACCAAGGAATCATCCCTTTAAGTTTGTCTACGTACTTATAAATTTGTACATCTGTCTGTCTATGCCTATGACTGGCTGTTTATGTGTCTACAACTGCTTTGTGATTGTGCTAAGTCAAAACCTAATCAAAATATCCATTAGATTTCTCATATTAAGGTTGTTTTTATTGGTGAAATAAATGTGCTTCCTTAGTCTTTTATAAAATATTTATTTGCTACCGGTTTCGGTCTGCACTATGACCATCATCTGGCAAAACTATTATGTCATGCCTGTTATGTTAGTTTTGCCTGATGATGGTCTGGGTGCAGACCGAAACCAGTAGCAAATAAATATTTTATAAAATATTAAAGAAGTACATTTTACGAATATTGAAAAACACATACCTATAGTACCAGAAATACAAACTCGTACGACTTTTCAAGGCATAAATTAACACTGTTCGAAAAATCGCCCAAGTATAGTGCAATTAAAATGTTTAATAAATTGCCAACGAACATAAGAAATATTACTAACTTAAGACAATTTAAAAGTAAACTAATTGCATATCTCTTAGCTAGAGAGATCTACAAATTAGCAGAATTCAAATAGCCACGACTATTTAATGTTCTTGTACATGTGAACCTGATGTACCCTGTGTAGTTATTATGAGTTTAATGATTGTCATCATTATTTCCTTCCCCCCGTTGGGGGATATACTCTTCGTTGACGTTTTTCTATTCCCATAGTGTGCAGATATTTATTGTAGATGCACTGAATTGAAATAAACATACTATTACTATTTCACCAACTAATCGAAATAATTACAAAAGATTTTTAAATGGATACATTTTTTGACTTTAATAACAAAATCTATATACAGGGTGTAACAGAAATACGTGTGTTAATTTTAAACATTTTTAGAACTCGTTATATAAAACATTTTTTCTATATGTTTTTTTTCAAAATTTGCAGGTTTTTTAAATATTTTTTTACCCCCTAATTTTGACCGAACGAGCCGTTCTCAGGTACTGTCACTATAATTGTCAAGTGAAGTTTATTTCAAAATGCCAAATTTTTCTAATCAAGAATTAACAGATATTGTGTTGGTAGCCAAGCTTTTGGAAATGCCGCAGAAACCCGTAGATTGTACAGTGCACAATATCCTGAACGTGTCTTGCCTAACAGGCAATGATCTTTATTACCTTTATGACACCGTTGCCATCACAACAAAAGATTTTATCGCTGCACACCTTTAACCATAGGCGGGTACGCGTTTTAGTAGAAAAACTGGAACATATTTTAAATCAGTTTAACGTTGGTTTTTGAAAAAAAAAACATATAGAAAAAATGTTTTATTTAACGAGTTCTACCAATGTTTAAAATTAACACACGTATTTCTGTTACACCCTGTATATATATATATATATATATATATATATATATATATATATATATATATATATATATATATATATATATATATATATATAAAGGAGGACATTGACAATTTTCTGTGTTTATTAATTTTCGACGTCCAATAGATTATTAATGCAATTTAGATATTTAACTCACGTAAACATGTGTTGTAACATCCTAGGAAAAAATTATCGAACCCATCACAGTTGATGGGTCTTAGTATTAGGGGTCGGAGCATTAACCTGCTCTAACAGGCACCAAACTTTACAGATTTGTTGCGATATGTATATACGTTGGAAGTTTGAAAAGTACGAGAGCAGCGCGTTTCACTAAGCCCCGAGATTGGTAGAGATCTGTGTTATCGGATTAGTTTGGAACTTTTTTTATGAAATCACTTAGGAAGATGTTAGAGTTGAGACACGTGTATTTAATTAGAGGAACTGGAACCTGTTTGGATATAGTGAAAATTTATAGATATAGTTGTGAGGCAGTAACATAAAGCACATTTAATTCACATGAGGTACTTAGGTATGCAAATTAAAAAAAAATAGCTTGTCAGCTTTCAAGTAGAGACTTGAATAGGGAATTAAATATAATCGCAAATCACATTTTGCTGATTCAAGCTTTGGTGCCTATTGCTGATATATGGTCGACTTGTTAAATAAAAACAATACAACAATATTTATATGTCGTCTGTTTGGAGGTAATTCTTATTGGTAACATTTAAGCGGAGATGAATTAAATGTGGTTATATATGTTTTATTTTTTTCTCATTTTGATTATAAACTTACAAATACAGGTAAATAACAATGATAATTTTTGTGTTCAGTAGAAAGAACGTCTTAACTAATTTCGTTATTTTATACTATATTAATTATTAATATATATATATTAATATTATTATTAATATGCCTCAGAAGTTTAAAAATGTTACTTAATGAGTTTTACCTCTAAATAGACGAAATATAGTGAAATGAAGTGCTCTAGTAAATGTTACATCCACACCGATGATATGTGCCTTTGTTTTTTAAGTGTTTGTATATTTGAATAACATACAATTTTATGGAATTTCTGAAAACGGTAGATTTTAAACTGGGAACAATATGTTTTTAGTGGTAAAATGAACCATTCCAAGATTGAAATATGTAGAGTAATATGGCAATCCGGCATGTTGTTTTTTAATAATAATTTTGGACATTTCTGCGGCATCAGAAATGATTGATAAAATGAAATGTTTTTGGAACTTGTGCCACATCAGGTCCGAATCACTAAACGTAAAAAAGTAGAATTTGTATTAAAATTGGGCGAATCCTGGTGAACCAACCAGCATGTACTTTCAGGAAACCTGCTATCCCCTCGTCCACCCTAACGAAAGCCGTGCACCTCGGCACGCATGAATCACAGGAGTTTTCCTTTGTGTGGCACGCGCTTTTCACGCTTTCCCAGGACGAGAAAAGCCCCGGCGTTGCGCAGATCAATACGACTGTCAGGCACCACCATGCGGCCGGTCTCATTTTCCTCTGGCATTTCCCGTGATCCACGTAACTCTGCACATATCCCACCGAGCTAAACTCAGGCAGAACGGGCGCCAAGTGCATCCCTTAACCCCCGATTGAGCCGCGATTATCCCCCGAGTGCGTGAGGTTTCGCGGAATCAGGCATAATCAGGACACGACCCGCAACGAGGTCAACTGCCGCGTAAACAAACAAGGCTCCATCGCGAAGTCGAGGTGAGGGTAGCTTTCATGCATAATACTGTACTATTATTTAAACCGTCCATTTAACTTAATCCACGGTTTATTTACACCCCCGCTGTTTAAGTAGCGCGCGCACACTGTTTGTGCAAACCCAGCAGCGTTACATAAACAGTTCCCAGTGCAGGTAAATATTACCTAGATATGTCAATAACTAGTCAATAGTATTTCGCTGAGCAATATTCTTGCTAATTGCTAATTTATATTGCGAGGGATCCGCTGCAGTTTTTAAATCACGCCACAAAAGCTCCTTTGTGCCGATGCTAATCTCGAGTTCGCTTTGAAGCTCAAAGGAAGTAATACGAAGCGTAACGCTTTCAGCTCGCAGGGTTCAAAAGATGAACAAGTTGGACGGGGCAAGTCTGGGGTACTCTTACCACCTTCCCACGGCAGGATGGGGCCTCAGAATACGCAACAGCCTATCGCAATTTAGCGACATCTTCAGCGAGTTCAACAAGTACATAGCACCAGCGTATCACCACGACAGATGCGAGAGGTAATAAATTAAAAGACAAAATATATGGATGACAACATGACAAAATTACTGTGATTTCGAGAAGCTATACATTTTTAAATATCATCACTTGCGCGCCTAATATACCTTAAATTCCATTTACAAATTACAAATGAAGTAAAAGTAACCATGTAACTTTTGACTTTGAATCCAAAGTCAAACATGCAATTCAGAATTTCAATTTGAATTTGAATTTCGATTCAGAAATGATCAATGTAATTCAGTTTGTTAAATTGCCATAAAAAACAGGACAAAAGCAAAAGTTTATTCTATGTAGTAAGTAAGAAGTGCAGAAAGGGATTCCATACTTCTTCAGGTGATATTTCAAGACCAAAGCTCCATTTAGTAAAATTAGATATATAAGAATTCACGTATTTAAATTGTAATTCATGTTTTCTGAATTAGATTTCACAAATCAAAATTACAATTGGCAGTTTCGGAAATATAATTAATTTTGATTTAACTTGACTAATCGAAATTACAATCGATTCTGAAAAACATCTGATCTTTTCAAAAATACAATTAGAACAGGTGTAGTTTTTTTTGGATTATTTTATATTTTTTCAATATACTGATTAATCTCATGCTGATAAAATTATCTATGATTCAAAATGATTTGTTTTAGATAACTGTAAAAAACTCTAATTTTTACTAGTACTAACAATATTTGAATGGCTATCGTCTAATTTTGATTCAATAGCAATGTGCGAAAGTCATGTATTTAAAAAATGTATTTATTTTTAGGTCGGTTCAGATGAGGCTGTACACGATGCACAAGCGCGAGTTCGTGATGGTGTTCATGGGGTTCTTCGCGTGCTTCGGCTTGGCGCTGTTCATAGGACTAGCAGGTGGTTACTAGCTTTGAACGAAGCTCGCCAATTTCCCGCGCCCATAGTAAGACGGATCTAATTATAGACTTTGTTGGGTTCAAGGACCGCCTATAACGTCGACGACGTCGATGAACGGAAAGTCGCTCCTGACCAAGGATAACAAGAGCCATTCGAATCCTGCGGAGATTGCCACTGGACCCTTCACGATGAGGACGCCGCCGATGTCCACGTACAGCCAGCAGCTGTGGCTCATCGCGAAACTGACCACCGACAACAGTGATGGTAAATATTATAGGTAGAAGGAATTGCCAGATGATGGTGATTATGACGAGCTGGAGTTTAAGGAATTTGTTGGCGAGTTATTTTACACCCAAACCAAATCATGTAGATTTTCACTAATCAACATTTTTAGATGGACATATATTGTTGGTTGTAGAATCAAAAATAGATTGTTTGATTATGATGAGCTGAGGTGTACGGAATTTGTTGGCACCAAATGGTCCATTTGGAAACACCAACACCAATTGGAGTTTGGTACCAAATCAAAATTATGTAAATTTTTATCAAAAGTCAATGACAATTTGTTATAGTAAGTATGTAAATAGTTTGGTGCTATAAGGTAAAACCAAATTATTGATGATTGTGATGATTGAAGTTGGAACCCATTAGTTATATACAAAATCAAAATTACGCTGATTTTTCCAAAACTTTATATATATTCTTTAAATACTTAGCTATATAATGGCAGTACGTATAAGTTTCCCAAGAAACGGCAAAGATTATGTGATTTGACTAGTTTTCATACCATTAAACAAGGTGCTATAAGATAAAACCAAATTGTTGATGATTGCGATGATTGAAGTTGGAACCCATTAGTTATATACAAAATCAAAATTACGCTGATTTTTCCAAAACTTTATATATATATATACGGGTTTTCCAATAAGAGGTGTTATTTTGAATAGCCCGCTATTTCGGTAGATGTCACTTTTGAAGCTGTCATTTCTTGGCATTTGACAAGTAGAAACTACGCCATTAATAAAAATGGTACGATACACGCTTCAACAACGCATTGAAATTATTAAAATTCACTATAAAAATGGTGAAAATTTGGCAGAGACGGTTCGTAAAACTCGAACATTTTTGGGTCGTCGTGAAGCACCTTGTCGGACCGCAATACAGAAATTGGTGGAAAAATTCGAGCTGTTGGGACAAGTTAGTGATGAGAAGAATAAAACCCGTGCACGTCGCTCAAGAACAGCCGAGAATATTGCTGCTGTAGCCGAAAGTGTTGAAGAAAACCCAGGTTTGTCCATTCCTCGTCGTTCTTTGGAATTAGGTATTCCACAAACGTCATTACACCGTATTTTGCATAAAGATTTGGGTCTTAAGGCTTATAAAGTCCAGTTAACACAAGAACTCAAGCCGGCCGATCATCAACAACGTCGTGACTTTGCTGATTGGGTCGTTGAAATGCATGAAAATGATCCGGAATTCCATCGAAAAATCATCTTCAGTGATGAGGCCCATTTCCACCTCGGTGGCTTCGTCAACAAGCAAAATTGTCGCATCTGGGGCTCAGAAAACCCAAGAGTTATTGTTGAAAAGCCTCTCTATCCTCAACGTGTGACTGTTTGGTGCGGTTTATGGTCCGGCGGAGTCATTGGACCTTACTTTTTCGAAAATGAGGCTGGCGCAACAGTTACGGTGAATGGATTGCGCTATCAAGAGATGATTAACGATTTTTTATGGCCGGAATTGGATGGTATTGATCTGGACAACGTTCACTTTCAACAAGACGGCGCTACGTGCCACACAAGCAACGAAACCATTGATCTTTTAAGGGAAAAGTTTCCGGACCGTGTTATCTCTCGAAGAGGTGATCACAATTGGCCACCGAGATCTTGTGATTTAACACCTTGCGACTTCTTTCTTTGGGGCCACGTGAAGGAGAAGGTCTACGCCAACAGCCCAGTATCGATTCAAGACCTCAAAGATGGAATTCGTGAGGCTATCGAGGACATACAGCAGCCACTTTGCGATTTAGTTATGGAAAATTTCATGAAAAGGATTTTGTCCTGTAAGCGTGGCCGTGGTGGTCATTTGCTTGATGTTATTTTCCACTATTAACGGCATACCTTCCTCTTTGTAATGAAATAAACATCTGATGATTTATAATAAAAAATGGCATTTTTCTTTGAATATCAAAATAACACCTCTTATTGGAAAACCCTAAGTATTTTAAATACTTAGCTATATAATGGCAGTATGTATAAGTTTCCCAAGAAACAGCAAAGATATGACTAGTTTTCATAACATAAACAAGACAGTGAAGTAATATTTATATTATATTAATTGTACGAAATCAATTACGAAGCCCACGGTGGCCGATATGTGAATATCAGACCTAGGGTCATAGGTTCGAACCCCGTGGGCCCATGACAATAATTTATCATAGTTTCAAGGGAACCTGACTTAGGTGATCCCGTGTACTGTTAAATTATGCGTGCATCTTGAAGAGCACGATGTGGAAGATGCGAAATTTATACAGGGCATAATTTCCATGTGTGGATCGCATCTTGGTGACGATAATTTGCCATGACATGCGGAAATAGGCCATCGATCAATAAAAAAAAAAAAAAACAAAATAAAATAGAAACAATGTAAGCCATCGTGAGAATATTTTATTCAGGATATATTAGAGCTGTAGATTAATATCAATAATTTTTCTAAACGTACATTTCGCCTATTTATATTCCCGCATTTTCAAGCATTACTCCAAAATCTGCAATTTTAAGAAATATGGGAAAAGAAATATGGAAACTGGACGATTGTTAATACACAAAATTATAAATTTGGGATTTCTACGCGGTTTAGGACAAACGATATGTTCAAATAAACTTTTTTAATAAGTCGAGGATTAATTCGCTAAAAGATTTTGAAATCAGTGGCGAACATCACAGTTTATCTTTGATATTTCAATAAATAGAATAATGAAAAAATCAGCATTACCTATTCTAACCTAACCTGGCATAATCAAAAACGGTGAGCCATAAGAATCGAGAGTAGTGCACGAAAGAAGCCAAATTCTGATACATATTAATTGCATACATTTGTACAATGGCATAGATAAGTGTCTTTGGCAAAACTGAGAACTTTGATGATAAGTACAAGTATCATGTCAACCATGGTGATACTAAATAGTTTCCAATTGATAAACCACTGTTAAAAATTTCAGATGATCTTGATGATGAGAATATCATACAACCCTAGCGATGCTAAATAGTTTCAAATTCATTAATCACAGTTAAAAATTCCATATTATTTTTATGATGGGTACAAGTATCTTATCAATCATAACGATGACAAATAGTTTCCAATTGATTGATCACAATGAAAAAGTTCAGATGATATTTGAAGATGACTATAAATATCATATCAAATATTCATATTTATAGACTTCTAACCTATACATTGAATTATGTAATTGGATATAAAAAGCTCAAGCCTAACAAAAAAGGCGAAGATCAGAAGAGAAAGTATTCATCAGAATATCAACGATGTGATATACTTTAAAAACATAATAGTTGATTTAGTTTTTGACCACTTGATAAATATCATAATTAAAAACTTTGAATGTTTTTTTTAATCCATACCGATGCAAAATAGTTTTAAAATTGAGTACCTATTAATCTAATTAGCAGATATGATTTTGAAATTACTTAGAACGATGCGAAATAATTTTCTAATTAGTAATTAAGTTTCATATTTTTTAGGCTGCCATCTGTTAATAATTAAATAGTTCTTGTTTGATTTTGTACCATCCATTACAATGCAAGGTAGTTTCCGATTGATGGATCATACTTAAAAATTCAGATGATTTTGATGATAAGTACAATTTCCAATTGATAAACCACTGTTAAAAGTTTCAGATGTTCTTGCTGATGAGAGATCAACCCTAGTATTGCTAAATAGTTTCCAATTGGATGTTCACAATTAAAAATTCCAAATTATTTTGATGATGGGTACAAGTATCATATCAATCATAACGATGATAAATAGTTTCCAAGATTGACCAAAATTAAAAAGTTCAGATGATATTTGAGGATGACTATAAATATCATATCAACTTTAGCGACGTCAAAAACTTTCTAATTGATTGATCACAGTTAAAAATTTCATATAATATTGATGATGAATTCAAGAAGTTTAAAATCATATTGCCAAATTGTTTAGTTATTGATTGTAACTAATACTGAGAAGATTCATCCATCCATAGCGATAGTATGTAAATGATTATTTACGCTTAGCAATTGGAGATGATTCTTCTTCACCTGAATCATCTGTCATATACAAGTGAAATTATTTGCAAATTATGATGATTTTGGTTACTCTTTACTCAGAAACAGGTTAGTGCCACAAGAAATACGTTTTTGGATGCGGAAATATGTTTTTGGATTTTTGATTGGTACCATCCACAACAATGCAAAATATTTTCGATACTTATTATTAATCACAGTGAATAACACAGATGATCATCACAGATGATTTTGATTTACCAGTAGGTACCTACTCGTTTCATCCATAGTGATGTAAAATAGTTCGCTATTAATAATACCAGATATTTATTTTAATGATGGGAATTAATTTCCTAATTATTGATGATATTTGATGATTTTATTGATGATGAATTTCAAATTATTTTCATTGGCTTGTATAGTCGGCCCGACGAAAGCTGGCAGTGGCTCATGCTTTTTCGAACAAAGAATCGCTTTTTCTATGCTCGTTCGGGTGCTTATGGTAAATGTAATAGAATTAAATGAAATGAGAAACGTATGTCGAATTTATGCAATATGGAGCAATGAGCCATTGTCAGCTCTGGACGGGACGACTCTACTGGCATAAGCGATGTGAAAAAGTTTGAAAATCATAGTAATTATTGCAATTTATTGGAAATTAAAAAGAGTTTCAGATAATCAATAACGTTTTTGAATGGTGGTGGCGTCTACTTCGTGATACATTTTATTAATTATAAATAAAACACATTACTTTGTTAGTATAACATAAAATTATTTATTGATTTGTTTCTAGTTTCAACTACTTAAGTAATCATTATCAAGATACGCTGTTTGATAATGATTACTTACGTAGTCGAAACTAGTAACAAATTAATAAATAATTTTATGTGATACTAACAAAGTAATGTGTTTTATTTATAATCTATAACGGTTTATATAACATATTGTTAATTCAATATTTCGAATTTCCATGCTCGATACTTGTAAAAATAATAGTTCAAATATTATCATAAAGATGTTTGATGCTTAATACCTAAAGCATTCAAGTGAGAGCGAGAGCTTTCAATTTTTGCACTTGTTTCGCAAACCAATGAACCGCACGGGATGTGATCATTATTTTTTGTTATAACAGTATAATATATTCAGCTTGCTTTGTCGCGACCTGTACCTTGAAGGTTGTGGATTATATTTAAATTAAATTTACATTTGAACAGAAGCGTTTTATAAGAACATAAAATTGGCTGGAATATTCGCAACAACTTGGAGGTTTTCATAACGCTTGTAAGCGTACAAAAATTAATAACCTTTGGTATAGCAAATATTTGCAAGACAAAATTAATCAGTTTAAGATTGTGGAAAGTAAAAATTGAAACAGCGAGGATTATTAGTCGAAGCGTTAACTAACTACGCCATCAGGGCTTCACTTGTATGAATTTTTAAAAGTTTTAATCGGAGCCTTAACTTACTACACCATCAAGGATTTACTGGAATGATTTTTTTAAAATGTTTTAATCGGTTTAACTTCCTACACTATCAGGGCTTCACCTCCAATATTTTGTAAATCTTTTAGGATGGCTATTTCTTCTGAGAGCAAAATTACCGTCATTACAAGCAATATATAAATATATAATAATTTTATGGAGGCATAAACACTTGGAAGACCTCTGGGGGTGATTCCATTCTCGTATACGCGATAAATCGACTCCTACGTGAGTTGCTTCCCCTTATAGTCTACATTGGCTTGCGGTAAACATCACCAGTTGCATTTTTTTGTACTCTATACAGCACAAAATTGTATTATTTAAGGGAATAATTGTTCACCGGAGGATAACTAAAGTAACGCCACTTTTATCTAAATAATATCTATTTCTTTAGAATTTTTTTCTTGTGTACAAAATTCTTAGTTACCAAAGTAGAATGTATGTGAATATAACCACTCACGTTTTAAAATGTCGTAATTAAGGCGTTAACAAGTGAATACCTCATTTTTTGTGTAAAGAACTTTGCAAACCTAGGGAATATATTACCTGGTGTGATGAAATTGAAATACATGACGATTAAATTTTTACGAACTGGGTGAAGATTTTTATGACATCGGGCATAATCTCTGATCAAACATCTACTATCGCCGCTCATCGGCTACATGCTTTTGTTAGCCGCGTGGAAATCGATTCGAGGTATCATTTTTTTGCTCCGCCAACAGAATCCACTCCATCATTATCGAGAGCAGCGAGCGTAGCGTGTAAATATTGATTTCAGATGAAATATTCGATAGGAGCTTTCAAGTGAGCGTAAATATCGAGGGATTAACTGAGGAGCACAAGCCCGTCAAGATACTCCACGACGGAAACAGCAGGAACAGGCTAGTAACGGAATTTCCCTCCGAGGCTCCCTCAAACGCCCCAATTTCCTATCCTTGCAGGACTCGGCATCTCAAGTGTATGAAGCAGCAGTGCGAAGAGTTCATCGTGCTGCACCTGGGCTTCCTTGATTACACGCATTACATCATCACCGTGAGGTTTTACGATCTCGAGTCGTTCCATCAGAAATATGGAATCAGGGAACTTACGTTCTATGTAAGTGATAATCACAAACTAATTAAAATTTCTAATTAATTAAAGAAAAATCCACTGGTCTGTTGTCACTGATCAATTGATACCGAGTGATCATTTAAATTTCAGCTCTAGTTATTCATGGAAATTTTCGCAGCCAATAGGAAAATGCGAAAAATTTTCTTGGATAATTAGAGCTGAAATTTAAACGATCACTCGGTACATTGAATTATGCATGATATTTCTTCTATGTTACAGTTCGTTACCTACAATCCGGCCTTCACACAAATCGAGATCTGGTTCAGACTGATCTTTACCTTATCAGCATTTATGATGACGGTAAGTTACAATAAAAGCATTCAATATTATAATACTTTCTAAACTATCTAGAAATTCTAGAACAATTCATACCTATGAAAAATAGTGACAGCTTGTAATATCTGTAATAATTACAAACTATTGAGTATAAGTCATAATTTCAACCTATTAAAAATATCAATTGTAATTATATCGAGTGATTAAAAAAAAAACTTTCATCAAAGTTGCAATGAAAAAAAAAAGGATAGATATAAAATGTATGTCTTAGATTACAGTTGTCAACTCTGACAGATTTGTCAGAGATCTTATTGATTTAAACATTGTGGCTTTCACCGACCACCAAAAACGCTGCATGTTGGAAATATATTTTATTAGAAACGGTGTAAAAATTGATGGGCAGTGGGTCTATTCGACACGTAATGCATTTGAAGATTTTTAATAAAGTTTTCCAGAAGTGATCGTTACCTTTGATAAATTCAGCAGAAAAGTAATTGACGACATTTTTTTCATGGCACGCTTTGATGTTACTTGTGTACCTATAAATAAACTTGAAAAATTCTGCCAAAACTACCAACAGCTTGAAATTTCTTGAATAAATAGAAGCTATTACAACAGTTGACTTGAAAAAAAAAACTTACAAGCTGTACTTGCAAGGTACAAGGTAGTACAAGGTACAAAAGTACCAACTACCAACCGCTTGAAATTTCTTGAATAAATAGAAGCTATTAAAAAAGTTGACTTGTAAAAAAAAATTACAAACTGTGCTTGCAAGGTACAAGGTAGTACAAGGTAAAAAAGTTGAAAAAATCAATAGTAGTTTCTGGTAAAAAATAATTGAATAGTTTTATCCATCTAACAATATCAACAACTTGCATTTTTTTTATTGTTTTTTTTTGTGTGGTTCTAGTGTTGGTTTGCTCATACGTTGAAAAGGTACCCAATATTGGATTGGTCCATCGAGCAGAAGTGGATGTCCGTACTACTGCCAATGTTACTTTTTTACAACAGTAAGTATGTTAGAAGTAATAGATACATCCAAAATTGCTTGTTTTTTTTAATGCCGGCTTATTTCTGCTGCTGTAGCTAATTACCATGTGTTCAAAATGTGCACGCTTAATAAAAGCCTAGTACAAGCAAATTATTGTGTCACCGAAATTTTAAATATGAGAGGAATTTACAAACTGTCATGTAATTTAGAAACAGAAGTACAGTCATGCTCACATAAATCTAGTACAAGAAATTTGACATTGCTATATAAAATTGCTATTGTAACCTAATTTCTTGTACTAGATTTATGCGAGCATGACTGTACATTTTTAGTTGGAAAATTATGTTTGCATGAGGCTAAGTTAACGATAATATATTTATTTTGATATTTTTCAACAAGAGATGAAAATACCGTTTTTTTTTCGTAAAAGGAGTTATTCACGAGTCACGTTAGCGGCGAGTGGGGCAAGTCCACAAACGACAAAGAAATCGTAATTCATCTCGAGTAGAAAATGCTATGTTTTCTACTAGAGTTTGGAAAACTTTAACATTTGAATACTAACTTGAGTTAGGATAAGTGCAATATTTCCTAACAAGTGCTGAAATAATATTTCAACATTAAAATACTAATTTTAGTTAGGAAAAGTGGAATATTTCATAATAAGTGCAGAAATAATATTTCAACATTAAAAGTTATAAATCAATTTATTGAAATTGTACATGTTATTTTTTATCATTACTAGAAATCTTAACGGAAACATGTTCAAAATACGTGAATGAAATTCCAGAACAGGTCTTTGTGGAAGTAGAAATAGGGTTATTGTTTACGTTAACCTCTTCATTATTGAAAGGGGCAAGTCCACGTACTACAAAAAATACGTATTTCATCTCGAGTAGGAAATTCTAGTTTTTCTACTAGAGTTTGGAAAACTTTAACATTTGAATACTAACTTGAGTTAGGAAAAGTGCAATATTTCCTAATAAGTGCGGAAATAATATTTCAACATTAATATACTAATTTGAGTTAGGAAAAGTAAAATATTTCCTAACAAGTGCGGAAATAATATTTCAACATTAATAGTTATAAGTCAATTTATTGAAATTGTACTTGTTATTTTTTATCATTTTTATAAATCTGTTCACAGAGAGACATGTTCACAATTCGTGAATGAGTTTCCAGAACAGGTCTTTGTGGAAGTAGAAATAGGGTTATTATTTACGTTAACCTCTTCATTATTGAAAGCAGAATAATCTTGTATCCGCTATTTAATTTAGAAATCATTTTAAAATATTAAAATTTTCCCAATTTAATTTATTCTCCAAACTCCAGTAGAAAAAATCATGTTTGCAACACATAGGAAATCCATTTTTTTCCGTAATCTCCTCCTCGGCTGTCGCCTCGATCAAAAATCATATGCCTAGTACGGAAAAAAAAAATCCAACTTATTGCACAAATAGCTATTGTTTATCGATTGGCGAAACAAATTACGAGCACAACTTTTTCATTGCAAAATTTTATTTTCGGATACCTTTTCGACAAATGGCAAATATTATCTTTTCAAAATTGGTCTCGCGAAATCTAAATTTCAGAATGACATGGCATGTTTTTAATCTCCGCTATCGCCTCGATCAAAAATCCCATGCCTAGTACGGAAAAAAATTCATTTTCTAACTTACTGCACAAATAGCTATTTTCTATTTAGCTATTTATAGTTGATAATTTTTTATATATTAGAGAACTTTCAAGTTCAATACTTTCGAGTTCAATTTAATTCAAAATGATTTGTGACTGTCACAATGCAAACTACTGAAAATAATGTTTGTAAAGTCGTTTCCATAGAATGCATGCTTCCATTTAATGTTTGTAAAAGTTTATTTTCATCTTTAATTATAAAAATATTTTCATGTGTGTGTGTGTGAAAAAGTATCACTTTCAATATAGTAAACCGTGAAAAATTGCTACTTTCACATATATAAGTAGAAAAATGAATATTCTCTTCTACTTCAAATCAGAATTTATGTATAAAGGCACTGGTAAAGTCAGTTGCAATACCTGAAAGCGAAGATCATGTCAATTGCTATGTCTACATACAAATAACTGCTCCAATAATTGAATCACTGGTTTTGGTTTCCATCAAAAATTCAAGAATTTTACACTTTTTTTGATTACTAAGGCCCACGATATTTTTTCACCATTAAGTGTGTGAATTGCAAGTATTTATCTACCGATTCGTAACAACTGAAAACATGTTTTAATCGTAGAACTTTAATTTTTAAAATACAATAGCCAAAATTTTAATAATCTATGGCATTTCTATAAAGGCAATGGTAAAGTCAGTTGCAATACCTAAAAACGAAGATCAAGTCAATTGTTACGTCTAAATACAAATAACTACTCCAATAATTGAATCACTGATTTTGGTTTCCATCCAAAATTCAAGAATTTTATACTTTTGGTGATTACTAAGGCCCACGATATTTTTTCACCATTAAGTGTATGAATTGAAAGTTTTATCTACCGATTCTTAACAACCAAAGAAATGTATTGGCCAAAGAACTTTAATTTTTAAAATACAATAACGAAAATTTTAATAAATCTGAAAATTTTGAAAATATGGTACTCACGAAACTACTCGTAAGTACTACACATGACGAACTATCAAATAAAAACAAAATAACGTAAACGTATTTTTTTTTTTTAAATGAAAGCTTGTTAGAATTACCCAGGAGACACCACGAGGAGGTCAGCTTTCTAGTCTCCCGAAAAGATCTCATCTTCGTACATAGCAACTGACTTGAAAAACAGTAGGAGTGCTACCTTTGATCTTAATCTAACTACTACTAACTTAATTCATGCCTTCATATCAACAGAGCAGTGATAAAAATCTTGTGTTTGTAAGAAGTAACTGAGTTGAATGATTACTTTACGTTTATGCATAAACACTGACGTTATCCTTACTTTATACATGGTAACTGACTTTACCCTTATCTACATAGCTTCTGACAAAGGAAATAAATAGTTTTGTGCCTTATACATATCAACTGACTTGATTTTAGCATTTGCATAAATCAAATGTATTAACTCTTGTCTTTGTGGGTATAAAGTAATCCACTTCAAGAAAAAGAGTAGTGTTGTGTCTATTTGTTTTCGTACATAGTACCAGAAAAATGAATGACCTTATGTTTGTAAGAAGTAGTGACTTGATGTAGTACTAGTAAGTAAATTAAATAAAACAACTTTGTTATTTCTACTCTTTTCTATCTCTAGACTTTTATTTTTGAAAAATATTTAGTCACTAAGTATTATTCAAAAATAAAAGTATGAGTGGAAATAACAAAGTTCTTTTATTTAATTTACTGAGTGTTTAGTGCGTCATAATGTCATCAAGAAAGTGCAAAACAGTCCTGATATATTTTGTTATGTGTGTGGTGATTTAACGATAGCAAAGCATCAACGAAACATTACAGAATTTATCAAGAAAGCTTATCACGCTTACTTCGGTGTAAAGCTTGGTGATCAGGATAAACCTTAAACTCCACACAAAGTGTGCTTTCAGTGTGTCGAGCTACTGAGAAAATGGACAAAAGGTACACGTAGCTCTTTACCCTTTGGCATTCCTATGGTATGGAGGGAACAAAAAAACCATGGAGACGACTGTTACTTTTGCTCGTGCGATGTCAAGGGTTTCAATTCGAAAAATAAACATACTATTCAATATGCTGATATACCGTCTGCTAAACGACCTGTACCTCATGGACTAGGAATTCCCATTCCTCCACCTTTTCTTCACACCACCCAACAGCAACCTACAGATGAAAGTTCAAACGAAAAAACAGATGAAGACGAATTCAATCCTGATATAGACAAACCTCAACAGTTTATCAAAGCTGAACTAAATGACTTAGTGAGAGACTTGGGCCTATCGAAGGATGTTGCACAATCTAAGGATCACGACTGAAAGACAAAAATCTGTTGGCTCCAGGAATCATATTTTCGTGGTGTAGGCATCGTGAAAAAGAGTTCGCGGAATATTTCTCTCAAGAGGGTTCACTGGTGTATTGTAATAATATTCCTGGAGTAGTCATGAAACTGGGAGCTGACAATTACGACAATTCCGTTATTTATTGATTCTTCTAAGAGAAGTCTGAAGGGTGTCTTGTTGCATAATGGTAATGCCTCGGTGCCTGTTGCTCACTCCGTGCATCTCAAAGAAACGTATGAGAATCTTGAGCTGTTGCTAAATACAATAAAGTATAGCGAATATTCTTGGCAACTCTGTGGAGACCTCAAAATAATATCCATGCTTTTGGATCAGCAGTCTGGATTCACAAAGTATCCATATTTTTTGTGCGAGTGGGACAGTCGAGCACGAAATTTACATTACGTTAAGAAAGAATGGCCACGCAGAGAAAGACTTGTACCGGGACAAAAAAATGTGCTGCGTGATGCATTAGTTGACCCAAAATTAGTTCTTTTGCCTCCCCTTCACATAAAGTTAGGATTGATGAAGCAGTTTCTCAAAGCTTTAAATAAACAAGGTGACTTAAATACCTGTGCGACAAATTTCCTGCACTTTCTGATGCTAAACTTAAAGAAGGAATTTTCGTAGGCCCTGAAATTCGAACCTTAAAATCGGACAGACTGTTCCAGAATACAATGACCCAGGATGAATCTGAAGCATAGAGTTCTTTCGTAGAAGTCATAGACGGTTTCCTTGGAAACAAGTCTTCAAACTACAAAGAAATTGTAGCCAACATGGTCGAAAATTATAAAAAAACTGGGAAGCAATATGAGCATCAAACTTCATTTTCTGAATTCCCACGTTGACTCTTTTCCCAAAAATCTTGGAGCTGCGAAGAACAGGGAGAGAGGTTTCATGAAGACATAAATGAGATGGAGAGACGTTACCTAGGAAGATGAGATATTAGAACGATGGCTGATTACTGGTGGACCTTGAAGAGGGACTCGCTCACAAAAATCCACAAAAAGAAAACTACAAAACGCAGTTTTGAGGGAAAAAGAGAACGATTTTATTCGCAAAAAAAAAACAACGATTGTCTAACGTAGATTATCCTCCATTGTTTTTTTAATGAACAACTAAATTTTGTAGTGTAATTTTCTATTAAATATAGTTTCAATAAATATTTTCTCAATATTTTTGGCAATTTCTATGAAAAATTTCAAACTCACTTTTCCTGAAAACCTGACGTGTTGGAGAAAAACTAAGCACAGATTCGTGATCAGCACACCCATTTACTCCAGGACACCTATTAAACTTGAAACACTTTTTCATGAAAAAAAAGTAGGCGTGTGTAATCTATAACGGCAATTTAAAATTTTAGATCCTTTATTCCCCACACGTTTCCTGGTGAACTCCTGGATCCCAGGGATGGCGGACGCCCTGTTCCAGGCGACCTTCCTCTGCACGCTGCTTCTCTTCTGGCTGTGTGTGTACCACGGCTTGAGGCAGGTAAGCACCCCGTTGCGTTTAAAAATTCACCCCCATCCCGCCGCCCCCTGCGGTGTAATCCCCGCAGTGTTTTATGCCGAGCCGGAGGACGGTATTCCACGAGCCAGGAGTAATTCACGTTAATTACCGGAGCCGGATTATTCCGGGGGATGAAAGTGAGTCGGAAACGCGGGAGGCGGCGCACGTTCGATCAGGACGCGGGGGCGGCGCGGGTGGTAATTGGCGGCCGCTATTTGCAGAACGAGCGGAGGCTGCCGACGTTCTACTTTCCCAAGGTGTTCATTGTGGGGATGCTGTGGATCTCGGCGATCGTCCTGGCAACCTGGGAGAAGTATAACGAGCTCGAGGACCCCACCTACAACCATGCGGTGGATACTGCAAACTATTTTGTACGTAATATTCCATAAGCTGTAGGTATACACATGAGTTACTAGTAGTAGTAATCTTAAAGACAAATCTTAAAGATTGGCGTAAAAGTTAATCAACTGTTATTAGGTAAGATTGGGCCTTGATAATTTTTCATTACTCTGATCCAATCTTGTGAGCCGTTTCAAATTAGTTCCCGTTCCTTCGAAAAAAGTTCGTGATTTGATTGGCCCAGACAGTAAACAGAGCACCTCTTCATCCCACATCCTCGAAACTTTGTACCTACACCGTGCCTCAATGAAGCCCCCCATCTGTTTCAGAACCTGAAAGTTTTCTTCTTCTCCTTCGCCGGCGTCTACTTGGCTTATTTGTTTTTGCAACTTTTAAAGGCGTACACAGAGCTGCGGTCGATGCCGTTCTTCGGTGAGTAACCCCCGGCAGCCCCACATCCTCGGCCCCCGCCGGGACTCACCCCCTTGGGTTTCAGACATGCGGCTGAAGTTCCTCACGCTGCTGATGCTCGTGGTGCTCGCCATCAGCCTTACGATTACGGTGCTGCGGTTTGGAGTCGGCGTCCTGGAGGACAACTTCGTGGCGCAGCTGTCCACGCACTACAACAGCTCGGCGCAGTTCATGTCCTTCTACGGCCTACTGAATTTCTACATCTACGCCATGGCCTACGTGTACTCCCCAGGCAACAGATCGCTACAAGGTTAGTGGCTGTTAATTGGCGTTCATATGGGACGAGAAGTTCTGAGACCAAATACACTTAATATTCACAAACGTATCAAAACTGGTACATAAGTTTTGGTAGCGGTCTCTAGATGATCAATACTCAATTACACCCGCAAATATACTTCTATAAACATATATGTAGACAGACGTGGGAGCTAATTAGAGACCAGACATAAAAGCGTAAATTATACAAATAGCACTAAGGAAAATTAAATTTTAAGCTTAGCCACGTCTCAATATTCATGTCGCCATGTGTGGGTTGATCATCATTAACTAACCCAGGTACGTGTTTGATGTGCAGATTCGGGTATCACGAAGGACAATCCGGCCTTCTCCATGATTAACGACTCCGACGAGGACGTCATTTACGGTTCTGATGAGGACAGCAGGAGGCCACTGACCAGGCCCAGGAACGACGACGACAGTGATTAATTCCCATGTTGGAGAGGTGTACGTGGATTTCTGATATGATGTTATGTGTAAATCGTTGCGGTCGCATGATATTCACGCGGCCTTAATGTGTTAATAACTTTTTTGATGTAACCGATGTTATTAAAATTAATAAATGCATTTTAAGTGTGATGAGATTTTTTTTGTCAACTTCAATCGCGAAAATTACAAGAAACTACCACCAACTTATAACTAGGCAATGCACCTATGCTTGGGGATAATTTAATTAATATGTTGCAGACGTTTTTACAGAATGGGAGAATGCTGGCACAATATTTGATAGTATGTACAAAATTATAAAACCTTAATTTACAATCTTGCTACAATGATTATATCACTCATAATGCTATTCTTCCCTATCCTAGCGACCGCGTAATAGCTGATAATCAGAACTCGAATTGACTATACTCTATTTAGTAACTAGGAGGAGCGATTCAAATTTGACCTGTGATTGGCTGAAAGTGATAATCACACTTACTCCTTTGCACATCTGGTGTGCTATGCTGTCAACTGAAATGTCACATTTAGATTTTTTATTCGTGACATAATCTGACGAATACAACTCTTGGAATCGTAACTATTGATAATCGCATTAGTTGATGCACTCAACATATTGTCAAATAATTCTACCCGTCTTTCAGACAAGTGGAATTATTATTTGACAA
This sequence comes from Othius punctulatus, assembly GCA_951805005.1. Lineage (NCBI taxonomy): Eukaryota > Metazoa > Arthropoda > Insecta > Coleoptera > Staphylinidae > Othius > Othius punctulatus. The sequence continues at coordinate 22,624,836 of OX638143.1, forward strand.
CATGTTTAGTGTCCCAACTCATGCGATTATCGATAGTCATGATTCCACTCATTGTATTATATAGGTATGATAATTTATTTCGTACCTGAAGCAATAAATAATAAAAGGTAGTAATAAATCATAATAGGCTAAGCATGACAGATGGCATGATTCATATGATATGAGTTCGGTTATAATTGTACGAGATGCATCCAGTTGGTCGCACTCCAACCGTGACCTTCTATGTGATCAAATTAATTCCTCAAGATCACCTTATGTTGGCCACCTGCGCGGATTTAGATCAACTTCAGCCGTATGCTTTACACCTATCGCGAAAACTACGTACGTCCTTTGAAGGTATTACCTCAAAACCTAAATAATACTACTATTTATTTATTATTATACGTATGTATTTTTGCCATTCTTCAGCATGTGTCAAAATCAAGAAATTTATAAATTTCAATTACATATTACTTGGTAATAATGTTATTAAAAAAAAAAAGTTGTAGCACCTCTAAACTAACTCTTTAATACAATTCTCAATAAAGTGCATAGAAGCTTTAAACATTTTCTGTTATTGTATTGGCAAAATATACATTAATCTTCAAGAACAGAAGAGAAAACGATTCAAAATTACTTTGTATCAGCTGCTGATGGCTCCAAATTATTCCATGGGCAGTTTTGGCCAAATATGCATTATTTAATCAAATCATTAAAGGATTGTCTTGATCTAAGCAAACTCTAGTATAACTAGATAAACGTATTAATGTATTGTGTATTAAGCTTCACAAAGAACTTAACAATTCTTGTAAATTCTGACATCCAATCTTGCAAATTCTTTATTAATATTGGGAAATGTAAAAGAAGAAGATATATCTTCATGACGACAACTTACATCTTCATTAATCATCCTATCATCATACATATTCATTAATCATGAGGAATATAAAAGAAGAAGATACATCACAAAGAATTTCACAATTCTTGTAAATTCTAACATCGAATCTTGCAAAATCTTCATTAATGTTGGGAAATGTAAAAGAAGAAGATATAGCTTCATGACTACATATTATATCTTCATTAATCATCCTATCATCATACATATTCATTAATCTTGAGGAATATAAAAGAAGAAGATAAATCACAAAGAATTTCACAATTCTTGTAAATTCTGACATCCAATCTTGCAAAATCTTCATTATTGTTGGAAAATGACAAATAAGAAGATATACCTTCATGACTACATGTTACATCTTCTTGAATCATCCTATTATCATACACCTTAATTAATCTTGATGAATATAAAAGAAGAAGATGGCTCAATTGGAAAAGTTGGTTTACCTTTAAACCAAATCCAAAGATCCATTTTCAATTTATATTGAACTGTCTGACAATACAATAAAATTTTCACTAAACTTCAAGAACAAATGGGAAGATATATCGTCGACTTAATGTTACAAGGTCCTATGTGCAAATTATGTAAATTTGGGAATACGGATTTTAAATATTTTTGCTATTACATAAAATTATATTTTGTGCACTGTAATTAGATATTTTTATCACAGGTTCATAATATTCCATTTGTAACCTTCCAACAAGTTGAAAGGTCCTGCTTTAAAAACATTGAACAAATAGATCAAAAACTTGAAACATGTTGCATGCAACCTTGTAACACTAAGCTCTGAAAGTTCAAAATAAATTGAAGATAGGATCAAAGATTTTGTTTAAAGTGAAACCAACTTTTCCAATTGAGGTAGGTCTATCTTTCTGTTTTATCTTTTGTACAGATGAAAGATGAGTATGACTGGTGTTTTGCACTTGAAATATGTGCTTATAATTATATTTTTTCACAGAAAGTGAGTCAGGGCAGACCGAAAATGGCATAAAAACTTGCGTCGCCCCTAAACACACTCATTCGTCAAATTTTCACTAAGTAACTTTGACAATTGATTAAAAACTGTCCTGATCTGATCAAAACTTGGAAAAAATAATTAGTAATAGATAATTAAATCTATTTTTTTTAAATTCAGATAAGTCCGGAAATCGATCCAGTGACATGTCCATTGTATATTTCTGGACTTGATGTCCAGATCAAGAGTGCAGTGCAGACTGCACTGATTTAAAAAAAATGGACTTACACCACTGTAGTTTTCAACGGCCCAATTATTAAAGATCTAATTAAAATCTGACTTTTTTTTTCGAGCTCGGATTCTGATACTGAAAAAATAGAAATTATTTAATAGCTTGTACGAAAATAAAGAAAAAATCTGGAACATATTATTTTTTTTGAGTTTTGGACATGGAATTTAAATTTTAAGATTTTAGAATTTTAGATTTAAAAAAATGGAATTACACCACTCTAGTTTTCAACGGCCCAATTATTAATGATCTAATTAAAATCTGACTTTTTTTTCGAGCTCGAATTCTGATACTGAAAAAATATTAGAAATTATTTAATAGCTTGAACGAAAATAAAATAAAAATCTGGAACATATTAATTTTTTGAGTTTTGGACATGGAATCTAGCAAGCTGCTCTTTTTTTGACGTAGATTCTCATTATGATAAAAAAAATTAACAGCATGCAAAAAACAAATAAAGATGCCGGTTCAGAGTTCAAAGAATGCCGGAAGTTCAATTTTTAGGAAAAATAAGTATGTACAGTCATGCTCACATAAATCTAGTACAAGAAATTAGGTTACAATAGCCATTTTATATAGCAACGTCAATTTGTTTGTACTAGATTTATGTGAGCATAACTGTACTTAGAATATAGTTAGTTTTATAGTTATAGAAATATTGCAAAAATTTCATCAATGATAGAAGAAACGAGAAGTTTGGATAAAAATTATGTACACATGACTCTATAATGGGGGTGGTTTTATATTTTCCATTATTCTATTCAATTATCTATTCAATTCTCTTTTCTTTCATGATTATATATGATTTTTTATTGTATTTTGGTATAGTTTATAAAATGAACCCAATATTTCGTCGGCTTACAAGTGAAAGTAAAAAACTATAAAATGTGAGAAACTACAATTCAAGTATTATATTCTGCTGTTACATTTCCTACTCAGTCATTTAATGAGTTAAGAATTTGGAAGTTCGTCTACAGGACCCTTTACTATACCCCTACTGAGCCTAAGATTTGTTACAATTTAGTAAAGCATGAAAATAAAACTTAAGTAAAATCAGCCAAAAATTGACTTAGTGTATTTCACTTGTAAGCCGATAATTTGTGAAATCTAAATAAAACATTATTTTATTGCATACACTGAACACTGTGTGTGTGTCAGCTGTCAAATTTTTACTATTTTTGAACATTTTTTGATAACATAAAGTCTATAAGAGCTTAAGAAAATTTTGAGTTTTTTAGACTTTACTTTTTCTAATGTACACAAAATGAATCAATCATTATTATACAATATATTTCGATTTCGACAATTTCAAATTCGATGTATGATTTTCACTCTCCATAATTAAGATTATGCCTTCAAAATGCTCTCAGTGTCGAAAATGGAAAACAAAAAATTGGCAAGTCAAAGTTTTCATAATTGTCTTACGCTTGAATAATAGTTCTTTATGATACAAGTTCGTAAAGTACTATTTTACGAAAGTGTATGACACAACGTTTATTCTACGACAGCTATTATGAAAAACAGCTAAAATTTGATGCAAATGACTATCTTATTTTGTATTTAGTGAGTGAGTGATTATAGGTGTGGTTTTGCACGATGAAAAACGTTTTCTTTCCGTTTTCATCCTGCAAAACCACACCTATAATTCACACTAAAAAGGACACAAAGGAATGATTTATATTATATTTTATTGCATGGATATTAACAAACAAGTGTTATCAATCTAAGTTAATTTGGTCCCGAGTATAGTTTTTGTGCAACCGCATCTATAATAAAATTTAATGTTAATATTTTTTTTATTGAGTTATAATTAGAATGGCTCACCTGAGTGAATAATTTACAAAAATATATTCAGGACCAGATTAACTTGGGTGTATCATAGCACTAATTGGTTTATATTCATATCATAAGCGTAAAAGGTCTGTAGTAGATAGCCGTTTATCAGGGCCAAAAAATAACTGCAGACTGCCCCAACTTAAATTTGCATTTGGAGGGGGCCATTTTTAAGATAGTGGTTAATCCTATCACAGTTACACTCCAAAAATCTTAAATCGGAAAGTAGGTCAAGTTGCACATCATTTGATAGATATGTGAATTCTCTTCATAATAATAATTCGGACGAAGTTCATAAAATATTTTATGATCTGAATAATAATAATAAAGAATTTTATTTCCAGAGCACATTACATTATACGTATACATTACTCTTATTATATGTTATACATACACTATACAGGCAGTCCCAACTAAAAAGATTTAATATTGGGCCAATGTTTTTAGAGAAAATGGGGTTTTAAATTGATCATAAGAAACCAGAAAAAAACGCATTTCCTCTAAAAACCTTGGCCCAATATTTTTTTTTTTTAGTTGGGACAGGCTGTATAGTGTATGTATAAAATACAATAAGAGGAATGTATACGTAAAATGTAATGTAATGTGCTCTGGAAATAAAATTCTTTATTATTATTATTCAGATCATAAAATATTTTATTAACTTCGTTCGAATTATTTTGTCTTGCTCGTGCACAAACAACGCCATGTGAAATAAAAATTTTATCACAGCGGTAACTGCAATAGTTCGCACTCAAGTTATTCTGGTTCCGACTGTAACGACACTTTTAATAGGTTGAAATGTCGGTAGAATTTTAATGTTAAATTTGCGTAAAAATTGTTTCAATTTTCTTCAAGTACCTGAATAACAGTCGCAAGATTGCGTTTAATGTACCAAATATGAATTCGAATTGTCGTGGAAAATCTCCTTCTTTAGCGAGTCTCTGAACTCGCTCACCCATGCTATTCCGCTGGAGAAAGAAGACTTCATCCCCTTGTGCCGAATCTTGCCGGGGGCGGGTGATTTAGGTGGGGGCGCACGTGCCTAAAAACTCGCCGCTCCCTTGAAGCAACAGGTCCGGCGGAGGGTGACAAATTGATTTCGTGGCGCCTCCACCGGAGCCGGCGCTCACGGGGGCGGCGGCGGTCCTCGGGAGCCTCCCGGAGTGATGGATATTTTGTTGGGTTTTTAATGTCCGGTTGCAGGTGGAATTGGGGCGTACGTGGGCCTCAGGGTTTGGCAATTCATTGTGGGAGGTTATTTAATTAAGGGTGAAATTTACTGGTCGTTTAAGTAAATTGGTGATTACACCAGCAGAATCGACTATTACATTGTCCGTTAAAATATAATATTGCTGAGAAGCCTTACATTGTTTAGTTTATGCAGTAAAATAGTATTTTACGTTATAAGGACGAAAAACGAAATATTTCGGACGATTTGCTGGAAATTGATGGACGAGGCAACGGCGACTCCAGCAACAGCAATGAGTCCGAAATATGTTGGTCGTCCGTATATTATACATATTTTTTATTCGATTGCAAGAATTTACAAACAACAAAATAAAAAATTAAAAAATTAATGAAATTTCCGTGAAATTTATATTACGTTGTCAGTGTGACGTTAGATCAACAACGAAAATATTAAAATCATTTTAAAATGTCAAGTGAAGACGAGTTAATGTGTACTCCTCCTGAGATGCGAGATGACGCAAATCAAGTTTCGGTAGAGTTGCTTCCGCAAAAATCAAAAGAAGTTTATGAAAGGGCATATCAGAGATTTCAAACATACCGCCAAGACAATAATATTACAACTCTCTTCGAGATGTTTTACCGGCATATTTCTCAAATTTGTTTCAACAAATGAAGTCTTCGACTGTATGGTCTCACAATGTTATGGCATGCACCTGGACCCACCCGAGAACGAAGCATAGGACCCGAGCAACAGAACTTGACCAGCTACCCACGCGGATACAACGTCTTTATTCACAATCATTCTAATCAGTTAGCCGCAAACATTTAGTTTACGTTTCACAAATTATGTAGAATCATCTACACGGCTCATATCCATTATTGAGAGTAAATATATTATATTCACCTTAAATGAACACATTTCACCCCACACACGTCCAATTTAAATATTTTAAAAGTGCATATATTTGGGTGATTTATTAACAATTATTTTGCAAGCATGCAATTATAAACCCAGCAACTACATTTATAACTAATGCATATTTTGTGGAAATAATTGTTTGCTTTCGTTGAAATTTGCACCATTACTCACATATAGAAAGGCATACAGTGCCTCGGCAGAACAACTCACCTCTGACCCCTGACCTACTTGCGCTACGCCAAACTAGGCTCGTGTAACGCAGCGCTTCAATTTTTAATCGCCACTTCATAACGGCCCCGATTAATTCGGCGCTGTTTGCATTTTGAATTCGGAACGAGCCCTTGTCTCATAAACACGACGACGGGGATGGCGGGGGTGGCGTGGGGGTTTATTATACATGGACTGGCCCGCGGCCACCGCAAGCGAAACAAGCTCCCGGTTTGGAGACTACACTGCACATTTTTATTGGCCTGGTTTCACTGTGCATTGAAATGAAACATGCGAAAAATTAAGGGAGAGGGGTGGTTTTTTTTAGATAATTTTATTAAATATTACATAGATAAATTTAACAATTATTATAAATATATACATTATTGTTTAGGGGATGCTTGGTGCATCGCTCTAAACAACGACGAACAATTTCTGGAACCATTGGATATATAATTTGAAAATTTCGATAAATCTTGATTGTCTCTAAAATGCGCAACCACATATATAATATACTCTTATACTTCATCAACATATAATATAAATCTAACAAACATACCTCGACGAACAAAAACAATGTCAACGCTCCTCCAACGTCAATACTCAACATTTATTGATACAGGCTGTAGTCAATAATAATAAACGCACACTCCCGCATCTGCAGCACAACACCACAAAATCATTATTGTGTGGGATAGTGCAGCTGAAACGCCTCTCTCGCAAAAACAAAAAAAATGGGAAAACGTCCACCACGGGGTACAAAAATACGGAATTGAACGCGCCGATTGTAAGCCTCGTTAAAGATTCAGTGTTTACATGGTTACATTGTGTTCCTCGGACATCGATAACGAACGAGCAGTGTGATTGATTGTGACAAGTATAATGTACAATTTCTGGAGGGTTCAGGTATCACATTCAATGATCACGACTACATTTAGGGTACGTTATTATTATTATTTTTTTATTTTTAGTTTAAACACAAGTTATACCCTCGACGCTACTGCACACTTACACGGAACTGTAGGGCGTCGCTCAGACATAAAGGGAACGTTCGGGCCGAGTTATAGAAGGGTGCCTAAAGTCTGCTCGGAAATGAACGTGTGAAAGCGCCAAATTAATGCGATAACGTGAGCCTGGGGGTATGCCCCCTGAAAAACGTGTTTGAAAAATATATACGTGAACGTTCTAAGAGCTAGTGTAAAAAGTGTGAAGATTTGCTTGAGTGTTGAGCGCAAATTTCGAAGACTTACGATATAGGCGTGGCGAATCGCTTATAGATTTTTTTTTAAATTTTAGATGGGGTCCGTTTTGTTTCGAGAGCCAAAGACGGCTTTTTTGCGGCTTCCACCGAATCAATGTCTTTGATAGCGGAAAAAGTCTTCACCAGTCGCTGTAGAGTTACACCGAGGGCGACGGCGGTGATGTATTCTGCGGGGGCGGCTGGAAGCCCTGCAGCGAATTCCTCAGCTCCTCATTTTCCTTGCGTACTATAACAAAAAGCAGAAAAAAGTCATAAGTATTTATATATTTATTGCAACTTGTGACTTCTATAGAGCCAGAATCTGCTTTGCGGTATTAGTTCACATTGCCATGGCACTCGCAAAGGTTCCCAAACTTTTAAACATTGTGACCCACTTTTTAGAAACCCAATCTATAGCGACCCACTTCATCCCAGCCTCATTGATTTTTTTCTGTTTATTTTCGCCATATCTTATAAATTTTTATGTACACCTGTGCGTAAAAATATCAACTGTGCGTAAAATAAATTTTACACACAATTCCTCCACCAATTAAAAAATATAGTATTTTGCACCAAATTTTACCTACCTACTTAGAAGTCAACATTCAATAATACGAAAGAAGTTCAAAACTTTCAACATTCAAGTTAATGATACCTACAATTGGTACAATGCGAGCTATTCGGTTTTTCATAATAGCTGTCGCAAACAAAACTTTGTATGATACACTTTCGTAAAGATCGCTTTTACTGCACTTGCGTTTTTCGCTTGTTCATCATTCGTCTTTCAGTCATCAACCCTAATTATAAATAGTAACAACCAATTTCTCTGGTTAATGTTGATGTTGTCTCCCAATCATCAACATCCCGAATGATTATCACTCAATTTCTCTTGCTCGTCTTTCATTCTTTGCGATAGGTATAGTAATGGTTCATTTCATTATTTCATCATTATCAGTAGGTGTTTCAATAATGAAAATTCACTTTTGGGTCTCGACTCATAGATGGAAAATATTGTTTTGTACACTATTGTATTTTTGTCATATTTCATACTTATCTCATATTTTCATATACATTTTCATCAATGACTAATTTTATGATTTGGTATCATCAATAAAAAATACGAAATCATGATGTCATCGGGCATGATCAGGCATGATAATGACGATTGTGTTAGATCTCTTACTGTTAGATCAAATTAGAAGATTATAGTGTACCCACAAGCATAGCCTTTCAATCAAACTCAAATGATGATTCCAACAATGATTACAATTGTACTGCAATAACAATTTAGAAAATACACTAACATGATTCTTGGTTAATACGCCCTGAAGATTATTAATAATGAAAAATAAAGAAAAAATCATCTTCTGTTGGTGTAATTTTAGTGTAATTTGTGTTGGAGGATGGGTGGGTGGCGTACTATAATCATCCTTTAACTTGGCGTCAATGTGAATTCTATCAAATTTTTCATACAAATTATAATCAATCATTTTATGATTTGATACAAATGCGAAGTCATGATGATATCAGACATGATATCACACATGATGATCAGACATGATATTAGACGTGATGATCAGATATGATATCAGCCATGATGATCAGACATGATGATCAGATATGATATCAGACATGATGATCAGACATGATGATCAGAGATATGATCAGACATGATGATAAGACCAGATGCTCAGACATGATATTAGACAAGATGATCAGACATTATGATCAGACATGATACTCAGACATGATTAGACAAGATGATCAGCGTGTGATGATTAATAAACTAATTATCCACCGTTAGTGTTAGATCAAGTTAGAAGATTATAGTGTACCCACCCGCATAGGCTTTCGATCAAACTCAAATGATGATTCCATCAATGATTACAATTGTTCTGCAATAACAATTTAGAAAATACGCTAATAATATTCTTGGTTAGTACGCCCAGAAGATTATTATTATTGAAGAAGAATGAAAAAATCATCTTCTGTTGTTGTATATCTAGTGTAATTTGTGTTGCAGAATGGGTGGGAGGGCGTACTATAATCATCCTCTAACTTGGCGTCAATGTGAATTCTATAAAACTTTTCATACAAATTATAATCAATTATTTTATGATTTGATACATATAATTGCGAAGTCATGATGATATCAGACATGATGATCAGACATGATATTAGACGTGATGATAAGATATGATGATCAGACTTGATATCAGACATAATGATCAGATATAATGACCAGACATGATATCAGACATGATGCTCAGACATGATATTAGACAAGATGATCAGCGTGTGATGATCAATACATTAATTATTCACTGTTACTGTTATATCAAGTTAGAAGATTATATTGTACCAACTCGCCTAGGCTTTCAATCAAACTCAAATGATGATTCCAACAATGATTACAATTGTTCTGCAATAACAATTTAGAAAATACGCTAATAATATTCTTGGTTAGTACGCCCAGAAGATTATTATCAATGAAAAAGAATGAGAAAATCATCTTCTGTTGTTGTAATTCTAGTGTAATTTGTGTAATTGTACTATAATCATGCTCTAACTTGGCGTCAATGTGAATTCAAATTTTTTATACAAATTGTAATCAATAATTTTATGATTTGATACAAATAACTACGAAGTCAAGATGATATCAGACATGATGATCAGACATGATATTAGACGTGATGATCAGATATGATATCAGACATGATGTTCAGACATGATATCAAACATGATATCAGACATTATTATCAGACATGATATCAGATATTGATGATCAGACATGATATCAGACATAATGATCAGCTGGTGAGGATCAATAAACTGTTAGTTGGTAATTATCCACAGTTAGTATTAGATCAAGTTAGAAGATTATAGTGTACCCAACCCGCGTAGCCTTTCAATCAAACTCAAATGATGATTCCAACAATGATTACAATTGTTCTCCAATAATAATATAAAAAAATTCGCTAACAATAATTGTTGTTGGTTAATACGTTCAGAAGATTATTATTAAAGAAAAATAAAGAAAAAATCATCTTCTTTTGTTGTAATTTTGGTGTAACTGGTATTGGTGGATGGTGGGTGGGCATACTATAATCATCCTCTAGCTTGGCGTCAATGTGACATGTATCAAATTTTTGATACAAAATATAAAATACATTTATGATTTCATATAAATAATTGCGAAGTCATGATGATATCAGACATGATGATCAGACATGATATCAGGCATGATAATTAGACATGCTGATCAGACATGATGATCAGATATGATGATTAGACATGATATGAGACATGATCAGAAATGATAATCAGTCATGATATCAGACATCGTGATTAGATATGATATCATACATGATGTTCAAACATGATATCAGACATGATGATCACTGGGTGAGGATCAATAAACTAATTATCCACCGTTAGTGTTAGATTAAGTTAGATGATTATAGTGTGCCCACCCACCCACCCTTCCAATCAAACTCAAATTATGATTACAACAATGATTACAATTGTTCTTCAATAAGAATTTAAAAAATACGCCATCAATTGTTGTTTAGTTAATACGTTCAGAAGATTATTATTAATGAAAAAAAGGAAAGAATAATCTTCTATTGTTGTTATTTTTGTGCAATTTCTGTAGGGCATACTATAATCATCCTCTAGCTTGGCGCCAATGTGAATTCTATCAAAATTTTCATATGAATTATAAACAATCATTTTATAATTTGATGATAAATGTGAAGTCATGATGATATTAGACCCTCTCCAAGGCAAGGATTAATAAATGATTTATTCACTACAACAGTTGGATCAAGTTAGAGGAGAATTTCAATAAAACTCAAATGATGATTACAACATGTAATCATTATGGTAATCATGATTTGTAGTAGTTCATTCTGCAACGTTCCGCAACAAAAATTTAAAATTTTCGATGTAAACAATTGTTATTGAATTTATTGTAATTGTAATTGTTGTAGTTTTAGTGCAATTTGTATTTTTCGTCTCACTATAATCATCCTGTAGGTTCGGCTGAATGTGGATTATATTAATTGTAAAATTGGGATAGAATCGCCTTCAAATGTTGAACATTTTAGGACAATTTGAAATGGATGGTGTATAATCATCACCTAGCTCAATACCACTGCATAATTTATCATTCAGTGCGTAAATTAAGTTTTTACGTACTGTTCACAGTGCGTAAAGTGATACTTTTTAGCACCAGTGTGTAAAAGAAAAGCATCACACTTGTTCTGCAACGTTCTACAACGAAATTTTAAAGAAGACGTGAGTAATTGTTATTGAATTTGTTGTAATTGTAATTGTTGTAATTTTAGTGCAATTTATATTTTTGGTGGAACTATAATCATCCCGTAGCTTCGGCTCAATGTGAAACATTATTGTAAAAATGGGATAGAATCGTCTCAAATTGTTGAAAAACTTAGGGCAATTAAAAATGGAATGTGTGTAATCATCATATAGCTCAATAACATAGCATAATTCATAATTCAGTGAGTGAACTAAGTTTTTACGTACCAAGTTTTGCTTAAAGTAATACTTTACGCACAAGTGCGTAAAAACATCAACTGTGCGCAAAATAAGTTTTACACACAATTCATTCACTCACCAATTAAAAAAAGATAGTATTTTGCATCAAATATCAGCTGTTTTCCAAAAATACATATATACATTTTCGTAAAGTAGTACTTTATGAACTTGTATCATAAATAACTATTTTCAAATATGTATTTAAAGCAAAACATTCATTTTCTTTTATAGATTTTTTTTTGGTATTCTACTACTATAATAATCATAATAGAAAGCCCAATATTTTTGCCTAACCTAACATAATACTTTTATTTATCTACAGAAATGTTATAGTTTCTTCTTTAAAATCCGCAGCAACAAAACTTTTTATTCTGGTAAGGCTTTAAAGTTGCAACCCCTCAAGTTAACCCTTGTAGGTTAAAGGTACTAAAGTTACTTACGAAAACTAATTATTTCTTGTTCTGTAACTATTTTTAAATAATCCAAATGAAATTGTATCAATATAGATGTATTATTTTTTCAGCAATTTATACTTTATAATTCAGGGGTAGGTAGTGGACTCGGGGAGAAACCTGATTATATATTTTTTCAATATCTTTTTTCCATAATTCAGACAGTGAAGAGGAAATTAATTTCTTAGCGGTTTATTACTTTTTCATCATTTCAGTTATAAATTAAGAAGTATTAGATTTACATGAACATCGATTATCCCAATAAATTGCCATCATCATTTCTAGTTTATAACCAAGTAATTATAAAGAATTCCAGTAAGCGTGGTTTAACTTGGGCACGTGGTAGTACTATTTGTAGTACTACGTATTGGTATTATATGGCAGATATGTAGAACTATTGTATGTTATAAAACATTTACTGAGAAGTATTTGATTTACATGAAAATCGATTTTCCCAATAAATTGCCATCGTCATTTCTAGTTTAAAACCAAGTAATTATAAAGAATTATAGTAAGAGTGGATTAACTTGGGCACGTGGTAGTACTATTTGTAGTACTACGTATTAGTATTATATGGTAGATATGTAGAAGTGTTGTATGTTATAAAACATTTACAGAGAAGAATTATATTTACATGAAAATCGATTTTCCCAATAAATTGCCATCGTCATTTTTAGTTTATAATCAAGTAATTATAAAGAATTATAGAAAGAGTTTATTAACTTGGGCACGTGGTAGTACTATTTGTAGTACTACGTATTAGTATTATATGGTAGATATATAGAAGTGTTGTATGTTATAAAACATTTTGTTTCACTTGACATTGCAGACGCTCGAATTTTCATTCCTTGTTTTTGTAAGGAATAAAGTACTTTTTTAAGTAGTTTTTTGTACGATGTTTCATACCCAAGTTAATCTGGTCCCGACTATATTTATAAATATTCTTATTGCACTGCGGATTTTCTTTGTCGAACCTTCAGTATTAATTGATTTCACCTAATAAAATTAATTTAATATTTTTTAATAAATTAATTAGTTAATAGCAAGACAAAATCAATTACATTATATGAATAACCGCAACTGTTAACACAAATAGCTTGCCTCTGCTACTGGCCCTTATTATTTATTATTAATTATTATTTTGGCCTTCTACACCGTAAGGTAGAAGAGGACCGATTACACATGTGTATGTATTACTTTGGCTAATTATTTGCCCTTTTACTTAGTTATCAGTAATAATAATTTAACATGTTCGCGTCAACAGTTATTTCATACCCAAGCAGTTTTAATCATCAAACTTGTTATTCAGCAAAATTTCACATTTCAGCGAAAATTCAGCTCCTCTTCTGTTCGAGTAGTTTTCATTGAAATTCATGTCTATTCAGGGTGGCAGTTATCGAGCGACGGAAAATTCTAAATTACACGCTACCAGTTAAAGTTTGCGAAGTTACAATAACACATTATATGAAGTCTCGAGAGCAGTTTCAGTAAATACACGCTATTTATAAAATTATGTGGTGGCGAAATGAAAATGCATTTATGTGATTGTATCCGGAAGGCGCACAGAATAAAACGCAAGTGCCCGTGAAACTTTAATGCCGGTTGTAACTGTAAAAATAACTGTTACATTATTAAACGCTAAGATTAGACAAATGTCATAAAATTCCTAGTTACCAGGAATAAATAGAAAATTTATGATCGCATTATTTTTTCACGATTCTGGAAGACTTGGTACAAATAAGTACCAATGGATAAACAATTAGGAGTATAACATAAAAGTTTGTACAATTCAGACATGGCATTAGGGTTAAGTTAACTGTGGGGTAGTGGCTAGATTTAAGATAAGGAGGTTATAAACTAGCTGCACAATTCGTTGCGAGAAACTTAAAATTTGAGATTATATAATCATTCCAAATTTTATCAGGATTTTATTCGAAACTTGAATTTTCTAGAAATTTTCTGAGGAAACTCCGAAAAATTATTTCTTCGATTATAACCATTTTATTCGAGACTTAATCACAACACTGGATACGTATTTATCCTCAATGACATTTTTCAAGATATAGTTTGAATAATTTCAAAAAAATCTGTTGTCTAGCTCATAGCTGCACACAATATACATTGCGTTTATATCGATATAGTTTGGATGTCTGCGAAGTTTACGTTTACTGGAAAATTGCCTGACAATCAATATCCATTCAATTTTATATTTGATCCCATTACAGTAGTTGGAAGTTTGGAAGTTCTGTAACTTATACGCCGCAAAGTTTGTACTTGCATTCTCTCCATGCAACGCGATCAGTCTTGCCGATAAGAACTCACCAAAGTTCTGTAATGAGCAAGTAACTAGTATGGGTACTGAGCTCAACACGACCCAAAGTACACGACTCTACGTCACAGCAAATGCAGGGCTCAATTAATATTAGTTGTAAATAGTAAATTCTGAATTAGTTAATCGACAAAGCAACCTTCCAATTGTGATGATTTACTATGTTATAGCGAAATTCATCATCACGATCAGAAGTACGTTTAGTGGATACATTTCCGAATTCCCGTTGTTTTTTTTTTATGTAGCTATGTTTTGTAGTATTATTTTTGTATTTGTTTGAGATTATTTTCCATAATAGTATTAAATAGCGATTATCTTCATCTTTCCAAAATAAAATTGTGCGGAATTCTTTAATAATTTGTTCGTAAAATATAGGAAAACTGAGTTTTCTGGGACGTGGAATAGACTCACGCAGCCCCATAAATTCAACCACTTTCAAACCCTAGAACGTCAATAACGAAATCACCGAACTCGATCACCTCGTTCAGTCGACGATGCTTCAGACTTTCGCCTGGAGAGATTTACGAGGTGCGATTTTTCAGGGCCGCACTCATTTAATGGGGTCCGTTTAGCTCGAGGGGCTCCACGGGTCGCGCCTTCGGCGCAATCATGTAAATTAGTTTTAATAAATCAGGGAATTCCGCGGAGGGTTCAGCAGGGCTCACAAAGGCGAGACCGAGGCGTCATCAGCGGGCCGAGAATGTTTTAATTGGATAAACTTTTATTTGTTGCAGACTGTAGG
The DNA here is from genome assembly GCA_951805005.1 of Othius punctulatus. Lineage (NCBI taxonomy): Eukaryota > Metazoa > Arthropoda > Insecta > Coleoptera > Staphylinidae > Othius > Othius punctulatus. The sequence goes on from OX638143.1 coordinate 22,640,424, forward strand.
TAAAAACATTGCGCTTTGTTGAACGACAGCCTGTAGGGCTTTTGTTGCGGGGGTGTAATCGATAGCTACAGGAGATAACGTCGTATGGGGCGAAGCCAAAATACAATGCACAGATAGGTGCTGAGAATACAAATACTGCTTTCATGTTTGTTAAAATGCTGTGATGTGAGCTTTCAGTTTAGCAAACTGCATTAATATTTCAATTGATAAAAGTAAATAAAACAAAAAAACTCAAGGCACAATGATTACGTCCTTAGTACGTGTTGATATTGTTGAAGTTAGGGTTCTGACTCTTAATCCATAGCGTCGTAAGAGTATAATAAATAAACTTTTGCACTACACACACACTGCAAAATATGAGCCATTGAAAACCTGAGAGATGTAAGTAATTTTTTTTTAAATTCAGATAAGTCAAAAAACACCTTGTATATTTCTGCACTTATCTGAAATTTAAAAAAATTGACATCACTTGTTGAATTTTTAACATTATTCTGCATCATACTCTCAGAAAATTATATTAATGGTGCTAATATATACAGCAATCCGTGCTCTAAAACAAAACGAACCAAACAAAAAATATATATATATATATATATATATATCATCTCCTTTCTAAGTAAATTTTTGAATATTCATATCCAATGTAAATTTGAATAGGTTTAGGCGGCAGTATAAACTGTGCCAAATTAGGCAGTCAACAGAGCGACTGTTTGCATTGGGGTTTCACTGAATTAGCGGGAGATAAAAACTACACGGAGTTATACTCGGGCTTAAATTAAGCTTATTTTTTTTTTAAATTATCACCGAAATAGCTTTAAGTCATATCGAAATAATTCTGTGGGAGGAAACTTATGAATTGAATAATATTATCAGCGCAATGCTAATAAAATAACGAATTTAATAAACTGGATGCTGTTTTATGATTTGTAAATATAACGAGTATGCCTTTTGAATTAAATTGTACAGCATTGTATTTATAAATATCAGTCATGATGGATTAATCAAACAGGAAAAAAATAAATACAGCAGGTCTATCCAAATTTTTGTTTTGTAAAATATAATAACAATTGGATGTAGTAATGCTAAAAAGAGTTAGTTGTCTTTTCACGTCTATGTCTAATTACCATAGTAATGAAAAGAATATATATTTTTTAATTTTAAAGCCCATATAATGATTTAGTGCATACAATTTAGTAAAATAATACCTCAGTAATATAGCTATTTGTGGTATAAGTGAATAAAGTCGAATTTTATCCACGAAAAAACAGTTTAGCGCAAAAGGCGAAGCCGGGAGCGATAATGTTTTCGAGTGGATAAAATTGCTTTATTCACGTGTATCATATAAGATTTTTTCCAATTATACAAGTTTCTGATATGGCCTTTTGTCATTAAACGTTATATCGTATCAGTGACATGAATTTAAATAATTTTTTACTGTCATGATTAACTTTATTTGTCACTTTGGTTTACATAGCATTTGTGACATCAGATTCTCATATGGCCTTTTGTCATTAAACTTTTAATGGTATCACTGACATGAGTTTAAATAATTTGTTTTCACAAGGTTTTCACTTTTTTTTAGATATTTCAAAAAAACCATCAGGTTTATGGAAAAAATATAATTAAATTGAATGTGTGTATAGTAATCACTTGGTGAAACATATTGATTAAGGAGATTAAAAAAAACAAACAAGTTTCACAATTTTTTTAATAGATAGATAATACAGTTGTTTCGGTAGTTAAACCATTTCAAGAGCAAATACTCAAAGTATTCATTTGCTCTTGAAAATGGTTTAACTACCGAAACAATTGCAGTTATTTCTATTAAAACAATTATGAAACTCGTACCAAGTGTTTTTTAAATCTCCTCGAAAAAATATAAGATTACAAAAGTTTTTTGTTTGAAATTTGTAATCAAATTTGTATTTATAATCTTTTTCAAAATTGAACTATTCTACTGCCAAGCAATATCGCTAGTGTCTTGATGAGGAGAAGTTTTGATCAGCTGATGAGTAACGAAAATAGATTTTTATCAAAAATGACAAATGAGTGTACATGATCGTAAATGAAGAAAGTGTGGTGATCTCAAACCCATTTTTTTTATTATCTGACAACTACATATCGCACATTTGCTGTCATAACTGAAAAATAGAAATTTTTGGGTTATTTATCTACAAAGAATGAAAATTCCAAATTTAAGTTTCCAAAAATGACCCAGAGATTCCACAGTAATAACGTCACAAGTAAAAGTGTTGGAAAGTTTTGAGCTAAAATTAGATTGATATCGAAAATGACAAATGAGAGAAAATTCCAATTACAAGTTTCCAAAAATGGCCCAGAGATTTCCACATTAATAACGTCACAAGTAAAAGTGTTGGAAAGTTTTGAGCTAAAATTAGATTGATATAAAAAATGACAAATAAGTGTATGTGATCGTAAATGAAAGTCGTGTGGTCATCTCAAATCCATTTTATTTAATTATCTGACAACTACATATCGCACATTTGCTGTCATAACTCAAAAATAGGATTTTTTGGGTTATTTATCTACACAGAATGAAAATTCCAAATTCAAGTTTCCAAAAATGGCCCAGAGATTTCCACATTAATAACGTCACAAGTAAAAGTGTTGGAAAGTTTTGAGCTAAAATTAGATTGATATAAAAAATGACAAATGAGTGTATATGATCGTAAATGAAGGTCGTGTGGTCATCTCAAATATATATTTTTTATTATCTGACAACTACATGTCGCACATTTGCTGTCATTACTCAAAAATAGGAATTTTTGGGTTATTTATCTACAAAGAATGAAAATTCCAAATTCAAGTTTACAAAAAATGGCGCAGAGATTTCCACATTAATAACGTCACAAGTAAGAGTGGGGGAAAGTTTTAAGCTAAAGGGTGTCAATAGTATATAATTATTCTTCAGTCTCTTCATATGCTTCAATTACATTACCACATGCCAATTACTAATTTGGTATTTAAAAATTATATATCAGGATTATTATAAATACAGGGTAGGTCATCTTACTCAATCCACACAAGTTACGCCAAAGGTATATTGGATAGCAAAATTTGACCCCTTAAAAGGGGAACCACCTGATGATGACCTAGAACTTGACCTTCAAGTCCTTAAAGATTTTAAATGGCAACCTTACTTTTTGAATTGAAATCTTGAAAGACGGTCATCACATTAGTTTCACTGCGTAAAAATTACAACAATGATATAAACAAATTTTCGAGAAAAAATGAACGAAAAGTTAGAAAGATAGCGAAAATTGGCCCTAGAAAAAGTTGATTGGCTAAAGCGGTGCGGGAGGACCTCATGATGACCTTGAACTGGACCTTGAGTCGTTGAAGATTTTAAATAGCAACCCTACTTTTTGAATTTATATTTTTAAAGACGGTCATCACATTAGTTTGGCTGCGCAAAATTTACAACACATAAGAAAATTTTCGAGAAAAAATGAAAGAAAAGTTTAACGAAAGACATTCAATCTATGGCCTTCCCTGTATATGAAACTTCAAATACGTATCCTGAAAAATCACAAAAAATCACTCATCAATCCGGAAAAATCACGAAAAATCACTCATCATGTTGAGTTATGACATTGTTGCAGCAAATGAATTGGAAAAATCAGAAAAAAATGACGTTTTGTATTAAAATCTCGTCAACTTTATGAAAACTAAAGAATGTATGAATTAGTGAGTTCAACACCTGAAAGTTGCGAATTAAACGGCTCTCCGTATTATACTGAATTGGATCTTTAATTTCTATATCTAGTATTTTTTTCTTATTATTTATTATTTGAGAAAGATTCTCTTCTATACGAAAAAGAATTTCTCCAATAAATCTTCCTACCTCATATAAAACGGGACAAAACTAGTTCATTGAGGTGTGAAAGCTTTACCTTCTAATAATCAGATTCCATTGAAATAACCATTAGAGAAAACTGTTTAATTTTAATTAATGTATCATCAGCGACTCGAGGACAACATAATTTGCATTCATAATTGCATCTACAATTAAAAAACATCGAATTGTTTGTACCCAAATTTTAGCGTCTACAACTCTTTAGCCGATTATTCGTGCACTGTTTACGTCGTGAAGTAAACTTGTTAACGTTGTGAATAGTTATTTGTCAGTTTAAGTTATATGAAAATATTGAATTGTTTGTACGTCTATAGCAAAAAACCTATACCTTCTTATAATTAAATTCACTTGAAATAGTCATTAGGTGTACTGTACACGAATTTATCATCAAATTTGCAAATAATAAATTTTCAGAAATTTCAGTAATTGCTAACCCATACTTTTTAATGCAGAAAGTTAAGTGTTTGATGTTCTCCCTTATTTAATACGGACACTTCGTCAAAGTTTCAGGAGAATTAGTTTCAGGTGTACTGTACACGAATCTAATATCAAATTTGCAAATAATAAATTTTCAGAAGTTTCAGTAATAGCTAACCCATACTTGTTAATGCAGAAAGTTAAGTGTTTGATTTTCTCCCTTATTTAATACTGACACTTGTCAAATTTTTAGGAGAATTAGTTTCAGGTGTACTGTACACGAATCTAGTATTAAATTTGTAAATCGTTAATTTTCAGAAATTTCAGTAATAGCTTTAATCAATGGAATCAGCGACTTGAGGACTACATAATTTGCATTTGTGATTGCGTATACAATTTAAAAACATCGAATTTTTTGTACCCAAATTTTATGGTCTACAATTCTTTAAGCCGGATATTTCATGCACTGTTTGTACACAAAGCGATGAAATTTACTTCGAATTCGAACTGATTATACTAAAATTTCAGCGTCTTTAACTCTTCAAGTCAGTTTTCCATGCAGTCTGTAAGTTGTGAATTGTTATTCGTCGGTTTGTCATCCAAATGAAAACATTTAATTGATTGTATACAAATAGATGAAATTTACGTCGAAGTCAAACTGATTGTACAAAATTGCAATGTCTTTAATACTTCAAGCCGGGTTTTCCATGCACTGTTTAAGTCATGGATTGTTATTGGTCGGTTTAAGTGATCCAAATGAAAATATTGAACTGTTTGTACATAAATCGATAAAATTTACATCGGAGTTGAGTTGTTTATACCAAAATTTCAGCGTCTTTAACACTTCAAGCCGGGTTTTCCAAGCACTGTTTAAGTTGTGAATAGTTATTTGTCGGATTAAGTTATCGACGTGGAAATATTGAATGGTTTATATTCGAAAATCAACGAATTTACTCCGAAATTGAATTGTTTGTAGGTAGTTTATAACCTCATTATGAGCATGCCCACCGCTAGATACCTTATTGTCAACTTTGAAAAGACGCGCCTTTGAATATCACATAAGAATAAGACAACTTAAGTTGTCTTTCCGTATAATAAACAAAACGTATTTTTATACCTGACATTTCGGAATTTCTGCGATAACTCTGCCTGAATTACATCATACGGCTTCGCGAATGTGTACACCAGCGTCGTTTTGTTCTCTATATACACCTCAGATCTGTGCGTGAGCGTGACCACCACCGCGAGCACACTGCACACCATCAAGAAGGCGAATGTTATAACAATCACCCACACCATCTTCCTGCGCTTCCTCTCCTTCTCCAGCTCAACACCTAGCTCAACAACGGACACACCACTCCCGCTTCGTGGTGACCTGGTGGTTGTCGAGACCGTGGACACCTTCCGCGAAGAGCGCACGGAAGTTGAGCGGCTGCGGGTGACCCCCAGGAGGGCGCGGTTCTCCCGGAACGATGGGGTCCGAGACCTGCTGGAGTCGAAGTTGAGGAAGTTGTCGGCCATGGAGGAGCTGGGCGAGTTGTTGGCCGTTTCCGGCAGGGAGCCATCCGGGTGCCACATGGAGGGGCTCCTCGAGCGGGGGCGTTTGTACTCCTTGAGGGACAGACTCCTGGCGTAGCAGAAGTCGCGGTGCACGAAACGCGAATCGTGGTAGTCAAATGACCGCTGTCTTTGCCGCCGGCGGCGCTTCTTCACCCTGACTTTATCACCATCGGGCTGGAGGACGATCACGTTGACCTCGCCGCAGACTCGGAAGTCATCAGGCGCCGGGGATGCCATGTTGGAGGCAGTGGAGGAAGGAACGGACGCTTGCAAGAGGCAATCGGGACGACTGGAGGCGCCGAAAGTTTATCTGTGTTTTGCTCAAGCGTTCAACAAGTTTTATAAATAACTCTCGCGGACGTTGTGCACGATCGTATACACGTATACACACACACCCGATTATTTTCAGTTTTTCATCGAGCGCGGTGTAAATATTTCAAAAATTCAATGAAAATAAATCACCGCCCCGGGGGAGGAATTTCTCTTCGTTTAACATATCCGGCCGGTGTCCTAACGCTGAAGTTTGATGTATGATTTGGCGGTTCCAGCGTTCCAATCCACTAAGCTTTTTGTGTGCATTAATGCCACCCATGCCCTTTTTCAGATTTTCACGTCATAAAGCAGCGAATTCATAGATGTTTTTCATTCATGGATAAATTATTTTAGTTTCCTCAAATACGAATTTTTGGTAATACAAAATACAAATACTATACAAAAGCTAAGCTTATTTTCCCTGAGTGGAAAAATTGAAAATAAATTCATAAATCCTGAAATTAATGATTACAGTGTGCATACGATGTTCACAACAAGAAAAATTTTGTATTATTTATTTTTGAAAAAACAAGCAATCTTTGAGAAAGTTTTGCATGTCCTAAACCCATAGAATATATCTTAAAAAATGTCTTTGATGAAAACTACAACTGCCCAAACACTATGCAATCTGTTATACGATAAGTTGTACTGCAGTTCACAAAAACCATCAGTATAACGAGTTGGTACGTGTGCTCAGATCGTTAGTGTCTGTGGCTGAAATGCTCAGATCGTTTGTGTCTGTGGCTGAAATACCTATCAATTTGTACCGATTATTTCTTTGATCTGCACTACAACTTGTCGTACAACATATTGCATAGTGTAATGGGCAGTTTAAAGCACAATGATTTGGAAATTCCATTAATTATGTTTTACAATTTTAGAATCTAACTTCTTTGATATGATATTCTACGTAATTTCCGACCTCAGCTACAAAACTTTCCACCCAATTTCTAAATTCCTTGTAGACATATCTTACAACTTGAATATCAATTTCTTCTACATCATGTTTGAAAATTTTCGAAATTGTTTCCATAATTGCAAGTTTTACATATCTCAAAAAAAGGTCCGTAAGAGACTTAGCTGGGCAATGTACAAGTCCGAAATAATCAATCCATCCATGTGAAAAGTTATAATTTTAACCAGATTATAACCAAGTTTGTTGGGCAGTCATCCATTAAATATAGTCGTCCCGTCAAGAGCTAACAGTGACCCATCGCTCCATTAATGAAAAAAAAGTCCATAGATGAGCAAAGTGCATTTGATGTAATTTTATTTGCATTGCAATTTGCAAACGTTTAGTGAAAAAAGTAGAATTGTAGACTTGCAACCATTATACATAAAATTGTATGTATTGTATTGTACAATACCTATGTTTGGTATTTGACCTATGTAAACATCTAGAATGTAATGACATTAATAAAAATCTATTCTATTCTATTCATTTATTATATCGAGTAATTAAAAAAAAAACTTTCATTAAAGTTGCCATGAAATAAAAGGATAGATATAAAATGTATTTCTTAGCTTACAGTTGTGCCACAGATCTGACATATTTCAAATTTGTGAATGTGAAATCTTATTGATCTTAACTATATGGTTATGACCGGTGTAAAAATTAATGGGCAGTGGGTTTATTCAACACGTAATGCATTTGGAGATTTCCAAGAAACTTTTCCAGAAGTGATCGTTCACTTTGATAAATTCAGCAGAAAAGTAATTCAGACATATACTCTGTTCCATTTTTTTTAACTAAGAAGGCTGTGGTATAATTTTATAAAGTTTAACTCATGAACACCAACAAACATGATCTGACAATGAAAAGGCTGTGGTTTCATTTAATAAAGTTTTACACATGAACACCAACAAAAATGATCAGATTGAAATGATTCTTCTCTTGATCTTATGAATCTTGATCGAGAAAAGATGTAGAAAATCCTCTCTTGATCGAGAAAATATATCGAAAATCTTCTCTTGATCGACAAAAGATGTGGAAAATATTTTCTTGATCAGTAAATATGTCGAAAATTTTCTTTTGCTCGATTAAAAATTCGAAAATCTTCTTTTGATCAAGAAAATATGTCGAAAATCTTCCTTTGATCGAGAAAAGATGGGAAAAATATTTTCTTGATGTAGTAAATTGTCGAAAATCTTCTTTTGCTCGATTAAAGATCCCAAAAATTTCTCTTGTTCTTGAGTTCTTCTCTTGATCTTATGAATCTGACATTATTAAATATCTTATTTCTAACAACGTTGCCTAATTTATATATTAAAATAATTAAATTATTACTTCAATCATTCAAGTGTTCTCGTTTTTTAATTACTTAAAAAATGCAAAAAAAATATATTATAATTTTACTAATTTGCTTTAGTAAAAAAAAAAATGCAAATAAATTCTGTACTCAAGATACTTAATAATTGGATACTCAATAGATACTCAATTTGATGGCAATATTGCCCACTGTCATTTTTTCAAGTCTAGTGACCTTTTACATTGGCCACAATACTGTCACCCTAACAGAGCCAACTTTGTTAAAAATAAAAATGGAACAGAGTTTACGTTTTTTTTTCATGGCACGCTTTGATGAAAGATTTTTTGAATCACATGTTATATATTTACTTTAAGCATGCTAACGAGCATAGAGAAGTCGATTCTTTGTTCGAAAAAACATGAGTCATTGCTCTTGTTGGTCGACAATACTAGATTTCTAGTAATAATAATAATAATAATAATCCGTACTACTCCTCCACCTATGGCGTAATTGTTTATTGTCATAATTTTTGACAGAGAATTCTGACCCAATTACATTTTATTTTACCATAGGCCCCTGAACTATTACTAGTTATGCGGGCGTTGAGAGGAGAGGGGCATTATTATTATTGCCCATCTGCGCCTGCATGCGACTTATAGATGGACTTATAATCAGTCAAGAGATCGTGGCAAATTATTTGCAGGTAATCTACCTAATTATGCTGGCACGTGTTATTGCTGTAAAACTATGGTCTAATAATTTGGCCTTCTAAAATCCCGCACAAAATATTTTTGTAACGTTGAATTCTTTATTTATTCTGAAATTTAGATTTTCGTGAGACCAATACCTGCAATTTTGAGAAGACAACATTTGCCATTTTCCAAAAAGGTAACCGAAAATAAAATTTGGCAATGAAAAAGTTGTGCTCGAAATTTGTTTCACCAAGATAGCATTTTCCATTTGTCGAAAAGGTAAACGAACATAAAATTTTGCAATGAAAAGAGTTGTGCTCAAAATTTGTTATGCCAATCGATAAACAAAAATCTAATCGATATTTTATTTCCAATTTCTTAATTTTGGTATGTTCGGTCGATTTTTTTGCTATTTGTAAATGGATTGTAATAAAGATTTGATCACATTTATATAGTTACTGTTTTTCGTAAACACAGGTGGTGATTCATCTAACGAAACCATTGCCAACAGAGCAACTGCGTCATCTTCGTAGTAAACTTTCTTAGATTTATTTTTGGTTAGTTTAGAACCTGTTTCACTTCTGGATTTTTTTTATGAAATAAACCAATTACGTTGCTGAAGGAAACATTACTAATCTAAAACATTCCACTAAGTAAATGGGCTGATCTAATGTTGATATTAACATATACACAAATGTTATTAATAACAAGACAGAAGTAGCAAATTAATCATTAACTCTACATAGATGCTACTAGGTAACGTGAAATTAATTGGGAAATATTTCAACTTTGAAGCATTTTCATTAATGATTTTTTTTTCGAAAATGAAAAAAAAAAGTTATTTAAAAAACATACATAAATATCTTCAAAGATTATGATGCAGGTATGATCATCATAATCTTTTGTTATCGAACTAGTAAGCGTGCGAAGATCTGTCTTTCTAGCACGGCGTGTTTTAAAGTTGCCCAGTAACAGCACATTTATTGACCAACTTTGAATGACAAACGTTTGGCAGTACGAATTTTTGTTCAAATAAATGTTCACCCTGGAACTATTACACTATTGCTGTAAATTAAAATAAACAGAAAGCAGAAACTTTATACTCCTGATTATTGGTTATTTGAAAACTAGTAGTCTCAACCTTCAGAATTTCGTTGATGACATTGACGTCTATAGCAAACGACATTGATTAAACATATTATTATGTCATTGAATATGTTAGATTATTACACAATAAATACTTATTGGAATTACATGCAATTCAATTTGAAGGAGTTAATAGTACAATTATTACATTGAATTTTTGTTGTTGTTAATTTTGGATTAGGGGGTGCAACTTTCCACAGTAGTTTTTTATTTAGATGCAACTTAATTTGAAGGAGTTAATAGTAAGTATTTAACTTGTTACATTTAGAATTTCAATTTTTGTTGTTGTTAATTTTGGATTAGGGGATGCAACTTTCCACAGTAGTTTTTTATTTAGATGCAACTCAATTTGAAGGAGTTAATAGTAAGTATTTAACTTGTTACATTTAGAATTTCAATTTTTGTTGTTGTTAATTTTGGATTAGGGGATGCAACTTTCCACAGTGGTTTTGGATTTAGATGCAACTCAGTTTGAAAGAGTTAATAGTAAGTATTTAACTTGTTACATTTAAAATTTCAATTTTTTTCAAATTTTGCATTAGGGGATGCAACTTTTCACAGTAGTTTTGAATTTAAATGCAACTCAATTTGAAGGAGTTAATGGGAAGTATTTAAGTTGTTACATTTAAAATTTGCATTTTTTGTTGATTTTGGATTAGGGGATGCAAGTTTTTATAGTAGTTTTGGATTAAGATACTCAATTTGAAGGAGTTAATAGTAAGTATTTAACTTGTAAGATTTAAAATTTCCAAATTTGTGTGTGTAAATTTTAGGTTAGGGGATGCAACTTGCCTCAGGAGTTGTCACCGTCATTACGGAATTAGTAATAACTTCTGCAATCGTACGTAAATTTACCTACGTCATCTAGAGCGCACGATGACGACGTATCGATTCGTCGAAGTTAATAATTGATGCCGACCGGATATGTAGCCATGTCCCGATGTCCCTGCCAATAATCCCCGGGGCTATTCCTGGACCCCCGTTTACCAGCCCTGGCGAAAAAAAGGGGAAGAAACGGCGCACCGGGCATTTCCCTCGCACAAACCCAATTAGCCCCCCCTGGCAGTGCCCCATCAATTTTCCGGAAGCCGGATCGATACCCCCACCACCACGATTGTCCTCCAGATTAATCCCCGATCGACGCACGTAAAAATCACTTCCATCCCCCAAATTCCCGAATTGAATTGATTGTAGTTAGGGGGAGGCAGAGCGGGCGGCTTGTGTCAAGAGCAGGAATCGATGAAGGCATGGGGATGGGGGCGGCTCGCGGGATGTCCCTATTAATCCGCCGCGGGTTCGCAGGGATGAAAAGCTCGCAGGACTAGTTAGAGCTAGACGCAGGAATTAATCAAAGGGATGTTTAAATATTAAAGCGAGGCCGCAAGAAATTTCTACTTTGGGTAAAAGCTTTAAGCACTTAGGAGCCAGCGGGGGTGACGGGAATACCACCCTCACCTGCGCACTCAGCTGGGAGATATTAGAGCTTTCGATGATGCACAATGTCGATGGGCATTAGTCTTCTCCTAAGCCTTGTGTACAAGGGATTACATACGCCGATCTATGGTTCTTGTAATAAAATGTGAAACCACCAAAGTATGTAGTCCTTTTAATAATAGAAGCTTTTATACTTTGGAGGGAGAAAATTGCTTAGAAGACTACAGTACAAATAATCTATATAAAATTTTTGCCAGTTAATTGCAAACTTCAGATAATTGCAAAGAGTTCTTTATAAAATATAAAAAAAGAGAAATATTAAGATTAAACTCATAACATATGTGTTTCGACTCACATTGTTTTGTGATTTATTATATTTGATTGTGATTCTCCAAATTTGTAATATCTTAAGTTGCCAAATTGCACTTTTACGACTACCACCTTAATAGCATTATTGTCCTACTGTGTGTATCTGGAAAGCCCACTTGCAAAGCTTTAAGCTGCATCACTCTTAGTTAACAAGCTTAATTATATTTTAATGTTTCTCCAAATTTGTAATCTTTAAAGTTAGCAAATTGCATTTTTACGATTACCGCCTTTACTAGCATTATTGCCCTGCTGTATGAATCTGGGAAGCCCACTTACAAAGCTTTAAGCGGCATACCTATTACTTTGATGGCTTAGAATAAGCCATTAGGCTGAGTCGAGGTTTCTCGACCTTGTTCAGCCGGGCACTAATGAACGCACCCCACTATATTTCCCCCTCTTAGATTAAGCCATATTTTGTATTAGTTTTGTAATAGCAAGTAAGTTGGTTGCACTTCAGTAAAGCAACACGTTTATTTTAAACTGAAGTGCGTTTTACTTAAAAACACCTATACAATTATTTATTTATTTAATCAGCCACCTTTCTACGTTTCGGTGTAAGGCTTAAAAACACCTATACAATTACCTAAAATAGATGCAAACAGGCTGTTAAACCAAACAGCCAATAATTTTGCCATCACCAGCACAAAACAACGGTCGTTTCCGTCGAACCCAGAAATACACCGCGACGGTACAAAATAATATATTTATGATTGTTATATAACGAGGGGAAATCACCCATGTAATCTTTAAATTCTAGAGTAGAAGGCTTTAATAACTTTGAACTTGACCAGTTACGCAGATCACAAGACAAGTCGATTTCAATCGGCTTTAGCTTTAGCCTTAGATGAGAATTAAACCCACGACTTTAGATTGAAAGTCGGAGCCTTAATTCATTGACCTGACAACGAAATATAAAACTTAAGTCGTCTTGTATTCATACGTGCAAGAAGATCTAATTTTGATCTTCTTGTAGGGTAAGAAGTAACTTAGTCATTGTTCCAATACAATGGCTTAGCAACTTTATTAGAATGGAAGAAAATCACCAATGAAATATTTAAATTCTAGAGTAGAAGGCTTTAATAACTTTGGACTTGACCAGTTACGCAGATCACAAGACAAGTCGTTTTTAATCGGCTGTAGCCTTAGCCTTAGATGAGAATTGAACCCACGACTTTAGATTGAAAGTTGGAGCCTCAATTCATTGACCTGAGAACGAAATACAAAACTTGGATCTTCTTGTATTCATACCGTGCAAGAAGATCTAATTTTGATCTTCTGGTAGGGTATGAAGTAACTTAGTCATAGTTCCAATACAATGGCTTAGCAAATTTATTAGAATAGAAGAAAATCACCAATGTAATATTTAAATTCTAGAGTAGAAGGCTTTAATAACTTTGGACTTGACCAGTTACGCAAATCACAAGACAAGTCGTCTTGTGTCGGCTTTAATCGGCTTTAGCCTTAGCTTTAGATGAGAATTGAACTCACGACTTTAGATTGAAAGTCGGAGCCTCAATTCATTGACCTGAGAACGAAATACAAAACTTGAGTCTTCTTGTATTCATTCCGTACAAGAAGATCTAATTTTGATCTTCTGGTAGGGTATGAAGTAACTTACTCATAGTTCCAATACAATGGCTTAGAAACTTTATTAGAATACTAAGGCCCAGTTGTACGAACACAGATCAGTTTGATCATGCTTCAGTCACCTAGAATACAAGTGTGTCAATAATGGTATCCTAGGTAACTGAACCTTAGTCAAACTCATCTACGTTCCTACAACTGGGTCTTAGAAGCTTAGAGTACGATTGGTTTCATGCAAAAAGTTGGGACGAAATAAAAAAATCATGTTTCCCTCATGGTCTTCATTCATTATTCATTCATTTTATTTGATTTTTCATTTCATTCATTCATTCATTCATGGTCTTCATGGTCTTCATTCATGGTCTTCAATTGTCTTGGGTTTTGGTAAGTGTTTACTCCTCTTACCCATGTCGTCTATGAGTGGTGCCATCCTCAGGGTGACGCCAACGAGCATGAGGCACATGAAGAGAAGCAGACAGGCCGTGGCGACGATCGTCCACCTGGCCCTCTGGGGTAGTTCGTCGGGGTCGATGACCTTGACCTCCTCGACGACGGCAACCGTCATGGCCTTCATCCTGCGCTTCCTCCGCCTGCGCCGCCTGCGTTTCCTGCGTGCCCGCCGCCTCGCCTCCTGCTCCTCCTCGTCCTCATCCTCGTCCAATTCTTCGATCTTCAGTGACACGTAGTCCTCATCGTACTTGGGGATGGGATTAATCCGTCTGCGAAGAGAATATAGAAGTTACGAAATGAATATAAGTCGGATGGTTAAATCACCTCGACTCCATCAAGATTACAGCTTAAGAGCAATTTCGGCAAATCCTGCAAGATATTACAAGTGGAATCCGCAATCTTTCACAAACCTACCTATTTTTTGGGAATAGGATTTCTAGAAATGTTGGATCTTGTTTTGAGAATAAAAATTCATATCAACTTGGGGCATAGAATGCTTCGTTTTTAGATACAGGGAGTTAAATTTAGACAGTAATCATAGCTTTGATTCATTTTTGTCCATTTTGTCATCAGTTGTATCAAATAGGTCAACAAGTTTGTTACCAGTTATATCTAATAAGTCACCTCATACCATGTCAAGATGTTGGACCGAATTTAAAATACGTCAACAAGTTTGTTAGCAGTTATATCAAATAAGCCATCTTATACTATGTCAAGATGTTGGACCCAATTTACGAGGTAAATTTAGACAATAATCATAGTTTTGATTCATTTTTGTCCATTTTGTTACCAGTTGTATCAAATAGGTCAACAAGTTTGTTACCAGTTGTATCAAATAAGTCACCTCATACCATGTCAAGATGTTGGACCGAATTTACGAGTTAAATTTAGACAATAATCATAGTTTTGATTCATTTTTGTCCATTTTGTTACCAGTTGTATCAAATAGGTCAATAAGTTTGTTACCAGTTATATCAAATAAGTCACCTCACAAATGTCAAGATGTTGGACCGAATTTAAAATACGTCAACAAGTTTGATACCAGTTATATCAAATAAGTCATCTTATACCATGTCAAGATGTTGGACTGAATTTACGTTTTCATAAAATAAGTTTGGGGAAAATTAAGTACCTACTGGTAATTTCTTATTAAGTATATTTTCACTAGGTTAGGTTTCTTATAACACTCGTCCCTTAAAGTAATTTCTTGACATTCCCAAAAAAATGTGATATGACCGCCACAAGACTTAAAAAAAAAACAAAAAACCAAGAAAATGTTTCCTTTAAAAAGTATTACCTTTAAGTTGTATAACAATATTTTGTTTAGAAATAGTAAGATGTAATTTTTTATTTGATTTGATTTTTTTTAACTCGTAATAGTTACTCAATTGGTAATATTTTACAATGAATTATCACTAAAAGATAAGAAACACTGAAAACTATCGAAAATAAACTGTCACTTCATCACTAGTCCAATCGAATTCCCGACAGAACAAAAACTCACACCTGAATTTGACAGACCCTCCAATTTGACCCTTTAGCACATTAACCTACACGATAATTCCACAAACAAGGCTCGAATTATTGCCCATTATTAACCCCTTCAGCCACCCCATGCAAAAACACTGGCAAATAAAGCGAGGTCCTCCTGAACAGTTTGCTTTTTTTGCAGAGACAGGACGCTCGTTCAGGACGTCTTCGCGTGACGACGTACAAAAACTTTTGTGTAGGCGCCGGATTTGCGTTAGTGGATTGCGAGTTACAACAATGGAGAGCTTCAGCACGTCCACTCCAGGCACTCGACGTCTGCAGCCTCTCGTCCACAAATTACGAGAGTTGGAGTGCAGAAGAATAGGAGGAATAATAATACAAAGGTGCACGGTTGTTTGCACAAGGTTGTAGATTTTGTGGGGGAAGTTTGAAAGAGTTGTTTGTGTTCAAGATAGTGTGTGGCTTGTAAAAGTTAGCTGCAGTTTTTTTAGATTGCTCGATCGTGATTGGTGATGCTTATGGCAGTATGCCCGTGAAAAATCTCGGATCATTGATGATACCCAAGAGGATGTGATTATTGACGGTTCAAATGATGGTTTCTTCGTGAAAAGCATGTGTGCCATAGGTAGTACATATAGCAGCTTCCCCATCAAAAGCTTATGTCAATTGATGATACGGAAAAGCCTATGGTCATTGCCGATGCAGAGGACAACTTCTTCATGAAAAGCCTTTGGTAATCTATAGTGCACCTACTAGCTTCCTCGTAAAAATGTACGTATCTCCCCAGTATAAATCAAATAAGCACCAAAATTGATTGATTTAGTCAACTAAACTTCAAACGGTATCTCCCCAGCATATGTCCATCGACAATAAGAAAGAGCCTCTCATGGGGATGCAGATGCTAGTTTCGTTAAACATAATCTATTCATTACGAGCAATGAGCGATTGGTTATTGATGATGCAGATGACTTCTGTTAAAACTGTTACATATTGAGTGTGGATGCTATTTTGGAGACAGAAATCCAAGTATTTTTCACAAGTTCTTGTAATTCATTGTAGTTGCAGTTCATCTATTCATTGATGAGCGATTGGTTATTGATGATGCAGATGACTTCTGTTAAAACTGTTACATATTGAGTGTGGATGCTTTTTTGGAGACAGAAATCCAAGTATTTTTCACAAGTTCTTGTAATTCATTGTAGTTGCAGTTCATCTATTCATTGATGAGCGATTGGTTATTGATGATGCAGATGACTTCTGTTAAAACTGTTACATATTGAGTGTGGATGCTTTTTTGGAGACAGAAATCCAAGTATTTTTCACAAGTTCTTGTAATTCATTGTAGTTGCAGTACATCTATTCATTGATGAGCGATTGGTTATTGATGATGCAGATGACTTCTGTTAAAACTATTGAATATTGAGCGTGGATGCTATTTTGGAGACAGAAATCCAAGTTTTTTTGCACAAGTTCTTGTAATTGATTTTTTTATGCTTTGATGTGCATTTCGTCAGCACGAGCAATGGTCCAATTAATTGCAAATTCTGTGCTTGTAATTTGCAAATGCAATTAGTGCCGTGCGAACAATGCATCACTTCCAGTCAATTTGGAAAACAATTTTCCAATAACACAAAAAAAATCGCCCCGAGCCGGAGGCAATGAAAATCGAGCTGCGCATAAATCACGAGGGCGAGCCGCATCGAACCCGCGGTTTTTTTCCCCTGAAATATGGGTTATTGCATACGAAATGAGCAAACCCCGTTTCACGCTCAATAGCCGCCCATTAATCAATCCACCGCCGACCATTATCATCCGCAGGAGGAGGAGGAAAAACCGGAGATCCAGAACACCGAAAAACTGCGGAGCTGTAAATTGCCCGGCTTTATCGTCCGCTCATTAACCCTAACCACGCCAGCAAAGTTTCCCTAGCACGGATTTAATTCTTTGCTTTACTGCTGCATAAAAGCAGCTCAGCAGAAAAGAAACGGGGGGACATCTGGAGTAATCCCCCGTTTTATATCTCGCCATCTGCTACTTTGTTTGCGAATCGAATATGTGCAGATATTTATACTGTCACAGCTTAAACTGCTACTGCAGTAACTTTGACATCATATGGAATAGTTTAATAATTTTATTCATTATGATGAATTCATATTTTGAACGCCATTGAAGATTTTAATAAAAATTATAACCCAAGCAGCGCAAAAGAACGAATCGAAGACTGTTGCGGGTACAAGTGAAGGCAACTAAAAGGAATAGTATAAATACGCTCAGAGTATTAACGATACAAAAGAGTATTCAGATACAAAAGATACAGACTAGCATTTGATCATTGGAGATGTAGTTTGCGGTCACCCAATGATAAGCCTCTGCCCCTTGATGATAGCTTCAGAATACAGCTAGCTGATACAGATACAGACTATACCTTTTCAAGTTCAAATTGAGACCAATCAAGTTCAAATTGAGACCAAATAATTTCAAATTGAGACCTATCAAGTTCAAATTGAGACCAATCAATTTCAAATTGAGGCCAATCAAGTTCAAATTGATAACAAACAATAACTAAACAATATCAAGTTGTCATAATAAATTTGATTTGTTTACTCTCAACTTGATATTGTTTGGTGTCAATTTGATTTTGTTTAGTCTCAATTTGAAATTGATTGGTATCAATTTGAACTTGATTGGCCTCAATTTGAAATTGATTGGTCTCAATTTGAAATTGATTGGTATCAATTTGAACTTGATTGGCCTCAATTTAAAATTGATTGATCTCAAGTTGAACTTGATTGGTCTCAATTTGAACTTGAAAAGGTATAGTGATCTTCTTCTTGGATTGCCATACTTGATGTCGAGCGTCGGCTATTTCCTCGCATACGTCAGTGTATGAGTGTCTGTATCGTAGTTACACTGACGTATGGCACCTACAGTTTAACGTCGGCTGCGAACGACTGGTTTTTGGGGAAACGTCCCTGGGCAGATTACTCTCAGTGGTTTGCCATTGCCTTCTGAAAGGAGACGAGCGGATTTCCGAGACTAGTGATGCAGACTAGCATTTGATCATTGCAGATGTAGGTTACGGTTACCCAATGATAAGCCTCTGCTACTTGATGATAGCTTCAGAATACAGCTAGTTCGCGAGGAGCCACTATTCATTGAAGATACAGACCAGCATTTGGAAATTGAAGATGTAGGTTACGGTTTCTCAATGATAAGCCTCTGCTACTTGTTGATATCTTCAGAATACAGCAAGTTCGCGAGGACCCACTATTCATTGATGGTACAGACTAGCATTTAGAAATTGAAGATGTAGGTTACGGTTACCCAATGATAAGCTTAAATTCCTTGATGATACAGACTAGCATTTGGACATTGAAAATGTAGGTTACGGTTACCCTATGATAAGATTTTGTTTTCTGTTCCTTGATGATACAGAATAACCTATTGTTATCTTTAATGCAGATGACAGCTTTCTCGTGAATCTGACCTTTCATGATATAAAGGATTTGGTGGTAGTTCAATTGGTAATTAGAATGATGATTTTGATAACAGCTGCTTTGGCAATAGCCTATCTTCATTGGTCGTACAGAAGAGCGTCCAGTTGTTGAAAATGCTGACGCCAGTGTCTCGCTAAAAGCGTCTCTTCAATGTTGATACAGAAGAGCCTCTAGTTCTACAAGATGCAATTGACAGTTCTTCGTGAAATTTTTATATACCTCTGGTCATTGACCGTACTCATAATAGTTTCATCATAAAAAGAAGTGCTTTATTAATGACACGCAAAAGCCTCTGGTCATTGATAAAGCTTGGTCGTACAGAAGAGCGTCCAGTTGTTGAAAATGCTGACGCCAGTGCCTCGCTAAAAGCTTCTCTTCAATGTTGATACAGAAGAGCCTCTAGTTGTACAATGCAATTGACAGTTCTTCGTGAAATTTTTATATACCTCTGGTCATTGACCGTACTCATAACAGTTTCAGCATAAAAATAAGTTGTTTATTAATGACACGCAAAAGCCTCTGGTCATTGATAAATCAGAAGAGGTCGTACAGAAGAGCGTCCAGTTGTTGAAAATGCTGACGCCAGTGCCTCGCTAAAAGCTTCTCTTCAATGTTGATACAGAAGAGCCTCTAGTTGTACAAGATGCAAGTGACAGTTCTTCGTGAAATTTCTATATACCTCTGGTCATTGACCGTACTCATAACAGTTTCATCATAAAAAGAAGTTGACACGCAAAAGCATCTGGTCATTGATGAAGCTGATGGCGGCTGAAGATTTCTTCGGTACAAGCTTTTTTTCATTGATGATGCAAAAGAACATCTGGCGATTGGAAATGTTGCAGTTCACAGCTTCCTCGTGAAAAATGCTCACTATCTAACTAGGTGTAGGTTCAGGAACAGCAAGACAAATTCCGTTGAGTTCGTCCAGAACGAGACATCTGCCCTACCCTTGACTCCCTTTGTCTCCAATGTTCAAGGAAGGAACATTTATAAATGTAGTAAAGCTAATACAAATAATAATATAGACATATCTCAAAACCGTCGAAGAGTCATCATTCTGTTATTCAGTTATTGTACCTTGTATTAATGGTGAAGTAGATAATCCTTCTGAAAATTTGCATAATTTATTCCATCAAACTAACCCCTTTTTCATTGATTGAATTTTTCAAGATTAGTGAGTAGTGACAGTTCTGTTCCACATTATTATATAAGTAATGGTGAAGCAGATTATCCTTCTGAAAATTTACATAATTTATTCCATTAAATTACCCCCTTTTTCGTTGATTGATTTTTTCAAGATTAGTGAGTAGTGACAGTTCCGTTCCACATTATTATTTAAGTAATGGTGAAGTAGATAATCCTTCTGAAAATTTACATAATTTATTCCATCAAACTAACCCCTTTTTCGTTGATTGAATTTTTCAAGATTAGTGAGTAGTGACAGTTCCGTTCCACATTATTATTTTAGTAATGGTGAAGTAGAAAATCCTTCTGAAAATTTACATAATTTATTTCATCAAACTAACCCCTTTTTCGTTGATTGAATTTTTCAAGATTAGTGAGTAGTGACAGTTCCGTTCCACATTATTATTTCGTTAGGTCGTAGGAGACGAGGTGAGAGTTCTGCCATTAATCATTCATTACTCACACTTCGACGATGTCCTCGCCGCAGCAGCAAGCGGGGGCGGCTGGGTCGTAGTTGAGGAAGGCCTCATCCTCGCTGAGGGGCGGCGTTCGCTCGCAGCCCTTGCCGAGGCTGTATCTGGCGCTTTCCGGCGACGAACTGGAGACCCTTTGTTTGCCGCGACCTGGAACTGAAAGGAAACGACGAGCTCGTCCATTATTAACGCCTCATTTAGCGTCCAATTCACACACTGCCGCGTGCAGACGTCTGAAAGGCGAGAACGGAAGCCGCCCGGGGTTCCTTAGGTGACGAGTGCCCTGCGGGATCTCTGGCCATTTGGAGATAAAAATGGGGAAATGGGGAAGTTTCAATGGGACGAGTTATCTGAAGATGCGTCGCAAGAATGTTATTGGGACGGTGTTTGCTGCGCTTTTGTGCTACGGACGTTCCAGCTTAAAAAATAGTCTCATTCTGGGTTAGATAGAATGCTGCATGCGAACGAGAATGAGAATCCTATTGGGTCTTTGTTAAATTTTGATTACAAAATTCAACACTTTTGTCAAAGTATTGTTCAATAATTTTAAAGTAATTTACGTGTATAACATCCAATCAATTCCGATCAATAATGATCAAATTCTCGCTAAATACGGATAAAAATTACAAATTCGACAAAAGTTCAAAAGAGATGGTGTTAGACTTGACCGAATGTTTTGCCAGTTTCGTTTTAGCAATATATAAAGGTATTTTTGAACGTCATTCTCAAAGTGACTTTATATTAGATATTAGATTTGAAAAATTTGTTTGTTCACGAGAGACTCATTGGGTTGAAATATGTCATCAATTCTTCCAAAACTTGCAGTTGGCTTTATAAACCGATTTGTCAAACTTTATGAAAGCTCCCCGAGCTCGACTTTCCTATTTGCATTTAATGTCAGCATTCGCAAAAGTTTCGACTCCATTCCTCGCTCTCGTCTTATTCCGGTGATTTGAAACAATGCTCCTCATCTCTCAAGCGCTGCCCCCGCCGCCGAATGCCCGCGGGATAGCCGCGGACAATTTTCATTTTTTCCGTGTTTACCGGAAACTTTCGCCCATCCGGAAAGTTAAATAAAGAGCTCCGCGCCGCAAGGGCCGCCGGAAAAACTTGTTTAATTTTCCCGGGAAACTTTCCCATCAACCGCCACCGCTGGTAATCCCCGGACGCCGCCCCCGGGGCACTCACCGTTGCTCCTCCTCGCCCGCTTCCGCTCGGCCTCCTCGGCGCGCCGCCTCCGCCGGTGGTGCTTCCTGTTGGACGACATGGAGTGGCTGCCGGAGTCCTTCTCCTTGGAGGAGGCGGTGGACGTGGAGGTGAGCCGCAGCCGCCTCGCGATGGCTCGCGGGCTGGCGTGCACGCCGGGCAGCCCGTCGTTCTTGATGGCCTCCACCTTGTGCTCGACTAGGGTGTTCAGCACGGCCTCCAGCCGCGCAACCTCCAGGCAGGTGTTGTGCGCCAGGGGGTAGCATAGCTCGTCGGTGGCGACCGACTTGTCGGCCACCTCCATCGTCATCTGGCTTCAGCGGAGCGCCGCTCGCCGCCTCTTGGTGGTGGAAGGCGCCGCCAAGACGCCGCCTCCTGGACGCCCCCGCATCTAGAATCAAAAGGGGTACGTGCAGAACATGTCGCATTCGGACGGGGGTAATTGTCTTCCGGCTAAGGCAGCCCCTTGGCAATCCAGGCACGTCGCGTTTTATTCTCCCGGCGCGAAACTTTAGCAAATAAGAAAATCTTTAATTCAGCCACATCCGATTTGCGTGTCTGAATTTTTCATGGAGGCACGCAAGCAAGCCGACGCGATGTGAAAATTAAATATGAAGGGATATAAGTGTATAAGCAAACGTTTCCACGTATCACCTTCTGGTTGCGTAAACACAAACAGGGTCTGACTGGCCATAAAACCATCATAGGCAAGTACCACCCCAGGTAGACAAAGAACCGGTTGAGAACTGACACCTTCGTAATTAGTAAAATGTAGGAGAAGAAACAGCCTCTCAAATATCAAATATTTTTCGAATGCGAAGCTCTACCGTTGTAACGCAGACGTTACACCTCATGGGACACCCTCTTGAGTAATAGGGGATACCAGAGACTGGTCTTGTCAAATTGTTTGCTAAACCTAACAAACTGACTAGACCTATTTACATGAAGGTAACCGACATGGGACATAATATAATAGGTCTTATGGTCGCAGTATTCAAGAATTTACAAGTCCGTATCTCATACCTCTTCAGAAAACCTAAGTACCAAACCAGGTACATACAGAACCTCACGAATATTTTTCGAATGCGAAGCTCTAACGTTGTAACGCAGACGTTACAACCTCATGGGACACACTCTTGAGTAATAGGGGATATCAGAGACTGGTCTTGTCAAATTGCTAAACCTAACAAACTGACTAGACCTATTTACATGAAGGTAATCGATATGGGACATAATATAATAGGTCTTATGGTCGCAGTGTTCAAGAATTTCCAAGTCCGTATTCCATACCTCTTCAGAAAACCAAAGTACCAAATCAGGTACATACAGAACCTCTCGAATATTTTTCGAATGCGAAGCTCTAACGTTGTAACGCAGACGTTACAACCTCAAGGGATACACTCTGGAGTAATAACGGATACCAGAGACTGGTCTTGTCAAATTGCGAAACCTAACAAACTGACCAGACCTATTTACATGAAGGTAACCGACATGGGACATAATATAATACGTCTTATGGTAGCAGTATTCAAGAATTTCCAAGTCCGTATCCCATACCTCATCAGAGAACCAAAGTACCAAACTAGGTACATACATAACCGTTTAACTGACACCTTAGTAATTAGTTGAAGCAGAGTACAACAGAAAATCGGTTTCGACCTATTTGGCCTTGTTAGTTCTGTTTAGTCGAGCAAACGAGAGGTCAAATATTCAAATATAAGTAAGATCTGAGCTATACTTCGCGCATTTTAGTTAGCTAACGAACGTACC
Organism: Othius punctulatus; assembly: GCA_951805005.1. NCBI lineage: Eukaryota > Metazoa > Arthropoda > Insecta > Coleoptera > Staphylinidae > Othius > Othius punctulatus. The sequence continues at coordinate 22,664,136 of OX638143.1, forward strand.
GTTGCAATGGAAACGGCACTCAACGTTACGTGTATGATTGAATTCAGCCGTATAGGCTCAACATTTGACACTGCAATGTACAAAGTTGAAACTATAGCAACAAATTCCGATATTACAAGATACGCAGACGTTACAGACTCGTGGGACACACTCTTAAGCAAGAGAAGATTACCAGAGACTGGGCTGGTAAATTGGTTGCTAAGCCTAGCAAAAGGATTTGACCTATTTACATGAAGGTAACCGAGATGGGACATAATATAATAGGTCTTATGGTCGCAGTGTTCAAGAATTTCCAAGTCCGTATCCCATACCTCTTCAGAAAACTAGAGTACCAAACCAGGTACATACAGAACCGTTCAAGAACTGACACCTTAGTAAGAAGTTGAATCAGAGTACAACTGAAAACCGTTTTCGACCTATTTGGCCTTGTCGGTTATGTTTAGTCGAGCAAAGTAGAGGTCAAATATTCAAATATATGTAAGATCTGAGCTATACCCTGCACATTTTCGTTAGCTAGCGAACGTGCCGTTGCCATGGAAACGGCGCTCAACGTTACGTGTACGATTGAAATCAGCCGTATAGGCTCAAATTTTGATACTGCAATGTACACAGTTGAAACTACAGCAACAAATTCTGACATTACAAGATAAATTGTGCAACTTCTGTATTTTAGTGGATACATCTTTATAACTAAGAGTACTTATATTTTTATATCCATATTTTCTTAAGAAGTCCAAACTTTCAATAATTCATGAAGTCCCTAAGCCCACACGAGGGTGATGGATCGAGGAGACCGACTTTCTTAAATATTAAATATTTCATGCAAACGATCAGTCCACTCAGCATTTTTATGATTACGATGAACTATTATGAATTATTATGAACTACGACGGGACGCCGTAATCCCGTGCCGGAATTTGTATTGGGATGAGGACAATGGGGGACGTGTTTCCGGTCAACGGCACGGCTTAAGGAAACGGATTTTATGGTAATGGTAAAGGAAAGCGGTTCCGTGGGGGTTAAACGGGGATCATGGAAATTGCTATTGTCGTATAATGCTGAGGGCAATTTCCGGAGACGAGGAAGTGGAAATTCCTCAAGCTAACGTATTTCCTTATACTTTTCTAATAATTATTTCCCAATATTGTTATATTAGGAAAACATGCCGTTTTCTATTATTTTTTTGTAGTTATTATCAGCAACATAATCAGAACATCTATCAACAGAATCGATCGAAGTTAGATTTTTTGTGTGCAACTTCCCTTATATCGAATGGTGTGAGCCAAGTCTTCATCGCTGCTAATATCCTTATTGCACTTAATACACTTTTTAATTAGAAAGTAATTCTGTACCCATATCAGTCAAAATGATATTTGTCTATCAAAAGTATGCGTCCATCTACAAGAAAATTTCTGGAAAATTTTAGAGGCCCTAGAGCCTCTAAATCTCATTTCCACCCGCATGTTAAGACCGAAAAATGAACTTTCAGAGCAGATAGGCGGAAAATATCTTTTGTCCAATTCTCTTCAGAGTCCAGTTTTATTCTTTGCAGGACACAAACAAGTTTGGGCAATAAAATAATGATTTATCTCATTTTCGACAATAACGCAATACTGGGGGGTAATCCCTTTAAAGCCTCCCGGCGTACCCGTGGAAAATTAAATCCAGCCATTCGATACGTGGCCGGTCGCAATCACTTTCCAATTTCCTGCGGCTTTTGCGGGAAGCCCGTGAAATTTCCACGGCCGGCCTACGCGGAAATCGCCGCCCCCGCGCACACACACCGGCCAATTAGGCCCAGTCGGGTCCAGTTTTTTTGCTGGCATCGCGTGTTAATTAATTTCCACGGACACGAAGGAACTCGTCCGTCAGGGAAAACCGCTTTCCATGGATTAAGCCGTCCGCCCCGTAAGTTTTAATTGAGTTCAAGGGAAGTGAGGCGGTCTGCAGTGGAAGTGCGAATTTTCCAAAGGAAGTTACATAAATGGGAGTTCGTTGAAAGCGTGGATGATTGGTGTTTAATGACTGAAGTTTCAAGTTTTATTACAAATTTTTCTGGAGTTGCTAAACGGGGCTTAGGAAGTTTAGAAAACTAGGCAGCTTTCTCGTCCATAGCTTTTACTACTGCCATGCCCACCAATTTTGATTGATAACGAAATGGATAATCTATGTTGAACGAGTACTGATTATACACTATGGAGTAGTACGATATATTATAGTACTGCCATTACGGCCGGCCGCTGCCTAAGAGCTGCAGAGCCGCAGACCATGCCTGAAATCCATCGTAATGGTGAAATTCCAAACGACACCATTTTGTCGCAGAGGATCAACACCTCGCCAACCATTCAGAAATTTTATGTGCCGAAGAAATCTGCAGGTTTTTCTAACAGATTTTTAGATACCAGGAAAAATGACCTAATTGCTTGAATTTAAACTTTACTGATATTGTGCAATTGTTGAGGAATTGCACAATATCAGTAAAGTTTAAATTCAAGCAATCATTTCAAGCAAGGTCATTTTTCCTGGTATCTAAAAATGTGTTAGAAAAACCTGCAGATTTCTTAAATTAATTGGCTCGTCTACGGCTCTCGGTAATTAAAATGCTCGATAATGCGAGGGTAATTTAATTTGGGAGAGCCTCAGAGCTTAACAATTAAGAAAACCCTCCCGTGCAGTGAAGCCAGTACGTGAGATTTAATTAAAAAAATTGTCTCGCAAAAAAGAGGGACGGAAAAGGCAGCAGGGATTAGGATTAAATTAATTCTGAAAAATGATGCGTCGTGCAGGAACGGTGATAAAAAAGGGAAGCATGAGTTATTGGTTGCGACGGGCTCTCCTGGAGGTCGTAATTTGGAGGCTCTGTGTGGGGAAATGCTTTTGTTTTTGTTTTTGTTTGAGTCACGGTAGTAATTTTAAGGCATTGATCACAAAAAAACGAAATAAAAGAAAATGAAGCAACCATTTTCATGTGTGGTTCTTGACGCCATAACATAAACACATATTTATACATATCTATAATACAACTGTGAATAGTGGGGAGTAAACGAGGTATGTCTGGTCGTTAATGATCGTCATCCCAAATCTCCGGACAATAACGACCACACAGACCCCGTTTACTCTCCACTTTTAAAAGCTGTATTATATATATATATTGTGATGATATTTATTAGTTAATTTTATAGTTATATAGGAATTTTGTTGATAGTTTTATTGAAATTAATAGAGTAGGTATAGGTTTAGTTAGATAATTATCGAGTTAGGTAATTAATTAGATTTATTTATATTATTTCGCCTCACTAGTTTCGGTTATATATTGTGATGATATTTATTAGTTCATTTTATAGTTATTTAGGAATTTTGTTGATAGTTTTATTTAAATTAATAGAGTAGGTATAGGTTTAGTTAGATAGTTATCGAGTTAGGTAATTAATTAGATAGTGCTTCTTAGTTAATATTGTGAATCATTAGGGCACAATTAATAATTAATAATGTAATGAGTTAATTAAAATTTATAATTACAATGAAAACCTCAAATATGACGTACAAGGACGTACGAAATTTCATTGGAAGCGAAACTTTATCAGCATAATCAATATCGCATTAAATTTTGGATTGAACATTTGGATTTACGAGAATTTGAAAGAGTAAATTAGAAATTATATATTACTGATTGATTGATCACCATGGCAACGATTATGAATTGTCGGATGGCGCTGTAAATTTTTAAGTTCTGAAGATCGACAAACGAAAAATTAATAATAGAAAAATGACTGTCTGGTCGGTGTTTATAAATATGACCGATGACACCAGACGCCTCAGTTTACATTCGTCCCCGCTAAAGCTCACGTCTCAATGTGGAAGAAACGGAAGATATTTTAGATACAAACAGTATCGTTACGCCAATGATTGTTTCCGTTGTGGAAAGTAACAACCAAAAGTGCTACAAGTGAGTGTGTGTACGAACACACAGTTTGATAATGATCAGAACGTGATCGAAACTATAGTTACTAATTTTAATAAACAGTGTGACACAAAGAAAAGTGTTTGTTTTATTTAAATCTATCACACTAGAGTTTGTGCCTCGAGGCATTAAGGTTCTACCCAATATTATTATTCTACCTTTATACCACGTAATTTTACCTTAATGACATATAATATGTTAAATTAATTATACGACTAATTATGATTTCTGAAATTAATGTTCCCCGCACATTCGCTTAGTTTAGATGTGTTATAATTACATGCATAATTAATTTTAATACTTTATTCATACACTAACTTGAATCTTCGGAAAATTTGAGGCACTTGGCGCGCATAATTTAGAGGTGGTGATTAATTTATAACTATGTGCATGGTTAAATTTTGCTTCATGGTTTCCTCTATAAAGTCGCGTTTTGGTTGTATAATGTATTCCCTGGGTATGTTCGTGTACCTCGAGTGCTGCACTACTCGACCACATTACATACGCGCATATTATACTCGAATCGATCCACGAGTAACTCGGTTACAAGCAGAGACAGACAATGAGGTGCAATAGTTATAGTTTCAAGTTATTATAGGGAATAGTGTGTTTGTGGATTATTTTGTTCGTCGCAGTTTCTGTAGTTGCATCACAATGCATTAATGTATGAATAATTTATAGTTTACAATTACATATAATTTGAGGTATGGATAATACACAAAGTTATTTTAATACTGTTTACAATTACGTATAATTTAAGGTAAGACTAACATACAAAGTTATCTTCATAATAATAATATTGTATCTTAATGTTTCTGTACGTCTCTTGCAAAAACAAGCTGATAATAAAATACGGAAAACCTTCTTCTCAAAGACATTTATTCAAACTAAATGTACATTTCAGTCGCAACGCGACCATTTCAGTAGCACAACAATACTGTATTGTTTTTAAGTCTTGCAAGAAATGTACATTTTATTTGAATAAATGTCTTTGTGAAAAAGGTTTTCCGTATTTTATTTGCTACGATACTTTCACAAGCTCCACATTATCGTTTATCGTCTAAGCTGTAATAATTAAATAAAATTTTGAAATTAAGGTTGTTTTAGAATAAAATTAAGATTTGAAATCTTTTACTTAGTTTACTTTTTTTATATATATTTTTTAATAATTAGCGAATTAATGAAATTAAAAGAAATATTCAAATTGAAATACAGTAATTATATGACATATATTTTTAAGATAGATGTTTTGTAAAACTAGAGAATAGACTTCTTTGGTCATAGGGAAAATTTATATGTGGCGAAATCACACATGGCTTGAAGTGATGTGGCAATAAAAGACTGTTTGATACTTTTATTTGAATAAAATTAATCGATCATAGTTTGGTGAATTAACAATTTTTAAAAATACAATTATTGCAATTCGAGGTAGAAGATTTGCCTTTTCTGTAAGCAATTCATTTAAGGAATATAAATAGGTTGCGCTAACAATTATTCACCGTTATACTTTGAATGGGATTTATTGCAGTGGAAACGCATTTTATGGCATCGTAAATTATTAAGCACATTGGAAAAGGGAATTAATGCCACATAACAATTAACTAAATGGCTATCAAATAATCCACACGCGTTATTTAGATCATTCCCGAAATAAAATATTTATGATTTATATCTATGTTTTAAAATAATATATGAAATAATAAATAATAAAAAATATATAAATCATAGATGACAAGTATGGGTTAGTTATTACTGAAATTTTATTTATAAAAATATATTAATGGCATATTTAATACTTGATTTGTGTTAAATACACGTGAAGCTAATTCTCCTGAAAATTTGAGAAAGTTTCAGTATTAAATAAGTGAGAAAATCGAGACTATAACTTTCTGCATTGACAAGTATGGATTAGCTATTACTGAAATTTCAGAAAATTTATTAATTGCATATTTAATATTAGATTTGTGTTTGGTACACCTTAAGCTAATTGTCCTAAAAATTTAATAAATTTGTATTATTAAATAAGTGAGAAAGTCGAATGTATAACTTTCTGCATTGACAAGTATTTTGTAGTCTTACTGAAATTTCTGAAAATTTATTAATTGTGCATTTAATACTAGATTTGCATTTAGTTCATCTGTAGCTAATTCTCTTGAAAATTTGACAAAGTTTCTGTATTAAATAAGGGAGAAAATGAAACACTCAACTTTCTGCATTGACAAGTATGGGTTATCTATTACTGAAATTTCTGAAAATTTATTAATTGCATATTTAATATTAGATTTGTGTATAATACACCTGAAGCTAATTGTCCTTAAAATTTGATAAATTTGTATTATTAAATAAGTGAGGAAGTCGAATGTAGTACATCTGTAGCTTATTCTCTTTAAAATTTGACAAAGTTTCTGTATTAAATAAGAGAGAAAATTAAACACTTAACTTTCTGCATTGACAAGTATGGGTTAGCTATTACTGAAATTTCTGAAAATTTATTATTTCCAAATTTGATATCAAATTCGTGTACAGTACACCTGAAACTAATTCTCCTAAAAATTTGGCAAACTGTCTGTATTAAATAAGGGAGAAAATCAAACACTTAACTCTCTGTATTGACTGGTATAGGTTAGCTATTACTGAAATTTATGAAAATTTATTAGTTGCAAATTTGTTATAAAATTCCTGTAAAGTACACCTGAAACTAATTCTCCTAAAACTTTGACAAAGTGTCTGTATTAAATAAGGGAGAAAATCAAACACTTAACTCTCTGTATTAACTGGTATAGGTTAGCTATTACTGAAATTTTTGAAAATTTATTATTTGCAAATTTGATATTAAATTCGTGTACAGTACACCTGAAACTAATTCTCCTGAAACTTTGACGAAGTGTCTCTATTAAATAAGGGAGAAAATCAAACACTTAACTTTCTGCATTAACAAGTATGGGTTAGCAAGTTACTGAAATTTCAGAAAATTTATTATTTGCAAATTTGATATCAAATTCGTGTACAGTACACCTGCAACTAATTCTCCTGAAACTTTGACAAAGTGTCTGTATTAAATAAGGGAGAAAATCAAACACTTAACTTTCTGCATTAACAAGTATGGGTTAGCAATTACTGAAATTTCTGAAAATTTATTATTTGCAAATTTGATATTAAATTCGTGTACTGTACAGCTGAAACTAATTCTCCTAAAAATTTTGCAAAGTTTCAGGATGAAATAAGTGAGAAATCGAAAGAATAGCTTTTTGCATTGACCAGTATGGATTACCGATTACTGAAATTTCTGAAAATTTATTAATTGCATATGTAATATTAGATTTGTATATAGTACACTTAAAGGCGATTCTCCTAAAAATTTGACAAAGTTTCAGTATTAAATGAGTGAGAAAATCGAAAGTATAACTTTCTGCATTGACAAGTATGGGTTACCTATTACTGAAATTTATGAAAAATTAGTGATTGCATATGTATTATATTATATTTGTGTTTAGTGTACTTAAAGCTAATTCTCCTGAAAATTTAACAAAGTTTCAGTATTAAATAAGTGAGAAAATAAAAAGTATAACTTTGTGCATTGACAAGTATGGGTTAGATATTACTGAAATTTCTGAAAATTTAGTAATTGCATATTTAATATTAGATTTGTATTTATTGCGTCTGAAGCTAAATCTCCTGAAAATTTGACAAAGTTTCAGTATTAAATAAGTGAGAATTTTGAAAGTATAGCTTTCTACATTGACAAGTATGTGTTAGCTATTACTGAAATTTATGAAAATTTATTATTTGCAAATTTGATATTAAATGCGTGTACAGTATACCTGAAACTAATTCTCCTGAAACTTTGATAAAGTGTCTGTATTAAATAAGGGAGAAAATCAAACACTTAACTTTCTGCATTAACAAGTATGGGTTAACTATTACTGAATCTTCTTAAAATTTATTATTTGTAAATTTGATATTAGATTCGTGTACAATACACCAGACACTAATTCTCCTGAAACTTTGACGAAGTGTCTGTATTAAATAAGGAAGAAAATCAAACACTTAACTTTCTGCATTAACAAGTATGGGTTAGCAATTACTGAAATTTCTGAAAATTTATTATTTGCAAATTTGATATAAGATTCGTGTATAGTACACCTGAAACCAATTCTCCTAAAACTTTGACAAAGTGTCTGTATTAAATAAGGAAGAAAATCAAACACTTAACTTTCTGCATTAACAAGTATGGGTTAGCTATTACTGAAATTTCTGAAAATTAATTATTTGCAAATTTGATATTAAATTCGTGTACAGTACACCTGAAACTAATTCTCCTCGAACTTTGACAAAGTGTCTGTATTAAATAAGGGAGAAAATCAAACACTTAACTTTCTGCATTGACAAGTATGGGTTAGCTATTACTGAAATTTCTAAAAATTTATTATTTGCAAATTTGATATTAAATTCGTGTGCAGTACACCTGAAACTAATTCTTCTAAAAATTTGGCAAAGTTTCAGTATTAAATAAGGAAGAAAATCAAACACTTAACTTTCTGCATTGACAAGTATGGGTTAGCTATTACTGAAATTTCTAAAAATTTATTATTTGCAAATTTGATATTAAATTCGTGTGCAGTACACCTGAAACTAATTCTTCTAAAAATTTGGCAAAGTTTCAGTATTAAATAAGGGAGAAAATCAAACACTTAACTTTCTGCATTGACAAGTATGGGTTAGCTATTACTGAAATTTCTGAAAATTTATTATTTGCAAATTTGATATAAAATTCGTGTACAGTACACCTGAAACTAATTCTCCTGAAACTTTGACAAAATGTCTGTACTAAATAATGATGAAAATCAAACACTTAAATTTATGCATTGACAAGTATGGGTTAGCTATTACTGATTTTTTTGTAAATTTATTATTTGCAAATTTGATATTAAATTCGTGTACAGTACACCTAAAACAAATTCTCCTGAAACTTTAACAAAGTGTCTGTATTAAATAAGGGACAAAATCAAACACTTAACTTTCTACATTGACAAGTATTAGTTTGCTATTACTGAAATTTCTGTAAATTTATTATTTGCAAATTTGATATTAAATTCGTGTACAGTACACCTGAAACTAATTCTCCTGAAACTTTGACGAAGTTTCTCTATTAAATAAGGGAGAAAATCAAACACTTAACTTTCTGCATTAACAAGTATGGGTTAGCAATTACTGAAATTTCAGAAAATTTATTATTTGCAAATTTGATATCAAATTCGTGTACAGTACACCTGCAACTAATTCTCCTGAAACTTTGACAAAGTGTCTGTATTAAATAAGGGAGAAAATCAAACACTTAACTTTCTGCATTAACAAGTATGGGTTAGCAATTACTGAAATTTCTGAAAATTTATTATTTGCAAATTTGATATTAAATTCGTGTACTGTACACCTGAAACTAATTCTCCTAAAAATTTTGCAAAGTTTCAGGATGAAATAAGTGAGAAAATCGAAAGAATAGCTTTTTGCATTGACCAGTATGGATTACCGATTACTGAAATTTCTGAAAATTTATTAATTGCATATGTAATATTAGATTTGTATATAGTACACTTAAAGGCGATTCTCCTAAAAATTTGACAAAGTTTCAGTATTAAATGAGTGAGAAAATCGAAAGTATAACTTTCTGCATTGACAAGTATGGGTTACCTATTACTGAAATTTATGAAAAATTAGTGATTGCATATGTATTATATTATATTTGTGTTTAGTGTACTTAAAGCTAATTCTCCTGAAAATTTAACAAAGTTTCAGTATTAAATAAGTGAGAAAATAAAAAGTATAACTTTGTGCATTGACAAGTATGGGTTAGATATTACTGAAATTTCTGAAAATTTAGTAATTGCATATTTAATATTAGATTTGTATTTATTGCGTCTGAAGCTAAATCTCCTGAAAATTTGACAAAGTTTCAGTATTAAATAAGTGAGAATTTTGAAAGTATAGCTTTCTACATTGACAAGTATGTGTTAGCTATTACTGAAATTTATGAAAATTTATTATTTGCAAATTTGATATTAAATGCGTGTACAGTATACCTGAAACTAATTCTCCTGAAACTTTGACAAAGTGTCTGTATTAAATAAGGGAGAAAATCAAACACTTAACTTTCTGCATTAACAAGTATGGGTTAACTATTACTGAAACTTCTTAAAATTTATTATTTGTAAATTTGATATTAGATTCGTGTACAATACACCAGACACTAATTCTCCTGAAACTTTGACGAAGTGTCTGTATTAAATAAGGAAGAAAATCAAACACTTAACTTTCTGCATTAACAAGTATGGGTTAGCAATTACTGAAATTTCTGAAAATTTATTATTTGCAAATTTGATATAAGATTCGTGTATAGTACACCTGAAACCAATTCTCCTAAAACTTTGACAAAGTGTCTGTATTAAATAAGGAAGAAAATCAAACACTTAACTTTCTGCATTAACAAGTATGGGTTAGCTATTACTGAAATTTCTGAAAATTAATTATTTGCAAATTTGATATTAAATTCGTGTACAGTACACCTGAAACTAATTCTCCTCGAACTTTGACAAAGTGTCTGTATTAAATAAGGGAGAAAATCAAACACTTAACTTTCTGCATTGACAAGTATGGGTTAGCTATTACTGAAATTTCTAAAAATTTATTATTTGCAAATTTGATATTAAATTCGTGTGCAGTACACCTGAAACTAATTCTTCTAAAAATTTGGCAAAGTTTCAGTATTAAATAAGGAAGAAAATCAAACACTTAACTTTCTGCATTGACAAGTATGGGTTAGCTATTACTGAAATTTCTAAAAATTTATTATTTGCAAATTTGATATTAAATTCGTGTGCAGTACACCTGAAACTAATTCTTCTAAAAATTTGGCAAAGTTTCATTATTAAATAAGGGAGAAAATCAAACACTTAACTTTCTGCATTGACAAGTATGGGTTAGCTATTACTGAAATTTCTGAAAATTTATTATTTGCAAATTTGATATAAAATTCGTGTACAGTACACCTGAAACTAATTCTCCTGAAACTTTGACAAAATGTCTGTACTAAATAATGATGAAAATCAAACACTTAAATTTATGCATTGACAAGTATGGGTTAGCTATTACTGATTTTTTTGTAAATTTATTATTTGCAAATTTGATATTAAATTCGTGTACAGTACACCTAAAACAAATTCTCCTGAAACTTTAACAAAGTGTCTGTATTAAATAAGGGACAAAATCAAACACTTAACTTTCTACATTGACAAGTATTAGTTTGCTATTACTGAAATTTCTGTAAATTTATTATTTGCAAATTTGATATTCAATTCATGTTCAGTACACCTGAAACTTATTCGCCTATAAATTTGGCAAAGTTTCAGTATTAAATAAGAAAGAAAATCAAACACTTAACTTTCTGCATTGATAATAATGGGTTAGCTAATAATGATATTTCTGAAAATTTATTATTTGCAAATTTAATATTAAATTCGTGTACAGAACAGAGGTCACTAAATCTCCTAAAAAATTGGTAAACTTTCAGTATTAAATAAGGAAGAAAATCAAACACTTAACTTTCTGTATTGACTGGTATGAGTTAGCTATTACTGAAATTTCTGAAAATTTATTATTTGCAAATTTGATATTAAATTCGTGTATAGTACACCTGAAACTAATTCTCCTGAAACTTTGACAAAGTGTCTGTATTAAATAAGGGAGAAAATCAAACACTTAACTTTCTGCATTAACAAGTATGGGTTAGCTATTACTGAAATTTCTGAATATTTATTATTTGCAAATTTTATATTAAATTCGTGTACAGCACACCTTAAACTAATTCTCCTAGAAATTTGACAAAGTTTTAGTATTAAATAAAGAAGAAAATCAAACACTTAACTTTCTGTATTGACTAGTATGAGTTAGCTATTACTGAAATGTTTGAAAATTTATTATTTGCAAATTTGATATTAAATTCGTGTACAGTACACCTGAAACTAATTCTCCTGAAACTTTGACAAAGTGTCTGTATTAAATAAGGGAGAAAATCAAACACTTAACTTTCTGCATTGACAAGTATTGGTTAGCTATTACTGAAATTTCTGAAAATTTATTAATTGCATATTTAATTTTAGATTTGTGTTTAGTTCATTCAAAGCTAATTTTCCTGAAAATGTAGTAAAGTTTCAGGATAAAATAAGTGAGAAAATAGAAAGAATATCATTTTGCAAGTATAGGTTAGCTATTACTGAAATTTATGACACATCAGTGATTGCATATTTAATATTAGATTTGTGTTTAGTGCACTTGAAGCTAATTCTCCTGAAAATTTAACAAAGTTTCAGTATTAAATTAGTGAGAAAATCGAAAGTATAACTTTGTGCATTGACAAGTATGGGTTAGATATTACTGAAATTTCTGAAAATTTAGTAATTGCATATTTAATATTAGATTTGTATTTATTGCATCTGAAGCTAAATATCCTGAAAATTTGACAAAGTTTCAGTATTAAATAAGTGAGAATTTCGAAAGTATAGCTTTCTGCAATGACAAGTATGTGTTAGCTATTACTGAAATTTATGAAAATTTAGTGATTGCATATTTAATACTAGATTTGTGTTTAGTGCACCTAAAACGAATTCTCCTGAAAATTTGACAAAGTTTCAGTATTAAATAAGTGAGAAAATCGAAATTATAACTTTCTGCATTGACAAGTATGGGTTAGCTATTACTGAATTGTAATAATATTATTATTGATGACCATATTGAATGACCCTCAAATTGTATGCGAATGATGATTAAAACAATTTCTATTTGCTGTTTGCTTAGTAACAACCTGTTTCTATTACTATGACTAATTTCATAGTTTTAATCCTCTCAACACTTTATACCTCTACATGCAAATTTTAGTCATTTCTATTCGGGGCGAACGTGCCCACATTAAAAATCCATCATTCATCTTGCACCGGGAAATTTTTGTACGAAAAGTATCGCGTTACCTGTGTTCGTTTTCTATCGCCTCGTCGCTTAAGCAAATATATGCGAACGAAGTTTGGAACGTGTGAATGGAGATAACGATGAAACATTGAGTTAGATGACACCACAATTATTATTGGTTTCAGATATTTAAATAGAACGAAATATTAAATGCTTTGTTCACCGTTAGAAATTGTAAACGATGTTTAAAATTCCTACGAAATAGTTATTTAAGTGTACAAAGGCATTTTTATTAATTGACTGGCTGGTTTAAAATGCAAATTTACGAGCGTTTTAAAAGTTACGAGAGCATAAAGAGACTTTTACAGTAATTTATCTACGATCGTGCGTTTTTTGATTTTTGAAATTTGCAAGAATAATTTTTTATTGGCGTAATTATTGTAACCTACATTAAGATGCAAGTATCCTGATGGAACGTTGTTTACCAACTAATATGTAAATAACGTTGGCATAACTGTTATTAAAAATGTGAACTATGCAAAATCACACAAAAATTAAGATTTACTTTTTAAATTAAAGAAAAAGAGTAATAATGATAATAATTATTCAACATTCTTTTTTATCAAAATCGCTATCTTGTTTTTTTCTTCTTCTTTTTAGCACTTGTAAGGATGTCTTAAAAAAAAGACAGTTTCAGATAAAAATGTTTTTGTAATTGTTACGATTAAGGAAATATTCCCTAATATAGAATTGCAGGTTTCAGGTTTCCTTCATTTATCCCGAATTATAATATAGCCATTCAACACATTTAAATTTGGAACACTCTGTATGGGATTTAAAATTAGTTGGGTTTCTCTCAATTATGTTAATCTTCGGAGTTAGAAATGTATTATTTTGTGTAATAACGCGCACAAAATTGATACTGCAAACAGACATTGAAATAGAAATCTCATAAGCATGCACGGAAACGTTTCGTGCATTCCCATCGATTTTAATTAAAACCCGCTGTGTGCTAAAATAATAACGCGCGGAAATAGAAACAGCGAATTTACACGCGAAATTGCAGATCTAAGAGACCTCGGCTGTTTAATTACGAATTGAAGCGAGTCTCTTTGAAGGCTCTAAGGAAGATATGGAAGCTCATACAAAAGGAACGAAATTGAATCGTTTGATATATGGAATTTGGATCGTTACATTAGCGTTTGTTTATTTCGCATCCTACTGGAGTACGACGCAACCTCTTTTTTTAATATTGTATCAAACAGAATTTGAATTGGTTTTGCAGTGGATAAGATGTAATGGTATTATGCTTCAGGGTATGGATTTGAGATTTGAGAACTCAAGAAAAACTTAAAATAATAATTTGCAATAACGCTCAATAACTTGCTCAACGGCTCAATGGCTAAGGATTAAAACGCGGAGACAGTCACAGAAAAGGTTATGCTTGCATACTTTTTAAATCAGGTAAATTGTTCGAATTTAGATATATTATTTATCTATTAATTCATCGTACTTTATTTTATTAGTCAAAACTTTCATGTCTTCTTCGTTATGGTTTATGTTCTCGAAGTTGAAATGATTAGCTTTGACTGTGCTTATTTTATTGTTATGGGTACTTTATGGCCCACTTTACGGCACAATGCCATAAAGTAGGTGCTTATGCATGATTTTCTCTATAACAAACCTACCATTATGAATCTAGTCAACTACATATTATTGTTATAATATTAGTAAGTACTTAATACAACTACTTATAAAACACCACAAAAGTTCTTGTGTTAATTACCTATTAGCCAATTACATTAGAAGACAAGTACAGGGTGTCGGATTGCGGATTTTGTCGAATATCTCCGGAAGTAAGCGAAAATTTCTGGTTTTCTCAACAGAATATTACTGACCACTAAATTGCGCAACTTTTTTGTTATTTAACCGCCTTTGTAACTTTTACGGTTTCCGAGATCCCCATGCTGTTTAAGGATCTTGGACATCCTGTATATGAACAGTAACACTGAATCTCAAATTGCACATTTAGCCAAAGTGTTATAATATTATAATGGAAATTTTAATTAGGTTTAGCAGTACATGTTTTAAAGTGAAGTTTGTAAGTAATTAGTTTCATAAACGAAATATGCATGGCATAAATATCCAATGGTGTATAACAAACTTCGGCCAAGTAAGGAGATTATGCGTAGCTTATAAACTCGTTAATCCATACTTTGCTTTGCCTTCATTAGACCGATATTAATTAATGTACTGCTGCTAATTACACCACGAAAATATGACGTTGGAATCATAAAAAGTAATAAAACACACAATTCAGTGCTACAATGGTATACTCTGATTTTTCTAAACTGGCGTGCACGTCATCAAACAGCTGTGCGATGAGGTTTTTTCGTACCAACGTGATTGTTTTCGAGAATATGCATAACAATAGTTTAAGAATCGAAATTAATCTGAAGATTATTTGTTACATAACACTGATCACCGGTGGTTATAAATAGGTAATCGGTGTATTAACCGCGGACACAATTTTCGCCTGCCAATCATGTAATAAATCATCTTATGTTGGCATCGGCGATATTTTCTCGGCTACGATGCCACATCTTTTTCACTAATGCTTCAAACTTCTTTGACGTCTAACTTGTTACATTTGATCGATTATTACAATGCATATTTTGTCATTGTAGATGGTAAACCATAACCACAAGGTTGATATCTGTACGATAAACGGTAGAGAAGTCGATGAATTTGATACGAACCGCGCACTGTCGCACAAGATTGCACGGGCGCAACAGCTGATTGCAGCCATTTTTAAATACCCAGGACAGCTGGCAACCTTGTAAAATTGTGCCATCATTATTATGATTATTATTTTGATGACGTGCACGCCAGTTTAGAAAAATCAGAGTATAATAGCTCCACCATAAAAACTATATGTGCGCAGATATTTATGAAAGTAAAGTAAATACAACTTCAAAAAGTACATTCATGACAAAATGTACACATTTGTGGAAAGGGTGACTTTTGGGTAATTATAAATTCTCCAAGCTTCGAAAATACAAAAAAATGTTCCTCCTCTCACTGCACAAAATTATGGTCCCCAAATAAAAGTATATACTTTTTAACGTATATATATATATATATATATATATATATATATATATATATATATATATATACAGGGTGTATCAGCCAAATGGAATAAATTCAGTAATAAATAAATGGGGGCGTGTTCGAAAAAACGCTCGGACACGTCGATTGTTATTTTTAGTTGCGCATTTTTTTCAACAAAAACTTTTTATACAGGGTGTGTCATGTGACCGTGGCCAATACCAACTTTCTTATTTTAAATGCAACGTATATTATTCAATTTTTGGATTCTTCAGAAAATTCTAGACATATTTCATGTACAATATCCTATACCTATCTTCAACTGTTTCGGAAATATTAAGTGTTTAAGTTGCTTCTTGTTGATCGAGGTCATTTCTTCTTAGGATCTCTTCTATGTTGTTTTCCCATCTTTTTCTTGGTCTCCCTCTTTTTCCTTCTTTTTCTTTTCGTCGTTTGATGTCCATAATATTTTTGTTTGTCTGTCTTCTGGCATTCTTATCAGGTGCCCGAACCATCCTAGTTGTCGTTTCTGTATACATTTTTGCACACTTTGTATTTGTAGGTTTTCCCTGATCTGTTCGTTTCTTACTCTGTCTGATCTCGTGACTCCTTCAACTTTCTAACTCTGTCTAATCTCGTGACTCCTTCAACTTTTCTTAAGTATCTCATTTCGGTTGCTTGTATTTTGTTCATTGTCTTTTCATTTGTTGTCCAGGTTTCGATTCCATATAAGAGTGTATGTCTATAAATTGCCTTGAAGGGTGTAATTTTCGTGTTTTTGACGTTCTTCTATTGTTTAGAATATACTTGTTCATTGCATAGTAGGTTTTATTTGCGGCCATGATTCTGTTATTTATTTCGTTTTCCATGGTTCCATTATTATGTATTATTGTACCTAAATATTTGAAGGTTTCAACTTGTTCTAGTCTTTTCAAATTTATTAGTATCTTTGCTTTTGTTCCCTCTTTTGCTACTACCATTACTTTTATTTTGTTTATATTAATTACCATGTGGTGTTTTTTCAGTTCCTCCTCCCATATGCTTATATTGTGTTGCAGGTCTTCTTCGCTTTTGGCCACCATGACCAAGTTATCAGCAAAAGCACATTCTGCTATCACTATTCTTTTCATTTTATAGTATCCTATTTCTACCTTCTTGGTGTTATCCTTAATTTTTTTCATTATGTTGTCTAGAAATATAATAAAGAATAGAGGGCTTAAACCGCCCCCTTGTCGAAGGCTTTGTGTGGTTGTGAAATTCTCAGATATTGAATTATTTGTCCTTACGTAGTTTTCAGTTGTTTCATATATACTCCTGAGATTGCATTTATTAAATGCACTTTTATCTTCCGTTCTTCAAGTATTTCAGACACTTTGGCTCTTGGGACTCTATCAAATGCTTTTTCTAAGTCCACGAATATCATATATAGTTTGTTGTTTTGTCTTTATATTTTTTTCTGTCATCTTTTTAATTGTGAAGATATGGTCTTGTGTTGAATGTCCTTTCATGAATCCACTTTGTGACTTTTCCATTGTTTTTTCAATTTCCTTTCTTAGTTTGTTCTCTAGTGTTGATTCATACAGTTTTTCCGCTGTGCACAGCAGAGTTATTCCCCTAAAGTTGTTGCAATTTCTACTGTCTCCTTTTTTATGTATTGGGAAGATCACTGCTTTTTGCCAGTCTGCTGGTATTTTTCCTGTTTCCCATATTCTATTTGTTAACTGTAGTAGTAGTTGTTTCCCATCCTTTTCTATGTATTTCAGCTGTTCAGATTTGATTTTGTCGTGACCTGGGGCTTTTCCGTTTTTTAACTTCTTTAGTGCGTTTTCTAACTCTTCTTCTGTTATAGATCCCTCTTCTTCTTCTGTTTCGTTACTATTTTCTTGTTCCTCTTCGTTTTCATTTCCTTCATTGGTTGTCTTTTTTCCAGATAGAAGCTCTTGGAAGTGCTCTTTCCATCTGTTCATGATTTTTTTATCCTCTTTCATTAGTACACCATGTTTATTTTTGAGTAGCTTTAGGTTTGTTTCTTTTTCCTTTCTGCAGCTTTTCAGTGTTATGTAGAATAGTTTTTGATTTCCTTTCAAATGTTCCTCTAATTTGGTTCCGAAATCCTCCCATTTTCTGTCTTTTTCCTTCCTTATTATTGCTTTTACTCTCTTTCTTTGCTGCTTGTATATTTCGTAGTCTTCTTCGTTTTTTGTGCTTAGGTATTTTTTTTCTATTTTTGTTTCTTTTTCCTAACTTCTTCCTTCACTTCTTTGTTTCACCAGCTTGTTTGTTTTTTGTTTGGTGTACTTTTAGTTTTTCCACAGCCGTGTTTTGTTGCCTCTCTTACTATATGTTTGAAATAGACCTATACATCTTCCGCTTTTTCAGTGCTTATTAGTTCTTGTATTGATTCCTGGTAGTTTTCCCTTACTTGTTTGTCACTTAGCTTGTGTATTCTAAATTTCTCTATTCTTACTTCCTTATTGACTGTTTTCTGTGTTTGTTTCGGTTCCTTTCTTGTTGTTTTTATTCGTGCTGTTATAAGATAGTGGTCACTGTCAATTTCGCTACCTCTTTTGACTTTAATATCCATTACTTCCTTCATTTTTTAACGTAAGTATAATTAATAAATTATTTTTAAACTAAAAACACATAATTTGGACGTGTCTACAGAATACTGGTCATACTAACAGAACATACATTATCTGATGTGCGCCATAATACGATAGTTACGACTTCAGTAATTTTTACTGCACCACTATTGCATTCGACAATAAAGCTTGGCGCTCTAAATTTCTTATATTACTCGTCGATTTACGTCGACGTGATGTAGTTACGGTCGCGTCAGAGGGACCATCAATTATCCACGATCCTCCATCCTTCCACTTCCATCAGGCGGTTCTGCCAGGAGCCGCAGTAATATTACCTCCGCATGGCTCCACGATTTTTCACCTTACCCATCCGCCCCCAACTCGCGAAACTCCCAACAATAATTCCGGCTTGTGAACAGCGCTCTCGCAATACTCCAAGGGAGTATAAAAATGTATAAACGTGAGCATTCCAGGGCCATATGTTTCTTATGTTACTCGGTTCAGAGGGATCTCTGTGGAATGTAGCAATTTAAGAGCAACATCTTTGATTGCCGAAGGGCTTGTGTGGGAGAGGGTGGGTTAATGATTTTCGCTTAATCACAATAAGACAAGACGATGTGAAGGGATGATCAATCGAGGGACAAATTAATCAACCCTTGGCCGAGCGCCTGGACGGGCTTTTATTTATTATGACACGAGATTGTTCCTAAATGAATAAAATCGATACAAGCACAAATAATTATTCATCGATCAACTTTTTTATTGATAATATTGCATAATTTTTAATAGCCACAGCCGTTAAATAAACAAGTACTAGAAGAAATTAATTGCGAAACTTGAATTGGGCCTTTATAATGCCTAACATATTACGTAATATTTTGTTGTAAATTGTTCATTATAAATATTCCTTTGTAGTACACACAAAAAGTACCAATCTCGGTTTTAAGCCCTGGTAGGAATTATGTAAATCTGGAATACTTTATGCACTCCAATAGTGCATCTGTAAGTAAGTCCTTTGTGTGCGCAACTTGAATACGTTTCAATTTTCATTTTCCACAAAATGGTTCGCTGTGAATGTTCATGCATTAAAAATACATCTTTCATATCTGCTCCAGAAAACTTCTTTAGAAAAGTGTCGCTCTAGGGGTTTTGCCTCACTTCACTGCTTCGAGGGAATATGCGCCCGTAAGAAATCACTCGCACACCTTTAGTTTCGATGTTAAAGGAATAGTTGAAAAGAAATCGATTCCAGATTCGTTTGAAGCACAGAGCTGAGAAATCAGAAGTTCTCGCACGGATTTCTTTCTCGACTAGTGAATTGTATTATTTCATTTCTTTCGATCAGTAGTACTTTCTTATTTATAAATTTACTCAATTTATCAAAACTTTAAACGCATTACTTAAACTTTGCATCGCCCATTATATCAATTAATTACCACACCAGCTACTAACGACTTCTCTGACATTTTGACTCGAACTTCCATCATTATTATAAACCCTGCATGCAAGTTTGAGCCCCAAAATTTTCAGCACTGTATTAAATGAGGGCAACCTCATTTAATTAAGTTTGTGCTATTTATGTTCATGCGATGAGCCATGGTCCGCTGTCGGCTAACAAACTTCGCCTGTGAGTGACACTTTGCGGATACATTGGGAGGTTTAAATTAGACCACGTCCATCCACCGTTTTAATCGACCAATTTTAACATTAAGTTATTAATTGATGCACTCAGAGTGAATCAAATATGCAAACAAAAATCAATAACTTTGCACAGTACCCATCTCATGATGTTATTCGGATAAATGGTCATTACTGGATAAAAACACATTCGGACACATTCAGATAAAGAAACATTATTCATCTGCCCGATGAAGACACTATGTGTCGAAACTTGTTGCAGGCAATAAAATATCTTTTTAAACTCAAAACGTGCATTATTTACCCAGTCATAAAGACACATTCATTACGCGACACAACACTATGCTGTGACAATGCTATCGCTATGAGCATTTCCAATAAAATGCGTTTAAAATGCCCGTAGCGATAGCATTGTCACAGCGTAGCGTTGGGTCGTGTGACAAATCTATGAATCAGCATTTACAGTTGCTTCATTGGTTCAAAAGCTTACTTCCTTGTTGGCAGTTTATTTTACGGGGTTATCCCTGTTGCAACTCAAAACGGTATGCAAATTGACTAGTTTTGTGATCTTGCGCCTTATATTGTATGACACCATAACTAAAATAAAAGAGATACTAACCTAACCCAACCCAACCTAACCTAAGCTAGCAGCAATAACATCGTAACTAGTAATCTATATTGAGAAATCGGCCAATTTCGAACTATTTAATGTGTACAAATGGATTCAAATAATGCACTGTCCTATTTAGGCTGAAATTGGGCAATCTTGAAAATGTCTAATATAAACTAACAATTATATTGACAGTTTGGTTGAACATAGATTCTCTAACTAATTTAACCACGTGGTAAACATAATAAATGCGAGAATTGCGATATGGAATGAGAATATTTTAGTTTTTGGATAGAAATATTCGTTTTACAAATTTTCTATTGATTTTTGAATTTGCTCTTTATATACAATAGGCATAGGGCAATAGAAGAAAGAATATTTTCGGTTACAAATTCTGGAAATTCGGTAATAAATATTAAACCACTGATAGATGTAAAAACCATTTTGAAAATCGTGCAGTGATTTCGAAAACTATCTTCTAATGACGCCCAAATTATTACAAGGTTAACAAGTTTAAAAATTGTTGGTTATTTTAATCATAATCATATTTAGTTTTTTTCTGAAATATTCGTTTTAAAATCAAAGCATGTATTATGGAATTGAAAGATGTATAAATATAGGTTTATGTGAAAATTGATCGAAAAGAATTGCTCGAAAAATAGTGCAGTGATTTCGAAAATTATGTTCTAATGACGCCCAAATTACTACAAGGTTAACAAGTTTAAAAATTGTTGGTTATTTTAATCATAATCATATTTAGTTTTTTTCTGAAATATTCGTTGTAAAATCAAAGCATGTATCATGGAATTGAGAGATGTATAAATATAGGTTTATGTGAAAATTGATCGAAAAGAATTGCTCGAAAGAAAATTGTTCGAAATCACTTGCTCGAAAAAGATTCACGAATAGAAAATGGCTCGCAAGCTGAATTGTTCGACTTAACAATTTTTTGAATGGAAAATTTCTCAAATGGACAATTGCTCAAATAGAAAATTGCTCGAAATAATGAAATAAATTTTAAAATTACCTAACTTCACCTACCCTAACCTAACCTAACTTAACCTACCCTAACTAACCTAACCCGAGTAATATAAGGTTTAAAATAAAAGCTGTAGATAGCTAATATACTATCTACAGTAGTATCTACATAGTATCTACAATAGTATGTATCTATAAATATTCGAAACTGTATACGTTTCACAAAAAACAATATTACTTGAAATATCATAATATTTTTATAATAGTAAGTAGTTATACTAGGACAGTTCCACCCCAGGTTAGGTTAGTTTTCGATTAATTTAATCCTCGGTTGATTCGCGGATTAATCAATTACCGCGGGCAGTGTATAATCTGATCTTTATTAGGGGCGGAAGTCATTACTCAAATTCCCAGACATAGTAAATATGTCAATGTTAAGATAGGGAGCAAGATAGGGGGCGGATGCTATAACACATCTGGTGCGCAGATGTCTGGCGGTAAAGGGCGCAGATTGATTTATGGGTGGCAGATGCAATTTAATCGGGGGCCGAAACCATCCATCACCTGGCACATATGACCAATAAAAATACACAGATGAGGGGGGGGGGATGCACATGTGCTGTAACACATCTGGCGCACATATGTCTGGCGGTAATTGATTAATCCGCGAATCAACCGAGGATTAAATTAATCGAAAACTAACCTAACCTGGGTTGGAACTGTCCTAGTATAACTACTATAGTAATAGTAAAATTTGTATCAAACATTTATATATGAAATTAATACTTTCCTTGCTAATATCATAATATTTGACTTTTTAAACATTTTGGAAAGAATCGATAAGAAATAAAATATAAGAATAGAGTATCAATAATTACGTTTTTTCTACGACAGTGAGCAAATTAAGTTTTTAAGTAAAGTGCATTGTTTGTAGAACTTATTTTACTCACAGTTGGTGTTTTTACCCACAGGTGTTTTTTTACGCACTTACTTTTTACTTTTTTTTTACTTTTTACGCTAAAAAGTACCACTTTACGCACTGTGAACGCACTGTGGACAGTGCATAAAAAAGGAGTTAGGACAACGCACAAAGTGCGTAAAAACATCAATGTGAGTAAAATAAGTTTTACAAACAATTCATCCACGCACCAATTTAAAAAAAAAAGATAATATTTTGCATCAAATTTTGCATAAATCAAATGTTTTTCATAATAGCTGTCGTAAAATCATAACAACTTTGTATGATACATTTTCGTAAAGCAGTGCTTTTTTGTATGAGCATGAATATGTTTTTCATAATAGCTGTCGTAAAGTCATAACAACTTTGTATGATACATTTTCGTAAAGTAGTGCTTTTTTGTATGAGCATGAATTTTGTACAAAGAGGGGTTTTGTTTTACTCACAACTGTGAGTAAAATAAGTTTTACAAATGATTCATCCACTCATCAATTAAAAAAGATAATATTTGGCATCAAATTTTATCTGTTTTTCATAATAGCTGTCGTAAAGTCATAACAACTTTGTATGATACATTTTCGTAATGTAGTGCTTTTTTGTATGAGCATGAATTTTGTACAAAGAGGAGTTTTGTTTTACCCACAACTGTGAGTAAAATAAGTTTTACAAATGATTCATCCACGCATCAATTAAAAAAGATAATATTTTGCATCAAATTTTATCTGTTTTTCATAATAGCTGTCATAAAGTCATAACAACTTTACATGATACATTTTCGTAAAGTAGTGCTTTTTTGTATGAGCATGAATTTTGTACAAAGAGGGGTTTTGTTTTACTCACAACTGTGAGTAAAATAAGTTTTACAAACAATTAATCCCCTCATCAATTAAAAAAAGATAATATTTTGCATAAAACTTTATCTGTTTTTCATAATAGCTGTCCTAAAGTCGTAAAGTCGTAAACTTTGTATGATAAATTTTCGTAAAGTAGTGCTTTTTTGTATGAGCGTGAATTTTGTTGAAACAGGGGTTTTGTTTTACTCACAACTGTGAGTAAAATAAGTTTTACAAACAATTCATCCACTCACCAATTAAAAAAAGATAATATTTTGCATCAAATTTGATGTGTTTTTCATAATAGCTGTCGTAAAGTCATAACAACTTTGTATAATACATTTTCGTAAAGTAGTGCTTTTTGTATGAGCTTGAATTTTGTTGAAAGAGGGTTTTTGTTTTACTCACAACTGTGAGTAAAATAAGTGTCGCAAACAATTCATCCACTCACCAATTAAAAAAGGTAATATTTTGCATCAAATTTTATCTGTTTTTCATAATAGCTGTCGTAAAGTCATAACAACTGTGTATGATACATTTTCGTAAAGTAGTGCTTTTTAGTATGAGCGTGAATTTTGTTGAAAGAGGGGTTTTGTTTAACTCAGAACTGTGAGTAAAATATGTTTTACAAACATTCATCCACTCACCAATTAAAAAACGATAATATTTTGCATCAAATTTTATCTGTTTTTCATAATAGCTGTCGTAAAGTCGTAAAGTCGTAAAGTCGTAAACTTTGTATGATACATTTTCGTAAAGTAGTGCTTTTTTGTATAAGCGTGAATTTTGTTGAAAGAAGGGTTTTGTTTTTCTCACAACTGTGAGTAAAATAAGTTTTGCAAACAATTCATCAACACACCAATTAAAAAAAGATAATATTTTGCATCAACTTTTATCTGTTTATCATAATAGCTGCCGTAACGTCATAACAACTTTGTATGATACATTTTCGTAAAGTAGTGCTTTTTAGTATGAGCGTGAATTTTGTTGAAAGAGGGGTTTTGTTTTAATCACAACTGTGAGTAAAATAAGTTTCGCAAACAATTCATCCACTCACCAATTAAAAAAAGATAATATTTTGCATCAAATTTTATCTGTTTTTCATAATAGCTGTCGTAAAGTCATAACAACTTTATATGATACACGTTCGTAAAGTATTGCTTTTTTGTATGAGCGTGAATTTTGTTGAACGAGGCGAAGCCGAGTATCAACTTAAGTAGTAAGGGTATCATAAATAACAATTTTTTATAATAATAAATATCCACGTCCAATTCATATATTTTTATCAAGACCAGATCAATTAAATCTAAATTTCGAAGATTTAAAATGTATATAGCATATATTATTAGGAGCATTATATTATTCTACGTTTGAAAATACTATGAACAAACTTGCTGATTGAGATTTGAACCCGTTTTTAAATGCTTCGTTAGCGATCAGATTAATTAAATCCTACGCTTGGAGTAATTAGTTCCAAGTTTGTGTAAATACTATTTATTGTGCTGAAAGTTGCGAAAATGTCTTTCCAATCCATTTATTCACTATTTAATCCCACAACACAGCAAACTACAAGAAAGGCTTTACAGCTACAAAAACAGGCTCCATTGAAATCTGTATACACACAGCTGTGGCATTTCAAGCAAATCCGCGCGAACAACTGCTAAACCCTGAAATTAGTTTACAAAGTCTGGATTGCCCACAATTAGCCAGCTGATTCTGGAAATGTAGAATCGATACAGACGCAAATCGCTAATTGCCTCGTCTTAAATGCTTAATAAATGTTGCGGTGAAATATACGCTCGGTGATTTTAATGGCAATCTTTATCACAGCTGTATTTTACGTTGTCACTTTAGCTCTTCAAACGGGCTTATAAAATTTTCATGGCGCGCTGATCGTAAATATGGACTGCAGCTGTGATATGGCGCATATTGTTCGGATTTTCTATTCAAAAGCTTTTTATTTTAATCCGCAAATTAATTGTCAGCACTAAAATATGGAAACTGTGATAAAATTCAATATTCTGTACGTGGAATGAAAACAACGCATATTTCCGCTGGATTCGTTCTATTCAGCTCAGTTTATGGCAATATTTTATTAAATTTTAATAACAATATTTTATTACGATATAAATATCCGAGCTTGGCAGTCTAATGTAGGTTAGTCATATGGGCTGGGTGTTATTGTTATTATTCATTCATATACCTTATTTTTATGGCCAACAGGGCTTAGTGCCTAGGCCAAACAAAGATCGGAAGAAGAAGATATACGTTATTTTTTGGATTTCTACTCTAAGAGTTGTATTTTAATGTATGCAACTTGTATATCGGTCGCTGGAAACTGCTCCAATCGACACCCAAATTTTCACCTAACGCAATTAAATCGGCAATTTGTTGCATTCCGTAAACCACGAAACTGGAACATGATTCTAATCACGTATGCGGGCATAAATCCCTCGCACACAACTTCGACACAAACACGTGCATCATATCGGTCGATACATCCAATTATATATTGTACTCCAGCAATTATTAATTGCAATCATCAATGCAGATTTGCGGCCGTCCAGAGGAAGCGTATTGTGCCATTGATCGTGTTTTCACAGCACGAGGTAATGAAACGTATATCAGCCAATTAATTGTGTATGAATAAATATTTGTGTTATTAATTCATTTATGTTTGCCACGCCATCAGAAATGTGGCTATTAATATACGTACCTCTAACAAATAAATATCAATAACTTCACAAATAGTAAATGGAAAATATGTGAATATATAACGATATCACACAAATGTACATGTTTTTTTAATCTTATTGTTAGATAGGTCGGCATGTCACAAATAGTAAATGGAAAATATGTGAATATATAACGACACCACACAAATGTACATGTTTTTTTAAATCTTATTGTTAGATAGGTCGGCATGTTTTGTTAAATAGTGTTCTAATATTATTTATTATTACCGATTTAGATTTTATCATGTTACTATTGAATGCGTGATAACAGAACGACTTCGCTCAGACAAGTTTGGCTCGTAGCGAAAAAATGCCATTCTTTAATTTTTTGGGCCCGGACAATTCGGCAAATACAAATAATAGTTTCGTATGAATATTTCCATACCTTTTCTTATATGTTGCAAATAAAAATGTGGTTTATCAAAATAATCACTGTGATGGAATGGTAAAACTGCGGCTGCACTAATTTCATGCTTATGTACTTTGTGGCCACTCCGTGGTATGTGTAGTTTTTCTTTGCATGACGAGAGAATTTCACGCGGATAATTTTAATGGCAGAAACTCAGACTGGTGAGGGATTATTCCAGCGGCCTACAAAAGCGTCAAAAGTAAGTGCTGGGAGCGCTTCAACATAAACACATCAGGCCTGATTAAAATTTACTGGGCGCGGCCTTCTACGTACAATAATACGTGGAGTTACAAGTTGCAAGTTTAAATGTGCCCCGGCTAAAATTGCCCTGCGTGTTCCCTTATCGACCGTAAAACAAGTTTGAAGCAGCTACTTGCAATTACGAATTTTATACTAAGTCTAGAATTACACGAAGATATTGCTCGCCTGGGGATAATTATAAAGGTGGAGGTGTTGCTTTTAAATGATTAAAATTCGCTGCTTATAAATGTCCAGATTTGCCCCAGTTTGCAGTTTAAGATACACTTTTGTGGCCAATTAAATCAAATATTGGTATTCCATGGCGCGCATTAATTACCATAATTGTTTAAATTATCGGTTAAAACGTGCCGCGCTGTACAAATAATTTAATTGACGTTCCAACGGGAAATTTTGCAACCAGCAACCCCTAGAGAGCTCCAACGTTAATATATCAAACGTAATGAATACGCAACTGGATGAGCTACGTGTGCGCAAACTGTGATGTGATAAATAATGACCAGCAAACCTACACGAAAACTACATTACTTCATAAGGCTCGTTTATACGACAGTGTCAGTGCTAAAATTGCATTTTAACAGTAATAAATTTGAGCAGATAATATTATTTTCATTGTATCTTCATTAAATTATTAATAATACTACAATTACAACCAATTAAGGTAGATCTGTCACATGTCATAAGTTGCAGTTATAGAAAAAATGAATCAGAAATAGTTGCACTCATAGAGAGTTGCTAGTAGAGAATGTTGCATTTACAGGAGTTACATTTATCTAATTTTTACTGTAAAACAAAAACTGTGTATTTCTAAGCAGAAAAATATCTAGCACATATCTAGCAACCCCCAAATTTGGCAACAAAATTTTCACTGGTATTTAATGATTAACTTTTCAATATTTTAAAATATTAGGTTAGTTAAGTTTGGGTTACATTAACTGACAAAAATAATATGCCAGGAGTTTATTGCTTTAAATGCTATTAAATAAACATGTTCTGTAACTGACAAAACAATATGTCATGAGTTTATTGCTTTAAATGTTATTATTTAAAAATGTTCCGTAGGTCAAGTTGCAATATTCGATATAAAAACTATGAAGACGTTAGATCAGGTTAGGTTACCTTTTGTTACCATATGTACCATAAGGTATAATGTTACACATTTTTAATATTTTAAAATAATTGAGCTAAAGTTAAATTACTATAAAAAACTGATTATATTTAAAACTTTTATACAGGATGTCTCCTAAAAAACGCCACTGGCAATAACTCCTTTATTTATTGGCCGATTTCAAAAAAACAAAAACAAGATTAAATGGCTCTACATGTTCTACAAATGGACCCTAATTTTGTTTTATTGCAAAATCAACTTTCCTTTTCAGCGACATTTTTTCCAAATGGTTACATATATTTTCTTATTTTTTTCTGGTAGAGGTTATTTTTCTGAATCGAAAGATGTATAATAAATTGGCTTTCTTGAAATATTCGTTACAGAAAAAAAAAGTTTAAATAGTTTTTCAAGTGTGGCGTGAAAAACAAAGCGAACACAATGTGGAAAACAATTAATGTAAAACATGTAATATTTTATTAGAACAATTCAAAATATGCATCAGAAAATACAAACGTATCGCAACAAAAGTTGCTCAAACTGACAGCTCAAACTGACTATTCTTGTTGAATAGTTGAATACACAACTGTCTTCTTCTCGTTATTGCATAGGTTGTATTTAATATACAATTAGGAGGTATTCTCTTGTGTTTTCCACATTGTGTTAGCTTTGTTTTTCACGCCTCACTTGAAAAACTATTCAAACATTTTTTGTTTGTCTGTAACGAATATTCCATCAAAGCCAACTTGTTATACATCTTTGGATTCAGAAAAATAATCTGTACCAGAAAAAAAAAGAAAATATATGTAAAAATTTGAAAAATAAGAGTTGACTATCACTGAAATGAAAGTTGATTTTGCAAAAAAAAATATCTGGGCCTCTTTGTAGAACATGTAGAGCCATTTAAACTTTTTTTGTTTTTTTTTAAATCGGCCGATAAACAAAGGAAGTATGACCAGCGGCGTTTTTCAGGAGAAACCCTGTATTACTCGTATTTCAGCTGAAAATAAAAGTTTTGTAAAAACAATAAAACTTATGAGCAAATATTTCTATTCAAGTGATCTAGTGAATATTGCAGAAAAATGATTTTTTTGACCGAAAATGAAGAGTTTTCTTAATAAGCCTAATTGCCGATTGAAACACAATTTTTCAAAATTTCAATGAACTAGATAACAATTGAAAGCGTAAATGAGTGGAACAGCAAAATTGTTGCATATGTTAGGAACTTGAAAGATAATTGTAACTATGTAGACCTCCAGGTAATAATAAAACCACAGAGTACACACACATAAATTTTAATTAAACCATATCACGAAACGCACTGGTGGAAGAAATTTGTAAGGCAAATGAGGACTTACGAGTTTAAATGTGCCTACCTAAGAGCTTTGCTAAATGAGGGCATAATTATGTGTATTATGGTTCTCAAGCGACGAGCTACACATTTTTTTTTATGAGCTATAACATTTTTAAAAACCAGACAATGCTTCAGGAGCTAAGTATTTCGCAGGTTCGAAACTAGTGCGTTCGAGATATTTTTAGCGATCAGCATTTAGCATTCAGCATTCAGCATTTAGTGGGGAAGTGAAGCTATTGATCCCATGTGCTGTTAAATTATCGTCCCAGCATAAATTAAATAAGCAGTTTAAATATTTTAGATTTTTTGAAATATCAAAGTTATTTGTGATTTGTAATTACATGTTTGCCATTAAAGTCCAGTTGTACAATCGTGGATCATCCTTGACCATGGTTCAATTACGTAGGATACAATTGTTAATACAACGGTATCCTTAGGAACTGAACCACGATCAAGGATGATCCACGATCGTACAACTAGGTCTAAGTATAATTTTATAACCAATCATTGCTCAAAAGTGCGGTAGATTGGCGAAGATAATTAGCCATAGCAGCATAAATAGCCACTCGTTAATAAATAAACAAATAATAATAATAATAATAATTAAAATAATCATAATTATACAGGGTGCCCAAGATAAGGATCAGCAGCACGGGTATGTCAGATACCGGAAAGGCTACAAAGGAGGTAAAATTACAAAAAAGGTGCGAGATTTAGTGGTTAGTAAACCAGAAATGAACCAGTTGAAAAAAACAAAAATTTCCGCTTACTTCTGGAGATGTTCGACAAAATTCGAAATCTTGTATCGTACATTTGAGTATTCTATTGAAGATGGTCAAGTGGTGACCAATGTACTTCCATCCGAAATTAATATACCTAATTTGTGAAAAATGTTGCTCAAGTATATTATGGTAAAAGAATAATAACAATTATTATTAGTATAATAATAATTATACATTGTGTCCAATATAAGGATCAACAGCATGGGCATCTCAGATACCGCAAAAGTTACTAAGGCGGTTAAATTACAAAAAAATGTGCGCAATTTAGTGGTAAAATTTAGTAAACCAGAAATCAACCAGTTGAGAAAACCAGAAATTTCCGCTTACTTCCGGAGATGTTCGACAAAATTCGAAATCTTGTATCAAGAGATATTGTATTTGAGTATTCTATTGAAGATGGTCAGTTGGTGACAGAAATGTACCAACATCCGAAATTAATATCCTTAATTTGTGAGAAACGTTACTGAAGCTATATTATTAAATTATTGTTAAATAATAATAATAATTATTATTATATAATATAAAATAATAATAAGATATTAATAATAATATCTTATTTTTATTATTATAATATATAATAATGAGATAATTATTATTTTCATTTATTATTTATTGCCTTCAGATTACTATAGTAATATTGGGCTCTCGGAGATGCTATACATGTAAATTCTACATCGATATTACATATCATGTTTAATAATACAGGACATGCAAATTACCCTACATTTCCCACCCCATTATTTACAACTCAATGATGTACGTGATCAGAGGTTCATTATTGAGCTGCGACAAAATCCGGAATATGGAGTTTTGGTCTGTAAAATTTTAATAGGCGAAACGTAAAGTGCTCAGCTGCATTGAATAAATTATATACTTAAGTTTCCTAAATTTTGCGCAACTAAAGCAATCCATAAAGATTAAGAGCTAATGAGTGGGTAATTAGTCAGTAAATCGAGAAGCGTTTTACGTTGGTAAATATTTAATCATTGCAGGTAGTTACATTACACCTAGAGAAATCATTTACACGCAGAGGCTGTGTAAGTTAAGCTGCTGAGTAAAATATAAAATTCTTGAAGGAGTAGCAATTATGTTTTGCAAATATTCTAGAACTGTGCAAATTCACAAAAAGATGCACGTTTATTTTGACAATTTGGCTGAATTTCAAAGCCTAGAAGACATAATGCCTAGAAATATAAATAAAATTTAAATAACCAAAGACTTATATTATGCAAAAATCAGTTTTCATCTGCCTGATGAAGCCACTATGGGGCAAAACCATTGTAGTACAATATTAAATATTTTGTGAAACTCCCACCAATTTTGTTTTATATAGACAGGGTGTCTCAAAATTGACGCCCGTGTTTTTGGGATGTGATTCACGGAGCTAAAACAAATTGAAAATTAAGAGTGGGACATTTTCCGTTTCTCCCTCGTTAAAGAGTTTTTGATCAAAATATAAACAATAATTGTTTTGACCACTATTCAATACTCGTCTTTGATTTATTCATTTTGTCAAATCTAGACACATAACTATCAGATTTTATAATTAGTTTGACAGATGTGGACAATATTTTGTTTTTAATGTTTGTTATGTTTTTTATTATTAGTTTTTAACAGGGTTGGTGCCATTTAAATCAATTGATTGAAATCATGATTTAAATCTTGATTTAAATCAAATATATTTTTTTAAATCATTGATTTGAATCAAAATTCATATTTTTTTTAATTATTCATTGTTTTTGCACTGTTTCTGCATTCAAATAGGTGTACAAATAAAAATATAATGTAGCTATATAGTTAGCATGCTTTAAAATAGATAATTGGAAGTAAGCAAAATAATTTCCTTTTCTTCCACTTTTGGTCTATCACAGTAGGAACAGATACACCTTTTTTTAATCTTGAATGTTTTTTAAAATTCAAGAATTTAATTAAAAAAAAACATATGATTTGTATCGACACGTAAATCAATTGATTTAAATCACATGTTCTAAACTGGAAAAAACTGATCAGAAATATAAAAAAAAATCAAACGAATCATGATTATTTAACAGTGTATCCTTTTTGTATCCTGGTACATTTTGACTCTGTAATGTGATTCTCTGTGAATCTGTTTTTTTTTAAATCATCGATTTTTGATTTTGTTTTAAATTATGATTTATTCCAACCTCGGTTTTTAATAAAGTTTTTGTTTTTTTTTATCAATAACTCTATAACGAGCGACGAATGGAAAAAATTCCACTCTTAATTGTTGTTTTAGCCCCCTGAGTCAAATCCCAAAAGCACGGGCGTCAATTCTGAGACACCCTGTATATATATAAACATGGAGTTTCATCATGTATCAGCCTCATCAATCCGATATTGAACAGTTATTCATGTAGCAATAAATTGCATAATTGTCTTTTATTAAAACGCGAAAAAACTATTTATAGAACTTAATATAATTTATTATCAGTATGTTAATAGTCTATTATCTATTATTTAGCGAGCACACGGGCCTCAGCCGAGTGTTGTAACCATCCATGTGAATAATGGTCATTATGTGCGCATCAAATACGATGTTTTATCAACAGTGCGCTCCGAATTTGAATTTTAACAATAGCTATGCAGAACGTTAAAACGCTCAAAATAAGTTAATAGTCCAGCTAGGCAACTAACATCATTTATGACAAATGAGTGCTTTATAACTCATAAAACACTTGTGTTTCATAAAGGATACTGTTTTAATAGTTGCATAAATAACAAATTAATTATACAACGGAAGTAGTTAAAAATTATTGAAACAGGCTTTTTTGTTAACATAGTATTAGGTAATAATGAAAAGCAAATTCATCAACACTAATTGAGCCGTTGATTTGGAAAGTTTGCCCCACTTTCAAAATCAACGGCTCAATTAGTATTGATGAATTTGCTTTTCATTATTACTTAATACAATATTAGTATTGTTAGTAGTATGTTAGTACATAGTATTAGGTAATAATGAAAAGCAAATTCATCAACACTCAAGAGCATGTAATGACTATGTTCGACAAAACGTGAGCAGAAATACATTTCGTTCTAACTCGCATTTGTCAAAATCAATAAAAATCTGTAACAGCCCACCATCAGATGTCAAAGCAATAGCGAGACGAAAAGATTTTATATGTAGCCTTAAGAAGTTCATGCATGGACTAGTTTTTTACTCCATTGACGAGTTTTTTGCCGGAATATGACATTTTGTTCTTCGTTGTAAACTATATTTCTATTTTATGTATGTATGGGTGTACGTTTTGGACAATTGCTAAAGTTTTGCATGATATTTTTTATATGTATATTGAAATTTTGTATTTGCACACATTTTATGTTGAAGTAAATAAATATACTGTACTACTATACTAATTGAGTCGCTGATTTTGAAAGGGCAAGTCCATTTTATTTTCAAATTCAGATAAGTCCAGAAATACACAAGGAATGTTGCACCTTGTATATTTCTGGACTTCTCTCAATATAAACAAAAAATGGACTTACCCCACTTTCAAAATCAACGGCTCAATTATATTATTTAAAGTGTACGTATCCATCCTGAGTTATATAATTTAATTAATGTAAAGATTTATGCACTCACAGGATAAACAATTTAAAATTGTAAACTAGGAATGTGAATTTGGGAATTATTGGACAACTGGAGACCGGTTTCGACCTAATCGGGTCTCATCAGTCCGTGAGTCCGAATTTAGAATTTATAATTCACAATTACAATTATAAATTCCGACTCACTGGACTGATAAGACCAGATTAGGTCGAAACCCGTTTTAAGTTGTCAGCGGAAATAATTCCCAACTGTATTTTGGGAATTATTCCAATTTTACATTTTAAATTATTATTCCTGAGAGTGCACAAATCATTATATTAAAACTAATTGAGGGGTCTAGAAGTAAAAGGGTTGAAGTGCATTTTTGGTAGTTCTGTGATAAATGGCTTTAAAGTTAACTTGAATTTCAAAATTCCAGGAATAAGTTTAGAAAACTGTGTTAATTTTTTAGACTTAGGTTTAGACTTAGGTTTAGACTAAAATATTAACACAGTTTCTTAACATATTCCTGGAATTTTGAAATTCAAGACCAGTTCATTTCTAGACCTCCCTAATCGAGGGTTCTAGAAGTAAAAGGGTTGAAGTGCATTTTTGATAGTTCTGAGATAAATGGCTATAAAGTTAACTTCAATTTAAAAATTCCAGGAATAAGTTTAGAAAACTGTGTTAATTTTTTAGACTTAGGTTTAGACTTTGATTTAAACTAAAATATTATCAGTTTCTTAACATATTCCTGAAATTTTTAAATTCAAAACCAATTCATTTCTAGACCCCACTAATTAAGGGGTCTAGAAGTAAAAGGGTTGAAGTGCATTTTTTGTAGTTCTGCGTTAAATGGCTTCAAAGTTAACTTGCATTTCAAAATTCCAGGAATAAGTTTAGAAAACTGTGTAATTTTATAGACTTAGGTTTAGACTTAGATTTAGACTAAAATGTGACACAGTTTCTTAACATATTCCTGGAATTTTGACATTCAAGTTAACTTTAAAGCCATTTATCTCAGAACTACCAAAAATGCACTTAAACCATTTTACTTCTAGACCCCTCAATTATAGTATAAATGTGTTGTAGATCGTTCTTTGGCGATTAAAATTACTCACACCAGCAGACCTACGCCATTATTACAAGAAATAATTTTAATGCAAAACATTGGTGTCATACTAATTTTCATTTTGCGTGTTTATACTAAAAAGTGTGTATAAAAACTGGTACGTGAACGTGCAAAGCATGGAGCTCCAATTGTTCGGAAATATGAAACTTTTATGATCATAATTATTTTTTTAGTAACACGCGCAGCAGTTATAGGGCTTCTGACTTTCTCAGTGATTGGTCATATCTTTTTACGGTTTCCTCGTAAAACTCACGGAAAATTGCGTAGTAATTACGGATCGTTGCGTGCCTAATAACCCAAGGCTTTATTTTCATAGCAGTCCAACTGAAAGCTTGTCCATTTTAAGAAATTTCTATTTCGCAGCAAAAATTCACCACCAACTTTAATAAATGCATATTTTGCTTTAGAGTGATACTAATTAAACTAGTTAGAGGGGGTGGGGGGAAATAGGCACATTGCTGGTTTAGCACGAATAGGCATACAGGGTGTGAAAAAAGTCTGGAATACATTCATTATTTCGGAAATAAAAGATATTTTAGGAAAATCCGTCGATTTTAGTTGTCAAAATTATAAATGTAAAAATTTTGTCATAATTTGTTTTGGAGTTATGACGTCATCGACGTTTTTTTAATAGCAAGCCTAATATTTTATAATTTATATAATTTTGTAATTTTTATAATTATAATTATATTTTATAATTTTATTGATAGACCGTTTTATTTGGATATAACAGTACACATTTTTATAGATTACATTTGAAAAATCTCCTTTAAAAACATTTAAAAAGACTCTTCAGTCCAACTGAAAACTTGTACATTTTCGGAAATTTCTATTTCACCGCAAAAATTCACCATCAGCTTTACTAAGTGCATGTTTTTCTTGTGAGTCATACTAATTAAACTAGTTAGAGGGGGGAGGAAATAGGCACATCGCTAGTTTGACACGAATAGGCATACAGGGTGTGAAGAAAGTCTCGAATATATTCATTATTTCGGAAATACAAAATATTTTAGAAAAATCGGTCGATTTTAGTTGTCAAAATTATAAATCTAAAATTTTTGTCATAATTTGTTTTTGAGTTATGACGTTATCGACTTTTTTTTAATAGCAACCCTAATATTTTATAATTGTGTCTGATAGACCATTTTATTTGGATATAACAGTACACATTTTTACAGCTTACATTAGAAAAATTTCCCTCAAAAAACAATAGGGTCTTCCGCGACGTTTCAAAAACCTTGAAACTGAACTCTAGACACATTAAAAACATCCTTGGCACTAATTTTAGTGTTGAGACAAATCGTTGTAATTAGCAAACACGATTTTAAAATTAACGGCGTTTGAAAAGGTCCCGAAATCCCGCCATGTTGCTGTGACGTCACAACGCACGGTGCGCTCAGCTGTAGCATTGCTTACAATGGAGCAAGAGAAAGAAAACGTCGGTTTTACGAAAAAAGGGACGAATAAGTATTGCATTGTGCCTGGATGTGATAGCAGCAGTAAATGCGAACCAGATAAGTTGTTTATGAACGTCCCAACAGGGGATATACGGAAAAAGGGGTTACAACAAGTCCGAAGTGATTCCGCGAGTGTCACATTGACGTCTCACTATTTTTGTGAAGACCATTTTAATGTAAGTACATAATTTTCAATAAATTATCGACGAAATTCGATAAATATATATAATTAACTATCATCATTAGTAATGGGTATTCAAGGGGATTTCCGATTATATATATACATTAGTAATAACATAACCTCAAAATAGTTTTGTGGGTTCCATTCTAAAACAATACCTTCCATATCATTATTACTGTTTAAAAGTACTGTGAGATTTTGTACAATATGTTCTTACACAAACGTTTAGTTAAAACTAAAAAAACATGTTGAAACAATATTTGTAGCAAACTGTTGATTTTAGAAATTTGATTAGATGATTAATAATTACAAATTTTGAAATCAGCATTACCAATTCGTATGAGATGTAGGCTTGAGATGTAGGTATTGCAAAGTTTATACAGTATTTTATTTGTTCTTACAGCTGAAAGTGGATTTGAAAAATTATATGCGACTCCACGCGTTTCGGCTACGTTGAAAAATTCACTTTTTGAGAAAAAGTCGGGAACCATTAACACGTGAACTTCTATCAGATTATCAGGCTGTCCCTTTACTAACCCATCATAACATATTTTATGTCAGACTGGATTCTAAGTCGAATTAATCCACGATTCCTATCCCTTATGCACTAGTCCCGATCGCCAACATGCGCAAAGACGTCACAGTGCTGCTCGGCCAATAACAGCGTTTCGTCGGTCACGTGACAAAATGTGTAAGTTTTACGATATTGTATGTTGTTTGTTGATAAGTTACAATGAAAACCAAACGTTTTCTCTGTGGGATGTTTAATTACAGGTTATAAACTTTACATTAAGACACAAAAAGGTTATATTATTTTTTTTCAGGAAGACCCTATTAAAATGACTATTTATAAACATGTTTAGTATATTGTCCTCCAGTTTGTGCTCGTCTCTATTATTATAGCAAAGTTTTTGAACGATACTTTCGGCTAATGATTTCCAAGGACTTTGATGGCTCACTGGAAAACGTGTTTAGTAATTAAACCGTTGAAAAGCGAGTGGTGTGACTTATCTTATGGGTCTAAAAAGTGATGGGTGAAAATAAATAATTTGATAAGAGGTATAGATCGTGGGGTTTATGGGTTTGATCCCAGCAAAAGTGAATTATGTGAGCGACACGTTGCCACGGTTAGCTCAAATACTTCCACTAGTTGGGTCCTGCAGTGTAAGTTGCCGGCACCCCAGGCGGGGAGGGCACCCATAAAACCGCATGGTCAAGAAGGGGAAGCACAAAGGGCTCAACTAACATCATCATCATCATCATCTTCATCATGAAGAGCTATTATATTATTATTTAAAGTGAATTTTTGAATAACTTATTTTTTATTCCAAAAATTAT
This sequence comes from Othius punctulatus, assembly GCA_951805005.1. Taxonomy (NCBI): domain Eukaryota; kingdom Metazoa; phylum Arthropoda; class Insecta; order Coleoptera; family Staphylinidae; genus Othius; species Othius punctulatus. The sequence continues at coordinate 22,702,060 of OX638143.1, forward strand.
CTTTAAATTCCTACCAGTATTTTTCTTGCAATAGAGTAAATACATAGTTTGATTGCAGCGATAGCTAAGTTTAACGAAAACATCAGTATAACGGATGACCGAATTTCCACAAACTACATTGTTTACTTCGATTAATGATCAAAACCGAGGAACGTGCCGCGAGAAATAACGGTGTTTACAGTCAGTTTGCAATCGCGTGGGTTTTATTCCCCCATAATTGCAGTTTCAGCATCTCAACTGGACCACACAAAAACTGCTGCAAAAAAATGGCGATTTGCAAAGCCGTTTCAAACACTGGAGATTTCCCCACATGGAAATTTCCTCGTTTGGGAAAATCGTTAATTTCAAAACCGGAGCCGGTCTTCCGGAGACAAAGCAACCCTCGGGAAACCGGGCGTCAGATATCAATCAATGTTTGCGTTCCGCGCGATGATACGATCTTAATGGGGGGAAGAGACTGGGGGGTCGGCGTTTGATTCGATTAATGACTTCAGTAGCGGCGGCCATAAACTGCCGAGGAGCGAGACTGGAATATCGCCCATTAAATCGTCCCGATGCAAAGCGGGGGGATTTCGGGGGGTAATAATCGGCGATTAAGGACGGCTCGGTGGGAGGCAAATGCGGAACGACCCTTTGTCCTCCCGATCCTTGTGGCAACTTCGCCACGGCTCAGGGATGTTAATAAAATGGTTTGCAATTTAAATTGAGAATTTGAATTCTTGCATGTTTCTACACTTGAAGTGGACACATTTATGGGTGTAATTTACATAAAAGAAAATAATAAGTCGAGTGTAGGTCATTACGAATGTTAAAACATGTCATAACGTCTAAACATGTCAAACCAATAACCCCCATTGGAGGTTATCATGGTGTGTTCTCGAACATTCTATATTCTATTAAAATTATAAAATCATAAATGTGTAATTTGATGTCATTATGCCATTCAATAAAAAAATATTGTTCTTTAATAAAAAAAAATCCAAATATTTTCCATACCAAAAATATCAAGTATATGATATCTGAAGCTATTAATTTATAAATTACACAAATTTGGATGAAAAATTTCAAAACATCACATTAATGAGCACTAATATTTTTCACAATAATTGAAGCGCAACCCTAACTGTCTCACAGTTGATCAAGTAATCATTTTTTTTTAAGTCAGATTAAAAATTAGTGGAAAATGTTATAATTATATTTGGAGATTTAAATTTAAAACAATTGAAATTAATTAGCCATAGAAGCAAAAAGGGGTATTTGTTAAATACCCCTAATACAATAATAACATAATAATAATAATAATTGGAATGTGTGTCGATAATAATAATAAAGTCATACGTAACATACGCGAATAAAGAATATCTAGACATATTTTTCGGGCATCCTAACGTAAGCACTTTCCATGGCTATAACATTCTGTAAGATGCATATCTGTTTACAAATGTTCACATTTCATTCAATGCATTCGTTCAATTTTTTTACAAGCATTCATTCAATTGCATTCAATTCTGAATGCATATATCTTTATCTATATTAAACGATAAGCAAAATATGTTCCAGTTTCTCTAAATACTTTCCAAAAAGTTGTCAAATATTCAAAATCTATGAACATTCTAAATAAAATATGTAATTATCTAAAACCTATTTACAAAATGATGCATACGATAAGTACGCCAGTAAAGTTATTCATAAAATTTACAACTTGATCTAAAAAAAAAAAACAACTTTATAGTTAGTGCCAACATAAATAGGAGCTGTTATAAAAAAACCGTCATTAATATTCAAATGATCCACTTTTAGACCGCAAGATCTATAAATCGATTTTAAGAGCCACAATTTAAACTGCCCTAGCTAAATATTTATAAACTATTTATAACCCATCAAATCATAATTACGAATTAATGTGTGTATCGATTGTTTTATTTCCATGCCTGAATTGAGATGTAGTACGTATTGATTCGCATGCTGACACGCTATGCCTAGGCATTCATCAGCTGAATTTGTGTGGCAGTTAAAGCAGGTTTTTCTTTCTTTGCACTTATATAATGTATGTTTCTGTTGCTATGGCTAATTAGCATTGCAACGAAGGTTTTAACATACCAGGTCGTTATAGGCAGCGGAATTGCGTCACCGTTCGTGTTTAAGGCCCTTGCGTGCTTATATAACTTGGCACTACATCGTATAGATGGACCTACAGTTTTATGTGCATTCCGTACCACTGGAGATAATTATATTATGATCTGAACTACAAACACACAGTATGACTCAGATAAAATGCGTGTTATTTTTCACTTTACTATAATTGAATGATAACTCCTAGGATACGCGATATGTAAACATATCCATAACAACCGGGGCGTAATAAGAGGGCTTAATGAATAAATTACGCCTGGAGTGTATTTTCATGTAAACATGTCCATAACAACCGGGACGTAATAAGAGAGCGTAATGAATGAATTACGCCTGGAGTGTATTTTCATGTAAACATGTCCATAACAACCGGGGCGTAATAAATTAATTACGCCCTGGAGTGTATTTTCACGTAAACATGTCCATAATAACCGGGGCGTAATAAGAGGCCGTAATGAATAAATTACACCCTGGAGTGTATTTTCATGTAAACATGTTCATAAAAACCGGGGAGTAATAAGAGGGCGTAATTAATTAATGACGCCGTGGAGTGCATTTTCCAGACCAAATAGAGAAAAAGTGAAAAATAAAATCTTGTATGCACAACGGCGTCACGTAATCATTACGCCAATCTCGACCTGGATTTCATCGTTCTCCAGGTGTAATCATCGTAGTAACGCCCTTGGTGCATAAAGAGCTAATGGACTTTTTATTAAAATATTTTAGTCAATATTAGGAGTTCGCTAGTTTCTAGGCTAAGAAAATGGAAAAATTGTAAATGAGACAGAAAATCATTGATGGCAAGAAAATGGTAATATGTAGCGATAGGGATAGAGATAGATTGAAGAGAGTCCTTAATGTTTTCCATAGTACTTGAAAAAACACAGGGTGTTCTATAAAAAATACTCTTGAACAGTCGAAATTGTTCAAATGGGCTGTTTTTTTTAATGTTTTTAAAATACATAATATTTGACAAAATGTAATAATTATACATGGTGTTCGATGAATCCATGTATTGTTCTTTATACTTTATAAATAAATACATTAATTGGTAAAAAAATAATTCAATATCAACTACCTAATACATAATCTAAAAACTTGATGTTGATACTAATTATGGCCCAAAAATGAATACTACAGTTTTCCATTTAAACCAGTGACAAGCAAGACACTAAGAAATTTGATTAAAAAAAATCGTCATAAACAATTAATTTTAGTTGCAAGTTGTGTTAAACCAAATATGTATAATATAATGTATCAATGTAATAATTAAACATGGTATTCCATTTAAAATAAGTCAGTTGATAGACGTTTCAAGTGAAACCGAAAATTGCAAACAAATCTAAAATATTTAAATTCAATGGAACGTCCAAAATAAGATTTATATAACAAAAATTCTAGTGGTTCTTGCGTTAGCACAGTAAAAAATTTTTGAAGAAAATATATAAAATTTTGAAATTAAGATTTTTATAACATAGACCATTTTTTAAATATGTCTCAGTGTGTACAGATGTGATAACTTTGTGGCACCATGAGTAAACATTTATTGAAGAAAAAATTACTCTCAATGTGTAACTTGGGATATGATAACTTTCTTATAGCACCATAATTCAAAATTGTCTGAAGAAAATAAATAAAATTTTGAAATCAAACATTTTATAACAAAAGTCTTGTGGTTCTTGCGTTGGCGCCAATTAAAAAAATTATAAAGAAAATAAATAAAATCTTGAAATTAATATTTTTTTAAATAAAAATTTTTATAACAAAACTCTTCTGATTCTTGTGTTACCACAGGCCAACATTTTCTGAAGAAAATTAATCGAATTTTGAAATCAAATTTTTTATAACAAAATTCTTGTGGTTCTTGTGTTACCACAAGCCAAAATTGTCAACTAAATTTATACTAAAAGAAATGTCTTGGAAAATTTTTAATAAACATCACCAATATTTAGTCTGATATTTCGAAAATATATTAGCTATTGAAAAAAATATACAAGTTTGCTTAAATTCAGAAGGTCCCCTAGTTCAATAAGATGATTTTTTTGCTCTCTCTGAGTGGATATGATAACTTTTTGTGGATACTATGTGGATAAGCCATAAATTGCTCAAAATGAAAACTGGAATTTCTATGACAAAATTTATATTTCTCTAAGAATAATTTTGAAAACCAGAAGTAACTGCTTAAATTGTTTGTTTTTAAGAATCATTTTGAAAATATGGTAGCTAAATGAAAAATAAAAAAGATAAACTTAATTTGCATATTTTTTTAGGGAACAAAATTTTATTTAGTAATTCTTACGTGAAAATTTTGAGAGAGCAATTTACGTTGAACCTGCTTAAATTTGAAATTAAAAATCTTAATATTTGATACAATTAAAAACCTCTACTACGTTGAGTATAAGCATGAACTTCATAGTGGTGGTTTTGAGTTTTACCCAAACAACCGCCAAATACAATTACAACCCTTATAATTACTATACAGGGTGAGATTTCTATGAAAATTAATGTTATAGTATATAATAATTTATAAGTTTTTATAGTATATAGTATTTATAGTATATAAGTTTATAATTAATTTTCATATTATATTTCATAATTATTTAATTTAATAATATATCTGCGATGGGTGGGAAAAACAGTATAAGTCGAAAATCTGGGAAAATGAGTTTAAGTCAAATTATATTTCAGTATTTCATCAGTATCATATTTTAAGTGATGCTGTACATTGTGTTTGAAATAGTACATGTCACATTATTCAGTTAAGGCTTTTAAATAGGTTGGCAGTTTTAGTACAACTTTAAATGCTACGATTATTGGAGGGAAAAAAGATAAGGGGGAAAAGAAAAGTCGACGCTTCCTTAAAATGCAAATTCTTGACTTATACTGTTTTTCCCACCCATCACAGATATACAGGGTGAGTTTTTTTTTCATTTTAAGCATTGGGATCTCAAAAACCATAAGACATAAGATTCGGTTAAATGAGAAAATAGTTGTCATTTTAAGAGATAATGCAAGATATGCTTTTGTTTTTTGAAAAAGAGCACCGACATAAATCAAACTTTATTTTTTTTAATGGCAGTCGTAGTTGACTTTGACATTTTTAAGAAGGATTTTTTTTATCTTTATAGCGATACCAGGTTGGCTGCTGTACTTACTTTGATAAATAGAGGACATCTTCGAAAATTAACTTTATGACAACTTATTACTTACTTTGACAAATAAACACGATACAGAAGTATTTGTGTTATTGAGAGCAGCAAAAACAGAGTTTGCCATGGAATTTTTTTCCTCTTTCTACGACAATTCAATTAATTTTTCTATTCTAATAATTCTACCAAATTCTATTCAAATTATACAACGAAAATTCCTGCATCTCATTTATTTATGAAAGTAAGTATCTTCTTGGAGTGCCATACTCGATTTTCGAGCGTAGGCGATTTCCCCGCATACGTCAGTGTATGAGTGTCTGTATCATAGTTACAGTGACGTATGGCACCTACACTTTAACGTCGGCTGCGAACGACTTGTTTTTGGGGAAACATCCCTGTGCAGATTTCAGTGGTTCAGTGGTTTGCCATTGCCTTCTGAAAGGAGACGAGCGGATTTCTCGATAAAAAGTAAGTATAGCAAACCTTATATCGTTAGAAAGAGAAAAAAATGTCCTTTTTAAAAATGTCAATGCCAACTATAACTGCCGTATAAAAAATGAAGTTTGTATAATAACTTAAAAACTGTGTATTTTTTCTTCAAAAAACAAAAGCATACCGTTTAATTTACCGAATCTCTATGTTTTATGGTTTCCAAGATCCTACTGCTTAAAATGAAGAAAAACTCACCCGGTAGATAAAATCATGATAATGCCCACTCTTACGAAATTACCAAAAATGTCATTACTCTTATGAAAGTGTTTCAAAGTCTTGTAAACATTTTCCACATCGGCGAGACGTTACAAAACATCTACAGGTAACTTTTGCAACAAAAAAACATTTTGAAGCAAAGTGAATGATACTTTGGTACTATGACTGCGTTGGTATCGAAATAGCTATGGCAAATTTGAAATTTCGTTGTGCAGCATATTCCGGAAAAATCTGCTACGTTTTTAGAAAACGTTATTAGAAACGAGATAAAATTTGAAATTCAAGTTGCATGCGCTTAGTTACATACTTCATTGTATATTTTCTACGTTACTGCAGGTATTAAATTAATCTGACAATTAAATGCGCACGAATTTAATACCGCATAGTTTGCACAATGTAATCAAACTTCTATACAATGAACTGGACGTGGATTAATCCGTATTTGGATTCCAGTTGAAACTAATTTCTCTATTATGTAAAATTAATGCGATAAAATTTAGATAGTCAATAGTAGAAGCTTGAATTTTTGTCAGATTTTTTTGCTGTTAGTTTTGATTTTTATTTATAGTTTTTTAAGCATAGCTTAAAAGTCAATGTTGTTAATTAAAATTGAACAAAAATGTTGAATTTACAATGATTTACATAAAATTACTTACAACAAAGTTGTAAAATTACAACAAAGATTGGTTAGGCATTTCCTTGTTAGGTGGAATGGTGATAAGTACCTCAAGGGCCAGTTGTATGATCGTGGATCATCCTTGACCATGGTACAGTTACCTAAGGTACAATTGTCAATACAATGGTATCCTTAGAACTGAACCACGATCAAGGATAATCCACACTTGTAGAACTGGGACTTAGGCCTAATTGTACGATCGTAGATTATCCGTGACCATGGTTCAATTATCTGGGACTTATTTTTAACTATTTGTTAATACAATGCTATCTTTGGAAACAGAACCACGATCAAAGATAATTCACGATTGTACAACACCTTATTGATCTCTCTGATTTACTGATCTGTCTGAGGTTAATTGAGTCTTTCTAGATTTCTTAACTTGGAGCTGTTTATAATAGAATACCTACGAAAATGATTTTGATGACAACATTGACCTTCTAAAAACGAAAATTGTGGAAGTAAAGGGTTTTCCAATAAGAGGTGTTATTTTGATATTCAAAGAAAAATGCCATTTTTTATTATAAATCATCAGATGTTTATTTCATTACAAAGAGGAAGGTATGCCGTTAATAGTGGAAAATAACATCAAGCAAATGACCACCACGGCCACGCTTACAGGACAAAATCCTTTTCATGAAATTTTCCATAACTAAATCGCAAAGTGGCTGCTGTATGTCCTCGATAGCCTCACGAATTCCATCTTTGAGGTCTTGAATCGATACTGGGCTGTTGGCGTAGACCTTCTCCTTCACGTGGCCCCAAAGAAAGAAGTCGCAAGGTGTTAAATCACAAGATCTCGGTGGCCAATTGTGATCACCTCTTCGAGAGATAACACGGTCCGGAAACTTTTCCCTTAAAAGATCAATGGTTTCGTTGCTTGTGTGGCACGTAGCGCCGTCTTGTTGAAAGTGAACGTTGTCCAGATCAATACCATCCAATTCCGGCCATAAAAAATCGTTAATCATCTCTTGATAGCGCAATCCATTCACCGTAACTGTTGCGCCAGCCTCATTTTCGAAAAAGTAAGGTCCAATGACTCCGCCGGACCATAAACCGCACCAAACAGTCACACGTTGAGGATAGAGAGGCTTTTCAACAATAACTCTTGGGTTTTCTGAGCCCCAGATGCGACAATTTTGCTTGTTGACGAAGCCACCGAGGTGGAAATGGGCCTCATCACTGAAGATGATTTTTCGATGGAATTCCGGATCATTTTCATGCATTTCAACGACCCAATCAGCAAAGTCACGACGTTGTTGATGATCGGCCGGCTTGAGTTCTTGTGTTAACTGGACTTTATAAGCCTTAAGACCCAAATCTTTATGCAAAATACGGTGTAATGACGTTTGTGGAATACCTAATTCCAAAGAACGACGAGGAATGGACAAACCTGGGTTTTCTTCAACACTTTCGGCTACAGCAGCAATATTCTCGGCTGTTCTTGAGCGACGTGCACGGGTTTTATTCTTCTCATCACTAACTTGTCCCAACAGCTCGAATTTTTCCACCAATTTCTGTATTGCGGTCCGACAAGGTGCTTCACGACGACCCAAAAATGTTCGAGTTTTACGAACCGTCTCTGCCAAATTTTCACCATTTTTATAGTGAATTTTAATAATTTCAATGCGTTGTTGAAGCGTGTATCGTACCATTTTTATTAATGGCGTAGTTTCTACTTGTCAAATGCCAAGAAATGACAGCTTCAAAAGTGACATCTACCGAAATAGCGGGCTATTCAAAATAACACCTCTTATTGGAAAACCCGTTAGTTGCTACTACAAATGAAGAAATGATTGCCTCCGTGTACAAAGAATATAGAAAATGCTTAGAAAATGAGTAATTCTTAGTTTATTTGAATACTTTTTTGTATTCATTTTCATCAATTCATCATTTTTTTTGGAACAACTATTCCAAAAATTCAAAGACTAATTAAATCATTTTTGTTCAAGACTTTTTCTTAATTTTTGCTAATTATAAACCATGCTGCATACAACTTATCTGCTTAAGTTTGCATCAAATGGGGAACTTCTGTACCATTGGTTGTTCAAGATTTGAAGTTAATACTGCTGTAGTTGCAATTCCAATTTAAATTTTCATTGCTGTGTAGTGTAGTAAAAATGCAGTGTGCTACTTCCCAGCGTACCCCCAAAATCATGTTTCACCTTCTAAATTTCTTACATTACCAGTCGATTTACGGCCACTAGGTGAGTTAGGGTTGCGTCCGAGGAACCATCAATTATCCACGATCCCCGGCTGCTTCATCCGCTTCCTGGGCCTCCGCTTTATTACTTTCACGTCTCTCTTCGATTTCTCACCTCCCCCTGACTCTAATGCAGACGAGTCGCACCCCAGTCATATGAAATAATTCATAACACGAACTCTACCCTATGTGCCGTAGTATTCCGTGCGGTGAATAAGGATGTAACGCAAACAAATGTTATGTATTCTGCGAGTCTTGTGTGCAGGATGCGGGGGATTTCCGCAGGTCGTCGCAATTTCTCGCAGCATCTTTGATTAAATAGCTGCTCCGGCCTCTAATGATTTTCACTTAATCACCAGACGTCTCCGTGTTGGGGATGATCAATTGAAGGAACAAGTTAATCAGCCCCCGGCGGATACTCGGGCGGCTTTTATTTGTAATGGCACGGGACTGTTTTCTAAAGGATGTTTGATGAAGGGAAGTGACAAGATTTCCTCAATCGATCAAGTTTCGGATTGGCTTATTTGAGCGCTGTACATTCGAGCACTGGAAAGTTTAACAATACCTTGTGGGCTTATAGAATTTTCATTTGGGTTAATCTGATTCAGTTAGTGAGAATTGCAAGGGAACAACATTTAAATAACTGACATTAGTTATTGAATTGATGAGAAGGGAAACATACTAACAAAGAAAGAAGAAATAGGAGAAAGATAGAAACAATACTTTGAAGGTTTACTGGAAAAATATGACAAAACAAAAGATAAATAGAATACAGAAAGAACAATAGAAAACAATAACAATAAGAGAGACAAACAAGATAACGAGGAAGAACAAGAAATAGGTATAGAAGAAGTTAGAACAGCTATAGGGAAAATAAAACTTGATAAAGCACCAGGAATAGACAAAATGAAAATGAATATATGTAATAAAGCGTTAAACCAGGCAAATTAGGCAAATCAAACTATCCACCTCACAGTACCAACTTCTGACTAGAACCAACCAACTTCCTGACCAACCTGACCAACTTCTCACTAGAATTAGTGGAGTCATATATAGTCACAGATATTTTGCTTTAAATAGCCCTAATTGTAATAAACCTAAAGGCGTTAAATGAGGCAAATTAGGCAGATCAAACTATCCACCTCACAGTACCAACTTCTGACTAGAACCAACCAACTTCCTGACCAACCTGACCAACTTCTCACTAGAATTAGTGGAGTCATATATAGTCACAGATATTCTGCTTTAAATAGCCCTAATTGTAATAAACCTAAAGGCGTTAAATGAGCCAAATTAGGCAGATCAAACTATCAAACAGTACCAACTTCTGACTAGAACCAACTAACTTCCTGACCAACCTAACCAACTTCTCACTAGAATTAGTGCAGTCACAGATAGTCACAGATATTCTGCTTTAAATAGCCCTAATTGTAATAAACCTAAAGGCGTTAAATGAGGCAAATTATACAGATCAAACTATCCACGTAACAGTACCAACTTCTGACCAGAACCAACCAACTTCCTGACCAACCTGACCAACTTCTCACTAGAATTAGTGCAGGACATCAATAGTTTTGCAAAAGCAATTTTTGGTAATTGCAAATTCAACAATTATTTAAAAAAAATTAATCAATTAACAATAATTTTGCAAAAGCAATTTTTGGTAATTGCAAATTCGACATAATTATTTTAAAATTTCTAATCAATGAACAATAATTTTCAACTTACAATTAAAAAAATATAAATTAAAACTATAAATAACAGCGAAAAAACCTTCACGCTTCTGGTGTGTTATTGATTATTCAAATTTTAATTGAAATCGCATTCATTCTGAACAATAGCGAAATTAATTTCAACTGAAACCCAAATACGGATTACGCCATGCCCACTAAAACATACCTGCCTACATAAAAGTTTGGTTACATTGTGCACACTATCTGGTATTAAATTCGTGTGCGTTTAATTTGTAGATTATGTTAATACCTGCAGCAACGTACAAAATATACTCTGCAGTATCTAACTAAGCGCATGCAGTTTGAATTTCAAATTTAATCTCGTTTCTGATAACGTAGCAGTTTTTCCCGGAACATGCTGCACATCAAAATTTCAATTTTGCATAATGTTATTCGATGCCAACGCAGTCATATTAAAAAGCCATCATTCACGTTGCTCTAGAAATTTTTTGCTGCAAAAGTATTGAATTACCTGCATATGTTATGTAACGTCTCGCCGCTATAGAAATTGTATACGAAACTTTAAAATACATGCATGAGAATAATTATGTGAGCAGCTCATGATTTTATGTAAATATAATTATCAATAAAAAATAGTGTTAACATTAATTTTAACATCAATTTTCACAGAAATTAATTATTAAGATTTAAATTTTCCAAGATAAGTTAGATTTAAGTTAAATTGTATATTCTTTGCATAATTTTCAAATAAATAAAACCTAATAAAATTTAATACCCTACAAAATATATGCAGGTTAAGATTATAATATACTTTTTTTCCATTAGCTATCATATTTTCAAAATTGAGGGGTCTAGAAGTAAAAGGGTTTAAGTGCATTTTTGGTAGTTCTGAGATAAATGGCTTTAACGTTAATTTGAATTTCAAAATTCCAGGAATAAGTTTAGAAAATTGTGTTAATATTTTAGTCTAAACCTAAGTCTAAAATATTACACAGATTTCTAAACTAAATTCTAAATTACTAAATACTAAATTTCTAAATTCCTGGAATTTTGAAATCCAAGTTAACTTTAAAGCCATTTATCTCAGAACTACAAAAAATGCACTCAAACCCTTTTACTTCTAGACTCCTCAATTATTCATCGAAACAAATAATTTAATTAATGTTGGTAAGCATTTACTTCTCGTTTTTAAAATGTTTCTGAAAACCTAAATTTTACCATCTTAAGTCCATTTTGTTTTCTGCTATATCTATGATTAAGATTTGCATTTTTTCATGTTATGTTTAATTGCTATTCTTTGTATAATAGTCATTATTACCATTAACTTATCTTTTGTTTTTCAATTAACTAACATATTTTCAAAAATATTCTTGAAATCAAATGATTTGGTAACATTGACTTGTGGTTTTCAAAATTTGTTCAAGAAATGTAAATTTTGTTACATAAATCATAATTCCATATTTTGTTCTTGTTTCTAGTGTTCATAAAAACTAATTACATCTATACCTTATCAAGTTTTCAAAATTATTTTTAAAATCCTAAAATTTAGCGTCATAATTTGTTTTTTTCTGTGAGATCAATGATTAAGATTTGCATTTTCTAAGTTATGTTAAATTGATATTCTTTGTATAATATTCATGTATAATATTCATATATTGTTTTTTTCTGTGAGATCAATGATTAAGATTTGCATTTTCTAAGTTATGTTAAATTGATATTCTTTGTATAATATTCACTTAACAATCAGCTCATAATATCGTGTTCCATACAAAAAAAAATGCAAGTTACGATTACCATTAACTTCCGATTTGTTTTTCAATTAGCTATTATATTTTCAAAACTATTCTTGAAATCAAATAATTTGATAGCATTTACTTCTGGTTTTCAATTTTTTTTCCAAGAAATGTAAATTTTGTTACTAAATCATAATTCCATATTTTCTTCTTGCTTCTAGTGTCCATAAAAAGTTATCATCACCCAGGGATCTGTTTTTCAAAATTATTCTAAAAAATCTAAAATTTGTCATCATAATTCTATTATTTTTCCTGAAATATCAATGACTAAGATTTGCATTTTCCAAGTAGAGTTAAATTTCTATTCTTTGTATAATATTCATGTAATTATCATCTCATAATACATTGTTCCCTACAAAAAATGTACAACTTACGATTATCATTAACTTCTCTTTGATTTTCAATTAGCTATCATATTTTCAAAACTATTTCGGAAAACAAATAATTTGATAAGATTTACTGCTGGTTTTCAATTTTTTCAATTATAATTCCATTTTTTTTTCTTGCCCGCAAAAAACTTATTATATGTACACACAGAGATCAGATAAATTATCTTAGTGGACTAAGGAAACAACAGAACAATGTTTTCTGAAATTGAAATTGAGTCTTGAAATCTTTTGAACAGTTTGAAAATTAGAAAATAAAAACTATTATTTTATCAGCTAAAATGCGACTACCTACCTACTTAATTGCGAAATTATTTTTAAAAACAGAAAAATATCAGACATTGAGTTTTGGTCAAACATTTTACAAGACCTGTTGTAATACGTATCAAATCAATTATGTTATAAAAAAAATATTTTCATGAGAAATTTGTGGCTTATTGTGTCCTTAAAAGGTCATCATATCCACACACTCAGAGAGGCAATTTTCAAAAAAAGTCTTAGAAAACAGATTTTATTAAGATCCTCGAAACAGATTTAATTCTCAGAATGATACTGGTCTTAAAAAAATATCATACACAGCGAGAGCAAATCATTTTTTTTTAATATAGTATCAGTAAACTAATGTGATTTTGGAACTATATAACCTTTGAAATCTTTGAAATTTGATTTTTTTTTGTTTTTCACAAAGCTTAATAAACCTTCACTTGCAAAATATCTTGTGAAATATCATAATTGAATCGTCTATTTCAGAAACTGGTCAAGTGCACCTTTTCAAATTTTTGGGAAACATTACAAAGAAAAACATTATATCCTTGATATTTAAACAGATTTTCGCCTGAAAAAATTTCAAGTATTGCTTAACATCTTCCCGAAGTTAATGCTGCCTGCAATTAAATTATAAGATTTCTCGCAATTTGTCAACAGACAAGTCAATTGTCATATCCACAAGCATAGAGGGCCATTTTTTTTAAATGGTCTTAAAAGACGATTTGATCCGCAAAATAGATATTCCGTTCGTAATTTTTTTTAAATATCACCCTAACTTTTATAATTATCTTGTGAAATATCATAATTGCATCGTTTATTTCAGAAACTGGTCAAGTGGACCTTTTCAATTTTTTGGGAAACATTACAAAGAAAAACATTATATCCTTGATATTTAAACAGATTTTCGCCTAAAAAAATTTCAAGTATAGCTTAACATCTTCCCGAAGTTAATGCTGCCTGCAATTAAATTATAAGATTTCTCGCAATTTGTCAACAGACAAGTCAATTGTCATATCCACAAGCATAGAGGGCCATTTTTGTTAAATGGTCTTAAAAGACGATTTGATCCGCAAAATAGATATTCCGTTCATAATACATATTATTTTTGTTTAAATATCACCCTAACTTTTATCATTTTCTTTTCAATTAGCTATTTTGTTTTAAAAATTATTCTTAAAAGAAAAAACTGATGCATTAACAGTCAACACTTTTGGATGTCAACAATTTGCAGTAACTTTTTAATCTAAATGTTGTGATAAAAATCTTAATTTAAAATTTTGTAATCAATGTTTTGCAAATACTTAATAATAACCTTTTATAATGTTCTTCTCAATTAGCTATTTTATTTTTAATATTGTTCTTAAAACCAAAAACTGATTCATTAACAGTCAACACTTTTGGATGTCAACAATTTGCATAAACTTTGTAATCTAAATGTTGTTTAAATGTTAAAAGTTGGATGTCAATGTATTGCAAAGACTTAATTCTTATAACTAAATGTTATAAACATGTTATTTTTTTTGTGTTTACAGATCATTTTTTGACTATATGGCTACAAAACAGTGATAAATGTAAGATAAAGTGATAATATTCATGTAAGTGTGATAGGTGTAATTTACTTCAAAATTATTCACATTATCACATCCATACATACATAGAAACATTTTTCAAAAATAGAGTAGGAAACTCCATAACGGACATTTTGTTGGAAATATTAAAATTAAAAAAAAAAAGGTTTTCATTGTTATTGTTCCAATTAGATTCAGCTTTTCGAAATTATGCAAAACAATAAAACCCATTAGAGCACACATTCACTTCTGGTTGTCAAAAAATTTTCACAGCCACGTAATATATTTTTGAAAATAAACATTAAATTTAATTTCAACTTGGTGAGGGACAACAGTCCAATAATGATTATTTTCTCTCTCTCTCTCTCTCTCTCTCTCTCTCTCTCTCTCTCTTAATACCCAAAAATATATTATTTTTATTAACAATTTTTGGAGTTGCAGTTTAAACAAAAAAAACATCACACAGAAAAATATAGTAAATCAACCCCAAAATGAATATTTATGTTACAATTTTCCAATTTTCACACCATACTTTTATTACTTTTCAAAAATGGTCTTAATAGACGATGGGAAGTCAGTTTTTATATTGTTATCATATTTTCTAAATTATTCTTTAAAATAAAACATTGATTGAATAAACATGTTAAGCCCATTTTCAGCCCATACTTTTTCTATTTTTCAAAAATGGTCTTAATGGACGATGGTAACTTATTTTTCAAATTGTTATCATATTTTCGAAATTATTCTTTTAAATAAAACATTGATCGAATAAACATTCACGTTTGGTTGTTTTACTGGTTGAATTACCGAATTATTAACGAAAGTTTTTGAAAATATCTCAGTTATCTCCATACAATTGCTTTCTTCTGTTATAACTACTATCCACTTGTTGTAATTATTATGAAAACATCTTCTTTTAATATAATTGAATGCCAATGTAACACTCCAATTATTTCATGGAGCTTTTCATATATTCTGTACAAAGCTCAGTTCTCCCTGCTACATCCCGAAATTCCTGGCGGCTTCGAATTTCTGAGTCGACACAGGCAAACAATGCACCCGAAAGGGGAGCTCTGGCGCAAGCAGACACAATCCCCCCATCCCGAAAAAAATATTTGCCCCGGCCGACATGCTCCATCAAGTCCGCGGTTCGTGCAATGAATGAGCCCCGGGAATACATAAAACTGCGCCGGGAACGGGGTACAAATAAAAAGAGCCCTCTCTACGTGCGGGGATGATACCCACATCCGGGTGGTTTTTATTTTTTTTTACCGCGATTCGATCGGTACAAGTCCCTACGTAATCGCAGGAACACCGCTCTTAATTAGGGACGTGGCCTATTTTTTGAGCGGGAATAAAAGACGACGCCCGACCAATAGACCGATCAATCAAGCGCGGCTAAATCACTGTTTGGGATCGTAAATGGATTCCATATTTCAGCGGTTTTGTTTACGGTTTCTTGAAATGTATACAAAAACACGTCTTGTTTGATCATATTAGACGGGCGTGAAAAAACACATTTCGTCCTCCGCAGATGTATTATAAGTAAATACTTCAATCAATTCAGAATGTAGTTCCATTGAACGCATTAGGATTGTCTGCTCCAAGTTGCTTTAAAAGAATTAAATGCATGTTATTCAGGTCTAGATTTGGCATGCTGCGCAAAACAGTAGGCTTGAAGCATTTTATTTTAATTGTTTTATATTGCACCGAACTGGAAGGGTTCGCACACAAAACGGTGAGGTGGCAAAGAGGATTTTAAGGACGCTTGGGGTTGCTGGCTCCTGCATGCGAAGATCAAGTGCGATTCCTGATGATGAAGGGCGCCAAGTAAATAATAATTCACGAACAATCTCTGTTATAGTATAAGGCCCTTGGTCATTCATAGATAGCATCTGGGTTTCGTAAACCACGATGAACAAGAACCTTTAATGAATTATGTTGGGTGTTGTGATCTACAATACTGATATGCATACCAAAACGTTGACACAGAAAAAGATACGATACTAGCGAGAAGAGCGATGAGCGAGTACCAGAAAAAGGGTGCACATAGAAATAAAGTACATACGCAAATCTCGAATTATGAGCAAACGCGCCAAGTGTGAATATCTGCGAGATCTGAGGGATACTCTAGTAGGGGTACTACTAGTACCTAGGACTAGTACTGGGTCCCCTGGTTGACAAATGCGCGCGGCGACGAAAATGTGCTTTCAGGCAGCACACACAACACTAGCCCACATGGGGAAGTCACCGAGTATTTTCAACGAGTCTCTAATGTACTGTAAACAACTGTGAACATTAAAATTACCCCCCAATTATTACTGAAGCAAATGCAACATAATTACAATTTCCACAGTTGTTTACGGTACATTAGAGACTCCTAAAAACAAATCACTTACATTTAATAAACAAATTACCTAATGCCACCACGCCAGTAATATTCGCACGGCGTCGATCAATACATTCAATTACCACACGGGCCAGGTGATTAATTAAAATCGTCCGCTTTCAAATTCACGGCCGAAATGGAACACTTTATCAAAAAAACCTGTCGGCATTTTTGTTCATAATAATTGGTCTGTAGAGGCTAACTCAGCATAAAAATTCCTGCTTAATTTTCCTCTCAGAGGGCTCCCCGATCAATTAGCGTGGATCACATTCTCACAATTAAAACAAGCACCAGCGCGTGGATAATTTAATTGCCGCGAATAGGCAGAGGTGCACGAAATGGAAATTTCCGTCGACTGCGAAGGGGTTGGAGGTGGGTGGGGCGGGGGTTTCAGCATAAACACATCAAACTTAATTAAAGTACGCGAGGCGAGGCGAAATGATGCAAATTTGCAGGTGAACCCACCGGCGCAAAAATTACATCTGAAAGTTTTCCCATAAAATTTGAACAGAACAAATTAAAATGGGTTATTTAATATTGCAACGAAAAATTGAGCTGGAAGTAAAATTATTAGGTATAATGGGATAATTCGCAGAAATCGCCAGTTTCCAGTCTGTGGCACCAGTACCGTAGCGAGGGTAGTGCCAACAGTTGGCAAAACGTAAAATCGAAGATTTTCCGATCAGATCGACTAAAACGAAAATTCGAAAAATCGCGATTTTCCGAGTTGCTTCAATTGATGCCTAGCCCAATTGGACCCTCCCGATTCCAAAGAGCACACTTTCAGCCTCGTAGCCCCAGCGGTTCTCGAGATATCTGCCCTCAAAGTTGGGAAATTAAAAAAAATAGCAAAATAGGGTGGATAAAAATAAACTTCTGAACGGACGGTCGAATTTTGATGCTAATGATCTCATTCGATTCAGGGGACTCATACGGTTCATATGAGACCACACTCGATATACCTACGAAGGAGTTTTAATTTTTGAAAATTTCGAAAATTTACAAAATGTCGTGTTTTTGCCAACTCGATGAAATTCCATTTCGAGAATGGAACCGATTCGGACAAAATTTAGAGGGGTCATACCCATAACAAGCACAATGAGCCATAGTGGGCCCCCGTAGGCGATCGCGTTTGCCCAATAAACATACCATTTTCATGAAAAAAGCTATAATTCGGAGAGTTGTGGGATGTCTGTTTTGGTCGAAAATTTGACAGATTTATAATAATAATTAATAATAATTCGGTAATTGAGAAAAAACACATGGTATTATTCAACGAAATAGTAGGTATATAGGTACAATAAAAAATATAAATATGTACAAAATATGTTAGTGTAAGTGTTTCTTAAGTTTAGGAACTAAGTTTAAGATACATTTCGGCAACAAAAACTCATTAGTTACGAAATTCCGTAATAAAAATTAGAAAGCTATTTGAAAATAAAGTGAAAATTTGCTAATTTCTTCTTTCAAATGTTTTTTGAAATTCCCATAATACCACAAAAAAGATACAAATGTTAGATAAGACAAGATATAATAAACATGAAATACTCAATTTTGTGCTTTTCTTCAATATTTAGTGCCCTCCTAGACAATTTTTTTAAGTACCTTTTTAAGCCCTTTTACACAATTGTTATGTCATTCTTAATGACTGTTTTCAATGTTTTTTTTAATAACACTAACATTTTGCATTTTCCACTGATTTTTTGCAAATTTCTATATTAAAAAACATGAAATGCTCAATTTTATGGGATTCTAAATGCCAATTTTGAGTATTTTTTTTATATAACTAAAATTTTGCATTTTCCACTGAAAATTTGCCATTTTTTAAAATAAAATACACATGTAATACTCTATTGTACGTCGTTTTGGATAGTTTTAATTCCTGCCTCCAAGCACCTTTTTGAGTTTTTTTAATAACACTAAAATTTTTAAAATTTCTATAAAAAACATGAAATACTCAATTGTGTGTTTTTTTCTAATGTTTAGTGCCCTTTTACACACTTGTTATGTCATTCTTAATTACTGTTTTCCATGTTTTTTTTTAAATAACACTAAAAGTTTGCATTTTCCATTAAACTGTATCCAAATATCTATAAAAAAAACATTAAATGCTCAATTTTATGACGTTTTACACAGTTTTTGTGAGATTCTAAGGGCCCTTTTAAGTATTTTTTTTAATTACACTAAAATTTTGCATTTTCCACTGAAAATTTTACAAGTTTTTATAAAATACCCATGTAATACTCTATTGTATGTCTCTTTGGACAGTTTTTATGACTGTCCAAGTACATTTTTTGAGTGTTTTTAAATAACAATGAAATTTTGCAAATTTCTATAAAAAAATGAAATACTCAATTGTGTGCCTTTTTCAAATTTTTAGTGCCCTTTTAGACAATGGTTATGCCATTCTTAATGACTATTTTCCATGTTTTTTTTTAAATAACACTAAAAGTTTGCATTTTCCACTAAACTGTGTCCAAATTTCTATTAAAAAAAACATGAAATGCTCAATTTTATGCCTTTTTGGACAATTTTATAAGATTCTAAATGCCCACTTTAGTGTTTTTTTAAATAACACGAAAATTTTGCATTTTCCACTGAAAATTTTACAATTTTTATAAAATACCCATGTAATACTCTATTGTATGTCTTTTTGGACAGTTTTTATGACTGTCCAAGTACCTTTTTTAAATGTTTTTAAATAACAATGAAACTTTCTATAAAAAACATGAAATACCCAATTGTGTGCCTTTTTCTAATGTTTAGTGCTAATGTTTCTAATTGTCTTTTAGACAATTGTTATGTCATTCTTAATGACTATTTTCCATGTTTTTTTTAAATAACACTAAACGTTTGCATTATCCACTAAACTGTTTCCAAATTTCTATAAAAACAAACATGAAATGTTCAATTTTACCCTTTTTTTGACAGTTTTATGAGATTCTAAATGCCTATTTTGAGTTTTTTTAAATAACACTAAAATTTTGCATTTTTAACTGACAATTTTACAAGTTTTTATAAAATACCCATGAAATGCTCTATTGTATGTCTTTTTGGACAGTGTTTTATGCCTGTCCTAGTACCTTCTTTTAGTGTATTTTAAATAACACTGAAATTTTGAAGATTTCTATAAAAAACATGTAATACTAAATTGTGTGCCTTTTTCTAATGTTTAGTGCCCTTTTTGACAATTGTTATGCCATTCTTAATAACTATTTTCCATGTTTTTTTTAAATAACACTAAAAGTTTGCATTTTCCACTAAACTGTTTCCAAATTTCTATAAAAAAACATGAAATGCTCAATTTTGTGGCTTTTAGAAAGTTTTTATGAGATTCTAAATGCCCCTTTTGAGTGTTTTTTTTAAATAACACTAACATTCTGCATTTTCCACTGAAAATTTTGCAAGTTTTTATAAAATATCCATGAAATGCTCTATTGTATGTCTTTTTGGACTGTTTTTATGCCTGTCTTAGTACCCTTTTTCAGTGATTTTTTAAATAACACTGAAATTTAGAAAATTTCTATAAAAAACATGAAATACTCAATTGTGTGCCTTTTTCTAATGTTTAGTGCCTTTTCATACAACTTTTATACCATTCTTAATGACTATTTTCCATTTTTTTTTTGTAAATAACATTTAAAGTTTGCATTTTCCACTTAACTGTTTCCAAATTTCTATAAAAAAACATGAAATGTTCAATTTTGTGGCTTTTTAGACAGTTTTTTGGGATTATAAGTGCCCTTTTTGAGTATTTTTTTTTAAATAACACTAAAATTTTGCATTTTCCACTGAAAATTTGGGAAGTTTTTATAAAACATAATTTGCTCTATTATATATTATTTAAGTATTTTATAAAAACTTGCCAAATTTTCAGTGGAAAATGCAAAATTTTAGTGTTATTTAAAAAAAATACTCAAAAAGGGCACTTATAATCCCAAAAAACTGTCTAAAAAGCCACAAAATTGAGCATTTCATGTTTTTTTATAGAAATTAGGAAACAGTTAAGTGGAAAATTTATTTTATAAAAATATATAATGCTCTATTGTATGTCTTTTTTGACACTTTTTATTCTTGTCCAAGTACCTTTTTGAGTGTTTTTCAAATAACACTGAAATTTTGCAAACTTCTATAAAAAAACATGAAATAATCAATTTTGTGCCTTTATCTAATGTTTAGTGCCCTTTTAGACAATTTTTATGCCATTCTAAATGACTTTTTCCATGTTTTTTTTAAATAACACTGAAAGTTTGCATTTTCCACTAAAACTGTTGCAAATTTCCAGAAAAAATATGAAATGCTTAATTTAATGCCTTTTTAGACAGTTTTAATGGTATTCTAAGTTCCCTTTTTGAGTGTTTTGTTTTTTAAATAATACTAACATTTTGCGTTATACACTGAAAATTTTGCAAGTTTTTATAAAATACACATGAACTGCTCTATTGTAGTTTTTGGACAGTTTTTATGCCAACCGATTCGGACGAAATTTAGAGGGGTCAAAGAGGTTCGATTTTCTCACTTATTTAAGACATTCTCGTCGTCAAATTTTCGGGGCAAAACCACGACTATCTCCATCCAAGAGGGCATTAAGCATTAATCTAAACTGTACTGGCCTTAGAAGCAAAGCAAATATTGATCTTAATAATTTATATATTATTTATATAATATTATTATGCGGTATATTTCGCATACTGTATTATAAGAGCACTTTATTTGGCATACATATCTGAATCTTAATCTGGATATAAAAGCGAAAGTCAAGATTGGGGGTCATGGCCTTGTACATATCATACAAGCTGAGTTATTATTATTACATGTTACTAATCTAAATATGTAATGCCCCGGATAAAATTACCCAGTGCCTATATCGATCATAATACAAGTTATAGCTACCACTTGCTAGTACGAAATTTAATACCAAGTCTTGAATTACACGAAAATAACACTCGCTTGGAGGTAATTATAAAAATAGGGTGTTGCTTTGTAAATAATTAAAATGCAGGTCTTCTGTTACCAATAAATATTTACATTAATACATTATAACTCGTTGTGATGGTTTTCTGATGCTACAAAAAGAAGTTGAAAAATTGGTAAAGAATATTTCGTTAATGAGTCTCTATTTCTATGTACATATTGCATAAAATAATAATAATATATACTAGTATATATTTGTATTTATCTTTTGCAGTTAAAATGTGTTTCTCGTGAAACTTTGGCAGCTGCCCATTGTCAATATTGATGTTCTGTTACACGCATTAATTATTATAATTACTAAAATTATCGGCTGAAACGCGGTAGGCTGTGGAGATAATTCAATTTGTGCAAATTGAAACTCAAACAGGAAATTTGGAAACCAGCAGCCGTGAGTTTGGCACAACGCAACGGCGAGAGAGCGTCAACATTAATGCATCAAACTTAATGAATACACAACTGGAAGAGCTAGCTAGCAGTGTGAAAACAGTGATATGGTAAATTATAACAAGCAAACTTGTACGGAAATGAAATTGTATGAAATTGTACATATAGGCGCATAACGGCAAGTTAAAGTTTCATGCACAACCAGTTAGTTAAATAATTATAGTAACTAGCAATAATCATGCTACTAATAATTAGCCAGTAGTAATCATTACTAATTATAAATAATTACTACTAATTATAAATTAGTTGGTTATTAGTAGGTTAGGTTAGGTTAGGTTGGATTAGATTCCCAATTCAATATGAGAATCGAACCTAGTACTTCAACCTAATTGCAATAATAGTAAAATAATAGTAATAATAATTAATAGAAAAATTTGAAAAAAATGTAAAGCAGTAGTAGTAATAATAATACTAACTGTATTAGTATCTATTTATATATTATCTGTATTATGACTGTATTGCTATGCAATAAATAAATGTATCTATCTATTTATCTATATACAAAGGAAATAAATAGGATGTACTGAAGCAGGCAATAATGCGTGAGACACGAAAATTGGGGCTGATGCATAAAATATGGCCGGAAATAGAATTGTTAGAGCCAACAACCGCCAGTAATAACGAAAGCCCGGTGTAAACACATAAATTTTAATCAAGACGTGTCCTGAAACGCACTGTTTATGGAAATTATAACACCCAGTTACAAGTGAGAGAACTTGCGAGTACAAACGTGCAAAATTTCACCAAAGATAACATCATCTTAAACATCAATGAGCGCCGGTTCTTACGGAATGCAAACTTTTTTCTTTAATACAGGCACGAAGAAATATGCTCAGATGTTTAAACGCGAATTTAATTACTTCTGGAAATTGAATGCACGCAAGCACTCCAATGCGAAATTAAATTTCAAGATTTTCATTCCGGAATGTCAGAGAGATATGTAATACAGCAGGTTTGTTAATTTTCTTTTGTTTGATTTAGGGCGGCGTTTGATGTGATCCTGGCCTCATCATCAGAGGCGTCGTGTTTTTAAATTCCCAGAAGGTTTCCATGCAGCACTCCATTTTTCTTTAATATTTAGTATAGAATAAAATCTTTAGAAAAATAGGAGTCAGATTTTCAAACAGCAGTTTCTAAGCTATTCATAATCTACTTCAATACAAATCGCGTCTTATGTTGAGAAATAAAATTAACTCATAAAATATTTATATATCGTCGCATGCTGGTGGTACAGAATATTTCTTCAATTTCGCGTTCTTATACAGGGTGTCCAAAATAAGGACTAACAACATGCTGATTAACAACAAATAATATTCTGTTGAAAAAACCAGAAATGTCCGCTTACTTCCAGAGATATTCGACAAAATCCGAAATTTTGCGATTTCGTTTTTAGTTTTTATTTTTTAACTGTACAGTTATAACGCGCAATTACACTTGACGTGTGGTTGGAAAATCGCTGCAGATAATTGGAACAATCTTCCATAGATTTAGTTTTAACCTAGCAGTTAAATAGTCAGTTTTATCGTTACGTGTGTGGCGGCTGTAAGTTTTCTTGAAACACTCCGTTCATCCCCTCTGGGGCGCACTTCTCTTGCAATTAAATCCAGTAACGAGTCGTCAACGCCGATTTAATAGACTCTAACTCCTTGAACGTTACATCTGATGGAAACTGAAGAGGCCAACACAAGATATTCGTCCTTCTCTTCCCTTGTTACGAAATCGAAGCCGATTTATTGAAACATATGAGGATATGAAAAGGGCAACACTTTTGAAACATTAATTTCGTTTTACTTTCTTTATATAAATACAACTATAATAATAATATAGACAATAATAGAAATAACGCTAGTATTTGTACTGGTATGGATACTGGTGCTGTTTTTGATGGTGATACCGATATTGAGGTCTTTTGTTTTCACTACTGACGATTATACTGACGATTACTGATGGTGATACCAATGCTGGTTATGTTACTGTATTTAAATAAGCCGCAACAAGTTTGGACAAATTTTTATTATTATCATTCCCATCGATTCTAACGTTCATATTGAGCTTTAAATACGAATTGTGATCATGAAGAGCTGATCGAGCTTTTTCGAGCAGCTCATTTGGCTGATGAAAAAATGCAATGTGATTATAACGACGTGGAATGGATGTTTGATAGGAGTTTGGAGTTTAATTTATGGCGGTGCCGAGGGATGGGATTTAGAAGCGAGAGAGATGGGGAGGTTGTTACGCTAAGGACGAAGAAATGGTGCGGAGGGATTAAATTGTAGCTCCTCGCATTTGATAATAAGCCTTAATTATGCACTTCTAATACGCGAATGGGGGATAAGCAGACGTGGACTGTTGGCCTATTTTGCTTAAAACGTTTTTTTGCTACGAATGAGTCACTAAGAGCAAAATATTGCTTTCAAGAATTGGCAGCATGCAAAAATGTATACATAAATTATATTTCATAATGCATATCTTAACGTTGATGAATAATCGATATATTTGTCTGCCAAGTATCAAAAAGAGATGCATTTATTGGGAAATAGACTAATAATTAATAATCTCTAAAACCAATTGTCTCTCTCACGTGCACTTTTAATTTCCTATGGATTGTCTGAACTGAATGCATAATAAAGTGCATTAATCATGATGCACTGCGGCTTACAGGTTCTAGCGTGGTCCATTAAAATTTTACAAACCAAAAGCGTGAGTGAAGTACTGATGCAGCTTTATAATGCATCTCGTCATCACATACTCGTCAGTGAGCAGTGAGTGCGAATTATTAAACCATTTTACACATGCAGCTTATGACTCGGATATAATCAACACATATTTCGCATACACGGGCTTAATTTAACATTGCTGTAAAGCCTGTGCAGCGCAGTGAGTTTAGGCTCCGATTTATGTAGTCATGGGTTCGATTCCGATTCACGGTTTTTGAAAAATGATATTTTTGATACAACTACGTATGGGTACATGTTGCTTGGGAAGATGTAACGCATTAACTTAATCGGTTTTCACCAGAGGCGAAATCCTATATAAGAACACGAAATTGAAAAATATTGTGCACCACTAACAGCCGATGATATACAGGGTGTCCAACATAAGAATCAACAACATGGGGATCTCGGAAACCGTAAAAGTTACAAAGGCGGTTAAATGAATCAAAAACGCGCAATTTAGTGGTCAGTAGTGGTCAGTGGTTAGTGTTAAGAAAACCAGAAAATTCCGCTTACTTTCGGAGATATTCGACAAAATCCGAAATAGTTTTTATGTTTTTCTGAAGTTATTTGAAAAAGTGTAAAAAAACAAAAGACACTTTCTCGTTGCCACTTTTTAGCTCTACAAGACAGCCTTTATAAATTTTCAGTACAACGTTTCGTTTCTAAGAAACCATCATCAACTTTATATTTTTATTTGGCCCTTAAATAAAGTACATTCTGTATTAAAAAGCATTTCCTATTGATGAGTTGATAATATAATCAGAAACTTGATGACACCAAGAAATAGTAATGGATCATAACTGACTAATACTCAGAAAATTATATATGTGAATATGAAAATTGATGGGATTAATGGTAATTACACTAAGAAATTTTAATTCACTATACAGGGTGTACATAAAGTATGGAATAAATTCATAATTGCGGAAACTAAAAAAACTGCGGTAGACAAAAACTGTCAAACGTTATTTTTTTTTGACAAATTTTAATCAAATCCGAACCTTAAAGGAACCCTTAAAGTAAAAAAAAGGCACAGAGTTTGATAGTTTCATTTGGAAATGGAATATTTTAACAGAATCATTTAAAAATTGTTCGATTAGCATTTGGATTTTGGACTTTTTTTAACAAAATGCAATGCTCTTTTAATACTTCGAGATATAAAATTTAACAACGTTGCACAGTTTAAAATTGTTACAGTATCGAAAAATATAGGTTAATTGACAGTTTTTTACTGACACAGTTTTGCATTTATTTGCATATATTTGAAATTTTCAACTATGTATTACAGATTTTAGAACTTGAAAGTAAAAAAAAACTTCACAAATTTTGACAGTTGGAATTGGAAATGACAACTTTCAACGACGCCACTCGAATTTTGTTGGATTTGGATAGTTAAAGTTGAATATTTTGGCAGTTGCAGTTTGTTATGAGACAAATTTAACATAATTTCGTAATGATAATTTCGTAATTGGAGCTATACATTTTACAGAGTTGAACGGTTGCATTTGAAAATTTGACAAATTTGGATGATTTTGATTTAAAATTTAACAAATGGGGGTGCCAAAGTTGGCAAATTCACCAGATTTCAATAGTTGAAGTTAACATTTTCAGATTTTTACATCTAATGTACAAAAAACTGCTCACAGTTGAAAATAAGTTAAATTTGAACAGTTTAAGTATTCAAAGATTAATAATAACAAATCATAATTTATTATCATAGGCTGATTACTTAAAAAATGTTGGGTTTGGCCAGCTACATTTGGAAATTCAACAAACTTGGATAGTTATATTTGAAAATTCAACAAACTTGTATAGTTATATTTGAAAATTTACCAATTTTACTGATTTTGATTTAAAATTTAACAAAATGGGGGTGCTAAGTTGGCAAATTTGCCAGATTTCAATAGTATAAAATAAA
Organism: Othius punctulatus; assembly: GCA_951805005.1. Taxonomy (NCBI): domain Eukaryota; kingdom Metazoa; phylum Arthropoda; class Insecta; order Coleoptera; family Staphylinidae; genus Othius; species Othius punctulatus. Next base: position 22,729,076 of record OX638143.1, read on the forward strand.
AATTTTCAGATTTTTACATCTGATGCAAAAAAAAGCTAACAGTTGAAAATAAGTCAAATTTGAACAGTTTAAGTTTTCAAAGATTAATAATAACAAATCATAATTTATTATCATGGGCTGATTACTTAAAAATTGTTGGGTTTGGCCAGCTACATTTGGAAATTCAACAAAGTTGGATAGTTATATTTGAAAATTTACCAAATTTGACTGATTTTGATTTAAAATTTAACAAAATGGGGGTGCTAAGTTGGCAAATTTGCCAGATTTCAATAGTAGAAAATAAAAAATTCAGATTTTTATATCTGATGCAAAAAACAGCTAACAGTTGAAAATAAGTCAAATTTGAACAGTTTAAGTTTTCAAAGATTAATAATAACAAATCATAATTTATTATCATGGGCTGACTACTTAAAAATTGTTGGGTTTGGTCAGATACATTTGGAAATTCAACAAACTTGGATACTTATATTTGAAAATTCAACAAACTTGTATAGTTATATTTGAAAAGTTACCAAATTTGGATGATTTCGATTGAAAATTTAACAATATGAGAGTGCCACGTTGGCAAATTTGCTAGATTTCAATAGTTGAAGTTAACATTTTCAGATTTTTACATCTGATGCACAAAAAACTGCTAACAGTTGAAAATAAGTCAAATTTGAACAGTTTCAGTTTTTAAAGTTTAATAATAATAAATAATAATTTATTATCATAGGCTGATTACTTAAAAAATGTTGGGTTTGGCCAGCTACATTTGGAAATTCAACAAACTTGGATTGTTGTATTGGAAAAATCAACAAACTTGGATTGTTGTATTGGAAAATTCAACAAACTTGTATAGTTACATTTGAAAATTTACCAAATTTCACTGATTTTGATTTAAAATTTAACAAAATGGCAGTGCTAAGTTGGCAAATTTGCCAGATTACAATAGTTGAAGTTAAAATTTTCAGATTTTTACATCTGATGCACAAAAAACTAAACAGTTGAAAATAAGTCAAATTTGAACAGTTTCAGTTTTAAAAGTTTAATAATAATAAATAATAATTTATTATCATAGGCGGATTACTTAAAAATTGTTGGGTTTAGTCATCTACATTTGGAAATTCAACTTGGATAGTTGTATTTGAAAATTCAACAAACTTGGATAGTTATATTTGAAAGTTTACTAAGTTTGGATGATTTTCATTTAAAATTCAACAAAATGGTAGTATCAAGTTGTCAAATTTGTCGGATTTCAATAGTTGAAGTTAACATTTACAGATTTTTACATATGATGCAAAAAAAAACTGCCCACAGTTTAAAATAAGTCATATTTGAACAATGAGCGTTTCTAGAGATATTGTAATTATAGAGAAAACATCTAATTTTTCTCACACATAAGTACTGATATCTCTAGAACTAGCGAATCAAAATTAGTGCTATTTATTTCTGATATTGAATGATATACTAGTATATCATATAAGTAATTTGCACAATATGCAATGAGCGATTCTCAAAATATTTAAATTTTCATTTGAAAACCTATATTTTAGCACTATTTTAAATATTTCTCTAATTAGCCTCTCATTTAAATAACGATATCGCGAAAACCAGCGTATGCATATCAATATAACTTAATAGAGGTATTGGATGATATTCTGATATTATATTGGTATCAATACATTTATATCCAATGAACGTTTCTAGAGATATTTAAATTTTACTGCAAACAATGAAATGTATCCCCATTTTTCATACTTAAATTCTGATATGTCAAGATCTAGCGTATCAAAATGAATGCAATTTATTGCTGATGTCAGGTGATATACTAGCATACAATGTGTATAATTTATTTAATATTCAATGAGTGATTTGTAAGATATTTCAATGTTCGTGTAAAAATCGATATTTTGGGGCTATTTTGAAGCCATAATAGTCTCATATTTTGTTTTAATAACGATATCTCAAAAATACCGTATCAATATGGAAAGAATTTATTACAGATATTCGAAGATATACCGCTATTATACTGGTATCATTAAATTTATATCCAATGAGCGTTTCTAGAGATATTTTAATTATTGGGAAAACATAAACTTTTTCTCACACATAAGTAATGATATCTCTAGAAGTAGCGTACCAAAATTATTGCTATTTATTTCTAATATTAAATGATATACTAGTATATCATACATATATGTAATAAAAACAATATGCAATATGCGCTTCTATTTTCAATATTTTATATTTATATTTCAATTTTCATTTGAAAACCTATACTTTGGCACTATTTTAAACGTTTCTCCAATTAGCCTCTTATTTAAATAACGGTATCTCCAAAACCATCGCACCAATATCAATATAATTTATTAGAGGTTTTGGATGATATATTGATATTATATTGGTATCATACAATATATATCCAATGAGCGTTTCTAGAGATATTTAATAAAAAATAATCATAATTTATTGTCATAGGCCGACTGCTTAAAAATGGTTTGGTTTGACCAGCTACATTTTGAAATTCAACAAATTTGGTTAGTTATATTTGAAAATTCATCAAACTTCGATAGTTATATTTTGAAAATTTACCAAATTTGGATAATTACATTTAAACTTGATTAGATTTCCAAATGTAACTGTTAAATTTCTGTTTTCTGTGTGTAATCTGTTAAATTTAATTAAAGGCACAACAATTAAATAATAAACTGCGGCAGACTAAACGCGCAGTACTTTTTTTGACAAATTTTAATATGTACTTCAATCAGGCGATCTCGTGTACTGTTAAATTGTACGAGCACGTTAAAGAACCTGATATCGATTAAGCGAAATCCATATAGGCAAACTTTCCAAGTGTGATGGATTATTCCTTTGTGACGGTAATTAGCTATAGCACCAGAAATAGGCAGTCGTTCAATGAAATAAAAAATATAAAGTTGGTGTGATACAAATAGTGATCAAGATAATAAAATAAGTTGGCAAATTTGCCAATTTCAATAGTTGAAGTTAAAATTTTCAGATTTTTACATCTGATGCAAAAAAAACTGCTAACAGTTGAAAATGAGTCAAATTTGAACGGTTTCAGTTTTTAAATTTTAATAATAATAAATAATAGGTTATTATCATATGCTAATTACATAAAAATTGTTGGGTTTGACCAGCTATATTTGGAAATTCAACAAACTTTGATAGTTATATTTGAAAATTCAATAAACTTGGATAGTTATATTTGAAAATGTACAAAATTTTTATGATTTTGATTTAAAATTTAACAAAATGGGAGTGCCAAGTTGTCAAATTTGTCGGATTTCAATAGTTGAAGTTAAAATTTTCAGATTTTTACATCTGATGCAAAGAAAACTGCTAACAGTTGAAAATAAGTCAAATTTGATCAGTTTCAGTTTTGAAAGTTTAATAATAAATAATAATTTATTATCATAGGCCGATTGCTTAAAAAATGTTGGGTTTGGCCAGCTACATATGGAAATTCAACAAACTTGGATAGTTATATTTGAAAATTTAAATTTAAACTTGATTAGATTTCCAAATGTAACTGCCATGTCTGTTAAATTTAAATAGGCATTGCTTAATTCTGTCAACAATTTTAACAACAATTAAATAGTAAACTGCGGCAGACAAAAACTGTCAAACTTTTTTTGACAAATTTTAATATTTACTTTAAACAGGCGATCTCGTTAAATAGTACGAGCACGTTAAAGAACCTGATATCGATTAAGCGAAATCCATATAGGCAAACTTTCCAAGTGTGATGGATTATTCCTTTGTGACGGTAATTAGCTATAGTACCAGAAATAGGCAATCGTTCAATAAAATAAAAAATATATAAAGTTGGTGTGAAACAAATAGTAATCAAGGTAATGAAACTATTTTTTTTGGAATTCAGACTTAAACACGTAAGTTTTATTTGAATCAGTTTTCGACAACCGGTTAAATGCATGCATTAAACTTACCACATTCTTACCACATTTTAGTCTTTTGACAATAATAGAAAATTTAAAACATTATGTAATGGTTAGTTAATGGTATAAAATATTGGTAATACTAAAAACTCGTAAAAATGTTCATACATTGTTTGTGGAATTGTGTGTTAATTTATTTGAGTGCACAAATGTCCGCTGATTTCCTTTTGAGGAAACTGCGAATTAACTCGATAAAAATGGCACTTTGATTTTGGGAAAACGTCTCATAAAGTCGCATCAATTTTGGTTTCTCGGTTAGGAAACGTGCTACGCTGGTAAAACTGCGAAGCCGTAAAATTAAACTATAAAATTTTTACACTTAATAAACCTGAAGACTTTTCTGTAAGAGCCGGCCCCTGGGGGATTTTCCGGCGAGATAGGATGCCTCCGTTTGCCGGAATGAATTTCCATAATTTAAAATGGGAATCAATTTTGAACGGGGGTGGCTGTCGGGGAGGCATAGGCGCGGGGGCGGCGCGGTCCCAATCAATTCCACATAATGACGCCACCAAGACGCTAATGTTATCACACATTTTTCAGATCGATTTTTCGAACGCACCGCGTACAGGTGTGCACGTAGGGGCGGCATCGCCCGGCGGCGGGGGCGGCAATGCAAATTCCGCTCGTGTCAAAATAAAAACACTCAGAAACAGACAGGCAGGCACAAACCTCGGGCTCCTGGAGGGGTCTATGGACGCACGGGGGAACAGGTGTCTCGTGGGGGCGGCTGGGGGAGCGCGCCAGGCCCTTTTGGATCAATTTTCCCGGGTCCGAAGCGCGGCTGCGGTCGCGAGTTCGAGCGCGTTCTGCAGGGTACTCTTGGCGGTGCGTACACGTCCCGTGCCCGTCCCGGCCCGTACTGGTTAACAGGTCGGCGGCGACGTGGGGCGGCCCGCCGCCGAGGAGGCCCGTCAGAGCGCGCTTCGATCCGGAACGCGCCCGCGCTCGCACAGCACGTGCTCCCCCATCCCCGCCGCCTTGGGGGCGGCAGACTTTCCGCCCCCGGCGGAGGGCCCCCGGACTGGCAGCAGATTAATAAGTGATTCGTGTGGGCCTGCCCGAACGTTATTAACCGGATGAGCGTATGGTTATCAGCTGGGGCGGTTGGGGGTGGAGTGCATTAACTTTTGATGACGAGTACAATGGGGGTGGCGGTGGATTGTTTTCGCACACACTTGGAAGTCTCTATTTTCGAGCACCCCATGCCATAAGCCGCCTACACCAGGTGTATGAAAACAACACAAATACACACTTATTTTATCAAAGTAACTACATCTGCTCAAAATTAGCTTATACACAATCAATTCCCATCCAAGCTATTATGAAAATTATTCAATTTAATTCTGTATACCAGGTCTACTTGTTTTTTTTTTGTTTCATTGCAAGGAACTTGTTCAATATTAATTGCTTTGGAATTTTTCTTATTTATTTATTTTTTCCAAAACGAATCGACAAAAATATTTTTTATTGTAACACTAGATTAGTTATTTTAAAAATTTGACCACTAGTGTGTCTCAATTACGTGAGAAAATCGAGTTATTAACTTTCCGAGTTGGCCAGTATATGTTATCAGTCACTGAAATTTCTGAAAATTTATCTAATGGATATTTTGAAAATTTTATGCCAGATCTATATACAGTATGCCTGAAGATAATTCCACTGAAAATTTGACCACTAGTGTGTCTCAATTAAGTGATAAAATCGAGTTATTAACTTTCCGAGTTGGCCAATATAAGTTATCAGTCACTGAAATTTCTGAAAATTTATCTATTGGATATTTTGAAAATTTTATGCCAGATCTGTATACAGTGTGCCTGAAGATAAATCCTCTGAAAATTTGAACACTAGTTTGTCTCAATTAAGTGAGAAAATGGAGTAATTAACTTTCCGAGTTGACCAATATAAGTTATCAGTCACTGAAATTTCCGAAAATGTATCTAATGCATATTTGGAAATTTTATGGAAGATCTGTATACAGTATGCCTGAAGATTGTTCCTCTGAAAATTTGACCACTAGTGTGTCTCAATTAAGTGAGAAAATCGAGTTAATAACTTTTCGAGTTGGCCAGCATAAGTTATCAGTCACTGAAATTTCAGAAAATTTATCTAATGGATATTGTGAAACTTTTATGCCAGATCTGTATACAGTATGCTTGAAGATAATTCCTCTGAAAATTTGACCATTAGTGTGTCTAAATTATGTGAGAAAATCGAGTTATTAACTTCCCGAGTTGGCCAGTATAAGTTATCAGTCACTGAAATTCCTGAAAATTTATCTAATGGATATTTTGAAAATTTTATGCCAAATCTGTATACAGTATGCCTGAAGATAATTCTTTTGAAAAGTTGACTTCAAGTGTATCTCAATTAAGTGAGAAAATCGAGTTATTAACTTTCCGACTTGGCCAGTATAAGTTATCAGTCACTGAAATTTCTGAAAATTTATCTAATGCGTATTTTGAAAATTGTATGCCAGATCTGTATACAGTATGCCTGAAGATAAATCCTCTGAAAATTTAACCACTAGTGTGTCTCAATTATGTGAGAAAATCGAGTTGTTAACTTTCCGAGTTGGCCAGTATAAGTTATCAGTCACTGAAATTTCTGAAAATTTATTTAATGGATATTTTGAATATTTTATGCCAAATCTGTATACAGTCTGCCTAAAGATAAATTCTCTGAAAATTTGACCACTAGTGTATCTCAATTATGTGAGAAAATCGAGTTATTAACTTTCCGAGTTGGCCAGTATAAGTAATCAGTCACTGAAATTTCTGAAAATGTATCTAATGGATATTGTGAAAATTTTATGATACATCTGTATACAGTATGCCTGAAGATAAGTCCTCTGAAAATTTTACCACTAGCGTGTCTCAATTAAGTGAGAAAATGGAGTTATTACCATTCCGAGTTGGCCAGTATAAGTTATGAGTCACTGAAATTTCTGAAATGTTATCTAATGGATATTTTGAAAATTTTATGCCAGATCTGGATACAGTATGCCTGAAGATAAATCCTCTGAAAAGTTGACCACTAGTGTGTCTCAATTATGTGAGAAAATCGAGTTATTAACTTTCCGAGTTGGCCAGTATAAGTTATGAGTCACTGAAATTTCTAAAAAAATATCTCATTTTAATGCCAGATCTGTATACAGTATGCCTGAAGATAATTCCTGAAAATTTGGACACTAGTGTGTCTCAATTAAGTGAGAAAATCGAGTTATTAACTTTTCGAGTTGGCCAGCATAAGTTAACAGTCACTGAAATTTCAGAAAATTTATCTAATGGATATTGTGAAACTTTTATGCCAGATCTGTATACAGTATGCTTGAAGATAATTCCTCTGAAAATTTGACCATTAGTGTGTCTAAATTATGTGAGAAAATCGAGTTATTAACTTCCCGAGTTGGCCAGTATAAGTTATCAGTCACTGAAATTCCTGAAAATTTATCTAATGGATATTTTGAAAATTTTATGCCAAATCTGTATACAGTATGCCTGAAGATAATTCTTTTGAAAAGTTGACTTCAAGTGTATCTCAATTAAGTGAGAAAATCGAGTTATTAACTTTCCGACTTGGCCAGTATAAGTTATCAGTCACTGAAATTTCTGAAAATTTATCTAATGCGTATTTTGAAAATTGTATGCCAGATCTGTATACAGTATGCCTGAAGATAAATCCTCTGAAAATTTAACCACTAGTGTGTCTCAATTATGTGAGAAAATCGAGTTGTTAACTTTCCGAGTTGGCCAGTATAAGTTATCAGTCACTGAAATTTCTGAAAATTTATTTAATGGATATTTTGAATATTTTATGCCAAATCTGTATACAGTCTGCCTAAAGATAAATTCTCTGAAAATTTGACCACTAGTGTATCTCAATTATGTGAGAAAATCGAGTTATTAACTTTCCGAGTTGGCCAGTATAAGTAATCAGTCACTGAAATTTCTGAAAATGTATCTAATGGATATTGTGAAAATTTTATGATACATCTGTATACAGTATGCCTGAAGATAAGTCCTCTGAAAATTTTACCACTAGCGTGTCTCAATTAAGTGAGAAAATGGAGTTATTAACTTTCCGAGTTGGCCAATATAAGTTATCAGTCACTGAAATTTCTGAAAATTTATCTATTGGATATTTTGAAAATTTTATGCCAGATCTATATACAGTATGCCTGAAGATAATTCCACTGAAAATTTGACCACTAGTGTGTCTCAATTAAGTGATAAAATCGAGTTATTAACTTTCCGAGTTGGCCAATATAAGTTATCAGTCACTGAAATTTCTGAAAATTTATCTATTGGATATTTTGAAAATTTTATGCCAGATCTGTATACAGTGTGCCTGAAGATAAATCCTCTGAAAATTTGAACACTAGTTTGTCTCAATTAAGTGAGAAAATGGAGTAATTAACTTTCCGAGTTGACCAATATAAGTTATCAGTCACTGAAATTTCCGAAAATGTATCTAATGCATATTTGGAAATTTTATGGAAGATCTGTATACAGTATGCCTGAAGATTGTTCCTCTGAAAATTTGACCACTAGTGTGTCTCAATTAAGTGAGAAAATCGAGTTAATAACTTTTCGAGTTGGCCAGCATAAGTTATCAGTCACTGAAATTTCAGAAAATTTATCTAATGGATATTGTGAAACTTTTATGCCAGATCTGTATACAGTATGCTTGAAGATAATTCCTCTGAAAATTTGACCATTAGTGTGTCTAAATTATGTGAGAAAATCGAGTTATTAACTTCCCGAGTTGGCCAGTATAAGTTATCAGTCACTGAAATTCCTGAAAATTTATCTAATGGATATTTTGAAAATTTTATGCCAAATCTGTATACAGTATGCCTGAAGATAATTCTTTTGAAAAGTTGACTTCAAGTGTATCTCAATTAAGTGAGAAAATCGAGTTATTAACTTTCCGACTTGGCCAGTATAAGTTATCAGTCACTGAAATTTCTGAAAATTTATCTAATGCGTATTTTGAAAATTGTATGCCAGATCTGTATACAGTATGCCTGAAGATAAATCCTCTGAAAATTTAACCACTAGTGTGTCTCAATTATGTGAGAAAATCGAGTTGTTAACTTTCCGAGTTGGCCAGTATAAGTTATCAGTCACTGAAATTTCTGAAAATTTATTTAATGGATATTTTGAATATTTTATGCCAAATCTGTATACAGTCTGCCTAAAGATAAATTCTCTGAAAATTTGACCACTAGTGTATCTCAATTATGTGAGAAAATCGAGTTATTAACTTTCCGAGTTGGCCAGTATAAGTAATCAGTCACTGAAATTTCTGAAAATGTATCTAATGGATATTGTGAAAATTTTATGATACATCTGTATACAGTATGCCTGAAGATAAGTCCTCTGAAAATTTTACCACTAGCGTGTCTCAATTAAGTGAGAAAATGGAGTTATTACCATTCCGAGTTGGCCAGTATAAGTTATGAGTCACTGAAATTTCTGAAATGTTATCTAATGGATATTTTGAAAATTTTATGCCAGATCTGGATACAGTATGCCTGAAGATAAATCCTCTGAAAAGTTGACCACTAGTGTGTCTCAATTATGTGAGAAAATCGAGTTATTAACTTTCCGAGTTGGCCAGTATAAGTTATGAGTCACTGAAATTTCTAAAAAAATATCTCATTTTAATGCCAGATCTGTATACAGTATGCCTGAAGATAATTCCTGAAAATTTGGACACTAGTGTGTCTCAATTAAGTGAGAAAATCGAGTTATTAACTTTTCGAGTTGGCCAGCATAAGTTAACAGTCACTGAAATTTCAGAAAATTTATCTAATGGATATTGTGAAACTTTTATGCCAGATCTGTATACAGTATGCTTGAAGATAATTCCTCTGAAAATTTGACCATTAGTGTGTCTAAATTATGTGAGAAAATCGAGTTATTAACTTCCCGAGTTGGCCAGTATAAGTTATCAGTCACTGAAATTCCTGAAAATTTATCTAATGGATATTTTGAAAATTTTATGCCAAATCTGTATACAGTATGCCTGAAGATAATTCTTTTGAAAAGTTGACTTCAAGTGTATCTCAATTAAGTGAGAAAATCGAGTTATTAACTTTCCGACTTGGCCAGTATAAGTTATCAGTCACTGAAATTTCTGAAAATTTATCTAATGCGTATTTTGAAAATTGTATGCCAGATCTGTATACAGTATGCCTGAAGATAAATCCTCTGAAAATTTAACCACTAGTGTGTCTCAATTATGTGAGAAAATCGAGTTGTTAACTTTCCGAGTTGGCCAGTATAAGTTATCAGTCACTGAAATTTCTGAAAATTTATTTAATGGATATTTTGAATATTTTATGCCAAATCTGTATACAGTCTGCCTAAAGATAAATTCTCTGAAAATTTGACCACTAGTGTATCTCAATTATGTGAGAAAATCGAGTTATTAACTTTCCGAGTTGGCCAGTATAAGTAATCAGTCACTGAAATTTCTGAAAATGTATCTAATGGATATTGTGAAAATTTTATGATACATCTGTATACAGTATGCCTGAAGATAAGTCCTCTGAAAATTTTACCACTAGCGTGTCTCAATTAAGTGAGAAAATGGAGTTATTACCATTCCGAGTTGGCCAGTATAAGTTATGAGTCACTGAAATTTCTGAAATGTTATCTAATGGATATTTTGAAAATTTTATGCCAGATCTGGATACAGTATGCCTGAAGATAAATCCTCTGAAAAGTTGACCACTAGTGTGTCTCAATTATGTGAGAAAATCGAGTTATTAACTTTCCGAGTTGGCCAGTATAAGTTATGAGTCACTGAAATTTCTAAAAAAATATCTCATTTTAATGCCAGATCTGTATACAGTATGCCTGAAGATAATTCCTGAAAATTTGGACACTAGTGTGTCTCAATTAAGTGAGAAAATCGAGTTATTAACTTTCCGAGTTGGCCAGTATAAGTTATCAGACACTGAAATTTGTGAAAATTTATCTAATGGATATTTTGAAAATTTTATGCCAGATCTATATACAGTGTGCCTGAAGATAATTCCTCTGAAAATTTGACCACTAGTGTGTCTCAATTAAGTGAGAAAATCGAGTTGTTAACTTTCCGAGTTGGCCAGTATAAGTTATCAGTCACTGAAATTTCTGAAAATTTCTTCTTCTTTAGGTGCCATCTCCGATACGAAGGTCGGCAATCATCAAGGCGATCTTCACTTTTGAGACCGCATTTCTAAATAATTGGTTGCTAGTACAGCCAAACCACTCTCTAAGGTTTTTCATCCATGAGTTTCGTCTCCTTCCTATGGACCTCTTTCCTCTAATTTTCCCCTGCATAATTACTTGTAGTATTTGATATTTTTCTCCTCTCATGATATGTCCTATATATTCCAGTTTTCTTTGCTTAGTTGTCAGAATTACTTCTTTTTCTTTATTCATACGTCTCATCACTTCTACATTCGTTATTTTCTCTACCCACGAGATCCTCAGTATTCTTCGATATATCCATAGCTCGAATGCCTCCAGTCTCTTTATGTCGATTGCTTTCAATGTCCAGGATTCCATTCCGTAGTATAGTATTGATAGTACGTAGCATCTCATCATTCGAATTTTTAGATCGAGGTTTAGATCTCGGCAACTGAAAAGGCTCTTCATTTTAGAAAAGGAGCTTCTTGCCTGTTCGATTCTGATTCGAATTTCTTGGGAGCTATCATTATTTTCATTAATGGTTGTGCCTAGGTATTTGTATTCTCTTACCCTTTCAATAGGCTGGTTCTTTACATATACTCGATGGTTGTCCTGAGTTGTTTTAGTTATTAGCATGTATTTTGTTTTGTTTATGTTCAGTGATAGCCCATATTCTTCACTTTCTGTGACTATTTTATTAATTAGCGTCTGTAGGTCTTCGAGCGTTTCAGCTAAAAGAACCGTATCGTCGGCGTACCTCAGATTATTTATTGACATGCCGTTAATTTTTATGCCTATGTCTTGATCATCGAGTGCTTTATTTACTATGTCCTCTGAGTAGAGATTAAAGAGGGTTGGTGAGAGAATACACCCTTGACGGACACCTCTCTGTATTTCTATTTCTTCGGATGTTGTGTCTGCTACTCTTATTGCTGCCTTCTGGTTGTAGTAGAGGTTTGAGATTATTCTTATGTCTCTAAGGTCTATCTTTCTCTTTATTAGCGTATCTATTAGTTTGTCATGTCTAACTTTGTCAAAGGCTTTGTTATAGTCTATGAAGCAAACGTGTAGGTCTTGATTCATATCTAGGCATCTTTGCGACAGGACATTAAGTGCAAACAGTGCCTCCCTTGTTCCTAGGCCTTTGCGGAATCCAAATTGTGTGTCGCTGATGTCTGCATCTAGTTTCCTGTATATTCTATTATGGATCACCTTCAACAGGATTTTCAGTGTGTGTGCCATTAGGCTAATCGTACGGTAGTCGGAGCAATGCTTGGCACTTTCTGAAAATTTATCTAATGGATATTGTGAAACTTTTATGCCAGATCTGTATACAGTATGCTTGAAGATAATTCCTCTGAAAATTTGACCATTAGTGTGTCTAAATTATGTGAGAAAATCGAGTTATTAACTTCCCGAGTTGGCCAGTATAAGTTATCAGTCACTGAAATTCCTGAAAATTTATCTAATGGATATTTTGAAAATTTTATGCCAAATCTGTATACAGTATGCCTGAAGATAATTCTTTTGAAAAGTTGACTTCAAGTGTATCTCAATTAAGTGAGAAAATCGAGTTATTAACTTTCCGACTTGGCCAGTATAAGTTATCAGTCACTGAAATTTCTGAAAATTTATCAAATGCGTATTTTGAAAATTTTATGCCAGATCTGTATACAGTATGCCTGAAGATAAATCCTCTGAAAATTTGACCAGCAGTGTGTCTCAATTATGTGAGAAAATCGAGTTATTAACTTTCCGAGTTGGCCAGTATAAGTCACTGAAAATTCTGAAAATGTATCTAATGGATATCTTTAAAAAATGAGGTATCGCAAGGTCGTGCTATTTGAAATTTTAAAGTGGGGGTGGCTTGGGAGAAGGGGGTGACACTTAAAATTTATTTGACGTTGTTTCTAAACTTTCCTCTCCAAAAATCAAGTAACGTGTTTTTTTTAATCAAGTTAACTTGCATTCTAAAGTTATATAATTATATATATATATATAAAGTTATATAATATAATTTTACCAGTTTATCTTCAGATGCCTCTTAATCATTGAAACTTTGCGAACACATTTCTAAACCAATTTTAGCATTTAGTACCATCATATTTCCAATATTTCTTAGCCATGATAAAGATATTACGCGTCCTTCAATAATAATCGCAACAGACTGTTTGCAAGTTTTCTGTGAATAAAAAAAAATTATACACTTTCAATAAGTATTTTAAGTATTAAAAAAATAAATGAAGATTCAGAAAAATGGCTTCTAACCACTTCTACAAATCACACCACAAAACACAGTCCAATTGTAACAATTTTAATTAAAGAACTATGAGAAGATGTATGTGAATATGGTTATAATTTCAACCACTCACTACAAGTATGTGCGTTTAATGTATGGAGAAATTTCCAAAAACCACTCATTGTTGGCTCCCACAGCCCTTAATGTGTATAAAAACTCTGATTGTCGTAATGGTGTTAATTAAGAACGTATAAATACATAATGATAGAGATAAAAATATCTCTACGTAGAGGGTAAGCATCCACTTCATAGTGGGGGGTTTGAGTTAAACCCAAACATCCGCCAAATACAATTACAACCCTTATAACTATACAGGGTGAGTTTCTGTTCATTTTAAGCATTGGGATCTCGGAATAACTATACAGGGTAAGTTTTTCTTTCATTTTAAGCATTGGGATCTCGGAAACCATAAAACATAGAGATTCGGTTAAATGAGGAAATAATTGTCGTTTCAAAAGCTTATGCAAAATATGCTTTTGTGTTTTGAAAAAAGACCAACGTTTTTCAGGTATAATACAAACTTGATTTTTTTAAATGGCACTCTTACTTGGCTTAGATTTTTTTAAAAGGACATATTTTTCTCTTTATAACGATACAAGGTTTGCTATACTTACATTTACTAAATGTCCTCTTTAAAAATATCAAAGCCAACTATGACTGTCAAATAAAATTTGCATTATAACTCAAAAACTATTTTTTTCTTCGAAAAACCAAAGCATATCTTGCTTAAACTCTTAAAATGACAACTATTTGCTCATTTAACAGAAAGTCTATGTTTAATGGTTTCCGAGATCCCAATGCTTAAAATGAAAAAAGCAACTCACCCTGTATGAGTAAATACATACTTTTATTGTTAAATTGTGTTAAATTTGAATTTCCCGGTGCCAATTTTTGATATTTCCAAAAACTGACACCATTCGCATTGGGAACTCATTGAAAGAGCTTTACGGTATCGGGACATTTCCAGAATAACTAACCTTGACTGAATACACACACTTACATTAAAAAAAATGGGGCTAATGGCAAATAGTGCCTTGCGTGGGGTTTTTTAGGGCAGTAAAAGGTATACGAATGAGCGAAGCGAGTAGAAAGCCGCAAGTAAACGAAAAACGTTATATGCTCATACCTATGGGAAAGTTTGCATTTGCCTTTTTAGTAACAACCTTTAGCTAAAGAACCTGTCGGTTGTTAGTGAATAACCAGTTAAGGCAAATATCCACAGCTAATACATCTACTACTGTTCATGCAAATACTACTCTATACTATAACATACTATTAGCAACTTCTATAGTTTTTATTAAATGTTCCGGAATATTTATAAGTTTTCTGTGATTTAAAAAAAAACACTTTCAATAAGTATTGGAAGTATTAAAAAAAATAAGGAAAGTTTCAGGAAATTGGGCTACTTTTTTGAACCACTTCTAACCACTTTCATAAATCACACCGCTTCTTTAAGTCGTGACTTCCTTGCACGTTTGTGTTGGCTTTTCACACTGAGTAATAGCATCTACTATTTAACAAGCACTGCGAACCTCTATGATTGAAAAGTTTTTCTGGGACAAGTCCCTCACTAGTAACCCAATGCTTTGCAATGGGAAAGAACGGGTATATGCCAGATGTTCTTTCCCGTGTTTAAACCCGGGATTTTCTGCTCAGCAGTCGAACCCATTATTTATTATAAGAAATATTACTTAAAACACTACAAAAAAAAGTCTTCAGATTGGTATACTCTTAAATTGTCTAAATAACATAAGAACATCGTTAATAAATGAAAAATAAACTATTAGAACACAATGTGTGGTAAGTTAAATGAACAAAAATAAAATCATAATACATAATCATAATATCACACAATACTGCTTGACCTCTATTACATGCAGAGACTGAACATTTCCATTAAATCACAAAGAAATAATTGAATTGAGGGGTCTAGAAGTAAAATGGTTTAGTGCACGTTTGGTAGTTCTGAGATAAATGGCTTCAAAGTTAACATCAATTTCAAAATTCCAGGAATAAGTTTAGAAAACTGTGTTAATATTTTAGACTTAGGTTTAGACTAAAATATTAACACAGTTTTCTAAACCTAACCCATTTACTTCTAGACCCCTCAATTGCAAATTTTGCAAAGGGCTCATCTCCGTAAATAATTTTTTTTTGGGAGACAAAAAACTGTAATTCTGTTGAGCTATTTGACTTATTTGAGCATTTTGTTTCTTCTAAAATTCTACTTTCACCACTATGAAAACCAAATAGAGCCTTTAGCTAAAAAAATATCGGTGTGTACATAAAAAAAGAGAAAAAGAGCAAAAAGCCCATTTTGAAGCCAAATGAGCCCTTTTTAAAATTTGCAATAAATTATTAATCTCAATTCGATTTATCACAACGACAAATTACAGTATAAAACAAACACATAAACTCAATACTAATATATTCATAACCATCTTCATAGTAGCAGTATGAAATAATAGTCCACGTCAAAGAAAAGCTATGTTTCCAATCCTTATATCATTTTATATTCATAGCCATCTCGATAGCTACCATTCGTAGCTAAATTTTTCGCCAAAGAACATGTATTTTTCCAAACCTCTCGTGAGATTAAACCTTCTGTTCAATCACGCGCTCAACTTTTAGTACCGATCACAATTTTTGGCTTCAAACTGCCCCTTTCACGTGCCTAAGCTACAATAGTTAACAGGTTGCATCTGACTAGATCAGAACAGCAAAAGATGAGATCCTAGTCTTTGGTGGTTCTCTCCTCTAGGGAAGCCATCTCAAGTCGTGCTCTGTGGGGCAGTACGGGATACAGAACTCCTCTTCAAACTCAACCGGTGGCTCCTGCTCGATGGGCTCCCAACTGGAAGAGCAAAGCAGAAAAAAAAATAACCCGCAGGTAATTTACGACCAGTCGAGCATTTCGGGCTCTCCTGGGCGAGAGCGTGGGGATGAAAAATATGTTCATCTTCTGCACGAGAGAAATGAAATTGGTTATGAATATTAATTATTAGTTTGTGTGTAAATATTGAGTGGTGCGTATGGGCGAAAATGCGAATTTATTTGTGGAGGTGAGTGGAAATTGGTTATGAATATTAATAACTGAATGGAAGGGCGAAAGTGAGGATATTTTCACCTGTAGAAATTGGATCTATAATTATTTTTTTAGACTTTTACAACAAATCAATGTATACTAGTCACATTCCGTACAGTGATACTTTTTAGCACAAGTGCGTAAAAAACCACCTGTGCGTGAAAAAATCATCTGTGCGTAAAATAAGTATTAAACTTAATTCATTCTGTCACCAATTAAGAAAAATTAGTACTTTTCATCAAATTTTACTTAACACTCAACATTCAATAATACGAAAGAAGTTCAAAACATTAAACATTCAAGTTAATTGAATGTCTTCATTGAATCATTAACTTGAATGTTTAATGTTTTGAACTTATTTCCTATTATTGAATGTTGAGTGTTAAGTAAAATTTGATGAAAAAGTACTATATTTTTCTTAATTGGTGACAGAATGAATTAAGTTTAATACTTATTTTACGCACAGATGATTTTTTTACGCACAGGTGATTTTTGTTGGTACAACGTGAGATATTCAATTTTGTCATAAAGGCTGTCGCAGAAAAAAACTTTGTATGATACTCTTTCGTAAAGAGCATTTTTGCACTCACGTTTTTTGTTGAACTCGGCTGTGCCTCGTGCAACAAAATTCACGCTGGTACAAAAAGCACTACTTACCAACTTGTACCATAAATAACTATAATTCATTTCATACTTTATACAGATATTGTTTAAATAACTCATACACTCGATGTGTAGAGCACATAAGAATTCCAGAGCACAGATGCAAGTAAAAACATACATATTTATAGATTTTATGTAATTTGTAAATCAATTACATCTCTTTGTATCCAAATTGTGAAGTTCATTATTTATTAACATGTTCTATCAGCAAATTTGATAAAATTTGTATAATATTTTATAGATTTTATATAAATTTGACTCTACAGAACTACAGAGAACAACTCTACAATTTTCTATGAAAAAATCAAATAATCTTTAAATTATTCATTAAAGCCATCCGATCATTTAAAAGTAAGACTATTTTTTTCTACTATGTGGAATATAACTATTTAGTACACTTATAGATTCTGCAATCACAATGAGTTTAGTAAAAAAAAAATTAAATGAATACTTTCAATAGAATATGATCGAAATTCGTTGGATGAAATTTCTACGATGAAAAAAAACAGGGTACATTTAAGAGAAAAAAATATTCCAGAGGAATGATGTAACTTCTTCCTCGCACTCGCTTTAATATTGATAAAAGAAATATTGATTAGGAAAAATTCTCATTGGAATATTTTCGCGAAATCGCGAACCAAGCGACACCTATGACACATGGTATAAACTGATTGTAGAGAAATGTTTATTGGGTTGCTTAATCATTTTCCAACTTTTAGTTTTATTTAAGGTTTATATAAAACGCAATTTATATGATATGTATATGGACTACTGACATATACACAAATGTAATCAATAATAAGAGTCCTTAATAAAATGAGTATAAAATGTTGATGCATTAGAAACAGAATGAAGGAACTATTTTAAAAATATTCCGATTCTAACAATTTTTGTGTACACATATCCAGAAAATATAAATAATTCTGTCTTGAGGTCCAAAGCCATTATTATAATTTGACCCAATTGTATTAATAACTTTGTTATTGGTAATTTGTTTACCTATTATAGATAGCCAGTGATCACAATTAATATGATAAAGCCTTTCTATGTAATGGCTTATCAAACCAATTGAATGGAATCATAATACAAACAATGTAAAACTATTTGTCTGATAAATAAATATCGACAATATCTACTCATCGACCTATGTACAAAAAAATACTTTGATATAGTTATTTATGAATTTGGATACGTGTTTACCCAATTTAATTTGTTTTAATTAAATATTTCATGTGAAACAGGTCTTCCGATACTTATAAAATTTATAATTGTAAATACGCACTAATTAAATAACCCAATGAACACAAATGTCTGGTTAAGTACATTTCTGTTTGTTGGAATTGTATTTTGAATATATAATTGTTAAGACTTTATCATTTTATTTTAAAACATTTTTAATAACAGTTTCATCAACTGAAATAAAGGGGATGAAAGTAAGATGCATTATGTACAATGTAAATCATCAAAATCTAAATCATCTACATATGAGCTTGGGTTAAAGTAGAAAGAATTGAAAACTGAAAAAAGCTCAAAACATTTTTGAGGAAGTCAACCTTTATTAAGGAGCTACAAAATAGGGACTCGGGACTAGGGACTTAGGAATATAATTAATAATTTCACTTTTAGTAGGTTATTTTTTATTTTTGTAATCGAATTATTATTAAAATTTAAATTATTTTGAATTCATGTAACTTTCAGCTTTGAGCCTTTCCGCCTTCCACTCTCTGTTTTATATAAATTACAAATCATGCCAAATGAGCTAAAAAAACACCACATGAGTTAGTAAAAAGCACCAAACAGTTAAAAAAAAGCACAAAAGTATAAAAAACAAAAATATTTTCCAACAAAATTCCCTTCTTTGTGAAGAAATCACAAAACTATAAAAAACAACAAAAATATTTATAAACGTAATTCCCTTTTTTGTGAAATGCACCATGCAATAATAACCAACAGAAGTGTTCAAAAAATGACGGAGCAAAAGTACGTGGAAAAGCAAAATAAAACAAACAACAATACCACATAACCAAGAAATAGAACCAGAACAGAAATAAAAAACAAAACGAACCGGAATAAAAAAACAAAATATGAAGTGGGTCATGTAAAATTGTCAACAAAATTTGTCACTGTCAACTTCGGTGTCTATAGCAATCATATTGCGGTTCCCCGAAACAAAAAACCCATGCACACAGAAAAATGCAGACATTTATAAGAAACATGTAAGGCAAGCGCAGAATAATTCACAGACAAGCAACACTCAAGGCAAGACATAACAAGAAACGTACATACCTGTAATTTTTATGGTAATTTTGTTTTGTCAACATTAATATTTTTCGATGGTCATTTATTTTGTGAACGTCTCATAATCATACAAGTACAAAAATAACCTAACAGTTTCTCTAAAACTGAACAAACTCAACGAAAACAATGGCCTACAGATTTTTGTCCTATCAAACAAAACACAAACTTATAAATCATATCACAATTCATCGATTAGGGGAAACAACAACTTAAACCCAGCGCCCCCAGCGGAAGTTCATGGGCACAGAATTAGAACTCGACCGTGCCGGTCGTTTCTTATGGGGCCGCTGTAAATACAAAAGGATACAAATATTCCTTACGCAACAAAAACTAACATCGTAGACTAGTAAATCACAACGATTAAAAAAGAAGCGGCCGTTTCATCACTTTGTGCAGACATAAATATTACACTAATTATCATTAAATTAGCCGTGGATACTAATTGTTAATAATTTGTACATAAATAATACCCCTGGTACGTCACTCGCACGACCCGGCAGACCGCGGGGCCGTTGCACGAACCTACTGGACTAGACGAAATCTGCATCACAACGGGCCCCCGAGTTGCCGCGGTCACGCAAACACAAATATTCCAAAAAAACACATGAAACTCAATCTCACGTCACATTTTGATTAATACTTCCACGAACTTAAACCTAAATGACTAAAGCATCGGTAACGTCAGTTATTTTAAGTATCTTTGGAGATTTACTTATTAAATGCGTTTAAGAAGGCCGGTGGCGACCCACGGATTTAACGAGAAGCTGTACCGTTCCGAACAAAATCTTCGAAAATTCACGCAAAACGCTACATCTTCCCTCGTATTATTAAAAATATTAAGCGCTATTAAAAATATTAATATAAATATTGTTATATATATCATCTAGTAGACAGACTTGGCTGACTTTGGAACTTGCTTTATTCTGGAAAATTAAAATTCATTAATGTGGTTAATGTAATTAATTGTGTATTAATAAATTAAGTATTGTTATGATTACAGGTACTTACTTATAATTATTAACTTCAACAGTATTCCTGGCTGCCTTATTGTACCTGCCCTCCAATTCCGACTTGGAGACGCCGCGCATCGAGAAGCCGTGCGGCGCAATCTTAACAACTATCCTATTGCTATCGGAATCCTGTTTTATCACATTCTTGACGGCCGCCCTCACCTGGGGGCACACCGCCGGCCTCGAGTACTCCTGCGTGGTCCGCAGGGGCATGTCCAGCTTCAAGTCAAGCACATTTTCTCCCTGAAACGCAATTTTGTGAATCGGCTGCATCAAGTTTTATGCCATCAAGTACCCTATATCTGATCCCTGTGGAAGCTAAGGCATGGGTTATTGTATATTCGGAGATAGGTCTCCGGTAGTCGTGGGCGATGGGTCTCTCGGCGGGGTTGAAAAGGCGCTTTTCTTTCTTGAGGGCCCAGTTGTCCGTGTCCTCGTTGAACTGTGCCAGGTTTAGGAGCTTCGAGCGCTCCTCGGATGGCACAAAGTTCTCAAGGATCAGGAACTTTTGTCGTAAATGCCTGTAAGATTTGATTATATAAGGCATTAAAAAAATTGTCACAGAGGCGGTTCGCAGTAATTAGTTTGAATAGACAACTACAAAAACTGAACACATTACTGATCTTATTCAGTCTTAACAGTCACCTATTCAAACAATTGCGCCCACAGCCTTTGAGTTGACGTACATTGATGATTCGTCGTTCGCTTCGGCCAGCTCCTGCCTGTCTTTAATGTAGTTCTCGTGGTTGTCTTTGATCTCCTGCTTAACAGATGCCAGTTTTGCGTTCAATCTTTTAAGCTTTTCTCGTTTAAAATCAACTTCCTGTTGCAATGTCTGGAACACTTGCTTCAATTCCAAGCAAGATTCTTCTTCGAGTTCTAGTTGCTGTTGCATCTCAACCTCACGTTTCTAAAACAAACGATTGTGGGGAATTTCAAAATTTGCTACTTAGGGATTTCTAAACAATTAGTAGATAATTTTTTTGAAAGTACGATTCCAAAATCTAATATTCTGGATTAATTCTAATACCTTTCTGGATGAAATTTCGGCATTCTGTTTTTCAAGCTGTATCTCATTCTCGTTCACACTATCTACAATATTTTTACCGCCGTGCACCATTTGTTTCTCGAGACCCCTGAGTTTCTTGTTGAGCTCATCCACCTCCATCTTACCCTCCTCAAGCATCTTTTCGCGTTCTTTCTTCTGCTTCTCAGTTTCCTCGCCACTATCGGATGACGTTTCTTCTTCACCATCCGAGGGAATAGGTACATCGTCTGGTATGAAAATCCCATTGCTTTTCGCCATAATGAGTTCCTTGAGCCGTTCAATTTCCTAGAAATATGTATTTTAAGCAAAGCATTATTATTGGTTGGGTAATATTACTTGTTGTAGACCAAGGAGCTTAGCATCTTTACAGTCCTCGTTTCGGACCGGTTGATTCTTAATGGACTTGGCTCTGTAAGCGTAACGAAGCGTTATAATGGTTTCCTCATAGTTCATACTGGCTGGACCGATATTAGCTATCATAATTGTTTTACTATTTCCTCCTAAAGAATCCTGAAGAAGCCGGGTAAGTTTCGAGTCTCTGTAAGGGATGTGCGAAGAGTTTTCGGCTAATGCATAAATTACGTTACCTAAAACGCAAGATATTAATATCTTAATGAGATTTTGTACAAGTTGTTACCTAAAGCTGAAAGCGATTTATTAATTTTAGTGGCCTCCTTGAGCCTGTTACCCGTGGCACCCGTCTTCGACTGCCTCTCGCTCCCGGCCAGATCAACCAGATTAAGCTTCCCCACCCGGACGGTCTTGGTATCCGATCGCGCCATCTCTATCGATATCTGGAAGATGGCGTGCGACCTGGAGCTGTGCTCGTTCATGTTGGTGGCGCCCGTCGTCCGGTTGTGGTTGCCCACCCGCATTGCCTTCACCATGTCGACGGCGCTCTGGCAGGTCTGTGAGTGCAGGTGTGACACGAACACGCCCTGCCCGCTCATCTCGCGCAGCTCCAGCGGCTTGGGGTTCTTCACCTTCAGCAGGTCCCGGATGTCCTCCATGTAGATCTCCAGGTAGCGCACGCTCACCAGGAACTCGGTGGCGGTCGTGCGGTTGATGTGTGACCAGATCTGGTCGAACGCCCGAGGTATCACACCCTTGAGCTCCTCGTCCTCGACGCCTTCCATCGTGAAGGTTTTGCCCGTGCCCGTCTGGCCGTAAGCAAACACGCATCCGTTGTAACCCTCGAGGACTGAGGCAACCAGGGGCCTGATTGTCTCATCATAAATGCCTTGTTGATTAGAGCTACAATTCAGAAGAGAGACGTTCAAACTGGAGGACAGGGGTGGTTCAAACACGTGTACCAACACAAACCCCCAAAAAACTTGCAAATTTTATGAAGAATTGGGACAGAACGAGGCAATTGCATCCTGCCAGCAATTCCCATTTCCAGACTATTACTATTCTGATAATTTTGTCATTGCAATACATACATTCTTCTTTATACTTTCATTCTGTGGGCACTTACACAAAATATATATTAAACTCATTTTACACAGAAGACAGAAATTGAACAAACCTGTCGCTTCATAAATTATTACCAACAGGACTAATAAATTCTGTTCTCTATTGAGAATGAAACTTTTTTTAACTTTTAATAGTATAAGTATCCGCTATATTTAAACTAATGACCTTGATTATATTCAAACATTTATATTGATTGAAATTTGGTGTGCAATGCCCAAATCAATATTATATACAGGGTCTTCAGAAATATATGTGTGCAAAAATAATTTTCGCGTACAATAAAAGTTGCTTGAATATTTAGCTGCTCTCATTGCAGCACCATTAAGATTATGACAAAAAATGGACAAGATTAGTTTCAAACAAATTCTATGTTATGTTGCTTTGTGCCTTACAGCAGATGAAACTTTAACTGTTGAAGACTTCAAAATAATGTGATCTATTAACAAATAAAAACTATTAACAAAAAAAATATTAACAGTCTTAGATTAATTAAATCTAAAGTCCTATTTAAAAACCCCAAACTATTAACAAAAAACAAATTATCAGTTGTAGTTTAATTAAATCTAAAATCCTATTAAAAACCCCAATTGACCACACTTTAATGGTACCATTCCTCCATCCGGACTTACTTCCAGTCGTAAACTCCATCGTATGTAAATATTTTGCTAGTCTCATTGTCGCTCCTTGCCTTAGGGTTTTCGACTTCGATTACTCCTCTCTGGGAGTAGATTCGGACAACAGAGGTGCAGTCGGCAGCCTCCTCCTTCTCGCTGAGAGGTCTGCATCGGACGATCACCTGCACCGACTCATTGCTGACAGTGCGGGTGGATTTCTACAAAGGAACAATCTTCAGTACCAAAACAAGGTGGCCTCTGTATTAAGGTTAATGTCATTTGTGTATTAATTTCTATCGTACAATTATTTATACTTATCCACTAAGATAATATTGATTCTAATGAAGGTCAGTTTAATGGTTCTTGTTTTCTCTCATTTAGTTCGGATTAGTATTAAACAGGATTAAACACTAACACCAGGATTCTGGATAGTAGAACTAATGCTAATTGGTATAGTTCCCAATACCGTTAGTAGACGTAAGGATGTTTAGTCTTCAACCGGATTCTCAAAGAAAATTTTGGAGTCAAGATGGTGTATGAAAATTCTAAGAGGCATATTGTGATCATTTATATTCCAGAAGTATACGTAAAATTCTAATAGTATTAAGAGTAATCAATATTATTGGAAATAAAATTCCTTCAATCCCAAAAAAATTCTGATTACCCAAGTAATTATTACAATGTTTTTGTTTTTTCTTCTTGATTTCATGCACACATTTGGAAAATTAATTAAACTTAAACAATTAAACAATTCCAGGAGGCATATTGTGATCATTTATATTCCGGAAGTATACGAAAAATTTCAATAGTATTAAGAGTAATCAATTTTGTTAAAAATAAAATTCCTTCAATTCCAAAAAAATTCTAATCACTCAAGTAATTATTACAATTTTTTTGATTTTTCTTCTTGATTTCTCGCACACATTTGGAAAGTTAAATCAACTTGTGCCAATTGGTGCAAATTAATTAAACTTGTGGCTGTTGTTTAGAGGAAAAGTGAGCAGTTCCTAATGAATCCATATATGTGTTATTGGTGCCAATGCCGAGTGGCTCTCTATGCAGGAAGTCATTGGGTCTGGCATAATGCTTCATTGAAATCAAATTATGGAGTTTAAACGCACCGAGAATGGATTGATTTTTCAAGCATGACTCACACATAAAGATTTTACGTGTGGAGCTAAATTATGTAAATTGTTTTGGCCATGGATTTTTCGGAAAACATGTTACAGTTGCGTTACATTGAAGATGGGAATAATTCGTGATATTGTGTACTAAAAATTTATTGTCTTGCATAATCGAAACATAATCTAGAATTATTGAAATGTGTGTGGATTCATCCTGAGTTATCAATCAACAAATGTATAACAGATTTATTGTTCAATGGTTCGATTAATCATTCTAAAAAATCGATCACTTGTTAGTTTAATCATTGACTAATAAATCTATAAGAGATAGATCATAAGATTTATAAATCAATGGTTAATTTTTGTTTAAATATTTGGTAAGCCCTGACAGAATTTAGACCATAGATTGCTGTGGATTGCATTTGTTGATAATTGAAGGAGTCTATTGATAAAAGTTGAACCAGTATCAACAGTAACAAAAACAGAAAGATGCAAATTAATATTTAGATTGTTGATGAATGAACCATTGATCAATATTCAGTTATGGATAACATCCCTATTAAATAAATCTACAGTTATTTGTATTAAAAGTTCTGGGAAAAGTCTGTGCTACAGTAAAAATATCATATTGGTGATGTAAGTACATAAAGCCCATAAATTGGGAGCTAATTATGTCTATATAGAGTGAATAACTAAATTTTAGTACTGGCTATATATATTAGTAACTATCCGATCAAGTACTGGAACCATCATAGGCTGTAGAAATTCGACACGAATCCCCACATTTATCTGTCTCCTCTGCTGGTTAATATTCGATTCGTTAGTACTTATAAAACTGGAATTCTTAAATGTATGGTGCCATGCCCACAATTTTTAATATTTAATGCTAACGCAATATTTATTAAGGCCATTAGTTCGACAATTAATGAAAAAAAAATATGATGACAAAAATGAGAGTTGAGATTAATATTGTTTTCTTCACATAATAATAAAATAGAATTTTGGCAATGATAGATTAGACAGCCAAACAATTTTTTGTTGACATGCTAGTGTCCGGGTGGGCTCTATTGTTATGGGGGAGGTTCCGTTGACTGTCGGGTTAATTTAGAGTGAGCCTACTTGAAGCTATGTAGGGCAAAGGGGGCCACGACAACATTAACAAGGCAACTACGTCTGACGCTAATGAGGTATCATTTATTGGGTCTTCAGGTCAGTGTTGGGCAATACCTCTTTGGGAGCAGCATGTCCATTAGTTTCTGTCTCGGGCTCCATGGCAACTTCCTGGACAGGTGCCCCCCGTTACAACATATCGTCGCTAGGTTAAATCGGCCGACTCACAGGACACCCACGTCCGATCTCGCACATTTGGACTACGTTATTGATTTATTTTGTTGTGCGATGCCGGACGTCAATTTCAAACACTGGCAGTAATGACAGATAATGCAACGCTAGCACCATCTAACGCCCAATAGCCCAAGGGAAAGTGTTATTCCGGTTGCCTATGTAACGTATACAGAAAGGCCACGAAATTCGAATATCTTTCTTTCTTTCTTAATCGTTAGCCTCCTTTAAGAAAAAAAGATATTCAAATTTCGTGAGCTTTCTATAAATAGAAACTATTTTGAAATTTGACTATACGTATGTTAAAATAGTGCAATATAAAATACTGACAATTTTAGCAATATACATATTTGTTCGTGTTATTATTATAAAATGCGCAGTTACCCTGTATATATTAGTTATTTATGTTATAAAGCTGGGAAGTTACGTATTACAGTACGAAGGAGAAGTTTACGGACGAGCTGCAGAAGAAGGCGAGTCCGGAATTTCAAAAAAATACGTAAGTGGCCCAATTTGCCGTAGGAGAGTAGTAAATCAATCCGTAATATTTTAAACAATCATAAAAAGTGTGCAATAAACTGTCGTCAAACTGTTCTGCTTGAAACATTATAAAGTAAAAAATCACCAATGTTGTTTAGCAACTCTTCCCGGACTAGTGCAGTAATATTTATTTTGCCGGCCGCAAAATGCGACCGTAAACATGTCTGTTACGACACAGTATGAAATAAAATATAGTTTATCATACAACTTTCATAATCAAATATTATAAATCTACAGTGCAATGAAAATAGGAATCTCTCAGTGAGAAACTAATATTATATCAACATAAACATTTATTACTCAAAGTTCAAATTTGGCGGAGTACTTTTCATAAGCAAAAATAAGTGCAACAGATCCTTCTGATTAGATGTGCCTGGGGTTTGTGAGCTCTTCATTACCCTCAGTTCCATTATGTAGGTGGGATGCTTCTAAGATGTTACGAAAAGCGTTCGTAATTCTTTATTAGTCTAGATGTGGAATGTGAGGCAGTTGATTAAAGTTCAAATTTGTAAAGGAGGCATGTCACGCAACTTATGTTGCCTGAAGGGCTTCTCGCGAACTAATATGTTGTTTCATTAGTTGCCAAACAGCTAGATTTGTAGCTGCGAGATATACTTTTAATTAAAATCAGTTTAATACATTTACAGACAGTAAATCGTGTCTCGTATAAAATAATCAATTATTTGATTAAAATTCAAATAGGTATTAGTTTTCTTTTGGAATAAAATAATTGAATGTTATATATTTTATTCAAATAATTATATCCGATTAGATACATTATTTAAAATAACTGATTATTTAGAAGAAAATAAAGGCGTATAATACATGATTCTCATAATCCATTATTATAATGCTAATGAAATAACCAATATTTTTATACTATTCAAATATACGTTTGACTTTCGAATAAAATATTTCCTTATTTCAATATTAGAAAATAAACGATTGTTTAATCGTATAAAGAAATCGAACATTATTGTTCCATTAAAAAATAAAATGTTATATAGTTTATTTGAATATAAATCATTTAAAATAATGGATTATTAATCGAAAACTATATACGATTAAAATAATCGATTATTATATACGATTAAAATAATCGATTATTATATACGATTAAAATAATGGATTCTTATAATCATGTATTATACGCCTTTATTTTCTCAATCGTCAATCAAGAAATGTATAACAGATTTATTGTTCAATGGTTCATTGAATCATTCTAAAAAATCGATCATTTGTTAGTTTAATCATTGACTAATAAATCTATAAGAGATAGATCATAAGATTTGTAAATCAACGGTTAATTTTTGTTTAAATATTTGGTAAGTCCTGACAGAATCTAGACCAAAGATTGCTGTGGATTGCATTTGTTGATAATTGAAGGAGTCTATTGATAAAAAGTTGAACCAGTATTAACAGTAACAAAAACAGAAAGATTCTCTATAATGCAAATTAATATTTAGATTATTGATGAATGATAAAATCACTTTAAATCATTTATAGACACTAAATCGCGTCTCGTATAAAATAATCAATCATTTCACTAAAATTCAAATATTTTTTTCTGAATAAAATAATTGAATGTTATATATTTTATTCAAATATTTATATCCGTTTAATTAAATCATTTAAAATAATTGATTATTTAGAGGAAAATAATGGAGTATAATACATGATTATAATAATCCATTATTATAATGCGAATGAAATAACCAATCTTTTTATACTATCTAAATATTCGTTTCGCTTTCGAATAAAATATTTCATTATTTCAATATTAGAAAATAAACGATTATTTAATCGTATAAAGCAATCGATCATTATTGTTCCAATAAAAAAATAAAATGTTATATAGTTTATTTGAATATAAATCGTTTAAAATAATCGATTATTAATCGAAAATTATATCCGATTAATATAATCGATTATTATATACGATTAAAATAATGGATTATTATAATTCTATCATTCGCATATTAATCAGTCAATAGGTGAGTTTAGCAAACGGAACTGTTGAGAATCAGCACTCAACCTGATATTTTAATCATGATATCCGATTAGTTAAATCATTTAAAATAACCGATTATTTAGAAGAAAATATAGGTGTACATACATGATTATAATAATTCATTGTTTAATGCGAATGAAATCATCAATATTTTTATACTATTCAAATATTCGTTTCGCTTTCGAATAAAATTTTTCATTATTTCTATCTTAAAAAATAAACGATTGTTTAATCGTATAAAACAATCTGTCGTTATTATTCCAATAACATAATACTGTTATATAGTTTATTTGAATATAAATAATCGATTATTAATCGAACATTATATACGATTAAAATAATCGATTATTATCTACGATTAAAATAATGGATTATTATAATTCTATCATTAGCATATTAATCAGTCAATCAGTTAAGGCCCATACTTATAATTTTAAACTTATGCTACACTGTTTTTGATGTTTGTTTTGCATCTTAAAATTTCTTTACTTTTGCGACAACTTTTGTTAGATAAGCTTGCAAACATATTGCGATGGGAGAACAAATAGTATGTGTGATACTTTTATTTTTGCGACAACTTTTGTTAGATAAGCCTGCAAACATATTGCGATGGCAGAACAAATATTATGTGTGAATGTACATGAAGTGCCTTCGCGGCCTCTTCGGCTTGATGTCCTCGGCTTACGCCTCGGACATCAATTACCGCATCGGCCGGAGTGATGTATTTCCGTACTAACAGTATTTCCTGTACTAACCACACATAAATAATTCCTGTATATTTTTGAGACAAAATTTAACTCCTAATGCCATGGGCGATAATCGTACTCGTACTTGTTAGATAAGCTTGCAAACATATTGCGATGGGAGAAAAAATAGTATGTGTGATATGTACATGAAGTGCCTTCCCGGCCTCTTCGGCTTGCTGTCCTCGGTTGACGCCTCGGACATCAAGTGTGATAGGTACATGAAGTGCCTTCCCGGCCTTTTCGACTTGCTATCCTCGGCTGACGCCTCGGACATCAATTACCGCATCGGCCGGAAAACATCACTTCCTGTACTAACCACACATAAATTATTCCTGTATATTTTTTGAGGCGAAATTTAACTAATGCCATGGGCGATAATCGTACTCGTAACGTCATACTCTTTATTTATTTATTTATTACTTTGCCTTTCTACCTACGCCATACTCTTTAACTATCCCAATAGATTAAAAATCAGAACCTAAACTCAATACACCATGTAAACTTATTACTACAACGTGGCAATAAATGTCATAAGCTGGCCAGCAACAAGTTTCCCCATCTGACAGAACGCATCGCAAATCGCCACCATCATAAATTCAATGAGGCACGAGAGAAGCAAAAAAAGAATCTACTGATGTGTTTATTGCAGCGTGCAAATATAATCGACGCCGCATTTTGCCCTCGGCTCTCATTTGCTCGACTCAAAATAGTTGAATTAGTTGCTGAACGCGGAGAAAATCCTACATACGTTTAAAAAAAAGAAAACCTAATGGCGCATCATCATTTTCCCAGGTTGCGATTCGTTTTCGCAATCACACAGAGGTCTAAAAATAAAAATTTATGCACATCGCTGTTTACATTGCATGCACGTATTTATAAACACGTATTTGAAATATCGATGTTGGATGCTGCGATTTTATTTTGCGCGCATATTCGGATGTTGATTTAAGGAACATTGATACTGATTTTCCGCAGATAATTTTAATTAAACTTTCAATCTTTGTTTGCGGAGAAGGTGTTTCAATTTTCGTTAATTGTGAACTTCCTTACTTGTAAAAGTTTCTGATTGAAATTTCGCGTTATGCTTTTTTAATTGTAAATTTAAGATTTAATTTTTCAATTTCAGTGCTTAAATTGTTTTTAGTAGTAGTAACAATATTTTTATTGGCTATGGACCTGCGTTCTTTCAGCCTTGTTGTTTTTAATAATAATCTTAATAATAATTTTTATTAATAATAATCAACCATTTAATGTATGTCACCTTTTCTTTATTTATTTGGGTTTCTCGGGCTGTACAAACTATGAATTGCTCAACTGTTTTAAATATTAATGACCTGTGTAAAACTATTTTTGTTGAAGCATCAATAAAGCATAATTATTATTATTATTATTATTATTATTATTATTATTATTATTATTATTATTATTATTAATACTAGATATTTGATCATTTATTGGCAACAATCATAGATATGTGATCGCAAATTGCGAAGCACGTAGACAAATATTATGGCGATTACTGCACTAACGCATTCATCATTGAGATTATTGCATTAAAACCGTTGAGTTTATTGGCAGCCAATAAATGAGTTCTTGTCATTTCACGCATTCATTAATTATTATTATTATTTCAAACGTGTTTGGGAAATAAATATGTTATAAATAAAATTATTATTAGATCACCATTCAAAGGTAAGGCATTGAATTATTTGTTATTAATGTTATGACTCCAGGAAGTATTTTATATGTGTATTCTGACTTTAGCATTTAAACTTTTATTAAAGTAAATATTTTCATTATTTTTTTAAATTTAAATATTTTGCATTTAAAATAGAATTTCTCTTAAAGATGAAAAAGTACAAAATAAAGAAAATAATAATAATAAAATTACTAATATAAATAAATTACAGTAAAAAAATTAAGTTTTCACGTCAGGATAATGGCTTGGCGCGGACAATAAGACAGTCTTATAAATTTTTGATGACTTATGTTTATTTGACAGAGGTTCACTCCTTGGTTTTTGAACAATAAATGATAATTATTAAAAAACGCGATACATTATACATATAGATGCTTATTCTCACGTGTTTTTTTATGGAAAGTAAAAACTGATTAGAATGTAGTTTATTAGTTTTGGAGTTTGTTAATTACACGTACTTTGCCTTAATCTAAATTACAATCTTAATATAAAAATAAATCTAGTTGTGGTACATAATATTAACTTATTATTAATATTATCAATAATTCCCCATTCTAAAAGCATATAAATTTTATTAGAGTGATTGGAAATCTTTGTTGTATATAAATAAGTTATTGTTTATTTAACTATTTTATTATAGTTATTGCAAATGTTTGTTGTATATAAATAAGTTATTGTTTATTTAACTATTTCATTATTGTGATTGGAAATGATTGTTGTATATAAATAAGTTATTGTTCATTTAACTTTTTGATTTTGACTTATTTATTTAACGACTGCTATGGCTAATTACTGTCGTCAAGATGTTGTTATCAAAAATATCAATAAATCCCCAGTTAAATCTATTAAAATAAAAATCACTGTAAGTTATCCATATAATCATAGTTTTCAGACTCGCTGAAATCAATGCTGAAACCCACGAATGTCTGACGACGTGCAAAGTTTATGAAGAACAACTTCTTTGAAGTGTACGGATGGATTTGAGCACGTCGTGTTTGCCGCAAGTATGACGCACAAATCGCACAGGACAAGTGAAAATTTTGTACGAAATGCTTGCGTGCATCTCAGAGAAGATTCAGTGTCAACCACATCGAAAGTCATGAATTGAGACTGTAGCCAGGACAAAATTTATTAAAATAGTGGGAAGAAATAATTACGAAATGAGTAATAATACTGATAAATAAACATGATACTTTGCTATGTGATTTTGGAAAGGTTTAACAAAAATTTAAGACATCAACACAGAGAGTATTATTGGTAATAGTATTTTTATAGTGAGTATTTACATATTAGTCCTGAAATGGCTATAAATTGCTATTCCAACGTATCTGTAATACCAGTAGAGTGTTCATGACTGTATTATCCATGGGGGTTTTGGCAATGCATTAGACTGCTGAGCCATTTAATCTTACTTTATTATATTTTATTTGATGTATGTATGTACTAACGAACTGACCTGACTTATGTAAAAAAAATCTGTTCTAAACATCAATAAAGCATTATTATTATTATTATTATTATTATTATTATTATTATTATTATTATTAGAGTCAAGTGAGGTTAGGTTAGGTTAGGTTATGTATTGGAATAAGTTTTAATTTTGTTTTTACTTTTCCAGTTAGAAATTTTGTAAAATCTAGCGATGGGTTTATTTTAACATTTTCCAATGTTAAGCTGCTTCTAGAGTAATTATCATAGATTACTCGCATAAAACTTGACCGTATTCTGTACCACATTTATTGAAAAAAAAACCTAACTTAACGTTAGGATACCAAATTTAACAAATAAGTATCATTTATTTTTACAGTTTGCAATTGCCTCCAGAGTAATTATCATATATTATTTACATAAAATTTGATAGTTTTCGGTACCATATTTATTGCAAAAAATACATATTAAACTAACCTAACGCTGGGATTAAAAACTTAAAAAAGTATTAAATGGATTTGAGTGGGATGAGTTTATTTTAACATTTTCCAATTGCTTCTAAAGCAATTATCATAGATTACTCACATAAAACTTGAGCGTATTCTGCACCACATTTATTGAAAAAAATATATATCAAAGTACCCTAACACTGGGATTCCAAATAAAAAAAAAAGTATTACTTGGATATGAGTAGGTAAGTATTAAATTTTAAGACTTTCAGTTGCAAATTGTGGAAAACCTGCCTATGGGATAGGTTTGCTGTTCTACATTGCATTGTAGAGTGAAGAACAGATCATATAATTTAAGTATACTTCGTTCATCATTCATTTCAAAATGATTAAATTTGTAATAGTTCCATTTATTGATTGCTCTTATGGTTTTCTAACCACAGCTGTTTTAAAATTAGGATTTTGAGTTATACCTTGTAATTTATTTTTATGCGTTAAAACGCATTAGTGCCAACGCATGTGTTGTACAAATTCTCATAATTTGTAATATTTATTGCTCATTGCATGTATTTCATTGCAATTCTTCCTTAAATGCAATTGAATACATTTAATTAATCTATTAAATTACATGAACACGCACATTACATGAATTCTTATAATTGAAGTAATAATTGAGTCTTGTAAACTTTTGGCTTGTGATTTAATTTACGTTATGGTTGATTTTTGAAATCAAAACTTCATTTGGATCGTTTATGGGTAATGTGTCTGTTAGTAATTTATGTTAGCGAGTGAAACACAAATACTAATACTAAATAATACAGTGTCC
This sequence comes from Othius punctulatus, assembly GCA_951805005.1. Classification (NCBI taxonomy): domain Eukaryota; kingdom Metazoa; phylum Arthropoda; class Insecta; order Coleoptera; family Staphylinidae; genus Othius; species Othius punctulatus. The sequence continues at coordinate 22,762,879 of OX638143.1, forward strand.
AAGATAAGTATCAACAGCATGGGGATCTTGGAAACCGTAAAAGTTACAAAGGCGTTTAAATTACAAAAAAGGTGCAATTTAGTGGTCAGTAATATTCTTTTGAGAAAACCAGAAGTTTCCGCTTATTTCCGGAGATATTCGACAAAATTCGAAATCTTGCGATTTCGTTTTTATTTTTTTCTGAAGTTATTTGAAATGGTATAAGAAAACCAAAGGCACTTTCTCATTGCCACATTTTTAGCTCTACAAGATAGCGTTTACAAATCTTCAGCACAACGTTTCGTTTCGAAGAAACCATCATCAACTTTATTTTTTTATATGGCCTGTAAAAAATGTACACCCTATATTAGATAGCATTTCCTATTAACAACTTAACTATTTATATCACAGTATGTTTTCAAATGTTTTTATTCAGGAAAAGGCTTGAAAATACATTTTAATGAAAAAAAAAGTTATTTTTTATTGAAGTCATTTTATATTTTGATTATTATTAATAATCCTAATTCCGTGATAACAATTAATTATTATAAGAAATAATTGAAATACAGCGAACCAATACAACCAACCACTGATCATGAAACAATAACCAATTGTGTCAATTAACCGCCCCTCAGACTGTAATTTACTTTCGCCTCTTCACAGCCCTGTGTTCAATTGTATTCATCAATGAACAATTCTTTATAGTATAAATCAATATTTGTTTTTAATTGATAATTTTAATTCGACGAATTAAATGTTGTCAAATCAGACTTGTTATTTAACTTTTCATTTGCTCTTCTAGTACCCTATCTCCCTAATATCTACTTGTCATTTAACTTTTCATTTGCTCTTCTAGTTCACCCTATTTCAATAATATCATTTAATAACCATTTCCCTTCAATCTTAATTTGTATCATTTATATTTCATATAAAATACATATAAACGAATCGTGTTTTCTTAAATTATGTAATTATATTATTCGTTTTAAATCATTGAGTTTATATTTAAACAATTTATTTTTTCCAATTCGCATTATTAAAATGCTCATTATGTATATTGAATCTCATCGTTAAAACTACACTTAATCGTATGGGTGAATAAAATGTTTACATTTTCACTTTATTCACTATTACCATTGACAACGTGAATAAAAAAAAATAGGCAAATTCGCACTATGACAATGTGACACTTCACGCAAATTCTTCAATTCTGATAACGAATTGCAAAAAATCTTGTATGATACACGTGAATAAAGCAATTTTATTCACTTATACCATAAATAGATTTTGAAATATTATTGTTTACAATTGCTTCTTTATCATCACAATAATCCAAAATAACATATGATATGGCGAGTCAGCGTACCACTCATATGTCATTTTCTAGGTAATGCCTAACCAATTTTACTCAAAATAAAACATGATAAGCCGCGAAAAACTCACTAGCAAAATCAAGATTTATTTTGTAGTAACACTAACCATTCTTGGTTGATTGAATTGATTAAATATTGTTGTTAATTAATTTATTATAGCTACAACATTCGATGCCCATAATTTTATTGCATACCAAAATAATCTACTCGGATGTTGGTTTATTCAAATTTGGGCAGCAACTAGTCCGATATAAACTAAATTCAAGTTTTATATACCATTCCCTCCTTTTTATACTTCATATATTCCTAGTATAGGGACTTCTCCTAACTATTTGGTTCTCGTATGTTTATAATGTTTGTGGTGTTTTTTGTTGTATGAGCCGTTAAAAACCAGAAAACCATGTATATTTCTGGACTTATCAGAATTTTAAATAAATGGGCTTACACCACTCCGGTTTTCAACGGCTCATATGTCAATGTACTTATTATTACTTCGGACGCACTGTACTGGTGAGACCCACCAAGTCGAAACTGGTCTGCGGAGGTAGTGACCAAAATGCACACCATATTTTTATTATTATTATTTAGCAATTTCATATACACATTTATTAATCCAATAATATGCTAGCTGTTTAAATTTATTACTTAGGTGATATAATGACTATTACTCTTTTCTTTTCTAGTTTCCTAGCTAGTTTCTTAACTATTATATAATGCTATAGCGCCAGTTCAGTAAGTAATCTGCAATGCAATTACTAATTAGAATCCAACACTTACATCACAGCGAGCCGCACGTACCCACTGAAAACGCCACGATTTGCATTGAATTTCCGTTATGCACATTTTACAGAGTGCACGCCTCGATTCCAACGCAAATTAGCCACGTAATAAAAGAGTTCCCCGGCCTCTGGAACTCTATTTTTCTCAAAGAGCACCGACACAATACAATCCGGCGCACCTGGCGAGGAAGTTAACGAGCCTTGGCTGTGAGTCACGTGTTGGAAAACATGCCGGAAAACCAGCGTTCCGTCTGGAAAAATCGCGTGCGGATTCAGAAGAGTGCAGAAAAGCCCGGCGCATCCACCATTTATCCACCACAAGGACGCGATTTTATTACAAGCGACTTAGACTAGCTGCGAATGACTATAAGGAGGTGATTTTATTTCAAGCGACTTGTCGACAAGCGAATTTTCGTTGTTTACAAATTGAACATTACTGTTGCTGGAATCGATTGCGTTGGTACAAATTAAAAGTCGGAGCCTAGACTCATTATGCCACAAAAGTTTTGTATGTAATTTTATTGCCCCCTGTCTTGTGGGACAGGAGATAATTTTAGTCGATGCGGGAACGACCGACGCAGGCAGCTTCTAATTAAGCTCATCGTATTAATTACATCCCTATGAGCACGCCGCGGTGATGACGCCAGCTACACGCTATTTTTGCGACGGTCTGGGCAAAACCGGGTGCAGTAGGTGTGCAGGTGTCCCGAAAAATAAAACGTAGACGGACATGCTAGTGACGTCCATTACACTTCTCCCCGCCGATTCAATGCAACTGACATCTCAATATATATTACGAATAACTTATGTCTATAAATTATCGACTAGACTGCAGTGATTATGTAACAGTGCTGAATATTGTTCCGCGAAAATTAATAATCACAGGCTCAAGTGACTTAAACATTATAATGTGGAAGTTATAAATACACGAAGATGTGGTTATTTTGTTCCGAAACATCGAACATTAGCATTTGAGAAAAGAGCGCAATATTCTTAAATAAATATTTTCAATTATCTGCCACAACATATCAAAACCTGTTAGAGGGCAGTGAAAAATAAAGTAGCGAAGTCACTTTACACATTTGAGATTCTTAATTCTTATAATATCTCCTATCATTTCTATAATGCTAGTTTATAATATAAATTATTCAACTGTGGTTGTATTATTCGATTATTCTTCTACATATTTCTTTACACACAGTGTATGTTAGTGAAATAAAATTTAAAACAATTCGAAATAAACGATTATATTTATACAGTGTCAATTTCAAAAAGTTGCCATCGACTTTTTTCATAGAACACATGCCTATTTTTAAAATTACTAAAAACCGTTTGGGAGGTTTGAAGGGGGAACCAAAATGGCGTAGGTAGTGTCAACCCCCTACCCACCCTTTAAGCCACAGCCACCTCCATTTAAACAAAAAATTGCACCTCTCTACTTGTGCTACATCGTTGGAAATCCCTTGAAGAATGCTTCCCAGTCATTATTAATACAATACAATTTGGTAAACTAGTTTCGGAATTAAGTGCAAATAAAGTGCAAAAGTGTTCAATTTATTAAGTTCAAATAACATGTTAAACTAAATGTTGGAAATGGTTTCCATTGTTTTATAAACAAATTATAGCCTCCTTTCACTCGGTACATCTGATAGGTAATGGAATCAATCTGGACAAAAGTAGGTAATTTTAGGTAGAAGCAACGAGACCCGGTGGAACTTGTTTGTTATAGCAAAAGTAAGAAAACCCTGAGTTTTTGGAAAAAAATATTCCCTGATACCCCCTTTTTGGCCAAAATGAGGTAAACTGACCCCTTTTGGAGGTTGTTTTTATGTTTAAATTTTTTCGAGTACTTATATCAGTAGCTAAGGTACAAAAATAGTACCCTTTTATTGTCAATGTTTAAAGTATCACCAGTTAAAATTTTGCGGGGTTATGTTCACCTCCCCCTCCTGTAATATACGTATATATACGTTATTTTTGAAAAAAAAATAATTGCCACTAATTTGGCCAAATCTCAATCTAATTGGACACAAAAGTGGGTGTAGGTAGCCCATATTGCTCAAAAATAACTAAATAAATTTTAGCTAAAAATATCTAATACTTTTGCAAAAAATTGCAATTTTAGTCAAATTCGCAGAAATTTTCAAACTACGTCGAAATTGCTATCGAAATAGTCGTATCGATATTTTCTTTGCAGCAAACTGTAGGTAATTTTATTTACCTTTCTTCATCTCATGACAGCAATATAGCTTTTCTCAGACATTCGGTTCATTTTTAGCCATTTACGGTATACAGGGTGTCCAAGATAAGGATCAACAGCATGAGATCTCGAAAATCGTAAAAGTTACAAAGGCGGTTAAATTACAAAAAGTTGTGCAATTTAGTGGTCAGTAATATTCTGTTGAGAAAACCAGAAATTTTCGCTTACTTCCGGAGATATTCGACAAAATCCGAAATCTTGCGATTCCGTTTTTATTTTTTTCTGAAGTTATTTGAAAAGCTGAAAACCAAAGGCACTTTCTCATTGCCACATTTTTAGCTCTACAAGACAGCGTTTACAAATTTTCAGTACAACCTTTTGTTTCGGAGAAACCATCATCAACTATATATTTTTATATGGCCCGTAAAAAATGTACACCCTGTATTCAATAGCATTTTCTATTACTAATTCAATTATTAATATCACAGTATGGTTTCTCATGTTTTTATTCAGAAAAAGGATTGTTAATACATTTTGTACATTTTCTTGTAGTAGGCGTTGAAATGATGACGACAAAGAAAAAAAAATCATCTAATTTTAGCCCAGAATAGGTACCAAAATAGCAACTTAAAATAATTTAGCAAGAATAGTTGTTAAACATTACATTATAGATATTTAGAACCACACTCATTATTTTTTTACTGTGATATGATAATTGTTCTGTTCATTTAATGGCGACGAAGACAAAAATTATTACATAATTTTTACCCGGACTATGTACTAAAATAGTAACAAAAAATAATTTAACAAGAATAGTTGTTAAACATTGAAACATTATACTTATTTAGAACCACACTTATTATTTTTTTAATGTGGTATGAGAATTGTCTGCTCATTTAATGGCGATGAAGACAACAATTATTACCTAATTATAACCCAGAATAGACACCAAAATAGTAACTAAAAACAATTTAGCAAAAATAGTTCTTAAACTTGAAACATTATAGTTACTGAGAACCACACTTATTATTTGTTTACTATGGTATGAGAATTGTTCTGTTCATTTAATTACTTTAAAATCTTAAAATTAGGTGATCAATTTTGTCTTCGTCGCTCATTTTACCACCTACTACACCAAAATGTTCAAAATGTATTAACAAGCTTTTTTTTCTGAATAAAAACATAAGAAACTATACTGTGATATAAATCGTTGAATTTGTAATAGCTATTTAATACAGGGTGTACTTTATTTACGGGTCATATAAAAATATAAAGTTGATGATGGTTTCTCCGAAACGAAACGTTGAACTGCAAATTTATAAACGCTGTCTTGTAATGACAAAGTGCCTTTTGCTTTTTATACCTTTTCAAATAAAATAATCGGTTAGAGCTTGTGCAATATTAACATTTAAAGAAAAATAACAAATTATCCTTTTTCTCAACGACATTTATTTCGCTAAATGTACATTTCAACCACTACGTGGTCATCTTCAGTAGGTATTTGTACTGAGGAGAAAACAAGACAAAACACATGATATAACCTTCTTCCAACAATACATATTTAAATGCTAAGCAATACATAGAATTAACTTCCAGAGAAAGATTAGAATCAATTGTACAATTCTGAATACATTTCGGTTCAGGAGCCTCCATTAGGTTGAAGTAGTTTTTAATTTGTATTTCTTAGGATTTAAATATGTATTGCTTAGGATTTAAATATAAAGAAAGTTATATGATGTGTTTTGTCTTGTTTTATCCTCAGTACAAATATCTACTGAAGATGACCATGTAGTGGTTGAAATGTAAATTTTAGCGAAATAAATGTCGTTGTGAAAAAGGATAATTTGTTATTTTTCTTTAACTTTTCAAATAAGTTTAGAAAAACATAAAAACGATATCACAAAATTTCTGATCGAATACCTCCGGAAGTAAGGCGAATTTTCTGGTTTTCTCAACAGAATATTGCTGACCACTAAATTGCGCAACTTTTATGTAATTTAAAGGCCTTTGTAACTTTTACGGTTTCTGAGATTTCCATGCTGTCGATCCTTATCTTAACATGTACAGGTTTTTTTTGCGTTTTGTGACGATAATTTACCAATATCTCGTAAAATATCGATTTTACGCGAAAAAAATTATAATGAGTAAGTTAAGTAAGTAAATTAAGTTCTTGGCAATTTGACTCCCGACAAAAAAAAAACAACATACAGAATTTTTGGCGGTAATTGATTTTTATCCGAAAAAAACGTATATCCAAGATAAGTATCAACAGCATGGAGATTTCGGAAACCGTAAAAGTAACAAAGGCGGTCAAATTACAAAAACGTTGCTCAATTTAGTGGTCAGTAATATTCTGTTGAGAAAATCAGAAAATTCCGCTTATTTCCGGAGATATTTAATAAAATCCGAAATTTTGCGATATCGTTTTTATGTTTTTCTAAAATTATTTGAAAATGTATAAAAAAAAACAAAAGGCACTTCCTAATTGCCACTTTTTTAGCTCTACAAGATAGCGTTTATAAATTTTCGGTACAACGTTTCGTTTCCAAGAAACCATTATCAACTTTATATTTTCAAAATTTCCCAACCTCGCCTAAAATTTACCCAGATTGACTCCACTAAGTAGCTTAATTGCTACGAATTGAACAAAGGTATACATTTTATTTGCAAGAATTAGGTCAATTTTATAGTATTGTATTATTTAAATTAAATTGCTACTGATAATAAAACTGATGGGGCGTAAAAATTCTATGTAATAGGTGTATGTACACAAGTGCAAACAATTCTGTAGTCGAAAGTATCACCGGACACGCCAGCGTTACGATAACCTTGCCAACATTTATCAAAGCGCAGTTTCACACCCTTGCGTTATTATCTAACTCACTAAAAATGACAAACCCTGCGCCCCAAAACTCCAGAACTTTCGCCAACTTTCGCCAGCCTGATTTATGTTCGCGGAACGACGGGCGCCCCCGCCCGCCCACGCACCCAGCCGCCCCTTCGGCGTTTTTAACGTGAACATTAATTACCCCCCATCCCGGACAATAAATCATCGGCCAGTGCAAACACCGGCGGACAGAGTGTTATGGATCGCTTTAGAGCCGCCGGGCGGCGGTGAAGAGGTCCAACAAGTGGGCGTCGGTCGGCCCCATTAAGGGCGCACAATGTCGCGGGTTAATTAGGAGCGGACAATGGGGCCGTTAAAAACTGCGCAAATTGTTGCACTTTTACAGGGTGGGCGCGCGAGGCGTTTAATGAAACGCGTTAACGGAGCGGAGCTTTCCCATTAAATTTTCTAATGAAAGAGAGAGATTATCTTCGGTTTTTCGGCCCCCGCAGAGTCGGCGGGGAGGACAATGCGATATCGCTGGTGGGGCGCACCTGATAAACGAGATGATAATAAAAAGCAATCTCCCCCCATTATCGATCTGTTATTGGTGCATTACGGACGCGGTGCGTTTTTGCGGCTTCGGGGCACATTCTGTTATCGCTATTAAGTGTTCCTCAGGTACGTAAACACACAACAACAGGGTCTTTTTCTTGGCCACCGGGGGAAAAAAGTGTACGCATATAGACGCAAGTGCACCCCCTCACACTCAACGTCCTCATTGCTGGTTTAAATTGACCCAGATACGAAAATGTTTTCCAAAGAGGGATTTCTTCGCAATGTAAAAATATTGGCTTCCAACAAAGGCTAATAATAGTTATTTACGTATTAAGGGCGTAAAAGACTCGTTTGTGGCCCGAAGCATTATTTTCAGCCCGAGGCTTCAGCCGAGGCGATAATGTCTTTCTTTTCGTGCAATGGAATCAATGTACATTTTTGACAACTACATCTCATGCGTCAATTTTACAAATAAATTGTTTGTTTTGTACAAACTTGAATCGTCTTTAGTTACTATTGATTGGAATCTAGGGATATTTACTGATTTGCCAACATAGACCAACAGGTGGTGGGCATTTGAAATGTGAACAGCTTATAGGCTCTGCAATAAATTTTCTCTAAAATTGGTTATGGTCACTTTGGCACCCCTTGAATTCTGAGCTACTAGAAGAATGATAATTAAAAAAATTTTCTACTCCTACACTTTTATTGATATATTAAACATTCTCTGCCTGTACCAAAATAATAGTCATTTAGATACAAATTTTTCAGTACGATACAAGTTTATCTAAAAAGCCTGACAATGACAGATATAAAATTAATTCGTTTTGACAGCTGTACACGGGGAATGGGCGATTCGTATTCTTAATAAATTGTTGCTTTTTTAAATAAAATCATTAAACATATCGAATACAATCGAAACACAAATAAGGTCAGCAGCTTTTCCGAAAACGTCTTACTTGTTTATTTTAATGAATTATCAAAAAAATTGAAATCTACAACTTTATGGACACAATATTCAATTTTGAAATCTACGTTGGGTATTAAACATATGTTACCAAATATCCGAAATAACATGCATATCATTTGTCGTAGAAAAAATAGTGTATGCAACTCGCATTTAATAATTATTAAATGCTCGTTGCATAATATACTATTTTTTAGGTAGCTTTCATAGTTGGCTTTGACATTTTTAAAAAGGATTTTTTTTTCTCTTTATAACGATATAAGGTTTGTTATACTTACTTTCATAAATAAATGAGATGCAAAAATTTTCGTTGTGTAATTTGAATAGAATTTAGTACAATTAGAATTTAAAAAAATAAAAGAATTATAGTAGTACGAGGGAAAAAAGTTTTCCATGGCAAACTCTGTTTTCGCTACTCTCAATAATACGAATGGTCCTGTATAGTGTTTATTTGTCAAAGTAAGTAATTATTTTCATAAAGTTAATTTTCGAATATGGCATTTATTTATCAAAGTAAGTATAGCAAACCTTGTATACTTATAAAGAGAAAAATTTGCCCCTTTTAAAAATGTTAACTGTGACTGCCATTAAAAAAATAAAGTTAAACGTTGGTCTTTTTTCAAAATACAAAAGCATATCTTGCATAAGCCTTTAAAATGACAATCAATTATTTCCTCATTTAACAGAATCTCTATGTTTTATGGTTTCCCAATGGTTAAAATGAAAAAAAAAACTCACCTTGTTTATGAATTAAATGAAGTTTATGAATTTATGAATTAATCAATATTCCACAAAGTAACGGCTACCAGTATACAGTTCACCCTGTTTAGTTATTATAAGGGTTGTAATTGTATTTGGTGGTTGTTTGGGATAAACTCAAAACCACCACTATGAAGTGCATGCTTATTCTCAACGTATTATTTTACTCTAATTTTATGGAGAAACACAAATAAGGTCAGCAGCTTTTCCGAAAACGTCTTACTTGTTTATTTTACTGTATTATCAAAAGAATTGAAATCTCCAACTTTATGGACAAAATATTCAATTTTGAATATTGTATAAAATTTACCACTTTTCATGCTTTGTCGTAGAAAAAAATAGTGTATGCAACTCGCATTTAATAGTTATTAAATGCTGTTGCATAATATACTAATACGGAATATTTGTTTAAAAAAATAATCTAAAAGTGTCACCTTAGTAATGCTGTTGCATAATATACTAATACGGAATATTTGTTTCAAAAAATATTCTAAAAATATCACCTCAGTATCAAATTATATCTTCTAATATCCTAAACGTCACTGATGCATGTGCTGATAAATACATGGTATTTCCTAAACATGGGCCAAACAAGAGTTTCATGAGTTATTCAAAGTATATTTTTTCATTTGGTGATGTGTGAAAATCCGCTTTGTTTCAAATATACAGGGTGATAAAATTGTTTGACAATAACAATATTATTAACTTATTTACCTTAAATTATTAAATAATAGTGTTATTGTCAATTGTTTTATCATCCTGTGTCTTTGAAAGAAAACGGTTTTCCACACATCACCAAATTACAAAATATTCTTAGAAAAACCCATGGAATAACCCCTTGCATTTTTAGCCCATGGTTAGGAAACACCCTGTATATAAATATTACACCGTGACATTTTTTAAACGTTTAAGGGAATAGTTATCTGACGGTTTCCAGATACCCAAAGTACCACAATATCGTGGGCGAACCAGAAAAAGCGACCAAGTCAAAATTTGACCAAAATTAGTTGAAATGATCAGGCACCATATAAATTCTTTGTATTTCTTGTATTTCTTGTATTTCTTTGTATTTTCTTTGTATTTATCAGGAAAAAGTGTATATAAAAATGTATTACAGTTCACTGGAATATTAATAAAAACTTTGCAAAAACAATAAAGATTGAAAACTACATATATCATGAAGTGTTCAATTTTCAAATACATTTATGTCGAAACTTTCATTTTCAACTACTTGTCAATAAATGTACCAATACTGACAATCAATACAATCAATGTATAATACTGCCATTTCAATGTATCTTAAAATATGTTTGAAGGGTTTTGCTTACCATACATGACTGCTGCTAAGCTTGGTTTATAACTATGAAATAGTAAATATAATCACAAATTGCATTCGTTAATTAATAACTGTTTCAATTTATCTGCATGTAATTTCTGTATCAATACAAGCGAATAATTAATTATAACCAAATGAACATGATTAACTGTAAACTAATAATAACAAACAGCAATTTCCTGTTATTCGATTAATTTGATATGGTTTTTCAAGGAAAATTATTTAAAATAGAAGTGCAACGACAATTTAAGTAAAATAAAAATATAACGATACAAATATCCTAGAAACCAATTTTATTAATAATATGTTGATATCGGAGCAGGATGATCCCAGATTTTATGCTGGGTTAGTTGTTCTGATTGTATGCATTTTTATAATTTACTTCACTAATATCTAACACAGTTTTTTTTATCATAGAAAAGTATTGAAATTGCAAAAAAAACATTTTTAGATTTTGCCATAAATACACATTTTATCACAAAAAAGTGTTTATGTTCAGTCATGCTCACATAAATCTAGTACAAGAAATTAGGTTACAATAGCAATTTTATATAGCAATGTCGAATTGTTTGTACTAGATTTATGTGAGCATGACTCCATGTGTCAAAAAAATAAGAAAATTTAATTATATTATACAAAGTATGAAGGAAATTGAAATAAATATGAGAAAGAGAGAAAAACCATAATTTGTCTATTGGCCCTCGTCCTTTCTGCCTGTATTTAAATATATTTTTTAATTAAACATCTTTGGATTTTGTCCACTCTCAAACTCAAAAACTGAAAAAATTGGACGAAATTTAATATTGACAGTTTCGTACACTTACTTAGGGATAATGATTTTTTCTTTGGACAGGAAGTTGAAGTGTACCCTTGTAGTTATTTTGTTTTTATGAATATTTTATAAAATATAATATATGTGCAAGATAAAGATAATTGAAGACTGAGCATTTTTTGTCTTAATTCTTCTCTAATAGTATTCTTCCATTCTCTAATAATTAGTATGATAAAGTTTGTGGTGGCAACATTTTTAAATTTAATTTCTCTAAATAATGATAGGTACGAATTGGAAAAATTACTAAAATTAAGGTCCCAATATAGCAAATGACTGAATCATATTTCTATAAAATAACGTGATATTCCATAAGGCATAATATTTTTCTCATAGAATTTCATGGAACTTCGCAATAGAGTTCAAATACAGAATATTTTATAAAATATAATATATGTGCAAGATAAAGATAATTGCAGACTGAGTACTTTTTGTCTTAATTCTTCTCTAATAGTATTCTTCTATTCTCTAATTATTAGTATGATAAAGTTTGTGGTGGCAACATTTTTAAATTTAATTTCTCTAAATAATGATAGGTACGAATTTGGAAAATTACTAAAATTAAGGTTCCAATATAGCAAAAAACTGAATCATATTTCTATAAAATAACGTGATATTCCATAAGGCATATTATTTTTCTCATAGAATTTCATGGAACTTCGTAATAGAGTTCAAATACATTAGAATATCATTGAAATTCCATAGAATTCTATAAAAATTCTGTTAAAAGGGCGACTTCAAGTTTGATTACTAATCTATACAACAGATGGCTCATGAAGTACTAGAATAATAAATTAATTCTTAGTGTCTGAAAACATCCGCCAGAGCAGATTTGGTTAATTCTGCATTTGCAAGGTAGGTCGCGCTGCTTCACGCAGAACGGTAACGATATACAGTCGATGTATTTCGTTAGTATTCGTTACATGGTTGCACGGTTACAGTGTTGTAGTTGTTACAGTGTTACAGTGTTGTAGTTTTTACAGTGTGTGAGAACGCTCGAGTAAAAATAAGTCAAACCACCCAAAAAGAGGCCAAATATCAGTATTACATTTTTGTTACATTTTTTCTTACGACAGTCCGTAAACTAAGTTTTTACGTACTGTTCACAGTTCCTAAAGTGATACTTTTTAGAACAAGCTTCTGATATTTTGAATAACATTCTGGACGCTTTGTTGCTTTGATTGTATGTTGATTGAAAATTTTCACAATCTCCACAAAACTTTTTGGTAGTCTTGAACCCCATTGAAACATATCATACATTTCCTGACAAAATTAAGGGACCCCTAGTAAAATATAAAATAAATTTAAAACTTGATAACGAAATTTAATGAAACAAATAAATATATAAATCCAAGTGTTTCCTCACAGTTTAGTTGACTTAAGAGCTATTAAAATTAACAAACTATACTTTTACTTACTTGTAGAAGTAGAAGAAACATAAAGCACGCTTTATTAATTAAAAAAGTTAAAAAGGTGAGTTAACAATTATAGCTTTTTGTTGATTTTTCGTTTCCTAGCAGAGAATGTCCTGATATTGTTAATTGTTTCATGGCATACTATTTGAATAGTGCTTAATAAACGTCAATTTATGAAATGTGCACAGTCTATTCAAAACAACTTGTAATTTGGAAAAGTTATTTAAAGTTTATTTGGTGGTCCCTTAATTTTATCCGGAAGTGTATTTTAATGAAAATGCTTTTTCTTTAATATTTATTTATATGCTGTGATCATTATTTCGATAATATGATTAAGTTTTCTGGAACTATAAAATTTTCCGGTGATCCATTAAGTTTATGATATTTACTATAATGTTCACAATTTCAAAACCTTCTCATTCTTTTGATATTTTGATTGTAAATATGTATTGAATCTATCTAAATATTCAGGTTTATTTATATTTACAATACCATTACAATTACAATTTGCTAAAAATAGTTGAAATATTTTTTAATTTAATATTGCCAAATATAAAAATAAACTGTTTCGATTTTAGTTTTTTTTCTTTAATTTTGATAATCATTTATTAACTGTGTCAGATTTTCGTGTGCGTTGTGCCCATTTTTGAAAATTTCGAGATTTTCAGAAATTAATCTGGTAGAGCTTTTATAGATTTTTTTAAAAACATTTAAACAATTAAATTCTCGCCAATTCTTGGTAAATTGACACATTTGTTAGTTTAAATAAGCTTCTGATATTTGGAATAACATTCTGGACGTTTTGTTGCTCTGATTGCATGTTTTGAAAATTTTCAATCTCTACAAAACTTTTTTTCAGTTTCTTCAACCCCATTGAAACTCATCATATTTAATAATTATTATTATAATAATAATAATAATAATAATTTATTAGTGCCAGTACAGAAATGTTTACACAGGTCAAAAAAATACACTTAAACACATACAAAATGTAAAATATGAAATATATAATATAATGCAAGGACTGATGCTAACAAACAGCAATATACAAATATCGAACCGTAAAAAACTAATGCTATGAATATAAAACTGCGTTAAGTAGCTGAAATAACGTATATAAATAGCAGCATACATTTGATTGAAAATTTTGAATATATATAATATATTCATATCATATATTATATATATATAATATATGATATGAATATATTATATATATATTATAATTATTTTTTGAATCAGTATTAAGAAATTAGGAACAACGTAATAACAACGTAACAACATACAAAGAATTTTAAAAAAAAATCTTGGCGGCTTTCATCAACTATCACCACTCCTGCTTGATATGAGTTATATGTCATCGTGTGTCATCGTGGGTAGTAAAACGGCAACATCGGCGTTTTTTCAGTGAATACACACGACGTCTTTTGTGGTGAAGTGGTGAACTAATGGCAATTATATATTTACAGCAATCTGTAAGTTTACTAGTTTGTCATCAGAAATAAGACATATTGAAAAAGATATTTTTTTGGGATTGATGTATAAGAAAATAATGCAGTTTTCAAGTAGGTTTCATATTCCCAGTTATTAAAAATATATTCCTTTAGTACCTAATACAATTTTTAAAACTATACTGTATGTCTACAGCAAGTATTTTAAGATGATCCACATTGCCAATTTCGAAATTAAATTCATAAAGACATTTATTTCATCAAATAAATTTATGTTAAAAACTACGTAATAATTAATTATTTAATATTCCCGTAACTAAATTCTTAATATGTTACCGAATTCCATGAACATCAATCCCAAACATTTACCTTATGGCGCCATCTATTGGTTGTTAACTATGTAGTCGCCCTTTTAAATTGTAATTAAATTTCAGATAATATCATGAAACATTTCATATATACTATTTTATAGAACTCATTCCTTTAACGTCCCAATGTTCAATTAAAAAAAACACAAGTCAACAATTTGCGAGTATTAGCTAGGCAAGCAAGTATACCATAAACCTGTAAAAAAATTGTCGATCTAGCTGTCATTTAAGATCATTCAAGTAAAGTCCAGTAATTTTTGTGAAATTATGTTTTCCAATTCGCATTATTAAAATGCTCATTATGTATATTGAATCTCATCGTTAAAACTACACTTTAATCGAAAATGGGTGAATAAAATGTTTTCATTTTCAGTTCATTCACTTCAACCATTGACAACGTGAATAAAATAAAAAAAATAGGTAATTTCGCACTATCCTTGAAATTTTCGTTGTCACCTGACAATGTGACACTTCACGCAAATTCTTCAATTCTGATAACGAATTGGAAAAAATCTTGTATGATACACGTGAATAAAACAATGTTATCCACTCGAAAACATGGTCGCGCATGGACTGAAAAAACTTCACGCACATTTCTTATGCTCTGACTTTTATAGTATAAATGTATTATTTGTATCTTTTATGCTGTTAAATACATTTCGTTAATGTAGTTTAGCATAATAATAGTTCAAACAACTTGACAATTCTATTTATTTTGATTACCCATCAAATAGTTATTCTGACGTTAACTTGGTTACTTGATAACATCCACGCATTGACCTGTGTTTTTTGTTTAATTGAACATAGGGACGTTGTTTTGACTATGTTCAGAGTTAAAAAAATGTCACGGTATACTTATTATAATATATTTATATTATATATTTATATACTTGCTGTGAATAGTTAATTGATATAATAATACTAAAAACATGATTATTTTCACTTGGTGGGTTACTTAAATAACTTATCTTTAACTTTGACAAGACCAGCACTGAAACCTTCAAAATTGCTTCTTTAAATTTAGAAAATCTTTTGTTCGTTTTTCTTTAATAATTGAGTAAGCAACTTTTGAAATAAGATTGTTGCATATTCGTCCTTGTGCTGTAATTATTCGGTCCGCTACAGCGGGAATTTAGAGGGGAAGCGCCCACTTTCAGGTTAATTTATCACATTTCTAATTACGTTTGCTCCGTTGTTAACGAGGAAAGTTATAATAAAACCGGTGGGGCTCTCTTCTGCTAGTCCCGAGAACTTTTTCCCTTTGTTTGGGCGTAAATATGAGCGGCGGGCGAGACGACAAGCAACCGACATCTGATCCTTATGTTATCTAAAACTTAGCTGGCCGTGGTGAGGAATTGCAATGCTGCTAAGCAACGTTTTACGAGTGGTTTCTGAGGGTGTGAAGTTTTTCAACAAATTTACTATGATATATGATTGAAAAATTATTACAGGTAATTTTTTCTAGCGTTTCCATTATTTGCCACTTAAACCCACATGTTTCAAGAGATAAACTGTCAAATAATACGTGTTGAAGTTTTGGGAAAGTTAACAGAAAAGTTTCCTGTGCAAATCTGCATATCTCGAAAGCGTTTAGATAAAAGTCTAATATAGTATTTTCGAGATACTTGATTGTAATTACATATTATCGGTACTGTCTCCATGGTTGTTATATAACTGATATTAGCCACGGCCGTTAAAACTTTTCGTGATACTTGATTGTAATTACATATTATCGGTACCGTCTCCATGGTTGTTATTTAACTGATATCAGCTACGGCCGTTAAAATTTAACAGCCGTGGACTGTTATTTATTTTGGTGTTCATAAGCGTTACTACACAACCATCACAGCATACTTGAAATATGTCATTATGATTTATGAAAATAATTTGGCAAAATTTAATCCTTTTTATTTTAGTATCACCAAAACTATAAAACAACATACGGCCAATATGGATATAACAGACTCGGTCGATTAAAAAATCTCGGCTGCACCTCGATTTTACAATATCTCAACCTCGCCTGTTATATAACCCATATCGGCCTAATACCGTTATGTACTATATTAATACCCCAGTAATTTCTGTTTTACTAAACGTACGTGCATTTTTGATATACAAAAAGCCAAAGTCATGAAGTTTTACGTGACACTGACAGATAAATTAACATACTGTAATAATATTCGACGTGACCCAATTTTGGTAATTTTTTGTTTCATTCAGATTCCAGGTGATACATAGATGACACTATTCCGCTGAAGTTTAAAAATACAATTGTGTTTCCTGAGATAGTATGTTTCATTATTCAGTATTATTTGATGAATCATTTTGTAGATAAAATATAGTAAGCTTTGCATTTTGTGTATAAAAATGGATTACTACTTAATAATGCATCCATCCTGATAACTAACTGAGTACGCTTCAAATATAAATTGATATTGATATTATTACTGTCAATCAATAAATATCTGAAAATAATAACAATTATCGTTAACACTCACGCCACTAAGAAAAGTGACACACATAATTTTGTAGATAAAATATAATAAGCTTTGCATTTTGTGTTTAAATATGGATTACCACTTAATAATGCAACCATCCTGATAACTAACTGAGTACGCTTCAAATAAAAATTGATATAGATATTATCACTCCTAATCAATAAATATCTGAAAATAATAACAATTGACGTTAACGCTCACTCCACTAAGAAAAGTAAAGATGTATGACAGTAAGTAATAAGCATAATGGTTTTAATTTTATAATATATTTATGTAAATTAGTAATAATAATTAGTAATCATTAAAGTTGTAGATAAGAAAAATATCTGCTTAATTCTGAAACGATGATTCTTTACATTTTTCAGTATCTGTTTCATGCAGTGATTACATGTCGTGAAAAGGAGATTGATACGTTCGTCAAAGCACAGATTGAGATATGGGAACAATTTATGGCAGTTGCCTTCGCGAGTAAAATGTAAATATATGAGACTGCTCGTGAATTTTAAGCGCATGTTTGATATATTATTCATTTCATTCGCCGCGAAACGTTGAGAATCAGGGAGGACGCTAACTCGAGGTTGCATTGAAGTTAATTTCAATAATTCAGAAGAGATGTGTGAGAAATTGTAAGTTAAGATTGTAGGCGCTTTAATAAGTATTAGAATATCTGTCTGGACCGTAATATATTGACCAGTATGACCACATGAATTTACCATGAAATAAATTACAGTAATAATATATTTTTCTAATTTGTTTATTTTACGATGGCCTATGTCTGCTATAGCTAATTAACGTCGTCAAGGTAAGATCCTCCACACTGAGAAATGTTGCCTGTATAGATTTCCCTTGGCCTATATTAGGTATTATATTATTAATATTAATTATGCATTCACGTTTAAGAGCGTGCATAATTTACCAATACACGGGACCATTTGCTTCAGATCTCCAAAGGAACGGCACTTCTGTGGTCAAAGGGGTTCGAACCTATAATCATTAGCGCGAGAGGCATGTTTGCGCTAATCCCTCAATTACCGTCAGTTTACTGATAATACTGATAATAATTACATGGTAAACTACAGCAATTGACACTCCATATCAGAAGTTGTCAAACTGTAGTAACACTTAAATTTTGTTACCTCCAAAATTTACAGATTTGATTTGGTCATTGATTTGGTTGGGTCAGTTTAGGGCAGTTTCGTATAGGTTAACTTAGTTTTGGTTGGTTTGGGTGATGTTGGGTTAGGTTGGGTCAAGATTATGTTTCAAATACCATTAAATTGATCATAGTAGGCATTTTTAGTTACATATCCAACAATTTTGTGTATTTAACTTCGGAGCTTAACATACAGTCCTAATGTATTGTTTTTATTAGGAGCCAAATAATTATCTGAATATGCAGCATGAAGCTATTTTTGTTGTTCCAGATCATAAGACTATCCATTTCCGAATAGGTTAGGTTATTTTGGATGGTTTAGGTTAAGTTGGGTTAGGTTGGGTAAGATTAATATAGATACCATTAACTTTATCATAGTAGGCATTTAGTTACATTTCCAACAATTTTGTATATTTAGCTCCGGAGCTAACATACAATCCTAAGATAAGTTTTTTGATCTGGAGTCAAACAATTAGCTGAATGTGTCGATCAAAAAATCATTCATTTCCGGATAGGTTAGGTTATTTTTGGTTGTTTTGGATGACGATGGATTAGGCTAGGTGTTTATGTTTCAAATACCAATAAATCATCATAGTAGGCATTTTTAGTTAGATTTCCAACAATTTTGTGAATTTAGCTTCGGAGCTTAACATACAGTCTTGAGATAAGTTTGTTTCATCTGAAGCCAAACAATTAGCTAAATCTGTAGCATGAAACTAAATTCAGTAGCGAGATAATTTTAATTCGTTTCGAGAAGTCTTTCAAACGGATTTCTATTAATTAGTACAAAATTACATTTGTAGTTACATTTCCAACAATTTTGAGAATTTAGCTTCGGAGCTTAACATACAGTCTTGAGATAATTTTGTTTGATCTGAAGCCAAACAATTAGCTAAATCTGTAGCATGAAACTAAATTCAGTAGCGAGATAACTTTAAATCATTTCGAGAAGTTTTTCAAACGAATTTTTATGGATTATTACTACATAACATCCAGAATGCTGTAAACGATGAATATACTGTATGTTCATAAAACAAGTCCACTATATTCAGATTCATTCAGGCTATTGAACTAAATATGATATATATGATATATGATATATGATATATGTATATGCAGTGAGGTCATACATGTATTCATTACTTTATGACCTTCCCACAAATATTTAAAAAATTCATATTTGTTAAATTTACGATGGACTATTTCTACTAATTAACAAATTACCATCGCCAAGGAGCAATCGCGGAAATTGTAAATTTTGTCTTTAAAGATATTGCTTCATCCATATCGGGTTTGCAGAATTTAAACTTAGTCGGTAAATATCAGATTTTTCTAATATCATTAAAATGTTAGCGTTGCATTTACAGTTAAAGTTTTGAGTAATAATGTCATAGCTGAACCATTAGTTTGGAAAAAAAACTTTCACTGTGGTCCTATGTAGTGTTAAATTAAGAAAATCTAAAGAAATATTGTAACTATTTACAGAGCGTTCAAGAAAGTGGTGTCAACTTTTACGGAGGATACTAATAAATGACACTGTTTAAGATGCAAATGAGATATGTTTTACAACGTGGCTGAAATATTTCCTTGGATACAAGCAAATCATTTAACTCAATTTTTCCAATGTCATTATTTGTCATTATTTCGCTGGAAATAGTTGGAAAAGTTGAAACCACTTCCTTGAACGCTCTGTAGTATCTAAGATATTGTACCATTTAGTTAATTACAAAAAAATTAAAAATAAATACCATTAATAATAAAATTTACAAAAGAATCAAACATAAGTAGAAAATTTGTTGTTTTCAATAGTTTTTATTCTGTTGGAAAAGTTGACACTACTTTCTTGAACGCTCTGTAGTATCTAAAATATTGTACCATTTCATTAATTACAAAAAATAAAAACAAATTACCATTAATACAAAAATAGGCAAAAAAGTCAAACATATGTAGAAAATATGTTTTTTCCAATTCGAATTATTAAAATGCTCATTATGTATATTGTATCTCATCTTTAAAACTACACTTTAATCGAATAGGTGAATAAAACGTATACATTTTCACTTTATTTACTATAACCATTGACAATGTGAATAAAGTAAAAATATATGTAAGTTTTCACATCCTTGAAATTTTCTCAAATCCTCAAATTCTTCAATTTTGATAACAATTTGCAAAGAATCTTGTATGATACACATGAATAAAGCAATTTTATCCACTCGAAAACATTATCGCACTCGACTTCGCCTCTTGCGCTAAACTGTTTTTTCGTGGATAAAATTCGACTTTATTCACTTATACCATAAATAGCTATTTTTTAATAGTTTTTATTCTGGGAAACAGTATGCAATCTTTTTGGTACTAAATTTCCGTTCATTGATCGTAGTTAAGAGAGAATTATCCGAACCTAAGTAAATGTTGGTTTTGTCGGCCTACGGACTGTCTCGAGCAAATAATTATCGTACTCCAGCAACAAAGGGCAGCCACTTGTAGCAACCTTCATCCCAAAGGCCGAGAAATAAACATCAAGATGTTATTACGTTAAATTTTCTTGTTTGAATGGTGATTTAATAATAATTACCTATAAGGATTGATGATTCAATTAAAATATTCTGTGAAATATAGCACATTACCGACTGATTGAGAAAACGTGGATAAAAAACACGATCAGGTATATTTGAACATTACATTCATAACAGTAATTCAGTGATGTTAGGGTAATATAATCAAAAAATATCAGGCAACTGTTTGTCAACCCTAATGTAATAATAAATAAAATAATAGATTGCCATTTAGATATACATGATAATTGATATTTTATTTAAGGTATTATTATTGGGTACTTACTGGTAGAGTTATTTTAATTTAATTTTAT
Source organism: Othius punctulatus (assembly GCA_951805005.1). Classification (NCBI taxonomy): domain Eukaryota; kingdom Metazoa; phylum Arthropoda; class Insecta; order Coleoptera; family Staphylinidae; genus Othius; species Othius punctulatus. Next base: position 22,784,243 of record OX638143.1, read on the forward strand.
TATTTATTTATTTTATTTTGCCGGACTAGTTTCAGTTTCTAACAAACCATCATCAGAGGCGTGATATGTGTATTTTGCTATGTATATATCTTTATCTTGTTCTCACCACTAACGGTTCTAATTAATTTGAATTTTGAAATATGTCTCTTGTTAGTATAAAAATTTAAAAAACAAAGTTGTCAATTCTACATATTTTGCTTTTGTCGTGGGAACACCTGTACCTGTATCTATACATAACTCTATAACTAATGAAATTAACAGAGCTGTAATAGTTGTTTAAGTGTACAGGGCCGAAAGAAACAGTTTTGCCCGCGGACAATCTTTGAGGCCCGATCCAAAGCGGAGAGCTTTTATTTGTCCGAGGGCGTAAACTTTCTTTCGGCCGAAGGTCCGTAAAACGTTTTACGCGCAACTGAGCTGACGTTGATAATTTTTATCCCAAACTATTGTGTGGAAATGCAAAAAAAATAATTGGTTAAAATGAGATATAGCGACACACTTCACCGTATAAAGTAAATCTAGTAGATTGTGTAGAGATTTTCATTGTGCACTAGTTGACATGCCAACAAGTGCACAATAGAGCTATTGTGCACGGGGTGAAGTTGCAGCTATACTAAAATGAAAATAGTCATTCACAATGTAGTACATTTAATAATCAATGATTATATCTCAATAGGTGCATAGTTTTACCGTTGTAAAAAAAAATAATTACAGAATGGTGTCATACTTCTGATGTTATTAATTACGTGTATACATATATTTAACAAAAAAAGTTTTAATTTGATTTAATAAAAAAATAATTTCAGATTGGGGTAATCATTCTGATGTTATTAATTACGTGGATACATATATTTAACAAAAAAAAGTTTATATCGTGCTAAAAAGTAAATTTTAAATCAAAAGGGTCAATATCAGCAAATTGATTTTAAAACGATGAAGATACCCTCCCTCCCACTAATTAAATCATATTTATGTAGAGCTCAAATCGCGCCCCGATCTAATTAATACCCTGTTGAAAAATTCCAATTAAGGAACAAGCGCCGCCCCTGAAACTAATTTATTTTAAACTAATCCCCCGCAAAATTGAATTCCGAGTTACTTAATTTATAGCAAGCTCAATTTCACCGGCGGGAACTCATTTTTCAGGGGAAGTCGACTCAAAAATCGCGGCACGTGTGAGGACGTTTTTTTCGCGGGGTGGGGGGCGATCGCGCTTTGGCGGCTTCATGAAAGGGGTCCTTCAAGGGCGCCCGGGGTGTTTGAGAAGGCGGGCGTCGCGGCGCTCAAGGGATGCTCGTCGCCGCACTCTGTAAACCCGGCAGTCGTCGTCCGTCGGATTTGCACATATTTCAATTTGAAAATGGTAATAGAAGTGTGCAGTTTATGGGGCGGCAATGTTATAGTTCAATAACGCAATATTGAAAAGCCTCAAAGGGCGCTTGTAATAGTGAATATGAAATTGTGAGTCAGTGTGAATAAATATGTTTGGTGGCTTATCTAAAAATAATAGTAATATTAATCTTTTAGTTTAATTTAATTCCTTATTTTATTTCTTCTGGTAGCATATTCTAAGAAATTTGCCATGATAAGAGCCATAATCGAATATACATCGACATCAAAAACATCAAAAAATCGAAGTATGGTATGGCCATTGTAATGTCGTGTTGCAACAAAAAAATTAAATCATCAAGTTGTGGCAAATAATTAGCTCTCACCATTTTATTAAAAGAAGAAGAGAAGAAGAAAAAAATAAGACGGACTTTTATTTAAAAACTTGTTTTTCTAAAAATTATAATAAACGCTCCAAGGAAGAGATTTCTAACTTTTTACTCACCCCGTATATTAAATTAGAGTTTGCTCAGATATCTTAGCCTAGTATCTATAGTCCGTACTTGAGCTTGAGTTCGACTCAAGTCGTATATTTGGTTGCGTATTTTCTATAAATATTCATGCACGAAAGCAACCAAATATAACACTTGAGTCGAACTCATGCTTAATTACGGACTATAAATATGGGCCTACAAGGTCTAACGACTTTAGACATCTCTTTTTTAATCTATACGACAATTGTGACATCAATTTCCTTCACTGCTAAACTAATGCTTTGTTGGTTCTAGTCTCATCCACCGCTGAATACACACTTCATTGATAGTTTCCTTTTAAGTAAATGCTAATTCAGGCGTTTACATTTTCAAAACTAGCACGTAATCTCCATGGTGTGGGCATTAGCTCCACGGAGCACATTCGATCCTTGTTAGCACATCCCGTTTCATCACCGTGTAACAAATTCAGTCGCAAAAAAAACTGGTCAACGAACCCACAGTTTAGCAATATGGTGGAGGCGCGCGTATGAGTTCTCGTTATAGCTGACAGTGTATGGAATCATTTCGTTTCGCCGCTCGCGACGCAGTTTACGATCTTGTAGCAACAAAATCGTCGAAATGATTATTTGCACATCGGAAATGTAGGAGGTGCAGATGGCTGATTCGTAAAATCCTTTATATTTTGCTGTTTTTAGTGCCATATTGTGAACAACTTACTAGCTATGCGAACTTTTCCTGTTTTCAGTGCCATTATGTAAATTTGGTTTACACAAAATGATGCAATTTGAAATTTCTGGCCTAAATGTAAAATTATATTAATTTGTTTAATTATGTATTATTATGTTAATTTTCTTTCTCTGTTTTAGGTCTATTTTTAAAACCTCGATTGTAGTCATTATTATAGCTAGAAGAAAGCGAGTTTTTTTGTAGAATTAGCCATAGGTATGTACTATATGAATTTATGTTTAAATTTTCATTTAAGTTTTATTGTTATACCGTAGAATAGACACCGTGACTATGGCATCAGAAATCGGAGCCCTAAATTGTCAAAGATTTCAATTTTATAGGAACCTAATTTAAATTACCCTAACCTAACATAACCTGTGGAGCAATAAAAAAAATGGCTTCATTGCTATGATCATGAACTCCGATTAAAGTTACATGAGATTGTAATACTTGGCATTTTATGCCTAAATTGCTATAGACAAATATGTCCCTATGTATAGTTTTTGAAAAAACCCAACCTAACCTAACCTAATTCTACAATTTGAGGCTGTACCAGTGGCAAAATCCCAACCAGAGTTCAAAATCTTGGTCGTTCAAATGGTGTCGTTTTCGAATAATGTAGGGTTTAAATTTAAATTACCCTAACCTAACTTTAGAAAAGTTTTCTTTCATTTTTTCTCAAAATTTTTTTACGAACCCTTACATAACTTCCCAAACATAACCTAACCTCACCTATCCTAACCTATCCTATCTTAACCTAACCTAACCTTACCTAACGTAACCTAACCTAATCTAATCTATTCTAACGTAATATCTCTAATCCCTCTCTCTTTCTAAAGCTTCTCCTAACCTATCCTATCTTAACCTAACCTAACCTTACCTAACGTAACCTAACCTAACCTAACATAATCTAATCTATCCTAACGTAATCTCTCTAATCCCTCTCTTCCTCTCTAACCCCACCTCCCTCCCTTCCTAGTCCCTAAAACTCATTTTAACTTAACCTAACCCGACAAATCCTGACAATATAAAAGACCTATAGACGATATAGAATGCTCTTTCAATAACAAATACATAATCTAATAATCAAATAACAATCTAATAATACAGGAGACCCAAAAGCTACAATTGGAATAGAAATTAATAGAATTTTGCCCGAAACCACAAACAAAGTGCAACTGGATTTTATTTGCCGCTTGAGATACTGTGTCAAACTCAAAGTGGATTCCAGTTTGAACATTTATTGTAATTAGGTTGACATAATAATAATTTTGATTTTTCGAAATAACTTATTAATTTATTTATAACTTTCAATTGCCTTTTGAGCGAAAGTATTTGAATTAAGGTGTAAAAATGTATAGTCTTTAACCCAGAAAAAATGGTCTATCAAATAAAATTATAAAATATTAGTATAATTTAAAAAAAGTAATAGCACAAGATCTACATGACATCGAATATATGACCAGAAAACTCATAGAAGAATACAGCAAATGGGGAATGGAAGTAAATATAAAGAAAACGGCATATATGTGTATAGGAGGACAACAACAAGACCTCATCCTAGAAGACGGAAGATGCATAAAAGAAGCCAACAAATATAAATATTTAGGAGTACAGATAACCAATAACGGAACACTAGATGACAACATAAAAGAAAGAAATACACAAGGAAGAAGAGCAATAGGTATGTTGAACGGAATATTATGGGACAAAGGCATAACGAACAAAAACAAACAACGAATATATAATACCATAGTAAAAACCATAGTAACATATAGTAGCGAAGTATGGACACTCAAAGACAAAGCAGAAAGAACCCTAAAAGCAACGGAAATGGATTTCTGGAGAAGAGCTGCTGGGAGGTCCAGAATGGAGAGAATAACCAATGACAGGATAAGAGAAATCATGGGAGTAACACACACCATAATTGAGGACATCAGAGTAAACCAACTAAGATGGTATGGACATGTACAAAGAATGACAGACGAAAGACTACCAAAACAAATATGGGAATGGACACCACAGGGAAGAAGGAGAAGAGGAAGACCCAGGAGGAGCTGGAGAGAGGACGTGGATAAAGAGCTGAGAGAGAGAGAAATAGAAGAGGACTTATGGATGGACAGAGACGGATGGAGACTGGAAATCGGAAGACGTCGGAAGACGTTGTAAACCGATATATATATATATATATATATATATATATATATATATATATATATATATATATATATATATATATATATATATATATATATATATGTATATATAAAAGTAACTTCACAACTCAAAAACAAGAGTTGGCATTTTTTTTAGATTTATGTGCAATTTAACACAAATTTTGTATTCTTGAAAAGAAAACCTTCTAAAATATTTTAATTTTCGAAAAAAATAATTTATTCTAAACTTGTACACCCTGTATATTATTACAGTAGTAATAAACTTGTTTAAATTGTTGTAAATTTTAAAATCTATTCGAATAGTGTTTTAACAAGAGAGGTCGTATGCTAAACATTTGTATGTTAATTACTATCTCTTCTAAGAAGTGATTAAAAAGTATGTATTCACAATTCCTAACCAATTTAACATATTCATCAACTTGCTAGCTGACCTCATTTTGACGTAAGGTAATTAACATATAATAGTAATATTTAATTCATAATACATCAAGGCTGTTACAATATCCCAAACATAAAAATCTCTATTTGAAAATGCATTCAAAACTTCCCTGCGTTTATGTACTATAAACACATATATTTACAGCGCTGGAAATTTTTATATAGTCAGGACAAAATTAACTTGGGTGCGACTAGTCGCACATTTGTTAGCATTGGATGCGGTATAATTGTTTTCTTCGCTATAAGTTGATTGGGCATTAATTAATGGATAGATTAAAATATCTGCAATGTGAACTGAAGTAATAATTTGGATTGCATATTAAAAAACGTTATCAGTAACGTGTCGGTTACTTGACAGAATCACATTCGAATGTCAGATACATTTATGACATAACGGCTTCTGACTTTGGAATGTGATGCTGTCAAGTAACGTACACGTAACTGCTAATGTTTTTTAATAGGCAGTGCACCTGATTATCAGATTTATATTGACAAATAACTCCAATGTGTCGCACCCAAGTTTATGTGCTCCCAACTATATTACAGTTTATGATCGTACACAAATGGAAGTAAAAGTTCTAACCAAATATATTCTTGCTACGTAATTGTCAGTGTATTCAGTGTATTTAGCAGCTACAAGTGTAGCAGTATTATTGTAAAATTTGAGCCAAAATCTTCCCTGCACTAGAACTGGATATTGATTAATTGATGGTTTTGATTAATTAATTGATTGATTTGATTGATTGATTGTTTGAGTTTAGTTGTTCGAATGGATTCGAACATTCCCGGCAACACGTTTATTTTGTTAATATATTTTTTTATTTTAAACAGAAAACTGAATTTATTACTTGAAAAATTGCCGAATGAAAAAACTTTTTTTAATTAAAAAAGTATGTTGGATATCAGTAAAATCCCAGGATTCCTAGTGTTTCTTAATATTTTTAAATTCAAACAAAAAACTGTTTTTTAATTGAAAAATTGTTGAATTGTTTAATGAGCTTTTGAAATTACAAAAAAAAAAGTTTTTTTAACATTAACTATTTGTCTCTATGTTTGATCAATTCGCCAGAAATTTACAGTACACGGAATCGATAACTTCAGTTTCCCTCGAAATAATCAGCACTTTCACATTAGAGAATTTTAAATACCAAATAACTTAATTGATACCAGCAACATTTTCTCAAATGTTGATCTGTTGAAATGTTGAACAACAGCATCAAAATGAACGAAGCCAAATTTCTGTAGAGCATATGAATTCTTTATGATCTAATTTTTTGGGATTGGCGTGTTAAAATGTTGAAACTGAGTGTTAAAATTTATAAATTGATTCTTAAAAATTACAAATTGACAGAAATTGACTGTTCAAATCTGCATCTAAAAAAAATACTTTTTTCTACTCTAACATTAGTAAGGTGTCAATTACACACAGACTTCATGGCTAGTAAATCAGTTATAACGTAACCGTGTTATGTAATGAAAGTCACTAGTGTTACGTAATATATATACAGGGTGGCCCACCTATCCTCACTTGGACCATTACTGCCAGACTAATGAAAATTGAGGACAAAATCTGATTGGAAGTTATTGGACACTTGATGTGTTACTTTTTTAAATTATTTTCGATTGAAAAAAGAGGGTACACTAATTCCGTGACACAAAACTTGGTCTCTTTGTTTAAACGGATCACCCTGTATATTCTTTCATTTTTGGAATCTGCTTTATGTGGGCTTTACAACTCAATTTTATTTTTGGGGATCAGATGCAATGTTGCCAAGTTTATACATTTTAATCAAATTTAACGAAAAATCATGGACTGGGAAAAAAAATTAAACACAACCTTATTATAAGAGATCAATGAAAGAATGCGTATAAAAGTACCCAAGCAATGTGCCAAAACATACATAATATTTTGAAAACTATATTAATATTTTAAATTATAAAAGAATACACAGGGTGTTCTGAAACAACGATACAATTTTGCTATCGGCTGTTCAAATGAGGGATATCGACGAAATATCGGATGTTCCTGAGAAAATAAAAAAAATTGTATTTGATCACTCTAGTTTTATTAAGTAAGTAGTGTCAATTGACTTTTTTGTAAGACAATCTTGAAGATTGTCTTCAAATACTCACATTCAAGACAATCTTAAGTGTTATTTTAATAAAACAAGTCAATTCTTTGTCAATATCGTAGTCCCGTGGGGAGGTGACATTCATTGACTCATCGTTCCATATCGCCGGAAATTGACATACGTTTCATATTTCATTTCACTATATTACATTTATCTGGAACATGCGAATAAGCTTGGAAACGCGATTCTTTGTTCGAAAAACCATGAGTCTTTGTCAGCTCTTGTCGGGATGACTATATATTTGTCCACTTGTGGAAAGGATTGTAGACAATGTCATTTGATGCTATTTAATATTTTTACGAACTAATACTTTTAGACAACCATACATATTCACAAAAGTTCATGGACGATGTTCATCGACCAACGTCGATAGCCCATTCCATATATCAATATCATGAACTTTATTTTCACCATCATCATCATCATAATTATGTAATAAATAATTTTACAAAGGCTATATGGAATAAATGTCCATACCAGTACTAATATTGTTATTATGTTTTATGGATTTTTTGCTCAGACAATAAAGATACTAATAATTATAAAAATTGTTCACGGGTCTTTCTTTTATTTCTGTGAACGGTTACGAGATTTGCAAAACTGCTTCATTTGAAATAATTATAAAAAAATATTTAAGAAAAATTCCATGCTATAACAATTCAAAACTATAGCGGCTGTGAAGATTAACTTAAGCAGCATGAATAAGGTATTTATGGTTAAATTACATTGGTCGACAAATTTTGACGAATTTAAATGCATTTTTCGGAAAGTATTTTCTACGCATATCTACGAAATGCAAAAAAAATTGTTGGAGGTGTTTTTTTAAAAATTTTTACATAGCTTTTTCGCTATTTACTTACAAAAACAAGTTTTCAGTTAAAGTTAGGTTAGAAACGTGATACCGGTAGCTGTCAAACTGAAATTTGAATCCAGTATTGCCATAAAAAATGATTGGAATCGGTTTTACATCCCGACAATTTTTTTATATATAATCGATCTTTATTGGGCTATCGACCCCATATGGGGTCTTTCCGCGTAAACAAAAATTTTATTTACATAGTTTTGCGAAAATATATAAATAATTTTGAAATTAAATAATTAACTAATTATTTTTATTGACGTTTCTGAAATCAGCAAAAACAATTCTATCGAAATTAGTTATTTACGTCTAAGGAACAAAAATTGTGTTGACCAGTGTTATTAAAGAATAATTTATAAAAATGTAGTAGACACTTTCAGAAGGTATTTATTTCCGGCAGATAACTTATCTTCAAGTTTAGAAATACTAGGCCATAAGAACATTCTGCAAACAACGACATTTTCATGGAACTTGTGTAGAATAGGATTCAATAGGCTATGATAATTGGTAACAACAGCAGAAATAAGGATGTAATTAAATAATTACACAAACAAGCAAACTTGCTACTGCGAACTCCTAAGGGTAATGAGAACTATTACAGAGATAACATGCTTCCCGTCGCTTCCACCATAATTCAAATGCCTGTGCTAACTGACTCTCAACCACCTGAAGGCAATACCCAGAACACCGACACAATTCTGCGTCCCCTAACAATTCGCAATTACGTTAATCATCGCCGCTTCCGATTGCCGCCTCCCGCCGGTTTACCGCGGAGATCGGAGGCGGCGAGCAGGAGGAGCACGGCGCCCTTCTTCGCCGGTGACATGTGTGGGGGTGTCGGTGGACACGCAAGCGCCCCTCGCCGCCTCCAGGTATATAAACGAACGCGCCACTTTACCAACGTTCTGCACCGCCACCGTAGTTATTATCTGCACATCGTGACAGGAAGCGGAAGCGCCTCCTCCAAGCATCCACAGAAGCACAGTCAACTTTGTTTCACGTAGAGAGAGCAGCCAGAGAGGACGACAACAGTCACCCCTTTCAAGCAGTGGTGAGTTTTGCAAACTTTTCCGCATGGTTTTACGACAAATATCAAAGAAATTTGAAATATTTCTTTTTTTATACATTTTTCGTGTATGGGTTCAAAGAATACGACGCAATTATCGAATAGTGTTGAGTTCTACAAACTTTTACGCATGTTTTTAGAAGAAAAAAAAATGCGGAGAAAATATATTTAGTTTCTTGTATTTTTCCCAAATAAAAATAATGGCCATATTTTGTACATATTTTAATAGCTTTGCTAGCTACCACTGCCGTTATAATCAATTTTTAGCCAATCAAGCAATCACTTTTCGAATATTTCAGTGCGTGATTGGCTAAAAAGTGAATTTAATACCGGTGGTAGATAACATCACTATTAAAATATATGTACATAATATAGCTATAAACTTTAATATCAAAGGTGAGTTTTCCAAAAATGCGTTTAATAAAATTTTTTTTTTTAAAGTTTATTTGTTATATCTTTACTTATTGCAAATTAATTGAAATAAGTTTTACTAAAACTTTTTGACATATTTTTGCAAAATTAATCAAGAAAATGTGTATCATTTTTCGCATATGTATTGAAAGCTCATGATAAGTTGCAAGATTTATAAATAATTGTAGGTATGTATATTTTTATACATTCGTGTAAATCATCTCGTTATTCAAAAATATTCACAAAAAGTGGCGAGTTTCAAAAATATTTACAAAAAATTCACACGATTTATATATTTTTGACCAAAAGTTTTGAATTTTAGTTTACCTTTTCTAGATAATTTTACAAAATTAAATATTAAATATTTTTCGCCAACTTATTGAAAGCTCATGACTAGATTCACGAAAAGTCGCTAGGTTAAAAAATAATTGTATATTTTTATAAATTCACAAAAAATTGCGAGTTTTAGCAATGTATTAAAAGATTTCCAATATATTCAAGATAAGTTTTACTAAAATCATTTCACATAATTGTATATTTTTATAAATTTACAAAAAATTGTGACTATTAGCAACTCATTGAAAAATTTCCAATATATTCAACATACGTTTTACTAAAATCATTTCACATAATTGTATATTTTTATAAATTTATGTATATTTTTATACATTCGTGTAAATTATCTCGTCATTCAAAAATATTCACAAAAAGTGGCGAGTTTTGAAAATATTCACAAAAAATTTGCACGATTCATATATTTTTTACCAAAAGTTTTGAGTTTTAGTTTACCTAGATAATTTTACACAATTAATTAAGGAAATGTATAAATATTTTTCGCAAACTTATTGAAGGCTCATGACCAGATTCACGAAAAGTCGCATGGTTAAAAAATAATTGTATATTTTTATAAATTTACAAAAAATTGCGAGTTTTAGCAATGTATTGAAGTATTTCCAATATATTCAACATAAGTTTTACTAAAATCATTTCAAATAATTGTATATTTTTATAAATTTTCCAAAAATTGTGAGTATTAGCAACTTATTGAAATATTTCTAATATATTCAACATGCGTTTTACTAAAATCATTTCACATAATTGTATATTTTTATAAATTTACAAAAAAATGTGAGTTTTAGCAACTTATTGAAAGATTTCCAATATATTCAACTTACGTTTTATTAAAATCATTTCACATAATTGTATATTTTTATAAGTTTACAAAAAAAATGTGAGTTTTAGCAACTTATTGAAAGATTTCCAATATATTCACCATACGTTTTACTAAAATCATTTCAAATATTTTTGCAAAAAAAATCAAGAAAATGTGTATAGAAAATATAAACTTCAGTACATATTAGAGAATTTACCAAAAGTGGAGAGTTTTAAAATAACTTCTGCTTATACATGTTTCCTCATATTCATTGCAATTTTATTGAAAGCAAAAAATGGTGAATTATACTAAAATCATTTCAAATAATAGTATATTTTTATAAATTTATAAAAAATTGTGAGAATTAGCAACTTATTAAAAGATTTCCAATATATTCAACATACGTATTACTAAAATCATTTCATATATGTATTTGTATGTTTTATAAATTTACAAAAAAATGTGAGTTTTAGCAACTTATTGAAAGTTTTCCAATATATTCACCATAAGTTTTACTAAAATCATTTCAAATATTTTTGCAAAAAAAAAAATCAAGAAAATGTGTATAGAAAATATAAACTTTAGTACATACTAGAGAATTTGCCAAAAGTGGAGAGTTTTAAAATAACTTCTGTTTATACATGTTTCCTCATATTTATTACAATTTTATTGAAAACATGGTGAATTATACTAAAAATATGTATTACAACACCAGTTTTTTTTATAAAATTGTATTGCCAATCACTTGACAGCATTCGAAAATATTCACCAAAAGTGGTGGGTATAAGAAATCCTCACGGTTTTACATAAAAAACGTATGAAAAAGTTACGAGTTTAAAAAAATCCACACGGTTTTACACAAACAATTATAAACATGTATGGAGATTTTTTTGTGGAATTAAGAAGTTACAAACCCTTAAAGAAAAAACATTGTTTATTTGAAACAACTTTTTTCTCAATTGCATCTATCTCAGTCACCTCATATACCACTCTTTATTTGTCGCAAATTTGTTAAGCAAGTAATTTTAAACTTATTTGCAGTTGTTTGTCATTGAATTTTAAAATTTAGGTATCTATTAATGATTAAAAACTAAAAATTTTAAATGTTAATAATAATTGCATGAGAAAAGCTGATATATTTTATATTAAGCTTGATAAATATGAGATTTTTACACCCTTTATTTGTTGCAAATTTGTTAAGCAAGTAATTTTAAACTTATTTGCAGTTATTTGTCACTGAATTTTAAAATTACAAAATCCTCACGTTTTTCATAAAAACGTATGAAACAGTTACCAGTTTTAAAAAACCCTCACGGTTTTACACAAACAGTTATAAAAATGTACAGAGATTTTTTTGTGGAATTTGTTACCAAGTTTTTTTTTCTGTATACAGGGTGATCTATGAGATCGCTGACAAACTTTGGTAGATGAAAGATTATATAATTCTAAGAAAAAATAGTTATATGAACATACATCCGATTCATCTTAGTTAAGAAGTTACAAACCCTTAAAGAAAAAAACAAAAAAACAAAACAACAAAAACAACACACAAAGAAACACAAACAAATTTGTTAAGCAAGTAGTTTTAAACATATTTGCAGTTGTTTGTCATTGAATTTTAAAATTTAGGTATTTAGCTATTAATGATTATAAACTAATAATTTTAATTGTTAGTAATAACTGCATAAGAAAAGCTAATACTTTTTTGCAAGTGCTATATGAGATTAGTAATTTTTCCGCTTTCTTACAAAAATGATTACAGTTTCATGCAATTATAATTATAGGTAATAACCTTAATTCAATATCAAATAGTTATTACACTCATGTTTGTATGTAATTATTATTTATTCTCAAATTACCCTTAATTGCTGTAGGTTTATTATTACATTTAATGACTTTGGATCACAGTCCATTCGGTCAGTTCGTCCAGTACGATTATTAATATTTCATGACTGCTATATCTGATGCCCAGCATAGTTAATATCTGCAAATAATAGCTAGATAAATATAAACGATGCATAAATAATTTATTTGGCTACAATTAAAATTCAGTTGCAACACATGTGAATCATGGACTGTAATATAATTTAAAATATAGTCAGTCTATTTTAATTTTCATTTCAAATGCAATACGTGTATAGAAATTTATGAATTAAATTATTGCATTTTCAATCAAATTTTGGTGTTTTTGAATTATATTAAAAACACTAATTTATGTACGCATTTCCGATTTCGATGGCTCCATTATTTTTTTAATTTTATTATTCATTTTAATAACAGAATCGCTATTTCGGTTGTAATATTTGAAGCCTCGCAAAGTTTATAAATTATTTTCAATTAATCCATTATTGGGGAAAATATTGAAAACATATATTAAAAACTAATAATAATCATTAATTCATGCTACAGATGGTTGATATGTACAATATTATAATCATTATTTTAAATTTAAGGTTTTATCCATATAATGCATAAAAATAATTATTGAAAATCGTACAGTTTCTAATATCCAAAATATTGAGTTTTTTGAGACATAAGATTTTATCAAATAGAATTAGTGAATAAATTATTACTACTATACTAATATAGTAATAAGTACGTTAGTAACTAAATTTGCATAAATTATTGGTAGTTCTTTAATAACAATTATATTGTAAATAAAATGGATTAGAAAAACAGGATATTGTTCGAATTAACAAATTAGTATCATTTACGAGACGAGTATAAATAATGTATTATTTATGTTATTATGAATTAATTTTTAGTAAAATTCGGAAGCACAAAAATAATGATTGATAGTCGTACAGTGTGCATCAAAAATATTGAGTTTTTTGAGACATGAGATTTCAAACAGAATTATTGAATAAATTATTGTTACTATAATAATAATATAGTAATAAGTACATTAGTAACTAAATTTGTATAAATTATTTCTAGTGCTTCAATAACAATTATATTGTACCTAAAATGGATTAGAAAAACAAGATATTGATCGAATTAACAAATTAGTATCATTTGTAAAGATTAAATCAATGATTACCCCAAATTTTCAATTATCTAATTATTCCCCAATTAATCCCCTACCATTAATTCAAATTTCACTGCTCGTACCCCCGACACGAATACGGCCAACATAAACCAATTTTCCAAATTAATTTTTGATCCAATCTGCTCATCGATCCTTAATCACAAATATTGTTAACTCCAAAAAAATATTCAATAATTTTTCAGCATTTCATTAGTATTAGTGGACATACATACAGAATAACAAATTATGTAATTATTTCATATAAGTATCCTATAAGTATTACATAAGTATTAAACTAATTAGAATGTTAACATCGATCCGGTATTAAGCCAATGTTGCTCCAGTCTATCAATGTCAAGTTTTTGTCGGTAATGTATCAGTAAGGACCTTTAATAAACTTTGAACATTTCGAACTTTGGATGGCGGAAATACCGGTTAGGTCGATAGCCGAATAAATATTGATCTACTACTGTAACTAGGACTCACGAATAGTAACAAAAATATCCGAACAAATGCGATCCTGTGTATTATATGGAGATCACCAAATGCCACTGATTTTAACAGAAAAATTCCCTAAAATAAGTAACTTTGCTGTATTTAAAAGTTGTTCATGTTGTCATAACATTTAACTTTTCTTATGTAATTATGAAATCCTATATTTATGTAACTATATGATTTTAAAACTTATAGATACATAAGTAAAAATATATAAATATTACATTTAAAAATAATTGTCTTGTTGATTACCGAATCAATAAAATCTTGTCAGAGATTTGAAACTTCTGCTTTATAAAATATAAAATAATAATAAAAATGTGAAAAAAAGGATCGTAATATGTATCTTACTTATTTTACTAAAATCTCAAATATATATTATGCTCTGAAAATCCAAATTAAAAAAAAATATGATGATGGCTGAATTTTAAGCCGAAACTAGTCGACATAAACAAATAAATAAATATTATTAAATACCAGTAAGTTCTTAAAATAACAAATAATAATATTTTGTATTTGATATTAGAAATAAATAATTAAATTTAAAAAAATAATAATAATAATAAAAAATATGGCTTATATGATTTGTTCTTGGCTTGTGTTATGACACACATGTACAGTCATGCTCACATAAAACTAGTGCAAGAAATTAGGTTACAATAGCAATTTTATATAGCAATGTCAATATGTTTGTACTAGATTTATGTGAGCATGAATGAACACAATGATTGTCAAAAATGGTACAAATGAATCCTGAAAACGTCAAAACTAATTTAATAAAAATTATGTAAACAAGTAAATTCGAAAATTTTGACCAGAATACATGTTTACACAAAAGTAATTCAAAAAAGTTATGCAAAGGCAAAAAAAAAGTGAAGTATAGAAATCTCGTTAAGAGCAGACAATGACTCAACTCCATAATGCCGGAATTCGACATACGTTTCATATTTTATTTCACTCTATATCATATATATACATATATCTTAAGCATGCAAACGAGTATAAAAACGCGATTATTTGGCATGAGTCATTGTCAGCTTTCCTCTTCGGGATAACTACATGTTCGTCCACTTGTGTTTAAATATGCCCAAAAATGCAGCAAATTATATCATTCTGATATTCTGAAAACAGATTTCACATAATTTTATCGGAAATTGAAACACAATTTTTACCAGCAAAGTATAATGTTATTATTTATTATATTCCTCTATTTTTGTGCATTTTGTAAGAACGTATTTACGTATTTATAAGTACCTTTCAATTTATTACTGATTCACATTAAACCTTTGTCAAAAATAAATGGGTCGCAAATAACGAAATTTTTCATGGAACAAAACAGGCAATTATATTGAATCATTTTATAATTGAAATATGTATAAATACTAAAAGCGAAAATATTATTTTGAAACCATAATGACATTAATTACGTACAATTTATGAATGATAATAAAACAATATGTACATTTAATAATTAATTTTCGAGCCAGTCTCATTTATACTTATATTTGAATTTAATTCAAAAAGACTAATTTATTTTATTAATTTTCGTATTTTTTTAACAGCATTCAATTATTTTAAGCTCTGAAGCCGTTTAAAATGTAGACATTAAGACTTTCTCATTTCATTTAAAATTTGTGCAAAATATTATTATTATATTTATTTATTACTTGACTTAAAGCATATTTATAATTATGTAATAAAAAAGTACTAATAATAAGTAATAAATGAACTTAAATTTAACGTATTATACTGTATTATAATATAAAGTAACTAAACAAAATATGACATACACAAAAAGTATATACATGAGAAAGAAAAAACTTCTATTTTCCCTATTTCAAGGAAACCTAATAAAACCCAACCTAACCTAACCTAACTTAACCCAACCGTATCTATCCTAACCTAATCTAAGGTAAACTGACTCAATTTATTTATAGCTTATAAATATTATACGAAGTCTCTTTGCTAAACAGCTTAACCTAACCTAACCCACCTTAACCCAATGGTATCTATCCTAACCTAAGCTAAGCTAAACTGACTCAATTGATTTATAGCTTATATATATATATTATACGAAGTCTCTTAGCTAAACAGCCCAACCTAATCTAACCTAAACTTACTTAACTCAATCATATCTATCCTAACCTAAGCTAAGCTGAACTGACTCAATTTATTTAACTTATAAATATTATACAAAGTCTTAGCTAAACAGAAAACCAAACATTTTAGTATTGGCAGTTTTTCATCAAAACAATCCTAACCCCAACCTTAACCCTAGAGTTTAACTTCGTGATTATTTTTCTTATATAATGATTCATTTTATAGGCCAGGAAATAAGCGACCCTCATATGATTTGATATGAAGGTCGCTTATTTCCTAAAATTCCTCAACTTAAAAAAATGTCATTACCAAAAGTTAAAGATTAATTATTAAATAATCGTAATTATTAATTACAATTATCAATTCAAAATTAAAGAACCCCTTAACTACACCATTTTTTCTTCATTTTTTTAGATTTTTAGTGTAATAGCGATAGGCTAGCAGCTCACAGTTTGGGAATCACTGCTCTATTTAATTCGTGGCCATTTGATCTTTGCCATTCGCGAAGCAGTTTCCTCGTAGGTACTTTTATGAATGCATTATCGTAATAATTTCAATGCGCACATTACTGCATCAAAACGACGAACTTCCAAATAACATAAATGAAACATCCACGCAGTCACACGTCCTATAAACTCGTCGGAATTGAAATTACTGCTAGCACTTCAATTAGTGTATTGCGGATATTAAATTCTTAATTGATTTTAGTTTAGAGCTCGCGGTAAATCACCTGCATGAACCGTCTTCGCCACAATTAAATAAACAATTAGTGGTGCGAGTTCCACAATTAAAACTACCTAAACATTTTACGCTTCGCTCAGTTAACTTTGTCGCTGGCAACTTTTTAATTCAACTATTTAATTAAATTCTAATGTTGCGTTCAGGTAAAGTCTGCTGATTGTTTTAACAATATTTGCACTGTTACGTAATGATCTACTCATGCTCATAAATTTAGGCATTTTCTTGTAATTAATAAACATAGGAAACCATTAAAAAAAATTGCGCATGGTCCCAATTCTATATGAATTATGGAAAATTATGCATAAAACTGCAGGTCTTAACACCAATACTTGGCATTATTTATAACGTTTTAAAATTTGTTTCGCTAACAATGATTTGTTGTATGAATTTAATGTATTGTTTTAATATGTTTCGTAGAACACATAAAATTTTATGCTCCATTAAATGTTTAATGCTCTCCTGCAAAACATTCGGTGGAACACTCTAAACGCACAAACAAAAACAAATCGAATGGATCGTATAAAGAAAAACAAAAATGTTCAGTTGTCAATTTAAATGCTTCGTTTGCATTTTAAACGAACCGAAATTTCAAATCATTGAAACTATCTACAAAAAAAAAAAACGACGTGATTATATGTAATTTCCGTGAATCCCACTTGTTGGGATATGTATGAAAGGCTTTTTCTGTCTGGATATATTTCCGAAGCTTACGCGAGTAACATGAAAAGATTCTGACGTAAGACGTTATTAAGTTAACATCGATTTTATTCAATATTATTTTATGCCGAAATTATGCTGAGTCTCGGGCGGAACATTTCATGCAAACCGTTGCTTTAGCCTGTTTCACTGATTTTGCCAAGTTAATTTACTTTTAATTATAATGCAGCAGCAGCACAAATAATTGCAAATTTTATAGCGGATTTACTCTAAATGCTGTTGTGCTAGTAGGAGTAATGGTAGTAGTAATAGTAGAAGTAGTCCTAGCAGTAATTCTTGCAGTACTATAGTCCACGCCAAATAAATTGTCACATTTCCCAAAAAAACAGAATTCCACTCTCTCTCCTATCAGACTGGACAAGAATATTATGAAAATTTTATGCCAGATTTGCATAGAGTGTGCCTAAAGATAATTCCTCTGAAAATTTGACAAGGGGTATGTGTAAATTAAGTGAGAAAATCGAGTTATTAACTTTCCCAATTGTCCAGTATAAGTTATCTGTCACTGAAATTTGTGAAAATTTATCTAATGGATATCAGGAAAATTTTATGCCAGATTTGTATGCAGTATACCTGATGATAATTTATCTAAAAATTTGACAAGGGGTATGTGGAAATGAAGTGAAAAAATCGAGTTATTAACTTTCCCAGTTGACCTGCATAAGTTATCTGTCACTGAAATTCCTGAAAATTTATCTAATGGATATTATGAAAATTTTATGCCAGATTTGCAGACAGTATACTTGAAGATAATACCTCTGAAAATTTGATAAGGGGTGTGTGTAAATTAAGTGAGAAAATCGAGTTATTAACTTTCCCAATTTTCCAGTATAAGTTGTCTGTCACTGAAATTCCTGAAAATTTATCTAATAGATATCAGGAAAATTGTATGCCAGATTTGTATGCAGTATACCTAAAGATAATTCATCTAAAAATTTGACAAGGGGTATGTGGAAATTAAATGAGAAAATCGAGTTATAAACTTTCTCAGTCGATCAGTATAAGTATCTATCACTGAAATTCCTGAAAATTTATCTAAACGATATTATGAAAACTTTATGCCAAATTTGCATACAGTATGTGCATCTCTCGGAGCATCTTAGCTTATTGAGGTACTATAGTGAGCTTAAAGTTCCTGAGTAGTGCAGTTTATCCCAAAGCATTTCATTTCTAAAGGATCGAAGAAATTAATTAATGGTTTGGGGCTCAAAACCGCTTCCGCAAGTTAAGGGTGCTTTAGTCCTACCTACCATCGGGCGGGATTTTGGTTTTATGGGAAAAGTGACAAATTATCTGGTGTAACTTTAGTTACGAAACTTACTCCTGCAATTATCTATCAGACTTCCCCAGTCACAAATTATCCGGTGTAGACTTTAGTTACGAAATTTACTCCGGTAATTATCCATCAGAATTTCCCCCAAAGTTAAAAAATATCAGGTGTAGACTTGAGTTACGAAACTTACTCCGGCAATTATCCATCAGACTTTTCCCCATTATAAGATACATCTATAACCTTATACATATTTAAATAACCTTATGTGGGGCATACAATCAAAGAAAAATGTAGCAGATGAAACGTAGAGGTAGACAGATATGGCTTTAAATCTGTTCATTATTATTGAGATGTTTCCACATATGTTGTTTACCTTTGTTATACTATTCATACTTCATAGAGTGTGTTTGTTGAAAATTTTCTGTTATAGACAATGCAACTAAAACCTTCAAATTTTTAATGCACCTTCAATTATCGTTGTCAAAGTTTCAAAGAAAATTGTCAAAGTTTCAGTTATTTCTGCCAATTTTAAGTACATCTGTCAATTTTTAAAATTATATTTCTGACAAAACTTTTAAGATTGATATCATTAACTTTGAAACATTTGATAAAAAAATTGCATTATATTTTTTCTACTACTGCTCTATATATTAACATCGATGTTGGATAACAGCGCTGTTAAAATCACGTTTTAACCATTCAGATACTAAATTTTCAGTTATTCTTGTGACTGCTAAAAAGTGATTTTAGTAAAGCTGTTGCTAATGACATATGTACAGAATTGGTTCATTAATCTGTAATATAATGAGTTTTCAAATATTCCAGTGCTTGGCAAATATTGATTTTAATGGAGCTGTTAATGAACATTGCTGTTGAAAAATGTACAGAATTGATACATTAATCTGCAAAATAATCTGCAACTTTATCACTTATAATTCCTACTTCTTCTCTACACTTTTCCGATTTTAATTAATTTATAAAAATTCGTGAACTATTGCCGTATCGTAAATTGTAAAACATTTTCAATTGTCACCCCATCGAATTATATCCGCGCGCTGAATTCCTGTAATTGGGCACCAAAGTTTTTGCAGCAAAAAATGCTTCTCATTAAATTCGCAGCGTGAAAGTCCCATAAACGCGTGTGCCAAACACGCGCAATTTCGTACTGTAAGTGACACGAACACCTAAAAAAGTCCACATTACAGTAAATCAGGGCGGAATGGTATCGGTGCTCAAAATTGATGGTTGTATAGGCGAGAATTAAATTCGCGAATTTCGACAGTGGGTAATAAATTGGAAGTGTAATGAGAAAAAATAATGTTAATGAATGGAATTGTGTGCGGCGTTTTATTTCGTTTCGTGCATGAAGCTGCCAATATTTTACTAATTAATAATTTCTGGGGCGCACATAATTTCATATACTGTACAATAAATAACATTGCTGCAATTTAAATGCGACATGTACGATATTCGTTTTACTTTCATCGCATTGTGGTAATGAAATTTTTCGAATTCCGGCTGAAAATATCAGTTTTCAGGTCCCTCGAGTCAATTTAAAAAGAAATGAACCATCTGTGTGTTAAAGTTGGGACCAGATTAACTTGGGTATCACATATTGTAGATATTTGATGTAGTCGCTTTTTCCATTTGAATATTTTTACCACGCAAATAAGATTGTGATATTATTAATATTAATCGTATTTATCTTAATTCTTAATCAGCTAAGTTTTTCATAGAGTATCAGCAATAGTGTGTTAAATTTTGTCTTGCATGTTTTATTTTGCGACAATGATAAAACGCGTAAATTTTTTTTTTACAGTTTTTGTGAATTGTAGTATTCCTTTTATCGGCCGCAAAAAGGCGACCGTTATGACACAGTATAAAAAAAAACACTCCGATTCGTCGAAAAGATTTTACAGTTTGTTGTGTGATGTAGTATTCCTTTTACAGGCCGCAAAGGGCGACTGTAAACATGCATATTACGACACATTATAAAATAAATTTCTCTCTGATTGGTGGAAAAGATTTTACAATAAACTTCTAAAACTATGATTACATTAAAAACTGATTTAAGAATTTAAACTGGAAAATAGTAGTACTTTTGTTCAACTTTCTTTAGTTTTGATGAAAATTACTTGCCACATATATGCGCTAAGCTCTCGATTATCCCTCGTTTAATTAATCGCTAGAATTGCGGAGAATTTCAGTCACACTCAATGGATAATCTGTGAATCATCTGCAGCTTCCACACCAGATGATTTCCTGGCGTGCTATGGCTATTACAACAGCTCACATTCAACTGGAATTGAATGAGGCATGTTTCGATCGGTGTTTGTCGAGCGTCGGACAAAACGGTAGATTGTGTCGGTAGCAAATAGTAAGGTTCTCGGTTTGCACGTTCTCTCAGCTTGGACACGCTTCGGTATCAATAGTTTCATCGCATATTGTAGAATGTTGCAAGTTTCCATGCGCTTTAGTTCACCACTATGCAACTGAAGTAATCTTACAACAAGTAGAAAATAAATTTAGGATTTACCCATAAATATCATGGGTTTTTTATATTTTAATAAATATTTTTATACTTTCATACTTTATAAATGTCAAATAATTGTAGGAAAAATAAACATCAACCCTAAATAAATCCGCATGAATTTTAAGAATTTTTTTAATACATTTTCGTGAAATATTTGCGAAATGATCATGACTTGTATTTTCAGAACGTACTAAATAAATCCGCATGAATTTTAAGTATTTTTTTTAATACATTTGCATAAAATATTTGCGAAATGTTCATGACTTGTATTTTTATCATGTGCAACTTAGTCACAATTTACAAAGTGGGTATAGGTTGGGTATGGGTATGGTAGGGTGGGTATGGGCATAGGTATATCAATAGAAAAAAAATGATGACATCTTGTGAGCGCAGAATTAAAACATCAAAACCAATTTCAAGAAATTCTTGTCTTCTAACTGATTGCAGATTTTCTTTGTTTTCACACATTTTTGTAACAATTTTGCATCCACCTGTCCATCAAAATAAGAATGAAAAACAAACTTCATAGTAATATATAGCAACTGCCATAAATTTTAAAGTGTGCTTGATTTAATTTATAGGTAGCTACGTAATTAACTTTACTTATTTTACCCTTTAACATCTGCTATAGAAAAAATAGAATTTTACACACGACGATAAAATTTAATTATCGACTCTTGTCTTCTACTGATTGCAGATTTTCTTTGTTTTCACACATTTTTGTATCAACTTTGCATCCACCTGTCCATCAAAATAAGAATGAAAAACAAACTTCATAGCAATCCATAGCAATCCCCATAAATTTTAAAGTGTGCTTGATTTAATTTATAGGTACCTACGTAATTGAGTTTGCTAATTTTACCCTTTAACATCTGCTATAGAAAAAATAGAATTTTACACACGACGATAAAATTTAATTGACTTGTCTTCTACTGATTGCAGATTTTCTTTGTTTTCACACATCTTTGTATCAATTTTGCATCCACATGTGCATCAAAATAAGAATGAAAAACAAAGTTAATAGCAATCCAAAGCAACCGCCATAAATTTTAAAGTGTGCTTGATTTAATTTATAGGTAGCTACGTTATTGAGTTTCCTTATTTTACCCTTTAACATCTGCTATAGAAAAAATAGAATTTTACACACGACGATAAAATTTAATTATCGACTCGCGTCAATTAATACACTCGCCTATTCATCGCTCGTGAATTAACACTTTAACACTTTCCGCTCATCGATAAAAATATTATTTTATCGTCTTTTAAAAATAACTATTATTTGTACCTACATAATGACATTAAAATGAAATATTCTCGTTTTTTTTTTGCTGTCATGAGTTGTATTGCATTTGCAATTAAAAATAACTATTGTTTGTGCCTACATAATGACATTAAAATGAAATGTTCTCTTTTTTTTATTTTATCAGTTTCATTGCATTTTCAAGTTTCAAGTTTTCAGATTTACTGGCATGTTTCTGAAAATTTAGATACCTTTCAGAAACTTCAAGTATTTTTATTAGTAGGGATTTATCTTGCATCTTTGTTATTGCCAATTTTGTTTTTATATTTCTACGGTTTTTTGTTTTTTTTTCTTCTCTTAATTACACTTTCATTACATGTTTTAGACGTAAGAATTAGAAAATTAATTGACGACTTTTTCAGAAACTTTTTAGATACTTCGGTAGAGTTTTTAGATTATCGAAACCTTTCTACTTGCAAAATTTGATATTTTCAAAATTCTCTCATTACAATATTTAAAACAATTCAATTTATAACAATAAAAAATGTACGCATTACAATATTCATAACAATTCATTTTTGTTTAGTCGACAGATTTGATCTGTTGTAGATTTAGGTACGTTTCAGAAACTTAAAGTATTTTGATTTATAGGGATTTTTGTTGCATGTTCTGACTTTTCTTTTTCATATTTCTGCGTTTTTTTCTTCTCTTAATTACACTTTTATTAAATGTTTTAGATGTGAGTATTAGAAAATTAATTGAGGAAATTTTCAGAAACTATTTAGAAACTTCTGGTAGAGTTTTCAAATTATCGAAAACTTTCTACAGATTTGATATTTTCAATATTTAAAGCAATTCATTTTTTAATAACAAATAATAAATGATAATAATAATAATAAAAAATATGGCTTATATGATTTATTCCTGGCGTGTGTTATGTCACACATGTACACAATAATTGTCAAAAATGGTATAAATGAATCCTGAAAACCTCAATACAGTTTTTTTTTTGCTTTCATCAGTTGCATTGCATTTTCAATTAAATCAAACTATTATTTGAACCTACATAATGACATTAAAATGATATTTTCTCGTTTTTTTTTGCTTTCATCAGTTGAATTGCATTTTCAAGTTTCAGGTTTTCAGATGTACTGGCATGTTTCTGAAAATTTACATTTCAGAAACTTCAAGTATTTTGATTTATAGGTATATTTGTTGCATATACTGACTTTGTTTTACATATTTCTCCGATTTTTTGTTTTTTCTCTCTCTTAATTACACTTTCATTAAACATTTTCACTTTAAGTATTAGAAAATTAATTGACGAAATTTTCAGAAACTTTTGAGATATTTCTGATAGAGTTTTAAAATTATTAAAGACTTTCTACTTGCAAAATTTTCATATTTCATTTTATATTTTCAATATTATCCAATTTTTTAGTCGGCCGATTTGATAATAGCTAGTTAGTGCAAATATGTCATTAATTGTTGTTATATTAAATACTTACTTGTATTTATTTTAATATTATTTTATTATTGATTTCTGTCGCCTGCCTAGGTTCGGTTTATTTAAAAAAAAAACATCTTTATGATGAACATATAAACATATACTGAATTTTGAAATTTGAAGTTATAGTTCATTGTTTTAGAAAAACATATGCCTACATATGCCTCTGAAGTTGTTTTTTTTTTAAATAAACCGAAATTATATTACATTCACGACCGTTTTGCAACCGAGGATTTTTGGCTGGATTTTCTTTTTGTAATGTTGGACAAACTGATTGTTTGTCATTCGTTGTTTTTTGTCATTTCGTCATTTGTTGTTTCATTGAAAGTGATGCAACGGAAGTTAATTATTTTTTTGTGTAGATATTTGCTTCCTACCACATTGTCAGATTTATAATTTTTTTTCTCTACTAGGTTCTAAAGATATCATTTTTTTTTACTGCATATTCGAAACCAGAAATAATTTTCACTTCTGTTAAAATATTAATCAAAATGCCAAAAATTATACAACTGCAACAAAAAGTATCAATTAATAATGTAAAGTTTACAACTGTCAATAATGGTATTTAAAAAATAAAAGCTCAAATTAAAAACAACTTAACCTAAAAAAATTGACAAGTTCCATTGGGGAATTCAGTTATTTCCGAAACACTACCAACAAAATTACTTGATATTCATAGAGAGTATGTATTGTGTTCAGTTTTTTGCCTATAAACACGTTGCATAGATCATATCAAGATGATATAACTGATTAAAGTAGAACAAAAACTTAATAAGAGTTTTTTAAGAGTAAATAGCCGATACTGGTCAACTCGTGAATGGAGAGTAGTCAGGCGATATAAATAAATAAAAAAATAAAATAAAAATAAATACCAGTAAGTACTTATTCAACAACCTTAACATTACTTTGTTTGAATGTATCGGTCTACATTTTTTTATGAACATGCTGTGAACTTTAAGATTGTTAGCAACTTATTTCGTCTGAAATAAATCTATTGACATTATTTTAAATTACAAATTTGAAGTCAAATTGGTTCAAATACATTAAACAAATTAATAGGCAGGCAGACACATACGGGATTTTCAACCGATCTGGCCGCGTTTTGCATCCCTTTCAAGCCGATCTGTCCCAAATTAGCATGACAGAGATGCCTGACGCGGACGGCGGGCCAGATCTGTTGAAAATCCCGTACGTGTGTGCTTGCCTAATGGATTAATTTCGCAGGTCTGCAATGCAACTGGTGATCAAAGTTCAAACGGTGTGAATCTGGTTACCAGTTGCAGTGCAATCGTGCGAAATGTGCTTAAATGTGGTAAAATACGAACGTAGATGAGTGAGAATAATTCCTATTTGAAGGCATTTGAAGCGTGGTGTCAAAGTCGTCCTATACAAACATTTCCCGCGCCAAACTGAAACGTACTTATTGGGTTAGGAACCTGGAAAACCAGTCAAAATGAGAAACTTTCAATGAAAGTTTAACATTCCAGTGTAATTATACAGTAAGCGGATAAAGTAGGTAGAGAATTTTTTTTTCAAGCATCAAAAATGGAGGAGACAAGTGTGGGTTGTCATTTAAAATATAAAGTAGGTAGAGAATATTTTAAAACATAAAAAATGGAGCAAGTGTGGGTTGTCATTTAAAATGTACAAACCCCAAATAACGTTATAAATAACATTTTCAAGATGAGATGCTGTAATCTAAAATTGACCTGCCCGAGCGATTTGGATGTAAACATTAAATAATGTTAATCCCTCTCATTAGTTCAGTTAAAATGATTAATTACCGTTTTATTAAGGCCTAGCATGATTGGCTGCATCTACGATCTTAATTGCAGCCATCTCATTAGTCAATACTAGTCGTCATTTTTAATATATTTATCATAATTTATGTATATTATCTCCGCCTCCTTAGACTCTTGATTTCACCTAAATCATTTTCAATACCTGAATTTCAGCAACAACGTTTGCATAATTATATAAGAGAACTTTAAGATAAAATAAAGCAACTATGAATTTTGTACCAAACTTTATCAGCACCCTATTAGACTTCTTAGGAGTTGATTTCTAACTGTATCTCTGCGCCTGTGTCATATTTTGTGCAAAACAAAAATTGTGAATGTATTCGTGGACATTTCATCGTCATCTTTACCTTGTTAAAGTTCACTTACACGTAGCGATAAATTAGTGCCTATGCAAATTGCTGAATTATCGGCAGCGATTGCCAAGACGCTTTGCATACGACCTACGGCGATAAGAAGCTTCGACATTGGAGGAGCCAATGCTCCAGTTTACCTCATCCCAGATAATGTTTTGTTTACAAGCAACCTCCAACATCTGGCTCGAGCGCGGCATTGGCTAGCGTCGGCGTGGAACGCGAAAATAGATTTCACTTTTCACGGCCGGAACGCGCAAGTTTCTTCGTCTCGGTTGTACCAAGCGAGAAAAGCAAATAAGTTTTTTTTAATATGAGTGTTTGGTTTGCAACAGCAGGAATTTGCGGGAAGTGTGAGAATATTCATGAAGAAAAATATTATGTAACGCGTCTTTAAAATAGCACGAGTATTTTATTATTATCACTGTTTTATTAAGTCCTCGCATGATTGGCTGCATCTACGATATTAATTGCAGGCATCTTATTAGTTGATACTAGACGTGAATTTTAATAGTTTTATCATAATTTATGTAATCCCCGCCACATGTAGACTTACACAATGATTTTTGTTTTCACTTAAATCACTTTTCAATATCTTTCTTTAGCATTCAAGTTTGATTAATGTTTGGGATTTTGATAATAAGACAGGCAGCTACAAACTGATAGACGCATTTGAAGCAACTAAAATCGCAGCTAGCCTATAGTCTGGCAGACAATAATAAGTAAGATGCAATAAGCTTGGTTACTCTTCAACCTGCAGTGTTAGCAAGGCACTTATCAATACAAGCAGCACATGCACACGTACATACATTTTCGTCTCCACGTAAAGTGGTACAAACTGTGGAATTTATCATGCAAATTTCCGCTCGACCTTCTACCTCGAGCTTGGCACTGTTGGAAATTAGCGAGTTAATCAAACTTCTCGTCACCGGGAGTCGTGAAAGTTGAGCGTGGCAGTTATTATTATTACTGGCCCGTTTATTACTGTTTTAGCGCCACCGCGCGCTCTTTGTCATCTGGCAATTAGGTCGTGGCACATTTATCTTTATTAAGGACTCCTTGCGTGCATGGCACTGGCTTATCTAGAAGGACGCCAAGGGATAAGGCTCAATTACCAGCACACGCCAAAAGAGCGTGCACAGGTTTCCTATCATCGACGTGTTTTAATTACGTTTATCAGGAACATTATCATATAGCGAACCCTCAAGGTGATACGATCAATTACACCTGAATTATTGAATTATATTTTCATTCATTATGTTTTTTCCAATAATTTCGGAAACACATTACTATTGACAAGGTTGTACGGCCAACACTTAATTATGCATGGAACTGTAATCAAATTAATGTCTCAATAACAAAATATAGGAATAAATAGGAAATTAAGATAATGGATAACAACATGAGTTGAATCATGTTTACCATTAGCTATGAATCAGTGTTTTGCAACTACAATAATATAGTCAGCGCTAAATTAACTGGGATTTTCTTTCAATTTGATAACTTCAATTTACTTATAAGTAAATTTATACCCCTATGTAAATCGTTATGAAAAAATGAGCCAGAACCAGTGTACCTCATCTACTACCCATGACAACAGCTCCTTGTTACTAACATTCCTCATAATTACCATAATCTTTCTTAGACATACAGTCAATGTGTTGGGGTTGCTAACACCAGAGGCCTCGTGCATATAGTGGCCTCGCACCAAATAAATTTCTTATTGCATTAAAAGCGTTCGAGATATAATTCTTTTCGAACTGCCTTTCCACGCGTTATGGTTTATACGAATGATTCGATGATTAACGCTTCCGTGGAGGTGAAAGTGATTGCATCGCCGAGCAGGAAACGACGTCAAAACCATCACCACACTCGCAGGAAACAGCATTTGAAATTGCTCTCTGCACGCAATCAATTCGGTATTAATCACGGACGATGTATTTGCATGCATATGCACCCGCATGTGAGCACGTCTCCGAGATTATGTTCGTAATTAGCTGTAAATGTTGAAATCTCAGCAACTTGCTTGATTACTCGTGATACTCGTTAATTAACTACAATGGATATTTAGCTCATATCTATAGAATTTAGTTGGACCATAGAGATATGCAATTATAAAATATTTTAGTGGCCGTATGGAGACGATAGTTGTTGAGCAATAACTCAAAATGCAACAAACAGTAAAGTTAAATTACTCTTGGGAATTTAATTAACAGAACATCAATACAGAGCCTAGCTACAAGTGGTAATAATAGTACTGAAACTTGCGATGGGCAGTGGGAATAACTTTGGGACTAATTATGTCTGTTAGTTTAATCTTCACTTGAAATAAAACAACATTTAAACCTACATGACGTAGAAGTTAAGTCTCCGACTAAAAAATAATTGTACGAGCGATTCACGATCAGATCTTTATTCAAAATATTTAAGTTCCATCAGAATATCAAAAATCTATAAATCAATAATACAACCCTTAATCACCTACGGCATGAATGCGCGGGATAAAGACGAATATGTGCTATGGGCAAGTGAGAGAAATTTATGATGAAATATACCGGGCGATCCATTTAGTGTAAAATTTCTTTATATTGGTAATACAACTTAGTTAACCACTTTGTGTTTGTGACACTGCTTTTTGTCAAATTATTGTGATTATATAAGTGTTTTGCAGACAGAAGTTTCATTTAAAATGCTAAATATTTGATTAAACATGTAAAATTTTCTTTAATAAAATTAACCAACACCTCTATAAATATTAAAAATATGTTTCCAAGTTCCATCAAAATATATAAAATATTATATTTTTGATTTTTTTCTCTATATTTTTTGAATATTGAGGTATTATTATGTTAAAAATCTCCTGTGGTTTGCCACTATCCAAAATCTATTTATAGTAAACACTGACCTCTTTACATCATTTTTGACAACAAACATTTTTGACATGCACTGCTGCCAATTGCTGCGGGTTACCAACTTAAATTACAAACCTTAAATCCTTAAATATGATGATTTTAACGTTTTAAAGCTTTATTAATTAGCGTATTTACAAAATACTCCCGATTAGTGCCTCGTAATCCATATCATCGCACAACGGATACAATTAACGAAGCACCAATTAGCGACACTCCGGTAACTTCGAGGATCAATGGATGTGGAACAATGGAATTGATATTTATAAGAGTTACACAATAAGAAAACCTTGAATTAAACAAATTAATAGTTGTAAGTCGCAAATAGCAAAATCTATAGCTGAACGATAATATGATTGTACAAAATATTTATTTGTGTTCGACATATATAAGTTGCAAAGTTTTTCTTAGAAAGGACATTTATTTGGTAGTTTAGATTTTGATACAGGAATTAAAGAGCAATTTCTTGTAACATAAATTTGCATTCATATAAATATTAAAATTGGAGAAGAAGGCTAAGAAGGAGAATGATAATATTTTAAGTTTATGTTACAAATGTTACTTTTTGTTTAGATTTAATTTTTTTTTAATAGAAGTAATTTAAATATTCTTATTGTTATTATTGACTAATTTTTATACAGCTAAACCAAATTCACACAAGGCAAAAAAAAGTCCCACTTTTTTATGGCCATGACCGTACGTTGAGCTGCTATAACTAACTAATAATAATAATATATTTATTGATGCCATCACAGAGATAGTGTCACATAAGTCACAGTTTAAGGTACATATAGTATAATAAAGTAGAAGTATAAAAAATATATATCTACAAATGAAATGGTACACAAGCACAAATAAAATGAAATACAATAAGAAAAAACGTTACATAGTAAAAGAGGCTAAGACAAAAGGAATTTGATGATGTCCGCTAATCCTTCTATTTGATTATCTCAAATTTCATGTAAATTATGGCTTTCTCTTGAGTGAGTATATACCGAGTGATCCATATTTAAGGAGTTTGCAATTTAAGTTAGTAACCTGCAGCAATTGGTAGCTTTGCATGTCGAAAATGTCTGTTGTCAAAAATGATGTAGAAAGGTTAGTGTTTATTATAAACAGGAGATTGTTATCATATTGTTATTTTAAAATTCAAACAAATATAGAGAAAAAGTCAAAAATATAATATTATTTTGTTAAGTTGTCATTCGTTAATTTTATTAAATAAAATTTAAAATATTTGATTAAATATCTAGATTTTCAAATAAAAGTTGTCAGTAAGATACTTTCACAATAATTTAAAAATAAAAGCAGTGCCATAAACACAAAGTGGTAACTAAATTGTATTACCAACCGAAATTTATTCTTTAAAAACTTTAAAAACTATACAAACATCCATTTGTTTCAAATTGTAAATTTGGAATATAATACAGTAGGGATTATTATTATTATTGTTATTATTATTATTATAAGAACAAATTAGGAAGTTCTTATTTTACATCAAAAGTAATTTCTATGCCTTTTCCAAATTTGTAAAAATCAAAGTAATATATGTATAAATAATGTAAATACGTATAAATAAATTGTATAGAATTAAATTACACCTACACTGTAGATGTATGAATTTCTTATTCGTCAACAGAATTGTTTTATTGGATATTTTTTAAAAGTCTCTATATTATAAACAACTTAAATATTCTCTTTCTCAATGTTTACTAATTTTTATACTTGGGTAACAAAATTGTATTTACCTTCAAAATTTATATACTTTATCTTTTCCATTAAACAGGTATACTTATTTTGTTTATTTGTAAAATACAGATATTAATTGTACGTACAACACGAAGTTTTAAACCTATCCCTGCTTTTGCATTTCTCTTCTGAGCCTCATATTAATGCATTGATATCGTATATAACAGTATTAGGCCGATATGGATTATAAAACAGACGAGGTTGAGAAATTGTAACATCGAGGCGTAGCCAAGATATTATAATCAACCGAGTCTGTTACATCCATATCGGCCGTATGTTGTTTTATAGTTTTTGTGATTAAAATAAATATGATAAAATTTTACGAAATTATTTCATAAATCATAATGACATATTTCAAGTATACTGTGAGGGTTGTGTGGTAACGCTTGTGAACACCGAAATAAATAACAGTCCACGGCTGTTAAATTTTACCGGCCGTAGCTGATATCAGTTAAATAACAACCTGGAGACAGTACAGATAATATGTAATTACAATCAAGTATCACGAAAAGTTTTAGCGGCAGTGGCTGATATCAGTTAAATAACAACCATGGAGACAGTACCGATAATATGTAATTACAATCAAGTATCACGAAAAATATATAATACCATGAGTAAATAATCAAATTCATCAAATTGAACTTTCTCTATGCAATATTCAAATACTTCTACGAAACTGAATCCCGCATTTCCTTATAAGAACATTACGGCCACTTAGCACTTAAGTATGTGAGCCTTGGCATATAAGTGTGGACTCGATTTAAATTTCGCACGCGACAGAAGACAAAACACTGCTGAAAATAACGCATTCCAAGCCCACACTTCCGTCGCCAGATGTGCACCTCGCACTTGAAACCTGAGGCAGCGTCGCGACGCACCTGCACCCCTTATCACTTAAAGTTTTATTAAGTTCACCTAGAAGTGCATCAACAACGCAATGATCGCTTTGCTGTTACAGATAACAGGCAACAGACACTTAGTCATGAGCTACAAGATACGATAAAGTTAAATTATATTGGTGGCGTTCTATAATATATTAGATTTATAGATGAAGGCGCGTCGACACATGTAGCATTATCTACATTGTGGCACGTTATTTATGATAATGGATGGTAAACGTGTATCAGTCACATCAATCAAAATAGTTTTCTAGTTGTTTTGTATGAGATGAGTTTATAGTTGGTACATACTTGTAGCATCGAAGAAAAGTTCTGGATGAGTAATCGTTTTTTAAACGCATTTAAGAGATTAAATTGTTAAAATATGCAGCACATTGTTTTTTATGATCATACATGACAGTAGATTAAGTTTTATACTTAATCTCGCTTCAGCCCTACAAACGAAGTTTGTTATTTCATACTAAATTTCAATAAATTAAAAATGAAACCATAAAACTATATGCCAATGGAAATTAATTGGAAATTTATTT
This sequence comes from Othius punctulatus, assembly GCA_951805005.1. Lineage (NCBI taxonomy): Eukaryota > Metazoa > Arthropoda > Insecta > Coleoptera > Staphylinidae > Othius > Othius punctulatus. The sequence continues at coordinate 22,816,901 of OX638143.1, forward strand.
ATTTGAATATGAACATATGTGACTAAATAAAATCTATATATATATATATATATACGTTATATATAAATTTTTAGTAATAAATATCAAATATCTGAAAATTATCAGTAATTTAGCAAAAATGTCATAGATTTTAAATATTGCAAAAATACCTGAAGACTGCTACTAATTTTAATAAAATGTTTTGAGATGGCGATTTCTAATGATTTTAAGGTAACAATTTCAAGGTATTGTTTTTAAATTTCAATCTAAGGTACTAAAATGTCTTAAAATTGGAAGTTGTATTACTAAAATGTCTGAAAATTGCCTGAAATAATTGCTAAAATTTCGAAAATTGCCAGTAAATTAACTGGAATAAAAAAACAAATTTGGTTTGCAATCATTTGATTTTTCTGATTGCCACTTGCCTTTGCCTTTGGCTTTGACTGAATTGCCAGAAATAATTGTTAAAATTTCGAAAATTGCCGGTAATCAGTTTCAAAACCTCTGTATATAAAAAAAATTGTTAGCAAACATTTGATTTTGATGTTTGTAACAATCACGAATCTTACATGTTTTGTTAAACAAAACAGTTACGAATTCTGCACTTTTGGTGATTTTAAACATTAACTTTTTAAATACGGCCATAAAATGTATCGTACTTCCGATTGTAAAAATAATAAGTAATTAAAGTTAAAATGCTTCAAAATTGCCAGTAATAATTGTTAGAACCACAGACATTTCGTCGGCTTAATGTTACAAGGTTGTATGTGCAAATTTGTAAATTTGGGAATAAGGATTTTAAATATGTTTGTTATATCAGAAAATGATAAATTTTGCACTGTCAATTGATATGTTTTTTCACATGTACCTACTGACCAATTTTAATCTTCCAACAAGTTGAAAGGTCCCGCTTTGAAAACATAGAAGCTATAGAAAAAATCTAATTTATCTAGAAAAAATTTAATCGCCACATGACAATAATAATTCTCAGAACCACTGACATTTGTCAAAAACTGTCTGAAAAATGTTAGTAATTTCACTAAAATAGAAAAAATCTAATTTAGTTAGCGAAGATTTTTTTTTTATTTATTGCCACATTGCACAAAAAAGTCTAACCAGGTGATCTACAATGTACATAATATATTTAATTGAAATATTTTGAAATGATGATTTCTTATAATTTTAACCAAACAATTTTAACAAAATATTTAAAAATTGTAATTCAGGATACCAACATGTCTTATAATCAGCAGTAAATTTGGCGAAGTATTTGCAAATTTCCAGAAATAATTCTTAATATGTCGAAAATTTCTTGTAAATTAACTCGAATAAAAAAATCAAATTTGGTTTCCAATCAATTGATTTTTCTTATGTTATTGCTTACAATAGTCACAATAAACAATACAATAAACAAAATAGTTACGAATTCTGCACTTTTGGTGATTTTAAACATTAACTTTTTTAAATTTTGCAATAAAATGTAACTTAGTTCCGATTATAAAAATAATAAGTAATAATTGTTAAAATGTTCCAAAATTGCCAGTAATAACTGTTAGAACCACTGACATTTGTCAAAAACTGTCTAAAACATGTCAGTAATTTCACTAAAATATGTGACTAAATAAAATCTATATATATATATATATATATATATATATATATATATATATATATATATATATATATATACGTTATATATAAATTTTTAGTAATAAATATCAAATATCTGAAAATTATCAGTAATTTAGCAAAAATGTCATAGATTTTAAATATTGCAAAAATACCTGAAGACTGCTACTAATTTTAATAAAATGTTTTGAGATGGCGATTTCTAATGATTTTAAGGTAACAATTTCAAGGTATTGTTTTTAAATTTCAATCTAAGGTACTAAAATGTCTTAAAATTGGAAGTTGTATTACTAAAATGTCTGAAAATTGCCTGAAATAATTGCTAAAATTTCGAAAATTGCCAGTAAATTAACTGGAATAAAAAAACAAATTTGGTTTGCAATCATTTGATTTTTCTGATTGCCACTTGCCTTTGCCTTTGGCTTTGACTGAATTGCCAGAAATAATTGTTAAAATTTCGAAAATTGCCGGTAATCAGTTTCAAAACCTCTGTATATAAAAAAAATTGTTAGCAAACATTTGATTTTGATGTTTGTAACAATCACGAATCTTACATGTTTTGTTAAACAAAACAGTTACGAATTCTGCACTTTTGGTGATTTTAAACATTAACTTTTTAAATACGGCCATAAAATGTATCGTACTTCCGATTGTAAAAATAATAAGTAATTAAAGTTAAAATGCTTCAAAATTGCCAGTAATAATTGTTAGAACCACAGACATTTCGTCGGCTTAATGTTACAAGGTTGTATGTGCAAATTTGTAAATTTGGGAATAAGGATTTTAAATATGTTTGTTATATCAGAAAATGATAAATTTTGCACTGTCAATTGATATGTTTTTTCACATGTACCTACTGACCAATTTTAATCTTCCAACAAGTTGAAAGGTCCCGCTTTGAAAACATAGAAGCTATAGAAAAAATCTAATTTATCTAGAAAAAATTTAATCGCCACATGACAATAATAATTCTCAGAACCACTGACATTTGTCAAAAACTGTCTGAAAAATGTTAGTAATTTCACTAAAATAGAAAAAATCTAATTTAGTTAGCGAAGATTTTTTTTTTATTTATTGCCACATTGCACAAAAAAGTCTAACCAGGTGATCTACAATGTACATAATATATTTAATTGAAATATTTTGAAATGATGATTTCTTATAATTTTAACCAAACAATTTTAACAAAATATTTAAAAATTGTAATTCAGGATACCAACATGTCTTATAATCAGCAGTAAATTTGCCGAAGTATTTGCAAATTTCCAGAAATAATTCTTAATATGTCGAAAATTTCTTGTAAATTAACTCGAATAAAAAAATCAAATTTGGTTTCCAATCAATTGATTTTTCTTATGTTATTGCTTACAATAGTCACAATAAACAATACAATAAACAAAATAGTTACGAATTCTGCACTTTTGGTGATTTTAAACATTAACTTTTTTAAATTTTGCAATAAAATGTATCTTAGTTCCGATTATAAAAATAATAAGTAATAATTGTTAAAATGTTCCAAAATTGCCAGTAATAACTGTTAGAACCACTGACATTTGTCAAAAACTGTCTAAAACATGTCAGTAATTTCACTAAAATAGAAAAAATCTCAATTATTTAGCAAAAATTTAATCGCCACATGACAATATAATTGTCAGAACCACTGATATTTGTCAAAAACTGTCTGAAAAATGTCAGTATTTTCACTAAAATAGAAAAAAATCTAATTTATATAGCAAAGATTTTCTTTATGTATTGCTACATGACAATAATAATTGTCAGAACCACTAATATTTGTCAAAAACTGTCTGAATAATATCAGTAATTTCACTAAAATAGAAAAAATGTAATTTATTTAGCAAATATTTAATTATTTATTTATTGCTACATTGCACAAAAAAAGTCTAACTAGGTGATCTACAATGTACATAATATATTTAATTGAAATATTTTGATATGATGATTTCTAATCTTTTTAACCAAACAATTTTAAGAAAATATTTAAAAATTGTAATTTAGGGTACCAAAATGTCTTAAAATCAACAGTACATTTGCCGAAGTGTTTGAAAATTTCCAGAAATAATTCTTAATATGTCGAAAATTGCCAGTAAATTAACTCGAATAAAAAAATCAAATTTGGTTTGCAATAATTTGATTTTTCTGATTTTATTGCTTGTTACATTATTGAATCTTACATGTTTTGTTAAACAAAATAGTTACGAATTCTGCACTTTTGGTGATTTTGAACATCAACTTTTTTAAATTTTGCCATAAAATGTATCTTAGTTCCGATTTTAAAAATAATAAGTAATAATGGTTAAAATGTTTCAAAATTGTCAGTAATAATTGTCAGAACCACTGACATTTGTCAAAAACTGTCTGATAAATGTCAGTAATTTCACTAAAATAGAAAAAATCTATTTTATTTTGCAAAGATTTTATTTTTTATTTATTGCCACATTGCACAAAAAAAGTTTAACCAGGTGATCTACAATTTACATAAAAATTTTAATTGAAATATTTTGAAATGATGATTTCTAATAATTTTAAGCTAACAATTTCAAGAAAATGTTTCAAAATTGTAATTCAGGGTACCAAAATATCTTAAAATCAGCAGTAATTTTGCATCAAGTGTTCGAAAATTTCCAGAAATAATTCTTAACATGTCGAAAATTGCCAGTAAACTAACTAGAATTAAAACAAAATCAAATTTGGTTTGCATTCATTTGATTTTTATGATTTTCTTGTTTTGTTACATTCTTGAATCTTACACATTTGTTTAAAAAATAGTAAATAAATAAATAATGCAATTTTTTACTTTGTAGGTATCACCGTTTATTTGTATCATGTTTCATTATATGTTTGAAAATGACCGACTGTTCGGTCGAAACTATAGTCACTTTATTAAAATAAACGGCGATACCTACAAAGTAAAAAATTGGATTATTTATTTATACATAATGTATCACGAAGTAAAAGCTCCAGTTTTAATAAAAAAATAGTTACGAATTCTGCACTTTTGGTGATTTTAAACATTAAATTTTTTATATTTTGACATAAAATGTATCTTAGTTCCGATTGTAAAAGTAATAAGTAATATTAGTTAAAATGTTTGAAAATTGACAGTAAAAACTGTCAGAACTACTGACATTTGTCATAAAGTGTCTGAAAAATGTCGGTATAACTTTGGCGACAAAACATCATGAATGGTGTTTACAAACACAGTATATGGCCACGCGCACTGATTGGATAAACGTGCTATTTCGTCAAAATCTAATTTGTTTCTGATCATTGCAATACGTGATCTACATTACGTATACTATACAGTAAAACTATTGCGAAATTAAGGAAAACATTTTCACCAAACCTCTTAATACATTGGAATTAGTGATGGAATTTAATAAGAAGCTTCTTAATAAAGCAGTGAAACCAATAACCCTAATAGGCGATGGTATTTAATAACAAACCTCTTCACCAGTCATGGATCCAAAGTTAATTCCAAGTAGTTCTTCCTACGCAAACTGGTGTCATTACTTTCGTGCACTGACGCGCCTCGTAATCCGCGAAGGAGTAAAAGTCGAGACAATTGTCGTGATTACTTATTACACTTTACTGATGAAACGGCACTAGATTGCAAATTGGCAAGATTGCGCAATTTGCGACACTAAACACAATTTATTTGAGTATTCCTGGTCACCCCAACGAAAATACGAATAACTATTTATAACCAATGCGGAAAGCACAACATTAATACTTATAACCACATCACTGTTATTTGTGGAATATATTTCACTCGCACTTTTCACACAACTCTACACTTACACTTTCTTTACGCATTAACACATATTAAAAAAAAACATAGATACATGCAGGATGATTATTAATTCACCATTAATTTGGGGAACCTAAGTAATAGTAAATTGAAAAAATAATGACCGAGCAATGTTCTGTTTTAATTATGAATTAAACGACATAAAACTTGTTTTTTTTTTGTGTTCGCGGATTATGGCACGCGTGCACAACTTTTCTACGCGAGTCTATGGCGAGACGTTTGCGGTGTAATGCGGCGCCTTTCGCGGTCGACGGACACACAGATGACTCACGTGACGCGAGGTCGCCGCAATTGAAAAGTGGGTCTCTCGCGGTTTTCGCGGAAACAATTTTGAGAGGACTCTCCCCCGCAACAGGTGGTCCCCACAGGAAGGCGTGACAGCCGATCTAATTAAAATGTGGATCACCGCCCGATTAGGCCGCGGAAATATCTCATTCATAGGGACCCCGTTTTGAATAGGAATTGAAACATGAGGCCCTGTGTTTAGTTATTTTTGGGAAATGAGGCAATGCTGCTTTACACAACTGACATAACAGCTCAAACAGTTAGCTAAATAAGTGTTTTGCTCGTAATTAAAACATTATAATAATTGAACTGTTCACTTAACTAGGTACCATTAATACTTTAAAAAAATACAAAATGTAAACATGTTACAAAATTCAAGACAAGCCAAGGTAAAGCGAGGCAATGCAAGACAAGGCGAGGCGAGGCGAGCCGAGTCAAGGCAAGTCAAGGCAAGTCAAGGCAAGGCGAGGTGAGGCAAGGCGAGGCGAGTCAAGGCAAGTCAAGTCAAGTCAAGGCAAGGCAAGGCAAGCCAAGCGACGGCAAGGCGAGACAAGGCAAGGCAAATTCAAGGCAAGGCGAAAGGGCCGAGGGCCTTTCTCTCTATCTCTCTCTCTTCAAAATGATATCTCAAGAATTTAATTGGGGTTTGCGAAGAAATTTTTATAATTTGTAGTTAAAATGACGAAAATTCCATAGTTTTTGTTGAATTCTTTAAAATTTATAATCAACAACCAATTATTCACCTTCCATTATATTTTTGTGAATTTCTATGAAATGGTTAATAAAAACTTTGCAAGGAATATTATTTCTGTGGAAATATATTACAATTTAAAAAAAAAACTCGCAGGTTCCATTGATCATTGCAACTTATGAAAATTTTGGTAATTATATTACACAATTCTAATGAAATTTTTGTAATTTCTAATAGGTAATTAATTTTATCTTCCTTATACTCTTTTTGTGTCTACATTTATCTTTCTTTTAATCTCTCTTTGGTCATCTGTTTCATCATCCTTTTTAGCTTTTTTTAAGATAGATTTATTTATTCTCCTAAACTTCCATCAAAATTTTGTGATTTTCTTTACTTTAAGATTCCAAGGTTTGTTCGTGTATAAGCTAAATGAGCACCACACTAATCCGTCCAAGTGTTTGCGCAGTCGGCTTACTAATGTATTATGTCACTTACACTGTTTGCAGTTTCTGTATGCGCTGAGGCTGGTGTGGTTTGTTTTTACTGCTTACAGCTGTCGTTTATCTAATTGAACAATCAATATGATAATGTTAGCACTAAAAGTGACCATAAATATATGAAGGACATTTGTTAAAATTAAGAATACACATGAATCACTTCAGAACCCTCGTCTTATGATTAATCACACTTACAAATGATTCACTTCAGTTTACAGCCTTGCAGAATTAACAAATTAATAAATTTAAGGTTGTTTTATTACCAGCAAGTACTTATTAAAACCAGTTATATATATATATATATATATATATATATATATATATATATATATATATATATAACTGGTAATTATGAATAAAAATCTTAAACTCAATTAATAAATTAGTTTTTAAATTGTTTATAGGATTTTTATTCCACAGTCGTGGCTTCGATACTCACATCGTCGTGGCTTCACATATGACTGTTTCTACATAGATTCCACAATATTGAAAGAAATGCTTAAAAATTTTCCAAGCTACGATGAGTGATCATATCAATCAAAGAGTAAATTGGAAAAAATTCGCATCAAATTTTCGCAGAATGAGACAAACTTAATTAAAATGTCATGAAATTAAAAACACATGTATCATAAAAGATTTGTAACTAAATATGATCTTCGAAAACCAAACTCAAAACCGTTTTTAAGAATAAGAAAACTCAAAAATTGATATATCAGTAAAAATCCCGATTTTGAAAAGTTTTATGATCTTCATACTCAAGAGTATGATGATGATAGAATGATGTATGATGAAGTATGATGATTACAAGTTTGGTGACTAAATCTAATCTTCCAAAACCACATTTTCTGAATAAGAAAACTCGAATAGACATTTCTGCAAAAATCTCGATTTCGAAAACTTTAATGATTAACTATACTTTCTTTTGCTGTGTAAATGAAAGTAAAAAAGGCATAAAACCTAGTTTCCAATGATTATTATTTAAAGTATGCCCATAAATATTAGTATAAAGACTATACATATGACGAACAAGTATGATAACTGAAGAAGAAAATTCTATGAAGTCCACGTTTCTATATCTTATATGCACACCAAAATTTCAAGAAATATGATAACATACAAAACTTATAAACTCGAGTCATAATAAACTTTATTGAAATATGATTGCATTCAAAAAAATAGAATAATGCAAGATAAATTATAAACGAATTATTAAAATAAAAATATTTGAAACTATCATAAATTAGGGCAAATAATGCAAGAATCAAAAAAATTCTGAAAGATTAATGATTTGTATAACTTCAGCATTACTGAAAGAACTGAAAATTCCGTCAAGATAATAAAAGTCATATAAATATGTCTGTTCCATGGAAATAAAACTAAAACATTTACAAAAAATGCTAGGTAACTATTACAAAATACACTGGCGAGCTAAAAATAGAGGTCACTTTAAAATTATGACTTATTTTTGGATTTTTGTTTCTTTTAACTTAACGTTTGCAAATTGTAAACAATTGTACTGTATTTTGCACATTAAATTTAAAAAAAAGCAATGTTGAATCGTAAAGCATATTTTTTGTTTTTATTGCCTATTTTGGAAATATCACAAATTTACAGTTCAGACGAAGTTCGAATTTTTGTTTCTAGGACAAATATAGAAAATAAATAATGACAAAAACTTATCACTAATAACGAGTATTACCCCCTCTTGCATTACTGATTGAAGTCGACGAGGAAATTTTTGAATTAAATTAACGATCACATTTTGGTAGATATTATTCCATTCCTGCAATTTTTTAGAATACATTTGTCAGGAAATGTATTATTAAACGCCTACTTTGGTTTACAATTTGCAAACATAAAGTAAAAACAAAAAAATTCCAAAAATAAGTCATAATTTTAAAGTGACCTCTATTTTTTGCTCGCCGGTGTATAAAGAATTCCAAAATTTCCACAGAATGAGATAAACTCATAACATAATAAACAGTAAAAGTTGCAATAACTTTCAGTTCATAAATTTTATAAACTTCTGTACAGCTAACCCATACTTGTCAGTGCAGAAAGTTATACTTTCACTTTTCTCACTTATTTAATACTGAAACTTCGTCAAATGTTCAGGAGAATTAGCTAAAGGTGTACCAAATACAAATCTAATATGAAATATGCATTTAATAAAGTTTCATAAATTTCAGTAATACCTAACCCATACTTTTCAGTGCAGAAAGTTGTACTTTCACTTTTCTCACTTATTTAATACTGAAACTTTGTCAACTTTTCAGGAGAAATAGCTTCAGGTGTACCAAATATAAATCTAATATGAAACATGCAATTAATAAATTTTCAGAAATTTCAGAAATAGCTAACCTATACTTGTCAGAGCAGAAACTTATACTTTCGATTTTCTCATTTATTTAATACTGGAACTTCGTCAAATTTTCAGGAGAAATAGCTTCAGGTGTACTAAATACAAATCTAATATGAAATATGCATTTAATAAATTTCCAGTAATTTCAGTAATAGCTCACTCATACTTGTCAGTGCAGAAAGATATATTTCGAATTTCTTACTCATTTGATACTGAAACATTGTCAAATTTTCAAGACAATTAGCTTCAAGTGTATTTTATTTATTTATTTTATTTATTTATTTATTTTGGTGTTACCACATTTACATGTTTACACAAGTCAGTCTGTATTAGAACAGTAGAGTAGTACAAAAGTGTATACAATTCTCATCACTTACAACAACAACAATAACTAAAAAAACACATATTAATTAAAATCCTAATTAGCTAATTAGAAGGTTTGTTCGCTTAGAACAGTAATACGATATCGTTAAGATGGCTTAAAATGGTTTGAAACTGAACGCTAAAGCTAAGGCCCTACTTCTGTAGGTATTACGACATCGTCGGACAAAAAATCTTCCACTGTATAGTAGGCACCTCTCAGCAGAAGTTCCTTAATTTTTGATTTAAAAGTTATCCTTGGCAGTTGCCTAATTCCTAATTGTAGTAAATATAAATCTAATATTAAACATGCACTTAATAAATTTTCAGAAATTTTAGTAATATCTACCCATACTTGTCATTGCAGAAAGTTATACTTTCGATTTTCTCCCTTATTTAATAAAGAAACGTTGTCATTTTCAGGAGAATTAGCTTCAGGAGTAATAGCTATCCCATACTTGTCAGGGCAGAAAGTTATACTTTCGATTTTATCAGTTATTTAATATTGAAACGTTGTCAAATTTACAGGAGACTTAGTTTTAGGTGTATTAAATACAAATCTAATAGTAAATATGTAATTAATAAATTTTCAGAAATTTTAGTAATAGCTAACACATACTTATCAATGCAGGAAGTTATACTTTCGATTTTCTTACTTATTTAATACTGAAACTTTGGCAAATTTCAGAAGAATTAGCCTCAAGTGTACTAAACACAAATCTAATAGTAAATATGTAATTAATAAATTTTCAGAAATTTCAGTAATAGCTAACCCATTTTCTCACTTATTTAATACTGAAACTTTGGCAAATTTTCAGAACAATTAGCTTCAGGTGTACTAAGTACAAATGTAATATAAAATATGCAAGTAATAGCGTTTCAGAAATTTCAGTAATAGCTACCCCATACTTGTCAGTGGAGAAACTTATACTTTGGATTTTCTCACTTATTTAATGCTGAAACGCTGTCAATTTTTCAGGAGAATTATCTTCAGGTGTATTAAATACAAATCTAATATGAAATATTCATTTAATAAATTTTCAGAAATTTCAGAATTAGGTAACCCATACTTGTCAATGCAGAAAGTTATACTTTCGATTTTCTCACTTATATAATACTGAAATTTTGTGACATTTTCAGGAGAATTAACTTCAGGTGTACTAAATACAAATCTGATATGAAATGTATTAACGTGAAATGTATTAACGTGAAATGTATTTACGTGAAATAAAGAATTGAATATGCAATGAACAGAGTTTCAGAAATTACAGTAATAGCTAACACATACTTGTCAGTGCAGAAAGTTATACTTTCAATTTTCTTAGTTATTTAATATTGAACGTTGAACTTACGTTGTCAAATTTTCAGGAAAATTAGCTTCATGTGTACTAAACACAAATCTAATATTAAAAATGCTATTAATAAATTCGATTGTGCCAAAGTTTATGGTAAGTTATCCACGAGATAGCAGTAATTACATTAATAAACTATCTGCCGAATGCGTTTTTACTTTCATTATATTTTACTGAATTTTCTGTCAAATGAGATTCTACTTTCCTTGATTTAAACTCAGTTTTCTGCACTTTTCGTAAATTCACTCAGATCACTATATGTATCAGTGGATGGAAAGGTCAACTGTAGGTATTCTAGATATCAATGCTGTCCTAACTAAAATGGTGACTAAGTCCTATAAATTTGTCCCCTGGCGTAACCCATTTCACACGATATAATAATTACACCAATGAATGGCTCCTATCAAGAAATATAACATTATACAGGTTTTCGTTATGCTTGATGATGTCCGTGAAACAAAAATAATTTTCTTGCTTTTACAACAACCGATATATTATTTTAAACGCTGTAAGGTCACATATGTTCACGATTAAATTCTATTCTATTGCTAAATTTAATTTATTTTTATTCTTATACTTTGTCTGTATTGGAGATTTAGTATTAATCCACTTTCTATAAAAGTGATGTGTGGAGGTAATAAAGTAATTGGATCTATATTTCATTTCAAGTTTACTGTCAATAGACAGGACATAAATTAAACCTTGTTTTTTATTGTAACTACAATGATTGTTTTTTATGTACGAATTAGTCGAGTCTTACTTGGTATTGTGTGATTCGTTATAGCTTATTGATCGTTCTAGTCTTCTACTTTGTAGTAAATGGGTTTCGAGTGATATATATTATATATACAGGGTGTCAATTTGAAAAGTTGCCACCGTCTTTTTTCATAGAACTAATGATTATTTTTAAAATTGCTCAAAACCGTTTGGTGGTTCAAAGGGGGAACCAAAATGGCGTAGGTAGTATCGATGCCCTACCCACCCTTTAGGTCAGAGCCACCTCCATCTAAAAAAATAAGTGGCACCCCCCTACTTGTGATACATCGTTGGAGAGCTCTTGAAAAATGTTTTCTAGTCATTATTAATACAATATGATTTGGTCAACTAGTTTTTGGAATTACGTGTAAATGTATTAAATTCAAATAATATCTCAATTGCAACCAAAATTGGTAAATACGAGTAAAATTGCAATGGTTTGCGTCATTGTGTTATGAAATTCTACAAAAGAAATGTAAATTTGCACAATGAATGTAATAACAAAAATGACACCATACTCCAGCGTTACGCAATTAATTGCAGCCAAGGTTAGCAAAACAATTCTCCGACGGTCAATTAACCGCCAAACTCAATTACGTCCAGCCACAAAATCCTCTTCTCAATAATTAATTGTGTCCCAATACCTGCGGCTCGATTAGGAATCGCGACCCACATTCGGTCATTTCCACTCTCGAAAGCGTAACGTGCTCGCGATTCCTGGCTCCCAAATTGAGACTAATTCGTCTCGTTTGCAAACTGCGACGGCCCTGGCCGACTGCAGCGTTCCACGACCCGGCTCGTTAAGTCGCTAAAGATCCAATTGTGTCGGTGATCCTCATGAAGAGGAATCCGATTAGCGTCCGGTTTGCGAGCGAGCCGTTTTTAGCGATTGAAATTTGAAGTGTCTCTCGTGTGGCTCGTGTGGGATGAAGCCGTGAGCCGGTCGGCCGTGACGTATCTTCCCAGTTTGGCATGGGCGTAAGTGTGCATGCTAATCGAGTTAGTTTCGGCCGTGCAACGAAACGTGATAACTTGAAGTTTGAATGATTAGGTGTTTAAAGGAAAGTCACGTTGTAATTCATTAGCGAGGCGTAAAATATTTGTTTTGCAAAATATTTATTGACGCATTGGTTGGAGATGTCTGGTAAAACAATCGTTTTGAAAAAACTCTAATGACTTCGTAAGATGATTTTAAGTATGATGATCATATAAATGATGACCATAAATATGGCGAAGCTAAGCATAACGACTATACGCACGATGAACAAGTATGATGACTTTAACTGTTCTTACAATAAGTATACAGGGTGCTTGATTTTTCAGCTAATATCTACCAAACTGGTAAAGATACAAAGGTAAAGTAAATGGTAAACTCCATATTTTTTTAATTCAGCTAAGTCCAGACATTTACAAGGGGTATGTCCCTAGATCCATTTCTGGACTTATCTAAATTTGAAAAAATAATTTAGATTAACTTTTTGACGATGGTTACGAAATAAAGATATTTACAAAAAAGAAATGGACTACTATCTAGTTTTCAACGACTCAATTGTAACAAACATGTATTGTTGTTATTATCATTGCTTCACTAAATAAGATATTTTTCGCCCATCGCAGTAATTATTTGCTCACGAAGAGACACCCTTTGCATCCAAGAGTGATGAGAATTAACGAACCCCTCTCGATCCCACGCCATCAATCAAACCGAGAGGAACAACAAGTAGGAGGAGGAAGAGGCCACTTTAAAAAATTACACCTTATTAACGCGTCGGGGAAGAGGAGGAGGACCTTCGTCTCTCTGGTCATTAGCTCCTGCAGGAGACGGGGGCTCTTTGATGGATTCCCGGGGCTTTCACGGGACACGCGCGGTCCACAATGGGGACGCCAGTCGGCGGTTAATAAACCGTGCAACGTGATAACGCTCGGAAGCGTCGCGACGCCTCCACATAACGATGCTCCAGATGCGCGCATTAAAGGAGGGAAAATGCGGCGTAACGGACGCGGGTTAATTGCACTTTGAAAAATATGCACACAGGTCTCTTGGTGCACTCGGATTTTGTCGTCCCCTGCTTTTAGTGAGGATTATAAAGAGGAAAATGCGGCGGGTTTTACCACTGGATTAATAACAGCGCCATTACAAAGTGCACCGAAAAACACAGGACGCGTTAGTTTTATCCTTACAACAAACATAGAATTTTCCAGTAAATTAAATATGCATCTGCACAGTGAGTGCTAAAACATGTAATAGTATCTACAATGAACAAATTACCACATTTTTTACTTTATCGAGATAACGAAATTTAGCCAAAATCAATTAAAAATATTTTCTGTACATGCTCCCAAAAAGCTATTTTACGGATTAAATGAGTCCGTAAAAAACGTAATAATTGATTTCTAAACATAATTTGAACATTAATTTTTCATTCATATACAGTGTTATTCAAATTCGATTATAAGTCTGGGGATATATCAAAAATGGTATGAGATACGAAGTCGTTTAAATTGGGGTAATTGCGTAATCATATGGGGAAGAATAATCAATAAAAATAATTTAAAAAAAATTCAGTGGTTACTGAGGTTTTAAAAAATATATATTGTGATAATGAAATTTAGCCAAAATCTATCAAAAAATTATTTTGTACATGCTCCCAAAAGTGAGCTATTTTACCTAAAAGCACTTTTTAATTACCTAAAATGAGTCTTTTCCGGACTCAACTCCAAAAAGTTGCTATGGTTAAAAAAATCTAGTTACTATGGTGGCATGGTAATTTTTAATCCGAAGCCCACTATTTTCGAGAAATACTTTCTCTAATCACATTAATCATATACCGAGTATTTGGGATAAGGGGCGAACATAGGAATATTACATGTAAAATTAAATACGTTTGATAATAATCAGAACGTGATCGAAACTATAGTCACTAATTTTAATAAACAATGTGATATAAACAAAGAAAAGTGTTTGTTTTATTTAATTTCATCATGTATTACGAAGTAGATGTTTCCAACATTGACCAATTAAATATATGAAATTATTAGCTCTATTAATTTTAGAAAAAAATCGTAAAGGAATAGTTTTTTTAAATGATAACAAATAATTATAAATTCGTGCTTGTCGTATGGGATAAATCATAATAATAACAAGTAATTAGCGGAATAAAGATAATTTATTCATTATCAAAACATTTTACAGTGGCGTTAGTTTATCCAGAGTTCGTGACTTACTTTCGGTTAAATTTAACAATAGACTAATTCCGTCTGTATCAGCAATTAGCAAGTTTTTGAAAAATTTTGCAATACAGCAAGTGTAGCGGCAGATGATTCAAAAAGTATTTTAACACTCCAATTTCAACAAATACTATTTCAAAAATATTAAAATTACAGGCAAATGGAACAGAAGTTACCATACCTGTGATGTAACAAAAAAAATGTAAAAAGCTATATTGAATAAATGTTCTTACTACTGGAACAGAAGAAGTAACGAATAGTTTTAAACATGTTCTGTCTAATTATATAAAAACAAATCTGATATGTTAAAGTACTGCGTTTATTATTATTATTATAAATTTGATTGATTCATATTATTTGTAATAATATGAATTATTACATATTATTCATATGTACCTGTACATTTTAGTAAACATACTACTACTACAATGAATTGTTAAATTTAATCGAAAATAAGTCACGAACTCTGCGTAAACTGAAACCACTGTTAAATGTTTTAAAAAGGAACACCTCTCTGCATTGGAATAACTCAGATAATTGTTCATTGTAATTGATATCTGACTAGCAAAATTATTTTCACTATAACATGGCATTTGTAAAATTCATGGCAAGGGTTTTTATGGTACATTGTTCAACTTATTTTTATTATTTTTGAGGTTGATTCTGGTACAAACGTAAATTAAATGAATGATACATTTACAGTTTTTAATACTCCTTTTCGAAATTCGAAAATATTCCTTTGCGATTTTTCTTTAAAATTAATAGGGGAGCTAATAATTACACTTATTTAATTTTACATGTTAATTTCGTATGTATATATATACAGGGTGGTCACTTTTACGATGCCCACCATTAGGATCTATAAAACGGAAATATATACAGAGTCAAATAGGAGAAATGTCATCAGTCATCCGTCATCGAAAATACATCAGTAGAATTAATACTAATATTAATACTTAAGAAAATTTAATAATTGAAAACGAATTATAGTTGTTACAATAATAAATAATAGTTTTGTAATAAATGTTCAAATAGATTGCCATTCTCTCTAATGATAATGGGGTGGTTACTTGCTTCAATTACATTTTTGTTTTCATGTAAAAAAAAGTTAATAAAATCTCAAGTGTTGCACATTGTTATAATAGTATTGATGAGTAGAACCCAAAAATAAAAATAATAAATAATAGTTTTGTAATAAATGTTCAAATTGATTGCCATTCTCTCTAATGATAATGGGGTGGTTATTTGCTTCAATTACTTTTGTTTTATTTTCATGTAAAAAAAGTTCATGAAATCTCAAGTGTTGCACATGGTTATAATAGTATTGATGAGTAGAACCCAAAAATGAAATAAAAAATGCAGGTCCATATTTAAAAATTTAGACTTGATTGCACGAAACGTCTGATCGAAATCTAAAATTCCCTTGTTGTAGAGGAGAAAAAGTGACAATGAAAATGTGTATATTGTTTTTTAGTATATCTTCAAGTAACAACAGGGAAACATAAATAAGATTTTCGAAAATTTCAATTTCCAAAATAAATCTCAGGTACCATTGAATTTTTTCAATTATTTTTATTGATTATTAATTATTGAAAATCTAAAATTCCGTTGTTCTAGAGGAGAAAAAGTGACAATGAAAATGTACGTATTTTTTTTTTTTTAATAGATGTTCAAGTAACGACAGGAAAACATAAATAAGATGGTCGAAAATTTCAATTTAAAAAATAAATCTCAGTAACCATTGAATTTTTTAAAAATTATTTTTATTAGTATTGATGAGTAGATAGTTTTGATGAGTTGAACCCAAAAATAAAATAAAAAATGCAGGTCCTTATTTAAAAATTTAGACTTGATGACGATTGCACGAAACGACTGATCGAAAATATATAATTTCCCTTGTTGTAGAGGAGAAAAAGTGACAATGAAAATGCGTCACTGTATTGTTTGTTTAATACATTTTCAAGTAACGACAGAAAAACATAAATCAGATTTTCGATAATTTCAATTATCAAAATAAATCTCAGTTACCATTGCATTTTTTTAAATTATTTTGATTGATTATTGATAATTGAAAATCTAAAATTCCGTTGTTCTAGAGGAGAAAAAGTCACAATGAAAATGTGTGTATTGTTTTTTTTTTATATATCTTCAAGTAACGACAGAAAAACATAAATAAGATGTTCGAAAATTTCAATTTAAAAAATAAATCTAAGTAACCATTGAATTTTTTAAAATTTATTTTTGTAGAATTGATGAGTTGAACCCAAAAATAAAATAAAAAATGCAGGCCTATATTTAAAAATTTAGACTTGATGATTGTACGAAACGTCTCTTCGAAAATGTAAAATTCCCTTGTTGTAGAGGAGAAAAAGTGACAATGAAAATGCGTGTTTTGTTTGTTTAATACATTTTCAAGTAGCGACAGGAAAACATAGATAAGATTTTCGAAAATTTCAATTTTAAAAATAAATCTTAAACCATTGATTTTTTTAAATTTATTTTTATTGATTATTGATTATTGAAAATCAAATATTCTCCTGTTGTAGAGGAGAAAAAGTGACAATGAAAATGTGTTTATTGTTTTTTAATACCTTTTCAATTAACGACAGGAAAACATATATAAGATTATCGAAAATATCAATTAAAAAAAACTCAGTTACCACTGAATTTCGTAATAAAATTCCGTTGTTATAGAGAAGAAAAAGTGACAATGAAAATATGTGTACTGCTTTTTAATATACCTTCAAGTAACGACAGAAAAACATAAATTAGATTTTCGATAATTTCAATTTTAAAAATAAATCTTAGTAACCATTGAATTTTTTTAAATTATTTTTATTGATTATTGATTATTGAAAATCTAATATTCTCCTGTTGTAGAGGAGCAAAGGTGACAATGAAAATGTGTTTATTGTTTTTTAATACCTTTTCAGGTAACGACAGGAAAACATATATAAGATTATCGAAAATTTAAATTAAAAAAAAACTCAGTTACCACTGAATTTTTTGAATTATTTTTATTGATTATTGATTATTGAAAATCTAAAATTCCGTTGTTGTAGAGAAGAAAAAGTGACAATGAAAATGTGTTTATTGCTTTTTAATACATCTTCAAGTAACGACAGAAAAACATAAATTAGATTTTCGATAATTTCAATTTTAAAAATATAATTTAGTATCCATTGAATTTTTTAAAATTATTTTTATTGATTATTGATTTGAAAATCTAAAATTCCGTTGTTATAGAGGAGAAAAAGTGACAATGAAAATGTGTGTATTGTTTTTTAATATATCTTCAAGTAACGACAGGAAAACATAAATAAGATTTTCAAAATTTCAATTTTATAAAAAATCTTAGTTACTATGATTTTTTTTAAATTATTTTTATTCACTGTTCCCCATATGATTACGCAACTTTGCCCCAATTTGTAGACTTCGAATCTCTGAACGTTTTCAATATCCCCATAGTGATGATCGAATTTGAATAACCCTGTATATGGAGAATGTTTCCATTATTATATTTCTTATGATGGATTGAATCTGATTTGGCCAGTAATTTATCTGTTTACAAAACTGCTGCCATGTTTATAATTTCGTGTGGATTAAGTTGCTGGCAACTTTAGCTCAGATATTGTCATAAAATATCATATTACAGCAAAAGATTGTTCCAAATTTCGCTGGTCACTGAGCTGAAAGTTTCTACTCTTGTAACTAGATGAGCCATTCCTTATGAACAATCCATGTGTAAGCATGTTTGACTCACACAAGAACCTTTCACGATATTGGCTATCGATTGCCGTTTGAAGACATAAAGCCACAAAAGTATTTTTCGCTTTTAGTCTCAAGGTGGTATCATTGTAATATCGGGTTATGCAGCATAAAGCCGTTGTGGTTTAAACTTTTAATCTAGTCATGGGTG
This sequence comes from Othius punctulatus, assembly GCA_951805005.1. Classification (NCBI taxonomy): domain Eukaryota; kingdom Metazoa; phylum Arthropoda; class Insecta; order Coleoptera; family Staphylinidae; genus Othius; species Othius punctulatus. The sequence continues at coordinate 22,835,788 of OX638143.1, forward strand.
GATTCGATTGTCGCTCAAGGCATTATAAAATTGTCCAATTTCCTGTTATTTAACAGTACGTTCTAAGAAATTGAGGGTGACAAGACCTGTAAACATAACGATTGATACGTTAATACAAGAATTACCGAAAATCGAAACAATGTAAAATTTCGTATAATTGGCGCATTTAAAACGCCGATATCTATCGATTTTAGCTAAAGTACTCATTTCTACGCTAATTTGCGACAGATATGAATTCTTGTTTATAAGATTTGTTTATTGTATACAGGGTGTCCTAAATAAAGTAGGATTGCATGGGTATCATTGTTATTCTTAAAGCTATATCTGGTTAAATGGGCAATATTGTGCAGTTTTATATGCTGGTTCAGATTATCTTGAAATTTTTTTGAAGAGTTTAGTTTGAAAGAAAGTCTGATTTCGATGGTTTTTAATTGCAACTGTCAATTCAATTCAATTGCAACGCAAATTAGTTATTATTATTTCACTGCAACTGTCAAAATCTATCCTGATCTTAACTATAACTGTCAAAATCTGTTCTGTTCTCAACTATAACTATCGATATCTGTCGTGTTCTTAACTGTAACTGTCAAAATCTATCCTGTCGAAATGCAAATGCGTTCGACTGCAACTGTCGAAATCCGGCTTATTCTCAAATAAAACTCTTCATTAAATTGAAACTATGTGTGGATACTACTTGGTGAAGCATTATGATTAGGTTAAATCAAACACTTGGTTAAAGTTTCACTGTATTAATAGAATAAACCTCCTTTTAGTGTCTCTGTACTCTTGAGAATGGTCATGAGACCGAAACAATTGTAGAGGTTTATTCTATTAATACAGTGAAACTTTAACCAAGTGTTTGATTTAACCTAAAACTCTTCAATTCAATATCTTAAATTTCACCACTGATGATAGAAAATTCGCAGATTTTGACAGTTTTAGTTGAGAACAGACTAGATTTTGACAGTTATAGTTTAGAACAGGATAGATTTTGACAGTTACAGTTAAGAACACATATATTCCCATAATCTTTTCCCCCCGACTCCCCAGATCTCATCACCGTCTATACGCACGTCCCCTTTCAAGATAAACAATTCTCACGCTTATTTCACCCCCAAGTTCTAGTTCATAATATTTATGTCTAATTTTTGGGGAATTCACCTCTTAACGCATCGAGAATCGATCCTTCTCAAGTGCACTTAAGTAATCGGATACGTTCTCCCGGAACCCCAATGTGACCTCCACACTTGCATATTAGTTTCACTTTGCTTGTGAAATGTTTCTAAATTACCCCATTAATCTCAATTAGTATTGTGCATTTTCCTTGTTGTTATTTTACATGATTCCATATTAAATATTTATATCTTGGGCTCTTACAGTTTGGTGAAACAATTGTTGCGAGAATAACTCAGTACATTTATTTGAAAGTTTTGAACAAAGTTTTATTTCTTTGTGAAGTTGTATAAAAGTGAAAATGAATATAAACTTTGAAAATATATCAGCCGCATTTATTGTTTTTTTTAACTAAAACTGCTGAAAACAAATCTTATTCGGGGTCAGTCGAACAACCTCGGGAGGGTGTCGTACCCATAACTATAGATTTAAAAATCTGGTCTATAAGAGATAGCTGCTTTTACTGCTCGTGTAGTGGGTTTATTTCCCATAGTTTCTTATTAATACTGTTGCTGTAATGAAAAATCTGGAATTGGTATTAAGGTGATTCCTACCGCGCGCGTAGTAACGAAAATTGTGCAAAACGCGACAATCGCCAAGTCGTCCAGCGCCCTTATGTTTCGATAGATTTTCATAATTATTTTTTATAATGTGATAAAAAGTTGAAATAACTGACGAGTAAACTTACATTGCCACTAAATTAATTACAATAGCGGCAAAACAACTTCAAATATGGGTGATAATGTAAATTTCGCTCTTTTTTGTTTACATTTTATGGTTAGTTACGATAATATATATGACTATATAAGTTTGCACAAGTGTTATTTGAACTTTTAAGCACGTTATAAAAAAATAATTATGAAAATCTATTGAGACATAAGGGCCCACCACGAGCGGGCGATTTACGGGTTTTGGTAAATTTCTGTTTTCCGTAAATCGCCCGCTCGTGGTGGGCCGTTATGTCTCAATAGATTTTCATAATTATTTTTTTATAACGTGCTAAGAAGTCCAAATAACACTTGTGCAAACTTATATATTCATATATATAATCGTAACTAACCATAAAATGTAAACAAAAAAGACCGAAGTTTACATTATCACCCATATTTGAAGTTTTTTTGCCACTATTGTAATTAATTTAGTGGAAATATAAGTTTACTCATCCGTTATTTCAACTTTTTAGCACATTATAAAAAATAATTATGAAAATCTATTGAAAAATAAGGGCGCAGGACGACTTGGCGATTGTCGTGTTTTGCACAATTTTCATTACTACGCGCGCGGTAGGAATCACCTTAAGCTATGTCCTTAGTGGAATGATTGTACAAGCTCTCGATTGATGTTAGAATGGGGGAGATAACTGCGAGCAACAATAAATAGCACTAGAGCCGGTAGTTAATTTCGGCATCGTGGTGCCGAATTGTTGGAGCAATCAGTGCGGGGGCGGCAGCTCAATGTAAGCTATGGCTTTTTTGAGACATACCTGCGAATAGTGCCGATTTTATATTCCGCTCTTTTCTCTTCACGGAGGAATTTTACGATCCGGAGGCGCCGTGATCGGGACCCGGTCATGCGGATCCCGAAGCCGATAATCCGTTTTGTGTTATGATCCGGTGGCGGGGACGCACGCCCCCGGGGGTGGCATCACTAACGGCGTTATCTCCTTCTGGACCGTGCACCTCATTACACGCCATCTGGCCGACGGCGGCATTAAACCATCTTTATTATTCATCAGTTTCCGGAGCCAATCACGCTGGTTATTAAACAAGGGAAATTACAGGCCGCTGCAGCTTAGCGCCTCCATCTCGCGTGCGTCGCATAAATCAGCACGACGGGAGCCACCCCTTAACGCCGTCCGCTGGGACGCCGGTGATGGTGAGGACGTACTAATTACTAGTAATTCCGCAAATTAGCGCGCTAATCATGAAGCTGAGATCTATTACATATTTCGGTAATTGGCCATCAACAAATGAAGCGCACGCGAGCTCAGCCCCGGCTTTTTTGCCGGAGTTTTTAATTTAACTTTCATCCCTTCTGGAGCGGACAGGGGTGGGAGTCCTTCGCGGATTTATTTCTGGGAGCGCTGTCGATAACAAGCGAGGCGCGCTTCAATAACGCCCCAGTGCACCGGGAAAGGTGCGCAACTGTTGCCACCCTTCCCAGTGCGGTAATTAATTAGTTGGAGCTGGAATATACGAGTGGAAAATGTATGTCTCTAGGGGCGACAATGGGGTAGCCGTACAAGTACGAGGCCGGCGCTTGCTTAAGTCTTCCTCTTTTATCGGCGGAGCAAATGAATTACATTCACCAATAACAATGTTAATAATACCTGGGGTGGATGTTTTTACATTCCCTACGATTTCCCTTTATTTGCACGTGCATGTCACAATTTGCACGAGTTCATAACAGAATTATTGCCAGGCACTAAAAATAAACTGTGCCACATTGTAAACGAGTCTCCTATAGAATTTCAATATTTTTATCTCATTGTAAAAACTTTAGGGCTACATTTTAGTTCGTCCACATATTCAATCATGAAATCTCAAACGAATATTGAAAGCAGTCAACTACAACGAATAATGGTATCGTCTAATTTGATGAATAATTAAATTTAAATAAATATTTTCATATACGTAGATAAAGAACTGTCCAGACAGATTCAATCAAGTACAAAAATAAACCAAAAAAGTCCAATTGACCAATTGACCAATTGACTAGATTTATTGGATAATTTTACTTCCGGCTTCTATAGCTTGCGATCTATAGCTTTTGTGTCCAAATCAAACACTTAACTTTCTGTATTGACTGGTATGGGTTAGCTATTACTAAAATTTCTGAAAATTTATTATTTGCAACTTTGATATTAGATTCGTGTACAGTACACCTGAAACTAATTCTCCTGAAACTTTGTCAAAGTGTCTGTATTAAATAAGGGAGAAAATCAAACACTTAACTTTCTGCATGGACAAGTATGGGTTAGCTATAACTGAAAGTTCTGAAAATTTATTATTTGCAAATTTGATATTAGATTCGTGTACAGTATACCTGAACTAATTCCCCTAAAAAATTGGCAAAGTTTCAGTAATAAATAAGGAATAAAATCAAACACTTAACTTTCTGCATTGACAAGTATGGGTTAGCTATAACTGAAAGTTCTGAAAATTTATTATTTGCAAATTTGATATTAAATTCGTGTACAGTACATCTGAAACTAATTCCCCTAAAAATTTAGCATAGTTTCAGTATTAAATAAGGAAGAAAATCAAACACTTAACTTTCTGTTTGGCTGGTATGGGTTAGCTATTACTGAAATTTCTGAAAATTTATTATTTGCAAATTTGATATTAGATTTGTGTACAGTACACCTGAAACTAATTCTCCTGAAACTTTGACAAAGTGTCTGTATTAAATAAGGAAGAAAATCAGACACTTAACTTTCTGCATTGACAAGTATGGGTTAGCTATTACTGAAATTTCTGAAAATTTATTATTTGAAAATTTGATATTAAATTCGTGTACAGTACACCTGAAACTAATTCTCCTGAAACTTTGTCAAAGTTTCAGTAATAAATAAGGAAGAAATTCAAACACTTAACTTTCTGTATTGACTGGTATGGATTAGCTATTACTGAAATTTCTGAAAATTTATTATTTGCAAATTTGATATTAAATTCGTGTACAGTACGCCTGAAACTAATTCTCCTGAAACTTTCATAAAGTGTCTGTATTAAATAAGGGAGAAAATCAAACACTTAACTTTCTGCATTGACAAGTATGGGTTAGCTATTACTGAAATTTCTGAAAATTTATTATTTGCAAATTTAATATTAAATTCGTGTACAGTACACCTGAAACTAATGCTCCTTAATATTTGGCAAAGTTTGAGTATTAAATAAGGAAGAAAATCAAACACTTAACTTTCCGCATTGACAAGTATGGGTTAGCTATAACTGAAAGTTCTGAAAATTTATTATTTGCAAATTTGATATTAGATTCGTGTACAGTACACCTGAAACTAATTGTCCTGAAACTTTGACAAAGTGTCTGTATTAAATAAGGGAGAAAATCAAACACTTAACTTTCTGCATTGACAAGTATGGGTTAGCTATAACGGAAAGTTCTAAAAATTTATTATTTGCAAATTTGATATTAGATTCGTGTACAGTACACCTGAAACTAATTCTCCGGAAACTTTGACAAAGTATCTGTATTAAATAAGGGAGAAAATCAAACACTTAACTTTCTGCATTGACAAGTATGGGTTAGCTATTACTGAAAGTTCTGAAAATTTATAATTTGCAAATTTGATATTAGATTCGTGTACAGTACACCTGAAACTAATTCTCCTAAAACTTTGACAAAATATCTGTATTAAATAAGGGAGAAAATCAAACACTTAACTTCCTGCATTGACAAGTATGTGGTAGCTTTTACTGAAATTTCTGAAAATTTATTATTTGCAAATTTGATATTAAATTCGTGTACAGTACATCTAAAACTAATTCCCCTAAAAATTTGGCAAAGTTTCAGTATTAAATAAGGAAGAAAATCAAACACTTAACTTTCTGCAATGACAAGAATGGGTTAGCTATAACTGAAAGTTCTGAAAATTTATTATTTGTAAATTTGATATTAGATTCGTGTACAGTACACCTGAAACTAATGCTCCTAAAAATTTAGCAAAGTTTCAGTATTAAATAAGGGAGAAAATCAAACACTTAACTTTCTGCATTGACAAGTATGTGTTAGCTATAACTGAAAGTTCTGAAAATTTATTATTTACAAATTTGATATTAGATTCCTGTACAGTACACCTAAAACTAATTCTCCTGAAAGTTTGACAAAGTACCTGTATTAAATAAGGGTGAAAATGAAACACTTAACTTTCTGCATTGACAAGTATGGGTTAGCTATTACTGAAATTTCAGAAAATTTATTATTTGCAAATTTGATATTAAATTCGTGTACAGTACACCTGAAACTAATGCTCCTAGAAATTTGGCAAAGTTTCTTAATAAAATAAGGAAGAAAATCAAACACTTAACGTTCTGCATTGACAAGTATGGGTTAGCTATAACTAAAAGTTCTGAAAATTTATTATTTGCAAATTTGATATTAGATTCGTGTACAGTACACCTGAAACTAATTCTCCTGAAACTTTGACAAAGTGTCGGTATTAAATAAGGGAGAAAATCAAATACTTAACTTTCTGCATTGAGAAGTATGGGTTACCTATTACTTAAATTTCTGATTTTAGAGTTTTGAAGAGTATGTGTATACCAAATTTTAAAACTATATAATTTATTTCCGCCAAAACGGCTTTTTGGGGTTAATATGACTGGACTATCAATGATATTAACACATTTAAAGTGAACTTTTAAAAATTTAAATTTCTTTGTTAACATTGGTTATTACAGTGATGAAAAATAAGCATATTTTGCAAACTATGGTGCATGTTTAAATTACATATTCGAAATTACATGATGCGTAAATTTTCACAATATTTCAAAAACTACTTATTTTGGGAATATGGCTGTTTACTACTATTTTGTAGCAACGTGTCATGCCAATTGCTCTATGATATAAAAAGTATGTCAATAAATTTAAATCAAATTATATACGTTTAATTCAAGTGGGCACTAAACTTTGCCAATTGTCAAAATTTTCAGCTACAAAATATATCATTCATAGAGATACTTTTCAGGTACAATTTGAGATACATTTTTCGTTTCTATCTTATTTGTAAGAGAAATTGAAGCCATTTTTCTTAATATATTTTTGAGGTCAACTCTCACTTACTTTTTTTACTTTTACTTTTAACCTAACTTAACTTTAACTTTTAAACTCGTTTACTTTTTATCTCAGAAAGTAAAAAAATATAGGTGTACACACGTCTCTATCAAAGATGTTTTAAATAAAACGGAGAAACCAGAAACATAACAATATATAGGGTGTTCCATTTTAAAAAATATTGAAAAATATACAAAAAATCACACATAATTAGTGTGTTTCAAAATTTATAATAAATCAATGGTATATATTTGGTGATTTTTTTTATATTACACCACTGGTGATCTAATAAGTTTCATTATTCAACTGAAACTGTGCCAAAAGGATGATGTAATAAGGCCTTTATAAAGCAGTAGATAAATATATATATATATATATATATATATATATATATATATATATATATATATATATATATAAGATACTGATGATTGAAATCGTTAAATTGCTCTTTGCTCCTTGTTAGAAGTGCTCCTTGTTAGAAAACTACATTTAGTCCTATTAGTTCAAATAGACTTTTAAAATAATTGGATTTATAAGATTCAGGTTACTTGAGACATTTTCTGTAATCCTTAGTTTATAGCAAGTTGGTAATATTTCGTTGATGTAGGTAAAACATTTGTTTCGTGATACTTGATTGTAATTATATATTATCGGTACTGTCTCCATGATTGTTATTTAACTTATGTCAGCCACGGCCGTTAAAATTTAACAGCCGTGCACTGTTTTTTATTTTGGTGTTCACAAGCGTTACTATCCAACCATTACAGCATACTTGAAATATGTCATTATGATTTATGAAAATATTTCGCAAAATTTAATCCTTATTATTTTAGTATTACGAAAACTAGAAAACAACATACAGCTACTATGGACATAAGACTCGGTTGATTATAATATCTCGGCTGAGCCTTGATTTTACAATATCTCAACCTCGTCTGTTATATAACCCATATCGGCCTACTACCGTTATATACTATTTATAAGCACTGCTCGATAACTACGACATAATATGTTATCTAGTAAATCATTATCATTAGTGGCATATTTATGACGCAGGATAAATAGATAAATAATTCTCATTTTAATATTATGGCTTCATATTATAATATGCAGCCATAAAAGGCAATTCATTGTGAATAAATTATCACAACAGTCTAAATCATCACAATTACGGCGAATTGGGAACATCAGCTACCGCGATAGCTTGAGATAATCCCCCGCACAATCAATTGCTTAAACGAAGAAAAAATACATTTAAACCGCTATTTAGCGGGTCTAATTGAAAAGGAATTATTTGCCGCGAATTATTTGCGCTAATGCGAAAAGTTAAATCGAAGACTTTGGTAATCAGCCCTAGTAATCCCCGCCGTGAAATCCCAGCCGTCGATTGCGTGGAGGTAAGTAATTAGGATTAAATTAATACCCAAAGCCTGCGACTGTGGCAAAAATATTCGCGCCAGGAAGCCGCGGAAGCTATTTCAGAACACGCGACTTGCTGGCGAGGAAATTGAATTATTCGGTTTATTTTTATTGGCGACTTAAATTACGGCGTCTGGCTATGATTTTGCATGTACCGATTCGTATTCCCGGCCGTGAATTACCGGTTGCTTTAACCTGTTAACTCGGCAATCCCCGCAAATAAAACTTTTAGACACAAAATCGCACTACAAGCACGGATTTCAAAAACAGCCTTCCACGAAGTTATTTGACGCATTTCAAAGCCAGATCAACTACTCCGCTCCGTTTACATATATGCCACGAACAATGAGGCGCAGTCATATGGGTTGCAAAACTCGGGGTGTTTTAATATTAGCAGTAGAGATCATCGCAATTTCAAAATTCAGGCATAATCTGCAGAGGCAGGGATATTTGATTTTAAAAAAGAAAAACAACGCACTTATAAAAGCGGAAAAACTATATTAAAAAAGGGTTAAAATATTAGAAAAAGGCATGAAATAGATACAGACGGCAAGTTTTTTTGTACTTTGTATGAATATAGTTGTTTAGAGATTTTACGCACAACTGTATATAAACCAGTTGTTTATAACGTGGTTACCATGGCGGAAACTACAACTTTACGAGATACGGTCTTGTAAAGTCTTCGCATCCTGCTGCCGCGGGTGTAAACAATGTCTTTCGGCACTATATAGTAATTAACTATTATAGCATTTATCTCTTGGCCTCGCTGACATTTTCGCAAACCTAATTTTTACAAGACGTGCTTCCTTGGCAGGCATTGCGTTAAATATATTTTCGTCCGCATGTGCGTGGATGATTTACGGTCGCCTCTGTGTTCGGGAAAGGAGCAGCAAGGACCCCTGGGGACGCTATGAGGATGACATTGAGGATGTGCGATCCCAATCTGGCATAAAGTTTCGGACTCGCAGATATGAATAAAAACCATGAATATTTCCAGAGGTCTTATCCGTGAGATGGCGACGACAAAAGTTTATACGACCCACACAACTGATGATGGCAAATATGAGTTTGCATGGGAATATAACTCATACCTAAAACAGTGACGGTATAACAATGCGGTTACTATAGTTACGCGTGTATTAATAACTGATAATGCAACAAGTTGCATTATCACTGAAATGCCGTCTACGCTCACAAACAAATGTCGGCCGCTGACACAATTTCGCTCACATAGCGATCGTAACGGCGACTACCGCATACGAAAGAATAATTATATGTCACAAGGACACCCGAATCGTTGCGTTCATCTTATTTATAAGTTAGGACAACTTGCTATCTTTCACTCCATTCATTTCAAAAAGTTGCATTGCCACTGAAATGCCCTCTACGCTCACAAACAAATGTCGGCCGCTGACACAATTTCAAGTTCTACACAGCGATCGTAACGGCAACGACCGCATACGAAAAAATAATTATATGTCGCGACGACACCCATACCGTTGCGATCGTCTTATTTATCATTTAAACTTGCAATCTTTCACTCCATTCATGAAGAGAACCCGTCATTAACAGATTGGTGATTTTTAGCGCCTTTTACGATATTCCTATTTTACAGGGCACTCACTGAATCCTAAAAAAACTACACCCACACCTGGCGTTGATATACTTTCCATTCTTCCACATCTAAGTGAATTGCACCTTCGGATTTCATCCCGTCGGGGTGCTTTTTATGCGCACTTATTCAAAGAGCTAATTTTGAGGCCGCCGCGTGCATTTTCTGATCAGAGAATAAGGCCTCGAGGAACGTGTTAATAACGCCTCGGGATGTATTAAAAGACGTGCTCCCGTGGAGGGCGAAATGAGGTTCACGTGGTGATTTAATGAATTTTACTTGCAGAACGATACCCAAAGGCGAGCCACCACAATGCAGGGTTTCCCATCACTGAAATGCCTCTGCGCAGTCTTCTGCATCGTGCTCCTGGTTTCTGAAATCACGACGGCCGCTCCATCGTACGCAGACTATGAAAGTAAGTACCAATTTTTGATATTTATATGCAATAATCTCCAAATTATGTTCAATTATTAAGTTTAATAACAATATTTGCTAGATATTTTGTGTGAATACTGTAGACATTTATCAACAACTATACTTATGCATAATTTGATGGCATTTTGCAAAAGTGTACTTTTATTTGTCATGGGGTTATTATTAGTTTTTTATTGAATTCTTAGCAATATATTAGCATCATATTATTTGTTTTCACTATCATCAAGTACCTCTCTGCAATTGTAAGGACCACTCTTGTCATACATATCTGAACTACTTGACTTTTATATTTCATGGGAGACCATAAATTATAGAAAAACGACAAATGTGAGCAACTCCATTAAAAGCTTTTTCAATATTAAGTGTGTAATGTAGCTAAGAATAATCCAGAAGTAGACATTTATCAACAACGATACTTATGCATAATTTGATGGCATTTTGCAAAAGTGTACTTATATTTGTCATGGGGTTATTATTAGTTTTTTATTGAATTCTTGGCAATTTATTAGTATCATATTGATACTAATCATATCACAACAGATGATATTTGTTGTCAATATCATCAAGTACCTCTCTGCAATTGTAAGGACCATTGTTGTCATAAATATCTGAACTACTTGACTTTTCTATTTCATGGGAGACCATAAATCATAGAAAAACTTCAAATGTAAGCAACTCCATTAAAAGCTATTTTAGTATTAGCTGTGTAATGTATAGCTAAGAATAATCCTGAAATAATTTGAATTCCAATTATATGTGCGATTTACTTACAATCCAATAAAAATTTTAAAAGCCCATTTTATAATTGGGTTCTATGAATTAAAACGGTCATTTTGGGCTATTTTATATCAAAAAATAAAACTAGAACATTGGGTTAAAAATTGATTTTTTAAATTTATAGCCGTGTTTAAAATGATATTGAAAATTTAAAACCACCAATTTGTAGAATAATATCGTAGATATCTAATTCTATAATTTTACAATTTTTTCATAACCGTAAATAGGTTTAACACGCCTGGACAATAAACTTCAATCACCCGGTATACCAAAAACTAACGATTTTTATTGCTGCCTAATCTATTTTAAGGATGATTACATATCTTACCCATCCTTCAATCCAAATTTCATTTTAAGTAAACCCATTTTGCATTCAACATAAAAAGCTAACAGATGAGTTAATTTTTTCTAAAAAAAAAAAATAATAGACCGCTGTTTCCATCATGCGATCATTGATTCAGGCATGAAATTCATGCATAAATCTTTTTAATTTTTAAATGTCGTATTATTATTAGTGTAAGCAAAATGTAAACGAAAAATGATTTGTAAATTATACACCCTACACCAGCGGTTCTCAAACTTTTTGAGCGGCGGAGCCCTCCAAAGGCATACAAATTTCCACGGAACCCCACTGGTTCAATAAGCATATGTATGTGCATATGTATATATATATATATATATATATATATATATATATATATATATTTATTTATATGTATTTAAATATATTTTATTTTTAGTATTTTAGTTTATATAAATAAATATAAACAAAAAGAAAGAATGAAATTATTTGTTCTTCAATAAAATCATTTATTTATCAACAAATAATTGCTAAATATTATAAAAACAAACTTCATTGTTAGTGGGACGCATGGACTTGTTTCCTATTTTTACATAGTTCTTTTATGTCTGGCTTTATAGAGGACAGTTGAATCCTCATATCAGCTTCTGCATCGAGTCTGTTGCGGTATTTGGTTTTTGTTGCAGCATATGAAGAAAAGCCAGATTCGCACAGATAAGTCGTAGCGAAAGGAAGAAGTATTTTAACAGCTTGCATTGATAAATCTGCAAATTCTTCTCTCAAAGTGCACCAAAATTCTGGCAAAGATAGCTTTTCAAATATGGCTTGTAGTGAGGAATCTGTAATCATGTCAACGAACATTTCGTACTCGTTAGCTGTGAATGTGTCTGGCCTTTTCTGAACTATGAATGGGTTTCTAATCCATGTATAATTTTTAAGCTTTTCATTCTCTTCATCTGGAAAATATTGTTTGACCGAGTTTAGAATATCTTCCAAATGTTGACAAATTTCATCACACAACATAGTAAGGTCATTTGCATCAATGTCTCCATTAATTTCATCGCAGAAATCTTTAAGTATTGGGAAGCTATCTAGCTCACGAGAGCGAATGCAAGTGATCCAAAATTCCAATTTCTTTTTGAAAGCTTGAATTTTATCATTGGCTGTGAACACTGTTACTTGTTTTCCTTGAAGTGACATATTCACATTGTTTATCTTTGAAAAAAAGTCGGCGAGGTATCCAAGTCGAAACAACCATAGTTTATCTGTCAACCTTTCTTGTAAATCCATATTGTTTTTCATGAAAAAGGTGCCCAATTCGGAACGCAGCTCGAATAGTCGAACAAGTACTTTCCCTCGAGACAGCCATCGTACTTCGGTATGGAGCAGTAAAGCTTTATGAACGCTTCCCATATCTTCGCATAGAATTTTGAAAAGCCGTGTTTGTAATGGTCGCGATTTTATGAAATTTATTATCTTTACAGACTCGTCAAGGACCTTTTTAAGTGACAATGGCATTTTTTTTACTACAAGTGCCTGGCGGTGATGTATGCAGTGGCTATTTGTGCAGTTTGGTGCCATATTCTTGATTTTTGCGACAGCGCCAGCAGTTTTTCCTACCATTGCCTTTGCACCATCAGTGCAGATATCAACACATTTTTTCCAATCTAAACCATGAGCATTAAAAAAGTTATCCACGATATTAAATATTTCGGCACCAGTTGTATTGGTTGGCAATGGTTCACACAAAAGTAGATCCTCTTCAAGCAAATTTAGATGCTGATATCGGACAAATACAAGCAAGACTGCAAGTCCAGCTACGTCTGTGCTTTCGTCCATTTGTAGAGAAAAATTACAACATTGCAGACGAGATATCAATTCAGCCTTTACGTTGGCTGCTAAATCCTTAATTCGGCGAGCTACCGTGTCATTGGATAGTGGCACATTAGTTATTTCTTTTGCCAACCTTTCATCAAGCATACATTTAGCTATATCGACTGCACAAGGCTTGATCAATGTCTCAGCTATTGTATGAGCTTCGCCTGCCAGTGCAATACGATAACTGACAATGTATGATGCTTCAGTGGCCTTCTCATTGCCAGTTTTAAAAGTTGAAACAATTAGGTTTTGTCGCTTTAAGAGTTCATCACGCCTACGCATAAAATAGCGATAGAGCGAGCAAACTGGTGCAAACTAAACCTAAGAAAAAGCTGAAAAAGCAAACGGCCACGCGGCAGACCGCATTATTGTCTTCCAACCATTTACCCACATGTGCGGCATGCTCGCATTTAAGAAACTAACCGTGTATAAGTAATGTATAGAAATAAATAAAATAAAACACCTCAATATTCTTCCACTTCACTTTATAAAAATTTCACTTAATTTCAGTTTGTAAGACCACTCTTGGCGCAATCTGCGGACGGTGGAGACAATGGTCTGCATGGGCCGACTTTTGACTATTTGTACCCGGCCCGGCCCGATACGTCTCCAGCCCGAGTCGTCCAAGTCGCTTTTCGCTTTCGGGCGTACGAACAAAATTAGGGTGACTCAAAGCCACTCAAGTTAGCAACGCGCACACACTCACACACGCTTCACACTTTAGGACAGTGTTTCTCAACCGCTAAAAATCTAAAAAAAATCTATAATCTAAATTTTTTAGTTCATTTTTTATTAATATATATTAATTTTTAGCGGATTTCAATTTATAATTCACGGAGCCCTTTGGGGTAGCTCGCGGAACCCCAGGGCTCCGCGGAGCACACTTTGAGAAACGCTGCCCTACACCATTAAAATGGTAAATGGGGATTTGATAATATATATTATTATTAGTATGGTAATTATTATTATAAATAATCTAGATTTGTATACGTAAGCCCCTACAATTATAAATTTTCAATAACAAAACGTATCCACGTTTCAGTATGACCGTTCTCATCGCCCTCCTCATCACATTTTTATTATTACGATTTTCTGGACCAATAAAGCGACTTTACGGCCCCCGCTTATTAACCTAATTTGGCGTGGGCGTGAGGGCGAGGTATAAAAAAACAGCTATCACCGTTCCACCAATTTGCAACTGAATGCGACGCGTTTCTTTCGTCAGCAGGAACACGTACACACGTTTCTTTAACACGTGAGGAATAAAGTTGCATGTAAGACACGAGCTTGCACATGAAGTGAACTCGTGTTGTATTGGAACTGACAAGACGTGAATATGGATAATACTCGAGAGGATCTTTCGTGTGTGCGATGCATGTTGCGGAAATAATAATCACAAACATGAACTACTTTCTCCTGAGTTAGTATTGTAATTGGGCCAAAAAATGGGATAAATAAATAATTATTACTTTTACAAATAATCTTATGCACAATCCATAAATCAGAATATTATTTCAAGCTTATCAAATATAAATATGTTAGTTCAATGTCAATTTTCATAATTGTTGGTAAAATTTTGTAATTTATAATAAAAATCTTGGATTTGCTACAGATATTTAGCATTTTATAGCGAAATTTGACAATTTACAATGAAAATTTCATAATTGCTGCGCTGAAATTTTACAATTTATAATGCAAATTTTACAATTGCTAAGACATTTTGCATTTTATAGTGAACATTCGCTAGTTTACAATCAAATTTTCATAATTGATAAAAGTACTACTGAAATTTTGTAATTTATAATAAAAGTTTTGCATAAGCACAGAAAATTTTGAAAATTATAACGAAAATCACTTATTTCCAAAACAAAACTTACATGCTACAAACTATTTATCAATTTTAATTGGAATATTGCATTTATAATCGAAATTTTGTAATTTTCACTGATATTTTGTAATCAATAACGAAACGTTTAAAATTTTCAATGATATTGTGCATTTTATAGAGAAAATTGACATTTTACAACAAAATTTTCATAATTGTTGGTAAAATGTTGTAATTTATAATAAAAAATTTGGATTTGCTACAGATATTTAGCATTTTATAGCGAAATTTGACAATATACAATGAAAATTTCTTAATTGCTGCGCTGAAATTTTACAATTTGTATTGCAAATTTTACAATTGCTTAAGACATTTTGCATTTTATAATGAACATTCGCCAGTTACAATTAAATTTTCATAATTGATGAAATTACTGCTGAAATTTTGTAATTTGTAATAAAAGTTTTGCAATAAGCACCGAAATTTTTGAAAATTATAACGAAAATCGCTTATTTCCAAAACAAAAACATTCATACTACAAACTGTTTATCAATTTTAACTGGAATATTGCATTTTTAATCGAAATTTTGTAATTTTCACTGATATTTTGTAATCATAAACGAAACGTTTAAAATATTCAATAATACTGTGCATTTTATTGAGAAAATTGACATTTTACAACGAAATTTTCGTAATTGTTGGTAAAATTTTGTAATTTATAATAAAAATGTTGCATTTGCTACAGATATTTAGCATTTTATAGCGAAATTTGACAATTTACAATGAAAATTTCATAATTGCTGCGCTGAAATTTTACAATTTATAATGCAAATGTTATAATTGCCTAAGACATTTTACATTTTACAGTGAACATTCGCCAGTTTACAATCAAATTTTCATAATTGATGAAGTTACTGCTGACATTTTGTAATTTATAATAAAAGTTTTGCATAAGCACAGAAATTTTTGAAAATTATAACGAAAATCACTTTTTTCCAAAAGATAAACTTACATACTACAAACCATTTATCAATTTTAATTGGAATATTGCATTTATAATCGAAATTTTGTAATTTTCACTGATATTTTGTAATCATAAACGAAACGTTTAAAATATTCAATGATATTGTGCATTACATTGAGGAAATTAACATTTTACAACAAAATTTTCATAATTGTTGGTAAAATTTTGTAATTTATAATAAAAATGTTGGATTTGCTACAGATATTTAGCATTTAATAGCGAAATTTGACAACTTACAATGAAAATTTCATAATTGCTGCGCTGAAATTTTATAATTTATAATGCAAATTTTACAATTGCTTAAGACATTTTGCATTTTATAGTGAACATTCGCCTGTTTACAGTCAAATTTTCATAATTGATGAAATTACTGCTGAAATTTTGTAATTTATAATAAAAGTTTTGCAATAAGCACTGAAATTTTTGTAAATTATAACGAAAATCACTTTTTCCCAAAACAAAAACTTACATGCTACAAACCATTTATCAATTTTAATTGGAATATTGCATTTATAATCGAAATTTTGTAATTTCGCTAATATTTTGTAATCATAAGCGAAACGTTTAAAATATTCAATGATATTGTGCATTTTATTGAGAAAATTGACATTTTACAACAAAATTTACATAATTGTTCGTAAAATTTTGTAATTTATAATAAAAATGTTGGATTTGCTACAGATATTTTGCATTTTATGGCGAAATTTGACAACTTACAATGAAAATTTCATAATTGCTGCACTAAAATTTTACAATTTATAATGCAAATTTTACAATTGCTTAAGACATTTTGTATTTTATAGTGAACATTCGCCTGTTTACAGTCAAATTTTCATAATTGATGAAATTACTGCTGAAATTTTGTAATTTATAATAAAAGTTTTGCAATAAGCACTGAAATTTTTGTAAATTATAACGAAAATCACTTTTTCCTAAAACAAAAACTTACATGCTACAAACCATTTATCAATTTTAATTGGAATATTGCATTTATAATCGAAATTTTGTAATTTAGCTAATATTTTGTAATCATAAGCGAAACGTTTAAAATATTCAATGATATTGTGCATTTTATTGAGAAAATTGACATTTTACAACAAAATTTTCATAATTGTTGGTAAAATTTTGTAATTTATAATAAAAATGTTGGATTTGCCACAGATATTTTGCATTTTATAGCGAAATTTGACAACTTACAATGAAAATTTCATAATTGCTGCACTGAAATTTTACAATTTATAATGCAAATTTTACAATTGCTTAATACATTTTGCATTTTAGAGTGAACATTCGCCAGTTTACAATCAAATTTTCATAATTGGTGAAATTACAGCTGAAATTTTGTAATTTATAATAAAAGTTTTGCATAAGCACAAAAATTTTTGAAAATTATAACGAAAATCACTTATTGCCAAAACAAAAACTTACATGTTACAAACAATTTATCAATTTTAATAAGGAATATTGCATTATAATCGAAATTTTGTAATTTTCACTGATATTTTGTAATCATAAGCGAAACGTTTGAAATATTCAATGATATTGTGCTTTTTATTGAGAAAAATGACCTTTTACAACAAAATTTTCATAATTGTTGGTAAAATGTTGTAATTTATAATAAAAAGGTTGGATATGCCACAGATATTTTGCATTTTATAGCGAAATTTGACAACTTACAATGAAAATTTCATAATTGCTGTGTTGAAATTTTACAATTTATAATGCAAATTTTACAATTGCCTAAGACATTTTGCATTTTATAGTGAACATTCGCCAGTTTGCAATCAAATTATCATAATTGATGAAATTACTGCTGAAATTTTATAATTTATAATAAAAAGTTTTGCAATAAGCACATAAATTTTACAATTTATAATGCAAATTTTACAATTGCTTAAGACATTTTGCATTTTATAGTGAACATTCGCCTGTTTACAATCATATTTTCATAATTGATCAAAGTACTGCTGAAATTTTGTAATTTATAATAAAAGCTTTGCATAAGCACATAAATTTTTGAAAATTATTAAGAAAATCACTTATTTCCAAAACAAAAACGTACATACTACAAACTATTTATCAATTTTAATTGGAATATTGCATTTATAATCGAAATTTTGTAACTTTTACTGATATTTTGTAATCATAAACGAAACGTTTAAAATATTCAATGATATTGTGCATTTTATTGAGAAAATTGATATTTTACAACAAAATTTTCATAATTGTTGGTAAAATGTTATAATTTATAATAAAAATGTTTGATTTGCTTCAGATATTTAGCATTTTATAGCGAAATTCTTACAATGAAAATTTCATAATTGCTGGGCTGAAATTTTACTATTTATAATGCAAATTTTACAATTGCTTAAGACATTTTGCATTTTATAGTGAACATTCGCCAGTTTACAATCTAATTTTCATAATTGATGAAATTACTGCTTTAATAATTATGCATGATTAAATCTGCATAATAGTTATGCAGATAATACATAAGTTACTGCTTCGGGATTAAAACATTCGTTTATTCCCTTAACGCATAAATAACTATTATATCTTAATTTATAGTTAATGAGTGCTATATCGCGTGTGAGCATTTTTACACTAACGCAGGGCACCTACAGTTTAACAAGATCTGCCAACCTATCTTTTGTGGAAGCTTTCCTGGGGCAAGTATTCTTGCTGGTTGCCCAATACGAAATAAATTGCTAAATTAAAATGTCATAATGTAATCTCATTTCATAATTATATTTAATAATTAAAATTCAGTACCCTAATTGTAATGCAATGTGGTAATAATTATTATAATCATTATACGAATAATATTATATGATGATTGTAGGATCGCTTTCCTTCTCGCTTCTACAATTAATTGGAACAATGAAGTATTCCACGTATACGAAATAGCACTTTTTTTTATAAAATTGTATACTTTCTCTCTTGGAATTACATTGCTGGCATTATTATCTTACGTAGTGGATTCATTTTCATTATTCCTAATTCCATAGGGGGCGGTCGTAAAGAAATATTAACGAGGCGGTGAAATAAAATGGGAATGGATTTCATATCTCTTCCCTTGTAATTAATTATGATACCTTGGTGTGGTGCTCTATTATATGGCAATATGAAAAGCAATTTATATTAACGTAATACATACCGTTAAATTATTTTGAACGTAATTACTACATCATATGTCGAGTGTTTCAATTTTCGCCCTCCGGATTTTTTTGTATATCAACCAGATTCAGAATCAGAAAATTAAAAGAGGTCAAATGTAAATAATAATTGTCTGCTATTTTTGTCAATTAAATTAAAAAATATATATAATGTATTAATAACGTGTAATAATAATGTGTTTGATAATGTAAATAATAATAGTCTGCTATTTTTTATAAAATTTTAATTAAGTTTTAATAATGCAATTAAAATATAGGTTCCTAATGTTACATTGGAGATATATTTTTTTTAAATTTTATTTATTATTATTTATTCATTTTTTATTTATTTACATATTATTCATTTTTAGATATCTAAAATTAGTGCAAAAATATATATCAAATAAATCATCCCAACGCCATAAGAATTTCATCAAACGTTTGATTTTTGATTTTATTAGAACAAAATTGTATTGATATACATATGAGAAATTAACTTTTATCATTTACTTTTATTTATTTACATATTATTAATTTTTAGATATCTAAAATTAGTGCCAAAATATAAATCAAATAAATCATCCCAACGCCATAAGAATTTCATCAAACGTTTGATTTTTGATTTTATTAGAAGAAAATTGTATTGATATACATATAAGAAATTAACTTTCCTTCTGCGTATCAGAGTTATTTTGCCTAAAATGCGTTATACATCTCCCACTTTATAAAAACTAAGTACATTTCGTAGGATAAGCATTGCAGATTATTTTCACAGTTACAGGAACAACGGCGCAATTAACTTAAAGTAGGTACCTAATAATAACGTATGTTAAATATGAACGTCCACATATTACGTGCATGGTGAAACGTGTTTGCATTCAGAAAGAGGGTGGGATAGATTAAAATAACATATTATTGTATTTGCAGCACAAATTATGCAAACTGTTTTATTATCAATGGCATTACTAATGGCTTGCCTATCTTTTATATTTATGGTTCAGAGCTTAAATAATGACTCTACAATCGTTTAATTTATAATCAAATAAAATAAATGGGAATTTAATATTTCAATTATATTTTTGTTATTATTAATTGACATATGCTGTAGGTATTGCAGCTTACGGCTCATAAATTATTAGAATTTTAATTACATTACAATAGCTTTTATATCTGTTTTTTTTAAATTATTGATTAATTTTTAATTCAAATTCATTACGTTAAACGTTAAACCGTAGAGTTGTATTCCTACCACAAAGACGATGCCTACTATTAATATTATACTATGTATTATGATCCAAGTGCATAAAAGAGTATTTCTAACTTGCTCGCCAAGTTTAAGAACACGACGCGAAGCGGAGTGCTTGAAAGGCATTTATGCCCGTGTGATATACGTTGGTTTTTATTATACCTGCACCACAATGTGGAAATAAAGAGAAAATTAGAAACATGCAGATTGATTTTAGAATTGAAAGGCATTTATACACGTGTATCATATGTTGGTTTTTATTATACCTGCTCCACAATGTGGAAATAAAGAGGGATTTAGAAATATTCAGATTGATTTTAGAATAGAAATGCATTTATGCACGTGTACCATAGTTGGTTTTTATTATAAGTGCACCACAATGTGGAAATAAAGAGACAATTAGAAACATTCAGAATGGTTTTAGAAGGTAGGTATATATGGGTCTCATTTTTAATCATTGACATTAAGATGATTAGCATTTGTTGCATCAATGCCATCTGCTATAGGCGACAATGTCATCAACGAAATTCTAAGGGTTTACACGTGTCGAAAATAACCAATAATAAGGAGCATAAAGCTTCTGGTTTTCTGGTTTTCGGATTTTTAGCAATAATAAATGTACATTTCTTAGATTTCTCACATTAAGGTTATCAATATAAATAAAAAAGTTCTGTACTTCCTAAATTTTCTTTAAAAAAATTATTTGCTACCGGTTTCGGTGATTAAACCGTAATCGTTTAATCACCGAAACCGGTAACAAATAAAAAATTTAAGAAAAGTAAGGAAAACAGAACTTTTTTATTTAAATGTTCAATTATTTTTTGAATAAAAATAGTACTGCCTGGCGTTTATTGTTATCCAAAATTGGTCAGTGTTATCACTAGGCAACTTTAAAACTTACTGTGCTAGAATAAATGTATAGAATATATGTATAAATCCCTATGGGAAAATGCCGTAGAACTCTCTTAGCCTAACTACTGAGGACCTATAGTGACCATTTCCACTTCATAAGCCCTTTTAATGTTCCACCTTTCCTCCTGCCCTAATCAGCTACGCTCTCGTATTACGGACATAACGTGCCACGGCTATCACTGAGGGGTGGTCATAAAGTTACCATGGAGCGCATGCATCGGAATACGAAGAATTGAGGTCTGTAGGTTTTTTAATTACGTGCGCACCCAGCAGCGTTAATCAATTCTAATTGCCAAACGCAGGGGGAATAACACACGCTAGAGTAAAAACTGTAACACTTTTAACGTCTCCCTGTGGATGCCATTAAACGGAAGATAATTATAACCTTTGTTCGCATAGAAATAAATGTTTAAACAGAGGGGAAGTACCTATTTACCTACAAAATATATTAATCTTGAGAGGTGGCAACTTGCCACCTGTTCAGTGCAAAGTTTTACAACTACACAATTAAATTTTCATACATTTTTAAAGGAAATTGGAGAACATTCGAATGTTATTATATATTTGATGCATAGGTAACATTGTATTATAATAACAACAAACACAAAAGTTATCAAAACATGTCAATTAAAAATCCTTTGAATTTAAAAAACATCTATATTTATTATAGTAGTAGTAGTATTTTTCTCAAACTTATAAATTTTGTAATTATCGTTAATTATAAATGAAAATATTAATATTTGCAAATGAAAATCCTTGAAAAATAACAATGATATATTTTCAATTTTTCTAATAACTTCCTGTATATTTAATGGAAAAGAGACATTTTATCTTAGTTAATTATCATCACCATGTAAAAATATTTCCATTTCATAAACTCTTCTTGTTTGTACAAAATCACTGAAGTTAACTTTTGGAAAAACTAAGGGTGTGTTTTTTCTAATTTCCACATTTTCTATTAATATGAAGTATGCAGGGTGTACCAACGCCTGTGGTACTTTTGCTAATTTATGCACCATGTATTTGATTTACCTATATCTGAAATGTATACTTTACTTTTACGATACTTTTTTTTATTATAATGAAGTAACAAAACTTTGGGAAAACAGTCGAAATATTTTTAGCACACTTCGTTTGAAAAGAGATTTTTCTTAAAAAATAATTTTCAGTGTTAGATTTCATCTAAATCGAACACTGAAAACTGGGGTGTTTCTAAAAATTTTCTTTTTCCAAATAATGATGTATACTTTTTAAATAGTGTAAACTTTGCCATTGTAAAACGGCAAAAATTTGAGACATTTATCACAAAATTATAAAATTTTATACAGACAACTTTTACCCAAAAACTATGTATGTTATATTTTACTATTTTTCATATTTTCTATTAATTTTATATTTATATTTACATGTGCTACTACATTTTTGTCAAAGTAAAGTAGCAGAGCCTATCAGGGTTGGTATGATTTAAATCGATTGATTTAAATCAACTAAATTTATTAAATAAATCATTGATTTAGATCAAAAATGTTTTTTTTTAATTAATCATTGTTTTTGCATTGTTTGTGCATTCCAATAGGTGAACAATTAAAAATATAAAGGAACATTGAGTTACCATGCTTTAAAGTAGATTATTAAAAGTAAGAAATATATTTATCTTCCTTTCATTTTGTGTTCCATCACATTGTACAGATACGCAGAAATTTGTTTTAATTATCAATTCTTGTTCAAATTCAAGAATTTATTTAAAAAAGGTCATATGATTTAAATTGTGTTGTAAATCAATTGATATAAATCGCATCAAAACTGGCAAAAACTGATCAGAACGATAAAAAAATCAAATAAATAAAATAAATCATGATATATTTGATTTTTTTTTAAACATTGAATTTGATTTTTTTTAAATCATGAATTATTCCAACCCTGATCAGAAAACCCTTTCCATACAAAATTGAAATTCGCAAAATTCACAAAACAGTCGAAATATTTTCAGCATACTTCATTTGAAAAGAGGCATTTATCACAAAATTATAAAATTCTATGAAGGAAACTTTTACCCAACAACTATGTATAATCTATTTTACTGTTTTTCATATTTTCTATTAATTTTATACTTATGTATGAATGTGCTACTCCAGTTTTGTCTTAGTTAAGTATCAGAACAAAAAAAAATTTAATTCTACACAGAATCTTAATAATTGCACCGCATTACCAAATATTAATGAAAATGCTGAAATAGTCCATTAATATGTAGTATATTTAATGTATTGGTGAAATTTTATTATATTGAAAAACAACATTTTAAGAAAATACATTTCTCAGAAAATTTAAAGCTTTATTTCTACTACAAAATTTAAATCAAAATTCTATTATCATTTATAATATCATCATCATGAATGTATTGGTGAAATTTTATTATATTGAAGTAACAAAATTTTATGAAAATACATTTCTTAGAAAATTTAAAGCTGTAATTTCTACTACAAAATTAAAATCAAAATTCTGGAAAAACTAAGAATGGGGTGTTTTTTAAAGTCATATATATTTTTAATTATAAAGAATAATTGATTAATAAGGCTAATTTTACCATTACAAAATGTCAAAATTTCAGAAAACTGCATATTTTGTTTTAGTTTATACGATCCTTTTTTATTATAATAAAGTAACCTAACTTTGGGAACACAGTCTAAATATTTTAAGCATACTTTATTTGAAAAGAGACATTTATCACAAAATTATATAATTTTATGCAGATAACTTTTACGCAACAACTATGTATAATCTATATTACTGTTTTTCATATTTTCTATTAATTTTATACTTATGTATGAATGTGCTGTTCCAGTTTGTCTTAGTTAAGTACAGAACAAAAAAAATTGTAATTCTGCACAAAATCTTAGTAATTGCACCGCATTACCAAAATACGAATGAAATAACTGGAAAAACTACAGCTGGAATATTGTCTAATTTTCGCATTTTCGATTAATGTATAGTACATTTAATGTATTGGTGAAATTTTATTATATTGAAGTCAAAATTTTTAAGAAAATACATTTCTTAGAAAATTTAACGCTTTATTTCTACTACAAAATTTAAATAAAAATTCAGGAAAATTTTAGAATGGGGTGTTATTTAAATCCATTATTTTCTTAAATTATAAAGAATAATTGATTAATAAGGCTAATTTTATAATTACAAAATGGTAAAATTTGAGAAAACTACATATGTTTTAATTTATTAAATGTACAGTTTCTTAAATTATAAAGATGGCTTTAAAAATAAACAAAATTTACTCATTATAATATCATCATCATGAATGTATTGGTAATATTTTATAATATTGAAGTAACAAGATTTTAAGAAAATACATTTCTTAGAAAATTTAAAGCTTTATTTCTACTACAAAATTATAATTAAAATTCTGGAAAAACTAAGAATGGGGTGTTATTTAAATCCATAATTTTCTCAAATTATAAAGAATAATTGATTAATAAGGCTAATTTTATCATTACGAAATGTCAACATTTCAGAAAACTATATTTTTTTATAATTTATACGATCCTTTTTTATTATAATAAAGTAACAAAACTTTGGGAAAACAGTCGAAATATTTTCAGCATACTTTATTTAAAAAACAGACATTTATCACAAAATTATAAGATTTTATGCATAAAACTATGTGTAATCTATTGTACTGTTTTTTATATTTTCTATTAATTTTATATTTATGTATGAATGTGCTACTCCAGTTTTGTCTTAGTTAAGTATTGGAACAAAAAAAAAATGTAATTCTGTACAAAATCTTAATAATTGCACTGCATTACCAAATATAAATGAAAATGCTAGAAAAATTACTGCTGGAATATTGTCTAATTTTCGCATTTTCCATGAATGTGTAGTATATTTAATGGATTGGTTAGAAAATTTTAAGCTTAAATTTCTACTACAAAATTATAATCGAAATTCTGGAAAAACTAAAGATGGGGTGTTTTTTAAATGCATGATTTTCTTAAATTATAAAGAATAGTTGATTAATAAAGCTAATTTTATCTTTACAAAATATCAAAATTTCCGAAAACTACATTTTTTTAAATGAATACGATTCTTTTTTATTATAATAAGGTAACAACACTTTGGGAAAACAGTCGAAATATTTTCAGCATACTTTATTTGAAAAGAGACATTTATCACAAAATTATAAAATTTTATGCAGAAAACTTTTGTATTAAAAACAAACAACTATGTATAATCTATTTTACTGTTTTTCATATTTTCTATTAATTTTATACTTTGTATGAATATGCTACTCCAGTTTTGACTTAATAAGGTATAAGAACAAAAAAAAATTATAATTCTGCACAAAATCTTAATAATTGCACTGCATTACCAAATATAAATGAAAATGCTAGAAAAACTACTGCTGCCTAATACTGTGCTATTGTCTATTTTTTGCATTTCTCCGTTAATTTGTAGTATATTTAATGTATTTGTGAAATTTTATTATATTTAAGTAACAAAATTTTAAGAAAATACATTTCTGTGAAAATTTAAAGCTTTATTTCTACTAGAAAATTAAATAAAAATTCTCGAAAAACTAAAAATGGGGTGTTATTTAAATCCATTATTTTCTTAAATTATAAAGAATAATTCATTAATAAGACTAATTTTATCATTACAAAATTGCAAAATTTGAGAAAATTACATGTTTTTTTAATTTATAAAATTTTCATTCATCATTATAATATCATCATCATGAATGTATTGGTGAAATTTTATTATATTGAAGTAACACATGTTTTTTTTTCACTTTATAAAATTTACATTTTCTTAAATTATAACGAAGGCTTTAAAAATAAACGAAATTTAATAATAAATATAATACGATTATTATACTATTTTGAGAAAATTTCACACTCATAAAATGTTGTACTTATTATTATAATTAAATAAAATGCAAGAAGAAACAAGTACAGGTTATTTTATAAGAAATAATGAGTAATTCCACAATTTTTTATTGATTTTCTGATATATTTTTTTAATGTATAAGTAATTGTTATAAAACTTTCCCGTTATTTGCAAAGATTAAACTTTACTAGGATATGGCTACAATATTTTTTTTTATGTACAAGAAATTTTTATAGAACTTTCGTGTTATTTGCAAAGATTAACCTTTACTAAGATATGTCTACAATATTTTTTTTTAAATGTAGAAGAAATTGTTATTGAACTTTCGAGTTATTTGCAAAGATTAAACTTTACTAGGATATGGCTACAATAATTATTTGATACATGCACAAGAAATTGTTATAGAACTTTCGAGTTATTTGCAGAGATTAAACTTTACTAGAATCTGGCTACGAGGAGTTTTAAAAATTATCTGCAATTTTTCGTAAATTTTCGACTACGTAATTTAATCACATTGTCTGCGAATCTGACAAAACCTTCCATACCAGTCTTCGGTCTTCTATGGAGAAAGTTCTAAATATATGAACCAAATATGAGAAAATTTTCACCTGTCGTATATAATTTCAAGTTTCAATTTAGTTTTTTATTGCTTGGTTTCATAATAAAGTAAAACTCTGTTTTAATTTCAAATTAATTTAGGCCATGCTATTAAAATATGCAGTGAAGTTCATTGTAACGTTAATTATGAAACTGTACATCTTTAACGACGTAATATTACTCCAAAATATGACACGGGATAAGTTAAGACCATATAATAGAACGAACAAAAGATAGCTGATTAAATTTTCTCCGTAAATGAAGCGAGATATGATAATATAATACATTACAAAATGCGCTGTTTTAGTTTTTTTTTTTAATAATATTTAAATATTTTTTAAAAATATATTTCACCGGTGGTAATAGTGTCACAACTCAATAATTTCAAATGAACCATTTACACTATCAGAATTGCTGAATATAAAATGGTTTACTAATTTAGATAAGCAAACCAAACACTAATCACAGTTCAACTTCAATATTTTGTACGCATAGTACTTTATTTAATAGAATTCATTGTTAGTAAAAGTTGTTCTTGATTTTCTCCACAATATCAATTTTTGAGTTATACATTTATTGGTGCTGGTTAAGGATTATCATTCGAAGTTATTGAGAAAAGCAAAAGTTGATGAATGTAAAACCCACAACTGTTTTTTTTTTTTGTTATACTTAGTATCTATTCACACGTATAGAGAATTTTGACGATAATATTTTAAAATTTTCACGTATTTTACGGATTTTGACAGATATTCACGTATTTTCACGGATTTTAAAACTTTTCACGTTAATAGTACTCTTCCTATTCACGTGTATGAAGGAATTTGTTTAGAGCTATCCCTACGTTGAAAAATGGCCAATGAATGCCTACAACTACACAAAAGCATTCTAACTCAAATGTGCAATAACAGTAACACCGGAATAATTTTATCTTAATCCATTATTGGATGGTGTTTCCCATTCCTACAAAATTTGCATTTACATGTTTGCAATTCCACTGAGTTGGTCCGCAAATTGTCAAACTAACAACTCTTCTGACCGCCTCATCTAAGCCCCACGTGCTAAATCCACCCCCGCATTGTCGCTGAACTTCGCAAACAAACGCCGGCAATTCCTGCTAATCAACCCGGCGCCTCCGCCATCTCGCAGGACCATAATCGCGTTAACGCGAGGCCGTTTACGTGCCGCCCCCCGTTAATGCCACGGTACAAGGGGGCTTGAGGTGGGGTACGTGCAACAGGCAGTTTAAACTTCTTGCCACCTGTTAATCCGCGATGGCTTGCGACGCCGCCAGACGCCGATGCGCTTATCTCTTTACGACCCGTTATCCTTGCAGATACCCGCGACAATGTGGCGGAAATCGTGGGTGGTGGGGGCGGCGGGTTTAGTAATCTAATAGTGCAGGCAATTAAGTATATGGACTGCACGGGAAAAATACGGCCAGCCGTTGTTTAATAAAGCTAATGTGTAAATGGATAAAAAAGGTGCGATTAGCACGTTGCTATCATACTCGTTAATACTCAATGAGGGGGATTTAGGGGGACGTGATAGCCTCGTTACGTATTATTAGATAATATTAGATAATATACGGCAGCTTGATTTCATATCGTGAGAAAGATAAATATGAAAGCTTACTCGCAACTACACCTGCACTAAATTGCCCTTGTATTTAATATTATCATTAATAGGCTAATGTTATGCAATATTCCACTAAACATTCATAATTGAGCATTATTTATTTTTTCACTACTAGTTATCAAAGTTATGTTTGTGGTTAGGGGGTGATGATTATTTAAATTTTTACCAAGTTAAATAATAATGCCAATGCAATGGCAATGTCAATGGGTGAATAAATACGCAATGGATTGAATACGTTTATTAAATCCGATGCCTTGTTCGAAGAACCTTATGTTGGAACGTTTTTAAACGATTAAAATAAATGTGACTATAGACGTTGTTGCCGCGTATGTAGATGGTCAAGTTCGTTTGTTAAACCTGGTGCCTTGTTCGAAGGACCTTCGAAGGACCAATGCCAATACAGAAGTTGTTGGCCCCTGGATAGATGGTCAAGTTCGTTTGTTAAACCTGGTGCCTTGCCTTGTTCGAAGGACCTTATGTTGGAACGTTTTTAACTGGTTAAAATTAATGCCTATGCAGACGTTGTTGGCGCCTGGATAGATGGTCAAATTCGTTTGTTAAACCTGGTGCCTTGTTCGAAGGACCTTAGGTTGCAATATTTTTGACTGATTAAAATGAATGCGAATACAGACGTTATAGCCGCGTAGGCAGCTGGTCAAGTTCTCGTCTTTTAGAGATTTTTTTGGAGTTCTCGGGTAGATACAGGTCCTTAGCCAGCCGCGACAGTCTAGATGCAGACCGGTGAAGGATCAGTGGTTATCAGTTACCTTTTGTGCTATCTCTCGCATATCAGGTGGTAACAGGTCCTTTCTTGTCCAGTACTCATTTTCTCGATATTCGTTAAAAATATCGATATAAAATTATGATATTTTGATGAAAGCTGTTTATTGTATTTTTATATTAAATTTTAAATGATTGTGCGATTGATCAAATTGATGAAATTATTAATAAATAAACATATTGTAACGGTTCGCACTCAGGTGTTGTACAAATTATCATAATTTGTAATTTTTATTCTTAATTTCATTTATTTAACTGCAATTCATCCTTAAATGCAACTTGATACATTTAATTTCTTTAACTGCATATTCCAGAATTCTTATAATTCAAGTAATATTTGAGTTTTTTAAAGTTTTGACTCGTGATTTAGTGATAGTAAGTTACGTTGTGTTTAATTTATTAAAATCTTTATCGTGACAACTGAATTTGGGTCGTTTTATGGGTAATGTGTCTGTTAGTAATTGTTGTTAGTAAATAAAACACAAATATACATATATATGTTGATTCAATATGATTTATTCATTTAAAAGGTTGTGCAAACAATAGGCAAATAAAACACTTATTTGTGATTAAAATACATTAATTGTTCTTTATTGATATTTTAAAAAGTTGTGCAAACAATAGGTAAATAAAATACTCATTTGTGACTAAAATTCATTAATTATTCTTTATTGATATTTTAAATAGTTGTGCTAACAAGAGGTAAATAAAACACTCATTTGTGGCTAAAATTCATTATTATTCTTTATTGATATTTTAAAAAGTTGTGCTAACAAGAGGTAAATAAAACACTCATTTGGACTAAAATTCATTAATTATTCTTTATTGATATTTTAAAAAGTTGTGCCAACAAGAGGTAAATAAAACACTCATTTGTGACTAAAATTCATTAATTATTCTTTATTGATATTTTTAAAAGTTGTGCTGACAATAGGTAAAAAAAATACTCATTTGTGACTTTTATTATTCTTTATTGATATTTTAAAGAGTTGTGCAAACAAGAGGTAAATAAAACACTCACTTGTGACTAAAATTCATTAATTATTCTTTATTGATATTTTAAAAAGTTGTGCAAAGAGGTAAATAAAATACTCATTTTTGACTAAAATTCATTAATTATTCTTTATTGACTTGTTTTTATATTTTTTTATTAATAATTCTATTTATTTCGTACCAATCAAATTTTATTATAAATAATTGAAATACCTTAAACTGACTCTTAGGTTCCTACAATATGATCTCTCACATAGAGCATGGAGATGTCTACAGCATATCACTAAAGTCTCCTAACATAAAATCAAAAAATCAAAAACCAATGATTTAAAAAAAATTCATTTGATCATGATTTATTTGATTTTTTAATATCTCTGATCAGTTTTTGCCAGTTTAGATGTGATTTAAATCAATTGATTTATATCATTCTTCAAATCATATGATTTTTGATTATGATAATATGATTAATGATAAATTCTCGAATTTGAACAAGAATTGAATATTAAAGAATATATACAGGGTGTCTCCTAAAAAAACGCCGCTTTATTTATTGGCAGATTTCAAAAAACAAAAACAAAATTAAATGGCTCCAAATATTCTACAAAGGGGCCTTAATAGTTTTTTTTTTGCAAAATCAACTTTCATTTCAGCGATAGTCAACTTTGTTTTCAAATGGTTACAAATATTTTCCATCAAATACTCCATCAAAGCCAACTTGTTATACATCTTTGTATTCATAAAAATAATCTCTACCAGAAGAAAAATAAGAAAATATATGTAACCATTTGAGAAATAAAAGTTGACTATCGCTGAAATGAAAATTGATTTTGCAAAAAAACAAATTTAGGGCCCCTTTGTAGAACACGTGGAGCCATTTAATCTTGTTTTTGTTTTTTTGAAATCGGCCAATAAATAAAGGAGTTATGGCCAGCGGCGTTTTTTAGGAGACACCCTGATATACAGGGTGTTAATACTAAGTTGTAATACCCAAAAATGGCAGTTAGAACTCGTTAAAACAAACAACTTTTCTTAGTTAAAATTTTTGAATCGGAGCACAAGTTCATAGTTATTGGTGTTTTTTGTTTTGTTAAAATATATCTTGTAATTCAATTGAATAAAAACTTTTTTTTGTCGAAGATCGAAAAAAAATGTTTCAGACAAATGTTATAAGATAGTTTAAAGATTTTATAAACGTTTTATTTTCTAAATTCGATCGAGCTGTTTTCAAAATATCTTGTTTTGAAATTTTTTATCGGTCGCTATTTTGTTATTTGATAAAATAGAAAATAATTTTAAATACAATTGTTTTAGAGAACCGAAAACAAATGCTGAAAGTTTTTGTATTGTTTAAATATTCCTTAAAATAAGGGAGTAATGACAATTTTTCAAAAAACAAAAATATGCCAATAACTATGACACCAATTCAAAAATTTGAACTGAGAAAAGTTGTTTGTTTCAATGAGTTCTAACTCCCATTTTTGGGTATTACAACTTAGTATTAAAACCCTGTATATCAGTGTATCTGAACTATGTGATGGATCAAAAATGGAAGAAACGAAAATTATTTTACTTAATTACAATTATATATTTTAAAGCAAGCTAACTCTATAGTTTCACTATATTTTTAATTGTACACCTATTGGAATGAACAAACAGTGCAAAAACAATGATTAATATAAATACTATTAAATCAGTGATTTATTTAATAATATCACTTGATTTAAATCATGATTTAAATCACATCAACCCTGGTTTTCAGTGATTCTTACTTATTGTATTTTTATTTAAAAAATGTTGGATTAGAAATATTAAAAACATATTTTTTTCTTAAAGTCTTTTTCGATGAAATTTCAACGCAATTAAAAAAATGCATTGATGACCTTCATAACTCCATTGAAGAATCAAACGATAGTAAAGCTTCAGTTAATTGTATGTACGATTTAAGTTTAATCTCTTTAATCTTTCTAAAAATGTTGGAAACATTTGGTAATTCAAACCTATTTATTGTTTTTTGGGTTAATGATGATTTTTATTTTATTTTTATTTAAAAAAATTTCAAATGGGAAATATTTTACAATGTGTATTTTATTTGCATGGCATTTCCACTGCATTTAAATTTTAAATATACAATGGTCGGCGTCTTAAATGCACGAAAGAATTAATTGATAGGAAAGTTTATGTTAATTTTATGCACGATTCAGATTTGATCCCTTTAATCTTTCTATACATTTTGCAAAAATATCGGTTATTGGTAGTTTTTGTCTTTTCAGTGATTGAAGATTTTTATTTTATTCTAATTTAAAAATAGATCTAATGAAATATAATCGAATGAAATATAAAATGAAAAAATTTCATGACATTTCCATTACATAAAAAACTTTAAGCAAGAAAAATCGGTAGAAAAGTTACGTTAATTTTATGCAAGATTCAGAGTTCATCTATTTAATCGTTCTATAAATTCTGGAAAAGGTTTGTAACACAATTGTATTTATTGGTAGTTTTTTGGGGTTTCAGAGATAAAGATTTTAATTTCTATTATTATATCGAAAGGGAGATGATAGTTAAAACAAAATCCATGAATTGTGTCTTAAATCAACGGAAGAATGAATCAAAATTTTCAGGAATTTTCAGGAATTTTCATTCCTGATGTACAAGAAATTAGGTTACAATTGCAATTTCATATAGCAATGTCAATATGTTTGTACTAGATTTATGTGGGCATAACTGTACTTCGAACTCCTCTCGTCCACTGGAAATCAAAATAAAAGAAAAGTCTTGAATGACTGAAACCCAAAATCTATTAAATTAATCAAATTTGCGAAATTTATTAAAGGGGACGAAATACATGAAAATTCCTGAAAATGAATTCCTGAAAACTCCTGATACGAACAAAAGTTAAATTAAAAACTGATCTGGGACATGCCTACTGGAGTACATATTGATGATATCCAACTAATAGATACACTGTGTATCAGCCAAATGGAATAAATTCGATAATAAATAAATGGGGGCGTGTTCGAAAAAACGCTCGGACACGTCGATTGTTATTTTTGGTTGCGCATTTTTTTAAACAAAAACTTTTTATACAGGGTGTGTCATGTGACCGTGACCAATACCAACTTTCTTATTTTAAATGCAACACCTGGTATATTATTCAATTTTTGGATTCTTCAGAAAATTCTAGACATATTTCATGTACAATGTCCTATACCTATCTTCAACTGTTTCGGAAATATTAAGTGTTTTCAGATTTATTGCAAAAATTAACATTAAAAAAAGAAAATTATTTGATTACAGAAATTCGTTACAACACACTCAAAAACTAATAAGTAATACTGTTTATTTCTTGATAATGTAAAAAAACAAAAAAAAAACAATAAATTTCAATGGAGATGTTCAAAATGCTCGCCGTGAACGTCTTGGCAACATCCTAATCTTAAATAGAAATTTCTTCTAACGTTACTCAACATCTCAGGCGTGACCGATCTAATCGCAAGCATTATTCGTCTTCTTAAGTCAGCTAAGTTGAGGGCTTCAGTTCCGAAACAGTTGAAGATAGGTATAGGACATTATACATGAAATATGTCTAGAATTTTCTGAAGAATCCAAAAATTGAATAATATACCAGGTGTTGCATTTAAAATAAGAAAGTTGGTATTGGCCACGGTCACATGACACACCCTGTATAAAAAGTTTTTGTTGAAAAAAATGCGCAACTAAAAATAACAATCGACTTGTCCCCCATTTATATATTATTGAATTTATTCCATTTGGCTGATACACCCTGTAGATATATTAGCCGTCAACCAAATAGACCTATCGAAAATGCCATACTAGCATAATAAGTTAAGGGCTGCACCTTAAATATTCATTGAATTTGAATTGATGTCTATCGGCGTTGCCTTACTCCGCACATATATTATTTCAGCGTGTGTCTATCAATAATAACTTAAATATAAACGTAACTTGTCAGAATGCTTACACATTTATGTGGGCACAGAAAGGTGTCTGCATGTAATCGTCAATCCTATTAACTTTAACCGTAGTTCAGTCTCCATGGAAACCATTATTTCAGCAATTGCTACCTAGGCAACTAATCTACGGTTCAAGTTCTAGGTATCTGCATGCATTTGTCAATCCAATTAACTTTAACCGTCGTTCGGTCTCCATGGAAACCAATATTTCAACAATTGTTAGCTAGGCAACTAATCTACGGTTAAACTTCTAGGTGTCTGCAATTCGTCAATCCAATTAACTTTAACCGTTGTTCGGTATCCATGGAAACCATTATTTCAACAATTGCTACCTAGGCAACTAATCTACGGTTAAAGTTGATCGGATATTGTACCATCAGCACTCAAGAATGTATTATTTACATTTATAGAGAACAATGAGCGAATATTGTTTGAATTGAAACTGATTCGCCGATGTATATCAACGTTTTCAATTTATTTGTTGAAAAGCTCCGATGCGAACTATTTATCGTTTACAAATGGGAAAATAAATTGATTTACTTGGAATAAGTGAATGGTCATTTCCGCCAATATTTTATTTAAAAGCGAATAACCGATGTACTGAATTAATTTTTAAAATATTTATGAAAGCGCTTCGAATTATTATATACCTACAAATGGATGGAAATATTTACGATAATAAATATGTTTTATATAAAATATTTATTGAAGCCGTTTACGAAAATCAATGCTAAAACAATTGCAATTAGATTGAGAATTATAATCTCATGCAATTTTAAAATGACTAGGGATTTTCATAATTTACTTACATATTCAAATGATTCAGAAAAAAGTTTAGAAAAGCTGAACTGAGAGGCCCTTAATTGCACATTAATTATTAAAAATCAATTATATTGTTAATGGGATTCAAACCAAGGACCTTTGTAGTAATAAGAACCTATTTATTGAACGGAGGCGGGCGCTACTAAGAAATTATAATCATTGTAATTTCGATGGAGTGGTCCACATACATTGCATTAATTTCAAAGTCTGCAGATAGCAATGAAACCGCCCCTAATTACCATATGCATCAACATATTAGTGCATTTAATTAAGAGGATAACATCGATGCTATTATAATTTGTTACGTAAACCTTGAACACCCTAATGCCTTCGTACGCACTTCAGAATCACGAATCCAATTCCCCATAATCGCCTTTGCTAATTCACAAGGACAATTAGAGAAACTCGATTCAACGTTTAGCAAATAATTAACGCGAAACAGGGACGCATTAGTCCCGTTCGCGTGTACACGCTAATTAAAAAACATCGACCCACACGCACTTTATCATTACGAAAATAATGTACGCGACATTTTTTGCGTCGCGGCTTTTGTACGCCCAACGTAATAAATATCGCCGCGCTTGTTTCGACCTTAATTAGCGGCCGGAATGCGAAAACAAAATCACCGTATTGTCCACCCCTCGTTATTAATTGGCGATAATATAAATACCTCGATAATTATGATGCCAGGCGTAGAGCAGAGTGTTATTGCGGCCGCATTAATTATTTAAATTGGCGCTTAAGGGGTCTCTCGAGGTCACAGGTCATTACGCCAACGAATGAGAGAAACAGGTAAGTGTCAAGTCAATAAGATAATTTTTATTATATTTATATAATTTGTATTAAATTTGCTCTTTATTAAAATTAGCAATTAGTATAATTTCTGCATTAATAATTATTATATTATAAAAAAACTAACGTAACACCTTTGTATGTATGTAACAAACCCAGAGAATAACTCTACATTTTTAATATTATTACTATTATTTTTTTTAATTTGCAGCTTTGGATTACATGGCGCTAGTAATTTTCAATGTACATACACTCTAGTTATTATAGTCGCGACTATATAAACTTGGATGTGACCCATCACACACATTGTTAGTCATGTCATAACATATTGTTTCATATCTCATACACCCAGAAGCCTACAAAATATTTTGTATTTTTATTATTTTTTATATATTTTGTATGTTTTGTATTACATCAATGCCTAATTATTTACATTTTTTAATCTGAACAGATATTTGCTTCCAATATCGAATTAATAAAGGTGATTGATAATACCTAAAATGAGTTTGGTCCTGACTATAATGCATAATATTCATTATAAACCAGCAGATAATCATGATGTTTTTAACCTGGATAACCATCTAAAAAAATATTACTTCGTTAGATCAAAGCCAGATATTTGAAAAGTCGTGTAACATTTTTATTCGGAAAACCCGTGATGCTCAACTATCAAACCCCGAGGGTTGTTTGGGCGGGCAACCGACGTCACGGATTCCCTCTGTGAATCCGTGATGAATCCGCGATAGGCGCATTTTAATATTTATTCGCGACTGCCTCATTTTCGTATGCAAATTGAGGTTATTAGGCCGGTTTATCTGGGGCGGCCGTGCGCGCATTGAAAATTCGGAGGCAGCCCGGCGGTTAAGCGTCCCGCTGGGGGTGGGAAAAAATAAACAAGTGGATGCGAGATTGCGCCCCCGAGACGTTTCGGAATTATTTCGCCCCGGGGGAGGCGGGCGTGCTGCCCTTCGAATGAAACTCAATCCGGGATTCACCACTCGACGCCAGACGCGAAATTTGGGGAAGCACGCGACTACTGGGGGGATGGAAGTGGGCTGGTTTCCCTCCATGAAAATGGGAAGTTTGTGAATGGGAAATGTGAAAGTGGGAATCTGGATTTTCGAATTGGGGTAGTATTGGCTCGCTCGATGGGTGTTTGGGGGTGACTAGGTTACTTAGTGAATTGAAAAAGTAGCTATTCATTTATAGTAGTAAAATTATATCTCATCGTAAACCACTTCATATGTCCACAAATTAAAGAGTGAAATATCCATTTTCAGGCTTGTATTGAAATTTTAAATAAAATTTGAATGAAGTTTTTGAATTTACATAAATGACACTAAGAATCATCCTTGATCAATTTGAAAAAAAATTAAAACCTATTTCTTGTTGGTTAATGATCAGCTAATATATATATATATTTTTTAAATTCAACTTAAACTTAATTATTGACCAGTTTTCTTTAGAAAGTGTTAGTTTCAAACACAACATAGCATGAAAGGACACAGTGCTGCAAAACACAAATAAACCTTCCCAAAAAAACGAAAGGTCTTAGTTAAACTCAAAAGGCCAGAAACTTAAAGTTTATTTTTGAGCAGTTTTCTTTAGAAAGTGTTATTTTCAAGCACAACATAGCATGAAAGGACACAGTGCTGAAAAACACAAATAAACCTTCCCAGAAAAAGAAAGGTCTTAGTCAAACTCAAAAGGCCAGAAACTTAAACTTTATCTTTGAGCAGTTTTCTTTAGAAAGTGTTAGTTTCAAGCACAACTAGCATGAAAGGTCACAGTACTGAAAAACACAAATGAACCTTCCCAGAAAAAAGAAAGCTCTTAGTCAAACTCGAAATGCCAGAAACTTTAACTTTATTTTTGAGCAGTTTTCTTTAGAAAGTGTTAGTTTCAAGGATAACATATCATGAAAGGTCACAGTGCTGAAAAACACAAATGAACTTTCCCAGAAAAAAAAGGTCTTAGTCAAGGCCAGGAAATTCTACCAGATATAGAGAAAAATCCAAAATGGCAATAACAATATTTTCTATAAAACTGGAAATGTTATACTACTTCACGAAAAATTCCAGAAAGTTTTCAAAAAACACCACAAAATGTATGTAAACTTCAAAATTTTCTTTAAAATTTTAGTTCAAGCCTGAAAATAGTTAAATATAGCCATGTAGGTACAGAAAATTCGAGGAAGAATAAATATTTCTATTTATGTACTTAATTTCAGTAAATGCCTGAAAATAGTTGACCATATAATGTTCACAAAATTCCTGGAGATTTAAATATTTCTATTTCTACAGAAAATTCTAGGAAGAAGAAACATATCTTTTTTTTTATATCAGTAAATGCCTGAACATCATGATCATAAAATGTTCAGAAAATTCCAGGAGATTTAAATATTTATATTTCTATGTCTAACTAGATTTCATTAACTGACTTACAAAATGTGAGGAAATTACATAAAATTGATAGAAGCGAATGAAATTCTCATTAGATTTCACGAAATATCTAAAAATTCAGCAATTCAACAATTGTATTATTTTCAGAATAAGGCAAAACAAGTCATTAAATTATAGATAATTGCGTAACATTTATATTTATTTTTGTTATAGTTTCATTCATTTTGACCATAAAATG
Source organism: Othius punctulatus (assembly GCA_951805005.1). Classification (NCBI taxonomy): domain Eukaryota; kingdom Metazoa; phylum Arthropoda; class Insecta; order Coleoptera; family Staphylinidae; genus Othius; species Othius punctulatus. The sequence goes on from OX638143.1 coordinate 22,874,473, forward strand.
TTCAGAAAATTCCAGGAGATTTAAATGTTTATATTTCTATGTCTAACTAGATTTCATTAACTGACTTACAAAATGTGAGGAAATTACATTAAGTTGATAGAAGTGAATCAAATTCCCATTAGATTTCAGTAAATATCTAAAAATGCAGCAATTCAACCAATTGTATTATTTTCAGAAAAAGGCAAAACAAGTCATTAAATTATAGATAATTGCTTAACATTTGTACTAATTTTTGTTATTATAGTTTCATTCATTTTGTATACCAGTTATTATTATATATTTTTTGGTTTTCTTCCTTCTTTATTGGAGTACTTACTGCTAGTTGATTGATGTTATTGATATGTACCTGTACATTTTAATAAACATACTACTACTACTAGTTTATATGTTTAGATATAAAGATGTTTTGTTGTTTCTATTATTATTATTATTTCTTCTTCACCTTACTAGACTAGTTGGTTATCTTTTAGCCATATTCAGAGTACTCCAATAAAGAAGGAAGAAAACAATTAAAAAAATTGTATTTATTCCTGCAGAGTTACTTCAGAACACAATCATAACATTTGAATACAATTACAATAATCATTAATATCGTTTTGACCGTTACTACGTGGTAATCGATATTTATATTCATAATTATTAGATATTAAATTACAATTATGTAATTAATAAATATTAATTACTAAAATGGGGTATAAACATAGTATTTAATATCTAATTATGAAAGTAATTACCATAATATTGAGTAAAATAGGAATTTAAAATTTGCCGGGGATTTAATAAAATTTCGTAGCAACATTTTGTTTAATTTGTTTATTTTATCTTTCCCACAATGCGCCTTGTAGTCGCCGGGGATTTAATAAAATTTCGTAGCAACATTTTGTTTAATTTGTTTATTTTATCTTTCCCACAATGCGCCTTGTAGTCTCCGGGGATTTATTAAAATTTCGTAGCAACATTTTGTTAAATTTGTTTATTTTATCTTTCCCACAATGCGCCTTGTAGTCGCCGGGGATTTAATAAATTTTCGTAGCAACATTTTGTTAAATTTATTAATTTTATCTTTCCCACAATGCGCCTTGTAGTCGCCGGGGATTTAATAAAATTTTGTAGCAACATTTTGTTTAATTTGTTTATTTTATCTTTCCCACAATGCGCCTTGTAGTCGCCGGGGATTTAATAAAATTTCGTAGCAACATTTTGTTTAATTTGTTTATTTTATCTTTCCCACAATGCGCCTTGTCGTCGCCGGGGATTTAATAAAATTTCGTAGCAACATTTTGTTTAATTTGTTTATTTTATCTTTCCCACAATGCGCCTTGTAGTCGCCGGGGATTTAATAAAATTTCGTAGCAACATTTTATTTATTTTGTTTATTTTATCTTTCCCACAATGCGCCTTGTAGTCGCCGGGGATTTAATAAAATTTCGTAGCAACATTTTATTTAATTTGTTTATTTTATCTTTCCCACAATGCGCCTTGTAGTCGCCGGGGATTTAATAAAATTTCGTAGCAACATTTTGTTTAATTTGTTTATTTTATCTTTCCCACAATGCGCCTTGTAGTCGCCGGGGATTTAATAAAATTTCGTAGCAACATTTATTTATTTTGTTATTTTATCTTTCCTACAATGCGCCTTGTAGTCGCCGGGGATTTAATAAAATTTCGTAGCAACATTTTGTTTAATTTGTTTATTTTATCTTTGCCACAATGCGTCTTGTAGTCGCCGGGGATTTAATAAAATTTCGTAGCGACATTTTGTTTAATTTGTTTATTTTATCTTTCCCACAATGCGCCTTGTAGTCGCCGGGATTTAATAAAATTTCGTAGCAACAGTTTGTTGAATTTGTTTATTTTATCTTAGCCACAATGCGCCGTGTAGTCGCCGGGATTTAATAAAATTTCGTAGCAACATTTAATTTATTTTGTTAATTTTATCTTTCCCACAATGCGCCTTGTAGTCGCCGGGGATTTAATAAAATTTCGTAGCAACATTTTGTTCAATTTGTTTATTTTATCTTTCCCACAATGCGCCTTGTAGTCGCCGGGGATTTAATAAAATTTCGTAGCAACATTTTGTTTAATTTGTTTATTTTATCTTTCCCACAATGCGCCTTGTAGTCGCCGGGGATTTAATAAAATTTCGTAGCAACATCTTGTTTAATTTGTTTATTTTATCTTTCCCACAATGCGCCTTGTAGTCGCCGGGGGTTTAATAAAATTTCGTAGCAACATTTAATTTATTTTGTTAATTTTATCTTTCCCACAATGCGCCTTGTAGTCGCCGGGGATTAAATTAAGCTTCGTAGCAACATTTTGTTTAATTTGTTTATTTTATCTTTCCCACAATGCGCCTTGTAGTCGCCGGGGATTTAATAAAATTTCGTAGCAACATTTTGTTGAATTTGTTTATTTTATCTTTCCCACAATGCGCCTTGTAGTCGCCGGGGATTTAATAAAATTTCGTAGCAACATTTTGTTGAATTTGTTTATTTTATCTTTCCCACAATGCGCCTTGTAGTCGCCGGGGATTTAATAAAATTTCGTAGCAACATCTTGTTTAATTTGTTTATTTTATCTTTCCCACAATGCGCCTTGTAGTCGCCGGGGATTTAATAAAATTTCGTAGCAACATTTTGTTTATTTTGTTTATTTTATCTTTATACAATATAACTTGAATAATACTCTTTTTACTGATACTTTCGTCGATATAATTTCTCAATAAATAATAAATCAATTGACAAAATCTAGTAACTATATAACGTGTCAACAATAATAATTGCCATCTACGAAAATCAATAAACTAAATTTAACAAACTATTTTGACCCTATCTAGCAACCAAACAATTAATTCTGGCCAATTTATGATTACGATCTACCGCTATTCTCTCTTCTGTAGGACGAATCTTCCAGACCCTTCTTCTCGGTCGTACGTATCACTCTTCTCGTGCGTATGCGTATCACCATCTTGACGATCTCACTCAGCTCTGCTTTTCTGCTCCGGGTCAGTCTCCTTCTTCGTGAATACTGCTTCCTGTAACTTCCAAATCCCGTGAATCTCCTTCAATTGCTTCTCGGTCGTGGAGTGTCCGCCTTCCTGATCAACTGCCTCGCTCTGCTCTCGAAGAACGCCGTTTGTAGCTCGACTCTGCCGCTCTCGGTGTTGAAAGCACGCTACATGCAGGCCGTCCCTGACGCGACTCCTCTTTTTTTCTTTCGTTTCCTTGCCTACTTCATAACTCCCGTCGATCTGTGATTGTTCGTCGCGTCACCACCACTAAGCAACGTTGATCCTGTTACTAGTGGTCCTTACGCACTTCACTTTCGACTCGTCTCACTAATTATTAATTTTAATTATTTGCGATCCTTCTGATACATAACTATCGAACTAACATAATTAACTTAAATACCCTAATAATAATAATAATAATAATAATAACCTAAAAAATATCATCACAATATATTCCCATAATCTTTTCCCCCTGACTCCCCAGATCTCATCCCCTCATTAAGATAAACAATTCTCACGATTATTTCACCCCCAAGTTCTAGTTCATAATATGTATGTCTAATTTTCTGGGAATTCACCACTAACGCCTCGAGAACCGATCCTTCTCAAGTGCACTTAAGTAATCGGACTCGCTCTCCCGGAACCCCAATCTGAACTCCATACTTGCATATTATCTTCACTTTGCTTGTGAAATGTTTCTAAATTACCCAAATAATCTCAATTAGTATTATGCATTTCCCTTGTTATTATACTACATGATTCCGTATTAAATATTTACATCTTGGGCCCTTACAAACAGGTACGAAAATTCACTTATTTAACATTAAAATAACGTTCTATACACCATACATATACGTACGGTGTACATAACGTTTCTATAATCTCAATTACTCGATTTTTCTTACCTAACAACTTTAACAACTTTAACAATGTGTATACTGAAAAATAACCTTATTGGACTTGGTGACTTTTGCCAGAACACTGACGATATGTATCAAAAGATTTCTAAGATTTTTTAGTGCCTGAGGTTAATTCTTCCAGGATTTGGAATAATTTCTCAAATTATCGGTCAAGAAAGGAGAACAAAATCCCTAAAATTAAAGAATAATTAAAAATAAAAATGAAATAACTAGATTAATTAATTAATTAGCCACAAAAGCACTGCCAAAATGGGAACAAAAAAAACTACAAAATTCAGACACATACATTTTTTTATAAAAAAAAATCAATAGACTGTATTAAAATGTCAGGAAACTGCATATTATAAATATCAGATTAAACAAAATTATCACAAATTCCATATATAGTTGGACATTCAGAAATTTAAAGTTCGTATAATCATTATCAGTATGTTACAAAAAAATTCAAGAAATTTATATTTCAAGTTTTCGGCAAAGTACTATCAATTGTATATACATGTTCTCTGAAAATTTCAGGAATTCACAGTAGTTTTTTCAGTGAATGGCAAATAAATCCATCAAATTTACATTTGAAATTTACAAAACAGAATTTATAGAAAATACCATGAAAATTACAGAAATTTCAATAACTGAAAATGTCATGAAATTTTCAGAAAATTACATGAATATTACTGAAAATTTAATGACATTGAGAGAAAATTCCATGAAAATTATCGAAAATTCCACAAAATATTAATAAATACAAATCAAATTTCAGTAACATAAAGGAGCAACACAGAAAATTTAATTACATTAAGAGAAAAATCCATGAAATTTATCGAAAATTCAAATATTAATAAATACAAATCAAATTTCAGTAACATCAAGGAGCATCACTAATATAGAATTTCATCAAATTGTGGAGTATACTTACATATTTCCAGAAACTTTACAGATAAAATCCTAGGATAAAATTTACAAAATTTTATACAATTCAAAACCATCATTCATTTATTTTGTTCTAAAACTTCAGTAAAGCGTAAAATAATGTATGAATATCAATTAATAAACAAGGAAATAAAGAAATGAAATAATTATATTATGTTTATGTTTTGTTCTTCCTGGTAAAGTAATAAGTTCTTATAGTTTTTTAATGTTTTTATTTATTTGTTTGCCTGACTAGTTTCTGCCGATTATGGCCATCTTCAGAGGCTAATTTATACATTTATATTTCGTTTAATTCAAATTTGAGTTTATTTGAATTGTAATTTTCGAGTGTCATTGAGTGATGTTTTCTAATTTATTAATTTGTTACAAATTATACAGCTGCGATAGCTACAATATACCTATTATAAAATTATATTATAAATAAAGATAAATTATTTATTTTTGTCAACTAACAATTCTATTTAGCTTTGCTTTTATTTTCAAACAATCAATAACAATGCAGGGTGAGTTATAAAATAAGAAACTTCCACCCTAGACCCTGTATTAATATTTTTTTATAAAAAAGTTACATATTTCCAGAAACTTTACAGATAAAATACTTGAATAAAATTTACAAAATTTTATGCAATTCGAAACCATCATTCATTTATTTTCTTCTAAAACTTCAGTAAAGCGTAAAATAATGTATGAATTTCAATTCATAAACAAGGAAATAAAGAAATGAAATAATTATATTATGTATATTTTTTATACTTCCTGGTAAAGTAATAAGTTTTTATAGTTTTTTAATGTTTTTATTTATTTGTTTGCCTGACTAGTTTTTGTCGATTATGGCCATCTTCAGAGGCTAATTTATATATTTATATTTCGTTTTATTCAAATTTAAGTTTATTTAAATTGTAATTTTTCAGTGTCATTGACTGACGTTTTTTAATTTATTAATTTGTTATAAATTATATATAAATTATATAGCTGCGATAGCTACAATACTACCTATTATAAAATTATATTACAAATAAAGAGAAATTATTTATTTTTGTCAACTAACAATTCTATTTAGCTTTGCTTTTATCTTCATAAACTTTTTAAGTTTATTTGAATTGTAATTTTTAAGTGTTATTGACTGACGTTTTTTAATTTATTAATTTGTTATAAATTATATAGCTGCGATAGATACAATACTATCTATTATAAATAAAGAGAAATTATTTATTTTTGTCAACTAACAATTATATTTAGCTTTGCTTTTATTTTCAAACAAACAATAACAATATAGGGTGACTATAAAGTAAGGAACTTCCACCCTAGACCCTTTATTAATATTTATCGAAAAAAACTTATTAACAAAAGTTTAATTATTATTATTATTATTTATTTGCCACATAATAATCGGTTGGGGCTTGTGAAATATTAATACTTAAAGAAAAATAACAAATTATCCTTTTTCACAACGATATTTAATTCTCTAAATGTACATTTCAACCACTACGTGGTCATCTTCAGTAGACATTTGTACTACAGTACTACAGTACAAATTACATTACAGTATTTGTACTACAGTACAAATGTCTATTGAAGATGACCACTAGTGATTGAAATGTACATTTAGAGAATTAAATGTCGTTGTGAAAAAGGATAATTGTTATTTTTCTTTAAGTATTGGCCACAATTTGATGATAATCGCTAAAAAAAATGAAAGTCATCAAATTGAGGCAAATAATTAGCTATCAAAGTTTTGTTAAATAGGTACTTTTTTAAGTAATAATAAAGGCTCTAGGGTGGAGGATCCATACTTTTTACTCGCTCTATATGTGAAGTTTATGACAAACATTGTAGGAAATGATTTTCATATATGTACTTATAAAATTACATTTATCAAGAATGGACGTGGCTCTGGTCTCATGTTTTATCTCATGTCTCATGTTTATGGAAGTAAATTATAATTACATGGAGTTGACCTATACTGAAATCGCTTAGAATACTTTATTAAGAAAGTGCATTTAGAAGTTACTTGTACAAATTTAACATTGCGTTAGACGAGACTTGCACAAATATAAATGAAAGTCTACTCGATAGAAACATCTGTAAGGAATAAATCATCCAACAAAATACATTGGGCAAGAAATGGCTGAACGCGTAGTAATTGATGAAGGCCTCGGGTGGGACTTAAGAGGAATCGAGTTGATTTATGAAAGATCAGGGGGAAATTATCGGGGGCTCCACTTGAGAAGACAGGGTCACTAAAGCCAAGCTCTTTTAATCCCTGGGATTTTCGAGTATGGCTAAATGTAGAAAATCTAAGGCATAAATGTGTGCAGTCATATCAGTTATTTGAAACATTCTGTATACCACACGTATAATACGATAACTGTAAATTGTGAAATGATCTTTCTTTTTTAATGTTTGTAATATCCTCAGGATTGCCTTAAATTTGAATTAAAGTGAATTTAAAAATTTCTATTTGCTAATGTTATTTATTTTTTAATTGTAATTGGAGAAAATTGGAATAAGTAGTTTAATTGATTTAATTGAATTGAAAAAATTCAATTTACTAATGTTATATTTTTTAATTGTAATTGAAGAAAATTGTAATAAGTAGTTTTATTAATTTAATTGAATTTAAAAATTTTGAATTTATTAATGTTATATATTTTTAATTGTAATTATGGATATTTGGAGAAAATTGATATAAGTAGTTTTATTAATTTTGCTGAATACGTAACTGACGTGTGTGTTAGTTTGGTAATTAGACGAAAATTGAACGATTTTTAAATTTCGAGGGCGAGAATTGGACCACGGCTATTCGATTGAGTGCTGTGCATTATTAATATTTTGTTTGATTTAGGGCATCGACTCTGTAGTCTCATCACGATCAATTTGTAATGACTAGTTACAGTCTTAACTCGCCATGACATATTCAGACATGGCTTTTCATGATTATGACCTAGTGTAACATTTTTTTTAAATAAAAGTAACCATCACCAATAAAGCCAACTCAGCACCATTCATACTTCCGGTACGCTGCTCCGCATGCGATTTCCCTCGCCCGCTATCGCACCCTACATCCCCCTATTTTTTTCGTGGCTTGCAAACACTTTTTTTTTACTCTATTGCGGAAAATGTCGGCTGCGTTGGCGGATACTGGGGCTTGCGGGGGCGTTGGTAATGCGTCGCGGGTTAAGAATAGAGAGTGTTCCGCAGAACGTCCGGCGTTCGGCCCCGCTCTGGCGGAAATAATGTGTGACCAGCTGTGGGGCACAATGAAGCGTGACGTCCGACGTGAACGCGCGCCGGACCGCACCAGAATCCGCCTAACGAGACACCGGCTATTTTCGTAATAGACAAGTGTAGGAGGATAAATTGCACTCCGAAAAAACGAGGCGAAATCCGCATAAGGAACATAGCCACGTGTCGTAGAACGCTTTTCTTCGTGACGGTAATTGCGAGAACAGAATAATCAGTTAGATATATAAATCCTTCATTTTTTGTATAGTTTTCCTTTTATTTGGCAATAACTGTTTTTCTTAATTTTCACTAGCTTGTTTCCACCTTGTCACAACACTTAATATTTGGTTAAAATTTTAATTTTCAATTCAATTGTGCCGCCTTTCAAATTTGTGTACCGTACTATTTGAGAACTGTCACTGTCAACCATACCTGTCAACTGTCAAAAACATAATAACAGTAGTTTGTTAAAATGTACCCTATTAGAGGAACATTTTTATTGTTGAGGCTTACTTTCGTAATGGACGATTTGAAAATGGAGAACGAATTTATTCAATTCCAGAGTGCGTTCGGGAATATCAACAAAAGTTCCCTGACCACCAATTTGAATACTTGGTTTTGTCAATACATATGTCACGAATAGTGCTCCGTTTTAGGCAAACCGGTAGTATACAGAAAGGGAAATCCTCAGGCAGACCCTCAGTATCAGGAGAAGTCGTTGCAGATGTTCGTGAACGACTGGAAGTAAGCCCTCAAAAATCAATTCGTAAATTTGCTATGCAAGCTATGCCATAGAATTTTGAGAAGGAGGTTGAATTTACTCCTTTATAGGGTCTCAGTGGTACAAGAATAGTTGCCAGTGGATCCTTAACGCTGATTGAGTTATTGCCGATGGTTTATGGAAAATTTAAATGACGTTCGATTGCTCGATTTAACATTTTTCACAAGACTTATGTATACCAAGTCTTAAGTCTTGAAAATTAAGAGTGGAAAATTTGCGATTGTCCCTCGTTATATTGCTAACAAAACTAAAAATTAACCACTTTAACTTTTAACTTTATGAAAAGCTAATAATCAGGTGTATTGCATATCAAAAAACTTGAGTAGTAACGTGTACTTTACATGACTACATCACACTCGAATGTCAGAAGCATTTATATCGTAATTATAATTAAAAAAATTATACGCAATACACCTGAATATTAAGAAACAAGATATTGTCCACATCTGCCAAACTAATTGTCAGATCTGACAGTTATGTCTATAATTTTGACAAAAGAATCAACGAAAATCGTGATTTTGAGTTGTGGTCGTAGAAAAACGTTATAGTTATTGTTTACATTTTTATAAAAAAAAACTCTATAACGTGAGACATACGCAAAATGTTCCACTCTTAATTTTCAATTTGTTTTATCCCCCTGAACGAAATCCCAAAAGCACGGGCGTCAATTTTGAGACACCCAGTATAGTTTACTTGTCTATTATCTGTAGTTTGTACGAGTACAGTGTGATTTTATATGTTTGATGAAAAAGTGGAAAGTTTTAGATTCAAACTTGGGGATTTACTATTATTTTGAGTAGTGGTCGTAGAAAAAAGTTATAGTTATTGTTTACATTTTTATTAATAACTTTGTATCGAGGGACAAACGAAAAAATTTCCATACTTAAGTTTCAATTTTTTTAAGCCCCCTGAATCAAATCCCACCGGACGGGCATTAATTTTGAGACACCCTGTATAGTTTACTTATCAATTATCTGTAGTTTGTACGAGTACAGTGTGATTTTATGTTTGATGAAAAAGTGCAAAGTTATAGATTCAAACTTGGGAATTTACTATTGTTTTGAGTAGTGGTCGTAGAAAAAAGTTAGTTATTGTTTACATTTTTATCAATAACTCTGCAACGAGGGACAAACGCAAAATTTTCCACACTTAATATTCAATTTTTTTTAGCCCTCTGAATCAAATCCCAACAGCACGGGCATTAATTTTGAGACACCCTGTATATTTTATCTACGTATTATTTGTAGTTCGTACGAGTACAGTGTGTTTTTGAGCATCCTATGGAAATCCAGAAATTACATATTTCCATCAAATAATTGAGCAGTTATGTTATCTATAAGCCAGTTATCTATAAGCCTATTATGCTAGATAGATAATGTGCTATCTAGCATATTATCTATGCTATCGTAGTTAAGAGCATCCTATCGATATCCAGAAATTAATATTTTCATCAAATAATTGAGCAGTTATGTTATCTATAAGCCAGTTATCCAGTTATCTATAAGCCTGTTATGCTAGATAGATAATGTGCTATCTAGCATATTATCTATGCTATCGTAGATAAGAGCATCCTATCGAAATCCAGAAATTACATATTTTCATCAAATAATTGAGCAGTCATGTTCAAAAATATACGAAAGAAGGCTGAAAAGAAATATAATTCAGCAGTTATGAATTACTTTTGGTATCCAGAAATTATATATTTTCAGCAACAAATTGAGGAGTTATAAATGATGACAAATTACAGATTGTTGTTAAAAAAATGATAAATTTATTACTCAAATCAAACTATTTACAAGAAATCAAGGAATGTATTAGGCAATATTTTATGTGGATGAATGCCTTCATAACGCCCTTGTGCATAAATTATAACTTTTTTGTGCTATTTTTTTATGGTAATTATTAATAATTTTACAGTTATGTTTAAAAATATATGAAAGAAGGCTGAAAATAAAAATAATTCAGCAGTTATGAATTACTTTTGATATCCACAAATGATATATTTTCAGCAAAAAATTGAGGAGTTATAAATGATGACGAACTACAGATTGTTATTAAAAAAAATGATAAATTTAATACTCAATTCAAACTATTTACAAGAAATCAAGGAATGTATTAGGCATTTTTTATGTGGATTAATGCCTTCATAACGCCCTTTGTGCATAAATTATAACTTTTTTGTGCTATTTTTTTATGGTAATTATTAATAATTTTACAGTTATGTTCAAAAATATACGAAAGAAGGCTGAAAAGAAAAATAATTCAGCAGTTATGAATTACTTGTGATATCCAGAAGTGATATATTTTCAGCAAAATATTGAGAAGTTATAAATGATGACAAATTACAGATTGTTATTAAAAAAAATTGATAAATTTATTACTCAAATCAAACTATTTACAAGAAATCAAGGAATGTATTAGGCAATTTTTTTCTGTGGCCTTCATAACGCCCTTGGTGCATAAATAAATAACTTTTTGTGCTATTTTTTTATGGTAATTATTAATAATTTGGTGATTACTCTTAACATGCATTAAAATGCATTGACAAGTATGGGTTAGCTATTACTGAAATTTCTGAAAATTAAATAGTTACAAATTTGATATTAGATTCGTATACAGTACACCTGAAGCTAATTCCCATGAAAATTTGACAAAGTTTCAGTATTAAATAAGGGAGAAAATCAAACATTTAACTTTCTGCATTGACAAGTATGGGTTAACATTTACTGAATTTTTTGAAAATTTAATATTTGCAAATTTGATATTAGATTCGTGTACAGTACATCAGAAACTGATTATCCTGAAAATTTGACAAAGTTTCAGTATTAAATAAGGAAAAAAACAAACATTTAACTTTCTGCATTGACAAGTATGGGTTAGCTATTACTAAAATTTCTGAAAATTTAAAATTTGCAAATTTGATATTAGATTCGTAAACAGTACACCTGAAGCTAATTCCCATGAAAATTTGACAAAGTTTCAGTATTAAATAAGGGAGAAAATAAAACATTTAACTTTCTGCATTGACAGGTATGGGTTAGCTATTACTGAAATATCTGAAAATTTATGATTTGCAAAATTGATATTAGATTAGTGTTCAGTATACCTTAAACTAATTCTCCTCAAAATTTGACAAAAGTTTCGGTATTAAATAAGGGAGAAAATCAAACACTTAACATTCTGCATTGACAAGTATGAGTTAGCTATTACTGAAATTTTTTGAAGATTTATGATTTGCAAATTTGATATTAGATTCGTGTACAATATACCTGAAACTAATTCTGCTGAAAATTTGACAAAGGTTCAGTATTAAATAAGGGCGAAAATAAAACACTTAACTTTCTGCATTGACAATTATGGGATAGCTATTTCTGAAATTTCTGAAAATTTATTATTTGCAAATTTGATACTAGAGTCGTATACAGTACACGTGAAACTAATTCTCCTGAAACTTTGACAAAGTTTCAGTATTAAATAAGGGAAAAAATCAAACATTTAACTTTCTGCATTGACAAGTATGGGTTAGCTATTACTGAAATTTCTGAAAATGTAATATTTGCAAGTTTGATATTAGATTCGTGTTCAATATACCTGAAACTAATTCTCCTGAAAATTTCACAAAGGTTCAGTATTAAATAAGGGAGAAAATCAAACACTTAACTCTCTGCATTGACAAGTATGAGTTAGCTATTACTGAAATTTCTGAAAATTTCGGATTTGCAAATTTAATATTAGATTCGTGTACAGTATACCTGAAACCAATTCGCCTGAAAATTTGACAAAGTTTCAGTATTAAATAAGGAAGAAAATCTAACATTTAACTTTCTGCATTGACAAGTATGGGTTAGCTATTACTAAAATTTCTGAAAATTTAAAAATTGCACATTTGATATTAGATTCGTGTACAATACACCTGAAACTGATTCTCCTGAAAATTAGACAAATATTCAGCATTAAATAAGGAAAAAATCAAACACTTAACTTTCTGCATTGACAGACATCTTGATACCTGTCTAGAATAGTATTTAGATACACCTATTATATATGTACATATCTTGCCTTTGTTTTTCACGCTATTAAAACGTCTAGTTATCATAAAGTACTGAAATATAGATTAATATTTTCCTCTCAAACAAATGGTGGATGCGCCGGGCACCAATATTCAATTTATTATTATATTAAACCTCAAAGGTTGCCCTTTAGATATACAATAATTAATTAATATAAAATGTATGACTTTTAACAAAAAGTCAGTCTATATTTAAACGAATCTCGATCAAAACAGTTCAGAAACGTAAAAAATTAAGGTACTGCTCTAACATTTTACTTGCGAATTTTATATTTTAACATTCAATATTTACGCTTTACATACAGTTTGTGTTTTCAGTATATATAAATATTATTGAGGGTTGAATATTATTCATAATTTATGTATGTATGAACTTGCGCTGTCTCAATCAATTACGAGATATTATAACTTTCGCGTGATTTTAATTTGGCCTGAACAGCTCGACTTCATTTCATTGAATTCATCTGCCGGTAATTTGAGTAGAACATACAATGGCTTTATAACTTTATAACGCAATCTCATTACTCCAATTTCTATTTAATATATTTTCCAATATATGATACATTTTGTGCGCGATTTCACCTGGGGAGGCGGACTGGAGAAGAAAGAATTATATCTACTAAGCCGCACGCCATTCAGTTATTAATTACGTCCTTTTGTGCTCCCCGTCGGGATTCAATCGCGTTCACCTAATAGATGGGTATTTCCGTCGTGTCCCCGGCCGATTCGGTTGTAATTTCTACCTGCACATAATACGTGCCGTACTTAGAGATACGAGGCCCCATTGAAAACGGGGAGACGACGAAATGGGTTCCCGCGCCCCACGGGACTCCGGAAGGATCCCCCCAATCTAATGCGGGAGCCAAGGTTAGCAGGGGGCGAAAGGTGCGGGATGGGGCTTAAACGTGTTTTCTTAACACGGGCTGCTTGGTTTAATAAAAAGCGCTCACGGCGAGGCCGAGGCGCACGAATTTATTCCTCAATATGGGATTATCCTGTGGGCAAACATCAATCACTCACCGCGGTGTGGAAAGTTTCGCACGGAGGCGTAGGCGTCGCGACGCTAATTTCCCAGACGCACGGACGGAAGAGCGGACGTTTGCAATTTCACCGCACTACGTGCATCAATGAAATATTACTCACTCTGGCGGTTAGTAAGGATTTTCCAGCAGCAAACTTGAGCGATAAATCCATCAGATTTTTATGGATCTCTACTGGGGAACCATTAAAAAGTTTACACTACTGGACTACATGCAGTACTGGCCCAAAGCACAAGGAAATGTTATTATTACTTTGCTAGTTTCAACGTAAGACTAATGTGCATTTCCAATTAAGTATTTATAAACGAGCTTTTACAACACCATTGGACATTATTTATTTTATAAGGAGGATCACGTTTTAGTGAGCGGAAGCGAAGCATATTTCAGCGCAAATTTTATTAGAGTCGAATATAAACACGAATTTATTATGAAATGTATTTCAGGAATACGTAATAAAATTATAGAGTAAAATTTGCCCTATTACACGATCTTTTATTACTCTTGTGTACTGCTTTAAGTGCAATTTAATTAAATTATAAATTTTTCACTGAAAAATAAAATTCCGTGGGCATCCATCCAATACATGCCCACTTTATAAAGATATACTATAGATATTATCTGTAACATTGTTAATAATCTATAAATATCTGTAACGTTGGTTGCGAAATTAACATTTATTTAATAAAAATATATTGTTATTGTCGTTTATATATTTATACTATTTATTTTAATAATAACTTTAATAATAATCATTTATTATTTCTCGATTATTGTCTTAATTCTTATTGTTAATTAGTATTATTATTAATTAATAATCGTTACGAAATGGTGGTTTTTGATTATTGATTATTAATATTAAAAATAATGTATGTCTCTGTATAATTTTTTGCCTTATACATAATACAAAATCTGGGATTGCTCGCACAACTGGGCAATTATCGACCTGTGTCCGAAAAACATAAAAGTGGACGCAAATAGCGTGAGGTGGCCGTACCCTAGCGATTGCGGCGACGAAATTATCGACAGTAGTCCAGTCCATTGTACCTCCAGAGGGATTATGTTATTATCAAACAAGTCCATTATCCCACGGGAGCAATGATAACATAAAGTACAAAGCCCAGAACGCAGTTGCACTAGGCTGCAATTAATACTGGCCTGTGTGTGATTAATGTCCAACAGAAGTCCTCTTTGTATAAATTGAATGCATGATGAAATGTTGCTTTTATGTAGCTTTGAAAGCATAAATAGTTATTTGTGTTACAAAGCCTTGAAGTTTAATCTTTCATAATGAATGATAGAAAAAGTTCAATAGTGACGAGTTGTACGTTATAATTTTACTCAAATCGTGAATTTAAACATCGTTTTTTTTTAAGTAGGTACTCACTGGTAGTTTGAGGAAAGTTTTTTTCTTGTTTAAATTATTTATAGCTAAGTACTTCAATAAATCCATAAATGAATAATATAATTATAATAACTGGTATCATGGATATAAAAATTCTATATAATTATTTTTTGATTAGGTGAATTTTATTGTCCAAGATAAAGATCAACATCATGGGGATCTCGGAAACCGTAAAAGTTACAAAGGCTTTTAAATTACAAAAAAAATGCGCAATTTGGTGGTCAGTAATATCTTCAGATATGAAAATTCTATATAATTTTTTTTTTTATTAGGTGAATGTTATATATAAATATATTTAGTAACTAAACTAAAATATATTTCCAATTACTCATTATAAATAAATTACAGTAATATTAAAGTCAATATTTAAAAAAACTTTGAATTGGAAACGCTTTGATATACTATTTGATATGATGATAATATGTGTCATGCTTGTGATGTTTTCAGAACAAAAAATTGATAATGTGTTATGGTTATGATTGTATTATATTTTGTAGACTCAATTTCTATAAAATAGTACAATATGAGCTTACTTTAGTGCCGATTTCGGCGCAATTTACGTCAATTTCCCTTGCTTAACTCACAATTTCAGTAAAAATGGTAAAAAGTTGCGTAATGTAAGTATTTTTTCACGAATTGTAACTACAATGAGTGAAAAAACGCATTTCGCATGTATTTGCCTTACTAGTTTAAACTACCAGTAAGTACTTCAATGAATAAATAATATAATTATAATAACTGGTATCATGGATATAAAAATTCTATATAATTATTTTTTTATTAGGTGTATTTTATATAAAAATATTTAGTAGCTAAACAAAAATATATTTCCAATTACTCATTATAAATAAATTAAATAAGTAATATTAAAGTCAATACTTAAAAAACTTTGAATTGAAAACGCTTTGATATACAATTTGGTATGATGATAATATTTGTCATGCTTGTGATATTTTCAGAAAAAAACAATTGATAATGTCAATGTTGGAGGCATCTACTTGGTGATACGTGATGAAATTAAATAAAACAAACACTTTTCTTTGTTTATATCACACTGTTTATTAGAATTAGTGAATATAGTTTCGATCACGTTCTGATCATTATCATACTTAGAGTGAGACTTTAAAGTTGATAATGATCAGAACGTGATCGAAACTATAGTCACTAATTTAAATAAACAGTGTGATATAAACAATGAAAAATGTTTGTTTTATTTAAATGTTAATCTATTATAGTTGTGATTGTATTGTATTTTGTAGACCCAATTTCCATAAAATCGTACAATATGAGATTACTTTACTGCCGATTTAGGCTCAATTTACGTTTACTTTTCCCTTGCTTTACTGACGATTTCAGTAAAAATGGTAATAAGTTGTGAAATGTAAGTAGGTATTTTTTTTTCACGAATTGTAACTACAATGCGTGAAAAATAGTTATTTATGATAATGATAATCTGTTATAGTTACGATTGTATTGTATTTTGTAGACTAAATTTCCATAAAATCGTACAATATGATATTATATTAGTGCCGATTTCGGCTCAATTTACTTCTATTTTTCCCTTGCTTTACTGACGATTTCAGTAAAAATGGTAATAAGTTGTGAAATGTAAGTAGGTATTTTTTCCAAGAATTGTAACTACAATGAGTGAAAAATAGTTATTTATGATAAAAGTGTTAAAAGTGAGATTTTATTTTGTGAGTGGGGAAAGTGGGGAACGTGGAGAAAACACCACGAACAAAATAAAATCGCTTATAACACACATATCATACAATATTTTTTAAAACACCTTTAAAAGCACAATAAAGTTCTTTAAAAATGTTGACATTTCAGTCAGTCTGTGGAATTTATAAAACAAATAAATCTAGTTTTCATATTGTATGACATACTTGTCAAACAAGATATTATTTCTTAAATCATCATTATGAATTCTAATATTGAAGAAAGTGTACTACCGAAAGAATTGCACTAGGTATTAATATTAGTATTTCAAAATAGTATTATTTCTTAAATCATCATTATGAATTCTAATATTGAAGAAAGTGAACGACCGAAAGATTTGCACTATTAATATTAGTATTTCAAAATAGTTTCCACCTACTTAACTCTGTTATGTTATTTCTTATTTTTGATTAAATAAATATCATTTTGACAGATTATTGGCTGCTTACTTTTAACACTAGTATTAAAAGTGAAACATTTTTAACACGCTATGTCATTTCTCCATAATATTGCATTTTTAATTGAAGTATGCCGTATTAAAAGTTCAACTTTTAATAGTGTTTGTAGAAAAAACATTTCGCATGCATTGCATACATAATTTGTTGCAATTTTCATTTTAAATAACAAAAAGTATAACTAATTTCAACATTTTCGTAACTTTGTGGTTGTAATCTAGTAAACTTTTTTTGTGTCAAACATTCGTTTGATGCTAACATATGTGTAAATGTCAAATTTAATTGGTACTTGCACTAGTGCATTATCCCTATTACTAGGAGTTTGAGGTAAATAATCATCAATATGCAGAAATATCTTCATATAGTAAATATAATAATCCTACCACATATAATATCACCTACTATAGTAACGTAAAACGTAAAAAAATGTTATTAACTGTACTTCTATAGAAGTTTATAGATGCAAAGAACTACAGATTACTTTTTCCCTCAAAGTGAGTAAAAAAATCAATCTTGGTAATGGTAAACAAACTTTACACAATTTTCCATTGAAATGTTACTTTTAATCTGTCATTTTTAATGTCAAAACATACTCTTTTGACATTAAAAATGACAGATTAAAAGTAACATTTCAGTGGAAAATTATGTAAAGTTTGTTTACCATGTAGTGTTCGTTTATTAGCTTACAACTAGGTGTATACCCTTTAACATCTATAAACCAACTCTTCTAATTCTAATGACTAAGCTACGAATAAACTTTGGGTACCCTCTCTTCATCAAGGAGGGCGGCTGTATGTACCTTCATACATTATCAGCTATTTATATTAACCCATAGATAACCTTAAGCAATCATAACATTGATTGCTCTAGTTACCTACTGAGCTCATTTACCAACATAATTAAACTAGGTGCATTATAGCACACAATTGTAAAAAAATGTATTTTTGTTTAAAACTGACAATTTCTTTTATACAACGCTATTAAGCCTACTGGGAAGATACTAATTTTGCTTAGCCGGCCTAACCTAACATAACCCAAAAAAATTATATTGTGAGTAAACATTTGTTTCAGAGTTTATTTCATAGCCTAAAATAAAGTTATAAATAAATGTTCGTATATTTCTCATATATTTTCTTTACTTTGCTCACACACTCCCATGGGCAAATGTGTATTTTATTAAATTTTGGATCGTATGAAAAGTTTATTAACCCTAAAAATAATATAGCCATAAATCAAAAGTAATAACCTAATAACTAAAAAAACCGCAATATATGTACTCCTGCCACACGAAAAATAGCTCATGACACAGAGAAATGAGAAAATAAGTAAAACACGGGAACTCTGCCAAGTGGGGTAAGCGGCGAGGCCATCAACAGGTTGTCTGGCACGAAAAACATCCCCCTCGGGGTTACTTTTAAGCGACGATGAAGTGATCAAAAAGAGGCTTGCTACAGACACGACAACAAATCCGATCGAGTTACCAACGTTCATCGCTCTCCTCATTCCCATTTAAACGCACAATAAGTAAATCCCAGATTGATTAAATGTAAATTGATTGAGCAACGGCAAACTTGCTGGAGATCAAATATTTTTCTGCGATAATGAAATTATTAGGCAGAATCGGTTGTTTAATATGAATGAACAATAAGTAATTTATACTTAATAGAAATAAGTACCAGAATGAGAAAAACTCGAACCAAATCAGAAATATAAATAACAAATTACTTGACATAATGCAGATGCATTAATTTTTGTGCCACTGTAACTAGCTTATTATTTATCACATGAACTTATTATGGGTGTTTGCTGTAGGCAATAAATGTTCTAACTTTAAAATTTCGTTTTCAGACAGTATTAGAGACCTGTATGAACTCCTAATGCAGAAAGAGGCCCTTGAGGAGAGGTTGGGAGCACATCAGGTAGCGAGGAAGTCTGGACGATCACCTTCTCTGAGGCTACGTTTTGGCAGACGATCTGACCCCGCCATGTTACCGGTGAGTAAAAATAATAATGAAATAATTCCGATACTACATGATTAATACCCATTAAGGATACTACCAATAACTATTAAGAATGGAACCAATAATGTGCATGTATTGCCAACATTTATTGCCAACTAGTGCATTATAGGGCTATTGTGCACGGGGTAAAGTCGCAGCTATACTGAAATGAAGTCATTCACAATGTACTACATTTGATCACCATTGAATAAATCACAATAGCTGCTTTTTTCTATGATCTTTAAAATTAATTGTACCTACAATAATATCAATAATATGCATGGGTTGGCAATAAATTGCCAACATTTATTGCCAACTAGTGCACAATAGGACTATTGTGCACGGGGTGAAGTTGCAGCTATAATGAATTGAAGTCATTCACAATGTACTACATTTGATCACCTATGAATAAATCACAATAGCTGCTTTGTTCTATGATCTTTAAAATTATATTGTATCTACAATAATATCAATAATACGCATGTATTGCCAACATTTATTGCCAACTAGTGCACAATAGGGCTATTGTGCACGGGGTGAAGTTGCAGCTATACTGAATTGAACAAGTCATTCACAATGTACTACAGTTTATCACCAATGAATATATCACAATAGCTGCTTTGTTCTATGATCTTTAAAATTATAGTGTACACCAATTTTAATTTGTTTCCATTAAAATTCGCTAATATTCTAAACGCGAATATTTAGAAAATCAGGTTCAAAAAATGTTAACAGTAACGTGTAAGTTAGTTGCAGCATAAATGCTTTTCAAGTTCTATAAAGATGGGAGTGTTCTGAATTAGAGAAGATATTTGTGGATTTATAATGTGAGTTATCACACATGGCGCGGTAAATTTACACAAAATATTTCATAAAGTAGTTTCTTTACTGTATTGCATGCTTGCCAGTCATCACGTTCAAGTTGTATGCAAGAAATCCATTTACTTCAAATTGTAAAGAATATAAATTAAAATGCTTGATGGCCAGTTGCGGATAATATCCACAACAACAGGAATACAAGTACAAAAAAATGTAAGAGTGATGAATTATTATATCTTGAAGTGTATGGTGCAATTTATAATCCTTGTAATAAATATTGCGTTATGGCTAAATGTGATATTTTCGCCACTTTACGATAATGGGATCACATTAATCGAGCTGCAATCTATTAACCCCTTGCCTTATTAAACAGGAATACATAAGCATTCGGGAATTAATTATCACCGCCTACATTAGGCGCATTATTTGATGATATCGCCTATCCATACATAGCCAATTCAAATACGATTATACAATCAACCAACATTATAATATCAATAAAATTAGATGTAATGTGTTCCACTTGTAATTCTTTAGACCAGGGGTCCCAGACATTTTTGACTGGGAGGGCATATTCCAGAAATACGGGAGTTCGGTGGGCACCGTGGGATAAATAGGAGAGAAGAGGTAGTATTTTAGAGAAGATAAAATAAGTATTTTTACTAATATTATTCACTATAACTACTAGTATTTGTTGTTCAAAACGCTAGAATTTAGAAATTTAGAATATAGATATTTTAAAAAATTGTGTGGGGGCGAAAGTTATTTATATTTTCTAATGAATTAGTTGCCCAACTCATTGTATGAATTGGGCCACCAATTCATTAGAAAATATAAATAAATTTCATAACTATATTAGTCAGTAATTATTATGCATAATAAATTATCAAAACTAATGAATATTAGCTTGTGTAGTTACACAATTGATTGAGTCAGTGGAAAAAGAGACATTTTCCAAAAATATTCTAAATACCTACAAATCAATTGTAACTTTTCTTCTAATAGGATCTGTTGGCCCAAAAACACGATTTTTTTAGTTTCAAAAAACCTTACTCCTGAGGAATTATATTAATGTATTTATTAGTATTAATGTCTGTAATGTTCATTCTCAATTTGAATACAATAGTAGCTATTTATGGTATAAGTGAATAAAATTGCTTTATTCACTTGTATCATAGAAGATTTTTTACAATTCGTTATCAGAATTGAAGAATTTGCGTGAAGTCTCACATCGTCAGGTGACGACAAAAAATTGAAGGATAGTGCCTATTTACGTATTTTTTACTTTGGTCACGTTGTCAATGGTTATAGTGAATAAAGTAAAAATGTAAACATTTCATTCACCCATTCGATTAAAGTGTTGTATTAATGATGAGATTCAATATACATAATGAGCATATTAATATTGCGAATTGAAATATAGCTATTCGTGGTATAAGTGAATAAAGTCGAATTTTATCCACCAAAAAATATTTTAGCGAAGGCGAAGGCGAGTGCGATAATATTTTAGAGTGGATAAAATTGCTTTATTCACTTCTATCATACAAGATTTTTTCCAATTAGTTATCAGAATTGAAAATTTGGGTGAAGTGTCACATTGTCAGGTTACAAAAAAAAATTTCAAGGATAGTGCGAATTTACCTATTTTTTTACTTTATTCACGTTGTCAATGGTTATAGTGAATAAAGTGAAAATGTAAACATTTTGTTTACCCATTCGATTTAAGTGTAGTCTTAACGATGAGATTCAATATATATAAAGAGCATTTTAATAATGCGAATGGAAAAAAAATACTATTACAATAATAAAAATATTACGATATTTCATGTAATTTTGGGGTTTTTTTTGTGAAACGTATACAGTTCCGAATATTTATAGATACATATTTTGTTTTTTAATATCTTCAATTTTGATTTTAGAGAATTAAAAAAGTATCTATTCATTAGGATAAAATAGAAACATTTTAGTTTTTTAGCAATTTCTTCAAATTTCAAATTCTGTTTTTGAAAATAATTTCATCTACCTCTGCTGCTCAGGTAAAAATCAAGCAATACAAACTTTTTCTCTAGACGCGATTTGCAAACCGCTATTTTCAGTCCTTGGTATACAAATAACTATTTCAAATATTAATTTTGTTATAAAAACTTTAATTTCGAATATTAATTTGAAGAATTTGTGTATTATTCATGCATACAGTCTTTAAAATTAGGCATTATCTTCAAAATTTGAAAACTTTTGGAAAATATAAGCGAAAATATTAAAATACTACCAATTAATTTTTTTATATCCGAACACTTTCATATAGGTACACTTTTTTTACACCTTTTGAAACATTAATTTTGATATGAAAACTTTTATTTCGAAGTTTAATTTGAAGCACTTTTATAGTATTCACGTACCTATACAGTTTTAAAATGTTAGTATTATCTTTAAAATTGGAAGACTTTTGGAAAATATAATCGAAAATATTAAAATAATGCCAATTAATATGTTTCTTATCAGAACTAGTTAATATATAAACGCTTGACAAAAATTGTGGTTTCGTAATATAATTTTATTATTATCGTTAACTTAGAAAAGGTTTTGGAAAATATTGACACGAACAAAACCATTGTAATAATAAACATCCAGTTTTAGTTGATTTTTGTTTATAAGAAATAGTTTTTAAAATCTTAGTTTTGTTACGAAAACTTTAATTTCGTCTAATTTGAAGTATTTTTGTATTATTCTCGCATACAGTTTTAAAAATAAGCATTATCTTTAAAATTTAAATACTTTTGGAACTTAAAAATAAAATACAAAACAATAATTGATATTTTTTATAGAAACCATTTCATGTCTAATAATAATAACTGATAAAATATACATATGAAACAAAACAAGAGTAATTATACATAATATACATTTATAATAATAAAAAAATGTTTCATCAAGATAATTAGCAAGGAAAGTATTAATTTCATATCTAAATGTTTAATACATTTTTTTCTATTACTATTATAAAAATATTACGATATTTCATATTGGTTTTTTTTTGTGAACCGTATACAGTTTCGAATATTTATAGATTCATACTATTGTAGATACTGTGTAGATACTAGTGTAGCTAGTATTTTAGATAATATTTGACTTAGGAATATTTTGGAAAGAATCGATAAGAAATATAATATTTAAGAATTTGCGTGAAGTGTCAGATCATCAGGTGACAACCAAAATTGCAATGATAGTGCCTATTTACATATTGTTTTCCTTTATTCACGTTGTCAATGGTTATAGTGAATAAAATGAAAATATAAACATTTTATTCACCCATTCGATTAAAGTGTTATTTTAATGATGAGATTCAATATACATAATGAGCATTTAATATTGCGAATTGAAAAATAGCTATTTATGGTATAAGTGAATAAAGTCGAATTTTATCCATGAAAAACCAGTTTAGCACAAGAGGCGAAGCGAGTGCGATAATGTTTTCGAGTGGATAAAATTGCTTTATTCACGTGTATCATACAAGGTTTTTTTGCAATTCGTTATCAGAATTGAATAATTTGCGTGCAGTGTCACATTGTCCGGTGACATCGAAAATTTCAAGGATAGTGCGAATTTACCTATTGTTTTACTTTATTCGCGTTGTCCGTGGTTATAGTGAATAAAGTAAAAATGTAAACATTTTATTCACCCATTCGATTAAAGTGTAGTTTTAACGCTGAGATTCAATATACATAATGAGCATTTTAAAATGCGAATCAGAAAATAGTTATTTATGATATAAGTGTTAAAAGTAAGATGTTATTTTGTGAGTGGGGAAGTTTGGGACATGAGCCAAGCGAATCCTTTAAACACGTATATCATACACTATTTTTTTCTACAAACTCCATTAAACGCAACACAAAGATCTTTAAAATGTTTGCAATCAGCTTTCAATCAAATATGTCAATTGTGGAATTTATGAAGTAAGTAAGTCAGGTTATGTTTTGCATGACACATGTGTCAAACAATAAAAAGTCTCGATAATAACTATGCATGAAGAGTTGCCGAAAGAAATTGAAGAAAATCTAGGGCAACCTTAAATCTGATGCCTACCCAATATTGTCAGATGTTAATATTGCTATCAATATATTATGTTTGTAATATTTCAATAAAATATATGTGACTTTGACAAGAGTCTGTCAGTTTACTTTTAACACTAGTAGTAAAAGTGATTACTTTTAACACTACTGGAAACATATTCCATTTGTAATTACTGTATGCCGTGTTAAAACTTCAACTTTTATTAATGTTTGTAGAAAAATGATATTATTATTAATTTGTTCATTTTTCAAGTTACACATTCAATTGTAGATACAGGATTTAAATTGTAATTATGAATTTTCTTATCAAGTTTTGACAAAAAATGTTGGAAGTATTATGTCGTGATTGCGATTAATTTATAGTCTTTCGTTAATGCACTTTTTTTCGTTCATGCACTGGCGATTTGCGATTTGCGATTTTTGTTCTGATTGGTTAAATTTGAAAGCGTTTTACGCGGGAACTTATACTATACTAACCAGAACAAAAATCGCAAATCGCAAATTGCAAATCGCCAGTGCATGAACTAGGCTTTAAGTTCTGGCATAAAAAGTATTCACTTTCTGCCCTAATATGTATTTTATATGGCATACCATGATAAGTTCGATGACCTCAGTAATCGACGCTTTCAACTCAACATAGAACTAATAAAATTAAGATCACACAAATATTTTGCTGAGGATTTCGCACGGAAAAATTGCTCTCAAACTTGTCAACTGTGTGCCCGGCGCATGCACCATTATTTTATATTTACACATTTCCCCGGATTTTTATTTACAAAGTTCCACGTACAGATAAAATTATTTAATTCAATATGAGACTCTCATTCATTCATATTGCGTCAATAATTGAATTACATTGTAAAAAAAATAAAATGTTCAGCGCTATTGAATATGGCAAAATAAATAAAAACCTCTCACGTTTATTAAATTTCGTCGAAAATACACTTAATACGTAGCAATTTGCTGTTTCCTAAAATAAACTTGCAGCGCGTAAATAATGTTTTTATGCAACGTAATTAATTAATGTGCAAATGGATTACTTATTTTTTTTTAATTGCGACGTAATTAGTAGCATTTAATTGTCGGCAGATAATTTAATCTTCTGCATGACCCAATTTAAAGTCCCAAATTTTCTTTGCCGCCGAATATCTCAACATACGTGAAAGCAGACCTGCGTGAATAATTAATAAACGCAACCTAATATTTAACCAGGCGAGGTTATTGCGTGAAAAATGCCGCCTTTGAAGATCCCCTTCCCCGCACACCGAACCTTCACAACCCACTCACTACTATCAATAATAAATATTAATAGTCGTTACTATTCCGTAAGCCGCTTATTTATCTTGAATGTTGGACTAATATTAACACACGATAATTAAACACTCACACAGTAATTTCGGTGAAGCCGAAAATAAAACGTGTTCGTGTTTAAAATTATAAAAAAATACGAATTATTTGCGCATAACTTTATACGCATACACGGCGTAAAAATGTTATCCGCTGTGTTACATTAGTTACGCACACACTGGGCACACGATATGCACGTGTTTTAATTTACTTTATTGTCACTTATTTCTTCAAAGTTACACACAATTTCCCACTTTATATTGCGTCAAGGTTTCAATCCATATAAATATGAATTCCTATATGATATTAATTATAATACTTTAAATTACAATCAATCAATAATACTATTAAACTGCCCACGTAGGTATATATTAATTATTTTTTACCGAAAATGTAAAGTTTATTGTAAAAACATGTTGGTTTTTTGTCATTTAATTCGTGTGTTAACAATAGCAGAAAAGTTCACATTTATATCGCGTATGCCTAGATAGTCATTGTATGTTGGCATAGTAATAATATATAATTGTTAATATGAATGTTGTAATATGAATATTATGTAAACGTTAGTTACAGATATTATCAAAATGAACAACCCGTTTAGATCATTCACAATTTATCATAAAACGGTTGGTACTATTAAGTTTTATATATAATAGTACATTTTTTAACGAGCACATTCACGAGGATGAATTTTATACACGAACCGAAGGCGAGTGTATAATCATCCGGGTGAATTACAGTCATTATGTGCGAATCAAATAGACGTGTTATCTATGACTTGTTAAATAAAAAATATATATTATCATTTTTTTTAATAAGAAACCAATTGTTAGCAACCAAATATACATATGTCAATAAGCTTGCATGGGATAAATCAGAGATAACAATGGCAACGTAGGTACATATTGAAGCGAAAAATAAAGAGATGTGAAAAGCCTAACACTTAGTTTAATTGAATAGGCTGCACCAAGTTGTATTATGAACTCACAATACACCCCTGTTGCATAATGAAGTCATAATATAACCCCTGTTGTATTATGAAGCCATAATACACCCCCAGTTGCATTATGAAGTACATTATATTATCATAGTTATGTACATAGTGAATGTATTATTTATGAGTCATAGATAAATATCATTAAAGAAGTCGAAATGAAAAGGGTAGCATTTTCTATACAAGCGCTACAAGTATAATTGTTTTTTTAAATTTTTATTCCAATCAACCCAAAACATTCTTTCTATTGGTTTATTGGTCAATACATATTGTTATGTGGATAAAAGACTACTGGCGTACCTAAGTACCTACTTGAAAATTATAATAATAACTTTCTAGAATAACTAGAATTTTTCACGTTTATCACGTTTTTGGATATTTATCTTTTTAAAATGATATATATCCAAAACTGTGAAAAACGTGAAACATTCTATAATAACAATTTTATTAACACGATTGATCACAATACTATTATTACAAGTTATTATTAATAAGTTATTTACAACTTAATTACACAATATATTTAACCTACATAACCTACATAATCGAACAACTAAACCAGGTCACAATAAATAATAATTATTAGTGATTGTTATATATGTCATTATATGAAAAACAGCCGTGAAAAATATTAAATATTATACGACACTATAAAAATCATATGTGGTCATAAAATCCATAATAATGCGCAAACCAGCGATTTGCGCAAACCAGGTTAAAATGTTAAGGACACATTTTTATTGTTGACGGCGGATTCACGTAGGGCACAACGTAATACAACGCAACGCAAAAAACAGTGTGATCTAATCTGAATGATTGTTTTTTTTTCGAATAATAATGTTCTCGAAAAATGGCAACAATTTATCATGATTTACTGTTAAAGTCTGAAGAAAAAACATTTAAGATTGAATATTGAAGTGTGGAAGAGACAAAAAAAAAATGATATCACATGCTATCATTTTTTTTATGCCTGGGAGAGAAAAGAATAAAATTGTATGAAAAAATCTGGAATAAGGTTATATTCTCGACATTTGCTGGAGAGTTTAAGATTGTGTTTGCAATTCTTTAGAAGATTTATACATAAGTCAAACAAAACATTGTGAAATCCCGTAGAAGAACGGTTACAAAATTGTAAGTGGAATTCTAGAAAAGAAAATCTTTGATTCCAAGTCAATTTCAAAGATTGATTCGAAGGTAAGGCAAATGGTAATTTAGCAATTGAAATCTTAAGACTGATGCCTGATGAGTATTTTTGTCATAAATGGGCCCTCAAATGCAAAAAAAAGTTGTTTTTTTAAATTTATGTTGTAAATATGTACCACTTAATTTAATAACAGCTGATGCGAGTCTTTTAAATATCCACAAGCAGTGGCCATTGTTTTAGTGCATAAATATTTGAGTGTTGGCATAACTTTAATATGTAATTTTCTGTAGTACCTATATTCTGTGAAATTGATTATATGACCCTTATGGCCCAATAGTCGACTAGACCAATAAAATAAATGAAATGAAAGCGTGAGTTATGAGTAATATATAACTCACCAGTGAATTATAGGGTACATAATTCAACTCAAATCAGTAGAATTATTGTTGTATAATTAGGAGGTCTTTGATAAAAATATTGTTTTAGGCATAAGACTTCCTAATTATACAACCAAAATTCTACTGATTTCAGTTGAATTATGTGCCCTATAATTCACTAGTGAGGTATAAATTACTCATAACTCACGCTCACTGAAATCTTAAAATTCATAAATGATAAAAATATCATATATTATAAATAAAATAATATTATAAAATATAAATTATAAAAACACAAAATTTTCATGTTTTAAATGATGTTTTAATAAAAGTTGTTAGGTTAGGTTAGGTCACTTAAAAATGTCACAAGTGTCATCAGAAAAATAATGTGTATTAACGAAATTCTGGAGATGTTGGATAAAATTATGTATGGAAGTCGTGTGTTATAGGTCACAAGCCACTCGTAAAAACAAAGCCACTCGCACTTTCTCGTGACTTATTTCCCTTATAACACACTTTTACCGTAAATAACTGTTATTGGTTTTCTATTTAGAACCAATTTATGGGCATATAATATACTGTCACATACAGTATGTTTGATTTATGGTGACACAGCAAATATCTCTTAGTATAGATAGAAAAAAAAGTTAAAGAAAAAGTTTTAGTACTTTTTGTCGTCTATTTAATGTAATAGAAATAAGTAAAATATACAAGGTATTCTATTGAAGAAAATGAAGCTTATAGCTTTCACGTGTTTTTGATTTCAAATAGTTCTTCTGATATTAGGATTAAATAGATGACAAAAAGTACTAAAACTTTTTTCTTTAACTTGTTTTTCTATCTGTACTAATATAATTTCAGATATTAAATGATGTTTTAATAATAATTATTAGGTTAGGTAAGGTCACTTAAAAATGTCATAACTGTCATCAGAAAAATAATGTGTATTAACGAAATTCTGGAGGTGTTGGATAAAATTATGTATGGGAGTCTTGTGTTATAGGTCAGAAGTCACTCGTAAAAACAAAGCCACTTGCACTTTCTCGTGACTTATTTGCCATATAACACACTTGTACTATGAATAACTATTATTGGTTTTCTGTTTATAACCAATTTATGGGCATATAATATACTGTCACATACAGTCTGTTTGATTTATGGTGACACAGCAAATATCTCGGTTATTAGTATAGATAGAAAAAAAAAGTTAAAGAAAAGTTTTAGTACTTTTTGTCGTCTATTTAATGTAATTGGCAATTGTCGCGTTGTTTGTATAATAAAGGGGTACTTATGTGGTATCATTATAAAGCTAATTTTATTGCCTATTAGAAATAAGTAAAATATACAACGTATTTTAATGAAGAAAATTAAGCTTATAGCTTTCACGTGTTTTTGATTTCAAATTGTTCTTCTGATATTAGGATTAAATAGACGACAAAAAGTACTAAAACTGTTTTCTTTAACTTGTTTTTCTATCTGTACTAATAACCGAGATATTTGCTGTGTCACGATAAATCAAACAGACGGTATATCGACTAGACAATATACTGTCATAATAATTATTTTCTTATAACTATTGTTATCTATTAAAATATCCCATTTATTAGCATTGTATTGTTTGTTTTGCTAGTCTTTCAATGCACTAAATAGATAGAAACAAGTGAATACATTCAATATATTACACCATACTTAAGTTTTCCTTTTCGTTTTATTATCTGTTTAAGAAATGTACATTTCAATAATTCAATTGTGAGGAGTTGTGAATAAAAAATACGCTGCAATAATACGTCTTTGTTAAATAAATGATGTCATTTCTTTTTTGTGGAAATGCGATTCTATTGTTACTTGAATAAATGTAAGACTTTTTCATTAAAGGCCTAATTTGCTGTCGTTCGTAAACAAAAATGTAATATACGTATTTTGTGCGAAGCTCGCAAACTTAACAGCCTAATAAAATCCATTAATTTCATCAAACTGCGGAATCTGAACAGCAGGGCCGCGATGCCTAAATAAGTGCTATTACAATTTAAGTGAATAATGGAGGCTAAGGCTGTACCAACGTACACTACCTAATTTAGACAATATCAACTTTGTCTAAACTTCCGTGCCAGTACAAAACACCCACGTAATCCGGCACTTAATCGCCCGTCCAAGGAACAATTCCTCCAGCCCCCTCGTTTTTAATTAGCGCCCCTTTCCTCGTTTCACGTCCTGATTCATCTGCACGGGACAAATCGCTAAGCCCTAGTGCACCGCTAGCCCCAGGGTAATTAATGGAGGGCTGATGGTCATCAGGGCAGTGCGATAAAAAGCTGCGCCTAGGGAAAGGCTCTAAGCTGGCGATTTTCCGATCTTAATCGTAATCACGATTTTTGCAAATTTTAAAGTTTCTGCTAGAAAGCTTTGCACTAGACTAATAAGGTGGAAGATTTATTGGAGAAATTCGTTTTCGTATAGAAGAGCATCTTTCTCAAATAATACATAATCAGAAAAAAATACCCTGATTCCAAATAATGCGTCCCAGCCCCGTAATCCCAACAATTCTAGGATTATTCGCTTTCAAAGTTTGAAATTTTAAAAATTGTACAAATTGATAAAACAAAATCTATTTTGAGAACAGTTTGTCTAATTTTGATGAAGTTTGTTAAAATAAACCAACGAGTCGAGTAAGTCCAAGGTTGATATATTTACGATAAAATATTAAAATTTCTTTGCTGCACCAGGGACTTCTACAAAAATCTTATTCGTCATTTATTGCACGCACAGAGAATTCGAGATTAAAACAATGGCACTCGTACAACTATCATTCATTTGATTTGATTTTGATTGATTCAAGATTTGTATCGTTCGATGTAATGCCGATTTACCCCTTCGCTCCTGGTTCCTGGCACGGACCTTCCAGTTGCCACACTCACCCTTATCCACCTCTGGACGGGCCTTTTCCTGACGTAACGCATCGCAAGAAGGAAAACAGACACGCACACGAGCACACACCATGCGTAAAACTGGCCGAAGGTCGAGAGAAGACCCACGAGGTGAAGAATGGGAATCCGCAGAAAAACCTCCTGATAATGGATTCGCGGCAACCTCCAAGTGAAACCATGCACATAAAACGAGATATGCGAATAAAACGCTCGAATGGCAGGAAATTTAATATTTGTGCTAGATGCAAATCGGTGGCAGATATTGATTTATGGATGAAATTTTCACCTGAAGCGATTTGAATGGATGACAATATGATAGTGGCATTCAATCTGATACCTCAATAAACATCAAGGTAGGAAGCAATACTCGCACTCGCCATGCTTTTGAAGCCTGGTTAAGGAACTCTCCGAACAAATGAAAAGATTAGAATTGCAGCCCTCGTCACGATCGGGCCACAACCTACACACTCGTGAAGCAAACTATTTTTGTTGCATAGATACTAATAAGTAACTACACCCGCTCGCGACTATATTAATATTATTGGTAGACCACATACTATTTCGCTACCATAAATGTAAAATGTCGTTAGTGAATTTTGCATTAATTTGAGATAATGAAGTAATTAGATAATTTCAGCATTACCGTGAGGTAATGAGATAAAGAATGTGGAAGTAATTCGAAGGACGAAGAAAGATATAGAAATCATAGACACCATCAAAATACGAAAAATACAATACCTAGGACACATAATCAGAGGAGAAAAATGCCACCTTCTCCAAGTAATAACAAGGAAAAATACACGGAAAAAGAGGTGTTGAAAGAAGACGCCACTCATGACTGAAAAACCTAAGAGAGTGGTTCAGTTGCACTATAAATCAATTATTTAGAGCAGCTGTATCGAAAGTCTGCATAGCAATGATGATTGCCAACCTCCGGAACAGAGAAGGCTAGGAACTAGAGAAGAAGAAGAAGTGAGATAAAGTGTTAACGAGTACGTTAACGAGTACGTTAACACTTTTAACGTACACATAAAAGTGTTACATTTATTTACATTCTTATTAAAATATTGGTACACACTCGATTACATTTCAAATTATATATACGACATTCTGTCATATTCTAAGTGGAGTTACAATCTAAAGTTATGTTCAGTGTAAAGTTACCTATGTAAATAGGTATAAAATGCAAAAAAATGTTACATACGACCTTCTGTCATTATTGTAACGATTTGATACACAATTTATTAACATAAATCCTACCAAGATTATTTGTGGATTCTTCTGTGGATTATTTCCACAGATAAATGCAAAGATTCAAACCCCTCTGTTCTCGGAAATTATTTTGTTTTTTGTACATTTTAAGGGCATCGCCGACAGACTGGGATTCGTATTCCGAACAGTTTAAAGTGAAACAATAATTCTCCGCAAGAAGCCCACATTACACAGGACGCTTTTATAAACAGCTTTGCGAGCTCCTTAGAACGTCAAAACATATTGGGATTGAGACCCTCGGCTTCCGCCCACGCACATAACCGGGTTAAAGCACACCCGTATTTCACGACAGTTGCATTTACGTGCCATGGGGAAATTTTAAAGATGATTTAAAGGGGGCTCGGGAAATTGACACGCAAAGCGCGCCCCCTAAATAACTAATAAACGGCGTTCGCACGCTTCCGCTTTTCCGCGTTATCTGATAGGGGGAGAAAATTATTGTTTATGGGCGCTGAAAATAGGTGTTGCCGGGAAAACTTTTCCACGTCTGTTCTAATATTGGAACACGCCTGTCCACGTCACTTTCCCTTCTGGTCAATCGCCTGATTTATTGTTATCTGCCCCCCGAGCGATCCCAGTTATCAACAGGTTGCGCCTCGGAAAACGGACAAGAATGAAACACGAAATTCATTTATTTCTTTTCACATTTTATATACCAAAAACGGATTTAGGCCGTTTTAGTTTATACAGTTATAAAAACAAACATTGATTAAGAAAATTGAAAAATTACAAGAATATGTAAACGGTTAAATAAATTCACAATGCATCTAGATACGACTTTATAAAAAGATCTTGATTTGTTTTAATGATTATTTTGGTTTTATTTACTAAAACACCTCATCATAACAATAAAACTAATTATACAGGGTGTCTTGAAATTATTAGTTAATCATTTTTAAATGTTGAAACAATTGAAACAAATCTTTTTATTTTATCAATTAATTCATCGTTTAAATAATATTAAGGTGTTCTGGTAATTTTTGGACACCCTGTATGTAAATACGTTCGCTATGTACATACGTTCGCACACGAAATCGTGTATCTCGTATTGTCGGTACATTGGAAATTGGAATGTTATCGCTGGTAATTAAAATCCTTATTGCAAATTAATTAATCAATCACCTCGTTCTTGAACATGCATCGATTCACATAGTGTTAAATATCTGAATTAATGCGCGATGACGTTACCCAACGTTAATAACTAAATCATAAAGCATGTAAATTGTGTAAATATTTTCGCTTATGTTAAACGTTCGCAATATTAAATGATAATAATTCTGCAATATCCGGGAATAGGTAGGTCGAAATTTACACAACCTTTTGCAAAACATTCCCAAATATTTATCTTTCTTAATTCTGAAGGTCGTCTCAATGTTTAAATTGTATGGCATTGTATTGTAGGTATTTACTGATGTGATTTTTTATAGTATTGCCAGTAATATAAGTTTCAGCTCTTCATCCATGGAAATTTTGATCTCGCCTTTCTGATTGGCTGCAAAAATTTCCATGGATAACTAGAGCTGAAATTTAAATGATCACAAGGCATAAGTACATCAATAACGTCTATAAAATGACGCCACTGGTTGAAGGTTCGAATCAAACAATGCACTAATTAAAGTGCGAAGTAAATTGTATAAATATTTTTGCGTATGTTAAACGATCGCAAAATTAAATGATAGTAATTCTGCAACATCCGGGAATAGGTAGGTCGAAATTTACACAACCTTTAGCAAAACATTCCCAAATATTTATCTTTCTTAATTCTGAAGGTCGTGTCAATGTTTAAATTGTATGGCATTGTATTGTATTTAGTTATGTGAATTTTTACAATAGTATAGTTTTTCAATAGTATAGTTTTATAGTATTACCAATCATTTAAATTTCAGCTCTAGTTACCCATGGAAATTTTGATCTCGCCTTTCTGATTGGCTGCAAAAATTTCCATGGATAACTAGAGCTGAAATTTAAATGATCACTAGGTATAAGTACATCAATAACGTCTATAAAATGACGCCACTGGTTGCAAGTTCGAATCAAACAATGCACTAATTAAAGTGCGAAGTAAATTGTATAAATATTTTTGCGTATGTTAAACGATCGCAATATTAAATGATAGTAATTCTGCAACATCCAGGAATAGGTAGGTCGAAGTTTACACAACCTGTACCAAAACATTCCCAAATATTTATCTTTCTTAATTCTGAAGGTCAATGTTTAAATTGTATGGCATTGTATTGTATTTAGTTATGTGAATTTTTACAATAGTATAGTTTTTCAATAGTATAGTTTTATACTATTACCAATCATTTAAATTTCAGCTCTAGTTATCCATGGAAATTTTGATCTCGCCTTTCTGATTGGCTGCAAAAATTTCCATGGATAACTAGAGCTGAAATTTAAATGATCACTAGGTATAAGTACATCAATAACGTCTATAAAATGACGCCACTGGTTGAAAGTTCGAATCAAACAACGCACTAATTAAAGTGCGAAGAAACAACAAATCCCCTACCTAAACCAATTATCTAAGTGTGCAGATAATCCACGTTATGTGGATTAGCGTTGCACACGTTCAAGAAACGTAATGTAGATCGAGATATGCAGGGTGTCAGATAAGTAACTAGGCTTCAAAAATGAGTAACAAATTCTATATTGTTAATTCAAAATTATTAAAAATATATAGAATACGTATTTTATTACGTAGGAAAATGAAATATTGCCTAATTACTTTTCGCCGAAAACCCTGATGGCGAGGAAGTGATTAAAAACGGTACTCACACGAACATCTTGGTGCTCATCTAAGCCTACCTTTAACTTGAACTTGCTTTAAAGTTGATTTGGCGAAGATCCAGAAACCTGAGGTACCTTTTCGGAGCAGCCGTGGATGAGAAGTTCTCCATAAACCGCACTTTCGACACTACTAAGCACTTTTTGATTTAACGAATTAAGCGTGTGGGAGAATTTAAAAATTGAAATACGAGTTAAAATCAACTCAAATTATTTGCAACAAGTAAATATTATACATAGTACCAACTATTCAAAAGAAAGTTTAAAATTTCATTTTGCTAAAAAATGAAAAAAAATTTAACAACATTGTTTGGCTCTGATGCATATAAAATTTAATGCAATGCTTTACTGATAATTGCAATACCGAATTAATTACGCCAAAAAAATAATAAAATCTAATGGTATACTCTATTCCATTTTTATTTTAACTAAGAAGGCTGGAAGTGGTTTCATTGTATAAAGTTTTACACATGAACACCAACAAAAATGATCTGACAATGAAAACAATTTTAAATATTAGATTTCTGACAACGTTGCCTAATTCATATATTAAAATAATTAAATTATTGCTTAAATCATGCAATCGTTAATTAGATTTATGCTTTAAGTAAACCATTCATCAATTATATTTTATATTATAATTTGACTGAATTGCTTTAGTAAAATAAAAATAGCAAATAAATTCTGTACTCAATAAATACTCAATTTAAATATTATATACGTAAATAAATTGCACTTAGAATTATATAAAATAAAATGTTATATTTGTGAAGTTACATAATTATAGTGAATGCACTTGAAGTTTATTACTAAGCACAGTGACCTTGTATAATACCCACCTGTTGCAAAACCAATTGATGTATTTGTACTAGGTGAACTTATTTCTAGAATAAAATAAATAATTCTCCCACGCTTTGTGTTGTTATGAAATATTTATATGTTGGTTCAATTACTTTAGAGGACGCAAACGCCAGAAGGTAATCTGGACACACTCCCGATACATTTAGTACTATTTATCTGATTTGTGAAATATTTAAGTGTTGGTTCAACTAGTTTAGACGGCACAAAAGCCAGAAGGTAATCTGGACACACTCCCGATACTTTAACTATTTGTTACATAAAATAAAAATTCGCGATAAACCATGGTAATAATGAAGGGTATTATTTATACTTGGGAAGGTAATCCCAAAGTATAAACATGGCGCAAATTTTGTTTTCTGAAAAAAAATACAAAATTAGGGAGTATACGAAATATATGAGCAACTTCAACTAAAGCCGGGCGCCTAAATCGCCCGGTGGGGTGGGTAATAAGGTAAGATCATATCTCATGATTCACCTCACCAATATCTGATTGATGTTGGCCTGAAAAAAATATTATAAGATTTAATTTCAGTTTACATATTCAATTATCCTGAACACACCATTACACTATTACTTTAACATTGGATGGTGTTATGCAACAGTGTGGTTAAGCCACATTCATGTTTTGAACGGTATTAGAAATTAGTTTGTAGATAAAATGTCCTACAGAGATATTTTACTTAGTAATATCTCTGCAAAAAACTGTGTATACATTGAAAAATGCAAATCGTTATTTTTTTAGAGCAATAAATTTCATTTTGATAATAAATCAGTAAACAATACTAATTACCTCAAAACTATGCTGATGTGGCTTAACTGCATTGTTGCATAACACCACATTATTACCTAAATTACACCAAATTATACTATTATACTCTTTAAACGTACAATAGTAATATGTAAATCCTTTGTCAAGTGCAAATATTTTTGTGTAGGTGATTGTCAATTACGATATCAATTATTTCATGTATTATAATCACCATAATTGATACCTAATTTTCTAATTTAAGTATCAGCAGTAGTATAATGGTGTTTCATTGTCAAACTTATATCTAATATAAAATTAAAGAAACCAAAAGTGGTTTAATAAGAAACTTGTCATATGCAACCTTATTTTCAAAATGACTCAAACGATGTTCGTATTGCGTAGTCTATTTTCCGGAAAAATATCAGCAAATACTGTATACACAAATATTGAAAACGTTGATATGCTGTGCTATTTGATGGTAATAAACACCCGTCTGATTTGACAGGTATTTGCAATAAACAAAACAATATCACAACCGATTATATAATTTTTTTATCTTGAAACATTGAGCATAATTTAAATGTAAATGGTCCTTGTGATACACCATTGTAAAGAGAATTTGATTTGGAATCTGATTATGTAAACATATTCAGGATATGCCATTTAAAAAAGAAACATATAAACCACTCAAGAAAGTGGTGTCAACTTTTCTAACTAGTGTTAACGATATTTTATGCAGCTATTTAGCTTGTAATGCAGCTTAAGTTTAATATATATCACAAAACTGTATTGCAATTACAGTTCGTGCTATAATGGCGTCGTCACCTTGTACTACAGTCAGAATGTCCAAAAACTGACGCAAATTTTCGTCCAGTACTTCCACACACGCTTGCTAAAGGCTGATTCATATATTTTTTTACGCGACGCAAAGCAATGCTGTATCAATGCTTTCGCTATAGGCTTTTTCAACGCGCATTGAAAATTCTCATAGCAATAGCTTTGCCATAGCGTTGCGTTGGGTCGCGTAAGAAATCTATGAATCGGCCTTAAGGTTCATTCATAGATTTCTTATACTACACAACGCCACGCTGACAATGCTATCGCTATGGCCATTTTCAACAGCGCCAGTACGCTGTTGAAAATGCCTATGGTGATACCATTGTCATAGCCTAGCGTTGCGTCGCGAAAGAAATCTATGAATCAGCCTTAAGAGAAACGTGTACCAAATTGAACCCCTTAATCGGGTGTATCAAAAAAAGTTAACAGTAACGTGTACGTTAGTCAACATCACATTCATATGTTAGATGCAATTATGTTATGGCATAATCTGACATTAGATTGTGACGTTACCTAACGCACAAGCTACTGTTAATAATTTTTGATACGCAATACACGTGAATATCATCTTCAATCTGATGCCCATTATATACCTGCTTGGACACCGCGCCGTGTAAAAAATATATTAGACAATTATTTTGCCCCATTGCTGGCGCTATTGTACCATTGCTGGCGTGTTTGAAAGCCGACGCCAACATTTGCGCAAAACTCCACGTGTTTCTGCAAACGCTTGCACGACGTGTTATATACCAAATGAAACCCCATAATCAGGGCTTCAATCTGATGGTTGTTTCAAACCATGAGGATATATCACAACGTGACAATAAACCAAAAGGTACCCCGGGGACATGCATTCAAAATCAAAATGGCGCCTCCATGTAAAATCCCCATATACCGCATACACAGGTGAAGCCAGTTTACAATCATATTTTGCAAACATCACCGAACTGATCACAATTTTTGTTGTATATTAAACGAAAGCTTAACTTATATACTCACGATTGTGGATGTATTTAGGGCTCGGACTGCATTTTATCCCAAACTATTTCCAACATTTGTGGGACGTGTGCGGGTTAGGTTTGAAACATTCTTGAAGATCACCGACGAATGCCGACAGAAGGCGAACGCTCGCGAACTTAAAAATTTTAATTTATAACATTTCATTAAAAGCAGCTCATTATTACCACATTATTTAAAATAACTATGCTTATTTCAAAACAATCGATAATGAATTATTTGTGAACATTTCTAATTTATTTAAATAAGAAATCTAGTGTTGCAAATCGTAGTAACATAGGTAACCAAATATACACTAAAAGAGCGGGAAAATTTTGAATTTACAATTATGTTTTGCAATTCATTTTAGTTGTTCTGTTCTATTTTCCAATGAGTTCTAGTTATAAAACATATTGCTAATGAAATCTAATTACTGTGGTTTAATATATCAATAAAAACTCAGGACCTCTAATAAGGTAATTGCAAAACTAAATTATATGAAAATTAAAGTTAGTTACTCCTATCTTTTCTGTTGGAACATTTGATGAGTTCTGACCTAAGCTTACAAATCATATTTGTGGAAACAAAACAAAATACCCCCTGAAGTTATAACTGTACAGCAAAATTACAGTTATATTGTTATGTGTACAAGGGCATAAGCTGTCCGCTGTCATGAGACATGTTCCATGCATGTCCTGTTTGCCAACCTTTTCACTATAACACAAAGAGCAACTATTCGAGTGCATTTCTTGGCGCTCCAAGTACTATAATGCATTCGTTTAGCTGGCCGAGGCCCCACATCGCTACATTTTTATTAGTAATCGTCTTATCAATTTTCAGGCATCCCCCTACATGATCGCCCAGGAGGCGGCCGACCGTGGCGACAACTAATTCCACCTGGAGGCGCCAGCACCACTAAAAATCAAAACCTAAAAAAATAATCAACAGCATCGCAACACATTCCCACCTGCAGACTACTAACTTTACCGGACAAGAGGAACCCTCCCCCACGCGGCCCCCTGGGATCACCCAGGGGCCTCGGGGGTAACCCTATCCGCCCCCTGAGACTGAACTATCTATATATACCCCGCTCGCATCTAGCCGCTTATTAGCGGACCCTTCTGGACGGAACTGCCCCACATGGAGACAACGCACCAACACCGGACTTGAATCCACGAGAGCGCTTTAAATTCAATTGTAGCCGCCACACAACTAATGTAGTTCACCTCACAGCTCCCCCCCTACCAGCCCCCAGACAAAAATTATTGCGATTTCTAAATTATAAATAGACGAGAAGTATTTTAGATATTTTGACGAGGAGTATGTGTAATAATTGTATTCTCTGCCGGTATTCAATTATCGATTATTATAATTATCGTTATTTACTGGGAACATGATGCATTGACACTAAGCATGCAACAAGTAAACACTAGCTGAGTAGATTCTTTGTGTTGTACTGTCCGCAATGTTACATTCAAATATAACGAAATGACATGTATTGAGTATTGATTTCACCCGACTTTTTTTGTAAAATTCTAAATGTATTCCGTTCCCGTTTGTTTCTATATAGCTATGTCAAATAAAAGTTATTTCAAAATGTATGACAATATTCTAATTTGAAACCAAAACACTGTTTCACCATTAGCACATGATTAAGACACAATGTCGGCTAATAAAATCCCCAAACTTCCTACCACAAAATTTGGATTGGCCCCAAATATTAACATTGTTGATCGCATTGCCAACATGGGTATTAGTGCCATGAGAAGACAAAACAATGTAAGGAAGAGGAAAATAAATACGAGTGATTTAGGTAAAGAAAAATGTTGGATATTAGTTTTGATAAGTACAGATCTTTGTAATTTTTATTTCATACAATGTTATCTCATTGATATGTCCAATAGTATCTGTGACACCCAAGTTTGTACAAAAGACATGAGGAAATAGGTACATATACTCTTGAAAATCAATTTGTAACGTTCAGAGATCACCGGGCTCACACTGGCCACAAAATAAATGGTTATTCATACCCTACTGACGACACCCAAATTTGTACAAAGTATAACAACAGCCGCTTAAAGGCGCATATAAAAAATAATTAAAATTTATTAATAAAATGTATAGAATATCAAAAAAAAATCTCAAAACACAAATTAATACCGATGAGTTATAATACACTTCAAAGATTGTCCCGGCGGGAGTATTAGGGGAGTGAGGGAAGAACGGCTTGTGAGTGAATTAGTACGGGGACAGGTTTCGAGAGACATCGACAATCAGCACGTACACAGACTACAGCTCGTCCTTGGCATTCAGGTGATTCTTCATGTATGCCTTCAGCTCTTCGGGGGTCCGCTTGCCATTGTAGTCCTCGACGTACTTGCCGTCCCTGAACAGCTTTAGTGTCGGGAAGCCGGATATCTCGTATTCCTCCGTCACCTCGGGGTTCGACGTGCAATCCAGCATCGCCATTTTGCAATCGGCACCTTCGTTGGACAGCTCATCAGCCGCTTTGAAGTAATCAGGCTTCATCTTCTTACAATGACCACACCCTATGATTAAACAATGTTTAATAACAATCTACAATCTGATAACTGAAAGCTATTTGGAAACTTATGTCCAATTTATATTATAATTAACAAAAACAGACCCAAAAATACTTACAAGGTGCGTAAAACATGACTAGGACAGGCTGTTTAACTTCAATTTGATTCTTGAAGGTGTTGTCCGTTAATTGGATCACCTGTTTCGAATCGGCAGCCCATTCTTCTTTGACTGGTACTAGGGGTGGAGAGGAGGCCGCCTCTGGATCTAACATGAATCTCACAAAGTCTGTCTCCTAAAATATAATACGAATGATAATTAAATCAAATAACAAATAATTAATCCCGAAAATAGAAAAATAATCATTAAACTACTATCTAACTAACAAACTTGTCTTCATGAAGGTTTGATACTCGTTAGGTAAAACATTAGGTAAAATTTAGTTGTATTGTGTTACCGCGTGTTATAATTTTTTTATGAAAACTATATATTTTTTATACAATGATTCTGAAATATTTCCGAAATATTACCCTACATCGTGCTTTTACTTCCTGCCTCAAAGTAATATACTAATTACAAAACTTCCCACAAAATAATTTATGCTTTGAGCTCATATTTGCGTTCAAATTTCAATAAAGATATGCAGTAGATCTTCAGCTACGTCATAATTATATCAATTCGTCGCACACATAATGATTTCACACAGAAAAAATTATCACTTACAGTTCTTCCTCCGCTATACTTTTTAACCGATTTGGAGTAGTAACTAAAGTACTTGATAGTTGGGTACCCTTTCACGTCATTCGACTGGCAGATCGAATTCTGTTTGGTGCAATCCACTGCCACGAACTCTACCTTGGGATCTTCAGCGAACTTAGCCGCCGCTTTTGTAAACTCCGGCTTAGCCTTCTTACAATGGCCGCACCCTAGAAGGAAACATGCCAAATT
The DNA here is from genome assembly GCA_951805005.1 of Othius punctulatus. NCBI lineage: Eukaryota > Metazoa > Arthropoda > Insecta > Coleoptera > Staphylinidae > Othius > Othius punctulatus. Next base: position 22,916,689 of record OX638143.1, read on the forward strand.
AATTTCTACTAAGTTGTACTTACTAAATCATATAGGCAATCTTTTTCGGCTTTCAAAAAACCGACACTATTTCACTACTATGAATTACGTAATGAAGTTGATTATGTAACTCAGTGAAACATTAAGATCATTATTTCACTAGTTTCTTTTCATTTCGAGTAAATATATAACTATGTTTTCAAAATATATGGAGCTGGAGGCCAAATTTTAAGTTATTAATCATGACGGAACCCAACAAATTTACAATGTAACGACCATTGGTGCTAAGACTACCTTCTTATTTGCGCGAAAATGTAAAAAAATAATGTGTGTTGCTTATATGGAAATAGAACCACTTACAGGGCGCATAAAACATGACCAGCACGTGCTTTTTCTTCTTGAGAAAGGGCTTAAAGTTCTCCTCGGTCAAGTGGAACACGTTGGAGGCCTCCTCGGACCAAGGAACCTCGGGTGGAGGAGGCGCAGGGGGCTCCTGGGGGTTCCTCATGAAGGAGACCAGCTTGGGAGCTTCCCTGACATTCACGTCAAATTTAGCCTCACCGTAGCTGAAGTACTTGACAGTCGGATAACCTTTGACCCCGAATTTTGTCGCCACCGTTTGCTCCTTCGTCGCATCCAGAGCCGCCAACATCCCCGGCACCTAAAGAAAAACAATACATTAGGGTTTGAGATTTTTTTCTCGAATAGCTTGTAGGTATTTGTATTATTATGTTAGAGTTCAGAAAACAGTGATACTCTATTTTTACTGAAAAATGAGACATTAGCGCCATAATACGAAACAAGCTACTTTGCTCTCAATTGTCTCATACATTTGTTGTATTATGTGATGTGGAATTACAGTCAGAATCAGATTAATTTTCATTTATCACAAATATTTATTGGTATCTAAATAGCAAAATTTTTTTTTATTTGTTTCAAGTTTATAGTCAAAGATTAAATATAATTTGTATATCTAGAATATGAAGCAAAATAAAATACTTCTTATATCAACACTAACACGTAACTGTGATAGGTCACACCTAATGCTCTTGCCCATAAAAGGCAATTACCCCCTAATATAAAAGGTCCTGAATTAATCTGTTCCCAACTATAACAAACAAATCATAAAATTCTATTCAAAGTACCCCTTCAGTTTTCAACTGTGCTGCTGCCTTCTCATACTCTGGCTTCATGCGTTTGCAATGCCCGCACCAAGGTGCGTAAAACATGACGAGCACAGAAGCCTCCTCCTTAAGCACCGGATCGAAACTCGCCGAAGTCAGGTGCACCACCTCGCTGTCCGTATCGGACCATTCGGGTTCCTTGATTTTAGCCGGCGGAGCTTGTGGATTCCTCATGAATGTCACAATCGCCTGCTTGTTGTTGTCTCCTTCGTAAGTATACTTCAGTACTCCCTGCCTAAAAACGAAGCGATTAATTAAAACAAATAAAACCATTCAATTAGATGGATTGCGTTCATCGTACAACTAATTGTAATGATCAACTCTCTGTACTACAACATATTGGATTATTACAGAAAAAAACAAATTTGCAGAGGACAGTAGTAAAATTAGCAGTTTATCAAAATGTTCCAATTTTGGTTAAAAACACATTTTTCTGATTATTTCATGGAACCCAAACTGGAAACATTGAAGAGACCCGACTTTTGAAGTAAATGCACACAAGTAAAAAATATATCCACACAATAAAACTTATTACTCCGTAAATCAGCGATTCTGGAAATGGCAGAAAAATATTCTTTTAATGAAAATTGAAACATTAATAAACTGCAAAAATTCCGCAAAAACAGTGGGAACTCTACTAATTACAAGTTCGGAAGCCCATTGCATCATTACAGTGGATAATTTTAAGTAAATTAATTCTTATATAAGGCGGAACTTAATTGGGTACCAACTGGGAATTCTTCCCCAGTTTTTATTATTATTACTATTATTACTGTTTAAAACTATCACTAGAATTTGATTGTCTATCACTATCAAGTTAGCTATTATGACTCAATTATGAGTGCCTTCCGACTTTCATAAATACTTACTCATAATATAGTAGCGTTGGAAATCCAGTAATATTATACTGCGTCCTTATAACAGAATTCTCAGGCCTGTTAACGTCAATGGCGGCGAGTATGGCCTGCCCCGTCAGCTCCGAGGCAGCGTCCGCATACTCCGGCTTCAGGGTCTTGCAGAAACCGCACCACGGGGCATAGAACATGATCATAATCGGCTTCGTCTCCCTCCTAATGAATTTAGCTAAGGACTGAAAAATCGGGCGTTAAAGTTTGGGCGTGCAAAGTAAACCAATGCACTGGTGCCGCTCACCCACAACATTGTGCAATAATTTTGACCGGCCGTCCAACACAAGATATACAATTCCGGAGAATTTTGATGATAATTTCGAGTCAGGCTAACAAATACTGATTTTGTTTCGACAGAGCTAAAAGTCTGTCATTGAAGGCAGGTTTCTGGATTTTAATGCGTGAAATATCAGATTAAAAATGTGAAACCAATAACCAATAACGTGGTCTTTATATATTATATAAGTGCATTCAATTATTTGAAATATTATAATTAAAATCACTGTGTTGATGTACATTTGGTTTAGTAAAAATTGGGGTACAAAGTTTTTTCACTATTTTTAAAAAAACCACTGTTTCGTACCACAGCGTCAGATATGTGATAAACGTTATTGGCCGATGGGTCCTCCTCCCATGGCAGATCCCCCATTGGGTCCCTCATGAAGTTCACCATTGAGCTGACGGTGTCTTTCCTGTCATAATCCTTATTGAATTCCCCGTCTTTGTAATGCTTCATCATGTACGGTTCTGGGTGCACTTTAAGTTTCTTACACATCTTTTTCGCTTCACTGAAAATATTTGAAATATTTGATCAACCACTTAGAATAATAATAAATAGATAAATAACAGTATACTAATGAATATAGACATGTGATGATCAAAGCGTACATTTACTCGTAAATAAATAATTATATTGCTTGAGTTCTTATTCTTTAAGATAACACAGATCTTGTTTGTCATCTTTTGCGACAAACCAGCACTGAGTACACTTATTAGATAAATAACTTTATAAAACATTCCAAAACAATGCCGATTATTAAATACAAATTCCTCCTTATTCTCATACATAATTTAATAGCAAAGTGATTAAATTATTAACCTTGAGCAATCGATTAGCACCATCGTTCCTAAGCCCTTCACAGTCATAGCCGTCTCTTTAAATGCCTTGATTAAGTTTGCGCTCCTCTTTTGGTCGCTGACAAAGCACACCAAGACGTTGTTCTTGGTCCTGAGCACCTTTTTGAACTCCTTGATGTCCGATATGTTCTCCAAAACAACGTTCTTAATACCATTATTGGATTTTGCAAAGTGGTACGGAATCTCCGCCAAGAGCACCTAAAAAGTAAATTAGCCTGTGATGACATGTAAATTACTGATATATATTTTTTCAGGGCATTTTAAGTACATTGCCAAATATATAATTACAGATTCAGTTCTAATTAGAACCAAATTCGTGGTGCCCCTGGACAGTATATCGTTCATAAATTGATCGGTGAGAATTGAAATTAAATCATTTTCATAATAGTCACATCATGAATGTCATGGAATGACTACAGCACCAAAGGTAAGATATTAGGATATAGGCAAGTATAAAACCCAACATGCCTAACTCTTAAACTAATAAGTTTGGTCTATTAAGCTATGATGGTAGAAATTTCTTAGTGCTCTATGCTCCAACTGAAGAGCTCGTGATCAGAGCATTTTCTTCTATGATATTATTAAAACAGCATTAAAAGCAGTGGGTTAAATGCTCCTCGTACAACTTAAATTATCAGTAAACCCGCTCTAAATAACCAGTTTACTCCGTCACATCTAAACTTGTAACAACTCTGTGAAATCATGAGCAATTCGACTGGCGATAACTGAAATTGGGAAAATGGTGTAATAGTGCAATAAGTGATAACAAATAATTATTGTTACATAGCATACTTGTTGATAAACAATTAATGCCCACGTATTTCTGACAATCAGATGCTTGGACTAGTGGAGAATTTTATATAAAAACACTCACAATGGCTAGAATCAGGAAAGCGTGCCTCATATTGGGACCTCAATGCGTCTCCTCAAATCTCTGGATCGTCCTGGATGTTAATAAATAAGGATAATGATCGATTTTTATTAAACTTCTTGCCGGCTCACGAATCCATCCCGCGATTGTGAGAACACGAAAGCAAAACAGATTCAGTTTTACGTCTCGAATTTGCGATCCTAGAATGTCCCAGAATATAATTTCGATACATAGAATGTTGTATATATAGACCTGGTAATAGTTTACTTACTGAAACCGCAATTTCAAACTAGTATTTCCTCCATTTCCCACAGCAAAAGTAAATTTTTAGAAGTATCTCATTTATTAGACGAACAATGAGTGGATTTGCAAACATTTTCACTAATATATAACTGAAAATGTTTTGTTTGGATAAAATTGTTTTACTAATCAAAATAATTTACATTTAAGCTATTATATTACCTATTATACCAAACGTATACTGTAATTGATACAGAGTTTGTAAAAATACGCAATAATTGTAAATCAATATCGAAATCGATGTATAAATTTTACATCGAAATCTTATAGTAATGAAAGCACTGCCAACTTCAAAATTTAAACAATTTTTACCTAACCTACAAAATTGATACATATTGCCTTTTAAACTAGTAAGAAAAGTAGCTCAGTTATAATATTAAAATGAATGAACAAGGCGTTTTAGTGCAAATTATTAAATGTATAAATTTTGCTGCCAGTAAGCACACTAGACAAAGGCGATTGGACCTCGAAGAAACCCCATACATAAACCACCCGATTGGCACGTACCCCACAACACTCACATGCAGCAAATTTTGATAGGCCGATTTCGTTACAGGAGTAGCATATATTTTAACAGAAGAGGCCAAAATTACTGATCCCATAGTGATTCAAGCTGCAATACTTCACGATACCGTCGAGGACACGGATACCACATTAAGGGAAGTCGAAATTGAATTTGGGAAAGAGGTGAGCGATATTGTGAGAGAGGTGACGGATGATAAGTCGCTGCCGAAGTTGGAGAGAAAGCGACTACAAATTGTACAAGCTAGGAATTCCAGTCACGGTGCGAAACTTGTCAAACTAGCCGATAAGTTGCATAATTTGCGGGATTTAGAGAGAAGCACGCCGATGGGATGGACCGAGGAGCGTGTGAGCGAGTACTTTTCGTGGAGCAAAAAGGTGGTCGAGGGCCTGCGCGGCACAAACATTTCCATGGAGGCATCTTTAGATGAATTATATCAAAAACATAACATCTCATAAACTCTTTTTAATTGCCGTTGCTGTATAATAAATTATATTAATACGAAATCGCTTATTCTAGACACACACTCTTGCGCACACTTAAAACTACACTATCAAATATGATTTATTCTGGTACTTAATCGTAAAGTATCACATTCAATAGTGAGCGTTTTTAAGAGCTGAACTTCTTCTGGAACTCGGTCATGAATTTTACAAGCAGCTCGACGTCGTTTAAGGAAACAGCATTGTAGAGGGACGCCCTCATCCCACCCACGCTCCTGTGTCCCTTGAGCTGGTGCATCTGGTAGTTGACGGACTCCGTGAGGAACGTCTCCTCGAGCTTATCGTCTCCTTTGGGACCGCCCACACGGAACGGCACGTTCATTCTACTGCGGCAGTTCTCGGCAATGGGGCAGACGTAGAAGTTGTTGGAGTCCTTGATGGTTTTGTAGAGGAGCTCCGCCTTCTTGATCGCCTGGTTCTCCATTTCCGTCACACCGCCATTCTTCTTGATCCATTCAAACACTTTGTTCATCACGTACACTCTGCAATTATGACAAGTCTTAGTTTCACATTTTAAGATGCCTAAAGTTGGTTCATACTTTAAGTGCTGTACATAATTATGTTGGTTTAAAGAATAAAATAGGAATTTTATTTGAAATTTAAAAATCTATTTAGTGAGCAATCTAGTTCGGTAATGTAATATAAATAGCAATAAAATTTTGCAGTTTTGTAGAAGTTCAAGTTAAAGATTATATAATTCAATTTCCTTAAAGTGTTCGAAAGATCCATCAACGTTAGAATTTCTTTGCAATTTCAAGAAATTGAGCCTTTGGTTAATCTTTAAAATAAAGTGCTTTAAATCTCTTTTTTTTAATGTTATTTTTTAATGTATTATTATTCTATACTTACTGGTTATTATCATAAATATTTGGAATTTGATTTGAATTTTGAAAGATGTCTGTTTTGCATCAACATTTTTCAAAATTCAAGTCAAATTCCAAATATTTATGATGAAATAAAATCAAGATATATTCACAGCAAAATACAAATATCACGCCTCTGATGATAGTTTCTTAAAAAACTAAAACTAGTCAGGCAAAATAAAATAAAGAGATAATAAAATAAAATAAAAATAACTCTACCAGTAAGTACAGAATAATAATACCTTAAATAAATAACTGATAATATGGATAAAACCTTAAACTTAATAATTTTTTAAATTGGTGAAATTACCGCACTTAAATTTAATTTATCATTTACGATTGATGTCTAAGTGCTGGTTTTCAGTCTCAATGTAATAATATATTGATGACAATATATGGTTGTTTTAGACTGACAGGATAATTCTTAGATTGAGTTCTGCCATTGGTTAAAGATGACACGGTTTCTATTATTGTTTCTCAGGTGGTTGGTAAAAAGAGTATAGTCAATATTTGACATTTTAAACTGTAGCCGTTTATAGATTGAGATCTTGGCCAAACAAATCATTTTTCTGCTATTTTTTGTTGTACTGTTTTGATTTCTTTGTGATCTGTAAGGTTGTGACTTGTACTGATTGAACCATTCGATTCAGCAGTTGTTAATTAATAAAAACCCGACTTGAACTGATTTTACCAAAATTTTTCCTTATACTTTTTCCCAACCACCTGAGATTTGGCACCGCCATTTCTACTGACTGAAGTGATTTTTACCGTCATTTGTCACTAATGTGATTTGATTTGTCTTGAATCTTTAGCGAATTGTTCCGAAATATTGGTAAATAAAATACTTTCTCTTGAAGCATTTCCCTTGAGTAAACAAATTATTTGTTTTCTTTTTGTTCGAATTAAGTTATTAGGTTTGTGGTTTTATGAGCTTATACTTACGAGAATGTGGCTGGTGTGTTGTGTACAGATTTCTGCTTCTCGATGTTCGTAAAATCGAAAACGGCAGGGCAGATCTTCATTGGGCTGCCGAGGAGGTCTTCGCGGATGATCACCACCGTCACTCCGGCCGGGCCGATATTCTTCTGCGCTCCGCCGAAGATCACGCCGAATTTGCTGACGTCGATCACTCTGGTCATGATGCTGGAAGACATGTCCGTAACGAGGGGAACCCCGTTGGTTTCAGGAATGAAAGGGAATTCAACGCCTGCAATAGCATATTATTAATCGACCATGTTTTTCGGAAGGTTTGAGTTCACCTACCATCAACGGTCTCGTTGGCGCAGTAGTACACGTACGAGGCGTTGGGGTTGTACGTCCAGGTGGACTGGTCGGGGATGGTTCCCGGCTTGGGTTTGGGGAAGACCAGGTTAACGTCCCCGTACCTGGCGGCCTCTTGGGCTGCCTTCTCGGACCAGGTGCCGGTCACCATGTAGTCGGCGGTGCCGGTCCTGTTCATCAGGTTCATGGCGATGGCCGCGAAGGCTCCAGTGCCGCCGCCCTGCATGAAGAGTATCTTGTAGTTGTCGGGGACATTCCTGCAAAGAATGGGTTTGAGTAAGTAAGGCATAAGCGGCTAGGTGATGGAGGTCGTACATTAATTCCCTGACTGCTTGCTGTGCTTCGTTGTTGATTTTGGTGTACTCGGGTGACCTATGGGACATTTCCATGAGACTCATGCCGGTTCCACCATAGTTCAGAAGTTCACTTTGGACTTCTTTGAGCACCTAGAATAATTTTTTTTTAGTCATACTTGTATTGTTTTGTTTTTACCTAAAAAAAATCTAGTAAATATTAAAATAAAATTCAAGCATGCAAACTTATCGCATTTGAACCCATTAAGTCTGCACTAAAAGTTGCATTAATGTATCAGAGTGGTTTGTCCTTGAGGGCCATTTAAGTTGCATTATGTAATAGAGAACATGCGCGTGTATAATTGCGAATATTAATCAAGTTTAATATTATGCATATTCAGAACAAAGGAGTGCATTTAAATTACGTGTAACGACTAACTTTATTACTGTACATATTTCGTTTTGTGGGTTAATTCAGGGATGCGCTTAAGCGTTAAGAATAATTTTGACTTACCTCTTGTGGTAGCTTAGCTGGTCCAGCTCCAAAATTCAAGCAAATGCTACTGTTTGCGCCGCCCATTTTTGTAGTTTTTGTGTAGTTTCTTGGTGTGGTGCACTTAAGTTGTGTATGGGCTGAGCTCGTCGAGCGACTGGAGGACGATTGTTCTGTGGTTACGATATTTATATTGGACGAGATCGCGTGTTCACGCGAGTCAAGCTTTATTGATAACGCGGTATCTATGCAAGATTGTTCCGTTCTGGCTGCTCCTCGATACTGATCTCTGATTTTTATACCATTCCCACTTACGTTCTTTGCTCTTGCATCAATCAGTTTACGCACGATTTCGGCAAAGGTCTCGCCGGTTCACAGACCCCAGACAACGCAAACCGGTCAGGCCCTAAGTCCGCACTTTTTTTTAAATTTGATCCTACCACAAGTACTAATCTTCTCGCGCAATCAGCACAGTGCCCTCGATTCGCAAATCAAAACCGGTTCAGAGTTTTTTTTTCTTCTTCTGGTATTGCAGTTTCACTATCAAAGCTAGTTTTTTTATCTTTTACGTAACGGAGTGATGCACTCAATCAATTCGACATTCGACACTTTGTAAACAAAGTTGTTAACAAGTAGAACACAGTAATACATCCATCCATTTTTTAATAAAAATTGCACATATCTGATACTAAAAAAAAAAAATGTTGGGAAGCCCCATGGTTCCGGGCCGTATCAAAGACTATGATGGTTCACAGCACCAGGGTTTGCACAATTGTTATCATTTTAATTACTTATCATTTATTTAATTTACAAAATAAATCATAAATTTTCTAAATCAAATAAATGATAATTAATATGATTACAATTGTGCAAAACCTGGTGCTGTGAACCAGCATAGTCTTTGATATGGCCTTGTACCAAAAATGGAATGGTGCAATACTGATTAAAGATTGTTAAATCGAGACGTTATAATTACTCATCATTAAAAATTAAAAATATAGCAACTGCCATATCAACTTCCAGGAAATGTATCTTGAATCTCTGATATTGGACTGTTTCTTGGCCAGGCAATTGTATATAATATGAAGATATGTGTGGTAAAAATTGAACGCTTTATAAAAATTTTGAAAACGAAGAAGAATTAGATTGTTGACATTTGAAGAAATATTATACTCATGATCGGAAAATTATACTAATGATTATACATTTAATAAAATCTTTGACTGATCAAACATTTGAAGTTAATTTTGTCTGCAAATCGAAAAACTAATGGCAAGTTAGATGGCTACAGATGGTACACAATGGCTGTACATCAAAAGTTGAATGAAAATTTGAGCCTTGATATAATATTTTGAGTGCCGATCGACGTATTGTTTAAAGGAGACTGTTGATCAAACATTTGAAGCTCAATTTAAGTGAATATAGAAAAAATAATGGACAGATATTCAAAAATTTGAGGGAACATTAATTAGTTGGCATTTGAAGGAATACGATTGTACATGTACATGCACGGAATAAATTTTTGCTAATCGAAAAACAAATGGAAAATTAGTCTTTCGATAAAAATCGCAAAATTAGAAGAAATTTTAAGGTTGATAAAATATTTGACCAAATAACTAATGGCAAATTAAACTATCGATTAAACATGTGAAATAATATTTGACTGGGAATCGAAAAATTCTTCTTCTTTTGGTGCATTCATCCATTAATGGATGTTTGCGACAATGTGGTGCATTTCTTGACGGTTTCTGAAAAAATAGAACATTGAATTGTTCCTTTTTGGTTGATGGCTTGCACTCGTAAGTAATTAATTATTCATAGCTGGCAGGGATGGGGGAATAAAAGGCGTCGTCGTTTAAAAATTTGGAACCCTCAGATCCTCTGATCTAATGCTTAGACCCAGTTGTGCAATCGTGGATTATTTTTGATCTATTGCTTAGACCCAGTTGTACGATCGTGGATTTTCTTTGATCTTTTGCGTAGGTCCAGTTGTACGATCGTGCATTATCTTTGATCTATTGCTTATGCCCTGTTGTATGATTGTGGATTATCTTTGATCGTGGTTTAGTTTCTATATATATATATATACATATATATATATATATATATATATATATATATATATATATATATATATATATATATATATATATATATATATATATATATATACCTTTGTATTAACAATTGCATCCTAGGTAACTAAAACTTGGTCAAGGATGATCCACGATCATACAACTGGGCCTTCTTCTGGTCAAAATTGATGAGACCCTGATGAGACCAATAAGAAAATTTTGAAAATTGATTAAAAAAATACCACACAGGCAACAATATTGAAACCATATGTTTGGTACATAATTCTGCAATCAGAAGTGGGATTAAAGTTAAACATTTTATCGTCCCTGTTAAATGGAATAAACCAAATCCCGGTGTATTCCGGATTTTCACTATCAGCAGCATTTGATACAAACCGACAATTTTTATCTCATCGTTGTGAAAACTATGTGGTGCACAAAACACGTACGTCCTATCTAACGCGCGAAGATCATCCCAACAAAACACGAACGAAAAACAAGCGAGCACCGACGAGGACCCCGGGTCGTCCGATCCTTGCGTCGCAATAAACTTTGACCTGTGCGGCCGAGCACTGAGCAGAGTTTGTTATTCAAAGTTTATTACACCACTTCGCGATTATTAACCATTTGATCTCATTCTCATTACGATTGTTAGGTGCCCGGCGATAACCCCGCGACTGCTACTGGTTTGAACTGGTTTCTGGGCTCGTACAAATCGCAAATGGGGCCCCGACGATTACCAGGTCGCGTGTAAGCAACTGGGCACGATTGAGTTTCACTGCCGAGATAAACAGTGATGTGGTGGTTTTGTTTGTTGTTATTGTGATTTGCGATTTTCAGAAGCAATGAACAAAAGAAAAAATTATCGCTGCAAGTTTCAAAATTCAAAGAACTAACAATTACCTATCCTAGAAAACCATTAGCCTACGAGGGAAGCAGACAAATCCCGAGGAGAAGATTGAAAATTTCAATTAACCCCTACAACTCTGCATAGACAAGTATGGGATAGCTATTTCTGAAATTTATGAAAATTTATGATTTGCAAATTTGATACTAGAGTCGTATACAGTATACCTGAAACTAATTCTCCTGAAACTTTGACAAAGTTTCAGTGTTAAATAAGGGAGAAAATCAAACACTTATCTCTCTGCATTGAAAAGTATGGGTTAACTATTACTGAAATTTCTGAAAATTTATGATTTGCAAAATTAATAATATATTCGTATACAGTACACCTAAATCTAATTCTCCTGAAAATTTGACAAAGTTTCAGTATTAAATAAGGGAGAAAATCAATCATATAACTTTCTGCATTGACAAGTATGGGTTAGCTTTTACTGAAATTTCTGAAAATTTATTATTTGTAAATTTGATATTAGATTCGTGTACAGTACACTCGAAACTAATTGTCCTGAAAATTTGACAAAGTTTCAGTATTAAATAAGGGATAAAATCAAACATATAACTTTCTGCATTGAAAAGTATGGGTTAACTATTACTGAAATTTCTGAAAATTTATGATTTTCAAAATTGATATTAGATTCGCGTACAGTATACCTGAACCTATTTCTCCTCAAAATTTGACAAAGTTTTGGTGTTAAATATGGGAGAAAATCAAACACTTAACTTTCTGCATTGACAAGTATGGGTTAGCTATTACTGAAATTTCTGAAAATTTATTATTTGCAAATTTAATATTTAATTCGTGTACAGTACACCCGAAACTAACTCTTCTGAAAATTTGACAAAGTTTCAGTATTAAATAAGGGAGAAAATAAAACACTTATCTCTCTGCATTGACAAGTATTGGTTAGCTATTACTGAAATTTCTGAAAAATTTACATTTGCAAATTTGATATCATACTCGTGTACAGTACACCTGATACTAATTCTCCTGAAAATTAGACAAAGTTTCACTATTAAATAAGGGAGAAAATCAAACACTTAACTTTCTGCAATGATAAGTATGGGCTAACTATTACTGAAATATCTGAAAATATATGATTTGCTCAATTGATATTATATTCGTATACAGTACACCTGAAACTAATTCTCCTGAAAATTTGACAAAGTTTCAATATTAAATAAGGGATAAAATCAAACATATAACTTTCTGCATTGAAAAGTATGGGTTAACTATTACTGAAATTTCTGAAAATTTATGATTTTCAAAATTGATATTAGATTCGCGTACAGTATACCTGAAACTATTTCTCCTCAAAATTTGACAAAGTTTTGGTGTTAAATATGGGAGAAAATCAAACACTTAACTTTCTGCATTGACAAGTATGGGTTAGCTATTACTGAAATTTCTGAAAATTTATTATTTGTAAATTTGACATTATATTCGCGTACAGTATACCTGAAACTAATTCTCCTCAAAATTTGACAAAGTTTCGGTGTTAAATAAGGGAGAAATTCAAACACTTAACTTTCTGCAGTGACAAGTATGGGTTAGCTATTACTGAAATTTCAGAAAATTTATGATTTGCAAATTTGATACTAGAGTCGTATACAGTCTACCTGAAACTAATTCTCCTGAAACTTTGACAACGTTTCAGTATTAAATATGGGAGAAAATCAAACACTTAACTTTCTGCATTGAAAAGTATGGGTTAACTATTACTAAAATTTCTGAAAATTTCTGATTTGCTAATTTGATACTAGAGGCGTATACAGTATACCTGACACTAATTCTCCTGAAACTTTGACAAAGTTTCGGTGTTAAATAAGGGAGAAAATCAAACACTTAACTTTCTGCATTGAGAAGTATTGGTTAGCTATTACTGAAATTTCTGAAAAATTATTATTTGAAAATTTGATATTAGATTCGTGTACAGTACACTCGAAACTAATTCTCCTGAATATTTAACAAAGTTTCAGTCTTAAATAAGGGAGAAAATCAAACCCTTATCTCCCTGCATTGACATGTATGGGTTAGCTGTTACTGAAATTTCTAAAAATTTTATATTTGCATATTTGATATTATACTCGTGTACAGTACACCTGAAACTAATTCTCCTAAAAATTTGACAAAGTTTCAATGCTAAATAAGGGAGAAAATCAAACGTTTAACTTTCTGCATTGAAAAGTATGGGTTAGCTATTACTGAAATTTCTGAAAATTTATTATTTACAAATTTGATATTAGATTCGTGTACAGTAAACCCGAACCTAATTCTCCTGAAAATTTGACAAAGTTTCAGTATTAAATAAGGGAGAAAATCAATCATATAACTTTCTGCATTGACAAGTATGGGTTAGCTTTTACTGAAATTTCTGAAAATTTATTATTTGTAAATTTGATATTAGATTCGTGTACAGTACACTCGAAACTAATTGTCCTGAAAATTTGACAAAGTTTCAGTATTAAATAAGGGATAAAATCAAACATATAACTTTCTGCATTGAAAAGTATGGGTTAACTATTACTGAAATTTCTGAAAATTTATGATTTTCAAAATTGATATTAGATTCGCGTACAGTATACCTGAACCTATTTCTCCTCAAAATTTGACAAAGTTTTGGTGTTAAATATGGGAGAAAATCAAACACTTAACTTTCTGCATTGACAAGTATGGGTTAGCTATTACTGAAATTTCTGAAAATTTATTATTTGCAAATTTAATATTTAATTCGTGTACAGTACACCCGAAACTAACTCTTCTGAAAATTTGACAAAGTTTCAGTATTAAATAAGGGAGAAAATAAAACACTTATCTCTCTGCATTGACAAGTATTGGTTAGCTATTACTGAAATTTCTGAAAAATTTACATTTGCAAATTTGATATCATACTCGTGTACAGTACACCTGATACTAATTCTCCTGAAAATTAGACAAAGTTTCACTATTAAATAAGGGAGAAAATCAAACACTTAACTTTCTGCAATGATAAGTATGGGCTAACTATTACTGAAATATCTGAAAATATATGATTTGCTCAATTGATATTATATTCGTATACAGTACACCTGAAACTAATTCTCCTGAAAATTTGACAAAGTTTCAATATTAAATAAGGGATAAAATCAAACATATAACTTTCTGCATTGAAAAGTATGGGTTAACTATTACTGAAATTTCTGAAAATTTATGATTTTCAAAATTGATATTAGATTCGCGTACAGTATACCTGAAACTATTTCTCCTCAAAATTTGACAAAGTTTTGGTGTTAAATATGGGAGAAAATCAAACACTTAACTTTCTGCATTGACAAGTATGGGTTAGCTATTACTGAAATTTCTGAAAATTTATTATTTGTAAATTTGACATTATATTCGCGTACAGTATACCTGAAACTAATTCTCCTCAAAATTTGACAAAGTTTCGGTGTTAAATAAGGGAGAAATTCAAACACTTAACTTTCTGCAGTGACAAGTATGGGTTAGCTATTACTGAAATTTCAGAAAATTTATGATTTGCAAATTTGATACTAGAGTCGTATACAGTCTACCTGAAACTAATTCTCCTGAAACTTTGACAACGTTTCAGTATTAAATATGGGAGAAAATCAAACACTTAACTTTCAGCATTGAAAAGTATGGGTTAACTATTACTAAAATTTCTGAAAATTTCTGATTTGCTAATTTGATACTAGAGGCGTATACAGTATACCTGACACTAATTCTCCTGAAACTTTGACAAAGTTTCGGTGTTAAATAAGGGAGAAAATCAAACACTTAACTTTCTGCATTGAGAAGTATTGGTTAGCTATTACTGAAATTTCTGAAAAATTATTATTTGAAAATTTGATATTAGATTCGTGTACAGTACACTCGAAACTAATTCTCCTGAATATTTAACAAAGTTTCAGTCTTAAATAAGGGAGAAAATCAAACCCTTATCTCCCTGCATTGACATGTATGGGTTAGCTGTTACTGAAATTTCTAAAAATTTTATATTTGCATATTTGATATTATACTCGTGTACAGTACACCTGAAACTAATTCTCCTAAAAATTTGACAAAGTTTCAATGCTAAATAAGGGAGAAAATCAAACGTTTAACTTTCTGCATTGAAAAGTATGGGTTAGCTATTACTGAAATTTCTGAAAATTTATTATTTACAAATTTGATATTAGATTCGTGTACAGTAAACCCGAACCTAATTCTTCTGAAAATTTGACAAAGTTTCAGTATTAAATAAGGGAGAAAATCAAACATATAACTTTCTGCATTGAAAAGTATGGGTTAACTATTACTGAAATTTCTGAAAATTTATTATTTGTAAATTTGATATTAGATTCGTGTACAGTACACTCGAAACTAATTGTCCTGAAAATTTGACAAAGTTTCAGTATTAAATAAGGGATAAAATCAAACATATAACTTTCTGCATTGAAAAGTATGGGTTAACTATTACTGAAATTTCTGAAAATTTATGATTTTCAAAATTGATATTAGATTCGCGTACAGTATACCTGAAACTATTTCTCCTCAAAATTTGACAAAGTTTTGGTGTTAAATATGGGAGAAAATCAAACACTTAACTTTCTGCATTGACAAGTATGGGTTAGCTATTACTGAAATTTCTGAAAATTTATTATTTGCAAATTTAATATTTAATTCGTGTACAGTACACCCGAAACTAACTCTTCTGAAAATTTGACAAAGTTTCAGTATTAAATAAGGGAGAAAATAAAACACTTATCTCTCTGCATTGACAAGTATTGGTTAGCTATTACTGAAATTTCTGAAAAATTTACATTTGCAAATTTGATATCATACTCGTGTACAGTACACCTGATACTAATTCTCCTGAAAATTAGACAAAGTTTCACTATTAAATAAGGGAGAAAATCAAACACTTAACTTTCTGCAATGATAAGTATGGGCTAACTATTACTGAAATATCTGAAAATATATGATTTGCTCAATTGATATTATATTCGTATACAGTACACCTGAAACTAATTCTCCTGAAAATTTGACAAAGTTTCAGTATTAAATAAGGGATAAAATCAAACATATAACTTTCTGCATTGAAAAGTATGGGTTAACTATTACTGAAATTTCTGAAAATTTATGATTTTCAAAATTGATATTAGATTCGCGTACAGTATACCTGAAACTATTTCTCCTCAAAATTTGACAAAGTTTTGGTGTTAAATATGGGAGAAAATCAAACACTTAACTTTCTGCATTGACAAGTATGGGTTAGCTATTACTGAAATTTCTGAAAATTTATTATTTGTAAATTTGACATTATATTCGCGTACAGTATACCTGAAACTAATTCTCCTCAAAATTTGACAAAGTTTCGGTGTTAAATAAGGGAGAAATTCAAACACTTAACTTTCTGCAGTGACAAGTATGGGTTAGCTATTACTGAAATTTCAGAAAATTTATGATTTGCAAATTTGATACTAGAGTCGTATACAGTCTACCTGAAACTAATTCTCCTGAAACTTTGACAACGTTTCAGTATTAAATATGGGAGAAAATCAAACACTTAACTTTCTGCATTGAAAAGTATGGGTTAACTATTACTAAAATTTCTGAAAATTTCTGATTTGCTAATTTGATACTAGAGGCGTATACAGTATACCTGACACTAATTCTCCTGAAACTTTGACAAAGTTTCGGTGTTAAATAAGGGAGAAAATCAAACACTTAACTTTCTGCATTGAGAAGTATTGGTTAGCTATTACTGAAATTTCTGAAAAATTATTATTTGAAAATTTGATATTAGATTCGTGTACAGTACACTCGAAACTAATTCTCCTGAATATTTAACAAAGTTTCAGTCTTAAATAAGGGAGAAAATCAAACCCTTATCTCTCTGCATTGACATGTATGGGTTAGCTGTTACTGAAATTTCTAAAAATTTTATATTTGCATATTTGATATTATACTCGTGTACAGTACACCTGAAACTAATTCTCCTAAAAATTTGACAAAGTTTCAATGCTAAATAAGGGAGAAAATCAAACGTTTAACTTTCTGCATTGAAAAGTATGGGTTAGCTATTACTGAAATTTCTGAAAATTTATTATTTACAAATTTGATATTAGATTCGTGTACAGTAAACCCGAACCTAATTATTCTGAAAATTTGACAAAGTTTCAGTTTTAAATAAGGGAGAAAATCAAACATATAACTTTCTGCATTGAAAAGTATGGGTTAACTATTACTGAAATTTCTGAAAATTTCTGATTTGCAAAATTGATATTAGATTTGCGTACAGTATACCTGAAACTAAATCTCCTCAAAATTTGACAAAGTTCCGGTGTTAAATAAGGGAGAAATTCAAACACTTAACTTTCTGCAGTGACAAGTATGGGTTAGCTATTACTGAAATTTCAGAAAATGTATGATTTGCAAAATTGATATTAGATTCGTGTACAGTATACTTGAAACGAATTCTTCTCAAAATTTGACAAAGTTTCGGTGTTAAATAAGGGAGAAAATCAAACACTTAATTTTCTGCATTGACTAGCTATTACTGAAATTTCTGAAAATTTAATACTTGCATATTTGATATTAGATTCGTGTACAGTACACCCGATACTAATTCTCCTGAAAATTTGACAAACTTTCAGTATTAAATAAGGGAGAACATCAAACACTTATCTCTCTGCATTGACAATCAACTGCTGCCACTCATTATTCATCTAGATCATATTTCTACGAGTTCCAAAATATTTCTACATGAAATGATACTTGGATGAAATGGAAAATTTCAGAAAATGTTGCGGAAGCTATGAGTATAGTTTACACAAATAATGAATAATCTACCACCATCTATAGATTATTAAATGGAAATTTTCACGTTCGTTCATTCCATTCCCTAGCTCAGAAAAATGCCTAAAAAGTGGAAAATTAAAGAAAAAATACTGAATCTACGATTTTAGTTTACTCAAATAATGAATAATCTACATTTGAGTCACCATGTACAGATTGCAAACTGGAAAATTCCGAAACGGTGTGTCATATTTCAATGTCGTGGACCGATAAATTTTCATATTTAATATTTAACTTTTGAATATATGTACGTGGCTTGGTGCAAAAAATGTCAAAATTTCTTACTTTTGAGAATCTGAGATTGTAGTGCTACCTAAATATAGATTCAATTTGTCTTGCAGTGGGACAGATTGTTTTGTCAATGAGTGTTTTTTTATCGAATATTACCTACTTCAGGCTATTACTGGCTGATCCATCAGTCATTTTAGGTGGAAACCCTACTTTTCAATAAAATTTGCATTGGTTGTTATTGCACCAAGCCACATATATAAAAAAATAGATCATAAGTTCTAGATGAGTTTATCTGATTGAGATTTTTGGCAACAAGCATATTATCTTGTGGTATAAAATTGGGGGTAATGTAGTTACAAATTTTATTGGTCCTCGAAGAGACCCTTGAGGTATACTAATAAGATTCGAGGAAATGTCTGATTTCATGTTATTTAATTGTAGACAAAGGTTTTGACCATCAATCATGAGCTCTTGGAGTAATATGTAGGGAACATGTGTATAGGATAAGGTGACCAGACGTCCCGATTTTGGCGGGACAGTCCCGATTTTTAGTAATTTGTCCCGCGTCCCGCGACGTTTGAAAAAAGTCCCGACTTTTGAAAGATTGGGTTTTTTTTCGGGGTGATCTTTTTTTCGCTGTTTTGATGTTATAAGCTTATATATTTCGCCAATATCTGTATTTGGTAGCAGCGCTGCAGCGGTCAAAATACAAAACGGTACTTTAAAAACATGCCTCGTATTTATTATATTTGTAAATTTGACATGTTTCATGTTGTTAAAAAAAATTGCCCTTTATTTTTTGTCCGATTTCAATAACGAAAACAAGACTAAATGGCTGCCCATGTTCTACAAATTTTTTTTCAAAATCTAGCAGACTATCGCTCCTACCCCCCCCCCCCCCCCCCCCCCCAGCGTCACGCTTTTCTATTGTTATATTGTTAGAATCTGGTCACCTTAGTATAGGACTAAGTAGACAACATTTGATTTGATATTTTCTCCCTTTGTAAAATTCTTGATGAATTTCACTGAGACATTGCAAACGAAACAAATGAAAAGTTTATGGAAGATTATCGCCAAAGAGAGATTTGGGCGATTATTATTCACGCCATAGTCAGATGGTCATGGCCAATCTGACGCAAGCCGTAAAAAGATTATAAGAAAAACATTGATAACTGGGTCGTCGGACATTTCACCAAGTGTCCAACGTCGTTGATAAGATCACCCTTGTTCTTAATAAGAAAGGGCCCCCTTTTTGAGCTCTTGTGCTATAAAGGCAGGTTATTTTTCGCAATGTGATAAACTCATCATTCCATCACGTTGGATTGTTTTGTTTATTTGCGCAATCTGTGTTTGCAGATTATTGACGCCTGCAGCCTCTAGAATACACGTTGCATAATAGAAACACATGGAAGATAAAAGTTTAGCGACGCACTTGATAGCAAATAAAAATATATGTTTGTTGTGTGCTAGTGAAACGTTTCAGCGCATTCGCTTTATTGTTGCTGACTAGGAAAACAACGAGCTCGGCTTTAATAAACAATTACGTCATTTATTATTCATTATTCAATCAAGTATTTAATAGGTAGAAAGCTAAATCTGTAATAAAATAATTCATTCGATTTATTGCAATATTTATAATATGTATATTATAAGTTCATTATAATTAATTACTACAAAAGATGACTTAACATATTTTTAATATT
Organism: Othius punctulatus; assembly: GCA_951805005.1. Lineage (NCBI taxonomy): Eukaryota > Metazoa > Arthropoda > Insecta > Coleoptera > Staphylinidae > Othius > Othius punctulatus. The sequence continues at coordinate 22,936,777 of OX638143.1, forward strand.
AAGAAAGAAATATCTAGCATGTTGTCAAAGTACAGGGTGGGTAAATTTCGATGTTTTAATAGGGAATCTCGATAACTATAACAGGTATGATAAAATGGACCCACCTTCCCCGGTCTCTTTTTTCGAGAAAACCTAATGGTGAAAACCAAAATTTGCTATTGTCTTTTGTTTTTGAATTATTCGACTTTACGTTTTATGGCTGTAGGTCGCTTATTTATGAAAATAGAAATAAATAATGTCTACGTTCTTCATGCACCTTTTTGATAAGAATGCAGCGGCTTAGTCATTTTTTTTAAACTGTTTGAAGTTCGAGTTATGTCCAGACATAAAATTGTGGTTTTTTAAATGGAACTCATAGTTGGCTGTGACTAAGCTAAAAAGAGGGAACTTTTCTCTTCAACAATATACAATATATGGGGCCAATTTTTAATTTTCAATCTGATTTTATTAAAAATTCTTATTTTTGAAGGTACTTAGATGCTTTTTTCCACGTTTTTCGCGTAGTAGGCTTGTGTCATTTAGAATATAGGTGGTACCTTATTAAACAAAGTATCTGTCATTGGAGGGGGGTCAATTTTATCACAACTGTTATAGTTATTGAGATTCCTTATTAAAACATCGAAATTTGCCCACCCTGCACTTAGCAGCCTGGCTTTGCAGCGGTCCAGCAACGTTTTTGGTTGTGCCTTATATGGGATTATAAACTCCTTTTTGTCCATTGAAAAACGTATGCAACTAAATGTTTATCATATGTTTTCGACATCTGAACATCCAAATTTGTAGGTTTCGTTAGCTTAGGTTAGGTGATAAATATGTCACTTTTCTCAAAAATTGTTCCCTATAAAAAAATGCAATATCCTAAATATTAAACATAATGTAGTAGTAATCCAGTAAGTACTCCAAAACCCTACTACATATAATTTATATAACTGGTAATTATAGATATACCTCTTACGAAATTAAACATAATATTTTACTTATTCTATACCTATAAAATAGCATTTTTCCCTTCGTTACATTTTTGTCGTTTTTATAAATACTTTGAAATATGTAGTTTTATTTGATATTGTAAACTTTTGAGGACTACGTTTCAGTGTTAAAACTATATAGTTAGATAATAAAACTGAGTGTGCTTTGATTTAATTCCTATCTTGTAATTACAAGTATTTTGTATTCATAATTTCCTAACTATCTAATTGGCAACACTTATCACTAGATCTTATCTAGATACTTAAGTACAGATTTGCAATCATTTGTGCATTAGGTACTAATCTTTTATAATATTATTGTAGATATAGTGGAGTGCTTTGAATTAAACTCAAATTGAACTCATTCAATTTTTTATTAAATATTCAATCTTTTATAAAAATAGTTGCACAATTTATGTATCAGTTTTGTTTAATTTTGCATCGGTTTTGTCATTATTCATCTTAATTTTCTCAAATATAACAATAATCACTACAAATGTGATAATTATCTGTTGCATTTTAAATTTATACTCATGCAATTTTTGGCATCAGATAATCCAAATCGAGATCATAAAGAACTTATTTTGTTTTCGATTTCTGTGAGAATGGTGTCAATATTGGCATTAATTTTGGTCAATTGGTATTTGGATGGTTATGTAGTAAAATTTCGCCGTCAAAATCAGTCAAAAATCAAGAATTAGTAATTTTTACTAAGATATCCACAAATTTGGTATAAACTAAGAATCTTCATTTCTTCTTTTTTTTTCTTTTATAACTTTTTTCTAAAATTTGATAGATGTAATTCGACTTTTTATATATAGAATTTTTGCGTTTTGTATACTAAATGTTTTACAATTTTGGTATACATTAATTGGGATTTACTTGATAGTTTAGCTTCTGAAGAATTCTGAAACAGACCATGGGGCTAGTGTTGTGATAAAAATCCTTTGAGTAACGTAATCTATAGGTTCGTTTATTTGCTTTAAGTAAATATGTTTGTTTTGGCGCCGGTTTGTTCCATCTGCTTTATATAGAATTGCAAGTAGTATTTTGATGGTTTAAGAAAAGAGACTAAAAATGCATTGGGTGAGTACTTTATAACATTCTTGTGGAGGTAGGTATTTATGTACCACATGACCTATCTTAAATTTTTTCTACGAATTTTGATCTTCCCATCCATTCAATATATGTAAATTCCCTTTCCTTCATCGTCATCAGTATTGTTAATTCTTTTCAATAGCGCATTAGAAGTTTCATCATCATAATAACTCTTGTTGATTCCTCTGGAGATCACCATGACGCAACGTAGTTCTTTCTAGCGCAATATTTTGCTGTTCTCGGTTTCTTCCCGCGTCGTTAAGCTGATTGGCGATGTTGTCAAGCCCCTGGTTTCCTTAGAAAAAAACAACTGCTGATGTCAATGAGCATGGATTTATCAAGAACACAATATTTTCCACTGTGGGAATGCCTAGCAACAGGAGATAAGCCTTGTGTTTTTCGGAGAGAACCGATAACCCCCCGGCTTGTTGCACCAAGATAACGGTGCCCCCCGCGGACGATCCTCTTCAAAGATAAAGTATTGATTCATATGCTACATCACAAACATATTGAAGCTGGTGACGTCGCTATTACGCGCTTTGTACCGCTCCAGGAAGAAGACCAAGGTCGAGATGACAGCACATATTGCGTACAATACGAAGATCAGGGCGAAATCTTTGAAGTTCAATACTCTTTGGGCGCCATCATCATCGCCACCACTGTGGCTTTTGTAGAACCTAGAAATTTTCCTGCTGTACAGCGTATCCCTCATGATATTCAAAGTGATACCGGAAGCCCTTATTCTTTTGATAATTGTGTCCATGCGTGGCTTAAACACGAAGTTCCGATGCATCATAAAGCGGATGTAATTGAAAGCAAGACTATCCACGAAGCAGTATACGAGGAGGTTACCATCATAATCCACGTACTGGTACTCATCGTAGAGGAGTATGTTGTGCTGGAGACCAACTGCTGCCGATTTATTGAAAGCAGCCTGATTTAGACATACGCCCATGTTATCACATCCCTTGTTCCTCTGCAGCAGATTCTGGTCTGTTGGGGAATCGGTGAAATAGCGCTCGTAATATTGAGGAATAAGGATGTCGAGGTTCCTCTGCGTCAGCTCCTCTTTCGTGGTGATCTGGTCTTCGTATTGAGTGACGTTCAACATGGCGAAGAGAAGAGTGATGCACGTGGTACCCATGAGGATTACAAATATCAACCAGGTTACGAACATAATGCGCAATGTGTGAGTTCTAGGCAGAATATCGCTGCCCACATTCAGCCAAAATCCTTCATAAATAAATATTAGGTGTGGCAGCTTGCGGAAGGCGCGTATTTCTGGCAAAGATTTGGCAAATACCATTGAAAGCACGCTGAAGATAACTATAGGCCCAGCCATAACAAGCTGTATGTATACCAGTATAAGAAGCTTCTTCCAGCTCTCCTTCGCGCTTGCTTTTGGTACGCATATGGTGTCCATCTCTGTGTAATACCACGTGGAATAATCTAGGTGTCTGAAACGTGCCGGTGTTAATATTATGCTGCATATTAGTATATCGGTCTTCCTCTCCTCCACATCAATCCACACACTATTGGGATCAAAATCTGTATTGTTCTCCTTCCAACTCTTTGGCGTTTCTGTGTAGACTGTTGTAAAGTTCATCGTCGCAGCTACAATTTCCAACAAGACAATCTCTACTCCCTTTCTGAAAGTTTTTGAACCATCCTCGATTATCACAGGCTTGTAAACATATGGCTGCCAAATCTGCGTTTGCACACGTACTTCACAACCATGCACATTTATTGGTACTTTTTCTGGGAAAATATCCACTGTTGCGTTAAAGTATCCAAACTCGCACGGTGTGGTTTCAATGAGTGTTAAGTCTTCACCACAACCACCATTTGCAAATAGGTCCCAAATATGAAAAACGCCATCAGAAGTTATTAGAACAAAGTTTACTACGTCATACTTCCATAGGATTGTTACAACGCCATCAAGAGATACCTCTTCTCGTAACAAAATTATAATTTTCAACTTCTGGTTTAGCACACCGTATTCCGTTAGTTTCTGGAGCAGCCCATCTAATGAAATTGCATCCTCATATCTTAACACTAATACTCTGCTTAAGTAACGATAATTCCAAGCGAACTTCTGCTGAAACCCATCATTAACAACCAGAACACTCCATTTCACTTGTAAGTAGCTCCTCAACAAAAACACATCAACTTCCTCATCTCCGTAATTCTGGTGCACAGTTACCACATCGTTATCTGCGAAGTGCTTCATTCCCAGGCCATGCAGACATTCACCCAGCGATTGCGATTCTTCGACATGCTCTAGTTTACAGTGGTGTCCAATGAGGAGGCAAACAATAGATGCGATTACTCTTATTAACATTTTGATGATTTAACAAGTTAAGGGTAAAATGTGGATATTTGTCGCGTGATTCTACATTTACGAGTACAGTTTGGCCCCATTTAATATTTAAGTGCTGTACTTGTATCACAAAATCATGGATAATGTAGTTCACTCGGTGATTTTTAATTGTGATTGCTGTTTACGGTGAATAAATTGAATGTAATAAACCCACGGAAATTGCCACTTAAACACTGTTATTAGAAGTGTTGAAATCGTGCCTTTCGTGTAGTGCAAAGATAATTGTGGAAAAGCTGAGGAAATTATGGGTTTTTGTGGGTTTTTTTTTAATGTACGTTAATAATATCAAATGAATGCACAGTACTGGTACATTATTGTAATGAATTACATTTTATATCACCGTTTAAGTTGTACAAAGATCTATCAAATAAGATGAAACAGGTGAGGGTTTATAAACGATGTTTAAAAAAATTGGAGACTTCATTGGAGAATTTTTTTTCGTGATCAGATGGCATTTCGTAATGCAATGTAGTGCAAAGATAATTGTGGAAAAGCTGAGGAAATTATAGGTTTTTGTGTGTTTTTTTTAAATTATAGTTAATAATATCAAATTAATGCACAGTACTGGTACATTATTGCAATGAATTACATTTTATATCACCGTTTAAGTTGTACAAAGATTTATCAAATAAGATGAAACAGGTGAGGGTTTGAAAACGACGTTTAAAAAAATTAGAGATGTCATTGAAGAATATTTTTTTTGCGATCAGATGGCATTTTGTAATGCAATGTAGTGCAAAGATAATTGTCGAAAAGCTGAGGAAATTATTGGTTTTCGTGTTTTTTTTCATTAAAGTTAATAATATCAAACTAATGCACAGTACTGGTACATTATTGCAATGAATTACATTTTATATCACCGTTTAAGTCGTACAAAGATCTATCAAATCAGATGAAACAGGTGAGGGTTTAAAAGTGACGTTTAAAAAAATTGGAGACGTCATTGGAGATTTTTTTTTCGCTATCAGATGGCATTTCGTAATCTAAAATTCACATATCCGAGCGATTTGATTATAAATAAAATACCTCAATAATAAATTTCGTTCGAATCTTTATTAGGTACCTGTATATACTCTTAATAATATAGCTAGATCATTCCATGAAAGGAGCTCCGCTTCTTTCTTTCGAATATTCTACATACAAAATCAATTTAAGGTCCATTAATTGCAATAAACTGGATTTAATAAATGGCACTTGTACGCAAAAATAACATAACATTCTAATTCATTGTAATACCAATGCATGTTGTTCCAGTCCTGTACAATAATTTGATGTTAGTAACTTAAATTAAAACTTATAAAATACCATAATTTGCTTAGCCTTTCCACAATTATCTTTGCACTACATAAAGATACTATTTCAATACTTTTAATAACAGCTATTTCCGCGCGTTTATCAAGTTGTACCTACAATTCATCGTAAACACAATTAAAAATAACGAACTAAATTACAGTACTCTTATCTTCGTGATACTCCAACACCGCAAGGTAAAATGGCAATTGATTAAATTAATTTTAAATTAAAATATTTTCGTGATAAAGCATTTAAATATATCGACTATTAAGCGAGTTCTGTTATGTTATTGTTTACATATGCGTTGCTACAGATAGTGTAATAGTAGTATAGATAGTGAACTAAAATTATCAGCAAAAAAAAACTAATTCTTATATTTGTAAATATGAACAATTATACAATGAATGTATTTCAAATATGCGAAATAAAGGCAAAAATCTTAAAATTGGATAGTCAAAATTTCCACGAAAAATTGGATGTTCCAACGAATTACAAAAAAAATCATAGTGTATATGTACCAGAACATTATTTCCACACTGGGATTATCATTTATATATTTTTTACGATTCTCTGGTATCCTGAGGCAATTGTATACATGTCTTTATAATGTTATGTTATTGCTATTTAAATAATTATATTTCTATTTTCTTGATGTTTTCTGGAAGTATTTGAATAATATCAACAACAACACTTTTATCTCTTTAATCATCAAAAATTTATAAATATATATTAATAATAAAGGGTTTTCCAATAAGAGGTGTTATTTTGATATTCAAAGAAAAATGCCATTTTTTATTATAAATCATCAGATGTTTATTTCATTACAAAGAGGAAGGTATGCCGTTAATAGTGGAAAATAACATCAAGCAAATGACCACCACGGCCACGCTTACAGGACAAAATCCTTTTCATGAAATTTTCCATAACTAAATCGCAAAGTGGCTGCTGTATGTCCTCGATAGCCTCACGAATTCCATCTTTGAGGTCTTGAATCGATACTGGGCTGTTGGCGTAGACCTTCTCCTTCACGTGGCCCCAAAGAAAGAAGTCGCAAGGTGTTAAATCACAAGATCTCGGTGGCCAATTGTGATCACCTCTTCGAGAGATAACACGGTCCGGAAACTTTTCCCTTAAAAGATCAATGGTTTCGTTGCTTGTGTGGCACGTAGCGCCGTCTTGTTGAAAGTGAACGTTGTCCAGATCAATACCATCCAATTCCGGCCATAAAAAATCGTTAATCATCTCTTGATAGCGCAATCCATTCACCGTAACTGTTGCGCCAGCCTAATTTTCGAAAAAGTAAGGTCCAATGACTCCGCCGGACCATAAACCGCACCAAACAGTCACACGTTGAGGATAGAGAGGCTTTTCAACAATAACTCTTGGGTTTTCTGAGCCCCAGATGCGACAATTTTGCTTGTTGACGAAGCCACCGAGGTGGAAATGGGCCTCATCACTGAAGATGATTTTTCGATGGAATTCCGGATCATTTTCATGCATTTCAACGACCCAATCAGCAAAGTCACGACGTTGTTGATGATCGGCCGGCTTGAGTTCTTGTGTTAACTGGACTTTATAAGCCTTAAGACCCAAATCTTTATGCAAAATACGGTGTAATGACGTTTGTGGAATACCTAATTCCAAAGAACGACGAGGAATGGACAAACCTGGGTTTTCTTCAACACTTTCGGCTACAGCAGCAATATTCTCGGCTGTTCTTGAGCGACGTGCACGGGTTTTATTCTTCTCATCACTAACTTGTCCCAACAGCTCGAATTTTTCCACCAATTTCTGTATTGCGGTCCGACAAGGTGCTTCACGACGACCCAAAAATGTTCGAGTTTTACGAACCGTCTCTGCCAAATTTTCACCATTTTTATAGTGAATTTTAATAATTTCAATGCGTTGTTGAAGCGTGTATCGTACCATTTTTATTAATGGCGTAGTTTCTACTTGTCAAATGCCAAGAAATGACAGCTTCAAAAGTGACATCTACCGAAATAGCGGGCTATTCAAAATAACACCTCTTATTGGAAAACCCGTTACATACTTCGTCTGAGCTGTATGATGGGAATCTTTATACAGAATACATTTCGCAGAATGCAGAATTGCATGAAATACGAGTAACTTTTCTTCAAAATTAGATATCTATTACTGGTTCTGGATTCCATTATGTCCCGGACAATGTTAAAACTATTAAATTTCTGTTGATATGACTGGTGGCATTTTCTATAATATATAAAACGGGCATATGAAAAACTTCTGAACAGAAACTAGATGGATAGACTTATGTTTATGATTACAATTAATAAGATATGGACCAACACATTTAACTTATTCAATGGAATCAAATTATCACAAACATTTACATACATAATAATAATTGAATTTCATACAAAATTTGAACACACACAGGCGTAAGCCACTAATTATAATGTGAATTACATCAATGAATTAATGCTGGAGAACATAAATCAGTACTATGGAGGCAAACTTTGACCAAGTAACTATCATAATTATAATTCAAATCCTCAATTTGAATTTTGTGCCAAATACATACTGGCTTGCTTATAGTGTAAAATAAAACGTTTTTCAACATATTCTTCCTGAACCTCATCCATTTTAAACGATTAAATATAACACATAGGTATATTTTATTATAATAATAGTATTGTTTATGCTATTTCTATATTAATAAACTAATTAAGGCTTTAGTCGCCAATGCCATCTCTTTGTGACTCAAGAACTGCTTAATGTACCGAATTTTCTGTATAACTAACTGCCACTTTCTATGTATTGAAAATTCGGAGTAATTTATTCACTTTATTAATAAGTGCATTTAGTTTGCGTATATACATTTAAAGGACACAAAAATACTAAATGACTATGGGAAAGTATTTAATCTTCTATATATGCCTTAATTAACAAATGTATATTAAATAATCCTAATTTTCGGTACTTAGAAACATGTGATTAGTGGTAGCGAAAATTCGGCTAATTATTTTAAATTTTATTGCACCAATGTGATTTTCTCAATTCATTTCGCTAACTAGATTAAATAGACGGTGATTATTCTCGTAGATACTATAGAATATTCATTACTAGGATTTTGATTAATTCTGGCCACATTTTGTGCAATTACAAGCGGTCAAAGTGCACCGAATGCTTTTGAATGAAAGCAACGTTGATGTATGTGCTGGCATCTACCGGAATGTGAACAATTATTGTAAAAAGGTTATGTTGTTTTAGACAAGTTTTAGCGGGAAAGCATTAAAAACTTCATTTGCCGAAAGATCATACACACAACTTTATTTGTAAACTCTGGAGAAAACGTGAAGAAGATAATAGAAAAATGGATGTAGCTGACTTGCAAGTGGGCCAGATACGTGTACGGGATGAGGTTGGAGTCAGATGCCAAAAATTATTCCAGGATTTCCTTGAGGAGTGAGTATAACCGCCAATTCCGAGAATTCCCTTGTCTTATTTATCAAATTCTTTGTAAAACTTAGATTCAAAGAAGATGGGGAATACAAGTACCTTGAGCCGGCCAAGGAGCTCCTCAACCAGGAGCGCAGTACTATAGAAGTCAGCTTCGAGGATGTTGAGCGCTACAACCAGAACCTAGCCACAACAGTTATTGAAGAGTACTACAGGATCTACCCGTTCCTCTGTCAGGCCGTCTCAAACTATGTAAAAGATAGGAGCGAGTCCAAGAAAGACAAGAAATGCTACGTGAGCTTTATGGATGTTCCCACCAGACATAAAGTCCGAGAACTTAAGACAGAGAAGATTGGCACTCTGATCCGGATTTCTGGCCAGGTTATTAGGACTCATCCAGTCCATCCGGAGCTCATCTTAGGCACATTTGTATGCGTTGATTGTCAGACAATTACAAAGAATGTTGAGCAGCAATTCAAAGTAAGTGTGTTTATATTGTAGGTAAAAATATATAATATAAATATAAGTATAAAATATTATATAAATATAGTGCACCCGATTAATTGCCTATGGATTGATGGCCTTGTAAGCCCCGAAAACTTGATTATAATTTAACCAAACCTTTCTCTTTTTATTTCAGTACACAAACCCAACGATCTGCAGAAACCCAGTATGCAACAACCGTGCAAAATTCGTCTTGGATGTGGACAAATCGGAATTCATCGACTTCCAAAAAGTGAGGATTCAGGAGACCCAAGCGGAACTGCCACGCGGCTGCATCCCGCGGAGCGTCGAGGTCATTTTGAGAGCGGAAAATGTTGAGATGGTGCAGGCTGGCGACAGGTACGACTTCACCGGTACCCTCATCGTTGTTCCCGACGTCGGCGTGTTGTCCATGCCTGGAGCGAAAGCCCAGTTCAACTCCAGGCACAAGAGCGGGGACGAGGCGGAAGGCATGCGAGGCCTGAAGTCGCTGGGCGTGAGGGATCTGCATTACCGTGTGGCCTTCCTTGCGTGCAGTGTGCAGCCCACGAACCCCCGCTTCGGCGGCATTGAGATGCCCCTCGACGAGATCACACCGGAAATGATGAAGAAGCAGATGACGGACGGGGAGTGGAAGCATATGTATCAGATGAGCCACGATAGGAATCTGTATCACAATTTGATCAACAGCTTGTTTCCGAGTATTCATGGCAATGATGAAGTTAAACGAGGTATGATAAATAAATTTACCAACTAATACAAACAATAATAAATGATCAATTAATAATAAGATTAATAAAATGATATTTAAAAATTATTATTACTATTAACATAATTTTCATTATTATTAGTACTAGTAGTAAATAATATTTCTTCTGGCCCTCGACATTCGTTTTTCCGCCAGATTTTAATAGTACTAATTGTGTGTTTTTGTTTAGGTATTTTGTTGATGTTGTTTGGCGGTGTATCAAAGACAACGATAGAAAACACGACACTTCGTGGCGATCTTAACTGCTGTATAGTCGGCGATCCAAGCACAGCAAAGTCACAGTTTCTCAAGCAAGTATCCGAATTCTCCCCAAGAGCTGTTTACACTTCAGGCAAAGCTTCTTCGGCGGCCGGTTTAACCGCAGCCGTCGTTAGGGACGAGGAATCCTCAGATTTCGTTATTGAAGCGGGGGCTCTTATGTTGGCCGATAACGGGGTATGCTGCATCGATGAGTTCGATAAGATGAACCCCTGCGATCAGGTGGCCATCCACGAAGCTATGGAACAGCAGACAATCTCCATTGCTAAAGCCGGAGTGCGAGCCACACTAAACGCACGAACCTCAATCCTCGCCGCTGCAAATCCCATAGGCGGCCGCTATGACCGCAGTAAATCCCTGCAGCAAAACATTGCTCTTTCCGCGCCGATTATGTCGCGCTTCGATCTGTTTTTCATATTGGTCGACGAGTGCAATGAAGTCGTTGATTACGCGATTGCTAGAAAAATAGTTGATTTACACAGCAATATCGAGGAATCGATTGAGAGGGTTTACTCGAAAGAGGAAGTCCTACAGTACATAACGTTTGCTCGCAAATTTAAGCCGATTTTAACCAGGGATGCGGCGGACCTGCTCGTTCGCCACTACAGCCACTTGAGGTTGAGGGACACCACGTCAACTGGGAAATCAACGTGGAGGATCACCGTGAGGCAGCTGGAAAGCATGATACGTTTGGCCGAGGCAATGGCCCGCATGGAGATTTCAGATGAGGTTCAGTCGAAGCATGTGAAGGAAGCTTTCCGACTGCTTAACAAAAGTATAATCCGTGTGGAGCAGCCTGATATTCACCTTGACGATGACGAGGAGCATATGATACAAGATGATGAGCCTTCCACTGAGCCGTCTCAAGAGGTGGCGACGGCCAAGAAAAAGCTGGTGCTCAGTTTTGAGGAGTACAAGACTCTCAGCAATATGATTGTCGTGCATATGAGGAGAGAGGAGACAAGATGTGAAGAAGGTAAATATTATACCAAACAATAAAGTCATGTATCAATAATCATTATAATGTATCGTTTTGCTTATTAAAAATCATTGGGTTAAGGTGAAAGACTCACCAAACTCATCAAAAGACTCACTAGTCAACATTAAGCCGATGCAATTTTTTGTGACAACGGATATACTTACAAAACTATAACTTAAGAACTAAGTTTTTTAATTATTTGTTTCAGAAAATCAAGAAGGCATGAGGAAAAGTAATGTTGTGGAATGGTATTTAAACTACATTGCCGATCAGATTGAGTCTGAGGATGAGTTAATAGAGAAGAAGGAACTTGTGGAGAAGGTGATTGAACGACTAATTTACCATGTAAGTAGTTCTGATACTCTCTCTCTCTCTCTCTCTGATCTCTACATTTTATGTTAGATTATGTCATGATATAAACAGTCAAGTCTATAAAAAACTGTTCAGTTCCTGTTCGTATCTTAATCAAACGGAACTAGAAGTTTTGATTAACTATTTGCAAACTGCTTCAACTTATTTCTGGTGTTTTTATCACCAGAATTATTATATATTTTAGCTGTGCGAGCCTAGCTGGCCCATGACCTGTGTTGTTACTTTCTTCCTATCCTCTTATTCTTTGCTTTCTGTTTCCATCTTGTGATGTTTCGTTTCTTCAAATCTTTGGACACTTCCTCTTTCCATCTGGTTCTTGGTCTTCCCTTTCTTCTCCGCCCTACCGCCCTACTATTGTACTGACCAATCTTATTCTTATACTGTACTTTCTGTTTCCATGTTGTGTTGTTTCGTTTCTTCAAATCTTTGGACACTTCCTGTTTCCATCTGGTTCTTGATCTTCCCTTTCTTCTCCACCCTACTATTGTACTGTCCAATCTTAGAAATTCTGGTTTCCGCCATCCTCTATATATGTCCCAACCACTGAAATCTTTGCACTTGGATTACCCCAATTGTTTTTGTTTCGTTGTACAATTCTTTACCTTCATTATTTCTTCTCCTATTTACCACAAATATTAACATCTACAAAGGCTCTATTTAGAAATAATTTGGATTGCAGGATCAAGTCATCATTCCACTTTCAACTGCAACATTGAGTAAAGATGACCAAAGAGATGAAGACCCGATGTTGGTCGTCCATCCTAACTATATTATCGATCAGTGATTGCATTATTTGAAATACACATTTATTTGTTTTACTGATTGATAAAACAAATGAGCAGACTAATATTAACCATACACATATCTGCGCTTCTGTACAAACTTTGTGTCCTTAGAGTAATCAGTACTATTTTTTAGTTTTAATAAATTTTGATATTAATTCCTTAGACCAATACTTTTTAGATCCCAAAATCTTGATTTCTATTATTATCACTAATGAATCAGAAATACAATTTACAAAATATTTACTTACTCATAATATTTGTTTTTATTCATATTGGCTAAACATTTACTTGTCACTTGTCTCACATATTTGCTCTTAGAGAACTGTATTGAACCGAATATCTAAGAGCAAGTATTAATATGTGTTCAAGGAGTAACTAAATGTTAGTACCTGCTGTTAGCTACTCTGTTCAGTTTAACCTCATGTAACTAACTAAACATTTGGAAATGAGAAGGTTGATTTATAGAGTCCATCATTATCATACAGGCTTGTACATGAATATCCAGTTGAATAACAAAAATAATCAAATTTGTAATGTAATGATTTCTATTTGCATGAAATTTAATTGTTTTGTGAATCTTGATACAAATGGATTGCATTTTCGTATTAAGCTGTAATTTAAATAAAACATTTATAGCATTGTTTACAAACGTCTAGGAAAACCTCTAGGCTAGGTGCAAATTTCAATTCTACACCATCAAAGTGCTATGATTTTTGGATTAACGATTTTGGTTTGTTCAAAATGACTGTTTCTTTACCCTGTTTCTTCTCAAATTACGCAAATTCCATGAGGTGTGGGAAATATACAAAGTTGGGAACAAGTTCTGCCATTCATACAATAAAAGTCTGCTACAGAAAGTGGTGGACTATCTTCATGAGTTGTGAATGGCATCGAAGTCGGACGCATAATATACATGCATGCAGTTGGTGAAGCCTGTACCCGGCCTTGAGCCTTTCACCACAATGATGGTGTCACCTGACCGGATAAAACCATGATGCTTTCCATAGGTGATACCCAGTTGGATTCTACGACGGACGTCTTGCTCCCAATCAGTCAGGGGATTGGCTGAAAATTAAGCGCATTATCAGAAATGTCGTGTCATATTGGTTTATTGTGCCGGGTCCTAGTTGGTCGTAAATATAGTTCAAGTTCAATTTATTAATGTTAGAACAGAAGTTTACATAGGTCATTAAAGAAAAAGTAAAATACAACAATATTACAAACTTATTTAATTTAAAAAGATTCATTAAACCTCAAGAAATTCGACCCATGAATAGAAGCTATTTTGAAATAGTATTTTCTTTGTGATTATTTTGAACGATGTAATGGACTGTAGGTAATTGTTAGGAAAGGTTAAAGTACATTTTTAAAGATTTCATTGCGCACTGAAATTTCAAATTACACTATAACTAAGCTTGAACTGCCAGCGGAAAGTTTTATTTTACAAAAATGGTGGCAGGAGTACAAAAATCTTAAGAACTGTACCCAGGTTCCACCTTAAATTTTTAGATCTTATTTACTGGTTAATATTGCAATTCTGAATTGAAGCCCCGGATTGCTGTATAGTATTTATATTTATTTTTACCCCATTTTATACTTTGTCTATAAAAACAGTAGATCCTTACCTACAAATTGTATAGACTCAATTCCCCTAAAGAGCCTCAATTGCCTGGCGACCCTAGCGCACCTGGTCAACGCCACAATCGGACATCTGGGCCTATACTGGGCCACAACCCTCGCCGTCCTCCCGGACGTGGTCAATACAATGATTGCAGCGGCGCTGCACTTGAGCGATGTCTGCACAATCCCGATGGCTAGAGCATAGATTGGCTCGCAGGGGGTGATTGCTTGCCCGGCCAGGTCCTCGAAGACCTGGCGCTGGTAGACGGCTGGTTCAGCCTCCAAGCAGATGCTTGCCAGAGTTTTCACCGCCTCAACGACGTAGCCCCCGCTCGCCGTCTCTCTGGATAGCATCAGGCAGTCCGCTCCGTCGAGGACGGAGGAGGCAACATCTTGCACCTCCGCCCTCGTGGGGGTCTTGCTGTTCTTCATCGACGCCAGCATCTGCGGGGAGCAGATCACCGGCTTACCAGCCTAGAGTTGATCAATAAATTTGTTATAAATATGTGTTTGGATCCTGATAAGTCAGTTTAGTCAATTAATTTGTTGTAATTAATTCATAACAAATGAAAGCTTAAATAATATAATATAATAATATATACAGTATGTCCCCGGATTGAGTTACAAGAGGGATTTTTTTTTTAGTTTTTACTTTAAATAAAAATGTTATAGGAATTAAAATTCTTGCTTGGTCTGAACCTACTATTTCAGTTATTAAAACATTGATTTATTTATACAGGGTGTTGGGTAAATTTAAAAAAAATCTAATTTTGAAACTGCATGTCAATGATTTTTAAAAATAATATCATTTAAACAATCCCTCGCCATTTTCTTCACATAGTTCAAGCCTGGTATGGAACTCCTGAAGACTATTTTAGATTTCTTCAACAGTTATTGATGCAAATGCCTCTCGAAGACGATTTTTTTATTTTCAGTATCTGTATTTGGGGGATTGTTTGAATGATTTTCTCTTTCTTTAATGCTGTTAAATGTAATTTTAAATTCCTTTGGCAAATAGTAAATAAATTTACTATTTGCTATATTATGCTATATTTGCTTAATGTCAAAATAAAATTAAAAAATTTTGATTTTGCCCACACCCTGTAAAATAAATCAAAGTTTCAATAACTGAACTGGTAGTTTCCTACCAAGCTGGAATTATAATTCCTATAACATTTTTACTTAAAAGTATTTTTTTTTTAAATATCCCTCTTGTAAACTCAATCCGGAGACATACTGTATATATTTAGTCATTTTTCATTTTACCACGAATGGTCTAGGGATATAATAATATAATACAATTGCTTAATATTATGGCACATTTATTTTGTACAGTTATTTATTTAAATAAAACACAATTGGTGTGAGTTTTACAAAATATTTCATGTTGTACTGCAACAATTCAGATGAAGCCACTGTGTGGCTAAATAATTGTTGCAGTACAACATTAAATATTTTGTGAAACTCACACCAATTGTGTTTTATTTATAAATATATTAACATGGAGTTGTCATCATGCCTCATCAATCCGATAGTTATTTAAATAATTATATAACTTATTTTGGCTTAGTATTACTGCTGCAAGTATCCATCTTTCCAAAAATTTACACAAAAAAATGTACGCAATTGCTACAATTTGTAATTACCCTTTCTGGAAAATTTGTAAAGCAATTGCTACTGGTTTTAAGTATAAAAATGTGTTCTGACTTAATTCTATAACTTATATCTAATTTTAGATGCAAACATAAATTGCATGTTTCTATTTACTGGAATATCCTCTCTCCTATATTAAACCTTGCTCTAATTACGTAATTTAAAGCAATTTAAATCCTGGGGCATTAAAAATGTACCACTGTTTGAATATAATCAACCTGCAGATTCCATATTTACAACCGACTCCGTGGCGCAACGGTAGCGCGTCTGACTCCAGATCAGAAGGTTGCGTGTTCAAATCACGTCGGGGTCAACTACTTTTGCTTACAATACGTTATATTTTTGCTTTATGAACATATTTTAACAATAATCAAACAAATTTCCTGCATATATTTCAATAAGTTTGCAAATAAATAATAAGTACTGTATTAAGTATGTATTCAAATATTTTATTTGTTTATGGTATGTTCTAAAGGCGAAAAATTGGAAAAACCTGAAACAAGCCAAAGTAATGTACTAAAGATAGAAATCAATGGATCACCAGAAAAATAAAATGGAAATTTTTTAATGGGAGATAAATGAAATCGTCGCCAAAATAACTATTTGCTATCAAACGCAAGGCTCTAATTAATAAACTTAATCACAGAAATGATTTTTTTATCTCGAGATTAACTAAAATGTCCTAATTTTGGTCTTGTAATTTTCAAGAATCTATAATCAATAAATAATTAATTAAATAAAACAAGGAGAATAACCTTTTTCACAATACACATTTATTTATACTAAATGTACATTTCAACTGCAAGGTAGTCAGCTTCAGTAGACTTACAAGTAATGAATGTACATTTAGTATAAATAAATGTATATTGTGAAAAGGGTTATTCTCCTTGTTTTATTTAAAAACTTTCACAAGCTCCAATACTTTGATTGAAATAATTAATTATTGCCCGATTAACATTAGGCAAACTATCCTGGGCAGATTACTCTTGATGGTTTGCCAATGACTTCCAAGGGAAGACAAGCGGAAGTTATAGATATTCTAGTTAAAGTTCTATTTTAATATAACAAGAAAAAGTAGACATCCAATACTTCTTAAGTCTTAAGAGATTTTGTATTATTGTGTATGGAAATTCATGTCGGAAAATATCAAAGTGAACGTAATAATTTAATTACACTTTTCTTTAGATACTTTTGCGCTACAATTAGTAACTTTTCGTCCTTTGTTTACCTTATTGCACGTGGCTATGATTGCTTTTTGCACCAGGAACAGTTTTTCCATCCTAATATCGCCCACCAGTTCATTCCTGGATATCAGAATTCCGTCGGACTCATCTACGATCTCTTGGATGTTCCTCACTCCAATTGAGCTTTCGATTTTTGAAACGACCAGTATCGATTTACCATCAGAACCTGGACAAATCCCCAAAAAAATATATTCCTCTTTCTTTTGCATCTGCTGTTTATTACCTAGGAGACGCTTCACCTCCTTGACAATCTTCTTGTCCTTCACGGCGGAAACAAGGATGATGTCGACTTTCATGTCTTTGGCATATTCAATTTCTATCTCCGAAATGGTTGGAAGATCCAGCACGGAACTCTGCAGGCTGACACTCGCATGATCTCTGATTTTTCCAGCCCGGAGGATAAGACATCTTATAAAACTACCGACTGCAGAGATAAATATGGATTAAATCGGATATTTTTATAACTTGATAGGAATCATTTGCAACGAATTTGCCCATTTTTCTGGCTCACCTTTATATAATAAATTGTATTTGTACTTTAAATACAAAACTTCTACAAAAACCACGTTTACTGTAATAGACGTGTACAAGACCACAGGTAGATAGCCAATAAAATATAATTACTACTACCACTAACAAAATATGTGAGTTCAGAAATTGTATCTCTTTCTTAACAAGTTCGAGTCTTAGAAAAACATCAATAGGACATAAAAAGTATTGCGCATCATAGTTTCCACTTTTTTACAGCAAAATGTAGGGTATATAGGGAAATGTAAAAAAGGGATGCATCGGCCGGGAATCGAACCCGGGCCGCCCGCGTGGCAGGCGAGCATTCTACCACTGAACCACCGATGCTACAAAATACAAACCAATCTCTAGTGCAGATAAGGTGACATTATTATCCAAATAAAACTGATCTCCGGGCTCCACGATCTCTGAAATCTTCTGGTAATCCACGTAGATCATATTCTCAGTGACATGCTCCTCATAAACAGGATCAGAAGTAATTAGAGTCTCGTTGCCGTACTGCAGTTCGATTTCACCGGCATTGGGCTGCAATGACATAGGCAACCCAATTTACTTACAATACAAAATACGGGGATTCCCACAATGTTTCTAGCTATCTGGACAAGCAGTTGTTTTTTTGTAAACACCCTAATACACACAAATAACAGGCCCAATAATGACCCAGTTATTGCTTGGGCAGACATTTGGGTTTATTGGGATTTATCAATAAAGTTAAAATCAAATGTGTTCACTTTGTCTGTATACATAAAGTTATTTAAAATTATTGGTTGAATTTTTGTTATGTACTTCCTTAATTTTTAATAAAGGAAGGAATTTAAAAATTAAGAAAGTACATCATAAAAATACAACAAATAATTGACAACCTTACTATGAGTAACATTGAAGATTTATTTTAAATTGTCAATTCTTATAAAGTGGCCTCTCTCTTGTTTTATTATAAAGCAAGAATGTCATGTTACGTGTAGAATAAAATATGAAATATTACATAAACCACACTTCTTCTAAAAATTGTTATTCCACTTGAAATTTAGTATAATTATTTCACAATTTTAGTTTAGTTATTTGAGGTATAACCCCAAGAAAGTGTAATAAATTTAAAGCAAACTGAAAAATTGATTGCATGAGTGAAAAATTTGAAGAATTTGTTCTCTCGGAAAATATGAACCAAGATCCCGAAATTTGCTGACGATTTTTCGCATATACTTTATGGGTTAAAACCCTTTTCCGGGTGCATATAAAATATGATATAATATAGAAAGCACTCTTCTAAATAAATTAAATCGTTATTCCACTTGAATTTTAGTACAATTATTTCACAATTTTAGTTCAGTTATTTGAGGTGTAACCCCAAGAAAGTGTAATCAATTCAAAGCAAACTGAAAAATTGAATTTGTGAGTGAAAATTTGAAGAATTTGATATCTCGGAAAATTTGAACCAATAATCCACCAATTTGCAGACGATATTTCGAATATACTTTAAGGGTGAAAACCCTTTTTCCGGTCTGGATCTTACGTTTTTCAGCATTCCTGTACGGATTTCGGGTCCACGGAGGTCCATGGCGATGGCCACTTGGTAAACTGACCCCAACATCTTGCTGTAGTTGTCGCAGGCGGTTCGGATGTTGGCGATGGCTTGTGTACAGTCAGAGGGCGAATAAAAGGGCATTTTTAGGCGAGCCACATTCATCCCAGCCACCAGCATTTCCTCCAAAACTTCCACACTGTTACTCTTTGGACCTAAAGTTGAATGAACAGAAAAGTAAATTCAAGAAGGCAGATGAAGTGTTCGTCAAACTTTATGTTGAACACCACTAGACCTTGGGGCACTTGGGTAAACTTTTTCTCCCATAAGAATAACATGAGAGTTTCCCCCTCAACTTTCCTCAGCCAGCCAGCCCCACCTCCCACTCCTGTCCCTCCCGTTCCTCCGAATCAGTCTGTTTAAAAAGAGATCTAAGATCTAAGATCTAAGAGATCTTCTCTAAAAGAGAAGAAAAAGAGTCTCTTTTTAAACATCCTGTTTTCTATCAGATCTCTTTTTAAACAGGCTGATTTGGGAGGGGCAGTTGGGGCTGGGAGGGGCTGGCTGGCTGGGGAAAGTGCAGGGGGAAACTCCCATGTTATTCTTATAGGAGAAAAAAGTTAACCCAAGTGCCCCAAGGTTTACTAACTCCCCATACATGTTGAGGAAAAGATGAAGATATGGGGAGAAGCATTTTTTTTGTAAAGTGGTGTACCTACAAGACGTTAGTCTAACTTTTCACTCATTTTCTTGAATATCATTAGTACATAGTTGTCTACTTACTAACCTATTGTGCACATTATCGATGTAAGTCTTTTCTTCGGAGGCTCCGATTCAAAGTTGAGGTCCTTCATGTAGTCAATGTATTTGGTGGCGAATGCTGCCTTAAGTTGTGTGTTGGGCACTTGGCCATTTTTGCTGCTGAAGTAGTCAATCATCTGCAGGATTCAAAAGTATCGTATTAATGTTTGTACTAAGCAATTTGCTGCATCATTAGTGCTAAACTGAAGGTTCTTAATATCCTTTTTAAGCGACAAATTTTGAAAAAATCAATAGATCTCGTATGTACGAATATATGAAATACATACAGTATTTTTTGTTTGTTTTAACAAGCTATTACTTGAAAATCAAGAATCTTAAAAACGCAGACTGTCGATTAAAATGATTCTATAAAAATTCCTGGTAGCTACAAATAGTTCAATTTCTGTATGGTATTTTAATTATTGAAGCTGAGAGTTGCATGGTTTACATATCTACAAGATTTTTGGCTCTTACCCATGGTAGTTTTGGACAGTGGGCTGCATGTTCTGCCATGGTGAAGGTTCTAGCAGAAACAATATAAATGCTAGAATTTTGCCAATATTGTAACTAAAAAAGTACAGTACTGATAATTTTTGAAGACATGACATTCGAATGTCAAGGCAAGATTGTCATTTGGCAGGATGTAAAACAAAATCGAAATTATTTTGTTAGGGTGGAAGTAGAAATGGAAATTTTATGAATTTCAAGACAAAACTGTAATTTTGTATGAGATACAAATTTCTAAAATGGTAATGTGACATGGTAGAGTGAAGAAACACTCGATAAGATAGCCTAATCAAGATGGTTTATTTAATAAATTCGTGGCTCACACACAAAATTTTGTAAATAGTTATTTTATGATAGAGTCCCCAAAACAGTACTTTAACAGTGCAATACTTTATCGAGGTATACTAAGTATGATAAAATAAAATAATAGCTATTAATGGTATAGGTGAATAAAGTAGAATTTTATCCACATTATCATAAATGTGGATAAAATTCATAACATTATCGCCTTCGCCTGCTGCGCTGAACTGTTTTTCGTTGGTAAAATTCGACTTTATTCACTTATACCATAAATAGCTATTCCAATGTATTCATGCTCACATAAATCTAGTACAAGACATTAGGTTACAATAGCAAGTCCATATAGCAATGTCAATTTGTTTGTACTACATTTATGTGAGCATGACTGTATATAATGTATGAATTAAAATGCAATCTGAAAAGTAAAAAGTAAAATAACTTATCACTCATATATATAATTGATTCCGAAATCATCATATTTTAAGCAAGGTTTGTAACCATTAAGCTATGTATATATTTATTTGCTTAATCAGTGTCAAGTATATTGCGAAATGTATAAATTTAGGCTAAAACAATCTTATTTACAATCACGTTTATGTTATTATGAAACTATTTTTACAAAGTATGACTTATTTATATCATCCGCATTCGACGGCATCGTGGTAGAGTCAGTGAATAAAGAAGTAATATTTTTAACATATTCCTTGCTCGTCGTAGAGCGAAGTAATAATAATTTGTGTTAATAAAGTTTCTACATAAATCAAGGTAAAGAATATAATAATTAGTATGTATAGAGCAAATAACATGGTACTAAATTAGTAAAAATTATTCATTGGAATCTTAGCAGTAGGTATGCGGATATTTATTGCCAATATTACAACATTTTTATTACATGTCATTCTTTCTATTCGTTTTATTTCTATTTTTATATTCATATTCTATACATTTCTATTCTTCAATTATAACATTTCTTTTTTTTCTTAATTTGAACCACAGAATTATTCAATTGCATTCATATTCTATACATTTCTATTCTTCTATTATAACATTTCATCTTTTTCTTAATTTGAACCACAGAATTATTCAATTGCTATTCTATTTCTTTCTATTTCTTTTATGGCTTTTTTTATATTCTATGGCTTTCTATTTATATTCTTCTATTCATATTCTATACATTTCTATTCTTCTATTACACACGTCATCTTTTTCTTAA
The DNA here is from genome assembly GCA_951805005.1 of Othius punctulatus. Taxonomy (NCBI): domain Eukaryota; kingdom Metazoa; phylum Arthropoda; class Insecta; order Coleoptera; family Staphylinidae; genus Othius; species Othius punctulatus. Next base: position 22,958,988 of record OX638143.1, read on the forward strand.
TTGAGAACACAGAATTATTTAATTGTATGGCAGTTAAGTATTGTTAAGTAAGTAGGTAATTTGGGATAGCACTATCAGGTAATAAATGATTTCAGTATAACAGTTGACTTGTTAGGTAACAATTGAAATAATTCATTACCTGATAGTGGTATCTCAAATTACCTATTTACAAAAATATTTGTTGATTGACTTAATAACGTTTAATAAGATACACAAATAAATACGTTTATATGTATAACTACTGAAATCATTCTTTACCTGATAGTGCTATTCCAAATTACCTACGTTCGATAATATTGGTGATTGTCTTAATAACGTTTAATAAGATTCACGTATAAAATCATTTTTGAACTCACCGCCTCGAAAGTGACATTTGACGCACTCTATTGACAACCGGAAATCCGTATTTCCCGGTCTAGTACACCGGGAAAACGGCAAAAAAACACTGTCATAAATAAATCAATACATAATTATTTATTGTGAACGATCTACATCGACTTAAGCAGGGTTATTATTGTACACATTTATCGTACAATTAGTACAATTTGAAATGCAAATTCCCGAACTTTCCACCGCATCGGGTTTAGATATAGTGTGCGACACATTAAGAGTTTCAGAGATTGTATAGTTTTCATCTTGAGATGAAGGTCCCGGAGCTGGTTGCATCAATCTTTCAGCTACGTTAATTTTACTCTGCACAGAGTCATCGACGTAACCTTCGGCCACGCTTGAAGATCTCCAACCGCCAAATTTTTTAAGAGTCAGTAAATCGCCACCGTTGTTTGCAAGTAAAGTAGCTGAACTTCTTCGAAAGCAATGACCAGTGTAGGCCTGTGGAGCCTCTAGCTGAAGGTACTGTGCCACAGAGCAAGGTATTTTGCCAATTGTATTAAGACCAATAGGTGAATTAATACATTTCCCATTTCTGTAGGTCAAAAAGAAACGTTTATTTGTCCCTACTCTTAAATTTTTGTATTTTAACAATAAATTTATCCATTCTGGATTGATCACCACAAAACGTCGAGACATATTAGTTTTGGTCTCTGGTACATTAACAAGTACCATTTCATGTTTAAACTCGATATGATCAATTAACATTTTACATAATTCATCGCGGCGACAAGCGCCAGAAATGCCCAATATTACTACTGCCTGTAAAACATATTATAGAATAATAGAATAATATCGATTAATGAAACATATTGTGTACGTACCTTCATTAACAGAAATGAGTTATCAGGGGCTTCATGAATAAATTTGTCAATTTCATGACTTTCTAATACCTTGGATTTTTTCGGTTTCAGGTTATACGTTTCTTTTTTGAGAAATGCGTAAAATTTCGTAAATTTGGAAATATCTACGTTATTGTGTATTAGTAGACAGGACTTTAGCATAGAGTAAGTGGACCATAGCGACTTTTTGCTTGAAAAGGTTTGAAAATATGCCAGCAAACAATTTTCTGAATAAGTCCGTATTTTGTTTAACCTGCACCAATCCATAAATTTCGAGTATACCAACTCGTACCTTCGTTTGGATTTATCCGGCAATACATTTTTAATTGCCGTATTAGCGGCATTGCGGATTTCCGGAGGTGTACAACTACTTATATCCGAATCGGAAGACATTTTATTAGAAACTGAGACTTTAAACGACAGGCTTTAAAAAATCAACTGTCAAAGTAACAATCATTGTTTTGCTATACAACCATGGCTTGCTTTATTTCATATTTTGAAACGGAATGAAAATTATTTGAGTTTATGCTGATCGTTCTGTTCGTTTAAAAAAAAAATGTACAAACCACTTGCGGGAATCATTTTCCCGCATTCACGCAGATGAAGCATTCGCTCCCTTCGGTCGCTCATGCTTCAAAATTGCGTTCATGCGGGAAAATTGTGTTCCCGCACTTGGTTTGTAAATAACTATTTCACATAATCAAATATTTTAAACCTCGCATATAACTACTGACATCATTATTTTCCTGATGGTGCTATTCCAAAATATCTACGTTCTATAATATTTGTTGATTGTCTTAATAACGTTTAATAAGATTAATGTATAAAATCATTTTCACATAAACAAATATTTTAAACCTTGCATATAAATTATTAATCACTTAAAATTATTCCACTGTCATATTTTATTCCCGCAAATAAATGTATACTTTATATGTATTATTTTTTAATCGTAATTGTTCACCGCCTGTTAAATTAATCCCATGAAATTATGAACCACAGGAGCAATCCTTAAGCTTTTAATACTTAAACTACCCTATAAATACCACAAATCTTATCACCAATTTTGAACTCCTCAACATGCATACAATCTTATGTATGTACTTGCCATCATCAAGATTAATCTGATGTATGATAAATGTATGGCACTCCTAGAATGCACGTTCACGCAATTTTTCGTAGTTAAAAGGTTATAAGTCGCCGGTTGATAAGCCCAAAGATATCTCCACGTGATAGCGTATTTGACTGCTGTGAGCCATTCAGTGTGCGTGTGATCAATGATCATTCCCGTTCCAAAGTGAATTCAAAATTTGTTCTTGGGGTTAGTTTGTCTCTTGTGTTTGCCCCAACTACTTGACTCACCATAAACATGAAAGCTATCGACAGAAGGGTGAGTTCTAAATACTTGTAACGAAATTACATCATGATATAATGTTTTGGAATGAGGAAAATCATATGTTTGGTATTGATTAATTGTGCAAACATTACAGTGATCAAATAGTGTAAGATTATAAAGATTCTAAAAGACTGTTTTATGCGCATTTAAATTGTTAGTAGATTTAATGATTGTTAGTAGTAGATTTTGAATTATCTTCATTGATATTAATATTTTTGCTTCTCTAATGTATTTAAGGCTGTACCACTGTAGTATAACAGTGGTTATCATCATTTTGATGTGTGGGACCCACTAATACAATTTATAGGATTTTAGGACCCCTTGACAATTATTCTACAAATTTCAAAATCAAATGCTCTAAAACTTACATACTTAATGATAGATGTATGATATATGATGTGATACATGATATATGGAACTCTATTTTCGATTAATTTGGAAATGTGTGCCCTGTTCTAGAATATAATATTTGATAAATTACAATAAAAAAGATTTACTATACATATTATAAAGAAGTATTACCTACCTTATTACTAACATATTATTATTAATTATCAATAAATAAAGAATGTAATAATTAATTATTACATACCTTATTATTAACGCCTACTACTATATATTTCCTACATTTTTTTAAAGTTTTCAGTTTTCAGTATCACAGTCCTAATTATTTGTTAACAATACAATACAAGAAAATAAAATACGACAGAACACATTTTTCACAAAGACATTTATTTTAAACTAAATGTACATTTCGGTCGCAATGCCATCTTCATGACCATCTTCAGTAGCACTTCAGTAACAGTGCTGTAATGTACTGTAAAATAACAGTACTGTAATACAATACTTTATAACTTGTGTACTTTTGTAAATATATCTTGCCACATACAAAGTAGTTTTAAATTTTCCATAAGATTCTTGAACAAAAAATTTCGACAGTAATCATGAATTATTTAGTGAGTAAATTAAATGTATTATTCACACTTAATGATTTTATTAGTATTAATAGAAACTCACTCATACGTCCAGTTTAATTACCAATTTACTTTTTTCGTTGGTTACCATTGAATTAAGAATAGTAAAATTTGCAGTAATCATTGAAATTTTGGGTGATCAATGTTATTTTGAAGGAACAATTGAAAATATACCAGATTTTTTTTTAAATTACAGTAAGAATTAATATGTACAATCATGCTCACATAAATCTAGTACAAACAATTTGACATTGCCATATAAAATTGCTATTGTAACCTAATTTCTTGTACTAGATTTATGTGAGCATGACTGTACATAGTAATCATTGAAATATTTGCAAAATAAATGAAATTTCTGCAAAATAATTAAAATTTTGTGAGAAGAAATTTACAGCAATCATTGAAATTTTTACAGCAATAATTGTAATTTATCCATAATAGTTGAAACTATGACAAAAATATTAGAAACCCTCACACCAATCATTAAAATATTTTGAATTACCTATATGAAATTTGCATGAATTGAAAATTTCTTAGCAATAATAACAATAATAATAATATATAATAATATTTATTTATTCACGTAACTACATTGTACAGATGTGATTAGTCAAAGTACATAAAATCAAAAACACGACAAAGTACGACAATAATTTAGCCAATTAAAAAAAATTGCGTAAAGTATGCGTGGATATCTAGTCTTTAAAGCACTATAATAACAATAATATAATAATATATATTTATGCATGTTGCTGTAGACAGATGTGACAAGTCAATAGGAACATGCGTATAACAATAAAAGAGAATTGTCACTAAAACCCTTAAACAGCAAGGAGAGATATATACTTATAAAGCAGCAGAAATATAAAACTAATTATCACACAAATTCATTTACAGAATAATACGTTTTGCTTTGTAGAAACAGTATTATTTCCGTCTTAAAATCACGTTTCCCTTTAATCATCGAATTTGAACAGTGCTCAACGAAATTGTGAAGTCATCAATGATATTTTTAAATTTACCAATTCTGTAATCATTAAAATTTGGCAAATACATGAAATATTGACAGAATACTTGCCCAAATGTGTGAGAAATAATTAACAAATATACAGTAATCATAGAAATATTGGCAGCAGTAATGATTACTGCAGTGCATTAAAATTATATAACTGAAAATTTTGCGGTAATTAATAGCGGTAACAGTGCTCAACGAAAAATTTGAAGTCATCAATAATATTTTTAAATTTACCAATTCTGTAATCATTGAAATTTGGCAAATACATGAAATATTGACAGAATAATTGCCCAAATGTGAGAAATAATTAAAAAATATACAGTAATCATTGAAATTTTGGCAGCACTAATGATTACTGCAGTGCATTAATAGTTATTTAACCAACAAGTTGATTAATGAGAGCGATTAATTATCGAGAAATTTTAACGCGTGAGCGAGCGGAGCGAGCGAGCGCGTTAATTGTCGAGATTATTAATCGCCGATTAATCTTACGTGTTGGTTACAATATTTTTTCGTTGATCTTATTAGCAATAAAAAAGTTTAAAAAATCAAATTAATTGTGATAATTATTGTGATATACATATACAAATGATTCAAAACCTATTAACTAATTTGTAAGATTACTAATTTTTAAGTTGCACTGTGTTTGTCTATATTTATAGTTAGATTAGTAACTGTGCAATTGCTGAAATTATAACCAGGAATAGACATAGTATTTTCAGTTTTCTGGTATTCTGAACTAAAATTTAAGTTTAAGTTATTGTCTTCGACACTTGTTGTGGAATTTTCTGTTTCATTATTATTATTAGCACTCGTAATAGTATGAGGTGCTTTTGAATTATTTGTCGAGAGAATCTTTTCAGCGATGTTTATTTTATTTTGAATTGAATTTTCTATGTATCCTTCAGCAACTGAAGTGGATTTCCAGCCACCATGTCGTTTAATAGCTGCGAAGTCTGCACCAGCGTCGGAAAGAATTGAAGCAGACGATCGTCGGAAACAGTGTCCTGTATAAAGATGAGGCTGATCTAATTTTAAAAATGTTGCAATTCGTGACGGTAATTTGGAAATTGTATTGATGCCTACAGGTTGGGTGGAGCAGACGCCATTTCTATAGAAAATAACAAATCTATTGTGTGGAGTGTGTCTTGGCCTCAATGAAATGTAATTTCTAATTAATGTTAACAATGTTTTTTCTTCATTGTCCACCACTGTAAAAATTCTATTTGTTTGTGTTTTGGACGCCTTAATTGTAACTAAAAATTTTGATGACATATCCTGAACATTATCTTTCTCTAATTTCAATAATTCATCTTTTCTTAATGCTCCAGCTACTCCAAAAATCATTGCAACCTGAAATGTAATACGATGTTTATATTTTCAGTTGGTCATTATTTCATTACCTTAGTCATTAAGAAGACACTGTTTGGAGAATCAGATAGGAATCGTTGGATGTGTTCTTTTTCGAGTACTTTGGATTTTTTCGGCAGATATCCTTCTTTTTGTCGTTTAATGAACATGATCAATTTATTGAATTTGCTTATATCAATGTTTTCTTTTATATTTAATGTCGCTTTAAGCATTGAATATTTCGGCCATAAGCTTGCCAACAGACCTTTTCCCGCAATATCAGCAAAATACGCTAATAAAACAGATTCCCAATGGCGCGTTACCTGCTTCTCTGCGCACCATGTTGTAAATTCTCCGTATGTCTTTTCGTATAAAGCCTGCTTTTTTCCGGGAGCAAACACAATGAAGCAACATTGGCACTCTCCAAAACTTCTGGCGGGGTCAATATTAGAGCGTCTTCGAGATCCATAATAGCCACAAATAACTTATAAATCACGTTTGACGTTTTACAGTGACATTTGAATATAGTATGTTTGGTGGCCTATACTAAAATAGTTTATTAAAACAAATCGTTCATTAATGGGGGTTATTAATGAACGATTTCTCTGTACAAATCATACATTAATGATATGCTTAAATGACAGATCAACGGAAAAATTATATAACTGAAAATTTTGCGGAAATTAATAGCAGTAACAGTGCTCAACGAAATTTTGAAGTCATCAATAATATTTTTAAATTTGTCAATTCTGTAATCATTGAAATTTGGCAAATAAATGAAATATTGACAGAATAATTGCCCAAATGTGTGAGAAATAATTTAAAAATATACAGTAATCATAGAAATTTTGCAGCACTAATGATTACTGCAGTGCATTAAAATTATACAACTGAAAATTTTGCGGTAATTAATAGCGGTAACAGTGCTCAACGAAATTTTGAAGTCATCAATAATATTTTTAAATTTACCAATTCTGTAATCATTGAAATTTGGCAAATACATGAAGTATTGACAGAATAATTGCCCAAATGTGTGAGAAATAATTTAAAAAAATACAGTAATCATAGATATTTTGGCAGCACTAATGATCACTGCAGTGCATTAAAATTAAATAACTGAACATTTTGCGGTAATTAATTAAATTTTTATGTGATATATTGTTTAAAATTTTATTTGCAACATTAAACCCGAGAGTGAACCAATCCCTATCAAGATAATTACGATGATATCCTCATGAAATCACATTATATTTACATAAAAATTCTTATGAAACAACAAAGCTATTTCATGAAATTTCATTTGGACTTTTCATGAGTTCTTATCACTTTATAAGAATACAGAGTTTGATGTAATATTATTATTATTAAGTTTAAGGTTTTATCCATAAGTTACCTGTTATTTATTTAAGGTATTATTAATGGGTACTTACTGATAGAATTATTTTTATAAATATTTGTAGTTAATTTATATTTAAAAGATGTCTATTTGAAAAATTTGACATCTTTCAAAATTCAAATTAACTACAAATATTTATGGTAATAATAAGATAAAGATATATACATTGTAAAATACACATGTCATGCCTGTGATGATGGTTTATTAGAAACTCAAACTCGTTAGGCAAAATAAAATAAATAAATAATAAAATAAAATAAAAATAATTCTACCAGTGAGAACCCATTGTTATGAAATCGCAATATTTCATGGAATATTTTGGAAGTTCTGATAATTTAACAATACATGAAATCATGGAATATGTTATATGTTGAAAATTCATAATCAAGATTTTCGGGAAGAGTGTGTTGCTGCTACAACTTCTGAAACTAACTTAGATGGCAATAATAGTGGTTTAGATGGAGAAGGGCGTGCAAAAATATTGTTTATTCCCAACAATTGTTTCGCCACACTCACACCACACTTCAGAAGAAGAAACAATTGTTGAGAATGAACAATAAAAATAGGTTTCAAATTTTTAAAAGTGGTTTATTTTCAAAGTATATAGGCAACTTGTTATGTAAGCGTGCATTGATTAGGCAAGCACTATTTTAAAATATAAACATTTAAAGTGTATAGGCAACTTTATGTGTCAGAATGCATTGATTAGGCAAGCGTTATCCGACGATTTTCTCATGAAATTGGCCCAAATTTCTTCTAAAGTTATGAAGTTTGAATTTAATTTGTAGTTGATCACCAGCTGTAACTTACAGTCTGATTAATAATAATTTAAACCACGATTTAACCATTGGTAATCATTGTAACCCTTTAAAAAGAATTTTGTAAGCTTAAGATTTTTGAACAATTGCCTTGTGACTGTTACTTACAATTTTTAAATGGATTTCCCGGCACTTTTCCATAATATTTCTTAACAATCTTCTATGAAATCTTTCATGGGATTACATGGCAATGTCATTTAGATATTCAGGCACAATTTTTCATGCTGATTTTATAACAATTTAATTAAAATGAACAAAACTATTTCCCAACAATTTTTCATGATTAATTTTCTGATGAATTTTCTGGTCAATTTTCTATAATTTTCAAATTTCATGTATGATTCGTGATTTATTAGATTCCCCTCATAGTATTTTAATTACTGAACTTAGTACCCCAGTACTTAGAACTTTCTGTACATCTTGGAAGTCTATGGTTCGAGACCAAAAAGTGTAGTAAATCTATAAAGCAGTTAAAAAAACTGCTGTGGAAGCACCGGAATAAACATTCAGTACAATAATTATTCCAAAGTAGAGTACCTTCCATTCAAGTGCAATAAATATGTACTTTATAATATTGAACACATTAGCATTGATATTAAATTTTACTATAAATGCGCATACTTTATCTTTGCACGTGTGGATACAAAAATAAGATAGACTAAATATTGACTTATAAATCCGCATGCAAGATAATACCAGAAATGATGTAACTAATACAAAGTTCCATTTACTACAACATTTACAAATCACCTAATGAATATACATTGTATATCTGCAAATACATATTATTAGCACTTAATACCCAATCTTTTCCCTTTTTTTTTAATAGCCCTCTAATCAAAACACCGTTTCTGTTATCGCTACTTCGTTATGTCTGGCCCATTATCTCTATGCCCCACTTTAGAGACGTTTCCAGACTAGAATTTTCGCCATTCATCAAATTTTCCCATTCAGCTCGGGCCACATTCTCACTTTGCGCACGGCGTTTGTAACCCTTCCATATTCGACTTCTATTCAACCTTCACACAGCTGATTGACACGTTCTACGTTTTTACACCGGTGAAGAGAAGACGTAATACGATCAAAGGTACGTCAATTAATTTATTAAGGGCTTCATTTGGCGGTTTACAGGTATTAGCCTAGTCAAACGCACACATAAAGGTTTCGAAATTCGGGGAATTACACGGAATCGATTGTCATGTGTTTCAAGCGTGTCTACGCCTACAAACATTCGCCGTTCACGTGATTTTTTAATTAGTAATTGTTGATAAATAATGACCTAGAATTCGTTCCTCTTGCGCTAATTAAAATGATGATTACTAATTTGAAAAGGATTAATAATAATATTAATCAGTCATAATATAGTATTCGTTGTAAATGTGATAATATAATTGCTTAATAAATCGTCTGTCTCTTCAATCAACTGTATAATGGCTGTTATTTATAGACCTAATTATCACATAAATTTAGATTATTTGTCTGCTGTTGGTTTATATTTAAAATTTAAAAGGTCTTTGTGATGACTATCTTCATAATAATTATAATAATAATAATAATAATAATAATAATAAATTCTTTATTAAACATACAAATATGTGAAGTTACAAAACAAAAGATGCATTCGGACAAAACTTGATTAGAATTCTTCGAGGGAATAAAATTACTTTGATATTAGGTATATATATTCAAAATATATATATTTTGTTATAACATCAACATTATCAGCAGTATTCAGTTATGTGGTAGATGGTTTAATATTTTTAGTTGTATTGATTTGAGTCTGTTGAGTGTAGCTTTTTGGAAAGAAAGACAAGTTTATGACAATGTCTGGTATTATGTGTATATAGATCTATAATAATAGATATAATATATATAATATAATAAGTATAATAGATATTAATTGATGGGGTCAATAGCCTAATAAAGATTGTTTATATATATATATAGATTCTATTTGATTTTAATTTTAACTGTTAAATTGATAAATTTTGAAATACAGAGTGCCCCAGAACAAGTTTGTAATTTTGTCAATTAATGTGATTTTTAATAATGTTAGAACTGACGGAAGTATGAATTTGATAAGTTTTAATTATTTTCAATATAAAATTTACCGAATAGATAAAATGGCTGCCATATCAGTACAGCAAAAGATGGATGCATGTACATGGAAAGTCTATTGGAAATCAATTTTTAAATCGACGAAGTTTGAAAAGCTTTGTTAACTCTTTGAAATACAAACGAACTTGAACATCTACATAAAAATTTGAATTGATGGTCTTCTTATGCCATGCAAAGCCCGACGTGTTCTTCTACACTTCTACAAATGTTTCTACAATTTTCTGGGGCAAACGTTTTGAATGCCTGCCATGTAATGACACGAACTCAAATGGTTTCTCTACCTTTGGTCCCCATAAATTCTAGCAGAATTCATAAAAATTTAAACCGCGGTTTAACAATGGTTTAATCTTAGTAATCTTGGTTACCCTTTGTAAAACACCGCTGAACTACAGTTTGGGTTTTTATGAATAACGCTGTAGGGGTCCTATGAAATCAAACAAAATCAGGTTCTCGTTATCGTTACTCCTTCGCCATTATAATTGGCAATAGCATCTTTGATATTAAAAATATTGACAATGAAAATAAAAGTGTCAATAAACTTGTCAAGGAAATAGTTTTGCCAGTTTTCTAATTGAAATCACAAGAGCTTGTCTAAGAACGGCCAAGAAGATGGTCGATGCGGTCTATTTTAACCGCCTTGTAAGTATCTAGTCGAGGGATAAACATTCATTGAACCAAGCACTTTGTCGGAGCATGCTTCTTCTTTAATTTACCACAAATATATTTTTAATTACCACAAAAGTGCATACCGAAATATCACTATGAAACTAATTAAAATGTACTGTAATAACTAAAACAATATGAATTTAAGACACAAACATTTTGAAGCTTATGAAAGAATCTTTTATTTTATGAATTTAAGAATTGCGTTACAAATATCTACACACTTGTTATAATGGTAGCATTAGCAACATCAAATTTACTTCTATATGATTGCACTTGATGATATTCTCTCCTATCATACAACAATTTTCCAATAAACTTAAACCAGGAACTATCGCTTTGACACAATCACGGTACATAAATAGCTTGGCAGACGTCCAACTCCCTATAAATATCCCACTGACAACACATTCTTGTCCGCATGCACACTGGGGGAGTGTTCAGGTCGAGGGGAGCTCCTGTGGGGCTTCCCGGCAGGGGCGCTCCCCCACGTGTGTACACCCTTCAAGCATCGAAACCACCAACCCCTTATGCACGGTTGAGACTGTAAAACAAATCATTGATGTGCCACTGTGCGTATTTTGGAAGTGCAGCGGTGGGGGTTTGGCTGTTCGGTGGCGGGAGGCTGGCGGTCCGGTTGCTTGCCGTGAGTGGGTGGAAGGTGTCGGCCAGGTGCTCAAGCATTGTCAGGATGGTGTGGACCACGATTTACGACAAGCCTCTCGATAAGGTCTCTATAGGCTGAGTGACGATGCACTTTTATTGGATGCCGTTCCGTGATTATTTTTGTATTCTGTAGTTAGTTTGGATGTGAGGAGTTTCTTGATTAATTTCATCAATAGTAGACTTATTTGTAATACAGGTTTTATGCGTTTTTGCACATTTAATAGTACTTTTATTTTTTGTTCGATTTACAATGATGATTGCTATGATGGTTGGCAAATTTCTATATTCAGTAATACTCTGAGGATTCTAATAAATATATAAATAACCCTTCAAGCGCTCAATAAAACTCTACATGTTAATCAATTTTGTTAGATTTCATCCCAGAATTGTTTTAGTCTGAGCCTTAACTCACACCTTCATGACTTTAATTGTTCTAGATTTGTATCAGTTTCCATCATAATTTTGTTTCCATTTAAAAATTACTCTTATATATACTTTCAATTTCGATACTATTCTCAAACTGTGTATCGTTATTTTATTATTTGATCAAGTATTTCTTTCATCACTCATAATAATTTATATACAAACTGTAAGTTACTTTCTGTAAGTTCTGTGAATTATTTCATTTGCCAACTATTTACTTTTTAAACAAATTATTACAAATTAGTATTATCAGTATTATAATAATATAACTATATAATAATATATTCAAAATATAAATATTAAATTTAATTACGCAAACATAATTTTTGTGTTCACACAAATACTAATTTGTAATACGCAATCTGCTTATATTTATTATTAACGTTATCATTTATTAACACACATGTGCTCTCTATTTTGCTAAATTAATTTGCCCATATTTGAAATAATGATAACAATATCAATTAATTACGCCTCGTAATCATATAACAACGTTACGGAAGTAAGTGTTACTACCTAAGTAAGGTTTACTACCTTAGATTTATGAATTATTTTATCTTTCATATGTCTGATATTTGTAACAAAAATAGCTTTTCCACACCGTCAGTCTCGTTAATGTTCAGTTATCTATAATTGGCAATCAATTGTTTGATCTGTTACGCAAACCAATCAATAATGTATGCCAAAGCTTGATCTAATTTTAGAAGAATATTTGTTTGAGTTTCACTTTGCTCTCTGTACTTACTGTAGATTGTTACCTTGAGGTTTGTTATCTTGATGATTTTTCTAAAAGTTTTGTTAGCGTGATTGTTGCTAATTATTAATAAGTAATAATTTTTTTTGCAGTCTTCTGTGCTTTGTTGTTTTTTTTTTTTATATTGTTAGTGGAATCTTGGAGTAGATATTTTCTTGTAATCTTAGGTATTCCATAACTTGTTGTTTAATTAAAGAATCTCACAATTATTAATAACTGTTATGATTCGCTTTTTTTTTTTTTTTAATTGAAATAATTAGACTAGTAACACTGTTATAGTGTTTATTAATCATTTACATTAAGTTTCGTAGAAATGAACTTTTGTTCAGGTTTTATTGAATTTTCATAGATTTTGCATGAGCGTTAATAAATACAGGCCTTAGACCCGTATTTATAGTCCATACTTGAGCATGAGTTTGACTCAAGATATATATTTCGTTGAGTATTTTTTAAAACGTTTATAGAAAATACTAATTTCTGAGTTGTACTTCATTAATAAATAAAACTTGCAGCTTCAGATGGCGAACGTACAAGTTTTGCCGGGGCAGATGGTGGCCCATGAGGCTATCTCGCATTTGGACCACATGTGCGCATTGGACGTCAGCTCGAGGGCTGCTTATGTTCGACAATCAGGGATTATATGCACCATAGGTAAGCTATTTGCAAGTTTCTTCATTTATATCAAATTATCCCTTCGTTTATGAAGTATTATTCATTAATAAATGTTGTAATATACATCACATATCTTTGGAGCCATGATTAATTAATTAATAACCCACAACTATAGGCGTATGTCTATCATACTTGATAAATATTTCACGTGCTTACAAGTAAAATATTTGTTCATTAACTTCATGCTTATCTTCATTATAAATTTCATGTTTATTAACCTGTTGTTCCTTTTTAAAATGAACAACATTTAAAACATTTTTATGTAATTTGCTGTAATGTTTTGTTCCTGAATCTGTGTATGTATTCTTTATTGTTAATAGTAACTCTGAAAAATGGTTAATATCGTGACCATTAAATTTTGTAGTTATAGTATAGTCTTTACAAATTTTTAGGCCCCGCATCAAGAGATGTACCAATGCTAGAGAAGATGATGGAGGCCGGCATGAACATAGCGAGATTGAACTTCTCCCATGGCACTCACGAATACCATGCTGACACCATAACGAATATCAGACAAGCCGTAGATAACTACAGCAAGAAGTTCGGCATGCCTTATCCTTTGGCTATCGCTTTGGACACCAAAGGTCCTGAAATCCGTACGGGACTCCTTGAAGGGGTAAATATATGTACTACGATAACATCTTGGAGTAGTAACTAGGCACTGATTAGGCAATGCCCAAAGTTATTTTCATGTTTATAGTAATTGTATCGGTTTTATTAAAATTATTTGATCAAATTCACCAATGATCAGGACCAGGTGAAAAATGTAACTCATGTCTGTGTTATGATAAAGATTGATTTTAAAATTAATTGTGCCATTTTCAAATTTGTAATTTTAATATTTATCTGATATTGTTTTTTAGGGTCCTAGTGCGGAAGTTGAACTAAAACGCGGTGAAACAGTCAAGCTTACCACCGACAAGGCTTACATGGAAAAAGGCAGTGCAAACACTATATACGTGGACTACGATAACATACAAAAAGTCGTGCAGCCAGACCACCACATCTACATCGACGACGGTTTAATCTCACTGCAGTGTATTTCCATCACGGGTTCTACCCTTACATGCCTCATTGAAAACGGCGGCATGTTAGGCAGCATGAAGGGCGTGAATCTTCCAGGTGTGCCAGTTGATTTGCCGGCTGTGTCCGAGAAGGACAAGTCTGATTTGTTGTTTGCTGTCGAGCACAACATTGACATTGTATTCGCGTCGTTTATAAGAGATGGCTCAGCGATTCCAGAAATTAGAGCCATCTTAGGTAGGTTCAAATATATTATTAATCGCGTCTATCTTTTCAACGTACGTCATTTTATGGTGATTCTCAAAGCATAGCTGCCATTATATTTTAACCATTCTTGGACTATTTAGGAGAAAAAGGAAAGAATATCATGATTATCTCGAAGATTGAAAACCAACAAGGCATCACTAATCTCGATGATATTATTAAAATTTCTGATGGAATTATGGTTGCTCGAGGTGACCTTGGTATTGAAATCCCAACTGAAAAGGTGTTCCTTGCACAGAAAGCCATAATTGCCAGGTAATGTACAATTGTATAATTGTATGATACGGTAGCATCACCGTGTGATACTACCGTATCACTCTAATAACGACTATTAATACTATCATTTCTATTTTGTATCTACACGTACTCTACACTGATGTGCTGAGTTATCACTCTGAGGTTTTGTAACAAAAAATTAGCAGATGTCTTTGGTATGAAGACTCAATAATATTTTATTTCCCATCTACTTTTTGTACTTGTGTTTTGGTGCTTGAAAATTTTCGAGACTAAATTTTTTATTTTGATGAACCCCAAAATGAGTGAAGGCATATATATTACAAAAACAATATAAGATATTGTAGATTCTGTTAATTTAATTAATTAGAGCCTGTAACTAATATAACCTAACCAATCCTAACCCAAAGTCTTCTTTCGTTTTAGGTGTAACAAATATGGAAAGCCAGTGATTTGCGCCACTCAAATGCTTGAATCAATGATAAAGAAGCCAAGGCCGACACGCGCCGAGAGTTCAGATGTTGCCAACGCCATTCTGGATGGTGCAGATTGCGTCATGCTTTCAGGGGAGACGGCGAAGGGCATCTATCCTATGGAATGTGTACTCACCATGGCCAATATTTGCAAGGAAGCTGAGGCCGCAATCTGGCAGAAACGTTTATTTAACGATCTTATTAACAAGGTTAGTTAGATTTAAGCAGGATGGAAGAAAATTGTAAAGATATATTACCCGTAATTGCTTTCACAACCTAGAATTGAACCTATACAGAATTCAGTAATGACGGGAGAAAATTGTGAATATTTTTCACTCATAATTGAATCTTTTATTGCAGAAACCCGCCAACAATAATTTTTATGGATTTTTCTTTTTTTACGAAACGTATATCAGTAATTAAACCGCATATTTTTCTGCATTACGCCTTCAACTGGATCGTTTAAATGCAATATTTAATTGCAATATATTAAATATGAAGAGTAAAAGTGTTTTACAGTATTTCCAGATAATTATAAAAAGTACACTTAGCAGGTTTCTGAAATAATCTATTCAATTGCTTTGATTACCAAGAGCTGACATTCACTAATGAGAATCTTGCGGAATCATTGTTTGCCAAGAAATCGCCATATTTTTATTGTTAATTACTTTGCACATGTTATTGTTCATTGTTATTAACTTATCATATTTATTTGCTTTAGGCAATTGCTCCTGTTGATGTGGCTCACACCATAGCAATTGCAGCGGTTGAAGCATCTGCAAAGTGTTTGGCTTCAGCGATCATTGTCATAACAACGTCAGGAAGATCAGCACATCTTGTCTCCAAGTACCGTCCCAGGTGCCCCATCATAGCTGTGACTCGCATAGCTCAAACGGCTAGACAGGGACATTTGTATAGAGCTATTCTTCCCTTACAATATACTGGTAAGTTATTATTCCATTAATTTGTGATGTGCCTAACCTGACCTAACCTAGTGTTTTTCGACATTTGCCAGTGACAGTTTTCAAAAAGTTGTGCGCACAAATATACAAGGCGGCAATTATAAATTGAGGAGAATATAAATATAGATTTCTGATTTCAATTTTTTAATGTAAATTAAGATATTTAAATGTACACTGTACAACCCAATGTACAAAATACAGTGTGTTTGTAAATGAGTGTAGATTGTATTTTAGGCAACCAAACATACACGTTGGTAACACAACAAAAATATCACTAAGGATTCATTGGTGTAACATAATGTTGTTTGTTTCTGAAAATTAACATTTCTTATTTTAACATAAGTAACTAATTGAATGAAGAAGCAACGGACATTACTTTGTATCCAAGAAGGGAACGGGTCAACGGGGTTTTTTTCGTCCAGTGTGGGTCAGTTAAGTTGTTATGATATACCTGATGAAATATCCACGAAACAACGACAATTAAATAGATACAAAAGAGAAAATTATCAGTACATAACAACTTAACTGACCCACACTGGACGAAAAAACCCTGTTGACCCGTTCCCCTTCATAAATAACTAACTTGAAATAACTTACCTAGATTAACTTTACAATGATTGCACGCTACTGGCGAAAATGACATTAAACTTTGACAAATTGCGGTGAAATACACTAAGCACCGACATGGAAAAACTTAACGGCAATTAAAATCCTAAATTTCATTTAAATTTTGCCGCCTTTTCTACAATCATTTACAAACACACTTTACCTCAATTTGGAATTTAAACGTAAAATTGTCTAAGATTATTTTTAATTTTCAGAACCAAAGTGCTCCGACTGGCTGAAGGATGTTGATGCACGTATCAACTATGGAATCCTCCATGGTAAAGCAATAGGATTCATCAACTCTGGAGACCCGTTGGTCGTCGTCACTGGTTGGAAGCAGGGCTCTGGATTCACAAACACCTTACGCATCGTGTACGTATCTGATATTGTTGAATCCATTGTTTACTAACCATCTAACTGCATGCCTAACGGACTGGATTGTGTTGCTTCATCTGCTGCTGGACTAATTCATGTGTTCAATCGTTCGATCACGAGTTATTAACAATTAAGTGTATTAATAACATTTAGAGAATCATTAAAGTCTGTTATGTCGTTGGTGAATATTGTGCGGCGAGCCATACTTGATGCATTCGGGGAATTGGGGTTATGCGATGGGATAATGGGCATTTGAATGGAACAGAAGCTTTTGATCATGCGTGACAATTTGTGCACTCACACCACTTGCCTTAATTTGTCGCGGTAAATGCTGCTTTTATTAACTGTGAGATGACGAATGGCGGAAGCGCTTTTTAAATGTTAAACTGTAACTTGTATCAAGTTCGGTTGCGTATCTAATAGCTTACTAGATTTTCTCGGTTTGGTGGAAACATTAATTCATTGTAGCTGTTTTCTTTGATGTTTTGCATGCTGATGTTGGTGTTGTCTTTTAGGTAAGTATTTCTGCTATTCCAATGCAGTTTTATCGTCAATTATACTGATTTTGTGTTTAATATTTGCAGCAACGTCGAGTGACGCCCCCACATTCATCAAAAATACACATAGTATTGGAAATTCGACCCGAATTTCAATCGTAACCTTCTAAGCATTATATGGTTTCTATGATTAATTTAGTACTAATACTTTGAAGCATAAATTTTTCTACAGGTATAGAGTATTTATGTAATAAATTATTTTTACTGATTTTTTATTGAGTTCGTGACTTTTAACCTACAGAATCCTTTTTCATTCCAATAATAATTTTGGTCCTTAAGGTTCAGCATTTTTACATCATACAGGGATCTTAATGGTAGTTGTTGCATCATGGGTTTCACCGTCGTGGACTACTCTGACGATTTGATTGCAGGGCATACTGGATGAGTGCCGATTCTACTCTTTCGTCCTCTGTTTTGTCCATTTGAAGATATCTAGGACTCTGTATTAGGCTCTTACATTCTCATTTCTAATTCTTTGCCGTTATGGTGAGTCGTTTCTTTGGTTCCAAGTTTGTTTTTTTTGTTTTAGCTGTTTAAGGTGTTGCTTTGACGGTTTTAGCCATGACTCATACTTTACTCTTATTACTTTCGAACAATAATGACTGGGGTCAATTAAAATTTCCTACAAAACATTTGTAAATTCATTGGTCCCATTTAAAAATCATCCAAATAAGCATTGAAGTTACAAAAAATTTGCAGAAGTGGATGAAATGAGCTTGAAATGAATTGTTTTCGGACATACTTTTTGCAAAAATGAAATTTTTGTAAAGTTTTGTTAGAAGTTCCTTAATAAAACAACCCAATTAAAACAATTAATACAAATATAATTCTTACATCTAATTCATAAGACAGTCTCTTAACAATTATAATATTGTCAATAATCCTTAAATTAACGAATAAAGTGTAAAATTATTCGGCTCAGCCTCTAATTACAAAACTGTACAAAAACAAGCCCCCTCATGATCGTCTTCACTTGTAAGCTTTCTTCGCCCTCCAGTCTAGGTACTCGTCGAAATCCTCCTCCCCGCTCGATTCGGCTTCATCCTCGGCCTCCATCTTCGCCTCCACCACATTCGATATGATCTCGACCTTCTTCTTCTCCAAGCTGACCACCCGCGACCAGTTCTTCATCTGCTCGTCGATCTCATCGATTTGGCGCTCGTTTGTGGCTTCCTCTTGGTCCTCCGCTATGATGACTGCGCTCTCGTGGTCTGCATCTTTAATTGCCTTCTGGAACTTCTCCCACTCCTCTTCGATCGGGTCTTTGTACTCAACGTTGCGAGCCTGTAAACAAAAAAGAAAACGACATGAAATGCGACGGGACACAAAACTTTGTCATCATAATTGAATACCTTTCAAATTACCATATTTCATCCTTCTAAGGCACACCTTAATTTCAATACTACCAATAGAAACAAGCTTAGATTGTAAGTTAAGTGTAGGTTCGAAAAAGCCGACAGAATAAGTAGTAACAAAAATGATGTAACTATTATTGCAAAGAGAATAATAACTCCAGTATTTGGATTGTTATTTAAATTTGAATGATTTTGAATCAGTTATTTTGGCAAATTGGGGTATTAAATTTAGAGTTTAATGATGTATATATGCAAATAATAATTGTTTTAGGCGATTGTAAATTTGTTTCCACAGAGTGGGAAATTTCGGTTCTAATTTCTTTACCTTTGCATCGAGTTTGGGGTCATCGAAGAATCCCTCGGGCAGAGCCTCCGGGGGCTCCTCGACCTCCATCTTTTCGGCCTCGGCCTTCTTATCCTTCGAGTCGAAGAAGTCTGCAGGCGGACCCTTGCTCTCCGCGATTTCGGACTCCGCGGGCTCTTCCGGTGAGGCCTTGCAGTTCTTCAGGATCCCCTTAAATTTTTTGGCCGGTATCTCAGTTGGCGGGGGCATCAGCCTTTTCGAGCCCGTCGTGAAGTTGTTCGTCTTCTCCTTGAGCTTCTTGGCCTCTGCCACGTTCGTCTTGTGCTGCTTGGAGTTGATGTGGACCGGCCAGACGTTCTCCGAGCGGACCACT
This sequence comes from Othius punctulatus, assembly GCA_951805005.1. Taxonomy (NCBI): domain Eukaryota; kingdom Metazoa; phylum Arthropoda; class Insecta; order Coleoptera; family Staphylinidae; genus Othius; species Othius punctulatus. The sequence continues at coordinate 22,978,991 of OX638143.1, forward strand.
GACTGGCAGAGGATGCACGTGAGCTGGCCAGATTCATTGTACTTGTGAAGAGTTAAGGAGAATTATTTACATCATAATTTAAAGGATCGTTGATATTGTATATTAAAATTTGTGGTATTTTAAGGATATTATTCCTAACTTGGTATTGAATTGGTAATTTAATTTGATAATTGTTAATTGAATTGTATTGAGCTTCATGTATGAAATTACAGCTTATTACTGTAGAAACATGATCGCAATAATGGTGTTAATGATTTCCCAACGAGGGCTCGGTGCAAAAGTACCTGTACTGGGGCAGAAACCCAAGATTTCTTGCATGCAAGGCAATCTTGGATTAAGTTGATCTGACCCTAAAGTTAGTGTAGTTTGGCTAAACAGCAAAATACAAAAAGTAGATACAAGCGAAGCATTGGCTAGCTTATGAATTATTGTTCCTGTAACAATCGGTCGTTAGAATGTAGAGATTGTATATGTTAGGACCAGGCACTATACATATACTTATACAGTGTATACATTGGTAAACAGCTTAACAGAATGTGAAAAAGGATATTTTGCTAGAGGCGACTCGATTATCTTCTGTGGCTTTTGCTTCTCCTTGTGTTCGTTCATGAACTTTCGAAGCTCTGCTTGGGATAACTTCTTCTTAGAGTTTTTGAATGTAGCAGACATGATAACAATTCTTTTTTATAAACAATTTAGTCGATATTCTCGGTTTGTTTTGATTCTACACATGTAACCTTAAAAATAGGGGGCACATGTATCCACAATGTTGTCGATAGATGGAGTCTAACGTTTAATGATCTTGAATAGCAATTAATCTCATTCAAGCATTAGTTTGATGTAAAATCATTACAAGGATAATCCAACTGTAACAATGACTGTGTTTATTATCACAATTGAATGCTGTTTATTGTGAAAACTATCATTTTTGCATGAAGAGTGTGTCTAATAATTGTTAGATTAGAGAATGTTTCGATTTAATAACAATCTAAAATATAGATTGGATTCCATATTATTTGCTGATCATTTTATTCCTTTGATTTCTTATATAAAAAGAATGATCTTAATGATGAGTATTTAAAGATAGCTAGTTAAGTACACACGTGTATATTGGGTTGTCTAATTGTATCCCACATATTTAGATTTTTGTAATCAATCGCTTTTCAAAGTATATACACTATACAGTACATACGTGTAACAGATATTCAAATTTGGTGTTAATTATGTGCTGTATTTGATATTTTATTAATATTAGAAACTCAATTTTTAAATTAATGAGCATTCGTTTTCTGTCGGCAATCGTCGGGATGTGTCGGATAGCTTCTAAACATTACAAACGTAACCCTCACACCTATCAAGAATTTCGGAAATAATCAAGGAAATAATGCAGTCCGAGCCCTAAGTGGGTGCACAAACGTGAGTACGTACTTTAAGCTCTCTTTTGAGATATAACACTAGTCGGCACCAGTTTGCTGAACGTTGCAAAATGTGAACAAATAGTGGCGTCGGTAGAGCCTGTGCTTATATGGACATTTTACATGGCATCGCCATTTTATTTTTATGTGCATGTCCGCCTGGCACATTTTGAAATATTATTACATATCGCCATAACCTTATGGCCTAAAACGTATATCAGATTGAAGCCCTATTCGTGGGGTTTAATTTGGTATGTGCCTCGCCTTGTAAGCGCTTGCAGAAACACGCGAAATTCTGCGAGAAAAGTTGGCGTCGGTTTTCAGAGACGCAACTGGCGACCCCCTCAATGGGACAAAATAAATGTTCAATACAATTTTTTACACGTCTTAATATCCCAAAGGCTTAAATATGTATCGGTTTTAGGCTAAATTTGTGGGGTTTCATTAGCTATATGTCTCGCCTAGAAAGCGTTTGTAGAAATATTCAAAAACTTGTGAAGAAAATTGACGTCGGTTTTCGAATACATCGAAGAATATACCTATATAATGTGACACCATTTAAGCACGAAATAAATTTGCAATGCATTTTTGAGTTTTCGTTATAGTTACGATAATAATAAAAATAAATTATTGGTGCTAATAGGCTTAAGACATCTGTAACTTTCAAAATTCAAAATTCAAATTGTTTTAGACTGGTCATACATATTTCGAATTGAATACTTCACAGTATACAGTCAATACTGTACATACAGTACAATATACAGTGTTCAGTACATAACATTTTCTATTGCTTAAATACTTATTGGTATGCTTGATATAAATAATCATGTGAAAAATTGTTAGAAAAACAAAATGCGAGGCTTAGAACCTACTTTTAATTAATTAATAAACCTACTGCTAATTAATGGTTAATCGGTCAATGTGGTATTCAAGCCTAACCTAACCTAACCTAACCTACTTCTAATTAATTAGTAAACCTACTGCTACTTAATGATTGTGTGGGTTAATGGGTTAGGGGTTAATGGGTAATGGTTTATTGTGGTGTTCAAATTTTTTACGGTAAATATTGATGTAGTGCAATAATAGTTAAAACTTCATCCATTTTTTTAAATTTTCTGTGCATATATTTATTGACTACTTATTTGTTATGGAGAGATCTGTGTATTGTTTTACATATATTGATCTACAATTTGTTTAATAAATTTGCACAAGTTTCGGTAACATTTTCGAAAGTTCAATTTGCAGTGTCATTTGGCTTATGCTTATGCTTATATTAACAAGAAAGATTTTCAAAAAAATTGGACAGTCGAACATTGTACAGAAATACGTTTTTGCAAGTAATATTAATGTTATAAAATATTCGAAACAAATAATACTGTGATTTTTATATTGAGCTGTCATCAATTAATTATGTAGCATAGGAATAATTGTTATCTATATTTTCGTTTAAGATAATAGCTAAAGAATAGAGATACATAATATCATAAACTAAGTTTAATGTTTTATCCATAAATTACCAGTTATGTATTTAAGGTATTATTATTAGGTACTTACTGCTATAATTATTTTTATTTTATTTTATTATTTATTTATTTTATTTTGCCTGACTAGTTTCTGTTTCTAAAAAAACATCATCAGATGCATATGTATTTTAATATAAATATATCATGATTTTATTTTTATGATCAATATTTGTAATCAATTTAAATTTTGAATTTTAAAGTTACAGATGTCTGTTTGAAGGTTTTGAAAAACTTTAAACAGACATCTGTAACTTTCAAAATTCAAAGTTCAAATTGATTACAAATATTGATAATAAAAATAAGATCAGGATATATTCATATTAAAATACATATATCATGCCTCTGATGATGGTGTTTTAGAAACCGATACTAGGTCAGGCAAAATAAAATAAATAAATGATAAAATAAAATTAAAATAATTTTACCAGTAAATACCTAGTAATAATACCAGTAATTTACCATTAAATTACCATTTATTTACCAGTAAATAAATAATAATAATACGTTAAATATCATAAATACTTGTATCATACAGAGAGATAACGAGAGAGAGAGAGAGAGAGATAACGATCCTTATTAGGCTACTGGCCCTCGTCATACATCATACATTTCATGAAATTATGACATTAAATTATTTGACTGGCATTCGGGCCTTATTTGCTACTGCTAATATTTAAGTAAGTAAATTAATCATCTCTACTGAAAGTATAATACATCATATAATAGATGAATTTTACAACGAAATTTTAATTACTGCAAGAAACTTACTAACCTTACCATTGATTTGCCAACATTCCAAAGGATGTTTTTCACTTCATCCTAAATCATGATATTTAGCATAATTTTTTCCAAGTATCAAGAAACTTTCTGAATTCGTCTTATATCTTGACCAATTTTTATTAAATTGTAATTAAAAAAAACTGTCATTTCACATTTTCTATTTTTAGAGGAATTTCCATTGAATTTTAATGAATTCTGAATAAATCATTTTACTTAGCATGAATCATTCTAGTTTAATAAGGCTACTTATTGTAGCCCTGAATTCGTCACTTTCTGAATTCACTTTCTGAATTCGTCTTGAATCTGCACCAATTATCTATATAAATTTGGTATGGTAATAGCGATGAAGTACACAGTAGTATACCAATTATACCAATACCAATTTACCAGTTATCTATAAAGTTCTAATTTCTGGGAGAAACTTCCTTAATTCAACAATGTATTACTTATTCCTTTTTAATGCCCTTCGATTGATCCTAAATCATGATGTTTAGCAGGTATATTTCCAATTTTATCTAGAAATTTTCTGAATCGTCTTGAATATTCACCATTTGTATACGAAATTCTAATTTCTTGAACAAACTTATAAATTTAACATTTTTTTTTGAGGATTATTTTTCGATGTATATCACTTATGACTATTCCATATATCATGATATTTATCTTGAATGACAATCGTCTATACAAAAATATTTGATATTATTGGTATTATGAGTTGATATTATTATTATTGATTATTATACATGATAAAAGATATATTTCTTTAATGTATTGGTTTTATATTCGTTATGAACTTGCTTAATTTTTAATAAATTTCTTTTTTTTTATCTATATTTACACGACCGGTTTCGAACCCAACATGAGATCATCATCAGGTGAAAAACTATAAAATAATTAAAACATTGTTGTAATGCTCTCTTCTAATGTTCTAATGTACAAGAGAACATTAGAACATTAGAAGAGAGCATTACAACAATGTTTAGATTATTTTATAGGTTTTCACCTGATGATGATCCCATGTTGGGTTCGATACAGGTCATGCAAGTATAGATCAAAATAAAGAATGTTATTCAAAATTAATTTAATTAATTAAAAAAAAAAAAAGTAAGTACATAACAAAAATACAACCAATACAAGATTTATTATTGTTACACACTTAATAGTATTTTGTACAACTGGTTTGGTGTAATTATTGGTAATAATTTTAAAGTAACAACATGATGGTGTATTCAAAATAGTTGTTAGTAAATTGAATTACAATTTTCTATTTTTTTCTTTCCAGAGTAACGAGCCCTAACTCAACACACTCACTTATACAAATCACACGCCAGAAGGACCAGTTCGTCTATAGTTAGTTAGGGATAATATACAAGTACAGTCTCTATTACCATCAATCAGAAATTGGCAAGTGAGTCATGACATATGATATTACTCTATTTGCTTCACCTTCGGGTCAATTAGTCACCTGGATTTGGTGGAAGTTACTCATATATATTTTGTACTCTCACTAATTTTGTGTTTTATCTTTCAGAAAGAAAAATAACGTCGCGATTATACTTTGGGATTACCTTTCCAAGTATAAAATCGTATGAGTGCGCGTAGTTTCTCAATGTTCAGTTTGTGATAAATAATAGTGAAAGTCCGAGTGTGTGTCCAGATTACCTTCTGGCATGTGCGCTTTTAATTACCGCCTGAACTAATTAGTGGATGTAGATGGCTATCTTCGGAGGATCGATCTGTTCATGCAGGTTTTCTCGTCCATACGTAGCTGCTCCGAAAAGGTACATCAGGTTTCAGGATCTTCGCCAAATCAACTTTAAAGCAAGATTAAAATATAAGGTGAGTTAGTTTTATGAGCTCCAAGATGCCTAAATGTGAGTACTATTTTTGATTTTTGATCACTTCATCAGAACCAGGAGATTCTTTCGACTCATTGCGCCCAATATATCCGTCTTTCTTTACTTTCAAATAGTATTCTGGAATCTAGAGCATGTGATTCACTATTAACTCAACTTATTAGAAATAACTTTTCTGTCACATCAAATGTGAAGCGTTACAATACGCCAAATCACATTCCCTTTTTGCCAAATCACTTGCACTTTGTACCAAATGATTTTCCCATATTTATATGTCATAAGACATATAAAATATAAGAAAAGCCTTTGATATAAAGTGAAAGTTTGCAAAAAGGGATATATTTTGACATATGATGTCTTGACACTTGACAAACTGGAAAGTAATTTGTCAAATCATGAAACATAATTGACAAAAGGGGAAAAGTAAAACGACAAAACTGTATATTCGCCATATCACTTTCACTTTGTACCAAATGATTTTCCCATATTTGTATGACATATCACATATAAATAAGAGAAAAGCATTTGATACAATGTGAAAGTTGACAAAAAGTGATATATTTTGACATATGACGTCTTGACACTTGACAAACTGGAAAGTAATTTGACTAATTGTGAAACACAATTGTCAAAAGGGGGAAAGTAAAACGAAAAAAACAGCATCTTCGTCAAATCACTTTCACTTTGTATCAAATAATTTTCGCATGTGACATATGACATATCAATATGAGAAAAGCACTTGATATAAAGTGAAAGTCACTTGATAAAAAAGAAAAATAATTTGACAAACAAACTCTTAACATTTGATAAATTGGAAAATAATATGACAAATTGTGAAACACAATTGACAAAAGGAGAAAAACTGTACATTCGCACAATATCTGAAGTTTCATTTTTACTGTTTTGGAATCACAGCGCCTCTACAATCTACATGAGTGCCTCTAAGGTATAAGAAATTGAGAACTGAAAACGAATATACTGTATATTCGTCAAATCACTTTCACTTTGTACTAAATAATTTTCCCATATTTGTAAGACATATCACATATAAATATGAGAAAAGCATTTGATATAAAGTGAAAGTCACGTCATATAAAAGGAATATAATTTGACATGCAAACTCTTGACATTTGATAAACTGGAAAATAATTTGACAAATTGTGAAACACAATTGACAAAAGGGGAAAAACTGTACATTCCCACCATATCTGAACTTTTTTTTAACGTTTTGTAACCACAGCGCTTCTACAATCTACATGAGTGCCTCTAAGGTATAAAAAATTGAAAACTGAAAACGAAAAAAGTGTATATTCGTGAAATCACTTTCACTTTGTACTAAATAATTTTCCCATATTTGTATGACATAGAACATATAAATATGAGAAAAGCATTTGATATAAAGTGAAAGGCACTTGACATAAAAGAAATATAATATGACATACAAACTCTTGACATTTGATAAACTGGAAAATAATTTGACAAATTGTAAAACACAATTGCCAAAAGGGAGAAAAACTGTACATTCGCACAAAATCTGATTTTTTTTACTGTTTTGTAATCACAGGGCCTCTACAGTCTACATGAGTGTCTCTAAGGTATAAGAAATTGAAAACTGAAAACGAAAAAAAGTGTATACTCATCAAATCACTTTCACGTTATACTAAAAAAAATTCTCATATTTGTATGACATATCACATATAAATATGAGAAAAGCATTTGATATAAAGTGAAAGTCACTTGACATAAAATGAATATAATTTGACATACAAACTCTTGACATTTGATAAACTGGAAAATAATTTGAGAAATTGTGAAACACAATTGACAAAAGGGAAAAAAACTGTATATTCGCACAAAATCTGCTTTTTTTTCTGGTTTGGAATCACAGGGCCTCTACTGTCTACATGAGTGCCTCTTAGGTATAAGACATTGATAACTGAAAACAAGTTATATTCGTTAAATCACTTTCACTTTGTACTACATAATATTCCCATATTTGTATGACATACCTGTATCACTTATAAATATGAGAAAAACATTTGATATAAAGTGAAAGTCACTTGATATAAAAGGAACATAAATTGACATACAAACTCTTGACATTTGATAAACTGGAAAATAATTTGACAAATTGTGAAACACAATTGACAAAGGGAAAAAAAACTGTACATTCGTACAAAATATGATTTTTTTCTTCCTTTTTTGGAATCACAGGACCTCTACAATCTACAAGAGTGCCTCTAAGGTATAAGAAATTGAGAACTGAAAACGAAAATACTGTATATTCGTCAAATCACTTTCACTTTGTACTAAATAATTTTCCCATATTTGTATGACATAGAACATATAAATATGAGAAAAGCATTTGATATAAAGTGAAAGGCACTTGACATAAAAGAAATATAATATGACATACAAACTCTTGACATTTGATAAACTGGAAAATAATTTGACAAATTGTAAAACACAATTGCCAAAAGGGAGAAAAACTGTACATTCGCACAAAATCTGATTTTTTTTACTGTTTTGTAATCACAGGGCCTCTACAGTCTACATGAGTGTCTCTAAGGTATAAGAAATTGAAAACTGAAAACGAAAAAAAGTGTATACTCATCAAATCACTTTCACGTTATACTAAAAAAAATTCTCATATTTGTATGACATATCACATATAAATATGAGAAAAGCATTTGATATAAAGTGAAAGTCACTTGACATAAAATGAATATAATTTGACATACAAACTCTTGACATTTGATAAACTGGAAAATAATTTGAGAAATTGTGAAACACAATTGACAAAAGGGAAAAAAACTGTATATTCGCACAAAATCTGCTTTTTTTTCTGGTTTGGAATCACAGGGCCTCTACTGTCTACATGAGTGCCTCTTAGGTATAAGACATTGATAACTGAAAACGAAAAAAAAATTGCATATTCGTCAAATCACTTTCTCTTTGTACTAAATAATTTTCTCATATTTGTATGACATATCTCATATAAATATGAGAAAAGCATTTGATATAAAGTGAAAGTCACTTGACATTAATGGAATATAATTTGACATACAAACTCTTGGTATTTGATAAACTGGAAAATAATTTGACAAATTGTGAAACACAATTGACAAAGGGGAAAAAACTGTACATTCGCACAAAATCTGATTTTTTTCTTCCTTTTTTGGAATCACAGGACCTCTACAATCTACAAGAGTGCCTCTAAGGTATAAGAAATTGAAAACTGAAAACGAAAAAACTCTATATTCGTTAAATCACTTTCACTGTGTACTAAATAATTTTCCCATATTTGTGTGACATATCACATATAAGTATGAGAAAAGCATTTGATATAAAGTGGAAGTCACTTGATATAAAAGGAATATAATTTGACATACAAACTCTTGACATTTGATAAACTGGAAAATAATTTGACAAAATGTGAAACACAATTGACACAAGGGAAAGAAACTGTACATTCACACAAAATCTGATTTTCTTTTACTGTTTTGGAATCACAGCGCCTCTACAGTCTACATGAGTGCCTCTAAGGTATGACAAATTGAAAACTGAAAACGAAAAAACTGTATATTCGTCAAATCACTTTCACTTTGTACTAAATAATTTTCCTATATTTCTATGAAATATCACATATAAATATGAGAAAAGCATTTGATATAAAGTGAAAGTCACTTGACATAAAAGGAATATAATTTGACATACAAACTCTTGACATTTGATAAACTAGAAAATAATTTGGCAAATTGTGAAACACAAATGACAAAAGGGAAAACTGTACTTTCGCACAAAATCTTATTTTTTTTTACTGTTTTGAAATCACAGGACTTCTACAGTCTACATGAGTATCCCTAAGGTATAAGAAATTGAAAACTGAAAACGAAAAAAAATTGTATATTTGTCAAATCACTTTCATTTTGTACTAAATAATTTTCTTATATTTGTATGACATATCTCATATAATTATGAGAAAAGCATTTGATATAAAGTGAAAGTCACTTGACAAAAAAGGAAAATAATTTGACAAACAAATTCTTGACATTTGATAAACTGAAAATAATATGACAAATTGTGAAACACAATTGACAAAAGGGAAAAAAAACCTGTACATTCGCACAACATCTGAATTTTTATTAAAAATTTGAATTGGCCAAGCAATTCAGTCACACCCTTTATAATATGAAAATTATAATAATGTTATATTTGCCAAAATGTTTGATAAGTAGGTTATTCTGCCGCTATTAACAATACCTATGACTTTATCTGCAACTTAATTTCCTTTTGCAGCCAAATTTATTACATCATCATAGTTTGGCGTATGCTTGCCTTACATTAACTCGATATCTCACTCCTTCAAAGCAATTCTCGCAGATTTATTCGCAAATTTTCATCGAAGTCTCCGCTTCCCGCTAATGCGCCTATCGCTCTCCTTTACATCTTCCTCCTTTGATGGATCGTTGCTCTCGCGAGCGCGTTATAGCATATGCATGCACGAAATCCGCCGCTTTTGTCTGCAGTACTCTCGGATTAAGATGTAATCCTGCTGTCGGGACCTATTCATCTTATAAAGCGTGCGCGTCGTTATGGAAACTCGATTCAGATCATCCTCAGAGGACTATTTTTTTCAGGCAGCTGATGCACATTCAGACGGAATTCGATTCCAAGAATTGCACCATTTGCATGCAGCATTAAAAGTAAAATAGATTGCTCTTTTAGGACGAATAGACACATGTTGTTCCGTAATGCTATACGTGGCGTTATGGAAAAATCTGGATTCTTAATTTTATTCATTTAGACATGGCCTATCAGCAATCAGTAAGACAACTCTTACCAGTCTAGAAGTTTACTACATTATTGACTACATTATTGACTACATTATAATTGTAGTTATAATTAAAAAAAAGTTCTCAATTAAATTATAATTGTTCTGATAGTAATACTAATAATATAATATATATATATATATATATATATATATATATATATATATATATATATATATATATATATATAATAGTAATAATAATAATGATAATGTGAAATGTTTAAAACAACTTCTTTCATGAACTACAGATTGAAAATGAATCTATAATATCATCAAAGTTTAATCTTTTGGTAAGCTCCGATTCGATGGTCAGAATTCAATGGTCATAATCCTTCAGGCGTTCGTCGATCATTGTATATTTTTTTATTTTTTCAGCACGGAAAATGACCTTCTACAGAACAGTTGGATGCAGACATCGTAAAAAAAGTCTCAATGCTATGTCAACATAACGGTAGTTTGTTATCATGTAGCACTTCGCGAATATTTAAGTACCTCTTGTTTTTACACATGTTTTGTTCCATTCCTTTCCTGTTTTCCTCCTCCGTTTTCTTGGTTTCTTGGCCATCAAACACCTATTGTTACTGACAATTGAACCAGCAAGGAGGTGGTAAATTTTTAATTTACCTAAATATTTGTTATTATTATCCGTATTCAGTATTATGTATAGAAGGATGTAGAAGCTTCCAAAGTACATAAATGGTTTCGGGACTATTTTTGGCTAGAATACAGCGTCTGGAAAAATTCAGTATTCTGCTTCCTGTACATGCTATTTAAAAAATAATCTAGAGAACTGGGTTTTATCTCATTCTGCTTTAAAAATTTGAAAGAGAGCTTGAGAAAATATCAAGTACATCGAGATTTTGAGTATCATAGAGTCGCCATGCAAAAATGGCCTCTTTTTAATAGCTCCCTCAAATATTAACACTGTAGAAGTTATTTTATTACAAAACAAACACCAAATTTGTTTTGTTTAGAGGAAGTTTGTAAAGTTTTGAAAAAAATAACCTTTATACAAAGTTATAATCTTCCCAAGAATTATGTTTAGATGATGTGTATCTAAATGGAATTGTAGACAGTACCGCTAATTGCTTATTGAATATCTTTGTAAAATAAACTATTGATGCATATTATTTTGCTGTTAGGACCGATGATAGTAGAACAGAAGATAAATTAAGAATGATGGTAAATAATATTAATGCCATTAAGGCAGTTAAATTAACATATCCGACAATTTTAGAATATTTTAAAGAATATCTGATGCAACAGCAAAATGGCTAGTCGCGTTGCTCATTAAAAAATGTACCATTTTGTGTTTGTTCTTATATTTGAACAAATTCTTGAAGTCGCTTCAGGAGTTCATCAATTGATTCAATGAAAAGTTTGATTCATCTGAAGCTTCTCTAGGTATTAAAACTGTAATTGTAACCTTTGAAACTCTGGAGGAAATGAACAACACTTTGATGTAATTATTTTAAAATAAATAAATTTTATAGTTTAAGTAATAATTGTACGTCCTAAATCTTATTACTTAAATTATAGAATTAATGAACCTTAATATGAGAAATATCCCAGAAATAAACTTTAGTTCGAACTGCAGTTAAATGAAAGAGACAAAACAGCGCCAAGAAAGCAAAAACGCCCAAAAACATTACACTCATTCTTGTAGTATGATGATACTTGATTAATTGACAAAGTTAATTTTCGAAGTAATATTTACGACTAAATACCCAATAAAATGTTCATAGAATTTATAGTGAAATTTTCCGAAAAAATAAAATATTCTAAGCGTACTTACTGACAAAGTTAATTTTCGAAGTAATATTTACGACTATATACTAGATAAAATGCTCATAGAATTTATAGTGAAATTTTCCGAAAACATGAAATATTCTAAGCGTACTTAGTGAAGCTTTGCACACAATGTCAAAGTGCTTTTTGGACGTTGAACTTTTAAAGAATTTTTTCTTCAAACGTCATAAAAGTGACACCTTTAGTGACTCGATTCACAATCTTAAAGTTTTACTTCGTCTCCTAGTCAGTAAAAGTTTCACTTTTACTGACTATGAAGTAAAAGTAAATTTGACAACATGATTGGATAATTTGTAATAAGAACGCCCTACGAGGGCGGGTTTAATATTGCACATACATATGGTGCGCATACATGATGAACAAAACAAAAAATTCAAACAAAACACAAATTTATTTATTGTTAAAATGTAAATTAAAGGTACAATTTGATATTTTAGCCCCTTGAAAACTGATTGCGCTGGCAGCAACAGCAGCACTTACAGCACCGCTGTCGCCAACCATTTTGCTGCTACCACAGATATTTTCTACTTTTGATGTCTTACTATCTGGTATTTTTACGTGTAGCAAAGATCCCAAGTCTTGAATATCTGTCGTGTTCATTTTTACGAGTTCATCGCAACGGCATGCCCCTGATATGCCAAATATCAAAATAATCTGAAAATACGATTTAGGGTTTAATTTTGTATTTGTTTATTATTCTAAGAACTCACCTTTGTCGCCAAGTATTTCTCGTTAGGAGCATCGGATAAGAACTTGTCGAACTGTTCCTTTGTCAGCACTCTTGCCTTTTTGGGTGTATAACCCTCATTTTGTTTTTTTAAATATGCACGTAGTTTTAAATATTTGGTAATATCTACACCATTTCTAATATTTAATAACGATTTTACCATGGAATACTGAGACCACATAGTGGAACTTTTTACTTTCTTCTTAGCCATTTCCGAAAAATATGCGAGTAAAACATTTTCACTATAATTGCTTACATTTTTCTCGGCGCACCACTTAATAAATTTTTTGTAGGCCACTTCATAGATGGTACTGGACTTAGTGGGCAATAATTTCTCTGTTGCAGCCCTTGCCGATTCTAAAATATCTGGCGGTGTACATTGAAACATGTCTTCGTCCATTTTATACACTTTAATGTCAAATAATGAATTAAACAAAACCATAGCAACGCTCTGCATAGCATGCTTCTTTGGGAATTAAAACTATACGTATTCGGACAATTAAAAATATTAATTCCATTATCTTTTTAACTATTTTCGACGTTTGAAGAAAAAATTACATGTTTTATTCGGAGTAGAAGTAACTTTTTGTGGCTCGTCTGTAGTTGCCTGCCTCGCTCCGCTCGGCAGCCAATACCTACAGACTCGCCACAAAAAGTGTCACTTCTACTCCTAATAAAACAATATACTATTAGTACTCTTGTGTGATTCTGAAATTTTCTCTACCAAACATTCTACATCTGCTCTGGTTTCATCTGACCGGATTTTTCGTTTATTTTTTTGTTCGTTTCATCTTCATACTAAGTTAATTTCACTTTCATTGGTGCTCAATTTTCATAAATGTTAAAAAAAATCTGAAAAATATCAAATATTCTAAGCGTACTTACTCAAGCTTTGCACACAATTTTAAAGTGCTTCTTGGACGTTGAACTTTTAAAGAATTTTAGTACCCTTGATTGATTCTGAAATTTTCTCTACCGAAAATTCTACATCTGCTCTGGTTTTATCTGACTGGATTTTTTGTTTTTTTTTCTGTTCGTTTCATCTTCATACTAAGATACTTTCGCTTTCATTAGTGCTCAATTTTCATAAATGTTAAATTTTGTTCTTACACATTGTATACTGATACGGTTGATAGAGCGATCTCAGACTATTTTAGCTTATTCCTTATACGTTAAATCGAGATAACATATCTCAGCATAAAATTGATTAAACAGTAGTTTCTAATCTTTGAAGTTGAAGGAGGTAGTTAGATGCTTCACTTCTTGTATTTGCCTTTTTTCGTTCGTCATTTATTTATTTATTTGTATATTTATTTTTTATTCTGAGTTGTGCCGTTGGTATTTTCCCCAAAATTTTCCGCCCCTTGATTTTGCGCCCTGGGCCATAGCCCTCATAGCCCCCCTAAAATTAACAAAAAAGTCGTTTCTAATCTTTGAGGTTGAAGGTAGTAGCTGGATGCTTCACTTCTTGTATTTGCCTTTTTTCGTTCGTCATTTATTTATTTATTTGTATATTTATGAATTGTATATTTATGAATTTTGAGTGTTATTCTGAAAAGACTAAAAATCTTTTCTTAAATAACTATGGAAAATTATACCAACAGTGCATATACGTATATGCTTTTGATATTGGGCGATTACCAAGAAAATTCAACACCCGCAAGAAGACTGTACAGGGTGGACAAATTTCGATGTTTTAATAGGAAAACCAGATAACTATGTATAACAGGTGTGATAAAATGGACCCCCCACCTCGACCTATTTTTTCGAGAAAACCTTAATGGCGAAAACCAAAATTGGCTATTGTCTTTTGTTTTGGAGTTGTTCGCAAATATTCGATTTTTTTACTTTTCGTTTTATGGCTGTAGGTCGCTTCTTTATGAGAATAGAAAAAAATAATTTCTACGTTCTTGAAGCACTTTTTTGATAAGAATGCAGCGGCATAGTTAATTTTTCAAAAAATAGTTCGAAATTCGAGTTATGACATAAAGTTGTGGTTTTTATATGGAACTTATAGTTGGCTGTGACTTTTGGCTAAAAAGTTTGGCTAAAAAGAGAGATTTTTTTTTATTGAGAGTTGTGCATTTGGTATGTTTAAAAAAATCCAACCCTGGATTTTGCCGCCCTGGGCCATAGCCCTCATATACTCCACACCCCATAAAATTGACAAAAAAGTCGTTTCTAATCTTTGAACTTGGAGGTGGTATTTACACTTCTTGTATTTGCCTTTTTTCGTTCGTCATTTATTTATTTGTATATTTATTTTGTATTGTGAGTTGTGCCTTTGGTATTTTTCTAAAAAAAATCCGCCCCTTCCGCTCATAGCCTCCCACCCCCCTAAATCGCCATTGATTCTACCTAGAAAATGGTAGGACAATTATGAATGTATAGCGGCGTATGAATTATAGCGGTGCAATTATGCAATTATGCACTGACATACCGTCAAATAATTCTAACCTATTTCTAAAAAAAAAAACAGTTGTACAAAAAGTGTTTTCAAAGGCGAAAAAAAGTGTGATTTTTTTGATTTCCCGGTTTTGTGCGACAATTCTTCTCGCACAATGATATATGGATGATGTAAATGTAGGCCTTGAGTCAGAAGATGCTGAAAATATGATGAAAGAATGGTGGAGAATTAATTTGATAGCGTTTTATTAAAAGTCATTGGCAAGTACAATTTAGATGTGAAAATACAGTTACAGTACAAGAGTATAAAGAGTAAAGCTAAATTCATAGAATATCATTAATTTATACGATAAAAATGCTCGTTAATAATTATAATTTTAATTATAATATATATTCCTCATATATATATACTTATCTAGTTGTATGTGTATATATATTTGTATGTACTTATAATTTCACCAAGCAAGCGTATCGCTACGGTCTCGTCTTGAGCCCGCCGACAGATGGCGCGGCGACTCGCCCCGATACGTCACCTAGATTACAATAGAGAAACTACAGTGTCGCAATCGTAATTAGACAACACACTAAACAGAGGTATTTACGTGAGCACACCGTTGTGTATGTATGTTTGCGAGTCGGTCTGTTATGTTGTTGGTGTTGCTTCATGTTGTTGTTGTTGATGTTGTTGTTGCTGTTGGTGGCGGCGGCTGCATGTTTCTGCCGATGCCTGGACCGTGCGCGGAGAAAACACGAGAACGGAACGCAAATTTGATTTATTCTTCTTTTGGTAAATTTTTTACACACATTTACGGGCGCGGGCGCGGCGCCGGCCGCGAAGTTTTCCCACTACTTCCCGTCCGGAGCGCCCCCATGCCGCCCCCTACTGGTACCTACTACAGACATACAATCACAGTTTTTCGTTAATTTTTTTTTGGTAGTATCACAAAATATTCCCAGTATTTTTTGAACCACCAAGCTCAGTATGCGTCGAAAGAGGAAACTGAAGTGTTGAAAGCGGACAGGACGCGTTTGGAACCCTCCCAGTACCCCTACACCGCAACCCCCGTTACGCACGCCGCCTCGCGCATGTCGTTTGTTTTGTGTCGTTAATGAAGGCTAAAGCTATTTATTTATTCATCATCGGCTCTATGTTAAAGAATTTGTGCTGAAAACATGTCCATTCCCAATGAAACGAAAATGAGAAAATTTAGGTGCGCGCTTTATATTTATATTTTTTTTATATGTATATATTTATATCTTCATTTATATATAAACTCTGTTGCTGTCGCGAAATCACCATTCCTTCAAAGTGCGTCCAAAGACAAAATTAGACACTAGAAAACTCTCAGTACTTATTATATAATATAATACAAGGGGGAGACGGCGCCCCCTAGCGTGGGGGGTGGCCGCGAAATTAAGACTCGACTGTGATGGTGGACAAATGGTTACAATCCTGGTCCCTTACATCACTAAGATTAACTACCGGAGTAGAATTAGAAATTGATTGCATATGTATAATTAATTAATCATATCATTCAAATCATTTTAGAACTCCCTACGTTTTATTTATTTACTTTTTTTTTAGTTTGTCTTTAGAAGAACCCCGGCGCTCGTGCCCGCCGGGATAGGCTACGATTAATTACTTGCTAAACTCTCGAAAAAAACTCCCTAATTATATTTTTGTTATAAGTAATCCCGTATGCTGGAAATGTTCGAGTAGGATCCTGCCTAATCTAATTAGAACGCGTTTCGTTATTTTTTATTAACTGCTACGTCCTCATCCCTTAATTCCTGCCGTCCTGTATCTCGACGGTGACGCTCTCCAGCATGGGCGTCGAGGAGTTGGCCTGGTGGCCGGGCGGGCTCTTGTTCGACCTGGTGGACGTCGCCGAAGCGTTGCTGCTGCCGTGCGAACCCCTCCGGGACCCTAGAAACAAACGCCCTAATGGTAGGGTCAACGTAATTGATCTGCACTGTGCACCGGATGAGAAATGGGGGTGGTGATGATGGTGGTTGTGATTTGATCGCGTCGCTTTTTAACGCTCTCTACCGGCGGCTTGGTATTTAGATTGATGACGGCTGGGCGCTCCTGGGGTCGCCGGCGGCGCCACCGCCCCCGGATGGCGCGGCGGCGGCGGCGGCGTCCTGCCCCGTTTTTTTACCTTGCGAGTTGGGGGAGTGCGGGCGCAGGGAGGCCATGCTCGGCTGCCTGCTCGGCCCCCGGACGCTGCCCCTGGAGCCTCTCCTGTCGTGTAGCAGCTTGCTGTCCCGCAGGAGGGACACGTTCATCAGCCGGGGGTTCGGCGTGTTAAATATGGACCTGTTCTCGCGCCACCTCGCCCTGGGGACACAAACAGAATCACAGTGAGGCACTGATTACCCAATCGCCAAGTCAACACGTCAAACCAATTAATTAAACCTAATATATTAATTGCGCGCGAGATAATCAATTACATCCAGCCCACATGCAGACAAATGTTCTGTTTAATCAAGCCCAGATAAATATTATTACTGGCGCATCAGCAAGATAATACCCTGACGTAGTATCTAACCCCCATCATGCGGTGAACCCAAAATAGATGCATGTATTTTGTTACTGCAAACAAACGTTACGTCACGCCATTAATTCAGTAGAAAAGGTACACTGGGAACAGAAACGGAAAGTTATGTCTATGAAAATTTTAGGCTTAAGTAAAAATCCAATAAAATTCGTCTATTTATACTTGTAGTCATGTGCACGAAAATATCCAATCAAAATAACATTAGACTAAGGCCTGTATCTGTAGTCCGTACTTGAGCATGAGTTCGACTCAAGTCGTATATTTGGTTGCGTATTTTCCATAAACGTTTATGCACCAAACGCAACCAAACAAATTAACAAAAGTAACTTACAAAAATCAAGCAAATATGCCCAAATATACGACTTGAGTCGAACTCAAGCTTAAGTACGGACTATATACGGCCCTAATAGTATCCTATGGGTAGTTATCACTTATACAAGGTGTCCCCCAACTTTGTGGCATAAATCTAGGAGCATGTTAAGAAAAGCAAAATTAAATGACAATGTATTTTTTTTCCAATCGCTTTTGTTTCCAAAATATAGGACCTTAAAGTGTTATTTAGCAAATCAGTTTTCTTATTAACACTTCTACTAGAGTAGACTTGGAAATCTGATATTTTGTGACGAGTCACAAACTATCAATATACATATTCACAAATTATTACAATCATTTGACTAAACACAGTGCCGTAGAAACAGGGGTTATTCTATAGTTATTTCTACATAAAACTTTGAGGTTATGATTTTTTTCAATCATATACCATTTTTCGGCGAAATAGCTTTATTGTTATAAAAAAGGTATTCTTCTTAAACTTCGAAAAAATGAAACGTTTCTGAGATATTCGAGGTTAAACTAGGTAGTGCACATAAAATAATAATAAACAAATAATGCTAATAATAATGTAGTGTGCTTAAAAAAAATCCATAATTGTTTAATAATATTAATTGACATTATAAAAAAGTGTTTAGTTTTACTCGACTTGAGTCGAACTCAAGCTCTTGTACGGACTGTAGATACGGCCCTAATAGTATCCTATGGGTAGTTATCACTTATACAAGGTGTCCCACAACTTCGTGGCATAAATCTTGGAACATGTTAAGAAAGGCAAAATTAAATGAAAATGTAATTTTTTTTCCAATAGCTTTTGTTTTCTTTTATAGGACCTTAAAGTGTTACTTAGCAAACAGTTTTCTTATTAACATTTCTACTAGAGTAGTCTTGGAAATCTGATATTTTGCTACGAGCCCACTATCAATACACACATTCACAAATAATTACAATCAACTGAGTAAACACAGTGCCTTAGAAACAGGGGTTCTTCTGTGGTTATTGCTACATAAAAACTTCGAGGTTAGGATTTTTTAAATCATATACCATTTTTTGGCGAATTAGCTTTATTGCCATTCACAATTTTGGCACTTTCATTAAAATTTTTCACTTAAATTTGCAATGTTCAAATAATACAATAAGGATCACATTTATATTATTGAGTTTATATATTTACGATATGCATTACAATTGTCATTCCAAAATTAAACTATTGGTTGTTGTGCTTATGGTGGAACTTACGTAGCCTCAGACTAACATATACTTGACATGAATGACAATTGTCATTCCAAAATAAGACTATTGGTTGTTGTGCTCATAGTGGAACTAAGCTGCGTAGCATCAGACTAACATATACTTTTTTAACCTTGGTAAAAAAAACAATTTATTAACCACTAATCATAAAAATCAACTTCACAGTGACATGACATAATGATGAATTTTTTTACTAGTGCAAAAAAAAACACGTAATTTAGCATAGAATTAGATATTTAAGCTTTTAATGCATACATTTGCAATTTTGACATTGTAGTTTGAAATTATCCCCGACACCCAAGAGGGTACAAGGGGTCAATGATTAAGAAAGAAAGAAAGTTTGCAATTATTTTTCTTTCAATTATTTTATAATCTTCGTATATATAATCGTATAATTCGTATAATCTTATAATCTTTCTTGGATTGGCAGTTTTTTAATGAAATTTAAAATTCATACTTTATTTAACGTAAAATAGTCTTATTTTTTCAATTTTCTAGTGAAATCTACAAGTTTTGATGTATTTTCTATAAATATTTACTACTTTTTTACTACATTTAACATACAAGTATGTACATTCATACTCACATAAATCTAGTACAAGAAATTAGGTTACAATAGCAAATTTTATATAGCAATGTCAATTTGTTTGCATTATACCTTTTCAACTTCAACTTGGCACTAATCACATTCAAGTTTGCATTAATCATTATCAATTTGGCAACAATTAAAACCATGTTGGCATTAAACAAATTCATATTCACGTTTGCATTAATTATTATCAATTTGCCATTAATCAAAACCATGTTGCCATTAAACAAATTCAAGTTGTCATTGTTATACTTGTTGAACTCCGAAAAAATTAAGCGTTTCTGAGATATTCGAGGTAAAACTAGGTAGAACACACAAGATAATTAAAAAAAAATCTAATAATAATGTAGTGTGGTTAGAAACATTCCATAATTGTTTAATAATATTAATTGACATTAGAAAAAAACTCTTTAGTTTTACTCTGTTAAGAAAAGTAGAATTTTGAGTGTTATTCTGTAAAAAATAAAAATCTTTTCTTAAATAACTATGGAAAATTATACCAACAGTGCATATACGTATATGATTTTGATATTGGGCGATTACTAAGAAAAATCAGCACCCTCAAGAAGACTGTACAGGGTGGGCAAATTTCGATGTTTTAATAGGAAATCTCGAAAACTATGTATAACAGGTGTGATAAAATGGACCCTCCCCACCCCGACCTCTTTTTTCGAGAAAACCTTAATGGCGAAAACCAAAATTGGCTGTTGTGCTTTGTTTTCGAGTTATTGCAAATATTCGAATGTTTTACTTTTCGTTTTTTTGGCTGTAGGTCGCTTCTATGTGAGAATAGAAAAAAAATGTCTACGTTCTTGAGGCACTTTTTTGATAAGACAAAATTTGACAAAATTGACAAACTTTTGACAAAATTCAAGATAAAAAAAAAATTATATGTTCTGCCTAGTTTAACCCCGAATATCTGATAAACTATCGTATTATAGTTCTATAGAATCTGAGATTAATATTATTAAACAATTATGGACTGTTTCTATGCCTTCTACATCATTATTAGATTTTATTTAAAATTATTTTGTGTTCTGCCTAGTTTAACCTCGAATATCTCAGAAACGTTTCATTTTTTTGAAGTTCAAGAAGTATATCTTTTTTTAAGACATCAAAGCGAATTCACTGAAAAACGGTATATGATTTTAAAAAATCCTAACCTTGAATGTTTTTATGTAGCAATAACCATAGAAGAACCCTTGTATCTACGGCACTGGGTTAACTCAGGTGATTGTAATTATTTGTTAATATGTGTATTGATAGTGGGTGACTCGTCGCTAAATATCAGATTTTCAAGCTACTCTAAGAAAAGTCTTCAAGTCTTAATAAGAAAACTGATAAGTGCTAAGTAACACTTTTAGATCCTATATTTTAGAAAAAAAAGCGATAAAAAAAGATTTACATCTTCATTTACTTTTGCCTCTCTTAGCATGCTCCTAAATTTACGTCGCGAAGTTGTGAGACACCTTGTATAAATGAGATTGCTAGTTTACACAAAGTTTGGTAGTGCTAATAATTTAATAAAATTATTAAAATGTTACATTTTGGTGAGCAGATTGAGGCTTCAATTAACAAATTTTTATAATCATAATTCTGTAAAGCTCAAAGTTACCAAAACACCATCTAAACCTGATTATTGTTATTCAAATGACACGTTTCGGTGAACAGATTGAGGCTTCAATCAATAAATTTTCTGCGATAACATTATTTCGTAATTATCAATGCTCTTGATTGTTATTACTACTATTAAGTTATTACTACTTATTTTGGTTATTACTAATGAAAACAACATAAATAACACAAATCTATATGAATACCGATCTAAAATAAAACCAAAGAATAATACAGAGGGGAATTAGAAATACAGCGAGTGAACTAACAATGCACAAAGAAATATACAGGGTCGCTAAAAAGTATGGATACAGTTAAATTGACGATTTCCAATAAATCGTCAGTATGACAGCTGTCATGTGCTGACAAATGATAGCTGAAATTTTAAAACATTTCAACTGTCATTTGTTTTGGAGATTTAGGGCTAAATTGATTTCTTTTTAAATGGCACGAAGCGTTATATGTAAATATTTCGAAACAACTATAGTATCTGAATTCAGTGATGTAGCAAATGCATGTCTTATTGTTATCATAACCTCTAAAAAAATTGAACTATAGATATGACAAAAGTTAGTTAGCCTTGAAAATTCAATCTTTATGTAGCGTTGGTACTTAGCCACCTTCACGTTGATCCCTCATACTTTCTGAATTGAGTGATGTAGCACATACATGTCTTATTATTATCATAACTTCTAAAAAAATTGAACTATTGATATGACAAAAGTTAGTTAGCCCTGAAAATGTAGTCTTTATCTATCGTTAGTACTTTGCCACCTTCACGTTGACCCCTTATACTTATTAAGCAAACTTATTTCGTAACTATCAATGCTCTTGATTATTATTACTACTATTAAGTTATTACTACTTATTTTGGTTATTACTACTGAAAACAACATAAATAACACAAATCTATATGAATACCGGTCTAACATGAAACGAAAGAAGAATACAGAGGGGAATTAGAAACTCAGCGAGTGAACTAACAATGTACAAAGAAATATACAGGCTCGCTAAAAAGATTGGATATAGTTAAATATTGGCTAAATATTAACGATTTGAAATAAATCGTCAATATGAGAGCTGTCATGTGCTGACAAATGATAGCTGAAATTTTTAAACATTTCAACTGTCATTTGTTTTGGAGATACGGCTAACTTGATTTCTTTGTAAATGGCACGAGGGGTTAAATATAAATATTTCGAAATGACTATATGTTATATGTTATCATAACCTCTTAAAAAATATGACCTATTGATATGACAAAAGTTAGTTAGAATTGAATATTTAGTCTTTATGTAGCGTTGGTACTTTGCCACCTTCACGTTGATCCCTCATACTTTCTGAATTCAGTGATGTAGCACATACATGTCTTATTATTATCATAATCTCTAAAAAAATGAACTATTGATATGACAAAAGTTAGTTAACCTTGAAAATGTAGCGTTTTGTCACCTTCACGTTAAGCCCTGACCCCCGACCCTTCCTGAACCCGTTCCTGACCCCCTGACAAAATGTTTAGGGACACCAAGAATTTAGATCTCATCCTTAAGAAATATTGAATTGAAGAACCAACATACTTCTGCTTCTACAATTTTAATTCGACTTCGGAATAGCTCATAAAAAAATTAAATAAATATTAAGCTAGTGATTAATTTATAACACGAACATATTTCTTATCGCGTTTCTCGAAGGTTCGCAGGGGATGACTAATTTCGCTGTGGCTCAATAGAAGGCGAATGCGTGCAGAAACGGATGGATGGAAATTATTTGGGCTTACACGATGAATCATTGCTGGCTGGTTTGCGCGAATTCGCTAGTAATTTATCAGGCAATTAATTCATGCGTGCGTGAACGCGCCGCAATCGCGAACAATAAATGCGTAACAATAGAGACGCATTTAAATGCGCGTATAAAAGCTGATAGTAACTGAATTCGTTCCAACCGAGCACAATGTGTTCCATAGATTTGATGTGAATTGAAAAATGGAAATAATCAAATAGAAATATTACAATTGAAAATAATGGGAGTGAAAAGGCAGCGGAGCGTTTGTTGGTTTCGATACATTTTTTTGGCATCTCGCTGATATAGCAATGTATGTTACACTCAATTTTGAGAGCAAATAGACTAAAGTTGAAATGTTCAGGAAACCTTCTGAATTCAATTCTAGAGTTATTTAGTTGCTCTTATTAAAAAAAGAAGTAGAATAGAGTCGAAATTTGTCTTTCTGAATCCTAGAGGAATCTCGAAATTGATTTATTTGTAAGAACAAATACACAGGTATTATAAAATTGTTTTTCTGCGATTATACCGTTCGAGCAAAAAATATTTTCATCCAAGATGGCATTAAGCTCTACCGCTAAGCTCTATGGCCTTAGGTGCAAAGCAAACGTCGATGATAATCATTTTTGCTCGCACGGTAGAACAATGCACTTATTATAATTTATACATTGTGTTTACACATGACATTCAATCCATCTACTTCGAGGATTGAGTACATACGAAATACTGATAATGTAACGATTCAAAAGCAATTCTGAAATGTTCCAAAAGCCAAAAATTATCTTTAACAATTGTAGTAATTTGACATTTCACATTCATAATCATTACTTAATTATTTGACACCTTGGAGCCGTTACATCCAAAATAATAAATGCTGTAATCCTAGAAAAAGTATAGTATACAACTCGCGCGATTTTCCCACTCATGTGAATGCAGCACTCGGCCTTCGGTCTCGTGCTGTAAATTTTACATCCTTGGCGGAAATGAGTACCATTCCATGCTCATTGAACAACATACTACAATGTATTACTACATACTATAATGTACAATGCAAAAATAAATAAAAAATTGAAATTTCAAAATCGTATCGGAATACACTAAATCAAAAATCTGCTTCATGTTCACTAGGATCAATTATATGTATGTGCGGTAAATTTAATTTTCGCCTTGTGAAATCAAATAAGCTCGATTTGAGGCCAGGAATTATAGTTGCAACTACATAATTGCGTCGCAGGTTGACACTGATGACGAAAATCACGTTGTTATTCATAATTATGTGACGCTCGAAGTCACCAAAACACCCCCTATACCTGATAATTGTTTCCGTTACATTGCACGTTTTCCATGGTGGGTGATTAATTTGCGTGCGACGGTCGTTTCTCGCGCCGTTGAATGCGTCATTTTAATATACTGATTAAATTAACGCGTATTGCACCATAGCTAATTACAAAGCCTTCTCGTGCATAAATTTAATCAAGCCGCTATTTGCTCGTTTGCCATAAAATTTTCAATTATGTCCTGCCCGCTGTTAATTTGCATTAATTACTGGACGTTTAAAACTCATTATTTTATAATTTTCAAACGATCAACTAGCCTTACAAATTGTTCTATGCGTTTAATTAATCTAATATTTAGCGTGTCATTTATTTATAGTCACCAGGCTTTAAAGCAACGCAGTTTGTAATTTATTTTGCAGCTGCAATCCCATTAGTCCGATTTTTATTAATTCATAAATACGCCATAATAGTATCTTACATAAGAAGAGTTTTAAGAAGCATATTACTCACGAAGAGAAATTTATATGTATAATTTATATTTATATTTAAATTTATATTTATATGTTTGATTTTCTACCTTATTTAATACCGAAACTTTGTGAAATTTTCAGGAGAATTAGTTTCAGGTGTACTGTACACGAATATAATATCAAATTTGCAAATAATAAATTTTCAGAAAATTCAGTTATAGCTAACTCATACTTGTCAATGCAGAAAGTTAAGTGTTTGATTTTCTCCCTTATTTAATACTGAAACTTTGTCAAAGTTTTAGGAAAAGCAGTTTCAGGTATACTGTATATGACTCTAGTATCAAATTTGCAAATCGTAAATTTTCATAAATTTCAGAAATTGTTATCCCATACTTGTCAATGCAGAAAGTTAAGTGTTTGATTTTCTCCCTTATTTAATACTTAAACTTTTTCAAATTTTCAGGAGAATTAGTTTCAGGTGTACTGTACACGAATCTAATATCAAATTTGCAAATAATACATTTTCAGAAATTTCAATAATAGCTAACCTATACTTGTCAATGCAGAAAGTTAAGTGTTTGATTTTCACTCTTATTTAATACTGAAACTCTGTCAAATTTTCAGCAGAATTAGTTTCCGGTGTACTGTACACGAATCTAATATCAAATTTGCAAATAAGAAATTTTCAGAAATTTCAGAAATAGCTATCCCATACTTGTCAATGCAGAAAGTTCAGTGTTTGATTTTCTCCCTTACTTAATACTGAAACTTTGTCAAATTTTTAGGAGACTTAGTTTCAGGTGTACTGTACACGAATATAATATCAACTTTGCAAATAATAAATTTTCAGAAATTTCAGTAATAGCTAACCTATACTTTTCAATGCAGAGA
Organism: Othius punctulatus; assembly: GCA_951805005.1. Classification (NCBI taxonomy): domain Eukaryota; kingdom Metazoa; phylum Arthropoda; class Insecta; order Coleoptera; family Staphylinidae; genus Othius; species Othius punctulatus. Next base: position 23,005,106 of record OX638143.1, read on the forward strand.
GATATGTGTTTGATTTTCTCCCTTATTTAATACTGAAACTGGGTCAAATTTTCAGCAGAATTAGTTTCAGGTGTACTGTACACGAATATAATATCAAATTTGCAAATAATAAATTTTCAGAAATTTCAGTAATAGGTAACCCATACTTTTCAATGCAGAAAGTTAAGTATTTGATTTTCTCTCTTATTTAATACTGCAACTTTGTCAAAGTTTCAGGAGAATTAGTTTCAGGTATACTGTATACGACTGTAGTATCAAATTTGCAAATCATAAATTTTCAGAAATGGCTATCCCATACTTCTTAATGCAGAAAGTTAAGTGTTTGATTTTATCCCTTATTTAATACTGAAACTTTGTCAAAATTCCAAGAGAATTAGTTTTAGGTGTACTGTATGCGAATATAATATCAATATTGGAAATCATAAATTTTCTGAAATTTCAGTAATAGTTAACCCATACTTTTCAATGCAGAAAGTTAAGTGTTTGATTTTCTCCCTTATTTAATACCGAAACTTTGTCAAAGTTTTAGGAGAATAAGTTTCGGGTGTACTGAACACTAATCTAATATCAATTTTCCAAATCATACATTTTCAGAAATTTCAGTAATAGTTAACCCGTACTTTTCAATGCAGAAATTTAAGTGTTTGATTTTCTCCCTTATTTAATACTGAAACTTTGTCAAAGTATTAGGAAAAGCAGTTTCAGGTGTACTGTACACGAATATAATATCAAATTTGCAAATAATACATTTTCAGAAATTTCAATAATAGCTAACCTATACTTGTCAATGCAGAAAGTTAAGTGTTTGATTTTCACTCTTATTTAATACTGAAACTTTGTCAAACTTTCAGCAGAATTAGTTTCAAGTGTACTGTCCACGAATCTAATATCAAATTTGCAAATAATACATTTTTCAGAATTTTCAGTAATAGCTAACCCATACTTGTCAATGCAGAAAATTAAGTGTTTGATTTTCTCCCTTATTTAATACTGAAACTCTGTCAAATTTTCAGCAGAATTAGTTTCAGGTGTACTGTACACTAATCTAATATCAATTTTGCAAATCATATATTTTCTGAAATTTCAGTAATAGCTAACCCATACTTGTCAATGCAGAGAGACAAGTGTTTGATTTTCTCCCTTATGTAATACCGAAACTTTGTCAAAGTTTAAGGAGAATTAGTTTTAGGTATACTGTGCACTAATCTAATATCAATTTTGCAAATCATAAATTTTCAGAAATTTCAGTAATAGTTGACCCATACTTTTCAATGCAGAAAGTTAAGTGTTTGAATTTCTCCCTTATTTAATACTGAAACTTTGTCAAAGTTTAAGGAAAATTAGTTTCAGGTATACTGTATACGGCTTTAGTATCAAATTTTCAAATCGTAAATTTTCAGAAATTTCAGAAATAGCTATCCCATACTTGTCAATGCAGAAAGTTAAGTGTTTGATTTTCTCCCTTATTTAATACTGAAACTTAGTCAAATATTTAGGAGAATTAGTTTCAGGTGGACTCTACATGAATATAATATCAAATTTGCAAATAATAACTTTTCAGAAATTTCAGTTATAGCTAATTTATACTTGTCAATGCAGGAAGTTAAGTGTATGATTTTCTCCCTTAATTAATACCGAAACTTTGTCAAATTTTGAGGAGAATGAGTTTCAGGTATACTGTACACTAATCTAATATCAATTTTGCAAATCATAAATTTTCAGAAATTTCAGTAATAGTTAACCCATACTTTTCAATGCAGAGAGTTAAGTGTTTAATTTTCTTCCTTATTTAATACCGAAACTTTGTCAAATTTTGAGGAGAATTAGTTTCAGGTATACTGTACACGAATCGAATATAGTCGTTTGTCTCTCACTTGATTTTTATTCTCGTTTGTCACTGATGTGATTTCTACTATCGTTTGTCATTAAGCACTGCTCAATTGTGTCACCAAATGTTTTTCAGTGTGACAGTTAAGCACTGCTCAATACTGTTCATTGGCCAGTACCATCCTTTTTAGCAATTGTTTTTAAGTTTTGATAGTTCAGCGATTATTAGTTGTTTCGTTGTTTGGCAACGAAACAAACGGTCGTTTTGGCTGTTTGATAGTTAAGCACTGCTCAATTCTGTTCATTGGACAATACCATCCTTTTTAGCAATTGTTTTCAAGTTTTGATAGTTAATCGATTATTAGTTGTTTCGTTGTTTGGCAGTTCCATCCTGTTTCTTTTGACAGTTAAGCACCGCTCAATGTGTCACCAAATGTTTTTCAATTTGAAAGTTAAGCACTACATAATTGTGCTCAATGGATAGTACTATCTCATTTAGCAATTGTTTTTAAGTTTTGATAGTTAAGCGATTATTAGTTGTTACGTCTTTTAGCAGTCCCATCCCGTTTCTTTTCACAGTTAAGCTCTGCTCAATTATGCCATCTTTTGACAGTTCTATTCCATCCTGTTAGTTTTGCAACAAAACTATTACATAATTAGAAGAATGTTTATTATCGGTTTAGCAATTACATTTGAGAACCGAAACTGTACAGCAAACTAGGTCAAAGTAAATCAATCAGTTTAGCCAGTTTTAGATTTATTTCGTACATTTCTTATTAGATTAATTAGACCCTCCAGAGAATTGTAAGAAGAGGGACAAAAAGCAAGCGGGTTCGCTGATATATTGATAAGTAGATGGGCTAGGGTAGTTCCGGGTCATTTTCCCATAAGGATTTACGTAGAGGTCTAAATTCACCTATTTTGTCTATGGTATAAACAGGCTGATATAAACAGGCTGATATATACAGGCCGATATAAACAGGCTGATATAACCACAGGCAACCGGTTGAATTTAGACCCCTATGCAAATCTTTATGGGAAATGAGCCCGAACTGTCCTAGTCTATCTACTACTATAAATAAGTTATAAATATTTGTCTGATGAGGCCAATATTAGATTTTTGTTAATTTTCATGGTGATAGGCCGGTTGGGGATAGGTCTTAAGTTATTTCCGTAGATCAACGTTTTTTTTATTTTGCACAAAGAGGAAAAACCTGCTTACCTGCTAAACAGCCTCAAGACGACGCAGATAGTGATGAACATGAGGAACATGGCCACCAGTATCCCTATCATCGCCGGATCCACGTACTTCTCCGGCGTCGTCTCGTTCTTCACGGCTGCAAGCAGATCGAATTAGGTGTGCTCCCCGGAAATGGGGGTTTTCCGGGGAACACCGGAGTCCGGAAAACGGGCCGGCCGTAAAATTTTATTCGCCCCCGGGGGCGCCCTCCACCCCCAACTAGAGAGGAGAGGCGAAGGATGTGTAACGGCAGTTTTTACTTGGTTAACAAACAAATTAATGCACCAACTACGCCGTGGCACAGGAAGTCCATTAAGAAGAAGCCAAATTTTGATGGTTATTAAGATGAGGCTGGTTAATTATTCAGTTCACATTTTACGATCCCTAAACCAGTGTTTATTAAAATGTGACGACTCTCGGACGTTAGGAGATTAATGACACCATTGCGAGTTTATTCCCTATATGATTTACGTTGGCATGCGATAAGAGCATCATCAGTTTCCTGATATTTTACACACGAGATAGGCAAAAGTGCAAATACGTTAACTCTCGTTAAGCGCCAAGTGAATAATTATCCCTTGAAAAGTAGTGTTTCATGCGAGAATAATATGAAACCGATGAAGATTTTATTGAAGAGAATGAGATACTGAATGCAAACACGTCCATCCTTGTCCCTCTACTCCAGATGTCGAGTCGGAACGAACGTATTTGCTGTGTTCTGTAAAATATTGAAAGTACCGTATAGGGAAGCAACTCACATTGGATAAATTTCTATCGTATTCAAGTGTGTAGTTCATCGACTGTGCAACTTGTGCCAGAGCTGTTTGATGAATTTTCGTTTTCGTTTTCAACTTTAATTTACTGGACTTTATTACCAAGTGCCTGACTTACATATACATTCTTGCGTGCCGTCGGGCTTGATGATGACCTGCTGCTCGAAGAGGCAGGCACAAGCGTTGTCTCGGCATTCCGTCTGTCTTGTCCCAGCTTCGCATTGCTCGCTGAAGAAGCACGATTCGTTCACTTTGGCGACTGCAACGAGAAAAAACAAGTTAAGGCCATTTGAATTCCGACGTTCATCCCCGACCCACGCACCACTCAGAAGTGGCCGTATTAAATTCTCGGGTGTATTTAGGTCGCCTGGAATTAATACATCTCCGGCCCCGAAGAGGGTGGAGGTGAATTTAATAACGCGCCCGTCCGCATTTTTGCTCGGCGACGTTTATTTGCATTACGTGTCGTCCGGGGCGGAACAAGGGCGCACAAAAGCCCGTACATTTTTATTTATATTTTATATAAAGTTTGCCCCGGAGCCGGCATCCACTCGGGGGTGCGTCCAACCGGAAACGGCCCCCCGATTTGCGATTTTATGCAGGGGACGGCTGAAAGCGGCGCTGAAACGCCACGAGGTGGATCGACCGACGACGCGCGCTTTGTAAACTCCAGCGTTTCCGTGGTGAAAGAGATTGGATTGAATTCGACGGGCGACAAAGTGAAGTGAACGATGACAGCCTACGCCACCGGAGCCAAGATGAGATTTTGACTCAGATTTATGCAGGTATCACCTATGATATTATTGTGACCCGAGAGATATAGTCAGTGATGCGACAAAACTTCCTATCTGATGTATTTGACAAAAATGAGTTATCAAAAGTCAAAAAAATAATTGGATAAAGCTAAGTGGGCAGGTCGCTTTCTGCAAAATTAAATAATGAATATTAAAAATGTAGTGAAAACGTCTGCAACATTTTTACAATTTAGTATAAGCTTGATATTTCTAAGACTTAAACGGAATAAAAAGCTCAAACTTATATGAACAAAAACAGTGTAAATTCATTTTTTATATTTTGTGGATTAGTAGCTTTCTGCATGACGCGATCCAATTAATATTAGAATGAAATATATTGGCGCTGCGTTGGATGTATTCCTGCTGCGAGGCCGTGTGCCAAAAGTTGTATACCATACGTTCCCTACATATTCCTCAAAGAGTTCAGATTGACGGCCAAAAGCTTTGCCTACAATTAAATAACATCAAATCAGAAATTTCATCGAATCTTCTTGGCGTGCCTCAAGGGCATGTTTTAGGGCATAGGAATATTGCATCGGTCGGCATAGGATATCGGAATTTTCACAACCAATAAATAAGGTGAGATCACCAATCTCACCTTTCTTATCGGCTGCGAAAATGTCCATGGATAACTAGAGCTGAAATTTAAATGAACACTCGGTACTTAGTAGCTTAAAAACAAATTATTTTTATATAGTTCTAGCTGTTGATACCTCAAGGTTGGTGTTTTGCAATAGTAATAAGGGCAGTACATTGTTGGAAGTACATTGTACATTGTTGAGAATAAGGGAAGTAAATGTGTTATATCTGTGATGGGTGGGAAAAACAGTATAAGTCAAGAATTAGCATTTTAAGGAAGCGTCGACTTATACCTTTTTCCCTCAAATAATCGTAGCATTTACAGTTGTACTAAAACTGCCAACCTATATAAAAGCCTTAACTGAATAATGTGACATATACTATTTGAAACACAATGTACAGCATCACTTTCTGAAATATAATTTGACTTAAACTCATTTTCCCAAATTTTCGACTGTTTTTCCCACCCATCACAGATATGTACTTTATAACTTGTGCCATCAATAAATCGATGAAGCAATTGTAAGGTCGCATCCGAAGGAACCCAAATTTTACAGCAGAAAGAAAAACAGGGTTCGCATCTGAAGAAACCCAACTTTTTCTACTAATTATAACAGTTTTGTTTGACTTGAACTCGTCAAATTACTCTCACATCGTTCAAAAATCGTTAACAAAATCCAAAATGAGAAAATTTTCAGCTTCTACATCACATTTTTTGTTTGTAAAAATGTAAGTTGCACAATGTATGAGTATATTCGTTATACCTTGTTGTCTTTGCATCCTATATCTTATATCTCAGTTAACTCCGCCTTCTAAGTATCAAGCTGATTTTTTAAATCTTGAAACTTCATCAATCTGGAGCGAAATTCGTTATTCGAAGATCAAATATTTGGACAGTAAATCGTGAGGTGGTGCTATTACATTGGTTTCAGATATACATATTTTCATCTACCGATACAGTCTAAATTTATTACTCTGACAAACCGCAAATAAGAAAATTGTTACTTTCGGATCGTCAAATTCACAGACCACATTTTTGGTTTCATCTAATATATTGCACTCCAGATTTACGTTCCCATGTCCAAAAGTACTGTCCAAACTATTGTCTTCGTACACACATCTAACAAGTTACAGGCCTGATTTTTGTTTTCATCTACTACGTACTTTAAAATAAATTTCGTTTTCGTGTAACAAAGTACTGTGGAAAGTTTCAGTACAAAAATACCTCAATTCAATGAGGTAGCTAAAATATCTAATTCAATTTCGCGAATTACCATCTAGACTAGACTCTACTATATTAAGTCTATCTGGTGAATTCCAGTCTAGATTTTAAATTTTTGTACAACAAATGTTTGTTCATTTATTGGCTAGTTCAATTCAGATATTTGTATTCAGCTAATGATATAGGAGTAATTCAGATTTTACCCTTAACTAACTATTATATTTAACTTTGAATAATAAATTGTATATGATATTGACTTTATGTAACGAATTGTTGTACAGATATGTTTTTACCTAATTCCACAGTAGGTTTATGGTTCCTATTCAATGAATGATTTAAGTCAAATTTTCAGTAACAGTAAAAATTACGTTTTACTCAACTTAATACACGAACGAAACAAAACGAAGTTCTTAATCTTTTAATACAGTCTAGATTTACTTTTTCATCTAACGAAGTACTGTCCAGATTTGTTCTTCGAATGACTAACTTCACTCCAAAAATGTATTCTTGCATTATTTCGATAGTTCTTAATCTTTTGATACAGTCTAGATTTACATTTTCATCTAACGAAGTACTATCCAGATTTGTTTCTTCGAATCACTCACTTTACTCCAAAAATGTATTATTCTTCATCTAACGAAGTACTGTCCAGATTTATGTCTTCAAATGACTAACTTCACTCTAAAAATGTATTTTTACATTATTTCATTTTTTTATCTGCATCTAGCGAATTAACACCAATATTTTTGTCCTGGACTAACGAATTCAGATAATAAAATGTATTTTTGCATCATTTCGATACTTCCTAATTTTTCGATACAGTCTAGATTTACTTCTTTATCTAACGAAGTACTATCCAGATTTGTGTCTTCGAATCACTCACTTCACTCCAAAAATGTATTATTCTTCATCTAACGAAGTACTGTCCAGATTTGTGTCTTCGAATGACTAACTTCACTCTAAAAATGTATTTTTACATTACTTCATTTTTCTACTGCATCTAGCGAATTAACACCAATATTTTTGTCTTGGACTAATATATCCAGATAGTAAAATGTATTCTTGTATCATTTCGATAGTTCTTAATCTTTTGATACAGTCTAGATTTACTTCTTTATCTAACGAAGTACTATCCAGATTTGGTCTTCGAATCACTCACTTCACTCCAAAAATGTTTTATTCTTCATCTAACGAAGTACTGTCCAGATTTTGGTCTTCGAATGACCAACTTCACTCCAAAAATGTATTTTTGCATTGTTTCATTTTTTTATCTGCATCTAGCGAATTAACACCAATATTTTTGTTTTGGACTAATGAATTCAGATAGTAAAATGCATTCCTGCATCATTTCGATAGTTCTTAATCTTTTGATACAGTCTAGATTTACTTCTTTATCTAACGAAGTACTATCCAGACTTGTGTCTTCAGATCACTCACTTCACTCCAAAAATGTTTTATTCTTCATCTAACGAAGTACTGTCCAGATTTGGGTCTCCTAATGACTAACTTCACTCTAAAAATGTATTTTTGCATTATTTAATTTATTTTATCTGCATCTAGCGAATTAACACCAATATTGTTATCTTGGACTAATGAATTCAGATAGTAAAATATATTCTTGCAACATTTCGATAGTTCTTAATCTTTTGATACATTCTAGATTTACTTCTTCATCTAACGAAGTACTACCCAGATTTGTGTCTTCGAATCACTCACTTCACTCCAAAAATGTATTATTCTTCATCTAACGAAGTACTGTCCAGATTTGTGTCTTCGAATGACTAACTTCACTCTAAAAATGTATTTTTGCATTATTTCATTTTTTTTATCTGCATCTAGCGGATTAACACCAATATTTTTGTCTTGGAGTAATGAATTCAGATAGTGCAATGTATTCTAGGATCATTTCGATAGTTCTTAATCTTTTGATACAGTCTAAATTTACTTCTTTATCTAACGAAGTACTATCCAGATTGGTGTCTTCGAATCACTCACTTCACTCCAAAAGTGTATTCTTGCATTATTTCAATGGTTCTTAATCTTTTGATACAGTCTAGATTTACTTCTTCATCTAACAAAGTGCTGTCCAGATTTGTGTCTTCAAATGACTAACTTCACAAGTAAAATGCATCTAGCCAATTTTCACCAAGATTTTTGTCTTGGACTAATGCATTCCGATAGTATGTCTCCATCTAACGATATGAACCATATAATTATATCTTCAAACAAAGATCACAGCCCAAATTTGGATTCAATAAACAAATGGAAGCTCACCTCATCAAGTCGCTTAGATAAATAATTGTAGTAGTGACGGTATTTGTTAGGGATAGTATCCCTAACTGATATTTATCCCTTGATAAATAATAATATATAGATCTTACATTATCGATCTTACAATAATACCCAGTCTTACGCTACAATGTAATATGCGTTTTACTAAAGATCTCAATCAGATAAACACGTTCATATTTGATACCGGGCGATTCAAGTTTATTGTGCAGGGCGAAAATAATGGCTTCCCAAAGAGATAAATTAGTCGTACTTTATATCTAAAATTGTACATTATTGAACTTTGATATTTTCCACTCAGATTAATTTTTCAAATTTTTATAACCGCGTAGAGTTTTTTGCGCATTTTCTCAGTAATTGTGAAGTTTTGTGTATCGATTTTGTGTCTGATAATATTGTTACATACTATTATATGCTTCAGTTTCTGAAATAAATGCATTTTAATATTTCGCAAGGAATCTGTAAAATGAGTTTATTAAAGTTGTGTAAATTATTTTTCACAAGAGGACAAATTATTGCCGTTAATCCCCGGAGTACCCTATTATTACGAGCCAGGCCTGCCGCTGTATTAAAACCTTTATTTCGGGCCTGGAAAGCATTGGTTTGCGAAGCGGCGAGGGTTTAGTCATAAAGTATACCTCTCTGCATTTGTAAGGACCATTGTTGTCATAATTATTTGAACTACTTGACTTTTCTACGTCATTTAAGACCATAAATCATAGAAAAATATATTTAATGTGCGATTTACTTACAATCCCATAAATTTTGTTGAAACGTAGATTTCATATTGGGTTCTATAAATTAAAAGGATCATGTTGGGCTATTTTATAACAAAAATTAACAATTGAACATTGGTTTAAAAATTGTTTTTTTTTTAAATTTATAGCCGTGTTTAAGAGATATTGAAAATTTTATACCACCAATTGGTAGATTAATATCGTAGGAATCTAATTCTATAATTTTTGGACAACCGTAAATAGGTTTAATTCGCCTGAACAATAAACTTGAATCACCCCTCATGTAACATTGATTACATTTTAATTATTTTGATTTGCTATGCAGAAACCAATTACAATTCGCATTTAATGCGCCTGTCTTCACGTTTGCGAATGGAATTTGTCATATAGGTCAGCCGAAGACTCATTACCCTGGAGCTTTATTTACATTTCGTATGCATAAAGAAAGTTTTTCTATGCATTGCTGCACGTTCTGCGAGTTTGTATTCTCGGCGTGGAACTTATCCTTGGGTCATATCTAAAACGCACGTTTCCACGCATTCCGTGTCTAGGTCAGTCGTAATGTAAATGAATTCAGCTGTAGCATTATTTTTATACTAAGTTTTCATTTGCACCTCATTATCTGCGTCAGTGCGTCCTAAAGTTTTTTTTAACGTGACATTACATGCCACAAGTCTCCAGGCCTGCCATCCACAGGGTTGGAAAAAATGGTAGTCCACATAAAGTTAATTTGTAAAATACAACACAAAATACAATTGAAATTTCTGAAAAATCATCTGATGGATATTTTGAAATTTTTATGCTAGATCTGTATACAGTATGCCTAAAGATAATTCCCTCGGAAAATTTGATAAGGGGTATGTGTAAATTAAGTGAGAAAATCAAGTTATCAACTTTTCGAGTTGATCAGTATAAGTTATCTGTCACTGAAATTTCAGAAAATTTATCTGATGGATATTTTGAAAATTTTATGCCAGATCTCTATACAGTATGCCTGAAGATAATTCCTCTGACAATTTGACAAAGGGTGTGTGTAAATTAAGTGAGAAATCGAGTTATTAACTTTTCGAGTTGACCAGTATAAGTTATCTGTCATTGAAATTTCAGAAAATTTATCTGATGGATATTTTGAAAATTTTATGCCAGATTTGTATACAGTATACTACCAGATAAAGCCTCTAAAAATGACAAGGGCTATGTGTAAATTAAGTGAGAAAATCGAGTTATTAACTTTCCGAGTTGACCAGTATAAGTTATCTGTCACTGAAATTTCTGAACTTTATCTGATATATGCTTGATCTGTATACAGTATTCTTGAAGATAAATCCTTTGAAAATTTGACCACGAGAATGTCTCAAATAAGTGAGGAAATTGAGTTATTAACTTTCCGAGTTGACCAGCATCAGTTATCTGTCAATGAAATTTCTGAAAATTTATCTGATGGATATTTTGAACATTTTATGCCTGATCTGTATATAGTATTCTTGAAGATAAATTCTTTGAAAATTTGACCACGAGAATGTCTCAAATAAGTGAGAAAATTGAGTAATTAACTTTCCGAGTTGATCAATAAAGTTATCTGACACTGAAATTTCTGAAAACTATTCTAATGGATATTTTGAAAATTTTATGTCAGATCTGTATACAGTATTCCTGAAGATAAATCCTCTGAAAATTTCATAAGGGGTATGTGTAAATTAAGTGGGAAAATCGAGTTATCAACTTTCCGAGTTGACCAGTGTAAGCTATCCATCACTGAAAATTTTGAAAATCTATCTGATGGATATTTTGAAAATTTTATGACTGATCTGTATATAGTATGCCTGAATATAAATCCTCTGAAAATTTGATCACGAGAATGTCTCAAATATGTAAGAAAATTGAGTTATTAACTTTCCGACTTGACCAGGTTCAGTTATCTGTCACTGAAATTTCTGAAAATTTATCTGATGGATATTTTGAACATTTTATGCCTGATCTGTATACAGTATTCTTGAAGATAAATTCTTTGAAAATTTGACCACGAGAATGTCTCAAATAAGTGAGAAAATTGAGTAATTAACTTTCCGAGTTGATCAATAAAGTTATCTAACACTGAAATTTCTGAAAATTATTCTAATGGATATTTTGAAAATTTTATGCCATATCCGTATACAGTATTCCTGAAGATAAATCCTCTGAAAATTTCACAAGGGGTATGTGTAAATTAAGTGAAAAAATCGAGTTATTAACTTTCCGAGTTGACCAGTGTAAGTTATCCATCACTGAAAATTTTGATAATCTATCTGATGGATATTTTGAAAATTTTATGACTGATCTGTATACAGTATGCCTGAACATAAATCTTCTGAAAATTTGATCACGAGAATGTCTCAAATATGTAAGAAAATTGAGTTATTAACTTTCCGAGTTGACCAATAGTTTCAATAATCCTAAAATATCGATTATTCAGGCAAAACTAGAAATTCTTAAGTCTCCCATTGGATATTAACGAAATTCAAAAAATTATATACTGTTTTATCACTTAATATTAGAAATACATTCCATTTATATTTATACGTCAGTTATTAAGATTTCGTTAATTAAATTTGAGAAAAATTGCAGAAATTGCCTTAAAAATCAATTGTTTGCACTAAAAATAAAATAACACCAGAATTACTCATTGAAAGTAAATTTAATTCCACATATTTAATGTTAAGATATTACTTAATTAGGATATTTAATTTTATTCACATTGATACGGTGGTTTTTGAGATATCGATATTTAAGTATGAGCCTTATTGAGATATACAAAAAAATATTTGCATAAAATTGAATATCTGCACAATCTTTAATTACATTCGAATTAAATTCAACAGGATAACTATTAGTATATCATGCAATATCAGTAATAAATTTGATTTATATTGATACCATATTTTTTTGAGATGAGATATTTAAGTATGGACCTTATTGAGATATACTTAAAATTTACAAAAAAATGAATATCTGTAGAACCTCTTATTGAATTCGAATTAAATTCAACAAGATAACTACCAGTATATCGTGCAATATCAGTGTTAAATTCGATTCATATTGATACAGTGGTTTTTGAGATATCGTTAGTTTAATATGAGCTTAATTGGAGATACTATGGAGATATTTAATGTTAAGATATTACTTACTAAGGATATTGAATTTTATTCACATTATTACGATGGGTTTTGAGATATCGATATTTAAGTATGAGCCTTATTGAGATATACCAAAAATATTTGCATAAAATTGAATATCTGCACAATCTTTAATTACATTCGAATTAAATTCAACAGGATAACTATTAGTATATCATGCAATATCAGTAATTAATTTGATTTATATTGATACGATATTTTTTGAGATTAGATATTCAAGTATGAACCATGTTGAGATATACTTTTTAAGATTTTTCTATTAAAAATGGGAAAAATCGGAGAAATTTTCGGAAAAATCTAATGTTTGCACCAACTATACAATATCTCCTGAATTACTCATTAAAAATGAATTCAATGATACACACTTAATGACTGGATATAGCTTAATTAGGGTATTAAATTATATTCATATTGATACGGTGGTTTTTGAGATATCGATCTTTAAAAATTACGATATTGGGAAATTCTTAAAATTTGCACAAAATTGAATATCTCAAGAATCTGCCATTACATTGAATTAAATTAAACAGGACAACTACTAATATATCATTCAATATCAGCCATATACTTGAATCTTATTGATATGGTGGTTTCTGAAATATCAATATTTAAGTATGAGACTTATTGCAATACCTAAAATTTACACAAAATTGAATATCTGCACTACCTCTCATTGCATTCGAATTAAATCAACTATTAAATCAATATCAGGATTGGAATAATCATGATTTTAAAAAACATAATCAATGATTTTTTTGATTTTTTATATTTCTGATCAGTTTTTGCCAGTTTTTGCATCACTATTTAAATCATGTGATTTTACTTTACTAAATACTTGAATTTGAACAAGAATTTATCATTAAAATATAGTTCTGAGTAGCTGTACCGTGTGATGAACCAAAAAATGAAAGAAAAGATAAATATTTTACATACTTACAACTATCTACTTTAAAGCATGCTAACTCTATAGTTACATAATATTTTGTATTGTTCACTTATTGGAATGCACAAATAGTGCAAAAACAATGATAAATTTAAAAAAGGAACAATTTTGATGTAAACCAATGACTTATTTAAAAAAATTAGTTGACTTAAATCATGATTTAAATCACACCACACCTGGTACTAATTGACCTCTCAGTTTTGTGTCTAAGTTTGAGATTAATTTATAAAAAGAATCATGATTAAAATCATGATTTAAATCAAGTGATTTAAATCACACCAACCTTTGTACTAATTGACCTCTAAGTTTTGTGACTAAGTTTAGAACATACATTCATATGAACTTTAGCACATTAAAATGACCGACACAATTGCCTCCTAAAATATCACGCCTACTTGAAGAAACGATATAAATTCTGTTGAATTACTATCAGAAGTAATCAGTTTCAAAAACAACTTACTTACTTACAACTATCTACTTTAAAGCATGCTAACTCTATAGTTACATAATATTTTGTATTGTTCACCTATTGGAATGCACAAACAGTTCAAAAATAATGATTAATTTAAAAAAATGATTTAAACCAATGATCTATTTAAAAAAAACAGTTGATTAAAATCATGATTCATATCAATTGGTTTAAATCACACCAACCCTGGTACTAATTGATCTCTCAGGTTTGTGACGAAGTTTGTGATTAATTTAAAAAAATCAATTTTGATTTAATCAAAGAGTTATTTAAAAAAAATCAGTTGATTTAAATCATGATTTAAATCAATTGATTTAAATCACACCAACCTTTGTACTAATTGACCTCTAAGTTTTGTGATTAAGTTTAGAACATACATTCATATGAACTTTAGCACGTTAAAATGACCGACACAATTGCCTCCTTAAATATTACGCCTACTTGAAGAAACGATATAAATTCTATTGAATTACTATCAGAAACAAACAGTTTCAAAAATGAGGTAGTGACGATAATTAGACCTTAAAGCAGATACATGATTAGCAGATAGGATGTCTTAAAAAGGATTATTCATCAGAAATAATCAGTTTCAAAAATCTGGCAGTGATTATAATTAGACCTTAAAGCAGCTACAACATTGGATCTCTTAAAAAGGATTATTCATGAATTTAATTTAGATCAGTTGAACTATGTACTGCCATTGGAAATTCTAATGTCAGTAATGCGAGAGGGATATGTCTTTTCCGAAAAGCTCTGTCATTGTCGGACGCCGCAAATGTGTGGGGGCTTGACAATGACGGAGCTTATTGGAAAGGAAAGATCCTTCTCACATCGCCCTGACATTAGAATTTCCGATGACTGAACATACATAGCGTTAAAAATTCTTTCCTTCTGCCTCAGGTGAAAAAACTTCTAAGCCCGGCTCTGCTATGTGGCCGGCTAAATCATCATTACGCACCATAAAGTTCTGAACAGGTCTTTATATATGCAGCTTTTATGAGCGTGTTAATGATTTAATTCGTTATATGTATTTGTACTGTTATAAAATACAGACTGATCCAGAAATTGTGCTCGTGTTGATGATTTCGTCATGCAAATTTTAAATCTCCACCGTTTATATTCAATCACTTCCCACACATGATCCAACTTTGAGTGCATGTAACGAATTTTCCGGGGTCACGCACACATAATTTTTTCATAACGCGTCAGGTTTTCCGCGAGTTTCCCGATCCGATCCAAGGCACCCCTTCAGTTATTTACGGGCGCAGTAAACCGCCCCCCTGTTGTAGCTCGGTGTTTGTACAAAAGTTTATTGACGCATTAACCGTGCCAAGGCGTCGTTACATGGGAGGGGGGGGGACGCGTCCCGACGCCGGCTTAACGGCGCCCGTCACGAACCGCGCCACCTGGAACTGTGCAATTTTACTACACGAAATAAAACAGGTAAATCCAGAAGCGGCAGCGCACTTTGAAGTTCAAGGGGTTGGTTTTTAGTGTGCCGACTTAAAAAAAATATATCGCATTCCAGTGCGATCTGGGATCATAAATCATGAATATTCATGGTTCCACGGCGGATTTGGTGCATTAGGAGCGGATGGTCCGGATTAGTTTCGCCGGGAAAATTGAGTGGAAATAACGCGAGTTAATTGGGTTTTAAATTGATTACGCCGGGCGGACGGGTAAAGCGGGTCAGTGGTTGATTCCGTGCTTAATTTCATCCCTGACTACTTTCGCTACTGGAATAACAGCGATTGCGGCTCTTGAATTATGTGGCACATTCATCCACCATCGATTGGTTACCACACATACATATAACGTAGATTACAAAAAAACAACTTCGGCAAGTTGAAGGTGGGCGAGAGAGGTCAACGCACTCTTCTCTCATTTCAAAGGTCATAGATTAAAAAAACAGTTTTTGTTTTTTTTAATAAAACAGGAAATAAAACAGTTTCTGCTATAAACTTATTAAAAACTATCTCTTAATATATCTTAATGAAATTAATCAAAACTAATTTATCTTCCATATCTACAACCACTCTTATAGTTATACAGGGCTGGAACTCCCGCATGGCATCATAGCCCGGAACGAATGAGTGCGAGAGAAATAGGGAGATACGAAATATACGATCTTAAACAATCTTAAAACAGCCATCTCGCTCCTGTTATATGTTCTATATCCTGATGCCGCCGTTAGTTAATACGTTACATGTGTATCACTACGTGGTAGAAATTGTAACATCAGCCCCCGAAAATAGCAATTATCGAAATCGATATTTAGCAGAATTGTTAGTGTGTCGCCACGTTAAGCTGCTTATCATCAGAATTCACGATTCGGGTCAGAGCCGAGGTGTATATTTCTATAGATGATTAATGCGCTACAAGTAATACAAATCAATATTTCCGATTGTAAAGAAAGCACCTGGTCTACATTGAATTATGAATATAGATTTTAATGGCGATACAGTCGGTCTATTTACTGTATTCCCTGTTGCATTCATGGGTTAAAAATTAGAACACCATTAGCAAGATTATTGCTTACCTGTTATATTATGTTTGAAATTATTACTGTCAGTATTTATTTGAACAATTATCGTTTATTTATTAAATATTGGGATAGTTATAAAAAAACTATGTTTCCATATGTGTTTCAATCACAACAGTAGTTAAGCTAGGACAGTTCTAGATCGCCCCCAGCAGAGATATTGATTAAATTGATTCGCGGTTTTAATCGGCGGTTTTAATCGGCGGTCTAATCACCGCGGGTAATAACAATAGGATAATAATAATAAAACAAAACAAACGTGTTAAACACAAGTGTAGATTTGATTAGATGTTTGATCTGTTAAAAGAATCTATTAAGTTTTTCAAATATTCATAATTTTCTCAGCTATAACAACGTTGAAGGAATTATTACTTATTATTTAATTATGGGGCAAAGTTTTAAAAATGAATTTATGATGAGCTTCATGATGCTATTTGAGAATTCCACAAAATTCTACACAATTATTTATTAAAAACTTAAATAATTGTTAAAAAGTTTTACAAAATGATAATGTACAATTTTAATTTACGATGAATTTTCGACAATATTATAAATTTTACAATTTTTTTTCGATTTATGCACTTCTTGTAAATTCTGTAAATTGAGTCATATAAAACATGTTGAGAGTCTTTTTATACATTGAAAATAGACTGTTTTTGAACTTCACAAATGAATTATAAAATTGGCAAAATTCTACATCATTATTCATTATACACTTGAAATAATGGCTATATCATTCATCGTATTGACATCATTCGATATCAGATAAGTAAAGTAGCCTAAACTTACAAATTTCAAAATAATTTCTACAAAATTTCACGAATATTATGACATTGACAAAATCTTGTAAAAAATATAATGTCTTACTTCTAATCGAAATGTCATGCTAAAATTGACTGTTTTTGAGACGAACTTCACAAATAAATTATGAATTTGGCAAAATTCTACATAATTATTCATTATACAATTAAAATAATGGCTATATCATTATCATCGTATTGACATAATAAGATATCAGATACCTAGACTAGACTAGACTTACAAATTTCAAAATAAATTCTACAAAATTTCACGAATATTATGACATTTTGACAAAATCCTGTAAAATATATAATGGCATTACTTCTGATCGAAATTTAATGCTGAATTTCTACCAATTTCAAAATAAATTCTTCAGCATAATTCTACATAGCATAATAATATGGCACGAATCTTCAAAACCCCTGACATTTTTAACAATAAGTACGAATATTTGATTCTCGACTTATTGTGTTAAAAATCTTTCTTATTTTGATTGAAATTATTTCGAATTTCACTTGTATTATTAATAATTTGAAACAATTCATTTTTAAGTTTGGCAATGATTAAGTAATTAAGTGAGTTTGCAAAATGATTTCTACCATATTGCTCAAATTAACATGAATGGCTTACTAAAGGTAATAACAAATTTCATGCATTAAAAAAATATTCTCAATGTTGAAAAGTGTTAATACGTGTTTGTCTGTTTGTCTTGAATCTTGTCAAATTTTGCAATAGTTCAAAATTCATATTCTAAATTTTGCACGAACCCAAATCTGATTTTCATAAATGGCACACATTTTATACCGATTTTTAGATATCAATAAATCTGGTAGTTCAACATGGATCTGAGTTTTTAAAATTCTAGTTTGATTTGAATGAATTTTTAATTTCCCGAAGCAATTTATACATTTGTAATGAATATTACAAAATTTTATAAAAATTTAAATGGGTTCTGAAAAGTTTGGAATACGTGATCTTAATTTTGACATTTATTTTTAGAAATTAATATTAAATCTTCCCAAATTTAATAAATTAATAAATAAACTGAATGGTGACA
Organism: Othius punctulatus; assembly: GCA_951805005.1. Lineage (NCBI taxonomy): Eukaryota > Metazoa > Arthropoda > Insecta > Coleoptera > Staphylinidae > Othius > Othius punctulatus. Next base: position 23,023,552 of record OX638143.1, read on the forward strand.
TTAGTGTTAATAAGTTTGTCATGAATATGACTGGTAGGAATTTCGCAATTCTTAGTTCAAAATTAAGATTCTAAATTTATGCACGAACCCAAATTTGTCTATAATTTTCATAAATGCTACAAATTTTGTATGGGTTTTTAAATATCAATAAATGTTATACCTAGTTTAATATGAATCTGAGTTTTTACAATTCAGTTTGTCATGAATATGATTGGTAGGAATTTTGCAATACTTAGTTCAAAATTCAGATTCTAAATTTATGCACGAACCCAAATTTGTCTATAATTTTCATAAATGCTACAAATTTTGTATGGGTTTTTAAATATCAATAAATGTCATACCTAGTTTAATATGAATCTGAGTTTTTACAATTCTGCCTTGATTTTAATTAATTTATAATTCCTCATACTTAATCTTATCAAATTTCAGAAAAAATTAAATGGGTTTTGAAAAATTTTGAATAAATAATTTCAATTTTGGCATACATTCTTACAAAATAATTTTAAATCATCCCAAATTTCATAAATTAAAATATACTCAATAGTTGGTATTTGAGTTAATAATTATTCTTAGTTGAGTTAAGTATTCTTTTAAATTTTCGCTATTTTAAAGTTTAAAATTCAGAAAAAGTTTTCACAAACCTTCCCAAATTTGTCATTAATTTTCATTAATGTTAAAGATTTTTTATAAATATTTAGAATTCCGCATAGAAATCAATTTTGATTGCATTGATATAATTTAATTTTACTTTTATCATGAACATTCGCAAATTTGAAATGAATTTCAATTATGGTATTCATCTTTACATATTAGTATTGAGTCTTCCCAATTTTCATAAATACGTAAATAAGAATTCTGCAACGATATCGATAGATTTTAATTTTTAGCATGATATTCCTAAAATTTGTAATAAATCTTTCCAAATTTCACAAACTATGTACTTATATGTATTTGCCTATTTATCTGTCTATCTGACAGTCTAAATGTCTAAGTTTCTGCCTGTATACAGGGTGAGCTTTTTTTTCATTTTAAGCATTGGGATCTTGGAAACCATAAAACATAGAGATTCCGTTAAATGAGGAAATAGTTGTCATTTTAAGAATTTATGCAACATCTGCTTTTATTTAAAAAAAACATAGTTTTTAATACAAACTTAATTTTTTTAATGGCAGTCACAGTTGACTTTGACATTTTTAAAAAGGACATTTTTTTTGTTATAACGATATAAGGTTTGCTATTAGTTTTTGAGTTATAATACAAACTTAATTTTTTTTAATGGTATAGTTGGCTTTAACGTTTTTAAAAAGGACATTTTTTTTTCTTTATAACGATATAAGATTTGCTATACTTACTTTCATAAATAAATGAGATGCAGGAATATTCGTTGTATAATTTTAATAGAATTTAGTGTAATTAGAATACAAAAATTAATAGAGTTCTCGTAGTAGGAGAAAAAAAAAGTTTTCCATGACAAATTCTGTTTTTTCTACTCTCTATAATACAAATAGTCCTATATCGTGTTTATTTGTCAAAGTAAGCAATAATTATCATCAAGTTAATTTTCGAAGATGGCCTTCGAGCAAGTATAGCAAACCTTGTATCGCTATAAAGAGAAAAATTTGTCCTTTTTAATAATGTCAAAGCCAACTATGACTGACATTTAAAAAAAATAAAGTTTGTATTATAACTGAAAAACTGTGGTCTTTTTTAGAAAAACAAAAGCATATCTTGCATAAGCTCTTAAAACGACAACTCTTATCTCATTTAAGCGAATCTCTATGTGTTATGGTTTCCGAGATCCCAATGCTTAAATTAAAAAAAAAAACTCATCCTGTATATGTTTGATTAGTTGTCCACCAATCTTAATATCAATCTATATGCCCTCTGTGTACCTATATATGTGTCTTTTTTCTGTAGTACATGTTAATAATAACCATTTAAATAACAAAATCAAGTTCTGTTTTCGATAAATCATCTCACAAGTATTGGGAGTATGCGTTCAGATTACCTTCTGGCGTTAAACGCGAATACCCGATTTATAGTCTAAACCAGTAATTTTCAAAGTATGGTAACCTGAGGATTGAGTACCCCTATTGTAACAATAACAAAGATCATGATCTTCGTACCATAAGGACGATATGAATTAAAAAAAAATTGGGATAAATAATTTACAAAAAAATGATTTGACATTTTTACACATTTTTAATGAATCTTCCCAACTGTAATAAGTTGCGAAAATTAGTTGCAAGAAACAATTTTCAGAGAAGTTTCCAATGCACTAGGAAGATCTCAGAATTCAAAAGTAATCACAAATTATTCAAAGGCTTGTCCTCTGTTAGACCTTTCTTATTATATAGCCAATATATCAATTCAGATATCTGTCTATAAATATATTTACGTATGTGTTTAACTCTTTACCTAACTATGTCCATATATCTATTTTCGTATAAGTATAGCTCACTATCTGACCATAGATTTGTTCATCTATCGATTTATCTGTATGTACAGCTCTATATCTAACTGTATATTTGTCTACCTAGCGATCTATTTTCCATATTATCTATGTTAGAGCTATAATACATTTACCTTTGTGTATAGCTCTACTTTTCTTTGTATCTGTCCGATGTCTTATCTACTTATCTGGATATATATCTACTTACGGGGAAATATAGCTCATTTCCAATATTATCTATATACCTATCCATTTATATGTATATCTGTAAATCCTCGAACTTGTCCATCAATTTATCTTCCTATATTTAACTAACTTCAGAACTGCTAACATCTCCACATGAAATAACTTTTCTCCGGCGCTATTCTTCCACACACATCCGTCATTTACATTTTTTCGGTTATCCCTTAAATTTGGATTTATGGGGGCCCCGGAGGTGCTCTCCCCGGCTTAAAATTAATTCCCGGGCCTCGCGGACCGTGCGATAAAAACGGGTCCCTGTCCGCGGGGATAATCCGCACCTTCCCGAGGAGCCCCGGTTATAAAAAAGTGTCCCCCTCCCTTGGGATAGACGTAATCAAGTGATACGGATTATGGCTTCGCAGCCGCATCTCGGCTAATCCATTAGGCGGACGTAACGCCCGATTAAAGTGCCCGAGGATATGAGCGACAAAGGCACGAAATTGCAGAGGGAGGGAGATAATGTCAGGGGCTACGTGTCCCGAAGAATTTGATTAAGCGGAAGTGGGAGGACGCGACTTGCAAGTGGCACTGCATAGATGCACTTTGCATAGTGGAATTAAATTGTTGGATATTGAATGTTGACAATAGCAAAAAAGATTGTCGTAGGAATATGAATTATTAACTGATCCTATGATTTTCCGTCATTTTCTGTAAGATTTGCTTGAATATTTATCATAAATTTTCAATAAAAAATCGTTTGCTTGTTCAAAACACGTATTTTTGATAATAATTGATAGTTAGTAAATATTACACGTAACTCAAAATAAATGCAACTTCAGCTCCACTCGCACAATTTTCAACTAAATGTTTGAAGTCCCTGTAAATATCGATTTTCGACGAGTCGCTGACCTCGCCGAAAATAGTCTGAGAAGGATTGCAATATCTAGGACTATTTTTCTCGATTCAAATCCAAGGACAACAGGGGCACAAACACGTCAGCACCTGATCATCTAATGAATCAGCAAATTTAATGCCTCTCCGATATTTCTGTGGCCGAGATTTTTATTGCGAGAAAAACGCACGCTATGGGATTGCAGTGGCGGAAAATCGGGTCGGCGGGGTTGGGGGCGAGTTTCCACGATGGGATGGGAATCGCTGGGAAGTCGTAAATATGAGGTAATATTTTATATAATTGTCGGACATTCCCAATGCGCCGCAGTGCATGGAATTGTTAATCCAAGGTTAAAGCTGTAGAATTTATGATAACACGACAAACAAGCAATAAGTTATACAAAGTAATTGCATTATTAAGCTGCAGAAATCCCTCGCTGGGGCTGCGAGGGCAATACTTTAACTTCCTTCTGACAGACCTAAAATCAAGTAAAATAAATTTACTTACAGCCTGAATCCGGGAAAGTTAGCCAGAGTATTGTCAAGGGGTTTTAATCATGAAATAATAAACACCAAATACTGCAAAAAGTATTTTAGCAAAAGATTTATCATCTGCAGTCCATTTTTCTCTAGCATCAGATAGAAAATACAAATTAAAATAATTATATTTTTATCATACCTGTATTATAATCTTTGATTATCGAACTAATAAGCGTGCGAAAATCCATCTTTCTAGCACGGCGTGTTTTAATGTTGCCTAGTAACAACACATTTATTGACCAACTTTGAACGACTATAAACGTCAGGCAATAATAATTTTTATTGAAATAAATATTAATTGTACACTTACTAGTGCTGGAATCCGAAAACCAGAAACCAGAAGCTTCATTTTCCTTATTATTGGTTATTTGGAAACAGTTTTAACCTTAAGAATTTTGTTGATGACATTGACATCTATAGCAGATGGCATTGATGCAACAAATGACATAAAAATGACATCTGACAAATGACATAGATACGGGTGATCTATGTCATTAACATGCACATTGTGGTGTATGTTATATAAAAAATACACGTGAATAAGGGCCTTTCAAGCTCTGCGCTGTTGCTAAAGCACTAGGCCCTCTTATGAACCTGTATCATAATATACTATTAGTTATTAAATCAATATTGTGGAAAAAAACTAAAAAGTGATGTCACTATCTGTAATTCGATTTCACAAGCTCTAACAACTTACTATTGCTGGAAATTCAAAAACCAGAAACCAGAAGCTTCATACTCCTTATTATTGGTTATTTGGAAACAGTTTTAACCTTAAGAATTTTGTTGATGACATTGACATCTATAGCAGATGGCATTGATGCAACAAATGACATAAAAATGACATCTGACAAATGACATAGATACGGGTGATCTATGTCATTAACATGCACATTGTGGTGTATGTTATATAAAAAATACACGTGAATAAGGGCCTTTCAAGCTCTGCGCTGTTGCTAAAGCACTAGGCCCTCTTATGAACCTGTATCATAATATACTATTAGTTATTAAATCAATATTGTGGAAAAAAACTAAAAAGTGATGTCACTATCTGTAATTCGATTTCACAAGCTCTAACAACTTACTATTGCTGGAAATTCAAAAACCAGAAACCAGAAGCTTCATACTCCTTATTATTGGTTATTTGGAAACTAGCAGTTTCAACCTTCACAATTTCGTTGATGACATTGACATCTATCGCATTGATGGCATCGATGCAACAAATCAGATAAAAATGACATCCACGCGTATCTTGTAAAATGAATCTAAATGTTTCTTATTTTCTCTTTATTTCCACATTGTGGTGCAAGTATAATAAAAAAAAATACACGTGAATAAGGGCCTTTCAAGCTCTGTGCTATTGCTAAAGCACTAGGCTCTCTTATGGACCTGTATCATAATATACTATTAGTTATTAAATCAATACTGTGGAAAAAGGTACAAAGTGATGTCACTATCTGTAATTCGATTTCACAAGCCCTAACAACTTACTGTTGCTGGAAATTCAAAAACCAGAAACCAGAAGCTTCATACTCCTTATTATTGGTTTGTTTCCAAATAAGTTTCAACCTTCAGAATTTCGTTGATGACATTGACATCTATAGCAGATGGCATTGATGCAGAAAGTGACATATAAATGACATCCACGCGTACCTATCTTGTAAAATGAATCTAAATGTTTCTTATATTCTCTTTATTTAAACATTGTGGTGCAGGTTAAATAAAAAAAAACACGTGATTAAGGGCATTTCAAGAACTGTGCTGTTACTAAAGCACTAGTTTCTCTCATGCACTTGTATCATAATGCACTATTAGTTATTAAATAAATATTGCCAAAAACGATAAAAAAATATGTCACTATCTGTAATTTGATTTCACAAGCTCTAAAAACTTACTATTGCTGGAAATCCGAAAACCAGAAACCAGAAACTTCATATCTTCACAACCTTCACAAGCTCTAACAAGAATATACACAGAGTGTTTTTGAATGTGGCGACTGGAATTTAATGGGTAGATGAGAACATCTGGAATGAGTTTTGACCTAGAAGTTTTGAGTTCATTTGGCCCTTTATGACCCTGGATCAGAACATGTGTATTATTTGTATTATTTAGAAAATGAAATCTTTTGATATAGTTACTAATAGTTGATATAATGATCAATTATTATCGCCAATTTGAAACGAATTACAATTATGGTATTCATATTTACAGATTAGTATTGAGTTTTCACAATTTTCATATATTAGAAAGACTTAATTCGTTAATTTGTTAATTTGTTCTCACAGAAACGCAAATCCTTAGATATCACTACTTTCGATAAAATACTAACAACAATTAAATATAAATTGCATCTGTAGATTTTATTGAATACCTAAAAGTTAAAATTATTAAATTAAAAATAAAATCCATTAAAATATTATTACTAAGTACTATAACATTATTCGGAAGTACAAGACACAGTACTGACCCATCTCAATGTTATGGTGACTTGCATTTCGCGATTTTTTATTCACTTGCCAATGATTGAATCGCTCACGTCACCATAAAACCATTGAATTGTGCCTTTGAGTCTTCGTTGAATTACATAATGCTGGTCTTTGTGATGTTCCCAAATTTTTAATTTTAGCATTACTATTTTGTAATAAATCTTCTAAAATTTCGCAAAATTTACATTTGTTTTGAGAATTTTGCATTTATATAATTTAATTTTATAATTTAGCATGACACATCACACACCTGACGTTAAGTTCGTTGAATTACAGAATGCTGGTATTTGTGATGTTCCCAAATTTCACAAAATGTACATGCATATTTAGAATGATGTCAATTGATATCAATCAATTTTAAATTTTAGCATAACTATTTTGTAATGATTCTTCCAGAATTTCGTAAAATTTACATTTGTTTAGAGAATTTTGCATTCATATCATTTAATTTTATAATTTAGAATGAATATGCGCAAATTCGTAATGAATTTCCCAAACTCGCAAATTTCCCAATTTTACAGTTCACATGAATTTTGAAACACTTTGGCTAAATGATCTCAATTATTTCATGCATCTCTACAGATCTTCCCAAATTTCATAAGTAGGTAACATGATAATTAGAATTTAGCATTAGCATCAATAAATTTTCAATTTTACCATAACTGTTTTGTAATGAATCTTCCAGAATTTCGTAAAATTTACATTTGTTTTGAGAATTTTGCATTCATATCATTTAATTTTATAATTTAGAATGATGCGCAAACTCGTAATGAATTTCCCAAATTCCCAAATTTTCCAATTTCACAGTTCACATGAATTTTGAAACACTAGGGATAAATGATCTCAATTATGGCATGCATCTCTGCAGATCTTCCCAAATTTCATAAGTAGGTATTGTGATAATTAGAATTTAGCATTGGCATCAATGAATTTTCAATTTTAGCAAACTATTTTGTAATGAATCTTCCAAAATTTCACAAAATTTACATTTGTTTTAAGAATTTTGCATTCATATCATTTAATTTTATAATTTAGAATGATGCGCAAATTCGTAATGAATTTTCCAATTTCACAGTTCACATACATTTTGAAACATTTGGGACAAATGATCTCAATTATGGCATGCATTTCTATAGATCTTCCCAAATTTCATAAGTAGGTAATGTGATAATTAGAAGTTAGCATTTTCATCAATCAATTTTTAATTTTAGCATAACTATTTTGTAATGAATCGTCCAAAATTTCACAAAATTTACATTTATTTTCAGAATTTTGCATTCATATCATTTAATTATATAATTTAGAATGGTGCGCAAATTCGTAATGAATTTCCCAATTTCATAGTTTAGCTGAATTTTGAAAACCTTGTGATAAATGATCTCAGCATGAATTTCTACAGATATTTCCAAATTTCATAAGTAGGTAACGTGATAGTTAGAATTTAGCATTGGCATCAATCAAATTTCAACTTTAGCATAACTATTTTGTAATGAATCTTAAAATATTTCGCAAAATTTACATTTGTTTTGCGAATTTTGCATTCATATCATTTGGTTTTATAGTTAGGATGATGCGAAATTCTTAATGAATTTCCCAAATTCCCAAATTTCCCAGTTTCCCAGTTCATATGAATTTTGAAACAGTTGAAATAACTGATCTCAATTATGGCATGCAACTCTACAGATCTTCCTAAATTTCATAAGTAGGTAACATGATAATTAGCATTAAGCATTTTTATCAATACATTTTCAGTTTTAGCATAACTATTTTGTAATTAATCTTCCAAAATTTCACTATAAAGACAAATAAGTTAAATTTATGTTAGTATTGTAACCATTTTACCACATATTTTACCATTTTACCATATAGTATTTATAACAAAACTGGTTTGCCCTCACAGAAGCGAAAATCTTTAGATATCACTGCAAAAATAATAATTAAATCAATTAATTTATAATTACAAATGTCATCTTCCTATTCAATTATCCGGGGATTCTGGGCGATTAATTTCTTAAACTGACCCAAAAAGTCAAATATAATCTGCAAAAATATAATTTAATTTACAAAAAACCCTAATGATGGCTGAATATTAAACTGAAACTAGTATTGAAAAATAAATAAAGAAATACTAGAAGATACATCTAACAAATAACAAATAACAAATTAAATTTAATTACACAGGTGAGGTTTGAAATAACATTTATTACAAAACTGAATTGTCCTCACAGAAGCGAAAATCTTTAGATATCACTGCAACATAATTATAAAATCAATTACTTTATAATTACAAATTATATCTTCCTATTCAATTATCCGAGGATTCTGGGCGATTAATTTCTTAAACTGACACAAAAAGTCAAATATAATCTGCAAAATTATAATTTAATTTACAAAAACCTATACTGATGGCCGGATATTAAGCCGAAACTGGCAAGGAAAAATAAATGAGTACTAGAAGTTACATCGAACAAATTAATAAACTAAATTTAATTATACAGTTGCGGTTTGAAATAACATTTATAATAAAACTGGATTTCCTTAGAAATCCTTAGATATCATTACAAAAATAATTATAAAATCAATTAATTTATAATTACTAATTTCATCTTCCTATTCAATTATCCGGGGATTCTGGGCGATTAATTTCTTGCAGACTTGAAAGCGTATTGGTAATTGATAATCGATATTTGCCATCATTCAGCGTGCCGAGGGAGTGCTGCTTCGTGCACGAACTTGTTTACAGAATTGAATCTATTCTTCAGAATTTTAATTTAATAGAGTTTTTTTCTAGCGACGCATAATACTATACACTTAAATATTATTTTCCTACAATTGACACATAAATTAGGTCTTTCTGGTTGCTAATGCGAGCAAAAAGTTGACGTTTTCCGAGGACCATCTCTTTGTCGCGCGTTGCTGTTGGCAACAAGCGCAACGTTCGCGTAAAACTTTGTCGCTTGCGTATAATACAATCTTATCTTATTTTGAAATTAATTACCTACCTTAATTAACGATTGTATTATGAAACAATAAATTGCAGGAAAAATTATGTGTACAGTTCCAGATCAAAGTGAGATTGTTCGGGAAATTGCCCGAGAATGGTGTGAACCAATTTGGATTTTTTTATTTTTATGATCTCGAAATTATTGAAAAATCTCTCGAAACCTTGAGAATTAAGGAGAAATCTGTAGAAAATCTCGAACAATATTGAAAATCTCAAACAATCTGGGAAATGATTGAGAAATCTGTATCTATCTCGAAAATTATTAAGAAATTTTGGGAATTATTGAAAACATCTCTAGAAATCTCGATAATTACTGAGAAATCTGTAGAAAATCTCGAACAGTATTGAAAATTTTTAACAATCCGGGAAATAATTGAAAAATCTGTATCTATCTCGAAAATGATTAAGAAATGTTGAGAATTATTGAAAACATCTCTAGAAATCTCGATAATTACTGAGAAATCTGTAGAAAATCGGGAAGAATATTGAAAATTTCGAACAATATTGGAAATGATTGAGATATCTCAAGAAATCTCGGTGTTGAAAAATATTGAATCGGGGAATTGGCCGAGATATTGGCAACTTTCCCCCGAGAGCAACAATGTACGACTTTGCGCTCTCATTGTACAAATAGCAATTATTATTTGAAATATGATGCCTACGTGCAATTTTTTTAAATTCTTGATTGATTTTGTATTTAGCATTTAATTTCTGATTTATTTAATATGAAGTCGTTTTAAATATTGATACTGTTATTTTAAGCTCTAGCTGTATAATGTCTGGTTAATTTTAATCGGTATATTAAACCTTATCATATACCCTCTATCTCTCTCTGTAGGGTAGTGTAAACTAGTAAGCCTGGCAACGGGTTGCTGCGCTAAAGGTCGTGGGTTCAAACCCCACAAAAACTAAAACAAGGTCCGCACATTATCCCGCCTCCTCAACTCGTCTGGTACGAGTGGGGTTTAATGGCTTCAAATTCCCTACGAAATCCTACCGATCCATGCAACATTTGGAAACTTAGTAGCTAAAAAGTTGTCTCTGATAAACTAATATGCTTGGTTTAAGAATACAAAGTAATAATTTATTACGAACGTAAATTACTACAGCATACGCACTGGTCGTAAAACTATTACAACCATAAATCACTTATTGAAATAAGTGGGAGCGGGCACGTAGGTAATAAAAGAAAATGCCCTAATAGCGTCGCATTTCCATCGGGTCGGACCGGAAGTCACGGGATCCCATTACTCTATCGCAGGAATTATCGTCAGAAATTCCGTGCAATTCGAGTCGTGAGTGGAGATCTCAATTGTTCCGATATCCCCGGCGTTTCGCGCAGTCGGCACGCAATCGGCTAGAATTTCCCGTTTCTCGGATCAAACCAGAACGTTAACACACAAGTGTACGTGTAGGACGAACCTCAAAAGCGTCTTGGGAACGGATCTGAGGAAAAGCACCGACACGGAAACAAGGAGATGCTCCTGGAGTAAACAAGCGTGACTGCACAGGGATCGCATTCGGGCTCTTAGATTTCTTTGTGTTTGCCTATGCTGAGTGGATTTTTGTATTATTTAGTTTATCGGGATTGTGTGTTGTTTGTGCCGGATTTTTTTATTTGATTTCGAGAGGGCGCATCAACATTTATCAATATGAAGGACTGGTTCGAGGAATATCAATATGTGAAATTGTGCTGTAGTAGATAAACTAAGAGAGTTCTGGCTCATTTTCCCGACTTCGAGGGCGCAGCAACATTTATCAATATGAAGGACTGATTCGGGGAATATCAATAAGTGAAATTGTGCTGTAGTAGATAAGCTGAGAGAGTTATGGCTCATTTTCCCGATTTCGAAGGCGCATCAACATTTATCAATATGAAGGACTGGTTCGGGGAATATCAATAAGTGAGATTGAGCTATAGTAGATAAGCTAAGAGAGTTCTGGCTCATTTTCCCGATTTCGAGGGCGCATCAACATTTATCAATATGAAGGACTGGGTCGAGGAATATCAATAAGTGACATTGTGCCATAGTAGCTAGGGTAAGAGAGTTCTGGCTCATTTTCCCATAAAGATTTACATAGGGGTCTAAATTTACATATTTCCGGTCGTGCGACATGTGTGAGAGACATCTGTGGGACGGGTGTGAGGTAGATGTAAAACATCTGTGAGACATCTGTGAGATAGGTGTGAGCCACCTGTGAGATAGTTTTGCATTGACTATATACAGGAGTATGAGACATGTGTGAGGCACTTGCAAGAGACATGTGCGGCACCAGTGAGACACATGTGAGGCACCTGTGAGGCACATGTGAGACAGCTGTCGCACAATCGGAAAAAAGTAAATTTAGACCTGTATGTAAATCCTTATGGGAAAATGAGGCAGAACTCTCTTAGCTTATCTAAATGCTATCTAGAATTACAGAGTATTTCCATTAAATCTAAAATACCTAACGCTAAATAATAATAATAATAACAAAAATAATAATAAAGTGTATTGTCAGGCTACGAAATGACTTGTCATACATAAACTGAAAATAAATAATACATGGAAATACAGAAAATATACATATACAAAACAAATCGCACAGACGTAAAACCAACACACATCCGCCTTATTCATATTGTCAAACAGCTACTTCCAGGTTTAGAAGCAACCCTCTATTAAAAATCGTTTAAGATCTCTTTAAATCGCTCTAAATATATGTGTTTATGTTTGACTATAATCGACATAATGTTACTGCTATACTAAGCTGTAATGTAATCTACTACATTTAAGAAGTATCCAGGCAAAACCACACTAAAAAAGTTTGTGTTTTTTTTGTCTTTAACTCTTCATAGCTTAGCCATTGCTTCTACCATTGTACTTTCCTACGTATTTACTACAGGGCAAGATATTTTTTGCGCAACTCTGATATCAAATTCGGATTTAATTCAGCAAATCCAACCTGCAAGAATGAAAGAAGAAAAAATTTGAGAAGTATCAAGGCAAAAACAACACTAAAAAAAGTTTGTGTTTTTTGGTCTTTAACTCTTCATAGGTTAGCCATTGCTTCTACCATTGTACTTGTACTTGACTATAATCGACATAATGTGACTGCTATACTAAGCTGTAATGTAATCTACCACATTTGAGAAGAATGCAGGCAAAACCACACTAAAAAAAGTTTGTGTTTTTTTGGTCTTTAACTCTTCATAGCTTAGCCATTGCTTCTACTATTGTACTTTCCTACGTATTTACTACAGGGCAAAATATTTTTTGCGCAACTCTGATATCAAATTCAATTAAATTCGGAAAACCTACCTGAAACTACCATTAACGCATTTCGAACAAATTATAGGTGGTTTTGTATGGATGCTCCTCATTTGGAATTTTGCATTGCATTTCATATAAATCGTTTTCGTTAGCATGACAAATTTTCCGTTTCACGAGTGGGGCAGCTTATAGCACGATTCGCATGCGAGCGCTCCAAAGCCCACACAAGGTTACACATTGGGTAGGGTGTCCGTTATTTCACAAAACACAATTTTTTTGAAAGGACTAGTTAAATGTCTTCTTTTCATAGTAAATAACTATTTTGAAATTAAAAAAAAAAATCATTTGTAATCGTTTTTCGCGTGCCTGCAGGCAAATGAAATTTCCCATTTGATTCACATGGAAAAATCGCCTTTAAACGCTCATTTTTTTTTTACAAATTGTAGGTCTCTAACGGAAATATATACAGAGTTGGTGAAATGGGAGAAAAGTTTCTCATTTTCATGCCTTTTAATATTCTGAAAAGAAATCCGGGATATCTTGCACATTTCCTGAAATATCGCTGAAAAACTGAAAAAGTGCACTTTCCTCCCACTTGACCAACTCTGTATATATTTCCGTTTAAAAGATCCTAATAGTGGGCGTCGTAAAAGTGACCACTCTATATATGTCAACATACCGTGGCAAAACTTCAAAAACCGTGTATTGATTACCGTTTTTTTTGTTTTTGCAACAAGAGAACTATTTCTGGTTGCGAATTTTAGTTCTGTCTCAACGTCTGAAAAACCAAAAAAACAGATAAATGAAATTTCCATGCACCTTATCCATGTTTGGATGCTAAAGTCATGAAATAACGTCAACATAGTACGAAATTCGTGTTCTAGGGAAAATTTACGATCTATTACGTGCTCTCTGAAATTTTTCTATGTCAAAATGACAAGGGTTTTCAGCGATTCTTACCCTTTATCAGATGATGAAAATGACAAGTTGTTTGACATTTGTTTTTTTTTTGTAATATTCGTTTATTGAAAACATTGATTCATCGTTACTTTGGCGTATCAAAAAAGCGAAAAACAAAAAAAAAAACAGATTAATGAAATTGCCAAGCACCTTTATCCATTTCTGGATGCTGAAGTCTTGAAATAATGTCAAAATAGTACGAAATTCGTGTTTTAGGGAAAAATTACGATCGATTACGTGCTCTCTGACATTTTTCTATGTCAAAATGACAGGGGATTTCAGGGATTCTTACCCTTTATCAGATGATGAATAGGACAAGTTGTTTGATATTTGTTTATTTGTAATATTCGTTTATTTAAAACATTGGTTCATCGCTACTTTGGCTCTTAATGCACCGAAATTGACCTGGAATTTATAAAAGAGTTATAAAAACCAATATCAAAACTTAAAAAAAAATTGAATGCATTTCTAAATTTCCACAAAACTTTAACCTTAAGCCCACCAATTCTTACAAAAAATATTTCAAGTTTATGTTTCTGAATAGGATTTCAAAAATGGTTGAAGATTGAAATATTATTCAAATTTTCTCTCGGTCTGTTGACCGCCTTCATTCTTTTGATTAAAAAAAGGTTATGTTTCAAAATTGGTTCCAACAGTAAATAATTTCAAGTAAATAACGAAGAATTCACAGGGTTAGTACAATACTTACATTTTTTATTCAAATTTTTCATTACACATATGGAATTAAAATTACATCCTCCGAAATTACTGCGAATTACTCTATGTCAAAATGATAAGGAATTTCAAGGCATTCTTACCCTTTATCAGATGATGGAAAGGACAAGTTGTTTGACATATGTCTATTTGTAATATTCGTTTATTTAAAACATTGGTTCACCGCTACTTTACTTAGGCGCTCAATGCACCGAAAAATGACCTGGAATTTATAAAAGATTTATTTCAATACAGAAAAATTGATCCAAAAGTCGCAAATGAATGTCTTCGGAAATTTAAAACTCACCTGTGGTATTTAAGCCCAGAGGTCAGCGTCTTTGGGCTGTTTGATAAGAGAGTTTCAAAATACACAAAACCGAAAATTGTGGAGAAATTGGGCATGAATGATGAGATTGACGAAGATGATTTTCCAAACGATACAAGCAAACAATTTTATGTAAAATCTGTAGAAGAAATGGAAAATTTAAAATATGTCGATATCTATCATTTCATACTACCTTCGTCCATCAAGCTATGGCATTGTGGTATTTAAGCCCAGAGGTCAGTGCTTTTGGGCTGTTTGATAAGAGAGTTTCAAAATACACAAAATCGAAAATTGTGGAGAAATTGAGCCTGAATGATGAGATTGACGAAGATGATTTTCCAAACGATACAAGCAAACAATTTTATATAAAATCTGTAGAAGAAATGGAAAACTTAAAAGATGTCGATATCGATCATTTCATACTACCTTCGTCTATTAAGCTATTTGATAGATTTAAGATTAGTACAGATTATCTTGCCCTTGATATTAATGAATGGGAGAATAATGACCTTTACAAAACCGGTAGACAAAAAAGAAAAGAACTACGTGTTGTCAATGATATAGCAGAAAGAGGTGTAAAACTTACTCAAGATTATATACCCAAGATTGAATGATGAGATTGACGAAGATGATTTTCCCAACGATACAAGCAAACAATTTTGTGTAAAATCTGTAGAAGAAATGGAAAATTTAAAAGATGTCAATATCTATCATTTCATACTACCTTCGTCCATCAAGCTATTTGATAGATTTAAGAATAATAAAGATTATCTTGCACTTAATATTGATGAAAGGGAGAATAATGATCATTACAAAAACGGTAGACAAAAAATTAAAGAACTACGTGCTGTCAATGATGTAGCAGAGAGAGGTGTAAAACTTACCCAAGATTATATAAATGCATTGGCAAAAAACGAAAATGAAAGACAATACCTGCTTCAACTTGTAGATGAATATAATAAGATATACAGGGTGGTCACTTTTACGACGCCCACCATTAAGATCTATTATACGGAAATATATACAGAGTTGGTCAAATTTTGTCAAATGCGATAAAAGTTTCTCATTGTTGTGCCTTTCAATATTCTGAAACGAAATCCGGGATATCTTGCACAGTTATTGAAATTTCGATGAAAAACTGAAAAAGTGCACTTTCCTTTTCCTTTTGTAACTTTTTTACTTTAAAGGTAATTTTACGAAACTTGGCACTCTTACATTTTTCGACGTCAGTTTTCTGATCACAGTGCCAAATATATTCTGCGCCAACTAGAATTTTCCCAAATTTTCATAGTCAACTTTTGATTTTCTTATGGCCGCAATATTGGATTTTACTGGCATTCAAAAGAGCGAAAAATTCCGATTTCAACCATGGGTAATCTAATATTATTTACTATGAAAAATCGAGAATTTAAAAATTTGTTGCAAAAATCAAACTCCTGTGAAGTGTTCTAAAAATCAAGTTGCCATGGAATAACAAATTTCACATTTCTTCATACAAAGAAAATAACTTCTGAGTAATTTTATTGTGTATAAAGTGCAAAAAAATGAGATAATATCTTTCATTAGTAAAAATGGCAATAATTAAATATCCTAAATTTTTATTCAAGAATGGTATTTGATCAGACTATTTAATGAATTAAGTATGATTTATGATTTGCAATCTCGGCGAGGGAAATATAATAAGATATTACATAATAGAGATTGTACATGTCATTTTTTTCATGTTGAGGATAATATCTTGCCATTTTTACTAATCAAAGATATTATCTCCTGTTTGAACTTTATAATACACAATAATATTATTTAGAAGTTATTTTCTTTGTATGAAGAAATGTGAAATTTGTTATTCCATGGCAACTTGATTTTTAGAGATTAAATTCTCGATTTTTCATAGTAAATAATGTCAGATTACCCATGTGTTGTACATGGTTGAAATTGGAATTTTTCGCTCTTTTGAATGCTACTAAAATCCAATATTGCGGCCATTAGAAAATCAAAAGTTGACTATGAAAATGTTTGCATTTAGTTGGCGCAAAAAATGTTTGGTACAGTCATCAGAAAGCTCACGTCGAAAAATGTAAGCGTGCCAAGTTTCGTAAAATTTCCTTTCAACAGCAAAAAAGTTATAAGAGGAAAATTAAAGCACTTTTTCAGTTTTTCAGCGATATTTCAGGAATTGTGCAAGATATCCCAGATTTCGTTTCAGTATATTGAAAGGCACAAAAATGAGAACCTTTTGTCCCATTTGACCAACTCTGTATATATTCCGTTTAATACATCCTAATGGTGGGCATCGTAAAAATGACCACCCTGTATATAAACGTAAACAAACAATCACTCGTTAAAAAATTTAAAAATTAAGCGATTTTTTTTTTAAATATTCTAAGTATCGAAAAAACGCCAACTATAGCAATTTAAAGGAGCTTGATCGAGTACGCAGGAAGAAAATAATTTCTGAGGATGTATGATGGATGTGTTTTAATTCGGTATGTGTAATGAAAATTTTGAATACGAAGTATAAGTATTGTACTAACGCTGTGAATTCTTCGTTATTTACTTGAAATTATTTACTGTTGAACCTATTTTGAAACATATAATTTTTTTTTTATCCAAATAATGGAAACGGTCAACAGACCGCGAGAAAATTTGAAGAATATTTCAATCTTCAGCCATTTTTGAAATCCTATTCAGAAACATAAACTTGAAATATTTTTTGTAAGAATTGGTGGGAGCTTAAAGTTAAAGTTTTATGGAAATTTATAAATACATTCAATTTTTTTTAAAGTTTTTATATTGGTTTTATCGAGTTTTCGAGAGCTCACAATTAGTCGAAAACTTACATCGGTCGACTTAGCTTAGGTTTCAGATGCTCTAGCATTTTTTTTTCAGTTTCTACATCACTTTTTCAGTTCTTTTACGGTATTTGTAAATAAAAATACTGCCCAAAAATTTGTTGGTGATTTTTTTTTTAATTTTGAGGTTTTTTTTTCAAAAACTTGAAAAACCACATTTGCTCTCAAAAATTGTCATTTTGACGTAGAAAAAATGTCAGAGAGCACGTAATGGATCCTAAATTTTCCGTAGAACACGAATTTCGTACTATTTTGATGTTATTTCATGCCTTTCGCATCAAAAAATGGATAAAGGTGCATAGCAATTTCATTGATCTGTTTTTTGGTGTTTCAATTTTTTTAGTGTAACAGACAGAAAATTCGCGACAAGAAATGGTTTTCTTGTTGCAAAAATAAAATTCACTGTATTCAATTCACGATTTTTGAAGTTTTGCCACGGTATGTTATATGAATACCTATAATATATATGAAGATATATGAAGACATATATGAAGACATATATGAAGACCTATAATTTGTAAAAATAAAAATAAATGAGCATTTAAAGACGATTTTCCCATGTTAATCAAATGAGAAATTTAATTTGTCTGCAGGCTCGCGGTTATCAATGAGTTTTTTTATTTCAAAATAGTCAATTACCTTGAAAAGAAGACATTTAACTAGACCTCTCAAAAAATTCGCGATTTGGTAAATAACGTAGGGTTATGGCCATAATATATGAGCCGTTGATTTTGAAAGTGGGGTAAGTCCTTCTTTGTTAGTTTGAGATAAGTCCAGAAATATACAAAGAACAGCATAGCTTTTATATTTATGGACGTATCTGAAAAAATGGACTTGCTATACTTTAAAAATCAACGGCTCATATATTATTGACATAACCCTACGTTGGAGGACACTTTGACATCATTATAGATGTATCTGTTAGTTGAAATGCTGTTTTGTTAGATGTGACTTATCAAAACAAACACGAATCAAAATATGAGCTAAAATATGAGCGAGTTTTCATAGACCGCCCAAACTGGATTTTTATCTAATTATTTGGTATGTAATATTACATATTAAGTATTTATAATAATAACTATGACTAAAACAGAAGTTGTACATTAACAATTACAGCAGCTAATGACAGTAATTGTAGGTGGAGTGGTAAAAAAAAAACTTTGACCACCATTTATTTTCGTTTCAAATCGATAACTTGGCAACTAAAAAAATAGCGGCCAGCCGCATTGGAAAATTGGCATTTCCTTCTGCGGAAATGCACACACAGCCCTTTGACCCGCCTCCTGTGAATAATCACCTGAGCATAAAGCGAGTAGCCCAATAAAACTAAATCACATTTCACTTCCTGTTTGCGGGAAAACGCGGCATTTTCCGATGGATCGATGCGAGAGGGGGTAGTTTGTTTATCCCCGCGAGAGGCGACCGCTAAATTATTTCTAATGAACCGGGGGGGGGGGGGGGGGGTCTACGATCCGCGCCTATAAATCATCGGCCACGCTGAAATATCGCCGAAATTAATTAGGGCTGATAATTAGCATTTTAATAAGCGGTAAGTGTGTCAGCGCCGTTAATCCCCCGGCGGCCAGGCATAAAGGGGTGGCGGTAATTGTTATGAATTACACGTAATGTTCTGGACGCGGGAGAATAAATGAATTACGGATTACCAGTTCGGTGGTTTTTAATGTGTCTGGCGGTGTTTTACTAATGTGCTGTTGTGCGCTACATAAAGTCCAAAATGCGATTGCGATTTTGTGGGCGAAAAGGGGTAGCCAGACAAATTACGTTACACACATAATCAAAGATTGTTTAATGTGCACACGCATTTGGGGTTTATATGCAGACTCATGCTTCGGGATTTGTCTGTGGCAAAATGTAAACCCTGGCCGAGGATAATGACCGCAAAATGACAAATGGTGTTCACCACTCGGGTAAATCGCGGCATAAGACGTTCTCGCGCCCATGAAGTTGCCTAGGATGACTAGCCTGTATGAGCGAAATCGCGTGTCAGCGGTTCTCTTCTAAATTTGTTTTGAATTTCTGTAAATGAGATTGTGAAGGTGTAGAGGGCTAAAGGTGTAGAGGACCCCAAGATATAGGTACTGCGATCGGTGTTATTTAATGGCAGGTATTTCCAACATCAAGTTGTGAATGGTTATGCAATACCTTAAGGCATAGGAACATGACGAATGTTCTGGATGAACAAATTAAGACAGTCGTACAATAGTATATTATGTAATAAGGTTGTGAATTAACAGATTTTTAGCCACGCGGCTGTTGAATCGCGAGGCGTTTAGCCGAGCGATTCATGACGCAAGGCTGAATATACGACTTGAGCCGAACTCATGCTCAAGTACGAACTATAGATACAAGGCTTAATGATGTGTTTTTTGACTAGTAGTTACGTTAACCAAAAGTATATTCGAATAGTATTTTAGACGAATAATTGCTAACCTTCTTATTAGTAAGTATCTGGCAAAATAATTATCCCCAGTTTTGAAAAGACCAGGCCTAAATTCAGCTGCAATTTCTGTGCACCTCTCCAAATACTGTGGAAGCTCAACTAATGGAGCACAATTTGTAATCTCCTTGTGGGCATGTCTATCCGCCAAATAACTTGTCGTCAACTATTAAAAGATCGGGCCTAAAGTTAGCGCAGTTTCCACGTCATATATGCGTTGACTGGATGGCATAGAGAAGCTTAATGCTACATAACTTTTAAGTAAAGTACATAGGAAGTTTGCGATCACGTGTAATCGGCTCTACATGCTGGCTTCACTGCATTGTGCAAGTTTTCGAGGTTTATTGAGCACGCCAAATTTACTTAAATAGCAGTCTCCGGATTGCCAATTTAATTTAGGATTTTATTACTCTTCTGCTCTGTTATGCTAGTTTCGAGACTCGAGGAGTTTTAGTGAGACATAAAGATGCCGTTCAGTTTATGGTAAAATCAAGTCCTTAGGCGTGCATTTAAGTACAGTCTGTAAATTAGAAGAGGCTTGTATTTTATTTTATGGAAATACGACAAAATGTCTCGTATTTTTTCCTCGTTTAAAAAAATATATAACTTAGCTGCAGAAAAATTAATATAATTGACAAAGATTTATAAACTGTCTATAAACTGCGAATATGCAATGTCTAAGTTATTTGAATTGCTTTATTCTAGTATAATAAATAAAATATGCAAATAGCCAAAATCGCAAACAGTAAATTTGACTTATGGGAAGTTAATTTTAAAGACAATTCTATGTAAAATATTATTATGTTGAGGTTACAATATTTGTTTCTCTAAAAGAAATAATATGAGAAAAAAACACTGAAATTTAATTGTTGATATTTTTCTTAATCAACAAAATCTGATTTTGTTTTATTTCTTGAAAGCTGTGTATACAATTCAGTGCAATTTTATATCATATCTTGTTATCTACATCTACATCTATATCTTCTTAACCCTCTTAATTTTTTTAAACCCTTAAAAAAGTTTTCAGTTGTAAGTGACTCCTAATCCTCCTCACTGTGGGTGCTTATGGTAGCTATGACTAATGACCCTTGAGGAATGAAATTGTAGTCATGAACCATATGTGCTCGCACAAACGATATAATAATCTAGACGTGATTACACTGTTACAATTGAGATTTCCATATTTCCACCCTTCTCATTGCTGTCGACCTTATTAAACCCCAGACTTCTCAACATTAGACTCGCAATCCCCCGGAAGTTAATCCACGAAATGGCCGGATTACCGGGGCAATTTCGGCGGTGTAATACAGCTGCTGAATGCACATGCATACTAAGGTGTTTAAGATAAGATTAGATAAAGTTATTAGCAACGTAAAAGACGTATACTACTTATAACATAGTCACACAAAATGACTATATATGAATTTTAGTAGTCTCGATTGATTCTGACATTTTCTGTACCAATCAATTTTACATCTCCTGCTCTGATTTCATCTGACTGGATATTTCGTTGTTTTCTGTTTGTTTCATCTTCATATAACTATATATGTTCAAATAACGCATCACTTTTTTCATATATTTGTTGGTGGTAGTTTTTTTCCGAAATCGTCAGTACATTAAGATAAATCGGCAGTAAAATAATCCATTATTGTACCCTATCAGGTATAATGGATTGCATATATAACATAATATAACCATAGAGCGTATAACCTATTATCATTCAAAGTTTCTACCTGTGTCACAAATTTTATGTTTATGTGTCACAAATATTATTAGAGAGAAAGAAACTATCTTTATTAAACTATCGACCCCTTATGGGGTCTTTCCGCTTTAAAATATTAAAAATATTATTATTAAATAAAAATGTGCATATTTTACAGTTTACTTTAGCACTAAGAGTTTTTATTAGTCCTTCAATTGTGAAAATGTTTACCCAGATATGGATTAGATGATACCAACAATAATTATAATTGAGAGGTCTAGAAGTAAAAGAGTTTTAGTGGATTTTTAGTAGTTCTGAGATAAATGGCCTTAAAGTTAACTTGAATTTCAAAATTCCAGGAATAAGTTTAGAAAACGTGTTAATATTTTAGACTTAGGTTTAGACTAAAATATTAACACAGTTTTCTAAACCTATTCCTTAAATTTTGAAATTCAATTTAACTTTGAAGCCAATTATCTCAGAACTACAAAAAATGCACTTAAACTATTTTACTTGTAGACCGCTCAATTTTAATTATTGTTGATATCATCTAATCCATATCTGGGTAAAACATCTTCAAAATTGATGGACTAATAAAAACTCTTAGTGCTAAAGTAAACTGTAAAATATGCAAATATTGTATCAATGTTTTAAAAATTATGATGACATAAATTTAGAATGCTTATTATTTTTGTCATTTGGCATAAACATATTTTTGATCATTTATTTGGTTATTATAGTATCCACATTCATGATTACTAATTAAAATTTAGTGCCATGTTACACATATAACTATTTCCATGACCATAATCTAGAGTTCTAAAATAAATGTCAGCGAAATTTTCTCTGCAATTCAAGAGTGATATCGAGTGTCGCATTTCAGCAAATGCAGGGTATCCCAAAAATAGTGGACAAGCTCAACAACACGCCACTCAGGAATGACTTTAATTAATGACCCTTAATCGCCCTAAAATAACATTAAAAAATAAAAAATAATTCAATAAAACATTCAAAAAACATAAATTATAGACGCCTTTATTATCAGCATTTTAATTGTACAGCATATTGTTGTCACTTTGTTTTTTTATAATTTTCATTTTGAAATATCTAAATACGCTATTTGAAATTGAAATATACGACAAGATTGTTTAAAAACAATTATAATTAAATAACTTAACACATAATTGGCATTTAATTCCTTCTAGAAGCCTTTCTAAAGTTGTTGTAATGCTACACCTTTGATTAGCAATATTTCGAAAAGTATAGCCCGAGGTATTTTTATTGTATTTTTTAAGGACTTTAAAGCTTGTCTATTATTTTTGGGACACCCTGTATAGTTTAAGATATCTTGAAAACTTGTGCCATTTCTTAAAATAAAAGATTAAAATTGCGGAGATGAAAAAAACATTCAAAATCTTTGCATAATTAGGATTATATAAAAAATTTGAAAATTCAACAAAAGCTTGGTCATTTTTTAAATATTGGAAAGACATGAGATTAAAGTGAATAATAGTGGTAAAAATAATAATAAGTAATAGAGTAATAATAATAGTTAAGATTCTTTCCAATTACTTATATGATTTGTGATCAACGTGAATAATAGTAGTAAACATAATAATAATAAGTAATAGAGTAATAATAATAGTTAAGATTCGTTTCAATTACTTATATGATTTGCTCGAAATTTGAACAGGATTTATCAAAATTTGGGACATTAAAAAAAAATTCGCCAGAGAAAAGATTCAACAAATTGTTGAAAATTCGACAAAAGATTAGTACCTAATATTTTAGATATTCGAAAGACTTGTGATCAACGTGAATAATAATAGTCAACATAAAAATAATAAGTAATAGAGTAATAATAATACTTAAGATTATTTTCAATTACTTGTATGATTTGCTCGAAATTTGAACAGGATTAATCAAAATTTGGAATATTAAAAAAAAAAAAAATAAATATTGGAAAGATTTGTGATAAAAGTGGAAAGCTATAATTCTTTCCAATTTTATGATATGCCCTAATTGTTAAACTAAGTTATCAAATGATTAGGATGGTTGAGACCTTTACTTTGTGGTAATCCATATTAAATTCAGAATAAAACACTACTATGTTGTGTGGTTAAAACATAGTAGTGTTTTATTCTGAATTTAAGTTATCAAAATTACGGAAATATTGGAAAGATTTGTGATAAAAGTCGAAAGCTATAATTCTTTCCAATCTTATGATATGCCCTAATTGTTAAACTAAGTTATCAAAATTACGATAATTATGTAATTTGAAATCAATTACTTGTGAGAAAATGATGTGTAAAATATTTATGTTTTCATGAAAATAAGGTTTCATATAAAATCATGGAAGATTCGGAATGAATTTAAGAAAATACGTTATGAAACAGGAAATATTCATGCTACACATGATGATTCATTAAAGTGACTAGGTATTATTGAAATTTAAGAAGATTGGTCATAAAGTCGGAGAAATTTATGAAATTCTGAAAAATTTCGATATGTGCAAAAATTAATTACCTATTAAAGTAAATATTATAGAACTTTAAGAAGATTCGACATAAAATCCGAGAAGTTTATGATATAGTTATCATATCTTATAGGTATCTTAATTAGGAGATTCATGTCAAAGTAAATACATTTTGGGCGGAAATTCATAATAAAATTTAGAAGATGTATGAATATGAGTATTCGTGACAAATTTTCAAACATTTCTTAAGATTGGTCTTGAAATCGGAGAGATTTCTGAAATATTTGGAAATATCCGTGCTAAAATTGATGATGAAAGGTGATGACTGAAAATTTGATACGAGAATTATCGAAGAAAAAGCAAATAAATCATTTAAAAATCATTTAAAGAATAAAAAATTAAAATCATTTTAATATACATATATTTTTAAGCAATTGGTACAAGAAACCAACTCAAATTTTGAAATGTTGCGTAGGTTTATTTTGGTGAGCATTCAAAGAAATACAAATCATCGATTGTATATTAGGGAAATACTATCATGTTTAAACGTTTGGTACTTTTCAAAGAAATGCATAGAAAAAACCATCATATAAATCATTCAAATATTTTCAATTGGTACAAGAAATCAACTTAAAAAATTTCGAAATGTTGGATTGGCTTATTCTGGTGAGCTTTCAAAGAAATACAAATCATCGATTGTATATTAGGAAAATACTATCTAAAACATGTCTAAACGTTTCGTAAGTTTTCAAAGAAATGCAAATAAAAAAAAACATCATATAAATCATTCAAAGATTGGTAATTGGTACAACAAATGAACTCAGAAAATTTCGAAATGTTGTATTGACTTATTTTGGTGAGCTTTCAAAGAAATACAAATCATCGATTGCATATTAGGGAAATACTATCTAAAACATGTTTTTTTTTTTCATCTACTTCGAGGATTGAGACACACGAAAAAATGGTAATGCAATGATTCATAAACAATCACAAATTCGCCATAAATGATCGTTAACGATTGTAGTTATATAACATTTCACATTCATAATCGTTAATACATTATTTTGGTGAGTTTTCAAACAAATACAAAGAAAAAACTTCATATAGTTCATTCAAATATTGGCAGTTGGTACAAAAAATCAAATCAACATTTTTTTTAATGTTGTATTGGCTAATTTTGGTGAGCTTTCAAATAAATACAAATCCTCGATTGTATATTAGGGAAATACTATCTAAAACATATGTAAATGTTTTTTCTTCTACTTCGGGGATTGCGTACTCACGAAAAACTGGTAATGCAATGATTCAAAAACAATCACAAATTCGTCATAAATGATGGTTAACGATTGTAGTAATTTAACATTTCACATTCATAATCGTTAATAAATTATTTTGGTGAGTTTTCAAAGAAATACAAAGAAAAAGACTTCATATAAATCATTCAAAGATTGGCATTTGGTACAAGAAATTAACTAAAAACAAAAAATTGAAAAGTTGTTCGCTTATTTTGGCTTTCAAATAAATACAAATCATCGATTGTATATTAGGGAAAAACTATCTAAAACATGTTTCAAGATTTTTTCATATACTTCGAGGATTGAGTACACACGAAAAACTGGTAATGCAATTCAAAAACAATCAAAAATTCGCCATAAATGATCTTTAACGAATTTGACATTTCACATGTCAATTATTTGATACATTCAAATCCTCAAATCTAAATAAATGCTGTAGTCGTAGAAAAAGTATAGTATACAACTTGCACGGAATTTCGACTTCTCACTCATGTGAATTACAGCACTCGGCCTTCAACTATGAAATGAGTACTATTCCGTGCTCTTTGTACAATATACTAATGTATTATATGGTTATGGTAATATTCTACTTACTCTTTCCACATTTGTCTATATGGTTCGTAACAGGCGTCTTCTCGTCGCACTGGCACCCCTTGACCGTGTCGCACACGGCACCAGTGAACTCGCATTCGTTTGTTGCGTTGCATTTGTCCCCGAACAGTCCCTTGTTGCTTGATTCTGTAATAAAAGAAACGGTAATAGTAAAGCAAAATTGATTTTAGGACCATCAATCTCTCGTTAATTATTTCTAGATAGATTTGTGCAAGAAAACTATAGACTAAAGAGTAAGAGACTAAAATAGACTAAAATCTGTGGTACCTACTTAGGCAAAACCCAAAAGTCAAAAGTCAAAATGTTATAGGGGATGAAAAATGTTATTTTAGAAAAATTTCTAAACTGCTTGAAGTTTTGAAAAATGTTCAACATAATCTGAACCAACGTACAAAACTGCACAACATTGCCCATTTAACCAGATCTCTAGCTTTGAAAATAAGAAAGATACCCATGCAATTCTACTCTATTTAGGACACCCTGTATAACATACAGTTTATTTGCTCGTGCACAGGAAAGTAAAAATTAAACCCGCAACGTTTAGCTTAGCAGACTACTTATACATCTGTACAGAGCCATGCAATTATTTTGCATGTGTTTCTGCAGTCTTATTTAAAATATTTACAAACATATTTTAATTGCTTTAATAATTTACATGTTAATACATTTATATAAACCAACTAACCCATTCTTCGCCGCTCTTTTAACACATACTAAACAATATTATATATTATGGATGTGCACCTTTGTTCCATTTTTTTTTAAAGATATTATCCACCACGTGTTGTTTTTTGTAGGTCATAACAAAAATCACTATAAAAATTACTATATACATACTAACAGAAGCATGGGCAGAGTTAACACAGCCTGAAATCGACCCTGCATGACCCCAACTTTAAAACAACCACATATGACGTATATGAGTGTGTACTGTGTATGACGTACGGCCACATATCAATTTCATGTTTTAATTTGAGTGACCATATCGTACACAAATCAACAAAAAATTGCCTCCACGTGATAACTAATTCCGATTGCCGTGTATTTGTAACAATAGCGCTTATCAATTGGACGGCGATGACCCCGGGCATCTAATGGCATTCCTGGGTTGTTGTTTTTACGTGCCTGCCATGCCAGAATGAAGTGCGGGGCGCTCGCGTGCCGCCCGTGAAAGTTTCGGCTCTATTTACGTCCGCAGGACGCACAGTGTGTGGCGCCGCGGCGCCCGAATCTGGTCGCCACACAAAGTGGATTTCACTGTAGCCCTGGGGGCGGCGCAGGCAGGAGGGCCCCCTTTGTTTGTACGCGGCGGCCGTATTGATTCCGGCCGGCGGGGGCGGCGTGAAAAATCGAAATGCGGCGGCACGCGATCAGCGTGAGATGGGGTGGCGGGGGTGGAATTCTGCGTTAATTGATCGATTAATAATTGGGCGAAATCGACGGCTGCGACGCGCTCTTTATCTCCGAGTCTACATAATTGCCACCAGGACGCCCCCCAAAACCCCCCGGGGCGGCGCGAAATTGAATTCCGATTAGGGAAGATTCGCCCCCCGTCCGGCTGTAAGAGCTCCTTAATACATGGTGCAATTTGAAGCGCTGCCAATTACTGCCCCCTTTTTACAACCTAATAACTCCCTTTCAATCCACCGCCCTTCAAGCCCCGTTTTGTGAGAAATTTTTAATGAAAACGCCTCGGCCCCCGCATTATTTTCTTTCTTCGAAGGCGTTTCTTTCTTTGCGAATTAAATTGCGATCGGCACCCTTATTAAAAATACAGACGGGCCATTGAAGAGTTTCGGGGGGCAAAGGGAGGGACTGGAACGCTTCCAATCGATGGAGGCGTTAAGAGACGCCAGCAAAAATCAGAGCGGTTTTTACAGCCACATAAAGAATATGCGATCAGAACAGCACAGCGCACTGAAAATTGCAGCACATTATGCTTCAGAATGTCGTTAATTTTAAGTATGTGCCCATTAAGGGAGATTAAGTGAGGGCAAGAATAAAATTGGACGAAGATTCATATAACTAAAGTTTCTACAGATTCTGGGAGGGGCTAACTAAGTTTGATGATAAATTAGCTGCAAGATATATATGTCCACCTAAGTGTGCAATATAAGGGAAACTTTTTTATTCGTGATTCCTCGGAACATTTTATCTTTCATAAAAGTTTTTGCTTTATCCAAAACCAATTAAAAACACAAAACAAATATATTAACTATATTAATGAACTGACCGGACTGACGAAATCTAATTTGGTCGAAACCTGTCTTCAGTTGTGCGCGGAAGTAGTTTCCAAATGCACAGTCCAATTTTACATTGTTAAACTGAAAGTGCATAATTCGTTACATTAAAAAATAAAGTAATATATTAAATTTATTTCCAATTTTCGCAATACACGCAATATTGTTGTGAATAAAAACGTGTGCTTCATCCAAAACCAATTAAAAATTTACCTAATGAATATTTAAAAAAAATCATGCTAGATTTGTATACAGTATGCTTGAACATAATTTCTCTGAAAATTTGACAGAGTATGTCTTTAACTCACTGAAATTTCTGAAAATTTATCTAATGGTTATTTTGAAAATTTTATGCCAGATCTGTTTACAGTATGCCTGAAGATAAATCCTCTGAAAATTTTACCATTAGTGTGTCTCAATTAAGTGAGAAAATCGAGTTATTAACTTTCCGAGTTGGCCAGTATAAGTTATTAGTCACTGAAATTTCAGAAAATTTATCTAATGGATATTTTGAAAATTTTATGCTGGATATCTGTACAGTATGTCTGAATACAAATCCTCTGAAAATTTGATCACGAGTAAGTCTTTATTAAGTGAGAAAATCGAGTTCTTAACTGTCCAAGTTGGCTAGTAAAATTATTAGTCACTGAAATATCTGAAAATTTATCTAATGTATATTTTGTAAATTTTATGCCAGATCTGTATACAGTATGCCTGAATACATACAAATCCTCTGAAAATTTGACCACTAGTGTGTGTCAATTAAGTGAGAAAATCGAGTCATTATCTTAGTAGATGGCCAGTATAAGTTATCATTCACTGAAATTTCTGAAAATTTATCTAATGGATATTTTGAAAATTTTAAGCCAGATTTGTATATAGTATGCCTGAGGATAAATACTCTGAAAATTTGACCACTAGTGTGTCTTTAATAAGTCAGAACATCGAGTTATTAACTTTCCGAGTTGGCCAATATAAGCTATCAGTCACTGAAATTTCTGAAAATTTATCTAATGGATATTTTGAAATTTTTATGCCAGATCTGTATACAGTATGCCTGAAGATAATTCATCTGAAAATTTGATGACAAGTATGTCTTTAATAAGTCAGAATATCGAATTAACTTTCCGAGTTGGCCAGTATAAGTTATCAGCCACTGAAATTTCTGAAAATTTATATAATGGATATTTTGATAATTTTATGGCTGATATGTATACAGTATGTCTGAAGATAAATCTTCTGAAAATTTGACTAGTGGTATGTCTCAACTAAGTGAGAAAATCGAGTGATGATCTTTCCGAGTTGGCCAGTAAAGTTATCAGTCACTGAAATTTCTGAAAATTTGTCTAATATATATTTTGAAAATGTTATGTATACAGTATGCCTGAAGATGAATTCTCTGAAAATTTGACCACTAGTGTGTCTCAATTAAGTGAGAAAATCGAGTTATTAACTTTCCGAGTTGGCCAGTAAAGTTATCAGTCACTGAAATTTCAGAAAATTTATCTAATGGATATTTTGAAAATTTTATAACTGATCTGTATACAGTATGCCTGTAGAAAAATCCTCTGAAAATTTGGCCCTAGTGTGTTTCAATTAAGTGAGAAAATCGAGTAGTTAACTTTCCGAGTTGGCCAGTAAAGTTATCAGTCACTGAAATTTCTGAAAATTTATTTAATGGATATTTTGAAAATTGTATGCCAGATATGTATACATACAGTAAGAGACATACAGTACAGGAAGATAAATCCTCTGAAAATTTGACCACTAGTGTGTCTCAATTAAGTGAGAAAATCGAGTTATTATCTTTTCGAGTTGACCAGAATAAGTTATCAGTCCCTGAAATTTTTGAAAATTCAACTAATGGATACTTTGATTTTATTTGCCAGATCTGTATCCAGTATGCCTGAATACAAATCCTATGAAAATTTACCACGACATACTTAACCACGAGTATGTCTTTAATAAGTGAGAAAATCGAGTTATTAACTTTACGAGTTGGCCCGTAAAGTTATCAGTCACTGAAATTTCTGAAAAGTTATCTAATGTTTTCTTAATGTTTCTTAATGATTAAGCGTATATCTTAATATGTGAGAAAATCGAATGTCTAACTTTCCGAGTTGACCAGTATCGGTTATTTACTCTTA
Source organism: Othius punctulatus (assembly GCA_951805005.1). NCBI lineage: Eukaryota > Metazoa > Arthropoda > Insecta > Coleoptera > Staphylinidae > Othius > Othius punctulatus. The sequence goes on from OX638143.1 coordinate 23,054,143, forward strand.
AAAAAGTCTTATTAATTTTTTTCTGCTTTCTTCAGTTGTATCATCTTTATCAATACATGATGTATGCAAGGTTTTAATAGGCAAAAAACTTTACACGTTTCCTTTTATAAAGTTTTACACATGAACACCAACAAACATGATCTGACAGTACAATTTTTTTTTTAAATCCTAATTTTCCTAATTTATATATTAAAATAATTTAATTATTGTTTCAATCGTTAATTAGTTAGATTTATGCTTTAAGTAAACCAATCATCAACTATATTTTATATTCTAATTTGACTGATTAGCTTTTGTAAAGTATGAATAGCAAATAAATTCTGTGCTCAATTGATACTCAATTTGATGGCAACATTGCCCACTGTCATAAAATGTAACCTTTTTTTAAAATATAACCTAATTTTTCAATTCTAGTGACTTTTTACATTGGCCGACAATGCTGCCACCCTAACAGAGCAAACTTAGTTAAAAATAAAAATGAAAAGATGTATGCAGAATAAAGATTTTTGAGATTAGTTTTTTTAACTACAAATTCTGAATGAATTTTTGGGAACGACTGCACTCTCTATATTATAAGTACTAACCTAATAACTTAAGAGTTTTGGCTGTTATTTTTTGAAAGTCCATATTCATGGACTTCATGGACATCACTTTAATAGTATTTTTTTATTACTTTCAAAGTAATAAGAAAATTTTACTTACTTTTAAATATTATTACTTGCAAAGTAAAAAGAAAATATTAATAAAGTAATAAATACTAAGCTAATAATTAACTAGATGGCCTCTACATTTTTTTTTGTCTCGAAATGAAAGTCTTATAGTGTTAATAAATATAATAATTAATAAAAATTTAAACAGCGGAATGAATATAATAATTAATAAATATTTAAACTGCGGTTTAACGGTAATCTTAGTAACCTTCGTAACCATTCGCTACATCGTAACATCGCTAAACCACTGCTAAACCACGGTTTAAAATTTTATAAATAACGCTGCTAGTGTTTACATATTTACAACATATCCTTCCTGTTTTATAGTGTAACTATTTTAAAACAATTCCACTGAAGCACGTATTTCCAACAAACCAAAAATCTGCATTTACGCCCCCGACTATTTTTATTCAATTCCACTGCGAACACGTAGGTACTTACAGTTGATTTATGTCCACAAAAATGTCCGGAATTTAAATTTACATCACAAATGGTAGCTTGCAACCGTCCAAATTTATGGCATGCTTTAAACCGGACATATTAAAACATATGCTACATTTTTAATAGCAGACTTAAAATATTAAACCGCGTAGTTTTAATATCTAATTAAAAAATATTAAGTAAATTACACACTATACCAGCAGAACCCTTGAACCCTTGAATATACAGGGTGTTAAAAATACGGAATAACAAGAAAATGTCGGAAGGATGGCCGTTTCGTGAAAAAATATTAAGACAAAAGTTGTAGGGCTTGAAAAAAACTATTTAGTGGTGATATTTTTGTGACGTTGAATGACCTAGAAATTGCTGGGTGATGGTAAATTTTATAACTTTAAATAGGAACCCTTAGGTTTTGACCGGATTTGTGTTGACGAGGTTAGGTGAAGGTAAACTTTAAAACTTTAAATATGAACCCTTAGGTTTATGACCGGATTTGTATAGACGAGGTCAAGACCTTCAATATTAAAGAAAAAAGAAAAAAATAATTAAAAAAATATTTAAGGTTGTAGTATTTAGTACTTACTGGTAAAATTTATTTTTATTTTATTTTATTATTTATTTATATCGCCTGGGTAGTTTCGGTTTAATTAACATACCATCTTCACAGGCAATTTGACCACTGGTGTGTCTCAATTAAGTGAGAAAATATTTTTGTAACCTTGATTGACGTAGAAATTGCTGGGTAAATTTTAAAACTGTAAATAGGAACCCTTAGGTTTTTGACCGGATTTCTATAGACGAGGTCAAAACCTTCAAAATTAAAGAAAAAATAAAAAAATAATTAAAAAAAATATTTAAGGTTGTAGTATTAAGTACTTACTGGTAAAATTTATTTTAATTTTATTTTATTATTTACTTATATCGCCTGAGTAGTTTCGGTTTAATTAACATACCATCTTCAGAGGCATATATACGAAGAATTCAATAATTAGGTTAAATATAAATTATGGTTAATTTTGTTACAAAAATGTTTAAATATAAATTGTAATAATATTTGTTATGTGTTTATTGTTATAGTGTCTATACATGATTTAGTAGTTATGTAATTTGTTAGTGTGGAGATGAATTCAAATGTGTGAAATGATCTTTTATGGGGGTATTATTTTTGGTGATAGAAAGTAAAATCAATTCTTAATAAAATAAAATCAAAATAAATTTTACCAGTAAGTACTTAATAGTACAACCTTAAATATAACTATACACTATAAAAAGCTGGTATATGTGGATAAAAACCTTAAATCTAAAAAAAAAAATTTAAAAAAAATGCTTCATGAAGTAGGATATTGAATATTGTCTAGTTGCTTTCCACCTGAAGGTTTACGAATTCGCAATTGTGAAATTAGAAAATGTGATTTCAAATATTTGATAAAATCCTAACATTATCAATAAGTAGTTAAAACAAGGACAGTTCCAACGCAGGTTAGATTAGTTTTCGATTAATTTAATCCGAGGTTTGATTCGCGGATTAATCAATTACCGCGGGCAGTAATAATGGTTGATTGCGGAAATTGCGAGTAATTTAATCACAATTGCAGGATAACAATGGAATAATTGCAGATGCATTACATTAATTACATGTGCATTACTGCAATTGTGATTAAATTACTCGCAATTTCCGCAATCAACCCATTGTTACTCCCCGCGGTAATTGATTAATCCGCGAATCAAACCTCGGATTAAATTAATCGAAAACTAACCTAACCTGCGTTGGAACTGTCCTTGTTTTAACTACTTCAATAATTTACTAGAATATTGTTATTTACCTATATTTTATTTGTAATAAAATCTTAAAATACACTAACGCGTTAATTATCTACTTGTTACTGGACTTTACTTTTATTGGAGTTTCGGTAGGAATCGAGTTTTCTAAATTTTCTTTAAACTATTCATCCGCTCCGAACACAAAATATATAATGCTATATTGAAACGATTTAAGTTCTGTAAATTTTATTTAAATTATTCATCAGCACCAAACACATAATATATAATGCTACATTTAAAGAAATTTAGTCTTCTAAATTTTCCTTAAATTATTCATCAGCACCGACTTCAAAATATATAATGCTATAAGTGAGATCTCTCAAACAGTTATAATATTTTATGGTACATGTACAGTTGACTCCGAAAAAAAGTAGGGCACATGTAAGTGCAGCATCACATTGAAATGCCTGATGCAATTATGACATAAATGCATGTGATATTTGAATATTGTATTGCACTTACGTGTGTCCTACTTTTATTCGCCGTCAACAGTACATATAAATATCTTCAGAAATATTAGAAATACAATAAGAAATTTTTTTCTCATATACTTGGAATGGAACTAATGGAAAACTTTTTTGTTTTACTCGGCGTGCTTGTGCACGAACAAGGTAAGACATAAAACACAAGTCTGAACCAGGCAATTTAATAAAAAATATAATAATAAAAATAAGACAATATTACATGTGAGTAAACAAAATCTGCGACCTACATTTGATATAAAGATATTTCTTATATTTCTATATTTATATCTATATTTTCTATATTTCCTAACCGTTGTTTCCTCATTATTCCTTCTTAACCATATCCTCAAATATAATTTAGAAGTAATAACTATGAATCAATAATAATCAGGTATTTATTTTATTTGTGCATCGTAATCTAATATTATGTACATAAATAAATTGGCGCAAATAAAGGCACCATTACATGGCTGTATTTATTTATATTTATGGGCACTTAACACCTCCCCAATTTGCTCGCTCAGGATAACGATATTATTGTTGTTTCTGCGACAATATTTGTTCTAGCTTCAGTGAGCGGGCACAATTCTAACACAATTATCCCAGATGTTCAGTTTTGGGAGAACTAAAGCTCGAGTTCACGTTCACGTGATGCTGCAGAGTGGATTACACTAACTCCGCAAGCGACAGACTTTTCACTTAGCTGACAACCCTACTGTATCCCAAACTTTATACATCAATGATAATTGATGTAATGAAATACCATTAGATCTATTCAATTTGAAATTTTATATAATATATTAATGTGTAGGTATATCGATGTTTATTTTGCATCTATTTTTTGACATCTTATAAAAATCTTCTATCTCTACAAAAACAATTAATTAAAAAAAATCTGAGCTATAATAAGAAATTTCATAACCATGATTGGAATAGTATTTTACATGTATATGATTATTAAATTAGAATATTAGGGTTCGCCTCCAAATATTAAAATTTAATAGATTATTCTTGAAAGTCCCCTAAGCCATAAGCATCGAAAACAAAATTAAACAATTAATTAATTCAGCACGAGTCACACCCATGATATTTTACGAATGCGTTAATTTATATTATTATTACTATTAGTAATTATTTAATGAAATTAAGTATCGAGTTCAGAGTTACGTGCAGAGTGCAGAGTTGCAGCTGATAATAATAAGATGCTAGAGTGAGAAAGGGGATGGTCCTTTCACTCAACTGCGTAAGTCAATACTGTATGCAGTCTTAATAAAAACTACTTCCATTAAACGACATATGCTTCAATGATCCCAACATATAAATCGTCCTTTTACTAAGTTTTTTTTAACGCAAAGTAAATCATTGTCCGTAACTATGCAGTAAAAATAACCGTAAAACTTCTTACTCCCCTCCAATTTAACGAACAATTGAACCCGAAGCAGTAACGTTCGTCTGCGGACGCCGGAATATGACTTCCTGAGCTCAAACATTCGCTATTTGTTCGCGAACTCGTTCATTTTACGAGGGCTTTAAGATGCAAATTTAATGCGGCCAACATGGTTTTCGCGAGATTGAATCCAGCGCACAACGAAAACAATTTGCGCGAAATCGATGCATTACTTATTTATTGCAATTATTGTGAATAGTAGAAACAGAATCGAGAGGGCGTATGCTATAGAGATAAATCCATAAACCCAGAGAGGTATTTGGTGTAAAGCTAATATTGTAATTTTATTTAAAAAAATATTACAATTTCTGATATATCAACAATAGTTGATTAAGATTACAATAACTGTTAACGAACATCAATAAAACTTCTACGATTACATGATATAAGTATTAGAAGTTTTCAAGAAAACATCTAAGATTTGCTTAAAGAAGATTATAAGAATTATTTAAAAAAATATCAACAAAACTGGGAAGATAGATTCTATCGGGTAGGATTCTATCTATATAGGATATCTAAGATTTGATTATAGAAGATTATAAGAATTATTAAAAAATATCAACAAAACTTGCAAGATTATAAGTGTTAAATAATACGGTCTATATCTATACAGGGTTATACCAAATTCGATTAACACTATGGATATATCGGAAACGGTCAGAGATACGAAGTTGGTCAAATTCGGGCAAAGTTGCGCAATCATATGGGAAACAATAATAATAAAAATAATTAAAAACATTTCAATGGTTACTGAGATTTTTGGTGAAAATGAAAATTTTCGAAAATCTTATTTAATTTTTCCCGTCGGTACTTGAAGAGATATTAAAAAAAAATTAACACATTTTCATTGTCACTTTTTTTTTATTACATTAAGGGCATTATAGATTTTCGATCGTGTAATCGTCATCAAGTCTAAATTTTTAAATATGGACCTGTTTTATAAATAAAATAAAAATAATTAAAAACATTTCAATGGTTACTGAGATTTTTGGGGAAAATGAAATTTTTCGAAAATCTTATTTAATTTTTCCTGTCGGTACTTGAAGAGATATTAAAAAAAAATTAACACATTTTCATTGTCACTTTTTTTTATTACATTAAGGGCATTATAGATTTTCGATCGTGTAATCGTCATCAAGTCTAAATTTTTAAATATGGACCTGTTTTATAAATAAAATAAAAATAATTATAAACATTTCAATGGTTACTGAGATTTTTGGGGAAAATGAAAATTTTCGACAATCTTATTTATTTTTTCCTGTCGGTACTTGAAGAGATATTAAAAAAAATAACACATTTTCATTGTCACTTTTTTTTATTTTCAACAAGGGCATTATAGATTTTCGATCGTGTAATCGTCATCAAGTCTAAATTTTTAAATATGAACCTGTTTTTTTTAAATTTTATTATTGAGTTCTACTCGTCAATACTATTATAATGATGTGCAATACTTGAGGTAACTTTTTTAAACCAAAATAAAAGAAAAACCGTTACTTGAAGAGATAATAAATAAAATTAACACATTTTCATTGTCATTTTTTAAAATTTACAACAAGGGCATTATAGATTTTAGATCGTGTAATCGTCATCAAGTCTAAATTTTTAAATATGGACCTGCTTTTTATTCTATTTTTGAGTTCTACTCGTCAATACTATTATAATGATGTGCAACACTTAAGGTAACTTTGTTAAACCAAATTAAAAAAAAACAGCCGCATTATCATGAGACAGAAAGGCAATCTGTTTGAACATTTATTATAAAAGTATTATTTATTATTGTATTTAGTATTAATATTACTATTAATTATACTGATGTATTTTCGTGTTATAAACTTAGTGTATAGCATAAGATATATGATAGATAAGATCTAATTTAACTGTTTGTAACAATGTTCCGATTTTCAACTGTTTTTATGGCACTCTAGTTTATATTTTGATTTTTTCAATCCAGTTTAGTGTAGATTGTAAAGTTTTTAAATGAAAGCTAAGAATCGCAAGATTTTAGATTTTGTCGAATATCTCCGGAAGTAAGCAGAATTTTCTATTTTCTCAACAGAATACTACTGACCCCTAAATTGCGCAACTTTTTTTGTAATTCAACCGCCTTTGTAACTGTTACGGTTTCCGAGATCCCCAAGCGATTGATTTTTATCTTGGACACCCTGTATAATAGTACAATATTTAGAGTTTTATCTATAGAGTTTTATCTATGGCTCATTTACTGCAGTTTGGGGCCTGAAAAGATAAAGAAAATAGTTTTATTTTTTTTTTTCGTTGTTTTTTCGAGATATATATTTATTGCAAATATAAGATAATATAAGTCAAACATTTTCTAATAAATACGTCTTCGGGACTGCTGTCTCCTGCTGTCTTGAATCACCCTTTTTAACAGTTGGAAATAAGTTTGCTGTTTTTCACATTTTACATTTATAAGCGTGTTTATGAATTAAATCAAAATATTTTTTTGGTGAAATTCTCATTTTAATGTTAGGTAAATCGGCACTGTTGTAGCCCTTTATTGTACGTTATGTGCAAATTTGGTTGCACACGCGGATTTATTATAAAGAGACATTCTCAATATTTCTTATTGATATCTATAGATTTCTTATTAATTATCAATTCAATAGTTTTATCTTATCTTATTATCCTAATGATCTTAAGAAGAATAAAAAGAAAATGCAAATTGGTTGCCTCTTCAGGTTTATTTTACCTGAAGATAAAAAACCTAACCTAACCTAACCTAACCTAACCTATGCGATACCTAACGAATATATCTAGAAGTGTTATCAAGATTTCTTGAGAGTTGTCAATAATTTCCAAGATTCTTCAATAATGTTTTTTAAAGGTTTCTCAATAATTGTCCAGATTTCTAGAGATTTTTCAATAATTCCCAAGATTTCTTATTAATTTTCGGGATTTGTACAGATTTCTCATTAATTGACTGTTCGAATAACCTTTGCGATACCTAACGAATATATCTAGAAGTGTTATCAAGATTTCTTGAGAGTTGTCAATAGTTTCCAAGATTTTTCAATAATGTTTTTTACACGTTTCTCAATAATTGTCGAGATTTATAGAGATTTTTCAATAATTCCCAAGATTTCTTATTAATTTTCGGGATTTGTACAGATTTATCATTAATTGACGGTTCGAATGACCTTTGCGATACCTAACGAATATATCTAGAAGTGTTATCAAGATTTCTTGAGAGTTGTCAATAATTTCCAAGATTCTTCAGTAATGCTTTTTACAGGTTTCTCAATAATTGTCGAGATTTATAGAGATATTTCAATAATTCCCAAGATTTCTTATCAATTTTCGGGATTTGTACAGATTTCTCATTAATTGACTGTTTGAATAACCTTTGCGATACCTAACGAATATATCTAGAAGTGTTATCAAGATTTCTTGCGAGTTGTCAATAATTTCCAAGATTCTTCAATAATGTTTTTTACAGGTTTCTCAATAATTGTCGAGATTTATAGAGATTTTTCAATAATTCCCAAGATTTCTTATCAATTTTCGGGATTTGTACAGATTTATCATTAATTGACTGTTTGAATAACCTATGCGATACCTAACGAATATATCTAGAAGTGTTATCAAGATTTCTTGAGAGTTGTCAATAATTTCCAAGATCCTTCAATAATGTTTTTTATAGGTTTCTCAATAATTGTCGAGATTTATAGAGATACTTCAATAATTCCCAAGATTTCTTATCAATTTTCGGGATTTGTACAGATTTCTCATTAATTGACTGTTTGAATAACCTATGCGATACCTAACGAATATATCTAGAAGTGTTATCAAGATTTCTTGAGAGTTGTCAATAATTTCCAAGATTCTTCAGTAATGTTTTTTACAGGTTTCTCAATAATTGTCGAGATTTATAGAGATATTTCAATAATTCCCAAGATTTCTTATCAATTTTCGGGATTTGTACAGATTTCTCATTAATTGACTGTTCGAATAACCCATGCGATACCTAACGAATATATCTAGAAGTGTTATCAAGATTTCTTGAGAGTTGTCAATAATTTCCAAAATTCTTCAATAATGTTTTTTACAGGTTCCTCAATAATTGTCGAGATTTCTAGAGATTTTTCAATAATTCCCAAGATTTCTTATCAATTTTCGGGATTTGTACAGATTTCTCATGAATTGACTGTTTGAATAACCTATGCGATACCTAACGAATATATCTAGAAGTGTTATCAAGATTTCTTGAGAGTTGTCAATAGTTTCCAAGATTTTTCAATAATGTTTTTTACACGTTTCTCAATAATTGTCGAGATTTCTAGAGATTTTTCAATAATTCCCAAGATTTCTTATCAATTTTCGGGATTTGTACAGATTTCTCATTAATTCTCAAGACTTCGAGAGATTTTTCAGTAATTTCGAGATTTTTAAAATCCGAAAATGGAAATTGGTTCACACGATTGGCAGAACTCTTACATACATGTTTATCGTTCCATAAATTTTTCGATGATTCTTAAAATATTTAAACGTTTGCAAATTTTATCGAGATTCCGAGAGATTTTCCAATTATTTCCATGATTTCTAAATATTTTTTCGAGATTCATACAGATTTCCCAATAATTATCATAATTCTAGAGATTTTTCAATAATGTTGAGATTAAAAAAGGCACATTGGTTGGCATTTTTCAATAATTCCCAAATTTCTCAATAACTTTCGAGATTTATACAGACATCCAAATAAATATACCGGGTGATTCAAGTTTTATTACCATGGGTTTTTTAGGCATTTGGAGCTGCCCAAAAAATATGAAAATTTGGATTTATATAGGTCTGATACTAATCTGCGCAAAGGTAGTTTGACTTTTTTGATATAATTATATAGACGGCTATAAAATTAAAAAAAAACTCTTTTCGGGCAAAATTCTCTATCGTTATTTTTGCCCTTAACTGTTTTATTTTATTCATAGAACCCATTTATGAAATCAAAAATTAATGAAAATGATTAGATTTCAAATTAAAGCATTTTTTACATTACTGACCAATTTTCCTCGGTATGATTTATGATTTTGTAAGTCAAGAGCCCTACAAAGCATTGACCACAGTATCCACCCAGCAGGCTGAGGGATTGGGTGCGGCCTTATCATAAAACCCATAAAATCCATTATAGGGACTATTACTGGAAGCAGCCGTCATATTTTGCTATTTAGTAGAGAATCTTACTGTTGCAATATCAAAATTCATTTAATTCAATAATTGGTGCAATTTTTTTGACTTGGATTATACTGGAATGTTTGGAATAGCATTAAAGTATGTTCTGACAAAAACTATATAAATAAAATTACGAATTCTTTGTGAAATAACGTATAAACTACCGGATGGTTAAAATAAAAAAAAATATCGTTAGATTGGACTTCATCAATATCTAAACATGTGTACTTATTTTGGATTTTTTATTTCAATTAGAAGTCGCCATTTTTGGCCTGGTAACAAAACTTGAATTACCTGGTATACTTCGACAGATTTTTCGACAGCGCTTTTAATTGGAGGCGCCCCCTTAATGTGTGCCCGCTTAATGTAGGGGTGTAAATTATTTTTTTTATCGTCAGATTGGACTTCATCAATACCTAAACATGTGTACTTATTTTGGATTTTTTATTTCAATTAGAAGTCGCCATTTTTGGCCTGGTAATAAAACTTGAATTACCTGGTATAATTCGACAGATTTTTGAATAATTCCCACGAGTTGCCTTTTTTCAAGTGCTGCACATAATTATAATAGTATTAACGAGTAGAACTAAAAAATAAAATAAATAATGCCGGTCCGTATTTAAAAATTTAAACTTGATGACTGTTCCACACGAAACGTCTGATCAAAAATTTAAAATTCTCTTGTGACAATTGTATTCTCATATGACAATTGTAAGCATTATTAACTTGAAGTGAAGATTAAGTTACAATTGCTATTAGTATTTGAATTGGTAACTATTAATGCGTTTGTAGTCGACTAGCTTAAAAGTGTTTGTTATAGAGAAAATCATGCATAAGCACCTACTTCATGGCATTGTGCTGTAAAATGTGCGATAAAGTAGCCATAACAACAAAATAAGCACAGTCAAAGATTACGTTGTCTTTTATTTGTGGCATGCATTTGAACTTTGCGAACATATACCATAACGAAGACGTCTTTTGACGAGTTTTGACTTTTTTGAGTTTTTTTGAGTTTTGACTTTTTACGAGTTTTGACTAATAAATGAAAGTAAGATGAATTAATAGATAAATAATATAATCTAAATTCGAACAATTTACCTGATCTAAAAAGTACTCAAGCATAACCTTTTCTGTAACTGCATTTTTTGATCCTTGGCCATTACCAAAACTTGTCATACTCTTTTTTATAAACATCTTCCGACTTTTTAGGAATCAGTACAGCTCAGCTTCTGCAGCTTTTTCAAAATTTCATCACTTATTAAATCTTCGCCACAACTATTCATTTCGGCAGAATTTGAGAAAAATGGTTACCATAAACAACAGCTTAGTAACCTCATCAATCAGATCATCATAGAAAAACTATGTCAGCATGGGCCACCTCTTGTCAGTTTTTTATACGCGGATTAGTGTTGAACAATTATTTATCAGAAATTTATAATAATGCTCTAGTCGACTACAAAATAGTATATGAAATTCGTTTATAATTCCGGATTTCCGGAATTCGTGAAATTAGCGCATTCGCTACGCTCATGTGCCAACCATTCACTCATGCCATAATCCCGTGAAGTATAAACTAATTTCATAATATACTATTAAACAAATAATATTGTCTGTTGTAGTTTTTTGATCGAATTAGAATTAGAAAAAAAAGTGTGAATATTATAACGGACGTAAAAAAATAGAATTATCATACGCTGACTGGATTGCTTTTCCCAGACCTGATGGCTACATTTGCTCGGCAGCGCTTTGTTTGCAACTGGCAGATAAACCGTGATGCGAGCGAACCCGGAGCTTCCTGTATTTCCGGAAGTCCTTTTAACGTGTTGCGGGGGTTGAATTATTGACGGGTGTGCGCACTCCGTACGGGACAGACCTGCGATATCGAGTGGGAGCTGTAAAATTCATAGCGTTTGGAGCTCGGCAGTTAAAGCACACTTCAATTTCCGCGAGCCCATGCATCCCATGAAACCGGAAGCTCTACGAACCGGAAAACTGCAGCCGCGCGGTTATTCCCCCGGAAACTTCGCGGGGACCAAAATATCCTCCGGCTTGGCACGCTTTGGGCGTGCAGAAGTAAAACAGCGCAAGGTGTGTCTGCGCTGAATTATTAACCAGCGCAAATTATCGTTAAATATTTAACCTTTCCGGGTTCCCGGAACACACCGATTCCCATTCGCAATCGATCGACGGATCGTTTATTTAAAACGCGACGTATTCCCTGCGGATGATGATTGTTCAGTAACGACCCGCGTTTTATGGGTCCAAATGAAATATTTACGCAGGCGAGCGAGCGGACACGTATTTTCACGTGCTAACGTAATCCCGCGTAAATGCAGCGTAAATGGTGGGGGCGAATTATCTGCGGGGGTGTTAATTGGGCGAAATCGGGGACGTGAAATGGCCCGGCCCAGCGCTTTTACTCGGAGGCGCCCCCTTAATGTGTGCCCGCTTAATGTAGGGGTGTAAATTGGGGGGCAATTAATTGAGCAGTAGATGTACGGAACGTTGATGGCAGTGTGTAATTGTGCGAATGGAGGCCAGCAATTCTCCGTTTAAAGTGAGTTATATTTCTCAGATGCAGGGAGTGGCATAAATGCAATTTGTGTTCTCTTTAAGGTGATTCCTACCGCGCGCGTAGTAACGAAAATTGTGCAAAACGCGACAATCGCCAAGTCGTCCAGCGCCCTTATGTTTCGATAGATTTTCATAATTATTTTTTATAATGTGCTAAAAAGTTGAAATAACTGACGAGTAAACTTACATTGCCACTAAATTAATTACAATAGCGGCAAAACAACTTCAAATATGGGTGATAATGTAAATTTCGGTCTTTTTTGTTTACAATTTATGGTTAGTTACGATAATATATATGACTATATAAGTTTGCACAAGTGTTATTTGAACTTTTTAGCACGTTATAAAAAATTAATTATGAAAATCTATTGAGACATAAGGGCCCACCACGAGCGGGCGATTTACGGGTTTTGGTAAATTTCTGTTTTCCGTAAATCGCCCGCTCGTGGTGGGCCCTTATGTCTCAATAGATTTTCATAATTATTTTTTTATAACGTGCTAAGAAGTCCAAATAACACTTGTGCAAACTTATATATTCATATATATAATCGTAACTAACCATAAACTGTAAACAAAAAAGACCGAAATTTACATTATCACCCATATTTGAAGTTTTTTTGCCACTATTGTAATTAATTTAGTGGAAATATAAGTTTACTCATCCGTTATTTCAACTTTTTAGCACATTATAAAAAATAATTATGAAAATCTATTGAAAAATAAGGGCGCTGGACGACTTGGCGATTGTCGTGTTTTGCACAATTTTCATTACTACGCGCGCGGTAGGAATCACCTTAAATGACATGGCCATGTAGGAAGCGTGGCAGCGTAACATACAATTTATTTAAGTTATCTGGCAGACAGCAAAATTCGAGAAAACATGTGAGAAAAACTACGAATCCAGAAATAAAACACGCATTAACTTAATATCATTTAGCTTTTTTTGTAACTATAGTGCTAAACTATATATTTTGTAAGGTTCCTGAAGGGTCTATCGACGCATAAGGGCGTGGAGGAACAGGATGTCCCTTTGGAAAAACGATGAGGGCTTCTAGATCTCGATGTCGGAGAGTGGGAGGGGGTGGGGGTGAAAAGGGGTCCACGCAATTTTACCTCGCAAGTAATTCCAGGGCTTAATTAACTCTATAAAAAACTCTATACTCTATTAACTCTCTATACTCTATAAAACTCTATAAAAAAGATAAAACAATTGACGTGCAGGCGGACATTACCAAAAAGTACGAAGACTTTAAACCCTGTCCCCTCCACGTCAACAATAAAATTGAAGGTTTATCACCAAGGTGATAATTCTAATAATATATGCAATATGTTTGCCCAATTTGTCAATTGTACAAATTGTTTGTACATGTACAAACATGACATGTCGTATCGTAGACGTCATTTTGAAAAGTGACACGTCACAGAAAAAAAATTGAAACCGTCAAATTGTGGCAAATAATTAGCCATCAAACTATTGTTCAAAACTTGTTTTTCTTAAAATAATAATAAAGGCTCACTAAATGTGGTTCATTACTTTTTACTCACCCTGTATATAGAAACATTTGTTTTTAGTTTGCTTAATGCATGTGTAAATGCAATTAATTAAAAGCTGTAGAATTCATGGTATACAGGGTGTCCTAAATAGAGTGGGATTGCATGGGTATCTTTCTTATTCCGAAAACTAGACATCTGGTCAAATCTGGAAAAAAATTCAACATAATCTGAACCAGCATATAAAACTTCACAATATTGCCCATTTAACCAGGTCTCTAGCTTTAGGAATGAGACAGATACCCATGCAATCCCACTCTATTTAGGACACCCTGTATTGTAAAAAATTCAAACTAGTATAAATTTCGTGGAAAATTTTGAAATTTTCATGAAACCCTTTATAAATTTTCATGGAAAATTGCATAATTTTATGTAAAATTTCATAATTCGTAGAAATTTCAAAGAATTTAATGAAATATATCAAACACACACACAGGTTACTTTGTTAGTATCACTTTGATTTATTTAGTAGTGACTATAGTTTCGACACCTTAACGGGTCATTATCAAACTTACAATAACTTAAAATTACAACAGCGGCAACTCATCTAATTTTATGAAAGTTCTGTAATTTTCACGAATGTAATAAAAATGTTCGGAAACTTGCAACAACTTATGTGGACATTTGTATAATATATGGTATCAAAAACTTTATGACTATTCTGAAAATGAAGTATTAAGTTTCTATCATAAAATTTAATGAATTATTACAGAATTAGCAAACATTCACAAATATGTTATGAATAATTTATTAAAAATTTCGCAAATAATTATCAAAAGGTAAATTTTAGTGTAATAATAAACAGCTATATAAATTATTTTATCAAAAATTGTATCTACAAAAAAATGTCTTATTACCAAATGAGCTGAAATTTACAAAATTTCATCATCATTTTATTGAATTTTTTTCAAATAATGCACAAATGTTAAATTTCCAATATTATATAAAAAATGAATCACAAACTACAAGAATTATTTTCTAAAAAGTTTTGTTTATAAACAGATATAATTATTACCAAATTAGCTGAAATTTAGATAAGTTTCTTCAACATTTTATGAAATATACCACAAATAATTGTCACAATATGTATTGCATGTATTTGTCATGATTTTGTTTTCGTTTGCCATTTTCATTCCAAGGCCTATGTTATACTCAATAAATACCTAAAAAGTGAGGTTTCTATAAAAATATATGAATTATTACCAAATTAGCTGACATTTATATAAGTTTCTTAAACATTTTATGAAATATACCACAAATAATTATCAAAATATGTATTATATGTATTTGTCATGATTTTGTTTTTGTTTGCCATTTTCATTCCATTGCTTATGTGATACTTAATAAATACATTTTTTTTACCTAATGTTTTGGTTGTGGATAATGAAAAATAAAAAGTAAAAACGCAGTATTTTTTGCTCTGTAAAATACTTTATTACAGTTTTTCTTTAAAATAATTACGGAAGATAATATTTAAAGATTTAAATTTTACATGTAAATCCTTATGGTGAGTTTCTCGACGAATATATGGAAACTATAAAAATTATAATTAAGACTCACTAGATGTGGTTCATTACTTTTTACTCACCCTGGATATGGAAACTTGTAATATTTTTTTTAGTTTGCATAATGTATGCGTAAATGCAATTCATGAAAAATCGTAGAATTCATGGTAAATTGTAAAAAATTGAAACTTCTATAAATTTGATGGAAAATTTTGAAAATTTTATGAAAACCTTTATAAATTTGAATGTAAACAGACACAAATTTCATTTAAAATTGTATAATTTCATGTAAACTTTTATAATTCCTGGAAATTTCAAACAATTTCATGGAAAGTTGTGTCATTTTCACGAATAGTCAAGTCTCACGTTATAAATTGACGCAGTCTTTTTTGCTCTACAAAAGAGTTTATTACAGTTTATCTCTAAAATAATTACGGAAGACAATATTTAAAGATTTAAATTTTACATGTAAATTCCTATGGTGCGTTTCTCGACGCACCACCCTGTATATGGAAACTTGCAACATTTTTTTTAGTTTGCATAATGCATGTGTAAATGCAATTTATGAAAATCCGTAGAATTCGTGATAAATTGTAAAAAAATTAAACTTCTATAAATTTGTTGGAAAATTGTGAAAATTTGATGAAAACCTTTATAAATTTGAATGTAAACCGACACAAATGTTCATGTATAATTGCATAATTTCATGTAAAATTTCATAATTCGTAGAAATTTCAAACAATTTCATGAAAAGTTGTGTAATTTTCATGAATGTATTGAAAATGTTCGGAAACTTGCAACAAATAATTTGGAAATTTGCATAATATATGGTATCAAAAACTATATGAGTATTCTGAAAATGAAGCGTTAAGTTTCTATCATAAAATTCAATGAATTATTACAGCATTAGCAAAAATTCCCAAAAATGTTATTAATATTTTATTAAAAATTTCGCAAATAATTTACAAAAGTTAAATTTTACAAAAAATGTAAAAATAATCAGGTATATAAATTATTTTCTGAAAAGGTGTATCTACAAAAGAATGTATTATTACCACATGACCTGAAATTTACAAAAGTTCATCATCATTTTATTGTAAATTCCTCAAACAATTGTAAAAGTTAAATTTCCGATATTATATAAAAAATTAATCAAAAATTACAAGAATCAGTTTCTAAAAAGTTAGCTTTCAATAAAGAGATATGAATTATTACCAAATTAGCTAAAATTTATACACGGTGTCTCCTAAAAAACGCCGCTAGCCATAACTCCTTTATTTTTTGGCCGATTTCAAAAAAACAAAATTAAATTAAATGGCTCCACATGTTCTACAAAGAGGCCATCATTTTGTTTTCTTTGCAAAATCAACTTTCATTTCAGCGATAGTGAACTTTTGTTTTCAAACGGTTACGTATATTTTCAAAAAAATTATTAACATTTTATTAAAAAATTCGCAAATAATTATCAAAAGTTAAATTTTACAAAAATGTAATAAAATGCAGGTAAATACATTATTTTATGAAAAGTTGTATGTTCAAAAAATGTCTTATTACCAAATGAGCTGAAATTTACAACATTTCATCGCCATTTTATTGAAAATTCCTCAAATAATGCTCAAAAGTTAAATTTCAAATATTATATTAAAAATGAATTAAAAATTACAAGAATTATTTTCTAAAATATTAGGTTTCTGCAAAAAGATATGAATTATTACTAAATTAGCTAAAATTTAGGGAGGGTGTCTCCTAAAAAACGCTGCTAGCCATAACTCCTTTATTTTTTGGCCGATTAAAAAAAACACAAAAAATTAAATAGCCCCACATGTTCTGCAAAGACGCCATCATTTTGTTTTCTTTGCAAAATAAACTTACATTTCAGCGATAGTCAACTTTTGGTTTCAAACATAAATTTTCTTATTTATTTCTTTTGAAAAGATTATTTTTCTGAATCCAAAGATGTCCAACAAGTTGGCTTTGACGAAATATTCATTATCATACAGTTTATTATCATACAGCTGCTTGTTTGTTAGATTTGAGTTATTTTTTAAGATTTTCAAGTTTCCCAACTGACCTGATCTGTATTGACTAAAAAAACGCCGCTAGCCATAACTCCTTTATTTTTTGGGCGATTTAAAAAAAACAAAACGTATTTAATTGGTTCCACGTGTTCTACATAGAGGCCATCACTTTGTTTCCTTTGCAAAATAATCTTTCATTTCAGCGAAAGTTAACTTTTGTTTTCAAACGGTTACGTATATTTTCTTATTTATTTCTTTTGAAAAGATTATTTTTCTGAATCCAAAAATGTCCAACAAGTTGACTTTGATGGAATATTCATTTCATGTTGGATGATGGATTATCATGTTGTTTTTATGTTAGAGTTTAGTTTTATTTTCAATTTTCAAGTTTAACAACCTCCTTGTTCTGTATTGTCTCATTTAGTCTTTCCTTGATATCTTGAAATATTTTCAAAATTTATAAAAATTTCAATAATAACTGTAAAATTTTCAATAATTTCCAACAAAATTTAGTCACATTTAACAACATATAATTATTACTGGTAAAACTCAAAGATAATCATAGAATTTTCATTCATTTACAATAAAATTTAGTGTTATTTAACAAAATTCTATTTAATTCATTATTTTAATTCTATTTTGATAATAATAATAATTCTAATTGATTTAATTAAATCAATATTTAATTAAAATATTCGTAATATTTTACGATACCACAATTTCAAATAATCTGTCAAATATTCATTAATTACTCTTAAAATTTTAATCTCAACTGACACTTTCAATTTCCCAACACAGACACCAACATTAAGTTATATGTTTATTTAAAAACATTTTATTTACTACTAACAAAATTTCAGTAATGTTTGCCAGAATTTTAATTATTCTATCAAATATTCAATGATTCTGTATAACTCAAAATCAATATTGTAAAATTTGAATTGATTTATGTCAAAATTTCAATAAATTTAACTTTTTAGTCGTATTTAATACAATTTTCATTATGCTGATTTCGCTCAAAGAAAAGTACGGTGAAAATTTAATTTTTCTGTTAAAATTTCAATAATAACTGTCAAATTTTCAATTATTTCTAATAAAATTTACTCATATTTAACAAAATTTCGTATATTTCTGGCAACATTTCAGTAATATTTACCAGAATTTCCATTATTGGATCAACCATTGCATAATTATTATGAAAATTTCAATAATTACTTAAAAATCAGTATTTCTGTCAACATTTTATTGATGCACTGAACTGTAATACTGTAGCCATTTTTTGTTTGTTTTGTGTTATTAAAATCGGCCAATAAATAAAGGAGTTACGGCTTGCGGCGTGTTTTAGGAGACACCCTGTATAAGTATCTTCAACATTTTATAAATACACCACAAATAATTATCAAAATCATTGTAATGTAAAGTAATGAAAGTATCTTCAACATTTTATAAATACACCACAAATAATTATCAAAATATGTATTATTTGTCATGATTTTGTTTTTGTTTGCCATTTTCATTCCAAGGCCTATGTTATACTTATTAAATTTTTATTTTACCTAATGTTTAAACTAATTAACTCAGAGACGAGAGGATATTTGTAAAAAATGTATTCTCTCATTTCTACTTAAAATGTGTTCCTTAATTCGTTTGTTCATTTTTGCGTAATTCATTTGTTGCATTCCAGACTGGCTACGCCTTGTCTGGAATTAGCAATGATTTGTCCGAAAAAACTTCAACTTAATTCTAGGTATTTGTAACAAAAATAGCTATATTACGTAAATAATGATTTCTATTTCTATTTCTTCTGTTTTTGTCTTGTGGTCCATGTTTAAGGAAATATGGGAAATTCTGAATATTACTTGAGATTCTGATTCTTTTAGATTGTTTTTTGTTTCTTTTAGATTGTTTTTAGATTGATATTTTGGGAATTTCTAGATATTAGTGAATTCTCGGGTTTATTTTCGTTTATGCTACTTGTCCCTTCAACCACTCATCCACTTGTAAGCCTTACTTTGGGTGTAAGACTTTTGTAATTCACGGAGTGGATCCTCGGCAACCCGCTGCTGCCCCAGGTGGTATTTTGCTTGGGGATCCCTGGAGGGTCACGGTTTCCTAATGTGAGCAAAGAAACTCGATTTCCGATGAGTATCGTCCGAGCACTTTGAATATCTACATAGGTTTTTGTTATCATATCGCGGGACAAATGGGATGCGATTGGGAAGTTTGTGGGGCGGCCATGGGGAATTGCCTTCATCCAGGATTGTTTTTATTGATAACTACGTGTGGGACGCGGAGGAGCTGGAGGCGGCCGCGGGGAATCGCCTTCCGATTCGATTGTTTTTATTGACGGCGGCTTGAAGGCGCACGTCACGAGCTTCCGGTTTCCACTCAATCTGACGCGCACGCGGCAGGTGGAAACACTGACGCCGCCGCCGGCCCCATTTTCCGGCTCCCGGAAAACCTATAAGGCGACATATCGGCCTGTAACTACCACACGGCCGCCCACCCCCGGAGCCGCCTTTTTCGCCGCCGCCTCGGGGGGTTGCGAAATTTCCACGATTTCCACGAGACTCTTTGTTTAACGTTTCAATTTTCCACGGGGGATCGATGCGGATTTCCTCGCCAGTATGTTGTGTGTATGTTTGTGCGCACACACCGCTGACAGATAGTAATCGAATATATTAAATATCAACAGGTCAAATGTCAAGGTGATGGTGTCGCCGGCAACCGGAGACACATACGAAACCGGTTGTTTTGGCAGGGCGTGGGGGTGGTCGTTTATATCCGGTTGACGGACGTTAATAATTAACGCAGCGTAAATTACACACATACACACATACAAGGCACACGCGAAATTATCGGCGCCAAGGGATGGTCTGGATGCGAGCAGTCCGCTGACCCACCCCGAGCGCCCCGTTTCGACCTCAAAGAGCGCATTAGCATTCATGAACCCTGCATTATGCATCCCGGCAGGGAAGATCGACGCGTTGCAGGAATTCATGAGGGCACGCCGCGAGATACGGCTGGGCGTAAAGCTGTTGTGTCTATCACCGGAATGAGGGGGAGACATAAACGCGCGAATTTATTTTTCATAAAAAAAAGAGGGTCCACATTGCAACTTTGAGAGCCGGGATAAACTTTTATGAATTCCAACTGCGCGATACTTAAACCGGAAGACACACAATTCATTTCCTGGTTACGTTCCAGATTCAGCAGAACTTTCCCATCAAAAATCCGATGGTTTAGAAATTGAAGCAAACCTTATATTTGTTGCCCATATAATATTCATTATAAAATTACCCACTGGTGTATGGTTAAACAATATAACATTTCAAGCATTTCAAAATTTCAACTAAAGGTAAACAAATAAACATTCAACTCTAAAACATCTTCAACTCTAATCATTTCGGGTTTTTCCTGTTCTTTCCATTCTTCTTCTTTAGATTTTATCTCAGATCTTAGCTGTACAACTTCTTCCATTAGCTCTTGTTGCGCTGTTATCATCGTTTGTATCATCGGTTTTTCCTCGTTCCATTCTTCTTCTTTAATTTTACCTCAGATCTTGGTTGTACAACTTCTTCTCTTAGCTTTTGTTGCGGTGTTATCATCGTTTGCATCATTTTCTTCAATTCCTCCATTTCATTTACCACTTGATTAGGTACCTTCTTTGGATTGAGTTTACACTCTTCTCCACTTGAATCTAGTTCTGTTCGGCCTCTCTTATTATTTTCACTTAACTACGTTTTCATACAGCCCCTCTGTTACAGTTGCCAAATCTGCTCCTCGAAACAGCTGTAGCAGTTGCTGTGCAATTTGTAGGTTTTGTCTTTATTCTATGGGTTTATCTCGTCTTTCTTCCCTTACTGGGGTCTTGCCATAGTAAACAACTGAAGAAGTCTTATACCATTCGGTACAAAAATATTGAGGCCAGTACATGTTTATGTAAGTCATCTCGAATAAGTATACTTGACCTACTTATGAAATGTTCAGTAAGATTTTAATGGTGGTCAAAATGTCCACATCCACAAATTAAATTAAGCAATCTCCTTCTCATTGTGTACGTCCCTCTTAGCATCGAATTTCGTTAGGCCGTTTACGACCGGATAACCTTAATCTGGAGCGATACGTCCCGGATAGTGTCTTCCCACCCCAACACACCATTCCCCGTATTATCCTGAGGGCGCATCGAGGGCGCTCCAGGGTTATTTCGCGAGATAAGCCCGCGTCAAAAATTGACGCTCAGCCATCTCCCCACGAATGTTTAATATAAAATTCAATTACGGCTATCTCCCGCTAGCACTCCACCCGCCACAGGATGTCTATTGTGCCTGTCGGGATTACCTGCTGGATGTGCCTGAGGGCGGCACCAACAACCCAATTAGCGCCCTCCACTTGTTACTCCCGCGCAGCGCGCGAGTTTGTATATCTGTGTGTGCGCGTAATTAATGGGGCTGGGAAAATTGCGCCCTGCATACGCAATGTGGCGTGGTCTGGCTGCCAATTACCACCCTCTAGCACAGCAGTCTCGGGGGCGCGATGTGTGCTCCAGGAGTTTTATACCACCCCTGCGAATCCTTCGGGAAGATTGCATGCCGGAACAACGGACCGCGGCGTTCCGGGAGAGCGGGCAAGGGCCCCATTATCCCGGGACTCACGCTCCGCCGCGGACGGCCGTACATCTCCTCGAAATCCACTCATCGTTGCGTTTTACAAACCCGTAAATTTCACGGAGTTAAGCATCCCCACAATTGATCACGTACAAAAGTTAGATGCAGCCCCGCAAAAAACTTTAAAAACACCGTAACTAAACTGCTAACCAATAAAGTCTCAACCACCAGGCGAACTAGTTACGAAATTATGCCAGGCGAATATTAAAACTATAAAACTAGAAATAGTAAACGAAATAAAAAGAAAAAAAGTAAAAAAGGAATAAAATCAAAAATTGTTTGGTCAGAAATGCCAAAGTGCCAAGTAGAAGGTGTGTGTTGAGGTGGTCCAGCGGGATCGAATCATGTCAGCAGATCAGTTGCACATGTTTGTTAAATTTTTGTTTGTTTTTGTGTTGAAGAGGAAAGCATGCATAGGCACCCACTACCCGCTTGCGGGTGCCTATGGAAGCTTTCTTTTTTTGCAAAAAAGAGGGTATTCATCATCAAAAATGTAAAATCATCTATAAAATTTTCAATTATTCTTTCATAATAACTATTACTCACGAAATTTATATTTATTTCTGTGTAAATATCAATGATCACTGTCATATTTTCAATATTTAGTTTCACAAATTCTGTTATTTTCTCAAATTTGAATACTGCTATAATTGCATAGACTGTATACATTACACTCACTATAAAATGCTGCTTTAGAAAAAATAATTATTTTAAAAACCTCAAAATGGGGAATGCTCAAATATAGACTATAAAATTCATCTTCATTTTGATTCTGACTTTTGGAAATATGATTTTTTAAATTTATATTCGTAAGGCAACCCCCAAAAAGCCGATCATTCAAATTTTGGGGGGGTTGGCAAAAAGTTCAAAGGAAAAAAAAATACGTAAAGCCCTAGTGGCCATTTAACCAAGTGGCACAATGGTAACTAATTCTATGGGGACATAGCCCCATACAAAGAACATCGTTTGAGGGGTCAATAGCCTATTGCTAAGAAAAATGTTTCCTAAACAAAAACACGTCTTCCTTAGCTTTCCTGGGAAAGACTTGAGCACTAAAGGGCTCAGCTATAGTTTACTTCTCCAGAGACTCCTCTATGTTGAATGTGCAGAATTTGCAGCCAGAGCGATCCAATCTTTAATGTTGGAGCATTTTTTAATGTTTAAGAAAATGAAAAGTTTATTGGCCAATGATTTGCCACAATTTTGACGATTTTAGATTTTTATGACGGTTTTTTATGACGTTAAACCCTCAGCCAATGACGTAATCGAAAACACAAGTTAAATGGCACCTATACTTTGGGTAATTAAATATAGTCTGACTATTGTATATGTGGGCTGATTATATCAATTACCGCTTCAATAAATGACGGGGTGATTTAATCTGAAAAAATACATCATATGCGTTAGAAAGAGAAACCATTCTAGAACGTACAGCCACGGACTCTAAGAATTACGCATCCGTTCGTCCGAGCAGTCTTTTATCCTTGTCTATCGTACCCCTACCGTGAGGGACCAGATAAGGATAGCAGACTGCTCGGAAAACGGACGCGTCATTTTTAGAGTCCGTGGCTGTACATCTGTGTGTGTAAACATCCTGACAGTTTGAAAATGACGTCAGCCTAAAGATCCAATGATCAAAATCCCAATGATGAAAAGATCAAAGATCCACTGATCAAAGCCCAAAGATAAAATTTTGTATAGACTCTACCTAATACTAATACTAATACCTAATACTACATAGTGGTATTATTACTCTTTACGACACTGTCAAATTACCATAAGGTTTTATAAGAAGAATATCAAGGATAAATCATGTTTCATGATTTATCCTTGATAAGTAGGATAAGTGCTCATTCTTGAATCATAATCTTTGAATTAAGGTCGAGTATTTTCTGAAAGAATTGTTACCAAATATTGGTACCATATGTGGGTTCCCAAAGTATATTACTCCTATTACAGAATTAAGTACATAAATGAGAGGAGCATAGAAGGGCTTGGAAAACAAACCATAGAATAAATAAAATTTAAAAAGTATTGAAGCAGAAATTCTAAATATTGTTTTTTTCTTCGTTATTTTATACGTACTGATTATATAATAACATAAATAATATGTTATGGTGAAAATCAGTTTGCTAGTCAGATATCAATTACTATGAACAATAATTTGATATATAACGTACTGGTTATATAATAACATAATTAATATGTTATAGTGAAAATCATTTTGCTAGTGAGATATAAATCATTATGAACAACAATCTGAGCTATTCCACTGAAACGAGGGTATTCATCATCAAAATGTTATAGTAAAAATCATTTTGCTAGTCAGGTATCAATTACTATGAACAATAATCTGAGCTATTCCAATGAAACGAGGATATTCATTATAAAAAATGTAAAATCATCTGTAAAATTTTCAATTATACTTTCATAATAACTATTACTCTCGAAATTATTTTTTTGTGTGGATATTTCAATGCTCACGGTCATATTTTCAATATTTAGTTTCACAAATGGTGTTATTTTTTCAAATTTTAATACTGTCATAATTGCATAGATTACTGTATACATTGCAATTATTTCAGAGAAAATAGCTACGGATATTGTAAAATTTCAATTATTACTGTCATAACTTACTGCCAAATTTTAATTATTTCTACTAAAATTTCAATGCTATAAAATTTCAATGATTGCTGTAAAATTTCAATGATTGCTTTAAAATTATAAACTATTCTGTGATAACTGCAACTATGACTCTCAAACTTTTATTGTTTCTGAAATTTCAATGATCACTGCCATATTTTCAATATTTACTCTCAAGCTTTAAATTATTGCTACCAAAATTTATTTTATTGAAATATTTCTACCAAAATTTCAATTATTACCATCATATTTCACTCATTTTGGTAAGTTTTCAATGATTACTGCACATTTTTCAATGGTTCCGTACTCATTAATCACTCTTAATATTCCAACTGTTTCTATAGAAATTAATTTCATTGATTAGTGCCATATTTATAATATTAAATTCAGTTTTGTTTAAAATATTCATTTAAAATTTCAATTATTTCTACCAAAATATCAATGGTTTTTTTTTATTCTAAGCCCCTCTCAAAGCAGATATTTTTATCTCATTTCAATTATGACTGTCATATTTTCAATAATTACAATCAAAATGTCAATTATTTCTACTAATTTGACTAATTTTGCCAAGTTTTCAATCATGTTTCGGTACTCATTAATTACTCTTAATATTCCAATTGTTTCTGTCGAAATTAATTTCAGTGATTAGTGCCATATTTATAATAATTAGTGTCAACAATTTAGTTTTTATGATAAGTATAAAATTTTCATTTGAAATTTCAAATATTTTTGCCAATATATCAATAGTTATTTATTTTTTGTCATGTCCTCTCAAAACAGATATTTTTATCAAATTTCAATTATGACTGTCATATTTTCAATTATTACTATCAAAATGTCAATTATTTTTCAATCAATACTGCAAAATTTTCAATTATTATGTCTTCATTGCAAAGATTGATTTATAAATTTCAATGATTATAGTCCATTTTTTAATGACTGCTGTCATATTTTCAATTATTACTGTTAAAATTTTAACTGTCAAATTTCAATAATGTGGTCAACATTTTAATTGTCATAATTATAATGATTGATCCGAAAATTTCAATTATTTCTGCAGAAATTTGAATAATTATTGTCAAATTTTACTATTTCTATCACATTTTAAATAATTGCTCCCAAAATATTAATTATATCTATTAAAATTTCCATTATTACTGTCATAATTTAAATAATTACGGCCAAATTTTAATTATTTCTACTAAAATTTCAATGATTGCTGTAAAATTTCAATGATTGCTTTAAACTTTTAAATTATTCTGTCATAATTGCAACTATGACTCTCAAACTTTTATTGTTTATGAAATTTCAATGATCACTGTCATATTTTCAATATTTACTCTCAAACTTGTAATTATTGCTGCCAAAATTTATATTAATACTGTCAAATATCAACTATGTGGTCGAATTTTCAATAACTGCACACATTAATCTTAACATTTCAATTATTTCAATGGAAATTTCAATGATTTTTATAATATATCAATTATTACTCATATTTTTAATAATTACTATCAAAATTTGAAATATTTCTACCAAAATTTCAATTATTCTCATTTTGGAAAGTTTTCAATGAATACTGATTTTTTTTCAATGTTTCTGTACTCATTAATCACTCTTAATATTCCATTTGTTTCTGTCGAAATTAATTTCAATGATTAGTGCCATATTTTTAATATTTAGTGTCAAAAATTCAGTGTTGTCTAAAATTTTCATTTAAAATTTCAATTATTTCTGCCAAAATATCAATGGTTATTAATTTTTTCTCAAGCCCTCTCAAAACAGATATTTTTATCAAATTTCAATTATGACTGTCTTATTTTCAATAATTACAATTAAAATGTCAATTATTTCTACTAATTTGACTAATTTTTGACAAGTTTTCTAACATTACTGTAAAATTTTCAACTATTATGTCATCATTGCAAAGATTGATTACAAATTTTCAATGATTACTGTACATATTAAATGACTACTGTCATATTTTTAATTATTACTGGTTTTAATGATTTCTACTAAAAGTTCAATTATTACTGTCATATTTCAATTATGTGGTCGACATTTTAATTGTCATAATTATATTGATCGATCCAAAAATTTCAATTATTTCTGTAGAAATTTGAATGGTTATTGCCAAATTTAATTATTACTGTCACATTTTAAATAATTACTCCCAAAATATTAATTATATCTATTAAAATTTCAATTATTACCGTCAAATTTCACTCGTTTTGCCAACTTTTCAATGATTATTGTAAATTTTTCAATTGTTCGGACATTATTACAAGGGGTACTCTCAAAATCGCAATTGTTTCTGTCAAAAATCTTTAATTACGTCATTTATTTCTGAATATTCAATTATAGCTTGCCATTGCAAAATCATTTTTCATCGTTGCTTCTTATGTTCCGTTTGCCTGTAATGTTAATGTTTTTGAAATATTATTTGTTGAAATTGGAGTATTAAAATACTTTTTGAATCATCACCGGTACAGTTGCTATATTTTCAAACTTTTTCGCAAACTTGCTAATTGCTGATACAAATGGAATTGGTCGATTGGTTAAATTTAACCGAAAATAAGTCACGAACTCTGCGTAAACTGACGCCACTGGAAAATGTTTTCATAATGAATAAATTATCTTTCTTCCACTAATAACGTGTTATTATTGTGATTTATCTCAAATGACAAGCATTAATTTATAATTATTTGTCATCATTCAAAAAAATATTTCTTTACGATTTTTCTCTAAAATTAATAGGGGAGCTAATAATTACACTTATTTAATTTTACTTGTTAACTTCCTATGTTCGCCCCTTACTCCAGACACACGGTATATACTTGATAGTATACAATACATAACAGTATTGCGATGGTCATGTATAGGTCGTACGTGCTGGTTGATGGCCGACCGTGCGACCTTATTATTATTACCTTATTGCGGCCTTGATAACGTAAGCATAACAGAGCAACGACTTGTGTTGTTTACTCCATTACAAAATAAGGTAATTTTTAATATATATCTACATACCAATATAATAATGTATCTATGGACACCCCATAATCCCACAACTTTAATAATTGATAACATTGTCAATCAATTCAATCAATTGTTCAAAGTGCAGAAAATTTATGCGGATTTCTTTTTGAATGACAAACTTTGCAAGTAAAAAGTTTGTGATAAGTTTATAAGGAGTTTCTGAAAGTAAAGTGATAATTAAAGCTTCATCTGTCCACATGTTTAATGCGATATTTAAAAATCAATCCTAATTATATTGTAGCAACATTATATTATTGTAGATGTACATCAGACGTAATTTCTGTCCATAACTGTGTTAAATTAACTCAGACTCACTTCATAAGCCGTCGCTTAACAATTCGTATCGATTTCTGATTTATATCGCGACTTGGCACGTCCCTTACATGCAGTCCGTAACGTGGGAAGTTAATTGGAACAAATGGTGGAGGCGCCGTGGCTCTCGATAACGCAATTAGCTGGCGAACTACGGCCTCTACGGCAATGATTTGTCAGCGGACGTAATTCGATTGAACCGTCCGCTGCCGGCAGATCCGTCTCAATTTTTCAACTCCCATTACCCATCCACCCTCGTAACCCAAATATGCAATCCGTCAATCGTATAAGACAGCAATGCAGGGATTAATTAATCGGGCAGTAATTGGGAATACTGAAAAGGGCTTTTTAGGCAGGAATTCTATGCGTGTATTTCCCGATGGGTATTTTTGAGTCCGCTTTGAGCATTATATTTTGGGTGTAATTAAGGAGATTGAAAAACAGATTTTAACGAGGGAGGTTTAAAATTTATAACGACGTCCTTTTTTATCATTTCTGTGATGAATAATAATAACGAATTAAATTGTGAAGCAGAAAATTTTAATGAGGTAATTTTCATAATTGGAAAAGTATAAAACAATAGTACATTATTTTACGTGGAGGAGAAGTGAGACTTTTCATGGCGCGCCTGAGTTTGCGCGCCGAACGAAGTGAGGCGCGTAATAGAAGGCAAGCCATGAAAAGCCACTTCGCCTCCAAGTGAAATATACTATTTTTTCTTTAAACGTACTGCAAAATATGAAAACTCGTAATTTTGGTATATAATTTTTACAAATAAATTTAATATCAAAGAATGCAACGTATGATTTTTTTATTTTCTTGACAGAAACTATTTCAGCATTTGACAGTGACAGTGATAATTTTTGTTGAAGAAACCAATTATAGATTTAATTCCACCAGAAACTACCAGAAAATAGGAAAAGAATTGCAAAACACTGATATATGTAATTGTTATATGATTAAATTTATAGTATTGGTTCACATGACTTATATCATATGTAATTGAGTGTATCGTTTTATGTTCGTGTAGTAAAGTAATTCAAGTTTATAGTTTTGCAATTTAGTTTCCAAATAGTGAGTACAGTTACAATTGAACAGCTACCATAAACACTAAAATTTGTCACGATTTCGCCGTAAACAAGACTGTAAAATTATATGCTTTCATTGAGAGATTTTACAGGTGACCTATATTATTGTTATCAAGATTGGCCACATGTGGAGTTAAGAACTTATGTCATAAAACTCAGCTACTGAAAAGAAAGTTGCCAACCAGTAAACTGGGTGCTGTGAATTTTCCACATCTGATGATTGGTATCGAAGCCATTTGTGTCGACTTTTCTGTACACCCAAACTAAATTTTATATGAGAAAACTTGTCTGTGTCGCTTGAATGATAAACTAGAAAATCCACGCGATTGTATAAACGTGGCGAAATTTTTCACACACTGTACCCACATCTTGAGGCACGTTTGAGAATGTTAAAGTAGTTGCCAGCATCCCCCCATAAATACGGCCCGTTCAATATTAACCCCGCGCTGCCGCCGTAAATAATACACCCTTCAGCGGCGTCTCGGGGTACATTAGAAGGGGGCCCCGTAGCCGTCGCGCGGGCCATTAGATCTGCAAATCCGCGGTGAGCTGCCACCCCCCGGGGGATTTTTCATCGCGCTGATTTACAGCCAGGAACGTGCCAGGGCTTCCTGGGGGCAGCACCCGATCCATATCGATCGCGGAAATGTCGGTCATTCGGACGGGGCGGGGAAATATTTACACGCTCGGTATTTATTTATGACCGGCGCCTTGTTAATGTACACGGGTTGGGTCATATATGTGTGCGTTCGACGATACTTTGCACACACACTTTGTAAAAACATATCAATTGCAGGAATCACACAATTGTTACGAAACATCATTGTTTATGATGTACAGCTCTCAAACTGTCCACGGCAGACATATTTTCCAGTTGCTTAAAAGATAATTCGTGCATCGTGAAAAATAAGTGTAAACTTTTTAGTGACAAAAAATCGAGTTAATAAAAATTTACATTATTAACAGGGCATAATCATGGCAATATTGGTTTTATTGAAATTTGCCTAATTAATCCCTAATAGGTGTTACTACACGTTTCACGGACCTAATTTATAAAAGGCGAGAACAAATTTACAGCTAATGAAAAAATATAGAATTTACAGCAGTAATAATGATTACAGTCAACATCAGTAAGGCATGACACAAAGTGAAATTTAATTATATGTATGTATGTATGTATATGTATTTATGATTATTATTATTATAAAATTAATATCCAATTTTGGTTGATATTAATTTTAATTATTTTACTTTGTTAAAATTTAAACTGTAATTACAGCCATCTATCAAACTCGTAACAGCTACTGTCAAAATTTCAACTGTTAATGAAGACAATTACCAAATTTTCAACTGCAACTGTCAAAACTAGTCAAAATCTGGTGTTTATTACACCAGTAGTTTAAATTTTTCAAATCATAATGAAGACTACGTTTCAAATTTTAACTGAAACTATCAAAATATATTAGTTATTAATTTCAGTTTGTAACATCTGTGAAAATTTCAACTGTTATTACAGGCTGCTATCAAATTTTTACCTGCTGGTATCAAAATTTGGTAGTTATTAGTTTTAGTTTTTTAAATTTATGATATTTTAAATTGCTATTTAAAATAACTATCAAATTTTCAATTTTAATTGTCTAGGTCTGGTTGTTAATTAATTTAATTTCAGTAAATTTGTCGATTTTCAAATGTTCATGAAGACAACTACCAAATTTTCAACTGCAACTGTCAAAATAGGGCAAAATCAGGCGTTTATTATACCAGTAGCTTAAATTTGTCCAATCATAATAAAGACTACTTCCAAAATTTAACTGAAACTATCAAAATATAATAGTTATTTGTTTTGTTTGATATCTTCTGGACCTAGAAATACTTTGGTCCATTGGAAAACGTGCATGCTAGTAGGCGTTTGTTAATCATTTTGATCATATCTATTAATGCAAATAAGAATACAAAACAGTGTTTTCATTAAAGTTTTTCAACAGAGTAGGGAAGGTTTGACTATTATTAAGACGCATAACATGACATATAATTAACATTGATCGTTTTTACAAGAACAATTAAGGTGATAAAAAGATAAATAATTATTACAAATAAGATCATATGTAAGGGGTAGTTTAGTTTTTAATTAAGAATTTGGTTGTCATGTAATACAAGATACATTTTAGAATAATTTGGCTCATGTTGTCGTAGTTTGGCACATGTTTTCGTAATTTGGCACATGTAGGCAAGTAAACAATAATTTAAGGAGAATTTAAGGATGTTATGTTAAACTCGTGAACTAATTCCAATAATCCCTAAACCTAATCTAAACCATAAAATTGTAATTATTAAATCGTCACAATGTAATAAGTATAACGAAGAACAAAATACTTATTACAATAATAATTCGTGATCAGCCAGACAGTGAGAAATTGTTAATTATTGATTATTCAATACAAAATGTATACGACTTAATGAATTGCTCAAATATTGTAGATTACATTATAAATATATCAAAAATTAATAATAATGAAGCCAAAACCCGTTGGGTATACGAATATGTACAATAAAATTTGTACACGACTTAATAATATAGTAGATTACATTATAAATATATCTCAAATTAATAATAATGAAGCCAAAACCCGTCGGGTAAACGAATATATTTTACAGGGTGCTTGATTAACAAATAGGAAAATCAAATTTTTGATTGTATATTATTGATTTATTGATTTATTTTTGAGTATCGCACATATAAGTTGGATACTGGAAAATGCTGAGAAATAAACCACCCTGTATATTATAAATTCAAAAACAGATGCCAATTAGATCACAATTTCAAGATTGCCAATGACTTAATATAATCAACAAATATTGTCGAGCATGTCATAAATTCAATCAAATATGTATATCAAAATACTAGAAATCAAAAATATCTTATGTACATATCCTTGCACAGTCATATATTTAATGAAAATATTTCCATATCTTGATTAGCAATAATTAAGTATATGTACCTACATATTTCAAACGTTAGGTGATAATCATTAGTTATATAAAAATATGCAAACTTGTTCATAAGTATAAAATATTTTGTAGACAAATTAACAATACGATAACATTAAAAGTATTCAAAATTTGTGGTCAAAATTTTATAAATCGACGAAGAGGACATTTAAGAAATATCATCAACACTGCTTGTAGAATTATCAACTATATAAAAATAAATAAATAAACAATAAATCTTACAATGTCGGTCATCACTATTTGTAGTTCAACAGTGAAAATACGAAGATAATTTACAATTATCCTGTAACCGCTTACAAGATCCCTATGCATGGGCTCGTTATTCCGGACACCCTGTACAATCTCTTGCAACATCAGTTTCTGTCTGCGACGATCATCAAGTGCATCGGAGTTAATTAGAGCGCCCTCTCGGGGAATTATCCATAATTATACAAGAGCACCGTATACGTGCCATCCCTAGAGCCCTCGGTTATAACACAAGCATAAAAAGGATAAAAAACACAATGGATTTTTTTTTTGAAAAGTTTTGTCCCTGCCCAAGGGGACGATTTTAACTGTAAATTGGACACCCCGAGCGACGCCACACGATGGAGACATGGACGTTATTATGATTTATGACTACGTCGAGGCGTATAAGCGTCTTTATAAGACGCGGGCGGCGCGCGTGTAACATGAAATAAATGAAGCGCGATTTATCGCGCCGGCCGATGGATCTTAGCAATATCGTCGCCAGCCTGTAGCTTATAACAAACGACGCTCGATTACTTCGTTGTCGGATTTATATGGCGTAACGAGGAAACAAATGACGGCCACTTTTATAGTGCGCCATCGAGCTTTTGTTTTCAGCAGGGCAAAGTAATTTTACAGCGTTTGTTATTATACAGGATGGGCCACTTAAATGGCAATATTCCTTAAAAATTGTATGGTCAGGGTCGTGGTGAGGGAAGTAGACCCACACGTTCTTCACACCTGGAAGTTTAGTAACTAAGCAGCGTTGGACCGGTGAACAACGAGGCTTCCACCTCAGTTGATGTCTTAAATAAATACATTTTTTGCTATTGGGCATTGGGTAGTGGTGGAAGTAAACAGCGAACTTCACGTTCTTCCTACTTGGAAGTTTAGTAACCATACAGCGTTGGACCGGCGAACAACGAAGTTTCCACCTCAATGGATGTTTTAAATAAACACAATATTTTCTATTAGGCCGCTGACAACCCTCAAGAATTTTACAAACGATCTCTCTATTCGCCCAAAGTTATAGTCTGGTGTGCGATCTCTTCGAATTGAATAATTAGCTCGTATTTTTCGAGGATGATGATGATCTCCATGAATGCTGGAAACTTTCATTCCAAAGCTTCAACTTTTTCCTTTGAATGATAACATTTATGTTCAAACGGAATTTTTTTCTTCGTTTTATTTTGCACAAAAAGTGTTTTTTTTTTGTTTACTTAGCAAACTGGGAAAATTATAGAAATGTTGCCAGTAGTTACTTTGACCACCTTTTAGTTAAAGTTTAAGTAGAATGGTTAAAATTATCGGATTTCCATGATGAAAATAGTGGTCACTCAAACTGATCAATTTTTTTGCCATAATTGTGGATGAAAATACAAAAAAAAGCCCTATTATACTAAAATTAAACAATTGTCTAATTATAAATCTTCTTTTCAAAAATTAACTAAATATCATTATTGAAGCAAATATTCCATTTGTGCTCGTAACATTTGTTGCAATAAACATTTGTTTCTATTAAACAAAAAAAAAAGGTTTCCTACGTAACTTAATACGTATAAAAAATAGTACTGTTAGACTCCCCACCCTGTACAAGAAGCAAGCGTTTATTGTTGAATACAGTTTCAATTATTTTATACGAAACTCAACAAGCTGAAATAATTCATTGGCTTTTGCTGATTACATAACAGAAATAGGTGCATGCGGTGTTATTATACGTTCAATACCTACTAAGTAACTCATGTTTAGCAAATATTGAAATTACAGTTATTGAAGAAGCAGGCAGCGCTTGCATGTTCGTCGTAAACTATTATCAAATGAAGTCAAGCAAATTATGTACCAACACACCAAGTAAATACGAGCACCAATCATTATCCATCAACCTCGCAATAAATATTATTAAATTATATTGTTATATTGTTTAAATGCAGGGTGTTACTTAAGAACGTAGACAAACTTAAAGGGGTGATACCTTGATCAATTCTAATATAAAAAGTTCATATAAACATGGGGTCTCAGCAGATTCGTTTTCAAAATAAAGTTTAAAGAAGTTTTAAAAAAATATTGTTTAATAAGAAACAATCTTACAATAGATACAAAACTTGAATAGCCTACTGCTATGGAAATAACTAAACAAACCTCATTGACTCATCAGCAACTGTTGAAAATCACAATTGACTGGTGACTCGTTCGAAAATATCATGAATATTTATAAATAAATAAAAAATATAGTTTAATAAGAAACAATCTTACAATAGATACAAAACTTGATTAGTCTACTGCTATGGAAATAAATAAACAAACCTCATTGACTCATCAGCAACTGTTGAAAATCACAATTGACTGGTGACTCGTTCGAAAATATCATGAATATTTATAAATAAATAAAAAATATAGTTTAATAAGAAACAATCTTACAATAGATACAAAACTTGATTAGTCTACTGCTATGGAAATAACTAAACAAACCTCATTGACTCATCAGCAACTGTTGAAAATCACAATTGACTGGTGACTCGTTCGAAAATATCATGAATATTTATAAATAAATAAAAAATATAGTTTAATAAGAAACAATCTTACAATAGATACAAAACTTGATTAGTCTACTGCTATGGAAATAAATAAACAAACCTCATTGACTCATCAGCAACTGTTGAAAATCACAATTGACTGGTGACTCGTTCGAAAATATCATGAATATTTATAAATAAATAAAAAATATAGTTTAATAAGAAACAATCTTACAATAGATACAAAACTTGATTAGTCTACTGCTATGGAAATAAATAAACAAACCTCATTGACTCATCAGCAACTGTTGAAAATCACAATTGACTGGTGACTCGTTCGAAAATATCATGAATATTTATAAATAAATAAAAAATATAGTTTAATAAGAAACAATCTTACAATAGATACAAAACTTGAATAGCCTACTGCTATGGAAATAAATATACAAACCTCATTGACTCATCAGCAACTGCTGAAAATGACAATTGACTAGGGTCTCGTTCGAAAATATCATGAATATTTATAATAATGGCACATGACTCTTATATGCGATTTCTAAAATCCTCCATATTAAACATTGTAAGGTTGTCTGGTATTAAATAATTTTTTTTAAACTTTTTTAAACTGTATTTTGAAAACAAAGCTATTGAGACCCCATATTTGTATGAACTTTTTGAATTTGAATTGATCGATCAAGGAATAACCCCGTTAAGTTTCTCTACGTACATAATTAACACCCTGTATAATGGGTCGATTGCTATATCTCGTACTATTATTATTCGTATTATTATTAGTATTATCTTATTCTTTTATTAGTATTTATCTTCTGAACAATCATTTCTTCATTGACTCTCACTCCAATTCTTACATCTGGCATTCCTTATTACATTATCTTCTAATCTATCCTCGATTTTCTCACTTATTTCACTCGTCAAATTTTCAAAAGAATTGTGTTAAGGTTGCAGTATATAAATCTGGCACTAAAGTTGCAATTCATAAATCAGTAGTGTTATGGCAATACATCAAAGTATTGGAGCTTGTGAAAGTTTTTAAATAAAACAAGGAGAATAACTTTTTTCACAATACACATTTATTTATACTAAATATACATTTCAACTGCAAGGCAGTCATCTTCAGTAGACTTACAAGTAATTCATTCATTACTTGTAAGTCTACTGAAGTTGAAATGTACATTTAGTATAAATAAATGTGTATTGTAAAAAAGGTAATTCTCCTTGTTTTATTTATGGCAATACATGTTATCTGCCATTTTTGTTATTTTACAGGAAAAGCAAAAACAGTTTTGCATTTATAATTGTGAATGTAGGTTAGCATGTATCATTGCCATAGTTATTTATAATACAAAGGTACAATACACATACTTTGTTCATACATACTTAAAGTATACTTTATTTGTGGCCATTTTGTGCCGAAATGTGCATTTAAAAAAAAGACAGATAGCATGTTTTCCCATAACACTACTGAAATTTCAAAAAAATTCAGTAGGTATTTTCAATACCTACTGAAGTTTAGCATGTAGCATTGCCATAGTTATTTATAATACAAAGGTACAATAAAGATAATTCGTTCATTCATACTTAAACTATAGTTTATTTGTGGCCATTTAATGCCGAAAAGTGTATTTTGAAAAAAAAAGATATTTCGTTCATTCATACTTAAAGTATAATTTATTTGTGGCCATTTAATGCGGAAAGGTGCATTTAGAAAAAAAAGACAGATAGCATGTTTTACCATAACACTACTGAAATTTCTGAAAATTTCAGGAAATATTTTCAATATGAATGTTATTAATGTAGTTTAGCATGAAGCATTGCCATAGTTATTTATAAT
This sequence comes from Othius punctulatus, assembly GCA_951805005.1. NCBI lineage: Eukaryota > Metazoa > Arthropoda > Insecta > Coleoptera > Staphylinidae > Othius > Othius punctulatus. The sequence goes on from OX638143.1 coordinate 23,091,209, forward strand.
ACAAAGGTACAATAAAGATACTTCGTTCATTCATACTTGAAGTATAGTTTATTTGTGGCCATTTAATGCCGAAAAGTAGATTTAAAAAAACAGATAGCATGTATTGCCATAACACTACTGAAATATCTGAAAATTTCAGTAGGTATTTTCAATATGAATGTAGTTTAGCATGAAGCATTGCCATAGTTATTTATAATACAAAGGTACAATAAAGATACTTTGTTCATTCATACTTAAAGTATAGTTTATTTGTGGCCATTTAATGCCGAAAAGTGCATTTTGAAAAAATGGCAGATAGCATGTTTTGCCATAACACCACTGAAATTTTCAAAAATTCAGGTATTTTCAATATGAATGTAGTTTAGCATGTAGCATTGCCATAGTTATTTATAATTCAAAGGTACAATAAAGATACTTCGTTCATTCACACTTAAAGTATAGTTTATTTGTGGCTATTGAATGCCGAAAGGTGCATTTAAAAAACAAACAGATAGCATGTTTTGCCATAACACTACTGAAATTTCTGAAAATTTCAGTAGGTATTTTCAATATGAATGTAGTTTAGTATGTAGCATTGCCATAGTTATTTATAATTCAAAGGTACAATAAAGATACTTCGTTCATTCATACATAAAGTATACTTTATGTGTGGCCATTGTGTGCCAAAGAGTACATTAAAAAAAGTACAGGTAGCATGTTCTGCCATAACACTACTGAAATTTCTGAAAATTTCAGTAGGTATTTTCAATATGAATGTAGTTTAGCATGTAGCATTGCTATAGTTATTTATAATACAAAGGTACAATAAAGATACTTCGTTCATTCATATTTAAAGTATAGTTTATTTGTGGCCATTTAATGCTGAAAAGTGCATTTAAAAAAAAGACAGATAGCATGTTTTGCCATAACACTAATGAAATTTCTGAAAATTTCAGTAGGTAATTTCAATATGAATGTAGTTTAGTATGTAGCATTGCCATAGTTATTTATAATACAAAGGTACAATAAAGATACTTCGTTCATTCATACTTAAAGTATAGTTTATTTGTGGCCATTTAATGCTGAAAAGTGTATTTTGAAAAAGAGGCAGATAGTATGTTTTGCCACAACACTACTGAAATTTCTGAAAATTTTCCTTTTCAATATGAATTTATAATTGTGAATGTAGGTTAGCATGTATCATTGCCATAGTTATTTATAATACAAAGGTACAATAAAGATACTTCGTTCATTCATACTTAAAGTATAGTTTTTTTGTGGCCATTTAATACCGAAAAGTGCATTTTGAAAAAAGGCAGATAGCATGTTTTGCCATAACACTACTGAAATTTCTGAAAATTTCAGTAGGTATTTTCAATATGAATGTAGTTTAGCATGTAGCATTGCCATAGTTATTTATAATACAAAGGTACAATAAAGATACTTCGTTCATTCATACTTAAAGTATAGTTTATTTGTGGCCATTTAATGCCGAAAAGTGCATTTTGAAAAAGGCAGATAGCACTACTGAAATTTTCAGAAATTTCAGAAAATAATAACCCATACTTATCAATTCAGAAAGTTACTTCCTCGATTTTCTCACTTATTTAATACAGAAACTACGTCATTTTTTGGAAAAATTGTGTTTAGTTATACTAAATACAAATCTGGTACTAAGACCCGAGATATCCACCTTTTAGTAAAGTTCCTATTAGTTATAAGGAACTTTTAAGGAGGCACTAATACACTTTTTATGTAATAGCAACTCAAATCAGCTAATAACTTATTTAGCTAATAAGGAAACCTATTAGCTACATAAAATTGATTGGAAGGTAAACAGGCACCAATAAAATTGATTTAATAGCTTAATAAAGTTATAAGGAAGCTTATTAGGAGGTGGATATCACCTAAATATCAGAAATTTAATTATAATTTTCAGAAATTTGAATATAATAATAATATTCTGTAATATTTGTCATATTAAGGTTAATTATTTCAATCATTTATGTACAAAAATGTACGTCCTTAATTTTGATAAATTTCTTAATTTTATATGAGCATTAACACAAACCGGTTTCGATCCCTATATGGGTTCATCTTCAGGTGCTAAACTATAAAATACAATAAACAGTTGAAACAGCATTACAACTTAGATTACTTAAACTAAATGATTGATAATAATAATAATTGTCAATTTTGAAAATTCTCGATTTTCTCACTTATTTCACACAGAAACGTCGACAAATTGGGCTGTTTATTCAATACCTTATTTTCAATATTTCGCTATTTTTTATTTTGATTAATGTTTTCAGTGTAGTTGCGCTAAACCTGGTTGAGTTCTTATAATACATTGTTGAGCCAGAATAAGATTTCTCTGTAACACTGTAATAACTCATTGAGTTCTGGTGCATCATTGTAGATGGTTATTGGGCATTGTTGATCGTTCTTTGTTAAGGTCAAATGGGTATTCCTTTTGGGTCAAATTAAGAGTTCTCTATTACGTCTAAGCTTATTGAATGAGTCCTCAGTATTTCCTCAGTGACCAATTAGGGTTTCTTCTCATCAATTATCTATCCTCATCTTCCGAATATCCATTTTTCTATCCTTCCAACTACACCAAAAGTGATGAGTAGTATAAATATAAGATGGCGTTATATATAAATATATAATATATTGTAAATATAAGGGAGTTCCTTTTCAGTCAAATTTATAGTTCTCTACTGCATCTAAGCTTATTGAATGAGCCACCAGTAATTCCCCATTTTCGGGATATCCATTTTTCTATCCTTCCAACTACACCAAAAGTGAAGGAATAGTATAAATATAAAATCATTCTACTTGTTTTATTTTAATTCTTTGTCCACATCATCTTACTAACGTTCTCTTAGTCACCATCACCACCGAGGACAGTTATGAATAGGAACCTAACCTAACCTAACCTAACCACCGAAGACAGTTATGAATAGTAGGTATCCCGAACAAAAATATGCACTAAAATTGTACATATCCCGATTTTTGCAACAACCTTAACAAATACACCTTTCTCTTTCTTTCTTAGTCATTGACCCCTTGTACCCTCTTAGGTGTCCACTGTTTTCTCTCCTTTGTTAGGTCCTTTGCCTGTTTCCAGCTTATACCTCTACTATTAAGCATTTTCATGATCGTGTCATACCACGTTTCTCTCGGTCTACCTTTTGACTTTTGTGAATTCTTCTAACTTGTTTTTGGCGGTTCTGATAAAATCGTTGGCGGTTCTGATTTCCTTGTTTTCTTGTGCATGAATTTTGTTGCCTCTAGTAGTTGTTCTCCTACTCCTTTCTTTTGTAGGCTTTTCCATACTTCCTCTTCCAAATACACCTTCTACCGCTAAAATTGTAAATGCCCCGTGTTTTATCACTAGTTACTTGTTTTTGTGGTTAATTTTTGGCCGAGACCGTCGATCTTCTTTGGTTCTCCGGTTCGCATCCATTAACATGGCTGATGATTACGCCGTCTCCGGTTCCTGCAGGAAGCCGCGCTACCAAATAAGAGGATTTAATTAGTTTAGCTTCCTACACGAAGCGATAAGCCCTATCGGCGGCGGTTAACGCGGGCGCCCCCCGCCTCCAGCCCACCGCCTCCTTGGCGCGCCCACACCCCCAACATTTCCGACGGCGACGCGATCATTCCGCGATCTCGCCGCCAAGCCGGGGATATGAATGCGGCACGAAGCCGTGGAATTCATCAAGAGGATGGCGAAATATTCAAATTTCCGCAGGAGAGTCGTGGAAAGCCTGTTTTCTATGTTGCCGCCGGCGGAATCGATACCGTTTTCATCAGGGCTCTTTATGTAATCTAGTTATGCGAAATCTTATTAAACTGTATACGGGAGAAATGTATATCCTTCAAGATGCGGAAAATTGTTTCCTTGCAAGATTAAAATACGACGCACGATAACGCGAGAATTCAATACGTTTCCCAGATATGATATTTTAATAAGGTTTTGATGCGATCTCGTATAAAACTCCAAGGGATCGTAAAACGTTCCAAAACGTATCAAGTTAGGTACAATGTTCTTCTTCTTCGCAGTCCTTTGACCCGTATAAGGGTGTGGTGACTATGTTGTCGCCAGTTGCACGGCGTGTCACCATGCCTCAATGTAGGAAGAGATAAAAAGATTCAGCGCCCTTTGTGCCCTTGCTACGATAACGCTAAATGGTTATATCAGTACGGAATAGTTTGACGGTGTGATTAATTTGATTATGTAAGCGCCTTAGAAGCTTACGTATAGGGAGGCAAAAACGAGCAACATAAAGGGTTCAATTACGCGTGTGAATCAGCGAACCTACGCATAACAGTAACACGAGAACACACCAACAACGCAGTTAATTGGTCGAATTCGTTAATGAAGATTGACGATCCCGGCGCCTCCACCATCCCTCCACGAAAAGCGCCTCCGCTTGAAAAAACGCGCTTAATCTCCGAGTTCCAGCACGCACATAACGAATTCACTTATCTCCTTATCTACGCTTGTCCTTTCTCCCACTTATTATTACGTAAATTCCATTGCCTTTGTCTCAACTCCCCCCGCGCATAGCTCTCCATAACGCAATTTACTTCGTCCGGCTCTTAACGCGATTACCGCTTTGATCGCGCTCCGTTCGTTTCGTTAATTATTAGATAATGGGAGCGCGTAATCAGCGGGGATTGCCCCACTGTGCCCCCCTCCCGCGCGCAGCAGCGGACACGAACGGTCAGGCTACTTAAATTAATGGGGCTCCCGCAGGACCTGCGGAACGCCACGCGTGACAAACCCGAGGGGGCTAATAAAGCGTGTTTTTCCAATCCCCTGGATGATGCGTGGAGGAGGGTGAGTTATCCGAGACAACAGTGGTCGTGTTCCGTAGCGTGTTAATTTGGAGCTTATCAGGGGGCTAACGATGTTATTAGGTGGCACAAAACGTCCTGTAGCTTCGGAATGTAACAATTCATGCCGAAATTAGGTAATCTGAATACGTAGGGCTCAAATTATGATATACAGGTCCAGGGGTTATCACATAACAAGGGAAGTTAGAAATTACCTCAAGTTTCTAATCTTACTGTGAGCATCTTCAAAAATCTAAAAAATCTATTCGCAACTTTATCAATGGATCGAAAAACCGGCCCTATAAATAGGGTGATTGACGAAAAACCTTTGAGGCTACGATTGAGTACCATTTCAATTATCGCAATTATGAAAATAAATAATTTTAAATAATGTATTTAATAATAAGCCCGAAAAACAATTAATGTGCAATAAAATAATTATTAATAATATATTAAAAACGAAATTTTATGTTTGAATTAGTCGACAGTGATATATCAATTCTTAACGAGGTAATCATTATTTGATGGATTGTTCAATTTTTTGTGCCTATTTTTCTGATTTATTTCGCTGCCAATGAACGCTTAGTTAATATATATATATATATATATATATATATATATTAAATAATAATATAATAAAAACAACATTTTAGGTTTGAATTAATCGACAGTGATATATCCACATATCAGTTCTTCACGAGGTAATCATTATTTGATGGATTGCTCAATTTTGTTGTGCCTATTTTTCTGGTTTATAATACTGACAAGGAATGCTTAGTTGTGCTATTTGCAGCAGCTTTATGTGTATCACAGTACCGTAGCGCTCGATAATGCTAAAACCGAAGCACTTCAGTCGTAAGTTTTATTTATGCGTCAGACCGTACGAAATTAATTCTAGCCACCGCACCGTTTAGATTTACAATGCATGGCTTGGCGTTCCTTCACCCCTAGTCATTCCCATTACCCCATAATATAAATAATAGCGATGTTTATTATTATTCATCAACAGTCAAATGAATAATATAATAATCATATTAACTACTCTTAGGTGTTAGAAAAGAATGTTCAGACTTTTTATTAAAAGTCTAGCTCTTGGAAAAATAAGCTCAAAATATAAATAATAGCAATGATTTTTTGGCATCTGAGAACTTTTCTTTGGTTCGCTAATGCAAAAACAACATTTAAAATACTTTCAAAGATTGTATTTAATGTGGATTATTCATTGTTAAAAAATATTAGCAGGTAAAAATTATTATAATAATAATAATTATATACAGGGTGTTTCAAATTAAAGCACACCAAATATAATTTCCATCCATCAGATAGCAGTTATTTTTCTGCAGAAAAAGGTAAAAAATAGAAGTTTAGCAATGCGTAAATTTTTAATTATTTCGATAGGTGATAGCTATCACTGTCCGTGTATATAATAATAATAATAATAATAATAATAATATGCAGGGTGTTTCAAATTAAAGCACACTAAACATAATTTCCATCCACCAGATGGCAGTTATTTTTCTGCAGAAAAAGATAAAAAACATAAGTTTGGCAATGCCTAAATTTTTAATTGTTTTGAAAGGTGACAGCTGTCACTGTCCCTGTATATAATAATAATAATAATAATAATAATAATAATAATAATAATAATATACAGGGTGTTTCAAATTAAAGCACACAAAGCACACTAAACGTCATTTCCATCTACCTGATGGCAGGTATTTTTCTGCAAAAAAAGGTAAAAAACAGAAGTTTCGCAATGAGTAAATTTTGAATTATTTCGAAAGGGGGCAGCTGCCACTGTCCCTGTATATTATAATAATTTATTTATCAGGTATCAGAAGAATTTTCGTAAGTTCGCAAAATTTAAAATAGACATTTCAAACAACTTTCAGAAATTTTGTTTTAAAAATTATTATTAATAATGATAATAGTTTGTTTTTAAAAAGAATCTTTCATTCTTGTCATAAAAACATAAAGTATAATGGGCAGTTTTTGTAAAAATATGGTCAAAAAATGAATATGCCTAATGATTTTGAATAATTTATCAGTTATCTGAAGACTTCTTTGGTTTGCAAAATTCACTGAAGACATATCAAACAACTTTCAGAAATGTCTGTTTACAAAATTATTATTAATGATAATATTACTAGTTGGTCCCTTTTAAAGACCAACCAACCATCTTTCTTCAATGTCATCAGAAAATACAGTATAATGTACAGCTTTTGGAAAGTTTGTCAGTCATTAAAATAGCTTTTTAATTAATGTCGTAATAAAATCCAGTATAATGACCAGTTTTTGGAAAAATATGCTCGAAAAATGAATATTACAGATGATTTTGAACAATTTATCAGTTATCAGAAGACTTTCCTTAGGTTCGCAAAATTTGAAAAAAAAAACATTTCAAACAACTTTCAGAAATGTTTGGTTAAAACATTATTAATAATGCATAATAATAATAATACTTGGTCTTTAAAAAAGAATTTTCATTCTTGTCATCAAACAATAATAAATGCCAGCTTTTGCAAAAATAAGGTCAATAAATGAATATGCCCAATGAGTATGAATAATTTATCAGTTATCTGCAGTCTTCTTTGGTTTGCAAAATTCACAGAAAACATTTCAAACAACTTTCAGAAATGTCTGTTAACAAAATTATTATTAATGATAATAATACTAGTTGGTCTTTTAAATGGATTTTTCATCAATGTCATTAGAAAATACAGTAGGACAATGCTTTCTTATTTTCACGTATTCTGTCATACTCATCAAATTATGCCATTATTATTATTATTATTATTATTATTATTATCTTTATTAATAATAATAATAATAAATATTGTAATAATTATTATTATAGAGTAGTATGATGGGGTATTATGGGGTATAGATTGTCTAGGGATGAAAAATACTGTTTTTTATGCAGATTCAGAATATTGAGAGAATTGACATTTGGCTGTAACACCTGTATACGAAGTATCTCAACTTTCTGCTGATTCCGTAGCGTTTTGATTCTTTCGGTCAGGTTAGCTTAGGTTAGGTTAGGTTAATGTTTTCTTATTATCACATATTTTCTACATATCAAATTATGCCATTATATTATATTATTTTTATTATTTATTATTATTATATTACTGTTACACAGCTATACAGCTGAGTTTTAATTTTGATTATAATTACAATTACTATTATTATTATTTCTCCTTAGTTCATACTCCTGCATGAGGGTTTGGTGACATTATTATTATTATCATCTATTAAAACCCCGCGCCAAGTTCAAAAACACCCTCTATAAGAACAATACCATATATTTACTAGCCCTCTCAATACGTCGATCTGCAACAATGTATTATCTGCATTACTCACGAGGGCTCATGTACGCCAGACTTCCATTGTAATGATCCTTCAAATTACATCCTTAACCATTCTTTGAATATTTCATGCCGAATGCCGTGAGCCTTGCAGCAATTTTCGCGGTATAAATGGAAAGTGCATTACGTAGAATTTTGAAACAAAAGTTATAATGGTCGTATTGTTAACAAAATTACTTGCCGGCTGCCACGCTTTCAATGCCACCGGAACAATCGTAATTGTCGTGTAATTCCAAACTTGATGCTTATGTAACGCTGAACGCGTGTATTTACACAGTTTCTTATGTGCGGGCGTAATTATCGTTAGTAAAAGTTTCAGATGGCAAATATTTACTCGCCGAGTAGGTACATATTAATTTTGATGTATTAAACGTGAAGTTCTGGAATGAAACGTAAAGTCTTGCTACAGATATAAATACTATAGATTAAAATATAAGTATACTCTGTTGCATTTTTATTTTTAACTAAGTTGGCTCTGTTAGGGTGACAGAAATGTTGGCCAATGTAAAACGTCACTTGACTTGAAAAAATAGGTTATATTTAAAAAACGATGTCGCCATCAAATTGAGTATCTATTGAGTACAGAATTTATTTGCTATTTTTTTTACAAAAGCAATGTCAGAGCAAATCAGTCAAATTATAATATAAAATATAGTTGATGATTGGTTCACTTTAGCAGCACACTTGAATTATTGAAGCAATGATTTAATTTAAGGTTGTTATATTATTATATTTATAAAAGTACTTACTGTTAAATAATTATTTTTATTTTATTTCGCCAGACTAGTTTCGTTTTTTTTTTATTATTAACTATGAAATGTACTGAACATACTAAAATAAGCTTTTATTTTATTTTATTACTATTTTTTTATTATTTTTTTTATTACTATTTATAAGGAAGTTATTAAATTTTGTCTATATAAAATTAAGATGAATCTCACAAATATTTATTAATTGATTGGGTTTATTAAAAATCAATCTGATGAAATAAGCGTTAATTGCTATTTACAAGGAAGGTATTAAATTCCTGTTAAGGCTCTCGCTAATTGATAGTAATCACAAGAAATTTGTAATCTGGAGGTTTTGCGCCCGAGGCACGCACAAATGAGTTTATGGCGGGGCGCCCTCGCCCTTTTCGCGAAGTCGAAGTACAAATATTTGCACCCGGATCGAGCGTGATAACGCGACGACTCTCAGACGCCAGCACTTTAATCGCCATATTGAATGTTGCAGAAAAAGAAGCGAGGGTGAATTAGTCTGAGGAAAATTATTGCAAAAAAATAATGAAAAATATTATATGACTTGTAAAAAATATACATACAGCTCGAATTCACAAAGACGTAGTGAAACAACGATAAAATACTTGGCATTTACATTTAAGAAAAGCTTCTACAAATTTATAAATTTATATGGTAACATAATTCACAATAAAATACTTTTTGAAGAGCTTTATACTATTACAAAAAATAACGCTCAATGACTTTGTTTTCACGGCACTATAATGGAGTAAGCAACACAAGTCGTTGCTCTGTTATGCTTACGTTAGCAAGGCTGAAATAAGGCAATAATAATAAGGTCACACGTTCGGCACACCGTAATCGGCTGAACCACCACCAGTAATCATCACCTTCCACTTGGCCCTTCTGACCTCACACATTAACATTTTTGTAAAAAATCACGCTTTGCGTAATACACGAGTGTGTTATTTTTTATTGTTACGCAAAATGTTTTCTTGGAACAGAGTTTTTATGCAACATTTTTTTTTTAATTACTTGACATGTGTAAAATACATTGGCATTCTGACAAAATTAAATAATACTATATTATTTTACGTGGAGGAGAAGTGTGACTTTCCATGGCGCGCCTGAGTTTGCACGCCGAACGAAGTGAGGCGCATAATAGAAGGCAAGCCATGAAAAGTTACTTCGCCTCGAAGTGAAATATACTATTTTGTCTTTAAACGTACTGCAAAATACGAAATCTCGTAATTTTGATATAAAATTATTACAAATGTATTTAATATCAAAGAATGCATCGTATGGTTTTTTTGTTTTCTTGATAGAAACTATTTCAGTATCTGACAGTGATAATTTTTATTGAAGAAACCATTTATTGATTTAATTTAGAGTTTGTCACTATAATTTAATATAAATTATTAGTGAAAGCACTATATCTACCAGAAAATAGAAAAAGAATTGCAGAACACTGATATATTTAATTGTTATATGATGAAATTTATAGTATTGCTTGGCGTTGTTTATTTAATGTTGCCATGACAACACTTTCCCTTCCGCCGACAGGGAAAGGAAACGTAAAACTTCCGCTGGCGGAAATGTGACATTTTTCCACAGTCAACTGACTTAAATAATGACATCATTTTCTGACGTTTAAAGAAAAAATAATGTTTACATAACATTATATTGGTATAGTTATTGAGTTGGTTAGATAATGCTCTTCCGATTTTGTTTCTAATAATTGCATTGCGGCAATTATAGTTGGAGCAAGATAAATTTGGGTGTGAGTCATCGCAATATATGCCAGAATTGATCTGATAACATATTTGTATTATTTACTTACATTTTATAGCTTCCGTAGATTAATTTCCATTCAAATTTTAAACTTTCAACAATAACTTGTCATTTCTCGAATTTGCTTGAACTTGCAACTTTCATTCCAGTTTTTGAATTATCATGAAAATTGTGCAATATTTATATACGTCTACTCACTTACAACTTACATACACTAAATATTTTTTATGATTATAATGTAATTTTCGTTAAAATTTTAAACTTTTAATAAAAAGCTTGTAATTTCTCTTCGAATTTTCAGATTTCCTTGAATATTTTGTAATTTCTATTCCACTTTTTGAATTATCATGAAAATGATGCAATATCTGTGCTAAAATTTTACAGTTTCCAGTATATTTTTTTTATGCAAGAATATAATAAATAGTAATTTCTATTAAAATTTTAAATTTCGTTTCCCCCAATTTTTTTTATGAATAGAAGGTAATTTCTATAGAAATTTTAGACTTTCAATAAAATGGTTGTAAATTCTTTTCGAATTTTCGAATTCCTTGAACAATGTGCAATGTTCATTCCACTTTTTTTAATTGTCATAAAAATGATGCAATATTTACTTAAATTTTAAAGTTTCCACCAGAGATTTTTTATGAAACGTTCAAATTTTAAATTTCGCAATTTACTTTACAGTTTCCATCAAAGATTTTTTATGAGTAGAAAGCAATTTCCATTCAAATTTTAAACTTTCAATAAAATGCTTGTAATTTCTCTTCTAATTTTAAACTTTTAGTAACAACCGTGTAATTTCTCATCTAATATTATTTCCTTGAATATTTTGTAATTTATCTTCCAGTTTTTGAATTTTCATGAAAATTGTGCAATATTTGCTTAAATCTTACAGTTTTCAGTGCAGAATTTTTATGAAAGAAAATAATAAGTATGTAATTTCGATTCAAATTTTAAATTTTGTATTTTACTTAAGTTTTATAGTTTCCACCAAAGATTTTTATGAATATAAAATAATTGTCATTCAAATTTTAAACTTTCAATAAAATGGTTGTAAATTCTATTCGAATTTTCGAATTTCTTTGAACATTGTGCAATGTTCATTCCACTTTTTTAAAATTTTATTAAGACTTTATTATATTACTTACTTTATTACTTACTTTATAACTTTACTTACTTGACTTACTTTATTAAGATTGGTGGAAACTACCAAAGATTTTTTATGAATAGAAAGTAATTTCCATTCAAATTTTACTCTTTCAATAAAATGGTTGTAAATTCTCTTCGAATTTTCGAATTTCGTTGAACATTATACAATGTTCATTCCAGTTTTTTAATTTTCATAAAAATGATGCAATATTTACTTAAGTTTTAAAGTTTCCATTAAAGAATATTTATGAAAAGTAAGCTATTTCCATTTAAATTTTAAACTTTCAATCAAATGCTTGTAATTTCTGTTCGAATTTTTGAATATCCTTGAACATTTTGCAATATTTAATCCAGTTTTAGAATTGTGATGAAAATTATACAATATTTACTAAAATTTGCAGTTTCCGCCATAAAAAACTATATGCTAAACTTGTAATTTCCATTCAAATTTTAAAGTATCAATTAAAAGCTTGTAATTTCTCTTCGAATTTTCAGATTTCCTTGAATATTTTGTAATTTATATTCCAATTTTTGCATTTTCATGAAAATTATGCAATATTTTCTTAAGTTTTACAGTTTCCAGTACAGAAATTTTATGAAAGAATATAATAAGAATGTAATTTCCATTCAAATTTTAAATTTTACAATTTACTTAAGTTTTATAGTTTCCACCAAAGATTTGTTATGAATAGAAAGTAATTTCAATTCAAATTTTAAACGTTCAATAAAATGGTTGTAAATTCTCTTCGAATTTTCGAATTTCCTTGAACATTGTGCAATGTTCATTCCAGTTTTTAATTTTCATAAAAATGATGCAATATTTACTTAAATTTTAAAGTTTTCACAAAAGAATTTTTATAAAAAGTAAGCAAGTTTCGTTCAAATTTCAAACTTTCACTAAAATGTTTGTCATTTCTCTTCGAAATTTCGAATCTCCTTGAACATATTGCAATATTTAGTGCAGTTTTAGAATTTTCATGAAAATTATACAATATTTACTTAAATGAATAGAATGTGATTCAAATTTTAAACTTTCAATGAGAAGCTTGTAATTTCTCTTCGAATTTTCGAATCTCCTTAAACATTTTGCAATTTTTAGTCCAGTTTTAGAATTTTCATGGAAATTAGGTAATATTTACTTAAATTTGCAGTGTCCACGAAAAATTTGTATGCATAACCTGTCATTTCCATTCAAATGTTAAATTATCAATAAAAAGCTTGTAATTTCTCTTCAAATTTCTGAATTTTCTTAAATATTTTGCTATTTTCTTTCCAGTTTTTGAATTATCATGAAAATTATACAATATTTATTAAGTTTTATAGTTTCCACCATACATTTTTTTATAAAAAGTAGATACTTTCAATAAAAAGCTTGTAAATTGTCTTTTCGAATTTCCTTGAACGTTTTGCAATATTCATTCCAGTTTCTGAATTTTAATGAAAATTATGGAATATTTAAGTTCATGTAATTCATATAATCAGTTTTTGAATTTCCATGAAATCTATGCTATATTAACTTCAGTTTTACTGTTTCCACCAAAGATTTTTTAAGAATAGAAACTAATTTCCATTCAAATTTTAAACTTTCAATGAAATACTTGTAAATTCTTTTCTAATTTTCGAATTTCCTTGAACACCATGCAATTTTCAGTCCAGTTTTTGAATTGTGATGAAAATTATGCCTTCATTATGTTTTCACCTAAGTCCCAGTTTTATCACCAAGTGTGTTGCAATTGGTTTAGAAAACAAATAATCTAGAAAAGATATAATAGGTACAATACATTTAAAAAATAAAAATATAAATTAACAGTCGTTTGGCTTTGAAGGTAATTAAAGAAAATACATGAAAGTGGGCTTACTAGTATTTTCAGGCTTATTTCATTTGCATTTTTATTTGTTAAAATTGGTCCATTGGACGTAGACTTAAGGATGACTTTCAGAAGATGATATTTTCACATACTCGCTTTTGGAGTTACATTTTCTGATTCCTATGGTGCATATTCAGTTCTTGTGGCGTGAATATTTGGAAATGAAGGCGCCGGCCAAAAGCAGACGTGCGGCAACCCCCACTTCCGGCTAGTTCCGCGTACGTTTCCGCCCCACGTCCGCACAACACGTCACCCCCCAAATCCTTGAATACCGCCACGTACTTAACTACGTAACGTCGATCCTGCACGGGAAACGTGAGGGCGGAAACGTTCGCCCCTAGTTGAGATTCCGGCGCCTCGGAGACGTCACTTCCGGGACGTTCCTCGTTTTTTTTAATATCCCCGCCCGACGTCCTGGAAAGCCGGGGGATTAGCGCGCGAATATAATGGAGACGTCGAGGGAAAATGGGGGAGCACCGCCCGGGGAATACTGATCAGAGTGTGGCGGCGACCGCCCCCCGGGATTAAGACATTAATTGCCGGCACCGCACTTCCGGCAATCAGCACGAGCATTGTCGCGCCGAGGGCCCGGACGAAACAAAGAGGCCCGGAAAAAAACGACACGTCACAGCCCACACAATGCGGGAATAATTGGGACAGCGCGCCCGGGATTTTTTTTTAATTTCCTAGGGCGCGAGGCGCAATTTCCGGCCCGGAATGATGCGGGTCCGATTTCTAAGCGCGCCCCGATCCGTCCGGCCATTGTCCGAGCCGGATGGGCATCAATGCAGCGATAAGACGGCCCCGTGGGACCTGATACCTCAGAGGCTCCAGCCGCAAGGGAGGAAGTCAGCACCGAACCGGAAACCCCCTTAATTAACAGCCCCGCGTTCGTCTATTATGAATGCCGCTTGAATACGGCGCGCGCTTTAATCTCATCCACATGTGGGATTAAGTGGCAAGTTTAAATCGTAACGAGAATGTTTCCTAAAGCAGAAGGTTTCATTTTGCACCGATAAATATTTCATGCGGCGTTCATTTCATTACGGCGGAACGCTGCACGCTGGAAAATTAAATGGATTTTTTATAGTCTTGCGATAACGAATGGCAATGGCGGCCTGTACTTACTCGAAAACACACAAACACGTCCGCGGACTGTAAATTGCTCGTAAACACGTTTACTTCCGCACGTCTGTCTATTAATTACTCGCGATATTGCTGAATTTAATTTAATGTAGTGTACACAGTAGCAACACGGAAGTAACTTTCGTTGAAATGGAATTACTTTGTAAAATAAAAATCGTCTTCGTTGAGTGCTACATCTCGTTTCGAGAACACCCCTGCAAGCATTTCGTGTTGTGTATGTTACTTGTAAGGCACCTACAGCTTAACGAGGAACGTGAATTAGAGAAATTTTCCAGGGGCAAATATTTGTTAGGGTATTTACCACCGGAAAATGCTCATGAGGGGAGA
Source organism: Othius punctulatus (assembly GCA_951805005.1). Classification (NCBI taxonomy): domain Eukaryota; kingdom Metazoa; phylum Arthropoda; class Insecta; order Coleoptera; family Staphylinidae; genus Othius; species Othius punctulatus. The sequence continues at coordinate 23,106,419 of OX638143.1, forward strand.
GAAGCACTAAAGCCAGATATTTTTTCTTAAATTTACCCACCATATCTAACTTTATGTAACACAATATCAAATTACCCGGCGCCTCCACCAATACTTTTAACCATTTTATATGGAGTTTCAATAATTTTGCTAGCGTATGTTTTTCTTTTTATTAGTATATTATATTATCATACAGTATATTAATTTTGCTGTTAAATGCTTATTTCTGCTTATAGAAAATCTACATACTTAAATGCCAAAAAATGTACCTTCTATTTACCCGCTATATCGAACGCAAGTAAGACAAACTTAAGTAACCCGGCGCCTCCACCAATATTTTCAAACGTATTCAATGGATTTTGAATAGTTTTGCTAACTTATTTATTCTGTTAAAGGTTTATTTCTGTTTCTCGAAAATATATATACTAAAATGCCAAAACAATTGACCCTCTATTTACCCGCTATATCTAACGTAAATTAGATGTAATTAAATAACCCGGCGCATCCACCAATATTTTTAAACGCATTCAATGGATTTTAAATAATTTTGCCAACTTATTTTTTTCTGTTAAAGGTATATTTCTGTTTCTAAAAAATATATATACTACAATGCCAAAAAATTGACCCTCTATTTACCCGCTATACAGGGTGGTCACTTTTACGACGCCCACCATTAGGATCTATTAAACGGAAGTACATACAGAGTTGGTAAAACGAGATAAAAGTTTCTTATTGTTGTGCCTTTCAATATACTGAAACTAAATCCTGGATATCTTGCACAGTTCCTGAAATATCGCTGAAAAACTGAAAAAGTGAACTTTCATTTTCCTCTTATAACTTTTTTACTTTTAAAGAAAATTTTACAAAACTTGGCACGCTTGCATTTTTTGACGTGAGTTTTCTGATGACAGTACCAAACATGTTTTGCACCAACTAGATGCTTACTTTTGAAGAAAATTTTACAAAACTTGGCACGCTTGCATTTTTTGACGTGAGCTTTCTGATGACAGAACCAAACATTTTTCGCACCAACTAGATGCCCTAATTTTCATAGCCAACTTTTGATGTTCTTATGACCGCAATATTGGATTTGAATAGTATTCAAGAGAGCGAAAAAATCCAATTTCAACCATGTATTATACATGGGTAATCTGATATTATTTACCACCAAAAATCGATAATTTAAAAATTTGTTGCAAAAATCAAACTGCCGTGGACTGCTCTAAAAATCAAGTTGAATGTTGAAAATCAATGGGCCTGAAAATGTTATGTCTCTAGAGGACATTTTATAAAATTGCAAAATAAATATTCTTTTTTACTACTAGCAAAGTTGCATTCACTGAGAATCCCAATAATTCACAAATTTGTAGTACAAAATAAAGAAGAAATTAAATGTCGTACAGCCGCAATAAATTCTAATTTCAAGAACTTTTCATGACATTTATTCCATCGATCTATCAAAATTACCCACAATTCTAAATATGCATTGCAACATAAACATTGTGGAACTGAAGCTTGTTCAGGGCTAAATATTTAATTCCGATCTAAATATTTAGCGTACAAGCAATTTAGCTCTGAGCTAGATATTCAGTGCTGAATTAAATATTTAGCCCGAACTATAGTTCAATTCCGCTAGAGAATTCGAGTGTGCAATTATAATTGCAAATGCAGTCAACCAAATTGACTTCCGAATTCTGTAATAAATTCACAGCAATTTTAACAAAATCTAAGAATATCGAAAATATTTTCAAGATTATTTTTTTGCAATCGTTAACAGGAGGTTAACAGGTTAAATTTGAGCAATAGCTAACCCATACTTGTCAATGCAGAGAGATAAGTGTTTGATTTTCTCCCTTATTTAATCCCGAAACTTTGTCAAATTTTCAGAAAAATTAGTGTCAGGTGTACCGTACACGAATCTAATATCAAATTTGCATATAATAAATTTTCAGAAATTTTAGTACTAGCTAAGCTATACATGTCAAAGCAGAAAGTTAAGTGTTTGATTTTCTCAATTATTTAATACTGAAACTTTGTCAAATTTTCAGGAGAATTAGTTTCAGGTGTACTGTACGCGAATATAATACCAAATTTTCAAATAATAAATTTCAGAAATTTCAGTAATAGCTAACCCATACTTTTCAATACAGAGAGATAACTGTTTAATTTTCTCCCTTATTTAATACTGAAACTTTGTCAAATTTTCAGGAGAATTAGTTTCGAGTATAATGTACACTAATCTAATAACAATTTTGCAAATCATAAATTTTCAGAAATTTCAGTAATAGTTAACCCATACTTTTCAATGCAGAAAGTTAAGTGTTTGATTTTCTCCCTTATTTAATACCAAAACTTTGTCAAATTTTGAGAAAATGTAGTTTCAGGTATACTGTACACGAATCTAATATCAAATTTGCAAATAATAAATTTTCAGAAATTTTAGTACTAGCTAAGCTATACATATCAATGCCGAAAGTTAAGTGTTTGATTTTCTCCCTTATTTAATACTGAAACTTTGTCAAATTTTCAGGAGAATTAGTTTCGAGTATACTGTACACTAATCTAATAACAATTTTCAAATCAGAAATTTTCAGAAATTTCAGTAATAGTTAACCCATACTTTTCAATGCAGAAAGTTAAGTGTTTGATTTTCTCCCTTATTTAATACCAAAACTTTGTCAAATTTTGAGGAAATGTAGTTTCAGGTATACTGTACGCGAATCTAATATCAAATTTGCAAATAATAAATTTTCAGAAATTTCAATAATAGGTAACCCATACTTGTCAATGCAGATAGATAAGTATTTGATTTTCTCCCTTATTTAATACTGAAACTTTGTCAAATTTTTAGGAGAATTAGTTTCGTGTGTACTGTATACGAATCTAATATCAAAATTGCAAATAATATATTTTCAGAAATTTCAGTTACAGCTAAGCTATACTTGTCAATGCAGAAAGTTAAGTGTTTGATTTGCTCCCGTATTTTACACTTAAACTTTGTCAAATTTTTAGGACAGTTAGTTTCATGTATACTGTACACGAATCTAATATCAAATTTGCAAATAATATTTTTTTAGAAATTTCTGTAATGGCTAACCCATACTTGTCAATGCAGAAAGATAAGTGTTTGATTTTCTCCCTTATTTAATACTGAAACTTTGTCAAAATTTCAGGAGAATTAGTTTTAGGTGTACTGTATACGAATATAATATCAATTTTGCAAATCAGAAATTTTCACAACTTTCAGTAATAGTTAACCCATACTTGTCAATACAGAGAGATAAGTGTTTGTTTTTCTCCCTTATTTAATACTGAAACTATGTCAACTGAAACTATGTTTTTAAGAGAATTAGTTTCGGGTGTACTGTACACGAATCTAATATCAAATTTGCAAATAATAAATTTTCAGTAATTTCAGTAATAGCTAAGCTATACTTGTCAATGCAGAAAGTTAAGTGTTTGATTTTCTCCCTTATTTAATACTGAAACATTGTCAAATTTTCAGGAGAATTAGTTTCAGGTGTTCTGTATACGACTCTAGTATCAAAATTACAAATCATAAATTTTCAGAAAATTTAGAAATAGATATCCCATACTTGTCAATGCAGAAAGTTAAGTGTTTGATTTTCTCCCTTATTTAATACCGAAACTTTGTCAAATTTTGAGGAGAATTACTTTTAGGTATACTGTAGTCGAATCTAATATCAATTTTGCAAATCATAAATTTTGAGACATTTCAGTAGTAGTTAACCAATACTTTTCAATGCAGAAAGTTATATGTTTGATTTTCTCCCTTATTTAATACTGAAACTTTGTCAAATTTTCAGGAGAATTAGTTTCAGGTGTACTGTACACATATATAATATAAAATTTGCAAATAATAATTTTTCAGAAATTTCAGTAATATCTAACCTATACTTGTCAATGCAGAAAGTTAGGTGTTTGATTTTCTCCCTTATTTAATACCGAAACTTTGTCAAATTTTTAGGAGAATTAGTTTCTAGTGTACTGTACACGAATCTAATATTAATTTTGCAAATCATAAAGTTTCAGAAATTTCAGTAATAGTTAACCCATACTTTTCAATGCAGAAAGATAAGTATTTGATTTTCTCCCTTATTTAATACTGAAACTTTGTCAAATTTTTAGAAGAATTAATTTTAGGTGTATTGTACACGAATCTAATATCAAATTTGCAAAAAATAAATTTTCAGAAATTTCAGTAATAGCTAACCCATACTTGTCAATGCAGAAAGTTAAGTGTTTGATATTCTCCCTTATTTAATCCTGAAACTATGTCAAATTTTCAGGAAAATTAGTTTCAGGTGTACTGTACACGAATATAATATCAAATCTGCAGATAATAAATTTTCAGAAATTTAAGTAATAGCTAACCTATACTTGTCACTGAGGAAAGTCAAGGGTTTGATTTTCTCCCTTATTTAATACCAAAACTTTGTCAAATTTTGAGAAGGATTAGTTATAGGTGTACTGTGCACGAATATAATATCAAATTTACAAATAATAAATTTTCAGAAATTTCAGTATTAGCTAAGCTATACTTGTCAATGCAGAAAGTTAAGTGTTTGATTTTCTCCCTTATTTAATACTCAAACTTTGTCAAATTTCCAGGAGAATTAGTTTTGGATGTACTGTACACGAATCTAATATCAAATTTGCAAATAATAAATTTTCAGAAATTTCAGTAATAGCTAACCCATACTTGTCAATGCAGAAAGTTAAGTGTTTGATTTTCTCCCTTATTTAATACTGAAACTTTGTCAAATTTTCAGGAGAATTAGTTTTATATATACTGTACACGAATCTATCATCAAAGTAACAAATAATAAATTTTCAGATATTTCAGTAATAGCTAACCCATACTTGTCAATGCAGAAAGTTATATGTTTGATTTTCTCCCTTATTTAATACTGAAACTATGTGAAATTTTTAGGAGAATTAGTGCTAGGTGTACTGTACACGAATCTAAAATCAAATTTGTAAATAATAAATTTTCTGAAATTTCAGTAATAGCTAACCCATACTTGTCAATGCAGAAAGTTAAGTGTTTGATTTTCACTAATTGATCTGTAGTATTTTCTTAAGAAATTAATATAATACTGATTTGAAAAATAATGAGTGATTTCATGTCCTTGACCTTCCTCTAACATAAAACGCTTCATTTACAGACATGTTGTCAACAATTGCTTCTTTTATTTTCCTTTATAAGCTCCTGAAGTTTGTCGTTCTACTTAAGCGTCGCCCTTTATAATAACTTTTATACCAAACTTAATAATTTGTGAAGCTTTCGTATTAGTTCTTGGGCTTATTCTTCGGGCGATATTGTTAACCCCAAGGCGGAAACCCATAAACTTTTTCGCACGTTCAGCCCATTGAGGACTCGGAGGAGAGAAATAAAAGACTCATCGAGTGGTTAAAATTGCAGGAAGCGGCTGCGAGAGGCTTGGAGGGACGTCGTGGCCTGGTAATAAGTGAAATAATGAAAAAGTTGCTTCTGAACGAACTTCTAGTACGTAAGCTGCTTTAAACTTTGCGTCGCTCGATAATGGAATTGAATAATGAATGGCGACGTAATGTTATAGCGAAGTATCGTATGATTTCATCGGGCGTTTTACGAGATAAGCTTGTTTATGAGGTATTTCTGTCTGTAATGTGAAAAGCTTGTCATACTAGAAAAAATACGCTGCGCATACGTGATTGTCAGTGGTTTTAAATTTATTGCTAGACTCCGTTGTTATTATTAAGCTGCAGGATTTAATTCTGAAATTTACTTTAATCAGATATTTATTTGTGAGAGTTTGCTCTGAAAATTAATTTTAACGAAGGCAGCCCCCGGAAAATCTCATAATTTCATTTAATGTACTTATAACTAATCTGAGCTAATATTATTCCTGCCGCTGTTCCTGCAGTGGGTCAATCTGTGGAGCTTTTTCTGTACTCTCGGGCATTCCCGGCACGATTTTGACGAAATCCTAATTTACTACGAGTCACATCTTGCTGCTACGGTTACTGAACTGAAACGCCAATTTAAAGTTGCGCCCTGAAAGCGCCTCTGCGGCGCTCAAGCCCTTTCCATCAACTAAGCCTTTCATTAAAAATCGCACTTGCAAGCTTTGAAGCCGTCCCCGTCTTTGTTTCTGAGGTTGCTGTTAGCGCCCTGCAGGTGACTAATTACGCCGCCCCCGACGTACGGCGGGGGTGGGCACCGTCGGAGGTCTCCTCGTTAGTGTCGAGTGACCCCTCCATCTTAATTATCCTCCGGCGGCGTCTTCTTCGAGGGTACATTTTGATAGGGGATGATTAATGCTGAAATGATGACCGTCCGCCGCCGGCGGGGCTGCGCGCTATCTATCGGATTACACGAGCAAACAGCGGACATAAAGAAGGGGGTGGGGATGGCACGGGGGCGGCGTAAATACCGTTTATCACCGCGGAATAGAAATTTATAAGCCATAATCCCCGTGCCATGAAATAATACGCGATTCGAACGGCTCCGTTTTCCGCATTGTTTATTTAACGATGACCTACATAGCCCAGTGATCAATCAAAGATACGCCGTGGAAACTCGTCGGGACCGTTCAATTCCTATCGCTTTCGAATCTGCGGAGCGTTTTCATCTTTCCCGGAGGAAATTTCCATCCTTCTGGGGCGATAAGGGGGTCCGGGCTTGGGAGGTCCATTAGCGCCGTTAATGTTTGAGGAAAAGCAGCGATTTTCATTAGGGTTAGTTGGGGGCGAAATGCGGCCGCGGAATTTTCCAGCCACCCCCCGAGGAATAATTCACGGCCGCCGTAAGTGAGCTACGGCATAAATTACAATCTACGTGAGCGCGAGCTCCTGGAAACTCGCTGGAAACTGAAACGGAAAATGTGTACGTGTTTGTGAGAGAAAGATATAGAGATATAGAGATAAAGGTGTTGATAGGTGAGAAGTACGTTGTGAGAAAGTTTGCCACAGAAGAGTGCAAGAAGTATTATACTATAATACCTTTCGTACTTTTGTTGTTGATTGGATTCGCTGGCTGACTAGAATCTGCCTCTTTAGGCGCTGCTCTGCCTAAAGCATACATAATAGATAATTAGATTAATTATTATCACAATATTTTGGGGGAGAAATCAATATATGACTTATAACTATAATAAATGTGTAGCTTAATTAATATTAGCAGCCACAACAAATGTAGCCCATTAACACACAAAACTGAATAATTAACGTCACGTGGAATACAGATGGCACTGATGTACACCCATTGTAACGCCATCTATCACCATCCGCTTGTTTTTTTTTATTTATTCAATGCTCGATGGCGAGGGTTCTGTCTGCTTTGGAACCGTGCCAGCACATTGTACAGCCCCGCTCTACACAAAACATATATGTGTAAGAGGACTTGATAACTGCACTGTTTGCACCCGTTTTTGTGCGACAGTACATCAGTGCATATGCCATTTTTCAAATACCAAGCCGAGTACACTTCCGGCCGTTGTGATTTACATTTGAGAACGACACAAAAGCAGATGAATAATTGCACAGTCCAACACGTATTGATGGCACTTCTTATGGAGTACAGCTCCTATTGTTATCATTGTACGGACACAGATAGTATAATAACGATACATATTTCATACATTGTGCAGGGTATACCAATGGCAATGTATAAATTCAATGCAAGAAACTTTTCTTAAAAACACTTCGGAAACACGCAAACACATCCGCACGTACACCTATTAATTATACGTTATATGGTCATAAGAGCTTGTAAAAGTTTCCCGAAAGCCTTCCCCGAAGAATATTTATTTTCTACTAAATTTATTTTGGTTGCAATGCAATAATTTTCAGTGATTGATTCAGTAATTATTCTTTGTGAAAAAGGTAACAAATGAATAACATGTATTGTTCCTAAACTTAGTTTAACACACTTCTAGCAAATAAACACTCTATAAGAATTCGGCTAACTATATGGGGATCGTCGTGTACAACAAATTAATTACATACTATAATGAAATAAAGTCGGAACATAGATTCAAGAGTGCAATGAAAGAATATTTTTTAAGCAAACCATTTCAGGAACTTTACAAAATATCGTTGTGTACAACAAATTAATTACACACTATAACGAAATAAAGTCGGAACATAGATTCAAGAGTGCAATGAAAGAATATTTTTTAAGCAAACCACTGTAAAACCTCCAAGAGTTTCTAACATAATTTTAATTGAGATGTATACTAACAAAATGACTAATGTATCTGTATAAGTACTGTAAAACCTGACTTATCTGTATGTTATCCTACAATAACAATGTAATACTCTATTTAGAGTCATAATACTAATAACTGCTGAAATGAGATGAAATGAAATGAAATATCGTGAAGTTTAGGTAACTAAATCAATCAATTTTGATGCTTATATGATTTATGCTGGGGAGATACCGTCATTGCAATGGATATTTTACTTGGTAAAATATAAACAGTGTCCGCATTTTCGTCGAGTGACCTTGTTTCAAGCCGTTGGCAACTTCCCAGCACGTATTCAGTGTAGTTACATAGCAAGTACTACTAAACTTTAAACCTTACATGGATTAAACTTTTAGAAACATTTTAAATAATGTGTCTTAAAAAATGTATACTAAACATTAACCTCATATTTAATAACATTGCACAGAAGTTTCAAATTATACCTAAACAGTCTACAAAAATTTTAAATGATCGACACTAATTGAAACTGTAGCTAAACCTTTTAAAGGTTTTGTTTCACGAGAAAAAGTAGTACACTGTAAATAGAGTACTAGACAAAAAAACGGGACACTTTTGTGATACTGTACTTTTCTCTACGTGAAATTCGTCTGTTAACCGCCTTATAGATCTTTAAACTTTTTACAAATTCTAGCTACCTGAACGTCATTTAAATCAGGCATGTAACATTTTTTTTAGTTACTCAGCAAAACTGATGGCAAAATGACATTAAGAGTTGTCCGTTTTTTTGTCTAGTACTGTGTATATGCAAAAATCGAACATAATTTCACCAATATTTTTGTAATGTTATTTGTGTGGATCAAATTTTTACAGAAATTTTAAATACTGCACAATGACTTAAAGAAAAATAACAAATTATCCTGTTTCATAACGACATTTATTTCGCTAAATGTACATTTCAACCACTACGTGGTGATCTTCAGTCGACATTTGTGTCTACATGTCTTCAGTAAACATTTGTAGACACAAATATCTACTGAAGATGACCACGTAGACATCATTGTCATCTTCAGTAGACATTTGTGTCTACATTAAGAGTTGTCCATTTTTTGACTAGTACTGTGTATATGCAAAAATCGAACATAATTTCACCAATATTTTTGTAATGTTATTTGTGTGGATCAAACTTTTACAGAAATTTTAAACACTACATAATGGCTTAAAGAAAAATAATAAATTATCCTTTTTCACAACGACATTTATTTCGCTAAATGTACATTTCAACCACTACATGGTCATCTTCAGTAGACATTTGTGTCTACATGTCTTCAGTAAACATTTGTAGACACAAATGTCTACTGAAGATGACCACGTAGACATCATAGTCATCTTCAGTAGACATTTGTGTCTACATGTCTTCAGGAGACATTTGTAGACACAAATATCTACTGAAGATGACCACGTAGTGGTTGAAATGTACATTTAGCGAAATAACTGTCGTTGTGAAAAAGGATAATTTGTTATTGACCACGTAGACATCATAGTCATCTTCAGTAGACATTTGTGTCTACATGTTTTCAGTAGACATCTGTAGACACAAATATCTACTGAAGATGACCACATAGTGGTTGAAATGTACATTTAGGGAAATAACTGTCGTTGTGAAAAAGGATAATTTGTTATTTTTCTATAAGTGTTAATATTTCACAAGCTCCAACCGATTATTTTACTGTATAATGACATATAAACTCATTTAGATTAAACTTCCCATAAATTCAAATCGTCAGCACCAAATTACACTGCAGCTCAACATTTTAAAATTTTGTTTGGCATGTTATCTTGAGAACCTCGAAATCAGAGGTCCCCAAACTTCTTGACACATAGGCCATACTGTAATGGCGTAGTAATGGCGTAAATAGGCATAGTAATGGCGTAATAATAGGCGTAGGCCAGAGAATAGGCCAGTAACATATACCAGAAAATAGATCACTTTTACCTGCATCTGTACATGATATTTACATATCTACCTAGAATTCTAGAACTGGAATGAATAATAAAAATTATTAAAATTCCAGAAATTTACATTAATTATGGAAAATTAATTGAAATTATCAAATTTTAGAAGCAATTTTTTTTAAATATTTACAATTAATTTTCTAATACATCTAAAAATACTTATTAAAAGTGTAATAAAGAAAAAAAAACGTTGATAATTTATTCAAGTTGCAGAAACTTCATGTAAATTTTGGAAAATTTATTGAAAATATTAAACTAAAATGTAGAAAATGTACGTAAATTGGGGAAATTTTAACAAATAAATTAGAAGTAGCCGCTACAAAATCACTAAGTATTTTCTACCGAGCGTTCCAGAAAGTGTTGTCAAGTTTTCCAACTCGTTCCAATAAAATAATGACAAATAATAACATATGAAATCTAGTAAAATGATTTGCTTGTATCCTAGGAAATATTTCAGCAACATTGCAAAACATATTTTTTCCAATTCTGATTATTAAAATGCTCCTTATGTATATTGAATCTCATCGTTAAAACTACACTTTAATCAAATGGGTTAATAAAATGTTTACATTTTCACTTTATTCACTATAACCATTGACAACGTGAATAACGTAAAAAAATAGATAAATTCGCACTATCCTTGAAATTTTTGTTGTCACCTGACAATGTGACACTTGGAACGAATTGGAAATCTTGTATGATACACGTGAATAAAGCAATTTTATTCTCTTATACCATAAATAGTCTGTTAGTATCCAGCATAAAAGTTGATACCACTTTCTTTAACGCTCTGCAAATGTTTCTTAAGATTCCGACACATGCCGGAAAATCTGGAAAAATTTAATGAGAGTACAAGAAAACTAATCAAAGCAAAAACGAGGAAATTCCAGTAAATTCAATTACAATATCAAAATATACAAATAAATATGCAAGTCACATAGACACAATTCTGAAATTGTCACAAAATTTCATGGAATTTTCTAGAATATGCAATCAGATATCAAAAGAATTGGAATATCCAGAATTTCAATGAAAATATCAAAAATGTCGGCAAATGTTATAAATGTGCAAAATAGCATAAAACCTTAATAATATTGAAAAAAATATATTTAAAACGTTCAGGAATTTTAATTAAAAAATTAAGTCAAGTGATATTGAAATATAGTAGAAATCGATAAAACGTTTCATTTGCGAAAATTTCTAAAATATTCAATCAAAATATCAAGAAATTTTAAAAGTTTCGAATGCTAACAAATGTATTTTTAAAGTATGTCAATGTTCAGAAACTGCGAAAATTATGTAAACCAATGTTACAAATTACAAAAATTGCCAATAAAAATGTAAAAATGCATATTTTGATGTTTTGAATACATAAGATGCATCTATGTTTGCCAAAATGTGTTTAAATCAAAGTTCCACGGAATTTTTACATTAAATTTTCACGTAAATTTTTATGGTTATCTTCGATTTTTTTTTACCGTTTTTATACATCCAAAATTAAATTGCACTAATTACTGAGAAATTATAGAAACAAATTCTGTTAACTTGTAAGTTAAATTTTAATTAATTTTACTTCAAAATTCTATAGATACCTACTCAAATTCGAAGTATTTAACATCAAAATTCTAAAGAAACACAACTTCAACAAAAAAGACTAGGAATTTTGAAAAATAAATCAAAAAATATAAAGCAATTACAGAAAAATATTTCCACATAAATGGTTCACTAAGGAATCATCCCACATCGCATAATCATTTAAATTGCACCAATTTTTAGAGCAGTTATAAAATTTTACTTAACTTAAATTTAAAGTTATTTTGCTTAAGAAACCCATATTCATGCTAAGAATGTAATTCTATAATTATTCCAATAACTCATTATAATTTACAAACATTTCGTTTGTAACCAAATTTGTTAATACTATATTCGAAAACCTGCAAGAACAAACATAATTCCAAAATTGCGTAAAAAAAAATATTAACAAAAATCAAATTTCAATTCTAAAAAGAATTGTGAAACATTGCTAACTCTATAGTTTCATTAAATTTTTCATTGGTCACCTATTGGAATGCACAAATATTGCAAAGGCTCTGACGATCACATCCACAACGATTTGTGCGGTGCAATGTAATTGTCTTTGTATATATTATGTATGTATTGTATATTTTGTATATTGTGGCTAGGTGGAAATAAATGAATATGAATATGAATATGGCTCAAATTTGATTTAAATCTATGATTCATTTAAAAAAAATCAGTTGTTTTAAATCACACCAACCCTATCAGAAACTATACAAAATTAAATGTTTGTTAATTTTAAGTTTTATTAATTATATTATTTAAATTTTAATTTACTTTACTTTAAAATTCTATAGAATCTAAAATTCAACAAAAAATATTAGAAATTTGGGAAAAATTCCCCAAAAAATACGAAGCAAATTTTAAAAAAATATGTCCACATAAATGGTTTACTTGGGAATAGGTACATCGTATCATCATTTAAATTGCACCAATTTTTAGACAAAATGACACAAGTTTTATTCAACTTAGTATTAAATTTAACTTTTCCTTAAGAAACCCATATTCATGTGTCATATTCAAATATCCTTGTTGGTTGCCAAAAGCCTTGCTAGCGGAGAACAACAGTAATTGCCAGTTTTTTTCCCCGGGTTTGAACCTAAGACTTTCCGGCTAGCTGTAGCACACACTCTGCTCAGCCACGCTTACTACCTTCAGTATATTCAACTTACATAACATGAAATCTGGTAACCCGGCAAAAATTTCATTATGTCACTGAATAACATTCATAAGATTGGCTCCAACTGATTTCCTCAATAATAGAATTTCAATGGAAAATTGCCAAATATGCAACTTCTACAACTATAGCATTCTAGTAAAAAATCTTCGTATTAAAAATTTAATTCGAAAGTTATTCATCCAAGGACCGATATATTCACCTCCAAGTAAAGTGTCCATTATTGGCTCACTCTTGAGCTTTTCTCGCAGTACCTTTCTAGCGTTTCCTTAACACACATAATCATTGCTACTGCAGAATCAGTTACTCCTTCTATAACTTTAAAGTCATCACCTAATATATTCACCTCCAAGTATAGATTTGATCAGAGTTCCGGTTTTCATAAATTCTGTCCTGTAAATTATCCTATAAGTAGTTACTGCACAGAAGCGAACATTTTTTGTCCATTAATTACTTACAGTATACTTTATAAGGCAGAATTGATGACAAGATGGAACTCTGATAAAATCAATCAAGTTAGCGTTAAGGCTGTTCGAACCCCCTCAAATTTCTGTTTCCTAAATTTCTTCTATTAAAAATTAACATAAAACCACCAAATTTTGCACTGCTTTCTAAAATATGATTATCTACAATGTCACAAAGCATTTTTTTAAATAAAAAATATTGATAATAAAATATATCAATCATTGTGACATATTGGAAAAAAATTGTGAAGCTGTCAGCAAATCAACATTCAACATTATTTCTTTTCTATCTCCAATTAACCATAACATAAAACCCTATTTGAATTATTAATTTTTTACTTTTGAATATATACAAGATTTTTTGAGTTTTTTATATTACTAATCATTAATCAATCATTTGAGAAATACAATTGCAAAAATCAGCACCCATCTTGGATGTACTGAGCGTGAGATGTGACTAAGCATGATACAACGCGGACCCTCGTCTTTGGGATCCGGTCACCCTCCTGATTTTCACTACCTCACGTCCTACCCCTGGACCCCTGAGAAACTCCGCTAGGCCCTTCCGAACACCCTTAACTGTTACATAAGTAACACTTTACACTTGACACTTTGCTTGGAGGTGAATATACCTGCCCTAAGTAGTAAACATTTCGAATTCCAAATTCAATAAAACTTGTGAAATTGCCAAAAAATGCCAAAGACATTTAACATTACATTTTAATTTACTTGTAAAGACTCAAATTCGAATTCAAAATTGCAAAAAAAAATATATATTTTAGAATAATTTTGTAACGACGAGAATAATGTTGTCATTTCCATAGAATGTTTAAGATAGTGTTACGTAGTTTTGCATATTTTCGAAATTTTCAGCTTTTTTTGAATCTTAATACCTAAAGCTATAGATTCAATAAAATCATGTCCACATGTATCTTGTTTTTAAGAGATGCATGTATAAATATGTAACATTCAAGTTTTAGGATATGTATTGGCGGAATAGTTAAGACTGCATCATTTTTTTTTTAAAGTAGCAATTTACATTTTTGTATTATTGTTTCGATCTGCCTCTTTTTCAATCTCTGTATGCCCCCATATTTGATCCTCGCTCTTTTTGCATTTCCATCTGTCCGTTCCGCGTCAGACATTAAATGGAAACGTAGACGATAATCTTTTTTGCTGCCCGGAGGAAACGCGTCCCGAATTCAATCTCACAGGGTGCGCTCGAGTGTATCAGGAGCGAAATCTTCGCGTTTATCGGCGAAGAAAAATGCGTCGCTCCATCAACTTAAGAGGCAAAAAAGGCAGCAAATCGCGTGTAATCGCGGCCATCTATAATTCTAAGGAGGCCCGCGTCGCTGCATGGGATTCCCGTAATTGCACAGTTAACGACCGCACGTTAATCCGCCAGCGACGGTCGTTAATTTTCCGTTTAGAGGAAATTTGATCCTTGTACGAGCAAATAGTTATTAATATTGTTATTACTATTATTTTGTAAATAATTTGTTATGATTGTAGAGAGCCTAGTCGAGTGGGAATATAACTCATACGTAAAACAGTGACGTCATAACAATGCGGTTTCTATAGTTACGCATGTATTAATAACTGATAATACAACGAGTTGTATTTTCACGAAAATACCAAGAACAAATGTCGGTCGCTGTCACAATTTCGAGTCCCACACAGATCGCAGCAGCGACCGTTGCGATGGTGTTATTTATCGGTTGCGCTCACAAACAATCTAGTTGGCCGCTAATAAAAACATAACCCGAAATGTCAGTGTGTCCTAAGTACACGTACGTACGTACGTACAAGTACGTACATAAATGTGGTTTGCTGTTTGAAAGATGAAGTGATCTAAATAAATATAGGTATTTAAACTGTACATTTAGATTCTTGTTTATTCTGCATTACTAGATGACTCAATCAATTCATTATATTCCCTTCCTGAATGTAGTAATAATAATAATATTAATAATAACAATTAATGGCTGGATGAGTAATTGCCAGTTCACACCCATTGCTCTGAACTCTTGGTTAAAACTTCCAGACATCTGTATTTTTAAGAACTGAATGAGTGAGCAAATTGAATCTGTTCTACAGTATTTTTTTTTTCTCTTGTAAACCCTACAAATCAGCGAATTCAGTCGCAACCAGACTTTGATTTGATTGCTTTTCGCACTCCCCAGGCCAATCACGCCGCTTATTTGTACAGACGTGCGCTTTCAATTGCGTCACAGCCTAACAATGCAATTAACTTCGCTCGTGCATGAGGAACAAACACCATTATTCCAATTCTAGGACGTCATGCTAGCTCCTCGACGTCCTCCAGTCGGACCAGCAGCAGCAAATCAGGCCCCCACACCCCCCACAATACTGATACTTGACCTCTCACCCCGTGACCGAATCGGCACGGGTCAGCATTTCCATTCGCGATTATGCCCAACCCACAGGTCCACAGTCCACATCGTAATCAGATTATGCAGCACTCCGAACTCGATTAGTATCGTGTACCAAATTACGGATGACGGGGATGGAGAGTAGCAATTAGAGGGATGTGCGTTCTTTTTCGATTCGTCCTAAAGTTAGTAATAACACTTCTAGTGGTCGTCCACCTATGTTGTTGCTGTCATTGTTACGTGGTTCCCGTTAGTTTTTTATATACATATAATATCAAGGGATGCATCCCCTCTTAAAACGGGCATGCGCTTGAGTGGGAGAAAAGATTGCACCCGATGAGGGTGCGGAGACCAGACGAGAACTCATTCTTAATTAAACATTACATTAAGCAAGTCAACAAGCAGCAATTGTTGCTGCTGATTTCTATGTTTGTAATATTCATGACAACATTCTGAATAAAACTACAATCCAGCTGAAACAAAGCCTTTGTATCTATCATACATAAACCCCTGAAAAACAGTCATGATATTGAGAAATAATTCTAACACACTTCTGACAAATTTTCCAGCAATTGTTACATCTATACCCAGATTTCGTAATATTCATGACCATATTCTGAATAAAACTGCATTGCAGCTCTAACAAAGGCACTGAATCTATCATACATAAACCCCTGAAAACCAGTCATGATATTGAGAAATAATTCTGACACACTTCCGACAAATTTTCCAGCAATTTTTACATCCATATCCAGATTTCGTTGTTAATATTGAATCATCGACCAAAGTTTCCATCAACTGTTCGATAAGCAGTTAAAATTTGTACACGTTTTTAGAATTTTCCATCGTCATTAATAATGATATTGAGGATATACTTTCCGACTTAGACAGTGCAGTTTCAGTTAAATAAATCCGCCATTAGATTATCAGGTTTAATAATAATTATTATTATTAGTAGTAGTAAACAATATTTATCACGTCCCCTCATCTACAGTGTATTTACATATGCTAGTAGTTTCGTTGTCATTTCAAATCCCTCTTCTGATCTGCTATGTATTGTTTTTCTGGCTTGGTGAATATGATGAAAAGGAGGAGAAAATGGCATGGACGAACCCTGCGTTCATCATTTGCTTTCATCACAGACGTAATCACGCCTTGCGGTCCAATAAAGCCTTGTGCCCCGACCTCTGAACCTAAAACAGATGTCTGCAGGCGCTCAGCGTAACCCCAATGAGCGTTATTTGTAACGATAATCTGAGATTCCTCGTGATTGCTACGATTCGCGTCGATTCCTAACAGCTCTGGAATTGCTTCTCTTTTTCGTTTTATGGTCGTTTCTTTCATTTATACGTTGGTATAGATGTTGATATGTTTATGAAATTTACTGCTGCTTGCAACAGTTTTTTATTTGTAGATGTAACCATCGATACGTATAAATTCGACCTCTCTCTATTCTGATGTAAACTTTTTTTTTATTACGTAAATGAAAGCAAACAAATCTGTATTTAATCAACTTAAAAACATTTGCAGGCTGATTTGTGAAATTTACTACTGTTTGCAATAGTTTTTTATTTGAAGATGTAACCATGGATATGTATAAATGCGCCCTCTCTATATTCTGATTTAAACTATATTCTTTTATTACGTAAATCAGAAACATATGGAAGCTTAGATACTATAATCTGAAAAATGTGGATGTTTGGATACTAAGCAGAAGTATTTGATAGTATACTTCCGTAGTTATCATCCACATCGTTACTCTAAACTAGATATGCATTATTAAAATAATAGCAACTTTTCGGAAGAGTAGATACTATAATCTGAAAAATGTAGAGGTTTAGATACTATAATCTCAAAAATGTGGAAGTTTATATACTAACCAGAAATACTTTATTAGTACACTGTCTTGATTATCATCCACAGTCTTACTCTAAACTATTAAAACTATTATTAAAATAATTGGAAATTTTTGAAAGTTTAGATACTATAATCTGAAAATGCAGAAGCTTTGATACCGTAACCTGAGACATGTGGAAGTTTAGATACTAAACAGAAATACTTGATTAGTGCACTGATATGATTATCATCGACATTCTTACTCTAAACTATTAAAATTATAGGTTTTTTTTTAAACTTTAGATACTATAATCTGAAAAATGTGGAAGCTTAGATACAATAACCTGAAAAATGTGGAAGTTTAGATACTAAGCAGTAGTACATCCACATCGTTACTCTAATCTAAATATGCATTATTAAAATATAAGCAACTTTTCGAAAGTTTAGATACTATAACTAATCTGAAATATGTAGAAGTTTAGATAGATATTATAATCTAAAAAATGTAGAAGTTTAGATAGTATAATCTGAAAAATGTTGAAGTATAGATTAGTGTGAGTAAATATTTTATAATAGTTATAATGTATGTAAAGGCACATTGAAGCATAGCAGAGAGAGATAGAGCAATTTTCATTAGGCTATTGGCTATTGATTAATAAGATAACAATCTTCATTAGGCCTAGTAGCCAACTAGGCTTTTGGCTATTTGGGCTTCCGCAGCAAAATTAAAATTAAAGCATCCACCGAGACCACTGCCTTGTTTTCATTTGGTGTGGTCATTCTAAATTTTAAACGCCATGTGCCTGCGGTCTGGCCCAGCTTGATGTAGTCCCGTCTTCAGAAATAACATTATTTTTTATTAGGAGGTTCAAGATTATGACCTCAAACTATTTTTATTCATACTTGATTTAATATACGAAGATTAGTGGAATAGTATTTCCATTTACTGATACAGTTGTGAACACGCATTAGACAGTAATTACTACACACATTACTAAAATAAATAAAATAAATTATTTTTTAACAATTATTTAATAATAACTATTTGTTCAATATCTTTAATATTATGCTCACAAGGGGATATAAATCCTTGAAGCAAATCGTTACTAACCTACTTATCGGTACCACTATCCTGCAGATAAATTATCAACAACTTTGGAAAGACCATCCCTCGAAGCTTTAAAAACATAAAAAAACGTATTACGCAACTAAAACAATTTGTCCATTGTGTAACTGTACAACTTTGCCTGACTTTTTCATCAGCGTGAGCCAACGCGGTCCCCTGACATAGCCACATGTCCTTTACCAATTTATCCGGCCTCCGCAACATTTCCGGTTTTTACATTCATTTGTTTCGATTACTGCGGCCAGGCGTAAGCATCACGGGGGGTAGATGCCCCGTTCCACTGTTTTTTTCCGGATTCCATTTGTCCCAGCAAATGTAATTCCTGCGGTGCCGTGGCGCGTTATTTTTCCGGTTTCACCGGAAGCTGGGCGCGGGGGGTTGCCGCCAGTGCTGTGCGACCCCTCGGGAACTAATTAGCTGTGGGGGAGCCTTTTCAGCTGCACTAATGTATCGCGGTCGTCGCGGGTTTTCCGGGCAGGGGGTGCACCGGAAGTGACAAATTTTCCCGCGGGAAGTGTGTACATGTCAGGAAGTGCACGATGCACATGGGGTAATTGGGTGGAGCAGGAAAATGCTCTGGTGGGAAGGCAAGGAAATTTAAGATGTGAACGTAGTAGTTAATCATCATACTGGAAAATCATACAGATATCTTGGAAAACTTGTTTGGGGTATTTTAAGATACCTTTTCCATAAATATATATAAACATTTTTTTATCACGCCAATAAATGAACAAAGAAAAGATACAGATACAGATACAACAAGAATAGAGTGCTGCAGGGACAGAGCTGCAGGGCTGCAGGGCAAAAATTAAATTGCAATACAGTGAAGAATATATTCATTACAAATAATTAAATTAACTAGAAGCATGTACTAGAAAATTTTGTTTTTGGACATGGTTGAGCTTATAACCTGGTTATTGTTGGCACGTACTGTTCAAACCTGGCTCTAAATTGTCTTATTTTAAAGGCCGCACTAGACAAAACTGGGCTAGACCATGCTAGCCCTGGGCTAGCACATGCCGCCGGCTTTTGCCGCAGCAAAAGTAAAACGAAACAGTTTGGTGCAGTCTCACCTTAAAAAATTAAATTATTTTTTATTGGGACATGGTTGAGGTTATCACCTGGTCATCACCATGGTTGAGGCATTGCACGTACTGTTCAAACCTGGTTTCAAATTCTCTACGAATTCAGTGAGGCGTTCTTGTAATTTCATCATTGTCATTCGACAATACACCATATCATTGTATCCCATAATTGTATCGCACCCCACCATATCATTGTATCATTGTCATTCGACTATACAGAATGGGTGTATATTACTCGGTATCATGCTGGGTTATGAAGGTGTGTTATGTTTTTGACGCCCCAACGAAAAATTTGAAAAATGCGTGTAAAATGGTTCTGAAATTAAAAAAATTGTTGAGTACTTCTGTACACAATAATTTGGTTCATCATTATATAAAAAGAATTTAAAATTTTGTATTAATCATTCAAATTTTGACATTTCAAATCGTTTACACAAATGTTAGTAACATGCGTTATTGGCTAACCTAACCTAACCTAATGGTGCGTTTACACCAATGTTAGTAACATGTGTTATTGGTTGCGAAATGTCGATTTGTTAGCAACACATGCACATGCGCCGTTACAGTGTGACACAATAATTAAATTTTTTGTGGAACTGAAATTTTGACGGTAAATAATAACGTTTTGGCAGAATATATTAAATACGACGTAAATTTTAGTAGGACAATTGAAAATTTTACTGTTATCATTGAAAATTTAACTCGATAATTAAAATTTTAGCAATTTTTTTTAATATTATAGAGAAATAAGTAATGAAAATTTCATATGTTGAATCAAAAACACATTGACAGAAACGTTTGCATAGTTTACAGTGAATTTTTGATAGAAATCATTGAATTTTTGACAAAATAATTGAAATTGTTGTTAACATCACTAATTGTTTTCAAAATCACTAATTTTGGCCGCAATTAGTAACATTTTGGTAGTGTCATTGAAACATGACTGACAATTCGTTGAAAATTATTGAAACCTTCTTAGTTCTATTGAAATTTTAACAGAATAATTGAAATTCTGACAGAATACTTGAAATGTCGGTAGACATACTTAAAGGTTTGGCAAACAGTATTGAGTGATTGAGACAGTGATAGTAATCACTGAAACATTGACTAAATACGTAGTGATCATTTTACTAAATATAACTGAAATTTTCACAGGAATTAATGATTTTTTTGGCAGAATTATGATTATTTTGTTAAACATGATCAATATTCAATAAATGGAATTGTCGGATTAATAATGGAGAATTCGTAGTTATCATTTCAATTTTGGGGAAATGATTTGATATTATGCAGAAGTAATTAATAATTTGACTGTTCGCATTAATTTATACAGTAATCATTAATATGTCGATACAATAATTGAAATTTTTACTGATTAATTGAAATTATAACAGTAATTAATGATATTTTGCCAGAATAGTTGAAGTTTTGTTAAATATAATCGAAATCTTAATAAACATAATTGAAAATTTGATAGTTATCATTGAATTTATACCTTAGAATGTGAAATTTTAGCCAATTATGTGATATAATAGAAACAATATTGAACTTTGGGTTCAATTTAGCAAATTTTACAGTGAGATTTTAACAGTAATGAAATTTTGACAGAATACATGTCCTTTTGCTAAATATTACTGAAATTTTGACAGGATTTAATGATTTTTCAGCAGAATTATGTTAATTTTGTGAAATACGAATTAACATTTAGGACCAATAATGGAAAATTCGTGATTATCATTAAAAATTAGATAAAATAGTTTCATATTATGCATAAGTTAGTGAAACTTTGATAGATATCATTGAAATGTTTACAGTAATCATTAATATGTCAATTGAATAATTGACATTTGACTGATTTATTGAAATTATGACAGTAATTAACGAAATATAGGCAGAATAATTGCAATTTTGTTAAATACAATCGAAATCTGAATAAGTATAATTAAAAAGTTGATAGTAATCATTAATATGTCGATAGAATAATTGATATTTTGACTGTATAATTGAAATTATGACAGTAATTAATGAAATTGTGGCAGAATAATTGCAATTTTGTTAAATACAATCGAAATCCTAATAAATATAATTGAAAATATGATAGTTATCATTTAATTTATGCCTGAGTATATGAAATTTTAGCCAATTAGCTGATGCAATAAAAACATTATTGCATATTTGGCAGTTTATCAATAACATTTTGACAAAATAATTGAAATTACTTAATACTTGAAATGTTGGTGGACATACTTAAAGGTTTGGCAAACAGTACTGAGACAGTGATAGTAATCACTGAAACATTGACGGAATACGTAGTGATCATTTTGCTAAATATAACTAAATTTTCGCAGGAACTCATGATTTTTTGGCAGAATTATGATGATTTTGTTAAATATGATTAATAATCAATAAATCGAATAATCAGATTAATAATCGAAAATTCGTAGTTATCATTGAAATTTTGGGAAAATGATTTGATATTATGCAGAAGTAATTAAAAGTTTTACTGTTGGCATTAATTTATACAGTAATCATTAATATGTCGATACAATAATTGTAATTTTGACTTATTAATTGAAATTATGACAGTACTTAATGAAGTTTTGGCAGAATTATTGAAACTTTGTTAAATACAAACGAAATCTTTTTAAATATAATTGAAAATTTTATAATTATCATTGAAATTTTTATTGTAATCATTAATATGTAGATAGAATAATTGATAATTTGACTGATTAATAGAAATTATGACAGTAATTATATGAAATTTTGGCAGAATTATTGAAATTTTATTAAATATAATCGAAATCTTAACAAATATAATTGAAAATTTGATAGTTATCATTGAAATTTTTACAGAAATCATTAATATGTAGATGGAATAATTGACATTTTGACTGTAGAATTGAAATTATGACAGTAATTAATGAAATTTTGGCAGAATAATTAAATTTTTGTTAATTACAATCGAAATCTTAATAAAATATCATTGAAAATTTGATAGTTTTTTATTGAATTGCAAATTGTATTAGACTCAATATATAAGATTTTATCCAATTATGTGATATAATAACAGAAATTATTGCAAATTTTAATAAATTCAAATTTTGTTAAATACAACTGCAATCTTAACAAATATAAATGAAAATTTTATAGTTATTGAAATTATTACAGTAATCATTAATATGTAGATAGAATAATTGACATTTTGACTGTATGATAGAAATTTTGACAATAATTATTAATGAAATTTTGGCAGAATAATTGAACTTTTGTTAAATACTACCGAACTCTTAACAATTATAATTATAAATTTGATAGTTATCATTGAATTTGTGATTCAATATATAAAATTTTATCCGATTATGTGATATAATAGAAAAATTATTGAAAATTTAGCAGTTTATAGAAAACATTTTGACGGAAATGATTGCAAATTATATAGTGAGATTTTGATAATAATCATTGAAATTTTGACAAAATAATTGTCCTTTTGCTAAATATATCTGAAATTTTGACAGGATTTAATGATTTTTTAGCCGAATTATAATAATTTTGTAAAATACGAATTAACATTCTGGATCAATAATTGAAAATTCGTGATTATCATTGAAATTTAAGTAAAATTGTTTGATATTATGCCTAAGTTAGTAAAACCTTGATAGTTATCATTGAAATTTTTACAGTAATTATTAATATGTCCATAGAATAATTGAAATTTTGTCTGTATAATTGAAATTATTACAGTAATTAATGAAATTTAGGCAGAATAATTAAAATTTTGCCAAATAAAATCGAAATCTTAATAAATACAATTGCAAATTTGATAGTTATATTTGAATTTGTAACACAATATATAAAATTTTAGCCAATTATGTGATATAATAGAATTTTTTTAGAAACTTTGGCAGTAGATCAATAACATGTTATCAGCAATGATTGCAAATTTTGCAGTGAGATGTTGCTAGTGACCATTAAAATTTTGTTAAATACAGTGGAAATCTTAATAAATGTAATTGAAAATTTGATAGATATTGAATTTATAACTCAATATACATAATTTTAGCCAATTATGTGATATAAAAAATTATTGAAAATTTAGCAGTTTATCAATAACTTTTGACAGAAATGATTGCAAATTTTACAGTGAGATTTTGACAGTAATCGTTGATATTGTGACAGAATAATTGTCCTTTTACTAAATATAACTGAAATTTTGATAGTAATCAATAAAATAATGGTAGAATGATTGAAATCTAGTCTGTTAAATATGATCAACAATTTGGTAAATATTAGTGAAAACTTGACAGTTATCATTTTCTATGAGCCTTGTTAATAATTGAACGATTTTCACCTTGTGGGAATCTAACTCATAACTATAAAATAAGATTAGTTTAGTTTAGAATTAGTGATACAGATTTTTTTTAAATTATTGTAGTTATTGCATCAATATCAGTTTATGGTAGGTAATTATTAATACTTGCAGTATGACCAATTAACCACGGCCGTATTATTATTATTATTAATAATATTAAATCCCTCATCCTTTTTACAACCTATTTTCCTTTTAATAACAATAATAATTTTCAAAAAACTTCAAACAGACATCTTTCAAAATTCAAATAAAATTCCAAATATTAAAAATGAAATAAAATCAAGATAAATACACAACAAGATTACACATTTGACGATGATGGTTTGCTAAACAAACTGAAACCAGTCAGGCAAAATAAAAATAAATAAATAATAGAATAAAATAAAAAATAACTATACCAGTAAGTACAGAATAATTCCTTAAATTATTATTATTATTATTATTATTATTGTTATAATTATTATTATGACATTGGGTAGCACACGCTTAACACATTTTTTGCATTTTTGTCGCTCTATATTGTATTTTTCCTCATTTTTTAAGAGGTGAAATAAAACGCCTGTAAAATGTATTCATTTATTCAAATTATTAAAATAAAAACGAAAGAACTACTAAATATTGAAATATAAATTATAAAAAAATACAGTTTAGCAGAGCGGGGAAAAGAATTACATAAGACATAATTAATGCAATACCGAGTCCAGGAGGAGCTTCTCTAAAGTAATAAAAATAACTGGTATTTACGGACCTGAAAGTAATAAGCTCTTAAAAAGTTTCCTGGAGAGTTCAAATATATTGAATTTGTTGCAGATTTGCTTTTTCTTTCAAAAGAGATGCGACGTAATTTTATTTGCCAATAAATTAAATTGATGTATTATGTTCAGAATTCTTAAACTCTTTAACTAACTACTAACTAAAACTAAATATCTTAAAAGATATTATTTGCGGTTAATAATAAAAATAATAAACATAATAATAATCCTACTGCTCCTTCTAATTGTAATAGAAATTACAGTTTTAATTACTAAATAGAATATTTCATAAAAACAGAGTGACAACTTCCTATGTTTGGTAAATGTTTATTGATATATAGACATATCTTGAACTTGAACCAGACTTGAAAATGACCACAAGAAGTCGAAACTCGAGTCGTTATTTTATTAGTCGTTTTTATTGTTATGTTAATACAGGGTGGTCACTTTTACGACGCTCACCATTAGGATCTATTAAACAGAAATACATACAGAGTTGGTCAAATGGTATAAAAGTTTTTTTTATTTTTGTGCCTTTCAATATACTGAAACGAAATCCGGGATATCTTACACAGTTCCTGAAATATCGTTAAAAAATTGAAAAAGTGCACTTTCATTTTCCTCTTATAACTTTTTTACTTTTGAAGAAAATTTTACAAAACTTGGCACGCCTACATTTATCGACGTGAGTTTCCTGATGACAGTGCCAAACATTTTTTGCGCCGACTAGATGCCCAAATTTTCATAGTCAACTTTTGATTTTCTTATGGCCGCAATATTGTATTTTAATAGCATTCAAAAGAGCGGAAAATTCCAATTTCAACCATGTATTACACATGAGTAATCTGATATTATTTACCACCAAAAATCGATAATTAAAAAAATTGTTGCAGTTTTAAAAGCACCGATGAAATTTCGAATATTTTAAATCAAAAATCTTTGCATTATTACATCTTAAATACAAAAAATGTACTTTGTTAAAATATGCCCTAAACCCATATAAGTATACAAACGGTATTCGGTATATACAAAAAACAACATATTGTTAATCGATATACAAAAAATAAAACGAAATTCGTCTAGACTTTCGGAATAACTAACTGATTAAAATCACCAATTACATTAAAACAATACAACTGATGTAAATAAACATTTCAATTATTTATACAGGAATTTAATCAATCGTTTAAACCCTATCAAATTGTCGCTGATGTGTTGACAATTAAAACCGCGATTTAAATTGCAATTATTTTGGTCCAGTAGATCCGCAATCTGCAGCATCCACCGATAATCCACATCGAACAGTGCAGCGCCTAACGGCCTTAATTAAGCCAAAACCGCCGAGATGAGTAGATTACACAATAATTTACGGGGCTTTCGGGACGCGTTTGGCTAATGCAATTCGCGCAAAATTGACTGCATAATTTTACTCTATAGGCCACCAAACTGGATGTTGGAAGTCCACTATAAATTCCATAATGTTATCCAGCAGATCTGAATAATACAATGTGGAATTTATAGATTGAAGGATTATAGTGGATATTGGTAATTATGCATTAATTGCAGAATTATAAATTACATTGTATTATGACCCTTATTGTTATGGTCCTTATTAATATCGTTGTAGTATATGACTATGTATCGAATAGTTAACGAAACCTTTACTGGCGTTCGAACATTTGAATGAAAATTCAAATTCAAAAAAGTATTGCAAAGAAAATTTTACTGTTCATAGAATATGTTACATTTATATTGTCTAAATCAGCGTTTCTCAACCTTTTTACAACTGCGGACCGGTAAAAATAGGAGAAATATTTCGCGGACCGGTAAACAAAAAAAACAATTGATTATACTCGTAATATGACTAGGTGTATATATATATATTTCGTCTTATTTTGTAACTAGAGCAAATAAATAACACTCTTACTGCAAATACAAACAAAAATAGAACATAAAAACAAAAGCATCATTTTTTAATTAAAAAAAATAGTGAGATATCTGCTGTTGAGTCTTTCGTAGAATAGTTGATAAACGTGGCTTTAGTGTAGCTTCCGACAGACGAGGTGCATCAGTAACGTCCAATCGGTGTCTCAGCTTTGTTTTGATTATCGACATGGAGAAAAACGCCTTAAGTAAGTAGTTGAAAAGATTGTTAACAATTTAATTGCTTTGTGGGTTTAGAATGGATATTCTTTTTCCATCGATAACCAAAACTGAGCCAATGTTTGCACTTTATGTTTGGATACCAGAAGAGCATCCGAAGACAAAATCAATTAAGTTTTTTTTTTCTTGAAGATTGAGTGACATGCTGTAATGTCTTGCATGAAGGGATTATTAATTCACAGATTACCTCTACGAGGATTCTCATTTTCGGGGTAATAAAGATTAAAATATATAATTATTTTCCATAAATGATCACTAATTATGTTGAAAATTCATTTTGTCTTTATTTTAGCGGCAGGTCAAAATTCTTCCAAAAGTGGAAACATCTCCATGCTTTCCTTTTGTATGCACATATCCTGACAAGCCAGCTTCTTTTTAAACGCATCCATCTTGTTTCTTAACGTAACCACATTTGTTGAAAATCCTTGGAGAGACATATTGAGCTGATTGAGATGACTAAATATATCCGCCATATATATACCATGCAAGTTTAGCCATCCACTCATCATTTAACAAAGGCTCTAATAGGGCCTGGTTTCGCTCTCTCAAAAACTGTTTTACTTCTTCTCTCTGTTCAACAAAGCGTGAAAGAACCCTTCCACTCGATAGCCACCGCACCTCTGCGTGGAGATGTTGGTATTTTAAGTCCATACTCTCCTACTGTGTTGTGAACAATCTGGAGTTCACGGCACGGCTACGTATTTCATTAATGATCTTTATTGCGTCATTCATCACCCTGTTTGGCTCCAAAGATATCATTTTGCAGCTAGATGCTCTCGGTGGATCATACAGTGAGTGAGCAAAATTTCAGGATGAGCTTTGTCCTTTATTTTTGCAACCACACCTGAACGATATCCAGTCATATTTGCAGCAACGTCTGTACAAACTCCGACGCACTTCCCCCAGTCCAAACCCCAGTCTAATCCCTGCGCTTGTATCTATATATCAAAGTCCGTTCAGGTAGGTCAAGGCAACAAAGAAGTTTCAGGGAGGAACTTCTTTATTGTCTTGTTGCCTTTGTTGTCTTCAACTTCTCCATTCCTCACAAAACATAGTAGTTACTATGTTACTATGTTAAGTAGTTACTTCACGTCAGTTGTTTCATCAATTTGACACACATCGGACCAGGAGAAAATTTGAGAAATTTTCCGCGGACCGGCAGAAAATTTACACGGACCGGCACCGGTCCGCGGACCGGCGGTTGAGAAACGCTGGTCTAAATAACCTTATCTAGCCTAAGCTGACCAACTTGCAAAATCAATATATTAACATTTACAGTGAGCAATTTAAAACAGTTCACAGTCACAGTTCATTGGACTTGCTCAACAATTCGAAATTGCGTCTGCGACTGACTTTGGTTGCGGCTATTGATGGAAATGGGGGTAGAGTCCCCCCTCTTGTGAGTCATTATACCTCTCTATGCACGAGCGAATGATTAACGCCTGATTTATGCGGATTCCGAGCGAACGGTGCACGCACACAGGCCCCAGCTGTAATTACACGTTCCGGCCCCCGGCACACAATAATCGGGGCCCCCCATTCACCCACTATCCGGATGCCAATAAGAACCAGGATACCAGGATATTAAAGCCTGACCACAGACAACGCCGCCCCCAGACTCGAAAGTCCTTTGTGCAACTGCGTAATTGCAGCCGGACTCGGTGCGCCCCCTTCGTGTCTGCGGGGGCGGTTTTAGGGGGCACAATTCTGTCACAAAGCCCTGATCGATACTATTGTGCGGTGGGTATCGTAAGTGGGACGGATAATGGGGAACGCACGGGGCCATCGCGGCGCCTCCACCAGAAACCCTGGAGTTGACTCGTAATCAACTGAAACAGGGGCTGCGCCGCTTCTATTTCTGCCCGATGGATGCGGGGGGGAAAGTTATTGCATCGTGAAATGGTGATTACGGTTTTATGGGGCACTCGGACGCGCGTTATCCGAAAATTCGGATATTCGAATCACTGAGTGCCACGGTTGTAACACGGCCGTAAAAATCTGTGAGTGGGAATTAAATGATGAAGTACTAAATGCTACAGGACATTACGGTCTTCATTGCTGGCTGTAATATTCGTATGGGAATTTAATTATCAAAGAGCATAACATTTTAATTATCAAGGCGTAGGAAATTTTAATTAAGCAGAATTGTTTCGTACCATATTCAAGAATATTTGAAGTGAATATGAACTTAGAGAATTATCTATATATTTATTAGAGATATAAGAGGTGGACTAAGATCTTTTAGATAATAAACGCTCACGGAATATACCGTGTATATGTTACGGTTCAAGTAATAAATCTGTTTGTATTAATAATGACCAATTGTCATTATTAATAATATCCGCGTCTTCTACTCAAAGTGATAAATTTGTAAGAATTTATTACATATATGTTAGGCTAGCTTGTATTGTGTTAGGTTAGGTTGGATTTTGTTAGGTTAGGTTGGATTTTGTTAGGTTAGGTTGGATTTTGTTAGGTTAGGTTGTGTTAAGTTAGGTTATGTTAGGTTAGGTTACATTAGGTTGGGTTAGGTTATTCACTCAGTGCAGAGTGCACAACGCACGTTACATCCGAAAGCGGTGTTCTTAATAGGCATGGTATTTTCCACTCCTTTCCTTACATGTATAAATTTAAAATTCTCTGCTTTTCATACATGGCATTTAACCAAACTACTATATTTTCTACGATCTCTGTACTGCCTGATCAATGCGGATAATTACAGTGCAACAAATATAATTCTTACGAGCGTTTGTTCAATAACTAGTTGTCACGAGATTTGGCAAGCATCCAGGATTTTGCGATTGCACGGAATTTTAAGTTCAAGGCGGAATTTTATGCCACACACGGAAATTGCCTTTTACAGTTGATGGAAGCGTGCCTGCTAAAACGCGGTTCAGTAATATATTATTAAAGTACATAATTATTAATGTCATCTCCTCGTACTGCACTGTAAAATTCAATTTGCATTGCCATGGGGTTCCTGAATTTGATTGGATCAAAGTGAATCCGTATACAAAACTTTAAATTATGCGAAACTATAAAAGTGACTGCCAAAGAGTCGGCATGATGTGAAAGAATATTATTATTGAATTTTCAAAAATTGTTTTTACGGCGGCTGAGGAAAATTGCTTGAAAATAATTGCTTGAAAGAAAATTGTTCGAAATCAATTGCTCCAAAAATAGTTCCTCGAATGGAAAATTGCTTGAAACCCGAGTTGCTCGAAAAACAATTGCCCTATTGGAAAGCTCGAATGGAAAATTGCTGGAATGGAAAATTTATCGAATGAAACAGTTCTTGAAATAATGAAATAAGTTAGTAAAAGAAAATTTATTAAATTTATATAAATACAAAATATAGTTATTTGTTTTTTTAGAAGATTATATTTTATGATTCAAGATTTATAGTAGTAATTAAGTGCATGTACTGGAATCATGTTCTGTGAAGCATGTTAGGTTAGGTTAGGTTAACCTAAATTTATTAAATTTATATAAATACAAAATAGTTATTTTTTTTAGAAGATTAAATTTTATAATTCAATATTATATGACAGTAATTATGTGTATTTACTGGAATCATTGTTCTGTGAAGCATGTTAGGTTAAGTTATGTTAACCTAAATTTATTAAATTTATATAAATACGAAATAAAGTTATTTGTTTTTTTAGAAGATTAAATTTTATGATTCAAAATTATAGTAGTAATTAAGTGTATGTACTGGAATCATGTTCTGTAAAGCATATTAGGTAAGATTAGGTTAGGTAGAATCCTTCCATTGAATTCATAAGGTTGAGTGTAAACAAACGTAAATTTCTTTTCAACAAACTTTTCCAGTACATGCATGTTATTACATATTTTGTATTTATATAAATTTAATAAATTTTCTTTTTTTGAGGCTGTTGTGTTAAGTACTTACTGGTATTTATTTTGATTTTATTTTATTATTTATGTCTATTGCCTGACTTGTTTCGGTTTATTTAAAAACATTATCTTCAGAGGCATATGTATTTCAATATTCATACAGGGTTATTCACACTATACGACACGGAATATTGTGGCCAAAATACGTAAATTTCAAAAAGTTTTACTTTTGGGAGATGTGGAGGTCTCTTATGATTACTTATGAAAAATAGTTTTATATTATACAGGGTGTTCCAAAAGCCCCAAAAGTATAAAAGTTGTTTTTTTTAATGGAACCCTCTGTATAATTTTGCATATTTGAATTTGCCCCTTTTTTGGGTTTGTAAATCCGTTTAGTTTTTGAAATTCGCTCAGACCGTTCAGAAGTTTTTTTTAATGCATTTGCAGGCACTTATTAAAAAGATTGCAGGGCACTTGGTTTATTGTGTATACTGTTTATTTGCATTGTGGCATCACCTTGCTGTGACACATATAATTTTGGTAAATTTTGAAGGGCTATAACTTGTTTTTTTTTTAAATGGCATACCCTATATTTTACTACTAATGCCCAGTTGTACAATCTCGGATCATCTTTGATCGTGGATCAGTGCCTATGGATACCATTGTATCAACAATTGTAACCCAGGAAACTGAACCACGATCAAAGATAATCCGAGATTGTACACTAAGGCCTAGTTGTATGAACGTAGATCAGTTTGACTATGGTTCAGTCACCTAAGATACCATTATTGACACAATTGTATCCTAGGTGACTGAACCACGATCAAGCTGATCTCCGTTCATTCAGCTGAGCCTGAATCTTAGGCCCAGTTGTACGATCGTGGATGACCCTTGTTCGTGGTTCAGTTACCTGGGATACAATTGTTAATACAATGGTATCCGTAGAAACTGAACCACGATCAAGGATGATCCACGATCATACAACTGGGCCTTAGTTGTATTCAGCGTCTCATTTTACATATCTTTCAAGCCTTATATTTTGTCTCAAAAGTTGGTAGTTTGGAAGATAATTTGGATTTTCTGAGAAATGAACACAGATCTCAAGATACTAAAAGATGTATAATATACCGTGCCGTATAGCGCGAATAATCCTGTATATCCTTATTTTATTTGAATTCAAATTTGAGATTTGAAAGTTACAGATGTCTAATTCGAAGTTTAAAAAAAATAGAAAACGTCAAATTAGGCATCTTTAACTTTCAAATTTCAATTCAAATAAACGAGGATATACAGGCTGAGTTTTTTTTTTAAATTTAAGAATTTGGATCTCGAAAACCATAAACTATACAGATTCGGTTAAATGAGGAAAGAGTTGTCAGTTTTAGAAACATAGTTTTTTAGTTATAATATAAACCTTTTTTTTGTCATACTTGGCTTTGACATTTTTAAAAAGGACATTTTTTTCTCTTTATAACGATATCAAATTTGCTATTCTTACTTTCAGAAATAAATGAGAATGCAGACATTTTCGTTGTTTAATTTGAATACAAAAATTAATAGAATTTTTGTAGTAAGCGGAAAAAACAATTTCCATGGCAAACTCTATTTTTGCTACTCTCAATAATACAAATAGTCCTGTATCCTGTGTGGTCCTGTGTTTATTTGTCAAAGTAATAATTGTCAAAAAGGTAATTTTCAAAGATTGCATTTATTTATCAATGTTAGTATAGCAAACCCACCCTGTATCGCTATAAAGACAAAAATTTGTCCGTTTTAAAACTGTGAAAGCAAACTACGACTGCCATTAAAAAAAATTAGGTTTGTATTTTAACTGAAAAATTGTGGTCTTTTTTCTAAAAACAAAAGCATATGTTGCATAAGCTCGTAACACGACATATTTTTCTCATTTACCCGAATCTATGTCTTATGGGTTCCGAGATCCCAATGCTTAAAATGACAAAAAAAACTCACCCTGTATAAATATTAAAATACATATGCCTCTGAAGATGATTTTATAAATAAACCGAAACTAGTCGATATAAATAAATAATAAAATACATTAAATATAAGTACCCGTAAGTAAGTACTTAATACAACAACCTCAAATACAAATACTTAACTGGTAATTATGGATAAAACCTTAAATATAAATTTTCTTTTACTAACGTATTTCATTATTTGGAGTAATTTTACATTCGAGAAGCTATCCATTCGAGCAATTTTCCATTCGAGGAATTGTTATTCGAGCAATCCAACTTTCCAGCATTTTTCCATTCGAGGAATTTTCTTTCGAGCAATTGTTTTCAAGCAATTTTTACCTAACCATTGGGTAATAACACGGCAACATTGCATTGGGTAATAACCTAACGGCATTCATTGGGGATTTATTATTTTAGGCTTTTCATTATTTTGGGCTTTTCATTATTTTAGGATTGGGTATTATTAATTAGCCCCTATTAAATGTACTGAGTTATTTTACCTAGGTAAGTAAAGGAACCTAAGCTAGAGGTAAGCTAGAAATTCTCATTTTTCAAAATGATAAAAATGGTAACAGTGCAAACATGCAATAAAAAATCTCATTGATATCTTGCGTGATATCCGAAAATTAACAGTATATATTTCGATTTTCATCATTTTGAAATACGAGATTTTTTAGTTAAGAAAAAATTACTCAGTAGGGGCCATAAGGTTTTTAGGCAAGAATAAATTAATGCCGAAAAAAGTTTTATGAAAAATCAACAACAAAAAAATGTTCCTATATGATACCGACTTTTTGTCAAATAACTTTATAGTATATATTATATAGTATAGTATAGTATATACTATATAGTATATTTTTTCGATTTCAAGATACTTTGCGGTGGTAATTTTGCGGCTTGGTCTTACATCGATTCAATTGTTTCGCCAAGCAGCTGAGAAAATCAAGTTAGTTATGGTGATAGGTGAACATCCGCACGCACTGTAAGAAGTTTTGTCGCAGGATACTTGTTTTCACAGACTTTTGTCCGTCAGTTACTTCCTCAAAGACATCTTCTCTTCCCATCATCATGTTCACCCACTAATACTTCTCCAAAAACTTTACGCCTCAGTTCATTTTTCAAGAAATATTTTGCCGCCCGATATTAACCATGCACAAAGTAATGTCAAAACTAATTTAATTTTTTTTTTTAATCATAAAAAGTTTCACATGTGATGTTGGAAATTTATTATGGACAAAATGAGAAATGAGAAAGACAAATATGAAAAATAAAAGTTTAACTTTTTCCAAATATGAAAGTTTTATTACATTCAAAAATTTAGTAACATTTACTTTTAAACATAGTAAGTATTTTCAAAATCCAGATTTTTGCGGTAATATCGATTTTTGAGTCTATGCATAGTCAGAAAATACTGTTGTCGATATGGTCTGTCATTTAACAAAGTTATTGGTCGCTTCATTGCTATTTTCTTTATTTTGTCAAATGGATATCTTTAGACATTCATTGGAAACCATCAATCTTGGAAACATGTAGCTCAATTTTTGACATTATGAGAGTTAATCAATTGTATTTGACCGAATAAGTGAAATATTGGCAGTTAGTTAATTATAGTTGACAGAGCAATTGAAATTTAGCAAAAAATAATTGAAAATTGACAGTTGTTCAATGAAATTTGTTACAACAATTGTTTTCGAAGCATTTTGGTATCATTGTACACTTTGCCTGAATCGATTCGGCGCCAAATACATCCGCAGATGTTTTACTGTAAAATATTACGTTTAGACGTTTATTGTCCGGTTCTTTCTTCGAATCGTTTTTCGTTTTCGTTTTTCGAATTTTGAATTCGAAATGTCAGACTCTTAATTCTAGACCCAACTATTTCTCACAGATGTTTGAAGAGAGGCATTCATCGCAGACGTTTCCCCAACAGTAATTTTGCCGTCGTACATATTACCTCAGATTTTTTGCCACGTTCATCAAAAACGTGTCCATAACAATCACTTCACCACACACTTTTTTGCACATCGTTGATTTTTTCTTAAGGGACACATCAATGCTAATGTTTCGACGCCGAATGCATCACCGCTGACTTTTCGACGCTGATGCATCACCGCAGACTTTTCAACGCCAGGCACATTGCTGTTAATTTTTGACTCCGGAAACTCGCCACAACACCGAAACTTTTCCGTATTGTATCATATCAGCTTAATAAATTTCTAACATTTTCTTATCTTTCTGAAATAGTTGTATTCAGTAGAAATCGAGTTAATTTGTAGTAATCACAGTAGTCAATCCCATCTCCTCGGCCAATAACCGGACGCAGGGTTCGCAACTCTCCGGAGACACGCGCCGAGGAGAGTTCGCGGGGCGAGCCTCGGAGGGAATAAATAAACCACCCTGTGAGGTGGATAGCTCGACGGACGGCATGATCGATAGTCGATACCTGGGGGTGCAATTAATGAATAATTCACGAGCGCGAACGCGAAGAGCTGCGAGATGTACAACACTTTCCGATGAGAAAATTAGTCATTGGTTTTACGTATAATAGATTCATGAAGGTCTGCAAGCAGAAGAATCTAAATTATTCAGCCGCTTGTTATTATTTTCCTTGTAGTTTTGTTTTTATTAAGAGCTCAATTTGGACATGATTAATGTTATTACATATTTATTGTTTGCTTGTTTAACGGCCCATTTCCGCTGGTGTATCTAATTATCTCCATGGAGAGTGATTTATCACAGGGAGATAGTCCTTGGAGACTGTAATTAGTCATAGAAGTAGGAATATGCCATTGTTAAATATGTCAATGATATTAATAATCGCGGACTAGAGTTTGACGTATTTTCATTCATTTAATTCTTAATGTATTCAACAACGTCCACGCACGTATGAACATAATTGTCGAAGCACTTTTAATTTCACTTTTACTCATTATTTCATTACCAAATATTCTTTTAAACACAAGTCATTTGACGTCTGTCATACTGATGTCTGTAAAACTGACGTCTGTCAAACTGACGTCTGTGAAATTGACGTTTGTCATATCAAACTGACGTCTGTCAAACTGACGTGTGTCAATCTGACCTCTGTCAAACTGACGTCTGCGAAATAGACGTTTGTCATATCAAACTAACGTGTGTCAATCTGACATATGTCAAACTGTTTTAAGTTATGTATTGAGTGACTGAGAGCCAATTAATCGGTATCTTGGAGTTTGTGAAAGGATCTTAATTTTTTGAGAGCCAATTATTTTAAGAATTAAGAGCACTATTTGGTGGCTACGCATTGGTTGCCTAAGCGTATGCTTTTTAAACCAGAAGTCTCAGGTTCAAGTCGCGATGAAGAATATTGTTGCAATCGTAAGATTCCCGAAAGGAGATATATTTCAATTTACATCTTTATATTGCTTGGGGGTAGTTGCCTTTGGGGTGTACCACCAGGGCAGTCGCATATACTCTCCTACATCTAGTGACCTCGCACCCATATTCTGTCTAATATGAATATTTTTTTCGGTGAGAATGGAATGCATTACTTTTTATTAGCTGACCACATCACATAGCCTTGCGCTATTATTACTACCATCGCTTTTGTTTTTCATTATACATATCCATAATTTTTCCAAATTGGAACATAAAACAGAATGATATAATTTATGCCTCAAGCAGAACAACAATGTTTATTTAAATATTTATAAGCAATCTAAAAGTTATGTGCATTCAAGCGCAAGCCTACAAAATTAATATACAGTTATAAATAACAGCACCGAATACTTCATTTACTAAAATATTAATGGTGCGCGCGTTAATTAGAAGCCCAAACAAAAAATATATGAAAAATTAAATGCTCTGAATAAATTACCGAGTAATTACGCTTTTCCGTATAATTTTCATACGTGCTTATCATTTTTTTTTTGTTAATGCATTATTAACTCGTCTGTGGCATTTATTTGGCTCCATGTCTATTATTACACATAGCAATTGTTCCCATCACAACCGCTAGTAATCATAAAAATTGATAACATAAATTGTTATTCTATTTTTATTATTTACTACTTGCATTCCACATAAATATTTTCTACCAGTGTGGTAATAACATTAATAATAACTACACACTACACTTTAAGTAAGTAATAATTAGGACTAAGAATTTTGAAAAATGTTATCAAAATATTAAAAGAAATAGTTAATACCAAAAGTAGACAAAATATGCACAGTAATGCTTACATAAATCTAGTACAAGTAATTAGGTAACAATAGCAACTTTATATAGCAATGTCAAATTATGTGTACTAGATTTATGTGAGCATTACTATACATTCCATATAAATGAAAAAAACTATCCTAATTTAAAAAAATCTATAGACTTTAATGAATAATTTAAAGATAATATTCACCCTATATATAAATATATTATCAAAACCTTAAGTTTCTGTTAGGTGTTACCTATAAAACAAGTCAAACTGTGAATTAACTTAGTTACTTATGAATAAAATTTAAAAAAAAACAATTTTGCCCATGTGCCAAATTGATTTTTATAAGAAACTCAAGTTGTACTAATGAAGTTCATGTCGAAAATAAAATATAATTGATAATTGAGCTTTTTATAGCATGCCTAAACATGCAAATTAGGCAATTATCTTTAAACATGATCAAATTTCGTGAAGCAACAGCCAGTAACATGAATTATATATGCAAATATATTTACAAAACTGTAGGTATTATATGAATGGCAAACACTGTTAAATTACAAATCTCCCATTGGAGCATTATTGTTAGGTAATAATTTTAAATAATCGGGTAGGTGTGGAATAATATTGTAATCATTGTTTAATATGTTTATGCAAATTATGTAATGATTATTATTATGAATATAGTGCAAATTGTAATAAAAAAAACTTTGCTTTTCTCATTATCGTTCAAATTTATGACTTCATTTTGTACTTTGT
This sequence comes from Othius punctulatus, assembly GCA_951805005.1. Classification (NCBI taxonomy): domain Eukaryota; kingdom Metazoa; phylum Arthropoda; class Insecta; order Coleoptera; family Staphylinidae; genus Othius; species Othius punctulatus. The sequence goes on from OX638143.1 coordinate 23,144,353, forward strand.
CCACATTAAGAGTAGATATTATTAAGGTGAAAATTTTCTAATTCCACATGTCGACGGAAATATCCGTTTTATACTTCTGAACTATCAAGACTATCTTGTGAACTATCAACTATCAAGACTATCTTTGTGAACTATCAACTATCAAGACTATCAAGACACTAATGGTGTATGTGTGGACATTTGGATGAGTGCATGTGTGGGTGGATGTGTAGAAATTTTTGTGGATAGGATATATCAAAAACGACTCAAAATATTTTTATGTTTTTCAGAATTTGAGATTTTATTCGTCTAGCTCTAATTGAGTATGTTTTTTTATTTGTAGGGGTGTCTTTGCCATCATTTATTTTGAACTGGAGAATTAACCAGTTAATTTTTGTGTTTAATCACTGTTCAGTTTTCTCGTGTTGGGAGCGGCTAGAAAATCTCCACCGCTTTATCTTGCTTTCATAAAAAGCGACTAATGGATGTCCTCATTTGGCTTACTATTATTCAGTATAACTATACTATTTAAAAGACAAATCCGAGAACAAATATTTTTCTGGTGAATGTAAAGTGTGAAAATATGTAATCTTTCAGTTGATGACAATTTACTTACACACAGATACAAAACAATGAGAATTTATATAAACAATGAGAAAAAACAAATATAATCTAAAAGTCATTAAATGTGTGAAAATTCATATTTTTATTATCTAAGCAAATGCAACTAATAATAAATCATACAGATCGAATAACAAAACAAACTAAGTAAAATTGCAAAAAATGCCATAATTAAGCATTTTCTTCAATTAACTAGAAATCACGCATACCTATTAAATAAAAATTCTGTAAAACTACAAGAAAACATCACAATTGTTACAATAATCCAAATTGCATAAAACATGCGATACAGCTCTTTTCATGTATATATTTGGGATTAATTATCACATTTATTGCACAATACAATAATAAGACAGCTTTTTTCATAATTTACACATTTCTAAGTAATGATAAATTATACACGTGTAGATTGATTCATTTTTTTTATTATTAAGAAAATCAACTAAGTCTGCAAGTACTTCAGCAAGTCTCAAATATTGCTAAAAATATTTAGAATTTCGTTTTATTTACTCAGGTTTTGTTTTTCAAAATCTAATTATTGTGCTATATTTTATATATTCTATCTTTTGATGATGATTTTTGAAAAATATGTTTGATGATACGCCTAAGATACGCTGAATATACTCATAAAGATTACGTTAATAAAGATTATTTTATATACCTATATACCTAACAGATATATATTTTGACAACAAAATTTTATAATCATAATTAAGTAGGGAATATAATCTATTCTATATATAATATAAACATGTTATTGTATAAATAAATAAATATAAAATATAATATAAATAGTATAAACATATCTAAAATAATGACGGTATAACAATGTGGTTGCTATTTTAAAAATTAAAATTAATTTTGTTGGAAAATTTAATGACCAACATTCTCCATGTCTTATTTGCAACTTTGGGGAAAGTTATGAGAAAATTTTGATAAAAGATCCAAGAAAATTATTCCCAAAGATAGATATTCTGAGAAAATTTGCACGATAGTTATGACAAATTCCGAGCAAAATTACAAAATGCTAAAAAAATAGTAATATTATGTAAAAAAAACCTACAGATACAAAATAATTACAACAAGAAATATTACAAAATTAGTTTTGTGATAAAAAAAATTGATGACAAACATTTTTAAAATCTTATTTACAACTTTGAGGTAAATTACGCGAAAATGTTGATAAAAGGTACAAGAAAAATATTCTCTAAAAACAGATATTCCGACACTATTCGCATGATAACTACTAGGAGTGCATAGCAAAGATCTACTGACAACCCCAAGTAGGAGTAGGAAAAAATAACAACGATATATACTAATATAATACATATACTAATAATAATAACAAGAAAAATTACAAAATTAATTTTGTTGGAACATTGAATGACCAACATTCTCCAAGTGTTATTTGCAACTTTGGGGAAAGTTATGAGAAAATTTTGATAAAAGATCCAAGAAAAGGATTCTCTAAAGATAGATATTCTGAGAGAATTTGCACGATAATTATGAAAAATTTCGAGCAAAATTACAAAATGCTAAAAAAAAATAGTAATATTATGTAAAAAAAACATACAGGTACAAAATAATTACAACAAGAAATATTACAAAATGATTTTTGTAATAAAAAAATTGATGACAAACATTCTTTAAATCTTGTTTACAACTTGGAGGTAAATTACGCGAAAATGTTGATAAAAGGTACAAGAAAAATATTCTCTAAAAACCGATATTCCGACAATATTCGCATAATAACTACTAGGAGTGCATAGCAAAGATCCACTGACAACCCCAAGTAGGAGTAGGAAAAAATAACAACGATATATACTAATATAATACATATACTAATAATAATAACAAGAATAATTACAAAATAATTTTTTTGGAGCATTTAATGGCCAACATTCTCCATTCTCCAAATGTTATTTGCAACTTTGGGGAAAGTTATGAGAAAATTTTGATAAAAGATCCAAGAAAAGTTTTCCCCAAAGATAGATATTCTGAGAAAATTTGCACGATAATTATGACAAATTCCGAGCAAAATTACAAAATGCTAAAACAATAGTAATATTATGTAAAAAAACCTACAGATACAAAATAATTACAACAAGAAATATTACAAAATGAGTTTTGTGATAAAAAAAATTGATGACAAACATTTTTTAAATCTTATTTACAACTTTGAGGTAAATTACGCGAAAATGTTGATAAAAGATACAAGAAAAATATTCTCTAAAAACAGATATTCCGACAAAATTCGCATGATAACTACTAGGAGTGCATAGCAAAGATCTACTGACAACCCCAAGTAGGAGTAGGAAAAAATAACAACGATATATACTAATATAATACATATACTAATAATAATAACAAGAATAATTATAAAATTAATTTTGTTGGAACATTTAATGACAAACATTCTCCAAGTGTTATTTGCAACTTTGGCAAAAGTTATGAGAAAATTTTGATAAAAGATCCAAGAAAAGTATTCTCTAAAGATAGATATTCTGAGAAAATTTGCACGATAATTATGAGAAATTCCGAGCAAAATTACAAAATGCTAAAAAATATAGTAATATTATGTAAAAAAATCTACAGATACAAAATAATTACAACAAGAAATATTACAAAATGAGTTTTGTTAGAAAATTTGATGACCAACATTCTTCAAATCTTATTTACAACTTTGAGGTAAATTACGCGAAATTGTTGATAAAAGATAGAAGAAAAATATTCTCTAAAAATAGATATTCTGACAAAATTCGCATGATAATTACTAGGAGTGCATAGCAAAGATCTACTAACAACCTCAAGTAGGAGTAGGGAAAAATAACAACGATATATACTAATATAATACATATACAAATAATAATAACTAGAACAATTACAAAAATAATTTTGTTGGAACATTGAATGACCAACATTCTCCAAGTGTTATTTGCAACTTTGGGGAAAGTTATGAGAAAATTTTGATAAAAGATCCAGGAAAAATATTCTCCAAAGATAAATATTCTGAGAAAATGTGCACGATAATTATGAGAAATTCCGAGCAAAATTACAAAATGCTAAAAAAATAGTAATATTATGTAAAAAAAACTACAGATACAAAATAATTAAATAATAATTAATTAAAAAGATACAAGAAAAATATTCTCTCAAAACTGATATTCTGACAAAATTCGCATGATAATTACTAGGAGTGCATAGCAAAGATCTACTGACAACCCCAAGTAGGAGTAGGAAAAAATAACAACGAGAAGAATTATAAAATGAGTTTTGTTAGAACATTTGATGACCAACATCCTCCAAATTTTATTTGCAACTTTGGAGTAAGTTACGCGAAAATGTTGATAAAAGATCCATGAAAAATATTCTCTAAAAACAGATATTCTGACAAAATTTGCATAATAATTACTAGGAGTGCATAGCAACGATCTACTGACTACCCCAAGTAGGAGTAGGAAAAAATAACAACGACAAAAATTATAAAATTAGTTTTGTTAGAACATTTGATGACCAACATCCTCCAAATCTTATTTGCAACTTTGGAGTAAATTATGCGAAAATGTTGATAAAAAATCCAAGAAAAGTATTTTCTAAAAACAGATATTCTGATAAAATGTGTATGATAATTACTAGGAGTTCATAGCAAAGATCTACTGACAACCCCAAGTAGGAGTAGGAAAAAATAACAACGATAAGAATTATAAAATGAGTTTTGTTAGAACATTTGATGACCAACATCCTCCAAATCTTATTTGCAACTTTAGAGTAAATTACGCGAAAATGTTGATAAAAGATCCAAGAAAAATATTCTCTAAAAACAGATATTCTGACAAAATTTGCATGATAATTACTAGGAGTGCATAGCAACGATCTACTGACAACCCCAAGTAGGAGTAGGAAAAAATAACAACGACAAAAATTATAAAATTAGTTTTGTTAGAACATTTGGTGACCAACATCCTCCAAATCTTATTTGCAACTTTGGGGTAAATTATGCGAAAATGTTGATAAAAAATCCAAGAAAAGTATTTTCTAAAAACAGATATTCTGATAAAATGTGTATGATAATTACTAGGAGTTCATAGCAAAGATCTACTGACAACCCCAAGTAGGAGTAACTGTACAATTAAATACATTTATAGTTTTACTTTATGCTGCCACATAATTATGTCATTAATAATGTCACGATATGTGGTATTGATTGAGTAAATCATATTGAAATTCTAGTCCCTCCAGTTCGTAGTTTTTCAGCCACTTTATTCCGTTCGACATTAAATATTTGCCCCGATAGTCACGCTGTCCGTGATGATAAATGTGCTTCGATCGCTTCATAGATTCCCAAACCATCAGAGTCGAGGCAAAATTAATTAATGAACTCTCATTCAAGCGCCAATCTCTTTGAAATCTTTGAAACCGCATCTGAATGGAAAGCGCTTTTTCGTGCCGTGGAAAATAAAATCGTTGGGCCCATTTCAGAAAGATCACCTAATGATGTTGAGAACATCACGACATTATGAACCAAAAATATGTTCTATATTGGCAAATAGATTACATCAAAGCGGACTCATTACTGTCACGGCAATTCGTTGTTTTTCCACCGACGCGTTGGTGGTTAGTTTTTTTTTTTTGTACAACGCTAAACGGCTTTTCGTAGTTTCCTATCGTATTAGGAGTTTCGATGGGGTTAATTTTAGTTCAGTGTAAGTTGTCTTTAGCTCACGCCTTGCAAGTGAGGTGAGTTGCGGCTTAGAGTTGCCAAACTGCTAAACTTCCCCAACGTAAACTGCGTCTATTCAATAACATGTATTTTAATTAATGAAGTTTCCCAATTAAGCTCATCGTTATGAGCGATATGTGCGCGCGTCTTAAGTTTTTGTCGCAAAAATCGGTGGTGTCAAGCGTTAAACTCATTTTTTTCTGTGGTGCGCTAAGGGATTTTTTTTTATGCAAGCACCGCTGTCGAGGGGTTGATTCTGGGTCGTGAAATAATCGATGGTTGTTTCGCGCGGTGCTTTGAAATATTAAAAAGCGCGTAACTCGGCGACAGTTGGCACTTACCGGGTTGTTTTGTGGTGACTCCGTCCTGTGCTTGGGCCCCGAGGATCAGCAGCAGCCCCCACAGAGGTAGCACCCCCATCCAGCCCCATGTTCCCATGGTCACTCGTCACATGTCTCCATATTGCACCGCGTCATTGCCGGCACTGCGGCTGTTCCTGCTGCTACCAGAACCACCCACCGCCTCCTGTACAGGCGCCACCTGACTTCTGCGCCCCGCGACGCCGCGACGCCCCCGCGCGCGCGCCGCCCCCGCTGCCCGGGACATTTGCGCACCACTCGGGGGCCCCGCGGGCCCCCCGAACGGACACGGGGAGAGAAGTGCACGCCGCGAAGCCGCGGGGGCAGCGGGCGCCGGCGGGGGCGGCGGGCAAATACAAACAGAACGCGTCCCACTGAGCGTCCTTTGTTCGGGCCTCGGGCGTCGAAGAGGGCTCTTGGCGTGTGCAGGGCCTCTATGTGTCACCATTGAGTTAGTCACTGTAACCGACAAAACTTAACAATGAAGCTCCAAGAAAGCACAAACAACCAAAGAAATCTCCCAGAATATTTTCAGCAAATAGTGAATACACCCTGAACAATTGTAATATTCCGATCAACTCGGTTAAGTTAGGATCTCGATTTTCTCACTTATTTGAGTTGACTAGTGGTCAAAATTTCATAAGATTTATCTTTAGGTATACTGTATACAGATCGGGCAAAAAAATTCAATATTTCTGACAGATAAATTTTCATAAATTTCAGTGACTGATAACTGGTAAACTCAGAAAGTTGAACATTCAGAATAATTAAAAAATATTATAAAAAGTGTGCATCAAATTGTCACTCAATGAAACTTATGTATGTCAGACCTAAAGGGTCTATGAATATACCCTGTAAGTGACACTTACCAATTTGCCGTTGGAGGGTAGTAAATCAACCCTGAATAATAGTAATATTCCGATCTACTCGGTTAAGTTAAGATCTCGATTTTATCACTTATTACAGATGCACTCGTGGTCAAATTTTCAGAGGGTTTATCTTTAGGCATACTGTATACAGATCTGACAAAAAAAAACAACATTTCCGACAGATAAATTTTCAGAAATGTCAATGACTGATAACTGGGAACTCGAAGAACATTCAGAATATTTAAAAATATCATACAAAGTGTGCATTAAATTTTCGCTCAATAAAACTTATGTATGTTAGACCTAAAGGGATTGTGAATGTCTTACTTATCGCTCTTAACGCTCACAAAATTTTTAAAACTTTAAAGACCGAAATAACGATCTCTAAAACAATGTCTTTCTTGAGAAAAATTTTTGGTAAATTTAATTACGCTCACAAAAATTTAACATTTTCAAAGACCGAAATAACGATCTCTAATACAATGCCTTGCACTTTCCTGAAAAAAATATTTGGAAAAGATTAATTACGCTCACAATTTCTTTAAATTTTCTGAGACCTAAATAACGATCTCTAAAACAATGCCTTGCATTTTGCTGAAAAGAAAATTTCGGAAAAATTAATTACGCTCACAATAATTTTAAATTTTTAAAAACGGAAATAACGATCTCTCAAACAATGTCTTGCATTTTCCTAATAAAACCTTTTTGTGAAAAATTAATTACGCTTACAAAATTTTTAAATCTTCAAAGACCAAAATAATGATCTCCAAGACAATGTCTTGCATTTTCCTGAAAAAAAAAATTGTGATAAATTTTTGTGTAGAGGCACATGCCTAGACTAATTGGACCCTCCCGATTCCAATTAGTAGACATTCAGCCTCCTAGCCCCAGCGGTTCTCGAGATATCCGCCTTCGAAGATGGGAAATTTAAAAAAAATAGCAAATAAGGGCTGTTAAAATTAAACTTCTAAACGAACGGTCCAATCTCGATGCCGATAGTCTCATTCGATTCAGGAGAGTCACACGGTTCATACCAGACCACACTTGATATACTTACGACGACGTTTTAATTTTGGAAATTTTCGAAAATGTTGCGTTTTTTGCCATCTCGATGAAATTCTATTTCGAGAACGCCTCAACCGATTCGGACGAAATTTGGAGGGGTCATAGAGGGCCCAAATACAAGCACAATGAGACATAGTGGGCTACCGTAGGCCATCGCATTTGTACAGGGGGGCCTTGAGAAGAGAGAAATTTCTTTCAAAAAAACGCACTTTTTTCACGAAAAGCGATATAACTTGGGGAGTTGTGGGATTACGAGAATGAACGAGCGCTCATAATATGCGCCATATACGGGGCTAAGTACCCATAGAATGATTTGAAAATGTGCCGCTTGGCAGACCACCCAGACGGCAAAACGTAAAATCGATGATTTTCCGATCAAATCGACTAAAATAAAAATCCGAAAAATCACGATTTTTCGAGTTGCTCCAAAAGACCTTAGAAGCACATGCCTACACTAATTGGACCCTCCCGATTCCAATGAGCACACATTCAGCCTCCTAGACCCAGCGGTTCTCGAGATATCCGCCCTCGAAGTTGGGAAATTTAAAAAAATAGCAAAAAAGGGCTGTTAAAATTAAACTTCTAAACGAACGATCCAATCTCGATGCCGATAGTCTCATTCGATTCAGGAGAGTCATACGGTTCATACCAGACCACACTTGATATACTTACGACGACGTTTTAATTTTGGATATTTTCGAAAATGTTGCGTTTTTTGCCATCTCGATGAAATTCTATTTCGAGAACGCCTCAACCGATTCGGACTAAATTTGGAGGGGTCATAGAGGGCCCAAATACAAGCACAATGAGACATAGTGGGCTACCATAGGCCATCGCATTTGTACAGGGGGGCCTTGAGAAGAGATAAATTTCTTTCAAAAAAACGCACTGTTTTCACGAAAAGCGATATAACTCGGGGAGTTGTGGGATTACGAGAATGAACGAGCGCTCAAAATATGCGCCATATACGGGGCTAAGTACCCATAGAATGATTTGAAAATGTGCCGTTTGGCAGACCACCCAGACGGCAAAACGTAAAATCGATGATTTTCCGATCAAATCGACTAAAATAAAAATCCGAAAAATCGCGATTTTTCGAGTTGCTCCAAATGACCTTAGAGGCACATGCATAAACTAATTGGAGCCTCCCGAATCCAATGATCACACATTTAGCCTCCTAGCCCCAGCGGTTCTCGAGATATCCGCCCTCGAAGTTATGAAATTAAAAAAAATAGCAAATAAGGGCTGTTAAAATTAAACTTCTAAACGAACGGTCCAATCTCGATGCCGATAGTCTCATTCGATTCAGGAGAGTCATACGGTCCATACCAGAGCACACTTGATATACTTACGACGACGTTTTAATTTTGGATATTTTCGAAAATGTTGCGTTTTTTGCCATCTCGATGAAATTCTATTTCGAGAACGCCTCAACCGATTCGGACTAAATTTGGAGGGGTCATAGAGGGCCCAAATACAAGCACAATGAGACATAGTGGGCTACCATAGGCCATCGCATTTGTACAGGGGGGCCTTGAGAAGAGAGAAATTACTTTAAAAAAAACGTACTTTTTTCACGAAACGCGAGATAACTCGGGGAGTTGTGGGATTACGAGAATGAACGAGCGCTCAAAATATGCGCCATATACGGGGCTTAGTACCCATAGAATGATTTGAAAATGTGCCGCTTGGCAGACCACCCAGACGGCAAAACGTAAAATCGATGATTTTCCGATCAAATCGACTAAAATAAAAATCCGAAAAATCGCGATTTTTCGAGTTGCTCCAAATGACCTTAGAGGCACATGCATAAACTAATTGGAGCCTCCCGAATCCAATGATCACACATTTAGCCTCCTAGCCCCAGCGGTTCTCGAGATATCCGCCCTCGAAGTTATGAAATTAAAAAAAATAGCAAATAAGGGCTGATAAAATTAAACTTCTAAACGAGCGATCCAATCTCGATGCCGATAGTCTCATTCGATTCAGGAGAGTCATACGGTTCACACCAGACCACACTTGATATACTTACGACGACGTTTTAATTTTGGAAATTTTCGAAAATGTTGCGTTTTTTGCCATCGCGATGAAATTCTATTTCGAGAACGCCTCAACCGATTCGGACTAAATTTGGAGGGGTCATAGAGGGCCCAAATACAAGCACAATGAGACATAGTGGGCTGCTATAGGCAATCGCATTTGTACAGGGGGGCCTTGAGAAGAGAGAAATTTCTTTCAAAAAAACGCACATTTCACGAAAAGCGATATAACTCGGGGAGTTGTGGGATTTCGAGAATGAACGAGCGCTCATAATATGCGCCATATACGGGGCTAAGTACCCATAGAATGATTTGAAAATGTGCCGCTTGGCAGACCACCCAGACGGCAAAACGTAAAATCGATGATTTTCCGATCAAATCGACTAAAATAAAAATCCGAAAAATCGCGATTTTTCGAGTTGCTCAAATGACCTTAGAGGCCCAAGCCAAGACTAATTGGACCCTCCCGATTTCAATGAGCACACATTTAGCCTCCTAGCCCCAGCGGTTCTCGAGATATCCGCCCTCGAAGTTGGGAATTTAAAAAAAATAGCAAATAAGGGCTGTTAAAATTAAACTTCTAAACGAGCGATCCAATCTCGATGCCGATAGTCTCATTCGATTCAGGGGAGTCATACGGTTCATACCAGACCACACTTGATATACTTACAAAGACGTTTTAATTTTCCTGAAAAAAATGTTTGGCAAAAATTAATAACACACACATAATAAATTTTCAAAGATCGAAATAACGATATCTAAAACAATGTCTTGCATTTTCCTGAAAATATATATATTAAAAAAATATATAAATATTTCCTGAAAATATCATAAAAAGAGTGCATCAAATTTTCGCTCAATGAAACTTATGTATGTTAGACCTAAAGGATTTGTGAATATACCCTGTAAGTAACACTTACCAATTTACCGTAGGAGGGTAGTAAATCAACCCTGAATAATTGTAATATTCCGATCAACTCTGTTAAGTTAAGATGCCGATTTTCTCACTAATTTGAGATGTACTAGTGGTCAAATTTTCAGAAGATTTATCCTTAGGCATACAGTATACAGATCTAGCAAAAAAAAACAAAATTTTCGACAGATAAATTTTTAGAAATATCAGTGACTGATAACTGGTCAACTCGGAAAGTTGAACTTTCAGAATATTTAAAAATTTCATAATAAGTGTGCATCATATTATCACTCAATGAAATTTATGTATGTTAGTCCCGAAGGGTTTGTGAATATACCCTGTAAGTGACACTTTTCAATTTGCAGTTGGAGTGTAGTAAATCAACCCTGAATAGTTATGAAATGCGATCAACTCGGAAAGTTAAACATTCGATTTTCTCACTTATTTAAGACATATTCGTCGTCAAATTTTCAGAGGAATTTTCCTTAGGCATATTGGTATACAAATCTGTACAAATTAATTATCCTGTAAATTAACAAATAATAATTCATGATTGTAATTAGATTTCTATATGAGTTCTAATAATTATCTAGTTACATACGTAACTGATGTATTTTGCACAATGGATAGATGAAGCCTGCCAAGTAACTGATTAGCTGAAAAGCTGCTTAGCAATTCACCAAAGTTGTATGCATTGTACTATACACCTGCGTTATCAAAATAGTACGTAGCCGGGCGAGAGATAAATCTAGGTCAATCCCCATTCATGCCTCCCCCTATCTTGCCGCTGCGAATTTTCCTGCTCGCGGAAAATTCCGGGGGGCGGCGGGGGATGGGGGGCGCACCGGAACACGAACCTGTCCGTGTTTTTCCCCCCGTTAATGATCGGAGCGCGGGATCGTTCAAACCTGACCCAATGACCTTTGCCTCGAATGTGATTGCGTACGCCCGGACAGCCGGTATCAGTCCTGATAGCATCTGCAGGAAAATTTTCCTGCCCGTAGTGAGGGTCCTTTTCAAGCCGGACGACGAATTCGCTGCCCTGCGGCCGCCCTCCCCTTCAGGATTAAATATTCGGGAGATTCGGAGGCAGCGTGACGGGGACAGGGGATCAGAGGAGAAATTTGTTTTCCAGGGGATGGATGGAAGCTCCCGGGGATTTTCGTAGTCTATTAGTAATGTTGTTAATTATCAAAATGCATACATTAGTTATACAGAGAGCGCATAAAGTATTAAGACCTGGCTTTATTTTTCCCCTGTATAAATTTTCGAAAAACGCTTCAATAGGTCAAAATGATTTTTTTTCAAACAAATATTTTGAAACTATTTTCAATTTTCCATCTCTCTCCGTTTTGTTATCACGTTATCACGTTATCACGTCAGAGCCATTTTTTAAAATGACAACCTATATTTTTTATTATTTATTTTGATAGTACTTTTTATTATGTTTTCAACAACATGACATTTTCAATGTGTAACATTTGAAAAAAATTGTGCGTCAAAGTAAAACTATTAAATTATTATTTCAATGTGCAGAATGCATCTAGTTATCATTCAAAACAACAAGCTCATTTGCATTTGTACAGCAAGTGCATTTTGAAAATAAACCATTTATAAAAAACGTCAAAAATAAGACCGCTGCTAGAAAAATTGTTTAAAGCTTTGACTTTTATCACAATTTGATAAAACTTTTGCATTTCGAACTAACTTTATAGAATTTTTATCTCTTACGTAGTTGACTAAATTCTTGGTCTATTCTTTTCGTGTTGATACCTTCTCTGCTTGGGTGTCAATTAAAACTATGAACGTTTTTATTTCACTTATTATTTTTCATATCCTATTGTGGCCGTGGGAAAAGCTGGGGGAGACAGGAGTTGAGATAATGGAGTCCAGAAGTGGCGGCGTCGCGCGACGTAAACGCACTCAGACATCCTTGCCGTAATGATTCACCGTTCTGACAAACGACAAAACGACGAGTTGTTTTACGTTTTCCGCCACTTTGGAACTGCCGTTTCGCGGAACGACCTGGGAAATGCGGGCGTCTCGCTTTTCCTTTGTTTCCGCAGGCCGAGGGTCGGGTTCCGTGAGCCCTGAATAATTCATGTTAATAATCGAAAATTTCATATGCGGCTGGTGTTTTATCTAATGAAGCGTGGCACGGTCTCTGTATCTATATGTCTGATCGAATGGTCATTGGGCAGTTTTGGGTTAACTTGGGTTAATTGACTAGATTATTTACAACGTACATTACGGGATTAGCACTGAATACATAGCATTAATGAGGGAATAAACATAATACATTTGTTAATACGATTAAATTAGTATAAAAATATTTTAGATCGGAGCAAACCCTAGATTGTACAATAGAAAAATATTCACGAACGTGAAATTGATAAAAGAATATTTTAGGTAAAAGTAAGCATTTATTTTGGTTTTCTTAACCTCGTGCTGTTGATAGTAACTAGAATGAAAGTTAGCTATATGATAGCAGATCGATCTTCAAGAATTTGCTACGTATATGTCATTCTGAATCACTTAATCAAAAGTTATAATCTTCTTCAAATTGTCCTCGCAAAACGTTGGTGGTTTGTACCTCTGCCTGCCACTTACACTTACACAAATTTTGACGAATGTGTTGTCCCTTCAACGTAAGTGCATATTTCTGAAAGTATTCACTATGTATATGTACGAAATGCAAAAATAAAATATGTGTAGCAGATCTATTTTTAGAATTTTTACTTAGTTTTTCCACTATGTACTTACAAAATCAAAAAAATTACTTAGAAAAGTGATACCGGTAAATGTCAACCTAAATTTGAATCCAGTATTGCCATAAAAACGTGACGTGCTAGAAAAATATTTTTGACGTTTCTGAGATCAGCGCAAAATATCCTGTCTGAATCGGCTATTTACATCTAAGGGACAACACTTGTGTTGACTAGTGTTATCTGTGGAGAAATCTTATGCTCTGCTCGTACCTTTGACACAAATTCTTTTGCCAGCATGTCCTTCAGATTTACCACATATGTCAAATCTTGGCCAACATTTCTAAAAAGGCAAAAAAATTAGAATTAATTTGTAAAACACAAAATTGACAAGATTTCTGAATTAAACGCTCAAAACATAAATTGGAAACCATTTGTGTCTTAGAGGAAAGTCTTGCACGCCATCAGATATTGGATCATAGTCAGAATCACCATAATCTATCTTCTCATCTTCTTCAGATGATTCATCTAAATTGTCTAGTTTGGACGTTTGGTTGTTTTTTTTGGCCTAGCAGGTTTTGTAGCTTCTTTCTATCTAAATCGTGCTTTGGGTTTTGGCTTTTCTTCTCTATTAACTAATTTTTGTACGGTGAATATTATAATGATTACGTCTTAAACTATGTAAAATTAACATTTAAAATTTAAAAAAAGCTTCGATAAAAAGCTCCCACGACTATAGCGACTTCATTTGTTATTTAATCGTAAACAAACTATATATTATTAAATGGAACAGTCTTAGCTAAAAGTTGGTGGAAAAAAAACGTATTTAAACACCTTCATTCATTTGTTGTGACGTCACCGTCAGTTTTTTAAAATAGCTCGGTATAAATGATTTGTTCTATTCTTGTAGAGCATTTTAAGTAAAAGTACTAATTGATGAAAGGTCCCATGAAAAGTCATGGGCCTGAATTTTTAGCATTGTTATACTATGAGTTTTTTGTAAAAAGTGTGAAAAATGGATTTGAGCTAGTAGGTTAGAAAATCCTAAATTCTCTGGAATAAACAATTGGTGATCATAATAATACATCAAAAAAAGACCACAAACATCGGTTCGTGAAATTGGACGTAATACTAACACATCTCTTAGCACGGTACACCACATATTAAGAAAACATATATTACGTCCTTGTAAGGATTACATCTTTATTTCTTACGATATTAATTTACTTTTATTTATTCATTTCGTCAACCTAGTTCATAATTTACAACTGAATGTTTGTTCCAGAGAATTTCGGATTTAACAGACTACTGGCTCAAATCAGTTCGTTACATTATTTGCAAATATTTCAGAGTATAACCCTAGTAAAAATTTAGACCGGTGAAAATTACTTAAACTGCTCTACAAGAATACAAGAATACAACCGATGTTTGTGGTCTTTTGTTTATGTATTATTATGATCACCAATTGTTTATTCCAGAGAATTTAGGATTTAATAGCCTACTAGCTCAAATCCATTTTTCACACTTTTACAAAAAATTCATAGTATAACAATGCTAAAATTTCAAGCCAATGAAAACTACTTAAAATGCTCTACAAGAATAGAACAAAAAAATATATACCAAACCATTTAAAAAAAATGTCGGTGACGTCACTACAAATAAATGAAGGTGATTACAAGATTTCTCAATTAAACGCTCAAAACATAAATTGGAAAGCATGCCTCTCTCTACAAACTATAAATGATAATACATGATTTAAGTTAAATCGTAGGCTTAATTTCTGAATCGAACCAAGATTAAGCACTTAATGAAAATAAAAAGTGGTTTTGTCGATAATTTGTAGGTGCACTATTTTGCAAATATTTTAAATTTTTAGCAAGACTTTTGCAACTAATTGAACTGGCAGTGGTTTTAATAGTACAGTAAAATTATCTCCAACAACCCTGTTACCTCGGAAAAAATTTTACCTGCTTCAATTTTTTTTTTTAGATGTGTTGAGGAACATAAGGTAAGCCTAAAACAAAAAAGGCGTATCCTCACTACCGTGTAAAATTTTATGTGCAATATTTCTTGTCCAATAAGTTTTTGTCTGCAACCAATAGAAAACAAGATAAATCGACTTTACAATTTTTCAAAATGCGGTATCTTCCGACGGTAGTGGGGATACGCCTTTTTGGTTTTAAACTTGCCTTGTGTCCCTCGGCACATCTCAAAAAAAAATCTGATGTAGTATTTTTTCTTAGGTAAAACAACAATTTTACTGTACTATAATCATAATTTTGTTTTTAGCAATGTCTTTTAAAAAATCACATATTTTCAAAATATGTTTAAGAAAGGCAGAAATATTATTAAACTGCAAGATGTTGTAGGAAATTATTTTATACGGTTTCTTATTTTATAAAAAAAATATGTTTGATTACTTTGATTATTTTGTACTACTTTATCCACGTAGGATTATTATTATAGTAAAAGTAAAAAATATTATCTGTTATTTGTGTCATGTTAACGATTTTTATTATGATATGGGAAAATATTGTTTTCTTGTATTTCCTTAATGTTTTATTAATATTCATTTGCGAAGGGTTTCGGTTATATTACATAACCATCGTCTGGCAAAATTGTGGAAAAACTATATAGTACTAATTTCAGATTTGTCATGCATATTATTATTAGTTGTTGAACACTGTGTTTGTTGTGCGTTGCTAAAGTCTTAAATAAAATAAAAGGCTTTAGCAACGCACAAGAAATACAGTGTTCAACAACTAATTATAATATGCATCACAAATCTGAAATTAGTTCTATATAGCTTCTCGACAATTTTTCCTGAAGATGGTTATGTAATATAACCGAAACCGGTCGCAAATGAACATTAAGGAAGTACAAAAGAACAATCTTTTCCCATATCATAATAATTATTATAATTATTACTGTGATACTTAGATGAAGTGATATTTAGATATTTACTTGTGATACTTAGATGAAGTTGACATTTGTTTTTATTATTTAATAATGCCTGATTTAATTATCTAGTAATTTTAGTATATAGAGGAGTAGTAGGGATTATTATTATTTTTGTTAATATACATAATACAGATAATACATACCTTTATTCTACCAGGAATTACCATACACAATTAAATATACAAACTATAAATAATATTATGGGATTCTGTTTCTTTATAATAAGGGCTATCGACCTTTAGTCTTTCAGTCCTGTGAATTACATGTTTTTATGGGAAACCTAATGTCATTTACGGAGAAAATTACGTTGATTTTTATCGCACTTTGTCTACAATTATAAAAATATTACACTTACATTAATATTGCATGTAAAACAGTCGTAGATCATAACAAGATTAATAAATTTACTTAAGTTTAACTTAACTTATCTGTAAAAAAATAATTGTAAACACTGAGTTCTGAGTAAATTGGTTTGAAATTGATCACAACTATATTTTGACTTTATCATACGTTTTATAGATAACGTATTGTAGTTGTATAAACAATTATTATACAGGGTGTTTATTATACACATATATTTTGGTTACCTATCGTTATTCTATTCACGTTATAATTAAACGTACGAATACTTTTTAGTTTAGTTAATTTTATTTTGTCCTAAAAAGATTATCATTAATATACTGCTTATCTCAATCTTACTAATGTTACTAATTACAATTTTTATGATTGTTTTAATATATTTGTTATCAATACGGTTAAAAGTATAATTATATAAAGAACGGTCTTTTAACATAAACAATTGTTTAGTGCTACTTTTGTTTACACAACGTGCAAATTGATGTGTACAAGCAAAGCTTCGCCAGTTTCCCATTTGTACCTAAACTGATCTAAAAATATTCTGTAGTTATTCTCGAGTGGAACAGCTAAGTTTGTGAAAATTGTATCAGTTTTGAGACTTTCATTGGATTAAATTTTCTCATTTTTTGTGTACACATATATTTTGGTTACCTATCGTTATTATATTCACATTATAATTAAACGTATGTAAACTTTTTAGTTTAGTTAATTTTATTTTGTCCTAAAGAGATTACCATTAATATACTGCTTATCTCAATCTTTTGTTACTAATTACATTGTTTATGATTGTTTTAATATATTTGTTATCAATAAGGTTAAAAGTAAAATTATACAAAGAACGGTCTTTTAACATAAACAATTGTTTAGTGCCACTTTTGTTTACACAACGTGCAAAATGATGTGTACAAGCAAAGCTTCGCCAGTTTCCCATTTGTACCTAAACTGATCTTAAAAAATTCTGTAGTTATTCTCGAGTGGAACACCTGATCTAAAAAATAATCGTAGTTATTCTCGAGTGGAACAGCTAAGTTTTATATTTTCCATTGTGAAAATTGTATCAGTTTTGAGACTTTCATTGGATTAAATTTTCTCATTTTTTTGTGTACACATATATTTTGGTTACCTATCGTTATTATATTCACGTTAAAATTAAACGTATGTAATTTTTGTAGTCTAGTTAATTTTATTTTGTCCTTAAAAGATTACCATTAATATACTGCTTATAGCTTATATTTTGCCACCCGTCCCAGGATTTTTTTTCGGTAATTTGACGTTTGTGGTATGAAACACCCTGTATATCGCTATGAGTTATCCAAGTAATCCATCAACAGTAATGAATATGAAGAAAGACATATGCCCTTGTCAGTTTCTATATTGTGCCTCTGTGTGATGGATCAATTTTATTTCTCAGAAACATCTGAGTAACTTTCTTATAAATCTATAAATTGTTATTAATTAAATGACGTTTGCCTTATTTAATAATTTATTTTTAATTTTATATATCTAAATAAATATTTCAATTATTTAATTTTAATTATAATAATTTCCAGAAGCTTAGAGAATAATATACAAATTTTTATTATTCTTTTTTATTTTAGAGATTACATTTTAAAAATTAATTATGAGCACTAAATACAAAACTCGCCCGTACAGTTTCGTCTTCTCTTCGGTGTGACATTCTATTGTCGCATAACTTATGCGTAAAGCTCCAAAAGTTTTTTTTCCTTCCCCTTTCCCGATTCGCAAGTATAATAACTTAAACAAATAAATAAATGTATTAAAATGTAGAAATGAACTACCAAATTCGTTTCCTGAAGATAGCACATCGCTTCTCATTTCCCTGAACGTCGCGTTCGATCAAATGAAGAGCGTGTCACTGCAAGAAACGCTTATACACCTGCACCCAACCCTTTATCCGACCCCTTTTCTCATTGGAATCGTCGTCTACGGATCATTAGCGTATGCATATTTATGCTGAGGTGAGGGAATATTGACACGAACGCGGTTCATTAAAATAATTGTATAATCAACGAGCGTTGTGTGCCCGCGCGAGGCGGCCGCCCCCGATCAATACCGGGGTCGGGAAAAGGGAAATACCGCAGTGGTTTTCCCGGCGACGCCGGACGACGCCATCTAGGAGGGCGCCGGTTAGCGTCGGGAAAGTCTCGTGTTTGTATTACTATGTGGCAGTGAAAGTGGACGCCCGACGTGAATGGAATTGGAATTATCGATCCCGATCGATCTCCCTGTCGGGGGCGTCTTCATTTAGTCTTAAATTGCGTAATTAGCACCCCGCTATGTTGACGAAAAATATATTAAATTTCTGTTTGTAATGAGCACATAAAGTATCTGCTTACAATTCTCGTTAGCGTCGGAAGTAGCCAGCATCAATAATAACGTTAGCAATTTTTGCAGAGTTGTTTACTAATGGCTCATTAGTATCGGAAATTATTTACTATATCAACGATACTCTAATAAATTGTTGGACGAACTCCTAAGGACTTGCGAATTTAAACGTGGGAATACTAAAAGTTTAAGAATTTCAATTAAATCGTGCATCAAAGAGAAAACCTGGGCGCTATATATGATAGAGATTCATCAAAAATTAGAGGCATTAAACGTGCTCCAGTAAGCAAAGCAAAAATAAAACGAAGTTTCAGTCGAATGCATCATTCATATACGACGGTTAAAAGCTTGAAATATTTATTAAAATGTGAAGACATATATAGGAAAATATGAAAGAAAATATGCAAAATGCACCCTCAACTGAGTATCGAGTTTACACACACTTGCTGCTATCGTTCTGAAAAACGTATACTATTAATTTACACCTTTTCCAATAGCAATTCAGAATTTAATAAATGTAATTTGTATTAACGATTTGTAAATCAAAAATTGTTCATTGTAATCCAGATCAGTGAATTGTAAACCAGAAAGTCTTAATTCCAAATGTGATAGGGTCAATTATAATTTAGATTGGTGCTTACAAGTCAAGCATATTGATACCTCTGTAAAACTATATGCTTTAATCTTTTCACTTTCATCAGACTTTAATCAATTACAAGTCAACTCGTGTTTCTTTTATTACTATAATTAAGTTGCAAAATTCGAAGACAGAATTCAGAAGACACACAAAAATGAATATGTGTTGAACGTTTGACTTATTTGAGCAATTTTTAATATGGGCCTTTCTCGCTAATAAAATATCGGTCTATATATGTACATAAAAAAATGAGAAAATTTAATCCAATGAAAGTCTCAAAACTGATACAATTTTCACAATGGAAAATATCAAACTTAACTGATCCACTCGAGAATAACTAGAGATGTTTTTAAATCAGTTTAGATACAAACGGGAAACTGGCGACGCTTTGTTTGTACACATCATTTTTCACGTTGTGCAAACGAATGTGGCACTAAACAATTATTTTTGTTAAATAGCGTTATTTATATAATTTTACTTGTGACCTTATTGATAACAAATATATTAAAACAATCATAAAAATTGTCATTACTAGCAAAATATTGCTATAAGCAGTATATTAATGATAATCTTTTTAAGACAAAATAAAATCATCTAAACTAAAAAGTGCTCTACTGTAAAATGTTAATTTTTGTATAGTGTGTATATTGTTTTCAACGTGTTATTTAGTTCGTGATGAAATCTCCTACATTTGCAAGCTAACTGACGTTAGTATTTTATTTCGATATTTGTCTTCATCTTGAGCTTGAGCTTGCAGGTTGAAGTGTTAGAAGACTATGATAACATCAACTCTTTGGTAAAAATGTATAATTTTTCTGTACAACAACAAAACTGTCTGCTTTACTATTGACTATTAATTAACGATATTTGTCTTCATCGCGTGGATGAAGACAAATATCGTTTCGTTAATAAATGAAAATAATAATAATAAAACTCTCTGCTTTACTATGTATTAACGATATTTGTCATCATCCCGTGGACGAAGACAAATATCGTTTCGTTAATAAATAGTAAAGCAGACAGTTTTGTTGTTCTACAGAAAAATTATAAATTTTCACCAAAGCACCAGAGTTCATGTTATCATAGTGTAACACTTTAACCTTGCAAGCTCGATAACAAATTACACATTTAAATTCAATAACTGATGCTACAATCTCATCTAATCTAATAAATAGATTAATTAAAATGTACTGAGTTCATTCAAATACATGCTTTAATTCTAACGTGATTATTATAACGATAGGTAACCAAAACCCATATCTATAAACTTGGTTGCCTATATAGTTGGACGCGACACCTGCACAGGAACTGGTGAACTTTATACTTATGATTTTAACCGTAATAATTTGAAAAACCGATCACCTGGAGTTAAGAAGCGGCATTTTTTAGCATCTATTGTACCATTTTTAATTAATTGTATTGTGCAGGTATTGATTTATAACACAATTAACAGCCCGCTTAAATTCAGGCAACCGAATGTACATTTTTCAAAATCAAAGTTGACAGACTGTACATTTGGTGGCCTAGATTTAAGCGAGCTTTTAATTGTGTTATAAATCAATATCTGCACAATATTATTGATTAAAAATGGTACGATAGATGCTAGAAAATGCCGCCTCATAACTCCAGGTGATTGTTTTGTCAAATTATTACGGTTAAAATTATAGGTATAAAGTTCACCAGTTTCTGCGCTGGCGTCGCCTTCTGCTAAATACATCGACTATGTAGGCAACCAAGTATACACATAGGAGTGATTTTTGTTAGCAATATTAAAAAAAATAATAGAGTAAATATTTATTCCTTACTCAGCCCTTACTACCGATCATTAATTATTAGAATTATATTTTAAAATTTCACAGATAAGTTTCAAAAATTTAGAGGACTATAACAACATTTTTTTAATATTACCTTTACCCTCTAAATATAAAACACATTGATTAAATATGTTCCAATTATTTCTCTCTGTTGCGTGTAAAAAATGTTCTGTTCTGTTCTTCTGTTGTTTCTCATTAAAAATATGAGATATTTATAATTATTATTCAAAAGTTACTTACATACTTAACATTTAAAGCAACATTGCAAAAATATTTGATAAACATGATTTAGTAATATAAATAAATCAAATTGGAGGGTAGAAATTAGTGTGAATATATCTCTTGGAGTACAATTTTCTGAGCACTTATACCTCAACATCATACAGTTATTCGTATGCTTACCTCTTGTTTATTGATCAGTTGCTAAAATAATCCTGTTTTTTTAAATACAAGTATATCTGTTTTTTCACAATTATATATGTTATCTTTGAATTTGTATTAAAATAATCTTTTCAAAGATGACTGGATGTAGAGCTGGAAAGAAAAACAAATTGTACCAAAAATGCACCATTTTTAGTAATATAAATCCCCTAAATATTATTTTCATCTATTAAGCGTTTTCTGAATATTACTAGTCTGAAACATCATCGAACATCCACGATATATTTCGTATCAAATTATTTAACAATTTATAAATAAAATTGTTTAATGTCTTAAATTATTGTAATTAAAAATTAGTTTAAAGCATAAAAACCACTTGAATGACCTGTAATAATTCATGATAAGACAAGAGAGACAACTGCATATATTTGCCATAATGTTTTTTAGGGTTGTTTGTATTATTAAAGAAAACGATAGTAAAAAGTTAAACTGTTTTGTTTTTATTTCATAAATACTTTCAATGACTGGAATAAATATATCTGTATATTTATATATATATATGTATATATAATATATGGATAAAAATACACATTTAATCGCTACGGTAAGAGCCGCTACTTAACAAATAATCTATATACATTTATTTACTTTGTCCCTATATACAATAAAATTACAACCATAAAATATAAAAGGATGACATCCGTTTAAAAAATCACAATACGCTGCTCAATGACAACTCAGAAATAATCAATCAAAAATTAATGGATGTGTGGTTTTGGGGAAGAGGCATTTATTACACGACAAGACATTTATCACTTTTGGGGCTATGCTAGGGCCGATGCCGGCAGCGAGCTGTGCTTCGGCTTCATCTTATTCATGAAGATCTTTATGCAGCCGTTGAAGTCCGCTGATATCACAACGTAACCGCCACAGCCTTTCACACGCTGCTCCACCATCGGATCTGCTTCCTAATAATACATAAAAATTACAAATCAATAAAAAACCGATCAAAAATCAAGAATACATTTAGATTTACAACAGCACCAATCATATCAAAAGACAAATTATTTCCATTTGGAGTTGGCTTGGAAAACATCAAATTAAGTTCGTTTAAGTTTGGTTGTTTGATTATAATAATACAATATATAACTTACATTTCGTTCTGTATTGATATCCTTCTCATGATTACTATTATCTTCCCTCTCCTCGACCATCTTGATTATATTGTCGGGATTTGGGACGAAAATGGCACACGTGACTGTGGCGTGGTGCGCTTTAATGGCCTCCCAGAAGTCGTTCCGGTCTCTTCTCACCGACGAAAATTTCGAGTAATCGTGGTTGGTCTTCCAAATATAAATGTCACGGTTCTCCGACCCGCTGACTATGTACTTGCCGTCGTGACTAAAGCTGGCCTTTATCTGGCTGCTGACATTCAAGTAGCCCTTGTATTTGCAAGAGAGACTGAGGTCGCGGAGGTCGTACAGTCGTATCCGGCTGTCGTTGGAAGTGACAAGGATTTTGTCTTCCCCGGGCATCGGCTCGATGCCGCTTATTTTGCGGCCGGTCGCGTTTCTCCCACGTGTTGAACGTACGTGGATCTGGGTGTGGTACTTCAGCTGGTCCGTATTGTAAAATATGCACCGGCCATCATATGTTCCGATTACCGCGAACTTTCCGTTTTGGCAGAAGTTCGCTGCAGTGATCAGCTTTGTTGTTCCTTCGATTTCATTCCAAACGGCAACCTAAACACTCAATAATACATTAATCACAACACATTTTAAACAAATGTATACAAAAAAATTTAAAAAAATAGGGCATACTTTTTTATCTGGAATATTCCATAGTCGAATTTTTCCATCCAAAGACCCACTGAGGAAGTATCTGTCATCCCTAGGGTGAAAGACGATAGCCGTGACAAAATCAATATGTTGGAAGCAGCAGAGGCACTCTCTTCTTGATATGTGCCACAGGCGGACTGTTTTATCCATGGATGATGACAGGATAAAGTAATTTTTAGACCATGAAACGTCTAGGAGGTCGGATGTGTGCCCAGAGTATGTGCAGAACGGCCTCGGCATGAAAACGCATTTAGCAACCTCTTCGGGGCTCACCGCCTCCAATGGCGGCCCAGAGATTTCCGCAGAGTGATGTGAAACCAGGGACTCCTGGGATGGAGTCGGAGATACTTTGTCAGCGTTGTATTTGGTGCGCATTTCCTGAAAATTTCAATACAAATGAAATGTGGGTAAATCATAGTATTTATTTTGTAGCCCGAGATGAGCTGTGCTTGCATGGTATAAAACCGTACAAATTCTTACTTGATTAGAGATAAAAATATTTTGTAAAAGTCAATTCATACTTGGAAGAACTCAAAAGCATCTTTGATAATCCAAATGCGGAGGACTTTATCCTGGCCGGCTGTTGCTAAAAGGCGGCCACAAGAAGAGAATTTCATGCACCAAATGGGACCTTCGTGTTCGAAGTTAAGCTCTTGTACGTGCTGCACTTTCTCGAAGTCGTAGGGACCTTTGTGCGAGTTTGCTGCCTATGAGTGAAAACAAATTATTAAAAACAAAATATCGAAATACTATAATAAAAACATATTTAAGTTTGCCCGATTGTTAAAACAACATTTTGTTTAGGATTCTGAATTGGCTTAACAAATAAGCCTTAAATATTTTATTAGTCTCATTGTGCAATGAGCAAAGTAATTACCTTTAATTTGATATATTGTTCACCAGGGTGAACTTCATCGACAATTTCCATCACATCCTCTCTATGTCGCGCATGTGAAACCTCGTGAGCAATGCTCTTTGCTTTATGCATGGTTTTCTTAACCGTTGATCCCAAGAACTTCTTCAATTTAGCAGTCTTCTTAGTTTTACGGCCAATATCAAGGTCGTTATCATCCACGAGCGGCAAATCAGATTTCTTTCCGCTCACCACACTCTCCTCATCAGACTCCTTATCCTTCTCCACACTAGAACTACTAACGTATTCAGACGTCAGCCGCATAATATGGAGCGATAGCGGATTAATACATTGTGGAAGCTTATCCTCGGCCACACTTAGCGGTATTCGCTCGCCGGTATCCAAATTCAACACGGTGACCTGCTGGAGGATCTCAAAGTCCGAGAGCTGCTTCCCGGAGTCCGTCCTAGTCCGCACGTGCACGTCTAAATGCCTGAACATGTTCTCGTCCCCAGCAGACTTCCGCCTCTCCCTGGCGTCGCGCTTCATCTGCTGGTGGGCACTCCGGTGTGGGCCCAGACTGTAGTGCCCGACACTGCTGCGGTTCGTCGAACCACGCGTCGTCTGCGTCTTAGAGGTCCCTGCAGGCTGCTCCTCGTGCTGGCGCTCAGGGTCACGTTCCGTGGGCACGGGGGCGTCTGCCCTGGCCCTGTCGTTGTCCTGTGGCTTCACGACGAACTGCCCCGTGGTGACCTGCTTGATATCCAACGAGTGGATCGAGCGAATCGTGCTGCATTTGGAAGAGTCCGAGCTGTTTGTGTGCGTCAGTTTTCCCAAGGGAAGACAGTCCAAGGAATGTTCCAAGTCTCTAGTCAGGGTTTCTATGGTGGAAGCGGGACTTGCAAGTCCAGGTTGGGAAAATGCATTGGTCGACGTTGATGGCTGCACAAAAAATATCACGACATTTATACAGCTCACTTGATCAATAGGTTTTTAGAATGGTTTAATTATGAATGTTATAAATCGTTATTTTTCATTCTGCACTTACTGTTAACGGTAGAGATGATGCTATGGGCTTTGACTTCTTTTTCCTCCTGGGTGGGGCCACTGGGGCGTCTACTTTGGGCGAATTGTTGCAGCCGCCCGTCTTCAGGGCGACGGAAGACTTGGTGCTTGCAATGACGTCCGGCTCTTGAAGTGGAAGCCTTGCTCTTTCAGCAGCGGCCGCCGAATCGGCTGTAATGGTCGCTAGCGTTGTGATGCTGGGGTACTGCGACAGGCCTTTGGAACTCGGCGTTGATGAGCTGTGCGAGCTCACCGACAGGGCAGACACCGAAGGCGTTTTTCCTCCCTCAAAACTTTGAATACCAACTGAAAATTCACATAATCTGTAAATAATTCTAGTAAATATTTTAATCCCACCTAAATCGGTTTGTCCGCCTAATATCCGGCCGACTCTGCCCAACGAGTTAAGGCTCTGCAGGCTCAGCGTGTCCACCTCGATTACCCTAAATGGATGTGATGCTTTGTTGCTGCTAGCGTAGACGCCTTCAATGGATGACGTCTGGCTATTGGGAGGTGTCAGGTTTCCGGCCTGCCCGTCCTCATCATCATTCTGTAGCCTCTGCCGGAGTTCTTTGAACTTCCTGCGCCCACCATGCAATGGCTTCGGTGCCAACTAAAATTGAGAACAATTAAAATTGAAACCATGAAACTATTCCTAAACTGAACATAAATATATTTTGTTAATAAAATTGAGTTTGGGTTAACCCCAAATGAATTTTAAATAAAAACTTATACACCTGGTTTCTCAAACAGGAACTGAATCTAATTACGGAGCAAATATCTAATCAGAGTTGAATCAGAGTTTAATTCAGGGTTAAATATTTAGCCTCAACATACTGTTAGATCCGCTTTATTGACACTAACTTCAACGCTCAAGTTAGGGACCAATTATTTAATCGAGAATTGACAATTATCGATTTTGCTCTGGGTACCAAACTTGCATTACTTCCGTTTTCAAAATCCAAGTGTTTAATGTTAAATAGATTTGCATCTTAACTAGTAATTAATTGGTTATTACTGTACCATCACATTATTTCCAATTTAAGGTGTCATATGTGATCTGGCAGTAACGTGGCAGAAATGTAACACCAGTGCAAGTAGCTTCGCACAACTAATTTACTCAATTGCATTGCCTATCTACTTTCACCGCATAAATGCACTTTTACTGAAATATGCTAGATCAAGAGCCAGATTACTGTGTCACTTCACTGTGGTAGGCGTTCTGCCCTGGGATCCGAGTTCATTCAACCAACTGGTGATTTTTCGTGTAGAAGTTTGAAAACTTACGAAGGCATCCGCAGATGACTTCCCGGCTGACTTATTATCCAGTTCGGTAGCTTTATCTTCCCTGTTGTGTCGTTCCTTGTGTATCGTGGAAACGTTGGGCTCTGAGCTCGCCCTCTGCGTTAGGCTTTCCTTCGAAGACTTCCGGCATTTTCTGCATAAAACGTTATCATATAACCATACAAATCATCAAAATGGTATGTCAGTGTACACAAATTTAAGTAATCATTATAATATTGTCGCAGTAAGTCATCTAATAGACATGATTTTCACGCACATGTTTAAAGCATTTTTGAAATTGGCAAGTGTTATAAATTACTTTTGAACTGCTAAGGATTATATTCATAATTAGATAGTAGATTACTATGTATTACATAACTCCACAAAAGGAAATAAACTCAATATATTTGGAGAAGTTAATCTGCTAAGTGAACATTGCTATGTAATGTGGTCAGAACTTTTCCATTTTATAAATAAATAATATCAATACACCCTTGTGCGTTGTCACTTGAAAATGACCGTCATAAGTCGAAACTCAAGTAGTGAATTTCTAAGAATAAAATATGGTAAAAACATTGCAATCTAATATCTAATTATGAATATAAATATCGATAATCACTTAGTAACAGTTAAAACAATCTAAATGATAAGGATTACTATAAATGGTTCTACTGCTACAGCATAGTGTTGCTGTTTTACTGTTTTTATTTTTATTTATAATCTATTTTATGACCTTGTTTAATATCAAATTCCGGAATGCCTAAATTAGAACATTAGACCATCTTATCAACAGTTTTAATAGTCAGATCGTCTATTTAAAAAGTGCCATTAAATTGGATATGTATATTCACGATCAAATATACTCAGGTTGCAAAATTGTACTGTACTATTTAACTCGTTTTGACAGACGACTCGATGATACCTTTAAGTTATCATACTCTGTTATCATACTTATTTTACTCTGTGACCTGTCTAAACTCATCATTGTATCATCAATAAAGTTCATCATAAAAAATGTATAATTGCTGTACTCAGCTGACTCAGTCATAATCGCACTATAAATATATTTACATTTATATCTTAACAATTGAATTTGTCATCATATCTACAATAATAAAATAAATTATATGTAAAAACTATGCATTATTACATCATTAGCATGACTCATCACTGAGCATTTCATAAACCTGATAGCCAAGGCCCTCGTTATCTCTTGTTTTGTCTGAATTATCTGTCCCAAACAAACTCTAGCAGAGGTAAACGAGAGTTGATACATTTATAGGTAGACCAAAGTTCATTTAATTTAGAATGCAGAGAATTGTTACTAGTAACTCATACTAGTAACAATTGACTAGTAACAAACTCATGACTTGAGGCATGGAAAACATGGATGTTAGAATGAAAAACGAACAAGAATCCTCATAAATGGTAAAGAGAAAAGGGCAGTTGTTACTTATTAAAAAGATGTAAAAGACTTATGACTCGAACATTTTCAAACAACCATGACCATGCGCATACGATAATCCACCTTTTTTCCTACTTCAGGTTATTTCCAAGAATCGAAACCATCACTTAAATTGAATTAAATTGAATGTGTGTGTGTGGTAATCACTTTGTGAAACATATTGATTATGGAGATTTAAAAAAAAAACTTGGTATAAGTTTCACATTTGTTTTAACAGAAATAACTCTACAATTAAGGCGTTTATTTTAAAAACAACACAACACAAGTCCAAAAATGCACAAATCGAGTTTTTAACAGTAAACGACTCTCAAGACCAATGTATATGTACTAACAAACCCGTTTTCTTGAAAAACAATACAAGTCGCGTGTAACAGGCCAATGAAAATATAGCAATTCTTTAAAAACAACACATGTCCATCGGGTACTTTCTTAAGTGTCAAAATCTAAACAAAAAGCAAGAAATATCATCAGCAAAACTGAAGACTGTTAAGGACTTAATGGGTTTTTTAGAGGAACCCCAAAATATATCATTTTATGAACCGTTTTTTGCGGACCAATATTTAAGTGTTGTTCATGAGGAACCCGAACTGGACGAGGATGACAACTGTAGTGGTTGTGAAAAGTTTTCATTTTCATTTAAAATTTTTGAAAGTTTATTTTGTATTTAAACCTTATTTTGTATTTTCATTTGTTCGCATTACAAAATTTCCACCTAAAAACAACACAAGTAAAACTTTTTTCCCCGTTTTTCTTCTTGTTTCACAGTTCTTATTTAAAATAATTTTTATTTTTAAATAAGTTGAAATAAATACAACAGAATAGCCTGATTTATTTTCCCAGTACTTTGAGTATAACTTCCACTGTTATTTTTTTTAAATTACCTACAAAACTGATTTTTGGATATGTGCTCTTTTTTAAATAAACGCCTCAATTGCAGTACTCAACTGACAATCATATTCGCACTATAAATATATTTACATTTATCTCTTATTTATTCATGACAATTTTGTGCAATTATTGTTGCATGTAAATAACTTCAAGGTTACAAAATTCATCAATTTATTTGACTGTGTAAAACAGGCATAAATGACTGCAGTTTTGACTACAACTTGGTCATTCTCAGTTCTTTCATACTACCCATTCAGTTTTCAAAGTAATTGTAGTCAAAACTGCAGTCGTATTAAATAGTGATATAAAACGTAGTAAAATGTGTTTCTATTCCTGATAATGACAAAAGTATAATGTAATTGAAGCTTAACGTAGTATAAATAAAGCACTTGGTTAAGTTTCACAATTTTTTTAACAGAAAAATTCTACAAGTGTTTCGGTCTCACGACCATTATCAAGAGACAAATAAGACTGAATAAGAAGAATAAGTCTTATTTGTCTCTTGATAATGGTCGTGAGATCGAAACAATTGTAGAGTTTGTCTATTAAAAACTTT
Source organism: Othius punctulatus (assembly GCA_951805005.1). Lineage (NCBI taxonomy): Eukaryota > Metazoa > Arthropoda > Insecta > Coleoptera > Staphylinidae > Othius > Othius punctulatus. The sequence continues at coordinate 23,174,068 of OX638143.1, forward strand.
ATGAAACTTAAGCACTGCTTTATTTATACTAATTTAAAGGTGTTTCACCAAGTTTTAACCACCGATTCATAATATCTAATGAAGCTTAAAGGCCGGTGGCTGTATCCTGACCACTTCTATTTTATTGATACGACATCAGTAGGAGACAACCTTGAGCTTGTTTGCTTTGAAAGTAGAATTGTGATGTCGTTTCGATAAAATAGAATTGATCAGGATGGAGAAGTCTCAAGGATCGCTCGATGTATTGAGCGAGTTGTTGTAGGTTTCCTCAACTCGAATAATCATTCGAGTTGGCACAACGCTAGCTTAAAGTAATATAAATCAAGCACTTGGTTAAGTTTCACAAATTTTTTAATAGAAAAACTCTACAAGTGTTTCGGTCTCACGACCATTATCAAGAGACAAATATGACTGAATAAGAAGAATAAGTCTTATTTGTCTCTTGATAATGGTCATGAGACAAAACAACTGTAGAGTTTTTCTATTAAAAAAAATGTGAAACTTAAGCAGTGCTTTATTTATACTAATTTAAAGTTGTTTTACCAAGTATTAACCACCGATTCATACAATCTAATGAAGCTTAAAGGCTGGTGCCTGTATCCTGACCACTTTTATTTTATTGATACGACATCAGTAGAAGACAACCTTGAGCTTGTTTGCTTTGAAAGTAGAATTGTAATGTCGTTTCGATAAAATAGAATTAATCAGGATAGGGAAGTCCGAGGTGTATTGAGCGATTGTTGTTGGTTTTTTAAAGTTGTTTCACCAAGTATTAACCACCGATTTATACAATCAGATGAAGCTTAAAGGCCGGTGCCTGTATCCTGACCACTTCTATTTTATTGATACGACATCAGTAGGAGACAACCTTGAGCTTGTTTGCTTTGAAAGTAGAATTGTGATGTCGTTTCGATAAAATAGAATTGATCAGGATAGGGAAGTCCGAGGTGTATTGAACGAGTTGTTGTTGGTTTCTTAAAGGTTTTCACCAAGTATTAACCACCGATTTATACAATCTGATGAAGCTTAAAGGCCGGTGCCTGTATCCTGAACGCTTCTATTTTATTGATAAGACATCAGTAGGAGACAACCTTGAGCTTGTTTGCTTTGAAAGTAGAATTGTGATGTCGTTTCGATAAAATAGAATTGATCAGGATAGGGAAGTCCGAGGTGTATTGAACGAGTTGTTGTTGGTTTCTTAAAGGTGTTTCACCAAGTATTAACCACCGATTTATACAATCTGATGAAGCTTAAAGGCCGGTGCCTGTATCCTGACCACTTCTATTTTATTGATAAGACATCAGTAGGAGACAACCTTGAGCTTGTTTGCTTTGAAAGTAGAATTGTGATGTCGTTTCGATAAAATAGAATTGATCAGGATAGGGAAGTCCGAGGTGTATTGAGCGAGTTGTTGTTGGTTTCCTGGGAGGCGTTGAAGTGACCCGCACCTAACCGGAGGTTGACAGGGGGCATGTGACAACTGTTTGTTTTGCAGGCACTTGTTGGCGAGTCAAGGAGGCTGTGCCCCTGTGCTGTCATACGTTTGTTGACATTTTGTTTCTGTCAGTGAAACGAGGTGCTGGCGGGACATCGCGGCGCTCATCGTACGTGCCCCCTTGAGCGTCTCAGATGAACTCCAAGATCAACGACATCCAGGTACGGCGAGGGGGTGGCGCGACTTACTGCGACAGGGGGGCGAAAAGCGTGCACATGTACTTTGATCCGTGGATGGGTGTAATATCCTCGGCGTCGTAGAACTGTTCGGAGTCGCTGTCGCTCGACATAGCTCAGTGCGGCGGTCGGGGGCTGTCTGTCGCTGGGGCCGGTCACATCCTTCCGCTCGGCGGGGGCGGCTGGGGGCTCGGCTGGTCAGAAGAGTCGCGGGGCGGCCGATGGGACTCGCGGACATTGCGAGACCTGCGCCATTCTGTCAAAAGCACGTCGGAGGCCACGCAAATTGCGCCAATCACGAGGCCGCATTTAGCGTGCGCTGTCAAAAAGGGCCGGGGGGTTCAGAAAATGACAGTGAGGGCAGAAGCCGAAACGGGGATCCATGGAAGAAGAACGAGCAGTTGTTAAAATTAACGCTCCGCACGGGGAAGGCGAGGGCCCCTCTTCTGACGTTGCGGAACTCGAGGTACATTGCTGTTTATGTAGATCGCCACGGTGATTTTTTGCGTGGGCGACTTTTGTGATTTTGGTGGTCGGGTCATGGGGGGGCATTATTGCGTATGCCAGCCGTGGGCCGTTTTGGGTTCCGTTTTAAAATTTGGTGTTTTTCGCCGGGTCCTTTTTGGTTATTTAGTAGTTATGCAACCGTGGAACGCGCGTCGCGGTGTCCGCCGTGACGTTGGCAGCATTTGTTAAGTGCACCTTTTCTGTTGTCTAGCAGTGGCTTAGCGGCACGAACGGCAGTACGGGCAACACTTCTAGATCTCGTTCTCTACTCAAGGCTGTTTGCTCACCCAAGACCCAGAACAACATGGACGACCTGGTTGTGGAAGTATGCGGCGAGAACGGAGCCCTTTACAAGGTATGTACGCGTCGGGGGTACGCGGCCGCCGTGCACCCAGGCGATGGTCTACACGCCGTGCCCGCCGGCGGCTGCGCTCGGGCGGCCGGCAGAGCCGCGCCGGGCCCCCTTGCCGAGGGCCGCCGCCGCAATTCGGCGGGCCCGCGTGAATCACCAGTCCGCGCTTCGCCCGCACGTCTTGACGCCATGGCCGTTTCCTTTTTTTCGGGGCGTGAATCCTCGCACCTCGCACCATGCCGTCCCGTCTTCCTGCGTGCATATGTGTGTGTGTGTGAGTGTGTATGCGTCTGCACGGCCCGACGTATGCCATCGAACCCGGGGGCGGCGGCGCACGTGTGCACCCATGGCGCGGGGCACGGCCCGTCAAGTGGCCGCCGTCCCCTAGGTTATGTCCTGTATCCGATTACCGGCAGTTCGGGCAGGCGGGGGCTCCGCCGGTAGCCGATTCTTAGCGCCACTCCTGCACCTGCGTCTTTCTCCGCTGCCGAATCTTGCGTCTCTCGCGTGTTTACATTTCGCACATCATCACACTATTCGGGACCTAATTACTTATAAACGCCAATATCTAACACACTTCATAAATAATCATAACAACAAATTAATTACACACTCAACAGGGCAATTGAACCCACAACTATACTTCATGTACCATTTCTTCCCCCATCTAATCAATCGACAACAAATTTCGCTGGGATTCCCCAAATTATCAACACAGATTAATAATCTCCCAAGTAAATAATCCCCACATCGGCTCTTCCCAAACTATGCTTCACATAACACTGAGAAAATGAATAAGCGAGGAACGTCCCGGCAAAAGCACACATGTCCCCATTACATTTGTTCCAAATCGTTGTCCCCGTTTAATCAATCGACAACAAATTACTCTGGGATTCCCAAAATCATCAATACAGATCAATAATTACCTTATCTCCCAAGCAAATAATCCCTACATCAGCTCTTCCCAAACTATGCTTCACGTAACACTGAGAAAATTAATAAGCGAGGAATGTCCATGCAAAAGCGCACATGTCCACGTTACATTTGTTCCAAATCACTGTATGTTGGTAAAATTTGCTTATTTTAATGCTTTTTGAACAATTCTAGAATTCAACTTGAGAACTGTAAATTTCCCTTACACTCGTACCAAAATATCAACACAGATTAATCATTACCTAATCTCCCATGTAAATAATCCCTACATCAGCTCTTTCCAAACTATGCTTCACTTAACACTGAGAAAATTAATAAGCGAGGAACGTCCATGCAAAAGCGCACATGTCCACATTACATTTGTTCCAAATCGTTGTATATTGGTAAAATTTGCTTGTTTTAATGCTTTTTGAACAACTCTAGAATTCAACTTGAGAACTGTAAATTTCCCTTACACTCGTACCAAAATATCAACACAGATTAATCATTACCTTATCTCCCAAGTAAATTATCCCTACATCGGCTCTTCCCAAACTATGCTTCACGTAACACTGAGAAAATTAATAAGCGAGGAACGTCCATGCAAAAGTGCACATGTCCACATTACATTTGTTCCAAATCGTTGTATGTTGGTAAAATTTGCTTGTTATAATTCTTTCCATATCATTTCAGTGAATCATTTCAATAGTTACACACTTCTGTTACAATGACAACAATGTATCAAAGTGTCTTTAAAATGCAACATGCAAGTAATTCTGTGTGAGCCAAATATTACAGTTTACGAAGTGAACCATGTATACAACTGAAGACAGAGCTCAGTTATTCAAATGGATAATGCTGCAAACCTCAGCTTAACATTGTTCACTTCGTAAACTGTAATATTTGTCTCGCAGATAATGAATTTTACTTGTATCGTATGTTGCATTTTAAAAAAGACGCTTGTATACATCGCTGTCATTCTTACAGGAGTGTATAACTATAGAAATGGTTAACCCCATGTTGCATAATAAAAAAAACTTTGCATCGTCATGAAACCAGTGTAACTCCACTTTTACTGAGAAATGAGATATTAGTGCCTTATATGTATAAGCCAGTAGTAGTTCTTTCTGTTGATTATATTTAATTGCAGATTTATTTAAGATTCCTGCAATAACGTTCTGAGAATTTGTGTATGATGTATGTGTAAAATTATAATGTGAAAATGCTCTGCTGTAAAATGTATACTTTCGGAGTTGTTTTGAGTTGATCTTGTTTTCTGGTTTCACCAACGATATACAAGTATAGAGCTCTATTGCACTTGAAATCACAGCGGCTCTGCAACGAAATAGACTCAAATGTGACTTCACGGACATGGCAGCAGTGCTGGTGTTGATGTCAGGACATGTGTACATGCTACTTTCACAGTACTGCCAAACGAGTAAACCTAGTTAAACATATCTTATAAAGAATTACATCGAGTCTACTTTGCATTGTCAATGCAAAATAAAATGTGCCGCTCTCACTATGCTAGTAAGCGGAAGAATAACATAAACTCGTCAAAATAGCGTTTGTTGGCCGTTTGAATGATAGTTCTGGTTAATGCAACACCAATACCAATCAAGTGGCACATAAAAGTTTACATGCTAGCAAATGTCACAGGTAACTGGATATAATTCCTTTTAAAGCATGCTGTAGAAGTTATAGATTGGGATGCAAAAATCACTTCTAACCTTTGCTTGGTGCCTAAGATATTTTTCTCAATTGTATCAAGCTGTAACATGTGGATGCTCAGAGATTTTTGTTCTTTTTTTATTTTTATAAATTTATTTATTATTATTTATTATTTTTTATTATTATATTGGCGACCACATAGCAAATAAGTACCAATTTCTTCAGTTCGTCTTATAATTGAGTTCAATATCTGCATCTGCTTTACGGCTTGCTTGTAGTATGCCTTGGTCTGGATTCTGTAACTCTTAACCGGAAAAGTTAATAGTGGTCTACTAGTGAAGTTAGTAGCACCAACATGATTTTTTCAGCGAATTTGATACGTTCCAAAATGATTAGTTACCCATAATCTGATGGATCGCCTATAGCACGAATTTGCTTTTGAGATTCTGTAAAACATAACCAGAGCAGTTTTTGGTCCCAATGGATAACAAACGGTAGTTATTGAGTATTTGTTGTGCGGTCAGTGATCCTACACTGGTTTAAAGATGACCGCTAGTTATCGCAGGTCCTAATAAGAAAAATCTGTAAATGTAACAGACAAATCTTAAAGATATAATCTGCAAGTATATGATTTTATTCTTGGAGATGTGAAGCGGTTTGTGTTAGTAACAGAACTGTTGAAGTTCTCAATTTCATTTGGGTCAGGAATAAGTTTGCAGCAGTGTGACAAGTCAGTAATAATATGATAACGAAGAATAGTGTAATATAAATTAGAACCATTACATGCACTTTATTTGAATGGCTTTAAATTTGCGAACTGTGGCAGTTCTACTAGTAGATATAAATAAATAATGATATAATTGTATAGTTTTAATATTCTCCTCAGGGGAGTGCCAGTTTGCCCAGTACACTTCACAAACTAAAGTCACTATTGCAAACATACCTTCTAACATAATATTACAATGTATTGAAAATATTACTCGAGCAGTTTCAAAATTAAGTTTAAAAAATTTATATAGTTCCATTTACTAATTTTAACATTGTAGTATCATAAACATGTTATTTTTTATGCAGTAATATAACTTGACCATGACCTTAGGATTTTGATTTTTAGGAAATAAGCTTGTTTTACCAAGTCCATTGGTTGTCAGTAATCTAAAAATAAAATCATTGCCTGCCAAGACAATGGTTTAATCGTTTATCATTCTAGACAATAAACACACATTATCTATAAGACTGATGGCTCAAATGACATTTCCAATTTTTTATACTTCTAATTATATTTTTAATTTATATTCATTAGTTTCCTGTTTCAAGTTGTAATATATATTTTTTTAAATTTGTTGAATGAAGACTGAATTTCCACTACAAGTACAAGTGTACAAGTGAATGTATCGCGAGTTTTGTGTATATTCATAATAATTCTTTGATGTATAAATTTATAATTGAATTTTGATTAATATTTGTATTTACATTAAGCGCTCATTGATTAATGGATACTAATATTTACAGTTTTATATCTTATGATGAAACATTGCTTTACAATTTTAATTACTTTTGGGGCTACTGACCTCATCCATGTTCCTAGAAATAAAATATGCAGACGATTTGTTAAGGCAACGATTTTGTTTCAGGGCTACATTTTAGATGTTTTCGAAGAAGATGCCTTAGTACAATTTGAGGATGGGTAAGTATATATCCCTGCCGATCCTATATCAAGCAATCACTGTCCGTATCATTCCCACCAGATGGCAGCCGGACTCAAAATTCCCATATTCTCGGCTGAAATTCCCACCGAAGCCGGACCCCAAGGCAGAGTATCTAGAGAATCAAGAAGTCGAGGTGTACTCAGGGGGGACAACGCAGGAGGCAAACGGGTGGTGGAAGTGTAAAATTAAAGTAAGTACCCCAATTCTCGACGGCACGTTATAATTCCTCGCCGTTTTTCTTTTGTAGATGATGAAGGGTGAATTTTATGTGTTGGAATACATAGGTTGGGATAATTCATATAATGAAATTGTTAGTAATGATAGAGTCCGCCATAAGAATAATAATCCGCCCCTTGAGAGGTCGATGTTTCACAAATTCCAAATTGAAGTACCCGAGGATGTGCGAGAATAGTACGTATAACAAATTAAAATGTTTATTCAAATCTATAATTTAATTACGCTAGTTTTTCATATATTATAAGTTTTTTTTTGCAATTTTTGATACATTTATGACAATTTTGTGTGATTGTGATATTGATTATTGTGATATTTCAGTGCGAAGGTGGAGAATGCACACAAAGAATTTCAGAAGGCAATAGGGGCTGGCATTATCCGATACCAACCGGAAACAGCGAACCTTATCATCATCTCAAGCTGTGAGGGCAGTAAAAAGAAGGCAGGCATGCTGCAAGACATGCACTTCAGGAACCTGCAGCAGAAGGTGCTGCTACTAAAGAGGACGGAGGAGGCAGCTAGGCAGCTAGAAAACACAAAACTGTCGACGGTAGGAGGGTGAGTTTCCGCATTTCCTGTTAACAATTGCTCCTACTTCTGATGTGCTGTTTTCATTTTGATAATCAATCGTTACTATGAACTTCTGCAGAAGTTGCGCTAGATATCATTGCTTTCTTGACTAACAAAATTTCTACCAGCGATTAGCCAGGACCAGAGTGTCCCCGAAAATTAATGTTGAGTTGACATGATGTATTTCTCTTTCAGCAAATATAAGCCCATGTATCAGCGTGTCTCAAATTACGAGGCAGCTCGTGCGGGCTCCAGGTGAGACGATGCAACTGCATGTTACATTCTCTCTCTGTGTCCTGGCTCTCGCTTGATGGCGGGTTACAATTTCGTATTCCGCATATCCGTGTACTAGTTATAGTCTATGCCATAACAATCCACCATTTGCATGAATTTTCATTTTGCATGCGCACGTCTCTAGAATAGTACGCTTTTTCATTACCATCATCTGCCACATTACATGAGCCAGGATCCTTTTATTTTTAATTGTCGTGTACGTTATTTTTTGCTTGTAGTTTTTATACCGAGAGTGGCTATGGTTACACAAAATAACGCCCTTTACTTGCACATTTCATAGAATTTTATATACATAGTCAATTATATTGACAGTTGACCATCAAAATACTTAAAATGACTTGTGGTTTTTATGCTTCAATGAAAGTAACAACATTTTTTCTGTGTCATATTTTAAGGGATGACAAATTGTTCATCAACATTAAACTTCCCAAATTTTCACTGTGGGACAACTATGTTTATCCAAGCCCAGTTCTACCAATTAGATCTTACATTGATAATCAGTCCCGTTCAAAATGGCTCCTGGAGGGCATATTTAAATATCCATTACAATAATTCATTTGCATTCATCACATTATGATTTGTAAAGCCTGTGTGGCATTATATAATTTATTGTAAAATTTATATAATATTTATGGTACAAGAAACTGCATCGCCTAAATGCAGAAATGCGACAAAAATATCATATAATATTATATAATAACTGGTAATATTTCTTTGCCACTCTTGCATATAGTGTGTTTATTTTGAATGTGTCATTTAAAAAAAATGCATACTAATTAAGGAAACAATTTACAAGGAGAGGATATACAAGCGGAAACGCTAAATACTATGTTAGAAGCAAGAAAACGTGAACCTTACAAAATGTCACAAATTTGTTGAACTAATAAATGCTGAACGATTAAACATTTTGGTTTTAACATCTGATAGTCACCATTTTAAATCACCCGTTGGTGTTTTCTGTTCATTGTCGATTACCCTCTATGAAAATATACAGGGTGGCCGATTAGCCAGCCGATGGCCAGCTTACATGTGCTGAATATTAAAGATACAAAAAAATGATTAAGTACTTGTGATGCTACTTGTGAGACATCATTGTAAAGAGAATTTGTTTTGGAATCTGATTCTGTGAAAATATACAGGGTATTCCATTTATTAAAACAAAGATTGATATTTTCTCAGAAAATAGGTAAGCTATGAAAAAAATATGTTCGTGCCATTTTGGAGAGCAAGTTGCAGATAACAAGTTTCTTGTTAAACTTTTGTTTGTATCTTTCATATTTCAGCAGATATACGTTGGAAAATGACGACAAGTCAGCCATCATGAATCTATGTACTAAAATTATGTAGCTGTTATCCTAATATTGTTTTACATATGGTATTTTTTGTCACTTTACAGATATTCAGATGAATTTAATGTGCGAGAAGATTTGATGGGTCTGGCAATTGGTGCGCATGGCGTGAACATCCAGCAGGCAAGGAAGGTGGACGGCATAACGAACATTGAACTTGAGGAGAACTCGTGCACGTTCAAGATCTACGGTGACAGCGACGAGGCGGTGAAGAAGGCCCGTGCGATGCTGGAGTACAGCGAGGAGTCCCTGCAGGTACCCCGCGCTCTTGTTGGCAAAGTTATTGGAAAGAATGGCCGCATCATACAGGAAATTGTGGACAAGAGTGGTGTGGTAAGTGTTGTAGGTTTGTAAATGCTGTGCTCGATGAATTGTTGTATGATGGTGTTTTAGGTGCGGGTTAAAATTGAGGGGGATAACGAGCCACAGCCCACGATTCCTAGGGAAGAAGGTCAAGTGCCCTTTGTCTTTGTCGGTACTGTCGAGAGTATAGCCAATGCTAAAGTATTGCTTGAATACCATTTAGCGCACCTTAAGGTACTGCATCGTTCCATTATCACTATCGCACCTTAGTACTGAACACTAAACACATGTACAATTTGCAGGAAGTGGAACAATTACGGCAAGAGAAGCTGGAAATTGATCAGCAACTGAGGAGTATCCAAGGATCGGCGATGGGTTCAATGCAGAGTCTGTCTATGTCGAGGAGAAGTGACAGGGGTTACAATTCAGATGTGGACGGAGGCGGCAGAGGCAGGGGATCGATGAGAGGCCGCGGGGGCCGTGGTAGAGGAGGCCCTGGCAGACACGAGCGTTACAACACCGGTAGTACAATCTCTGATTATGTTAATAATGTTGATAAACGCAGGCCGATGGGCAATGGGAGAGGCCGTGGCCCCACTACTAATGGTAGGCCGCCGAGAGGTGGCCGTGACAGATCAAGCAGGGGAAGACCTGCGATAGATACAGCGGCGGGTGGGGATAGAGAGAACAAGTGATCCACGTTAACTCTTGTCATTGGCCTTTTGAAGGTCCTCTTCCATTTTGCTGCATCGTAAAATTCTGTAAGAATCCGTCTGGCTTTATGCACCATAAGTCATGTAAATAATATCACAAATGGTACAACTAGAGATGAAAACGACCTGTTGATGCACTCGGATATTAGGAAGGAATACTTTTTTTATATATATAATTACTTTTCACAATAAGATACAAAACATTTGGTTCTTGCTTTATTCGAGTTGATTCGGCGAGTGTAAATGGTGCGTTTCTAAAATGCTTATGGCTGAATGGTGCATAAAGCCGACAGAATCACAGGTGACTATAGACTGACCCGGCTGACGACTTTCCACGGAACAATATGCGATGAATGAAATACATTCGATTCATACAATGAATTGAAAATACTCGATTATGGTGTTTATATTTGAACAGATTTGAGAAATTTATGTGCTTGATTGCGATTCTTTCTTTCAATAGCTTCTTCCTTTGTTACAAAATCTACCAATTTTTTTTTATTTCTTCACTTTGACCCTATTTAATTTTGAGTTCAGTAAAGCAGCAGCTAGTTTTATGATTTTTTTGTACATAAATAATTGGTCTTGTGTGCATTATTTTATCCAATACATTGTTCCCATTCATACAGAATAATAATATTTTTATTTTACTGTGTCTACAGTTACTCTTCAGGAACAATGTCTTGTGTAAATGGAATTAGTATTGCATTTATATTCTTTCCCCTGGTAATTATTATAATTAATCCTAGATTGTTTTGTTTGTTTATAAAATAATACTTATTGATAGTTTACCTTAGTGTGAACTACTTATTGTTCATGCGACGATAAAAAAAAACATGTGAATAATTTAATGGATATGTATATTGTAAATGAGGGATGCAGAGTTGTGATTTGTTTACGCAAATTATAACCAAAGTTATTAGTTTTGAGTTCAAAAATGTTTTCTTCATTTTATTACCACCTGCATCTCTCAACATAAATATTGTCTATACCTTTGTTTAGTATTTGGTAATGTGACTCTTATTGGTGGTCGAATTATTCCCGTTTTGCTGATAAGAGTTGCATCATATTAAGTTAGTAAACCCACATGAGGTTACTAAAATTGTCTTGACGTTAATGGAACCTTTGCTGAAAGGGTACACGAGTCAAACTCTTAGCCAGATCAAATGTTATAAATTAACCAACTGGTTATTGCCTTGTCATTTCGTGGCAGAAATGAACGTATGAAGGGCTGTTGTGAGTTTGCTAACACATCTTGGGCAATTAGCGACTGCCGAAGAATAAGACTGGCTTATTACTCTTGTCGTATCTTATTGTGAAAGACTTTTTTTAGAAATATAAATTACTATAGAAAAACAGTTTGTGTTGTTTTCATTTCTTCAGGTGGAGTTTGCTGACTCGTTTGGTACCCTTCAGCACAGCTTTAATATACTTGAATTTACTTGTTATACGAGATCTGTTAAATAATCCTGTTTCTGTATTGCATGTTGGTGCTTAAAGGGTGTCAAAGGGTCGCAAGTAACACTTTATCACTTTTTAAGAGCTTTTGTACCCCTTAACTTAACAATTTGTTGATACATTTATCAAAAAACTGTTATTTATTTATTTCATAATTGCATAGGGTCAAGGCATCAGACTCCAGACACTGTAGACGAGAGGGTGACAGATCTCCCACCTCGACAGTACGGCCCTCCTCGAGGGGGCAGAGGCCGCCGGGACAACAGGCGGGAGGACAGACGCCGCACCACCGACGACGAGGAGACTGTTCTAGACAGCCAGGATGTCTCTACCGTTGACCGAGGTAAGCCAGCATATTAGTTAATTACCGGACAACTTTCAGTTAGTCTGGGCGACATCGACGAGGCAGCAAGGTTTGTATATTTCCAAGTACACTAGCAGTAGCCATGTTTGTTTGGCATCTTGCTCCGCATGTATTACTATTATAGCAAGGGGTTGTTTAGAGTCAGTGTCAAGTGTGGAGACGGCCTCGTGGTCTGTTGGTAGTGACGTGCAGCGCAGAAGGCGGCGTAAGATGCGGCAACGCAGCTCCACACCATCTAGTCAGCCTCGAAGTCATTCGGGTATGTAGTTGGCTTCCGTTTGCGCTAGCACAGTCACAGCTTTGCATGTACCGTCACTACTAACAATATACAAAGGTAAGTGATACTTCGGGTGGGATTTTATACAATAATTACCATTCACTATCAAAATACGAGATGCTATCACAATCATCCCTTACTGAATATATTGTAGGCATGGTCTTATTAAGAATAGTTATAACTACCTTATTTTTCATCTTTCCACCTACTAGGCTGACAATCACTGTCCTTTCGTGGCCATTTATACTAAAAACTGTAATTTTAGTAATACTATTTGTATCCCTAGCCAACACTAAATGGAAATTTGTTTATTCTCTTGACATATGTTTGATTATTTTTTTCCTTTTTGTTTTATTCTGCGATACACTGATGCAACGGCACTTTAAGGCACGTTTACTTTAATTCATCTACCATTTTTATAACTCGCTTAAATTGTTATCGGTGGTGTTAATTTTATGATGACACCACAGAACCCGAAATATTATGGACAGCATTACGGGTTTGTGGTAATGATTTAGGTTTGCTAAGAAGAGGCGATTATTTGAGTTTGAGGACATTGTGAGGTGCTGAGGATGCGGACAGAAGAGTAATTGGGCGTCTTTGATTCCAGTTCAGAATCATCAGGGAGGAAATGGCGACCATCATATTGCGAACAATGGGGAAAACCACAAGACACACCAGCCGAAGGCTCGCTCGAATAGACCACAACCGCCCCGCCGTGTAGATCCCAAGCCAAATGAGGAGCTGGTAAATGGAACTTCCGCCTAGAGGTAGAGTTGGTGTGCGTTCGACATACAAGCAAGAAGAATGGACTGCCTCCAATCCCCCTGAGTTACTGTTTTTCTCCTGTTTTAATTTTTTGGGTTGCGTATTCCCAGGTCTATCAGACATTGTGTTGTGTTTTCATTTTAATCGGTGCCAACCAGTTCTCCCCTCACTTTTCCATAGCATATATCGGTAGAAGCATGTGTCTGGGTGCTTGTTAAGTAGTAACGATTTCTATGTTATGTTTCGTTTTAGTCAGAGAAGTAACTATTATGAGAGTACGCCTTAAATTGTGTACATCACAGGGGCTGATAGACCGCCGCGCGCTCACCCAGCCCAGTGACGTAAATATTGTGGGTGGACTGCTACCCGTTTCCCGGCTGAAACAGAGTGACTGTTTGGTTCTGTGAACCGTGCCTCAAGCTTGTTGGTTAATATAAAGACTGTATTCCGGGTTACTCTTTTTTATTTTATCTCGTTTCTTTGTTTTCATGTGAGAACTCGATCTAAAGAGAAGAAGAAAACCCACAATTTGTAACTACTTTTCTAATCTTTAATACATTTGATGTTGTTGTTTACCTGGCGCACATTCAAGAAGTGGCTTGATTTTGTTAACAACAGTTATAGGTACTTACGGATTGGTTCTTTCGGTTTAAGCGGCAAAAAAAAACAAGCTCCTATCACAGTAAGATTTCTTTATCTTAATTTATGTAACTATTTTTTATTTATTTCTTTATTTTTAATCTCCTGTTTGTATTTAGTTAGAGCAAATTATCAATAATTTATTTCCGTGTTATCAACATTATGATAATAAAAAAAGGATTATGTGAGCTCTTTAATTTTTAATGGCTTATAACATTTTTGGTGCTCTAATTAAAGAATTATTTGGATAAACCAGCAATGTATCCATGATTGTAACACATTTTTGCATTAAAACAATAGATTTGCGCATTCCTTATTTTTTTCCTTGCAACCCAGTTTATGAAGGGCTGGCTCCTCAATGTTCTGTCATTTATTCCTGGGATAAGTTTTATTTCAATCATATATATTCTATTAACGGCCATCTGCATATTGGCCAGTGTAGATATGTGAATTCCAGTTCTGGCCCACCGGGTATAGAATGGAAAAAGTTACTTAAAATTGTGGAATGGGAAATCGTTTTATCACAGTTTTTTAAATTAAAGGCGTATCGATAAGTTGTGGGCATTGTAGTGTGTTGCACCTTTAAAAAAGCCAAACAAAATGCAATCATTTTTTGTGAAAGTTTATATTGACTTCCTATACCATAAACTTTGTTCAGAGGCAAATTTATTTGTCATTTTACAATGGTTTTTCTATAAAAATAAGTGAACTCACGAAATGTTCAAATAGCAATGTTTATTATTAAATTAGGAAAATACAAGAAATCATTTTTGAAATTTGACTAAAAATGATAGATTTAAATGTTTTTTTAGTTTCTGTTTAGTTTGTTAAGCACAAGGAGTCCTTACATATTGCTTCTTTTATGCCAAAGGTCGAGTGCTAGGAACAGCATTCGATGCGAAATTTTACATTTCGTATCGGGATCATAGGAGTGAAAGGAGATTATCACTCGTCAGGAGATTCTCACTCATCCCTGCAGGATGAGTGAGAAAGAAGAGAGAGAATCAGATAAGTCTGTGGCTCGGAGTGTACTTTATATGGACATCTGTGGGAGAACAAGAAAAACTACGTGGTCATAGAGGCGAGATAAACATATTCAGAGGTTATTAGTTTGATATTTGAACTGTTTAATGGTGCATTCTTTGATCAAGATGATTTTATTTACGTATTGCAGGTGTAGTTCGTGAATGCCGCTCCAATTGTGCAATTATAAACTCGCGGTTTCCTTTATAATTGTTCTGGAAAGGATTTAAAAACAGGTGAGTACCTAGTCATTGTTAGGTAAATAATCACTTTTACAACTAATTCTTGAATTAGTAATTATTAGCCGACCACTCCTTGAGCAAAATATGTGACTCAGTTAAAATGAGTACATACATTAATTTTAGGTTAATGTATAATTCCAAGTTGATTTTCAATTTAAGCCCCTTCTCCGAATGTCACTGGACTGACAATGAAGGAGGCGTGCAAATAACTCTAGTTGAATGTAACATTGATCATTGATATCGATATAGTTTATATTACATTCATTGGAGTCTTTCAATGTAGGTACATAACTATTGTTATTTGTGTTACGATGAACGTGTTTATAATCATCGTTTGAACCCTTTCATTGTAGATATTGTAATGAACGTGTTTAACCTACTTTTAACTACACAACATAGAATTGTGGATTCAGACACAAGTTGTTCCGTACTTCTCCTAATATATTATGTATGTTTTTAGCATCACTCAGTACCGCATGTCCTGATGTAAGGTTGCACTGATCGGCCAGAGCCAGCTTCAAGACACTGCATTCCTAAGGATCGAAGAGCACTTTCATTATATTATCAGCATGTTAACTAGCCCAGACAAAGGAAACAGCAAGGTAAACTGATTCATTACTGTATTATTGACTCTTTGCTGCTATTTACCTTAAATTGATTGATATTTAAATCGATTGAATAATTAATGTTAGTGTCAATGAGATTCCCTGCAGGAAACAACTTGAAAGTAATGCAGATTCAAATTGATTAAATAATTGTTACAATTATTACGATCAGTGATTACTTACCCCAGTCCAGTCTGGGGTATGTGCTACACCCCTTCAATACTCTCATGATATAGACCAGCAAGCTCTATGAAGATGTGTATATGTTAGTTAATCAATGGAAGATCATTTTTAAAAAGTAGAGAAAATTTATTATATCATAGGTGATATAATAAATTAATAGCCTTAATAATTAAGGCTATTAAACTTAATTTTGTAATTCGTTACTGCAAGTTACTTGCTAAGTTGCTCTGTACTTCTCCTAATATTATGTATGTATGTATGTTTTTAGCATCACTCAGTACCACAAGTCCTGATGTAAGGTTGCACTGATCGGCAAGAGCCAGCTTCAAGACACTGCATTCCTAAGGATCGAAGAGCACTTTCATAATATTATCAGCATTTTCACTAGCCCAGACAAAGGAAACAGCAAGGTAAACTGATTCATTACTGTATTGTTGACTCTTTGATGCTATTTACCTTTAGTTGATCGATGATATTTAAATCAATTGAATAATTAATGTTAGTGTCAATGCGATTCCCTGCAGGAAATAACTTGAGAGTAATGCAGGCTCCAAATTGATTAAATAATTGTTACAATTATTACGATCAGTGATTACTTATCCCAGTCCAGAGTCTGGGGTAAGTGCTACACCACTTCAATACTCTCATGATATAGACGAGCAAGCTCTATAAAGGTGTCTATACGTTAGTTAATCTATGGAAGGTCATTTTTAAAAAGTAGAGAAAATTTACTATATCATTGGTGATATAATAAATTAATAGCCTTAATAATTGAGGCTATTAAACTTAATTTTGTAATTCGTTACTGTAGCTCATTTTGCTTTTTCTTTTAGGACGTTAATGTTTGGTCATGAAGAAACTGGATGTTCTACATTCCGAGATAATTATGGATTACAAATGTGCTGTTTCATCAGGGAAAATGCACCATTGCGGAAGGTGTTGCTATTTATACCATACACAACGGATACGTTTATCCTGCTTGTGTGGCAGCTGTTGCTAAAGCCATAGACAAGGTTGCTAACAACCAAGTATCAATTTGCATAACAAACAATTAATAACAAACATTAGTTTTGTAAATGTGACGCTTTCATTACAAATGATTGCAGTTAAAGTGAAATCATAAAATTTCAAAATCTTTTGTTGCTTGGCCATTAATATTATCGCTGCTCTCTTTATATACGTCACTGTAAATGTAAACCAATTGTTGATTACTTTTCTAGTTTTCGAACCACAGTTGTTTTAAATTTAAGCCTTTAAGCAATGTCATGTAATTTTAAAATTGATTTGTTGCTTAACTGTTAATGTCATCTGCTGCTTTATTTGTATACATATAGAGCTGACGAAGGATAGTTATTGGAAATGCAAACCATTTTTGATTGCTCTTCTAGTTTTTGAAACACAGTTGTTTTAAATTTAGGTTTTTGATCAATATCATGTAATTTATTTCATCATTGCTTTCTTTGTATACATATAGAGCTGATGAAGGAAAGTTATTTGAAATGCAAACCATTTGTTGATTGCTCTTCTGATTTTCGAACCACAGTTGTTTTAAATGTAGGATTTTACGCAATATCTTGTAATTTAAAAATTGATTTGTTGCTTAGCCGATAATGTCATTGCTGCTTTCTTTGTATACATGTAGAGCTGATAAAGGCTAGTTATAGGAAATGCAAACTATTTGTTGATTGCTCTTCTAGTTTTTAAACCACAGTTGTTTTAAATTGAACCTTTTCAGCAATATCATGTATAATTAAAAATTGATTTGTTGCTTAACTGTTAATTTTATCGCTGCTTTATTTGTATACATATAGAGCTGATGAAGGAAAGTTATTTGAATTACAAACCATTTATTGATTGCTCGTATGGTTTTCGAACCACAGGTGTTGTAAAATTAAGATTTTGCACAATGTCTTGTAATTTAAAATTTGATTTATTGCATAACCCGAAATGCCATCGTTGCCTTCTTTGTATGCATGTAGAGCTGATAAAGGGTAGTTATAGGAAACGCAAACCATTTAATGATTGCTCCTATGGTTTTCGAACCACAGGTGTTGTAAAATTAGGATTTTGCACAATATCTTTGTAATTTAAAAATTGATTTATTGCTCAACTATAAATGTCATCACTGCTTTCTTTGTATACATGTAGAGCTGATGAAAGATAGTTATTGGAATTGCAAACCATTTATTGATTGCTGTTATGGTTTTCGAACCACAGCTGTTTTAAAATTAGGATTTTGCATTATCTTGTAATTTAAAAATTGATTTATTGCTTAACCATAAATGTCATTGCTGCTTTTTTTGTGTACATATAGTGATGAAACTAGTTAATAGAAATGCAAACCGTTTGTTTGCATTTCTTAAATACTTAAATACTTAATGCCGATTAGTATTAAGGCTATATAGTATTTATTAATTAGTATAAATATATCTTTCACTTGTAGGCATGCACAACTGCTCGGGATATAATATCATTGCAACCTTGCAGGCATTCACAACAAATTCCCGTTCTGTTCTGTTGTGCATGATTACAATATATTTTAACTACCCCGTTACCGGGCGAATGAGCCGCGTTTAGTTTTGGCGCTCTCTATGGCTACAAATAGTCTACAGTTTTTTGGTAAAGTTGCTCCATCCTCATTCGCGATATGAAAACTTGATAAATGATCGGCGTTTTATTAAATTTTTTAATCATTTTTTATAAATGAACCTTTGAAATTTTTGACGTGTCTGTTTCGTTTATAAATGTATTTATTTTCATACTACCAATAAATACAGGTTTTATATGCATATTTTTATTCTATTTTGTGCACCTTTCTATCCAGTGTTATCATCTTATTTTCATTCAAAATATTGTGTATGCCTCTCTTGGCTGCAAAATGCTGGTAAATAACTTGAAAAGTAACAACCAGCAGTTAATATCTCCGTGTCGTCTTGCAGGCGAAATTTCACATTTCGTAGTAGGATCATAGGAGTGCAAGGAGATTGCGTCGAGTGAGACATAAGAGACAGAGACAGACATAAGTCTGTTGCTCGGAGTGTACTACTCGCGAACAACAGGAATCTGTATTACCTTCCTTTCTTAGCTTTCATTACAACCCGATAGATGTCGGTCTAAAGTACACTCCGAGCAACAGACTTATTTGTCTCTCTCTCTTCTGTTTCACTCACCCGATCTCCTTTCACTTCTGTGATCCTGGTACCAAATGAGAAATTTCGCCTCGAAGACGACAACTGATATGCATTATGTTGCGGTCACGGATTACGACTTGCGTTATGGACCGGATGAATAACCGTGCTTGTCAAGTTCCTCTCGGGTAGTTTTGCATCGTACTCGGGTGGCGCCAGGTACCGCTGTATTTCCTGGCGGGGAAGGACGGGAAGTCCCGGGTACTCGCTACTTTGCGGCGCGGATAATAAGATCTTACAGCATTGAGGTTTACATTTTGGGATTCAGCATTCACTGCTCTATTGTGCTGAACACTCAGTTTACGTAGAAATTGTTCAACTACATATTTAGTAATTTTCGGATTGCGTACCAGGATCACAGAAGTTGCATGAGATCGTTTATTTGTTTTTAATTTTTTCCTCGGTAAATAAGCATCGCACAGCATTGCGGTTCGCAGTTTTGGATTCAGCATTTACTGCTCAATCGGACTGTGCACTAAGTTTGAATCGAAATTTTCCAACGATTTCGTGAAAAGTTCCAAGGGGTTAACCTTATGGAATTCTCGTGAAAAAAATGGATTTTCAAATTTCCTATGGCAATCGATAGAGGGTCATTATGTAAGACTTTTCCCAAAACAGTATCGTGCATATCCTTTTCGTTTTTGCGTGGGAGGGAATTTAATATGCAATATTTCATATCTTTTACAATTTTTATCTCAATAACTACAGATCGCACAGCAATGCGATTTGCATATTTAGATTCAGCATTCACTAGTCTATCGTTTCCAAAAGATAAATTGCCTGATTTTCTGTTAGTTTGTGTGTAAGTTTTCTAACGGTTTTTATTTTATTTCTCGATAACTAAGGACCTCACAGCAATGCGGTTTGAATTTTTGGATTCAGCATTCACTAGTCTATCGTTTCCAAAAGATAAATTGACTGATTTTCTGTTAGTTTGTGCATAAGTTTTCTTACAGTTTTTATTTTATTTCTCGATAACTAAGGACGTCACAGTAATGCGGTTTGCATTTTTATATTCAGCATTCACTTCTCTATCATACAGCCCACTCACTGAACCCACTCAGTGTAAATAGAAATTTTCCAACTATACTTCGTAATTTTCGGAGCTCGTACCAGGATCACAGAAGTCGCAAGAGATCGTTTATTAGTTTTTAATTTTTATCTCGGTAACTATGCATCGCACAGCAATGCGGTTTGCATTATTGGATTCAGCATTCACCACTCTATCGTGCTGTGCACTCAGTTTGAATCAAATATTTTCAACGATTTCGTGAAAAGTTCCAAGGGAACCTTACGGAATTCTCGTGAAAAAAATGGATTTTCAAATTTCCAATGGCAATCGATAGAGGGTCATTATGTAAGACTTTTCCCAAAACAGTATCGTGCATATCCTTTTCGTTTTTGCGTGGGAGGGAATTTTATATGCAATATTTCATATCTTTTACAATTTTTATCTCAATAACTACAGATCGCACAGCAATGCGATTTGCTAATTTAGATTCAGCATTCACCAGTATATCGTTTCCAAAAGATAAATTGACTGATTTTCTGTTAGTTTGTGTGTAAGTTTTGATGCGGTTTTTATTTTATTTCTCGATAACTAAGGACGTCACAGCAATGCGGTTTGCATTTTTGGATTCAGCACTCACTTCTCTATCTTACTGCCCACTCACTGAACCCACTCAGTGTAAATAGAAATTTTCCAACTATACTTCGTAATTTTCGGATCTCGTACGAGGATCACAGAAGTCGCAAGAGATCGTTTATTGGTTTTTAATTTTTATCTCGGTAACTAAGCATCGCACAGCAATGCGGTTTGCATTTTTGGATTCAGCATTCACCACTCTATCGTGCTGTGCACTCAGTTTGAATCAAATATTTTCAACGATTTCGTGAAAAGTTCCAAGGGGTTAAGTTAAACCTTACGGAATTCTCGTGAAAAAAATGGATTTTCAAATTTCCAATGGCAATCGATAGAGGGTCATTATGTAAGACTTTTCCCAAAACAGTATCGTGCATATCCTTTTCGTTTTTGCGTGGGAGGGAATTTAATATGCAATATTTCATATCTTTTACAATTTTTATCTCAATAACTACAGATCGCACAGCAATGCGATTTGCTAATTTAGATTCAGCATTCACCAGTATATCGTTTCCAAAAGATAAATTGACTGATTTTCTGTTAGTTTGTGTGTAAGTTTTGATGCGGTTTTTATTTTATTTCTCGATAACTAAGGACGTCACAGCAATGCGGTTTGCATTTTTGGATTCAGCACTCACTTCTCTATCTTACTGCCCACTCACTGAACCCACTCAGTGTAAATAGAAATTTTCCAACTATACTTCGTAATTTTCGGATCTCGTACCAGGATCACAGAAGTCGCAAGAGATCGTTTATTGGTTTTTAATTTTTATCTCGGTAACTAAGCATCGCACAGCAATGCGGTTTGCATTTTTGGATTCAGCATTCGCCACTCTATCGTGCTGTGCACTCAGTTTGAATCAAATATTTTCAACGATTTCGTGAAAAGTTCCAAGGGGTTAACCTTACGGAATTCTCGTGAAAAAAATGGATTTTCAAATTTCCAATGGCAATCGATAGCGGGTCATTATGTAAGACTTTTCCCAAAACAGTATCGTGCATATCCTTTTCGTTTTTGTGTGGGAGGGAATTTAATTTGCAATATTTCATATCTTTTACAATTTTTATCTCAATAACTACAGATCGCACAGCAATGCGATTTGCATATTTAGATTCAGCATTCACTAGTCTATCGTTTCCAAAAGATAAATTGACTGATTTTCTGTTAGTTTGTGCATAAGTTTTCTTACAGTTTTTATTTTATTTCTCGATAACTAAGGACGTCACAGCAATGCGGTTTGCATTTTTGGATTCAGCATTCACTTCTCTATCATACAGCCCACTCACTGAACCCACTCAGTGTAAATAGAAAATTTCCAACTATACTTCGTAAATTTCCGAACCTCGTACCAGGATCACAGAAGTCGCAAGAGATCGTTTATTGGTTTTTAATTTTTATCTCGGTAACTAAGCATCGCACAGCAATGCGGTTTGCATTTTTGGATTCAGCATTCACCACTCTATCGTGCTGTGCACTCAGTTTGAATCAAATATTTTCAACGATTTCGTGAAAAGTTCCAAGGGGTTAACCTTACGGAATTCTCGTGAAAAAAATGGATTTTCAAATTTCCAATGGCAATCGATAGAGGGTCATTATGTAAGACTTTTCCCAAAACAGTATCGTGCATATCCTTTTCGTTTTTGCGTGGGAGGGAATTTAATATGCAATATTTCATATCTTTTACAATTTTTATCTCAATAACTACAGATCGCACAGCAATGCGATTTGCATATTTAGATTCAGCATTCACTAGTCTATCGTTTCCAAAAGATAAATTGACTGATTTTCTGTTAGTTTGTGCATAAGTTTTCTTACAGTTTTTATTTTATTTCTCGATAACTAAGGACGTCACAGCAATGCGGTTTGCATTTTTATATTCAGCATTCACTTCTCTATCATACAGCCCACTCACTGAACCCACTCAGTGTAAATAGAAATTTTCCAACTATACTTCGTAATTTTCGGAGCTCGTACCAGGATCATAGAAGTCGCAAGAGATCGTTTATTGGTTTTTAATTTTTATCTCGGTAACTAAGCATCGCACAGCAATGCATTTTGCATTATTGGATTCAGCATTCACCACTCTATCGTGCTGTGCACTCAGTTTGAATCAAATATTTTCAACGATTTCGTGAAAAGTTCCAAGGGGTTAACCTTACGGAATTCTCGTGAAAAAAATGGATTTTCAAATTTCCAATGGCAATCGATAGCGGGTCATTATGTAAGACTTTTCCCAAAACAGTATCGTGCATATCCTTTTCGTTTTTGTGTGGGAGGGAATTTAATTTGCAATATTTCATATCTTTTACAATTTTTATCTCAATAACTACAGATCGCACAGCAATGCGATTTGCTAATTTAGATTCAGCATTCACCAGTGTATCGTTTCCAATAAAAAAGTCGACTGATTTTCTGTTAGTTTGTGTGAAAGTTTTCATACCGTTTTTATTTTATTTCTCGATAACTAAGGACCTCACAGCAATGCGGTTTGCATTTTCGGATTCAGCATTCACTAGTCTATCGTTTCCAAAAATTAAATTGACCGATTTTTTGTTAGTTTGTGTGTAAGTTTTTATACGGTTTTTATTTTATTTCTCAATAACTAAGGACCTCACAGCAATGCGGTTTGCATTTTTGGATTCAGCATTCACTTCTCTATCATACTGACCACTAACTGAGCCCACTCACTTGTAACAGAAATTTACCAACTATATTTGTAATTTTCGGATCTCGTACCAGGATCACAGAAGTGCAAAGAGATCGTTTATTGGTTTTTAATTTTTATCTCGGTAACTAAGCATCGCACAGCGATGCGGTTTGCATTTTTGGCTTCAGCATTCACCAGTCTATCGTTTCCAAAAGATAAATTGTCAGATTTGTTGTTAGTTTGTGTGAAAGTTTTTATACGGTTTTTTTTTGTATTTCTCGATAACTAAGGACCTCACAGCAATGCGGTTTGCATTTTTGGATTCAGCATTCACTAGTCTATCGTTTCCAAAAGATAAATTGACTGATTTTCTGTTAGTTTTTGTGTAAGTTTTATTACGGTTTTTATTTTATTTCTCAATAACTAAGGACCTCACAGCAACGCGGTTTGCATTTTTGGATTCAGCATTCACTTCTCTATCATACTGCCCACTCACTTGAAATAGAAATGTAGCAACTATACTTTGTAATTTTCGGATCTCGTACCAGGATCACAGAAGTGCAAAGAGATCGTTTATTGGTTTTTAATTTTTATCTCGGTAACTAAGCATCGCACAGCAATGCGGTTTGCATTTTTATATTCAGCATTCACCAGTCTATCGTTTCCAAAAGATAAATTGTCTGAATTATTGTTAGTTTGTGTGAAAGTTTTCATACGGTTTTTATTTTATTTCTCGATAACTAAGGACCTCACAGCAATGCGGTTTGCATTTTTGGATTCAGCATTCACTTCTCTATCATACTGCCCACTCACTGAGCCCACTCACTTGAAATAGAAATTTACCAACTAGACTTTGTAATTTTCGGATCTCGTACCAGGATCACAGAAGTACAAAGAGATCGTTTATTGGTTTTTAATTTTTATCTCGGTAACTAAGCATCGCACAGCGATGCGGTTTGCATTTTTGGATTCAGCATTCACCAGTCTATCGTTTCCAAAAGATAAATTGTCTGATTTGTTGTTAGTTTGTGTGAAAGTTTTCATACGGTTTTTATTTTATTTCTCGATAACTAAGGACCTCACAGCAATGCGGTTTGCATTTTTGGATTCATCATTTACTAGTCTATCGTTTCCAAAAGATAAATTGACTGATTTTCTGTTAGTTTTTGTATAAGTTTTATTACAGTTTTTATATTATTTCTCAATAACTAAGGACCTCACAGCAATGCGGGTTGTATTTTTGGATTCAGCATTCACTTCTCTATCATACTGCCCACTCACTGAGCCCACTCACTTGAAATAGAAATTTACCAACTATTCTTTGTAATTTTCGGATTTCTTACCAGGATCACAGAAGTGCAAAGAGATCGTTTAATGATTTTTAATTTTTATCTCGGTATCTAAGAATCGCACAGCGATGCGGTTTGCATTTTTGGATTCAGCATTAACCACTTTATCGAGCTGTGCACTCAGTTTGAATCAAAATTTCTCAACGATTTCGTGAAAAGTTCCAAGGGGTTAACCTTATGGAATTCTCGTGAAAAAAATGGATTTGAAAATTTTCTATGGCAATCGATAGAGGGTCATTATGTAAGACTTTTCCCAAAACAGTTCCGTGCATATCCTTCTCGTTATTGCGTGGGAGGGAATTTAATATGCCATATTTCATATGTTTTATAATTAATATCTCAATAACTACAGATCGCACAGCAATGCGATTTGCATATTTCGATTCAGCATTCACCAGTCTATCGTTTCCAATAAAAAAGTTGACTGATTTTCTGTTAGTTTGTGTGAAAGTTTTCATACGGTTTTTATTTTATTTCTCGATAACTAAGGACCTCACAGCAATGCGGTTTGCATTTTTGGATTCAGCATTCACCAGTCTATCGTTTCCAAAAGATAAATTGTCTGACTGTTGTTAGTTTGTGTGAAAGTTTTCATACGGTTTTTATTTTATTTCTCGATAACTAAGGACCTCACAGCAATGCGGTTTGCATTTTTGGATTCAGCATTCACTAGTCTATCGTTTCCAAAAAATAAATTGACCGATTTTTTGTTAGTTTGTGGGTAAGTTTTTAATACCGTTTTTATTTTATTTCTCAATAACTAAGGACCTCACAGCAATGCGGTTTGCATTTTTGGATTCAGCATTCACTTCTCTATCATACTGCCCACTCACTGAGCCCACTCACTTGAAATAGAAATTTACCAACTATACTTTGTAATTTTCGGATCTCGTACCAGGATCACAGAAGTGCAAAGAGATCGTTTATTGGTTTTTAATTTTTATCTCGGTAACTAAGCATCGCACAGCGTTGAGGTTTACATTTTTGGATTCAGCATTCACTAATCTATCGTTCTGCAACGTAAATATTGATAACTGTAAGTTTTATAATTATAAAAATAGCTCTATCCAACATTATAATAATTAATAAGAAACAATTATTATGTCGGAATCGATCCAGGTGTATGTTGCATGCTAAGAAAATCAGAGGTTTTACACCATTGCACCAATTCGGAGATGTTTTTTGGGTTTTAGGCACATACGGCAACCCAATATACACGTCGATTTAGGGTAAATAGTCAGGAGAATAATTATTGCCCATGAAGCATATACATCAATACAATATCTAGTGGTAAATGTTAATATATTACAATTAATACTTACATGTACTATAACCAGAAGGGTACTGCTCACCAGAATCGCTGCTCTTCAACTTGGAAAGATTGAATCTGAAATGACGTAGCTGTTTCGTCCTTATAGGACTCGTCAGCGCAGCTTTATCATAAGATATTCATATCGAATGTCAAATGATCATCTACGGACAGCTCTTAAACTTACCTCGTCCAAAGGAAAAGCAATAAATCAATTTTTAAATTACAAGATATTGCCTAAAATCCTAATTTTTAAACATCTGTGGTCCGAAAACCATAGGGGCAATCAATAAATGGTTTGCATTTCCAATAACTAAACTTCATCAGCTGTCATGTATACAAAGAAAGCAGCATTGGCATTTATTGTTAAGCTACAAATCAATTTTGATATTACAAGATATTGTTGAAAATTCCAATTTTAAAACAGCTGTGGTTCGAAAACCATGGGAGCAATCAATAAATGGTTTGCATTTCCAATAACTACCCTTCATCAGCTCTATATGTATACAAGAAAGCAGCGATGGCATTTATGGTTAAGCTACAAATCAAATTTTAAATTACAAGATATTGTTGAAAATTCCAATTTTAAAACAGCTGTGGTTCGAAAACCATGGGAGCAATCAATAAATGGTTTGCATTTCCAAGAACTACCCTTCATCAGCTCTACATGTATACAAAGAAAGCAGCGATGGCATTTATGGTTAAGCTACAAATCAATTTTTAAATTACAAGATATTGTTGAACATTGCAATTTTAAAATAGCTATGGTTCGAAAACCATGGGAGCAATCAATAAATGGTTTGCATTTCCAATAACTACCCTTGATCAGCTCTATATGTATACAAAGAAAGCAGCGATAACATTTATAATTAAGCAATAAATCAATTTTTAAATTACAAGATATTGTTGAAAATTCCAATTTTAAAACAGATGTGGTTCGAAAACCTTGGGAGCAATCAATAAATGGTTTGCATTTCCAATAACTACCCTTCATCAGCCCTACATGTATACAAAGAGAGTGGCGATAACATTTATGGTTAAGCAATAAATCAATTTTTAAATTACAAGATATTGCGCAAAATGCTAAGTGTAAAACACCTGTGGTTCGAAAATTATAAGAGCAATCAATAAGTGGTGTGCATTTGAAATAACTACCCGTCATCAGCTCTATATGTATACAAACACAGCAGCGATGACATTAACGGTTAAGCAACAAATTAAATTTAAAATTACATGAATTTGCGCAGAAGCCAAAATTTAAATCAACTTAGCAATGGCTTTCACATAAGCAGAATAAATGTATCCATTGTATATAGTATAAAGAGTAACATCTTCCACAATAGTGCAGTTTTCCTGATGCAACATTTGTAATCCATAATCATATCAGAACATAGAACATCCTGTTTTTTCATGATCAAACATTAACGTCCTAAAAGTAAAAAGAAGATTAGCTGTGGTAAGGAATTACATAATTAAGATTAAAAGCATCATTTATGTTTAATAAAATTCACAAGTAATAATAATAAATTATCTCTACTCTTAAAAAATGATCTTCCATTTATTGATTAACATATAGGCAGATTGATAGAGCTTGCTCGTCTATATCATGAGAGTATTGAAGGGCGGTAGAACTTACCCCAGACTAAGATGTAGGTATGATAAATTATCACTGATGGTAATAGTTGAGGAGCATCCATGCAAAAGCATACAAGTCTATAATATGTTCCTAATGAATTAATGGTCGTTTCTGGGCTAGTGAAAACGCTGACAATGATATGAAAGTGCTCTTCGACGCTTAGGAATAGTGTCTTGAAGCCGTCTCTGGCTGACCAATGCAATCCTTACGTCAGGTCTTTGTCCTAAGGAGTGGTACTAAAAACATACACAAAATTAAGCAAGGTATGGAGCTACTTTACGGAGAAGTTCCAAATTCACAAAATCTATGTTGTTTTCTTGAAATCGGATTGAACAGGTTCATTGAAGAATATCTACAATGTAAGGCTTCATACGATGATTATAAATACATTTACCGTAACACAATAATGATGTACCTACAATGAAAGATGCTACTGGATGTAATATAAACTGTATCAATAACCCTGGTTACATTAGACCCGAGTTATTTGCACACCTCCTTCATCGGACAACTCCGTTTCATTCTGAAGGGTATTGTCAGTGATGTGCCATCCAGAGAAGGTGCTTAAATGAAAAATCAACACGGCATTATACATTAACCTATAATGAATGTATTTATTCGTTTTAACTGATGTACATCTTTCGCTCAAGGAGTGGACGGCCAATAACTACTAATACAAGAATTGGTAGTACAAGTGATCATTTAACGAACAATAACTGGGTACCTACTCACCTGTTTGATTTCACTAGAACCATTATAACTGTAACAGCGTGTTTAAAATTGCACACAACTAGAATGGCAATCACCAGATTCTATGAACTACACCTGCACTATGTAATTACCATCATCTTCCTCAAAGAATGCACCAATGCACCACATCGAACAATAATAAACTCGCCTGTGCGAGAGTCTGTAGAGTTTAACCCCAAAAACGCCGCTAACAAAATACGTAAGAGAAAACTTTACGGAAGTTATTTGAGGCTCGTGATGTTGAAGGAAACTGAATGGATGGCTGCAGTTTGCCCCTTCGGCAATTATATTCCCACAAAGAGTCCGGTTATGCCCTAATTTACCATTTTAAGTAGCGTTTTCGACGTGCCCTGTACATAGGGTTTCCAGCGCCAAGACATCCCGTGGGCGTTTACGTACTAGAGTTTCCGCCAAAATTCCGCCGCTACGGTCAAGAGGGCGCCATTATCGCTATATACAGGACGATCGGTAATGACTTTTAAGAGAGCTCTTAAAAACCTAAATAACTTAGCAGAAACTTAATATTTTTACAATCTGATTGCGCATTAATAAAGTAGATAGACCTATTTCACTAGACGACTTAAAAAGTTGCACGTAAATTATAAATTAATCGCTGTGTGAAGTAATTTTGCGGTTTTTCGTCAAACATACGCAATACGTGGCGGATTTTCACAAAGCGGAGGCCGTGGCTTATGAAATTTGCTAAAATTATTAGTAGTATAGTATAGTATTACATTATGGCACGTTTTAATTATATTCTTGATAAGTAAGCATCGCACAGCAATGCGGTTTGCATTTTTGGATTCAGCATTCACTTCTCTATCATACTGCCCACTCACTGAGCCCACTCACTTGAAATAGAAATTTACCAACTATACTTTGCAATTTTCGGATATCGTACCAGGATCACAGAAGTGGCAAGAGATCGTTTATTGGTTTTTAATTTTTATCTCGGTAACTAAGCATCGCACAGCAATGCGGTTTGCATTTTTGGATTCAGCATTCACCAGTCTATCGTTTCCAAAAAATAAATAGTCGGATTTTTTGTTAGTTTGTGTGTAAGTTTTCATACGGTTTTTATTTAATTTCTCGATAACCAAGGACCTCACAGCAATGCGGTTTGCATTTTTGGATTCAGCATTAACTAGTCTATCGTTTCCAAAATATAAATTGACTGATTTTCTGTTAGTTTGTGTGTAAGTTTTCATACGGTTTTTATTTAATCTCTCGATAACTAAGGATCTCACAGCAATGGGGGTTGCATTTTTGGATTCAGCATTCACTAGTCTATCGTTTCCAAAAGATAAATTGACTGATTTTTTTGTTAGTTTGTGTGTACGTTTTCATACGGTTTTTATTTTATTTCTCCATAACTAAGGACGTCACAGCAATGCGGTTTGCATTTTTGGATTCAGCAATCACTTCTCTATCATGCTGCCCACTCACTGAGCCCACTTAGTGTAAATAGAAATTTTCCAACTATACTTCGCCATTTTCGGAACTCGTACCAGGATCACAGAAGTGGCAAGAGATCGTTTAATGGTTTTAAATTTTTATCTCGTTAACTAAGCATCGCACAGCAATGCGGTTTGCATTTTTGGATTCAGCATTCACCAGTCTATCGTTTCCGAAAGATAAATAGTCTGATTTTTTGTTAGTTTGAGTATAAGTTTTCATACGGTTTTTATTTAATTTCTCGATAACTAAGGACCTCACAGCAATGCGGTTTGCATATTTGGATTCAGCATTCACTAGTCTATCGTTTCCAAAAGATAAATTGACTGATTTTCTGTTAGTTTGTGTGTAAGTTTTCATACGGTTTTTATTTAATCTCTCGATAACTAAAGACCTCACAGCAATGCGGTTTGCATTTTTGGATTCAGCATTCACGTCTCTATCATACTGCCCACTCACTGAGCCCACTCACTTGAAATAGAAATTTACCAACTATACTTTGTAATTTTCGGATCTCGTACCAGGATCACAGAAGTGGCAAGAGATCGTTTATAGGTTTTTAATTTTTTATATCGGTAACTAAGCATCGCACAGCAGTGCAAGTGGTTTGCAAATTTTGATTCAACATTTACCACTCTACATTTCGAATATGAATATTGCTATGATAATCTATGAATATTTCGAAGTTCAGGTACGAGCATCACGTACAAACGTGAAAGCTATCCGTAGATGAACAGGGTAAAATATTTTATAATAATATAAAATGTTTTAAAAACAAATAGAAAAGAAAATATATTATTAGTACATTTATTTTAAAAGAATAAAAGCAACTACGTTTATATAATTTTATGAAACACATGAGTTATAAAAGCAGAACAATAGTTATTATTCAAACGTACGCTGGCAAATTGCAGCATGAACGCGACTTCAATATCCAAATATTAGTGTTATCTTGCTCCAAACGTTCGTTAGTGTCGCAGGTCTATATAACGGTATAAATGGACAGGAACCGTTAACCCTGTTAACGGTTCCTGTCTATTTGAAACGTTGAAACTCAACTTATGCCTTATTCTGATTGAGAAGGATAAATGACAAACCTTCAATTTCCTGAAATATGAATTTGAAAATTAATATTAGTTATGAATATATAGGTATATTAACTCTAGTCTTACAAAATATACAAGTCAGTAATATAGTTTATTCAATAGGATTTGAATTTGCACTATAACAAGTATTACATATTAAAGTATATTGTTCATTTACTGAACATAATAGTAAGTAAAAAAGTGATTACGGTTATGGGAATCGAACCTATGTGTTTAGATTCAAAATCAGAGGCCTTATACCAATGCGCTAATTCAGGTGTGTATATTGGACTGCCTGCTCCACTAGCAACCCAATATACACAAAGTTCATCAGTTTAATCTAGGTAACTCAATGTCCAATTCAGATTCTAACCCAACTAAATTCATTTAGATGACTTTTATTCATAATTTTAATAACAATGTCTGTATTTGCTGCATACTCTGATGCTAATGATCCAAGTACAAGTGCGGATTGTCACATCAATAAACCAGATTGGCTAAGTCTATCGAGCTTTACCATAGATGTTACCCCCTTTACCTTGCCACCACCGGGAAAATTACACCCAAAGCACCTTCAAGAGCACAGTGGAGAAGATGCCACAATATCCCATCATAGGCGTAACAAGAAATCCAAGAAAGGAAGGAAATCGAAGCCGCACATTTTAGATGCCAAGGAGAGCATACCTGAAACAGTACTAGATGGAAACTTTGCGATAGATATAAAAAGAACCCCTGAATTCAATAATGTCAAAACAATAGCACGACCAAGTGCCCCCAGATATCGTATTAAGTATTACCTGTGCCATGATAGTAAGGCCCATAGAAGAAAGTTCAAAAGGTACTATGAATACCGTAACGAAGAGTTGAGCAAAGATAAAGATGAAGAAATAATTACCCTAAAGGATCTAGAGAAACCAATTTTAAAAATGGACGATGGTGGAAACATCTTGAAACATGAAGAGGAAATGACTAAAATGACTGCTTACTATAATAAGAGTTTAAGCGATGACCCAAACAATGTTGATTTGTGGATAAAATATGCTAATTTTCAAGATACAGTGTTTCAGTTTGAGAAAACATACAGAAAGGGAAGTATGGGAAAAGGGTTGCGTGTTACAGCAGAAAGGAAGTTAAGTATTTTGGATAAAGCCTTGGTAAGTAATCCCGATTGTGAGGAGTTGTTAAGAACACGATTAAATGTTGCAGTAAGTGTGTATCCTGCAGATGAATTGCAAATGCAACTATGCAAATTAGTGGAAAAGGAGCGTGCTAATATAATTTTATGGCAAGGTTACATAGAAGCGACACAATGTTCCATGTCACATTGTAATACACCAGCTGTGTTAACTATGTACATTAAATGCCTTCACACATTACATACCTTAAGGCGTACTGCAAAATTAGAAAAAGGTTTACTGGAGGAAAATATTTTAAGAATGCTGTACCAATGTGGCTTGTTTTTAAAACAAGCGGGATTATTTGAACAACTGTGGACTTTATTACGACTCTACCTGGAGCTTAATCTGTCACCTAGTAATGAAAGTAAATTTGGTATAAATTTATCATCGGATGATAAACAACTCATTGAACTCGAGGAAGTAGTTTTAAATTCACAATTACCAATACACGAATTGTGGCTTCGAATAGAAAAGTTACGAGAAGCTTGCCATTGGTTGCCATGTAACAATCCCCGATGTGAAGACCCACAGCGGGTGGTTCTATCGGAAGATGTTTCCGAACTTATTCACCCAATCACAATGCCTGGTAATACGTTTAAATTAACTGTTACAATATTAACGCTCCTAAAATTACCGCTATTACCATGCAGGCACACAACCATGCAAGTATTCGGCATAGATTATGTGCCATGGGCGCTGGATTCTATAGAAAGTTTGTTGCCTATTTTTTTCCCGTTATATCCTGTTGATTTGGGTAATAAGAATTTGCTTCGTTTCACTCAGAAATTAGCAGTGGGTCCGCAGTATTTAAAAACACTACCCGGACAAGAGGAATTTCTCCAGTTCATTTTAACTATAATGAAGTCATGTATGGACTGTTTGAATGGAAAGGAACAAACCGCAATTGCTGTGTGGTGGTTTAGGTTTCAACGGCTTTTAACTATACTTGAGAGAGAAGGGCTTTTCAAGATCACAACATCGTTTAAAAAAAAATTGAAAACCGATGCTAAGAACGTTTTAAGAGCAAATACCACAAACATTACATTATTTAGAGAATATGCACTGCTGGAAAATGACCGAGGTAATTTTGACAGCGCCGTGAGCGTGCTTGAAACCACTATAAGTACTACCAGTAAAAATAAACCCATTATGAGTATTACGGATGAAAATGAACGAGACGCTTTATGTGCAGCATTTAGATCACTTGTTGAAATACATTTGATCGATGTGGATGGCAATAAACAGAAATGTTTGAAATATTTTGTTGCATTTGTAAGAGGCGAGAGTTTGACGAGTTTACCACGATTTGTTACACAGGGGGCTTTGAGTGATACCAAAAATACGTTCGCTGAAACAATGTCCGCAGTGCTGGACACAGTCGGTGCAACAAGACCACAAGGAGTCGACCACTTTCTACCAGATTTCCTAACTGATTGGATTATTTGTAATTGTTGGTTTCTATACTTATCTGATTCTTTTGATAATTGTCGCATTTTAATCGAAAATGTATTGAGTAAATTGGACGAGATTAATGCAGAGAAATCATGGCGGAAAGAGTTGTTGCAGGAATTCCTGATTGGAATATTATTTAAGGAGTGCACTGAGAAGCCAGGTAGCGGTTTTTATAAGAAATTAGATAATTCGCTGCAAATAGCTGTGGAACATTACCCGAACAATCTGTTTTTATTATCTACGCTGGCGAAAGTGCAAAGCCTTTACTACACATTAGGAGTGCCCTGGTGGAAAGTCAAGTCGTTGCTGCTTAAAACCGGGCACGCACTGTCTAGCATGTTTCTGATATTAATTGCCAACCAAAGGATCTCCGATATGGAAGAAAGTTGGATCGACACAATTACAGGTAATGGTGGCGAGAATTTTATAATTATAAATAAAACGGTTTGTTCTGTTACAGGTCAGGGAATGGATGCTGACAACTCTTTTAAAAACAAAATGCTGTCACTTTTTCGGCGGTTAACAAGAAGTGATATGTGCACACGGAGGTGTGGACTCGTGTGGCGCTTGTATCTTCAATTTCTGCACGCCTATTTCGACCCGAAAATATGCCGTAATGCTTATTACTCGGCAGTGGAGGAATGTCCTTGGTTGAAGGTAACTAATTTGTATCACATATGCCGTATTTCCAATAAATCACTTTAAAACTCAATCCAGATCCAGAATCCTAATCTTAATTATTACTTGTTGGCCTTTTTAATGTATTATATCGAGATTGATATTTCTACATGTTTTGTTTTTAGGCTTTGTATATTGACGCAGCAATATACATCCCTGAAGAACTAGCCCAAATACAAGATTTAATTATAGAGAAGCAGCTGAGGATACATGTTACCCCAGAAGAATTAGATGTTTTGAGAAATTAATGTTGATTCAATTATCGAACGATGTTAATGTTTGTTATTAAAATATTTTGATTATACTTTTTTATGGTATTTATGTTATAAGAAAACGATGGTTAAAATAATTTAATACAAAGATATATTTTTATTTATTTTTAAGATTTTCATTGTTTTCTTTTGTCCCTTGCCCTCACCATTGACCTTCACTCGGTATCATTATTATTATCAATTAATAAAAATGCCTCCAAGGTTGGAAAAATTGAAAGTGCAAAATTATTTTATTAACCATATTAAAGTATTTCGGAACCGCGCGAGTCGCGTGCTCAGAAAACGGGGCTCGGGCAGCTCCTAATTGTCAAATAATTATAGAACGATGCCTGTGGAGGAAACGGAAACGACAATTTCGCAAATTGCGAACAATTTTTCAATGGCATTTTTCGGGATAATTGATCTGTGAGGCCGGCAATTATCGAATTACACGTGCGGAAGATATGTAGGTATCTTGTTCGACGTTTTGGCGAGCGCGCACAATTCAGTTTTTCTTGAGGATGCATCGAGTCCGGCAGTTTAAGCAGAGGTGTTAACATGTATTTCAAATTTTGGGGTGTCGTGTTTATGTGGTAAGATATGCGCGGATGTTCATATCGAGACGTGATGCGAGGACTAAAATATTCAGCGTGATTTCAGCGATAGGATGCGGGGCAAACGTTTCGAAACAAGGATTTCAAAAATCGAAGAGCATTATACCGGACTACTATGTAAAAGGTATGTTACAAGTAATTATTAGCCATCAAGTTATACTATTGAAGCCGTAAGTAGAGAATTTATAATTTATTAGCATTGCAAAAAAATGTTTATTTTATGCTTGAATAATGTCACTTTCATTGCAATACATTTTGGCAAATATCACCATTATTTATCAACTAATTTTGAAAAACTTTTCTTTATTGTATTGAACAATAAAAAAAAAACAACGAGATAGTGTACATTATTATTTGAAGAAAAAAAAACAGAATCAATAACAATTTTGAATGTCCTTTGTATACTGTTAACAATATTGACAATCTAGAGTGTTGAGTTTCAACACAACGCTGCAGATGGAAATATAGAAAAATGTATTAATTGTTCTACCTAAAATAATAATATCAATACACAGGTTGATACTAGGTCATACTTTTTTTCTTCATAACTCTGTTGTTATTAAAGATATCAAGATGATTTTTGACATTAGAACACATTTTATCATACATTTCGATCATGAATTATTTTCATTCTAACTTATTATTTTGGAGGTAATTACTTTACTTTTTAAAAAATAAAGTATTTTTTTCAGGCACTGTTTACAAACATTCTTTATTATATCAACAAAAACCAAGGTTTTTCAACCTTCATTTTTATACTCTCATATATTTGAGTAAAATATTGCAATTTTGTTTCAATTCTACCACATTTATTGGTTACATTACATTGATTCGTGTGTGTGTATATTAGGACGGGTACAAGTGGCCATGTTCTACATCGAGGCTCAAACTCAGAACCTCCTTATTGCGGTGCAGATACATTATCATGATGCTATTTAGACCAGCTAGTACCATTTTAAAGTTTTACCAAATCTTTCTGGTATTTGAAAAATTCCATCACTATGTGCACTTAAATGTAAAACAGATTTTATATCTGTATATTTTTATACAAATAATTATCTGGAAGACATTTGTAGCATTTATATATGTATAAATATATATATATATATATATATATATATATATATATATATATATATATATATATATATGCATATATTTTAGAAATGAGACCACCCACCTTTAAAGGGAAGGCACTGGAGGTGGACTTCAGCATGACCGTTGTAGACATCAACTCGATAAACGTTGAAGACATGGATTTCAGGTTAAACTCTGTAAGACAAGTAGCAACATAATAACCGTTATTACTTACAGAATGGACATGTTCCTGAGACAACAGTGGACAGATAACAGATTACGAATCCCCGAAGAAATATTCGAGGCCGGGGACGAGTATGTCACAATTCCGGCACAGTTCTTTGAGAACCTCTGGCAACCTGATTTGTACTTTCTTAACTCAAAAGTCGTTGGTAAGGAATACCAACATTATAGACATATTGTCAAATTTCTAAAACCACAAGAATACGATTACTTATCATAACCTTCGGAACAAATTAATCTTGAATAAACAAATTCTAGAGACAATTCGTAAATTATATACTGCGCAAAATTCATTTTTTTAGAGAGAGAATAAATCTTTAATTGGCTGTTTTATCTTTCTTAAATATTCTCTACCAATCTAAAATTTCATATGATCCTCAATTCCATAAGAGCAGAAATTGACTTAAAATTTATGTTAGCAGCCACTATCAACATTCTTAACATACCCAAACTGCGTTGTGGAATTTAAACTACAAATCTGCTCTAGTTAAAATTAAAATAAATTTCCAAAATTACAGTTTTGTGAAACTATTGCAATAAAATGTATAAATTTATCTACAATCAATTGTGGCCGAAAAAAATATCAAAGTTATTAATATCAGGTTTTCATGTATACATATTAATATATACTTTATTTATAATATGTGCTAAAATCGACGGGTCCTAGGATTATTCTAAAATATTTTTAATTTCTGAAATAATGAATGTATTCCAGACTCACACCCTGAATATAAATTCCATTTAACGGGGTTTGTAGGGTGCGGCGATACTTACAAGTTCAAAATTCATTATACGAGTTTAAATTATACTAACCGTTCTTTTAGAGATTGCAACACTGACGCACAAATTTTCATCAGTCACGTTGTACCGCAATAAAACTATCCGATATTCGGCTAGGATGCATGCAATTGTCGCCTGCCAAATGGAGTTCCAGTACTACCCCATGGACATACAAATTTGCCCGATGAGCATTGAGAGCTGTAAGTTTTTAAGCTATTACGAAACTGTGTTTCACAAACAGTGTTTTAGTTTCTTACGACAACAGCAAGATGCGGCTGAAGTGGTCTGACGTCGGAGTTGCCGTCAGCCCGGAGTTGAAGCTTTTGCAGTACCATATAGGCCAACCGTTGCAATTGGAGGAGAGGGATGTTTATACTAATGAAAAAAATGGTTAGTGATAACATTTTAGGTGCGAGCTTCGAATTTGGTTTTACAATATGTTTTTAAATTGACCCATAGTAATGGTAAAACATTAGACTGTCATGGAGAAATCACATGTTCAAACTCAGATCAAAATATTTCCCCGAAATAAAATCAGCACTCATCAGGGAAATATATACATTTGCATAATAATATTATGCATTAAATGAACCTCATTATTAACATTAATTTATTTCGTTCGCACACCTCTGAATATATTTATTTACTGGTTTTTTTGTTTTCAGGCAACTTTTCCAGACTTGTAGTTTATTTTCGATTTGAGCGGCAAATCGGCCATCACTTAATCCAAACATTTGCACCTTCTATGCTCGTTGTGGTTGTATCATGGTTCAGCTTTTGGCTGAGCTTGGATGCAGTGCCAGGACGAGTCACGCTTCTTGTTACATGCCTTTTAACACTTGTAACAATGTTTACCGGACTGAGAACGGATATACCACCAGTCGCCTATGTTAAAGTAAGTAAAGGATTTATAAATCTACTATCATAACAAAGCAATAAAAACAAAAATGTAAAATTAATACAACAATTTCGTTTTTATCCTTGTAGTCTACGAAATATAAATTACCCGTTATGTTGTTTCGTATCAATAAAATGACTATCGATGTTTTAGGCATTGGATTTGTGGATGGCTGGGTGCATGGTTTTCGTGTTCTCGGCTCTAGCCGAGTTTGTCATTGTTAAGGTTCTAGATGAACGATATAAAGCTTTAAAGATACACCAGCAAAACCAAGTGATGGTATGTGAAGAATCAAATTGATTGGGGTTTTTAAACATTTTCTTTTAGGACCCTACCATCACTCCATGGTGTGGTTCAATGAAGAAAAATCAGGTTAATTATGTAAAGCAATCAAAATGGTTGTCACTCTGCTGGAAAACTGTAAGTATTCATTATAGTACCTATTTTAAAATAATGTAGTAATAATATTAAAGGAAAGATAAATTAAAACCAGTATTGCGCTCTAATATTCTAGAACAATGTTTAAGATCCCCGAAATCAATTAGTGAGTGCTGCAATATAATAAAACTTTAGTCCAGAATACCAATTGGTCTTATATATTTGTATCGAGAACAGTCAAAAATTGGCAATTTAATCCATAATATCACTTTCTAATTTTTAGAAAAGTGGAGAAGAAAAGATATTATGGTGCGAAATCGACAGATTCTCAAGATCACTCTTCCCAGCGTTATTTTTAACGTTTATGCTTTTTTATTGGCCCCTTTTGATAATAGGCAAATCTTATCCAATAATAACATTGTAGCAAAAATATCCAAAAGTGTATTTAGAAATTTGAGGTAGATTTTTTATTTTGTATGAATAAAATATTTCACGTGTTTTGAATCTTTTTATTTCTCTTAGTGACCAATGCAAATTTTGAATTCAAATCAAATGCTATGAAAGATACGAATCCAAATAGAGTAATTGTGAAATTCATATCTAGAATTTGCTTACAACCGTACAGCGGCAGTTGTTTGTTAACATGTCAATCGATACTCAAACTTAAAACATGAAAGCAGTACTCTCAAAATCTCCAAAAATTTGCTTCACAACAATATCGTACTTAAAACAGAAGTTATTGGTGTATAGATTTGATATTAAAATAAGTACGTATTGATTTGTATGCCATTTCAAAAGTTGTACGAAATAAATACCTGCTTGATGTGTTTTAAAGGAAGTAATTATAACTGTAGCCTCCATCAAAAATACATTCTGTGAAGGATTGTAGGTATTAAAACAACAATTGATAACAAAATATCGTAACAACTTTATTCTTCATCCATAAAGTCCATTCCTTCATCACTGCTGTCCTTACTATCTTCCATATTTGCAGTGCCATTCTCTTCTATTGATTGTTTTGATGCAATCTCTCCTAGCCTTGATATGTATTGCATTGTAAACTTATTGAAATCACATCTAAAACAAATACATATATATAGCCAGTGTGACACGGTGCCATTTATTATACAATAAACAGAATAAGAATTAAATTCGTAGAATCACACAAGAAAATATATAAAATTTGTACAATTTTTCTCCAGATATGACTTTCAGTGAAATATACGAAGAAACAAATCACAAGAGAGAGAATGCTCTAAAATATGAATGCGGTCAACAAAAAAGGAGTGTAATACCCCATGTCGATGACGGGCTTAAAAAGAGACTTACAATTTTGAAAGCTGTTCATATTTCCTCGTCAAACTTTTCTGCATGGCTAACAGTGCTGGTAAAATACGATGCGATGCAATATTAGAACCATGTGTTGTAAGAATGTTCTGCGACCAGATTAAATAGAATTCTAAATGTGTAGAGCTGTCCAGCGCTGTTGATACAATGATTAACAGACGTTCTATGTAGTTTTCACTCAGGTTCGTCACAATTAATTCAACTGCAGACAAATTTAATAAGTATTTGTGTCACCAAAATATCTAATAAACCTACCGTCAGTTGATGGTATATTCTCCATAACTTCATTAATCAGTTTTGCTTCATTTAGTTTCATAGACATCATTAATGCTAAAACAAAAACTCTATTAGCATTAAAGTTATAAATCACTCGGTGGCAGGCTAACACGAGGTATTACAAAAACTCTGATTGTCCTAGAAAACAATATACAAAAAAAAAGCAGTTTTGAATGAACACAATTTCAGAAAGCGCAAACTAGGAAGGCAAAGGATATAAATACCATTTGCATAATCGCCTTGCGATAAAGAATCCTTAACGGCCATAGGTGTGATACCGACGGTGAGTTCCCAGGGATCAAATATAAGACTAGAGTTCAATGAATATACAAGAAGGCCTTCTGTAGTTGCAGCGGCCCATTGCTGTCCCGTGGGGGAAAACTGTAGTGCGAATATCCTCACTTCCGGTTTGAAACTTCTTGCAGCCATATCGCCTTTTCTGGCGCCCGGCAATCGGATGGTGACGTTTCCCCCTTCCCTATCCTCTCTTTCCTCTACTAGAGCCACATTTCCAAACTCAGTGAGCTTTCTTCGGTTAATGAAGTCCTAAAGAATAGGTTTTATTTAGTTAAACAATAAGCCTAAGTGGCTTTGTAAGTTAAGGCCCCAACTAATTAATAGTAGTGTTTAAATTCTTGTCCGACACTTTGTCTAAATTGTTCTTCTCTGAGGCTTATCCTAAGAACCGTGATAAGGTAAAAGATACCAGGCAATTAATGCCTTAAATCAATTTCACAATTATCTGCTGATACTTACGTCAACACCGTCCAAAGACCTATTTTGCGAAATTTCAAACTTCTTTACTATTATGCCTTCCTTTACATTGTAAATGCAAATGTTTTTAGACTGTCCCCCGGCTAATACACACTCGCCGTCAGCAGAGTAGCACAAGCTGGTAAATGCTCTAAAAAAAGAAGATAAATAGTGATGCCACATAAAAATTCGCAG
This sequence comes from Othius punctulatus, assembly GCA_951805005.1. NCBI lineage: Eukaryota > Metazoa > Arthropoda > Insecta > Coleoptera > Staphylinidae > Othius > Othius punctulatus. Next base: position 23,215,094 of record OX638143.1, read on the forward strand.
TAAATTCTTCTTTAAACTGAAAACCTCCACAATTGTAATGAACTCACTAAGGGTCCATAGATTAAGAAACTTGGAGGTAATCACGTTTTCAAACGTATATCACAACTTACTTTGCTTTGAGAGACTGCTTTGCCGTCACAAGATCGGTGTCTAACCGTCCGCTACTCAAGTCATTTCTACCCTCGATGTTGTATACTTGTAAACCTTTTTTCACATCGTAGGTGGATATCTGTCCATCCAAAGTAGCCACGGCAACTTCTAGTCCATCAGGTTTAAATACTACGCAAGTGCCGTCTGCAAGTAACTCCACACTTTCATGTGCTGAACCTTTCTCCAAAGCTTCCCAAATCCGTAACGTTTTATCCCAGGACACGGAAGCTAGAGTTGTACTTGACGTAATTGGACTGAAGGCTAAGCTCCACTGTAAATAATTAAGAAATAGAAAATTTAAATCAGATATTAAAAATTAGTATTTATTGTTTAATTAAAATTAACGGCAAGCACTAATTTTTTGAGTGGAGTTATAAGAGGTAAGTATATGCTTGGAACTTAATACAAATAACTTGGTACTCTGGAGAGGATAACACATATTTGCATCTTCAAATTACATTAATCTAGTGAGAACTTGCTTTAAATTGATGATATACTCATTGCTTCAAAGTTTCCATTAAAAAAAAAAAAAAAGATTCACTACCAAAGACAGACTATGTCAGTGCAGTAATGATGTTATTAGCAACTAAAACTATTTTTCTAACAATTGTGCAATGTATCAATTGATCGATGAGTAAATAGACTAAAATTGGAAAATACTAACCACAGGCCCTTCATGTCCGCTTAGAACTTCAAGCAAACTGCCGAACTTCACTGACCACAGGAATATTTCAAAAACATCTTGTCCTCCAGCTGCAATAAATTCCCCGCTGCTATCTACGGCTACACAAGCCAATTGTATCGGCCTCGGTGTTGTTAGTGTTCGAAAATTTCGGTACCTGCAAGAATTTCAGAACATTAAACCAAATAATTCAATCCACTCATTTGGGTGCCTAAAGCCTTTGTTACATGATCCCTTTTATTGTACAAGATATTGCTCGAATTCGTGACCTTGAAATATTGAGCCTTGTCATACAGACAAGGCGGCTTTACAATCGCCCTGTATAATTAAGCAGTAAATCGAACACGATTTTTAAATTTTGTAGTGTCAACTTGTACGTTTGTAATTAATTTATTACCTAATTATGTCGAATGCCCTGACGGTACCATCCAATGAAGCGGAAACTACAAATTTCTTGTTACCGCTAAACGTGATTGCACTTATGGCGCTTGTATGGTCACTGAACGTAATAGTGCAGAATCCGGAATGTACATTCCACAGTTTAACCTTCCCATCTTCGCCTCCTGTAGCTAAGAATTGCCCATCTGAAGAATAAGCAACGCACGTCATGTTGTTGGTGTGCCCCTGTTGTTTTAAAACATAAGTTTCACCTAAAACAATATTATTGCATTAAAAATTATATTTTAAGTGTAAGTAACGAAATTACTTTGCCATTCCCACACAAGCAGCTGACCTAATCCTCCACAACCAAGCGCAATCCAGTCTCCGGTATTATTCAGTGAAATCGTAGATATTTTTTGCTCCGATATACTCAAGGAGTGGATCAAGGTGACGTCAGGTAACTCGTGAATAAAGAATGCACCAGTTGAGAAACCTACAAATGAAAACAATTCAATAATCGCATAATTCTCATAACTTTCACAGAAGTGTGGATCAATAATTGGATATTTTCAATACTTTAAATGCAACTGGTTTTCATTTCATATTATTGTGCCTACACATATAGTATATTTTGTACCTGTTACTAAAATTTTAGTCCTTTTATGATAAGCAGCAGAAGTTAAAACAGCTTCTCTATTTTCCTTCCGCACTTCGTCAGCTAAGTAATGTATAGCAAGGCGCTTGTAAAATAATTTTCCTGATGCGTCTTTATCCTCTTTTTCGTCTAAGTTAACTCGAGTCAAAGCCTCGGCAATCTGCTCTTCCGATCTCTCTAACGATTTGGACGTATCAACATCATCCTCGTCAATTTCACTTGACTTCTTCTAGAACGTTTTAATTATTTTTTGCACAAATTGAACATTTTTAACAAACCTTTTTCTTCTTCGGAGGGGCTTGCGTCCAGGGCACAAGGTCATCGGGGGTGACCGAGCATTCCCAAATGCAGGTGTGTCCGTTTCTACTAATCGTGGTAATGTCCAGTGAGCTCTCCTCAAAGAAACAAGCTACAATTGCATCCGTGTGCGAGCTCAGCGAGTAACTTTTAAAATTAGACCATCTAAAAATCAACTGCTAATTAATGTTCTTGAGAGGCAAATAAATAGATAACTGACTTTTCAAGAGGATGAAGCCGTACGACCATATCTTTGGAGCCAAGAGCAAGCACCTGGGAATCGCTTGACCAGTCCAAGCACGTTGTATCATCATAGGCTCCGTGGAATATTCTTTCCATGATGAAGGCGTTATATTCACCGGAAAAAGGCCCCGGCGCTTTGAATACAAACACTGAAAAATAGTTGGATTACAATTTAAAGATTCAAATAAATTACTGCTCGCTTACCATTGCTCTCTTTACAAACGGCGAAATGTTTCCCATCAGGGCTAAACTTAACGGCCACTACTTTCCGCTTGAATCTGTATTTATGCACTACTGTCTGTGATATGAGGGATATCATATGAGCCTCGCCTTCTTCGTTAACAGCAATGAGTGTGCAGCCATTTGGACTCAAGTCTAGCGCAGTGTAATTGTACCGGCTTTCCACTGGTAGAGTAGTAGACTTGTTACTAGAAATAATTAATTTTTGCATAGAACTTTGACGAGGTAAACCTGGCAGGTATTAGCAAATGGGATGCATATTTGCGGCAATTTAAAATTAAAACTGATTCAGGGAATTTCTTACTTTCGTAAATCAAATATTGATATCCTGTTTCCTACAGGACTGATGACTGAATTTCCATCTGGGCTGAATATTACATCACCTTGTCTGTATACAGTGCCCAGTAAATTGCTGAACTGAAATAAATACTGATTGTTAAAATTTATGTGCGAAAACTTTTAGTACTGTCTACAAATATAACAAAAACTATAATAGACTCGCATAGAGCATATGCATTTAGTACCATAAGGCTATGATTACCTTATAAGCAAACTTCATTTTTACGTTATATATTCGAACGTTTCAATAAACTTCAAACACACGTGCACTTTAAAACCTATCGACATAACCACAAACAATACCATGACGTTTGGCAGTAAGTGTACCAACATTGTTTTTAGTTGGTACATTAATATATTTTCACCTGTTTAAAATGATGAATTATATAAATTAAATTAACTTATTTTTTAATTCTTAATGAACATGATCTTTGTTGTTGATTATATTTACATATTTTCTGTGCATCTATATTCCTTTATTGAATAAATAACATATATTTTAGAGATTAAATTATTAGATCATCAGAGAGTGCATAAAGAACATCTTATAAGTTGTCTGTGATCTTATAAATTTTACCATACGTCAGCAAATTATAGTCTGATAGAATTTCAATGATGTTAAAGCAGTAACAAAATTTTAAAAAAGTAATTAGACAAGATATTAGACAAGGATATAACTGAAATCAATCAAAGTAATGTGATTTTAACCATAACCTTGAATTATTCTGTGATTTACAACTAAAACTAAGTCGTAACTGTATTAGTAGTATATTTTCTGGAAATAATAAATATAACCTAACGATTCTAAACATAAATATTCCAGTGGCAGCTTCAGATACCATGGAAGACAGCAAAACAGAAACGGGACCTATATTCAAAGCCCCCAGCTTTATGCACTCTAGCAAATCTACTAATAAGAAACGTGCTTGGAAATCCTTGAAGCAGATTATATCCTCCGAGCGGTCATTGCCCTGGCCCGAAGACCATATACACTATAGCTCCATAAATGCTCCCCCTTCATTCTTGCCGGCTGAGAAATTTTCAGACCTATCGGGATTGCCAGCACCATACACAGATCCACAAACCAGGCTCCGGTTTGCAAATAAAGAAGAATATGCTACATTAGCGACACTACCGATGGATATTACAGCCGGATATTTAGCACTAAGGGGCGCCAGTAGCATAGTTGGTTAGAATTTAGTAGCAATGTTAGAGATGGGCCAAAAACCACGAAAAGAATTTTCATTTAAAAATGATTTAACAGTTCGATTTCACTCTTCATACAAATTTTGTTCAGAAATTGCATTGTATTATTATATAATCATTGATAGGGATAATTTAATTGAAAATTCAACGTGTAATAAATAAACAGTCTCTCAACTGCTACTTATTTATTGATAATATTGACATGTCATCTATGAAACATAAACAAAATAAATAATACTACTTTCTAAAATGGTATGGCAATATTTATTATCATGTAAGTAAATATGAAACATTAAAATATCATAAACGGTAACATAATTAATCCACTTAAACACTCTAAGCACTCACTTTCTCTGTATTATACTGTGCGAGCAAAAATTATTTTCATCCAAGAGGGCCTACCGCTAAGCTGTGAGGCCTTAGATGCAAAGTAAACGTTGATGATAATAAATTTTGCTCGCACGGTATTATCGGTACTATTCAACAAAAATTTTCCAATTGGCCCCTGAGAATCGTGCAACAAAAAATAAACACCTCGACTCTATATTCCAATCATAGGTAACCCGTTTCTCACACACGTCTATGTTCACTCGAATTTTGTCATCTCCAATATCAGAACTGGTAATCGACACCTTAAAAAGCAAATACTAAGTTAAATATTACAATTATTACATACTATTTAATATTTATTACTTTACAACCATTCCGTATCGAGGGTAGTTTTGTTGATTTCAAAGACCCATCGATGTGAATATCACCAGAAGTTTCATATAAAAATGACCCCCTGTGTGGTGCTTGCAGTTGATAATCCTTATGATTTGTAGCCTGCAAATCGTCAAGTTGCACCAATCCGATGTAATTTTCTTTTAATTTAGAACCAGCTTCCAAGAACTATAAGTTTTCACATATAGATCAGGCAAAAGCAGCAATAGTGCAACTCACAGTAATATCAAGAGAATTGCCAACATGAAATTGTGGTCCATCAGATAAGACGGTAGAACATGCGTTTGTAATACTTGTGGCAACTTTAGATTCATTGCTAATTTTATAATCCGGGTTCACTGCCCAGCTGTAAGGTGCTAGAGTTGTGCGCCCTATTTGTGATATTGACCAAGGGCTGTAGTCAGTACATCCTTCAAATTTACAACGTATTCTGAAGGTGTAGTCTTGGTTCACTCTTGCATCTTGCTTTAAATATTGTAAATCCGTTCCTATAAAAGCAATAAATTAGCACGAGTAGGATAATAAAGAATTATGTTAATGAACCTCGATAACAGTCGAGGAATTTAGTCGTTTCGTCATTAGCAATACATCCCACAGCAAACTGCAAATGATATTCTTGAATGTCAGCAACATGTTCTTCTGCATCAAAAGCTTCCCATTCAACTAATACAGCTCCAGGCTTTTCTTTCATATTACTGATCTGCATATTAATTATACTTTAAAATTTTCGTATCCATATTATCTGCATTCTTACCTGAACTGGTGCTATACGAGACACTGATCCGAAATTATGGCAGAAATCAAAGAAATCACTATGCATTTTGGTATCGTATTGAAATGTTATGAAGGAAACATCTTTAAGCTCAGGTACCTCAGGGAGACTACCTAATAAACTGGCTTTCGTATTAAAATTTGGCAAGTTTAATGCTATTAATGGCAAGTTTCCCATTTCAATCAACTCATTCGTTTCCTGCATCCTTCCTGTTATTACCAATTGAGATGATTTTATTGGCCCCAAGTGTTTATCTCGCACCTTAATAAAGGAAAACATGAATAATCACCAAGAGTCATTATATAAAATTTAATATATTAATTATTCAAATTATTAATTTAACAGGCTATAACTTTTATATATGAACGATAAGAATGATCACGGCGTTATTTATTGCTTTTAAGAAATGTGCATTTTTTTAGTCTGTACAAACATCGTGGCATCTGTAATATGTCCCTTTCAAGTCGAGATCAACCAGCAATTAATTTCGTGTTAGAAACACTTTGATAGGTATTTAAACTTACTTTTTGAATGTTCCCCAATAGAACCTTTTTTCTATTCGTTATTGAGATTGTGAAATCCCTTATAAGATTGTCAACGATAACTTCCAAATCTTTCTCAGCAGTCCCAGCACTGTTCAATATTTGTTTCTCGGCAATGTTCAGCTCATTTTCCAATATCGCCAAGGAGTTCAAATACCTCCGGGCGTCTTCAATTGTATCTTGTAATTCCGAATGATCCATTTCTAACTCTAAAGTATCCACCTCAGGATGTTCATAAATAATAGAAGTTGTGTTAACATACCTTCTGCATGACTCACCATCTGAAACAGAATTTCCTGAATATGACTTTGTTAAAATTGGAGATTTGTTATACATATAACAATTCCATCATGAACACATATGTAACATCACGGTTTTGTGTACAGAAAACATTACTAAAATACTGCCCAAGTTATCACTTTTTTTGCTAAATAGTCTAAACAGCCTACATGCTACATTACAAATGTTGTCTAGTACTTTCATCACCTTCATTAGTATCTTGCCAAGTTGTTGTATAGGTTCAATACAAATTTTGGAGAACTTTCTTATTTAAACATGTTTCCTAGCATATCACGATTAATCTTATGATTGATATAGGATGTTTTGGCGTGGGTGAAGGTAGTCTCAAGGTGGGAATAGCTGTACACATCACGTTTGTTCTTTTCTGATTATTTGGAAATTTGAAATCACAAGACAAGTGCAAAATAAACACTTCATAGTTTTTTACAACTTTCGACACTTCTATATCCAGTAAGTCATAATGATCAATGGCAGTAATCCATTTGATGTAATGCTAAAAAATAGTTACAAATGCATAAATGAGATGTCTATTTAACTAGTTTTATAGCATTAATAATGCCAGCTTTGTTAAACAGCGTAGTACTTACCTCCGAGTCAGTTGGAAATCTGTGTATATTGTTTCTAGTTGAAAAACATTCTCGCACTGAACATACAAATGGCATTTCTCAGTTGTTATTTGATTTTCAACGTAACAATGTTTCTTGCAACAAAATAAATAACTGGTAAAGTAATAATTCTTGAGCAATATTCAATCAATTCGACAGCTTCCAGCCTTACGTTCATTTTAATAATATTATTTTAAATCACAAAATGTAACAACATGAACTTACCAGACAACACAGAGGCACTCAGAAAAGTTAAAATAAGCCAAAATATAGGTTAATATCTTGTGACCTCCACTAAAATTTGCGATGTTGTCATGTATTGCCAAGGTCATTTAGTGCTTTAATCCGGGCTCTGCAGATGGCCCAATTTTCAAAACAAAATTGAGGTTATGAATGTGCAAATAAAGTTGCCTAAATCATTAAATTATAGATTTGTATTTTTGTTGAGTGATATTGCTAATTTGTCTTGCAATTTGGCTCATTTGGTTACTATCTTAGGGATAAGATAGTAAAACTGATTACTGGTGTTACTCATTAACACATTTTAATTAATTAATCCTCGCATACAATTTCTTCTCGTCTACAAAAATTGTTTCTTAAAACTATGTAGTTAATATATCTCTTCAATTTGCAGCAACCGCTTCCTTGGGTTTCTCATCCTCCTCTGTATCTTCAGTCGGTACAGTCTCCTTCTTTATGTACAAGTTATGATCGACTTTTAGTTTCTCTGCACATGGCGGACTCGATAGATAACATCTGAAAAACCTTCCCAGTAGAGATTATCAAAAGATATGATGTTTAAATAAACCTTGTAATAAAGGTTCCAGCTCGTTTTGGTTTCACACTGAAAACATCCTGTACCAACGAAGCGAAATTCACCTCTAAATGTCCAGGATCCATATTCAACTGTAAAAAATTAATAATCATATTACCGATTGTCAGCTTTTGTTAAATTCGGAAAACTCACCGTTCCAATTACGGTTTGGATCAGCCCGAAATCCTTCTCATACTCATCCTTGATGGCCGTGTAACTGATGCCGTTTATAAACCTCGTGACCACGGCGGGTACATCGGTATCCAACGTGCCGAGCTTTATGCTGGGAAACTTTTTCTTCATCACGCCCCTGAGGACGACGAGCTCCGGGAGGATGGCCGGGTGCGCCACGACAAACTTGAAATCTTGCAGAACGACCGAGCCGTTCTGGATCTCCTTGATAAGGTCGAGGCCCCCGGCGAGCTGCGCGCCCGCCAAACGCGCCTCCTCCTGCATATCCGGGATCTTCGTGAACGCTATGATAGCCCGTTCTTCCCCATGGTCAAACTTGTGTGGCATGGCGGCGATTCTCGTGAAATTTTCCACAAAACGGGTCTAAATTGATAAAGAAACAACAGAACAGCATAAGTCTGTGAAGCATGATGATTAGTGGGTATTCAATATGTATAAATTATTTGTATAATAAAAATTGCAAATATTCTAAATATTCTTGCTCTAACTCTTGGTGACGTGTATAACATACAAAATATAGGTGTGTTGAACATCTTTCCTGAAGGGTTCTCAAATACCTGTAATATAAAAAAATTAAAATGAGGGACGGCAGAAATTGTTACATTTGTACCTTTTTTTCACCTTCCATATTTAATTCAATTGACACTTGCAAGTTTGCGTTCGGTTTATTGTACATCTCTGGATGGTGCGTTTCTCTGTGGCACTGCACAGCCTCTTGGAAATCGTACACTGTCCACCTGTAAAATCTATGCGGGTAAACGTTGTCCAGTGGCAGTTGCTTCCAAGAATCATCAAACTTCCTCTTGGGACGGTTTGCTAAGAATCTAAAAAGTTACGTATACAATTTTTTTTTGCTTTTTGCATCATTTAGCAATGATTTATAATTATAATAATATTAGTGCTCCCAGATTAAAATCAATAAGTACAGACTCTTAAGGGTCACCCCACACTTGCACGGTGCCTTTCTTAGTGGCTCCCGCATGCACAGGCGGGACATAATTACATAATTTTAAGGAAGCGCTGTGGGCACAGAGCATGGCACTGACAAAATCAACCTCTGAGTTTTCCCTGACTCCGAGCAGTTCAAACTAACTTACTTCTCCCTATTTCTTTCATTGTGTGGGATGAATCCGATCTTCTGCACCTCCACTTTGACCTTCTTCTTGGCGCGCTTCTCCCTGGTCCCTTTACGTGCTGCATAGTCTCTTGTCTGCATGGCTACCGCAGGGAGACCGAGTAGCCGGTTGAAAAGCGATGACAGAGCAGCAGTTTTTTCCAAAACACCTTAAATTCGGCATTATAATAATAAAAAAAATTGAGCTACAAGAAAATTAAATGGACATATGAATTTGCACTCACCACATTTAAGCATATTTGAAGATTGTTTGATACTGTTTCTAAATGTCTAAATCTTTGATTAATTCACAATAAGCGTACCTACTTATGGTTTTATTTATTATCGGTGTGAAAATATAGGGTTATGTTTGTCATAAGTACTGAAATGAAGTTGCAAACAGAGTTGCCACAATGTGGCCACAATGAAAAATTCAAATGTACCAAGTGAAGATCTAGAAATGTACCAGTGCGGTTCAAAAAGTACTAAATGCATTCTTAAATACATCTTTTAAATAAAGTATTTTAAGTAATATATTTTTATAACATGAAAAAACATGAAAAAAACAAGTAAAAATACTATAGAATACTTTTAAATGATTAAAAAAAATAGAAATTGCATAAAGAACATAATCCTAATTTAATCGTTGTCAACTAATAGCACATCAAAATAATAGAGTGCAACGTTATTATCGTCATTATCAAATGTTTTATTAATTTAACACCGTATATTAAATTTTGTATAAAATAATGTCATTAGAATCAAAATAAGTAAATTGAGAAGCATTGCGTAAATTTTGAAATTATTGTATAATTGAACACCGTATATTAAATTTTGTTTAAAATACTGTCATTAGAATCAAAATAAGTAAATTGAGAAGCATTGTGTAATTGTTCTAATTATTGTACTGAATAAATCATTAGTGTATCCGATTTGTCCGAAACTATCAGAGGTTTACATCAAACGTACTGAAGTATTAAATTAGGTCAAAATGTACTAATCTAGTACAAATGTATCAACACTGGCAGCAGTTGAATCATTGATAGGATTCACAGTCATTAGAACAACTTTATGACCTCGGAGGTCAAAATGTACTAATCTAGTACAAATGTATTAACAGTGGCAACAGTTGCATCATTGATAGGATTTGATAGGTCATTAGAACAACTTCATGACCTAGGAGCGAAAGTTCTCTACAAATATGTTGGAATACAATGTGCTGGCTGTAGGAGGGCATAGCTCCAATGGCAAGAATCCTTTCACAACAGATTATTGCCTCTTCTTCCATACTTACTAATGATTATTTCGAGTATATTTATTTATTTCGATTACAAATAAAACACTTTTTAATCTAAATAGACAGACTTATTATTAATAACGCGGTAATAACTAGAGTGCGTGTCATACAGAAAGGGTGTAAGGGTTATCAATAAGGTGTTTTTGTACCTGATATTGGGTCTAAAATATTTAAATCAAGCACAATTTTAATCATTACGCTTAAGATGAACTAAGAGCTGGTTTGTTCGTCCTAGTTGATGGATGAAAACTTCCCAATAGACACAACCGTCATGCAATGGTCAGTATACGTTGAGTAATGGCCCAGAACTGGTCATTGCTTGATTTGAGTTTATTGGTGGGATTTGTTCATATTTAATATTTGTTGCTTTAATGAAAACCAATTCCCAAGGCAACAAGAAACTAAAAATTTAAATCACATTCCATTATCTCTTATCGACCATCTTCGGTACCATCTTGACCGTCGACATCATCTACTTTCTAGTACATCCTTTTCTGATTCTCGTCCATTAGTATACTGTACATGTTCCGGAATGGGTTGGAGAACGTTGCTTCCCTGTATATGGTGGTTCCTGTATTCGAAATGTACTCCTTGGATGAAGTTGGGTACTTGTTGACCTGCTGAGGTCGATTGCCTGTTCTGGAGTCGATCTCTTTTTGTAGCAACAGTAAAGTTGTGTGCTGGTAACCTGATGGGTTTATATGATACATAATCCTATCGTTCAATGGTTGGATCAAGCGGAAGTTACTGTACAATGGCTCGAAGTTGGTATCCAGAAGGGTGCGAAATAAATCCACCTAAAATTCGTTACAATTTAATGTACAATCAAGAAATTGTTTCTATGTTGGGTTTATAACAAAATTTATATATTTACTACAGAAAAATAAATTGCACAAATCTTGTATATTGCGAGGAAAGAATTGAACCAGAAAAAGTTATTGTAAAGTTCATTGAACATTAAATAAATTATTGAGAAGGCAACGATGTAGCAGTTTTACTGACGGAACTGGTGTTTTATAGTCGAGGGCAAGCTGATGTTCAGAACATTTACAAATGCCTACTAGCATCCATGTTTTCACGTAGCCAGAATAATTGATAGCCAGCAAATACATACTATCAATATGTAAAAGTTCCCTGGGCAACTGAAAAATATGGGAGCTGGAGGAGAATCAATTTGTGGACGTGTCAACATCAATAATTTGTTGACGTGCCAAACGGTAATAGATAACACAAGATTGACGAGCGTCCATGCAAAAGCACACATGCCCATAATATGTTCCAAAAGAGTTAATGATTGTTTCTGGTAGATTTCCAGAATGAAATCTGATAAGATCTAGATAAATCCATAGAAAATTACAAGCGTCCAACCTATGGCTAAGCTATAAAGAATCAAAGTAAAAAAATACAAGCTTTTTCTTTAGTTGATAGGTATGGTTTTGCATGAACGCTCCTCATTGAGCAATGTGCATACACTACAGAAATTAAGATGACTTGTGTGCTTTGTATCTCAGTTACCAATATTAATCTAGGCTAGTGATAATTTTTAGTAAGGCAGTAAGGGAATTTTCGATTAAATAATATATCAAACCTGCCCAACTGAGACCCCCATAGGTTCTCTTGATATCAACCAGACAATATGGTGAATGCAGGTGGTGGTGTTTACAGAACCATTGTATAGGAAGTAGTCGTCGACGAAGGGCTTTATAAACGCTAACAGTGGGTACGTCTTTAACCTGGTGGAGTTGTGGGGCTCTCGGATGTGGTACATGGCGTCGGAGAGGATCCGGATAGCAGGATTAGGCTCATCTTGAAGCTGCACAACGTGGAGCTTAGTGGTATTCGAGTTCGTGAAAATGGACGTACTTTGAACATGAAGGCGACTACGGTCATCCCGTCCTTCTTCCTCAGCGAGCTCTCCTGGGTGAGGTAGCAGCTCTTGAAGAAGACCGCATGCATCTCGAGAGGTAGCTTCATTCCTGAGATGCTGTGCTCGCTTCCCTCCATGTTATTGCGTCCCCAGTGGAAGTGCAATTGGGAAAAAACGTAGTTGCCTATGAATGGACCTCCAGAAATGTAAGGCCTCTCCTGCAGCCATTTAGCGCTCAATATCACTAAAGAATTATAAATCAGAAACCTGGACTTGAAAGGTAGATCCGTAATACCTGTATGTCCGGTGTTAGTTATCTTAACTTTTTTGGGCAGCAGATCCATGTGGTGCCACTGGAGCTGAGGTAGCTCAAGCTTCGTGGAGATGTTCAGGTCAATGTCGATGGGCGACTCGAAGATTGCCTCGTAGTGCATCAGATCGTAGATCTTTTGGACGCCGTTGTGAAGCACGGCCTCTTCATCGACCTCATCAAGAGTCTGAAGTGCATCGAGATAATCATCGTGGATGGTATCGTCTAAAGAGTTGATCATTGTACTAGAATTTTGAAGGAAGTAGCCAAAAGTAGTAAGAAACTGTCAATCAGTCTGTCAGCCTCATCACAGTCACCATGTCATTCAGTGATCTGCCTTATATCGATACGAGGCACGAGAAGCACGAGTGCTCTGCAAACTGCAGATGTCCGAAATCTTGCATTAAAGCAGCAGTTGAGCAAGATACCAGGCTGAAGAAATGGGATACATGGATGAAAGAGCGCAGAAGAGTGCAGGACAAGTTGGCGAAGGCGACAAACCGTGGTGAGCCTGAGTTGCTTATGAACACCATTGAGGGACGTCGGGAGGACTTGGAGGATAAAACGATTCTGGAGTATTCAAGGATACCAGGTCCTTTAGATTATTATCGAGGAAGCCCAGCATTTTGGAGGATGCCTACAGCACTGACCAATAGGTGTGGTGAGCCTCAAACGTACTACACCGTGTTAACCAAGCCGGAGAAGTTTGAAGTGCCTGATATTGAATATGTGAGGACTCCTGAGGTTATCCAACAAGAAAAAGCGTCATTTTCGAATAGGCAATTCAGTTATTCCGCAACATTCCAAATATATTAAATTGACTGTATTTTCAGGAAACTTTGTGGTCTAAATAAATCCCAATATTTCCATGACTCGTACAAATCTGGTGAGGTGAAGAGGATTGAACCTCACCATCCAAATATAGCAAAATTGGCAGTTGTTGGGGAATCTTTGCATAAAGCTCCAGTAGAAGAAGAGGAAACTCTTGTGCACAAATATTCAGCAATTGAACACGTTAGCATTGGGATTACAAATGACTGCTTCATGGAATTAAACGATCTTAAACTCTACCAAAGTTCAAGCGGCGTGAGAAAAACGACCATCTTCATCAACGGAGTAACGTGTGGCAATGTGGAGACTGCCCACTTACGTATCAATAATTTACATAAACTCAGCGTACGTTTCTTCTTCGTTAAAAAAGAGGAGTGCAAACAGCTATCCGAGCTAATCGGCTCTACTTGCCCATCACGTGCATTCTACTACAATAAGAATGTGCAGTTACTGGAGCCTGGTCGTGTACGGAATTTTCCGTTTTGGTTTAAAACGTACACGTACAAGCCTTTCCAGGAAACTATACAGATGATTCTTCAGCCCGATTTTTGGTTTGGCAGCTTACATATACTAGTTGTGCTGCAAGCCAGTGTCAACAGGCTCACATTCAATATGCGGTGCTCCGAAATTACACAGAATTTAGAGAATCAAATAAGAGATAGGCTGATCAAAGAAGCTTTGGATAGTATTTTAAAAAATGTACGTGATAAACGTGCCGAAGCTAAAATATTCACTTATGATAGGGCTATGATATTTGAGGCTGTCAATTCAGCTTATGACCCCATGAGGTTGCTACCTAGGTACTTGTATGATAAGCTCGTGGTAGATGAGCTTGAACAGTTCTACGAGGATGTGAAGTTGGAAGTGCACCCGCGGAATTGGGATTATCAGTTGGAAACGCTGCGTACTGTTACAAAGGATCGCATGAATGCCCAGGAGGAGGTGAAGCTTATTGAGCAACTTGAAACTTTGCGTGCAAAAGTCGTAGCTTGCGAGGTGAAGAGAGCCGAGCTTGAGGCTAAAGCGGAAGCGTTTTTTGTGGTTGGCGGTAAGAAGGGTCCAGAAAAGGTCAAGCCGGAGAAACCTGCGAAAGATAAGGAGGAAAAGAAAGGTAAAAAAGATGTTGCAGGTACGATGGTGGAGCGACACCGCGATGTCCTTCCTAAAACGCTAGTTGATGACCTAGATGACATAATCGCCAAGCTGAAAACACCAATGACATGGAAGTTCCACCACTTACGTCGCACTCAAATGTGCTACACCTTGTTTTGTGCATACATCGATAGAATCTGTTCCGAAGCTCTAGAACTTGAATCCCTCTTTAAAATAGAACGTTTATTGCCCATGGAACGCCAGCATGTCCACGGAGGCAAAGAGCGCATCTACGATGAGAAGCTAACAGACGTTGTAATGGAGTGCCCTAAGATTACTGAATTTATTGGATCCGCCAGTGATAAGCAAGCACCAGATTGGACCTCAAAGATCCCTATAGAAGACCACGAGCGGCGTTACAATGCATTTCACGGAATTGATGCGAAAAGTAAGGATCAAAAGGCCAAAGGTAAGAAGGCATCAATTGAAAAAGGTGGCGTAAAAAGTTCCGCAAGTAAGAGAAGTAGCAGATCGAAAAATGCAATTAAAATTGATGAAACTATTCTTGGAGGACCGCCAATTCCCGATAAAATAACAGAAATACCCATACAATCGCGTGCTCACTACAAGAATAACTTATATGCAATCTTCAAAGTCAACCTGGAGAAACTGGTGGATGATATAGTTGGCGTGTTTGAGCTTCTGCCAAGACCTGAGATTCCACGCGAAGTCTTGAAGACCATTCGTGAAAGTATGCACGAGAAGCTGCGAGTCAATACTGATGCAGAGGTGCGCGTGTTCGATCTCAAAAGAGCAATTTCTGAGCTGTTAACAGGAGACGAACCTACTGTAAAGTATGCGGATACGAAGTTTGTGAGAGCAGATAAGCCAGACATTACAGAGTCATGCTCATCCGTTTGGGAATTGCTTCAAAGTTACTATCCAGCGAAAGAAAGAACTGCGCCGTTAAAGGAAGGTGGTGTTTATGGTATCCGCCAAAAAGGCTACACCCCCGAATTAGTGGATGCAGCAACCTCAGTCACCGAAGAATCAATTGTACTAGATAAGAATTTACAAACCAATATATGCGGTAGTAAAACGGTCGTTTTGAGCGACCCACATGTAAATGATGAACGTAAAGTGTGTACATGCGAGCATCCAGAAGTGAGTGAGTCAATATCCTCGTACTATGACTCAGTCATTTCGTTTAGTAACTTACCTTCACTAAGCAGCGACGAGGTGAAATCATGCAAAGAAAGCTAAGTCGGTTTGTAGCAGATATATTTCTTAAAACCATTACCAATATAAAAATATATGTATACACGTTAATACTAAATAAATACAGTTACACCCTAATCGCAATTTGCGTATTTAAAAAGAATACAGGTTAAGTGCGACACCCTACGCTCACACCTTTTTTTCTTATAAAGAAACTAATCCCCATAACTTCAGTTAAAAACAGTGATTTCCTCCTACTCGCTCTTCTTGTGTGATCGCGCGTATATCAAGTCCAGTTTCTTGGCTGATATCTGGAGAGGCCGCACGTTCTTCACTATGTTGTGCTGCTCACATGGCGTCGACTTCATCTCTCTGAAATTGTCCACCTGAAAAATATTAACATACAACTTTGCTTCAGATTTATCCAGCATTGTGATCAGACAACTTTGCTTCAGATTTATCCAGCATTGTGATCAGTGTTACATCATTGTGACAGATATAAAAAATGCTATAAATTTGTGTTGGTTTTTGAAAAAAACAGGTAACAATGTGAATACCTGTTGCCTGGAGATGTGAATTGGTGTTGGGTAGATGATCCAGGTAACACTTTCGTTGTACGGTTTGGTCGTCAAAGATCCCTGGTATGTGTAGTACCCTTTGCACTGGGCTTCCTCTTCAATCCAGGTCAAACAATCTAAGCATTTGAATGTTATTAGGTTTGTACATACATTAAGCACACGAGGATTACGAATGCCCAAAACTGTAATCTATGTAGGTACCTGCTCTGACTATCGTTGTGGAGTCGATCTTGACGATATTTTTAACAGCCTCGCTGAGCTTATTGAAGCATACGTTCTCGAAGTCGTCAGTGGCCTGAAGGAAGAAGGCAACTACAGCCAACCCATCGTGCTTCGTGACCGCCTCGTTGAAGGACCCATATTTCTGGTTGAAATGGACAGCATGGGCTTCCATTGAGAATCTGGTAGAGGATAAAAAGGAAGTTGCCTAGAGTCTTTGGAGAGTTTTTGCTCAAAGTTTTTTTAGAGTCTTTGAAAAGTTTTTGCACAAAGTTTTTTTAGAGTCTTTGGAGAGTTTTTGCTCAAAGTTTTTTAGAGTCTTTGGAAAGTTTTTGGTTAAAGTTTTGAAACTAATACAGAATTTAAAATAAATGGAAGGTTGCAAAACAAAGTCAAAATTGCATTATTTATTTATAAATGGAAAGTTTATAGTCTTTACAAATTTTCGCTTCGATGAAAGTCCTGTGAAATAAATTGCTGTTACCAAATTCAAATCGACCCTGCATATGCGATATGCTTTATTGATTAGAGATAGTTCAGGTGCTTTTGTTTCAGCAATCACCACTGGTTACTATAACTCTCAAGAATAATCTCTGGTTAGCATTAGATAGTTCAGGTGCTTTGTTTCAGCAATCACCACTGGTTACTATAAATCTCAAGAATAACCTCTGCTTAGCATTAACACCCCAGTGGTAACTTCCCGAATTCCCTTCAGGCCAAAATGCTCGATAGGTGATCACCATAAATTATCCTACATCTATTCCCTATTCCCTATTGCTAGATGTGTTTCCGCGAATGCCGTACAACTCTTTGAGCTTTAAATCCGTCCACAAAATCTGGCATCCCCAAATTTAGCCGCGCATCAGTACACGGGAAGGAATTCAAAGACAGCAGTGAGTGCACAGGTTTTATCCTCCCCAAGGACCTGTTCGGCAGGATCTTCCCGGGGAATTTTCGTCGGATGAGTCCTGCCGATTACGGCCGCAGCTTATTAATAATTGAACGACACGCGCCAGGATCAAAGCGAGCCAGGACCGCATCAATATTAATCCTGCACGCAAGAGATGGAGGATCTGAGGACCTCGTCCTTCCCATCCGCGATGTCCTGGCAGACCTGCGGTTTTCCGGGTCGTGGCGATTTTCGTACGCAATTAGCGAGTTTCGTTTCTTGCGCGTTCGAGTGTTAACTGCGATATGCAAATGTGCTCGGCCACGCGAAGAAGCGCCGAGGAGGACGAGAACCGAGCCAAGGACGAGGCCCATTTTTTTTAATGGCACGGTTTTGTTTACTTGCACGATGAGTTATTGCACGTGTACCACGTTATCAAACAAATCTGAAAACAAAGCGATGATTATTTTAAGTGTCGCTCGTTTCGACTTCCGCCGGGTAATTAATTCACTTGCTGGTGCGCATTGCAGTGCATTATTAGAATATTTTTTCAGATTGTGCATGTAATAATGTGTAGTATTATATTCACTGCGGTCGAAATTACATTCGGCAACATTTTTTTTTACATAACATGTAAACCACGATTTAAATAATTATACAACATGAATTAAAATTTAATTATTTGTAGCGTAAAGACTGCAGCAAAAGTTGATCAAATTCTCGCCCATAGATATAAAATAACAGTGATACTAATTATAAACAAAGTATATATAAAAGATAATTATTATATTTGTTTCCATGGTCTGTAGATGTAAATATTTGGATAGTGTCCGAAAAACGAAATTTTGAATTTTGTTTAAGGTAACCCCCAGTTCGATTCCAATTTTATTTAAATTTGTACAAAATCTTAATCCCATTGATTAATATTTTGTGTTTTAACACAAATATCATGCCTTTATGACGAATTGAAAATTTCCATTTAAAATACCTACATAAGAAAAACAGTATATTTTTTTTCAGTTTATGACCTAAACTAAAAATCTGCCTCTTTCTAAATCTCTTCAGTTATAGGCATACCACAAGGTGCTGCTTTATAACAGAAATTAGTTTCAAAAATTTCAAAATGACGAATGCTCAAATTGGACCTTCAAATTCATCTTATCATTGATGTATTCATCAAAAAATATATTGATAGGATGTTAAGTTTTAAAATTTCCTGGTGGTAGTTTCATTTTAATATTATATGTACCACAAGGTGCTGCTTTATAAAAGAAACTAGTTTCAAACATTTCAAAAGGCCGTATGCTCAAATATGGACCCTAAAATTCATCTTATCTTTGATGTATTCATGAAAAAATATATTGATGGGATGCTTAAGTTTTAAAATTTCCTGGTGGTAGTTTCATTTCAATATTATATGTATCACAAGATCCTGCATTATAAAAGAAATTAGTTTCAAAAATTTCAAAATGACAAAAGCTCAAATTGGACCCTGAAACTCATCTTATCATTGATGTATTCATCAAAAAATATATTGATGGGATGTAAAGTTTTAAAATTTCCTGGTGGTAGTTTCATTTCAATATTATATGTATCACGAGGTGCTGCTTTATAAAAGAAATTAGTTTCAAAAATTTCAAAATGACGAATACTCAAATTGGACCTTAAAATTCATCTTATTATTGATGTACTCATCAAAAAATATATTGATGGGATGTAAAGTTTTAAAATTTCCTGGTGATCGTTTCATTTTAATATTATATGTACCACAAGGTGCTGCTTTATAAAAGAAATTAGTTTCAAAAATTTCAAAATGACGAATGCTCAAATTGGACCTTAAAATTCATCTTATCATTGATCCATTCATCAAAAAATAGATTGATGGGATGTTAAGTTTTAAAATATCCTGGTGGTAGTTTCATTTTAATATTATATCGATCCTCTTCATAGAGTTTTAAAGTTTGTTTTTGTAGCAAATTTAAATGAAAATTTATAGAAAATTGCTATTCCAATAATTCTCTATTAGTGGAGTCAGTCTGGACAAAAGTAGGTAATTTTTTAGGTAATTAGGCTCGATAGAACTTATTTTTTATAGCAAAAGTAAGAAAACCACGTGTTTTTGGAAAAAAAAGTTCAGTGCAACCCCCTTTTTTTGGCCAAAAAGGGGTAAACTGGCCTTTTTTTGAGGTTGGTTTTATGTTTTAATTTTTATCGACCACTTAAATCAGTAGCTAAGGTACAAAAATGGTACCATTTTATTGTCAGTGTTCAAAAAATCTCCAGTAAAAATTTTGCGGGGTTATGTTTACCCCTGAGTTTTCAATTCAATTCAATTCACAGATCACAGTAATCAATTGCAGCTATTTAGGCAAAATCTCAATTGAATTGGATATAACTTTGGGTGTAGGTGTATTGTTCAAAAATAACTAAATAAATTTCAGCTAAAAATATCTAAAACCTCTGCAAAATATTGCAATTTTAATTCATATTCACTGAAATATTTAAATTGCGATATCTACTGTCAAAATAGTCGATATTTTCTTTGCAGAAAATGCAAGTAATTTTATTTACTTTTATATATTTTATTATTTTCTACTTAATTGGAGTACTTACTGGTAAATAAAGATATTTTCTTGTTTTCATTACTGTATTGTGTCTTCTTGACCGTACTAGCTAGTTTACTAGAAAACATCTTTATTTACCAGTAAGTACTCGAGTTAAGAAGAAAAAAATAAAATATATTATAATAACTGGTATCCAAAATGGATAAAACCATAACAAAAATATTTACTTTTGTTCATCTCATGACAGAAATATACCTTTCTGTATATCTTTCTGAATTTTACCCATTTGCGGTATATACAGGGACAAAAATGAGAAACTTTGATCCCATTTGACCAACTCTGTATATATTTCCGTTTAATAGATCCTAATAGTGGGCGTCGTAAAAGTGAGCACCCTGTATACGTATTTTCGCGTTTTGTGTCGATAGTTTACCAATATCTTGAAAAATATCGATTTTACCAGAAAAAAAATTAATAAAAATAATGAAAGTCGTTGCAGAGATGCAACGACGATGCACAATTTTTAATTTTCTGCGTGTATTTCCTGTAAAAGCGGAAAAATACACATACACATCGTTCAATAAATGATTAATATATCGGAAAATATGGATTTTATCAAAATATTCTTTTAATAAAAGTTGTTGGGTATTTAATTTATAACAACAAATTGTAAGATATAATTTTAGGTTTTCCGCTTGGTCTCGTTGCTTTTACCAAAATTTTCCAACCTCGCCTAAAATTTTCCCAGATTAACTCAACTATATAGAACTACAGAGTAGAAAGAGAAATTAATGAAGTAGATTCAATTTTTGTTCTTCGCCAAAAGTTATAAAAATGTCAAATCCATTTAAACTGTTTTTTGAATAAGTAGTAAGAGAAAAAAAGTTTTCCATGGCAAACTCTGTTTTTGCTACGCTCAATAATACAAATAGTCCTGTATCGTGTTTATTTGTCAAAGTAAGTAATAATTTTCATAAAGTTAATTTTCGAAGATAGCCTGTATTTATCAATGTAAGTATAGCAAACCTTGAATTGCTATAAAGAGAAAAGTTGTTCTTTTTAAAAATGTTTAAGCCAACTATGACGGCCATTTAAAAAAATTAAAGTTAATATTATAACTGAAAACTGTGGTCTTTTTAAAAAAAAAAAAAATTATATCTTGCATAAGCTCTTAAAATTACAACTCTTTCCTCATTTAATCGAATCTCTCTATGTTTTATGGTTTCCGAGATCCCAATGCTTTCTTAAAACGACAACTCTTTTTTCAATTTGAAAATTCATTTAACTGAATCTCTAGCGATATCTTATGGTTTTCAAAATTCCAATGCTTAAAATGAAAAAAAAATACCCTGTCTCTATGCAAATATATTGTTGTAAATTTTTTAAAACAATAGAGAACCGGATTACAAATTATTCAATCGTAGTAAAATACTTATGCTCGTTCTTACAATCTTTGGTTAACTTAATTCGCAAGTTAGTTTAGTCAGAGGTTGTAAGATCCGGCCCTAAATATACCCTATTACATAACTCGCATATATTGCAGCAATGCTTCACAATCAAATAAACTGCAATTTCCAAATGATGACAAACTATTTACCATAACACAATAACAATTCATTTGAAATAATAATTTTTATCACTAAAACTTGCCAAACAATGGGCAATAACTGTGTATAGAAAAATATTATTAGTAACTTTATATTGCAATAATAATTGCTGCATGTTTATTTTTAAACGTAATTTATTTATAAAACTAATGTTAAAATTTACTTGTATATTATTTGATACGATATACCTAAATATAGGACAAACTATTTACCATAATACAATAACATATCATTGGGAATAATTATTGTTATCACTAAAACTTGCCAAACAATGGGCAATAACTGAGTATAGAAAAATATTATTAGTACCAAATATTGCAACAATAATTGCTGCATAATTATTTATAAAACTAATTTGATATGATATACCTAAATACAGGGTGTCCCAAATGAGTAGGCTACCATGGGTATCTTTTATATTATTAAATTTAAGCCACCATATTGAATTTCATTTTGATATCATTTTTAAGCGCGTTTAATCAACTCAAGTATCTTTTGTCTGAAACATTTCTGCATTTTTTTTATAATATCCAAAATGTTTGATTGAAATAAAATTGATATTTTTATTTTTTTTAGAATAATATCCAAACTGTTAGGATTTTTGAAACTTTCTCAACGGCACATGTCCCAACGCTAAAAACTGCACAACTGCCATTTAACAGAATCTCTATTTATAATAATAAGAAAGACACTCGTGGTAGCCTACTCAATGTGGGACACCCTGTATAATAAATATTTAATTGGCTCTTGACCACTTATGGGGTCTTTCCGCCTATATTTGATACATTTTTTTGAGATATGGAGGAAATAAAATGAAAATGACAAAAAATTGGACTGTGCAAATGCAGAGAATGTTTGCTTTAGTCGTCTGATGTTTTTTTTTTGGCTTATTCAATGTCTATTTCTACTACTAGAGCAAATTTCCGTCGGCAATATTTGTCGATTATATTTGATACGATTTTTAGAGATATGCAGAAAATAAAATGAAAATTTGAAAAAGGCGGAAAGACCCTATGGGGTCGATAGCCTAATAAAGATTGTTTATATATATATAAAATGAAAATGACCAAAAATTGTACTGTGCAAATGCAGAGTATGTTGGCATTAGTCGTCTGATGTTTTTTTAAAATTATTATTTAATGTCTATTTCTACTACTAGAGCTAATTTCCGTCGACAATATTCATCGACTACATTTGATACGATTTTTTGAGATATGGAGGAAATAAATGAAAATGACCAAACATTGAACAGTGCAAAATGAAGAGTATGCTGGCATTAGTCGTCTGATGTTATTTTTGTTTGTTTATTTAATGTCTATTTCTACTACTAGAGCTAATTTCCATCGACAATATTCGTCGACTATATTTGATACGATTTTTTGAGATATGGAGAAAATAACATAAAAATGAGTCATTAGTCGTCTGATGTTTTTTTAATTTTTTATTATTTAATGTCTAGTTCTACTGCTAGAGCTAATTTTCGTCGACAAAGAGCGATTTATCAACATTTCCAATGCACCCAGTTTAGTTCACTAGTAGGATTAACAACCATCCTAAGGATTCAGAGAATGGCTTTATATTTTGATCCGGAATACTTCTGAGTATTCGCAAATTTTTACTTAACTAAATAACCCATTTAATATACTACAAACTAAAAGTAGATATATTCATTCAGAAGGTTCAAAGAACTATTTTATGTTTTGATCCAGAATACTTTTGAGAATCAGCACATTTTAGGTTTTTCGTTTTATACAGAGTCCGAAAAAACCTCGACAAATCTTTCGGAATTTTGATAAACCAAGTAATTCGATAGAAATGATAAGTAGGAGATATTTTTAAATTACTAATATATCCTGGAAGTTGTGTTTCACAAAAACAATGTTAAATTTTTATGCTCAAAAAAATAAATCAATAACTTGTAGCTTAAATATTAACAGTTATTCGGCATTATTTAATTGTTATTGATCTCATACTAATTAAACTAGTTAAATCGTTGAACTTATAACTTCTTAACTAAGATGAAAATCGGAGCTATGTTCATATGTTTTTTTTTTCAGAATTACGTTACGTCTTATCTGCCAAAGTTTGCCACCGATTGTATAGATGTATTTAGTAAGTAATCTAAAACTAACACGCAATCAAAAAATCTCATTGATATCTTGCGTGATTTCCAAAAATCTGGACATTTTCGATTTTTTTTCATTTTGAAAAATGATTTTGATTTCTGATTTTCTAGATAAGTAAAAATAACTTGGTATATCTGATAGCTATAATGCTATAGAATATAGGGCTAATGTTTTAGACAAGCACAAATTAATCCGGTAAAAAAGTTTTTTGAAAAATCAATAATAAAAAAGTTTCCCATATGATGCCGACTTTTTGGCGGTCACTGTAGAGTTTATATACCCTGTATATGGTACACCCTGTATGTACTTTATGTAAAACAGAAAAAAAATCAGCGTTTACAATGTCAAGAGAATTTTCTTTTGTTTAGTTTTCACAGTATCCAATTTTATACTTATAGAAAGGACTCACGCTTTTCCTTCGAAGATGTGCTCACATCCGCTGTGGTCGTCCTCGCTCCAGTGGAAGTGCAACTGCTCGAAAACGTAATGGTCTTCGTGCAGAGGTCCACCGACCAGGATGGGCATCTCGCGGTCTGTGAACTTCAGAGTAGCTGCAAAAAGAAAATTGCCAATTACCACTAACGTACATACAAGGAGCGCAATTGAAAGCTTTTAACCTTGAAATTTTCATCGTGTGAGTTAGATCAATTAGAAGTCACTCGAGGCAATGATAAATGGAATGGTTATCATATTTATGCGTCTAAGTGCGGTAAATACGGATAATGAGTGAAAACCGTTTACACCGTCATTAGACTAGGTCATTGCCTAATGTGATTGTCGTAAAGTTTTTCTTTGTGTTTGCTCATACGTGGGTTACAAATTTAAACACTGTAAATTTATATATTATATAAACTCAAATGGATAATTACAAAGTACTTGAATTTTGGCAAAAATATAATACCTTTATTGGTTCTAGATTTTGTAGAATTTTGATTTACTAGATTTACACTACGTTTTTAAAACGTAGTGTACTTATATGCTTTTTTTTAAATATTGAAATAAACTTTTAATGTTTTTAATGAAATGTATGGCATTTATGGAGCATTTCAAAAGTTTTTCCATAAAATATGAAATATTTTCTACAGGAATCCATTTGTTGCTTCTACTTGTAGCAAACACCGATCACACACAATCGATACTTCTAAAACACACATTAAAGCAGCGATAGTTCGCACGCTCACCCAATAGTGTTTGTACGTTTTATTCCAATCAATGGCCAATCAATCATTTAAATCACCTGTGTATCCATTGTTTGTGAAGGACGCGTTGCCCTCGTTGTCCCAATGCCCGTGGAACTCCAGAGGCTCGAAGTGGTCATAAGCGTTGCTCTCTTCGTGCTTCAGCTCGATTGGGCTTTGCACACTCTGCAGCCTCCACTCCTCCACCATAATGTGTGCATCCTCATCTGCAAAAGAAAATAGATTATGAAATTGATAGAACTCGATCAGAGTTTTTTAATATAGATTTAAGTGTGAGAAAAAGCAGATTTACAAAACAATATGAATATTATGAATTTAAAATAATATTTGATAATCAAAATGTACAAAATGAACAGATCCTACTGAGTTAAATGATTGTAAAAGTTTTTCATAATAATAACTGAGAGTGCAAAATACTTTTACAAATATTTGTTATACTACTTAAAAGTACTTAAAAAATAATACATTTTAAGATTGTATGAATAGCTCGTTAATTCTTGGTGAAACATCTTTAAATTAGTATAAATAAAGCGCTTGGTTAAGTTTCACAATTTTTTTTTCGAAAAGCATGAGCCATTGTCAGCTCTTATGGTGACTATAGACAAGATTTTTTTGAAAAAAAAATTAGTACTTTTAATAACAATGTTCTGGCATTGCATACCAGTCTATGTCAGAAGTATTTTCTTCTGAGAATTTTTCCATAGGCATGTTTTACTTTATACTTACTACTACCGTATTAATTTCCGACAATAAATCACTGCTCACATAAAACTTTTGATCTTGAGAAGATTTACCATGATTGTTTTCGCCGATCAATCGCCATCGCCACATCGCCCAGAGCTGTTCTCATGTTCTATCGAGATATCCGCAAGGCCGCATAAATTACACGCCGACAGATTTGTTTACAGCGATTAAACAAATTCCCAGTGAAAACAGATCCGGATACGCACATCTGCCTGCCACGATCTGGGCGCACAAAACAATTGCGGATGCGCGGGTCGCTCATGCATTTGTTTATCCGACCCGGAAATGGAAATCAACGGGCATCCGCAGCGCTGCAGCTGCCAGAAATCCAGGAAGCAGAAGAAAAAACGGATATGCAGGAAGTGAAATAAGGAAATGTGCAAATAAAGAGCATCGACGAACTTGCGAAGCACAGCAATTCGTGAAACAAACAACAAATGTATGAGTAGATTTGTAAATATGATTGCCAGAAGTACAAAGAAAGAACAAAAAATCAAATATCATAGATTATTATTGAGTGTTTGTAAATTTGATATTTGAATTTTCATTTTTTTTCTTCTTGAAAATACATTTTTTTTAAATTCCGTCGTAAGCTGCAGAATATCAAATTCGGACATTTTTTTCATTTTTCAGAATATCAAATTCGGATAGAATGCATTTTTCAGAATATCCAATTCGGACAGAATGCATTTTTGTAAAGTTCTACCTAAATCTTTCCGTTTTTTTCCTTCAATTATGTCGTGGACTTACAAAAAAAGTTACCAAGGCAAAAATACAGTGTCGAGATAAATGCAATTGCAAATTTTAGTTAGATTATTAATTATTATTATGTATAAGATATTATTAGCTGAAGAGTGCAATTGAAAATTCTAGTTTACTAGTTCAAAGTTCTAGTTCTAGTAGTTTCTAGTAGTAGTTCTAGTTCTAAAAATCTAGTTTTCACTATGTATTGCTTTTGCAAAGTATTTATTAACGTTCCAGTAAACGATGGCTGTAGAGAGCAATTGAAAATTCTAGTTTTCTAGTTCTAAGTTCTAGTTCTAGTAGTTTCTAGTAGTAGTTCTAGTTCTAGTCTAAAAATCTAGTTTTCACAGTGTATTGTTCTTGAAATTATGGAAAAAGTATATGAGAACATACAAAAAAGAAGAATTAGACAAAAACTTTAAAATTAAATAGAACCATCACAAATCGGATTCAGGAAAGCACATTGTACAATAGACCACCTATTTACAATAAGAAACCTAATAAATGAGACCACAGAACACCAAAAAGAATATCTGCTTTGTACACTTAGAAAAAGCGTTTGATAAAATGGAGAGAGAATTTGTGTGGCAGACACTAAATGATAGACAAATAGGAACTAAACTGAGGAGGGCAATCAAAAGCATATTTAATAACACAGAAAATTGTGTCAGAACCAGAGACATAATCACAACGAAATTTAAAACCACAAATGGATTGAGACCAGGGGTGGACTAAGCCCCATTTTGTTAATAATAGCAATGGATGCAATCATGAAAAAGATTAAAACCAAAACAAAGTAACAGTGACAGAATACAACAAATTAAAACCCACAACAATAACTGAATGCATTTTCGTAGACGATGTGGCAATCATCGCACAAAATAAGAGAGACTTACAAACAAATATTAACATATGGGAAACTGAACTGAAAAAAGCTGGATTAAAAATAAATATATCAAAAATAAAAGTAATGAAAATAGGAGAAACTAGAGAAGCAATAAACATTACAATCAATAACGAGAAAGTAGAACAAGTAGAACACATAAAATATGTCACATAACATAAAAAATCCAGCCATCGGTTTTCAGTTGAAGTTTTTTAGAATTCCAATACGCAATTTTTTTCATTTGTTGCAAAGTTTTTCAATAGGCTGAATTGGTCGAAACAAGTATCTTGAATCAGGACATATTATTGAAAAGAAAGGGAATATGGAAACAAAAATAAACAACAGAATACAAAATTATACTAGACAACAAAAAAATATCCAAAAAACAAAACTTATAATATACAAAGTACTATTTGTATCTTCTCTACTAACGGCTGTGAAACGTGGACAACAAGAGACAAAAAAGCATCATCTAAACCCTTGAAATGAAATACCCGAAAAAAATATACGGAGTAACCAAACTAGACAGAGTGAGAAATGTGGACAAATGTGAACCAGAAGTGGTAGAACTTAATAAATAGATAGAAAATAGACGATTACAATGGCTGTGACACCTAATCAGGAGAGAAGACAAATAAAGAAGATATGGGAAACAAAGATAACAGGAAAGAGAAGAGTCGGAAGACCAAAAAGCAAATGGGTCAAAAATATTGGAAACATTAAATAAAAGGGAGAAGGAAATAGCAAGAAACAAGAAACGGTGGAACCAAATGATAAAAGAAAATACATGAAGGAAAGATAACACCACTTCGAGACCCGAAAGGGTAAAAGAAGAAAGATTATAATAATAATAATTGTGTTTGCAAAGTATTCATCAACATTCCAGTGAACCATGGTACAATGGATTACAATGGAACCATGGATTATTTATTATTATTATGTATAACATATTATTAGCTGTAGAATGCAATTGAAAATTCTGGTTTTCTAGTTCTAAGTTCTAGTTCTGGTTCTAAAAATTTAGTTTTCAGTATGTATTGTTTTTGCAAAGTTTTAATTAACATTCCAGTGAACCATGGTACAACACATAAACTTTTACCTCATAAATACAACGAACTTTTATTGTACCTGGTCATTTCAACTCATTTATTTTTTCAAATTTTGACTTTTGCTTGTATGCCCACCATATATTTTTTAAATTGTGATTATTTAATATTATGTATAAGATATTATTAGCCGTAGAGTGCAATTGAAACTTCTAGTTTTCTAGTTCTAAGTTCTAATTCCGGTAGTCTCTTGTATTAGTTCTAGTTCTAAAAATCTAGTATTCACTATGTATTGGTTTTGCAAAGTTTTTATTAACATTCTAGTGAACCAGGTATAACACATACACTTTTACCTGATAAATACAACGAACTTTTATTGTACCTGCTCATTTCAACTTATTTATTTTCCCAAATTTTGGCGTTTTTTTGTATGCTCACCATATATTTTTTAAATTGTGATTATTTATTATTACTATGTATAAGACATTATTAGTTGTAGAATGCAATTGAACATTCGAGTTTTCTAGTTCTAGTAGTGTATAGTCGTAGTTCTAGTTCAAGTTCTAAAAATCTAGTTTTCACTATGTATTGTTTTTGCATAGTTTTTATTAACATTCCAGTGAACCATGGTACAATATATAAACTATTTCCTGATAAACACAACGAAGTTTTAATGTACCTGGTCATTATAACTTATTTATTTTTCCAAATGTTGACTTCTGTTTGTATGCCCACCATATATTTTTTAAATTGTGATTATTTATTATTATTATGTATAAGATATTATTAGCTGAAGAGTGCAATTGAAAATTCTAGTTTAATAGTTGTAAGTTATAGCCATGGTAAATGTATAAACTTTTTCCTGATAAATACAACGAATTTTTATTGTACCTTGTAATTTCGACTCATTTATTTTTCCAAATTTTGACATTTTCTTGTATGCCCACCATAAATTATTTAAATTGTGATTATTTATTATTATTATGTATAAGATATTATTACCTGTAGAGTACAATTGAAAATTCTAGGTTACTAGTTCAAAGTTCTAGTTCTAGTAGTTACTAGTAGTAGTTCTATGTCTAAAAATCTAGTTTTCACTGTGTATTGCTTTTGCAACACATTTATTACCATTCCCATGAATCATGGTACAATATATGTACTTTTTTCTGATAAATACAAGGAACTTTTATTGTACCTGGTCATTTCAACTCATTTATTTTTTCAAATTTTGACTTTTGCTTGTATGCCCACCATATATTTTCAAATTTTGATTATTTATTATTCTTATGTATAAGATATTATTAGCTGTAGAATGCAATTGAAAATTCTTTTTCTAGTTCTAAGTTCTAGTTCTAGTAGTTTCTAGTAGCAGTTCTAGTTCTAGTTCTGAAAATCTAGTTTTCAGAATGTATTGCTTATGCAAAGTATTTATTAACATTCCAGTGAATCAAGGTACATTCTATACTCTGATTTTTCTAAACTGGCGTGCACGTCATCAAAATAATAATCATAATAATGACGAGACAATTTTACAAAGTTGCCAGCTGTCCTGGGTATTTAAAAATGGCTGCAATCAGCTGTTGCGCCCGTGCAATCTTGTGCGACAGTGCGCGGTTCGTATCAAATTCATCGACTTCTCTACCGTTTATCGTACAGATATCAACCTTGTGGTTATGGTTTACCATCTACAATGACAAAATATGCATTGTAATAATCGATCAAATGTAACAAGTTAGACGTCAAAGAAGTTTGAAGCATTAGTGAAAAAGATGTGGCATCGTAGCCGAGAAAATATCGCCGTTGCCAACATAACATGATTTATTACATGATTGGCAGGCGAAAATTGTGTCCGCGGTTAATACACCGATTACCTATTTATAACCACCGGTGATCAGTGTTATGTAACAAATAATCTTCAGATTAATTTCGATTCTTAAACTATTGTTATGCATATTCTCGAAAACAATCACGTTGGTACGAAAAAACCTCATCGCACAGCTGTTTGATGACGTGCACGCCAGTTTAGAAAAATCAGAGTATATAAACTTTTTCCTGTTAAATACAACATAAATAAATTAATAAATAATTTTTTGTACCTGGGCATTTCAACTCATCAATTTTTCCAAATTTTGACATTTTCTTATATGCCCACCGTTTATCATTATTTATTATTATTATGTATAAGATATTAGTACCTATACAGTGTAATTGAAAATTCTAGTTTTCTACTTCTAAGTTCTAGTTCTAGTAGTTTCTAGTAGTTCAAGTTCTAGTTCTAAAAATCTAGTTTTCACAATGTATTGTTTTTGGAAAGTTTTTATTAACATTCCTGTGAGTAATGGTACAATGTATAAACTTTTTCCTGATAAATATAACGTTTTTTTGTATCTGGTCATTTCAACTCATTTAACTTTTCAAATTTTGACTTTTGCTTGTATGCCCACCATATATTATTTAAATTGTGATTATTTATTATTATTATGTATAAGATATTATTAGCTGCATAATGCAATTGAAAATTTTAGTTATCTATTCTAGTAGTTTCTAATAGTAGTTCTAGTTCTAAAAATCTACTTTTCACTATGTATTGTTATAGCAAAGTTTTTATTAACATTCCTGTAAGCCATGGTACAACATATAAACTTTTTCCTGATAAATACAACGAACTTTTATCGTATCTGGTCATTTGAACTCATTTATTTTTCCAAATTTTGGCTTTTTCTTGTATGCCCACAATATATGATTTAAATTATGATTATTTATTAATACTATGTATAAGATATTATTAGCTGTAGAGTGCAATTGAAAATTCGAATTTTCTAGTTCTACAGTAGTGTGCGAATTAATGTGAACAGAGGTGAAATACTTGAAAAGACGATTTTATTATGTATAAAAGGTTACAAATAAGTTATAACATATTTTTTAATCGTTATTTTAGTAGGAAATATGTCCCCCTTTGGCTGAAATTACATGTTGTATTCTTTTTGGCATAGAATCGACCAGTATCTTGCAGTTTTCAAATAATTTGTCATCCCAGAACCATACCCAAATTACGGTTTCTATGATTTTCTGCTTCCTTGTACAAACCACTTTTCGGAGCCTAGCTTTACAAACAGCCCACAAATTCTCTATTGGATTTAAAGCTGGTGAATTTCCAGGCTAATCGAGGCAAGTAATATTACTATCTTTAAAATATTTCATCAATTTCTTTGATTGTGGCATGGAGCTGAATCTTGCTGCAAAAATGCTTCACCATAAGGAACAACTTTTCCCATATCATTAACTAATTTTCGATCAAGAAACTCTTTGTACTTGTACTATTCATCATTCCTTCAATAGGCACAAGAGATCCAGGCCCCATGTAGGAGAAACAACCCCAAAATATCTTCTTTAGACGATGTTTAACTGTCTGATTAACATGAGCGGTGCAAAGATTTTCGTTCTGTGATTTCCTGACGCATCGTGACCATTGGTCCTGCACTACAAAGAGTGTCTCATTTGAGAACAATACCTTCCTTAAATTATCTGTAGTCAGGTTGCATATTTCTTGGCCCAAAGAAGCCTAACTTTCATCATTGGAGCAGGTAAGAATTGCTTTTTCTGCGGTTGAATGCCTTTCTTCCTGATTTCAGAAGTCTTCTGAATCTTGAATTTTGACTCCACAGGCAGCCAGATCTGTTGCAACTCGAAACTAGTTTTTCTAGGATTAATTTTATTGTTTCTGAGTATAAACGTTTCATCTCTGGCTGTTGTCTTCCTTTTTCTCCCACACTTGCCTTTTCTCTGAATTTCAACTAATACGGTTTCATTCTTTAGATTTTGAATTTTGTTCTCTTTGGAAACTCTTTGGAAATATATCTTTGTGTCATAGAAGTATACTTCCTTAATGTCATAATCTTCTGGCGTTTCCTCGGCGGAATATCCATTTTATAAAACAATGTGAGTCACGTATTCAAAACTGCATAAAAGCTAAACAAATCTCTTCTCTGTGCTTATAAATACTAAAAATATTAATAACAACCACTAATTATACCAAATGCACGTTATTGTATATGCTCATATTATGCTTGATTTGAGATTATGATAAATAGCATATTACGCGTATATTTGTGAAATGACAAAGTTGCCAACTACAATAAATACAAGAAAATGTATTGTTCACATTAATTCGCACACTACTGTAAGTTCTAGTTCTAGTAGTTTCTATTAGTACTTCTAGTTCTAGTTCTAAAAATCTAAGATTCTAAAATTCTAAGAATCCAGTTTTCACAATGTATTGTTTTTATAAAGTTTTTATTAACAATCCAGACAGCCATGGTACAATATATAAACTTTTTCCTGATAAATAATACAACGAACTTTTATTGTACCTGGTCATATCAATTTTTTTTTAATTTGGCTTTTTCTCGTATGCCCGCTATATATTTTTTAAATTGTGATAATAATTTATTATTATTATGTATAAGATATTATTAGCAGTAGAGTGCAATTGAAAATTGTAGTTTTCTAGTTCTAAGTTCTAGTTCTACAAGTTTCTAGTAGTAGATCTAGTTCTAGAAATCTAGTTTTCACTATGTATTGCTTTTGCACAGTATTTATTAACATTCCAGTGAACCACGGAATAATATATGTACTTTTTCCTGATAAATACAATGAACTTTTATTGTAGGTACCTGATCATTTCAACTCATTTATTTTTCCAAATTTGACTTGTTCTTTTGTATGCCCACAATATATTTTTTAAATTATGATTATTAATTATTATTATGTATAAGATATTATTAGCTGTAAAGTGCAATTGAAAATTCTAGTTTTCTAGTTCTAAGTTCTAGTTCTAGTAGTTTCTAGTAGTAGTTACAATTCTAGTTCTAAAAATCTAGTTTTCACTATGTATTGCTTTTGCAAAGTATTTATTAACATTCCAGTGAATCAAGGTACAAGATATGTACTTTTTTTGATAAATACATGAACTTTTATTGTAGGTAACTGGTCATTTCAACTCATTTATTTTTCCAAATTTTGGCTGTTTCTTGTATGCCCAAAATATATTTTTTAAATTGTGTTTATTTATTACTATTATGTATAAGGTATTATTAGTTGTAGAATGCAATTGAAAATTCCAGTTTTCTAGTTCTAGTAGTGTCTAGTAGTAGTAGTTCTAGTTCTAGTTCTAAAAATCAAGTTTTCACAATGTATTGTTTTTGTAAAGTTTTTATTAATATTCCGGTGACCCATGGTACAATATATAAACTTTTTCCTGATAAAAACAACGAACTTTTTTTATACCTGGTCATTTCTATTCATTTATTTTTCCAAATTTTGACTTTTCTTGTATGTCCACCATATACTTTTTAAATTGTGACTATTTATTATTATTATGTATAAGATATAATTAGCTGTAGTTTACAAAAAGGTATTCATTGTATGTATTAATGTCCGTGGAAAACACTTGAGGATCTTGAAGATTCATCTCGGTAAAGGTTAACAACTAACTGACCTAGGACAATGCTCAACGTAAAGCACGCGCTCTGCAATTAATCGCTGCATCCAGGCAATTTTCCGCAGCATCCCACGTTACTTAAAAACCGCGTAAATTTTCGTGGAAGCCTCATTAGTTATTAGCAACGCGTGGAATTAAACGGGGAAACTTGCGTGGGAACGCAGCATTCTCCTCTGGTCCACGTCTGATGTAAACATCGAAAAGGGCAAACGAATAGGAGCGCGCATCTTCCGAAAACGCTCGCCTGCTGTGGGACGATTGCGTGCCGGGACAGATTACGACCACTTCCGGTTTTGTGATGCGAAAATGGCCCCTCGAATTAAGGTGTGCGTGATGCGCCGACTTCCGGGTTTTAATTGGAACCCATTGCGGCATTTTTTTATCATGTGATTGCGTTTCGTTGCCACCAATCAAGGAAAACGTCGGCAGGTTTAGAAACGACGCAACAACAAAGAAGATTAATAAAGAATAATTCAACATTTAGATTTATTTGAGTGAATGTTTAGAGAGCATTGTCGAAAAAATGTGAAATTTTCCGAAAAAGTAAAATATTCTAAGGGTACCTACTGAAGCTTTGCATACAATGTCAAAGTGCTTCTTGGACGTTCAACTTATAAAGAATTTTAGTAATTGTCCGAAAAAATAAAATATTCTAAGGGTACCTACTGAAGCTTTGCATACAATGTCAAAGTGCTTCTTGGACGTTCAACTTATAAAGAATTTTAGTAATTGTCCGAAAAAATAAAATATTCTAAGGGTACCTACTGAAGCTTTGCATACAATGTCAAAGTGCTTCTTGGACGTTGAACTTATAAAGAATTTTAGTACACTTGATTGATTCTGAAATTTTCTCTACCAATCAAGTCTACATCTACTGCTCTGGTTGCATCTGTTTTTTTCCTGTTCGTTTCATCTTCATACTAAGTTACTTTCGCTTTCATTAGTGCTCAATTTTCATAAATGTTAAATTTTGTTCTTATACATTGTATACTGATACGGTTGATATATCGATCTCAGACTATTGTAGCTTATTACTTTATACGTTAAAGCGAGATAACATATCTCAGCATAAAATTGACAAAAAAGTCGTTTCTAATCTTTGAAGTTGAAGGAGGTAGCTAGATTCTTCACTTCTTGTATTTGCCTTTTTTCGTTCGTCATTTATTTATTTATTTGTATATATAATAATTGTGACCTGTGCCTTAGGTATTTTTCCAAAAATTTGCCGCCCCTGGATTTTGACGCCCTGGGCTATAGCCTTCATAGCCCCCCACCGCTCAAATCCGCCACTGTTAATATTGCTATATAGATTTGCTATTTTGTCTAAATCTCGTGTACTACATTTATGTAAGCATGACTGTACATCAGAAATGATTACGTAAAAAAAACTAGTTTTATTTTCATGCCCAAATAGAGACCACATTTCGCATATTAACTATTTTTGCAACACTTTCTACTCGGCCAAATACGCATTAACATACCTACTCAAAAGTTTCACTTGAACACATCAGCGTGTGGTGCTCCTTCGGCTCTCTCGAGCCAGCATTAGCCGGCCCATTGCCAAGCAATTTGCATGTCACTTAATTTTTTCGGTCCCCAATTTTGGTGTTGTAATTGTTTGAGGGCCTGCGGGGGTCTGACGTGCAGATTGATGAATTTTCGATTGGCTTATGCTAATTGGGATCTGGCAGCGGCGATAAAAACTGGGTGTGCGAAACTTGTCTGGTCAGGTCTTGTTTCTTGCTGCCCAGATATCAGACCGTCCTCATTAAAAGTTTGGGATCGATCGCCGAATTAATTGGCGTATGCGTGAAACTATTGGCGATTGTATTAGTTTGTTGTTTTAAGCTTGATGTAGGGTATTGGGGTAATTCCCAGTAGACAAAAAAGTGGTCTGTTTGCATACACTATTATTACATTTTGTAAATTTTATATATTTGGGATTAAAAAAATATACAAATATAACTTTCTGAATTTCCTAGTTATCAATCATTGAAATTTCTTCAAATGTATCTAGTTATTTAATGCCAAATTTATATACTGAATACTGAGTACGCCTGAATTCATCTTAAATTTGATAAAGAATCTGCTTTAAATAAATTTCTTAGATCGACTCTGACCAATAAAATATTGAAGATATCATGTATTTTTGCAAATTCAGGTTATTCAGGTTTATGTTTATTCAGGTTAGGTAAGGTTAGATAGGCCCAGTTATATAATCTCCGATTACCTCTCATAGTACTTAGTAGGTGTTGTGTTGCGAAAATGGCCCGTTAATTGAAGAGGTGAAATGAAGAGGTAAAATGAAGAGGTAAAATGAAGAGGTAAAAAGATGAGGTACAAAAGAGGCAAAACTAAGAGGTAAAATGAAGAGGTGACATGAAGAAGCTAAATGAAGAGGTAAAATGATGAGGTAAAATGAAGAGGTAAAAAGAAGAGGTAAAAAAGAGGCAAAACTAAGAGGTCAAATGAAGAGGTCAAATGAAGAAGCTAAATGAAGAGGTAAAATAAAAAGGTAAAATGAAGAGGCAAAACTAAGAGGTAAAATGAAGAGGTGAAATGAAGAGGTAAAATGAAGAGGTAAAAAAGAGGCAAAACTAAGTGGCAAAATAAAGAGGTGAAATGAAGAAGCTAAATGAAGAGGTAAAATGAAGAGGTAAAACGAAGAGGTAAAATGAAGAGGTAAAATGTTAAGTTAATAGGAGATTATACAACTTGCCCAATAGTAAAGATAAAGATGTGTACTTATTCTAATTGTAATTATTACAAATCGAAAGACATTAAATTGTCACATTTATAATTATTGAAACGTGTAATGTTGGAAATGTGAAGTGTCTAAACGCCAGCTCGTCCATAAATTTCTAACGAGACTGCATTGAACTTGAAAGTTGTAAATCAATTTCCGCCTAATTAACGATTCTGAATTGTGGTTTCTCATAATTACCCATCGTGTTTCTCATTAAAAGTAATTGTGTACACTTACACGGTAATGCTGTGAATTAATTATTTTCTGGAAAACAATCCTCTCTAGTTGACCATTGTTTACATTGCCTTGCATTATAAACATGTCCAGATTTGAATAATCTGAGTTGTTTAATCCAGAAACTCACAAAGATTTTAATTGGGACTCTAATTACAGACACGCAATAATAATAATTTAAAATATTTTCTGAAAAAAAATTTACACATGGAAGATACACATTGTGAAGATTATCAAATTTTCCAAAACTAATTTGTTCAATCCAGGGATTCCTCAAAGATGTACTTTACTCAAAGATACATATGTTCATATTTGACTAATTTGACTGTTTCAATGTAGGGATTCTCAAAGATTTTAATTGTGGCCTAATTACAATAATAACAATATAATCATTTTCTGAAAAAAAATCTTCTACACATGGAAGATATCGTTCATCAGATTTGGAAAATTTGACAATCTTCACAGTGTACACAGTATCTTCCATGTGTAGAATATTTTTTTTCAGAAAATCCAGAGATTCTCAAAGATATTATATATGTCCATATTTGAATAATTTGACTTGTTTAATGCAGAGATTCTCAAATATTTTAATTAGTGCCCTAATTACAATAATAATGATTATATTGTTATTATTGTAATTAATATTATCATATTTTCTGCAAAATAATCTTCTGCACATGGAAGATATAGCATTGTGAAGATTGTCAAATTTTCCAAATCAAAATCGTACAATCCAGAGATTCTCAAATATATTACTTTGAATAATTTAACTTGTACAATGCAGGGATTCTCAAAGATTTTAATTGGGCCTTAATTACAATAATAACCATATAATCACTTAAAATGTTTTCTGAAAAAAAAAACGTCTACACGTGGAAGATATACATTGTGAAGATTATCAAATTTTCCCAATCTGAATCGTTCAACAGAGATTCTCAAAGATATTACATATGTGCATATTTGAATAATTTGACTTGTTCAATCCAGGGATTCTCAAAAATTTTAATTGGGCCCTAATTATAATAATAACAATAAAATCACTTAAACTATTTTCTGAAAAAAAATCTTCTGAAGGTATATGGAAGATATAGCACTGTGAAGATTGTCAAATTTTCCAAATGTAAATCGTTCAATCCAGAAATTTTGAAAGATATTACATATGTCCATATTTGAATAATTTGACTTGTTCAATGCAGGGATTCTCAAAGATTTTAATTGGGGCCCCAATTACAATAATAACAATATATTCACTTAAAATATTTCCTGAAAAAAAATCTTCTACACATGGAAGGTATAGCACTGTGAAGATTGTCAAATTTTCCAAATCAGAATCGTTCAATCCAGAGATTCTCAAAGATAATACTTTGAATAATTTAACTTGTTCAATGCAGGGATTCTCAAAGATTTTAATTGGGCTCTAATTATAATAATAACAATTTAATCACTTATACTATTTTCTGAAATACAAATCTTCTGCAAATGGACGATACCGAGTTGTGAAGATTGTCAAATTATCCCAATCGAGAGAATCCAGAGATTCTCAAAGATATTGCTTTAAATAATTTAAGTTGTTCAATGCTGGGATTCTCAAAGATTTTAAGGTGGGCCTAGATACAATAATAATAATATAATTACTTAAAATATTTTCTGCAAAAAAAAAAAATTCTGCACATGGAAGATATAGCATTGTGAAGATTGTCAAATTTTCTATATCAGAATCGTTCAATCCAGAGATTCTCAAAGATAGTACATATGTCCATATTTGCATAATATCACTTGTTCAGTGCAGGGATTCTCAGAGATTTTAATTGGGACCCTAATTAAAATAATAACAACATAATCACTTAAAATATTATCTGAAAAAAAAAATCTTCTGCATTGTTAACATTGTCAAATTTTCCAAATCTGATCAGAATCGTTTAATCCAGAGATTTTCAAAGATATTACTTTGAATAATTTAACTTGTTCAATACAGGGATTCTCAAAGATTTTATTTGGGCTCTAATTATAATAATAACAATATAATCAATTAAACTATTTTCTGAAAAACAAATCTTTTGGAAATGGACGATGTAGAGTTGTGAAGATTGTCAAATTATCCCAATCTGAATCGTTCAACAGAGATTCTCAAAGATATTACACATGTGCATATTTGAATAATTTGACTTGTTCAATGCAGGGATTCTCAAAGATTTTAAGATGGGGCCCTAATTGCAATAATAACAATTATATAAAATATTTTCGGAAAACAAAATCTTATACACATAGAAGATATACATTGTGAAGATATACATTGTCAAAATTTCCAAATCTGAATCGTTCAATCCAGAGATTCTCAAAGATATTACATATGTCTATATTTCATTAATTTGACTTGTTCAATGCAGGGATTCGCAAAGATTTAAATTGTGCCCTAATTACATTATTAATAACATAATCACATAAAATATTTTCTGAAAAAAAAAATTGACACATGGAAGATATACATTGTGAAGATTGTCAAATTTTCCAAATCTGAATCGTTCAATCCACAGATTCTCAAAAATATTACATATGTCCATATTTAAATAATTTGACTTGTTCAATGCAGGGATTCACAAAGATTTAAATAGGGGCCCTAATTACATTATTATTAATATAATCACATGAAATATTTTCTGAACAAAAAAATTGACACATGGAAGTTGTGAATCATTGTGAAGATTGTCAAATTTTCCAAATCTGAATCGTTCAATCCAGAGATTCTCAAAGATATTACATATGTCCATATTTAAATAATTTAGCTTGTTCAATGCAGGGATTCTCAAAGATTTAAATTGGGGCCCTAATTACCTTAGTAATATTATAATCACATAAAATATTTTCTGAAAAAAAACCTTCGACATCTTGTATTGTGAAGATTGTCTAATTTTACAAATTGAAGAAATCAAGAAATCACGAGGTAGCTACAGTATAATTGCAATGTAACATTGTACATAACGTAGAAACTTTTGGTATTTTCGTGCAATCGATATAAAATTTATTATCTCTTAACAATTTTATCAGTTTGTTGTGACTTAAATATTTAGTTTCCGAAAGGTATTAGAACGGAAGTTGTTTTTAATTTGAGACATGTGTTGATATCTTACTGAAGGCTAGGCACGTAAAATACGACCATGCCAAACATGAAAATAACTGAGTTATCAGATAAAGCAGGCAAACATAACACACCTATTATCAGCACGAGATCGATACACATCCTGTGCTGTGATTGAACATAAACGTTGATTCAATATCCAACTCATTTTGAATACGGTTTTCATACCGTTTTTAATTAAAACCGCCAATAATTGTATTGGAGACAGTTTACATTTATGAATTTAATCATTTTTTTTTGTATGCACACGATGAGTTCTAATACTAATAATAAAAACATTAACAATAATGAAAATATATAACAATTATAATAACAATTCTAGGAATCTTTCAACTAACTAGAATATTCCTATCTTAACAATAACAATTTTAACTAATCTAATAATATGTACTTACATACGTAGGTACTTCGATTCATCCCGTTCTCTGAATAAATACCAGTTGTATAGCTGTGATATTATAACAATAATATTGATAATAATTATAATAACAACAATCATAATTATCTTCGGCTTCGTTTATTTACCAGATAAGAAACTCTGATATGGAACATATTACGATCCTTGACGACGGTAATTAATCATAGCAGCAGAAATTTGCTGCCGTTAAATAAACAGGCAAATATAATATTAATAATACAACATGTGTGTAGGTATTATTTACGCGCATTAAAAATGTGGATGGTTTTCAAAAGATAACGATTTTCAAATCATTTGATGCGAATCATTCACAAGAACTTGTTTTACTATGGAAACTTTAAATAAAAATTCTGAAAAAACTTACGAATTGGTATGAAAATTAGCAAAATTAGTAATAAGATAATAGAAAATTTTAAGTCAAAGCAGTCACTG
Source organism: Othius punctulatus (assembly GCA_951805005.1). Classification (NCBI taxonomy): domain Eukaryota; kingdom Metazoa; phylum Arthropoda; class Insecta; order Coleoptera; family Staphylinidae; genus Othius; species Othius punctulatus. The sequence continues at coordinate 23,256,032 of OX638143.1, forward strand.
CTCACTGTTAACGATTTTCAAATCATTTGATGCGAATCATTCACAAGAACTTGTGAAAAAACTTACGAATTAGTAGGAAAATTAGCAAAATTAGTAATAAGATAAAATTTTAAGTCAAAGCAGTCACTGCTCACAGATAACGATTTTCAAATCATTTGATGCGAATCATTCACAAGAACTGTTTTACTATGGAAACTTTAAATAAAAATTCTGAAAAACTTACGAATTAGTAGGAAAATTAGCAAAATTAGTGAACATAATATTTTGAAAATTAAAATGAAAACCTTTTTAATTATGAGTCTTCAGATCAAAATGTAGCTTTTTCGATTTTCCAAGTATTTGCCCAAAAAGTTAAAAAGAATATACATTTTGCTGATACCAATTTACATTTACTGTGACACTCCCAAGAATGTAAACATTTACTTTGGAAATAAAATTTACTTTAGTTCACATGCATTATTTTACTAAGGATACTTTGAAAAAAACCACTGATGGGATGTCTTTAATGTTTCATGTTTTCTTGAAGAAAACAGCAAAATTAGTACTTAAAAGATAAAATTTGAACACAAGCAGTGACTAAAGGTTGTTGAAATTTTCAGGTAAATAAAAACTGTTTTTCTTTTCGTGAAGTTTTTTTAGCAAATTTTCAAGAATATTTACAGATAATTGTTGTTGGGGTGTTTAAATTTTAATATTTCCTGGGAGTACAATTTTAGTATTATACTAAGTAATACTCATTTGGCTATTGACTTATTTATTACTATGAATTTGGCGAATATGGTTAACCAGAACATACTATTTTGAAAATTAAAATGAAAATTTGTATTAAATTATGACTTTTTAGATCAAAAGTTGCAATTTGTGGACCGATTATGATGATGATGATGACTTATAAATGAAATAAAGTACATACAAATTTAATTCGGAGTGTTCAATTTTACCACGCGAGTACCTATTTAAGTTTTTCATTTGAAGCAAATCATGCAGGTGCATATATTTTTACTCCATATATATTTCCAGAAAACGAAAATTTGCTAGAGTTTGAAGTAAATGGAAACTCAAATTTTGTATGGCGTGTAGTCACATGTTTTAATAGCGCGCAAATATTAAAATATAATTTTATAAAAATTATAATATAATATTAAATATTTGTGTATAGAACAGAAAAATAGTTTCAAATATAATTGAATGTGTGGGTTGCAAAATGCACAGATTCCCGAAGAGTAAGATTTTGGGAATCATTTTAGGAACAAGTTTTTTGGGCAAAAAGATCGTATTACAAGAAAATTTACAATTGATAATGTGTAGATGAAGTTGATACACACTCACTGATAAAATATATGATTTTTATTTAGTGTTTGAGGTAAAAACAATGTACTTCCTTAGTTCTTTTTGATCAGACAAGAATGAAGGAAGTACATTGAAACAAAAAGAACAAAAGAAAAAATAAGAAACAAAAACACTAAAGAAAAAACTTCAATATAAGAAACATTAATGATATAATAAAAAAAATGATGGAATGTTTTTGGAATATTTTTGGAATATGTCCCTTATCAACCCACCAATTCAATTAGTAAATGGAGTAAATTTGTTCTCTTCACATTGGACAGAAGTTGCTCAAAACACTGATTTTCCAAAAATTGCATACCAATTTCTTTTTATCAAATTTATGTAGACTATTATTTTTTGTTCCTGCCTGACAAAAGGCTGATCAAAGTTTTGCCTCTAGTTTATATATCTCCCACGGGCTGCAATAATAGCACATCTTATTGTTTTTAATCTATATTCAGAAAAACAAAGTTTTCCCAAATTTTTACACTACATCAATTATAAATCTTACTTTGAAAAACCTTGCGACATTTAAGAAAACTGTGTATAGCGATGACAAATTATATTTAAAAAACAATTTAAACAATACAATTACAAAAAACACATTTATTTGATACAGATTCCAGATTCCTCCAGAGTAAGATTTTGGGATAAGTTTTGGGAAAAAGTTTGTTTGGGCAAAAAGATCGTATTACAAGAAACATTACAATTGATAGATGTAGTTGATACACACTCACTTATAAAAAATATATATTTTTTAATAATACTGACAGTTGACATTTAAATTTAAAAAAATGATAGGATGTTTTTGGAATATGTCCCTTCAATTCAAAAATTAATACTGCATTTTGTAAGAAGATCTAATGCTTGTTGCACATTTTCGAGTAACTTCAACTTTGCCATAAATTGCAAGACCTTATATATGCTATATATGTGCAAAACAAAATCTGCAAAATATTAAAAAATAAAAATATCGGGGTTTGGGCAAAATTCACACTTTTCTCAGTATATTTTAAGGATTTTTAACTTCTCATTCATTAGAAATTTCGAGAAAAAAAGTAAGATGTAATGTTTTTTAATTAATTGGTTTAGTATCAAATTAATACTTTTATATAGTATACTTTTAGAAACCCAGCAGTTCTTCTCAGTATTCTAAGTAAATATGGCCATTTAAATAAGTATGGCAAAATGCTTCTTAGTTTTCCAAGAAAATATGGCCATTTGAATAAGTATGGCAAAATGCAATTGCAACTGTTTTTATGGCATATTGAAAAAAAAAATTATAGGATTTTATACGAAATGTTTTCTATAGTAAAATTTTAAGATTTTACTTCTCAGTATTCCTAGAAACCCTGATGTTTAAACAAAATATGCAAAATATTAAAAAATAATAATCTCGGGTTTTGGACGAAATTAACACTTGTCTCAGTATATTTTAAGGATTTTTAACTTCTCATTCCAAATCTTAGAAAACTTGGTGTTTTAAAGAAACTCTTTGTAAATGTCCTAATATACTAGTACATTGAAAAAAAATGTAATTATCAGGTTTTGGACGAAATTCACACTTATCTCAGTATATCTTAAGGATTTTTAACTTCTCATTCGTTAGAAATTTCGAAAAAAAAGTAAGATGTAATGTTCTTTAATTAATTAGTTTAGTATCAAATTAAAACTTTAATAAAATATAGTATATTTTAAGAAACCCAGCAGTTCTTCTCAGTATTCTAAGAAAATATGGCCATTTTAATAAGTATGGCAAAATGTTCCTCAGTATTCCAAGAAATTATGGCCATTTGAATAAGTATGGCAAAATGCAATTGCAACTGTTTTTATGGCATATCGCAAAAAAATACTGGGATTTTATACGAAATGTTTTCTATAGTAAAATGTTAAGAATTTCCTTCTCAGTATTCCTAGAGAAAAAATAAGAAAATCTATTGCTTGTTGCCCTTTTTGGAGTAACTTCAACTTTTCCATAATTGCAGGATTCTATATATGGTTTATATATGCAAAACAAAATCTGCAAAATATAAAAAAATAATAATCTCGGGTTTTGGACGAAATTCACACTTTTCTCAGTTTATTTGAAGGATTTTTAACTTTTCATTACAAATCTTAGAAAACTTGGTATTTTAAAGAAACTCTTTGTAAATGTAGTAATATACTGGGACAATGGAAAAAATGTAAGTAACTTTTGTTTAAAGTTCTCTTAATAATTGCGTTTTAAGAAACTGACTTTCTATTCAATTTGAAATACCTGTTATCGCAAATACTGGAATTTTACTTGTCACTCTGGATATTGTAAAATGCAGTAATTATAGATTTTTGTTGCTAGATGCAAAGTAGCGATAAATCATTGCCCAAATCTTACAAAACTTGGTGTTTTAAAGAAACTCTTTGTAAATGTAGTCATATACTGGTACATTGGAAAAAAATGTAACTTTTGTTTAAAATTCTACGTTTTAAGAAACCAACTTTCTGTTCAATTGGAAATACCTGTTATTGCAAATAATGGAATTTTACTTGTCACTCTGGATATTGTAAGAGGCAGTAATTATAGATTTTTGTTGCTAGATACAAAGTAGTGATAAATGATTGCTCAAACTTTGTTAAAGTTATGCTCCATCTTGCAGCTTCCGATTAAATTTAACTGCAAGTTAGTTAATCGGAGATTGCAACGCTGGGCTTTAATGTTTATATCAGAGGTGGCAGTAAAAATCTATATTTATTGTATGTGTTTATTTATTGATTCATTGCCAAATCCATCGATGACATTGCATAAAACTATCATCAATAAAAAATTTAGTGCGGAAGTAAATAACGTCGTCTTTTATGAAGGTAATTATGTTTATGATTAATGTTATGTCACCTCTCAACAGGTTTTCTTGGAGCTGATGTTGAATTATATTGCCAATTTACGTTCAAAGGTTGAATTGATGACTTAATTCAATTTTCCCATGATGCATAATTTAGTGGCCTATCGACAACCACTCCAAGCGAACGTTTCGTGCAGTAATTGCTTATGAGTTTGAATTATTCATGTGCACGCATGTGGGTGCCGGCTCGGTCTTCAGTTTACTGTTTACTCACTGCAACACGATTATTTGCAGATTTTCAGACTTTCAATCACACAAAATTAAAAAAAATCTGAAAACTTGTTGGTGCCTTATGCGAGTTTAAAATTGATCTCCCACCAAGCCTTAACTTAGTAAACAAGTGCACGTGTCACACAAATGTCACTCTTCAGCACCAATAACGTCTTCAGATGCACTTACCATGGCTGTAGTCGGGCTTCGGGGCGCAGGCACACTCGTTCTTTGTGAGTCCTGCAATCAGAGTGGAACCGGTCATCTTCGGGTTTGCGTCTGGGTACTTTTTATTCCTCGTCTGCACGGTGTTAAAAGTTTGTTTACGTCTGGCACGCGCACGCCCGTATGTCTGAGTAAGCCGGCTAGGAGGCTATGTCCACGTTTTATACGGCTTAAGCGTTTCGCGCAAGCGCAAAAGCACGCGCGGATTCGACGCTTTTTGAATAATTCGCGGTCTTTCCAAAATCTATGAGCGATATGTGTCGAGGTGAGGCGAGAAAAAAAAACAATTGAGAGCGTTTTCTGCATCCTTCACTGCACAGCAATACCCGCGAAAGGTTAAGGAGATAAAAACCGAAGCATTCTGCGACAGTTATAGTTTTTCTGACCTGTTAAAACAACTACGGTCTGAATGTTATTAAGTAAAATATCCTTATCCATTGGGCTGATATAATTTCGGATTATTAAATGACTACAGTTGGGCGTACTTTTGTAATTCATTGAGGTTCCAGATTACAAAATAAAAATTATATTTGAGCAGACTATAATTACTTGCTGATATACGCCCCGATAATAAAACAATTAAAGATGAATGATTAGATTGTGGGTGGCGATTGAGCAAAAAATTACGCACCTATCTTAACGGATGTGTGGCAGCAACCGAGTGTTATCTGGAACGATGTTGCAATATGTTACGATTCGATACATTTGCTCATGTGGTGATAAATGAATGACCACACAATGTCAAGAACAAATATGCTACTAACTGCATTGCATATGTAATCAGCATAATTCTATAAATAATAGGATTTATTTATACTTAGTAACTTACCAAATATTTAAAAAAAATGCGCCGATTTCAAAAAACTAAAATAAATTGTTTCTAGGATTTTGTGATATTTAAATTTTTCCAAAATGTGTAACTTATTTTTTTTTTCGGGAAGCAAGACCGATTTTTTATGGCAACACTGGATTCAAATTTCAGTTTGACAGTTATAACTATCACTTTTCAGACCTTTCTTTAATTGAGTGTTTTTGTAAGTAGGTAAATAGTGGAAAAATATGTATTTTTTAAACAGGCAAACAATATTTGCATTTCGTACATATGCATAGTAAATACTTTCCGAAAAATGCATTAAATTTGAACGGACAAAATATTCCTCAAAATTTGCCAACCAGTGTAATTTATTTATCGGTGATATGAATATTAATACATATCAGTTTTTGTTTGTGTCAGTTATGTATCAAATTTTTAATTGTCTCCCTGATTATTCAACTCTCCGCTAATCGCAACCAAAATTATGCCAATTGTAAACAAGATAATGATCTCACACAACCACCTATTGAATTGTCTTGCTAATTATACCAATATTCACACCGCAGGTAATTTCAGCCAAAGTCATTCCAAGTATAAAATTACAACAATTCATTAAAATTACTGCTGGAACAAACAGCAGATTCAAAATTAGGTAACAAAACAGGATTCTTCAATCAAGTCAATTTATAAATTTCAATATTTATAAATATCAATTTATACAGGGTGGCAAACATATCCTCGCTCGGACCATTGCTGCTAGACTAATGAAAATTGAGGAAAAAGTCTTATTGGACACTAACTTCAAAAATCAGTGATGAAAACTAGGATAGGGCATTGGCAGAAAATGCGATCAAAAATATTTTCGAAATCTCATTTAGAATTATTGGAAAATGTCACATACGAGTATATCCAATGTTCTGTTCGAATTTTTTGGAACTGTAGAAAGTTTTCTATTTAGAAAGACAGCCCAAGCAAATTGTAATCATTTTTTTGGCGTTTTTGGAGGGGCACCAGAATTATTACTATTATCACTGCTTCACTGCTCTATTATTCTGGCCAATATTAGCGTCATCAATAAGTAGACCTCTCATTGGAATAACACTTAAAGCGTTTCCTCTTGATTTGTTTTATACATCCGGTTATTTAACACAATTGATAGTTATTTATTTGTTTATGTTATTATTGTTAAAACTTTTTTTAATTGTTGGGGCGTTGGACATGTTATTGTTATTTGCTTATAAAAACAGTTGTTATACGTAAGGTGTTGAATGTTATTGTTTGTTTTTATGTTATTATTTGAATAAATTCATTAATTTGATTTGGTTATTTAAGGTCCACGCATAATTTCACGAGGTCGCCAGCTTCAAATTCGTTTCAAACAAACGGCAATTTGATGTTATAGATTTTTATCAGTTTTAATTTATTTGTTTTTAAATTTTGAAGTGGTTTTGAAAATCACTTGTATTTTATCACTTAATATTATCAATGGCAAGATATACATTAATTTCATATTATTGTCTGTAGTACTCTTCACCCAGATTTTGATTTATCGTGGTGATTGCATACATATTTTAGAATTCAAAATGAAATCGCAATAAGATTATAAAATGTAAACACTAAATTTTAAAAGTAAATATATAGAAGAGATTAATAGGTATTGTTAAGCCAGGCAATTTCGGCATCTACCAAATTCATGAGTGTGCTCTAAATCTGTTGCCAAAATTTTGAGTGCAACTATCAAAATTGACAAATGATTACCTCCAGTAATGAAAGTTTGTCTATTATTGCTGGAGTTTATTTTCACAAAATTATGGACATCTCTGCTTTCAATTATTAGGTTATCTTTGGGGAAGACATCCCCCATTTGGCATCTGCCAAATTCTTGAGGGTGCTCTAAATCTGTTGCCAAAATTTTGAGTGCATCTATCAAAATTGTCAAATGATTACCTCCAGTAATGAAAGTTTGTCGATTATTGCTGGAGTTTATTTTAACAAAATTATCTTTGGGGGAGACATCTGTCATAGCGTTAATAAATATTATGGATCATTGTGGATCAAAAACACTTCCTTGAGGAATGCTAAATTTGCAATATTTTCCCTGTATTTCTGACTAATAGTAAACTAAATAAATATATTTTTTTAATTCTTTACTACTAATTTATCAAATTTTCAAATGCATGTGTCAAAATCTTTTATTTTTTTAGCTCCACCTATTTTGTCACATTTACGACGCAGACAATTTAAATTTGTCATATTTTCTTGCCACTCTCAAACAATTAGCATCAGCTGTCAAAAACTGCCAAATTTTTAAGTGTCTTTTGCAACTGTCAAAATTTGTCTCAAGATTACCTCCAGTTGCAAAATATTATATGACCATGATATGACATATATGACAATAAATTTACACATATGACAATAATCATTCATCAAAGTTTCAACAGTAAATATGTAAACAGTAAACAGTAAATAATGTATCATTGTGCATCCAAAACACTTCCTTGGGGAAAATCAAATTTGAAATACTTTGGCTGTATTACTGACAATTAGTAAACTAAATAAATAATTATTTAATTCTTTATTACTAATTTATCAAATTTTCATATGCATGTGTGAATTTTTTTAACTTTTTTAGCTTCACATGTTTCGTCAAATTTACAGCACTAACAATTGAAATCTGTCATATTTTCTTGCCACTCTCAAACAATTACCATTAGCTGTCAAAAACTGCCAAATTCATGAGTGCCTTTTCAAAATTTTGAATGCAACTGTCAAAATTTGTTACATGATTACCTCCAGTTGCAAAAAAATGTCAAATTTACACGTATGACAATAATCATGCATCAAATTTTCAACCGTATTCTCCCAATGAATATTGTGATTCATGTTTCACAAACACCTTTTGGCATTTTTTATATTGCGCAGAATATATGCCACATTATAAGCCACATTATAAGTATCTACATGATAATAAATTACTATTTATTGTAATTTTACTGCAAGTGAAAAAATATTTTCAACCGTAACTAAACAGTTTTTATCACTAGCTATGAAAATCTCTAAAAACTGTACCTCCAACTGACGAAATCTACCAATTTTTCAAAATTGACATCAAATTTGTGAAAATGAAATTTTTACAGATTTGTTGCATTTTGATGATTCGTTGCTTAGCAAATATGATATATAGAAAATTTGATAGGTTTGTCATATGCAAAATTTGGAGTCGTTTTCAACAACTTGGAACAAATTTAGTAGTAGTACAGATTTTGACGATTTTGATAGAAAATCTGTAAAATTTTCAACTCCAATATGTTAAAATTTCATAATAATATAATAATATTATAATATTTTATTTGGTGCTATTAACAAAGTTTTACACGAGTCAAAGTTATATGGTTTATAAAATACAAATACAATACTAAAACTAAGACACTTTAAAAATTAGGCGAACACATAAAAACAACGATACAAATAAGACGCACTCAGACATATTAAATATGTATATCACTGTTCAGGAAATCACCAAGGGAGTAAAAGGCGTTGGTAGCCAAATAGTTTTTGATGGACATTTTGAACTTTTCTGTTGGATAATTTCTTATACCCCTCGGCAGTTTGTTATATAATTTTATTGCATAGTACTTGCTACCTGTATGCATTCTTTTTAGTCTTAATTTGTTCAGACATAGGTCATCCCTTCCTCTTGTTTCGTAGATATGGTCGTGGCTAGAATAATTATCCAGGTGTTTCTTTATATGGCATAGACATTCCAGGATGAAGATTGAAGGCAATTTCAAATGGAATTGTTAAAATTGATTCAGTTCTCAATTGCAACTTTAAAAATTTGTAAACAGCTCCACCACTTGTTAAGATTTGGACGGTTTTGATTGAAAATTTAAATCAAATGATAGATTTTGACAAATCTATCAAATTTTCTATATATCATATTTGCTAAGCAACGAATCATCAAAATGCAACAAATCTGTAAAATTTTCATCTGTGACTGTCTACATTTTATAAAAATGAAGCAATTTAAATCTGGGACTTAAAACTGCACCTATTTGCAATTGTAAATTTTCCAATTTCGTTAAATTTTCAAATGAATCTGTTTTAATTGTAAATTCAAGTGCAAGAGTCAAATGTTTTAACTCCAACTGATATCTGATTACAGATTATAACTGATATTTTCGAAAATTTGATAATCTCAAGTTTCAGTTTCAAGTGCAAATTTAATATATTGGAAGACTTCTATCGGAAAATATATTGGATTTCGACAGTTAAGAGTTGGAAAATGTACAAATTTTTAGTCAAAATCGTCTAAATCTGTACATATTTTAGCTCCTGATCACTAACTGCACTTACTTGCAATTGTAAATTTTCCAAATTCGTTAAATTTTAAAATGCAAAAATCAGTTTTTTTAACTCCAACAGATAGATATCTGTTGGATTACAAATGCAACAGCCATTTTTTTTTAACTCCAACTGCTATCTGATTACAGATTATAACTGATATTTTCGAAAATTTGATAATCTCAAGTTTCAGTTTCAAGTGCAAATTTAATATATTGGAAGAATTTTGTTGGAAAATATATTGGATTTCGACAGTTTAGCATTGGAAAATTTACAAATTTTCAGTCGAAATCATCCAGATCTGTACATAATTTAGCTCCTGATGTAAAATTATTTAAAATATTTCGTTATAAAAATTCAAATCTGTAAAATTTTCATCATTTACTATCAAAATCTAAAATTTTCATAATTTCCCATCAAAATCATCAAAACCTGTACATTTGGTACATTTGTTTCATGTTGTAAAACTACTTCAAATCTTGCATATGACAAATCTATCATATTTTCTAAGCAACAAATAAACAAAATGCAACAAATCTGTAAAATTTTCATCTGTGACTGTCTACAATTTATCAAAATGAAGCAATTGAAATGCATTACTTACTGCACCTATTTCCAATTGTAATTTTTCCAATTTCGTTAAATTTTCAAATGAAACTGTTTCAATTGTAAATTTTCAAATGCAACAGTCAATATTTTTAACTCCAACTGATATCTGATTACAGATTATAACTGATATTTTCGAAAATTTGATAATCTCAGGTGTCAGTTTCAATTGCAAATTTAATATATTGGAAGAGTTCTATTGGAAAATATAATGGATTTCGACAGTTTAGCATGGGAAAATTTACAAATTTTCAGTCGAAATCGTCCAAATCTGTACATATTTTAGTTCCAGATGTAAAGTTATTCAAAACTTTTCGTTACAACTATGCAAATCTGTGAATTTTTTACCTCTTTCAAAAGTTCTGTTGGAAAATATATTGGATTTCGACAGTTAAGAATTGGCAAATTTACAAATTTTTAGTAAAATCGTCTAGATCTGTACACATTTTAGCTCCACATGTGAAGTTATGTACAAATTTTCGCATCAACTATCCAATTCTGTAAAATTTTCATCTTTTTCAAGAGTTTTGTTTTAAAATATATTGGATTTTGACGGTCAAGAATTGGTAAATTTACAAATTTTCAGTGAAAATCGTCCAAATCTGTACATATTTTAACTCCAGATGTAAAGTTATTTAAAATATTTCGTTACAACTATCCAAATCTGTAAAATTTGTATCATTTACTATTAAAATCTACAATATATGGAAGTAAGGCAATGGAAATCTATTACATACAACTGTACCTATTGAAATTCCTAAGCTGTTCAATTTTTAAATGAACATGTATAAATTTGTAAAAATTTCGAATTCAAATGTTAATTTTTATAACTGCAATGGAAAACTGATGGTAGATCACAACTGTGATATTTTCTAAAAAAAAGTGTTACATTATTGCACAAAAACTCGATTAAATTTCTTAAACCCTTTTTGAAAAATAAGTTAAATCTAGAAAATATTATTTACGAAGACAGAAAAGCCGAGGCCCAATAGCCTAATAAAGATTGTTGTCTCTCTCTTAATATTTATGTGAATGAAACTGTTTTAATTGTAAATTTTCAAATGCTTCAGTCAATTCTTTTAACTCTTTTAGTCTTTAACTGATATGTGATTACAGATTATAACTGATATTTTCGAAAGTTTGATAATCTCAGGTTTCAGTTTCAATTGCAAATTTAATATATTGGAACAGTTCTGTTGGAAAATACATTGGATTTCGACAGTTTAGCATTGTAAAATTTACCAATTTTCAGTCGAAATCGTCCGAATCTGTACCTACTTTAGCTCTTGATGTAAAATTATTAAAAAAATTTCGTTACAACGACTCAAATCTGTAATATTTTAATCTTTTACTATCAAAATCAACAGTTTATGCAAGTAAAGCAATTGAAATCTATCACATACAAATGCACCTATTGCAATTTTTCTAAATTGTTAAATTTGTAAAGGAATATGTATAAATTTGTAAAATTTTTGAATTTAAATGTCATTTTTATAACTGCAATGGAAAACTGATAGTAGATCACAACTGTGATATTTTCTAAAAAAAGTGTTATATAATTGAACAAAAACTAAATTAAACTTTTTAAACCCTTTTTGAAAAATTAATTAAACCTGGAAAATATTATTTACAAAGGCAGAAAGGCCGAGGCCCAATAGCCTAATAAAGATTGTTTGTCTCTCTGTCTTAAAATTTATGTGAATGAAACAGTCTTGATTGTAAATTAAAATACAAAAATCATATTTTTTAACTCCAACAGATATCTGATTACAAATTATATCTGATATTTTCGAAAATTTGATAATTTTCAAGTTTCAGTTTTAATTGCAAATTTAATATATTGGAAAAGTTCTGTTTGAAAATATATTGGATGTCGACAGTTAAGAATTGAAAAATTTACAAATTTTCAGTCAAAATCGTCTAGATCTGTACATATTTTAGCTCCTGATGTGCAATTATTTAAAAAAATTCATTACAGCTATCTAAATCTGTAAAATGTTCATCTTTTACTATCAAACTCTACAATTTATACAAGTATAGCAATTGAAATCTATCATATACAAATGTACCTATTGCAATTTTCCTAAAATGTTAAATTTGTAAATGAATATGTATAAATTTGTAAAATTTTCGAATTTAAATGTTAATTTTTATTACTGCAATGGAAAACTGATAGTAGATCACAACTGTGATATTTTATAACTATTTTAATTGTAAATTTTTTAATGCAACAGTCAATTGTTTAACTCCAACTGATATCTGATTACAGATCATATCTGAAAAATTTGATCATTTTCAAGTTTCAGTTCAATTGCAAATTTAACATATTGAAAGAGTTCTGTTGGAAAGAATTGGAAAATTTACAAATTTTCAGTCGAAATCGTCAAAATCTGTACATATTTTAGCTCCTGATGTAAAATTATTTAAAAAAAATCGTGATAACTATCCACTTCTGTAAAATTTTCATCTTTTCCTATCAAAATCTACAATTTCTACAAGTAAAGCAATTGAAATCTATCACATACAAATGTACCTATTGCAATTTTACTAAATTGTTAAATTTGTAAATGAATATGTATAAATTTGTAAAATTTTCGAATTTATATGTTAATTTTTATAACTGCAATGGAAAACTCATAATAGATCACATCTGTGATATTTTCTAAAAACGAATATTAGGTAATTGCACAAAAATAAATTAAACGTTTTAAACCCTTTTTGAAACAAAAGTAAAATCTGGTAAATAATATTTACGAAGGCAGACAGGCCCAGGGACAATAGCCTAATAAAGATTGTTTTCTCTCTCTCTAATATTTATGTATTTATCTCAGTATTTTTTGAAGTTCAGTTGATACAAATTTTTTCAAATTTATTTTTTGCAACTAAATCACAATAGCCAATAGCCTAATAAAGATTGTCTTCTGTCTCTAATATTTATGTATTTGTCTCAGTATTTTTCGAAGTTCAGTTGATACAAATTTTTTCAAATTTATTCTGTGCGACCGAATGACACTCTATTTTAAATTATAGTTATCTGTCAAAAGGCAACTTTTAAAAAACTTTCTTTGACACACGGATTCACACATATTTCCTTTTCGAGACTTGATCCGCTAAAACGTTGTAATATTCGTATGTATGTGGCCTTTCAACCAAAAATTTTGGGGACCCTTGATCTACACCAAGGCTCAGTCTGAATGTTGAGCAAGTTGGTTTTATATTCGTTTAATTTTTTGAAAATATTATAGATATTTGGAAACTATTTTTACAAGCGTTAAAGATTACTTAGTAGGAACAAATTTCCAAAGCACTCTTTATTTACGTAGAATCTTTCTTTGAAAACTTGTTTCAGATTAGAATCTTTAAACTCAAATAAATCAGAAAAGGAGCAACATTTAAAAAAAGAAATGTTGTGCTTAAAATTGAATTTCTACATGACAATTATTGTTTCCACCTGTTATAAATATCTTCAGCAGACAATTGTTTTTCCTCCTAAATTGTAATTTGTAATTGTACAAAAGAGTGCATTTATGATTCTCTTATCTATATGACTTTATCAAAAGCTGCTACAGCCAATCATTATCTAAAGTCAGTGCTAATCTTGAAGTAAATTCGGCTTATCAAGCAAATACCTAGCTCACGCGCCTCTCTTCCCAGAATCAATTGGCGGTCACCATTATTGTCCTGTGATCGCGGTCAGCACCTCGTCCTTGATGTTTTCCCCCGATTCCTCCGACGCCAAACGTGTTTCACGTGACTCGCAGTGACTCACCAATTACCTATAGGCAGGTAATGGTACCTGGCATTATGCAATCCCTTAAGCTCTTCGTCCGCGTCATTTTCTCCCAACAACAACAAGTTTGGTGACGGCAAAGCGTGTGACTTCAAATCATCGTTTAGCGCACTTAAAAGCGAATTAATGCACGCGAGGAATCGCGAATTATTCGTGGCACTTAAAAAGTCCAGAAGGTGAAACATTTTTTCAATGCATAGCGAATTTCCGTCGAGTCGATAGGAGTTGTAATGCTGAGGGTATCGGGGAGCTGATGTGGAATTTTGGCACGTAATAAAAATTTTGGGGTGTGCATTCAAAGTGATTTGGCATGGACTTGATTACAGTGGAATCTAGACATTTTTTCAGTACAAGATAAGAATGGACCAGTTAACTCACTTAAAAACTCCTTGTTGTTAACTAATGTACGAGTAGAAGAACTCAATAGTCACAAATGTCTGGCAGAATATTGGCCAGGACTTACCAATTGCTCGGCCATTGATCTGCCAGACTTTTGTGGGAATTGTGTCATTGGGAATAGTGACTTTTCTTAGAGAACAGTTTTGCATTCTACACTGGATAATTTTGGTAGTTTTGTAGCTTTACTTTTGAATGCAGCTAATGTAGCTGCATTCAAAATAGTTACACATTAATTTCCGAGTAACTCAATATCCACCACTATCAGTATTGGCAATCCAAATGAATTGCTAGATTAAATTCCGTACTTACAGCATTTCGCAACATTCCCAGCATATTACACGTTTGCATCGTGCATGTATTGCCCATTATCCATCATTGTGATAAACAGAATAATAAAAGCGTTAATAGTTTACAGACCTCTCGATAAAGCGCACACGTGCTATAATTAACTTATTGTGTGCGTAATCCAGCTAACACAGTTACACTGGGGAAAACACAGTTTTCATGCAAATGCCGTTCATTTGCATGTTTTATTATTGCTGTTGATTAAATACCCAGTCAATTAGAAACTGTGTCAGTCGTTTGTGTGCAGAGTGCCATTTCGCTGTGCACTAAATTTTATTTTACATGCGACAAATCTTTAAATTGGTGCCGCCGTGTTTTCCGAAAAGGCTCATTTATTTGTACACGTCACCTAATTTAAAGTTTGTGCCCAATCCTATGCAATGAGTAATATCGCGCTTCGTGTAATGAGATCATATTGATTGTACGTAGCAATTAACAACGGGATGCTTTTAATTATTCTGGCATAATTATTTACTGCGCTCTTACCATATATAAAATAATCAGAGATTAACCATGTGATAACTTATAAACACGTTGAAAGTTTCTTAGAAGTATTAAGCCAGTTTATATGCCTCAGTCAATCTGGAACAACCAGTACGTCATTTTTGAGAAATGTAGAGCCTATTCTTTCATATAACTGCCTCTATCATTCAGGAATGCAAACTAAATATCACAGCGTTTCTCAAAATGTAATGATCTGAAGTTCTGACAAATTGAGGATCTGAGATCTAAGGATTTAAAATTTGTTGAATTGATTCAGCTTTTATTGAACAGGAGTGATTTGGGAGTTAAATAGATGATAGATAGATTGATATATTTGCAACTCTAGATGAGAAACTGTGTGTCATCTTCATCATAGGTCCAAATCTTTGAAGATGAGAGAGAAGATAACCCACGTGTAGAAACTAGTTCATATACATTTGAATATATTTGATTATAATACCTGATAGTGCTGAATCCCAAACTACACTATTAAATTTTATTTATATCGCTACTTTGAAATATCCATAATATTTCGTATCAGTTATTTTATAGGAAAAATAAAATATATTATTATTATTATAAGGTTATTATAATTATTACCTAATAAAGGTTATTATAATTATTACCTAATACAGGTTATTTATTTATAATTACTAAACAATATGCATAACATCTTATGTTGTTATGAGATAATTAAAATGATTACAATTTGCGTAACTATTCACGTATTGAAGCTACAAATTTAATATTTCATTTCTCACAAAATATTTTAAAATTAGTTCTGGTTGTTATTCTGTCGGATTTGGCACAGTACATAAAACTACGACGATTTGCGCTTAGTGTGGCGAATGTGTGGTTATTATGGCGTCAGCAATTCTCGCTAGTTCAAGTTCAATTTACTCCATAGGATACGAAACTCCGTGGTTTGGGGATTTCAATTACTGAGGAAAAATGAATTTTCCATGAAACTGGTAGCCGCATAAAAATATTATTTAATTATTTTTGCAAAACTCTAATAGAACCCTAACAGAAGTTATGCATATGCGTAACTGATGCATATGCATAGTTATGCATATGCGTTACTTATGCATATGCATAGTTATGCATATGCGTAACTTCTGTTTTGCATATAAAATAATAATAATAATAATAATATGCAGAAAAATAAAGAATCAATTAATTATGAATTCTGAAATGCATAATAACTATTTTTGTAAAGTTACAAAATAATAGTAAATTTTTTATTACTATGGCAAAACGTAAAATCGATGATTTGGCGATCAAATCGACTAAAATAAAAATCCGAAATATCGCGATTTTTCGAGTTGCTCCAAATTACCTTAGAGGCATATTCCTAGACTAATTGGACCCTCCCGAATCCAATGAGCACACATTCAGCCTCCTAGCCCCAGCGGTTGTCGAGATATCCGCCCTCAAAGTTGGGAAATTAAAAAAAATAGCAAAAAAGGGCTGTTAAAATTAAACTTCTTAACGAACGGTCCAAAGTCGATGCCGATAGTCTCATTCGATTCAGGAGAGTCTTACGGTTCATACCAGACCACACTTGATATACTTACGAAGACGTTTTAATTTTCGAAATTTTCGAAAATGTCGCGTTTTTTGCCATCTCGATGAAATTTCATTTCGAGAACGCCTCAACCGATTCGGACGAAATTCGGATGGGTCATAGAGGGCCCAAATACAAGCACAATAAGCCATAGTGGGCCACCGTAGGCGATCGCATTTGTACAGGGGGGCCTTAAGAAGAGAGAAATATTTTCCAAAAAACGTAGTTTTTTCACAAAAAGCGAGATAACTCGGGGAGTCGTGGGAATACGAGCATGGACGAACGCTCAAGATATACGCCATATACGGCGCTAAGTACCCATAGAATGATTTGAAAATGTGCCGCTTGGCAGACCACCCAGAACGTAAAACGTAAAATCGATGATTTTCCGATCAAATCGACTAAAGTAAAAATCCGAAAAATCGCGATTTTTCGAGTTGCTCCAAATGACCTTAGAGGCACATGCCTGGACTAATTTAACCCTCCCGATTCAAATGAGCACACATTCAGCCTCCTAGCCCCAGCGGTTCTCGAGATATCCGCCCTCAAAGTTGGGAAATTTAAAAAAATACCAAAAAAGGGCTGTTAAAATTAAACTTCTAAACGAACGGCCCAATCTCGATGCCGATAGTTTCATTCGATTCAGGAGAGTCATACGGTTCATACCAGACCACACTTGATATACTTACGACGACGTTTTAATTTTGGAAATTTTCGAAAATGTTGCGTTTCTTGCCATCTCGATGAAATTCTATTTCGAGAACGCCTCAACCGATTCGGACGAAATTCGGAGGGGCCATAGAGGGCACAAATACAAGCATAATGAGCCATAGTGGGCCTCTGTAGGCGATCGCATTTGTACAGGGGGGGCTTGAGAAGAGAGAAATATCTTTCAAAAAAACGTACTTTTTTCACGAAAAGCGAGATAACTCGGGGAGTTGTGGGATTACGAGGATGATCGAGCGCTCAAAATATGCGCCATATACGGGGCTAAGTACCCATAGAATGATTTGAAAATGTGCCGCTTGGCAGACCACCCAGATGGCAAAACGTAAAATTGATGATTTTCCGATCAAATCGACTAAAATAAAAATCCGAAAAATCGCGATTTTTCGAGTTGCTCCAAATGACCTTAGAGGTACTTGCCTAGACTAATTGGACCCTGCCGATTCCAATGAGCAGAAATTCAGCCTCCTAGCCCCAGCGGTTCTCGAGATATCCGCCCTCAATGTTGGGAAATTTAAAAAAATAGCAAAAAAGGGCTGTTCAAATTAAACTTCTAAACGAACGGTCCAATCTCGATGCCGATAGTCTCATTCGATTCAGGAGAGTCATACGGTTCATACCAGACCACACTTGATATACTTACGAAGATGTTTTAATTTTCGAAATTTTCGAAAATGTCGCGTTTTTTGCCATCCCGATGAAATTCCATTTCGAGAACGCCTCAACCGATATGGGCGAAATTCGGAGGGGTCATAGAGGGCCCAAATTCAAGCACAATGAGCCATAGTGGGCCTCTGTAGGCGATCGCATTTGTGCAGGGGGGCCTTGAGAAGAGGGAAATATCTTTCAAAAAAACGTACTTTTTTCCCGAAAAGCGAGATAACTCGGGGAGTTGTGGGATTACGAGAATGAACGAGCGCTCAAAATATGCGCCATATACGGGGCTAAGTACCCATAGAAAGATTTGAAAATGTGGTGCTTGGTAGAGCACCCAGGTGGCAAAACGTAAAATCGATGATTTTCCGATCAAATCGACTAAAATAAAAATCTGAAAAATCGCGATTTTTCGAGTAGCTCCAAATGACCTTAGAGGCACATGCCTAGACTAATTGGACCCGGCCAATTCCAATGAGCACAAATTCCGCCTCCTAGCCCCAGCGGTTCTCGAGATATCCGCCTTTAAATTTGGGAAATTTAAAAAAAATGCAAAAAAGGGCTGTAAACATTAAACTTCTAAACGAACGGTTCAATGTCGATGCCGATAGTCTCATTCGATTCAGGGGAGTCATACGGTTTATACCAGACTGTACTCGATATACTTACGAAGGCGTTTTAATTTTCGAAATTTTCGAACATGTCGCGTTATTTGCCATTTTGATGAAATTCCATTTTGAGAACGCATCAACCGATTCGGACGAAATTTTCAGGGGTCATAGAGGACCCAAATACAAGCACAATGAGCCATAGTGGGTCCCCATAGGCGATCGCGTTTGTACAGGGGGGGCTTAAAGAGATTTTTTTTTTTTTAAAACGTACTTTTTTCACATGAGGATTCGCAAATATAATTGAACTGCAAACTATTGCAAAATGATCGTCAAATTACGTAAGAAAATTGGACCTTCAACTCTAATACATTTTAATGAGAGTTTACCATAATAATTAGTTATTGCTAATAATATAAATTATGTTCAGAAATTACCGCAGTACCACAAAAAAATATCACATAACTCTATAATTTTCCTAATTAATGTAAATTGCGCAGTATTAAATTGATTGTTAAACACAAATTATCTTACTGGTTTGCTATAAAAACGAAATCCGTCGATTCGACACGCTCACGATTGCAATTACCCAATGAATAGAAAAGAAGAAAAAAAAAGCGCGGCCGCTTGGAAGCAAACAAACACCTCCCCGGTCCTTGGAATTATTCAAACACATCTGTTCCCATTTCACGGTCCGCAAACGCAGATAAGCCTTATCTCAGATGGAGCGTGCACGTTTTCGTTCTGCAATTTTTTTTCCGGTCCTGGCCGTTTGTTAAGCCGATAGCCGTGCAATAGGGTGGGATACAGATCGCACTGCCGGATTACACGTAATTAATCGGTTAATTGATTGCATGGATGGCGGGAAGGCTTACCACTTAAGGAGCTGGAACGTTCTTTGTACTTCGAGAAGCGCTCCTTGATGAACCGAAAATCTAACGTCGAAGCCACAAGGCGTTGCTGAAAAAAATAGATTGTGTAAGGTATTAAAAAAAAAATGGTGTAGTTAAAATTCTTCTATTCTTCTAAAATTCTACTAAATAAAAAAATCAACAAACACCCATTTGGTGAAAATTTAACATTTTAAAATAAATCCTAAAGTTCAGATCATTGATGGAAAGTAGTTACTTTTATGGGAGATGTCGTTTAGATGTTAATTTTGTTAATTTGTCTAGAGTCTAGACTAATCTGTCTAAGGTTCATATCTATAGTTCGTACTTGAGCATGAGTTCCACTAAGAATACTGAGAAAGACATGGGATGACAGAATGAAAACAATAATAGAAGAACGAGGGACAACATGGAGAGAAGCGAAAGAACCAGCGAAGGACAGGACTAAATGGAAGAACTTCATGAACGAAAAACAGTAACAGAAGAAGAAAAGGAGAAAAGAAAACAACAAAATCGTTCGCATATTTACATTATTTACATGTTTAGTGCTGTTGAAGCTTTCTTGTGTGGGTCTTTGTACCTTTTTTTTACTAGCTCAGTGAAATATCCCAAATTGCTCACTTACCAAGAACTGCACGAGTTTATAGAATACGACGAACATGCTTGCCGACTGTTGACGACCGATCGACTGTCGGGGGGTGCGAACAGGGGTGGTTTCACCCCCACATACACGAAATAATCGATTGCGTGTCCCGTCTAAATAATTCACGTTTCCCCAGCCGATGTGCGGTCGATAGCCCCGACTGATAGTGGGCAATGCTCACATGTCACCTGTCAGAACCTTTTTTTGAATCCTAGCAAAGGCGTGTAATTAATTATCACAATGAAGAAACTGCAATTCATCTCAGACTCGGTACCAATCCAAATTTCAGTTGCCTGCATCGCTTTGGTAGCGGTGCTCAGTTTGGCCATCAGCTGCATCAGAAAGCTGGTGGAGTATATCAAGTGCCGCTCAGGAGAACGCAGTGTGATCTTCAGAGGCTATCACTTGGATGGTAACATCACAGTTTTGGCATGAGCGCGTAAAAAATGTATTGGTTTCAGCCCCAGAGTGCTGGAGGATGCAATTCCCCAACGCCAAAGGTAAGCACCAGTCCCCCATCAACTTCCGCACCGTGATGGTAACACATGCCAGTTGCAGGCCCCTAATTTTCAACCATCAGTACTTCAACCTACCAAAATCCTTGAAGATATTGAACGACGGCTACGGAGGTAAACTGCCCATTGTTGGGGAGAGGCGTACAAGGTTTTGGTGTTTTAGTGCTCGTGGGGTCGTGCTTTGATGACGAATATCCCATTGTAACGGGGGGACCACTGAAGAACAGGTATAAGTTCAATGTGGCCCAGTTCAAATGGGGGCCCACCGATGGGGAAGGCTCGGAGCACACGGTTAACTCTGAACGATACGCCATGGAGTTGCAGCTGATGCACATCAAAGGAGAACGGTGTTATGAAGATTTAGATGAGGCTGCTACTTGCAAAGCAGTACTTTATATTAGTTACTTCTTTGAGGTTTGTTTCCTAAAAAGCACTAGTACTAGTAAAGCAGTAGTTTATATAAGTTTACTGCTTTGAGGTGTGTTTCCTTAAAAGCACTAGTACTAGTTAAGCAGTATTGTTTTCTAAAAAGCACTAGTACCTACCAGTAAAGCAATACTTTATGGGTCAATCCATTTCAAATCACCCAGGCAATGTTGCTCATCATTTTTTATTTCTCTGGATTTTCATTTTTTTCCATGTGTTCCCTATAGGTAGACAGTCACAAAACACTGTATAATTTTTTTAGAGTTAAGCAGTACTTTATATTAGTTACTTCTTTGAGGTTTGTTTCCTAAAAAGCACTAGTAGTACTTTATATCAGTTACTTCTTTGAGGTTTGTTTCCTAAAAAGCACTGGTACCAGTAAAGCAGTACTTTATATAAGTTACTGCTTTGAGATTTATTCCTAAAAAGCAAGTACTAGTACTACTACTAGTTAAGCAGTACTTTATATTAGTTACTTCTTTGAGGTTTGTTTTCTAAAAAGCACAAGTACCTACCAGTAAAGCAATACTTTATGGGTCAATCCATTTCAAATCACCCAGGCAATGTTGCTCATCATTTTTTATTTCCCTGGATTTTTTTCCAGGTGTTCCCAATAGGTAGACAGTCACAAAACACTGTATAATTTTTTTTATAGTTAAGCAGTACTTTATATTAGTTACGTCTTTGAGGATTGTTCCTAAAAAGCACTAGTACTAGTTAATCAGTACTTTATATTAGTTACGTCTTCGAAGTTTGTTCCTAAAAAGCACTAGTACTAGTAAAGCAGTACTTTATATTAGTTACTCTTTTGAGGTTTGTTTTCAAAAAAGCACTGGTACCAATCAGTTAAACAATATTTTATGGGTCAACCATTTCAAATCACCCAGGAAATGTTGCTCATCATTTTTTATTTCCCTGATTTTTTTTCCAGGTGTTCCCAATAGGTAGACAGTCACAAAACACTGTATAATTTTTTTTTATAAGCCTTAGTTTTTTTCAGGTTGGGCATGGTGGTTGGGCAAATTTTAATGAAAAACCTGGTTTGGTGAAAGTTTAATTGTCAAGCTATTTTAAAAGATATCAGAATAATTCAAAAACCAGTGTGTTTAGCATGAAATGAACTTCAGGCAAAAAAAAATCAATCGTTACTTTTTAAGACCATACATTTTAGGAAGGAAATTAGACTCGCTAATAGTATCTTATCTCTGTGTTGAATACTTACATAAGTACCTGCAGTATAAATTTTAGTCCTGAGAATGCTCTCCTTTGATTTCTAGAGCTTTTCAAAAATGGCCGAAAGCCTTTTAACGTCAATTTTCTTAGGTCAATATCTAAAAAGGGACTGGACGAAAAGAAGTGAACATTTTACAGAATATTCTATATACTCATAGGAATATCTCACAAAAAAAATTATGACTGAGACTCAACTACATTTAGGCCCAGTTGTACAATCGTGAATCATTCTTGACCATGGTTCAGTTACCTAGGATACAATTGTTAATACAATGGTATCCTTAGGCCCAGTTTTATGAACGGAGATCAGCTTGATCGTGTTTCAGTCACCTAGGATACAGATACAATTGTGTCAATAATGGTATCCTAGGTAACTGAACCATAGTCAAACTGATCTACGTTCATACAACTGGGCTTAGAAATTGAACCACGATCAAGGATGATCCACGATCGTACAACTGGACCTTAGGCTCAGTTGTACAATTGTGAATCAACTTTGATCCTGGTTCAGTTTCTTTGGATACTATTGTATCAACAATTGTACCCTAGGTATCTGAACCATGGTCAAGGTTGATCTACTATCGTACAAATGGGCACTAGAGTAATAGAGCAGTGAATTTCAGTAAAAACGCTACCTTTCTACACGTTCGTGCAGTGCCAAAATGGCAAACCATAAGCTATCACAGATATGACCCCTTAAGTGACAATCAAGTAAGATGTCTTGTTACTTGGAAAGGCTGAAAGTTTGATGATCATAAAACTTTAATAGTTTTTAGAAACGTATCATCTTTTACAAATAATGACTTTGTTGTTTGTATATATGATGAGAAGTGGTTGCTTGGAAAAAATGACAAAAGTGAAGATAACAATGATGTTTTGGTGTATTTCTTTCACCCTGCTGGACCAAAAACTGCCTTTCAACTTTCCAAAAATGATACTGCTTGGGTACCTGCAAAAAAATGTACGTAAAGTGACTCCATTGGAACTCACAACAGTGTCTGGTAGATACTAGGTTGTTTCAGTGCGCCCCCTCTGAAGGGGGCGCTTGAGTTCCTCCCCGCTCGAGTGGAGTCAGCTTACATCTATACAAGTGTTTTTCTCCTCCGTTTTCTTGTTTTTTGCCATCAAACCCCTACTAACAATTGAACGAGCAAGCAGGTGGTAAATTTTTAATTTACCTAAACATTTATTATTATTCGCATTCAGCAGGGTATATAAAACAAAAGAAGCTTCCAAAGTACATACATGGTTTCGAAAGCCTTTTACTATTGAAAAGTTTCAGACTTTTTGGCTAGACTACAGCATCCGGCAAAATTCAGCGTTCTGCTACCTATACAGGCTATTTTCGAAAAAAAAATTAGAGAACCGGTTTTGATCTCATTCGGCTTTAATAACTGAAAGAAGTCTTGAGAAAATATCAAGTACTCTTCAGCTTTAGATTCATGTCAGATTTTACCACGAATATGAAATTTGGTCAAGAATATGTTTATTTTCCATATCAAGCTTGTGACCAAAGTTGTGCCAAGATAGGTTTGAATACAAAAAAGTTCTGTACAAATTTTGTTTTATGAAGATTTTAGGGAACAATTCTCTAAGAACCTTTAGGGAAGTACTCTTCAGGTTTAGATTCATGTCAGATTTTACCACGAATATGAAATTTGATCAAGAATATGTTTATTTTCCATATGAAGCTTGTGACTAGAGTTGTACCCAGATAGGTTTGAAAGAAAAAGTTCTGTACAAATTTTGTTTTATGAAGATTTTAGGGAACATTTCTCTAAGAACCTTTAGGGAAGTACTCTTCAGCTTTAGATTCATGTTAGATTTTACCACGAATATGAAATTTGATCAAGACTATGTTTATTTTCCATATGAAGCTTGTGACTAGAGTTGTACCAAGATAGGTTTGAATACAAAAAAGTTCTGTACAAATTTTGTTTTATGAAGATTTTAGGGAACAATTCTCTGAGAACCTTTAGGGAAGTACTCTTCAGCTTTAGATTCATATCAGATTTTACTACGAATATGAAATTTGATCAAGAATATGTTTATTTTCCATATCAAGCTTGTGACAAGAGTTGTGCGAAGATAGGTTTGAACACAAAAAAGTTTTGTACAAATTTTGTTTTATGAAGATTTTAGGGAACAATTCTCTAAGAACCTTTAGGGAAGTACTCTTCAGCTTTAGATTCATGTCAGATTTTACCACGAATATGAAATTTGATCAAGAATATGTCTATTTTCAATATGAAGCTTGTGACTAGAGTTGTGCCAAGATAGGTTTGAACACAAAAAAAAGTTCTGTACAAATTTTGTTTTATGAAGATTTTAGGGAACAATTCTCTAAGAACGTTTAGAGAAGTACTCTTCACCTTTAGATTTATGTCAGATTTTACCACGAATATGAAATTTGATTAAGACTATGTTTATTTTCCATATGAAGCTTGTGACTAGAGTTGTGCCAAGATAGGTTTGAACACAAAAAAGTTCTGTACAAATTTTGTTTTATGAAGATTTTAGGGAACAATTCCGTGTAAGGGCAATCATTTTTACCCATAATTGGCCATCATTGTAAGATCTTTGAACACCAAATATTGTTTTGATCAAGATATCTTTTACTAGCTTTGACAAAAAATCTTAGATAACCCCAATGGATAACCCGTACCTTTCCCCGATTGTGGAAGCCCTGCAGCACATCCGGCAGCCGAACTGCTCCCATGTCATAGACCCATTTCCGTTGTGTTGGTTGTTCTACCCTTTCAAGACCAAGTACTACTTCTACCAGGGTTCGATCACCAGCCCCCCGTGCACCGAGGGTGTCGACTGGATAGTACAACCAGAGCCCTTGAGCATCTCTTCGAAACAGGTAAACCTTGGAGTGCCAATGGTCAACTCTCGTTTCAGGTCAACTCACGTTTCAGCTGCGGTGTTTCAGGCGCCTGGTAGCCTTCGATGGCCCAATGACCACGAACACGCGCCCAGTGCAGAAGATCAACAACAGGACGATCTACTTCTACGACTGACCAACCAACACAATGAATAAATTAAAATATATATTAAAGTATACATAGGGGTTGTTTCAATTAGTTGACGAAGTGGACGGGGCGGCCGTTGGTGGTTTGTAGGGCGCGGTAATTGTCGCCGAAGCCCTTCGAGGACATGGAGATGCCACGAAACTGTGCCAGCTGCTTCCGACTCACTGTCAGGGTGTAAGGGCTGATGAGCCAGATGACGCTCTCGTAGCACGGCGGTACCGTCAGGGACCCGTAGTAAGTCACGTACTCCTTGTCGAACTTGTCCAACAGGTTGTCCAGTCTGAACTTATTGGTCAGCTCGATGGGCATATACCGATCCATCTTCAGTTGGTCCGAAACTGCCAGGATATCCATTAAAGCTTCGTTGCATTTATCTCCAATCTGAAAATAGATGTGAAGAGAGTTTTTCGAAGTAGTTGGAGATCTGTTTATCTCCAACTTATCTCTTATACTCTTATATTCTTATACTCTTCTCGACTTATAACTTACGATGACGATGAGATACGATGAGAGACGAGATACGATGAGATTAGATGAGATACGATGAGATACGATGACGATGACATCATCGACGTCGTAAGATGATGACGACCCCGGTCAAAACTAGTCCATGTAAACTAAAGACTGACTTTAAACTATCTGATAGTGCTGACCTCACCTGTTGAGTTCACCTATAATCAGAATGGATCTAAACACTTTTCAAGTACCTCTTATACTCTTATAGTCTTATACTCTTCTCGACATATAACTTAGATTTACAAATATCGGCAAAGTTTTGACCCGAAAAGACAAAAGTGTTCTTTCATGTATTTTTGGACGCTGAAGTCAAATCCGTCGTCACCAGTCTCCTGCCATCAGGTCAGATTCTTGAGATTTCTTATGTTGGTAGTAGCTGTTTCCCAAAATTTCCTTCGCGAAAATTAACAAATCAAGGAGAACAGAACTCAAAGAGGGAATGAAAATAGATGTAAAGTGAGTTTTTCGAAGTAGTTGGAGATCTGTTTATCTCCAATATATCTCTTATACGCTTATATTCTTATACTCTTCTCGATTTATAACTTAGATTTACAAATATCGTTAAAGTCTTGACCCGAAATTACAAAAGTGTTCTTTCAAGTATTTTTGGGCGCTGAATTCAAATCAGTCGTCGCCAGTTTCCGGCCATCAGGTCAGATTCGTGAGATTTCGTATGTTGGTAGTAGCTGTTTCCCAAAATTTCCTTCGCGAAAATAAAAAAATCAAGGAGAACAAAACTCAAAGAGGGAATAAAAATAGATGTGAAGTTAGTTTATCGAAGTACTTGAAGATCTGTTTATCTCCAACTTATGTCTTATATTCTTATACGCTTCTCGACTTATAACTTAGATTTACAAATATCGGCAAAGTTTTGACCCGAAAAGACAAAAGTGTTCTTTCATGTATTTTTGGCGCTGAAGTCAAATTCGTCGTCGCCAGTTTCCTGCTATCAGGTCAGATTCTTGAGATTTCGTATGTTGGTAGAAGCTGTTCCCCAAAATTTCCTTCGCGAAAATCAAAGAGAACAGAACTCAAAGAGGAAATCAAAGAGGGGAATCAAGTCAGACCAGATATCAGAAAATTGATAAACAACGATAACTTCGCCAAAAGTTTGTCTGCCACAGAAGCAGCAGCATGGGCATCATTCATTAGCGTCTTTCAACACTTCTTCGTTAAAAGAAACAGTGACTACCTACTACAGGCAAATTATCGCGGATCTTGAATTCCTAAGCATAAACCTAATAATTTTCAATTCAAATTCAAATTTTCATCATGCTGAAATATTCGAGGAGATTCGAGGAATTACCGCGAAATGGGGTTTGATTGTCGTTGAAGGTTCATTCTCTTCATTCCCATCTGAGATTCTTACCTGACAACTTGGGCGAAACTAACAATGCAAGGATAGCAGCTACGCAAAGATTTACAGAGATTCTAGAAAAACTACAAAGGCTTTTGGTATATAATTTTGCACCCAAAACTTACCTCGAAAATATATCCTACCACACAAAGTCCCTTTTCAACACCAGCAGCTGTGGTCTTATTGAGCTCGCTGCGGTAGTGCACCACGTGCATCTCCATGGGGAACGTCTTCTTGTTGATGGTGTGCTCCGATCCCCGGTGGTCCGAGGATGACCAGTGGAAGTGTATCTGCTGGAGGCTGTACGGCCGCATCAGAGGCCCACCCTCCAGCTTGGGCACGTACTCGTGGTCGTACTTCGCCTTCAGCATTACTGCGGACCCGAAGGTACGACTGCGCCATATTACTCGGGCAGATTACACATCTGGGGCATACTCACTCGTGTGGCCGTTGTTGGCGATGGTCATCTCGTACGGTAACTTCTCGTATTCCTGGCTCCAGATGAGCTTCGGGTAGGTGATCCTCTTCAGATTGACCAGGTCTATGTTTATAGGCGATTGCCGCTTACCAGCACATTTTGGGAAGAGCTTGTTCCAATGGTAAGGACCTGTAAACAATCAAATCTCATATTGAGATTCAGACAAAAATATTAGGTCGAGAAGAGGCATAGAAGAAATTGACAAATTAACTCCTCCATGATATGGAACATAAAGAAATCTACATATCTACTAATTGGCTATAACTTACCATATGGTCCAGCGGAATATGTAAATATTTTCTTGTGCTCATCACCTTCACCTTTGAATCTGCCTAGCAGGTGATTCCTGGTGATGAAGATGTTGGGGCGCACATCGTAGTCCTTCTCCTTATCAGGAATGTCGGCTGGAAGATTGGGATGAACGTATCTGGAAACGTGAATGCTTCGCTGCCTCAGCTTACCGTCTTTATCCTTGCTATTGGAAGATATGCAGTGGGCTGTTGGACTACAGACGTGGAGCAGAGATAGAACTATGCTCAGAAGTAACATTAAATACATACATTCAGCTTGTCAAAAAAATACGTAAAAACATGACACTGACGTGTTGAATCAGATTCAAGATTCCATCCGTTTGCACCCAAAAGGGGGCGTTGCTCGTGGAAAATGAGACTTCATACCGTCAACATATTTTGAAAACTGTGTATAAAAATTGTTTTGAAAGAATTCGCCAAACATATATTTCGCAGCACCTATGTGAAATATTGTTACATTTACGCAGCAATTTTTGTTTAAAAAAGTTTGAAATTTTTGTCCGTCGAAAGTTTGGGCGCATTCGAAGAATTTACGGGTTCACGTATTTTATGGTATAATGGATTTCATAAGATTTGAAATTGACCAACATCAAAATAATGAAGACGAAAAACTGGTCTAATTAATTCTCTTAAGAAAACAAAATACACTGTATTTTGCAGATTCAAAGTTTGGTAACAATATTACAAAAATGAGCACTCAGTCTCAATGTATAAAGAAGAAGAAAACAATTAAGCAGAAGAAGAAGAAGACGAAGATGATGATGACGAAGAAGAAGATGAAGAAGATGCTGATGATGAAGAAGACGATGATGCAGACGAATATGATGATGAAGATGATGATGATGGCGGTGATGATGACGGCGATGCTGATGATGATGATTACGATGATAATGATGAAGAAGAAGAAATAAATAAGAAACGTTTTATTCTATGAAGAAGAATATTAAGAATCTTTTTTTTATATTACGAACAAGCAGACTACCAACTTCGTGTTTGCACGAAGAAAAAAAATATTTGGAGAGAAATTTTTCAGAACCCAGTATACAAATAATCTCAATAACCTTTTTTTCGATTTTGACTTTTGGACTTGCTAAACAGCACTAAACGTAAGAACATCGTGTTTGCACGAAGAAAACAAATATTTGGAGAGTAATTTTTGAGAACCCAGTATACAAATAATGTCAAATACCTTTTTGTGGATTTTGAGTTTTCGACTTGCTAAACAATACAAAACGAATGAACATACTATATCACAGTTATTAGTAAAATATTATTTCAATAAACGCAGATATAATTACATAACGAACATTAATTGTACATTATCGGAATTACGTCAGTTTCAATTGTTTTTTTTAATCATATGAATATATCTATTATGGGGTATTTTATTCGTGTAATTTATTTCTTATTGTCTCAAGTTAATTAATGTTTAATTACAGATATAATAGAAAATTTACGAAGTGGGAAATTTACACTTCGTGTTTGCACGAAGAAAACAAATATTTGGAGACTAATTTTTGAGAACCCAGTATACAAATAATCTCAAATACCTTTTTTCGATTTTGATTTTTCGATTTGCTAAACAATACTAAACGAAATAACATACTATATCACAGTTATTAGTAAAATATTATTTCAATAAACGCAGGTATAATTACATAATGAACATTAATTGTACATTTTCGGAATTACGTCAGTTTCAATTGATTTTTTTAATCTTAGAATATATCTATTATGGGACATTTTAATCGTGTAATTTGTTTCTTATTGTCTCAAGTTAATTAATGTTTAATTACAGATATAATAGAAAATTTACGAAGTAGGAAATTTTTACTTCGTGTTTGCATGAAGAAAACAAATATTTGGAAAGAAATTTTTGAGAACCCAGTATACAAAAAATCTCAAATATATTTTTTTGATTTTGATTTTTCGACTTGCTAAACAATACTAAACGAAATGACATACCATATCACAGTTATTAGTAAAATATTATTTCAAGAAACGCAGATATAATTACATAACGAACATTAATTATACATTATCGGCATTACGTAAGTTTCAATTGATTTTTTTAATCTTAGAATATATCTACTATGGGACATTTTAGTCGTGTAATTTGTTTCTTATTGTCTCAAGTTAATTAATGTTTAATTACAGATATAATAGAAAAATTACGAAGTGGGAAATTTACACTTCGTGTTTGCACGAAGAAAACAAATATTTGGAGAGAAAATATTCAGAAACCAGTATGCAAATAATCTCAAATACCTTTTTTTTCGATTTTGAATTTTCGACTTGCTAAACAATACTAAACGAATAATATACCATATCACAGTTATTAGTAAAATATCATTTCAATCAACGCGTTCTATCCCATAACGAACATTAATTGCACATTATCGGCATTACGTCAGTTTCAATTGATTTTTTTAATTATATGAATATATCTATTATGGGACATTTTAATCGTGTAATTTGTTTCTTATTGTCTCAAGTTAATTAATGTTTAATTCCACACATAATAGAAAATTTACGAAGTGGGAAATTTACACTCAGGGACAGGATTTTTAACGAACCAAGTAACTAACTATATATTTCAGGATTTTTAGAATTGCCGGACAATATTAAACAAAAGAACATGCTATATCACAGTTATTACAAATATATTATCTTAATCAACGCGGATATAATTACGCAATGAATATTAATTGCATAAGACATTCCTTTATTTTCTAGTATTTTTACAACCGTTTCATTCCATTCTATTCTGGGTCTTCCTCTTTTCTTATTATCTATCGTCTTCGCTTCCCACGTTCTTTTACTTTAGCCTTTTCATCCATTCTTCCATTTTTTTCCAGTGATTTCGCCAAGTAATCTGCCTCTTTTCTATGTTCTTCTGTATAGTTTAATTTCCACTGTTGTAACAGATACATTTTTTCTATCTAGATACAGATACAGATACTTTTAGAAAAATATTATCTAGATACATATCTACATACAAATTTGAAAATTTATCTAGATACAAATTTGAATATGTATCTAGCTACAGATACAGATACATTTGAAAAGTATCTAGATACTTCTACATACATTTCAGATACAAGGAAAACCAAACAAAAAATTGTTTTCTTTTTTCATACGCATTTTACATGCAAAAGAAAATGCTCATAAATATTTAATAAAATGTGCAAATCAAAATTTATTTTTATCGCCTGCTTATAGTTATTGGTATACTCGTCCCGTCCTGACAATGACTCATCGATCCATATTGCATGAATTCGACATACGTTTCTAATTTCGTTTCATTCTATTAGATTTAGCTTAAGTACACGAACCAGTATTAAAAACGCGATTGTTCATTCAAAAAAGCTTGTGTCATTGTCAGCTTTCGACGGGCTTTTATACGTAATAGATACAAGAATAATACACAATGAAATAGCAAATTACTGACTTAAACTTAAATTAAATACGAGAAAATTAATCGAAGCCCCAATGTAAAAATTAAAAAAAAGAAAAATAATTCTCTTAATAATAAATCAATAGCTAATTGTCTGTAATTAACGTGAAATGCAGTGTTGTAACAGATACATTTTTTTTTGTATCTAGATACAAATAGAGATACTTCAGAAATGTATCTAGATAGTATATCTAGATACATTACAACACTGTTAATTTCCAATTAATTCCTGTTTTCCTCATTTCTTACTCTGTCCATTTTTGTCCATTTAATTATATCAATATCTTTATTATGGGACATTTTAGTCGTGGCATTTTTTCTAATTGTCTCAAGTTAATTAACATTTAATTACAGACGTGATAAAACATTACGAAGTGTGAAATTTACACTCAGGGACAGGATTTTGAACGAACTCACTGTGAATGTAAAATATTAGCATTAATTTAAGGCAAATTGGACGTATAAAGCGGCGCTTAATCAAATTTAGCTTCCAGATATAATTAACCGACGCCGTGTTTCACAAATGAAGTTAATTAACGCGCAAATTAATTTAATTAATCAATTATTCCTTTTTAAACCAGACGCACTTGTAAGACTTGATTTTAGTTTTGGCCAGATGGCGCCAGCGAACAGTGTTCTCAATTGATTTTGCTACAAACTTGTATTTCTCCATGTAAAGATACACAAAACTAACATAATAATGACTAGTGACTTAGTTATCGTTATAAATTATCCTTTTCTAAAGGCTGTTTTCATAAAAAATATATTTATTTGTAAAACACGTGGCAACGTTGGGATTCTGAGATGTCAAAATTAATGTGACAGATATTTGTGTTCACTGAAAGTGCAATAAAACTGCAATTTTTTACGTGTTTAGGACGTAGGAACCAGAAAAAACTGACGAAATATGGCAGGGCCACATACAGGAAGGGTTTTAGCTTGGTCACCAGACAAGTTACACACAGATTTCGAGAGGCAAGTTTCCTAACCTTAAAACCATATGTATTAGTAAAATGTTCATTGCTTAAAATTATAAGTAGTGATTACTAGGTAGAATAATTAGTGCTTGAATGATTTACTGTTTTCCACTGGAAATTTGTGAGATTCAGCTGCAATTTTATGGGTATTCGGTGCCTATTTAGATTGCATCGTGTAGACACCTCAATGACTTGTACATAAAAAGCAATTATGTATTAAATATTACATGTAAAATGAATGTTGGAGAACTGTATGCAGTATAAATAAATCAATAGTTCGTTAGTTATAGCTTATATTTACAATTATAGGTATGTATTGTATGCAACGTAAATTGCACTGTGATGTTGGTTGTCTATAGTATTAACCGATAATTTAAACATTTATATACAGTGTGATCCATTTAGAGTGAGACTGTAATTTAGGTTGGTAACCTGTAGCAATTGGCAGCTTTGAGTGTCAAAAATGTGTAATGTCAAAAATGATGTAGAGAGGTTACTGTTTATTATAAACAGTGTTGTAGATGTTGGAATACCACGGGGGGTATCTTTAGTTTTGAAATTAAATTGCTTCTTTAGTAGTCTAAGAATATATCAATACATCCTACTATACCTTAAACCAGTCTTTTCAAGTCTGGTAGCCTACAAAGTTGAAAATATTTGATTTAATATTTAGTTCTTTCCAATGAAAAATCTGTCTGGTAGCCTACAAAGTTGAAAATATTTGATTAAACATTTAGTTTTTTTCAATGACAAATCTGTCAATAAGACACTGAATTATATATAACCACAATAACTTTAAATTAAAAAGAGCAGTGTCACAAACACAAGTGGTATTTAAAATGTATTACCAACATAAAAAAAGCTCACCCTAATTGGACGACTAGGTATAAATAATTTATTTGAGAAAAGTTTTTAAATTGTGAAAATAGAATTTTTCAGAGAAATAATAGAATTTTGTAGTAATTAATAGGCTAGCACAGTGTTATGACTGGCTGGCTGACATATGGCTGGTTGGTTGTACCTTTTCTAAGCATATTTTAACATACTCTAAAATTTTAATGTATTAAAGTTATATTAATAATAAATAATAATAGTATAATAATAATAACTAGTAATAGTTCAGGGGCCTATGGTAAAATAAAATGTAATTGGGTCAGAGTTGTCTGTCAAATAATGACAGTAACCAATTACGCCTTAGGTGGAGGAGTAGTAGGAATTATTATTATTATTATTATTATTAATATATTGATTAATTGATCAGCTTGTATTATAAATATGACGAGTGTTCTAACATGATTTAATTTACTGGTATTCTATTTCAGATGGGTATGCATCTATCCGGCTTATATCAACAGCAAGAAAACTTTGGCCCAAGGGCGGCGTATGACCAAGGAGAAATGCGTTGAGAACCCGACACACCAGGAGATCCGGGACGTCCTCGTGGCCGCCGGTATGAAGGTCGGCGTCGAGAACAAGCTATACAGCCGGGAGCGCAGCAAGGAGCTGCTCTTCAGAGGCAGGATCCGCGTGCAGCTGAGGAATGAAGATGGGACCCCTTGCAATGAGGAGTACCCGAGCCGGGATAGCCTTATGGTGCACCTGGGGGAGATGATTCCGAAGCTGAAGAGCCGCCAGAGCAAGCCTGCCAACGAGCAGCCTCAGAGCAGCAGCACCGGCGCTAAAGGCAAGAAGGGAAAAGGGAGGAGATAATCTGTTTATAATACTTATGGATTATGCCTTGTGTTTTGTTTTAAATAATATTTGTATAATAATTAAATTGTTTCTTATTTATTTAATCCCACATATACTAATCATATCAAGTTAATCCAAAAATGTTTCCGACAATTCGCATTCAGTGTTCAGAATTTCCTTGAAGATGTTCTCTGTATGGAGGTGCTCGGATTGCTCATTGGTACCCAAGCAGGCGTATTGCACCTCCCTGAGGTTAAGTGGCTGCACGGCCCTCCAGTTCTCCTCGTTGTGGACAAGGCCTACGTCGAACAGTTCTCTGAACTCTACCATGTGGTCGTGTGTGAGCTTGATGGTGCGCGGTGAAACAATCCAAGTAACCGCCTCACTGAATGGCGGTGTTGTTAGGGAGCCCTCATACGTCACATACTCGCTGCTGAAGGGAAGGACCAGATCACATAACCGGAATGGCTTGATGCGTATCCTCTCGTTTACAACTTGTAAGTTGTTGAATTGCTGTGTCAGGCACTCCATCGGGTTGTCACCAGCATGAGTAAGCTGAAATTAGGCCGATTAAATTATTCATGTTTTGATTTTAATAGATATTGTAATATGTATTTACAGAAAGTAGATACAAAAATAAATTATTGATTGATCTTATTTAGGTTTAATCTGAAATTAGATTGATTAGATCATCTCACTTAGAAAGTTGAAATTTAAATGATTAATTTCTATGATTTCCAGCTAATTGTTTAAATTCGAAAATAATGTCAAAATGTTTATAAATCTGTTGCTAAAAAAATTCAAAGAGTAGATACACAAATAAATGATTCATTGATCTTATTTAGCTTTAATCTGAAATTAGATTGATTAGATCATCTCACTTAAAAAGTTGAAATTAAAATGATTAATTTCTATTATTTCCAGCTAATTGTTTAAATTCGAAAATAAGGTCGAAATGATTATAAATCTGTTGCTAAAAAAAAGCAAAGAGTAGATACACAAATAAATGATTCATTGATCTTATTTAGGTTTAATCTGAAATTAGATTGATTAGATCATCTCACTTAGAAAGTTGAAATTTAAATGATTGATTTCTATCATTTATAGCTAATTATTTAAATTTGAAAATAAGGTGGAAACGATTATAAATCTGTTGCTAAAAAATGCAATTATAAAGTTTTCTATTTGTTTTGTATAGTAATTTAGTACATGCAGAATATTGTACTACATATCAAATTATTAAAGATTTTTTCGAGATATAGTTTTTTAGAAATGGGCTTTGATGAAACTTGTTTTTATAGATTATAGAATTTATAGAATATTTTGATATCTCTACAACTTATGAATATTAAAGATTAGGTATATCAAAGCGCAATTTTATTTTTAAGGAAATTCCTATTTCTATTAAGAATAGTTAGGCTGTTTGTAGTTCTGTGAAATGAGGTGCACAGCCTTTAACCAATAATCACTCTGGCTCATATCTGGTTAAGCAAAGGCCAGTATAGGACCATTGCTCGGCTATGCATCTGAATTTATTGGGATACTACAGAAAGTTCTTATTTGAATATCAAATTTGTAACCAAACCTTTGCAGTTTTACAGTATAGAAATTAAATACCACATAACAATCAAACCCATTACAGATAATTACATATTTGCAATTATTTCTTACAAAACATGCCTTTTGAAATGACGCGATTTAGATTATACCGGGTGATCCATCCACAGGATCCATTCAGGGCGACCTTTTTTTATGTTGGTAATACTAGATACCACTTTGTGTTTGAGATACTGCTTTTTTAAAGTTCAAATTATTGTGGTTATATAACTGTCTTATTGACGATCTTTCATTTGAAAAACGAAATATTTACTCAAATATTTTAGATTTTGTTAAAAAAAAAACTAATCCATGCAGAAAGACTGCAGGTCGATAGCCAGTAAAATATTGTTACTAGTACTGATCTAGGCACCTACTACCTAACTAAGCAAGGCATATTAATATGATAATTTATATTTTTTGAATTTTGAGGCATTATTCCGATAAAAAATCTGCTGTGGTTTTCCATTATCCACTAAACTGTTTATAATAAACATTAACTTCTCTACATAATTTTTGACAGTATACTTATTTGACACGCAAAGCTGCCAATTCCTGCAGGTTACCAACATAAATTGCAGTATCATCCTAAATAGGACACTCGGTATAAACGCACCGTCATGAAATAGCCAACG
Organism: Othius punctulatus; assembly: GCA_951805005.1. Classification (NCBI taxonomy): domain Eukaryota; kingdom Metazoa; phylum Arthropoda; class Insecta; order Coleoptera; family Staphylinidae; genus Othius; species Othius punctulatus. Next base: position 23,292,769 of record OX638143.1, read on the forward strand.
ACTGCTATGCCATCAGACACGTTCTTTGCTGCATCAAAAGTCAGACCATCCTTAACGTGGACAACGTGCATCTCCATGGGGAAGCTATGGCCATCAACGGTGTGCTCACTTCCTTGTTCGTCATTATCACTCCAGTGGAAATGCATACTGTGGAGGTTGTACTTGCCAATGAGAGGGCCTCCACTAATGCTAGGTTTGGTGTCCTGGGAAACTACCAGTACAACTAAAAAAAAAAAAATCATAAAATCCCAGATACTTAGAAATTAAAAAAAAAAAAAACCTGGTAAGAGGCCATAAATAACAAAAAATCTTTGGAATTTAAAAAAAAATAGACATTTGCATTCTCGTAAATAATGAGAATCAGAAACAATAAATAACAAATACTGTCACTACAACTACTACTGATTCATTTACACAGAAAACACAATTATGCAGCACTAATCAAATTAATCAAACACTAATCAAATAAATTTATGCAGGTAACTCGATTTTTATATTTTTATGGATTTTTGTTAAACATTAATGATTATAGAATATAGTAATATAGAATATAGTATAATAATATTATAGAACAAAAAAACAGTGTATGATATCAAAATGTATGGCTTTACTAACACTTAATTTAACTTAAAAAAAAAAACGCAGTCACTTAAAAAAACACAATATTCATATAAATGGTCATCAGATTTAAGGTTTTATGTTAACCTAACCTAATCTAACCTAATCTGACTTAAGGTAGCTAACGTAAGCTAAACTAACATGACCTAACTTTAATAAAGCAAAATCTTATATTATATGTATAGATCTTTTTATTCTTCTTTTGAAGTACTTACTGGTAGGTATACTTATTATATAAAATATATGTATATTATATTTATTATATGAAACTGAAACAAGAATCTTAGTTTGTTCATAAGTGCAATGCTTACTGCTGTGATCATCTGAGTACATCTCGATAATCTTTGGAATCTTCCAGTATTGCTTCCATTTCAGGCTACTGGCTAAGCCTGGGACAACCTCTTTGATGTCAATCGGCGACTGCCGCACTGAAAACGAAAAGAATAAATGCAATTAGGATGATATTTCATATTTCCAAGGTTTATGCAGGCAATTTGCTCTCTCGCTTTCAGTAATCGAGACGTGAATCAGCAATGAGCCACTGGTTCACTGATAAGAAAAGTAATTGGGAATTAGTGAATTTAAAAAAAAAATAGTAATATGGGCGAAAGTTTGCGAATCATTTGCAAACGAGACAAAACTTCGTAGCACTAATCGTTTATGAAGATAACTAGGTTGTTATTTTTTATTAATTTTTGTTCAGTACATAAATGACGGAATAATTATAGAGAAAAAGAAACAGTGGATGGTATAAAAATGATTAATTTAACTAATTAAAAAAAAAAACCCGTACAAACTGACAAGAAATGTAATTGGGAATTAGTAAATTTGAAAAAAAATGTAACATGGGCGAAAGTTTGCGATTCATTTACAATACAGACAAAATTTCGTAGCACTAATCGTTTATGTAGATAACTAGGTTCTTATTTTTTATGGATTTTTGTTGAATACATGAATGACGGAATAATTTTATTGGAAAAAAAACAGCAGATGATATCAAATTGATTAACTTGACTAATTTGACACAAATCGTAGAAACTGACAAAAAAAATAATTGGAAATTGGCAAATTTAAAAAAAAAAAAGTAATATGGCCGAAAGCTTGCGATTCATTTACAATACAGACAAACTTTCGTAGCACTTATCGTTTATGAAGATAACTAGGTTGTTATTTTTATGTGGATTTTTGTTGAATACATGAATGACGGAATATATAATGACGGAATAATTTTATTGAAAAAAGAAACAGTGGTTGATGATATCAAAATGATAAACTTGACAAATTAAAAAAAAAAAAATCGTACAAACTGGCAAGAAAAGTAATTGGGAATTAGTAAATTTAAAAAAAAAATGTAATATGGGTCAAAGTTTGCGATTCATTTACAAAACAGAAAACATTTCGTAGCACTAATCGTTTATGTAGATAACTATGTTGTTATTTTTTATGGATTTTTGTTGAATACATGAACGACGGAATAATTTTATTGAAAAAAGAAACAGTGGATGATATCAAAATGATTAACTTGAGTAAACCTTAATTTAAAAAAAAATCGCAGTAACTTTAAAAAAAATTACACTTGAAAGTAATATACTAATATTTAATTTTCATATAAATGATCAGATTTATTGTTTTGTGTTAGCCTTTAGTGGTTTTCTTACATCTTGCTTTCTTCATTTTAACGGATAATTTTTTTTTAATTATTAATTTTTATGGATATTTATTAAATGTTAATAGTTAGACGAGTAATATTATAAAAAATAACAGTAGATGATAACGAAATGATTAATTTAACTAAAACGTAGTGAATAATTATTTCGAACAAAATTACTTGATTATGAAAGAAATTTCAGTATTGATATTTACTATAAATAAATGGGAAATTTCCCATAAGTGAATATGTGGACATTCGTTAGTTATTAAAATTTTTGTTTTCATTTCAAAATTATAAACATTATTATTTTGGTGTGAAATGTTTATTCCATTGGAGTTACATTTTTAAATAAAAATAATTTCTGATAAAACAAAACTACATAACTACAAAACTACTGAACAGTAGTTCATTGCATAATAGGTTTTATTAGCGATTCTGTTATTAATTTCGTTTTCCATGGTTCCTTTATTATGTATTATTGTACCTAAATATTTGAAGGTTTCAACTTCTTCTATCCTTTTATTAGTAGTATTAGTAAGTAGTAGTAGTAGTAGTTTTTAGTAGTAGTAGTAATTTATTAGTATTTTTGCTTTTGTTTCCTCTTTTGCTACTTTTAACTATTATTACTTTTGTTTTGTTTATATTAATTACCATGTTGTGTTTTTTCAGTTCCTCCTCACATATGCTTATATTGTATTGCAGGTCTTCTTCGCTTTTGGCTAGCATGACTAAGTCATCAGTAAAAGCACATTCTGCTATCACTATTCTTTTCAATTTATAGTATCCGGTTTTTACCTTCTTGGTGTTATCCTTAATTTTTTTCATTATGTTGTCTATGAATATAATAAAGAGCAGAGGTCGGAGGCCTTGTGTGGTTGTGAAACTCTCAGATGTTGAATTATTTGTCCTTAAGTAGTTTTCTGTGGTTTCATACATACTCTTGATTGCTTTTATTAAATACATTTGTATCTTCCTTTCTTCAAGTATTTCCCACACTTTGGCTCTTGGGACTCTATCAAATGCCTGGTTGTGAAATTCTCAGATGTTGAATTATTTGTCCTTACGTAGTTTTCTGTGGTTTCATACATACTCTTGATTGCTTTTATTAAATGCATTTTTATCTTCATTTCTTCAAGTATTTCCCACATGTTGGCTCATGGGACTCTATCAAATGCCTTATCTAAGTCCACGAATATCATGTATAGTTGTTGTTTTGTGTTACTATTTTTTCTGTCATCTTTTTAATTGTGAAGATATGGTCTTGTGTTGAATGTCCTTTTATGAATCCACTTTGTGATTTTTCCATTGTTTTTTCAATTTCCTTTCTTAGTTTGTTCTCTAGTATTGATTCATACAGTTTTGCTGCTGTGCACAGCAGGAATATTCCCCTAAACTTGTTGGAATTTCTACTGACTCCTTTTTTATGTATTGGCAAGATCACTGCTTTTTGCCAGTCTGCTGGTATTTTTCCTGTTTCCCATATTTTATTTGTTAACTGTAGTATGTAAAGGGTTTTCCAATAAGAGGTGTTATTTTGATATTCAAAGAAAAATGCCATTTTTTATTATAAATCATCAGATGTTTATTTCATTACAAAGAGGAAGGTATGCCGTTAATAGTGGAAAATAACATCAAGCAAATGACCACCACGGCCACGCTTACAGGACAAAATCCTTTTCATGAAATTTTCCATAACTAAATCGCAAAGTGGCTGCTGTATGTCCTCGATAGCCTCACGAATTCCATCTTTGAGGTCTTGAATCGATACTGGGCTGTTGGCGTAGACCTTCTCCTTCACGTGGCCCCAAAGAAAGAAGTCGCAAGGTGTTAAATCACAAGATCTCGGTGGCCAATTGTGATCACCTCTTCGAGAGATAACACGGTCCGGAAACTTTTCCCTTAAAAGATCAATGGTTTCGTTGCTTGTGTGGCACGTAGCGCCGTCTTGTTGAAAGTGAACGTTGTCCAGATCAATACCATCCAATTCCGGCCATAAAAAATCGTTAATCATCTCTTGATAGCGCAATCCATTCACCGTAACTGTTGCGCCAGCCTCATTTTCGAAAAAGTAAGGTCCAATGACTCCGCCGGACCATAAACCGCACCAAACAGTCACACGTTGAGGATAGAGAGGCTTTTCAACAATAACTCTTGGGTTTTCTGAGCCCCAGATGCGACAATTTTGCTTGTTGACGAAGCCACCGAGGTGGAAATGGGCCTCATCACTGAAGATGATTTTTCGATGGAATTCCGGATCATTTTCATGCATTTCAACGACCCAATCAGCAAAGTCACGACGTTGTTGATGATCGGCCGGCTTGAGTTCTTGTGTTAACTGGACTTTATAAGCCTTAAGACCCAAATCTTTATGCAAAATACGGTGTAATGACGTTTGTGGAATACCTAATTCCAAAGAACGACGAGGAATGGACAAACCTGGGTTTTCTTCAACACTTTCGGCTACAGCAGCAATATTCTCGGCTGTTCTTGAGCGACGTGCACGGGTTTTATTCTTCTCATCACTAACTTGTCCCAACAGCTCGAATTTTTCCACCAATTTCTGTATTGCGGTCCGACAAGGTGCTTCACGACGACCCAAAAATGTTCGAGTTTTACGAACCGTCTCTGCCAAATTTTCACCATTTTTATAGTGAATTTTAATAATTTCAATGCGTTGTTGAAGCGTGTATCGTACCATTTTTATTAATGGCGTAGTTTCTACTTGTCAAATGCCAAGAAATGACAGCTTCAAAAGTGACATCTACCGAAATAGCGGGCTATTCAAAATAACACCTCTTATTGGAAAACCCGTTAGTAGTAGTTGTTTCCCATCATTTATCTATGTATTTCAGCTGTTCAGATTTGATTTTGCCGTGAGCTGTAATTAATTTAACTAAAACTTTATTTGACTTAAAAAATTACTCATTAATAAAATTCCTCATCAAAGTAGTTTCAGTATTGATTTTTCTTATAATTGCATATGTAGACATTCGATTGTATGTTTTGTGCTGGTCATTAGTGGATTTCTTACATATGACTTTCTTCTTAATTTTATATTTATTGATTTTTAATTGTTATGGATTTGTTGTTGGTTACTTTGAAAAAAAAATGGAAAACTTCTGAATGTTTATGTTTATCACTCACGTTTAGAATGCGTTATCAAAATTTTTGTAGGCGAAAAGTGAAAGTCTATGCAAAAAAATGTCGTTGCATGCACTTCATTGATTCATATGATTTCATAATAGATGTATGAGTTTTGCAACGTTTTGTGTTGTACCGATGGCGATTTCGTAACACAAACTACTTTATGTGTCTGAATCTAAATGTAGTGCGGCATTTCTGGATGTAGTTCTGAAGCCAATTGAATGAAACCGGTGCCATCCCGCAGGATTTGTAACATTCTCTGCCCATTAGACAGGCATCCCAGGTCGGAGTCCCGATGGACGGTAGGACTCTCCCATCCGGTCCAGGATAATTGAATTATTTCGGCGATCGGCCAATTTCATTAGGGCCCGAAAACAAATGCACGAGATGGGGGCCGCGCCGCCGGGGACAGGGCCCTCGCTCATCAAATTACCCAAAACCTGGCTCGCATTATTAGTGATTAAATTTAAGATAACCATCGGACCGTCAATTAGCGGCTGTCCATGCCGGCAATTAATTAGATTATTAACATATTAAGCGGGCACGGAATCAATTCCGCCCCCGCCATCCCCCGAAGGCCCACGCGTGTAATGGAGCCCGGTCCTGCTCTTCGGGGGCAGGAAGATTAATGCCCTGATTATTTCCACGTTCGGGTGCGGTAAAACGTTTTTCAATCAGTGCTGCACTGATTTAGTAACATGGATGTATAGCAGGGGCTGCTTCTGATAGTAATTGGATGGATCCTAAATCAGAGCATTGCTGTATTACTTACCTACCCGGTCTCGAGAGAAGACCTCTAATTACACTGAAACGTATACGATAGAAACAATTTTGTATTCTCGTATACATTTCCAGCAAATGCAATCTGAGCATCTCACATATAAATGCAAATATACAAACAATGGCGAATAACAACAATATTGTTATTGTTATTATACATATTATGTTCTTGAAGAAGCTTTTGACAAATGAAACCTTAGCACAAGTGAAACATTTACAAGTGTACAAATATTTTTTTATACCTGATATTAGAAACAAAAATATGATTAAGATCTTTCCAGCCAGTAATAAAGTTTGGAATAGTTATCTGACAGTTTAAGGCGTCACATTTGTTTTACTTGACAAGTGACTCAAGTAAGGCGTAGTAGTTATGCAATCTCGAATTATCTTTGATGGTGATTCAGTTTAGTTACTCAATTTAGGACATGCTGTACCTATATGCATATTAAATTTTCCACCAAACAAATCACATTTTCAATGTTTAAACTTTTAATCTTTGACAAATCGGGTTAAAACTACATTTTTTTGTGGAAAATAATTCATTTTACAGCCAGCACGAAATTATACACGTTTTTATACATTATACACGTTTTTGTTCCAATGTTATATATAAAAAAAAACAGGCTCTCCGGAAACGAAATGCAATTCTGGTGTAAAATATTCATATTTATATTGATTCTATTGATGTATAAAGTATTGAAATTGCAGAAAATATAGTGGAATAGAATATTTTGCCAAGCTTGCCTGTGATAATATTACGGTTGATTGGCTTTGAATAAATTCAACTCTAGCTATGGTCCTTAAAACATTTAAAAATATATCGCAATATTTACGTTATTTCGCGTAAAATCGTCGAATAAAAATCTGTACAGCAGTATAATATTTATGCCTTAAGATTATTCTACAAAGTTTCGGATGTTACAGTCTGAAGGAAACATTTTAGCTTCCAGTAACCGTAAAGTACATATTTCTGCCCTTCGTATTTACTGCACTGGTTGCCTTCAAAGTTGAGGAACAATATTTACTCGAATTTAAATAAATGCCATGTATGTACAGTAGAGACCAGATTTTCTTTAGTGTTATATTTATGTGATGTGATAAAATAATTGCATTGCAGACTCTCAAATAATCAGGTGTATTGCGTATCAAAAAACGTTAACTGTAACGTACACGTTACGAATTCAAATAAATACCATGTACAGTAGAGACCAGATTAATTCGGGTTTTATATTTATATGATGTGATAAAATAATTGCATGGCAGCCTCCCAAATAGTCAGGTGTCTTGGTCACCTTAAATTCTATACATTTAGTTGCAATAACATGTAACTTTTAGGTGCAGTTGAATAATCTCCGATTAACTTTAATCTTCGGTTAATTGCCATGAACACCATGGTAAATATAGAAGTATGTACTTGTAAAGCTGTCATTGCTACAGATCAAACAAATAAATTCGATCAAAAGTTGTTCCTGACTTAGTCATAATAATGGAGTTTAAACAAGTATCCGCCAAATCTATTTGCATGTTAAAAGTTGTTCCTTTTGATCATATTAATAGAACGACGAATCGACGAACTAAAAGTATAATATTGTTTTTGGCCAAATTCAAATCTTACACAAAGAAGAAAATCAACGGTTGTATCTGAAGAACCCCAAATTTTACTACGCATTAAAACATATTTATTAAAATCCTAATCCAAATTTCACACTAAGAGAAACACTGTGTTTGAAGAAACCCAAATTTACTACTAAAATTACTAGTAAAAACATTTACTGCAACGTTTTAATACTACTAAAGCATGTACTACTAAAACAACTAATGATTAAGTTAATTATGTACAACTACTAAATTAGTACTAAAAACATTTACTACTACATTTTAATACTACTAAAGCATGTACTACTAAAACAATTAAGAATTAAGTTCATTATGTACGAACTGATAGTTTTTGAAAAACGATGAGTAAAAATTCATGAAGCCAATTTTTGAAACATTCCAATGAAAATTATTCAACAATTCAAATCAATAGGGTAAAATGTCTTGGTCATTTCTTAGCATTACTAAGATAATAGTCATTTTTTGGAAAAATTTAATGCAATAGCTTGATTTTTTTAACACTAAGTGCACTGACAGTTTATAAAAAATCTAAAGTAAAGGTGTATCAACTCATAAAAAAAATCATGTTGACGTATTTTATTTGAAAAATTCCATTGAAAATAACCCGACAATTAAAACAATCGACAGGGATAAAATGTCATGGTATTTTTGTGTGTATGTTCTCAAATTTTATAAATTAGTTATAAATCTGTTCAAACTACATCAATTTGTAGCGAATCGTTACAGATTTCATATATCCCCATTCGATTGAATCAGTTTCGAGTGAGCTCACGTTAAAGTAAAATTTGTTTATTATTATTATTATTTATTATGTGTAATGAAGTCTAAAATTTGGTATGAAATCAAAACTTTATACAATTTTGAAATATCGTAAAGTTAAAGATGTCTCAATTCATAAAAAAAATCATGAAGTCATTTTTTTAAATATTCCCACGAAAATAAACCGACAATTCATTATTCGATATTATTATTATTATTAAGCAAATGTTTTAATACAGTTTTTAATAATTTCATATAAAATCGATTGACTCTGTTTCGAATGAGCTCACATTAAAACACAGTTTGTTTATTATTATTATTATTGATTTTGTGGAATGAAGTTTAAAATTTGCTAGAAAATCATAACTTTATACAATTTTGAAAAATTGTAAAGTAAAGGTATCTCAACTCATAAAAATAATTATGATGACATTTTTCGAAATATTGCCACGAAAATAATCCGACAATAATGAAGCCAATTTTCGAAATATTCCAATAAAAATAATTCAACAACTCAAAACAATCAACAGAATAAAATGTCTTAATCATTTTTTATGATTACTACGATAATTGTCATATTTTTGAAATTACTACGATAATTGTCATATTTTTGAAATTACTGCGATAATTGTCATATTTTTGGAAGAAGGCAATGCAATAGCTTCATTTTTTTAACATTAAGTGCACCGAGAGTTCAAAAAAATCTAAAGCAAGTGTCTGAACTCATAACAAATCATAGACATTTTTTGAAAAATACCCATAAAAATTACTCAATAATTAAAAAAAAAAATCAACAGTAATAAAAACAATGGTATTTTTGTTTGTATCAAAAATGTGTTGAAATTTTACAAATTAGTTGTAAATTTGTTGAAACTGCATAAATTTGTAATGAATCGTTAAAAAATTTCATATATTTCAACTCGATTGAATCAGTTTCGAGTGTAATCACCTTAAAACAAAGTTTGTTTATTAGGTATTATTATTATTAATTATGTGTAGTGAAGTTAAAAATTTGCTAGGAAATCAGAACTTTACACACTTTTCAAAACTTGTAAAGTAAATGTGTCTCAACTAATCTAAAAAACATGAAGGATTTCTTGAAAAATTCCCATAAAAATAACTGAATAATTAAAAAAAATCAACAGGGATAAAATTATGGCATTTTTGTATGTATCAAAAATGTATTCAAATTTTACAAATTAGTTGTAAATCTGTTCAAACTGCATAAATGTGTAGTGGATCGTTACAAATTTTATATATAAATATGAATTGAATCAGTTTCGAGTGAGCTCACCTTGAAACAAAGTTTGTTTATTAGGTATTATTATTATTAATTATGTGTAGTGAAGTTTAAAATTTGCTGGGAAATCAAAACTTTGCACAATCTTAAAAAATTGTAAAGTAAATGTGTCTTAACTCCTAAAAAAACATGAAGACATTTTTTGAAAAATTTCCACGAAAATAACTTGATAATTAAAAATAAATCAACAGCAATAAAATGACATGGTACTTTTTTAATAGTATTTAGTAAATGACTTGAGAATTTTTTTTAGTTTTCCAAGTACAAACCAGCTCGATAATTTTTGTAAAGTCCGAAGAAAATAAAACCACACAAAATCACTAGAAATATCTGTAGAATTTTTGCAACATTTTCAGGTAAATTTTAGTAATCTTGATAATAATTCTGTACACATGTACGACGATGTTTGCAAAAGTCTAAACCAAATAATACCACAAAAAATGTCTACAAATATCTGTAGAAATTTTGCAACATTTCCAGGTAAATATCTTGATAATTACTACGAACATACGTTGCCTATTTTTTTCAAAAATCCCCTTATAAATGTGTATCGGAATATTTGACGATTTTTTACAATTTCATGGCAAATATCTTCTTGAAAGAGCAGTAGTATGAACATGTATTTCATATACCAATTTACAGCATACTTAATATATACACTGTGTATCAGCCAAATGGAATAAATTCGATAATAAATAAATGGGAGCGTGTTCTAAAAAACGCTCGGACACGTCGATTGTTATTTTTAGTTGCGCTTTTTTTTCTACAAAAACTTTTTATGCAGGGTGTGTCATGTGACCTTGGCCAATACCAACTTTCTTATTTTAAATGCAACACCTGGTATATTATTCAATTTTTGGATTCTTCAGAAAATTGTAGACATATTTCATGTACAATGTCCTATACCTATCTTCAACTGTTTCGGAAATATTAAGTGTTTTCAGATTTATTGCAAAAATTAACATTAAAAAAAGAAAATTATTTGATTACAGAAATTCGTTACAACACACTCAAAAACTAATAAGTAACACTGTTTATTTCTTGATAATGTAAAAAAACAAAAAAAAACAATAAATTTCAATGGAGGAGATGTTCAAAATGCTCGCCGTGAACGTCTTGGCAACATCCTAATCTTAAATAGAAATTTCTTCTAACGTTACTCAACATCTCAGGCGTGACCGATCTAATCGCAAGCATTATTCGTCTTCTTAAGTCAGCTAAGTCGAGGGGTTTAGTTTTGTATACAATACCTTTGACATATCCCCATAAGAAGAAGTCTAATGACGTCAGATCAGGGGATCGTGCTTGCCATTCCATCGATCCTCGCCTCCCTATCCACCGATTTGGAAATATTCGGTTGAGGTAGTTCTGGACATTGATTTGGTAGTGGATATTAATATTTCCGAAACAGTTGAAGATAGGTATAGGACATTGTACATGAAATATGTCTAGAATTTTCTGAAGAATCCAAAAATTGAATAATATACCAGGTGTTGTATTTAAAATAAGAAAGTTGGTATTGGCCACGGTCACATGACACACCCTGTATACAAAGTTTTTGTTGAAAAAAATGCGCAACTAAAAATAACAATCGACGTGTCCGAGCGTTTTTTCGAACACGCCCCCATTTATTTATTATTGAATTTATTCCATTTGGCTGATACACCCTGTATAATATACAGAACTATATTGATATATGATGTGCTTCATGATATATGGAATGGGCTATTGACTTTTGTTTTCGGCCCATGAACTATTGAGAATATGAATGAAAGATTAACAAGCAAATGTGCCTGCAACTTATACAGAAATTTAATAGTTATTTTTGATTCTAGATTGCGAAATTCAAAAGCATTTCGAAATCGAGTAACAAACAACTTTTTTTTTATAACTGCAGCTCCACATTAGTGGAAATTCAAAGAAAAACTTCTGACATTTAATCGAGATTAATGTCTACAAACATCAATGTCAACAAATGTAATCATCTTGATGTTAAATCTGGGTTGACCTGACCGTTCTGACCAACTAATTATAATAGCAACTATAGTAAAAATTGCTGGACGTAAAAGTCTTTTTTGTAGTAGATTGTAAAAGATATTTACATCTAGTGAACAAAAAACAGTCACTTTGACAATTGTCTGAAATCATATAATGATCATTCATTACTGGATATTTTTTTATAAGTTACTAAAGAAATTTTGGATTTCCAGTGATTTCCTGCAATTTTCATGTATTTAATATCGTTTTTATACGCACTTTGCATTACTTGCAATTTATGACATTATAGATTTTTTAATCATCAGCAAGTCGAAACTCGAGTCGTTATTTTATTGTATATGTCTATATATCAATAAACATCTTGTAGTAAAAACATAGCAAGTTGTTTCTCTGTTTTCTATGGATTTTTATTGAAGTGTAAACCTTTTTTTTTCTGAAATTGTAAGTAGCTTAAAATAATTCGGTAATAAGGTGAGCCATTATAGGCACTAAAATAATTGATTTGTGTACGGTTTTCTGCAAATTTGATTGCCTGCATAACGTAATATAACCACAGAGCCCCAAACCGATTAAAATTAAATTTGTTCCACCTCTTGTTCAACTTGTAGAAGTGTACTTAATTTGAAACTTCCCTTTTAGATAATTATAAAACTACCTTCAACTGGTTAACGCAAACTTAATCTCAAAGTCGTCATAAAATTGAATTAACTATGCGTTTGATGAATAATATGGTTTGTAGTATGTCTGTTAAACTTTAATAAGATTTAATGGCCGTCCAAGGATACCAAGTGCATTAGTATTGTAGGAGGCATTAATATTTCGCACTTTCTTGATTTACTTGTAACAGTTGGATGCTGTTACTGCATGAAATGAGTGGGCACAATTTATGGGGGTTTATATAAATGTAGGATTCAAGTGTGCAGAATGGAAACCCTCTTGCATTGATTTAGTGCTGTGCTCACGTCGAAATTGTTGTTGTGTTTCGCGATTCCGGAGCGTCTCTTGCGACGCGCAATAAATGGCAACAGGCAGCGCAATAAATGTATTACACAAATTATTATTTTACGGACGCAATAAATCCGGCGTGCGAACGCAGCAACAACGGCCACCGCCCATGTTCCATTAGACCTTTTGGCTTCCCCGTGCGCCACTAACCCAATTCCGCCTAATAAACAATTACTGAGTTGTGTAAGCAGCGTCAGCGTAAAGCTTTAATATAAATTATAATTAATCGCTGATGGCGGACAGTTCGTGCTGTGATATATTCGAAGATGTTGAGGATATTAGTTCTGCTACAGTTGTGGGGTAAGTAGTTCTATCATTCACAAAAAAGGGCAAGGAAAGCCCACAAAGACCATCCATAAAAAAAAAACAATAGTGAAGAAAAATTCAGGAAAAATATTTTTTCTCTGATGTATTACGAATTCTGTTTCAATACCCAATGCAAACATATATTTTCTACAATCAACATTTAAAGTTTTTTACACGAATTTATAATCAAATTTGCAAATAATAAATTTTCAGAAATTTCAGTAATAGCTAACCTATACTTGTCAATGCAGAAAGTCAAGTGTTTGATTTTTTCCCTAATTTAATACTGAAACTTTCTCAAATTTTCAGCAGAATTAGTTTTAGGTGTCCTGAACACGAATCTAATATGAAATATGCAAATAATAAATTTTCAGAAAGTTCAGTAATGTCTAACCCATACTTGTCAATTCAGAAAACTAAGTGTTTGATTTTCTCCCAAATTTAATACTTAACCTTTGTCAAATTTTCAGCAGGATTAGTCTTAGTTGTACTGTATACGAATCTAATATCAAATTTGCAAATAATAAATTTTCAGAAAGTTCAGTAATAGCTAAGCCATACTTGTCAATGCAGAAAGTTATTAGTTTGATTTTATCCCTTATTAAATACTAAAACTATGTCAAATTTTTAGCAGAATTAGTTTCAGATGTCCTGAACACGAATCTAATATGAAATATGCAAATAATGAATTTTCACAATGTTCAGTAATAGCTAACCCATACTTGTCAATGCAGAAAAGTATCTGTTTGTTTTTCTCCCTTATTTAATACTGAAACTCTGTCAAATTTTCAGCAGAATTAGTTTCAGGTGTACTGTACACGAATCGAATATCAAATTTGCAAATAATAAATTTTCAGAAATTTCAGTAATAGCTAGTCTTACTTGTCAATGCAGAAAGTTAAAAGTTTGATTTTTTCCCTTATTTAATACTAAAACTTTGTCAAATTTTCAGCAGAATTAGTTTCAGGTGTACTGTACACAAATTTAATATCAAATTTGCAAAAAATAAATTTTCAGAAATATCAGTAATAGCTAACCTATACTTCTCAATGCAGAAAGTTAAGTGTTTGATTTTTTCTCTTATTTAATACTAAGATTTTGTCAAATTTTCAGCAGAATTAGTTTCAGGTGTACTGTACCCGAATCTAATATCAAATTTGCAAATAATTAATTTTCAGAACTTTAGTAATAGCTAAGCCACACATGTTAATGCAGAAAGTTATAAGTTTGATTTTTTCCCTTATTTAATACTAAAACTTTGTCAAATTTTCAGCAGAATTAGTTTCAGGTGTACTGTACATCAATTTAATATCAAATTTGCAAATAATAAATTTTCAGAAATTTCAGTAATAGCTAAGCCATACTTGTCAATGCAAAAAGTTATAAGTTTGATTTTTTCTCTTATTTAATACTAAAACTTTGTCAAATTTTCAGCAGAATTACTTTCAGGTGTATTGTACACGAATCTAATATCAAATTTGCATATAATAAATTTTCAGAATCTTCAGTAATAGCTAACCCATGCTTGTCAATGCAGAAAATTAGGTGTTTGATTTTCTCCCTTATTTAATACTGAAACTTTGTCAAATTTTCAGGAGAATTAGTTTCAAGTCTACTGTACACGAATCTAATATCTAATTTGCAAATAATAAATTTTCAAAAATTTCAGTAATAGCTAAGCCATACTTGTCAATGCAGAAAGTTAAGTGTTTGCTTTTTTCCCTTATTTAATACTAAAACTTTGTCAATTTTTCAGCAGAAATAGTTTCAGGTGTACTGTACATCAATTTAATATCAAATTTGCAAATAATAAATTTTCAGAAATTTCAGTAATAGCTAAGCCATACTTGTCAATGCAAAAAGTTATAAGTTTGATTTTTTCTCTTATTTAATACTAAAACTTTGTCAAATTTTCAGCAGAATTAGTTTTAGGTGTACTGAACACGAATCTAATATGAAATTTGCAAATAATAAATTTTCGGAAATTTCAGAAATAGCTAACCTATACTTGTCAATGCAGAAAATTAAGTGTTTGATTTTCTTCCTTATTTAATACTGAAACTTTGTCAAATTTTCAGTAGAATTAGTTTCAGGTGTACTGTACACGAATCTAATATCAAATTTGCAAATAATAAATTTTCAGAAATTTCAGTAATAGCTAACCTATAATTGTCAATGCAGAAAGTTAAGTGTTTGATTTTCTCTCTTACTTAATACTGAAACTTTGTTAAATTTTCAGCAGAATTAGTTTCAGGTGTACTGTATATGAATCTAATATCAAATTTACAAATAATAAATTTTCGGAAATTTCAGAAATAGCTAACCTATACTTGTCAATACAGAAAGTTAAGTGTTTGATTTTCTCCCTTATTTAATACTGAAACTCTGTCAAATTTTCAGCTGAATTAGTTTCAGGTGTACTGTACACGAATCTAATATCAAATTTGCAAATAATAAATTTTCGGAAATTTCAGAAATAGCTAACCTATACTTGTCAATGCAGAAAATTAAGTGTTTGATTTTCTTCCTTATTTAATACTGAAACTTTGTCAAATTTTCAGTAGAATTAGTTTCAGGTGTACTGTACACGAATCTAATATCAAATTTGCAAATAATAAATTTTCAGAAATTTCAGTAATAGCTAACCTATAATTGTCAATGCAGAAAGTTAAGTGTTTGATTTTCTCTCTTACTTAATACTGAAACTTTGTTAAATTTTCAGCAGAATTAGTTTCAGGTGTACTGTATATGAATCTAATATCAAATTTACAAATAATAAATTTTCGGAAATTTCAGAAATAGCTAACCTATACTTGTCAATACAGAAAGTTAAGTGTTTAATTTTCTCCCTTATTTAATACTGAAACTTTGTCAAATTTTTAGCAGTATTAGTTTCAGGTATACTGTCCACGAATCTAATATCAAATTTGCATATAATAAATTTTTCAGAATTTTCAGTAATAGCTAACCCTTACTTGTTAATGCAGAAAATTAAGTGTTTCATTTTCTCCCTAATTTAATACTGAAACTTGGTCAAATTTTCAGCAGAATTGGTTTCAGGTGTACTGTACACGAATCTAATATGAAATATGCAAATAATAAATTTTCAGAAATTTCAGTAATAGCTAAGCCATACTTGTCAATGCAGAAAGTTATAAGTTTGATTTTTTTCCCTTATTTAATACTAAAACTTTGTCAAATTTTCAGCAGAATTAGTTTCAGGTGTCCGGTACACGAATTTAATATCAAATTTGCAAATAATAAATTTTCAGAAATTTCAGTAATAGCTAACCTATACTTGTCAATGCAGAAAATTAAGTGTTTAATTCTCTCCCTTATTTAATACTGAAACTCTGTCAAATTTTCAGCAGAATAAGTTTGAGGTGTCCTATAGACGAATTTAATATCAAATTTGCAAATAATAAATTTTCAGAAATTTCAGAAATAGCTAAGCCATACTTTTCAATGCAGAAAGTTATAAGTTTGATTTTCTCCCTAATTTAATACTAAAACTTGTAAAATTTTCAGCAGAATTAGTTTCAGGTGTACTGAATACGAACCTAATATGAAATATGCAAATAATAAATTTTCAGAAAGTTCAGTAAAAGCTAACCTATAATTGTCCATGCAGAAAGTTAAGTGTTTGATTTTCTCTCTTATTTAATACTGAAACTTTGTCAAATTTTCAGCAGAATTAGTTTCAGGTGTCCGGTATACGAATTTAATATCAAATTTGCAAATAATAAATTTTCAGAAATTTCAGTAATAGCTAAAACATACTTATCAATGCAGAAAGTTATAAGTTTGATATTTTCCCTTATTTAATACTAAAACTTTGTCAAATTTTCAGCAGAATTCGTTTCAGGTGTACTGTACACAAATCAAATATCAAATTTGCAAATAATAAATATTCAGAAATTTCAGTAATAGCTAAGACATACATGTCAATGCAGAAAGTTATAAGTTTGATTTTTTCCCTTATTTAATACTAAAACTTTGTCAAATTTTCAGCAGAATTAGTTTCAGGTGTACTGTACACGAATCTAATAACAAATTTGCAAATAATAAATTTTCAGAAATATCAGTAATAGCTAACCTATACTTGTCAATGCAGAAAATTAAGTGTTTGATTTTCTCCCTCATTTAATACTGAAACTTGGTCAAATTTTCAGCAGAATTGGTTTCAGGTGTACTGTACACGAATCTAATATGAAATATGCAAATAATAAATTTTCAGAAATTTCAGTAATAGCTAAGCCATACTTGTCAATGCAGAAAGTTATAAGTTTGATTTTTTGCCTTATTTAATACTAAAACTTTGTCAAATTTTCAGCAGAATTAGTTTCAGGTGTACTGTACACGAATCTAATATGAAATATGCAAATAATAAATTTTCAGAAATTTCAGTAATAGCTAACCTATAATTGTCCATGCAGAAAGTTAAGTGTTTGATTTTCTCTCTTATTTAATACTGAAACTTTGTCAATTTTTTAGTAGAATTAGTTTCAGGTGTACTGTACACGAATCTAATATCAAATTAGCAAATAATAAATTTTCAGAAATTTCAGTAATAGCTAAGCCATACTTGTCAATGCAGAAAGTTATAAGTTTGATATTTTCCCTTATTTAATACTAAAACTTTGTCAAATTTTCAGCAGAATTAGTTTCAGGTGTACTGTACACAAATCAAATATCAAATTTGCAAATAATAAATATTCAGAAATTTCAGTAATAGCTAAGACATACTTGTCAATGCAGAAAGTTATAAGTTTGATTTTTTCCCTTATTTAATACTAAAACTTTGTCAAATTTTCAGCAGAATTAGTTTCAGGTGTACTGTACACGAATCTAATAACAAATTTGCAAATAATAAATTTTCAGAAATATCAGTAATAGCTAACCTATACTTGTCAATGCAGAAAATTAAGTGTTTGATTTTCTCCCTCATTTAATACTGAAACTCTGTTAAATTTTCAGTAGAATTAGTTTCAGGTGTACTGTACACGAATATAATATCAATTTTGCAAATAATAAGTTTTCAGAAATTTCAGTAATAGCTAATCCATACCTGTCAATGCAGAGCGACAAGTGTTTGATTTTCTCCCTTATTTAATACAGAAACTTTGTCAAATTTGCAGCAGAATTAGTTTCAGGTGTACTGTACATGAATCTAATATCAAATTTGCAAATAATAACGTTTCAGAAATTTTAGTAATAGCTAACCCATATTTGTTAATGCAGAAAGGTAAGTGTTTGATTTTCTCTCGGATTTATTACTGAAACTTTGTCAAATTTTCAGCAGAATTAGTTTCTGGTGTACTGTCCACGAATTTAATATCAAATCTGCAAATAATAAATATTTAGAAATTTTAGTAATAGCTAACCTATACTTGTCAATGCTGAAAATTAAGTATTCGATTTTGTCCCTTATTTAATACTGAAACTTTGTCAAATTTTCAGCAGAATTAGTTTCAGGTGTACTGTACATGAATCTAATATCAAATTTGCAAATAATTAATTTTCAGAAATTTAGTAATAGCTAAGCCACACTTGTTAATGCAGAAAGTTATAAGTTTGATATTTTTCCTTTTTTAATACTAAAACTTTGTCAAATTTTCAGCAGAATTAGTTTCAGGTGTCCTGTACACGAATTTAATATCAAATTTGCAAATAATAAATTTTCAGAAATTTCAGTAATAGCTAAGCAATACTTGTCAATGCAGAAAGTTATAAGTTTGATTTCTTCTCTTATTTAATACTAAAACTTTGTCAAATTTTAAGCAGAATTAGTTTAAGGTGTACTAAATTCAAATCTAATATGAAATATGCAAATGATAAATTTTCAGAAATTTCAGTAATAGCTAACCCATATTTGTTAATGCAGGAAGGTGACTGTTTGATTTTCTCTCGGATTTATTACTGAAACTTTGTCAAATTTGCAGCAGAATTAGTTTCAGGTGTACTGTACACGAATCAAATATCAAATTTGCAATTAATAAATTTTCAGAAATTTCAGTAATAGCTAATCTATACTTGTCAATGCAGAAAGTTAAGTGTTTGATTTACTATCTAATTTAATACTGAAACTTTGTAAAATTTTCAGCAGAATTAGTTTCAGGTGTCTGGTACACGAATTTAGTATCAAATTTGCAAATAATAAATTTTCAGAAATTTCAGTAATAGCTAACCTATACTTGTCAAGGCAGAAAATTAAGTGTTTGATTTTCTCCCTTATTTAAAACTGAAACTATGTCAAATTTTCAGTAGAATTAGTTTCAGGTGTACTGTACACGAATATAATATCAAATTTGCAAATAATAAATTTTCAGAAATTTCAGTAATAGCTAACCCTTACTTGTCAATGCAGAAAATTAAGTGTTTGATTTTCTCCCTTATTTAATACTGGAACGCTGTCAAATTTTCAGCAGAATTAGTTTCAGGTGTACTGTACACGAATCTAATATCAAATTTGCAAATAATAAATTTACAGAATTTTCAGTAATAGCTAACCCATACTTGTCAATGCAAAAAATTAAGTGTTTGATTTTCTCCCTTATTTAATACTGAAACTCTGTCAAATTTTCAACAGAATTAGTTTCAGGTGTACTGTACACGAATCTAATATCAAATTTGCAAATAATAAATTTTCAGAAATTTCAGTAATAGCTAACCTATACTTGTCAAGGCAGAAAATTAAGTGTTTGATTTTCACCCTTATTTAATACTGAAACTTTGTCAAATTTTCAGCAGAATTAGTTTCAGGTGTACTGTACATGAATCTAATATCAAATTTGCAAATAATAAATTTTCAGAAATTTCAGTAATAGCTAAGCCACACTTGTTAATGCAGAAAGTTAAGTGTTTGATTTTCTCCCTAATTTAATACTGAAACTTTGTCAAATTTTCAGCAGAATTAGTTTCAGGTGTACTGTACACACATTTAATATAAAATATGCAAATAATAAATTTTCAGAAATTTCAGTAATAGCTAACCTATACTTGTCAATGCAGAAAATTAAGTATTCGATTTTGTCCCTTATTTAATACTGAAACTTTATCAAATTTTCAGCAGAATTAGTTTCAGGTGTACTGTGCACAACTCTAACATCAAATTTGCAAATAATAAATTCAGGCTTCACAAGCCAAAACATGTCCCATGTAACACCTAAAATCTTCTAAGGATTATTTATTTTTACCTGAGAGTGCAAAAAATTCTATCTTATATAAAAAACATTACTCAGAAATGGATCTCCACACCTTCCAAAGTTATACTTTTAGTTCGTCGATATGATCAATAGGAATAATCTTTTATCGAATACCTTTACTTGTATGATCTATAGCAATAAGACGTCTGCCAGTACATACTTCTATATTTACCATGGTGTTCATGGTTGCCATGGTATTCATGGCAACTAACCTAACTAAACTACTAAACTAACTAAACATTAAAGTTAATCGGAGATTATACAACTGCACCTAAAAGTCAGATGTTATTGCAACTAAATGTATACAATTTGAGGTTTGCACTATGCTAAAATGTAATAACATTATCGAAATTATGCATTACACCAATTTCCGACACATTTTATCGCGTTGTATTATTACAAAACACTACATACTGCTGTGTCGATGCTTTCGTGCACTTTCAAGCGATTAAATATTAATGAGGCTCCATGGTAATAAATCATTTATAAATAATACTATACATATAATAATGAAGTATAATATTTATGAATCATGATAATAATTATCATGAAGTAATGGCTTTCACAATAAATTTATTTTATATTAAATTATAATTCTAGTTAAATTCTAACTACACACTTTAACTGATTATTGTTCACTTGTTTTAGTGGTAACACGATAATTACTATTTTTTTTCAGGCTTTCCTAAAAAGCCTGATGGACATTTTTAAACGACCGAAAGAAAAGAAAAAACTAGTGAAGAGCACAGTTCTGTTGATTTTTTTATGATTTATTCATAAATTTTGTCGATAATTTATTAAAAATAGTCCCAAAATAACTATTTTTATAGCTATTCTTATGCCAAAATCAGAAAAAAAAAAATGTAGTAAATTTACTACAAAAATGGTGTATGGACATTTTTAAACAACCGAAACAAAAAAAAAAAAACTAGTGAAGAGCACAGTTCTGTTGAATTTTTTATGATTTATTAATAAATTTTGTCGGTAATTTATTACAAATTGTCCCAAAATAACTATTTTAATAGCTATTCTTATGCCAAAATAAGAAAAAGATATGTTTTAGTAAATTTACTTCGTAGCCACAACGAACAGCTGAAAATATCTATGCTCGTTCGCCCGTTTGAGGTAAATGTAATAGAATGAAATGAAATAAGAAAGGTATATCGCGAAACGTAATATGGAGCGAAGAGTCATTGTCATCTTTCGACAGGAAGCTGACAATGATATTAGCACACATGACAGCATACATAGATATTAATACAATTTTGTATAAAGTGCTGACGCTTCAATTTTTTATGATTTTTTTAAATAAATTAACCGTCTTTAAATCGATTAAACATCGACATTTAATAAAATATGAAAGATTAGTTTTGTTTGCATCAGAAATAGTATATACGACAAAAGATTTATTTGTATAATTATGACTGTTCTTTGGCATATTCTCAAAAATATAAATATAAAACTACTCATGAAAGTTTGTTAAAATATTCCAATAACCAGCAAGTGTAGTCTCTAAAGTTCTTATACCTCGATAACTTTGCCACTATTAGATCTTTAACTTTATTTCTTTGATGAAATAAAATTGTGGATGCAAACTGGTTCTACACAAAAGTTGTTCCAAATCTAATTAATAGTTTTGTTTCAGTTCTGGCCTTTGCCGCCTCAAAACCACCCACCGAAGACACCTTCAAAGACCTGAAATGGTACTGCAGCACGATATGCGATGGCTGTGGTGGAAAATCCGTCTTCAACTTCGAAGCACCTGCTTGTATTTGCACGGTAAACGACGATGTCAGCAGTAAGTTAACCTGTCATATTACACAGTGCCTTTCATTTCATCCTCTCCTTATGTGATCCTTATATGATCTTTATAAGTGAGACTGAGACAATGAGTTAATAAGGACATCATATCGCCGTTCCAAAACAACAATGACAAAACGGCAAAATTAATTTTCCAGGAGAGACGACAAACGATTGTTAATTAGTGAGTTTTATAGAAGTGAATACGTTTTATTGGTAATCATTTTAATGAATATTTTTTACATTAAAATTACTAAAATGTATTCATTTCTATAATACTTAATCACTAACAATCATTTTTCGTCTTCCCTCAAAAAAAAAAATCAATTGTTGTTCCGTACGGTGATACATATACGTATTTAAGTATTAGTATCAATATTAGTATTATAGTATAGTATACAGTATATTTCATTCTTGATCAAACTGGTCGCAATTGGACCTAAGAAGCAAAGAAACAAATCCGAATCGAACATACTATGAGACTTCAGGAGTGGCCGGAAAATTGCTAGCAGAAGAAGAAGAATAGTGATCACCAACCATCTTAACACTATCATCACCAGTTATCATTTATCATCAATCTCTTCATATGAAATCACCTTGTCGATTTGACGTGGTTGTTAAGTACTAGAATCCAGCCGCGAAAATTTTTTGGCCATCTTCAGTTCCTAAGCTTCCTTAGGAGGTTCGTTCCTTTCCCCTCCTAAGCTACGCCAATTTACACAATTAAACAAACAAATAGCAATAATTAACGTTTTGACTAACTTTTAGAAGACGACATTGAACTCATCAAGAAAACATCTGGCACAGTGGGCATGACCATGTGGTTGCAGAGCCCAAAAAAGGTCATCAAGCGCGACACCGAAGAAACCTCCACGAAATTCGCCCTGGGGATGCTTGCACCTCTGCGCTTCAAGCTTCGCTCGCGCTTCCTGAAGACCAACGGCACCGACGGCGAGCCCCTCCTGGGCCAAATCAGCCCCCTGCATGCTGGTGACATAATCCACAATGGCTTGTCGGCATTTCCGGTGCAAATGCGTGATAGGAACCTCCCAGTGGCCACAAATCATCAGAACCACATGCACTCGGCCGTCACGAAGGCGCTGTTGAGGAGCGCGAAGACAAAACTGGACGGGTTGATCGATAGGATGGAGAACCTCCCGTACGACCACCACAGGGCTGCGATGGAGGTGCAGCACATCAAAGACTCGCTGAAGCAGATCACGAACCTCAACGCGAACTTCAGGTCTGCCGGTACTTCGACCAAGTTTTTGGACAATTTGGCCCATCTGATGCCAGGCAGGAGGAGTATGCTGGGACAGGTTGCTCCCAATGAAACCACGACGGATGTAAGTACCGCGACCGGGGCCATTTCCGCAATGGTTTCAATAACGCCGGGTGCAGATGGTAGCCATGAGATGGAAGTGCCAGAGGTTAACCTCCAAAAGATCATAACGCATGGTAACACTATGGTTTCAATAACGCCGGGTGCAGATGGTAGCCATGAGATGGAAGTGCCAGAGGTTAACCACCAGAAGATCATAACGCAGCCTCAAGAGTTCATGGAAGACGAAGAAGACAATCCTTCTGAGTAATTATTACGGGATGTTTTTTTTTATTGTAAAATTTGTATTTTTTTTATAAAATAATTACTTTCCTTGAGTGGATATAATAAAATAGTATTGTACCTCTTCCAATATGCAGATCTGAAATATAAATCTTGACACGCAGAATTCAGCCCCAATGGGGTCAAAAGTTACAGGCGAAGATGATTCCCTTATCTAAAAGCCAATTTTGCGTTAATTTGAATAATAGATAACATTACCCATTGCATATTTTAATAGTTATTAAGAGTTATGTAAATCTATAACATACCGAGAAAAGAATTGTCGCTGAGGCCGCCTTGCGACCGAGGCAGGGCAATCTCGAGGATATGGCTTATTCTTGAAAATCTGAATCCTAAAATCTTTTTATTAGTTAGCACAATAGGCCATCTAGGCCTAAGGCGTTTAAGTAATTATATTTTCCTCTATACAATTCTCTAAATATTCATATATCATTTTCCTCCACTCTTTTCTGTGCAGGGCTCTATTTTTCCAATCCCCTGCGTCCGTCAGATTTTGTAGGTCTTCTTCAACTGACTGTAGCCATCTCTTTCTCGGTCTTCCCTTTCTTCTTCCTCCCACTGGTCTCCTCCTTAGAATCATTTTCGGCATCTTCAGGTATGGCATGAGCTCTACATGGTCTTGCCTGAACTCTTCTTCAACTGACTGTAGCCATCTCTTTCTCGGTCTTCCCTTTCTTCTTGCTCCCACTGGTATCCTCCTTAGTATCATTTTCGGCATCTTCAGGTATGGCATGAGCTCTACATGGTCTTGTGTGAACTCTTCTTCAACTGACTGTAGCCATCTCTATGTCGGTCTTCCCTTTCTTCTTGCTTCCTCTGGTCTCCTCCTTTGTATCATTTTCGGCATCTTCAGGTATGGCATGAGCGCTCTACATGAAACTTTGGGCCTGAAACTTTGGGCTTTTACATAACTGATTATGTCTGGTCCTTTGTACAGCTCCCGTAGTTCCATATTTGTTCTTCTTTCCCAGCCTTCCGGCGTGTTCTTTCCTCCAAAAATTCCTCTCAGTATTTTTCTTTCCCATCTTATCAACTATTCCTCTCGTGCTTTGTTTAAAACCCATGTTTCACGCGCGCAGGTTACAGTCGGTCTTATTACTGATGCATATATTCTTAATTTTGTGCCCCTTGATACATACTTCGATTTTATGATCGCCCTCATGCTTCCATACTTCTGGTTCCCTCTTATCGTCTGAAATCGGCCTAAAATTCCCATTTTTTGTTTTGTACTCATTTAGCACTATAAAACCTGTGCCGAGTCTTCTATCCTTCCCTCCACTCTTTAGGAACACTGCATCTTCCACTTCAGGTATTTCTTGACCTAATGGTTTGGTCTCTTGCCTAATGGTTTCACTCACCACTTATTTTAGTGCTCCTGTCTCGAAAGCCCCCTAATATCTTAATAAACCTTATAATATTTTGTGTACTATCATCAACTTTCTATTAATCTATTTTTGCTAGCATGCTGTCTTGTCACAGTAAGTATGTTGTGAGTAAACACAGTGTCGTAGAAACAGAGGTTCTTCAATGGTTATTGCTACATAAAAACTTGCGGTTAGGATTTTTTAAAATCATATACCATTTTTTGGTGAATTAGCTTTATAGTCATAAAAAAAGTATACCTACTTCTTGAACTTCGAAAAAATTAAGCGTTTCTGAGATATTCGAGCTTAAACTAGGAGAACACATAAAATAATTAGAAAAAATTGTTGAACCTTTCCGTGTCTTCCTGCAGCTGCTGAATTTCCTTGGTAATCGCCCAGTATGAAAAGTATATCCGTATATTCACTGTTGTTGTAATTTTCCATAATTATTCAAGAACAGATTTTGACTTTTTACAGAATAACACTCAATATTTTTCTTATCTTACAAAGTAAAATGAAACAGTTTTTTTCTAATGTCAATTAATATTATTAAACAATTATGGGATGTTTCTAAGCACATTACATTGTTATAACAAGTGTTGTTTTTTTTATTATTTTTTTTATTAGAGATAATGTGCTATATTTTGGAAACTGAATCGATTAGAAAAAAAATATATATTACATATTCAATTAATTTTGCCTTTCCTAGCATGCTCCTAGATATAGATGCCACGAAGTTGTAAGATACCTTGTATAATAATAATAATAATATATTATAATACGATATATTGTATTATACAGGGTGTCCAAGATAAGGATCAACATCATGGGGATCTCGGAAACAGTAAAAGTTACAAAGGCAGTTAAATTACAAAAAGTTAGGCAATTTAGTGGTCAATAATATTCTGTTAAGAAAACCAGAAATTTCAGCTCACCTCCGGAGATATTCCATAAAATCCGAAATATTGCGATTTCGTTTTTATTTTTTTCTGAAGTTATTTGAACAAAGTATATATGTATACTATTATATGTATTATAATAGTATAAGAAAACTAAAGGCACTTTCTCATTGCCACATTTTTAGCTCTACAAGACTGCGCTTTCAGTTGATTTTTTTAAATACTTTATTTAAAGATCAAAATATTGACATCCAAAACTGTTTGGAGTCTTAGTTTTTTGGTTTGATTTGATGTTTTGCAGATTTATGCCACGAAGTTGTAAGATACCTTGTATAATAATAATAATATATTATAATACGATATATTGTATTATACAGGGTGTCCAAGATAAGGATCAACACCATGGGGATTTCGGAAACAGTAAAAGTTACAAAGGCAGTTAAATTACAAAAAGTTAGGCAATTTAGTTGTCAATAATATTCTGTTAAGAAAACCAGAAATTTCAGCTCACCTCCGGAGATATTCCATAAAATCCGAAATATTGCGATTTCGTTTTTATTTTTTTCTGAAGTTATTTGAACAAAGTATATATGTATACTATTATATGTATTATAATAGTATAAGAAAACTAAAGGCACTTTCTCATTGCCACATTTTTAGCTCTACAAGACTGCGCTTTCAGTTGATTTTTTTAAATTCTTTATTTAAAGATCAAAATATTGTTAGGTACATCCAAAACTGTTTGGAGCTTAGTTTTTTTGTTTGATTTGATGTTTTGCAGATTTGTGGTACCTTTCGTACAATTTTCAACAAAATTAGGAGTATTCCGCAAATTCGCAGAATACTAATATTAAATGTTTCTTAAAAAAATAGCGTAAATAAGAAACGATTGTTGGTTTTTAAGTGTGTTGTAGATTTGTCGACTTTTTGAAGACATTTACATTTTCACGCACTGGCAGGTTAAAAATCTGGACAATTTAACTTTCAGGATATTTCGATTGAATATTTTAGAAGTTATGAATATGCATACATATTTTTGGCACATCTTTATACAATGTTGTGTAACTTTATCGAAACTGATCACATTTGTACAAAAAATCAAATAATGCTATAATAAAATAATATTAAAAACATAATAATCCTTTTTAAAACTAATTTGAAACTGATTAAAGTTGAGGTTTCTGAAATTCCGTTTTTTAGTGTTCCGAGTTTTTCCACTTTCTTCGGTTGCAGAATGCCTAGGTGATTTTTTTAAAAATGTGATTCATAATATTTATGATATTGAGCCGAAAGACGAAAGTCGATAGCCCATTCCATATAAAATGTATATCACATCGTATATCATATATCTATCTATCATCAATATTATGTTATTATATCGTCGGCTTAATGTTATAAGGTTGCAGTAACATTTTTTTAATGTTTAGGCTATAATGTTACTAGGCTCTTAGTTTTGGAACATGGAACCTTTAAACTTGTTGGAAGGTTAAAATCGAATTATTAGGAATCTGTGATAAAAACATATTTACTTACAGTGCAACATATATCATATTCTATAATAGCAAACATATTTAAAATCCTTTTTCCCAAATTTACAAATTTGCACATACAACCTTGTAAGTTGTATGTGTACCTGTATATAGAATAAATGTTCATACTACTACTATTTATGATATTTTGATTGGAAATCTAGACTTAAACTGATTTAATGCCACATTCTAGAAATTTTCATAAATTTTCTATATAACTTTCAGGCAATTTCTGAAATACATAAAATTCGGTGTAATGCAGCTAAAAGGTTTGGATATGGTTAAATATAATGAAAACTGTTTATCAAAAATTGTTGAAATTTGGCACAATCCTAAAAGCAGTGTTAGTGTGATTTAAATCAAATGATTTTTTTAAATAAATCATTGATTCAAATCAAAATTTATATATTTTTCAAATTAATCATTGATTTTGCAACGTGTGTGTATTCCAACACATATTTGTGAATATTATTATTATTGTGAGTATTATTTGTGAATAATTAAAAACATAATGTAACTGCAGAGTCAGCATGCTATACAATAGATAATTGTAAGTAGGTAAATACATTTATTTTCTTCCATTTATGGTCCATCAGATAGTTCAGATACACATAATTGTTTTAAATCATTAATTATTGTTCAAATTTAAGAATTTATCATATGGTGTAATCGTCATGTAAATTCAATGATTTAAATCACATCTAACCTGACACAAACTGACCAGGTAATAAAAAAATAAAACTTTAATTCTTAAATCATGATTTATTTCACTAAAAAGAATCATTAATTTTTGATTTTTTTTAAATCATGATTTATTCCAACCCTGCTTAAAAGTATTTAAATTCTACCGTCCGAGATGTTTTTCAAATTCCTGCTGTCATTTGTGTTGGAGATTCAAGACTAACTTTAATGGCACGAGGGGTCAAATTTAATATTTATTATTATTATTTATTAATATTTATATTATTATATAATATTTTAATGGGTATATAGTTTTAAGTCAGATTGCACACACAAATAATTAGCGAGAAGCTTCTCTGCCCAAAAGTCCAGAATTGACCCTTGAAAGTTGCTGGCATTTAAAATTCCATTACCCATTTCAGTGTAAATAATCCTCTGCGGGAACGTATCGCCGCGTAACGCACTTAACGTTATTAATTTCGCAAATTACAATTATAATTAACCGCAATTTATCACGTAATCGCGCGTAGGGTGACGCTTAATAACCGCAATTAATTATTATTACACGTCGTAATCTACTTTCGAGGTGGATGTGTGCAGGGCGAGCGCTGGGTACAGTTTCTTGCGGAATTGTACGGAATCCGTGAAGTGAGTGACGTTTGGATTTCTGCGGCTTCGCGGGGCGGCTGCGGGGGGCGGCAGAAAGGGATGCCTGTGGGGGCGGCAAGTTCCGGAGGACCGAAGCGGGGGTGGGGGTGGGGGGCTTGCTCCGGGCAATATGATATTGTTGAATACTGTAGCACGGAGCATAGATCGAAGTTAATAAAGTTATCGCGGCTCTCAGTTCGGTCTGAGAACTTAGACGGAGTTAAGTAGTATTATTATGTAGTGTGTGTGCATTAGGGAGGCGCGCCCCACCGCCGCCAGCCGCCCCCGTTGCAGGGGCGCTTTCCGGCGCGGAGCGCACCAATTCAGGTACGGATTTTCCGATGCAAATTGCAAATTGCAGCGCTCCCCCATTGAATTATTTATTTTCGCCGGGGGGCGGACATCCCCCGGGGGCGCCGTATCCGCGGCCGGCCGCCGCCGCCGCCCCACGACTAATGCAGTATGATAATGCAATCAGCGTGATAGAATGGGGCAACCGTAAGTGCCGCACACATACGAATCTAATAAGGAGAGGCGAGCCCTTCTGTTTACAAGGGTCGACACCGACTCCCCGCAATAAAACACAAACACACACGGCGTGGGGGTGGCGGCTGGGGGTGGGCGGCCTGCAGGAGAGCAGCGGACACTCGAGGCCGCCGTGCGA
This sequence comes from Othius punctulatus, assembly GCA_951805005.1. Classification (NCBI taxonomy): domain Eukaryota; kingdom Metazoa; phylum Arthropoda; class Insecta; order Coleoptera; family Staphylinidae; genus Othius; species Othius punctulatus. Next base: position 23,322,361 of record OX638143.1, read on the forward strand.
CGTAAAAGCCACTTGGACGGAAATATCGCCACTTCGGATTAAAATTTCCAGCGGCCCGGCAAATGGGGGGTGAAAGGAAATATAACGTCGTAACATTGCGGGACCGTAAAACCGCCCCCGCAACGAGCCGCTTTCGGAAATGGCCGGGCGCGCTTAAGGCACCCAATTTTCTCCAGTGAATCCATTTGCTGGCCCGAGATGGCGCCGTTGCATTATACGGAAACCTACACGTTTCAAAAGAATACATAATCACATTGAATGGGCCATGTTAAGTGCAAATTCAGAAAATAAACCCACATTAACATATACACAGGGTGTTCCATACACAGCGTCACGACAAAATTGTTAACAAAATACGATATTCCAAAAAACGGTTCGATTAGTTTGAAACAATTACTACCATTTAGAATGTACACATATTTTATTCTAAAATTATGTCAATATATGGCCCATAGAAACTTAGACATCAATTTATCTACGTAAATATCTAGTATCGTATAGTATGTAAATGTACATCAAGGTACATTTACTCTATAATTAACCCATTGACAACTACAGAGGTTTAAGTCCATTTTTTTTAATTCAGTTAAATCCAGAAATATTGTCGTCCCTTTTATATTTCTGGACTTTTTTTAATTTAAAAAAATGGATTTACACCTCTCTGGTTTTGAATGGATCAATTCTTATCTAAATCGTTGTTGTAAAGCTATTTTTGAGGAAAACAAAAACATTAGACAATTGGAATCCATTTCTTAAAGCAGGAAAATTTGCAGTAAAAATCATGCAATCATGCTCGAAATGAACCAAAATATATATAAATGATAATATAACTGACATTTAGGACATTTAAACTAAAAATTCTACCTAAAATGGAATAGTTTATAAAACTTCAACATCAGCATTTATAAATTTTCATGCAATCTCGTGTACTGTTTATTATCGTAAAACATCCCAATCCCCAAGTACTGCAGATCATTCTTGTCAACGGTAAGCTGCACTAATAGAAATACACCATATTAATCATTTTAAATTTACTTTTAACTGTTTTTTTATTTTGGGTTTTCTTTTGTTTTTAAGACTTTTTTATACAAAGTAGAATAGTGTTGAAATTCCAAATTTAACCAGGGAGATCACACACAAAACATAGACAGTCGAGTAGGTACTTCGAATTCATTTTCCAACTATGACTAAAAACATTTTTGACTTTCTTTTATTTTTAATGATTTTCTAAAGAAAGCAAAACGTATTTGATAGAAAACTTCCATAAGGATCCATAAGGATGAAAAGTATCCCTACAAATATCGTAAAACATCCCAATATGGATGAAGTGAAATTTTTCAGGCAAAATTTTCAAGTACTGTAGATCATTATTGGCAACGGAAAGCTGCACTAATAGAAATACGCCGTATTAATAACTTTTAGTGTTTTTTAATTTTAGGTTTCCTTTTGTTTTTAAGGCTTTTCAATGCAAAGTAGAATAAATTTGGAATTCAAATTTAAACCAGGGAGATCATGCATAAAACATAAATAGTCGAGTAGGTACTTCAAATTCATTTTCCAACAGTGATTGAAAATATTTTTGACTTTCTTTTGTTTATAACGATTTTCTAAACAAAGCAAAACATATCTGATAGAAAACTTCCACAAGGATCTATAAGGATGAAAAGTATCCGTACAATTACTAAATATCATAAAACATCCCAATATTTATGAAGTGAAATTCTTAGATAGAACATTTTCTAGTACTGTAGATTATTCTTAGCAACTGTAAGCTGCACTAACAGAAATACGCCATATAGTTTTTGGTGTTTTTTTATTTTAGGTTTTCTTTAGTATTTAAGGCTGTTCCTTACAAAGTAGAATAGATTTGAAATTCAAAATTAAACCAGGGAGATCATTCAAAAAACATAAACAGTCGAGTAGGTACTTTAAATTCCCTTTCGAACTGTGATTGAATATATTTTTGACTTTCTTTAGTTTTTAACGATTTTATGAACAAAGCAGAACCTTTCTGATAGAAAACTTCCACAAGAATCCATAAGGATGAAAAGTATCCATACAATTATAAATTATCTGATTGAGACTTGGAATCAAAAATTTAAAGAAAACCACAGGAATAATAAAAACTTCAGAAAACAAAAAATAGTCGCAAAACATATTTGAAATTAATTTTCCAACTGTGATTAAAAATATTTGTGCATTTTTTGTTTTTTTTTTAATGATTTTTTTAACAAATTACTATAGGATGGGATAGTATAGTAATAATAAAAACTACAGAAACCATAAACAGTCGAATATTTAAAATTAGTTTTCAAATTTTGATCTCTTTTAATACTTTTAAACATGAAAACTACAGAAAACATAAACCAACGAATACCTCAAACGAAATTTTCCAACTGCGATTCAATATATCTTTGATAATATTTTGCTTTTAAAGTCTTTCCAAAGTATATCTGATGGGCTTGGAATCAAAGATTTATAAAAAATTACAGAAATCATATAAACTACAGAAATCATGAAAACTACAGAAAACATAAACAGTCGAATATTTAAAATTAGTTTTCTAACTGTATTCTTTTAATACTTATAGACTTGAAATTAAAAATTTCTAAAAAATCAAGGGAGATTATAAAAACTACAGAGAACATAAACTAATATAAAATATTGATTTGTCTTAATGATTTACATATTTAAATTATTTTCAAACATACTTCGGTTGGTTTTTCGCATTTTAACACTAATTAACTAATTTTGTAGTATTTCAATGCTTGAAAAGATATCGTATAATATTTTAATTTGGAAAGCTTGCTGATGCAAAATCGAAAATTATAGATGGGTAATAAGATGAAGTTAGAAACTAGAAAAATAATCAAAATTTGTTTTATTTTAGAATATTTCATAAACCTCCCCATCGAACAGGTATTACATTTATATTGGATGCAAGAAATTATGATTTTTTTTACTTATTTGAGAATATTTCAGCAACATAACTTTAAGCAGTTTTCATTTATATAGGATGGATTTCATAGTTATTAAATATCAAGTTAGATTTCAGAAAAGTGGAAAGTTTAATTTTTTTTTGTTAAAGGATTATTTAACAGTTTTTGTAAATCATATATTTGTCATTTCTGATGCATTTCCCAAGTTGAAGCCACACACTTTGAACACAGAAACATAAAAATCATAAATATTTTAGAATATGTCAAAATAAAATAAATAGTTTTGAATATGCAAAATAACTTTTAAAAGTTTCTATGTCTAAATTAAAAGATACGAAGTTAGCATTTAGAAAAGTAATTTGTTTTTCATTTGTTTGATTAAATGATATTGCAGCAACACAATTAAAAAGTTTTTTTCAAAATCAGCTCTCAGTTTCATAGCACAAAAAAACGTTTTGTTTTTAGTAATTACAGTGTAATTAATGAATTACATAAGATAATTAATACTCGTACCTCATTTAGGTAACATTTATTGTATGTTTACCAGTTGAATGCTCGAGTGTGAAATTTATGCCTGAGCCACAGAAATGTTCGTTTTATTTGCACAGACGAGGACAAATTGAAATTTTGATCAATGAAGAAAACCAGTATTTGCAAGGACGAGGACAAATTGAAATCCTGGTACATGAAGAAAACCCAGTTTTTGCAAGGACTACGTAATTTACTGGATTGGTAGACCATTTCTTCATAAAATAATTAAAAAAATACGATCATGACTGATCTATAATAATAAGAATAAAAATAATTCTTAAAAGGCGGAAAGACCGCAGGTCGATAGCTATTAAAATATTGTTACTACTACTACTACTAATTCTTAAAAACAATAAGATTATTTTGCAGGGTTTTGCAAGGACTACGCAATTTACTCGATTTTAGACCTTTTCCTTATAAAATAATTAAAAAATACAATCCTGACTGATCTATAGTAATAAGAATAATAATAATAATTCTTAAAAGGCAGAAAAACCGCAGGTCGATAGCCATTGAAATATTATTACTACTACTACTAATTCCTAAAAATAATAATAATTTTTCATGCCTGACTGAAATTTCTGCACAGATCACGTCGATCACGAATATCACATAAAATTATTTATTGATTTGTTACTAGTTTCGACTACTTAAGTAATCATTATCAAATAGAGTATCGTAACAGAGTATCAGAGATACTCTGTTTGATAATGTTTATTTATGTAGTCGAAACTAATAAGAAATCAATAAACAAATTTGTGTGATACTAATAAAGTAATGTGTTTTATTTATAATTAATAACATATTATTATTATATACATATACCCATCACCCGAAAGGGTTTCAGAGTAAATGATATAATAATATATACTAATTATTCTAGTAACATAATATATTCAGTTTTTTAATCACATTGTAAGTGTGTAAATTCCATTTAAATTATTTCAAATTTGCGTAATGTAGTCAGAAATATTTATCCAGGCGGAGCGGAATACAAAATTAATGACATGCAAATTATTTAGAAACGCTTGCTGATTACTAATACGGAGACTTTTAATAAATTAATTATTATTGCACTTTAAGTTACGTCAATTGTCCTTATGATAATGCATAATTATTTGCATGTATGTGTTCTAGCCTATTATCTCATAAAGTGTAGGATTACACATTATGAGTTTCTTTTTAAATAAAAGAATAATTACAGATTTTGTACCAGCTATCACCAATTGATGTGATTTTCACAGAAAAATAATATTTTTTTTTATATATTCTTAGCAATTTAGTTACAGTATATTATACATTATTTTTTTCTGTCCGAAGCGAAATAAAGATTTATTAATAATTTATTTACAGTCATTTTCAGAAACCAGTCAAAAACTCCAATAATTTTTCAACTTGCTGTGGACATCAAATAATTAGGTACTACATAAATCTTACTGCATCTAGGGCAGTACTACGAAAAATCGAAATGTGACAAATTATGCATTAGCTTGAGCCAAAAGGCGAAAGTCGATAGCCCATTCCATATATCATATCATATATCAATATCGAAAACATCATAATCATAGTTATGTAATGGATGTTAAGACGAAAGTCGATAGCCCATTCCATATATCATATCATATATCAATATCGAAAACATCATAATCATAATTATGTATACTTATGTTATGCATGCATTAGATGGAAAAGTAGCTGTAACTTTTGTATTTTTGTATTTTTTAAATAAAATTGAAATTGAAATCATTAAAATAGAACTGAAAATTTCAGAAAAAAATAAGATCTGCTATTTTTTCTAAAAATGTTTCTTTGCTGATATTAGTTATGTTTACAAAAAATTACGTTTTTGTCTATTTATAGATTATAGAGTATTATAAAGATCCCATGGGGTCGATGCTCATTAAAGATAGTTTATATATAATATATATAGTGACACATTTTTGGGATGAAATGAATTGCATTTTCAAAAGTCTGCAACCTTATTGTACTTTTGTAGAAAACTATTTTATAGTAACTCAGGTATTACAAAAATTACGCTGCACAAAAAAAATCAAAAACCTTTTATCACATCATTTCAAATTTTTAATCTTAATATTATTGCAAATAGTTTTTCATTAATCTATTGTACTTATTAGAAACAGTAGTTCTAATGAAAATGTTGGCAATAATAAATCTCTATGTCTCCAATTAGTTGCCCCTATTACGAAAGCAAACACGAATAATTCTCGTTGAAAAACGACCGTCTGTCATTCTCTGTCTAATCACCATCGCACTATAAACAACCCATTACGCGCCCTGTGCATGAAGAAGGCCAAAGATCAAAGACTTAAATTGCACAGAAAACACAGAGCCCGGGCAACCGAATCAGCATCAATGAGAGCGCTCCGCTCCACACTTCCTGTTGTTATTTTCCTATAAATTAGGACGACTCGTTTGCATTTCCGCCTTGCGCGTCTCCTTCCGGCTTTCTTTTATTGCACGGCCGTGTAATAACCGCGCAGTAATGAGAAGCGTTTGAATTACTGTCGAGCAGAGAACTGCTCTTCCACGGAAGTTAGAGCTGCGACAATAACGATTATTCTCGACTGAACGCCAAACGTGCTGAACTTAATATCCTAGGGATATCATTTTTCCGCGGATAAGCGCACTGTTATGGCCCAAGATATTAGGTTCGAATGAAAGTTACAAAAATTTCATGTTTGTCTTCGTCATAACTATTTGATAAGTGGGTTTATGATATTCAGGCTTTGCAGGGTGCTTGAGGAATACAGGTGGGTATTGGCGATGTAGTTTTGGTTATGTAACGCCATTAGGACACCTTTATAGATAATGCAATAAAAATATAGGAGAATTTCAACGCCAACATGTTGAATTTAATATACATCTCATTTTCTTTACGGTTACAGCCTTAGATATTACGAAGGCTATAGTCACTTGGTGCTTAGTCCGAAGGGATGAACACTTCCCACTTAAATCGATAATTCTAGAATTATGTCCAGCAGTGGATAACTACAAAAGAAGAACACCTTAAGAAGTCCTATTACTGTTAAATCTCTATTACAATTCTAATGATAGTATTTAAAATAAACGCGTTAGAGTCAAATTTCTATCAATTTTACATCCTTAATTTCCCCCAATTGCCTGTGTAAAAAAGTCTGAGCTCGAGATTAATGCAAAGTGATGCAAAAGAAGGAATTAAGGCCATCCAGCCGCTCCCTTCTTATTATTTTTCTTGTCGCCGCTGACGTTAGGGTTTCAATTAAGGGCGCCCGGGTTGGATGCATTAATTAATGGATTCGGGATGAGTAATTGCCTTGTACGAGGCGACATCGCGGTGTACTCCTCAAGGCACTTCCGGTTCCGGATTCGGGACGATCACCAGGATTCTCAGATAGTCTGCTCGTTCTAGTCGGTTAGATTTCCGTCGATGAAGCACCTCAAGAATTGTTCTGCAGATGTTCGAGATAATTATCAAATTATTTTAGGAAAACAGTAGGAAAGCCACATTTCAAATTTTAGCTAGATTCATCTAGCATTCATCTAGATTCATCTAGCATCTTCAGATTTAGCGAGAACGTGTAAACTTAAACGTTCTCGCCAATCTGATCAATTTAAAACTTGTTATTTAACAGGTTTCAAAGTAAAATTCCCTTTATTGGTTTATGCCAATAAAGGGAATAAAGGGAACAACTATATTTCATTATGCTGACAAATTTGATAGAACATACACAACTACAGAGATATTTTGGAAATAGTTATTATAATGACAAATGTCAAAAAGAAAAATTTAGAAAATTCTGCAAAAAATGAATGCAACAAAATATTCCTAACAATTATGTGCATTTTGTGCTTCACGGAGTATGAAAATTGTTTAAAAATATTGAATTTTTGCCGATAGTGTTCTTGTGAACCAAAATCTTGTTGTCAAAAATTGTCAGCAAATTTTCATAAAATCCCATTAAATTCTTTAACAGAAATCTAAAGAAATGAGAAGCTTAAATACATCAATGTTTGCTTACGTGCAAAGTGACTTTCATTTTCAATTTTCAATCCCTAATATTGTATGATATTGTTAATCGCCAAAACTGTTTGGAGTTTTAATTTAATTTTAGTAGTAGTTCAATTAGTTTGAGTAGAAGTAACAACATTTTAATGGTAATTGACCTGCTGCCTACTGCCAATAAGTTTGATTTTATATTTTATATTAACTCTTGCAGATTTGTTAAAAGGTTTATTTTAAATATTCTGCAATTTCACTGATTATTCTATATTGAATTTCTAGTACAAAAAAAGGTACCAAGGTACTACTTGTTTTTGTCAAAAATAGTCAGCAAATTTTCATTAAATCGCATTAAATTCTTTAACAGAAATCTAAAGAAATCAGAAGATTAAAGACATCAATGTTTGCTTACGTGCAAACTGACTTTCATTTTCAATTTTCAATCTCTAATATTTTATGATATTGCTAATTGCCAAAACTGTTTGGAGTTTTAATTTTATTTTAGTAGTAGTTCAATTAGTTTGAGTAGAAGTAACAAAATTTTAATGGTAATTGACCTGCTGCCTACTGCCAATAAGTTTGATTTCATATTTTATATTAACTCTTGCAGATTTGTTAAAAGGTTTATTTTAAATATTCTGCAATTTCACTGATTATTCTATATTCAATTTCTAGTATAAAAAAAGGTACTAAGGTACTACTTGTTTTTGTCAAAAATAGTCAGCAAATTTTCATAAAATCCCAGTAAATTCTTTAACAGAAATCTAAAGAAATCAGAAGATTAAAGACATCAATGTTTGCTTACGTGCAAACTGACTTTCATTTTCAATTTTCAAATCTCTAATATTTTATGATATTGCTAACTGCCAAAACTGTTTAGAGTTTTAGTTTTGTTTTAGTAGTAGTTTAATAAGTTTGAGTAGAAGTAAGAAAATTTTAATGCCATTAAGTTTGATTTTATATTTTATATTAACTTTTGCAGATTTCTTAAAAGTTTTTTTTTATTATTATATTATTATTCTATATTTAATTTCTAGTACAAAAAAAGGTACTACTGCTAAAGATATTTTGATAATATTTCGATTATTTCAAAAATATATATGTATCAAATTACGAAAATTTCCAGAAAATGCAAAGGTACAAAATAATCAAAATGATATCGTATTAATTTTGATTATTCTGTACCTTTACATTTTCTGGAAATTTTCGAAATTGGATACATTGATTGATACACTCGAAATTTAGAACCATTCTGATACTTACAACTTTTTTAAGAACATTCTGCCTTTTAACAAAATTAAATTTTCTCTCTTAATGTTTTGATTATATATTTTGGAAATTTGCAATCTCTAATATTTTGATTATATATTTTGGAAATTTTCAACTGACAACACTGTTATGAGTAATACTTTTTTTTATCATACTTGATTTAATATTTTATATTAACTTTTGCAGATATGTTAAATTTTTTTGAAGTTTTCTCCAACTTCACTGATTAGGTATTGTATATTCAATTTCTCTATCAAGAAAAGCTGTTAAAATGTTTTATTAATCAAATATTTTGAGTATTTTATTAAAATTTCTGTATATAAGTAAGCCTTTAGTATGTTATTTTTATATTTTGATATTATCATTAAGTTTTCTGCAATTTCAATTAGATTTTCTGATTTTTCATTTTCGTTGAGTTCATAATACCAAATAAACACTAATGTTAAATCGATTTTCGTGAAAAAATCTATAACCAGATGTTGGATGTTGGATGTTCGTAATTTGATACATTGATTGATACACTCGAAATTTAGCACCATTCTGATACTTACAACATTTTTAAGAACATTCTGCCTTTTAACTGTCTTAATATTTTGATAATATATTTTGGAAATTTTCAACTGCGAAAACTGTTACGAGTATTAGTTTTTTTATCAAATTTGATTTAATATTTTATATTAACTTTTACAATTATGTTAAATTTTGTTTGGAATTTTTCCAACTTCACTGATTAGGTATTGTATATTCAATTTCTCTATCAAGAAAAGCTGTTAAAATGTTTTAATAATCAAATATTTTGAGTATTTTAATAAAATTACTGTATATAAGTAAGCCTTTAGTATATTATTTTTAAATTTTGATATTATCATTAGCTTTCTGCAATTTCAATAATATTTTCTGATTTTTCAGTTTCTTTGAGTTCATAATACCAAAGCAACACCAATGTTAAATCGATTTTCGTAAAAAAATCTCTAATCGGATTTGGATGTTGGGTCTTGTCATATATTTATTTCTTAACAATAATTTGAGTAGTATAGAATCAAAACCCACAAAATCCAAATACCAACATTTTGGGAATTAACCAAAAACCGCTCTACTCGACAATCTATTTCCCCGAATTTTCAAAATGATTTTTTTACATCCTGTTAGCTCTACAAAATGAATTGTAAAATAAAAACGTCCTTTTTTATATAGCATTTTAATAATAAAAGCAGTTAAAATTGTGGAATGGATATTGTGAGTTTTGATTCTATACGACTCATTTAGAAAATATAGCAGATTTTCGAAAAATATTTTATAATTTTATAATTCTTGTACGTGCACATCAGATTTTTATTTATATTAATAAGTACATACAGGGTGGCCCACCTATCCTCACTCAGCTCGGACCGTTACTGCTAGACCCATGAAAATTGAGAAAATATCTGATTGGAAGTTATTAAACAAGTTTATGTGTCAAAATTTTCATTTTTTGTTATTTACCTATCAAAAAGTATTATTATATTATAGTCCATATGATACTATTACATAGGTCGTTAGATGAGCTCTCAGAATATGGAGCTGTATACAGGGTGTTCCATTAAAAAACAATAAGTTTCAGCCATTTGAAATTAGCAAAATTTGATCGTTGTTTCAGAACACCCTGTGTATTCTATGTGTCTCCAAATATTGTATATGTTTTGGAACATAGCTCGGGTACTTGCATACCCAGATTCTTTTATTGATCTCTTATAATAAGGTTTTGTTGAATTTTTTTCCTCATCCATGATTTTTGGTTAAATTTGATTAAAACGTATAGCTATGTATAATGTATTGCTAAGAATAATCCAGAAATAATTTGAATTCCATAGCTCTAATAATGAGCCAAAATTGAATAACTAGGCAACGTTGCATCTGTTCCATGGAAACAAAATTGATTTATAAAGCCCACATGAAGCAGATTCTGAAATTGAAAGAATATACATTGAGATCCATATAAAGAAGGAACCAAATGTTATGTCCAGGATGTATGGTTCACCCTGTACATTCGAAAATTAGCACATAAAGTGTCCAATAACTTCCATTCATATGTTTTCCGAAATTTTCATTAGCCTAGCAGCAATGGCTCGAGCGAAGATAGGTGGGCCACCCTGTATATGGAGAAATTAATGTACTGCAAACATCAATTTTTTTGAAAAATGCCAAGAAATGAAAACAGTTTTAAAAATATAAAATTTCGTCGGTGTGAAACAAGTGAAATACACTAAGTTATTTCTTGGCTGTTTTTAAGTTAAGTTAAGTTAAGTTAAGTTAAGTTTTATTTTGATGGTTTACTAAATTGTAACAAATCTCAGGCTCAGTAAGGGTATAGTAAAGTGTCCTGTAGCCGAACTTCCAAATTGTTAACTCATTAAATGACTGAGTAGGAAAGTTATCAGCAGAATATAAAATTTTAATTGCAGTTTCTCACATTTTATAGTTTTTGACTAAATTGATTTAACTTGTAAGCCGACGATTTGATAAAACAACTCTGCATTCCCATTAAGATTCTATGTATAACCACTGAAACGATCCAAAGAAAATTATTTTCAAAAATCACCAAAACTAGAACATGAACTGTGGTTTCCAACTTGTGAATCTCGTCTAACTTATTTTAAGGATATTTTTTATTTGTTCCAAAATAAGTGTGATTTGGTTATTCAAAAAGTCTGCTAAAAATATCAAATCCAATCAAGACGAAATATCTATTGTTTCATTGTAGGTCTTGAGCCACAAAATGAAAATATACATTGATCTTGGTGTGGTATGTTTTGTATACAGTGTGGAAATTAAGTAGCGGATAAATTCGGTAACTCCGTTGATATGAATAAGAGAGAAAAAATATAAAAGGGAGATATCGATATAAATTACTGCGCAAACGAGAGTATTTTTTTTCAGATTTAAAAAAATAAAATTTTAAAAGTTATGACGTAATTAATGTTTTTTTAAACGACAACCTACAGTTTTTATTTTTTATTTCGGTGAGCTCAATCTGTCTTTAACCATACAACATTTTGAATAGTGTTCAACTGGCAACAGTAAAGTTTGAGAGCAAGGTATAACCTCAAAATAAAACTGCATAACCAAAATCTGACAAATTCATTTTAAACTTCAAATTACAATAATTAACCGCAAAAATTTCAGATTCCATCTCTCATTTGAATGCAGATAAAGCGGGAATGTATATTAGGTACGCATTAAACGACTAATTATAAAGAACGTTTGGATAGTACGTACACTTGAATGATATTGAACGACGTATAAGATGCCGCAAGAACATCCCCATCTTCACGGATCCGAGGAGAGTCTTGGCCATCTTCCACGAAGAACGATTTACACGAATTCGAAGCTGTGCAAAATCTTCTATGTTTTCACTTCAAATTTTGATATACATAAGCTGGTTGCTAAGAAAGGCAAACGTTTACATGTAACTGCATTGAAGTTAGATTTATTCAGATGAAGCTGAACATTTTATCCCCAAAAATCTAGACACCAACATGTATGTGTATACATAAAGTACCAATATAACGTACCAATATAAAGTACCAAAAGCTCGGTTCCCAATTGGTCAGTGATTCACTATCACTATCAACATCATGTCCAGTTCTAGTTTAACGTAATAAAAATGTTGCACTGGTTTCATTACCTTTGACCAAATAATGATCATTTTTGCACTCTTGCTATTCTCCCATACGTGACTACGTAAAATTTTAAAAGATATAATATAAAATTTGGATATGTAAAATTTCTAACCTAACCTAACCTTGACACTTCTATGGTAAACGAGGAAGGGAAACGAAAAAATTTAATATTGATTATAAATAATAAGTATGACCATGTCATCGAAAATATAATTAGAGTATCTTGTTCTTACACCCGTATAATAACATTTGCTAAATTTTATAGCAGGAGATAAATTCTGTATGTGGCTATTTATACATATTGCATTTATACACACTGTTTGCGTGTATTGGGTAAGCTATGTATGGAAATCAGTTGATTATACATACAATATGTATCTTTGTACATAAGTATGAAATTTCAAGTACACTATAAAGACTGATTTTGTTAGCCCTCTTGGAATAACCTGAGCCATATAGCTACTATAGCAATAGTATTTAAATATTTCTATATTGTTTCTTCTAAAATAAAATATGAATATTATACATTCACGACCTTTTTGAAACCGAGTTGGCTGGGTTTTCTTTTTGTCATGTTGAACAAACTAATTTTGTGATGCAACGGAAGTTAATTATTTTGTGTCGATGTCTACTAGACATTTAGTTCCTACCACATTTTCAGATTTATATATTTTTTCATTACTAGCTTTCATCTCTAATAATTTAAACTTTACATCTAGCAACAATGTTGTTTAAAAAATATAACCTTGAATTGAAAACAACTTAACCTAAAAAAAAAATTGACAAGTACCATTGGTTACCAACACTACTAACAAAATTACTAGATATTCATAGACTCCCCTGACGCAAAAACATCGTGAATGGAGAGTATGTTTATCCAAGTACACTTTACTTTATCGTAAAATAGCAATAGCTTTGTGATAATAACATTAATACCTCTTTTACATCGTTCACGTTACAGGAATTAATACAAACCATAACCGATCAAATTGTTATTACAATATTAAACAAATATTTGCACCATCGTTATAATCTAAAATAAGCAAATACGGTTAATCAAAATTACAGGATGTGTAGAGCAGTGCGTGCAATTTACGCTGGACGTGTTTAATTTTATGGCGTGTCAACATTCGATGCTCGACTGTTTCACGCATAACGAAAGCGTAATTTTGCACCCCAACCACGCACAATAAAAAAGTGATCCCCCCAATGCTGCGACACCACAATCACCATTACCTGTGATGTGAAACGTGATCGTTAAAATTAAAATTGGATACGCGAAAGGGACAGCACTCTTCATCGACGCTCGAGATGGTTATTAAAACCTGACCTGAATCCCCGCGATTGATGCCAAAAATGATTTGTAATTTTAGTGCGACAGAATTTTTAGAGATGATATTTTATTAGACATAATAATGAGACTAATTAGTCATATAGGTTTGACACCTTCAATAAAACAATTACTATAATAAATATAATTAAATTTAAATTAAATTAAATCAAGATTAAAATTATATAATTAAAATATAATTTTATAAAAACAAAAATTTCAACAATTCTGTCGCATTAAAATTACAGTTAACATTGTGCAGTATTAGATGCAGTGTGCACCACATACATTAAAGCCAGGCGCACATTGAGGCGCAGGTGACGCAGGCAACGCAGGGCAGCGCAGTGCAGTTATTTTCGCAGCCAATAAGAAAGGTAAGAACCAATCTCGCCTTTCTTATTGGCTGCGAAAATAACTGCACTGCGCTGCCCTGCGTTGCCTGCGTCACCTGCGCCTCAATGTGCGACGCAGGGCAGCGCTGCCCTGCAGGCAACGCAGGGCAGCGCGGTGCAGTTATTTTCGCAGCCAATAACAAAGGCGAGATTGGTTCTTACCTTTCTTATTGGCTGCAAAAATAACTGCACTGCGCTGCCCTGCGTTGGCTGCGTCACCTGCGCCTCAATGTGCGCCATGATTTATTACCTGACAAGCTAGGCTAGGTTAGTTTAGGTTGGGTAAGGTTAGATGAGCCTGTCCTTTAATTGTTAAAAATTATTACGATCAGGAGGCGACGAGAGACAGTTAAGCGAAATGAAAATATAATCGTTATTAAAAATGTAATCCACTTAGCATTTTCCTCGGAGTTTTTTTTTATTTTCCGCTTCTTGAATCAATATAAACACTCATTAGTCGTGCATTATTCAGTGAGAAGGAGATTGGAATCCGCGTGGAAATCCGGCGGAAGTTCTCGCTCGCTGAAAAATCTTCGGGCCACGGGTCGACTTAATCACGTAATTCTCCGTCTTGTATATTTACGCTTTACATCCTCAAATTATAACCGAGGGGCGGCCCGCGGGGGCGGTTGGCTTTAATAAAATTTTATTAAAAAGTTTCGGTCCGCAGTTTAATTTTAATGGCGAAACAATTGCTCTCGAGGGAGACGGGCGAACTTTCTGCAGCCTGTAAATTACGACCGCTTACGCTTTATTTTTTATTTAATGCGTGCCTTAATGTGTGATTATCGGCGTATTTCGCCGTCTTGCTTATGAAAAACGTTGTTGCGCGGAGATTTATTCATGCGTAGAATGTTCCGCAGAAAAATGTAAGGCAGCACTTTAATGAAAAACGAGGAAAGTAATTACCCCGTGTGCAGCTTCAAAGGATCAGGATTACAAGCAATAACGGCTGAAATCTGCTGAAAACACTTTGAGGAGTGTACATTATTTCTTAATGCAATTAGAATGAAATTGGTTCTCAAAAACAGGTTGACTCCTTGTAAGATTGGTAATAAAAAATTTAATTTATCAATTAGGAGTAGGTACCTACTGTTATACATATTGTAACAGTATAAACTAAATACATTTACAGCAGAATATACGTTAATTTCAGAAAACAAACATGTTAACGATCGTCAAGGTCTTGGAAACACGCACTTCGCTCGTTATTTTTTCAAATCCTTGTACAAAAATATGATCTAGGAATGAAATATTTCAATTGATTTTGATTTAATATCCCCATATTTTTTTATGGTTTTCGGATTTATTAATTATTTTTGTTTCTTTTAAAACGCAAAAATTAATGCTTAATATTGTCAGTTAATTTGAGCCAATTTTTGGTTTTAACGAAGTTTTGAGTTGGCAAACTTACCTAATTTATCAATTAAGAGTAGGTGTTGTTAGTAACCATTCTTACTTCCATAAGAAACGAGATACATCGTTAAACGAACTTCCCGAAATATTTGTTCGAAAATCTTAACTTCATTTTTTTTTCAATTGTCTCTAACTGGTTTTGACTATAACATTGTTCTAGTCTTCGCCGAAATTGCTTCGTTACATTTTGATTTAAATCGTTACTTCTTCAAACCGTTTTCAAACGTAGATTTTGTTCAAAAATCTGAATTTCTAATTTCAAATGTTCATTAAATTGTGTTCAACTGTTTTTTACTTTAAGGCTGTTTTAGTCCACACCGAAGTTGCTTTATATTGTTAAGAAAACAGTCAAAATTTTCAGAAAAATGATATGTTGCTAGTGAAACTGTATTCAAAATAAGCACTTAGCTTTAAAAAAGTTAGTTTTTTTACTTTTTTGTGAAAACCCTTTCAACGTAGATTTTGTACAAAAATCTTGATGTCAAATTTTTAATTCAATAAATTTTAACTGTTATTAACTATTACTAACGTTGTTTTAGTCCACATCGAAATTGCTTCGTTATATTTTGTTTTATGTCGTTATTTATTCAAAACCTTTCCAAACGTATATTTAATTTAAAAATGTTAGTTTCAAAAGTTCATAAAATTGTCTTCAACTGCTTCAACTCAAAATGCTTCGTTATATTGTAAGAAAACAGCAAAATATTTTAGGAAAATTGTACGTTACAACGAATGAAGTTGTTTTCAAAATAAGCACTTGCACATTGCATTTTGTTCTTTTTTAACGTAGATTTTGTTCAAAAATCTTGATTTCAATTTTTTAATTCAATTAACTTCAAGTGTTTTTGACTAAAACGTTGTGCTAGTTCACACCGAAAATGCTTCGTTATGTTGTAAGAAAGCAGTAAAACATTTTAGAAAAATTGAACGTTACAACGAATGAAGTTGTTTTCGAAATAAGCACTTCCACGTTGCTTTTATTTCCTCTGTAATGTAGATTTTGTTCAAAAATCTTGATTTCAATTTTTTTTATTCAATTAACTTCAACTGTTTTTGACAAAACGTTCTTCTAGTCCACACCGAAATTGCTTCATTATATTTTGATTTATATCGATATTTATTCGATATATTTTCAAACGTATATTTAGTTCAAAAATTCAAATTTTATGAGTTCATTAAATTATCTTCAACTGTTTTTGAGTATAAAGCTGTTCTAGTTCACACCGAAATTGCTTCGTTATATTGTAAGAAATCAGTAAAATATTTCCGAAAAATTGTATGTTACAACGAATGAAATTGTTTTTAAAATAAGCACTTCCAATTTGCATTTTTTCCGTTTCAACGTAGTTTTTGTTTAAAAATATTGATTTCAAATTTTTAATTCAATTAGCTTCAACTGTTTTTGATTATAACGTTGTTCTATTAAACACCTAAATTGCTTCGTTATTTCGTGAAAAGTGTATTGCGTATCAAAAGCGTTAACAGTAATGTGTTCGTTACGTGACAGCATCACATTCGAATGTCGGATGCATTTATGACATACATTCAGCTGATATTGGAATGTGATGCTCTTAAATATCGCATATGTTACTGTTGACGTTTTTCGATACGCAATACACCTGATAACTAAATTGAGAAAAATGTTACGACTGAAAATGCTTCGGAAATACGAAATTCCGGTAAACGATTTTATTTAAACCTCCTCAAACATAGATTTTGTTCAAAAATTTTAATTACAAAATTTCATTCACGTATCCTCAACTTTTTTTAATATAATTTGTTCTAGTCATCACCAAAATTGCTTTGTCATATTGTGAGGAAACATTTCTGAAAAAATGTATTTTACAACGAGTGAAAATATTTTGGAATTAAGTACCTACTTCTAGTTATTGATTTTTTTTGCAAAAATCTCTTTCAAAGATTGTGAGAAAACAAATTTATATTGTGACAAAATCATCACTTATGTATAAGATTAAGTTTTCAAACAGCGATAGTTTTAGCATCCACTTCCACTTCATAAAATCCTAATAAAATAATTTGTATCATAAAAAAATTAAACTGTTATGAAAATCCCTGGAAATTAATTAAAACTTATACAAAATCTATAAAAATGCAGTGTCTGCACATAAAAATTCAACTGACAACTCAAATATTAGTAAATTCTAGTAGTGAATTAAACTTTCTAATAAAACCCCACCAAAAAAGTTTCTGAAAATCCTAAAAACACACTTGATATCATGCAAAAAAACTAGTCCACTTTTTTGTCATTGAATTTTATCTTCACAAAATTAACAGTACTAAAAGTTCCAAAACTTATGAGAGTAGATAAAACACCAAGAGTTCCACTTCACTTCTCGCAAAAACATTGCGAAAAATTGGCGCTTTTAATTCGCGAATTTCATCAAAATCAGCGGGCGGTAACAATGGGTTGATTGCAGGATTGCAGGATAACAATGGAATAATTGCAGGTGCATTAGTGCAATTACAGGTACTTTAATTACAGGCTAATTGGCGATCTGCGATTTTAATTGGTAGTCTAATCACCGCGGATCAAATTGATACCGCCAGCTGATTTTCATTAAATTCGCGAATTAAAAGCGCCTATTTTTCGCAATGTTTTTGCGAGAGGTGAAGTGGAACTCTTGTTGTTTTATCTACTTATGAGATTGAATTTAGAGCGAGTCTTTCAAACGTTGAAATTAAGTTATCTGCCGAATAGACATGAATGCTTACGAAGAAATGCAAATTTATAAAAAAAGAAACGTTGCAAGAAATAAATCAGAATAATTGTAATGTGGAATAATGGAAATAATTTTTAAAAATATTCACTAATTCTAACTCTATTGTTACTCTAAATTTTTGGCATTATTTTACTTACAGGAGGAATATGGCTTTAATCGGTATAAGAGCTTTCAGGAGATATCTATTTAGGAATAGATGATAATAGGCTTACGAAGAAGAAGAAATGTCCAGTCCAATTTTTTCGTCATTGAAATTTCATTTTCACAAAATTAACAAAACTAAAAGTATCAAAACCAAAGAAATTTTTGTTATAGTTTCATCCATTTAAAAAGAGATTTTATTTAGAGCTAAACGTCTTTCAAACGTTGAAGTTAAGTTATCTGTCGAATATATATGATTGTTATCATGAAAAAAAGTTGCAAGAATTGAAATATTGCTTGATACGAATTAAATCAGAATAATTGTAATGTGAATAATGGAAATCAGTTTTGAAAATTTTCAGTTACTGTAACTCTATAGTTCTCTAAATTATTGATACTATTTTACATACAAGTGGTATATGGCATTAATGTAATAAACAATAAAAAGTATATATAAAATAAATAATATATAAAAAATAACAGTAAAATGTAACAAATTTATAAAAAAAATATTAGTACAGTTATAAGAAATAACTGAAAATTTCCATAATGAACATTTTTGGAATGATAATAAAAATAATAATACCTTGCTTTGTGCAATTATTATGAAATATCTGTTTTTCCAAGCGATAAAAAAATATATTGGTGCTCATAGACTCGCATGTTATGCGAGTCTATGTTTATTTGCTGATAAATTAATTTTTATATCTACTTGACAATATACAGCGGTTTGTTATTAAAATTGCCCTGCACTAAAATTGCAATTCAAATAAATTATACATTTGATTTATATTTACAACGCCATTTATTTAATTTGGCCTATCATACGACGTAAAATATAATTGGAACAGAATTTCAACACAATAGTTTTCCAATAATTAATTTTAAATTGAAATTTATTGTTATTCGTGAATGAATTTTTATTGAATATCAAGTTTGAAAGCATTTTTGAGCTTTTATCTGCAGTTCTTCACACCCCATGACAATTTCAATTTTATTCCATATATTTCCTAATATTGCAGTTAGAGATTAAACTATGGATAAGATATACAGGGTGAGTTTTATTGGATGTTTTATAATACCATGGCCAACTATAGTTTCCATTAGAAAATACTAAACTTTGTGTCATAACTCAAAAATTATAGCTTAAATAACATAATCGGTTAGACTGTATTATTAGGCACATAATTACGTACAGCTTTTTCCTTTACACATATTTTTTAAAGTCAATAATAACAGAACCATAGGCACCGAACAAAATAACAAACAATTTTTTTTTTCGACATATCTAGTTAGCCATGGAATTTTTCCAAAAAACAAAAAGCTCATGAAATGGAGCTCGTAAAACTGCATTTATTTCCCCATTCAATCGTTCCTCTATCTCCGATAGTTTCCGAGATCCCCATACTAAACATCCGAAAAAACTCACCCTGTAGATAAGATATGGGAGCAGCAAAATTTATCAACCTCTATGCCACCTCTAATCTTTATTTGACCTAACCTAATCTAACCTAACCGGTTTTTCCGCCGTCTATAACACGATTATTCAATAAAATGCGAGAATGGTATGAACGATATT
Source organism: Othius punctulatus (assembly GCA_951805005.1). Classification (NCBI taxonomy): domain Eukaryota; kingdom Metazoa; phylum Arthropoda; class Insecta; order Coleoptera; family Staphylinidae; genus Othius; species Othius punctulatus. The sequence continues at coordinate 23,342,358 of OX638143.1, forward strand.
TTTTGTGATTTAAAAGTGTGTTATTGCAATTGTAACGAAAAAAATGTTTATTTAGCCAAATCGCACCAAACATAGTGGTGTACTGTGTGAGTTTAATCTTTATTATACAAATTCAAAAAACAACAACTACAAACTACTACAAAAAGGGTTTATTTTTCAAAATTAGATGGTGTCTTTGGAACGTCATCGAAGATTTATAATGTTTTTAAAACAAAAGCATAATTTTCGTTGTGCACTTGTCCCTTTCAGTGACAATATTTTGTCGTTCATGCGCAATGCTAGTAATTAAGCTATTAATGCTAAAATGAAAGTTTTCGTTGTATGGAGATTTTGAATTATCTGCATAATATGATTTGTAAGCATTTTAGAGGTATAAATTTAATATTTTTAAATCCGTTGAAAAATTTGCATTTTATATATGACATCAAACAGAATTTTTGGACGGGGCAAATTGAATTTCAATATCATATAGTGCAAAATGTGGCAACATAAATAATTTCATGCATGCTGTAACGTTATATGCGATAATGGTTACATATTTTCGCATGTCACGCTGTAAAAAACGAGCGATTCCAATTAGTGTTATTTAATTGCAGTAGCATTTATTTCGGTGGACCGAACCCGGAGGGCCGCACGCACATTTCGGGTCTGGGAAATTTTCAATATCCCGATTTATGCGGTTAAATGGGGAATTATTGGGCTTTAAATAGCGCGAGTTCGTTACGATTTTCCGCCAATTTATCCCGGCAAACAGCGAAAATCGGGCACAGTAAATCAATTGTGGACGGTCCGCAAAAAAATTGCCGTGCTTAATTAAAACCGGACAGTTCGGGATAGGTAAACATCCCGCGCAACTTGTGGAGCAGGTCTTTTTGTCGCCACTGCGATGACACACAGCTAGAGCTCGCAGCCCCTGCAGGAAATTTAAATTAGTTTTGTTCGGCAAGAATTTCCTCCCTCCGGCATTCCCTGGGACGAACAGTTGCAGCGGATGGGGAGGAAAGAAAGGGAGTCCCGTGCAGGACTGTTTGTCTTCGCGACGGTGGCGGAGGCAGTCTCTTCAGGGCTCCCTCTTTACACACCCCCGGACCATTAATAACTTCCCCGGCTGAATCCGGGCGAAATCTAATTGCAATCTTCATGAATTTTAATCAACAAATCTTTACACTTAAATAGAAACACGCCAAATTGCTTGTACAAAAAAAAAGATTGTTTTAGCTGCATGAATACATAAACTGCACAATTAATGATAACAAGATACAGGCCGAGTGTGAATGTAATCAAATATATGTGCTTTTGGCTTTTGGTAATCTCAGGTAACAAGTTAATTTAACTTGAACCTGCAATTACCTGAGAGTGCCAAAACCCAAAACCTCATATATTTCATTACATTGAAACTTGACCTGTATCTTGTCATCCTTAATTAATTATGCAGTTCATGTATTCATGCAGCTAAAACAGTTTTTTTTATACAAACAATTTGGCGTGTTCTTATTTAAGTGTAAAGATTGTCTATTCTAGTTAAGATGGATCCACACACATACCAATATTTATAAGATATACGTTAACATTAATTACGAATCTGCGAACTATGCTCCTACTAATGAGCATTTTTGAAGAATTATCGAAGACAGTTAATTCAAATAGATTCTTAATTCGTTGGTGTAATTATCTTGTATCTGTGCACAATAACCTTGCCACGTGTAGCATTTCCTCGCCGTCTAATCTAAATAATGATAAGTCAAAATTTCAGTTCATATCCGATCGCTGTACCTTTATATTGAAATTGAATAGATGTGAAGAAAGTACATTCTTGAAGCTGCGTCCGTACATCGACTCAGTTGAGCCCGAACAAAGTCAAAAACACATTAGGGCGCTCTAAAAATGTTGCCCGAAACTACTAATTTTAGTATTTTTCGTTATTAGTATAAGATACTACTGCAATAGATATACCTGCAAAAAAAAATTGAATTAAAAGCAATTGATTTGCATCCATTTATAAAATTGCGAAATGTATCTTGAATTTTAAGATAATATAAAGAGATAAAGATATATAATAATCTATGTATACTGGTATACTGGTATACTGTATACGACTCTAGTATCAAATTTTCAAATCATAAATTTTCAGAAATTTCAGAAATAGCTGTCCTATACTTGTCAATGCAGAGAGATAAATGTTTGATTTTCTCCCTTATTTAATACTGAAACTTGGTGAAATTTTCAGGAGGATTAGTTTCAGGTGTACTGTACACGAATCTAATATCAATTTTGCAAATTATAAATTTTCAGAAATTTTAGTAACAGCTGACCCATACTTGTCAATGCAGAGAGATAAGTGTTTGATTTTCTCCCTTATTTGACACCGAAACTTCATAAAAAATTTAAGATAATTAGTTTCAGGTATACCGTATACGACTCTAGTATCAAATTTGCGAATCATAAATTTTCAGAAATTTCAGAAAAAGCTATCCCATACTTGTCAATGCAGAGAAATAAGCGTTTGATTTTCTCCCTTATTTAATACTGAAACTTTGTGAATTCTTTAGGAGAATTAGTTTCGGGTGTACTCTAAATGAATCTAATATCAAATTTGCAATTAATAAATTTTTAGAAATTTCATTAATAGCTAACCCATACTTGTCAATGCAGAAAGTTAAGTGTTTGATTTTCTCCCTTATTTAATACTGAAACTTTGAGGAGGAGGAAAATTTTGAGGAGAATTAGTTTCAGGTATACTGTACACGAATCCAATCTTAAAAAATAAAAATTGAAGAATTTTGGGTACTTTTGGGTGTTTTGGCCTCAATACAGGGAATTTACAATAGGTGTAAAAAACTTTGCTATCTTATTCGGGAAGTAATTTTAAGATGATAATATCATATGGGCATAAGTTATATTTCTATTATTTATAGAAGAAGAACAAATTAAAACAAAGTAATACAAATATCAATGAAGGCTTGGAATTACCGAAACATATATTTTAATTATTATTATCCAATACATTTAAATCTGTTGTTATTCTGTAACTAATGGGAATATGACATATATCAATATGTCATATTGACATATTTTATCTTAATATTACTTTCCGAATAAGATGGAAAACATTTTTATACCCATTATAAATCACCCAGTATACTTCATACAGGCTAATTCTTAAATAAAAATGAAAAAAAATACTCAAACGTACGAAGAATTTAAGGCACTATTATGGGATGTTTCGCATGCTATTCCGGAGTTTTCTTGTATTTTACAAAATTTTCTGAATATAATTCGAAATTTGCTATGGGGTATGGACTATGGTCCATAACAATCTTTGGCAGATCAAAGGTGATAACCTTTTATAACTTTTATTTCCGAATTACGTCACCTTTCATCTGTACGAAGAATTTAAGGCACTATTATAAGATGTTTCGCTTGTTATTATGGAGTTTTCTGGAATACTATAAAAAATTCTGAAAATAATTCGGAATTTGCTATGGGCCATGGAGTATGGTTCATAATAATCTTTGGCAGATGAAATTTGATAGCTTTTTATAACTTTCATTTTCGAATTACGTCACCTTTCATCTGTAAGAAGAATTTAAGGCACTATTATAGGATGTTTCACTTGCTATTTTGAAGTTTTCTGGAATTTAATAAAATTTCATGAAAATAATTCGAAATTTGCTATGGGCTATGGACTATGCTCCATAACAATCTCTCACAGATGAAAGGTGATAAGTTTTTAAAACTTTTATTTTTAAATTACATCACCTTTCATCTGCACGAAGAATTTAAACCACTATTATGGGATGTTTCACTTGCTATTTTGGAGTTTTCTGGAATTTTATAAAGTTTTCTGAAAATAATTCGAAATTTGCTATGGGCTATGGACTATGGTTCATATTCCTGAAATATTTACAAGCAAATTTAGTCATTTATATTAAAACCTAAGAATTTACAAAAAAATTGAAAATGTTGGTACTGTTTAATTTAAGTTCATGAAGTATTTACAAGCTAATCCAGTCATTTACATGAAAATTCAAGAATTTGCATGAAAACCTAAGAATTTGCAAAAAATACAAAATGCTATGCTCTTTGGTTAGGTTAGGTTAGGTTAGGTTTTCATTTACATGAAAACCTAAGAATTTATAAAAAATACGAGATGTTGGTACTGTTTAAATTAAGTTCATGAAGTATTTACAAGCTAATTTAATCATTTACAAGAAAATTCAAGAATTTACATGAAAACCTAAGAATATGCAAAAAAATACAAAATGTTGATACTGTTTGGTTAGGTTAGGTTAGATTAGGATAGGTTGGGTTATGTTCGGTTACGTTAGGTTCTTTAAGACACATTATAAAGATAACAATCTAACGATATTTCTTTGACAATCTAACAATGGAGAAGTCTCGGAGAGTCCGAGAAAATCTTACAATTTATAATAAATAATGTATAACAAATTTATTCATGTCAATATCCAGGAGGATTTACATATGTTAAATTAAAAGTTACAAGGTAAAGAGAGTAAATTCACATATACATGCAATAAATACACATATAAATATAAAACCAAATAGCGAGAAAGTTGCAGATTTAATTATAATATCAAAATATCATATTACACCAAATTTCATAAAGATTTCAGAACAAAAAACAAATGCAAGGTTTTCCCAGAAAATTGTAGAATGATCTAAAAAATACTAATATTTCCAAGAAAATGTATAAATTTCATTGGGTGTTTCCTAAACATGGGTTTCCTAAACATGGCTAAAAATGCATAGGGGTTTCCATGGGTTATTCTAAGACTACTTTTGATGTGTTAAAATCTGCTTTGCTTCAAAGATACAGGCTACAAAATTTGTTGACAATAACAATATTATTAACATATTTAACTGAAATTAACAAATAATATTCTCATATTGTCAAAATTTTGTACCACCCTGTATCTTTGAAACAGCAGTTTTTGACACATCATCAAAGGACAAAATATTTTTACAGAAACTCATGGCATAACCCCTTGCCTTTGTTTGCCCATGTTTAGTCAACATCCTGTATAGAAAGATTATATTTTAAAACTATTGCTTCTGTTCGATTTATATCATGAGGTATGAGAGATAGTCTAAAGATACTCTATCCAAAATTCGAAAATAACTAAACATAGAATTTACAATAAAATGCCAGAATATAAAAGAAACTACAAAAATTGATATCAAAATTCAATTGATTTCGATTCGAATCAAAATTCGAATGTATAAGAAAATATAAAAAAATACAGGATGCTTTTAAACAATTTCCAAGAAAATCTTTATGAAAAATGCGAGGTTTTCCCGAAAAAAATTAGAATTATTAATAAAATACTAATGTTTCCAAGAAAATCAATCAATTTCGTTATATACAAAGCTATTCTTTAAAACTATTGCTTCTGTTCGATTTATATCATGAGGTATGAGAGATAGTTTAAAGATACTCTATCCAAAATTAGAAAGTAACAAAACATACAATTTACAATAAAATCCCAGAATATAAAAGAAACTACAAAAGATGATATCAAAATTCAATTGATTTCGATTCGAATCACAATTCGATTGTATTAGAAAATATAATAAAATACAGGATGCTTTTAAACAATGTCCAAGAAAATCTTTATAAAAAAACGCAATGTTTTCCCGAAAAATTGTAGAATTATTAATAAAATACTAATATTACCGAGAAAATTGCAGATTTAATTATAATATAAAAATATCATATTACACTAAATTTGATAAAGATTTCAGAACAAATAACAAATGCAAGGGTTTCCCGGAAAATTGTAGAATGCTCTAAAAAATACTAATATTTCCAAGAAAATGTATAAATTTCATAATACAGGGTGTTTCCTAAACATCGCCAAGAATGCATGGGGGTTTCCCATGGGTTATTCTAAGACTATTTCGTCCGTTGATGTGTGAAAATAAGGTTTGTTTCAAAAATACAGGGTGTTAAATTTTGTTGACAATAACAATATTATTAACATATTTAACTGAAATTTACAAATTATGTTGTCATTGTCAATTTTTTTTCACCATCCTGTATCTTTGAAACATAGTTGCTTTTGACACATCATCAAAGGATAAAATATTCTTATAAAAACCCATGGAATAACCCCTCGCATATTTTGCCCATGTTTAGGAAACATTCTGAATATAAAGATTCTATTTAAAAACTATTGCTTCTGTTCGATTTATATCATGAGGAATGAGAGAAAGTGTAAAGATACTCTATCCAATATAAGAAAGTAACAAAACATACAAATTACAATAGTAATTTTTTGACACATCATCAAAGGACAAAATATTCTTACAAAAACCCATGGAATAACCCTTCGCCTTTTTTTGCCCATGTTTAGGAAACACCATGTATACAACGATTATTTTTTTAACTATTGCTTCTATTCGATTTATATTATGAGGTATGAGAGATAGTTTAAAGATACTCTATCCAAAATTAGAAAGTAACAAAACATACAATTTACAATAAAATGCCAGAATATAAAAGAAACTACAAAAGATGATATCAAAATTCAATTGATTTCGATTCGAATCAAAATTCGATTGTATTAGAAAATATAATAAAATACAGGATGCTTTTAAACAATTTCCAAGAAAATATTTTTAAAAAAATGCAAGGTTTTCCCGAAAAATTGTAGAATTATTAATAAAATACTAATATTTCCAAGAAAATCTATCAATTTCATTATATACAAAGGTATTCTTTAAAACTATTACTTGTCTTCCATTTATATCATGAGGTATGAGAGTTAGTCTAAAGATACTCTATTCAAAATTAGAAAATAACAAAACATACAATTTACAATTAAATGCCAGAATATGAAAGAAACTACAAAAATTGATATCAAAAATCAATTGATTTCGATTCGAATCAAAATTCGATTGTATAAGAAAATATAATAAAATACAGGATGATTTTAAACAATTTCCAAGAAAATCTTGATAAAAAATGCAAGGTTTTCCCGAAAAATTGCAGAATTATTAATATAATACTAATGTTTCCAAGAAAATCTATCAATTTCATTATATACAAAGGTATTCTTTAAAACTATTGCTTCTGTTCGATTTATATCATGAGGTATGAGAGATAGTTTACAGATACTCTATCCAAAATTAGAAAGTAACAAAACAAACAATTTACAATTAAATGCCAGAATATGAAAGAAACTACAAAAATTGATATCAATATTCAATTGATTTCGATTCGAATCAAAATTCGATTGTATAAGAAAATATAATAAAATACAGGATGCTTTTAAACAATTTCCAAGAAAATCTTTATAAAAAAAAACGCAAGGTTTTCCTGAAAAATTGTAGAATTAATAATAAAATACTAATATTTCCAAGAAAATCTATCCATTTCGTTAAATGCAAAGCTATTCTTTAAAACTATTGCTTCTGTTCGATTTATATCATGAGGTATGAGAGATAGTTTACAGATACTCTAGCCAAAATTAGAAAGTAACAATACATACAATTTACAATTAAATGCCAGAATATGAAATAAACTACAAAAATTGATATCAAAATTCAATTGATTTCGATTCGAATCAAAATTCGATTGTACAAGAAAATATAATAAAATACAGGATGCTTTTAAACAATTTCCAAGAAAATCTTTATATAATGCAAGGTTTTCCCCGAAAAATTGTAGAATTATTAATAAATTACTATTCTTTCCAGTAAAATCTATCAATTTCATTATATATAAATTTATTATTTAAAACTATTGATTCTGTTCGATTTACATTATGAAGTATGAGAGATAGTCTAAAGATACTCTATCGAAAATTAGAAAGTAACAAAACATACAATTTACAATAAAATGCCAGAATATAAAAGAAACTACAAAAATTGATATCAAAATTCAATTGATTTCGATTCGTATCAAAATTCGACTGCATAAGAAAATATAATAAAATACAGGATGCTTTTAAACAATTTCCAAGAAAATCTTTATAAAAAATGCAAGGTTTTCCCGAAAAATTGTAAAATTATTAATAGAATACTAATATTTCCAAGAAAATCTATCAATTTCATTATATACAAAGCTATTCTTTTAAACTATTGCTTTTAAACAATTTCCAAGAAAATCTTTATAAAAAAATGCAAGGTTTTCCCGAAAAAATGTAGAATTATTAATAAAATACTAATATTTCCAAGAAAATCTATCAATTTCATTATATATAAAGCTATTCTTTTAAACATTTGCTTCTGTTCGGTTTATATCATGAGGTATTGAGAGAATGCCTAAGTTTAGATTTTCTAACCTAAACGAAACACAAAATTCGAAAACCAAAATAATGCAATTTACACGAAAATGCAAGAATATAGAATAAACTACCTAAAACAAATTATAATAAAACCAATAACCCCTCGTCGTTTTCATAAGTGTGTAAATGAAGTTTATACAGGAAACTATGAGATCGGTGAAAACTTTGGCAGATGAAAGATGGTAACTTTTTATAACTTTTATTTTCGAATTACGTCACCTTTCATCTGCCAAAGTTTTCTTGCCAAAAGAGTGATTAAATATTCAATCAACAATACTTTTAATAATTTGTTTGTTATTTTTGGATAAAATTTTTAAATTTGGAAAATAGTCTCAAAGATATTCCAGATTTCACCTATAAATTCAATACATTTTGTTCTTGTGCACTCTGGTTTCTCTTCAAAGCGAATAAATCTTTCGCCTTTTACATTTTATTCTTGTTAAATATTGTTTGCTAATAAGCTTTTGCTAGATAGAATTTCTCCTAGTATTAATCCAATAGTTCATTGCTTTAACATGGTACAATTTTGTTCGTTACGAAAATTCAATTTAATCCGATGGTTTCATATAAAATTTCGTAGGCCGCAAACATGTCTAAACCCTATTTAAAGTGCTCTCACATGTATTATTCAACCATCCGACGCCTTATATCGTACCTCCATCCAAACGTCGATAATTCCTGAGAGAGATACACCTAGCCAGAGTTAAACATCATCCTCCAGGATATAAACAGACGGTTTTATCAGCCCCCTTCGCAGCGGGCCTCTGCGGAGCCCTGGGGCGCGGTCCGCCCCCCAAGACCCCCCACGACCCCCCGCCGCCCCCCCGCCGCCCCCCAAAAATTACACAAACAATCGCAGTTATCTCCAGCCGCCTATGTTCGGGTCTCTGCGGAAACTTCCCCAAGTGATAGCGCGATTTCCTCCACCCAACTGGCAGAAAAGAGACTGAAAGCGTAGCACGGATCGTGTCGTTTCGAACCCTGGCATTAGATGTTGATGTGTGGTGACAATACAATTTCCCTTTACGGTTACTGGGCATGTAAATAGGCGCCGAGATTAAACTATTTTTCACGAGTTTTCCACGCCTCGGGCCTCCATATTCCGACGATTTTCGGCGCTTTCCACCGTCGGAGTAAGTTACGATCAAGTGGTGACGTCAAGTCGGAAACTATCAGGTCTTCAGGTTCGTTTTCGGAAAGGGAGTCTCGTGCAATTACGATGGAACACGTTTATAATATAAGAGAGTATGAGTAAAAACAGTTTGGCTTGTAAAAGTGCTTAATTTCACATTACATTAATTTTACGGCGGAGTTTTCATGTATTTATTAATAGCTACACAAAAGTTTTAAAGTTGTTCAGCTACTGTTTTATGAGTTACCCTGCGCGAAGGACCAAACATAATTTTATCTCATGTCACAGCATTTCCCACAATCTTTCTGTATGTCCAGTTCGATGACTAAAAATTGTTTAATGGTTTATTATACAAAAATTCGTTCCTTAATCTTTAGGTTCTGTTAAATGTCCAAGAATGGGTTGTTATACGAATAAATTTCTAAACTCGAGGTGGTTCAATTCACCAGTTTTAGTTCTGGAAGCATTTCGGGATCGCTTATGGCCACGTGATCCTCATCTGGGCCATCCATCACCTGCGAGGCACGTCGGCTTCAGGAGTTGCCCGACTGAAATTTCGACCTCTCCTCCTGAACAATGCTCGCCGTAACTCAAGCAGGGGGGCGGCGGCCCCCTTGATTTATCATTTAATTACCCGCGATTGTCTGGCGGCTCGCTCATTTTTTGCGCCTCCTGGAGGCGGCGGAGGCGGCGGAGGCGGCGGCCGCGGGGCAGATCAAAGTTTGTTCCGAACTAAGCGACAATGGGGTCCGAGGGTGGGACAAGAAAAAAAAAGCCGAAGCCATACACAATAAACCGGAATGGCAGAAGAATGGATATAGAGTGGTCGAGATAATTTACGTGCCAGTTTTGCTTTCGCGTTATTTGTATGATGCGATTCGCATTAAACTACGGCTGTAGCGTTTCTCGGCGAACATATCTGAATTGTAAATCTGTTGCATTACCTATTCCACGAATTTGAATCCGGTTCGAAGGACCAAACGATATTAACGGCCCATCACATTATACGTCCTGTAATATCTCGCTCAATATTCAATTGAATAACTGCATCTTTTAACGGACTAATACATTTTAATAAGAAATTGACCTAAGATTTAACTAGAACTATAAACACTAATTCTGAGAAGCAGCATTAAAAAGTAAAATCACCAACCTCCAAATAGGAGAGAGTGAGTGTACTTGAAAATAAATAACGATTTAACACCACATTTATATATCTAAAGAAATCCAAAATATGACAGATCACTAAATAGTAATTAGTCATAGGAATAGTAATTATTAGTGAAACTAGCCATAGCGACAGCAATAGGCCGTGAAAAAAATAATGAACATAGAAGTGGAGTGTTTACTCTAATTTCACCAATATTAGTGTCATAATACAGCAGGGGTTGTATTATGACTTCATAATACAGCAGGGGTTGTATTATGACTTCATAATACAGCAGGGGTTGTATTATGACTTCATAATACAACAGAAGTGCGGCATTTTCAATTTTACTATGTATAACGCTTTGCACACCTGTTAATTTTTTGTTTCAGTATCAATTGGATACAGAAATATTCATTTTATCTATGCCTCATAAATAATACATTCATTATTTTCGTAACTATGGTAACATAATGTACTTCATAATAAAAGACGGGTTTTATTATGACTGTATAATACAGCGGTTGTATTATGACTTCATAATACAACATGGATGCAGCCTCTTCAATTTAACTTAGTGTAAAGCTTTTTACACCTTTTTATTTTTCGTTTTTCCATGTAGGCCGCCATTGTTATCTTTTATTCATCCCATGCAAGCTAGTTTACATATAAACCTTGGGCTGCCAGAATTTGGTTTCTTATTGACAAAAATAATTTGTTAATAAGATTTTTATTTATTTCAAAATTAATAGATAAAACATCGCATTTGACTAGCACATAATGGCTATAATTGCACAGGGATGATAATGAACACGCCTTCGGTTGGTGTATATATCAATATGTGTTCGTGTATATATCAAGTTGAAATTTCAAGTCAGAAAGAAATAAAAAACTAAAATTTGAGGCATAAGCTCGAAGGTTGGAGTTTAAGTTTGAAGCTGATGTTTCAAGTTTAAGTTTCAAGTTGACAAATCAAGTTAAAAGAATAAAATTTAAAAATGAAGTTTGAGGTATAAGCTTTAAAGGTTTAAGGTTTAGGTTTGAAGCTGATGTTTCATTTCAAGTTTTAAGTTGAAATTTGAAGTTATAGAGAAAATAAAAAATAAAGTCTGAGGTGTACACATGAAGGTTAAAGTTTAGATTTGAAGCTGATCTTTCAAGTTTAAGTTTCAAGTTGACAAATCAAGTTATTATCTTTGTCATTAAAAAATATGAATATATTAATATTGGGCCACCCTGTTTTGTACACAAACTGTCTACTGATAATAACAATATTATGTCAAAATATGAGTTATACCCGTATAGAGTGTCATACCAAACAACATCCAAATCAATGTAAACGTTCTCTTTTTATAAGCAAATTTTGTTTTTTTTAAATTAACTTTGAAGCTGAATACTGGCGAAACCAAACGCATTTGTATATAGATAAGTTTTGTTAAATCGTCGTTTTTTCATCCCAGAATCTGTGGTTAAGCCATGTCCACGTAATTTAGAGACACCCTGTATATAAAATTTGTGAACAATTCATCAAAACATTACAAATATTATGGAAGATTCTGCAAAATGTTAACACATGAGTGTTTTAAGCTTAGTTAATTATTAATTTCATTTACACAAAATTGCATGCTCTCTCCATTTATCATTCTGTGGCGGCTCAACAATTCTTTGTGGGATTCTTGCTACCTCGATTTAAATCTTGCAAGTGCCATACTTTAGATTTTGAGGCCCCCAACACAAATATGAAGTGGGGTGCATAAGTACCCAAGTACCTTTACATAAGTATAGGAAGTAGCTCATTGGCTCGGTGCAGAGCTTCACTAGCACCCGGGGCCCCGGGCATTTGTCGAGTTGACCGAGCTTAGGGACGCTACCGAGTCTTTCTACCATTCACAAATATGAAGTGGGGTGCATAAGTACCCCAGTACCTTTACATAAGTAAAGGAAGTAGCTCATTGGCTCGGTGCGGAGACTCACTAGCACCCGGGGGCCCCGGCATTTGCCCAGTTGACCGACCTTAGGGACGCTACTGAGTCTGCCACCATTTACAAATATGAAGTGGGGTGCATAAGTACCCCAGTACTTTTACATAAGTAAAGGAAGTAGCTCATTTGCTCGGTGCGGAGCCTCACTAGCATCCGGGGCCCCGGGCATTTACCCAGTTGACCGACCTTAGGGATGCTACTGAGTCTTACTACCATTCGGTGTCCGATTAATTTCTTGTAATTTGCACATATGTTAACAATACTTTTTGGGCAGCTCAATATAATAGCCGTTGATAACCAGAGTTGGTAAGTTCATGTTTTTTAATTCAGATGTGTTCAAATCGGATAAGTTTTTCAGTTCGGAAATATACAAGAGACAGCATCCTATAAACATTTCTGGACTAATTTGATTTAAAAAAGAAATGGACACTTCGTTTTCAACGGCTCATATCATTATCATTCTGAGAATTACATGCGTTTGGCATTTATTGGTATGCCAGGGCTTGCCATACCTTCAATATGCCCTTACTATGCTTAGGAGCCCTTACTGTCTGTTATTGGCTGTTAACTGGTTAATTTCTGCGTATGCGGTTTGCACGTACAATGCTTTGCAGCCGTTACATATGTTATTATCATTTCATGAAGTGAAAAGAAGAGTGTGGGCTCTAATCGACATAAACTTAGTGGGCCCCTGTCATCGATAGATGTATTTTGCTACCACTTATAACCTATATGTTCGCCTATGTTTCCGCAGCATAATTTTGTTACATTAGGCAATCAACATTAGATTTTGAAACCGATTGCTGGCATATTTTATATTTTTGACTTGATTTTTCTACAGTGCACTATGCAAAAGGTATATTGAAGTGAGATTGTTCAATATCAACAGAGCGCCAATTGAAAATGAACCAAACGATACTTACATTACGACTTGGAGTCGGACCGCAGAGGTAGTTCGGCTTCCCTCATTATTCCAGCTTTCACACAACAGTTCATTGAAAATATAATGTCCACACACACATGTACTAACATCCACCTGGCTAAGGCATTGTTACTATAGAAGCTTGTCATAAACCTAGAGCTTCGAGAATCAGCTGTGAATCGCAAGATGTTTGTGGTTTGTTGTAACTCGCTTAATAAGCAATGGAATGAGTTAAAATTGAAACCATACATTTAAAACATTGTTTAAATGGCATTGGCATGCTCATTTGGCCCCAATTCAGCCTTAAAATCGTAATTCCAATATTATTCTGCTTGTAAATTGACTGCCAGCGCCATCTATTAGACAAGCATGAACTACCAAAATTTGCTGAAACTCGTCTAATAGGCAATCAAATCGACTTAAACTCATCCCACATATCAATAATTTCCCGTAAATTACATTGGCATGCTTATTTTTGCCCTAAAAGCCTCAGAAACCATTTTCCAATGACCAATTTCGTTGTTTACGTTGTTTAGCGCCCCCTGGTTTGAGCTACCAGAAGTGCTGTTTATGAATGAAATCATTTACTACAAGCCCACATTCCAAACATTCCTTTCAAGGTCGCAGCACGTAGAAAATGAACGGCGGCCATTATGGACTGCTCGAGTTTATGAATGAATCTGCAGAATGGCGCGGAATTTGAATGTTCCGGAATCTGTGATGGTATGAATGCTGTGCTGTTGAACCATTTGATGTTGAACAATTGATCTGTTGAGAGCGTGATCGAAACTATCGTCATTAAATTTAATAAACAGTGTGATATAAACAAAGAAAAGTGTTTGTTTTATTTAGCTTTATGATAAATGTAGGTTTCAATATTTATTGTTTTTGCAAAGTTTTCATGAACATTCCAGGAACCATGCTACCTAGTGACGAGGAAATATTTTTGGAAATTATAGCAATTGCTTCATCCATACGATATCCAAATAGTGCAAGAGCTTTTACCAGCTGATTATGACTTACGTTTTGCGTTTTGCCGATTTATTCAGGAAAAAAGAGCTGAACATGTAGTTTTTAACAAGAAAATTCTGTTCACTGATGATTTGTTTCCAAACGAGTGTAGCGCAGTCACTCATATATTATTTTTTTGTGTCGAAACTGTAACAGATATCAAAAACTAAAAACATACAAAAAAACTTAATAAAGAATGCCTACGTCCGATTTGATTTTTTCTTAATTTATTTGCTTTTGTAATTAAAAAATATGAATGTATTAATGTTGGCTTCACTTGTTTCATACACAACCGGCCAACTGATAATAACAATATTATGTAAAAATATGAGCTATACCCTTTGATATGATTTTTGAATATGAGCTTTATGAGGTATAAAGTGTCATACCAAACAACATCCAAATCAATGTAAACGTTCTCTTTTTATAAGCAAATTTTGTTATTTTCAAATTAACTTTGAAGCTGGATTCTGGCTAAACCAAACGCATTTTTATATAGATATGTTTTGTTAAGTCGTCTTTTTTTGATCCCAGTAATCTGTGGTTAAGCCATTTCCACACAATTTAGAGACACCCTGTATATCGTGTATATAATATTTATTCCAACTTTTTGAACTATAAATTTTAACTTCAAAATTAAACAGTTTCAAATTTAAACTTCAACCGTCAAGCTGATACCTCATAGTATTATTCATAAAACTTTAAACCGTGGTTTAGCTGTGGTTTGGCGGTGTTTTACAAAGGATTACCATAGTTACTAAGATTAAACTACTGTTAAACCGCGGCTTAAAGATTTATGAATAACACTGTCCAGCTTTAATGTTTACACTTTAACTTGAAATTTCAACTTGAAACATCAGCTTCAAACTTAAACTTCAACCTTCAAGCTTATACCCAAACTTTAATTTTTAAGTTTACTCTTTTACTTGAAATTTCAACTAGAAACTTGAACTTGAAACATCAGCTACAAATCGAAACTTCAACCTTCATGCTTATACCTCAGACTTTATTTTTTAATTACTCTTTAACTTGAAATTTCAACTTAAAACTTAAACATGAAACATCAGCTTCAAACCTAAACTTTGAACCTTCAAGGCTTATACCTCAAACTTTATTTTTTATATTTACTCTTTTAACTTGATTTGTCAACTTGAAACTTAAACTTGAAACTTCAAACTAAACTTCAAATCTAAACTTCAACCTTCATGCTTATACCTCAGACTTTATTTTTTATTTACTCTATAACTTGAAATTCAACTTAAAACTTAAACATGAAACATCAGCTTCAAACCTAAACTTTAAACGTTGAAAGCTTGTACCTCAAACTTTATTTTTAAATTTTACTCTTTTAACTTAATTTGTTAACTTGAAACTTAAATTTGAAACATCAGCTTCAAATCTAAACTACAACCTTCGTGCTTACACCTCAGACTTGATATTTTATTTACTCTATAACTTCAAATTTTAACTTGAAACTGAAACATGAAATATCAGCTTCAAAGCTAAACTTTAAACCTTCAAAGCTTATACCTCAAAATTTATTTTTAAATTTTACTCTTTTGACTTGATTTGTCAACTTGAAACTAAAACTTGAAACATCAGCTTCAAATCTAAACTTCAACCTTCATGCTTACACCTCAGACTTTATTTTTTATTTATTCTTTAACTTTAAAATTCAACTAGAAACTTAAACAAGAAACATCAGCTTCAAACCTGAACTTTGAAACTTCAAAGCTGATACCTTAAACTTTATTTTTTAATTTTACTCCTTTAACTTTATTTTTCAACTAGAAACTTAAACTTGAAACATCAGCTTTAAATCTAAACTTTAACCTTCATGCTTATACGTCAGACGTTATTTTGTATTTACTCTATAACTTTAAATTTCAACTTGAAACTTTAACATAAAACATCAGTTTCAGACCTAAACTTTAAACCTTCAAAGCTTATATCTAAAACTTTATTTTTAAATTTTACTCTTTTAACTTGATTTGTCAACTTGAAACTTAAACTTGAAACATCAGCTTTAAACTTAAACTCCAACCTTCGAGCTTATACCTCAAACTTTAATTTATAATTTTACTCAATAACTTAAAATTTCAACTTGAAACTCAAACTTGAAACATCAGCATCAAAACCTAAACTTCAACCTGCAAGCTTATACCTCAAACTTTAGTTTTTTATTTCTTTCTGACTTGAAATTTCAACTTGAACTTGAAAGATCAGCTTGAAACCTAAACTTCAACCTTCAAGCTTATACCGCAAAATTTATTTTTTAATTTTACTCTATAACTTGAAATTTCAACTTGAAACTTGTACTTGAAACATCAGCTTCCAACGTAAACTTTCAACCTGTAAAGCTTATAACTCAAACTTTATTTTTTATTTTATTATACTTGAAATTTCAACTTGATACTTATACTTGAAATTTAAACTTGAAACTTATACTTGAAACTTAAACTTGAAACTTAAACTTGAAACCTAATTTTGAAACTTAAATTTGAAACATCAGTTTCAATTTACTCTCCAACTTGAAATTTCAACTTGAAGCTTTAACTTGAAAGATCAGCTTCAAACTTCAACGTTAGCTTAAAAATTTAAACTGTAAGTACAAGTTCAAATTACCAATTTGTGGCTTCAAAGGCATAATTGTCCAACGATTTTTATTTTAGTGTGACTAAAACTTCATTTTCAATGTTAATCCATCCAAAAACTTTTCACTACTTTTCGTGAAATACATAGACACATTAATTTACGTTATATCATATAATTAATAATATATTTTATTCACCTTATATAAACTAAATTATAGTTATTATTTTTATTTTAGTTTATTATTATGGTTATATAGTTATAAATAGTTATAAACTATAACTTCTGACTTCCCCTCAATAAGTACCAGAACTTTGGACTTTCATTTCAAACTTCACACCAAACTTAAACCATCAACTTCAAACTAGAGATTTTCAATTTTAACTTTAAAACCCAGTTGTAGGATAGTGGATCATCCTTGATCTTGGTTCAGTTATTTAACATGCAAATGTTAATACAATGCTAACCTCAGAAACTGAACCACGATCAAAGATAATCTACGATCGAGCAACTGGGCCTAAGCTTCAAATGTCAACTTGAACTTCAACCCTGAAATTTCAAGAATCTCCACCAAACTTAAACTTTTACTTCAAATTAGAGGGTTTAATTTTTAACTTTAAGCTTTATATGTCAAACTTAACTTCTACCTTAAAATTCAAAATTACTGCATCAAACTTAAAGTCTAACTTCAAACTAGAGGGTTTAATTTTTGACTTCAAGTTTCAAACGTCAACTTGTACTTCAACCTTAAAATTTCAAATTTCTGCATCAAACTTAAACTTTAAAACTTCAAATTTGAGGGTTTAACTTATAACTTTAAGCTTCATATGTCAACTTTAACTTCTACCTTAATATTTCAAATTTCTGCATCAAACTTAAACTTTAACTTTAAACCAGAGGGTTTAATTTTTGACTTTAAGTTTCAAACGTCAACTTGTACTTCAACCTTAAAATCTCAAATTTCTGCATCTAACTTAAACTTTAAAACTTCAAATTAGAGGGTTTAACTTTTAACTTTAAGCTTGATATGTCAACTTTAACTTCTATCTTAACATTTCAAATTTCTGCATCAAACTTAAACTTTAACTTCAAACTAGAGGGTTTAATTTTTGACTTAAAGTTTCAAACGTCAACTTGAACTTCAACCTTAAAATTTCAAATTTCGGCATCAAACTTAAACTTTAAAACTTCAAATTATAGGATTTCACTTTTAACTTTAAGCTTCATATGTCTACTTTCACTTCTACCTTAACATTTCAAATTTCTGTATCAAACTTAAACTTTAACTTCAAACTAGAGGGTTTAATTTTTGACTTTAAGTTTCAAACGTCATCTTGAACTTCAACCTTAAAATTTCAAATTTCTGCATCCAACTTAGACTTTAAAACTTCAAATAAGAGGATTTAACTTTTAACTTTAAGCTTCATATGTCTACTTTAACTTCTACCTTAACATTTCAAATTTCTGCATCAAACAAACTCTAATTTCAAACTAGAGGGTTAAATTTTTAACTTTAAGCTTTAAACGCCAATTTTTACTTCAAACTTAAACCTTGATATTTCAGCATCAAGCTGCAGATTTTAAACTTTAACTTTAAGGTTAAATATTCAACTTGATACACATTGTTTCATTCAAGTACATAGTGGATATTTAGGTAACATATTCTTGAAAATAAAAACTCCAAATATACAGGGTGTTCAAGATAAGGATGAACAGCATGGGGATCTGGGAAACCGTAAAAGTGGTTAAATTACAAAAAGGTTGCGCATTTTTGTGGTCAATAATATTCAATCAATCAATCAATTTATTCATGTTATTGGTTTTGCAGCATTACAATTACCATTACGTAATACATAGTTTGTATTCTACACTGTTGAGAAAGCCAGAAAATTCCGCTTATTTCCGGAGATATTCGACAAAATCCGAAATCATGCGATTACCTTTATTTTTTTTTTCTGAAATTATTTGAAAAGGTATAAAACAAAATAAAAGGCACTTTCCCATTGCCAGTTTTTTAGCTCTACAAGGCTATAAATTTTCATTACAACGTTTCGTTTCGTAACGTAGTTTCGTAGACCATCATCTTTTCAAAAGTTTTGTTTCTAAAATAATAATAAAGGCTGTAGGTGGAGGTTCCTTAATTGTTACTCACCCTGTATGTTATTTTACATAACATTCAAAGCTTTAGTCTCCTTCAGTGTATTTAATCATTTTTTAGCTGCTGTCCAAATTTTACATGATATTCAGAAAACGCTGCATAAAAATAGTATACCTAAAACGCTCGCAGCTACAAATACAATACACTTTTAAATTGCCACTTTTAATTATTTTAATAACCAATTATATAAAATACTATTATTTAGGTATATTGTGGAAAATACAAATTATTACATGCTGTAAAGGCTTAACTGGGGCAGAATTTTTCATGGCTGAAATTAATTAATTTCGTTTGATGTTGCTAAATAACAAATAAATTGTACAAAGCGCTCAGCGAAACATTAATTAAATTTTATTCCAGTTTTTTTCTGCCACCGTGCTCGCGGGGTACGGAGGTTCTAATTATTTATATCAATTACAGCGTAAATATTGTTAATTAATATCTCTGATAATTTAATAATAATATTGATATGTCATCAGTTCAGTAAATAATTATTAGTTGCGTTAATTATGGTAATTATTATTCAGTAAATATACACTGAAATAATAAAAAATGTTATTTGTGTAACAAGCCCCTAAATTTTCTGTCATCAGTTTGAGTTTTATTATAATCATATTAATGAATAGAACGTTGTTTTCGAGGTTATTATTCATTATTTTGGGTATTAAGTTAATTTCGAAAAGCATGAACTTGGTTCATTTCAAGCATTATTTTAGATGTAACAAGTAACCGAGGCTATATTTATAATTACTCATTTATTAATTAATTAATTAACTAAAAGCATACGTACTTATACTTAAATTTACAAATTTGAGCAGATGAGCCATTTTAGAAATTTGCATTTAATAGCCATCATTAAAATGATAATAGTGATTTTAAAGTTTATTTCAAAATGTATTTCAATGAAAATAATAAAACTTGTTATTACTAATTAAAAACTTCAATTTTTATATTTCATATCAGTCAAAATACATAATTATAGTAAGTGTCCTCTTGCCATTAATAATATTTACGAATTATAAACATTTACTGCTACAGCTCCAATTTATTATTTAATAGCATTACTAATGGTGCATTGTAATATCTATTAATTAGAATATTAATAATTATAAGCTTTCAATGCATTTCATATAAATTAACGGACTCCATTATTTACTCGTTATAAATATTTATCAAAACAATAGTACAAATCAAACATTTAATAATTCAAACAATTTAGTAAATCCATGCACTATAATTTCAATAATTTCAATGCTTATCATAGCCTAACGGTTCTGTTTTATTTATTAAATGCGATTTTTAATACCAAATTTATGCTCGTGCATTTCAATGTGAAATAATTACGCATTGTGAATATTTTATTGTGTGCATTGTCCATAATGGACACATTAACGGATTATAAACAAGGGTCCATTATAAAAGTACAAAAGAAACTTAAATTAACGAGCGGAATCGATTACTCTTTTCAAATACCCCAACTTATTATTAATAAACATTCAATATTTGAAATGTAAATCATGCAATCAATTAAGCGGCGTATTGATTCAAACAAATCTGCCGCATTTCATTGGGAAAATTATGGTAAATACATTTTTTACTCATTAAATATCGATTATAAGCAAACATAGAGCCCAAAAATGTATCTGTATGTTCACGTGTGCATCTGTATGTACCAACAATTTTGTTCACACGATTACTCAAAAACGAAAAAAATTGGGCCAAAATGTAACATTTCAAATTTTTGCAATGCAATTCTGTATTCAGTATTTGGTATTTTGTGTTAAAACTAATCATGGCTCTAAAAATGGAACAACAAATCAAAATCTAGAAATTGAAAAGTTTTCAATATCTTTCAATATCACGTGTGCACCTGTTTGTACCAACAATTTTGAACACACGATTACTCAAAAACGAAAAAAAAATTGGGCAAAAACGTAAGATTTCAAATTTTTGTAATTCAATTCTGTATTCAGTATTTGGAATATTGTGTTAAAACTAATCATGGCTTTAAAAATGGAACAACAAATCAAAATCTAGATATTGAAAACTTTTCAGCCTTTTTGAAATGTAAATCATGCAATCAATTAAGCGGAATATTGATTCAAATAAATCTGTTGCCGCATTTCATTGGGAAAATTATTGGCAAATACATTTTTTACTCATTAAATATCGATTATAAGCAAACATAGAGCCTTTTTGACCCAAAAATGTATGTGTATGTTTACGTATGCATCTGTATGTACCAACAATTTTGAATACACGATTATTCAAAAACGGAAAAAAATTTGGGCTAAAACGTAAGATTTCAAATTTTTGCAATTCAATTCTGTATTCAGTATTTGGAATATTGTGTTAAAACTAATCATGGCTTTAAAAATGGAACAATAAATCAAAATCTAGATATTGAAAAATTTTCAATATCTCGACTGTAATCGAATATAAATAAAAGAAAACTGGATACAAAAATATTTCGAAAAAAAAATTACAACCGGAAATTATTGTCTACAAATGGTTTTGATTTTCCAAATATAATAATAATAATAATACCGTTTATTTAGCTCTTACAGCTATACACTTACAGTCATGCTCACATAAATCTAGTACAAACAAATTGACATTGCTATATAAAATTGCTATTGTAACCTAATTTCTTGTACTAGATTTATGTGAGCATGACTGTACATATCAAATGGTTTGTTACATTTAATAGGTATCTAAACCTGATTTATGGAGAATAGTAATAATCATGAAATTTATGATATTATTGCATGTATTAATATGTATTAATAAGCGAATTTATGATGATATTTATTAACTGCAACATTTTAGGCTAAATTAGGTTTAATTTAGGTAAATAAATTAGGCTAAATATTTGTATAGTCCTCTTGATATCATTTCAACAAACGACTCATTTATTTTATTATTTTATTAGCATAGGTAATAATTTATCATAATAAATATGGTAATGACATCTATCCATATCAGGTGTTTTGTACGTATTATCAGTTTCACGTTTATTATTATTATTATATTATTTCTACGTACGATAGCTATATGTAAATAGAAGCGTCGTACGTTGGGAATATAATTAGTTGTAAAAATAACCTTCGCGATATTAAAAATATGATGTCAGGAGTAGTAGTAAAAGTATGTATTATCAGTTATTGGTATTTGTATTGGTATTGGAATAATTGTTTTTTTATTATTGCATTACATTAATTGACGTACAATTGAATGTGTGACTTGAAAAAGATACAGCATCTTCCAGAGAAAGATTTTAGGGAACTAAAATAAACAAAACGTTTTTTTGGGTATTTGGGCAACAGATTGTATTAAAATAAAAGTTTTATTTGATAGTTTATAATCATAGTTGATACACACTCACTAATAAAACATACATTTTTTTAATATAACCAACAGTTTATATATAAATAAAAAAAGTGATTTTGTGAAAAAGTGAAAGTTCATTTTTAATATTTTTGAATTGTGTCCCTTTTCAATTCACTCACTAAATTGTAGACATTAATTATTTAATTCCATGGTACTGATATTCAAAGAGCTATAAAATATCTATAAAATCTAAAATCAAAAAAGAGGATCAAAGAATCCCTCAAAATATCACAAAAGTATTACATACTGCAAAATTGTGACCACAATTTATAGGAAGAAACACAAAAATTAAAATTCTAATTTGTGGAATTGAACAATTTTATTTTAGCGAATTAATGTCCCGGTTATGGTTTTGGTTAGTTTCTTAAAAACGATTTCAGGCATTAACTTAGACTAACCGTCGGATAAAGTTAATAGGAGACTACATACATGTACTTACAAAGAAAGGAAAATATTAGGAACTAAAAGTTTGTAGTTTCTTAAATATTTCTTAAACAGATTTTATTGATATTAAGGCGCATTTTTACAAAATTCGAGAGATATAGTATGTATTGGATTAACTTTCACCATTTGTTAGTTCTTTGGGCATAACGGTGGACATGGAAACAAACCGTCGAATAAAGTTAATCGAAAATTGAAAGATTTGGCTTTATTGTCAATATATTCTATTTATTGACAACAAGGTCAAATTTTTCAATTTTCGATTAACTTTATTAGACGAACATATTAGACGAACATACAGGGGGGGAAATCCCCTATTTATTTGAATTTCAGTTTAATTTTTTTTCTACCCTTTTGATAGTTTTTGTTATTGTACTGTATTTGATATTTGAGTTATGTTTATCGAAATATGTATGTATGTGCATGTGCATATGTATGTCTTGTGTAAAACATATTGGTGATGGCACCAATAAAAAATTATTATTATTCACGAGTGAAGGTCAATGCACGAGTAAAGGTCATTATTATTATTATTATTATTATTATTATTATTATTATTATTATTATAAGACAAGACTTGAAACGTAGGTACTGCCAAATGGCAAAACCAATGCCTATTTTCAATCAATAATAAAATTTATAATTTTTTTTTTCCAATTTCACTGATCTTAAGCACTTTTATTATATTAATTAAATGGATCCTATCCTGAGTCAATTTGAATTATTGAAAAACGATAGATATATGCATGTATCTCAGGTAAACAATTTAGATTCACTAATGTGAAATCATAAACTGCAAAGTGATTTGAAATATACAAAATCACTTTGCAGTTGATTTCACATTAGTGAATATAAATTGTTTACCTGAGATTCTTGCATATATCTATCGTTTTACATCAATTTTATTAAATAATTTGATTAACTTTAATTGTTGGATCGTAGTCTTAATCGTGGTCATGGAAAATAACAGCCGATTCAAGTTAATTGGACAATGTAAAGTGAGACCCTAATATTGGTAGAATTTATTTAAGGAATTTATAATTTTAATTTTATTTCAATGACATATACATATTTGTACCATACATAATAATACAGAAGAAAGAAGAAATAAGGAAGATACTTGAAGACACAGTCGTAAGAATTGTATGTTGTTGTCTTAATTATTCTCAAACAATAACAGCCGATTCAAGTTAATTGGACAATGTAAATGGACCTAAATATAATAAGACCTTAATTTATTTATATGATACAGAAGAAAGAAGGAAACATCGACACACCTACTTGAAGCCACTCACAAAAATTGTGTGCCGTTACCTTAATTATTCTCAAACTGCTAATGTACGTGGGTTTGCATATAATTATGAAACATAGGCATAACACAACACAAACACAATAATAACGTTTAATGTAAACACAAAAAAATATATTTTACCTCCTCGAACTTCTGCATTTTGTGATTCTGAGTGGTCTTGGCCACTCACCAAAACGGTCAGGATCAGCAGACTGCAAACGCACTTCATCATTTAATCTGTCGCTTGGAATGACTGAAAAACTGAAGTCGCTCGCCGATGTATTTATGCACACGTGGAATATTCGTCTTTTTTTCGTTTAGTCTAAGTGTGAAATTCCTCCCACTTCCAGAGGTAGGAATTGCGCCCGCATTCATTATCGAATGTAATGGGAACTTCGCTCCAGTTAATCTATGCCTATGCCTCTGTCTATCGGTGAAATTTTTCCGGCTAAGAACGGTTCCAGGAATCAAACCAATAAGGACATTTTTAGATAATGAGTGCAACGTTTTATTGTTTAGGTAACGAGGTATTATGTGTTTTTGTAGAGGTCCTATATGTAAGATAATATAATAATATTGTTGTATTTATACTTCACGGTCGCAAAACTTTGAAATATTAAAATTTACTCTATAATTTATCTATTGAACAGATACAAATATCAGTAAACACTTAATAAAACAACCTTAAATTAAAATTTACAATTGTAATTTACCTATTATAAATATAACCAGTGAATATAATATTTATATTTCTTAGATTTCTCGTATTAAGATTTCCTTAAGTTTAGTATTCCCTGAGGATGGTCTAAGTACTGATTGAAACTAGTTGCAAATATTTTAAATTATTTAGGAAATACATTTATCTATTAAACGATTTTTTATTATAATATTAATAGGCCATATTAATGTAATACGGGCAATATACAAATTAACCCAAATAGAGATAACACATTACAAACTTTACCAGAAAAATCATTGAACGGACTAAAACCTCAGAAGGGTTACAGGCCAATGATGAGTTAAATATTATAACGATGTAAAATGAAGCAAAAATTACATGTCCCAGAAAACGTATGGAACAATATACCATAAAATATCGAATATAATGCATATTTATGCATTAGCTCATTATTTACTTAGCTGAAAGGTTTTCATAAAAATATACCAATAGTTTTTGTTGAAGACAGTAAATATAGTGATTACGAAAAAAAAAATTATTCTGTAATCATTTTTAAAAAGTAAATTGAAAAATGCTTTAATGTTTTGACCACCGAAAAACGTATGGAACATTGTACCATAAAATATCGAATATAATGCATATTTATGCATAAACTCGTGATTTACTCCGCGAAAGGTTTTCATAAAAATATACCAATAATTTTTGTTGAAGACATCAAATACAGTAATTACAAAAATAAAAATCAATCTGTAATTGTTTAAAAAAAAATTGAAAACGTTTTAATGCTTTGAGCAATTTTGAAAAATATATAAAAATTTGAATTTGTGTCAACACATTATAACATTTCTCAAAATTTTGTGAAACATGTGCCATGTAAAATCATACATTAGTGGGATAATTAATGTGAAGTAAGGAATATTTATGGTAATCTTGAGGATATTAGTTATGCTGAAAGTAATGTATACATAATTAATATTCTCAAGATTACCACAAATATTTCTTACTTCATATTAATATGTATGATTTTACATGGCACGTGTTTCACAAAATTTTGAGAAATGTTATAATATGTAGACACAAATCTAATTTTTTTCAAAATTGGTCACAGCATTAAAACGTTTTTCATTATTTTGAAACCATTACAGAATGATTTTTATTTTCGTAATCACTGTATTTGATGTCTTAAACAAAAATTATTCGTATATTTAAAAAAAAAAAAATCTTGAAAAAAATGTAAATTAATAAGAAAAGTTATAAAATTGTTCGAGGTTTTGCGTAAAATTTGACATTAAAACGCAATTGTGTAAAATTATCATTAATACTCTTAAAGTAGCCACCCATTGAGAATAGAAACTTTTTAATTTTAATTGTTTTCGAGCTTCTACGAAGAATAATATATAATATTTAATTATGTGATTTAATTTAAACATAATTAATACATTATCATTTTAAGTAATCTTAAACATGTTCAATTACTTACATGATTTTGTGCGAAATTTGATAATATATGATTTTTTAATAAGATTATTCAATACATTATTATTTTAAGTAATCTTATACATATTTGATTACCTTCATGATTTTGTGCGAAATTTGCTAATAAATGATTGTTTTTAATAAATGAATAACTTGTATGAGATTTTTTGAAAATAAGTGTCTTTAAAATTACAGTATTTGTACTGTATTTGTTATTTGTACTGTACAAACAGTAATTAATTTAGAAAATCTTGAGAATGTTGTACTATAATATATAAATATACTGTATAGATTTTTATTACATTTTAGATTAGATGCATAGATATAGATATAGATTTAGACATTTCTTTTTTCATTTCACATTTCTCATTTTCATTAAAAATAAAATTGAAAACACGTAAGATGTGCAATAAAAAAATAAATGTGATATTTTTCGAGGCTTTGTGATAAAATTGCCATTAAAACTCAAATAAAGTTCAATTGTTTTAAATAGTCTTGGAAATGTTGGTCTATATTTAAAGTGATTACCGATTCAAAATCAAAATTTCAAATATAAAAGTGTAATTGCGAGTGTTGAAAACTTCACAATTTTTTTTGAGATTCTGTAAAAAAAGTATTCAGTGATTAAAAATATGCCAGAAAAAATGTAATTAAAGCTTATGTTATTTTATGTAATTTAAAAATGTTGTGCTATAAAATAGTTGAGTGATATTTGCTAGTAAGATGATAAATTATAATTTAGACATGAAAATTTTTGAGAAATTCTAAAAAAATATGATTAAAACGAATTAAAACTCAATTATTGTATTTAATAAACTTAAAAACCTTGTACAATAATACACAATTATAGAAATATAATAAAGTCAGGTGTGCAATTTGTCACTAAAGCTGTATTATCACTTATAATTACGTGCCTTCAAATTTTTTTGAATGAAAATGTAGAAATGTGATATTTTTCGAGGCTTTGTGGAAAAATTGCCATTAAAACTCAAATAAAATTCAATTGTTTTAAATACTTATGAAAATGTTGGTCTATATCTAAAGTGATTACCGATTCAAAATCAAATTTTCAAATATAAAAGTGTAATTGCGAGGGTTGAAACTTCACAATTTTTTATTTGAGATTCTGTAAAAAAAGTATTCACTGATTAAAAATATGCCAGGAGAAAATATAATTAAAGCTTATATTATTTTATGTCATTTAAAAATGTTGTGCTATAAAATAGTTGAGTGAAATTTTCTAGTAAATGATAAATTATAATTTACAGACATGAACATTTTTGAGAAATTCTAAAAAAAATATGATTAAAACGTATTAAAACTCAATGATTTTATTTAATGAGCTTTAAAACCTTGTATAATATAATACACAATTATAGAAATATAGTAAAGTCATGTGTGTAATTTGTCACTAAAACTGTATTATCACTTATAATTACGTGTTTTTAATTTTATTTTAACTGAACATGAAGAAATGTGATATTATTCGAGGCTTTGTGAAAAAAAAAATGCCATTAAGACTTAAATAAAGTATAATTGTTTTAAATAGTCTTGAAAATGTTTGTCTATATGTATATAAAGTGATTACCGATTCAAAATCAAAATTTCAAATATAAAAGTATAATTGCGAGGTTTGAAAACTTCACAATTTTTTTTTTGCGATTCTGTAAAAAAAGTATTTACTGACTAAAAATATGTCGGAAATTTTTTTTATTAAAGCTTAATTGATTTTATGCAATTTAAAAATGTTG
This sequence comes from Othius punctulatus, assembly GCA_951805005.1. NCBI lineage: Eukaryota > Metazoa > Arthropoda > Insecta > Coleoptera > Staphylinidae > Othius > Othius punctulatus. The sequence goes on from OX638143.1 coordinate 23,370,639, forward strand.
TACTATAAAATAGTTGAGTGAAATTTTTTAGTAAATGATCAATTATTATTTACAGACAAGGAAATTTTTAAGAAATTCTGAAAACATTGTCATTAAAACGTATTAAAGCTTGCATTATTTTATTTAATAAACTTAAAAACCTTGTATAATATAATATACAATTATAGAAATATAGTAAAATCATGTGTGCAATTTGTCACTAAAATTGTATTATCACTTATAATTACGTGTTTTCAAAAATTTTTGAATGAAAATGAAGAAATGTGATATTTTTCGAGGCTTTGTAAAAAATTGACATTAAAACTTAAATAACGTTTAATTGTTTTAAATAGTCTAGAAAATATTGTCTATATGTAACGTAATTGCCGATTCAAAAACAAAATTTCATATATAAAAGTGTAATTGAGAGGTTTAAGTTTGAGATTCTGTGAAAAACCTAATCACTTATTAAAAATATGCCAGACAAAAATGTAATTAAAGCTTAAATAATTTTATGTAATTTAAAAATGTGGTACTATGAAATAGTTGAGTGAAATTTTCTAGTAAATGATAAATTATAATTTACAGACATGGAAAATTTTGAGAAATTCTTAAAACATTGTGATAAAAACGTATTAAAACTTAATTATTTTATTTAATAAACTTAAAAACCTTGTATAATATAATATTGAAATATAGAAGTATAGTAATGTCATGTGTGTAATTTGTCACTAAAACTGTATTATCACTTATAGTTACGTGTTTTTAATTTTTTTTTAACTGAACATGAAGAAATGTGACATTTTTGATTTTTTGTAAAAAAATTGCCATTAAAACCTAAATAAAGTATAATTGTTTTAAATAGTCTTAAAAATGTTGGTCTATATTTATTTAAAGTGATTACCGATTCAAAATCAAAATTTCAAATATAAAAGTGTAATTGCGAGGTTGGAAAATTTGTTTTTTTTCTGAGATATTGTAAATAAAGTAATCACTTTATCACTAAAGTAATAAAGTAATGGAAAAATGTTGTACTATAAAATAGCAGAAGTGAATTTTTTTTATGAAAATTTTCGAGGAATTATATAAAAATTGTGCTTATAACGTAATTAAAACATAATTATTTAATTCAATAAATTTTAAAACCTTGTATAGTATAATATACAATTATAGAAAGTATAGTAAAGTCATGTCGGGAATTTTATCACTATAACTGTATTATAATAACTATATTATTATGAAATTTGCAACATTTTATGATTTTTTTCTAGTAAATGTTGAAACTTAAAATATTTCGAGATTTTGTAAAAAAATGAATCATTTAATCTTAAACTTTAAATTAAGGCATAATAATTTGAAATTATATTGAAAATGTTGGACCCATGGCATTCACAGAATGAAATTTGGACTAAATATACAGGGTGAGTCACGAGGAAAGTGTAATGTTTTTCCATTACATAAAATAATTTAAGCTTTAATTACATTTATTTCTAAAATATTGTAAATAAAGTAATCACTGATTAAAAATATGCCAGAAAGAAATGTTATTAAAGCTTAAATTATTTTATGTAATTGAAAAATGTTGTACTATAAAACAGCTGTAGTGAAAATTTTTAGTAAAATGATACATTATAATATAGAGACATTAAAATGAAAATGGAAATGTACTATAAAATAGCAGAAGTGAGTTTTTTTAGTAAAATGTTAAATTATAATTTACAGACATGAAAATTTTCGAGGAATTCTATAAAAATTGTGTTTACAACGTAATTAGAAGTTAATTATTTAATTTAATAAACTTGAAAACCTTGTATAATATAATATACAATTATAGAAAGTATAGTCAAGTCATGTACGAAATTTATCACTAAAACTGTATTATAATAACTATATTATTATGAAATTTACAACATTTTATGATTTTTTTTTTTAACATTTTAAGACTATACAGTTTTATTAAGTGATACGCAAAATTTGACGTATGTCAATCTACTTTATATAAAATACCCCTCTTATGTCTTGACAAGGAATCGTTTCTTAAAGTTTTTCGCAATATTAAAGAATCACCCTGTATATTAAAAATTATATGAATGCAGGTAGAGTTCTCAATAGTTACGGAGATGCAGCTCTTTGAACTTTGCAGAATTTGATTGTGTATTATTATTATTCTGGAACTTTGCAGAATTTGAATGTGTATTATTATTATTCTTGAACTTTGCAGAATTTGATTATGCATTATTATTATTCTTATTACGAAAATTCTCAAAAATAGAGCGGTGACCTTTAATACACTTGTCAACTCACGACAAAAATAATAATAATGGGACATATACCTGCCTATGTTCAAATTTTTTGTTTGAACTTTGCAGATTTTTTGTGTGTATAATAATAATAATAATAATAATAAAATAATAATAAATATTATTATTATTATTATTATTATTACTATTATTACGCAAATTCTCAAATATAGCGCCGTAGACTTCAATACACTTGTCATGGTCAACTCATAAAAAAATAATAATAATGAGAAATATACCTATCTATGTTCAAATGTTTCTTTTTTCCATTTTGAGACGTGCTACCATTTCTTAAAATATTTACATTGCGTCGTGACTCACCCTGTATATATGATGTTTGCATTAGATATAATGACAATTATAATTAATGAACTATATTTATATTATAAATAATAATATATAATACTAGTAATAATCTAAACTAAAGTTAAAATATATAAAGTACTTACTGGTAATAAATAATATATAAGACAATAACATACGTAATAGTGCCATATGCAAAGTTATTACTCGTATACGATGAACACAATAAAACGGAACTGGCGAATAAATACGATGTAAGAAGTCGGATGCTCACTGATAAATGAATCTGAGTTTGCATTATTAAATTAATGTATACAGTTTGAACACTGTAAAATTAATTTATGTTAACTATGGGTTTCCACAAGAAAAAAACTGTTCTTGGCCTTCGTTTGCACAATTTACATGTAATTGATTGTTTTACACAGGAAGAATTAAATTTATTATCGTACTTTGTTTAATTAATGCGTAATTTTGGCTGAGAGCGTGAGGATGAGTCGACAATTTGTTAAGATCAAAGCAAAGTTCAAGAGAGTTAAAAGCAAGTTCACAACCATTTGAAATGTATTTGATTTAAAAAAAAAAATAGTGATATGAAAATGTCTACACATCACATTTGTATTGAAATAAAAATGTTGACAGTCATTTCATAAAAAAATAAATCTGGTAATGTATAATGAAAATTGTTGTGTTGAAAATGTTCTTATAATACATTGTACAATATAATATACATTAAATTTATATTGAAATAAAAATGTTGAAAGTTATTGCATAAAAAATAAATTTGCTAATGAATAATGAAAATTGTTGTATTCAATAACAATTGTTGTATTGTTGTATATTTTTGTATTGTTGTATTATTGTATTGTTGTTCAATTGTTGTATTCATTATGTTCTTATAATACATTATACAATATAATATACAAAAAAAATATATTGAAATAAAAATTTTGAAAGTTATTGAATAAAAATGTTCAAAATAAATTTGCTAATGAATAATGAAAAATGTTGCCTTGAAAACGTTCTTGTTTTGAATCATTGTAGATTTTTAAAAACATGTAAAATCAAGGTTGTCGTCTTGATTTTTTGTTTGTTGTCACAATCATTACAATAAATATTATTTTACAATAGATATATAAAATTATAGATCAAAATTTACAGTCGTCGCACAGTGTAGTATTTTGCGAATCTAGCGGGTCAAAATACATAAAAACAGTATGGAATATATGCAATTATTATTCACTCAAAATAGAGGTGACACACTAAATAAGACATTTACAAAATATAATATCTGTAGGCGCCCACTCTTAGCGTCAATCTGCGGACAAAATAGGGTTTTGTCCTGCTCATTTCATAATCAGTTTCCTGTGGTTTCCTACGCATTAAGTTCTTAAGATCTTACTGATATCGTATTTATTTGAGTTAACATTTTCATCATGGATAATATACGTGAAGGTATTTAGTTTATATTTAGTGTATAAAAAAGCTTCTTTAACCATGAATATTTAAAGAATTACCGTTGAAATGGATTGGAAAAATAGTCTAAAATTAACTAGAAGTAGTGAATTCTTTAGACAGCCAAACTTTTTGTACACATTTGTACATCATGATTTGTTCTTTTTTATAATTTTAGAAGTCATACCAATTGTATACAATAAAATTTGAATGCAACAACTTGCGTTTTTCCAAAATATCTGTATTTTTATAGGTATGCTAGAAAGCGTATCAAAAAATGAATTTTTCGAAGTGTTAAGAAATGAGGATGATAACAGCCGAACATCTTCTGTTAAGCCGGAACATACACTTGTGAATTATCTGAAAATGAAATTCAACATACACCACTGTTCTCAACGACTGTTTGAAGAATTGAACCGGATTACCCATTCATTTATGATTGGGTTCAATAAAAGATGGAGGACGTGCCATTGTAATAAGAATGTGTTCTTAAAAAAATATAATGATTGGTTGAATACCACGGTAACCATAAATGACCTCGATGCAACCAGTACATACAAGTGGTATACATAGTGTAAGAAAAGGTGGCCGGAGAAAATTAGATTTCAGCTCCAGTGGTTTGAAATCAAAAACGAGAAAGGTGAAACGATTATTTACAGATCATACATTAAGCGAGTTAACTCTTGCTACAAATATGAAGCTGAGGCAATCTGGCAAAAGGGACGTTGCTTATATGCTGACGTAATTGGTTTCTAGTTCCAAAAGAGCAACTAAGGTCAAAAAAGCGTTTCACGGAGCAGCGTAACAAACACCTAAGTACTGTATACTGGTAGCCGTTACTTTGTGGAACATGGTAAATGAATTATTTATTTAATTATTTTATATTTCATATTTCATATTTTCATTTTTATATTTCATATTTATTATTTCATTCAAACACCTAAGTATTCATCTGATGACGCGTTAGCTTTAATAACTGCAACAAAATTATCTTACCGGGAATATCCAGTTATAAGATAATCTGCAATTGGAAAAGGTCTGAAATTATACCCATCATATGAACAAATAAAAAGTGCCAAAATAAAGTGCTATCCACCTAACGATGATTGCTTAAATGATTCATTGGCAGAAATTAAGTTGCAATCAATAGTTGATTTGACTTTAAAACGACTTTGTATTGTGCAAGCCGAAGTTTTGAATACAATTCTTGTTGAAAAAATGACAGTACCAATGAATTTGACAATGATATTCAAATGGGGATGCAAACTCAAACTCAAATGAATTCGAAGATTCAAATATTTTAGCAACGTCATTGGTACCTTTGCAGTTATATGTTCTTGGAGAAACAAACAAAAAAAAGCATATTATGGCAAAATCCACGGCCATCGTCAACTTCCTACTGTAGACCTGCAAAATTTAGATTTGCTAAATAGGCTGAACAATTAATTCTAGAGGAATTTATAAACGTGAGGAGGCAAATTTTAGAAATTTTGCCAACTTTGGTAGAATGCAATAGAATTATTCTTGAAGTCAAACATAAATTTGAAGAGACGATGGTTGATGGGAAAATATGCAACATTTTAGCGTCCAACAGAGCCACTCAAAAGTGCTATATTTGTCAAGCAACATCCAAAGACATGAATAATTTAATAATAATTCGACGATGTATAAGCGATCCACAGGCATTTTCTTGGGACTTATCCACATTACATGCTCAAATAAGACTTATGGAATGTGTGTTACATATTGCGTATAGGTTAGATATACAAAAATGGCAATGCCGTACACCTGAAGACAAATTAAAGATAGCCAATAGAAAGAAACTCATTATAGAAAAATTTAGGTCGGAAACAGGACTATTGCTAGACACTCCGAAACAATGTGGAGGCAATACGAATGAAGGTAATAGTACCAGAAGATTTTTTTTAAATGCTGCTTTGGCTGCTAATATAACAGGAGTCGATCAGTCTCTAATTGACCGATTTAATGTAATATTACGCACATTGACCTGTGGATATAAGATATATATACCTGCATTTACAGAATACTGCGACGAGACCGCCACTTTATACATATCACTGTATAATTGGTATCCAATGCCCGTTACATTACACAAGATTTTGTTGCATGGGCCAGAAGTAATTCAGCACTTCATACTTCCTATCGAACAAATGTCCGAGGAGGCTCGGGAGTCTCGCCATATAGAAATTCGGAAATATCGACTTGAATATTCAAGAAAAGTGTCAAGGACGACCACCAATACGGACATACTGCACAATCTTTTGATTTCTTCAGCATAATGTAGCAGATATACATCCTTCTGTTCAAAAACTCCTTAGTCACCAAATATCCATGAGTAAGCTAAAGAGGAGGCACAAGGAAATTGCAGTAATGCTTCTACTAGTGAAGCCAGTGATTCTGAAGATTCTGGTAGTGGTAGTGGTAGTGGTGGAGATAATGTGTGAATTTATGATATTATGTATTTTTTTCTATATATAGGTTAGTTATTTCACAGTTGTAAATAAATTCATATAATAGAATGCTATTTTAGTGTCATATTTAATTTTGTCCCGCTAGATATGCAAAATACTACACTGTGCGTCGGTTCATATCTCGCTTCAAGAAATATTAGAGTTATTCACTAAACACAAGAAAAACATTTTGGTTATGTAGTATAAGTATAACTATCACGTATTTTAAAATTTTAAAAGAGATAAGAAAATATTTTCATGAAAAATCATGCACAATTGGTTTCTGAGAAATGCTGTTGGTTACAACCTTAGTGACAGAAAATGATTTTCCGTGACAAGTCAGGGAAATGCAACTTTCGCGCCGCTTTTCGCGGAAAGTTGTAGTAGTAAGTAAAAAAATATAGGCCTCTTTGCCCTTTATTTGCCTATTGGCCTTAGGTCATTCCACCATTAGACCTGAAATAAGGGAAATGATATATTTTTTCTGTTAATAGTTCATATGCTTTTCATTATTTACTTTTTATTATTCCACTGCCTCTATATTATTTCATTTATTTCCTGTAATAATTTTAGTATTATGACTGCAATTTTACGGTAAATGAGTTTTTTTAAATCTGCAGCCAGCTATTTATTTCAACATTGTTTGCAATAGACTGATAACTGCAATTCCAATTATATTATCCCCATAAAATGAATAATTCACACGTTGATACGCGGAAATTTCCACGGATTGAAAAATTACTATCATCATGTAATGGGCTTGTTTGTGTGAATGAAAAGTTGAATTTAAATTTTTATTGAATCAGTTGAGCATGAGTGCGGAAATATCTATTCATGGATCGTTGAATTATGTAATTGTTTGTAGTAATAATTAAGAACTTATTGCATTGTTGCTCATTTCAGGTTCATAAAGTCTTCAAGGCCTAAAGTGGCATTTGTGAATTATACAACATTACACAAAATCATACAACATTATCAGTTTCATCTAATATGCATTTCAAGTGAAGCATATTATTTTCTATGTTTGTCCAAAGCGTTGATGATATTTGTGAATCAAATCATGTTATCAGTTTTGAAATTATCTCAAGTGATGAATATATATTTTTCTGTGTTTGTCCAAGACGTTGATGATGATTAGCTGTATAATGATAATTTTCCTAAAATAAAGTATAGAAAAGTATGTAAATTTAATGATCCAATGATCTTTATCAAAATTTTCACAAATCATTTACATTATTTTAAATATCGTGAATTTGATTACATTTCTGTTTTGTTTCAAGTATATGTAACAGAGTTGGAATTAATCATGATTTAAAAAAAACAATAATCAATGATTTAAAAAAAATCAATAATCAATGATTTCTTTAAAAAAATCAAAAAAATCACAATTTACACTGTCCAACAAGAATTGATGATTTAAAAAAAAGTGTTCTATACCATGTGATGGACAAAAATGGAAGAAAAGAAATTTATTTTAGTTACATCCAATTATGTATTTTAAAGCATGCTCACTCTATAGTTACATTATATTTTTAATTTTACACCTATTGGAATGCACAAATAGTGCAAAAACAATGAATAATTAAAAAAAAATGTCAATTTTGATTGAATTTTTGATCAAAACTAATTTGATTTAAATCATGATTTAAATCGATTGATTTAAATCAATTGATATAAATCATACCAACCCTGATATGTAGCACAACTTCTAGCAAAAAATAGACTTTATAAGATAATTAAAAAAAAAATTTGTTACTTTTGTAGAACCATGGATTGTAACATAGTAGCATCAGCTTGTAAAAGTAAGGCTGTAATATAATTTTTCAGGATACAGCAAAGCAGAATGTCGTGCTTGTAGATTCTGTATTATGTTACATGTTACTCCTGCAAAAAATCTCAAAAATTTGGAAAGTTTTTAGTTGTTCCAAAGTCATTTTATTAATAGAACACTATTATTTATTATGCACTTAATAAAGAATCGAGATCAAAATTAGAGAAAAAAATGTTATGTTTTAAAGATACACTATTCATGTTCATCCACTATATTTTTTAGGTTAGTTTCGATTGTGTTCATTTTCGCAAATTATCTACAAGAATAAGTCAAAAAGAATATTAGTCTTAAAGTTGCCCTGGATGGGAATTGAAGCAATAACTATTGCTCACCGCCACATCATTTTTTTTTATATTTGACTTAAGTCATTGATTGCATTTTTTTGGAATAAGTGACAGAAAAACGTATTTTACCTAAATTCGAACGTTACTGGGCAAAAATCATCGAACCAAGAACTATTGATTAGTCCGAGCTTTCTCTCACTATATCAGTAGGGCTTTACAATCCTTATTATTATTATGTGATTTTTTACTATTGTCATGGTTTGTGTTGTGTATGTATGCTTACTATTGATTAGTAATATACGGGGTGAATATGTATATATACACCCTGTATATATTAGTGTATATATATATTAACATTCGTTGGTGCAAATACTATTAGGAGATAATTCAATAATCATATGATTTTTTTAAATAATATTCTGCATGTTCTGCATGTTCTATGAAACAGGACAACATTCACAACATTTCTTGTGTCATAAACTACACCTTGATCTGATGTCCTATATTACAATAAATTTTGAATATTCAACTCCTACGAAAATAAACCAAAAATTTCAAATTATAAAAATATGATTGCTTTAATTAAATAGTTTTCCTACGTTATTTTATTGAGCCCAAAATGAATTTGACAATAAAATGTCCTAAATGGCGTCGGTTTCAAGATACTGAGTAAATAAAAATTATGTCTGTTGGTTTTCCTGCGTTATTTTGTTGTGCCCAAAATGAATTTGGCAATAATATGCCTAAATGGCATCGGTTTCAAAGTACTGTGTAAATTAAAATTATGTCTGTTGGTATTTGTTATTGATTCTTTTGTTTAGTTAAAAATGTCATGCTTCGCAGTGACATTGTCAGTCACATTTTTATATATTTATCAGTTGAAGGAAATTATGCATTTGAACTTTTTATCTAAAAATATCTCAAGGAATTATTTCCGAAAATATACACATGTACCTGAACCTGTACCTGAACCTGTACCTATATATATATATATATATATATATATATATATATATATATATATATATATATATATATATATATATATACCTGTATCTGTACGTAATATATGTATGTGCTAATTATAACTAACGATTATCGATGATTTTCCAATAATAATTAATTAATAGATACACGTAAAATGAAATACAATTTTGCAGCCAAATAATACTACATACATTGTTATCGAAATCAATAACAATACGATACATATTTATGCGCTCGGAACTTCACTGAATAATGCAATTGTGTGCATGTTTATGTATTTACGTGCACATTTTAAATAGGCGAATAACATTACGCCTGCTGCGATTTGGCAAAATAATGGAATGCTGAAGGTCAAAGTGCGCACAAGACACTTCACGAGTTAACATTTCTGTGGGAATATTGAACATGATATCCAGATATACATAAAACATTTCACTTTTGCAATCGGTAGATTTGTAATTATAAGTGTGGCCAGGATTACTTTACACGTTAAAACTGAATATTTATATTTTACAACCACTTGCTAATGCCACATGGTACACATATATGACGCTTTTGAAAATTATCTGTACGTTATCGCATTGCAAATATTATGATTAGTATGGCACGAACCTGAATTAGCAAGTCAAGTTAAAGTTGTGCATAAGTAATAAAGTTTTAGTACTGAGCTTATCAAATTGCAATGATAATTGGAATAAATATTTATGAGCAATAAATCGAAGGTGTTGAGCAGCGTAACTTTTTTCAATATTATGCCTATTTAATTAAAGTTATACAAAACTCAAAATATGTACCTACGATATTCCAGTACTTTAAGGGTAGGAGCGTAGTGAATTTCCTTGCAACTAAAAGCTTATAGAAGACTTATATTTTCCAAACTATAAAGTTTATTTGGATAGTAAGCATAGCAAGGCGTCATAATATATACCTAAAAGGCAATTTTGAATTAAACTAATCAAAAAAATGTATATCAAATGAGATAGTATATAATACTTTGTGACAAAATAATAGGCAAACGGAAAGTTATAAAGCTTTTAGATTTTGCATAGCAGAAATTTTGAAAAAAGTTACGCTGCTCAAAACTTTTTTCAATATTATGCCTAATAAATTTAAATTATATGTAACTCAAAATATGTACTTACGATATTCCAGTACTTTAAGGGTAGGAGTGTAGTGAATTTCGTTGCCACTAAAAGCTTACAGACTGAATCCTTATATTTTCCAAACTATTAAGTTTATTTGGATAGTAAGCATAGCAAGGGGTTATAATATATACCTAAAAGGTAATTTTAAATAAAATAATCGAAAAAAATGTTTATCAAATGAGATAGTATATAATACTTTGTGACAAAATAATAGGCAAACGGAAAGTTATAAAGCTTTGAGATTTTGCATAGCAGAAATATTGAAAAAAGTTACACTGCTCAAAACTTTTTTCAATATTATGCCTACTAAATTAAAGTTATATGTAACTCAAAATATGTAATTACGACATTCCATTCATTTTAGTTTAGGAGTGTAGTGAATTTCGTTGCCACTAAAAGCTTACAGAAGACTAAATGCTTATATTTTCCAAACTATTAAGTTTATTTGGATTATAATATATACCTAAAAGGTAATTTTAAATCAAATAATCGAAAAAATGTATATCGATTGAGATAGTATAAAATATTTTTGTGACAAAATAAAAGGCAAGCGGAAAGTCATAAAGCTTCGAAATTTTGTTTAACAATAAAAGATGCTTGCTTAATTATTATGACTAATTATTTGGTCCAGAGAATTTCGGATTTAACAGCCTACAAGCTCAAAACAGTTTTTTCAAAAATTCCTGGCACAACCCTACTAAAACTCTAGGCAGGTGAAAAGTACTTGAAGTACCTGGTGAAAGTGAAAAGTAAAAAATTATATACCGAGCCATTTGAAAAAAAATATCGGTGACGTCAGAACAAGTAAATAACGGCGTTTAAAAAATATATTACTTGTTGCTGAGATTGTCCCATTTAATAAAACATTTGATTTGTTGAAGATTAAATAACAAATGAAGTCGCTATAGCCTTGGGCCCTTTTTATCGAAGAGACTGTATATAAAAAGATACTTAATTAATGTGCGATTTATTGTTTTTTGTATTGCTTTTTTAAATATTTACTGTACGTGGTTTAAGCTTGGAATGGTTTTCTTTTGATCCCGAAAACAATATTGTCTTCTTTCTGTGAGTATTACAGTGTTATTCATAAAAAATTAACCCGCCGTTTAACAGAGGTTTAGTATTAGTAATCATGGCAACCCTTAGTAAAACACCGCTAAACCACCGATAAACCATGGTTTTAATTTTTTTACACAGTAAGTTTTTTCGCGAAACATTGTAAACTGAAAATTTCCATATAAGTTGGCAACATAAAAAAGTTATTTTAAGAAGTAACTAATAATTTAACAAAAATACATTACTAATTAATTTTTCAATTTGGCTGATTACAAGCTTCGTAATTTGGTCACAAAGTTTGTAAAAAAATTATGATTAAAGATTCACCACATGTTGATTTATGTTGGTCAAAGCAAAAATCACTACAAAAATCACCATTGAACCGTTGCTTCGTTTTCTAGAAATTCAAACAGAGTTGCCACTAATACTTTGGAGAGAAATTGCCAATTGGTGAATCTATAAAACAGACTATAGTTTAAAAGATAAATAACACAATTGGTTATTTCTCTAAATATTGATAATTATAATATAATTATACATTAAAATATAATTATAAAGTATTTCTATAAATTCGTGAAACTTTAACCAATTGTTTCTGTCTCTCGACTACTCTCAAGAGTGCCAACATTACTAACTACTGTACTAACATTAAAATTGTAAAAATGTGCCTTAAATGGTTGACTATAGTTTAGTCTTAAATTTATAAAAGTGATATGATATTAAAATGAAATTTTAAAATTCCATTTTAGTGTAAAATTCTCAAAACATTGTTGTTCATTGGCAGTAAATGTTAATTATCAAATAAGTATATCTAAAGATAAATTCCAATCAGTAATATTTGTAAATTATTATTTTCATGGTATTATTCTTCACCAAGTAAGACTTTTAATCAGTATTATTGCTGTATGTATCCACATTTTTGTGCACAATCGCCGGGAGCGACCATTTTTGAGGAAGTCCATGCATGAGCATGTAGAATGTTAGCGTTTTTACAGAAATTCACTGCTCTATTACTCTAAATGTAATTAAGTCTCAGACATGATTTATTTGTGAGATATTTCTATGTGTATAAAGACCATTCTGTAAAATGTTCACTTGTTGTAATTCAGTCCCTTTTTAGATATTGACCTGAGAAAATTGACGTTAAATGGCTTTCGACCATTTTTGAAACGCTCTAGAAAACAAAGGAGAGCATTCTTAGGACTAAATCTTATACTGCATGTAGTTATGTAAGTATTTAACACAGAAATAACATATTATTAATTTTTTTGAGTGAGTCTGAGTGAATGAGCAAGTCTCATTTTCTTTATAAAAATGTATGGTCTTAAAAAGCAATGATTGATAAATTATATTCGAGTTTTTAGAGAAAAAGTTTGACTGAATCTCTTGCATGATAGAAAATTTAAAAAAATATATATGATGCCTTAAGTTCATTTCAAGAAGACCACCCTTTTTTTGAATTGTTAGGATATCTTTTCAAATATCTTGGTAATTAAACTTTTCGCAAACAACGTTTTTCATTAAAATTTACCCAACCATCATTTTAAAAATGGCTGCCAGAAAAAAAACTATTGCTTATAAAAAAACTGTGTTTTGTCTACCTATAGGGAACACATCGAAAAAATTTAAGGCAACAAAAAATTATGAGCAACATTGCCTGGGTGATTTGAAATGGATTGACCCTTTATTAATTAATAATAAATAATTTACTTTGATTTTAAGATGCGACACTAGGGTTTGTATTTCCCCATAAACGTTTAACGGACCGTTTTCGTGGGACATCCTGTATAATTAGCCCTTAATTATTAAGGGGATCGTGAGGCTGTTTACTTTCGTTTTGGGATTTTTATGGGGTCGCGACACTTAAAAGATTGAGAAACGATGGCCTAACGTAATCCTACTAAACCTAACCCAACCTAACTTGGCCCGACTTTGACGCTCTTTCTTGGGTTTGCACATTATAAAAGTAGAATATGGACTGTATTGAAGGTGTCCTACATTATTGCGTCTCTGTTAGGCTACGTTAGGTTAAGCTGGGTTATGTTAGGGTAACCTGACTTAACTTGAAACCTAATCCAAGTTAACTTAACCCTTTCAGGACCATATTATTTTTTTGCGAAAAATTTCATAATAGTGGTCGCGCATGATAGCCACTGGGCAGCAAAGAATTGACTATTATATTGACTATATATTATATATACGGATTTTGTATAATTTGTCATTGATTATTCTGACATCTCCACTGGTTCTCAATGGGTTAACTGAAGCGAACTAACTGACTATCAGACGACAGAAAGCTGAAATGAATCGCTTCGAGTTTCTATTTTTGCCTCTTTCTGGGTTGGGTTGCATTGAAAAATAATACAAAAACATATTTTCTGTTTGATATTCTGAGAAATTGTGCAGGTGCAGGTGATTATGGCAATCAAACAAATGCAGCAATAATAATTACCTTTATCATTACAGGTAGCTGCTTACATGATAATAAAATTTTATCAGTGTGTTTATTTGTAATTTGCAATAATGATACCAGGAATTAATTACGTTCGGTTAATAAGGAAATACGGAGAAATCGAACAGTTGATATTATTACATATTTTGTTTTTGATAAAATATTATCTCTGCCCTTCCACAGACCCTCGGCCTTTTTTTTCACGTCTTTATCACTTGAAAATTCGCATCCTTCTAAACGATTGGGACGTACTGTGCCCAAACTATGAGTATCACATTTATGAAATTCAATTTGTAACTGCAAACTGTTGAACGAATTATCAAAGTATATGATACTTTGATACTTATTGAGATACTTATTGATACTTATTTGTGATACTTATTTCTAAAAATTATTTTGCCTCCCAGTTGTACACAATTCCATCAGACCCACATAATACGAAGGCTTTGAATCCCCATTTTTTAGGTTTTGCTTTTATATACTGTTTGATGGAATGGTGATCCTTGTATGGTATCATTTGCACATCCACACAAATTTTCTCCCCCATTGGGATTTTGTTGAAGTTTTTGACCACTTTGTCAATAAATGGGCGGATTTTGTATAATTTGTCATTGACATTTCTTTTTCAAAACTGTACTTAAAAGACGTCGTGGAAATAAAAAAAATCATGTCCCTTTTTCATGTGGATTAAATATGTATGTACTTCTGTTTTTGCACTGTTTTTTTAACAGTTTGTGTTTGTAACTAGTACTTTATAAAACCGCTTTTGAATGCCCACTTTTTAGGTTTTGCTTTTATTTACTGTTTGATAGAATGGTGATCCTTGTATGGTATCATTTGCACATCCACACAAAATTTCTCCTCCATTGGGATTTTGTTGAAGTTTTTGACCACTTTGTCAATAAATGGGTGGATTTTGTATAATTTGTCATCGACATTTATTTTTCAAAACTGTACTTAAAAGACGTCGTGGAAATAAAAAAAAAATCATGTCCCTTTTTCATGTGGATTAAATATGTATGTACTTCTGTTTTTGCACTGTTTTTTTAACAGTTTGTGTTTGTAACTAGTACTTTATAAAACCGCTTTTGAATCCCCATTTTTTAGGTTTTGCTTTTATATACTGTTTGATGGAATGGTGATCCTTGTATGGTATCATTTGCACATCCTCACAAATTTTCTCCCCTATTGGGATTTTGTTGAAGTTTTTGACCACTTTGTCAATAAATGGGCGGATTTTGTATAATTTGTCATTGACATTTCTTTTTCAAAACTGTACTTAAAAGACGTCGTGGAAATAAAAAAAATCACGTCCCTTTTTGATGTGGATTAAATATGTATGTACTTCTGTTTTTGCACTGTTTTTTTAACAGTTTGTGTTTGTAACTAGTACTTTATAAAACCGCTTTTGAATCCCCATTTTTTAGGTTTTGCTTTTATATACTGTTTGATGGAATGGTGATCCTTGTAAGGTATCATTTGCACATCCACACAAATTTTCTCCCACATTGGGATTTTGTTGAAGTTTCGACCACTTTGTCAATAAATGGGTGGATTTTGTATAATTTGTCATCGACATTTATTTTTCAAAACTGTACTTAAAAGACATCGTGGAAATAAAAAAAAATCATGTCCCTTTTTCATGTGGATTAAATATGTATGTACTTCTGTTTTTGCACTGTTATTTTAACAGTTTGTGTTTGTAACCAGTACTTTATGAAACCGCTTTTGAATTCCCATTTTTTAGGTTTTGCTTTTATATACTGTTTGATGGAATAGTGATCCTTGTATGGTATCATTTGCACATCCACACAAATTTTCTCCCCCATTGAGATTTTGTTGAAGTTTTTGACCACTTTGTCAATAAATGGGCGGATTTTGTATAATTTGTCATTGCTTTTAGCAAGATCAGTGTTGTTATTAAAATGTAAGTTCGCTTTTATTTGCTCCAAGCGGTGTTTTGGCATAGTCTGTGCCATCTTCGGCACCTGTATAGCTCGGTGCCAAAACATTCTTGTACGAGGTAAGCCATAAATGGACATCAGGAATGTAATTCCTATAAATCGTTCCAATTCTTCTACTGACAATGAAAGAGGCCTATTCAAATCAGACTGGAGCGCATATAGGTTACTCTGTTCTACCATATGTTCCAATATGTTCGATCCATAAACTTTCGAAATTAATATAAAGGGAGGCCAACTTCTTCAGGTCCATCCGGTAACTGTCCTTTCCACGGTAATATAGGTCGAATTTGACGTGCTTTTATAGATATCTTTCCAAGTTAAGGTTAAGTCCAAAATCGTAGCAGGTGGTTTTTGTTTGTGTACTTGTGCACGTGTTGATTGGCAAAACTTCAAAATAATGGATTCACATGAATGTGTGAACTATTGTGATTCATCCTCAGACTATGTACCTTCGCAAAATGAATCAGCTACTTCAGAATCTGAAGGTAAAGTATGATAAAACAACAAATTATAACATAACCTCTTCTGAATGCATTTTGATTGATTTCATCTTCTGTTTTTTAATGTTTTCACTGTTGCTTATCCATTATTATTCTGAAATTTATTATGTTGTATATCAGAAACTTATTGACAAAAAAGGAGATCATGCATACTTTTTCTTTCAAGATAACTCCGATTCAAGCCAGGCGGGACTAATCGCAGCTTCTTCTTCGTCACTTACTGGGCCAAGTAGGCCTATTCAAGAAGACGAGGAGGCAAATAAAGAAAGGGGTACAAAAAGAAAGAAAAAGAAAAACACTTGGAAAAGAAGGATAAGGTAGAATTTAAGAAACAGTGGACCTGTTTACCATTTAGTAAAAGGAGGCAACGGAATTTCAAAAAAAGTGCTTTACACACCCACCATGTCGCTGTAAAAAGAATTGTAACTAAAAATTCACAGAGAACGAAAGAAAGCGCATATTCAAATTATTTTGGAACTTAGGAGATTTCAGCAAACAAAATGTGTTTATTAGGAGTTCAGTTGTGAGTCACAGAGTGGAACGTAAACGAAACCGAGATGGAAGTGGTAGTGAAAAGAATGTTTCGTATTCGTACAATTTAAGAGATGGTGCCAATTCTTAAACGGTATGCAAAAAGTATTTTCTTCACTCATCAGCTCAGTCATGGTAGGGTTTATAGGTGCATATCAAAGTCTGAAGTTCATGCCGTCATAGATTCGCATGGTAAAAAAGCTCCAATTAATAGACTTGATGATTTCGATATAGTAGAACATATCAAATATTTTCCAGCGCATCAGAGCCTCTATAGTACAAAATAAATCCAGAAAGGAAATATCTTCGCCCCGATTTAAATATTAGAAAAATGTACGACTTATACGTTGAGAATGCCAAAGTGAAGGAAAGCAAGCTTTGAAACAAAAGTTTTACTATAATGTTTTCTTTAGTAAGTTGTACTTGCATTTTCAAGTTCCTGCAAAAGATACATGTAGTCGATGTGACGAACTTCAATTGAAGATAGTAGCTGAAACAAATGACCCGGAACGGCGTGATAAATTTGAATTGGAAAAGAAACTGCACTTGGCCAAAGCTTTGCAAGCTAGAAAGTCTCCTAAAAATTACAAAGCTGCTGCATCAAATGCATGTTATGTTGCAACATTTGTCCTACAAAAAGCTCTCCAATATCCAAAATTGACTACGTCATGTGCACAATTTTGGAATTCATTCTTTTAACTATGAAAATGGGTACATACGTTTATGGGACGAAACAGAACGAGGGAGAGGGTCCAAAGAAGTAGCATATGTGCTTACTGAACTTATGTTATTCTCTACTCTGACTCATGCACTGGTCAAAATCGAAATATTAAAGTCACCTGAATGAACTTAGGCTTAGAACCTCAGTTAAGCATTAAAACAATTGATCATAAATTTTTGGCCATTCATGTTTGGCTAATGATCAAGATTTCGGAGTAACAGAATCAGCGTCGCGAAAGTGTATTCAAATCGTTACTCCCGAGGACTGGAGCCAAGTGGCCAAAAAAGCCAAAATCAAGAAGGATAAGTAACCAGTAACCAGTAAGTAAGTACCAAGTAACAATACCTGAAATTTTATCCACAAAGAAACATGAAGACAATATAGTCAACAGGAAAAAACAGGAAAAGATGATTTTACTACTCTCTTTTTCTTCTTGTTTTTTTTTGTATGTTTCTCTGTGCAGAAATATCTGCCAGTGGTAAATCATCTTCAGTTCTGCAACTTCTGCAACTTCCTCACCAAAGTTATTATTGTTGGATTGATCGTTCACAAGTAAAATGGCATCCTCTTCATGACTATCACTCAATAGCGGATCATCAGAGTCTTCAGAATGTTCTATGACTTTAGTGTATATTTTAGAATGTTTTGTTCGTGAAGTTTTTCCGTAGAACAATGACGGATTGAAGGTGAAGACTACTAAATCATCAAATGGTATGTCGCTCATTGTGGCTTCCTGTAACTTTGAAGTAACACACCTATTTTTGGTTGCCAATATGTAAATAATAATAATTATTACCTTTCAAATGCACACCCACACAACAACTAAATCTACACCAAATCACTAATATTTTTTGTTAAAAAAAATAATAATTGTTTTGCACTTAATTACGACTGATATTTTGTCAACATCAGTTTTGGGCCATTACTGGTGAGTCACATGAAATATAATTTTGAAGTCTTCAAAGATATCCTCTGGATGGCACAATGTGTATGACACTATAAAGCCATGATGTTACTTAAAAGTCACAAAGGATTTATAACTCGTATTTAAATAATAATAAGGAAAAATGTAGTATGTGACTTTAAAGTCACAAGGGGCGGTAGAGGGTTAATTGTATTTCAGTTTTACCCTCTAGGTATCCGAAAAACATACCTGGCACTTACATATAATATCTGGATTTAAAGGGGGTGGGGGCATAAAGGCCTTATCAAGTCTAAATCCGGCCCTGATCATATATCTATCTATCATCAGTATTATATTATTATCTGTATTAAGTATGCTGTACCTGGATATAGAAAAAATGTTCATACTACTACTCAAGATTTGAGGTTTGAAAAGAATCGACAACCGGAAGTGGGCAAGTGCGAAGTTGGGCCTAAGCGGCTGAAACAATATTTTGTAGCGTTCTTGATTTGTGAAGAAAACTACATTGACATTTCTTTTTAAAAACTGTACTTAAAAAACGACGTGGAAATCAAAATCATGTCCCTTTTTCATGTGGATTAAATACTCGTATGTATGTACTTCTCTTTTTGCACTGTTTTTTTAACAGTTTGTGTTTGTAACTAGTACTTTATAAAACCGCTTTTTGTATCATTAATGCTGACCAAATTCCAACCGGAAGTGGTTATTCGACGTGCTGCATTTATAAAATGAAAAATCACTCTGCCGCGATACTCCGTATGCAAATCCATCTTAATCATGTCTCGAAGAGGTAGTAATTTGAAAATAATTGGAGCCAGTCTGCGGACGTTATTGCGGGGTTTAATTTGCGGCCCTCATGCCGTCGACCCCGTCAGCGACGTCCTGGGGGCCCGCCGCCTCCGGCGCTGCTTTCCGAATTGATTGGGCCCCACTTTTCCGGCGCGCCCGTGAAACGGGAAAACGCTTTTCCGGCCACTCGGGGGGGGGGGGGGGGGGATCAATTGCGGCGCGGCTCATCCGACGGGTCGCCCCCTCACGCCGCCGCCCCCTTGGCCGTAATGAAATTCAGCCGGGGTACAAACAAGAGCGCCCGGCGGCCGTTGAATATTGATGGTATGGATGATCTTGTTAGAGGAATTGTCTCGGCGCGGCATGCTAATCACCGGCGATATGACCGCCCCCTCATTCGCCATTCATCTCGCGCGCCTCACCTCCACCAGGAGGCCGCGCCGGGATCGACTTTCGGAAGTGCCGGGGCGGCGTATCTGCCCCCGGCCGGCCCTGGGGGGCGGCCTCGGGCCCATTAGGTCCGTCCGACGGGAGCGGCGGCCGCCAGGAGCCGTGCAATTAAGTGCATGCATAAATAAATTTACATGTTCCGCCGCCCCCCGGTTTCAATATTAATGTATGCAAACGAGGGCCGACACGCCGACGGGCACGTCGCCCCCCGGCCGCCGCCCCCGGGCAAACAGCGGGCGCTCATTGTGGGACGAAAGTTTCAATTACCGGGGGTTGCGTGCGCCAAAAAGCACGAGACTCAATCAGCGGCCCCGGGGATGTTTTATTTAAACAAATTAATTGTTTGCCAGGCCTACACACGGCGCATCCCGGTCACGAACGGCCGCCTCCGACCTGCTCGTTAACGCCGTGTTATTAACGAGGGGCGGTCGCGCAAAAAACGGATTCCAGATGAGGAAAAATACGTTAATTAATTGTAATTCAGTGATGTTAACGCTGCTTATTGCGTGCACCCACGCAATCCAATTTGGCACAGATTCCCCAAAAAATAATTATTTCTCATCCAGAGGCAGGCACAATTTTACAAACTTCAAAATCAGTACATTAATTCTCTTGAGAAAACGTGGCATAGTATCTTTTCAGAACAACAACTTGATACTGGAGTGTTCAATGAATACTATTTATTTATTTACTTATTTAATCATAAACTTTTTAATTATCATTTAATTTAATAATTATTTATTTAGATGTATACATACATATTTACATAAGCAGTCAACAATAATAAGACAATAACCTTGGGACACTACCCATGAACATGTACGAGTGTCAAAATGTTATTTTTTATTTTAGTACTTTCTGATACAAACAAAACTGCTCTCAAAATTGAAAAATTGTTCCGCGAATGGATAGTTTCTCGAAAGCCTAGTTTATAGAATAAAAATTTCTCGCAAACAAACAAAATTTCTCGAAATACAAACAAAACTGCTCTCAAAATTGAATTTTTTTTCCGCGAATGGACAGTTTCTCGAAAGCCTAGTTTCTAGAATAATAATTTCTCGAAAACAAACAACATTTCTCGGAATAATGTATTAAGGTTTTCACTGGAAGTTGCGAAATTTTAAGTGTACATTAAATATTGCAGTGAAAATTATAAATTTTCATTGGATGTCGCGAAATTATGAGTGTAAATTAATCGCAATGAAAATATAAAATTTTAAGTATGCATTTAAAATTGTACGGGCAACAACAAACTTTTTACTGGAAATGAATAAATTTGTACATTCAATTACATGTAATTAAATATTATAAATTTTCATTTGAAGTTCCGAAATTATGAGTTTGTAAATTGTATATTGCAGTAAAAATAACCAAATTTTCAGAATGAATTTAAACTTAAACTGGCAACGGCAAAATTTTTACTGAAATTGATGAAATTTTCTTTGAATCTCATCAAATATTCATCGAAAATTATTAAATTGTTATTGAAAACTATAAATTTTCATTGGAAGTTGCGAAATTAGATATAAGTGTAAATTGAATATTGCAGTAAAAATACCAAATTTTCAGAATGAATTTAAAATTTTACTGGCAATGGCAAATTTTTACTGAAAATGATAAAATTTTAAAATGGTTTTAAAACTATTAAATGGTTATTAAAAGCTATAAATTTTCATTGGAAATTGATAAATTTTGCGCAATGAAAATTAAACATTGCAACGGAAATAATAAAAAAAAATTGAAACATGAATTTAAAACTTTTACTGGCATTAGCAGAATGTTTATTGGAAATAGAAATTAAAAGTTATAAAATATTCGTCCCAAATTATGAAAATGTAATTGAAAATTACAAATTTTCGGTGGAACTTAAGAAAACATAATTGTAAATTACCCATTGTAGTTATACATTTTTAGAATGTATATAAAAATTTACTGATATTTGTTTCTGGAAATAATAAAGTTTCATAGAACACTAAAAAATGTCATTATAATTTACAAACTTTTGATTGTAAATTAAATATTACAGTGAAAATTATAAAATTTTCATCATCAATTAAACGTTTTACTGGCAATAGCAACTATTTATTGGAAATGGTGATATTTTTATTGAAACTTATAAAATGTTCATTGAAAATTTTGAAAATGTTATTGAAAATCACAATTTCCATTGGAAAATGCAAAATTATTATTTTAAATTAGGTATTTCAGTGAAAATTATAAAATTTTCAGTACGAATTAAAACTAAATAAATACATGCAACAGCAACATTATTCGAAATATGTAGTAAACTTTTCAGTGAAAGTTGTAAAATATTCATCGCAAATTATGAAAATGTAATTGAAAGTTACAAATTGTCGTCAGAACGTCAGAAAATATGATAATGAATTAACGATTGTAGTAAAAGTTATAAATTTTCAGAGTGTATTTTAAATTTTCTTGACACTGTCATTTTTTACTGAAAATAATGAAGTATTTTGAAAACTAAATATTAGAAATTGCGAAATTTTTATTGAAATGAATTAAAAAAATTACTAGCAAACATTTTTTTTTATTAGAACTGTTGCAATTTTTGTTTCAACTTATAAAATGTTTTTCGAAAATTATGAAAATGTTATTGAAAACGTAGTATTAACAAAGTTAAAGTGTTCCTTATTTAAATATTGCAGAAGGATGTCTTGATCACAACATTGGTTATTAAGTGTAGTACACTTATTGTAAATACGTAAATTGTATACTTAACTAAATCGTAATTGTACACAATACGTAAATTTAAATACATTTAAAATACGTAAACAACTTTTCTAGTACATTTAATTATTTTGTATATATAAACACTATTTATTGGCTGTTGACCCCATATGGAGTCTTTCCGCTTTGCATTAGGAGTACTTATTATTGTTTATGTCTACTTGTTTGATTATTTAATGATTTTTTGCCTTGTCTAATTCGCATCGGAAACATGGATTAAGAAATATTTATTTATAATACAAGTTCGTAAAGTGTGCTGCTTTGTACGATCGTGAATTTTGTTGAACGAGGCACAGCCGAGTTTGTAATGTTTGTTTTAAGTTTGTTATGCGACAGCTATTATGACAAAATTAAATATCTCACATTGTACCAATTGTATCATTAACTTCAATGTTCAAAATATGAACTTCTTTCGTATTATTGAATGTTAACTTTGCTAGGTTGGGTTTGGTTTGGTTAGGTTATGTTTGGTTTGGCTAAATTAGGTTATGTTGTGTTTGGCTGAGTTAGGTTAGGTTTGGTTTAGCTAAGTTAAGTTGGATTTGGTTTGGTAAGGATAAGTTAGGTTTAAGTAAAATTTGATGCAAAATACTACCTTTTTTAAATTGGTGAGTGAATGAACTGTGTGTAAAACTTATTTTACCCACAGTACATGTTTTTACTCACATGTGATTTTTTACGTGCTTGTGTTGAAAAGTATTACTTTACGGACTGTTAACATTGTGTAAAAACTTAGTTCACGTACTGTCGTAAAAAAATATGTTTGTATGCATTTAGATTCACTCATGTTTGGGGGTCTTCAACGTGCAAGTACTTAGGATACACAGGATTGCCTTCTTTAAAGGAATAGTACTTTGATGTTGGTGAATTACTTATTATTTATACAGAGCTTCATAATTTTTTTTTTTCATTCATTAAAACAATTATTTTATTATAAATAAAATGAAATGGTCATGTGCTACACTTTAAATTTATCAGACTTTTAACATTATATATACAGGGTGGTTGATTTTTCAGTGTCCAGCTTATGCCTGCAAAACTGTCAAAGATACAAATAAAAATTTCATAAAGAAGTTGCCATTCGCAACTTGGCTTACAAAAAGGCGTAATCTGTTTTTCCATGGCATGCCGATTTTCTGGAAAGAAATCTAACTTTGATCTTTTAATTAGAACACCCTATATATTTGTAAAGAATCAGATTCAAGATCTATTTTAATAGTTTTTATAGTATGTATTGAATCAATTAGAAATATTATTCGGCACCTTTTAGCTTTCTCTTTCTTTTTATGAACCCTGTGATGAGATTTTATCTGCTTTTCATTAAAAAAATCTTTGAGCGTTTTTGATAAACAAACTATTCTTTTCATTGTATATAGATAAAATTACCTTTACAGCGGTGTATCACAAGTATCATTGCATTTTTTTAATTATGCTCAATATTTCAAAACATTGAATTGTTATAGTGGCTTTGATATTGTTTTGTTTATTGTTTATAGTCAAATTTGTTCAAAAATCCTTGAAATATTCGTTGTGACCAGACAATGTGACACTTTACGCAAATTCTTCAATTCTGATAACGAATTGGAAAAATCTTGTAGAATAAACATGGATAAAGTAATTTTATTACTTTAAACTCAAAACCATTATCGCACTCGGATTCGCCTCTTGCGTCAAACTGTTTTTTCGTGAATAAAATTGGACTTTATTGTCTTATACCATAAATAGCTATTATATCATTAGACACCAATGAAAATATATAGCAGTTTTCGCAAACCAAATAAAAGTATCCACAATATTTCACCAGATTTAGCCCATATAATATTTAATTAACTTATTACTACTATTCTGTGACCATTTTATCGTTAGAGCGTCTGACCTGTGATCTACAGATCCATTAATAGAACCCCATTATCGGCATCTTCCTTCCCAATTTTCTCCATACACAATCGGGAGATCGGGAAGCGAGAAAAACCGCAACAATCGCCGATTATCCTGACTCGCTGTGAGGAACTATCTGGAAATTCAATTCGCCCCCGGCCCCCATAAATCCGCCCGCCCCCGGGCGGTTTTTCCGCCGCAAGCCGGCATCATTTTTCTCGCGCGCCCATAAATATTTCGACGTTAGCGCGCGAAAATTGGACGGGGCGCGACTTAAGACGTCTAGCGCCGCGACGCTCGCGGGGGCGGCGGGGCCCTCGCGCACCGCATCAATCACCCCGCCGTCGGGGGCGGCGGCGGCGCGTCGAACGCCGCGGCGACAGCGCCTCGTTAATTTTTTTGCGGCGGATTCCGGGCACGCTTCACCCATAAACCACCCCCGGGATCAGGAGGTTAATCCCGATAGTAATTATGCCGCCCCCTTCCCGCGGAGCATTTATCAATTTTGGCCCGCAGGATCGCGTCGTTGACCTGCGACGTATTTACGTACTGAGTAATTGGGAGGTAATCCTGTGGGGCGCAGCTTCCGGTTAATATTCTCCGGGAATATGCGTCTCGTGGGAGGCGGCGGGCGTCGCCGACGTCGGCGTGTGTACCTGGATACAGCGGAGGTCGTTGATTTAAATTTCTGAGAGTACGAGATTTCCCACGGTAAATCCCACTAACTTAACGGTCTTGCGAAAATCACACGCCAGGTGCAAATGTTAAAAAAAATGCAAAATAATTTAATAACTGTAATAACAATAATTGCACAGGTATATGTGGATTGCATTCATTAGAGGGACTGAAAAACTAATAATTGACAGCAAAGTTTCGTTTATTTGGAATTTATTAAACTGCTTGTTCATCGTCGTGAACGGTGCAACATAAAATTTATACTGAACTAGTGGTAATATGTCGTTACAATTTGATGACATCCTGTATATGCATATGCATGAATTATATACAAGGTGTCCCACAACTATGTGGCATAAATTCAGGAGCATGCTAAGAAGGGCAAAATTAAGTGAAAATATAAATATTTTACTTTTCTAATCGCTTTTGTTTCCAAAATATATGATCTTAAAGTGTTACTTAGCAAATCAGTTTTTTTATTAACATTTCTACCAGAGTCGACTTGGAAATCTTATATTTTGCGACGAGTCACCCACTATCAATACACTTATTCACAAATATTTACAATTATCTGGACACAGTGTCGTAGATCAAGCTATGAAGCTGAAATTCATCACCTTAGGTCAACTTTTGCTGATGAATTCGAAAAAAAATAGTACCGCTCAGAAAGCAATACACCAATCACAATTTAATCTCAAAGTGGCCCTAAAATTATAATGCGCGATGTTTTTGCCATATTTTGGCAGCATGTAACTCAAAAACGGAAACATTTGGTAAGTTGTTCTGCAACTGATTTACTAACTAACTATAGGACATTTCATTGCTGGAATATCAGACTAATAGCTTATATTCTGGAGCAAATATTTTCCCACAAATATGGTGTTAGATTGTTAAAAGGCAAATTTTGCCTATTTTCAAAGTCATATATCCAAAAGAAGTCTCCTCGAATTCTATTTATTTTAGTACCAATAGAAAGAGCACATTTTTCAGTATTATTTTATTTGTTGAGACATTTTAGGTAAAGGTAAGAAAAATGTCTATAAACATGGTGCTTTTCATTCTGTGCAATGAACATTATTTCTGTTCATGAAATGCTTGGTTTGGTCACTGGTTCATGGATGTAACAATAACAAAAAAAAAAGTATAAATAGCTAATGGGCCATTCCATGTCAATTGGACCAGTTTTGAAAATATCAACCTTCTCCAATTTTGATGAAAATTAATATAGATGTACATGTATATATGAAAGGAACTTCTGTGAAGTTTTAGCTCCATATATCAGATATATGAATCACTGCAACCTTTTCCATGGAGGTTCCCATGTAAGGTCAACGCATGAAAAATATCGCGAATCATCGCACTTTGGTTCGTCGATTGATTCAATATATAATTTTATTTGATTTTGAGTATTATTTTGAGTAATATAATTGTCAAAATGATAGTTTCTTACAATATTTGCCGAGAGATTTATGCAACATGACGTAAAACTGTCAGTTTTGTATAAAATGGCTGCAAAATTTTCAGTTTGGAACAAAATATCTGTCAAAAAACTGTAAACGTTTTATTTCTCTAGAAAATAAATGACAAACCGTAAGTTATGTATAAAAAATTGTTAGTTTAGACAAAACTGTCAAAAAGTGTAAACGTTTCAGTTCTCTAGAAAATAAATGACAAACCGTAAGTTATGTATAAAAAATTGTTAGTTTGGACAAAAATAACTGTCAAAAAAGTGTAAACGTTTCAGTTCTCTAGAAAATAAATGACAAACCCTAAGTTATGTATACATGAACACATGAACTGACAGATTAGATACAAATTAAGCTAAAGTTTTGTGCAAAATAATTGTAAATTTATCACTATTTAACAAAATAATTGTCAAGTGTTGGTGATTTTAAAAACTGTGTGTGTTAAACAAAAATGCTGTCACCAGTCAATTTTGGTATACCATTTGTATTTACACTGTGACAAACCCTTTATGTATAAATTAACACATGAACTGATAGTTGAGATACAAAATAGGCAAAAGTTTTGTGCAAAATGACTCTAAATTTATCAGCATTAAACAAAATAATTGTCAAGTGTCAGTGATATTTAGAACTGTGTGTGTTAAACAAAAATGCTTTCACCAGTCAATTTTAGCATACCATTTGTATTTACACTGTGACAAACCCTAAGTTATGTATAAATTAACACATGAACTGATAATTTAGATATAAATAAGCAAAATGTTTGTGCAAAATGATTGTAAATTTATCAGTATTAAACAAAATAATTGTCTAGTGTTGGTGATTTTTAGAACTGTGTGTGTTAAACAAAAATACTGTCACCAGTCAGTTTTTTTACACTATTTGTATTTACATTGGATTTTTTATTTCTTTAATTTGTTTACGTCAAAGTGATGTCAGTGACAAACTCTGAGTTATGTATAAATTAACAAATGAACTGATAATTTAGATACAAAGTAAGCAAAAGTTTTATGCAAAATGACTAAATTTATTAGTATTAAACAAAATAATTGTCAAGGGTTGGTGATTTTTAGAACTGTGTGTGTTAAACAAAAATAATGTCAATGGTCAGTTTTTTTACACCATTTGTATTTATACTGTCAGTAAGTTACGTACTTATATGTTTTAAACTGCAAATCTTCTAAAAAGTGTCCAATTTGTCAGTTTTATAAATAGTAATATAGTTATATGTAAAAAATGTAATTTGGTCGTTCCAATGACTTCGAAAATATAATTTTTGATTATTTTGAAAAGTATAATTGCTAAACAGGCAGTTTCGTAAATGATTATCGAGCATCATCGAGTAAAATGATCAGTTTTAGACAAAAAAATTGTCTATCTTTGATGATTTTTAGAACTGCATGTGTTAAATAAAAATGCTGTCATAGGTCAGTTTTGTACAAAATTTGTATTATTCGGCTGTGAGTGTGTCTCGTAGACAATAAGCTTTAAACTGCCAATTTTGTGGTCAAAAAGTGTCAAAATTGTCAGTTTTCAACAACACAACTATAAAACTATCAGTTGTGAATAAAATAACTGTCAAAATTTGTCCAAAAAAGAGCGAAATCATATATTTTGTACAAGATCTGTCTATCTGACAGTTTTGTATAAAATACCTGTAAAAATTTCAGTTTTATAAAATAATCCTATTCAGGTTTTCCAGAAAATAATTGACAAATTGTAAGTGTTTTATATCTACACCATTTTACTAATTTTTCGAAAACAAATGTGCGACAATTGACATGGCGAAATTAAAAAAAAAACGTGCACAGTCATGCTCACATAAATCTAGTACAAGAAATTAGTAATAATAATATTTATTGTATTTAGAACTATACAGTATACACTAGGGTGGTCCTTATTTTGGAAAAGTTCCGATTTTGTTGAGTGCCTAAATCAAAAGTAGAGGTCGATATATTAATTATGACCCAAAAAGGTCGAAAAAAAAAAGTAAACCGTCCCCCACGTTGTTTGAATTTTAAATGGGATTTAACATGGGTTCTCTGGTTTTTTAGGTTAAACCAAGCGTTGAGCACTTGATTTTCATTGGTCGAAGGTGAATCCATATCTATGGTATCCATGGTATCCTCAGGTTTTCGATACCGCTGAATCCAAAAATCATGTCAAAACCCGGTTTTGACTCATGATAGCTATCAAAAAAGCGGTCAACAAAAATTCATTTTTTTATTATTAAAAATTGGGACTTTTTCATTTGTATTTTAACACAAATCAAGTAAAATTTATGAATGTGTATTTTGCTAAATAACAACTGTCAATTAAGATGTCAATGGAATTTTTAAGCGAATTTTTAGTTTTTTTTCAATTTCTCAATTAGGAAAATAATTGAAATGTTTAATTCATCTGAAACTTCTCTTGGTACTAAAACTTTAATTGTAACCTTTGAAACTCTGGGGAAAAATGAACACTTTGATTAATCATATAAAATAATTAAATTTTATAGTTTAAGTAATAATTGTACGTCCGAAATCTTATTACTTAAATTATAGAATTAATGAACCTTAATATGAGAAATATCACAGAAATAAATGTTAGTTCGAACTGCAGTCAAATCAAAGAGATAAAACAGCGTCAAGAAAGCGAAAACGTCCAAAAACATTACAATCATTCTTGTAGTATGATGATGATACTTGTTCAATTGACAAAGTTAATTTTCGAAGTAATATTTACGCCCATATACTAGATAAAATGTTCATAGAATTTAAAGTGAAATATTCAAAAAAAGTAAATTTCTCTAAGGGTACCTACTGAAGCATTGCAGACAATGTCGGAGTGTTTCTTGGACGTTGAACTTATAAAGAATTTTAGTACTATTAATTGATTCTGAAATTTTCTCTACCAATCAATTCTACATCTCCTGCTCTAGTTTCATCTGCCGATAAGTAAGGCGAGCTCACTAGGCTCGCCTTTCTTATTGGCTGCTTAAATTTCCATGGGTAACTAGAGCTGAAATTTAAATGATCACTCGGTGTATTGTATATCTGGGTTAAGTTATATCAGATACAATTTTTGTATAATTTCGGGTCCCGTAGGGTCGTTTCTAATGAACACGTTCGCGTTCGCAAATTCGAAAAAGAAATCGCCTTTGCCCGATTAATAAGATACGGTCGCAGCCGTCGCCTGGCCGGCATAAATAATCCGCATTATCTGCTCGCATGCAAAACCGGGCCTTTGCCGTGGACCGAAAGCGCGGTCCGAGCACGAGCTTATTACCGGCACGTTATCTAAATTGCGTGTGTAATTTGAAACGGCGAACTCTGCCAAACACATACACTGTCGGGACGTGGGCACATGTGTGAGGCGTTTATCTGCGTGATTTATGCGCTGCACTAATTTTATCAGCGCGATCTCCCGGGGCGGGGGCCCGCGGGGGCGGCGGCGGGAGGCGCGTCTCCGATTAGGGCTCCTTGCGAGAGCTCGTCGGCGGGTATTACGTGGATGTATGCATCCTCCCGTGGGTGATTTAGAGCGAGTATCGATGCACATGGGGTGTGCTCGGTCGTGAAAGTTACACCGTGATGAATATTTTATGCACGAAAGTTAAAGACGTGCGAAAATAAATTACGAGCTTAAAATAACGTATTTTACGTTATATAATTTAATTAGTTGTTATTTTTTCCCCTGTTGATTTTCTACTGTGTAGTCTAGCTCTACTTGAACCATTCAGTTGCCCGGCGCATCCATCGTACTGGCAATTAAATATTTTTTGTACATTTAATATGTTTTGGAATTTAATTTAGGTCTATGCAGCAATAAATCTGCTTTTATCTTAATAATTTTTAGATTATACGTTTCGAATGGCTGTGAGCATTGGTTCCGGTATATCACCGTGTTTGTATTTGTTTCATATATTTGTTTTAAAATATATGAAATCTCAATTTACTATGCATCCATGCAATTTATATATAAACATATTTTTAATTTCAATATTTAAGTATGGCTTAAAATTACCATTGTAACACAAATGATTCATATCTGAAATGTATGAGTTATTAATTTCTGTTCTCAGTACATATAATATGCGATTATTATACAGTGTGACGATAATTACATATTTTTTCTTAATAAAGTACCAGAGTGAACAAATTCATTACCAATATTCCAGACAGCAATTGATCATTTTAAAATTTATTATCATACTTATACACATGGACGCCCTCAGTAACGGGCAAGAGGGGCACTCCCCACCCCCCTGGAATCTCAACTCTCTAAAACGAATGCGGAAAATGATGTTAAGAAAATCTTAACTGACTATGTCGATTTGCCTTTATATTGATTCTCGACATATTTCTTCTGAACTTAGATTTAAATATTGTTCTGAATTTATGAAACAATAAATCGAATCAATTAAATATTTTCAAATGTAACTTTATGTTTTGCCCCCACCCCCCTCCCAACCCTCCTGAAAACAAAATTTGTTAGCGCCCATGTTTATAGATTTCAAGAATTATATTATGATTACATAATAATCGCTTCGAATTTCAACAAAAAAATACTTCTTAGCTCTTCTTGATGATTTGGATGATCTTGATGAAATCTTGATATGAGTATTTAATATGTTCTTTAAAATTATAAAAAAGGTATATCGGTAAATTTAATAATAATAATAATAATATAATAATAATAATAATTCTTTAATCACGTCACCACGTGTAGGTACAGTGTATTTACTTCTGCTAGTGAATGTCACAGTCAACACTAAAAGTACTTATAGCTAAAAATACTAAAATACAATATAAAAATACAATACATAATAATATTAATAATCATGATCAATAACAAAATTTATTTATTTATAGCAATTTTCCATAAAACAGTAACTTTCTGTGGTGTGTCGTTCTTGTGGATTATGTGTTTAAGAAGAATGAAACACCACAAAATACTAAAATACTAAAATAATAAAAATACCAAAATACAATATAAAAATTCAATACATAATAATATTAATAATCATGATCAATAAGAAAATTTATTTATTTATAGCAATGTTCCATGAAACAGTAACTTTTTGTGGTGAGTAGTTCTTGTGGATTATGTGTTTAAGAAGAATGAAACACCAGAAAAAACGTCTTTGATCATCTTGATGATTTGGATGATCTTGATGAAATCTTGATATGCAGTATTCAAGGTGTTCTTTAAAATTGCAAAGAAAAAAACATAATTCGCTGAATTTTAGACATTGGATATTTAAATTGTATGCAATTTTCTATTAGACTTCCCAAGCAAAGAAATTGAGAACAATAAAAGTGTTCTGCATTCACCTTTTTAATTTATTTAAACGGTTAAACGGTTTGGTTATGGTACATTTATTTATTGGTCAATCTCTCTATCATTGCTAGTATCAATACATATTAGCTCGTAATACATACGTCTACAATTTGTAGCAGAATGGTGGAAAATTAAATTTGCAGCAACTTTACATTAAAAAAACTACCAGAGTGAAGAAATGGATTATCAAAATTCCAGACAGCAATTCAAAATTTTCAATTTATCTTGATTTTTTTTCAATGTTTTTTCTTTATTTGTTGCAATAAAGGTCAAAAGTCATGCCATATTACAATAAATAAAGGGGGGTGGGGGGTTACTTCGTCTTCCTCTTCGTATCCGATGATCTGTTGGTCTCTGTACTAATTTTGATAGATAGAGTTGAAAATTTTCTAATCTAATTAATAATGTAATGCGTTTTTAAAGTTGCAGCTGAAAATTTAAAGATGAGGTTAAAAATTTAACAGATAAACCAAAAACTTGACAGATTTTGACAATTGCAGTTACAAATATGACATTTTTTTACAGTTTTACTTGAAAACTTGACAGTTTTTGACAGTTGTAGTGAAAAAGTTTACAGTTTAATAAGTCATACAATCGCCAAAATGACAGTAAATGTTCTTTTTAATAAGAAAGGTTGTTTTTGTTATAGTCATTAAGTTTAACATTATCATTAACAGTCAAAGTTGCAAAATTGACGGGTTTTGATAGATACAGTTGATAATTTGCAGATCCAACTAAAAATGTAATGCTTTTTAAGAGTTGCAGCTAAAAATTTGCAAATTTGGCTCAAAATTTAAATGACTATCTAAAAATTTGATAGATTTGACAGATACACATGAAAATTTGCAGATGCAGTACAAACTTTCCAGAGTTTTTAACAGCATACGCAAGTTGTTCAAAAATAATACTTTTTGATAGTTGCAGTTGGAAATTTGCCAAGTTTGACAGTTGGAGTTAAAAATTGGACAGTAGAGGTTGTTTTTGTTATAGTCATTAAGTTTTGACAGCCAAAGTTTGACTGTCTGAACAAAAATGACGGGTTTTTATAGAAACAGTTGATAATATCCAGATACAGATAAAACTTTGATGCGTTTTTGGAGTTGCTGCTGAATATTTGCAGATAAGATTAAATATTTAACTGACTAACTAAGAATTTTAAAGATTCTGCAGTAGCTGATGAATACATGGCATTATTTGGCAGTTGTACTTGAAAACTAGACAGTTTTTTTTAAGTTGTAGTAGAAAATTTGACAGTTTAATGGGTCATACAATTGCTGAAAATAACGGTCTATATATTTTTCAGTAAGAAAGTTTCTTTTTGGTTTTGGTTATTATACAGGGTTCTGCAACAGTGCGTCGGGCTTTCCTAGCGCCTTTTCCGTGAGAGATAGAAAAAATGTTTTGTACAAAATGTTATTGGTTTAAAAAAACCATAAAAAAACATGAGAGATAACAAAATTATTAATACAAAAGAGAAACAATACTACAGTAATGTCCAAAATGTTTTTGTTCATCTTACATTGATTCTTACATACATTTTGACAGTAGTTTTGTCTCAGCATGTAAATATTTTCTTTAGTAATAACGCTTGTTTTTGTTATGGAAATTGAGTTTTGATAGTTAAAATTGAACAATTGGTGGGTTTTGATACATACACTTGATAATTTGCAGATCCAACTAAAAATTTAATGCGTTTTAAGATTTGCAGCTAAAATTTTGCAAATGTGGCTCAAAATTTAAATGACTATCTAAAAATTTGACAGATTTGACAGATACACATGATAATTTGCAGATGCAGTACAAACTTTCAGAGTTCTTAACAGTATACGCAGGTTGTTAAAAAAATAATACTTTTTGAGAGTTGCAGTTGAAAATTTGACAAGTTTGACAGTTGGAGTTAAAAATTTGAAAGATTTTGATTGTAGGAATTGAAAATTTACAGTTTTGACAGTCGTAGTTGAAAGTTTATTAAGATTTGATAGATTAAGTTGAAAATGTAGAGTTTTTGACGGGTGCTTTTGAAAACTGGATAAGATTTGACAGTTGCAGATTTTCAATTTACGAGTAATTTGACGGGTTTTGATAGATACTGTTAACAATTTGCAGATTCAGTTAAAACTTTCAGAGTTTTTAACAGAATTTGCAAATTGTTAATAATTTACTACATTTTGATGGTTGCCGTTGAAAATTTCATAAGTTTTACAGGACTTGCACCTTTAGTTTTTTAATATGTTCATTAATAATTGTAGCAATGAATAAGTTATTTAATTAAAATGTTCAATGATTATGAGGACGATTTCATGGAATTCATGTCATTATTGGAACAACATTTTTATTAGTTTGTTTGATCCGACATCTTAATAATCATTTCTATAGTTGTAGTTTTTAAATTTATCTTCATTCAGAGTTTTCATGAATTGCATTATAAGCATGTAAACATTGCAAGTCAGTATTTTTTCTTGCAACAAGGATCATTTTATTAATTACAATTTTCTATTAAACAGACAAGCAATTGTGAGCCCAAAATACGGTATGTAATTATTGTTTTCCAATTGATCTTCATTTTCTGTTTTAAATTTGATTGCAATAGCATGTAATCCTCAAATCTGTAGTCGGAACTAGAATCAGAAAATGTGTAGCAATTTTTCTCGAAAAACTACTTCTGTGAATATGTAGTCATGCTTACATAAATCTAGTACAAAAAAATTGACATTTCCATATAAAATTGCTATTGTAACCTAATTTCTGTTACTGGATTTATGTGAGCATGACTGTACATTACCAAAAATTTAAACTATCTTTACCTGTGTCACTAACTTGCAATGGGCACTTGCCATTTTCAACCACGACTATCAAAACTGTACATTAAAAAAAAATTAAACTATCTTTACCTGTGTCACTAACTTGCAATGGGCACTTGCCATTTTCTACTTCGACTATCAAAATCTTTCAAATTTTCAACACCAGCTATTAAACTTGTGAAAATTTCAAATGCAACTATCACTGTATATTTCTGTTCTCACATCAATTACATCTGTTCCGAAGATTTCATGATCTTTCAATTAAAAACTTTATTGTATCATTGTCAGAACTTGGAAATTTAGAAGTATTCTGATCATTGGCTCTATTTAATTTTGCAATATTTGGTCATTTATCGTTCTTCGTCCTCATTTGGTGTATATGCAGATATTATTGTTATTATGATTTATTTTTCTAGTAGGGAGATTCCTACAGTAGATTTTCTACAAGTAGGGATTCCTACAAGAAGTACTATTTCTAAATATAAATCCCATTTTCTTATCGATTTCCCCAGTTGTTTATTTACTATACATCCTCTCTCTGCTGAATGTTATTTTGTGTTCAATATCAATATAAATGAATAAGTATTAATCTTCTAATAAGTAGTGATTGTCCCTTCCCAGTTTTCATTGTTTCATTAGTGCAAGTATTCTTCAATTTGTTATTCCATATGTTTACCTATTATATGAATCCTTGAAAAGTATGATGAATGAAAATTTCAAGTGAAACAAAAACTTTATTGTATCGTAATCGTATTGTATTATCGTTAGTTTCTAAGGGGTAGTTTATTATTATTATAGTATTATGGTAGTATGGTAGTATTGTGGTAGTATATTATTATGGAAATTTATTACTTAGTCCTTTATCCTTTGCATTTAAAGGTTCAATTACCTCAACCCATTATTATGTCCATTTGCGAGTCTTTGATCGTTTTATCGTTCCTTATTTCTTTATTTTTCATCAGTATTTTGTCTCGTTCACTCTTCTTTTAGTATGACCCCAGTTTCTTCTTTATCCCACATATACATATATTTCTTTGTACATTGTTAGTTTTTGGTACTCAATTCTGACTCCGTCTTTCCTTTCTCACCCCCACCCCCCTCACCGTCCTTCACGCTCACACTATTCACTCGCTATATTGCTAATATTCCGCTACATCCTCCTTGCTTTCTAAGTTTCGTCGTTATTGATATACATTGTTTTGTTCTTTATTTTGATTTTCATTGACCTAATTTTTGTTTCCCAGTTTGCCATTTCGGCTGTTAATATCTCACACGCCATTAATAAGTCATGCAAATTATTATGGATTTGTGTATTTTTTATGCGAATAAATACATTTCGTCGTTATAAATTTAAATTATGCAAGCCGTCTGCAATATTAATTTCGGTTGTCAATGCATATCTGCCAGGTCAGCGCCAATCAATATGTAAACGGCTTAGTCGCGGAGCTTACAGTTCACCGGAGGTCCCACGGACAATCCGTCTTTCCAACGGCATTAATACACACACACCCCTTAAACTTCACCTCCACAGCCACCCCCAGGAAGGAGCTTCTCGCCCTCTCGGCTCCTCGAGCGGCGCGTCGCTTTAATCCCCGCGGAGCGCCGCACGGATCCTCAACTGTTTCCACCCCCCTGACGTGCACCGCCGATTATCCCCATCGACTCACGCAGATGTGCAGGGGCAAGGGCCTAATCCTCACCCTATATTATTATTTATTAGGGTGCGCGGATCCCATTACGCTAGCGCGAGCCGCTACACCCCTCACGCATGATTAGCGTTCTTGTTCTACCCGTCACGTTCAACCTGCGCTCTGTGTTTGTGCATTTGCGCCGCTAATTGCAGGAGATGTAGCCGATTTGGGCCACGGCGATTTATTTTACGGCCCCCGCGCGTGTTTCGATTAATTTAGGGGCGCAATTCCGGAGGATTGTACTGGCGATCACGGGAATTTCAATTGGGGAGGCAATCATAAATATCTCCATGAATAACTTACCAAATTGTGGCTAAAAATTTTTTAATTGCTTTGTTCGTTTCGTTAATCGACAATCGTACTACAAATGAATAGTTTGTGCCTTAAACCGGAAGTAGCCATCAACTTTTTGTCAAATTTTGACGGGAGTTAGCTTCAAGTGTCATGGCCCCCATATTCTAGACAGAGCCCCTAGGCCGGGATGTCTGAGGGCCCCCTTTCTTGTATTGCCAAGGGTAGCTTGATATCCCATAGTAGTATCATTGATTATAATACCCTTGGGGTATTATAATCAATGGTAGAATAAAATTATCTTAAGGTATATTTTCAATTTTTTTTTAGCCATTTCGACGCAAAATTTGCAATGATCTCACTACACATACTTATCTAAATCATTTTGGAAATGCTAGTTATGCTTCTTTGCCTTGCTTTTAATGAATTTGATAATCTGCTGGACTATCTCTCAGCTAAAGAAATAGTACCTACTGTACAAAACAATTTAAAGGTAGATTCTAACAAAAATATGTCTTAAGGTTTTTTGTAGTAAATTGCATTCACAAGTCTAATCAAACTTATTTTAATATCGACAACTGTCTCGTAAATAATTTACAATCCAAGGATTTTCACCTGCGTTTTGTTCTTCAAATGCAACAGGTTTACATGTAAGATTACCTTTTCATTAATTAATAAATTTTCAGAAAATTCAGTAGTAGTTAACCCATACTTGTCAGTGCAGAAAGTTAAACTTTAGATTTTCTCATTTATTTAATACTGAAACTGTCAAATTTTCAGCAGAATTAGCTTCAGGTATACTCAATACAAATATGATGTGATATATGCATTTAATAAATTTTCATAAATTTCAGTAATAGCTACTCCATACTTGTCAATATAGAAAGGTATACTTTAGATTTTCTCACTTATTAAATCCTGAAACTTTGTCAAATTTTCAGCAGAAATAGCTTTAAGTGTACCAAATACTAAGGTGTACTAAATAGCTAAGCCATATTTGTTAATGCAGAAAGTTATACTTTGGATTTTATCACTTATTTAATTCTGAAACTTTGTCAACTTTTTAGGAGCAGTAACTTCAGCTGTGCCAAACACAAATCTAATATGAAATATGCAATTAATGAATTTTCAGAAATTTCAGTAATAGCTAATCCATACTTGTCAATACAGAAAGTTATATTGTCGATTTTCTCACTTATTTAGTACTGACACTTTGTCAAATTTTGAGGAGAATTAGCTTCAGGTGTACTAAATACAAATATGATAACAAATATGTAATTAGTAAATTTTCAGAAATTTCAGCAATAGCTAACCCATATTTGTCAATGCAGAAAGTAATACTTTCCATTTGCTTACTTATTTAATACTGAAACTTTATCAAGTTGTGAGGAGAATTGGCTCCAGGTGTACTAAATATAAACCTAATATAAAATATACAATTAATAAATTTTCAAAAATTTCAGTAATAGCTAACCCATTCTTGTCCATGCAAAAAGTTATACTTTCGATTTTCTCGCTTAATACTAAAACTTTGTCTAATGTTTTCAACTGCAATTAATCGACATATCTAAAACACGAAATGAAAAAGTGATTACGAAAGTGATAAATAATAAAAGTTTCAAAAATGTTTCTGAATTGTCTAAAAACGATCAGTAAATCTACAAAAACTTAACAAAAGTCCAGTCAAACTAAAGAAACTTAAAAGCGAAAAAATTGCAGAAAATTTAATTATAATATGAAAATATACAAATATACAAATAAATAAACAGGTACATATGAGCTAAACAAAATTTCATAAAGATTTCAGAAAATGCCAGATTTTTTAATGAAAATATCTAGAAAGTGCAAGTCCAGAATTTCAGTCAAATGTATCAGAAGATAAGTTTCAAACATTTAATACAGGTGTTCTGAAACCGAATTAAGTAGAATACCATAAAATTGTATTAGAAGATAAGTTTCAAAAATTTAATACAGCCGTTCTGAAAATACAAATTTTATTGATGTTACAAAAAACCTAATAGTATTATCAAAATATTTATCATCGCATGTAAATAAATATACTAAACTTTCAGAGTTTTCAATAGAATATTAGTTTCAATAAATATTTTATTTTTCAGTAAAATATTAGTTTCAATAAAGTTTTATAAAAGTTCCAAAAATGACCAAAAAGTTTTATGGGTATTGAATATTTCCAATATATGCAATAAAAATATTAAAAACATTGGAAGGCAATTTCGAAAACTAAATACTTTTTAACTTTTAAAATAACTTTTTATACAAACCGAAGAAAGGGAAAAACCAGAAAATTTTAGTGTATTTGCAAACTTTTCCATATTATCGCAAGAATGAATATACTGAATATACTAACTTTCAGAATATTTATTTAAATATGATTAATTTCAAATAAGAAACGTTTTATAAAATTTCACAAATAAAAAAAAAAAAATGTATATGGAGGTTGAAAATATCCAAGATATGCACTCAAAATATCAAGATACGTATATTGTCTAAAATTTTCATCAAAAAGTTCAAAGTATTAGAAGATGAACTGAAAAAGCTTAATACAGGTGTTCTGAAACTGTAAAAAGTGAAAAACCAGACCATCTTATTGAAGTTTTATGGAGACTAACAATTTTCTCACTTATATAATATAGAATCTTTGTCGAATTTTCAGGAGAATTAGCTTTTGGTGTAGTAAACACAAATCTGATAGTGAAAATGTAATTTAGAAATTTTTAGAAATTTCAGTAATGGCTAACCCATACTTGTCAATGCAGAAAGCTATCCATTGGATTTTCTCACTTATTTAATACTGAAACTTTGTCCAATTTTCAGGAGAATTACCTTTAGGTATACTAAATACAAATTTAATATTAAATATGCAATTAATAAATTTTCAGAAATTTCAGTAATAGCTAACCCATCTTGTCATTGCACGACGTTAAAATTTTGATTTTCTCACTTATTTAATACTGAAACTTTACCAAATTTTCAGGAGAATTAGCTTCAGGTATACTTAATACAAATCTAATATTATACATGCAATGAATAAAGTTTCAGAAATTTCAGGCTAACCCATACTTGTCTTTGCAGAAAGTTATGCTTACGATTTTCTTACTTATTTAATGCTGAAACTTTGCCAAATTTTCAGGAAAATTACCTTAAGGTGTATTAAATACAAGTGTTATATTATATATGCAATTATTAAATTTTCAGAAATTTCATGAAAACTTGTCCATGCAGAAAGTTATACATTCCATTTTCTCACTTATTTATTACTGAAACTTTCTCAAATATGCAGGAGAATTAGCCTCAGATGTACTAAATACACTAAATACAAATATAATATGAAATATGCAATTAATAAATTTTCTGAAATTTCACGAACACTAACCCATACTTGCCAATGCAGAACGTTATACTTTCGATTTTCTCATTTATTTAATTCTGAAACTTTTTCAAATTTTCAGGAGTATTAGCTTTAGGTGTACTAAACACAAATCTTTCATTAAATATGCGACTAATACATTTTCGCATATTTCAGTAATAGCTAACCTATACTTGTTCATGCAAAAATATATACTTCAGATTTTCTCACTTATTTGATATTGAAACTTTATTAAATATTCAGGAGAATTAGCTTCATATATGCTAAAGACAAAAATGATAATAAATATGTAATTAATAAATTTTCAGAAATTTCAGTAATAGCACACCCATACATGTCAATGCAGAAAGTTATACTTTCGATTTGGTCACTTATTTAATGCTGAAACTTTGTCCAATTTTCAGGAGAATTTACTTCAGCTGTATTAAACACAAATCTAATATGAAATATGAAAATCATAAATTTTTAGAAAATTTCAGTAGTAGCTAACCCATACTTTTCAATGCAGAAAATATATACTTTATATTTTCTGACTTATTTAATACCGAAACTTTGACAAATTTTCAGAAGAATTAGCTTAATGTATACTAAAGACAAATCTAATATTAAATATGCAATTAATAAATATTCAGAAATTTCAGTAATTCTAACCCATACTTGTCAATGCTGAAAGTTATACTTTCGATTTTGTCACTTATTTAATACTGAAACTTTGTCAACTTTTCAGGAGAATTAGCTTCAACTGTAGTAAACACAAATTTAATATTAAACAAGCAATTAATAAATTGTCATAAATTTCAGTAATAGCTAACCCATACTTGTCAATGCAGAAAGTTAAGTGTTTTATTTTTTCCGTTATTTAATACTGAAACTTTGTCAAATTTTTAGGATAATTAGTTTCAGGTATAGTATATACGAGTCTAATATCAAATTTGCATATAATAAATTTTCAGAAATTTCAGTAATAGCTGACCCAAACTTGTCAATGCAGAAAATTAAGTGTTTGATTTTCTCCCTTATTTAATACTGAAACTTTGTCAAATTTTCAGCAGAATTAGTTTAAGGTGTTCTGTACACGAATTTTATATCAAATTTGCAAATAATACATTTTCAGAAATTTCATTAATAGCTAACCTATACTTGTCAATGCAGAAAGTTAAGTGTTTGATTTTCTCCCTTATTTAATACTGAAACTTTGTCAAACTTTCATGAGTATTAGCTTCAGGTATACTAAACACAAAATTAATATTAAATATGCAGTTAATACATTTCCAGAAATTTCAGTAATAGCTAACCCAGACTTGTCAATGCAGAAAGTTATATGTTTGATTTTCTCCCTTATTTTATACTGAAAGTTTGTGAAATTTTCAGGAAAATTAGTTTCATGTATACTATACACGAATCTAATATCAAATTTGCAAATAATAAATTTTCAGAAATATTAGTAATTGCTAACCCATACTTGTCAATGCACAAAGTTATATGTTTGATTTTCTCCCTTATTTAATACTGAAACTGTGTCAAATTTTCAGAAGTATTAGCTTCAGGTGTATTTAACACAAATGTAATATGACATATGCGATTAATAAATTTTCAGAAATTTCAGTTATAGCTAACCCATACTTGTCAATGAAGAAAGTTATACATTCGATATTCTCACTAATTTAATACTAAAACTTTGTCAAAGTTTCAGGAGAATTGGCCTTAGGTGTACTAAATACAAATCTAATATTAAATCTGCAATTAATAAATTTTTAGAAATTTCAGTAATAGCTAACCCATACTTGTCAATGCAGAAAGTTATA
Source organism: Othius punctulatus (assembly GCA_951805005.1). NCBI lineage: Eukaryota > Metazoa > Arthropoda > Insecta > Coleoptera > Staphylinidae > Othius > Othius punctulatus. Next base: position 23,412,847 of record OX638143.1, read on the forward strand.
CTTTCGAGTTTCTCAGTTTTTTAATACTGAAACTTTATGAAATTTTCAGGAGAAATAGCTTCAGCTATACTAAATACAAATCTAATATTAAATATGCAATTAATAAATGTTCACAAATTTCAGTAATACTAACCCCCATACTTGTTAATGCAGGAACTTGTACTTTCGATATTCTCACTTATTTAATAGTGACACAAATTTCCATCAGAATTAGCTTTAGGTATACTAAACACAAATCTTAAATATGCAGTTCATAAATATTCAGAAATTTCAGTTACAGCTAACCCATCTTGTCAATGCAGAAAGTTATACTTTCGATTTGATCACTTATATAATTCTAAAACTTTGTCAAATTTTTTTAAGAATTAGCTTCAGGTGTACTAAACACAAATATAATATCAAATTTGCGAATAATACATTTTCAGAAATTTCAGTAATACTAATCCATACATGGTCAATGTAGAACGATATACTTTCGATATTCTCACTTATTTTATACTGGAACTTTGTCAAATTTTCAGGAGAATTAGCTTTAGGTGTACTAAATACAAATCTAATGTGTAATTTAAAAAATTGTTTCCAATTTCCAAAATAGGGGTTAATTTTCCTTGCTGTGTTAAATTTGAAACTGGTAGTCAATTGGAGTTGAGTGAAATGCTGTGCACGCTTCTGTCAGTATTCGGAAGTTGATTATTTTTAATGTAAAATGTAAAGGAATTTATGACTGTACTAATAAAATATAAGGGAATAAAACTCGCAAAGTTTTATTAGAGCAAATTCTCCCGGGAAGTTGCAATCACTGCATATTAATCAACTTCCTTAATTTTGTCTTGCCGAGAAAGTTGATGTGCAAAAAATCAACAGCGAGGGATTTCATTGCTGCATGTCGCCGTCAATTATGCCGGGGGCGGCTAATGAAAACTGCTTCCGCCGCTCCATCGATAAATAACGCGCGGCCATCTGGCGCGGAAATAGCCGGCGATTCCGCAGGGGCCCCGCGATGTAAATCCGCGCCCCCTTCTCGGAGATATTTTTACGGTTAATTGCGGTCATTAAAAAATCCATTCAATCCCGCTCCTCCGCACTGGGGGGCGGATGATCTCCCCCCGTTGCCGCCGCATAAAAAAAATAACGTCAACAATAAAACATCCGCTTTTATTGGGCCGACGAGGACGGACGTAAAAGCTGCTCTGGGGGCGGGGGGCGGCGTGGAGGTCTTAATGGCGCTCCCGGTTCGCGTTCGAAATTAATTTTCTAAAACCTTACGACGCATTAAGTTCCAGATGGATTTTTAATTAAAGTGGGTGCTCGAGGAATTGCGCTCGGGGGTAAACAGTGGGAAACGTGCCCGTCGCGTATTTGCATAATACCCGTGGGGCGTGCGGCTCTTCGCACCTTGCGCCGGCAAAAATTTACGACCCCGCGAACTTCGGGCACCGCACGCCGCGATTTTTCAGACGCAGATTCAAGGAGGCGGCGGCGCCGGGGGTGGCAGTGCGGGGGCGGCAGCACGGGGGAGTTAATTACTCCGCACCTGCTCCTGCAACTCACGACGATTTCCCAGAGATTTGCCCGCAAACTTGGGGCCTGATACTGACGGTAAACAGGAGAGCTGCGGCGATAATTTTTGGCCGCGCCGAGCCCGGATTGAATTTATAATGCCGCCCCGACGAAGGCGGAAGCGGCGCAAGCGGGGGCGGCCGCAATCTGCGAGGACCGGAAGCTGGGGGGTGGATTGCGACGCTTTGATGTCCGGGAGTGCTTATACGGTTACGTTTGCAATTACCGATTTTTAATGGAACTCTGCACGCCCTAATGTGGAAACCTACCCGACACATGTTTGCCCCTGATTTATTTCATTAAATTACGCCAGGCAGCAAGCACACCCTTATCACATACTAAATACACCTGTACCCAGAAATACACTAACTACATACTACATTCAAAGAATTAAGCGTACACACGCCCCCACCTTAATAAATATACAGGGTGTCTCACTCAGTACTTCATAAAAAATTACGGGGTTCCTAAAATAAAAATTTGAAAAAACGCAACTTAAAGTCACCCATCAGCAACAGATAATGCATTTTTCCAACAAACAATTTGATAATTTTATGTCATTGTTAACAAATTTTCATAAAGGGTCTCCCAATAGTAACGATATGTTTTTAAAATAACATAGCAACCATATCTGAAATTGTAGAAATCTCACTCGCTGTCATTTGTTTTTAGTATAGTTTGACACTTCATCATGGCAAAATACACGCTTCAACAACGTTTGGTTATTATCCAAAAAAATTATAAAAATATCGTTCCTTTATTAAAACTCGACGTGATCTTCATGAAGATTTTGTAATCGCCCTTCTGTGCTTGCTAGTCGTTGAATCAAATTTGAAACAAATTTCACTTTACACGATACCAGAACACCAATATGACAACGAAACGCAAGAAATCAAGAGACAATTGATACAGTAAGCGCCAGTGCTACAGCAGATGCAAATTTGTCGACATTCTCAAGAACTTGGCCTTTCAACAATGACATCTTGGCGTATTTTGAAAAAAAGATTTGGGTTTACATCAGTATAAGATTGTGATGACTCAAGAACCGAAACCAGTACTCCCAGTGGTAAATATGAAAAATTTTGCAAATTGATACATTTTTGTTCTGTCAGATGCTCGTGGCAATATTTGATATTGACCATCAAATGACTATTTTGAATTTCAAAAGTAATGTCACAATGTTACCAATGCTCATACAAATATTCCCCTCCTAACTGTTACGTAATATATAGACAGGGTGTTAATACTAAGTTTAAATACCCGAAAATTGCAGTTAGAACTCATTCAAACTAAGAAAAGTTGTTTTAGTTCAAATTTTTGAATTGGAGCCCAAGTTCGTAGTTATTGGCGTTTTTTGTTTTTCGAAAAATCGTCATTACTCCCAATTTAAGGAATATTTGAAAAATACTAAAACTTTCAGCATTTGCTTTCGGTTCTCTAAAACATTTGTATTAACAATTATTTTCTATTTTGTCAAATAACAAAATGGCTACCGATCAAAAATTTCAAAACAAGATATTTTGAAAACCAGTCGATCGATTTTTGAAAATGAAACATTTATAAAATCCTTAAACTGTCTTTTTTAAATATTCCTTAAAATAAGGGAGTATTGACGATTTTTATTAAAAAAACGCGAATAACTATGAACTTGAGCTCCAATTAAAAATTTGAACTTAGAAAAGTTGTTTATTTCAATGAGTTCTAACTGCCATTTTCGGGTATTATAACTTGGTATTAACACCCTGTATATATTACGCAACACTAGTGACTTTCATTACATAACACTGTTACGTTATAACTGATTTACTAGCCATGAAGTCCGTGTGTAATTGACAACTTACTAATGTGGGAGTAGAAAATAGTATATTATGAAATTAGTTTATAATCCGGAATTATAAACGAATTTCACATACTATTTTGTAGTCGACTAGAGCAGGGGTTCCCAAACTTTTAAACATTGCGACCCACTTTTTAGAAATCCAATCTATAGCGACTCACTTTATCCCCGGCGCATTGTTTTTTTAATTTTTGACTTTCGCCTTATCTAATGAATTTTAATTTTTTAATCTTAAAAATATGAAAATACGATAAACCATACACATATATGCATGCATACGAAATTCGTATACTTTCAAGATCTTGTCGCGATCCACCAAAATTCGACTCAAACTTTGGGAAACCCTGGACTAAAGCATTATTATAAATTTCTGATAAATAATTGTTCAAAACTATTCCGTGTATAAAAAAACTGACAACAAAATAAAAAGCTGACATAGTTTTTCTATGATGATCCGATTGTTGCGGTTACTAAGCTGTTGTTTATAGTAACCAATTTGCTCAAATTTTGCTAACATGAATAGTTTGTGACGAAGATTTAATAAGTGATGAAATTTTGAAAAAAGCTGCAGAAGCTGAGCCAAGTCTAATTCCCAAAAAGTCGGAAGATGTTTATAAGAAAGAGTATGACAAGTTTTAGCAATGACTAAGGATAAAAAATGCTTAGACAGTTACAGAAAAAGTTATGCTTGCGTACTTTTTAGATCAGGTAAATTGTTCGAATTTAGATTATATTATTTATCTATTAATTCATCGTACATTATTTTATTAGTCAAATCTTTACAAGTCTTCTGCGTTATGGTGTATGTTCGCGAAGTTGAAAAGCATGCTACGAATAAAAGACAACATAATCTTTGACTGCTTATTTTGTTGGAATGGCTACTTTATGGCACACTTTACGGCACAATGCCATAAAGTAGGTGCTTATGCATGATTTTCTCTATAACAAACATAGTATCATGAAGCTAGTCGATGCAGACTATTAAGTTGTTTTACAATTTATAGTTTGACAAATTAATGTCACTCATTTAATATGTTACAGAATTTTATGTCGTTTCTATAAAAAAATTGGGCAAAATTTGTACAAAAGAAAAATAAACACTTACCCCACACACATACGGAAACGTCCACACACATACACTTTGTTGTATTGTGATAGAAAATTTATACTTCTTGCAGAGTTGCATAAAGTTATAAATCATGAAATGATAATATGATTATTATGATTAAATTTCATAAATTAAGGTAATTACTTTGGAATATTATATTTTTGCGGAATAAATTATTCCTATGATTAATTTATGTAAATGAAACAATTATTAGTGTATAATTATGCTATGAAAATATATTTTAATACATAAATAAGAAATAATGCATATGTATCACGCCTTGAATTAATAGTTTAATAAATCAGTTTAATAGTACAATAGTAAATTATAGAAATAGTTACTAATTCTAACAGTAATTAGTTTAATAAACAATTTATTTTGCATAATATTTAATTTACATATAATTATTGCTCTTTTGTTGTATCTTGAGATTACGTAAATACGCAATTAATTTATTATGAGTGAGTAGTATGTTTGAGCAAATAGACGGAAAAAATTTAATACCTATTATAATGAAACAAGGCACAATAGGCAATATAATTTAATTGGCTAGTGAAACAACATATAAGCGCAAAAAATGACATTTTGAACTTAGATAACCAAAATAGTTTAAATACCTTGAGACATAACGGACGATGAAACAGTAAGTGAACCACTCGTTTCGCTTCAACATTAACACAAGTGGCTGTGGTTTTCGTACGTCTAAGTTGATAAAGTTAACCGCCAGCTTCCTACCGACAAAGCATATCAAGAACTTGGCCCACCAAATGAAGTAAAAATAGTAGATAATAAGACTATTATGTATTATACAGGGTGTCTCAAAAATAGTGCCCATCCTTTATACGTTACATACTACCAACCAATATGACTATAAATCCACAAACAAAATTTTCCTGTGATGGTTAAGCTTGTTGTTATACGAGTATCTCTGTTTATAATATTTTTGAGACACCCTATATGTCTGGAGAGCATGTGACTTTCTATTCCCATATTATTTGTTGGCGAGTTCTTAAGAATAACTACAGATAACTTCATCTTATGCTCAATTACCACATAGTATTAATTAATACATATTTGTCACAAAAGTAATAAAAACGGTAACAAAATTGTTGTTTTCTTGTTATTGACTGAAAGAAGAACTGTATAAATACACGTTATATTTTTGCAAATACATTTTTTCCATTTTTTTATCAATACATTGATAAAGTTAAAAAAAATTAACTTCACAATACATTAAAATAACAAAAAAAAAAAACAGTATTTTTTATTTAAATACTTAGTTTATGTCGATTTTTTTTAAATAGTTCTTTTGCAGTTATTTTGATTTTATTAAAATTATTACTTTACAGATGTTAATACTGTACCTTACTCAACGATTCAATTACTTTGGAACATTATTATATTTTTTAGCGTTAATGCCCATAGAATGTGCGCTCACCCTAACTAAAACAAATTAAAAAAAAATTTACGAACGGAATTATTCATATTATTATGTAAATGATTACTTCGGGTTTTACCTGAAGGATTTGGCATTTTTGGTGAATGGAACACCTTGTATATTGCTACTTTTTTGTCTTCCCCGTTCAAGTTCGAACATTTTTTTATAAAAATAATAATAATAATTTATTTGTATGTCGACTCTCAATGGAGTATTACATTGTCAATTTAACACTAAAATAAAATAATAAAAATACTCGTTAGAGTTACTAGTTCAGAGTTTTTTGAGAAAAATAGTCGTTTCTAAAGTTTTGACCTCAAAAATTGGAAGCTGTAACTATCATATTAGGCTTATATTGTGGCATACTTTACAAAAACAATTTATGAAATAAAAAATGTAGTTTTTCGGTCTAGGCAGACCTTTCAGAAAATAATCACTGACCCTTGAGGGCCTCGAAGCGTAAGGTTACAAAAATCAGGTTTCCAGATTTTAAATAATACTATTAAATTCAGTTTTGCAATCAAAATTCAAAATTGTACATTTTTGGTTCGGATTGTACGTTTTTGATTGGTAGAACAGTGATTTTCTACGGGGGGCAGCCATATTTTTTGGGGGTCATCAATAAAAATGCAACTTTTACAAAACTTCCGAGATATCCGCCTTCAAAGTTTGATATTAAAAAAAAAACAGGAAAAATAGTTGAAAAATTAGCAATAATAAAGAGATTTCAATTAATTTTTCTTCTTAAATGAAGAGTCCTATGAAATTTTGTTTCTTACAAAAAGTATGTAGTTTTAGATTGCTTGTAACTTTCATTCAAATATTATTGAAATTATTATATTTTTTGAGAAATTATTCACAAAGAAACGAAAAATTAATAAAAGTGAATGCTGTTAAAAGTCATTGTCGGCTCTCTTCGAGATGTAACTTTAGAATGGGTGATGGGATAAAAAGAAGTAGCTCATTGGCCAGGGATAAAACAATGTATCCTCTCATTTTGAACTTTACCATGCATCAAAATATTTGGAAAAGTTCCCTTTTAAGGCACACTACTTGGCTAAATAGACCTTCCTGAGTCCAAAAATTACACTTCCAGGTTCGTAACCTGGAAGATTTAAATTAAAAGTTAAACAATAAAATATCTATTTTGAGAACTGTCCGTTCCATACTGTTGCCATTAGCCGTATTTGATTCAGGAAACTATTACGATTCAAACGAGACTAAGGTCGATAGATTTTGCGATGGTGGTGGTGTGTGGTGGGTGGTGGTGGTAGTGGTTAAGCTGGCTGGTGTGTGGTGCTGGTGGGCCGATTAAAAATAGGATCGGATCGGATCGAATCAATTTAATCGGTAGTTTAATTGGATCAATCAAACTGTGTTAAAACTCTCGTAGTTTTCCCTACTGGCCACGGGTAAAAATAGGTTGAGAATCACTGCTCTAGAGTAAGGAGCTTTGCGGATGGAAAGCTCACATGGAGTTTCTAGTGCTGCAGGAATAGACCACCGACCATAATCACCATGGTTCGCTGAAAGGACTCCCATGGAGCACTCCATGGCTCTGGAGCCATGGAGCTCTGCGGATATGCAGCTATAATTTTTGGATTTTACATGAAACTATAATTTTAATATTTTCAAATTTGCTATACAACAATATAAAATATATGATGGTAAAACCACAGATCGATAAGTACTAAAATATTGTTACTAAGTGCTGCTATTAAATATTTAAAAAATATGTATTTGTGTCTTTCAAATTTAAATTGATCGATATGTAAAATAAATACACTGAAATAGGACGAAATTGTACTATAGGACTTGTCGTACATAAAATGCCATCACATATATCTTCACAAAAATACACACAAATGTACACATTTTGTGATGATATAGTTTGTAAGACAAATTGGATCGGCGAAATTGCCAGTTCGGAGCGTCCATTCAGCGAACCATGGTGATTATGGTCGGTGGTCTAATCCTGCAGCGCCAGAAACTGGACAGGACTGAACGGCAGAGGAGCTAAATGCGGGAATTAATTGCGAGGGCGAGGACGAGTGGCGCTCGAGTTAATGAGATTTTAAGGTTAATATTTCTATGGTTTTTAATGAAATTCTTGTTGTCGCCGCCGCAATTTGGCATCGCGCTGGCATTAGTGTAATTAAGAAAAATGCTAGATAGGATTAGACCGTAACTAATGCATTTTATTGCATTCTATATGGTGGGACTATAATATTACAGGACGTTAAGCAATAACGAGCCCCTAGACAATCAATGATATTGCACATTTTTACTGTATCATGTGACCGGAAGTTTATGTTCACTTTTATATTAATTCTAATGTTGTTTTATAAATTTTCTATTATTTTGAGATTAGTGGCAATGAAATATTGAAGGACGTAAAGAAGCTAATACACCATCAAGATTTTAATCATCAGGATGGTTTCGACTTTTACTACGTAGTAGTCCATATTAAAAAATAGAGAAACAACTTGCTATGTGGTATGTTATGTTCTAGTAGAAACATAGCAAGTTTTCTAAAGTTTATAGTTCAAATGTTTCACACGCATCCAATATCGTTTATCAAAACAGTATATATGCAGGGTTATTTTTTTTTTAATTTTAAGCATTGGGATCTCGGAAACCTTAAATATAGAGATTCTGTTAAATAAGGAGAGAGTTGTCATTTTAAGAGCTTATGCACGATACGCTTTTGTTTAAAAAAAAACATCGTGTTTGTGTTATAATACAAACTAAATTTTTTAAGTGGCAGTCATAGTTGGCATTGACGGTTTTAAAAAGGATATTTTTTTCTCTTTATAACGATAGAAGGTTTGCTATACTTACATAAATAAATGAGATGCAGGAATTTTCGTTGAATAATTTGAACACAAAGTTTGTATCATAACTGAAAAACTGTAGTCTTTTTTCAAAAAAACAGAAGTATATCTTGCATAATCCCTTAACTCTTTCCCATAATCCCCTAACTAAGTTAACTCTTTCCTCATAAAACCGAATCTCTATGTCTTATGGTTTCCGAGATCCCTGTGCTTTTCATTATAGTAATTGATTTCAATAACATTTGTCATATATATACACTCTTCACACTTTTCTAAAAGTTTGATCTAAATTTGATGTATATTTGGCACACTTTTTGAAATGGAAAACAAAGTTTTAGACTTTCTTTATAAGCGATATTCTTGGGACATATATCTCTGGAATTGATTTAACAACATTTTTTCATAATAATAGTTAGTTTTTATACCAGTTCGTAAAGCACTAGTTTACGAAAACGTATCAGTAAAACTTATTTTTTCTACGAAAGTGTTGAAAGACACGTTTTCTGTCATAAAATTTAACCTTGAAAGTTGGTATTTGTTACAAGGAGTGCAGAAAGTACTTTCCGCACTTATATGAGTGCGGAAAGTACTTTCCGCACTCACTTTCCGCACTCCAATACCTCTCTTTTGATTTTTGAGGCAATAAATCGGACGAAACTGTGGATGCAATGGCCGCAAGTTCCGGCGGAGTGTTTGTTATATCGTCACTATCGGAATCCATTATTGATATTCTTCTACTTCCAGTATTAATGTATAAATTTCGAGTCTCGATTTGGTGACAAGCGATTTATAAATTTTCTGACGTTTAAATTAATGACAATGACATTTATTTTAAATTAATGATTAAATTTACATTAATCTTTAGTTTTCTACACTTTCGTAGAAAAAATAGTATGTAACACTCTTGCGGAAATGGCCATTGCAAAACTCGTATGAATGGAGCACTCGCTGGCGCTCGTGCTCCAACTTTCATACTCGTTTTGCAATGAAGCCCTTTCCGCACTCTTATTACAATATACTATTGTGCACAGCTGATGTTTTCAGGCACAGGTGATTTTTTTACGCACTTGTGCTAAAAAGTGTCTCTTTACGCACTGTGCGTAAAAACTTAGTTTACGCACTGTCGTAGAAAATGACATTTTTGTATGAAATAACCGAAACGTCTAAGAATTTTCTCCAAGTATAAAATAGTTGGTTGATGCGAGTAGATTGATATTATGTAAATGATCCACTTTTGGGCGTGGTAATGAATGCACCGAACCTGATTAGCAAAGCACGGATTTATAAGCATACAATTTTTAAAAAATAAGCGCTTAAAAATGCATAAAAATCTTAGAAAATAAGCATATAAAATTGCATCAAGATTAAAATAAACACAAAAACGCAGAAAAAGCATTAAAAGGCATATTTTATTTTTTATGAAAATACAGAAAAACAAGAAAAAACATAATTTTATTAACAAGAACGTACTATAGGTAGATAAAAGTAATATTTTAATAACATAGGTTTTGGTGATTAATATTAATAACAATAATAATTAATAACAAATAATGATTACTGCTCATTTTTAAATGAACTAATAATTAAATGTGTTTCTAAATTTTCAACGGAAAATCCCATTCTCCTATCACTGAGCACATTTTTTAAGTGTGAAAAGCTTCTCTCCACATCCACACTTGTAATCGGTGCATATTTAAATTTGGGAACAATTGTAATATTTATCAGCAAATCTTCCACGAAATCTCCTTTTAAAACTGTTGATATTTTTTGTAACTCGCCACACCCTTCATTTTTTGACAAAACTGCATCACATTTTTATAAATAATAATCTCATTAATAATAATAATATTATTATTAGTAATAATATTATTAATAATATAATAATTAATAATCATTAATAATAATTTAATAATAATTTTTAATAATCTCTCCTATAGATCCCCGTACGTTTGAGACGTCGTTCCTAAAATCTTCAACTATTTGTACTATTTGCACCGCATCTACCAAAGTTGTGTCCTTTGCTTGGAGTTTATCAATCGCTTTGCTTACGAAACTATAGTTGGTTTTTAGGAATGCTAAATTTTGTACAACCCTCCTATCTTTAAGAACTTTGTGGCATTCTTTAATTGCCTCTGACACATTTTCGGGAAACTCTAACACAAGCTCCTTAAATGAATCGAAATGGTCGGCATAATAGCAGGCAGCATCTAGCCACGTACCCCATCTAGTTATAACCAGTGCCGGAAGTACATTTGGCATTCTTTCTCTAAACATTTCAACCCTTAGAGGAGCGTTTAGGAAAATTTTCTACCCGGTTTTTATCAAATCATTGACCAGGAGAAATTGCAGTCTAATCGTTTCAGCAACTCGAATAAAACCATGTGCCAAACAGGTGCAATGCATTAATTGCTCATAAAATACTTTTAAATTAGAATATGCCTTCAACATATATGCAGCGGCATCAGAAAGCATCAATAATAATTTATTATTTGGTACAGGGTTTGGCAAAAAAAAGTGTTAATCGAATTTGGCAACGGTATTGCCATTTGTTTTTTCTATCTGCTTGGAACTAATTAAAAATGCATTGGTGGAGTCTTCGTTTAATATTCCAATCATTAAATGGGCGATGTACTGACCACCTGAATCAGTAGTTTCATCTACACAGAACCATGTGTAATTGTTGCCAATTATCTTTTTTATTTCCTCAATAGCGTGTTTATATGCTTGCTCGACATAGTTTTTGCGAATGGTTGATTCGGCAGGAATATGTCTACCGGTGTATTTTTGTAAAAAAGATTTAAACATACTATTATCTAGTTTTTTTTTAACGAATTGTTATAAGATACCATCGTATTGCATAAATCAAAGTAAAATTCCTTTTCATTCTGTGTAGAAGAACTCGCAAAAGACTCGGAAATAGTTTGCTGGGTACTCAGGGTACTGCTTGCTGATTTATGTTTTTTAAATTTTCCAGTTGAACTGTTGTTTTGATATGTTGTGTTATGTTAATTTTTTTCCGCAGTTAATCTACAACATAATACATGCTTGTACCTAGGCCAATAGAAACACAAAATAAAACTTACCGGTTTGATACAAGCCCTGCAAATTAATTTGCCGTTCTCATATTTTAATTCAGAATGTCCACGTATCCATTCATCGACGGAAGGTTTTACTTTCGGCATTTTATACAAGAAAACTTATAAACACGTAATACACACAAGGCACAAGCACAACGCACTGAAGATTGAGATAAATTGGATTGAATTGATAGCACACTTGCCCCAGATGCGTTCTGTGCACGTAAAAATAGGGTAATCCCCGAAATAATCAAGGTTTGTTCATCAAATATTACGTACGCACGCTCGCCATGTTGATGATTTTGTGATAACCAAGCACTCTAGACGTAACGGAGTAATATTAATAATGAATTCTCACTACTAATAATGTGCAACAAAATATATTCCTAGCTAATATAAATAATATGCTATAAAATTGAGAAATAAGCAAATAAGCGAGAAAAAAGGAAATATGCACAAAAAATGCGTTAAAGCAATTATAAGCTTAAAACTGAAAATATGCATAAAAGCATTAAAAAAAATGTCACGTTACTTCATTTGCTGAAATTTGTATAGATACGAGGTCATTTTGGTCTGCTATTAAGACTATTGATATTGGCTATTGGTCTGGTATTGGTCTAAGAATTTTCTCCAAGGATAAAATAGTTGGTTGATGCGAGCAGATTGCTATTATGTAAATTATCAGTTTTTGGGCGTGATTATGAATGCAGCGAGCCCGATTAGACACAACGGGGCAGAAACTTGGCGTGCAAAATTGGAAATGCGAAATTTCACGTGTCATGTATAATTAAGTTGTAAATAAGTTAATATTAATGACTGCCAGCGAAAGCGGAACTTTATAATTACGGAATTATAGGCAAAAACTTTGTTTAATTTCCCTGTTTGCGGTGGGCGTTTTGATTTCGGCGGCGTGTAATTTCGGAGATAATTCCCCCACACGACGGCCGCGTCGCGACGCCCCGGTGTAATCTAAACTTGCGCCATCTCAAGGCCGCGCCCGGCATTAATCAATCACGAACGCCCCCATTTGTCCCGAAGGATCGCAAAAATTCTCCCGAAGACGTGTTCCCTTTGTCTGCGCGACAATGCGGGACTCGGGAGTGCGATGGTTTTATTGCAAGAAGGACACCACCGGGCACGTGTCTCCTGCGGGAGGACACACGGACATCTCAGCAGGAAATAATGGGGCGTGTAAGTTGAGAGTGTGATGGGGATGCGGATGAGGTCGGCGCGTTGAGTGGAATTACTGCAGGTATTTGCGTATCCGGTTTACATCCCACGTCGACACAATAAATGATAAATTCCAACAGATCCCCCTTCTTTGGCTGCTTTATTTCATCAGAGTGATTTGAATTTAAATTTGAGACGGGCTTCCGCCGCACGCCCGCAGGGCGTATAATATATTTCCAGTCCTTAAAAGAAACTGGAGACATCTGAATGAGGTTTTTTTCAGAATAATATATTAATTTATTATTCATTTTATTAGTACACAAAAAATACTTCTTGTACCCAATTTTTACTTCATAAGTCTTAACATACACAACTTCATAATTGTGCGATTGTAGTGTACAATGATTACACATTTTTGACTAATTTAAATATTACTACACCAGTAATATAAGTATTTAATTATTTTTTTTAAACTGGAAAAAGTTTATTATTGCTTTAATCGGTAAAACGATTTATGGGTCACCCTGTACGTACTATTATTTCTGTTAATAGTTTTCTAAAAATTTGAAACATCATCATTTGAAACAAAAATTATTGTTACAGCAAAAAAGTTATTAATGTTTTAGCTGACTTATGGGTCACCCTGTGCATGCCATTACATCTGCCACAGTTTTGTAATAATTCATTACATCAAAGTTTTCACTTGTGTGCCCACAGCTCGTTACTCATCTGTATCGGCTGGCTGTGAAATCCATCAGTTCGACGTGTTTTGCTGATCGCGGTCCTGACGATTAACCGGGCGCGATCGCTTCGCTTCCGGATTCCCCGGAATCCGCTTAAACCAGTTCGCCAACACACAGGACGGACCGGAAGTGGCCTTAAAGTATTAAGCATGTGCCCGGAGGATTGCAGTTAGCTCACACGCCGATCGACCAGAATGTCTCGTGCATTTGGAAAACAGACCACTGGAGCTTCAATCAGAGGAAATCGATGCCAGGCATACAATATCAGGCGAACTGAGTGCACTTGGGTATAATATTCTTTAAGGCCCAGAACAAATCACGGCTCGCACTCGCGGATTTTATTGCAATACTTCTGCTCCAGTGATTCCACGAGAATAAATATCAGTTGCAAATATTCGTATATATACAAGAGGGGCGACGTTCGAAATTTGGGGTTTAATTTATCGACTACAATGAAGAAAGTTAAATGTTTGATTTTCTCCCTTATTTACTACTGAAACTTTATTAAATTTTCAGTAGAATTAGTTTTAGGTGTACTGTATACGAATCTTATATCAAATTTGCAAATAATAAATATTTAGAAATTTCAGTAATACCTAACCCATACTTGTCAATGCTGGAAGTTAAATGTTTGATTTTCTCCCTTATTTACGACTGAAACTTTATCAAATTTTCAGTACAATTAGTTTCAGGTGTCCTGTATACGAATCTAATATCAAATTTGCAAATAATAAATATTTTCAGTAGTTTCAATAATAGCTAACCCATGCTTTTAAATGCTGACAGTTAAATGTTTAATTTTGTCCCTTATTTATTGCTGAAACTTTATCAAATTTTCAGTAGAATTAGTTTCAGGGGTACTGTATACAAATCTAATATAAAATTTGCAAATAATGAATTTTCAGAAATTTCAGTAATACCTAACCCATACTTGTCAATGCAGAAAGTTAAATGTTTGATTTTCTCCCTTATTTACTACTGAAACATTATCAAATATTCAGTAGAATTAGTTTCAGGTGTCCTGTATACGAATATAATCTCAAAATTTGCAAATTATAAATTTTCAAAAATTTCAGTAATACCTAACCCATACTTGTCAATGCAGAAAGTTAAATGTTTGATTTTCTCCCTTATTTACTACTGAAACTTCATCAAACTTTCAGTAGAATTAGTTTCTGGTGTCCTGTATACGAATCTAATATCAAATTTGCAAATAATAAATTTTCAGAAATTTAAGTAATAGCTAACCCATACTTGTCAATTCAGAAAGTTAAGTGTTTGATTTTATCCCTTATTTAATACTGCAACTGTTTAAAAATTTCAGGAGAATTAATTTCTGGTGTACTGTACACGAATCTAATATCGAATTTTGAAATAATAAATTTTCAGAAATTTCAGTAATAGCATACTTGTCAATGCAGAAAGTTAAGTGCATGATTTTCTCGCTTATTTAATACTGAAGCATTCTCAAATTTTCAGGACAATCAGTTTTAGGTATACTATATACGACTCTAATATCAAATTTGCAAATAATAAATTTTCAGAAATTTCAGTAATAGCTAACTCATACTTGTCAATGCAGACAGTTAAATGTTTGATGTTCTCTCTTATTTAATACTGAAACTTTATCAAATTTGCAGGAGAATTAGTTTCAGGTATACTATATACGACTCTAATATCAAATTTGCAAATAATAAATTTTCAGAAATTTCAGTAATAGCTAACTCATACTTGTCAATGCAGACAGTTAAATGTTTGATTTTCTCCCTTATTTAATACTGAAACTTTGTCACATATTCAGGAGAATTAATTTCGGATGCACTGTACACGAATCTAATTACAAATTTGTAAATAATAAATTTTCAGAAATTTCAGTAATACCTAACCCATACTTGTCAATGCAGAAAGATAAATGTTTGATTTTCTATCTTATTTACTACTGAAACTTTATGAAATTTTCAGTAGAATAAGTTTAAGGTATCCTGTATACGAACCTAATATCAAATTTGTAAATATTAAATTTTCATGAATTTCAGTAATAGCTAACCCATACTTGTCAATGCAGACAGTAAAGTGTTTGATTTTCTCCCTTATTTAATACTGAAACTTTGTCAAATTTTCAGGAGAATTAGTTTTGGGTGTACTGTACACGAATCTAATTACAAATTTGTAAATAATAAATTTTCAGAAATTTCAGTAATAGCTAACCCATACTTGTCACTGCAGAAAGTTAAATTTTTGATTTTCTCCCTTATTTAGTACTGAAACTTTATCAAATTTTCAGTAGCATTAGTTTCATGTATCTTGTATACGAATCTAATATCAAATTTGCAAATAATATATTTTCAGAAATTTCAGTAATACCTAACCCATACTTGTCAATGCAGAAAGTTAAATGTTTGATTTTCTCCATTATTTAATACTGAAACTTTATCAAATTTTCAGTAGAATTAGTTTCAGGTGTCCTGTGTACGAATCTAATAGCAAATTTGCAAATAATAAATATTCAGAAATATCAGTAATACCCAACCCATAATTGTCAATGCAGAAGGGTAAATGGTTGATTTTCTCCCTTATTTACTACTGAAACTTTATCAAATTTTCAGTAGAATTAGTTTCAGTTGTACTGTATACGAATCTAATTTCAAATTTGCAAATAATAAATTTTAAGAAGTTTCAATAATACCTAACCCATACTTGCCAGTGCAGAAAGTTAAATGTTTGATTTTCTCCCTTATTTACTACTGAAACTTTGTCAAATTTTCAGGAGAATTAGTTTCAGGTGCACTGTATCCTAATCTGATATGAAATTTGCAATTAATAAATTTTCAGAAATTTCAGTAATACCTAACCAATTCTTGACAATGCAGAAAGTTAAATGTTTTATTTTCTCCCTTATTTACTACTGAAACTTTATCAAATTTTCAGTAAATATAGTTTCAGGTGTACTGTAAACGAATCTAATATCAAATTTGCAAATAATAAATTTTCAGAAATTTCAGTAATACCAAACCCATACTTGTCAATTCAGAAAGTTAAATGTTTGATTTTCTCCCTTATTTAATACTGAAACTTTATCAAATTTTCAGTAGAATTAGTTTTAGGTGTAGTGTATAGGAATCTAATATCAAATTTGCAAATAATAAATATTCAGAAATTTCAGTAATACCTAACCCATACTTGTCAATGCAGAAAGTTAAATGTTTGATATTCTCCCTTATTTACTACTGAAACTTTATCAAATATTCAGTAGAATTAGTTTCAGGTGTCCTGTATACGAATCTAATATCAAATTTGCAAATAATAAATTTTCAGAAATTTCAGTAATAGCTAACCCATACTTGTCAATGCAAAAAGTTAAATGTTTGATTTTTTCCCTTATTTAATACCGAAACTTTGTCAAATTTTCAGGAGAATTAGATTCGGGTGTACTGTACACGACTCCAATATCAAATTTGCAAATAATTAATTTTCAGAAATTTCAATAATAGCTAATCCATACATGCCAATGTAGAAAGTTAAGTGTTTGATTTTCTCCCTTATATACTACTGAAACTTTATCAAATTTTCAGTAGAATTAGTTTCAGGTGTACTGTAGACGAATCTAATATCAAATTGGCAAATAATAATTTTTTTGAAATTTCATTAATACCTAACCCATACTTGTCAATGCAGAAAGTAAAGTGTTTGATTTTCTCCCTTATTTACTACTGAAACTTTATCATATTTTCAGTAGAATTAGTATCAGGTGTACTGTATACGAATCTAACATCAAATTTGCAAAAAATAAATTTTCAGAAATTTCAGTAATACCTAACCCATACTTGTCAATGCAGGAAGATAAATGTTTGATTTTCTCCCATATTTACTACTGAAACATTATAAAATTTTCAGTAGAATTAGTTTCAGGTGTCCTGAAATTGCCGAAAAATTGTAAAACTTTCCTTTTAAAGAGTTGTGTAATTGGGCGAAATTTGGAAACGGTTATAAAACAAACAACGCAGATCCGACGGTATGAAACTGAGACACCCTGTATACACACATACGTCTTCGCTAAACACAGTAATCGAGAGTGCAATCTGCGCGTTATTAATCCTCCTCGTTGGGCCCCCTTAAATCAACACGTTAACTCCGAAGCAAAGGAGTTTCGATTGAGCAGCACTTGGGCCGATCCCTTCCGGCGGTTTACATAAAACTTTGGGGGCCGCAGTTCGAAAGGCGCCACTTGAGCACACACTGATAAATAGCGCACAAAAGTGATCCCCCGCGCATTAAAACTCCTGGGGCCCCCGGGAGCGCCGCAGACGTAGAAGTTTCGCCGGGGCATAACCGGAATTAAAACGCGAATATTGGCAATTACCGGGGATACGGTCAGAGCAGCCGCTTTGGAGTTCGAGATTGGGGTGCATACGGCCGTTGCAGGATCACCGGGGTTAATTGATAGGGCCGTGAAAATTAAAACTCGCCTCTTCTCGATTGGATCTAATAGAGTTGCCGCAGTTCGGGTTTTAATCGGCGCGGAAAGTTTTTCGATTTGCAGGAAAAAAATATGGAAATTTCGTTCATTCGTTAAACTTTTTGCAATATCCGTATTGGGTTTTAAAAGCGCATTGTTATAAGTTGGGGAGAAAAATTGACTATAGGAATTGGACGTTAAAAAAAATATTATAAGATTCATCACAATTTTGGTACAAGTAATGAAATTTAATCTGTACTAAAACTTCAATAAATACAATGAACTTATTATATACTTAGTATATTATTATTATGTTTTTTTTCTACATGTTGTTAGAATACAGTAAAGTTTATTAAAGTAATAAAAAATAATCTGAATGAGTTATGGATTGTCTAGTTATTTATAGTATCATCTTATTTTTCAGTGATATTGTCATTATAGAAGAAAAAAATAAACTTAAATTTAAATAATTTAATGATTTTAATGAATAATTTAAAGAAAATTTAGATAATTCTAACCCAATTCAAATTCCTAATAAAGTAACAATTAAAGCTATTATTTTTATAATATACAGCTATTACGTTGTGAGCGATTTTTAAAAAACCAGCCTATCCATATCGATCCAATTAATTTGTCATCTTGAGCGATATTTTATTATTTCATTTATTCAATTGTACAATTATTTAAAAGTTGCTAAAATGTGTGAGAAATAAGCTTCCAGTAACTGAAATTTCCTTTGATTATGAAAAACTTAAATAAACATTTTCGTCACAAAGATGTCGTGTGCACGTTTGCACAAATGTAATCGTGTTGTCGTTCTTTTTTAATCTGTGTTTGCGTAATTCTCATCCCCACTTTCGTCCCTGGAAGTGGCAAACCGGGATGCTAATTACGCCGCTTTCCCAGGCTGGATGAAGCCGTTCCAGGCTTAGTGCCCAGACGCTCCCGAGGAGATTACGCCCATCCGCTCGGCGCCCCCCCATGGGGACGCCTTAACGAGATGCGACGTCACGTCCGCGCCGCGACGCCCGAATCGAATTCGGAGGCGATGGATATTATCTCAATTCGGCTGCGGAAGGGGGCGCCGGAAAAAAGAGGCGTCCGCCGACGCTGCTGAATTCCGATGTCTGGCGGAATTAGGGGGTGGGGGGCGCCGCGGCGCGGGCGACGTCGTTATCGCCCCCGACGGCTATCCGGCTTTTTTTCCCCATCGCGCCCGTTGCGTAATTTATCCGGCGATTTTTCCGGGCAGGGGGGGATAAATCAAGCGGACGCCAAGGACAGAAGGAATAGGAGATCCTGGGATCGGTTGGGGGTGCTCGAAGTTTTCCAAAAGGGCGAGGGTGCGCCGGACGCCTACCTTGGAAGACAGATGGGGGTGTAGGGATTACGGAAATTTTTACAAGTTTTTGCCATGCAATAACTCCATTCAGATAAAGAAAAAATCATTATTGATGAGACCCAAACAGTCAAGAATATTGAAAAAGTTATTCAAAGACCTCTGAAGTCAAGCACTTAAATACGCCTGTATTAATGCAGAGATCCCAGTTCAAATTTCTGTGAAGACCATAGTACACAGGGTGTCCCACGATAATGGACCATAAAACGTTTATGGGGTTCCCGACAAAATTAAAATTAAAAAAAAAAAACATCCAAACACGGTTGATTCCGTTCTGCTCAGGTGAAATACCTTCAAGCTTCTATTACTTCCCAGTTATACCGGAAGTGGCCATCACCTGTTGTTTTTTAAATAGAACACCATATATATTATTATGGTTTTGGCTTCCCCGTTTAATTTGAAACATATTTTGTAGAAATGTATGTACAGTGTACATACATTTAAAATTCAGATATAATATATAGTAATGAATTAATGCAACACTTAGGTTAGGTTAGGTTTTCACTTTCTACAAGTGTTTTGCACACATGATACAGAAATTCAAATTTTCAAAATATTTCTAAAACTACTTATTCAAGGTCAATCTTGAATTGAATTTGTATCTCAGAAATTAATAAGAGATAAGTGTACATACATCTCTACAAAACATGTTGCAAATTGAACGGGAAAGGAAAAAACATAAATATATATAAGGTGTTCCATTTAAAAAGAAAATAAACATTGATGGCTACTTCCGGTACAACCGGAAGTTATAAAAGGTTCAAAGTATTCCTCCTGAGGAGAACGGAATTTGCTCTTTTTATGTATTTTTCATTTTTTTTTAATATATCGGGAATCCCATAATATTTTAATGGATGGTTTCCAACGGACATCCTGTATATGTAGTCCCTAATTATTAAGGGGTCGTGAGGTTACTTACTTTATTTTTGGGCTTTTTTGGGGGCGCGACACTAAAAGGTTGAGAAGCGATGGTTTACAGTCTAAACTTTAGACAATCGTTTGCAGTCGATAGTTTTGGAGTGACTATCGAACTATCGATTATTATCTACATATTTATTTAGTCAAAAACTTTGTACGTATAGGCACCCGAGTGATCTAGTCAGGATGTACAACTAACAAGAATGACGAAATTCCTTCATTGGAATTCTATTGCAATTGGACAAGTTAATGTGCAAGGTAAATTCAGAAACTGGAATTTTAAATCTTTGTATCTTAAGAATGACGAAATTCCTTCTTTGGAATTCTATTGCAATTGGAATATGAATTGGAAATTTTGAAATGAATTTTAAAGTTTTGTCAGACAAATTGAAATTTTGACATAAATAGAAAATAAAATTATAACGGAAATAATTAATTAAATATAGCATGAATCATTAAAACTTATTGTAAATTTCACACAATCAAATATTTAACCTAAATAATTCAAAATTTGGCAACAAATAACATTTTTATAGTGCCTTCAAACTTTTTCAGTTTCATTTTAGAAATATTATTAGTTGTCATTGAAATATTAACAGAATAATTGAAATTTTGGAATAAATAATTAAAATTTTCGCTGAAATATTTGTTGTTATTATTGCACTTTTGACAGGAAAATTCAAATTTTCGTAGAAATATTTGATATTTTCGATTTAATGTTTCAATTTATATGGATTTTTATGCAGGTTAATGTGCAAGGTAAATTCAGAACTTGGAATTTTAAATCTTTGTATCTTAAGAATGACGAAATATCTTCTTTGGAATTCTATTGCAATTGGAATATGAATTGGAAATTTTACAATGAATTTTAAAGTTTTGTCAGACTAATTGAAATTTTGACATTAATAGAAAATAAAATCATAATGGAAATAATTAATTAAGTATAGCACGAATCATTAAAACTTATTGTAAATTTCACAGAATCAAAAATTTAACATAAATAATTCAAAATTTGCCATCGAATAAATTTTTTATAGAACCCTCAAACTTTTTCTGTTTCATTTTAGAATGTTATTAGTTATCATTGAAATTTTAATAGAATAATTGAAATTTTGGAATAAATAATTCAAATTTTAGCTGAAATATTTATAGTTATTATTGTACTTTTGACAAGAACATTCAAATTTTCATAGAAATATTTGATATTTTCGATTTGATGATTCAATTTATCTGGATTTTTGTGCAGGTTAATGTATAAAGTAAATTCAGAAATTTTAATTTAAATCCTTGTAAGATCTTTGATTTACAAGAAACAAAATTTCTTACATTTTCGAATAATTGGAGTCCACATGTTATAAACTTTTCACGGAACTCCGATTTTCATCTAATTTTAAATTCATATCATTAGATATTATCTTCAAATTTTGCATTTTTACACAATTTTCGATCTACTAGCAATTTTGAATTGAATACTATACATGATGTTTCTAAAACTATATAATTTTTAATTGTTTGCTCTTTTATGCTGATTACATTAAAATATTATTAAACTGTTATCGAATTTCGTATATTTAAATAATTATCAAATATTTGTTTTTTTTTTTCTAAATTGGAATTAGAATCTTATGAAATCTTATTATCTAGAAACTTATGAATCTTGTGAAATCTTTGATTCAGGAGGTAGAAAAGTTCTGTAATTTTCGAATGATTGTTATCCACATGTTAGGAATTTTTCACGGTATATCGAATTCATGGATTTTCATGTAATTTTAGATAAGTGTGATTAGAGATTATCTTGGAATTTTGCATTTTTATATATTTTTTTATCTCCTACTAAAGCATTTTTTTTTAATACAATGCATAGAATTCACTGAAAATTTCTAAAGTAGTTGATAATTGTGACACTCTGTTCTGGAATTAGAACCTTATGAAATCTTATTATCTAGAATCTTATGAATCTTGTGAAATCTTTGATTTAGACGTTAGAAAAGTTCTGTAATTTTCGAATAATTGGCATCCACTTGTTAGGATTTTTTCACGGTATATCAAATTAATGCATTTTCATGTAATTTTCGTTAACTGTGATTAGAGATTATCTTGGAATTTTGCATTTTTATATAATTTTTGATCTCCTACTAAAGCAATTTTCATTTATTACAATGCATAGAATTCCCTGAAAATTTCTAAAGTAGTTAATAATTGTGACACTCTGCAGAGTTTCATATATTTATTTCAATTTTCAATCTTCAATAAATTTTCAATATTTCTGCATCATCTTTTGTGATGGCTGTGATCTTATTAAATTGTTATCGAATTTCGTATATTTATAGAGCTTTAATTGTTTTCTGGATTATTGAACTGGAATGTTTTTCCATTTGCGTTATCTACTTGCAGAAATCTCTTCATCCTAAAGCGGGGATCTAGAAGCGCGGAAAATTTTGTCACATATTTACTGTTCACAAAGAAAAAATCTTTCTGTACGACATTTGTATTTTTTTATACATTTCTGCAAGAAAAAGTTTATGCAAATGCTGAATCCATTAATTCGGACATCATCATTAATAAAATAATATATTTGGAAAGGCCAAAAGCCAGTGAACAGACATATCTGTTATTATTTTCAAAAATAACTGAGTAAGGAATGCAAATCGTTCATCACGATTTCGATCTTTCCAAGTAACAGAAAATGACCTAATACCATCAGAATTGATTGTAAAATATACGTGTATTTCTGAGTGCATATGCGTATAGTGCAACTTGTATCAGAAAAACGTTTTCATCTTAAAGTTGAGAATGTGAAAAATTTTTGCACAACAATTTAATTTTTAACGTATATTTTGTAATTTTTGTATCTATTATAATAAATAACTACCTAGTATATATATTTTACCTATATATCGATAGTTATCGAAAGTAAGCCCTCAAACTATCGACAACTATCGATATTCTCGACGCTTACTAAGGAGTGATCAACCACAATTGCGTTTATGAAGTACAGGCATGCTTTAACATGCACGCGTATTTTAACAGTACAGGGAATCTTCAGTTTCAGTTCCTCTCCAAAGATACGGCTCTTTGTAATCTCTCAAAACTTCACAGGCCCTCGATGTTTCAACGTTTAAGCCTTGGCGTGATAGACAAGAACATGTCTGCAGTAACCCAACAGTATCCTCTTAGAATGTTTTGTAGTGAAACAAATGAGATATATAACTCTTCAGAGCAATCACACAATTTACAATATATGTATTAATTATCGAATTAAACTATTTTAAAACATTGATTTCTTAAGAAAATAGTTGAAAAATCAACAGTACATTGACAACAATGTGCTGTACATTTAAAATACTGATAATAAAATTGTAGATTTATGTTTTTTGACTTAAAAATTTAAAAAAAAAATTTAGTACCTCAGTGGCCATTCCTGAGTCAGGTGCTGTTGAGCTTGTCCACTATTGTTGGGACACCCTGTATAAATAAATGGAAATACAGGGTATCCCACGCTAAGGAACCATTATGGCTTACGGGGTTCCCGATAAAATAAAAATCTTGGAATTTAAATTTTGTCTCAAAAAGTAAATAAGATAGGTGTACAATGTACACAATGTATCGATAGTGCTATCGATATTTCTCGGCCTTTACTCCTTAGTGATGGTACCCAATATTCGGATCAGAGGACGTACCCACTCATTACATAATCAAGTAAAAGAAATTCAACAATATATCTCACTGCCTAACGACATTATTAGCGCATTCGGAGAACTAACGTAATACGCCCGTGGATTTACCTATGTTTTATTCACGACCACTAAATTGCACGTCCTAAACCCGATCATTAACGCAGTTAATAAGCGCCTGCATAATTTATTCCCGAACTCCGGTGTGCCCTTAACATCGACTCCGGAGAATCCGGGAGGGCGCTCCAAAAATCAAGTTCATTATTCGGCCCGCGGCCGGCAGTAACTCACCCCTAATTGGCGGAATTAAATCGTTGTCGCGCAATTTGAATAAGGGAGGGGGGCACTTCCGGGTGCCTGCAGTTTCCGGGTCCATAGTCCGCCGCCGCGGGCAGGACTGCTGAGTAAATCAACCCTCGCGTAGACTTTAATTGCGGTTATAAATTAAAATCATGAATGGAGCGGGGAGGGCTGGTCACCGTGGGTCGCTTAGGGCGGCATATTTTGAGGGTATTTTTCAGGAAATTGTTGTTATTTTTATTGTTCTTACCGCCATTAGAACTTGTGGAACAAAAAAACGTAGGTAATTCCATTAAAAAAGTTCAATGTGAACTTATTAAGCGAGCACTTATGAAAAAACTTACTGATGAAATTTTTCAAATTCTAATTATCAAAATTTTGAGTAGTTGATGGCTATTTCCTACAAACAACAAATTTGTTGCAAGTCACATCAAGTTTGCCATTTTTGTGACTGCTTGCACGAGTATTGGCTCTGATTTGCTGTGTTGCTCATTTTCATTATTGGGTTAAAATATACTGATGAATTTTGTATCTTCTTCATAAAAATCTAAACATAATCAAACATGTGTGACTTGTAGAAGATTTTTATAAACTACTAAAACTGACTACTGAACTACTAAACTACTTGATAGTTTTGATAGTTTTGATAAAACTGATGACTTTTGAAAGAGATTGGGAAAATAATTTAGTTTTTAAACAGAATTGTTTAGTAAAGTATCACTGGGCCTCAAGTGTCGGCGGGTCCTTGAGCCGCGTTAAATCGATGTGAAGGGGGCCACGTCTCGCGGATATTGAAAATAAAAGGAAATTATTTCTGCGGAGCTCGCGCTGTTGTCACCTAGGACATGATGAATCGCTGGAAAATGAACAACGAATTCCGTGACGGTGGCGCCTCGACGCGCGCCCGTACACACTTCGGGCCCCCTTGGGGGGCGGTTGATTGATGCCGGGAAATACATATTACCCGTCTGCTCGAATACGATAAATTTGTAATCAATTCATCCGGCGATGGGCGCGGTTATAAATGACGCTTTTATTTCTTTTGTCGCCGCAGAAGTCCGCCCGGTAAAAAGCGCTCCGCGAAACAAAGGGCCGAATAAATTGATCGAGGGGAAACAAATGCGTCCGATGAATGGCCATCGGGGCGGGGGCGGCGCTTTTTCCGGGCCCCCGCGCGGGGGCCCTCTTTTTTTCCTCCTCGAGTTGCGTCGAAACAGATCGATCGATTTATCCTCCTTCGGCTGTGTTTATTTTCCGGAGGAGCGGATTCTCGTTAGCGCGAGCCATTACCCAGTGGAATGGGCCGACACTTCTTCCTCCTAATGTACAGGCGGGCCGCTCTAGATAACGGAGATCGAACGGGATCGACGTTTATTGCGTGTCCCAACCTTGGGCCCACGAAGGATTAATTCCTAATGTGAAAGCCTTACAATCACCAACAGAAACGTACAAGAGGAAGAAAGGGATTAAGAAATAAAAGTGCCGATAATATATTTCACGGTTTCACTTATTTTCGACATATTTACGAGCCCATCTCTCTTAATTTTATAAGTGCGTGGAAAAGTAACACAATTTTATGCTCCCAGAAAAACATATGGTGCAATATAATTTCCAATTTCAGATGCACGTAGGACTACAATAGGTAACTAATATAGTGGATTTGGTTAATATTTGGTACACTTGTACCTGACCAGAAAATATTTAGAATATTCTTTCCACCTGTTTTTGAGTTAATGTATTTTCAAAATTGCACAAAAACGCTCAAATTCGCCATCCTCCATAACTTTGAAATCCATTTACTAGGAAACTATGAGTTACAACGACCTGGGATATGTCCATTTAAAAGCTTATGAATAAAGCATTCATTTGATTGAAATTTTGTCATATTGTATATCGTATATATTGTATATGGTGTCATATTGTATCAAGAACCTGAAAATGAAAAATTTATAGGTACGGTCGCGGCCAAAAAAGTCTTATAGTGAATTTGTCTAAAATTGAGTTGTGTAATCAAGCCATTCATCTCTGCAAAGTACAACCAAGAAACATATCATTGTCATTGTGACATGAAAACCTACATAGCACTTAATAAAAAGACATATTTTTTAATGGCCCCTCAAGTTAGTGCATTTAATAAAGCAAGAATAATAGAGAAATTGAAAATAGATAGTCTATCAGGCAAGTGGCTCAATTTGTTGCTAAGCCAAATTCACACTAGTCAAAAAACCTGTCCCACTTTTTTGTGCCCGCAACCCATATATTCAGATTTAGGTAAAACGGATTTTTTTCACACTTCTATTTGATAACTTGACTACACCATAGCCATTATTACATAACCGATCTACGTAATTATCTTATCCCATTAATGTTCTTAACACTTTATCATTAGCAAATTGGATCCAATTACAGCTACTTGGAGAACATAGCAACTAATTTCACCGGAGTTAAGAAAAACATCCAACACACTAGCCCAAAAAAAGAGAGGTCCTCTATCATTAGATGTGTTTTATTTTTTGTCAATTTATGAGACCTTGTTAACTTTATTTTTGTCTCCTCCAACAAAAAAACTCAAGTCCTATATGTTACCATTAAAATGCTATCTTATTTTTTTAATCCAATCTCTCCTAATTATACAACCATAATTCTACTGATTTCAGAAGAACACATTAAAAGTGAACTTTTCAAACGTGAAATTTCTTTGTTAACATTAGTTATAACAGTTACGAAATCTAAGCATGTTCCTCCGCAATCTCTTATGCATGTACCTATAGACAGCGTAGGCGAAATACATAAAGCAGAAATTCGAATGTTCGAAAAATCTCAAAAACTACGTATTTCGAGAATATGGTTGTAAAATACTTATAATAATAATAGTTCCGGTTCTATAGAGACTGATTTCTCCTTCCGGTTCCATGTCGCCATCCCCGCCGATTTTGCCAGTCTCCTTCCTGGAGATTCCTTTCCGACATCGCTCTCCTGATGCCATCGTTCCAGGTCGCTGCTGGTCTCCCTCTACGTCTTCTTTCCGGTGGTACCCAATCATATAGTTGTCTGGGCAGCCGTTCCTCTGACATCCGTTTTACGTGGCCATACCATATTAGTTGCCTCGTTTGAATGTCCTCTATTATGGTTTTTTCTGATTGCATTCTTCTTCTAATTTCTGTATTTCTTATTTTATCAAGGCGTGATATACCCGCCGAATTAATAAAATACGGTACTAAGAAGTTACATACACTAATAACAGAAATGTTTCAAAAGTGTCTCAACGGTGACCAAATTCCTGATGACTGGAAAACAGCGTGGATAACACCAATCCACAAAAAAGGCAGCAAAGAAAACTGCGACAATTATCGCGGGATATCAGTCACGAGTACATTTAGTCGCCTATACGGTAGAGTTCTTAAAGAACTAATATGTGAAGAATACCGCCCGTACCAGTCAGAAGAGCAGAGTGGTTTCAGAGCTGGTAGATCGACGATAGATAATATCTTCTGCTTAAGCCAACTAATAGAAAAGCGCGTAGCGAGAAATAGAGAAGTACACCTACTCTTCGTCGATCTCAGCAAAGCATATGACAATGTACCAGTGAACAAACTATGGGAGGTACTAGACAATAGCAGCATCAACGTAAATCTCATCGGAGCCCTGAAAGAGTTGTATAAAAATCAAACCTCACAGATAAAACTTGGAAACTATCTTACAAATAGTTTCCAAGTATCTAAAGGCCTACGACAAGGATGCTGCGTATCCCCCACATTGTTTAACATCTTTCTTGACGCCGCACTTAGACAATGGAGACGGAAGTGCCACGGAATGGGTATGCCAATTGGAGACAGCACTCTATACACCTTGCACTATGCCGACGATCAAGTTGTTATATCACAAGACCAGGAGGACATGCAGTATATGACCAGGAAACTACACGAGGAATACTCCAAATGGGGACTGGAAATAAACCTGAAAAAGAGCCAATATATGTGCATAGGTGGTATAGCTGAAGAACTAGAGCTCGAAAGTGGGGAGAAAATAAAAACATGCCAAAAGTATACCTACCTAGGCACGGAAATCGATGATAACGGACGGGTAGAGGGCACAATCAGAGAGCGCATAAATAAAGGAAAAAAGATCATTGGAGCGCTAAATTCAACCCTTTGGCAGCCAGAAATCCAGCGCAGTACTAAGATGCTCATGTACAACAGTATACTAAAGAGCACCCTCTGTTACTCCTGTGAGGTGTGGCCTATCACTAAAGCCATGGAGAACCAACTACTGGTGGTAGAAATGTAAAATACTTTTGTGTAGTAAATCTATTATGCATGTATAGACAGCATATGCGAAATTACATAATGCAGAAATTGGAATGTGAAATATTTCAAAAACTACGTATTTCGAGAATATGGTTGTAACATACTTTTTTGTAGTAAATTGTCATGCCAATTGCTCAATGAGTTAAGAACTATGTCATTTCATATAAAAAAATTGAAATACGTTTTATATTAATTGGCACTTAACTAATGAAATTTTTGAATGACTAATTGTCAAAATTTTTAGCTGCAAAATATGTCCGTCATAGAGGTACCTTTCATGTACAATTCGCGATCAATTTTAAGGTCAAAATCTTGAAATTTACTTTTTGTCTTAGAAAGTAAAAAAAGATAGGTGTACACACATCTACAAAAGATGTCTCAAATTAAACGGGGAAGCCAGAAACATAATATATATAGGGTGTTCCATTAAAAAAAAAACAAAAGTTGATGGTTACTCCCGGTATAACCGGAAGTGGTTGAAGGTTGAAAGTATTTCACCATATAAATGTTTGAAAGTAAAAAATTAGACATATATTATTTCCGGTAGAACCGGAAGTGATAGAAGCTTAAAAGTAGTAGTTTTACCTGAGGAGAACGGAGTCAGCCATGCTTGGATGATTTTTTTCAAATTTTATCGGTATTCCCATACATTTTCATTGATCCTTTAGCGTGGGACAAAATCCAATTATACAGGGAAATTTGCCAATTGCCCCATGGGTAGAGCTGTACCATAATTATTATTGTAATTATTTTTGTTTTGAGTACTTGCTGGTAAATTTTTTTGGTGCTGTTTTATTTTTAATATTTATTTATTTATAAGTATTTATTATTAACTGACTAGTATCGACTTAAATAGCCATCTTCAGAGGCTATTTGCATTTTAGTTTATTAAGAATATCTTGATTAAAATTAGATGCAATTTATTTGAATTTTTTGAAAGACTCTCTATACAGGCCTCTAAAGATGGCAATTTAAGCCGAAACTAGTCAGGCAAAAATAAATATAAATTAATAAATAATAAAAATAAAATAACTCTTTAAATAAATATGAATATACTAAAAACAAAAAAAAACTCGGATATAAATAACTGGTAAAAATTGATAAAACCATAACTATGTTAGTGTTTAATTTAATTTAATACATTGGAGAAACAGGAAGAGCAAAACAAGAATTAAAGAACATACCAGAGACAAAATTATATCAAATTTTGGAAGACATTTACCTTCACACCTTCGACATAAACACCAAAACACAAAATTATTACACACGACTAACAAAGGACTCAAACAAATTGTATTAGAGGTAAATGAAAAAGATATATTAATAAATACAGAACCTAATACAATATGTTTAAACGATCAAATATAACTAAATTTTGAACCACTATATAAATTTTTAAATAATCCTTACAAAATCTAAATTAAAACATCAAGTAATAGCATAAACTTCAAAATTTGACAAATAAAGAAATAAATAAATAATTTATGAAGTCAAAATATTTATATAGACTTTTTTTAATCTAATATCGAATATATTAAACTCAAAAAGTAAGAAAAATTAAATTAAAATACAAATGCACCACATAAAACATAATGTTATGAATGATTATTTCACAAAACATCAGCCAACTATGTTAAGAATATGCAAGTTTTAGCAAAATTTAAAAAATAGGTAAAAAATAATAATCTTCCATATCTCCGAAACGGTTGCTTTGAGGACCCATGTTTATTTAAGCTTATATTTTATTGTGGTTCATACTACTGCCCCCTTGAATATTTTACACTTTTGTTTTAACACTCTGTATATAAACTCCCAGTAAGTACACCAATTAAAGATAAAACAATAAAAAAATATTATAATAACTGTAAAAGTAATTTTAATGTCTTACCTACTTTGTACAAAACCTTCGATTTTCTTTTAAATTTTTCATTTTACATCGATTTGTTAATATACTATAAATAGTGGAGGAGTGGCCGTAGACAGTGCCTATTAAGTAGGATAGATTACTTGTTGTATGATATGCTCTCTTCTTTAAACTATGTTTGACATGGCTGATCAATTTTTCAAATTTGTTCATACACAAAGTTATTCAAACTGTTTTAGTTGGGACAATTTGTTCAGTAATAAGTAATTTTTATGTCGTTTCTCTATCAATTATTCATTAATAGCAGGGTTGGTGTGATGTAACTGAGTTTTTCACTGTGTGTGCATTCCAATAGGTGAACAATGAAACATTAATGTAACTATAGAGTTAGCATGCTTTATAGTAGATAATTGTAATTGAGTAAAATATTTTTTCTTTTTTTCCCATTTTGTGAAGAATCACATGGTCCAGATACTCCGATTTTTTTGTAATCATCAATTCCTGTTAAAATTTACGAATTGATTAGAAACAAAATCATATGCTTTAAATCGTGATGTATATCAATTGGTATAAATCATATCAAAACTGGCAAAAACTGATCAGAAATATTAAAAAAAATCAAATAAAACAAATAAATCATGATTTATTTGATTCTTTTAAATCCTTGATTTTTGATTTAAAAAAAATCACGATTTTTTATAACCCGGATTATTAGTGAAAGCCCCATAATTCTAATTGAAGGTTGTAAAGGTTATTGGAAAAGGTTAAGACGAAAGTTTGAGGTTTAATTGATAATATATTTCAAGCAATGCGCTAAAAGAGTTGGTGTTTCCAAGAAAGGCTGTTTCCCTTGTACCTTACATAAACTGCTCCAGCTTAATCGCATTCACTATTTCCTGGAATCGGCGGCGGCGGCGTCGTCTGGCGGCGTTATCTCTGCAGTTGGCAGCTTATAAAATGCACGATTCCCATTCAGACCGGTGTTGCGGCGGTGCGGGGGGCGGCTGGAAAAGTCCGGGTAATGAGGCGCGATGACTGCGGAGTTTTCGACGCAAAAGGCGCTCCCCCTTTGACGTCCGCCGGACTAATTTCCACTCCGTGCACTTTTCCGGACCCTACCGGGTAGTAGACGACCGCCGCCCCCTTTCGCAGTGTGCATCCCTTCATCCCTCATTACACCTGCACGCCGCCATCAATCACGGCTCCCCACCGATAAATCAGATTACCTATAAAACCTTCGATCCCCCGCGAAGAGCAAACGAAACGGCTATTAGTTAATTAAACGTCTGGGGGGGAGCCGGACGCTAACAAATCGGGGGCAGCTTTCCGCTCCCCGGCGGCCATCCATCATCCCGGTGCTGCACCACACCCCCAGCACGAGGGGGGCACTCACGGCATCTCAGCAGGTCTAGCCCAGCTGGGTAACCGGAAGCACGGGCGATTTTCGGCGTTCGCATTTTTGTATCTGCAAGCCGAAATCGGCCGCCTCCATGTGGGGGCTGATTTCGGTCATCGCGCGATTCCCACCCACCCCTTTGTCCCGAATCCACCGTTGAGTTATGTCCGGGCAGTGCGGCGCTTTACGACGCGCCGAACGACCGTGCCGGCATTCATTCGCCGCCCCCCGGCCCCGTGGCACTCCATCGCGCCCTTTAATACCGGGCATTCTTTATTGCCGCCCGATCGGTGCATTGTCCGGATGGGCCGCCCCCCGGAGCCCCCGACGGCCCTCCGGAATGCCCGGAGAATTATTGGGCGCGATAAACACGCGGGACCGGATGTACGTACGCCCGGCGGGGGCGGCGATGGCGACCGGGAATTTTTCATGTGAGTCTACGTGCAGGGGGGGCGGCGAGGGGGTTCGCGCCTACGATCGCGAATCGTAAATCGGAGCCATCGGTCACGAAGCCCTGGACGGCGGGACATAAGCGATGCGGTATGCACAGAGGCGGCAGAAAGCAAAATGATGAACTTTTTGGTAATATTTTTCCACATCTAAAACGGAATTTTTCATTTTATATTTTTATAAATTCAAAATTTTTACAATGAGAATTAGATACAGGATGGTACAGTCAATTCAATACAAAATTTAAATGATCAAATTTATATTGTATACAGGGTCTTAAAAAAAGAGTGTAAAATATTTAAGGGGTAGTAGTATGAACCAGAACAAAGAAAAAAGTCTTGATAAACATGGGTCCTCAAAGTAACGATTTCGGAGATATCGAAGATTATTCTTGTTTGAAACATTAATTTGCCTATTTGCAATTAATTATTACTTATTGATTATGTGCAAACAAACAAAGAGAGCTTCTATCAAAAACAAAGAACAGGGTTACAGAAGATCCTCGAAGTGCCCTCCGTCCATTTCCAAGCAGGCACGACATCTTTGCTAGAAGGATATTCGAACTCTTCCTAAAACACCCTCAATGGCTCGGATTTGTTGGGACTTTTAATTATTTTTTAGATGCAGCTCCATTTAGGCTATTTATAGAAGTACCATAGACTAATCACACAATCTCTGGTGAATATTCTTCCAAACATTCGATGTGAAGGAATCTGGCGTTTTGGATAAGCATCTACATAAAGACTTCGTGCTTCGGTGGCAATTCCATTAGCACGACCATACATTAAAAAAATACGAAAGTTTGCGGTTCGATTGATAAAATATTTCAAGTAATGCAATCTTTCAACACTTCTCAATGTAATATTCTAAAAATGACTTGTAATGTAGTCCTCAAATGCATATTGGCTAATTCTGCATTAGAGTAAACGGCAATAGCAATGAAAACTTGTGCACAAACAATATCTGTTTTAAGTTTTAGCAAGTTTTAGCAAATTAAAAAAAGGAGGTAAAAAAGAATAATCTTCCATATCTCCAAAACTGTTACTTTAAGGGCCCATGTTTATTAAGACTTTTTTTGTTGTGGTTCAAACTACTACCCCCTTAAATATTTTACATTCTTTCATTCTTTTTAACACCCTGTATGTACCTATTTGCAAATATTCGCAGTAGGTATTGTCAGAACTCATAAATATTGGAAAATTATGTAAAGGGATCTGGTTTTGAAATTCAAAATTGCAAATATTTTAGAATTATCAAAAAATGTATCAATAAATCGATAGAATTCAAATTAGATAGTGACAAAATTGCACTTTTCACATTTGCTATAAGGTAAAAGACTGCCAAATTGATATATTTGCTAACAGTTTCAGCGCAGATAGAGTAGAGTGCAGATTCCTATAGAATTGAATATTTTGACAAGAAACTTGTTTTTTCAATATTAAAAGATGAAGCCCCTTCATCCCCTCATCCCTGATGGAACGAGGGGAAGGAAACTAGACGTTATACGATTCTAGAGTACACAAGAGTATTTATATCAAATTTCAAAACTATATAATTTATTTCCGCCAAAACGGTTTTTTGGGGCCAACATGACTGGACTACCAACAATATTAACACATTTAAAGTGAACTTTTCAAAATTAAAATTACTTTGTTACCATTAGTTATTACAGTGACGAAAAATTAGTATATTTTGCAAACTATGGTTCATGTTTAAATAGCATAGGCGAAATTACCCGATGCAGATATTCGAATTTTCGAAATAGTTCAAAAACTATTATTTATAGTTATTTTAAGAGGTTAAGATTGTATAATACTATTTTATAGCAAATTGTCATGACAATTGCTCTATGAGATAAAAAGTATGGCATTCCATTAAAGAAATAAATGAAATACGCTTACTTTAAGACGGCACTTAACTAATGACATTTTTGAATGACTAATTGTCAAAATTATCAGTTGCATCATATATCAGTTAAACCTTTGAGGTACAATTCGAGAAATATTTTCCGTTTTTATCTCATTTGTAATAGACTTTGAAGCCATTTTTCATAACATCTCTTTGAAGTCAAAATCTTGGAATTTAATTTTTATCAAAGATAGATAAACACACATCTCTACAAAAGATGTTTCAAATTAAACGGGGAAGCCAGAAACATAATAATATATAGGGTGTTCCATTTAAAAAAACAAAAGTTGATGGCTACTTCCGGTAGAACCGGAAGTGATAGAAGGTTAAAAGTATTTCACCTGAGGAGAACGGAATCAGCTAAATTTGGGGGATATTTTTCAAATTTTTATCTTATAGGGAACCCTATAAACTTTTAATGGTTCATGAGCGTGGGACACTCTGTATGTAGGTACATAAAGTATGGAATAAATTATTTCGGAAATGATAGTGTTATTAGGAGAAAAAAGATGGATAAACATGGATAAAGATGGATAAGTAATTTTTAGGATAAAAAAGATTTATTAGCAAAAAAGTTACACTTTGTGTGGTGAATCTGTAAGTTTGACGGCCGAACTTATGAGGCCGGCAAATACAGACGAAGCACACAAAGTTGCTTTTTCTCCGAATAAAACATGTTACTTTTTCTTCAAACGCAAGAATATTTTCCTTCAAAAATATATCAAAGAAAAAAGGTAAAAAATACAAAACGAGCATCATGCCAGCTGTGGTTGCTATGGATGAATTTGTAATAAACAGAACAATTAGAAATTAGTTTACTTTTTAGTTGCTCAAAATTGTGTTATTATGTAGTGCACACCCCACAAACCAGCTGAAATTACTCAAATAGCGCAAGCTTCTATAGAAGGATTGCTGCCTACAAAATCAGCGAGTATGTATGAGGTTGCATACCGAAGATTCATTAAATGGTGCATAGAGAATTAACAGAAACTGTAAAAAGATTACTGTAGAAAATAGTATTGTTCGTACTTGCAATATACAAGTACTGTAGAAAATTCTATTGTGTGTACTTGCAACAAACAAGTACTGTGTACATTGTACTTGCAACAAATAGACTTATAGACTTAATAGACTATTAGACTAATAGACGCTCTAAATCAGTATTCTGACGACTCAATATACAAATTTTGATTAGTGAACTAGTAGTAGTTCTGACGACCCAATATACAAATTTTGATTAGTGAACTAATACCGAACATTAATTTATATTTTGATGATTCATATTTTATTGAGTAGTTGAATGAGTACAGAAGTACACATTACATATTACTCAATGAAATATGGTAACAGATCACCAGCATCACCTAAAATGGCAGCACTTCCAGAATATTCTGAAAAATATTGCACTTAATAGGTACTGTCTGTGAATGGAGAGATTGATTTACAACACGATAGATATATTTAATTGAAGAACATGAAATGTTTGCAATTCCAATTGCCGTTGATGTAAATAAAGCTGCCCAATTCACTGATGCCGTTATCTTTTTATTTTAGACATGAGAGATCTCGCCTGGAGCCCTATTTTACTCATGTTTTTGCGTACTGTAATCGCAAAGTCTGATGTCAGTACGGCGAGAAAAATATTTCTTTACCAATAAGCTCTGTTATTATCGGACTCCGCACGTTTGGTTAACGTATTTTTCAGACATAATTAGAAGTTTTAAGAAATAGCGAATTTCGATCATAGAGGATCCTTGGTATGTACAGCTACGGACTCTAAGAATGACGCGTCCGACCGTCCGATCAGTCTTCTATCGTTGTCTACCGTGCCCCTGCCGTGGGGTACCAGACAAGAATCTCAGACTGATCGAACGGACGGACGCGTCATTCTTAGAGTCTGTGGCTGTACCTACCTTTGCCATAAAATGTAAATTTATTCTCCTGAAAATATCTGTGCTCGGGATAAGCATGTCAGATTTAAACCAATTCAGATGGTTTAAAATTTATATGCGACGAAAGCGCGCGCATTTATAAAAAATGGCGTTTGTATCGTGTAAAAAGTCTGAAATACATTAATTATTTCGGAAATTGAAAATATTTTAGAAATATCGTCAGGTTTTTGTTGTCAAAAGTACACAATTTATTATAAATCTGAAATTTTTGTTATCGTACAATAACATGGGGGCAGTTCTAGCCTCTTCCAATTCGTACGATCGGAGAAAAGACATATGTTTACCAAATAAGTGGCGGCCGACAATGACAGAGCTAATCGGAAAAGGCAGATCCTTCTCATCGCACTGACATTAGATTTTGCGATTACTGTACCCAGAGAAAGAATTTTATTGTTCGTACATGCAAAAAACAAGTACTATAGATAATTATATTGTTAGTACTTGCAATAAACAAGTACTGTAGAAAATATTATTGTTTGTGCTTGCATTGAACAAGTACTGTAGAATATATTATGGTTCGTACTTGCAATAAACAAGTTCTGGAGAAAATTATATTGTGTGTACTTGCAACAAACAAGTACTGTGTACATTGTACTTGCAACAAACAAGTACTCTGTATATAGTATTCTATGGTTAAGTGTGGTACTTGCAATGAACAAGTACTATAGAAAATTATATTGTTTGTACTTGCAATAAACAAGTACTGTACAAAATTATATTGTTTGTACTTGAAATGAACAAGTACTGTAGAAAATTCTATTGTGTGTACTTGCAGCAAACAAGTACGGTGTACATTGTACTTGCAACAAACAAGTACTCTGTACATAGTGTTCTCTGGTTATGTGTGGTACTTGCAATGAACAAGTATTATAGAAAATTATATTTTTTGGACCTGCAATAAACAAGTACCGTAGAAAATTATATTGTGTGTACTTGCAACAAACAAGTACTGTAGAAAATTCTATTGTGTGTCCTTGCAACAAACAAGTACTGTGTACAATGTACTTGCAATAAACAAGTACTCTGTACATAGTGTTCAATAGTTAAGTGTGCAGCTTATGCACTTTAATGGTATTGGCGCATGTATGAAGAGAAAATAATATTGTTTGTACTTGCAATAAACAAGTACTGTAGAAAATTTTATTGTGTGTACTTGCAACAAACAAGTACTGTGTACATTGTACTTGCAATAAACAAGTACTCTGTACATAGTGTTCAATGGTTAAGTGTGCAGCTTATGCACTTTAATGGTATTGGCGCATGTATGAAGAGGAAACAATATTGTTTGCATTTGCAATAAACAAGTACTGTAGAAAATTCTATTGTGTGTACTTGCAACAAACAAGTACTGTGTACATTGTACTTGCAACAAACAAGTACTCTGTACATAGTGTTCAATGGTTAAGTGTGCAGCTTATGCACTTTAATGGTGTTGGCGCATGTATTAAGAGAAAACTAGCGAAAACCACGACTACAATAAGACGCATTAACGAGGAATCAAACCCTAATCGTTTATAGTGCATCTCCCAGAGTAAGAAATAGCGTCGACAGTACACAAATACATAAATAGCGCACCTGAAAAAAAAAACCCTACTTACTCAAGCGATGCACTTTTACTAATACTAAAAAGAAGGGAAGGAAGATATAAGGGTGAGTGTATATGCAACGAACAAGTACTGTATACATAGCAAGTACTGTATACATAATAGGTACTGGCAACAAGCAAGTACTGTATACATGGTAGGTACGTGCAACAAGCAAGTACTGTATACATAGTATGTACTGGCAACAAGCAAGTACTGTATACATAGTAGGTACATGCAACAAGCAAGTACTGCATACATAGTAGGTACATGCAACAAGCAAGTACTGTATACATAGTATGTACTTGCAACAAACAAGTACTGTATACATAGTAGGTACTGGCAACAAGCAAGTACTGTATACATAGTATGTACTTGCAACAAACAAGTACTGTATACATAGTCGGTACGTGCAACAAGCAAGTACTGTATACATAGTATGTACTTGCAACAAACAAGTACTGTATACATAGTCGGTACTGGCAACAAGCAAGTACTGTATACATAGTATGTACTTGCAACAAATAAGTACTGTATACATAATTGGTACTGGCAAAAAGCAAGTACTGTATACATAGTATGTACTTGCAACAAACAAGTGCTGTGTACATAATTGGTACTGGCAAAAAGCAAGTACTGTATACATAGTATGTACTTGCAACAAACAAGTACTGTATACATAATTGGTACTGGCAACAAGCAAGTACTGTATACATAGTTTGTACTTGCAACAAGCAAGTACTGTAGGCGCAGTTCGTTGCATGGGCGCAAGGAGGAACCCTAACAGCAGAGGAAGTGCAGAAAAATTGTACTCACTTTGAGACGTCTTGGAGCTCTTCTCAAAAAAAGACCTACCTTGAAATTGACTTTTAAAGTTGTATTGGCGAAGATCCAGTACCCTGCAACTCCGAACTCCGAAAACAGATCGGAGTTCGGAGTTTGACGGTGTGGCGCGGGTGAGGAAAGCACGAAACAAACGCAACAATCCTCAGGCTCAACCATACCCGAACTTTCGACACTACTACGCACTGGCTCTAAAAGGACATTTATAGTCAGAAGGTAATCTGAACTGCTCAAGATACTTTCACTAATTATTTATTGAAGACAAGACAAAGAAAACACTAAAAAGTATACGTTTGACTAGGGAAGGTAATCCCAAAGTATAGTCGCGAATTTAAAACTTTCTGGAAGTAAAATTGCAAATTAGTAAATACAAACACCCACACACACATACTCAATAACCTTTGGTCCAACAAAGACTATGAATGAACTATGAATTGGACTCAACGAGGAACTCTCAATTACAATCTACAATATTACACCAAAAGTCAATGGGTTACATACATATATACATTGATTTACACCACACTTCAACCAAACCCAGGTTGGTCCTGAAGTCTTCGAAATACAAATATAAGATCATCTCAAATGATTCACCTTGGGAAAGTCTAGTTGCCCTGAAACATCGACGAGAAAATTTAAATCAATTGTTCGTAAAATTAAAGCGTTGTGATCCGGCGAATTGGTTTAAAAAATTGCATTTATCGTCAGAAGGTAATCTGAACTGCTCAAGATACTTTAACTAATTATTTATTGAAGACAAGACAAAGAAAACACTAAAAAGTATACGTTTGACTTGGGAAGGTAATCCCAAAGTGTAATCGCGAATTAAACACTTGTTGGAAATTACAAATTAATTAATACAAAAAACTACCGCCAGACTTGAACCAAACCAAGGTTGGCCCAGAAGTGGCGGCAAATGCAAAATTAGGATGAAACGCAAAAATAAGATGATTCACCTTGGGAAATTCTAGTTGCCCTGACATAAAGACGGGAAAATTTAAATTCATTGCACGTAACATATTTGGTGCATTGAAGTGTTAGAATAAAAAGTGCAATGTTCTAAATTTGTGATACAAGTGCGTTTCGCGTAAAGTGAGACTTATTTATGGGAATAAAGATCATCCCAGTGGTTTTCAATAAATGCACACTAAATTTAAGGGATCAATGTGCTATTGAAACGTATTAAGCAGAAATTTACCTTATTTTTCTACGAAATGATGAGTTCTCAGCGTCTTCAAGGGGAGTATGTGTCTGATCCTCTTAGCCTGGAAATAGTGACGGTCTGCAAACGAAGTAGGGAGTGATAATTTTGGAAACATGAAATCATTAAGTGTCGTGACTAAAACTATTGTAAATGGATTTGAAAATTTAGTGTATTGATGATACATTTTAACTGTCTTGTTATGAAGCGATGCTTAGTTACAGGTGATGCAAACAAAATATTTATGTAATGAGATGTAATGTAATGTAAAATTATATTACTGATGTCATTTTTATCTAATTTATATTTAATAAAGTGAGACCTGAATTTATTAAATTATTACTATTATGAATGATAAGAAATGATTGAATTCGTGTATAATCGCAGGTTTTGATTGGAGGTGTGAGCTCAGGTAGAAGGGCTTGTACCTGACCATCCTCCTTCCCGGACAATGATCACTGTTATATTTAAATTCAGTACATTTTAAAGCTTAAAGTATATGTGCATTTCTAATGCATTTAATTAATAATGGGGTATTTGTAATGAAGTACGTATAAGGTATACTTGCAAGATATCACGTAAAATTTGTTTCGTATAATCTGTCTCATGCTTAGTTTTGGAATAAATTATATACGTATATGTCTACTGATGTAGGAGGTTTCTGTTTGCGATTTTTCTCTAAAATTAATAGGGGAGCTAATAAGTACACATATTTAATTTTACATGTTAAATTCCTATGTTCGCCCCTTATCCCAGACACTATATGCTATTATTAATAAGCATGACTTGTTTTTCCTACCAACTTTTTTCTCTAAAATGCATACTAAAAAAGTTGTCCCTTTGTTACCTATTATTCTGATTGCGCTCTATATATAGGAGCTGAAGATTAATCAAGTACTGAGAGAAAAATTCATGATGTACCTATATTTATTCTCAAAATTATCTTTTATTTTCAAATATTTATTTTTTTCACAAGTCCTTGCGGAATATAAACGAAGATATTTTCTTAAATTAATTTATGAAAACCATGTTCTTTCATTACTACCTTAAAAGTTTTTATTTTACAAGTTATTATCTTTTTCAATGTTTGTATCATCTGCAGTATTTTATGCTGCAGAAGTGTATTTTCCCAGTGTTTGGATTAATCTTCAGCTTTTTAATCAACATTTTTAAATTTCGTTTTAATAGGAAATTACAAGTTTGACTCTTTTTAATGATTGAAGTGTTAATTTTTTTTTTAAATCATATGTAACCCAATAATCTCTGGTTTGATCAAAAATTCCTACATATTAAATTGGAATATCATATAAATTGCGCAGAATAAACCACCTTGTCTGTATGTGCATACCGCTGGCCATCTTCACCACTTCGGCAAAGTTCAAAATCTCTACACATACCTAAACATTTATTTAGTCAAATCCCAAGGAGTGATCTTCCACACTTGCAAATTTTGGCTCAAAAAATTCAAAAATAATCGTAAATTGCGACCAATAATCTCTGAATAACTCAAAAATAAATAACGTTAATTTAGATTATCATATTATTGCGCAGATGAAGCCCCTCGCCTGTACTCGTTTACGCACACCGCCGGCCATCTTGACCTCATTAGCAAAGGCAAAGTTTAACATCTTTACGTATTGATTAATAGCCGTCGCCACCCTTTCAAGCCTTTATACGGGTATCAAAATGACCACAAGGCTTTGGAGAAAAGTTTGCGCATACTTCTCGCACGCCAGCGATTGATTTTTGATCAAATTTTGGCCAAACGTATACTCGCGTATTGTGTCCATGTTAATTACATATACTCCACCTACCTTTGAAATTTCCACGAACCCGGTGGGCATTCATCGTTGGTATGAACTGTCGCCATCCGCGCCACCCCCGTGAATCATATCAAAAGTAGCCTCGGCAGCTGGGCAAGACTTTGGTGGTCACTCCTGGGCGCCTCCGAGCAATTTCCACCGAAAATTTGCACTTTTCCGGGAACCGGCGGGAGTTCTTGTTGCCGGCCATTCCCTCCCGTGGAACTGCGCAGTGACCCTCTCTGTGAGTTGCGCGACCAAGTCGCCTTTGCGACTTGCTGAACGAACGAAAGGAATGAACGAAAGGAACGAAACTATCACACCCTGAGCAATGAAGTCCTAAACTCCTACAAAGTACTATCCTTGTGACTGCACACACTTCCCCCAGCGAACAGTTTAGGGCCTTTTTATTGCGAGAGATTCATTTCGAAGCATTAGTTTAAAATTATTAACATAAGAAAAAACTTAAGAATTATGATTGAGCCCCGTTTGTTTTCTTATACAAGTCAAATTTTAATAATTAATATCGTCGGCTTACAAGTGAAATACACTAAGTCAGTTTTTGCCTGTTTTTAGTTAAGTTTTATTTTGATGGTTTACTAAATAGTTACAAATCTCAGGCTCAGTAGGGGTATAGTAAAGGGTCCTTTGGAACTTCCAAATTCTTAACTCATTAAATGAGTAGAAATGGTAATAGCAGAATATAAAACTGTAATTGCAGTTTCTTACATTTTATAGTTTCTGATTTAAGTGACGAATTCAACTGCGCCAGAGCCCCCGAATGCTTACCATGTCTTCAGTGAATGTCCACGGCGGGCCGTGCTTGAAAGCAGCCCTCCAGTCTTTCGGCTTCCGCCTTGAGCCGATTCGCGGGACAACCGGACGTGGAGACACACCAATTAATTCTGCGAAGGGACACATCGCGCAATACCTCATTAGGTAAAGTGGAAGGGTTTCTTAGCTGTGGAGGTCTCTCATTGGCTGGCTGGGATGGCCCAGGGAACTGAGATGCACTGGACACAACGCTCACGAAGAAGACGGAAGCAATTACTTCCGTGCAATTCTTTTCATCGCTGTGACCTAGTTACAAAATGAATTTATTTATAAACCGCACAAACAATTCGCCAACACAAAAAATGGGTTTTATCTGATCAATTATAACGCAACGATGTTTTTAATGTGCATGCAAATGATTACACATTAATTCAATGAATTGTTATGTCCCAACACGTTATTTGGCTAATAATGAAAATTTTTAAAAGTGCGTAACTTTATTTCATACATTAGTAATATAGAAACATTTAACCGGAAAACTGAATCTCAATAACATCACTATGGTATCGCACGTAGAAAACGGTGGTCAGCCATAGCAAACATTAACAGCACTGGCAATGGCACTGATAACACAAACTGCAATGACAATGATACTGACTAACGACACAAATCACACCAAAGAGAGTAAGAATGAAACGACAATGCCTCAAAATCAAAACAGTGCCAACACGAAACAAACGCTGCAATTAGCCAAGGCAGCACAAAGGGGCAGCAGGTAAATTAGCAAACAAATAATAATAATCTAAGCCCTTCAGTGATGATGTTGTAAAATAAACAAACAGTGGTTAGCCATAGCAAACATAAATAGCATTGACAATGACCCAGATAACACAAACGGCAATGACAATGATACTGACTAACGACACAAATCACACCAACGAGAGTAAGAATGAAACGACAATGCCTCAAAATCAAAACAGTGCCAAAACGAAACAAACGCTGCAATTAGCCAAGGCAGCACAAAGGGGCAGCAGCTAAATTAGCAAACGAATAATAATAATCTAAGCCCTTCAGTGATGATGTTGTAAAATAAACAAACAGTGGTTAGCCATAGCAAACAGAAATAGCATTGACAATGACACAGATAACACAAACGGCAATGACAATGATACTGACTAACGACACAAATCACACCAACGAGAGTGAGAATGAAACGACAATGCCTCAAAATCAAAACAGTGCCAACACGAAACAAACGCTGCAATTAGCCAAGGCAGCACAAAGGGACACCAGCTAAATTAGCAAACAAATAATAATAATCTTAGCCCTTCAGTGATAATGATGATGTAAAATAAACAAACAGTGGTCGCCATAGCAAACAGAAATAGCATTGACAATGACACAGATAACACAAACGACAATGACAATGTATTGATTAATGACACAAACCACACCATCGAGGGTAAGAATGAAATGACAATGCCTCAAAATCAAAACAGTGCCAATACGAAACAAACAAAAATATACAATTGATGCATATTCAGAAATCTCAGTAATGGGTTTGCATACCAGTCAATGCAGAGAGATAAGTGTTTGATTTTCTCGCTTATTAAATACTGAAATTTGTCAAATTTTCAGGAGTATTACTTTCAGGTATACTATATTCGACTTTAATTTCAATTTTGCAAATTATAAATTTTCAGAAATTTCAGTAATAGCTAACCCATACTTATCCATGCAGAAAAAAAGTGTTTAATATTCTCCCTTATTTAATACTGAATTTTTGTCAAATTTTTAGGAGAATTAGTTTCAGGTGTACTGTACTCGAACCTTATATCAAATTTGCAAATTATAAGTTTTCAGAAATTTCAGTTATAGGTAACCCATACTTGTCAATGCAGAAAGTTAAGTGTTTGATTTTCTCCCTTATTTAATACTGGAACTCTGTCAACTTTTCAGGAGTATTAGCTTAAGGTGTACTAAATACAGATTTAGTAATAAATATGCAATTAATACATTTTCAGGAATTTCAGTAATAACTAAGCCATACTTGTTAATGCAGAAAGTTTAGTGTTTGATTTACTCCCTTATTTAATACTGAAACTTTGTCAAATTTCGAGGAGAATTAGTTTTAGGTGTACTGTACACGAATCTTATATCAAATTTGCAAATAATAAATATTCAGAAATTTCAGTAATGGCTAATCCATACTTGTCAATGCAGGAAGTTAATTGTTTGATTTTATCCCTTATTTAATACTGAAACTTTGTCAAATTGTCAGGAGTATTTGCTTTAGATGTACTAATCACAG
The DNA here is from genome assembly GCA_951805005.1 of Othius punctulatus. Lineage (NCBI taxonomy): Eukaryota > Metazoa > Arthropoda > Insecta > Coleoptera > Staphylinidae > Othius > Othius punctulatus. Next base: position 23,457,752 of record OX638143.1, read on the forward strand.
ATTTCATATTAAATATGCAATTGATACTTATTCAGAAATTCCAGTAATAGCTAACCCATACCAGTCAATGCAGAGAGATAAGTGTTTGATTTTCTCCCTTATTTTATACTGAAACTTTGTCAAATTTTTAGGAGAATTAGTTTCAGGTGTACTGTACACGAATCTAGTATTAAATTTGTAAGTCGTTAATTTTCTGAAATTTCAGTAATAGCTAACCCATTCTTGTCAATTCACAAAGTTATATGTTTTATTTTCTCCCTTATTTAATACTGAAACTTTATTAATTTTTTAGAAGAATTAGTTTCAGGTGTAATCTACACGAATCTTATATCAAATTTGCAAATAATAATTTTTCAGAAATTTCAGTAATGACTAACCCGTAGTTATCAATGCAGAAAGTTAAGTGTTTGATCTTCTTCCTTATTTAGTACTGAAACATTGTCAAATTTTCAGGAAAATTAGTTTTATGTATACTCTACACGAATCTAATATTAAATATGCAATTAATACATATTCAGAAATTTCAGTAATAGCTAACCCTTACTTGTCAATGCAGAAAGTTTAAGTGTTTGATTTTGTCCCTCATTTAATACCGAAACTTTGTCGAATTTTCAGGAGAATTAGTTTCAGGTGTACTGTATACAAATATAATATCAAATTTGTAAATATTAAATTTTCAGAAATTTTAGTAATAGCTCACCCATACTTGTCAATTCAGAAAGTTAAGTGTTTGATTTTCTCTCTTATGTAATACTGAAACTTTGTCAAATTTTTAGGAAAATTAGTTTCAGGTGTACTGTACACAAATCTAATATGAAATTTGCAAATAATAAATTTTCAGAAATTTCAGAAATATTCAAATATTCTGTCATTTTTCGATTATTTCTCTCAAGGTTTCAGATGAGTGATTTTTCAATATTGTATATCTATCTGTTAAAAATTTCAATAATTTTATCAAAATTTCAATTATTACTGACACACCTTCAATTATTCTGTCACTTTTAAATGAGGTCTCTCAAGGTTTCAGATGAGTGATTTTTCAATATTAAAAGTTAAAAGTATTTGAAAGTTGCTATAATTTTGTCAAAATTTCTAAGATAACAACCAAACTTTCACTTACATATTACTAACATTCTTTCAATTATTTCTGTCTAAATTTCAAAAATTGCTGCTAAATGCCCAATTGTTAGTGTCAAATTATGAAGAAACTTTCAAATAGCAAATGAAAAAGTTTAAAATTAAAAAATTGCTCACGTGTACAATGTATAATATTGCAAGCGGATGTCATAGTCAGATTACAAAAACTAAAGATAACAAACTTTCAATTATTACTATCAGTGTTACAATTATTGCTGTCTAAATTTCAAAAATTGATATGCATACCGTCCAATTGTTACTATCATATGAATAATAAATCTTCAAATAGCTTCGTTGAAAGACGATTAAAAGATCAAGATTTCAAAGATTACAGGCACACCTTCAATTATTCTGTCACTTTATTTCTCTCAAGGTTTCAGATGAGTGATTTTTCAATATTGTATATCTATCTGTTGAAAGTTTCAATAATTTTGTCAAAATTTCTAAGATAACCAAACATTCACTTACATATTACTATCATTCTTCCAATTATTTGTCTAAATTTCAAAAATTGCTGCCAAACGCCTAATTGTTAGTGTCAAATTATGAAGAAACCTTCACATAGCATATGGAACAGTTTAAAATTAAAAATTTGCTTACGTGTACAATGTCGTGATTTATCGTTATGTGATTAAATTTCAGCTTTTTTCCCAAAATTTGCCAAATTTGCAAATAATAGATCTTCAGAAATTTCAGTAATAGCTAACCCATAATTGTCAATTCAGAAAGTTAAGTGTTTGATTTTCTCCCTTATTTAATACTGAAATTTGTCAAATTTTCAGGAGAATTAGTTTCTTTTAGCCTTAAAGGTTTTTGGTAGCCCCCTAAAGGGAAAGCAACTCAACTTGATACAGGGTGCGAGCATGCGAAGCGAAACCCACTGTATATTTAACCGAATCCTTCTTGAGTAGCTATCGATACAGGAAGTGAGAATTTCTCCCATAAAACGTGGTGGAGGCTGCAAGGAAGTTAGCCGCCCCATTTTTGCACATCCTCGGATGCCCGGACTTCGTGACGAAGGCACGTGCTCCGGAGCGGCGTCGCGACGCCCGCTAAAAACTCCGGTCTTCGCGGCCGCCCGGACCCGAGCAATTTAATAAATCGTTCCCCATGAAAAATCGCCCCCCTCGCGAAGAGTCCGCATGCGGCGTGCGTCCGGTCGCGGCCAGATAAGTGGACTCGCCCGCCCGGAACGGCATTTGTCACCGGAGCCCCACGCTTTTTGCCAGATTACTTCGTTACAAATTATTACAAATCGCGGCGATCCTTCTGCAGGCCAGGGGGTGTCGATTCGGCCCCCGCCAGATCCACCGCCAGAATCACCACCACCCCCGCAATCAAGCGGCACCCCCAGAAGAGTCTTACTTGGCTCGATAGCGAGATCACTGGAGCACTGCAACATTAAGTTTAGTTATTGCAAGGGAAATATGCTGCAGCATTTATGCCCCATTCAAAACGCAATTTCGCACCTCTGCCGCACTGAATTCGAGGCACGCAGTTATTCCAATCAGTTGATTATCATAATTTTCGCGACGCGACGTTCATAATTCAGACTGACGTTCCATTATATCGAGTCGCGCGCCACTGAAATATGTACACTTAATTCCCTACAAACACACCACAGCAATCCTATAAATTACTGCCAACTCACGTGCCAAATAAACTATTTTAAGCGGACGCTGCAACATTTGCACACCACTGATTTATCGGTGCACAAGCTGCGAAACTTTACATTCACTCGGTAAACATCCATTATTTTTTTACCCTATTAAAATTTTAATCAACTAATTTACGTACCTACTAATGATGATTCGCTTCCACTTACTTACATTTAAGGGTGCAGTCGTAATTACAAAAAGTACGCAATTAAAATTTAAAAAGTTTCAAATATAATTAAGGGTGCTTACATTTCAGCCATTAAAACTTACAATTGTGCACCTTACATACCCATCAACAAAAATATTCTTCGATTTTAAACTGTTATTTCATACGTACATTTATGGGTGCAGTCGTAATTACAACAAGTACATAATTAACATTAAAAAAGTTTCAAATATAATAAAGGGTGCTTACATTTCAGCTAATAATACTTACAATTGTGCCCCGTTCGATTTTATCCCTTATTTAATACTGAAACTTTGCCTAATTTTCAGGAGAATTAGTTTCAGGTATACAATATACTACTCTAATATCAAATTTGCAAATAATAAATTTTCTGAAATTTCAGTAATAGCTAACCTATACCAGTCAATGCAGAGAGATAAGTGTTTGATTTTCTCCCTTATTTTATACTGAAACTTTATCAAATTTTTAGGAGAATTAGTTTCAGGTATACTGCACACGAATCTAATATCAAATTTGCAAAAAATAAATTTTCAGAAATTTCAGTAAGTAAAAGTAAGTAAGTAAAAACATGAATGAGCTCATAAAATTATACGTGGATTATAAACTCTTATTTAATACAAGAAAGGAAATTTTCACGAGGATTTCCGCAAATTTCAAAGAGGAATTTTCCACGCACACACAACTTATACGTGCAAGTACCATTATATTTTATGAAAATATGCGATAGATAAACAATGCCCGCGCTAAAAGCGGTATTGAAAAAAAGTTTGCAAATTACGTCTGCGGTGTGATAAACGCTTTCAATATTTCCTTCTTTGCCATTCCTGAAAACCTGAAACTGAACTCTTCTGCGGCATGAAAATCACTTTTCAGTTCTGCAGGAGCGCGCCTTTTCAATTCCCAGGAAACCATGCGTTCTCATTACTGTCAGATGGTCGAAAGTCGATGCTGGGAGGAAGAGCCACAGTAATTTTCAATCGGGCAGGGTGCAGGATTTCGCTTCGCCCCTTAATTTTACTTAACACACATGCTTTGTCTAATATTTTCTGGGGGTATTAAGTAGAACGTCGCTTTGAAAAAATAAATAAATAACTTACAATAATAATAATATATTGTACTGGCCGATCAAGCCAATACAAATACGAAAAATATACAGGGTGAGTCAATATTCACTCCATAGCCCTCGGATATGTGTTCTACAAAAAACAAAGATAATGAACAATCATAAAATCTCTAAAACGAGGGCGTTTTCAGGTAAAATTGGACTGAAAATTTAAATAAAACCTAATTTTGTTATTGTTTTGTCATTTGGTTGACGGTGGTTCGGAAATTTTCTCTGTACAAACGCTCGGCAGCATAGGCATTATCGTTACAAGCGCATTATCAAACGTTTATCATATCGACGTCTTCTTTTTTTTAAGTTGAAAATAAACTTTGATTCAATGTTTTAATAATAATAATAATAATCCGTACTACTCCTCCACCTCCACAAATGTCAAATTAACATAATAACCTCAAAGTCAAGTAAATCTGGCCAAGTTAATTACGTTTAATAAGACGCAAATTACTGATTTTTAAAATTTCAAGTTTACTTGAAAACGTTTTCGAGATTTTAGGTTTGTAGGGAGTTATGTTATTCTGTTAGTCTACTTTTATTTCGTGTTGGAGCCATTTTGGCTGAAAGCGATGACCCAAAAATTATTGCATAGTGTAATATGTAGGTACACAAATATATAGAGTGTCCCATGCTAATAGACGACGATGATAAAAATGCGAGCTAATATAGCCAAACCTCTCGAGCATTTTCTGTTGACCTACTTTATTTCCGCATTGTAACCACGCAGGCTGAAATTTCTTGTTGCACTGTGTTATTTATTAATAATATAGGCAAGAATCAATAAAAAATATATATTTTGACTTTCGTAAGTGTAGTTTTGTTTCTTAAAAATATATATGCAGATTTAGATTGTCTTTAAGTTTTATTAACATATATTTTAAATATCTATAAAAGTTTCGAAGGTAATCATAGAAACTATTTTTTTATCAAATTTCATGTTAACTCCTTAATATTGATTTTTTTTTTCAAACTCAGTTCTAGTTGAACTTGGTAAAATATGGATGGATTGGGGTAAAATATTTTATAATAACTGTGGGTTACTTATATTTTTGAAACTTTTGTGAAAAACAAAAAAAAACATTAAAGATCTTCTTCTGGTAGTCATTTTTTCCATTTTGGTTCATGACAACATCAATGTTTTATTGAAAAGATATCAAAATTTTATTGAATTAACAGAAATTGTCAAAACAGTGTTAGCCCCAACAGAACCATTTTATCCTTACGGTTTTTGACATTATAATAATGATATTTTAGTTGAGTAACTGTTGACAGCTCTACTTTGTGATACATTGTTAAATAGGTAAAATTAAACGCAGATTACTTTGTTTATATCACTTGAGTTTATTAAATCGTGACTATAGTTTCGACACGTAGCGTGTCATTTTCGAACGTACAAGTTATACATATTTTAGTTACTACAAACATAATTATAAATATGTGTTTTCAATATAATTTTCCCCATTTTCCGTGTTTTCCTTATTTTTCCTATTTTCACAGAGCCATGATAGATAGATAGACAGATTCTTTATTTTACGAGGCCATATTCATTACATGGATGTGTTGTGATATATAAAATACAAATACAAACACAAAACATAAAATACAAAGTACAAAATTAAAAATAAATGACAAAATATACATGCCACAACATACGATATGCGGAATCTTTAGCACAATTAGCACAAGTAAAAAGCAAAAGCAAGAGGAGAAAAAATAATATCAGTGTTGTAGATTATTCATCCACACTGCAAAGACACCGTTCTAGGAGCCAATGTTTGAGTTTTTTTTTCTTCTTTGTTTTTTTTGTTGTTGGATGAATTGTTTGAATGAACTCCATAAACTTTGAATAGTCCATTATCGTGGGACATCCTGTATATGTATTTGTAAAATATATTTCGCAAATGTAAAACTAGAACTGTAGAATTATAGGAAAATAATTTACAACTTGAAGTGGGCGTTGATTCTTATAATATTTCAATTAATTATGAATAATTTAGAAAAGAACAAAACAAATATTTTATAGATATTTGCCTGTAATTATTAATAAATATCAGTTACATCAATTTATTCAACGAATAATTGTAGATGATATCAAAATAATATCTTAATAAGTACCTCAACTTAAAATAATATGATCTGTTCTTTTTAATTTATTTTATTTTTTGTCAATAATTTACAAACGATTACATTTAATAATATAAAATAACTGTAGATTATTGAAAAACAATTGAGATGTGAAAGTGACAGTTGATGCTTAAAAATGTTGGTTTATTTTGAATAATTTCAAAATTTTGAGTAAATTGAGACATGTTGATGTGTAATGTTTTTTAATTATAAAAAATCAAAAACTGCAAATTTTAAAGTAAGACAGTATAACGTATTTTTATTAATGGATGTGATTTTTATTGTTGCGTTTTTAGTATAATTTTAAATGAATGGCTAAGTTTAAAAATGATAACCTAATGTGTTTTTTTAAATTTATTTTATATACTTCCATAATAACTTCCAAAAGATATATTTGAAATACTTATATTTTCGCAAAGGTAACACTTAAAAATGATAACCTAATGTAATTTTATTTTTAATTTATTTTGTTTTTTATCAATAACTTCGAAAATATATATTTGAAATACTTATATTTTCGCAAAAGTAGTACTAAAACTGTGGAATTATTTGATAAGAATTGATAACTGGAAGTGGGTGTTGTTTCTTATAAAATTTTAGTTTTTTATGATGGGTTTCGAAAACTTAAGAAATATATTACATTGTCTATAAGAAACGTAAATTATTATGGTTTCGTTTTTGCGTTTTGCCTATTTTTTATTAAATAGGCTCCAACGGCAAATTGGAAAGTCTCACTTACAGGATATATTCACAAAGCCTTTGGGAGTAACATACATAAGTTAATTAGCGACAATTTGATGCACACTTTTCATGATATTTTTAAATTCTCAATGTTTAACCTTCCGAGTTGACCTGTTATTAGTCACTGAAATTTCAGAAATTTATCAAAGGGTATTTTGAAAATTTCATACCAGATTTGTATACAGTATGCCTAAGGATAATTCCTCTGAAAATTTGACGACGAATATGTCTTTAATAAGTGAGAAAATCAACTGTTTAACATTTCGAGTTTATCAGATGTTTATAAGTATTCAGGGTTGATTTACTACCCTCCAACGGCAAATTGGACACAAACACAACTAATATTTTCAAAAATTAGGGTAACTTGATATTTTCACTGTCTTAGTTATCTATGAAAGTGATGGGTATCATAGGTATTTTTCTATGATAGGGTACTTAAGTCAATTTCTTTTAAATTTAAGTAGGGATTGAGCTTATTTGAAAGCTTACTGTGCAATACAACGACGTATTACTTTTTAAAATCTGACGATTTGTTTGCAAGATATTATTTTTTTTAAGGTGAGTTAAGTACAAAATAAACATGATATTTTAGCAACAAAAAGGTATCTAATAGCAAAAGTAGGCACATAGTACAAACTACCAATTTGTCAGATAGTTTAATACATTGAAGATAATTTTGATATTTTTATAGGGATTTTTTTGATTCGATACAAGACCTGCATTTCTAGATGAATCATTGTTATTAAAATAAAGTCTCACAATTTCAAGATGATGATATCCTAATAACTTAAAATTAGCATATTTCAAGAAGCTGAGGAGATGATGATATCCCAATAACGTAAAATTAGATAAACAATTTCAAGAAAAAAACATTAGTCATCATATCTGAGATAACTGTTGTCTTTATTGATTTTTATTCATATTGATTTTAAATATCAATAACTATTAAGGAATAAGGATTTGGATATGTCATCCAAAGTTATGTACTGCCGTGTCAATTTTTTTTGCTAAAATTTGCTCCAGTCTATATTAGATTTGCTTGATCTGCCTGACCCTATCAAATTTCTTATAAAAGTTCTTCAAACTTTGCTTACAAACTTAGCATTTCCAAAGTAAACATAAAACTTAAACGCCCAGTGTGCCGCCTCCTTCCGCTGAATCGATATCTTCCGGTGCGTTTTCTTTCATTAACGCCCGAGTTTTTCGGGGGAAATTGCGGCGATTCCTCCTCGTTCCAGGTGACCGCGCCCTAGCCCCCCAGTAAGTCGGGCGGGGGCGGCAGTATTTGCCGAGCCCCCCGGGCAAATATAATCTCGCGAACCTTTCCGCCGTGGCGCTAACGGATAAATTGTTTTAAATAAATATTTGCGGGTAAGAGACGCCGCAAATATTTACCAGGCCCGTCACCGAAATCGCCGCCCCTTCCACGAATTCCAGAACGACCGATCCGACAGGCAGCGGCCACCGATTGGATTAAACCTTTTAAGGTTTAATGAGTGGAGACACAGAACGAATAATTAGCAGAGGAGTTAATTTGGTAGTCAATTTTTATTTATATTTATTTATATTATTATTGTACTAGGTATGAAAAGAAATATGAACACAAAAATAGTAGTAGTACAGAGAGATATCTCTGTACTCTTGAGAATGGTCGTGAGGCCGAAACAATTGTAGAGGTTTATTCTATGAATACAGTGAAACTTTAACCAAGTGTTTGATTTAACCTAATCATAATGTTTCACCAAGTAGTATCCACACATAGTTTCAATTTAACAAAAATAGTGTATTGTTCACCAAGGTTGTGAAGACCAGCATTATTGACCGAGCGCCAGTTTGTATACCGAGGCGCGTAGCGTCGAGGCATATATGGGAACATTTAATAGGGACATTTATATGATAATTTATAACGTATTTAACATTTATAACATTTGTTATAACATATAACATTTATAATATGACATGTCATATTAATTATTGATGTCAAATTACTATTAACTGATGAACTGGTGTGGTTGGACACAGGAATGTTTATCTCCTGTGTATGGTAGGTATTTATACCGTGACATTTTTTAACTCTGAACATAGTCAACGTCCCTAGTTCAATTTAAAAAAAACAACACACACACAGGTCAATGCGTGGATGTTATCAAGTGACCAAGGTAACGTCAAAAAAACTGTTTGATGGGTAATCAATATAAATAAAATTGTCAAGTTGTTTGAACTATTCTTGTGCTAAAATGCATTTAAGAAATGTATTTAACAGAAGAAAAGATACAAATAATGCATTTATACCATGCAAGTCAGGGCATCAGAAATGTGCGTGACGTTTTTTCAGTCACTTATTCCGATAGACCAATTCCATCAATGGGAACAATTTTTAACATTATTTCAAGGTTTAACAACCACAAATGCGTTCGAGTATAAACACCATAAACGAATTAGAATATACTATATTAAACATCTTATATGTATGAAGACATCAATGCTATAATAACTATTTATGCAGAAGAAAATATACTTTAGAGTTTCGTGTTCTTTAATCAGAAAGGTTTTTAAAGAATTCAAATATAAACCTTACAAATTTAGAAATCACCAGCTACAAACTAATGAAGACAAAATTAAAAGAACACATTTTTGTGTAGTGATGTTTAATTTAATAAATAACAATGAAGAAATATTAGAAACAATAGTATTTACAGACGATTATCATTTACATTCGATGGTGAAGTAAATTCTCAAAATTATCAGTTAGTCTCAATAGATTTATCATATCCTCTTTCCTTGTAATTCCTTTCCTTACAGATATTGGCCAAGGACTAATCCGCACCTCCAAAATTTAACAAGGACTCAGTACAACATATATGGGCAGGTGTTATTAATAATACGTTAATTGGCCCATTTTTCATCGGCGGAAATTTAAATTCTAATTCCTTCTTAGTCTTACTTCGTACACAAATAATACCACAGATGTTGTATACAGATGCAAATTAAGCAAAACTGATGTATGTATGAGAGTTAATAACGATCAGTTCATATAATACAATTGATACCTAAAATATTCTCAGCCGACAAATGACATCTCGTATTTAACAATTAATTAATAGCATGTGATACTCAAAATATAGACAATTAATACAAAAAAAAAATCACACATGACTCAATGCATACCTCAATTCACTGGAATATATGATATCCAGAATATTGATAACTAATACAAAACAATTGATATGTGACGACAGACATCATGCTTAACTCAATTGATTGATATGCACAGCAAAAAATATACAACTAACACAAAACATAATGCTTAACTCAATTGATCGATTTGCACAGCAAAAATTTACAACTAATATGAGACAATTGATCATACATCACTCAATGCATACCTCATGTGATTGATATGTGATATTCAAAATATTGACAACTAATACAAAACAATTGATATGTGACAACTGACACCATGCTTAATAGCTTTATGCTATTGATTGATATGAACAGCATAAAATAAATAGCTACTACAAAACAATTGATCATACATTACTCAATGCATACCTCATGTGATGGATATGTGATATTCAAAATATTGACAACTAATACAAATCAATTCATATGTGACGACTGACATCATACATAACTCAATTGATTGATTGAACTAACACAAAACAATTAATAATGTATCACGCAATGCACACCTCATGAGATTGATATGTGATATTCAAAATATTGACAACTAATACAAAACAATTGATATTTGACAACTGAGATCATGCTTAACTCAATTAAGTGATATGTACAGCATAAAATAAACAGGTAACACAAAACAATTGATCATACATCACTCAATGCATACCTCATGTGATTGATATGTGATATTCAAAATATTGACAACTAAAACAAATCAATTGATATGTGACAACTGATATAATGCTTAACTCAATTGATTGATATGCACTGCAAAATTATACAACTAACGCAAAACAATTGATATGTTACAACTGACATCATGCTTTATAGCTTTATTCTATTGATTGATATGTACAGCATAAAATAAAGACCTAACAGAAAACAATTGATCATACATTACTCAATGCATTCCTCGTGTGATTGATATGTGATATTTAAAATATTGACAACTAATACAAATCAATTGATATGTGACAACTAATATAATGCTTAACTCAATTGATTAATATGCACAGCAAAATTATACAACTAACGCAAAACAATTCATATGTGAAAACTGACAACATGCTTAATTGATTGATATGTACAGCATAAAATAAACAGCTAACAGGAAACAATTGATTATACATCACTCAATGCATACATCATGTGAATAATATATGATATTCAAAATATTGACAACTAAAACAAATCAATTGATATGTGACAACTGATATAATGCTTAAGTCAATTGATTGATATGCACTGCAAAATTATACAACTAACGCAAAACAATTGATATGTTACAACTGACATCATGCTTTATAGCTTTATGCTATTGACTGATATGTACAGCATTAAATAAACAGCTAACAGAAAACAATTCATTATACATTACTCAATGCATACCTCATGTGATTGATATGTGATATTCAATATATTGACAACTAATACAAATGAATTGATATGTGACAACTGATATAATTCTTAACTCAATTGATTGATATGCACAACAAAATTATACAACTAACGCAAAACAATTGATATGTGACAACTGACATCATGCTTTATAGCTTTATGCTATTGATATACATATATATATATATATATATATTTATATATATATATATATATATATATATATATATATATATATATATATATATATATTTATATATATATATATATATATATATATATATAGCATAAAATTAACAGCTAACAGAAAACAATTCATTATACATTACTCAGTGCATACCTCATGTGATTGATATGTGATATTCAAAATATTGACAACTAATACAAATCAATTGATATGTGATGACTGACATCATACATAATCCAATTAATTGATTGAACTAACACAAAACAATTAATCATGCATCATGAAATGCACACCTCATGAGATTGATATGCAATACACATCACGCAATGCATACCTCATGTGAATGATATGTGATATTCAAAATATTGACAACTAATTTCAAAACAATTGATATTTGACAACTGATATCAAGCTTAACTCAATTGATTGATGTACACAGCAAAAAATATACAACTAACACAAAACAATTGATCATACATCACTCAATGCATACTTCATGTTATTGATATATGATATTCAATATATTGACAACTAATACAAATCAATTGATATGTGACAACTGATATAATGTTTAACTCAAATGATTGATATGCACAGAAAAGTTATACCATTAACGCAAAACAATTGATCATACATCATGCAATGCATACCTTATGTGATTGATATGTGATATTCAAGATATTGACAACTAATATCAGTTGTCAAAACAATTGATATTTGACAACTGACATCATGCTTAACTCATTGATTGCTATGTACAGCATTGATATGTACAATTGTATTAGAATTGTATTACTGTGTGGTGTTAAAACGATTAATTAATTATTTTAAGGAAAATCATAATGAGCTGTGATGGACGATGATGATATAGGAATTATGACTGGTGGTGCTAAGTGATAATAAAATCATTAATCAATAATTCTATGAAAACTCGATAATAAGAAGTGATTATCAATGTTTATAAAGGAGTTGTGACTGTGGAGTTTGGGTGATTAATACATAAGAGCCAAACTTTAAAATTCAGACATTCAAAATCAATTTTATTCATAACAAAAACTTAAAAATGCAAACTCAGGTAAAAAGCAACAAAAGTTATTTTGAAAGTCACAATTCACAAAGGCTTATTATCTAATCTCTTGAAACATGTTATAAGGATTAAGGAATTATATTATACTAAAATATTTTCTTTCTTGCCTTTTCCAGAGCAAAGTCACTGATGACATCATCAAATGATAAACTGCTTAGTTTGTGACTTTCTATGCACATAAGAGTGAGGGAACATAATTTATTTTCAGTCATTGTTGTTCTAAATTATTTTTTTATCCTTTTCAGCTGAGAAAAATATTTTTCTCCGCAGCAATTTGCAACCATCATACTAAGAAACAATCTCAAAATTGCTTCTACATTAGGGAATGCTGATTGGATAAGGTCGTTAAATATTACCCTATACAGATCCTGATGCATCAGACTATCATGTTCCGCTGAACCATAGACTTGACTATGTCTAACTATATTTATGAAAATGATTGACTTCTCTTACAAGATTCATGTTCACATCTTCAGGATATGTTTGCCATAAAGCACTAACTCTTTCACGAATCTCTTCTTCTGAAGGTTCTAATTTTGTTGAGAATGAAAACTTTTTTGCAGCATCATTGTATACTGAGGTCCTTTGTATCAGAGTTTACTCTAATGCATCCATCGCAGGTGTATAAATGTTGTGATTCTGAACTCTTGACTCAACGTTTACTAAATAATCATCTTCATCATCATTGATATGCCTATCAACGTTTACTAAAGAATCATCTTCATCATCATTGATATGCCTACACAAGAAAGTGGGGGCCCTGAGCTATAGCCTGTGTAGCTTATAGGTAAATCCGGCACTGTCTTTAAAGTATATATTTTAATATTGTCGTAACAATTTTGTCTAAATGTCTCATCACTTGTGTAAATTTTATGATTTGTTTAGGCTTCGGCTTGAACATGTAAACCGGCCGAACTATTATGAGCCTGGGCTCGTAAATAAATATCATTGGAAAGTAATGAAACAATCCGATATTTAATTTGGGCTCTTTGGACTTGGAGTCATGGGGGTCACATATATTTCTTAGTATCTTGTACAACTAGTTACTAATACTAGTAACTAGTAAAATGCTGGTTGATTTATTTGAAGGATTGCTTAACATTATTGTTGTGTAAGTAAATACGGAAAGTTTCAAATTTCAAATTGAAATTCAAGTAATGCTTCTTGTATAAGTAGTTGTAGTTAGTCTTGCGGTGGTAGATTTGTTTAAATAATCTACGTTTTGCTTGCTAGAATCATTGGTAAAACAATGTATTTAAAATTTAAACCTTCCTAACGCGAGCGATAAAGTTTGCGCTCCTGATTCCATCCCCTGTAAATATTTGAGAGTCGCGCTTCAAAACCGCCCGTTGTTCTCTCGCCCTGCAGGCGAGCACTCCCACCCCTCGCCGCCCCCTTTGGCGGCGCAGGTAAACGTGGCGGGGCTGGAATTAAAGGCGTCCATTAAGATTTCGGCGGGGGCGGCTTAATGGTTCCCCCGTAATTAATTATCTTTGTCCGCCCGCTAAAAGGGTAGCAAACCTCCCGCAAAGCCACCCCCGGCCCCGGCGCGTGATGCACGTCCTGCGAAAGATCATTAGTCTCCGGAGGCCAGGTGGGCTCCGGATGGACGCCCGGAATTGATACGTGACGCGCCCATTCATCGCTGATATTTATGACGCACGCCGCCCCCCTCACGCGTTTCAATAACGACCGGGGGGTTTACAAAGCGCCCCCCGAAAAGTTTTATATTAAAACCTCTGCATCCGGCTCATCGGTGTAGGCGAAAACAGTCACAGTTGCCTGACAGATATTCAGCCCCACGCGTCACTGGATATCACCGCACCGGCACATTATTGACGCTCCAACGGCGTCGCGACGCATCCTGCTCTTGAGGGGGGCGCATTATTGGAGCACCCTGCACGGAGCCGCGACCGCACTGCCGGAGCCGCGCGCGCGGCACGGGACCTCCAGACCTCCAGACCTCCAGGGCCCGGCACCTCCACCGTAAATCAGCTGCGGATTTATCGCCCCTCCGCCCTAAATCACAGACTTTCCATTACGAGCGCCCCGAAGAATTCGCGACGCCCATTCCCCGCGGCCGCCGCCCCCGGGGGGCGCAATAAAAACAAACCAATTGCGCGGGAAGAGTGATGGAGGGCGGCCCGGGGCACAATGGGCATAAAGCTCTGGGCCGAGGTGAGATGATCGGAAGCCAATACGTTCCGTTCGAGTAGAGTGCCGATGGAACTCGTGACGGATTTTGCAAGATGAAATAAAAACGGGGCGAGAGAAAAGTGGCCACAATTTTCGTTAAATTCTAACAGTACGACTTTGAATTTAACGTGTGACGTTTAGTCACGGGGGCTTATAAGAAATAAAAATATCAGTTCTATTATATGCCCAATAAATTGGGTTGGGTATGCCATAAATACAACATAATATTTATTTAAGCATTAAGGGAGTATTAAGTATTGTGTACCAGTCGAGGTCGAGTTAGCGCCCTTGCGACAGCGAGGGCTAGCAATAAAGTCCGATAACGGTTTAAATAACTATAACAGTAACCAATTCAGAAAGTTAAGTGTTTGATTTTCTCTCCTATGTAATACTGAAACTTTGTCAAATTTTCAGGAAAATTACTTTGAATTGTACTGTACACAAATCTAATATCAAATTTGCAAATAATAAATTTTCAGAAATTTCAGAAATAGCTAACCCATACTTGTCAATGCAGAGAGTTAACTGTTTGATTTTCTCCCTTATTTAATACTGAAACTTTGTCAAATTTTCAGGAAAATAATTTCAGGTGTACTGTACACGAATCTAATATCAAATTTGCAAATAATAAATTTTCAGAAATTTTAGTAATAGCTAACCCATACTTGTCAATGCAGAAAGTTAACTGTTTGATTTTCTCTCCTATGTAATACTGAAACTATTTCAAATTTTCAGGAGAAGTAGTTTCAGGTGTACTGTACACAAATCTAATATCAAATTTGCAAATAATAAATTTTCAGAAATTTCAGTAATAGCATTGATTATAATAATATAAAGAAGGGTATTATAATCAATGGTAATAGCTAACCCATACTTGTCAAATCAGAATGTTTGGTGTTTGATTTTCTCTCCTATGTAATACTGAAACTTTGTCAAATTATCAGGAGAATTAGTTTTAATTGTACTGTACACAAATCTAATATCAAATTTGCAAATAATAAATTTTCAGAAATTTCAGAAATAGCTAACACATAATTGTCAATGCAGACACTTAAATGTTTGATTTTCTCCCTTATTTAATACTGAAAATTTGTCAAATTTTCAGGAGAATTAGTTCCAGGTGTAATAATTAATTTTCAGAAATTTCAGTAATATCAAACACATACTTGTCAATGCAGAAAGTTATATGTTTGATTTTCTCCCTTATTTAATACTGAAACATTGTCAAATTTTCAGGAGAATTAGTTTCAGGTGTACTGTACACAAATATAATATGAAATATGCAAATAATAAATTTTTAGAAATTTCAGAAATAGCCAACCCATACTTGTCAATGCAGAAAGGTAAGTGTTTGATTTTCTCCGTTATTTAATACTTAAAACTTTGTCAAATTTTCAGGAGAATTAGTTTCATGTGTTCTGTATACGAATCTATTATCCAATTTGTAACTAATAAATTTTCAGAAATTTCAGTAATAGCTAACCCATACTTGTCAATTCAGAAAGTTAAGTGTTTGATTTTCTCTTCTATGTAAAACTGAACCTTTGTCAAATTGTCAGTAGAATTAGTTTCAGGTGCACTGTATACAAATCAAATTTTAAATTTGCAAATAATAAATTTTCAGAAATTTCAGTAATAGATAACCCACACTTATCAATTCAGAAAGTTAAGTGTTTGATTTTCTCGTCCATGTAATTCTGAAACTTTGTCAAATTTTCAGGAGAACTAGTTTCAGGTGTACTGTACACAAATCTATTATAAAATTTGTAAATAATAATTTTTCAGAAATTTCAGTAATAGCAAACACATACTTGTTATTGCAGAAAGTTAAATTTTTATTTTCTCCCTTATTGAATACTGAAAACTTGTCAAATTTTTCGGAAAATTAGTTTAAGGTGTATTGTATACAAAGATAATATCAAATTTGATTTGCAAACAATAAATTTTCAGAAAATTCAGTAATAGCTGATCCATACTTGTCAATGCAGAAAGTTAACTGTATGATTTTCTCCCTTATTTAATACTGAAACTTTGTCAAATGTTTAGGAGAATTAGTTTCAGGTGTACTGTACACAAATCTACTATCAAATTTGCAAATAATAAATTTTCAGAAATTTCAGTAATAGCTACCCCATACTTGTCAAATCAGAAAGTTAAGTGTTTGATTTTCTCTCCTATGTAATA
Source organism: Othius punctulatus (assembly GCA_951805005.1). NCBI lineage: Eukaryota > Metazoa > Arthropoda > Insecta > Coleoptera > Staphylinidae > Othius > Othius punctulatus. Next base: position 23,474,951 of record OX638143.1, read on the forward strand.
CTGAAATTTTGTCAAATTTTCAGGAGAATTAGTTTCAGGTGTACTGTATACGAATATAATATCAAATTTGCAAATAATAAATTTTAATAAATTTCAGTAATAGCTAACCCATACTTGTCAAATCAGAAAGTTAAGTGTTTGATGTTCTCTCCTATGTAATACTGAAACTTTGTCAAATTTTCATGAGAATTAGTTTCAGGTGTACTGTACACAAATCTAATATCATATTTGCAAATAATAAATTTTCAATAATTTCAGTAATAGCTAACCCATACTTGTCAATGCAGAAAGTTAACTGTTTGATTTTCTCCCTTATTTAATACTGAAACTTTGTCAAATTTTCAGGAGAATTAGTTTTAGATGTTCTGTATACAAATATAATATCAAATTTGCAAATAATAAACTTTCAGAAATTTCAGTAATAGCTAACCCTTACTTGTCAATGCAGACAGTTAAGTGTTTGATTTTCTCCTTCATTTAATACCGAAACTTTGTCAAATTTTCAGGAGAATTAGTTTTAGGTGTACTTTATACGAATCTAATATCAAATTAGCTAATAATAAATTTTCAGAAATTTTAGTAATAGCTAACCCACACTTGTCAATTCAGAAAGTTAAGTGTTTGATTTTCTCTCCTATGTAATACTGAAACTTTGTCAAATTTTCAGGAGACTTAGTTTCAGGTGTACTGTACACAAATTTAATATCAAACTTGCAAATAATAAATTTTCAGAAATTTCAGAATTATTCAAATATTCTGTCATTTTTCAATCATTTCTCTCAAGGTTTCAGATGAGTGATTTTTCAATATTGTATATCTATCTGTTAAAAGTTTCAATAAATTTATCAAAATTTCAATGATTATTGACACACCTTCAATTATTCTGTCACTTTTAAATGATGTCTCTCAAGGTTTCAGATGAGTGATTTTTCAATATTGTATATCTGTTCTATATCTGTATCTATATCTGTTGAAAGTTGCTATAATTTTATCAAAATTTCTAAGATAACAACCAAACTTTCACTTACATATTACTAACATTCTTTCAATTATTTCTGTCTAAATTTCAAAAATTGCTGCTAAACGCCCAATTGTTAGTGTCAAATTATGAAGAAACCTTCAAATAGCAAATGAAAAAGTTTAAAATTAAAAATTTGCTCACGTGTACAATGTATAATATTGCAAGCGGATGTCATAGTCAGATTATAAAAACTAAAGATAACAAACTTTCAATTATTACTATCAGTGTTATAATTATTTCTGTCTAAATTTCAAAAATTAATATGTTCAATTGCACATCGTTCAATTGTTACTATCATATGAATAATAATTCCTTAAATTTCTTTGTTAAAAGACTGTTGAAAGCTCAAAATTTCAAAGATTACTGACACACCTTCAATTATTCTGTCACTTTTAAATGATGTCTCTCAAGGTTTCAGATGAGTGATTTTTCAATATTGTATATCAATCTGTTGAAAGTTTCAATAGTTTTTTCAAAATTTCTAAGATAAGCAAACTTTCACTTACATATTACTATCATTCTTTCAATTATTTCTGTCTAAATTTCAAAAATTCCTGCTAAACGCCCAATTGTTATTGTCAAATTATGAAGAAACCTTCAAATAGCAAATGAAAAAATTTAAAATTAAATATTTGCTCACGTGTACAATGTATAACATTGCAAGCGGATGTCATAGTCAGATTACAAAAACTAAAGATAACAAACTTTCAATTATTACTATCAGTGTAATAATTATTTCTGTCTAAATTTCAAAAATTGATATGCATACCGTCCAATTGTTACTATCATATGAATAATAAATCTTCAAATAGCTTTGTTGAAAGACGGTTAAAAGATCATAATTTCAAAGATTACAGGCACAGCTTCAATTATTCTATCTATCTGTTGAAAGTTTCAATAATTTTGTCAAAATTTCTAAGATAACCAAACTTTCACGTACACATTACTATCATTCTTTCAATTATTTGTCTAAATTTCAAAAATTGCTGCCAAACGCCTAATTGTTAGTGTCAAATTATGAAGAAACATTCAAATAGCAAATTCAAATAATTCAAAATTTAAAATTTGCCCACCATGTACAATCATGCTCACATAAAGCTAGTACAAACAATTTGACATTGCTATATAAAATTGCTATTGTAACCTAATTACTTGTACTAGATTTATGTGAGAATGACTGTGCCATACATGATATTGCTATTAATAGTGAGTAGGTACTTACTTTTGCAGAATGCGCCACATACTCAATATACTACTACTACTACAATATACCTATTTCATTACTAGCGGATGCTACAGTCAGATTACAAATACTTAAGCTAAGAGATTGTCAAAAGATCAAAATTTCGAAGATTAGTGTCAAACCTATTATTATATCGCCCCATTTTCAATCAGTCTCTCATTTTTCAATTTTTCTGTCAACATTTTTTTATTATTCTGTTAAAATGCTGTACATGATTTGCATAATTTTGCATATACATGCTGGTGTATTTTTTTTAATCTGGTAATATTATCTATATCTATGATAACTTCAAACATTGAAGTTATTATTTCAATTATTCCTCTTAAATGTTTAATTTCTATAAAAAAATCAATTATTCCGATAAAATTTATAGAGGGTGTTAACGATAAAAAATATAAAAACTCCTTATACCATTCTTTTCCCAGTTGCATGTATTACTATTGATGTAGTAGACGTTTATTTATCGTCAAAAACGCCCAATTCTTACTGTCAAATTATGAAGAAACCTTCAAATAGCAAATTCAAAAAATTTACATTGTATTACATTGCTAGCGGATGCCATAATCAGATAACAAAAACTAAAGCTAATATATAATAATAGATTGTTAATAGATCAAAATTTCAAAGATTACCGCCAAACCTATTGTTATCTCGCCACATTTTCAATCATTATCCCACTTTTCAGTTTTTTCTGTCAATATTTTAGATAATTTCAAACATTTTTGTATTTTTCAATGTATTTGAGAGTAAAAATTAAACTCTTTAAGCACAAACATTTTTCAATTTTTTCTGTCGATATTTGAGATGATTTCCAACATGTATGTATTTTCCAATGTATTTGAGAGTAAAAATTAAACTGCTTAAGTATTTCTGTAATAATATTACTTAATTTGTTAATATTCTTAAATTTCAGTCGTTATAAAATTCATTATTTGCAGTGTCCCCTACATATTGGTGTGTTTTTTTTTTTAATCTGGTAATATTTAATCTACTGACGGTAATAATGTTGAAAAATTTGTTTGAATAGTCCACAAATTTGTACTTTATACAATACAATACATTTATTTTATACTGTGCATGGGTCATGCTGCCTAAAGAAAATTAATCAAATCGAATAAAATTAAATGAAATCAAGATTTCCATTATTTTGGCCAAAATAATCTCGTAGTTTTATTTTATTAACACAAAATTAACAATGGAAATTTCCAGACATTTTTTGTTGTGAAGAAGGTTATAATTTTCATAAAGGTCAAAGGTTAAATAAAGATTATATTTTTTGAGTTATTTCTGTGATAACTTCTAACGTTTAATTTCTATATAAATTTCAATTATAGCTGCAAAATGTATATAGGGTGCTATGTAATGCTTTTGCCAAACCCCAGAGATGGGTTTGTAACTATAAAAATAATAAAACATTCTTATACCATTTTTTCTCAATTATCAATTTTGTTATCGTTATCGTTAAAATTTTGTTCCGCAATTTTAACCTTTTGTTTTTGTTTTTCCCGATAATATGAGGGAAAGTTCCCATTTCTTTATACATTGTACCTTCGTAATTAAGATTCTGAAATATGGGGTACAGCAAATTAATGCTTGGTTTTAAATCGGTTGTAAAAATTGGGATGAATTTCTCTCTCAGGTTGGGCCGTGAATGAATATTAACTTTTTTTTTTAATTTAATTTTTAATTATTGCTGCAAAATGTATACAGGGTATTATGTAATGCTTTTGCCAAACACCGGAGATGGGTTTGTAACGATAAAAATAATACAACATTCTTATACCATTTTTTTTCAATTATCAGTATTGTTATCGTTATCGATAAAATTTTGTTCTGCAATTTTAACCTTTTGTTTTTGTTTTTCCCAAAAATATAAGGTAAAGTTTCCATTTCTCTATTTATTGTACCTTCGTAATTAATATTCTGAAATATGGGGTACAACAAATTAATGCTTGTTTTTTAATAGGTTGTGAAAATTGGGATGAATTTCTCTGTCAGGTTGGGTCGTGAATAAATATTAACATTTTTTTTCGAGGCACATACTTGGAACATTTTATAATTGTTTATGTCTTTCGCCTTTATATCACATGCAGTATTGGAGATGAAGCTAAAATTGAAGGAATACAACGTATTTTTTTAAATTATCTGATGACCATCCACACAATGTATGTGGAAACCGAAAGAGTATTTTCAGACATACATGGGATATTTTACAATTGTTTGTCTTTCGCGTTTTTTAAACTTTATATCAAACGGAATATTGGAGACGAAACTAAAATTGAAGCAATACATTCAAGTATATTTTGAGTATCTCATGACCATCCACCAAATGTGTGTGGAAACCGCAAGAGTATTTTCAGACATACATGAAACATTTTACAATTGTTTGGCTTTCGCGTATTTTAAACTTTATATCATTCGAAATATTGGAGATGAAGCTAAAATTGAATGAATACATTCAAGTATATTTTTGATTATCTGATGACCATCTACCCAATGAGTGTGGAAATCGAGAGGGTATTTTCAGCAGCCGCATTGTATTGCACCAAAATTAGATCCTGATTAAAAACTTTAGATAAGTTATGAAAATTTTAAGAAATGTTAATTTACAAGGAATGAGGCAACATTTGTATTTCCTGGCGTTTTGTAGGTGGATAGCAAAATACTTTTTACATTGTTTAGTTTAATATCTATTGGAATATCTATTGTATCTGTATTAATATTTGGACGCTTAGTCGCTTACATTTCAATATTGATTTTTTTTTTAAATCTTCGCTAATATTTTTATCGATTTGTTATTAACGGCCGGTTCCATAATGGTATTAAAGTTTCCTTTGTATCAAACAGGCTCCTTTAAGTACTGTAACGTGTTCCATAATTGATTGTTAAACGTCACTTTACGGAAAAAGTGTCTTTCATTATATGGAACAGAAGCAGACTTTAAAGTCGACTTTTCTATTAAGTAAGCTTTACATAAAGGAGACTTTTCTGTGATATTATGGAACCGGCCCTACGTATTAGTTATTGGTGTGACAGTTTCAGCCAGTTTTCCCCCAAATCTGCCAATTAGTCTAGCACGAAAATGCAATCATTAAATTCGCCTATTAATAACTGAAGCATGATTAAAAATATGCATAGGCGTGTTACTGTTGCAGATTATTGGTGCACTCCTCTCATTAAGGCATTGTGTTGGAGCCATTATAACCGATGCAAACTGTATGTGCGCACTGAAAAGACTGAAAACACCGAAATAATAAATCCCTCGTTGTGCTAAAACTTCATAAAGTCCGGCCATCCCGCCCTATAATGGAAACATATTTTTTCCTGTTCCGACATTTCCACGTCCATACCGCCAGGATAATTGAAATATTGAAAAAACTACCCGCACACAGCCAACAGTTGAATATTCAATATGTTAGGTGAATACGAGCTCCATTGACGTGTTTGGGCAAATCTAGTTATTCCCAGCCCCACGGCATCGATTCGTAGTTACAGGGCTGTGGATAATAGTTACAGTTTACTTGCGCACTGCCCGTAGGCTTTGCTTAGGATTGAACCTGAATATAGTTAATTATTTATTTAAGGGTTGGTTTGTGGATTATTCGCTAACTGAAGGTAGTGTTTTTTTTTAAATAATCATGGCCGAATTAAATTCGGGTATTAATAGTGAAAACCTGTCGACATTGACACGCGCACGTACACAGGCACCACAATCATATTGTGATTGTGCGATTGTTCCTTGTGATCCGTCGCTTCATAAACAACCAACGGGCAGGATAATCGGCCGCATTGATTGATGATTAACTCGTCAATTATGCCAGGCCGGATATCGTGCGGGAACCCGGCGGTAATTGATTTCACAATTAATTAATAATAATAATGGGGATCGGCTGATTGGAAACGCCGGGCCGACCGATGGGCCGTGAAAAATGGACGCAGACAGCTTGAGGAGTTTGATTTATCTGCTGTATCGATAGCGGTGGCAGCCGCAGGAGTAAGGGCGAAAAAACTGCAGGATTTTCAGATTTTTTTTTGTGATAGCAAACTGCCACTTACGTACCGCTTACAGTTTTTTGTCGAATAAAAAATACTGGGTCCAATAAATATATTCCAAAAATGAGTATCCATTTTTAAACTTTCGTTCATTTAAACAAAGCCTTGCTGCTATATTTACGAAAATAATATACACACGCAATTAATTCTGAAATCCTTCAACACAGTCCTTTAACAAAACTCCACTTGTTGATTGACGAGCCGCCGTGTAACCGGGGGCGCAAAATATGGACCTCGACCTCACCGCACAATCTCCGCTCTGTCCTGAAATTGAGTAACGACCTCGGAGCCGCAGGATTCCGGGGGCCCCAAATTCGCAATCAAACGCCCGGACCTGACCCTCAATTAGCGGGGGGCAAAAAGCCGCACGGACCGGCCGCGGCCCTAATTGTTTCGCTACGGTCTCGCGATTTCGGCCCCCTTTTTCGTCCCCAAAAACGGCGGTTCGGAGGGCGTGCTTCATAATTAGTTTACATGTTAATTTAAAACGTGGGCGAAAACAGTTAATTTCTTATAGATCGGGAGTCGGCTGGCGGGTTTTGCGGTTTCATTCGTGCAAGCCGGAGCATTTTTTTAATCACAAAACATGTTGTGGCCAAACTTAGTTAGATGTTGTTTTAGATTTCTGCACGTTTAACTATCTATGGGAACATTTATATCAGTAGCATCTGCACTTTCACCACTTAATTTTTCGCAAAAACATGTAAGATTTTTACTACAAAAATACGTTATGAGCATGCAAATTGCTCTATGAGATAAAAAGTACGTCATAATATTAAAAAAAATGAAATTGGGCTAATTTTAGTAGGCATTTAACTAATGACATTTTTGAATGACAAATTGTCAAATTTTCGGTTGCTACATATATGAATCATAGAGGTACCTTTCGGGTACAATTCGAGATAAATTTTCCGTATTTATTTAAGTGCGAACTTAACTATGGCATTTTTGAATGGCTAACGGTGAAAATTTTCAGTTGCAACATATATGAGTCATAGAGGTACTATTCAGGTACCTACAATTCGAGATACATTTTCCATTTATATCTTATTTGTAAGAGAAATTGAAGCCATGTTTCACAATCTTCAAAATCTTGGAATTTAATTTTTATCTCAGAAAGTAAAAAAAAAAGGTGTACACATATCGTCAGTTTAATGTTACAAGGTTGTATGTGCAAATTTGTAAATTTGGGAATAAGGACTGTAAATATGTTTGCTATATGAAAAAATGATAAATTTTGCACTGTCAATAGATTTGTCTTTATCACAGGTTCCTAATGATCCTATTTTAATCTTCCAACAAGTTGAAAGGTCCCGCTTTGCAAACATATAGCCCTGCAAAGCTATAGAATTAAAAAATTTAAAAAAATTACATGCAACCTTGTAACACCAAGACGATATATCTACAAAAGATTTTCAAATTAAACGGGGAAGCCAGAAACATAATCATATATAGGGTGTTCCATTAAAAAAAACAATAGTTGATGGGACTTGATGATTATTATGTCCGAGTCGGAAATTTTACCCATTTAGAAAGTTATTAAACATGTTTGCAGATTTTGACAGTTTTTAATTAAATTTGACATACATGGTGAATCAAAATGTGTGCTCCGAGTAAAAAATTACAATTTTGTATACAAAATTAGTATTTGCTTGCATCTGTTCCTATTATGACTTGATGACTATTATGTCTGAGTTGGAAATTTTACTCATTTAGAAAGTTTTGGCAGATTGAGACCGTTTTGAATTAAATTTTACATACAGGGTGATTCAAAAGGTGTGTCTTAGTAAAAAATGCCAATTCTGTCATAAAAAAATGAGCATTTGTTTGCCTCTGTTGACTTGATTGTTGATGATAAAAACAAATAATTCTATGTAACTAGATAACGGTTGGAAATAAGACATAGGTGTCACAACATTTTTTGCTTCGTATAGCATCCCACATCACACCCCTAAGTTTGGACCATACCTTTTGAATTACTCTGTATACAGCATTAGAATTTAATTTGTATCTAAAGTAACATCAAAATTGTATTCAGAAACAATGCCTCAAAATATTTAATGAAGTGACCAAGTCAAAATTTGATAAAAATTAATTGTAATGATACCATAAACGTTCCTTGAATTTTCCAGGAAAAACTTTCTATTTTATATATTTTTTATATAATTTATAGTATCATATGCAAGTCGAGCTTATAAATGTTATATATGTCACAAATATTATAATATTATTGTATTGTAAGCTTAAGTTAGTAAAAAAAAGTAAATGGGCAAACCCCTACCTGTCCATCGCCAAAAAATGTCACATAAATTACTGAATGTCTAAAGACAGATTATAAAATAAAATGGATTTCAATAAAATTAAAATAAATATCATAGTTCACTGAAAAATTGAACAAAAACTTTGCTTAATATTGAAAACAAGATTTACCAACTATTGAATTTCCAGTGTAATTTTTTGAATTTCCACTTATTAATTAAGTACCTGTTACAATGTTACAAAATAGATAAGTGAAATATTCAAATGCATTTATCTCGAAGCAGTATTCTTTGACTTGGTCACTTTTTCTTGTAAGCTCACGATATGTTTCACAAAATCATTGAAACTATATATACATACTAAACATACTAAATATATACATACAAATACTATATAATCTGATAATGTAAACGAAGGATCAATTTGAAAAAAAAAACAAATAAACCAAAAATATACAAAAAGGAAACAAAATCCTAAAATTATATCATTACATTTAAGTACCTACTTTTAGTGATTCAAAAATCGCTCATTTTAAAAACCATAAAAATAGAGATTAGATTAAATGAAAAAAAAGTTGTTGAAATGAGTTAAGTTGTTGAAGACTCGAGTTGAATTTCAAGAGCTTATGCAAGATATGCTTTTATTTTTTGATAGAATTTAACATGGTTTTTGCCTTATAATACAAACTTAGTTTTTTTTTAAATGACAGTCAAGGTTGGCTTTGACATTTTTAAAAAGGGCATTTTTTTCCCTTTATAACGATATAAGGTTTGCTATACTTACTTTCATAAATAAATGAGATGCAGGAATTTTCGTTCTATAATTTGGATAGAATTTAGTGTAATTAGAATAGAAAAATTAATTGAATTCTCGAGGCTGGAGGAAAAAAACAGTTTTTTTCCATGCAAACTCTGCTTTTGCTACTCTCTACAATACAAACAGTCCTGTATCGTGTTTATTTGTCAAAGTAAGTAATAATTGTCATAAAGTTATTTTTCGACGAAGGCCTTTATCTATCAAAGTACGTATAGCAAACAGTGTATCGCTATAAAGAGAAAAATTTGTTCATTTTAATAATGTCAAAGCCAACTATGACTGCCATTTAAAAAAATAAAGCTTGTATTATAACTGCAAAACTGGTATTTTTTCAAAAAACAAAAGCATATCTTCCACAAGCTCTTAAAATGACAACTCTTTCACAAATCTTACACAAGCATTTCTGATTTCGCTCAATCATATTCTCACGTGTTGTCGGTAATAACTGAAATTTTGACATCAAATTTTAAAATTTGGCAATTACTCGAGATATTTGCAAGTCTCGGGTTAAAAAACTCACCCTGTATTGTAGAAACCAACATTTTTTAGTCAGCCATTTTGTATTTTGCATATTTGTATGTATAAAAACTTAAAAACTCAATGGTTTATACATACAGTATGCATAAATATCATTTTTCTTATATATGGCGGTCAAGAAAGTGGTGTAAACTTTTACAATGGATACTAATAGATGGCACAGTTCAATATGCAAACTAAGTCATCAGTTGTCATTATTTTGTTTGATACTGTTTATAAATGGATTTAAGCCTGACAGTTGATTTAGAGGATTTAACCTAATTTACAATTTGCATTGACACTGTTTTGTAATGTTGCCAAATGTTTAATGTCAAGAGTTCCAGAATTCCATCTGTTGGCACTAATCAAAACAGGACATCACTTACTTGCACGCTCTGTATATACGGGATGAACCGAAACAAGAGTTGTAATATGGATGTGGTGCAAAGTTTCTAGAAATGTAGCGTTTTTCATGAAAATGTATGTTTGAAAAAAAAACTCTGTTCCTAAGACCTACCTGGACAAACGCGATTGCCTATGGAGGGCCACTGTGGCTCATTGTGATTGTATTTGGGGCCTCTATGATTCCTGTAAATTTCGTCCAAATCGGTTGAGTCATTCTCGAAATGGAATTGGAAATGGAATGGCAAAAATCGCGATATTTTCGAAAATTTCGAAAATTAAAACGTCTTCGTAGGTATATCGAGTGTGGTCTCGTATGGACCGTTTGAGTCTCCTTGATCGAATGAGACCATCGGCACCGAGATTCGATCGTCCGTTCAGAAGTTTAATTTTATCAGCCCTTTTCTGCTATTTTTGTTTATTTCTCAACTTTGAGGGGGCATATCTCGAGAACCGCTGGGCTGCTAGGCTAAAAGTGTGCCCATTAGAATCGGGAGGGTCCAATTGGTCTAAGCATGTGTCTCTAAGGTCAATTGGAGAGATTTATAATTAATATCTTCATCTGACGACCTATTTATGTTGCTATGGCTAATATCGAAGAAGCAATTCACCGTTAAATTGTACTATAAACGTCATTACACGTGATAGGGTAATGATCGGTTGATCATTACACTTTAGTGCTTTCACCTTAGGACGACTATTATTTATTTATTTTTAATATGTGTATCTGCTTATGATGCTATGGATAATTAGCTAGTTACCGTCGCCAATAAGCGATTCACCACACTGAAAATCATGTATTATTTATTCGCCACCCAAAGCCAAGTGCGCATTGCTTGGGCGCAGTCCATAAGCAGGCCAGCAATCCTGTCTGAACAAGATTTGCAGAAACGCACCAGTACGCGTGCGCCTCCTGCAAGACTGCTGGCTGAAAAGGCGACGCTCTCCAAACAGAACAGAAAAAACAGAAATTTGGGCGAAAAAGACCTTGACTATCCCGCAGACCATCACCAAAGTCTTGCTGGGGCTCCTGCGAGTCTTTTGAGCCCATGTCCCGCCCTGGGGCTGCCGGCGCCGCATCATGGTAACGTGCAAAAGATTGCGAGTTTGAATGCACTCACCACGGCGCGTCTTCGTCAAGATGGCCAAATGGTGGGCAGATATGACGTGCTGCATTTGCGTTGCATTTGTGTGGGAAGATGCAGGGAATTTGCGTCGCCAAAACTAAACGAGATTGTAGCCCATTTTGAAAAAGTGAGTACTAGCAAGTAAGATCACTGATTTATAAGATCAGCTATTGTATTTCGATGGCTCTAGTTTTACAAGATTGTGGGTGCTGTCGAGGGCGCCGGCGCGGCTCTTCAAGGCGGAGAAATGGTTTGCAGTTGCGACGTGCTGTATTATATCTACTTGCTTATGGAGGTTTGCAGAATTGGTGCGACTGGAAGACAAAACGCAATGAGTTTGTGGCGCATTCTGCAAAAGTAAGTACCTACTCACTATTAATAGCAATATTATGTAATGGCACAGTCATGCTCACATAAATCTAGTACAAGAAATTAGCTTACAATAGCAATTTTATATAGCAATGTCAATTAGTTTGTACTAGATTTGTGTGAGCATGACTGCACCTCCTTGTTCGTACTACATTACAAACACCCCCAAGTAAAATTTATTCAAGTACATGGGAAATGCATAGCATGGTCCTACACTTTCACCTCTAATTGATACCGCGATTTATATGTATTAAATCATTTCTCACCATTTATACTCATTAATTAACACAATTAGAAAAGCTACTGCAAACTTGCAGTTAAAATCTCCGAGTGTTTTGGAATAATTTAATGTTTTGAAACAAATTATCCCCAATCCTAAATTGTTTTAAATATGCCAACCATTAAAATTATAATTCACAATTCAGATTATTTAATAATTCAATCATTTTAATATCTATTTCAAATTTTTTTAAAGTTTGATAAATTAAAACACTTACTAGCATGAATATTTACATGTATGCCCATGTCATCGAATATATGTCAAGAGAGCTGCTCTTGCTAACATAGTTTTAATATATTTTGCTAAATTTGATAACCTTTCGATGTGTCTATTTATTTGTGTTGTAAATATAAGCAATTGACTGTTTATACCTATACACTAAGGTGTCACTATGTTTGTATTCATACTGTTTATACAGGGTGAGTTTTTCTTTTAAAACATTGTCATATGTATAAACACTCAAAGGTTTATACATACACTATGTATAAATATTATTTTGCTTATATACAGGGTGAGGTTTTTTTCATTATATGCATTGAGGTCTCGGAAACTATAAGACATTGAAATTCGGTTAAATGAGGAAAGCGTTGTCGTTTTAAGAGCTTATGCAAGATATGCTTTTGTTTTTTGAAAAAAGATCACAGTTGTTCAGTTATAATACAAACTTTTTTTTTAAATAGCAGTCATTGTGGGCTTTGGCATTTTTAAAAAGGGTTATTTTTTCTGTTTATTAGAGGTACAAGGTTTGTTATATTTACTTTGATAAATAAAAGCCATCTTTGAAAATTAACTTTATAAAAATTATTACTTACTATGGCAAATAAACACGACACAGGACTATTTATATTATTGAGAGTAGCAAAACCAGAGTTTGCCAAGTAAAATTTTGTGTTCCTCTTACTACTAGAATTCTATTAATTTTTCTATTCTAATTTTACTAAATTCTATTCAAATTATACAACGAAAATTCCTGCATCTCATTTATTTATTAACGTAAGTATAGCAAACCTTATATCGTTATAGAGAGAAAAAAAATGTCCTTTTTAAAAATGCCAAAGCCAACTATGAATGCCATTAAAAAAATGAAGTTTTTATTATAACTCAAAAACTATGTTTTTTTTTAAACAAACGCATATCTTGCAGAAGCTCTTAAAATGTATACACTGTGTATATACTACTCAAAACAATTACCGCATTTCCAAAACCACCATTATTTTTTTTTAAGTTGTAGCGATTCGTATTTGTCGGCAGAAAGAAAAACAATAAAAATATACGATAATTCTTGTGATTAGTGTAGTAGGGTAGGGCGTTTCGTTTATGCCAACCCACAATTCGGTTCCAAAAAAATTTAAAAAAAAAATATGCAAAATCTCTATCCAATTGATTAATGTTAACACGATCATTGAAGCTTACCATTTAAAATACATGAAAAAAAATCACAGCTCATAGCTTTTTCAGTGTATAAGGTAAACATTCATCTGTTTCCAAATGACTTCATTATTAGACGTACTCATTGTGCTGAATTAGATAAATTAATAGCAATATCATATAATGGCACAGTCATGCTCACATTAATCTTGTGCACGAAATTTTGTTACAATAGCAATTTTATATAGCAATGTAAAATTGTTTGTACTAGATTTATGTGAGCATGGCTGTACAACTCAGATTTTACACAATTTTATTGAATTTGTTCCACTCGTTTTTGAGTTATTTGTGTATATTATACCAAAACATTGTTAACACCCTGTATTTTTTTAAGGGAGCAATTATGTACTGGGGTACATTAGTAAAACACCTTTTTTTTGCATAAATAAGCTTAGCTTGAATATTTGACACTTCATTATAAATTTGTACCTAAACTAACTCCTTATACAAGGTGATTTATAATAAAGTATCAAATATTCAAGCTAAGCTTCTTTAGGACAAAAGAAAGCTGTTTCACTAATGTACCCTAGTTCCTAAATGCTCCCTTAAAAAAATACAGGGTGTTAACACTATAAAATTATCAAAATTTGGACATTTTTCGATCATATTTCATATTTTATAGTTTTCATCACAATACAGCATACATTGTAAATTATCAATTTTCATTTTTGCTTGATATAGGGCTGTGGTTTTCAAATTTTATGTGCAACAAGTTAACTTCGATATGCATTTCACAACGTGTTACCAACATACAAGATTTTTTTGGCAAGTTTAGCAAAATCGACCAAATTTGATAATTTTCCTTAAAGAATAGAATTCCTTGTCAGCACAGTCGTTATCCCGAGGTATTTTCCAAAATAATATCAGATTTTCTGGCATTTACAACCATGTTTATTAACTTTTTGATATTTCTGGACTATATGGAACATATACTCTATTATTACATAACATAAGTATACATATACGAAAAATAAGTATTCGAATAATAACATAAGTATACGCACAGTCATGCTCACATAAATCTAGTACAAACAATTTGACATTGCCATATAAAATGGCTATTGTAACGTAATTTCTTGTACTAGATTTATGTGAGCATGACTGTACATACAGGGTGTCAATTTGAAAAGTTGCCACCGACTTTTTTCACTTTTTGCACTTTATTAGCACTTAATTCCAAAACTAGTTAACCAAATCATATTATATTAATATTGACTGGAAAGCAATACTCAAGAGCTTTCCAATGATGTATCACAAGTAGAGGGTGCCATTTATTTTTTTTAGATCAAGGTGGTTGTGGCTTTAATGGTGGATAGGGGGTCGATACTACCTACGCCATTTTGGTACCTCCTCCGACCTCCGAACCACCCACACGATTTTGAGTAATTAAAAAAAACATTGGTTCTAAGAAAAAAGTCGATGGCACCATTTCAAATTGTCACCCTGTATACTCTATTATTACATAACATAAGTGTACATATACATATAATAAGTATACGAATAATAACATGAGTTTAAGGGCATATACGTATACATATTAATGCCCTTTATTGATATTTTTTTGAATAGTTCAAGGAATTAGTTAGCAATTCTTTCCTCCTATTGGAATTTTGGTGTTTTCCATCATAATTGCAGACTTTCTGGTATTCGCACCTAAATTATGAACCCTTTGGTATTTCTGGAATTTTCATATCTAGTAGATGTGAACTTTTTTGTATTATAAAATACATAATATTATTCAAATTTCAGGAATAATTCAAGAATACCTTTGGAATTTATTTAATACTTTTGGTGTTTCATAAATACTACTTTTTTTTCTAAAATAGTAGTCTTTCCGGTATTCGCCTTTTTTTTGTAAACCTTTTGATTTTTTTAAAGAAATACTTCCATTGTTGATGTACAGTCATGCTCACATAAATCTAGTACAAACAAATTGACGTTGCTATATGAAATTGCTATTGTAATCTAATTTCGTGTACTAGATTTATGTGAGCATGACTGTACATCCAAAATGTTATTCCATTTTTAAAGAGATATACCAATCTTTATTAGGCTATAGGCCCTCGGGAACCAATTTCAATTTCAAAACCTTTCAAATTCGAAAATATTTTTTGGACAACTCTAGGATCCATTGGACAATTTTGAGATACTTCTGAATTTTTCTATTTCTGTCTATGAATTTTCCAAAATAATAGAGAATATATCAATCTTTATTATTCTATTGGCTCTCGGCAATATTTTCTTATAATTTCAACTATATTCTTTGGACAATTTTAGGATTCATTTGACAAATTTGAGACACTTCTGAAGTTTCTTATTTCTGTATATTTGACTAGGTATTTTCCAAAAGAATGGAAGTCGTTTTAGTATTTGTCAGTTTTTTTTTATCAACCTGTCAGTATTTTGATATTTCCTTATAATTTCGACTATATTCTTTAGACAATTCTAGGATTAATTCGACAATTTTGTGATACTTCTGAATTTTCTTATATTTGACTAGTTATTTTCCAAAATAATAAAAAATATACCAATCTTTAATAAGCTATTTGCTCTCGGCAGCATTTTATATTAAAATAAATGTTCACACATAATTTATTTTTGAAAAATATATTTTGTTTTTGGAAACGTACTGACGTAAACTATGTTTGTTACACTTCTAGTTTGTATTTGTTTTAAGCTTTAAAACAAGGTATCACAACGTTGGGGTGTAATGTAAAATTTGAAATAAGAGTGAGAATCGCTAGGGGAGGGGGTAACATTTTATATTCAATTAACATAGTTTTTAACATCTGCCTCGAAAACTGGTTCGTCTTGGTCTTTTTTTCATTGAGAAGAACTTATATTTGTTCGATATAAATTGTCTTGGAATTTTTCTTATTTATTTTTGTCCAAAATGAATCGACAAAAATCTTTTGCTAATGCGTCACTAGATTAGGTATTTTTTAAGATATAAAATGAGGTATCGCAAGGTGGGGAGTGCCATTTGAAATTTCAAAGTGGCTAGGGAGGAGGGGGTGACACTTAAAATTTATTTGACGTTGTTTTTAAACTTCCCCCTCAAAAAATCAATCGACAGGTTTTTTTGTTTTATCAAGTTAGCTTGCATTCAAAAGTTATTGAGACTGACTAGTTTTGAAATGTACAGCCACTGATTCTAAGAATGACGCATCCGTCTCGTCAGCAGACAAGGATAGAGGACTGCCCGGACGCATGAACGCGTCATTCTTAGAGTCCGTGGCTGTACACCCGGTATATAGAATAATATAGAAGAATTTTAATTGATCGTTGAAGTGTTTCGAAATAAAACAATAGCGAAATAGTAAATTTTCTTGAAGTAAGCATGTCATGTAATTCTATGAATGAATGTCCATTATTTACAAGAGAATTATCTGTATATTGCAATTAATATAGCAACAAACTAACACAATAAATTAAACACGAATTACTATATATTTTATTCATTTCATTATAATTTGTGCAATGTAATTGCTTAAGGCACTATTGAGGGAATTAGTACATGTAAAAACATAAATAAGTAGAATTAACTAAAAGTAACTAGAAATAACTTGAAACGTTTTATTGACAAATAACATATATGAATGACATGTTTTCATATAAATTATCCACAGTTGGGCAAATGTGTTGGAACATCTGATTTCTGTCTAAACGTTATTATTATTATTACCACTCTTAAAACAAATGTTACTAGTTTTTTTTATCTATTCAGTGGCGTACTTTTTTTTCCAACAGCTAATTTTCATTTCGAGATATGATGTCATTTACAGTTTCTTTTTTTAATGGATGACCCTGTATATTTTTACATTTTCAAATAGACACATTTTCAACAATTACAATGATATAGGGTTGGGTGGGTGTACAACAATTAGTTATTATTATTATTACTTTTAAAAGAAATGTTAGTAGTTTTTTTTCTCTATTCAGTGGCGTACTTTGTTTTCCAACAGCTAATCTACTTTTCGAGATATGACGTTATTGACAGTTTTTTTTAATGGTGGACCCTGTTTATTTTTACATTTTCAAATAGTCACTTTTCCAACAATTACAATGATATAGCGTTTGGTGGGTGAGCTACTATTAGTTATTATTATTATTACTCTTAAAACAAATGTTACTAGTTGTTTTCTCTATTCAGTGGCGTACTTTCTTCTCCAACAGCTTACCTACTTTTCGAGATATGACGTTATTGACAGTTTTTTTTTAATGGTGAACCCTGTTAATTTTTACATTTTCAAGTAGACACTTTTTTAACAATTAGAACGATATAGGGTTTAGTGGGTGTGCGACTATTAGTTATTAATACTATTACTCTTAGAACAAAAGTTACTAGTTTGTTTTCTCTATTCAGTGGCGTACTTTGTTTTCCAACAACTAATCTACTTTTCGAGATATGACGTAATTGACAGTTGTTTTTTTAATGGATGACCCTGTATATTTTTACATTTTCAAATACACACTTTTTCAACATTTTCAATGATATAGGGTTTCGTGGGTGTGCGACTATTAGTTATTATTATTATTATTACTCTTAGAACAAATGTTAGTAGTTT
This sequence comes from Othius punctulatus, assembly GCA_951805005.1. Taxonomy (NCBI): domain Eukaryota; kingdom Metazoa; phylum Arthropoda; class Insecta; order Coleoptera; family Staphylinidae; genus Othius; species Othius punctulatus. The sequence goes on from OX638143.1 coordinate 23,493,033, forward strand.
TTTTCTCTATTCAGTAGCGTACTTTGTTTTCAAACAGCTAACCTATTTTTCGAGATATGTCTTCATTGACAGTTTTTTTTAATCGATGACCCTGTATATTTTTACATTTTCAAATAGAAAACTTTTCAACAATTATAATGATATTGGGTTTAGTGGGTATGCGACTATTAGTTATTATTATTATTAATACTCTTAGAACAAATGTTAGTAGTTTTTTTTATCTATTCAGTGGCGTACTTTATTATCCAACAGCTTATTTACTTTTCGAAATATGACGTCATTGACTGTTTCATTTAATGTATGGCCCTGTATATTTTACATTTTCAAATACACACTTTTTCAACAATTTCAATGATATAGGGTTTCGTGGGTGCGCGACTATTAGTTTTTTTTTCTATTCAGTGGCGTACTCTACTTTTTGAGATATGACGTCATTGACTGTTTCTTTTAATGAATGGCCCTGTATATTTTTACATGTTCAAATAGACACTTTTTGAACAATTACAATGATATAGGGTTTCTTGGGTCTACGACTATTAGAAAATGTGCATTATAAAAAGGGTAATTCATTAAAAATTAATCCATATTAATGGTAATCCATTAAAAAAACAGTCAATAACGTCATATCGCGAAAATAGGTTAGCTTTTAGAAAACAAAGTACGCCACTGAATAGAAAAAAAAAATACTAATATTTGTTTTAAGAGTGATAAAAATATTAATAAAGTTTACACAAAAATCAGGTGTTCCGACACATTTACCCAACCCTATATATAATATTCAGGTTTAATTTGACTATTATTTGACTATTAATTCCTCACAAAACAGTCCAATTTATATTATACAAAAAAATTGTTTATAACTAGCAATTATTTAGTTAATATTTTTTGCCCGGTGCACCAAAGTCATTGCAAACCAACAATAACAATTTTTTTCGACGAAAGTGGTGAAAGACACGTTTTCTGTCATAAAATTTAACCTTGAAAGTTGGTATTTGTTACAAGGAGTGCAGAAAGTACTTTCCGCACTTATATGAGTGCGGAAAGTACTTTCCGCACTCACTTTCCGCACTCCAATACCTCTCTTTTGATTTTTGAGGCAATAAATCGGACGAAACTGTGGATGCAATGGCCGCAAGTTCCGGCGGAGTGTTTGTTATATCGTCACTATCGGAATCCATTATTGATATTCTTCTACTTCCAGTATTAATGTATAAATTTCGAGTCTCGATTTGGTGACAAGCGATTTATAAATTTTCTGACGTTTAAATTAATGACAATGACATTTATTTTAAATTAATGATTAAATTTACATTAATCTTTAGTTTTCTACACTTTCGTAGAAAAAATAGTATGTAACACTCTTGCGGAAATGGCCATTGCAAAACTCGTATGAATGGAGCACTCGCTGGCGCTCGTGCTCCAACTTTCATACTCGTTTTGCAATGAAGCCCTTTCCGCACTCTTATTACAATATACTATTTGTGCGTGTTTCTGGCCGAACAGAATGTTACAAAAATGGTGTCGTACGCTCAAGGGACTCGAGTGGTTGAGTTTGCTGCAGTACATCAAAAATTGAAATAAAAATGCACGCCTGGGCATAGTTTTGCAAGTCTGAAGCTTCATCTAGTCTTTGGGCTGTGTCTGATACATTTATATTATATGTACGAGTATTCAGGTTTTCCGAGTTTGTCTCTGCGTGAGATTTGAGTTGTCAGAAGGTCCTATTAACTTGCGACGTTTAGGTAAGGTCTCACTTATCACCTCGTGGCTGGTTCTTTTTGTTTGGCTGAATAGAACCTACGCATGTGTTTTAATCGGCCTTCAATGTTTTTCTGAGGCGTGATTTTAGCTTTCATGTACTCAAATCTCATGCACATACATGTCCGCAAACCTCAATGCACCTTCCGCCCCCGAAAATGTACGCATTAACATGTATATGCACACATTCGTGCCCCACAAGTCCCCAAAACTGCGTGGAAATCGGCCACTTCCACCACGATCTTGCCCAGTCCTGATTTTGCGTGATAAATCGTTGCATTCGTATTGTTTGAACAATGCATGTTTTTTTGGGCTTGCATCTCGTTGGGACGTGCCTATGAATTAATTAGTTTTTTGCTGATTTGCGCCGAGCACACAAACTCAAACTACGACATCCATATGGATGCTTTCATCCTTGTCTTGAGCACGGAGCGCCGAGATTCGGCCACACACGATTAACAATCGGAAACGGCCGAAGCCAAGAGGACGCGCCGAGTTCTTGCGCAGGTAACCTTCAGAGTGTTTTTAGGCAAGTTACTCCACGCATCGTTTCTTAATAATCGCAAATGCAGAAGCTGAAGAGATATTAATATGGAGAAGTTGAGGAGGCACAAATCTTATATTGGGCCCATTTGGAGCCTAGCATGTGCACAGGACGTGGTGAGATGGTAAGGCGAGTCTGGAGCGAATGCGCCGCTGGACCCTGGCAAGGTACATGCACATTTCAATGGATGCATATTGCATTTAATGATGTAAGGACACATTACATGCAATGAGGCATCTGTGTGAACAGTAATCACTCTGTATAACATCCAGCATTTTTTTTATTGTTGGGGCAAGCTCTAAAAAAGTATACTCCTCTTTACAGAGTTTCAATAATCTTGTCCTAATTTTATGCCCACAAATACATTTTGGTGCTGACTATTAATTTCGCAATTGACGATTTATACACACTATACACTTACGAAATATGTATTAAAACTCAATCCCGCGTACATACAGTCTGTATAAATAGTATTTTACTTATATATACAGTATGAATCCATTGACCCATCCGTACATCGAATTTCATTACTGCCCATTTCAAAGGATGCACATTGCATTTAATGATGTAAGGACACATTACATGCAGTGAGGCATCTGTGTGAACAGTTAATCACTCTGTATAACATCCAGTAATTTTCACATTGTTGGGGCAAGTTCTAAAAAGTCTGCTCCTGTTTACAGAGTTTTAACAATTTCGTCCAAATTTTATAACCACAAACACATTTTGGTGGTGGCTATTAATTTCGCAATTGACTATGTGTACACACTGTATACATTTATTAGGTATACATTAAAACTCAATCGCGTGTACATATAGTTTGTATAAATAGTATATTGCCTTGTATGAACACATTGCCCCATCCATACATTGAATCGAATTCACATTCGAATGAAACTGTACATCAATATTAATTATTGCGAATTCATTTTACAAACAATTTAATTCATGTTTCATTTAATTAAATGTGTCTTTGATGAGTAAATTCAATTTAAATTAATGCGAATAATGTTTATTTTAAAAATAGTTTACTAAATTCATGTTTCATTTAATTCAATATGACTGAGATGTGATTAATTAATTTTAATTAATGCGAATAATAAAATTAATACTTTTCTTGCTAATATCTTGATGAAACATTTTATTATTATTTTAAATGTATATTATGTATAATTACACATAAAAACCAGAATTTATTAACTATTTATGAAATAAACATTATTCGCATTATTATAAATGTATATTATATATAATTACACTTGCTTTGTTTCATATATTTGATCAGTTTCCTGACACGTGTTTCGGCTTATTCAGCCTTTTTCAAAGGATTTGAAACTAAGCCTAAACACGTGTCAGGAAACTGATTAAAAATATGAAACAAAACAAGTATACATAATATACATTTATAATAATACGAATAATGTTTATTTCATAAATAGTTGATAAATTCTGGTGTTTGCATTATCAAATTTATATTAGATAAAAAAATTATCATAATATTACATCTAATTAAATAAATAATTGGTTAAACCTAAACCTAATTATCACTACAAAAATGTTAAAGTATATTATCATTACAGTAAATTTTCAAATCCATTTATAATATTTTTATCCACAAAGCTAATTATACAGAATTATTGAATTATGTGTTTCAATATTTTGAACAATTTTGCAATATTATGTGTAGTTTTTGATATGGTTTCATCATTTTGGATACCAGTTATTATTATATTTTTTATTTAAGGTTGTTATATTATTATTTTTTTGTACTTACTGGTAAAAGGTTTTTAAAAAACCAAAACTAGTCAGGCGAAATAAATAAATAATAAAATAAAATAATAATTTTTACTAGTAAGTACCAAAAAATATCCACCTCAAAGCCGACAAAAATGATAAAATATATCATGAATACAGTATATTTTGAAATCCATTTATAATATTTCTATCCACAAGGCAAGCATTATTCAATTATGTGTAATGTTTTAATATACCATAAGAAGAACAATTTTGCAATATTATGTGTAGTTTTTGTTATAGTTTCATCCATTTTGGTTACCAGTTATTATTATATTTTTTATTTAAGGTTGTTATATTATTATTGTTTGGTACTACTGGTAAAAGGTTTTTAAAAAACCGAAACTAGGCAGGCGAAATAAATAAATAATAAAATAAAGTAATAATTTTTGCCTGTAAGTACCAAAAAATTATTATATAACAACCTTAAATACATAATTGGTAATTTATGGATAAAACCTTAAACTTATTTTTTTTCTTCCTTCTTTATTGGAGTACTTTCTGGTAGTTTATATGTTAGATATAAAGATGTTTTTTTTTGTTTTTATTACTTTCATGCCTTCTTCACCTGATTATTTTCGGCTGTCTTTCAGCCATCTTCAGAGGTGTCATTTTTTTTTAGTTCAATATCTAATTTTGGTTTTTATTATTTTTATTATGTCTTCTTCACCTGACTAGTTTCGCCTACCTTTCAGCAATCTTCAGAGGTGTTATTTTTCTTTAGTTCAATTTATATGATGTTGGATAAGATATTTTTAAATGTTTTGACTTTTAAATAATTGTTTCATTTTAAATAAATAAATAAATAAATTATTTGAAAGTCAAAACATTTATAAAAATTTAAGGTTGTTATATTATGATTTGGTACTTACTGGTAAAAATATTTTTACTTTATTTTATTATGTATTTATTTTATTTCGTCCAACACCAGTTTCGGTTTTTTAAAAAAAAACATCATCAGAGGCATGATATGTATATTAATATGTATACATATATCCTGATATTATGTTTATGAAAAATATTTGTTATAAATTTCAATTTTGAAATTTGAAAGTTACAGATGTCTGTTTGAAGTTTAAGTTAATTGTTTTTTAATTCAAAAGCCATTAACTTATACTTCAAATAGACATCTGTAACTTTCAAATTTCAAAATTCAAATTTATAACAAATATTTATCATAAAAATAAGAACATGATATATACATATTAAAATACATATCATGCCTCTGATGATGGTTTAAACAAAACGAAACTGGTGTTGGACGAAATAAAATAAATAAACAATAAAACAAAATAAAAATTATTTTTACCAGTAAGTACCAAATCATTATGTAACAACCTTAAATTTTTATAAATGTTTTGACTTTTAAATAATTGTTTTATTTTAAATAAATAAGTAAATTATTTGAAAGTCTAAACATTTATAAAAACTTTAGGTTGTTATATTATGATTTGGTACTTACCGGTAAAACATATTTTTATTTTATTTTATTATTAATTTATTTTATTTCGTCCAACACCAGTTTTGGTATTTAAAAAAAAATCATCAGAGGCATGGTATATATTTTAATATGTATATATCCTGATCTTATTTTTATGATAAATATTTGTTATTAATTTAAATTTTGAAAGTTACAGATGTCTGTTTGAAGTTTCAGTCGGTGGTTTTTGAATTAAACAGCAATTAACTTAAACTTCAAACAGACATCTGTAACTCTTAAATTTCAAAATTGTTTTTTATAACAAATATTTTTCATAAATATAAGATCAGGATATATACATATAAAAATACATATCATGCCTCTGATGAGGTTTTTTTTAAACCTAAACTAGTCTGGCGAAATAAAATAAATAAATAATAAACTACATAAAAATAATTTTACCAGTTAGTACCGAATAATAATATAACAACCTTAATTACATAACTGGAAATTTACGGCTAAATAAACCTTAAAAACTTAATTTATAAAAATCTTACCCAATATCATATACATATATTTAACTCAAAAAAATTAAGACCTCTGTAGATGGCTGAAAAATAGCCGAAACTAGTCAGGTGAAAAATACATAATAAAAATAATAAAAACAAAAAAAACAATCTTTATATCTAATCATATAAACTACCATTAAGTACTCCAATAAAGAATGAAGAAAACCATAAAAATATAGACATAATGAAAATAATAAAAACAAAAAACATCTTTTCATAAAGAAGGAAGAAAACTATAAAATATTATGTGTAGTGTATAATATTTTTTGTAATATTGCTTGAAAAATAATCATTTTATGAACTGCTAAAACTTCAGCAAAAAGCATTAATGGTTGTAAGATATTGCACACAAGCTTGAATATTCGACAATGATTTTATAAAAAGTTTTGTTATATTTAAGGTTTTATCCATATTACCAGTTATTTATATTTAAAAGATATTAAAAACAATAAAAAAAAATATATTTAAGGTTGTTATATTTAGTACTCGCTGGTAAATAATATTTATTTTTATTTTATTATTTTTATCTTTTGCGTGACTAGTTTCGGTATAAAAAAAACCCCTTCAGATGCATATGCATTTTAATATGTATATGTCCTGATCTTATTTTTATGATAAATATTTGTTATTAATTTGAATTTTGAAATTTCAAAATTATTATATTATATTATACATAATAATACACAATAATAAAATAAAATAATAATAAATATTAGTTACCAGCAAGTACTAAATATAACAACCTTAAATTTTTTAAATTTCTACAACAGTTTTGCAACATTCCTTATATATTTTTTTATTGTTTTCTTCCTTCTTTATTGGAGTACTTACAAGTAGTTTATATGTTTAGATATAAAGCTGTATTTTTATTGTTATTAGTTTTATTATGTCTTCTTTACCTGACTAGTTTCGGCTAGTCTTTTAGCCATTTTCAGAGGTGTTAATCAAATTCCAAATATTTATGATGAAATAATATCAAGAGATATACACAGGCAAAATCACAGATTTCACGCCTCTGATAATGGTTTGCTAAACAAACTGAAACTAGGCATATATCATAAATATTTGGAATTTGATTTGAATTTGGTATGAATAGTATTTTAGATATAGATATCTTTCAAAATTCAAATCAAATTCCAAATATTTATGATGAAATAAAATCAAGAGATATACACAGCAAAATTACACATTTCACGCCTCTGATGATGGTTTGCTAAACAAAGTGAAACTAGTCATATATCATAAATATTTGGAATTTTATTTGAATTTGGTATGAAATAGTATTTTAGATATAGATATCTTTCAAAATTCAAATCAAATATTTATGATGAAATAAAATCAAGAGATATACACAGCAAAATTACACATTTCACGCCTCTGATGATGGTTTGATAAACAAACCGAAACTAGTCAGGTAAAATAAAAATAAATAAATAATAAAATAAAATAAAAAATAACTCTGCCAGTAAGTTCAGAGTAATACCTTAAATATTTATAAATGTTTTGACTTTGAAATTATTTGTTTCTTTGTAAAAATATTTATAAATATCTTATTTAATATAATATATATTGAAAAATATATATGTACTCTAAAAATGAACACCTATGAAGATGGCTAGAAGATTGCCGAACCAGTCAGGTAAAGAAAACATAATAAAAATAATAACAAAAAAAACATCTTTATATCTAAACATATAGACTACCAGTAAGTACTCCAATAAATAAAGAAGAAAACAATAAAAGAATATAATAATAACTGATAGCCAAAATGGATGAAACTGTAACAAAAATTAAGTAAGTAAGTTTAATGACGGTTGAAAATTGCAGAATGTTACTCAAAATATAACAAAATATTTTAAAAATTGCACATAGTTATCTATATATTTCTTAAATATTCCTACTAATTTATCAAATTTCTACAATACTTGACAATTTTATACAAATTATTTTTGTTTTAAAATTTTATAAAATGTATATTGTATGTGGTTCTTAAAACTGCGGTAATTTTTTTATGATACTTGAAAAAAGCTTCAAATGGCTATGACTATGACACAGAATCCTTGAAAGCATCCAACAGAAATCAATTTCTATAAAATTTATAAATAACGGAATATTTAAAAAATATATAGAAGTTGATTTCTGTTGTCGAAAATTCTACAAAAATTACATCATTCCAAAAATACTTGAAATTCATCAACTACTAAAACTGCAGTAAAATACTTCAGATTCTTAGTTTTAAGACATTAGACGCAATGTGTAAAAATTCTGCAATAATTTAAAACAAAAATTGAATTTCTATAACAATTTTGCAACATTCCTTATATTGTCAATAAAGTCCTAAAAAGTTTATTGACGGTTGAAAATTGCAGATTGTTACTCAAAATATAACAAAATGTTTTAAAAATGCAAATAGTTATCTATATATTTTTTAAATATTCCTACTAATTCATTAAATTTCCATAATACTTGACAATTTTATACAAATTATAGACATTATTCATAAAATGTTTTAAAATTTTATAAAATGTATATTATATATGGTTCTTAAAACTGCCGTATTTTTTTTATGATACTTGAGAAAGCTTCCAATGGCGATGACTATGGCACAGAATCTTTGAAAGCATCCAACAGAAATAAATTTCTTTAAAAATTTTAAATAACGGAATATTTAAAAAATATATAGAAGTTGATTTCTGTTGTCGAAAATTCTACAAAAATTACATCATGCCAAAAATGCTTGAAATTCATCAACTACTAAAACTTCAGTAAAATACTTTAGATCCTTAGTTTTAAGACATTAGACGCAATGTGTAAAAATTCTGCAATAATTTAAAACAAAAATTGAATTTCTATAACAATTTTGCAACATTCCTAATATTGTCAATAAAGCCCTAAAAGTTTAATGACCGTTGAAAATTGCTGATTGTTGCCAAAAATATAACGTTTTTTTTAAATTGCACATAGTTATCTATATATTTCTTAAATATTGCTACTAGAACATAAAATTTTCCATAATACTTGACAATTTTATACAAATTATTAAAAAAATCATAAAATGTTTCAAAATTTTATAAAATTTCTATGGTACTTCTACATGGTTCTTAAAACTGTCGTAAATGTATTATGATGCTTAAAAAAGCGTCAAATGGCTATGACTATGGCTCAGAATCTTTGAAAGCATTGAAACGAAATCAATTTCTATAAAATTATTAAATTTTGTCGAAAATTCTACAAAAGTTTAATAATCCTAAAAATGCTTGAAATTCTTCAACTACTAAAACTTTAGTAAAATACTTTAGATACTTAGTTTAAGGACATTAGGCCCAATGTATGAAATTTCTGCAATAATAAAAAAAAATTGAATTTCTATTTTGCAAACACAATTTTGCAAACATATATATATATATATATATATATATATATATATATATATATATATATATATATGTATTGCGTATCAAAAACCGTTAGCAGTAACGTGTACGTTACTTGACAGCATCACATTAGAATGTAAGATGTATTTATGACATAAACATTATGACATTCGAATGTGATGCTGTCACGTAACGTACACTTTACTGCTAACGATTTTTGATACACGTAATTGTCAAAAAATAGTCAAAAAAATTTAATAACGGTGGAAAATTGCATATATTTCTATAAAATGCTTAAAATGCAACTAATGCAAATTTACATAACATAAACTTTAGGCGTGTTTTCAGAGCTTTTTTTGGCGATGAGCCGAACTTGCACACTTGCAAACCTCCAGTACTGAAAAACGAGAAGATACCTCATAGAATTTAAGCTGCCTCCCGTACGATAGAATGGAATGCATCTAGAGGAAGCGTGCATCAAACGTAAGTTTTTGCACGTACTTATTCTATACAGGGTGTCCCACGCTTTGCACATACTTACCGTATACAGGGTGTCCCACGCTAATGGGCCAATAAAAGTTTATGGGGTTCCCGATAAAATAAAAAATTGAAAAAATTCATACAAACACAGTTCGTCGTGATCTCTCAAAATAAAATACGTACATATACGTGCTATACTATATGTATTACACATACTACGTGTTTCTATCACTTCAGCTTATACCGGATCAACTTTGTTATTTTAAATGGAACACCCTGTATATTTTTACATATTCAGATTGCACGTTTAATTCTGAACATATTTTATTAAGCCTTGAGCACTTATCTTTAGTAGCTTTTGAGGAAAAACATAATTTCCGAAATTATTGCTTCAAAGAGACGATTAATTATGATAAAAATATTCATAATTTCTTTTCTGAATGAAACGGAAAACTAAACTTTTTTGCATATTGTAGCAGAAGCATTGCTCTGACATTACAATAATTCGTATGTCTTAATATTTTACTAGTACCATTTCAATAGTATAATCAATTCTATAGTAGTTTCAGTAGTAGTTTCAACAGCATTTACAGCTACACTTGAAAACGTTATAATAATTTTCGTTTTAATGGAATGACAAGTTTTTTGTCAATTTTTAATCATGTTAGTCATTTAAATATCAATTTATTTAAATGGCTATTCATTTACGCGATGATTATGCAATTACTGACTTTATTGAATGTAATCTTTTAAACCATTCACCAGAAATCAACGTATTAATTTCACGTATTAAAATTGCCTCTTCAATCTTTCAGGGCACCTAGAACTCCCCAAAGTGAATCATATGAGATGATCTTATATTTGTGTTTAGACCACTTCTGGGCCAACCTGAGTTTGGTTGAAGTGTGGTGTAAATGAAAGGTGTGTATGAATAGCCCATTGGCTTTTAGTGCAATATCGCAGATCGTGATTGAGGGTTCCTTGTTCAGAGTTCTTGTTGAGCCAACTCATAGTTCTCTATTACACCTTGAGTATATATTGAGTGAGTGCCTGCGTGTGCGTGTATTGTATTTACTAATTTGTAATTATACTTCCAGAGAGTTTAAAATTCGCGATTATACTTTGGGATGACCTTCCCAAGTCAAACGTATACTTTTTAGTGTTTTCTTTGTCTTGTCTTCAATAAATAATTAGTGAAAGTATCTTGAGCAGTTCAGATTACCTTCTGACGATAAATGTCCATTTAGAGCCAGTGCGTAGTAGTGTCGAAAGTTCGGGTATGGTGGAGCCGGAGGATTGTTGCGTTTGTTTCGTGCTTTCCTCACCCGCGACCACACCGTCAAACTCCGAACTCCGATTTGTTTTCCGAGTTCGGAGTTGCAGGGTACTGGATCTTCGCCAATACAACTTTAAAAGTCAATTTCAAGGTAGGTCTTTTTTTGAGAAGAGCTCCAAGACGTATCAAAGTGAGTACAATTTTTCTGCACTTCCTCGCTCGTACGCCCACGGTATACAAGTATGCAGTACTTGCTTGTTGCTTGCTGTATACTTCGTATACAGTACTTGTTTATTGCAAGTACTATTAGTAAGTATACGGTACTTGCGTGTTGTATAGTATATTACGAAGTATACTTACCGCGATCTATCTTCTTTTGCATGATGCATGTTTGCTTTAGAGCGCGTTTCATAACGTAGAGTCTCAATTAATTAATTTTTGCTTTGCTACCACAAAACGCATGTTAGTTTTAAGCAGGAAGTTCTTAACCCGGTGTCCGGATTGAGTTCTCGTGAAGCAAGTTAAGCCAAATTGAGGTGTCTCTGTAGCACTGCAATAACCCATTGGCTTATGGTGCAGCATTCCAGATCGTGATGGAGGGTTCCTTGTTCAGAGTTCTTGTTGAGCCCGATTCATAGTTCTCTGTTGCACCTAAGATCATTGAGTACTGGTGTTGCGTTGTACACAACAATCGAGAGTTTCTTGTGACACTGTTGACCTCAATTAAGCTGCCCCCTGCAGGTGTGCGGGTTGTGTAGGTTCAAAAGGGTTGAGAATAACTGCGTTATAGCGTCACACAGTACGCTGCCTGAGTGAGCAGGGTTTTTCTTACAGGTGCGCCATTTATGTTTGTGTACTGTCGGCGCATATTCTCGCTCTGGGCGACGTACTTATATATCATGCGCCCCGTATATGTACGTTTAGGGTTTTCAGGTACGCACACATCAATGCGCCAGTACGTCGAAACAGTAACTAGTAAGGTCCCGTTGACCTGCTAGAATATATACAGTAATACATACTGTATTACTATGTATATAGTGCTTGTGTGTTGCAAGTGCTATTACTATGTATACAGTGCTTGTTTGTTGCAAGTACAATCAATATAGATACACTACTTGTTTGTTACAAGTACTATTAGTATGTATACAGTGCTTGTTTGTTGCAAGTACAATTACTATGTATTTGTTTGTTACAAATACTATTAGTATTAATACAGTACTTGTTTGTTGCAAGTACAATTACTAAGTATACAGTACTTGTTTGTGGCAAGTACTATTGATATGTATACGGCACTTGCTTGTTGGAAGTGCAATTACTATGTATTTGTTTGTTGCAAGTACTATTAGTATGTATACAGTGCTTGTTTGTTGCAAGTACGATTACTAAGTATTTGCGTGTTGCAAGTACTATTAGTATGTATACAGTGCTTGTTTGTTGCAAGTACAATTACTAAGTATTTGCCTGTTGCAAGTACTATTAGTATGTATATAGTGCTTGTTTGTTTCAAGTACAGTTACTACGTATTTGCCTGTTGCAAGTACTATTAGTATGTATACAGTGCTTGTTTGTTGCAAGTACGATTACTAAGTATTTGCCTGTTGCAAGTACTATTAGTATGTATACAGTGCTTGTTTGTTGCAAGTACGATTACTAAGTATTTGCCTGTTGCAAGTACTATTAGTATGTATACGTGCCACTCATATTTCTGTGTTGGCTGCGCATATTCTCGAACTGTAAGACGTACTTATTTGATGTGCATATAATTAGTACCGCGTTGTTGCGCCCATGCATTGAACAGGGTTTTCCTTTTCAATTACAATCTGTTAGCTACATTTAAAGTAGATGCATGTAAAGCTGGGCTTTGTTTGGGTTCCTCTAAACAGGTTCTCTGTGTTACTGTGTTTACAGTACTTGTTTGTTACAAGTACGAACATTACCATTTTCTCTTTCATGTACTATATAAACTGCGCATATATTGGGTTCCTCTAAACAGGTTCTCTTAAATTTTAATATGTAGTACTTGTGTGTTGCAAGTATTACGTATGCAGTACTTGCTTGTTGCATGTACAAACAATAGCATTTTACCTTTCAGGTACTATAAAAACTATGACCATATTGGGTTCCTCTAAACAGGTTCTCTTAAATTTTAATATGTAGTACTTGTTTGTTGCAAGTATTATGTATGCAGTACTTGTTGTTACATGTACGAACAATAGCATTTTACCTTTCAGGTACTATAAAAACTATGACCATATTGGGTTCCTCTAAACAGGTTCTCTTAAACAATAATGTACAGTACTTGTTTATTGCAGGTACAAACAATAGATATTTCACTTTCTTAAATTGTAATGTATAGTATTTGTTTTTTGCAAGTACTAAACATTACTCTCCTGTAGTACTTGTTTTTTGCAAGTACACGCAATAGTTACTTACAGCAAGAGTGAGGAAGGCAAAGCTTTCGTTTACACGAATTGCGTGTTCATCCACGAGGCGAAAGTGAGTGGACAGTGCAATTCAGGCGAACGAAAGCGGCCTTACTCTTGAGTACTGTATTCGGTTTTGTTAGATACCTCTTTGGAAAGTGGGAATGTAACTTTGCAGTCAATAGTTGCATAATATTTATAAGCCAAGTGGTTGCAAAGATTTGTTATTGTGAAAACAAATAAAACACGAAATTAACAAGTTCCAGAAGAGGAAACCAGTGAGTGAAAGGCACTAAACGAAATTCGATGAGCGAAAGTCAATCTGTTTAGGTGCTCATATGATTTATATTAGGGAGATATCGTTTGTAATTTTAGATAGAAGTGAACAAAAGATAAACCTTCTCCCATTGGTATCTATGCATGCAAACCCGTTTTACGAAGAGGTATCGAACAAAACTCTCTTATCTTATAGATTCACATGAGTAAAATAGGGCTCCAAGCGAGATCTCTCATGTATAAAATAAAAAGATAACGGCATCAGTGAATTGGGCGGCTTTATTTACACCAACAGTTCAACATCAGAAGAATCATTACAAACCAAGCCGTATTATAGTATTCATTAATTCAAGTGTATTGTGAATCAGGCCTTCCCTTCACAGACAGTACCTCTAACATGTAGCCCTTTCAGAATATTCTGGACTTTCACTTTAGCACTTTCAAAATATTCTGGAGTGCTGCAATTTAAGGTGATGCTTGAAATCTGTCAAATGCATATTTTATTGAGTAAGAGCTAATGTGAACTTCAGTTTGATGCCAATTATAATTAATCACCATTTACTCATTAAAATATGAATACTGAAATATAAAATATGAAATATGAAACATCATTAGCTTCTGGTGTACTAAACACAAATCTAATATAAAAAGTGCAATTAATAATTTTTCAGAAATGTCAGTAATAGCTAACCCATACTTGTCAATTCAGAAAGTTAAGTGTTTGATTTTCTCTCCTATGTAATCCTGAAACTTTGTCAAATTTTCAGGAGAATTAGTTTCAGGTGTACTGTACACAAATCTAATATCAAATTTGCCAATAATAAATTTTCAGAAATTTTAGTAATAGCTAACCCATACTTGTCAATTCAGAAAGTTAAGTGTTTGATTTTCTCTCCTATGTAATCCTGAAACTTTGTCAAATTTTCAGGAGAATTAGTTTCAGGTGTACTGTACACGAATCTAGTATCAAATTTGCAAATCATAAATTTTCTTAAATTTCAGTAATAGCTAAACCATTCTTGTCAATACACAAAGTTATATGTTTTATTTTCTCCCTTATTTAATACTGAAACTTTGTCAACTTTTCAGGAAAATTAGTTCCAGGTATATTGTACACGAATCTAATATCAAATTTGCAAGTAATAAATTTTCAGAAATTTCAGTAATAGCTAATCTTTACTTGTCATTGCAGAAATCAAGTGTTTGACGTTCTCCCTCATTTAATACCGAAACTTTGTCAACTTTTCAGGAGAATTAGTTTCAGGAGTACTGTACACAAATCTAATATCAACTTTGCAAATAATAAATTTTCAGAAATTTCAGTAATAGCTAACCCATAGTTGTCAATGCAGAAAGTTAAGTGTTTGATTTTCTCCCTTATTTAATACTGAAACTTTGTCAAATTTGCAGAAGAATTAGTTTCAGGTATACTGTATACAAATCTAATATCAAATTTGAAAATAATTAATTTTCAGAAATTTCAGTTATAGGTAATCTTTATTTGTCAGTGCAGAAGTTAAGTGTTTGATGTTCTCCCCCATTTAATACCGAAACTTTGTCAAATTTTCAGGACAATTAGTTTCAGGTGTAGTGTATACGAATCTATTATCAAATTTGCAAGTAATAATATTTCAGATATTTCAGTAATAGCTAATATTTACTTGTCATTGCAGAAAGTTAAGTGTTTGATGTTCGCCGCCATTTAATACCGAAACTTTGTCAACTTTTCAGGAGAATTAGTTTCAGGAGTACTGTACACAAATCTAATTTCAAATTTGCAAATAATAAATTTTCAGAAATTTCAGTAAAAGCTAACCCATACTTGTCAATGCAGAAAGTTAAGTGTTTGATTTTCTCCCTTATTTAATACTGAAACTTTGTCAAATTTTCAGAAGAATTAGTTTCAGGTATACTGTATACAAATCTTATATCAAATTTGCAAATAATAAATTTTCAGAAATTTCAGCAATAGCTAATCTTTATTTGTCATTGCAGAAGTTAAGTGTTTGATGTTCTCCCTCATTTAATACCGAAACTTTGTCAAATTTTCAGGACAATTAGTTTCAGGTGTACTGTATACGAATCTATTATCAAATTTGTAAATAATAAATTTTCAGAAATTTCAGTAATAGCTAACCCATACTTGTCAATGCAGAAAGTTAGCTGTTTGATTTTCTCCCTTATTTAATACTGAAACTTTGTCAAATTTTCAGGAGAATTAGTTTTAGGTGTACTGTATACAAATCTCATATCAAATATGCAAATAATAAATTTTCTGAAATTTCAGTAAAAGCTAACCCAGACTTGTCAATGCAGAAAGTTAAGTGTTTGATTTTCTCCGTTATTTAATACTGAAACTTTGTCAAATTTTCAGGAGAATAAGTTTTAGGTGTACTGTATACAAATCTCATATCAAATATGCAAATAATAAATTTTCCGAAATTTCAGTAATAGCTAACCCAGACTTGTCAATGCAGAAAGTTAAATGTTTGATTTTCTCCGTTATTTAATACTGAAACTTTGTCAAATTTTCAGGAGAATTAGTTTTATGTGTGCTGAATACATATCTGATATCAAATTTGCTAATAATAAATTTTCAGATATTTCAGAAATAGCTAACCTATACTTGTCAATGCAGAAAGTTAAGTGTTTGATTTTCTTCGTTATTTAATACTGAAACTTTGTCAAATTTTCAGAATAATTAGTTTCAGGAGTAGTGTACACAAATCTAATATCAAATTTGCAAATAATATTTTTTTAGAAATTTCAGTAATAGCTAACCCATACTTGTCAATTCAGAAAGTTATACTTTCGATTTCTCACCTATTTAATTCTGAAACTTTGTCAATTTTTTAGGAGAATTAGCTTCTGGTGTAGTAACTACAAATATAATTATAAAAATACAATAAATAAATTTTCAGAATTTTCAGGAATAGCTAACTCACACTTGTCAATGCAGAAAGTTATACTTTCGATTTTCTCACTTATTTAATACTGAAACCTCGTCAAATTTTCTGAAGAATTTGCTTCAGATGTACTAAACTCTAATCTAATTATAAAAATACAATTAATAAATTTTCAGAAATTTCAGTAATAGCTAACCTATACGTGTCAATGAAGAAAGTTATACTTTCGATTTTCTCACTTATCTAATACTGAAACTTCGTCAAATTTTTAGGAGAATAAGTTTCAGGTATAGTTGAATTTAATTATTATTGTTTATAAGTACTACAATTTAAATTTAATTTTCGTCTGTATTATTATTGATTTTGTAATATAAAGTGATGGGAATTCAATATTTAAAAATAATCACATTAGACTTATAATCTAATATGTTATTTATCAACTGCTTATTGTGGCTGCAAGATTTTGAATTATAAATTGATCCAAATTCAATACGCAAATGATCACTTGGAAAGTACTAATGCTCACTAATACTGTATTATTCAACTGTATTGTACATCTGCAAGATTCTACAATGTAAACTGATATACGTGGATAACATTACAAGCATCTGCTTACTTTGTTCATTTTACTATTTTTAAGCATAATGTATGATGTAAATATGCAAGTAATTAGGATGGACAGACTTCACAGGCAATAGCAATTTAAGCAAAACCATCGATTTTGTTTAATTAAAATGGGCATTGGAATTGTTGATAAAACGAGTTTTCTGCAAACATATTTTATTGTGTTAGGAATTGAGAAGGGTTGTAATTAGGAAAAATGTGTGTGTTTAGTTCCCCATGGAATTACATAAAAATATACTGGGGTTCCAATTTAAAATTTAAAAAATAAAGTGCTTTAAAGTTTGAAAAGTTTGACAGTAAATTTTGGACACTCTGTATAATGCATATCAACAAAACTTGGTTAACGCAACTGTCAGACATTATTTATTGAGTACCTTGTATGGTTTTATTAACGAGGCACTATTTTTATCCCTCATTAATATTCTTAACCAATGGTGCAAAACTGTTTTTTTTTCAGTTTTTATTTTTTGTGGTAATATCACTGAACCGATTTTAATAAAAATTTATATGTAGCATCCATAAAGGGCACCCAAATAAGCAACAAAAAATATACCATGCAATCTAAAAATATGCATCATGAGAACGTCACATTTTTTTGGTACACACTGTATAATCAAAAATATTTTCCTGAAATACGACCCAGAATGCAAGTAAAGTCTGCAAAATATCAAAATCCTAACTTAATTAGTAACTGAGCTATAGAAGACGGGAGGTAAAATGATGGACCCTGTATATCGTATTGTGATGGTCGTGTTTTTGGCCGTAGAACTGCCGATAGCCGAACGTGCGACCTTGTTGTTATTGTATTATCGCGGCCTTGCTACGTATGCATAATGGAGCAACGACTTGCATTGTTTATTTCATTATAAGTGGTGTAATAAGCTTCATTATTCGACGGATACAGAGTCATTAGGCCTTTATAAAGGACTTGTAGATAAATAGATAAATAAATATTTATCTACTGCGGATTATAGATTATATGAAGAAGGGGAATATTTCGTTCAGAGTTAAAAAGAATTATCAGCCTGTTGTATAATCCTCAGTGAATTCAGTAAGCTCCTTTTCCCCGCACGCTTGTAAATCCGTTATTTCCAAACAATTTTCTTGTTGCTGGAGCCCTCGCTAACCCAAGACATTACTCTCCTCCGGCGTTCTTTTGTTTCTTCCGCAGTCGGCACTCGCGAACACGGCGATCGATGCCCACCTCCATTATCGCGAGACAAAGCGGGAGCTCTCAGGCCGCGGCATCCGATTAGAATTACGCCGCCGCCGACAATAACCACGTCCACCAGGAGGCGGCCATCAATCTTGTCCAGCGGGGGCGGACGGCCGAAGGACCGCGGTGCATGCGAGGGGGTGCACCCTCGCCCGCCCCCGGTTACGTGCG
Organism: Othius punctulatus; assembly: GCA_951805005.1. NCBI lineage: Eukaryota > Metazoa > Arthropoda > Insecta > Coleoptera > Staphylinidae > Othius > Othius punctulatus. Next base: position 23,511,864 of record OX638143.1, read on the forward strand.
GGGGCGCAAGCTGGGGAGCATGCAAATCGCCGCCCCCCGCATAATGCTTGTCGTTTGCGCCGCGGAAAAATGAAGCGATAAGCGGCCCGGGGGGCGGCGTACACGCCGTTAAGGGAGGGCGAATAAAATATTCATGGGATATTGAAATCGTATGGTGTTTTGCAAATTGGGTTGGGTTTTGAGGGGTTTTTTAGTGCGTGCTGAAATGTGCGGCTCGGGTGTATTAGGTTTTTATTTCGGGAAATCGTATGGCTGGTATTTCTGAAATATGCGGGTATTGAACGTATCGCGGCTTGTAAGGAGGAAATAAGCGTGTTTATGGTTAACAGCTGGTATTCGAACATTCAATTTTCAAACTTTAATAATAATCTTTATTTCGCTGTGCCCCAGCAGATAACATACACACATAGTTAATTACACATAAAATACAAATATGACCTGACTTAAATACATTTACAGTTTTATAGCGGCTATGAAATTGGTGAGCGGACGATTTCTTCTTTCCTCACATTCTAGGAGGTGGTACCTTGAAGATGTTTTGTTGCAGAGACGGCATATGCAGTTGTCTTCTGCATTGTGAAAAATTGTTTTATTGCAGCATAGGTGGTGAAAGCCATGGTACGTGAAGCGGGTAATGAAGTGCCTTTGCTTGTGATTGGCTTCCCTCCAGATATGTTCATTAAAAGCTGGACCGTCTGTGAAATTCACATCCGCATCCATAAATATGTTGTCGTTCGGTGCCAGATTGGTAGCATTTGTAAGGCCTTCCACATTCCAATTCATAATGTTGTATTTTGGATCGGTCCTCTTCTTTCTTTTTTCTTTGTCCTTGCCTCGCGCGCCATTCTCGTCTTTCCGTCTTTCGAGGTTATGTCTATTTACGTTTGGGCGTAATAGTTTCCACTTCACCAATTGTTCAAATGCACTTAAGTCCAGTTGCACTATACTTTCGTCTAATGCCGTCAACATTTTGTTAGTATAAATTATTTTCTCATTACTTTTTACACTGTAATTTGTCGCACTGAGCTTGGCACCTGCAGCGTCCACCGCCAGCGCCATCTCCATTTTTTTTTTTTTTTTTTTTTTTTTTTTCAAACTTTTAAGGATTCGATGGAGACGCACACAAGTCCATAAAGCTAAAACAGCAGGCAACTGCGATGATGGTTATCAGCCATAGAAAGAAAAACAGTCTGTCATTAAATATCTATATGAAGAAATAACTCATCAATAATAATTAACAGTACAATTAAAAACAAAACTCTCAGTAGTTATATCCCGAGTGCATGCCAAATATTAAGGATGGCATGCATAAGGGATATATCGAGGACTAATTCCCGACAAAAATTTCATGCAAAGTACGAATTTTACCATATAAATAATGAATTACCAAAAATAATTACTTGTTTCAGTGGAGTCAGTACTTGTAGCAATTGCACTTTCAATAATAACTATAATTATTATGGTTCAAAAACGAATTGTAATATAAATCAATATAGTAATTTTTGTATCTAGAACGCGAAATGCCACTTTTGCGTTCAAGAATGGAAGTTATTTTGCCGAGGGTCACCGAGGCAAAATATCCTTCACTTAGAAAATATGCTTCACTTAGACCTGCTGGTATGGAAGAGCAGAGATTTTTCCGAAGATACCATAATGGACTGCCATCGAATAGTAACGGGAATTCATAAAATTGGAGAAGCAGCCAAAGAGGTAGCATCTTTAAGTTACCAAATTGGAAGGAATATACTGGTCATTGCCTACGACCAACTTCGGCGACATTGCTGGTAGACGGAGGTGCTGACATTACTTGTTTGAAAAGCCATGGTGGATGGAAATCTAGTAATGTGGGTGAAGGGTACATCGAGGAATCTTTAACAAATAAGAAAGATATTGTAATGAAAATTCTGGAGCCTAACAACTTCATTGAAACTGTGAATGAACTTGAGACTCGTCGTAAAGCAGCAAATGGATCCAATATTAATAACACTTAATTTGTAGCAGGTGTTGCTGACAGTAGTGGGTTTAATTTTCAGAGCGCCACTATAACTAACTGTACATTTAGTGTAAATTTTTGTAATAAAGAAAATCACAAATAAAAGTATAGTTATGAGTATTTTTTACTTTAACTAGCTGTACATTTAGTGTTATTTTTTGTAATAAAGAAAATCACAAATAAAACTTTAGTTATGAGTATTATTTACTTTTTCTCCGCCGGCAGACAAAGTAAACACTTTTTCTCCTAGGAGAAAAAGTGACTCTTTAAATTTGCGTATCCAAGGACACAAAGTGTCACGTTTGTGACGTTTGAAGAAAAAAGTATATTGAATATCAAAGAAAATGTAGATGTCAGAAAATTTACGATACTAATACCATATTTGAGAAGCAATTACCATATATGAAAGAAGAAATTCAGAGATTTTGAAAGATGCACCAGATTATAGATTTCTTCTAGAAAAGGTAATTCAAACCTAAATAAATCAATCGATTCAACTAATTTTGAACAACTTTTCAGGTTATTTTTATAATTGGTGTTTGTGAAGCTTTGAGAAGAGATGAGTTACTAAAGATAACGATCGATGATATAGAAGACAAAGATTCAATTATTATTATAAGAATTCCCGATTCCAAAACTCATACTCCGAGATGTTTCGACATTTCAAGTTGTTGTTGTTATATGTTATGTATTTAATTAATAAAATTATGTAATAAACAACTTTTGAAGTTATTTTAATAATTGGTGTTTGTAGACGTTTGAGAAGAGATGAGCTACTAAAGATAACGATCGATGATATAGAAGACAAAGATTCAATTATTATTATAAGAATTCCCGATTCCAAAACTCAAACTCCGAGATGTTTCGTGATTTCAAGTTGTTGTTGTTATATGTTATGTATTTAATTAATAAAATTATGTAATAAACAACTTTTCAAGTTATTTTAATAATTGGTGTTTGTAGACGTTTGAGAAGAGATGAGCTACTAAAGAAAACCATCGATGATATAGAAGACAAAGATTCAATTATTATTATAAGAATTCCCGATTCCAAAACTCAAACTCCGAGATGTTTCGTGATTTCAAGTTGTTGTTGTTATATGTTATGTATTTAATTAATAAAATTATGTAATAAACAACTTTTCATGTTATTTTAATATTTGGTGTTTGTGGAGCTTTGAGAAGAGATGAGCTACTAAAGAAAACGATCGATGATATAGAAGACAAAGATTCAAATATTATTATAAGAATTCCCGAATCCAAAACTCATACTCCGAGATGTTTCGACATTTCCAGTTTTTGTTGTTGTATGTTATGTATTTAATTAATAAAATTATTAATTTTTAATATTTTAGTTTGCCTTGTAACTCTAACATTCATTATTTTGTTCCAGCTAATTCTATTAATTAGGTGGTAGTCTATTATCGATCTTTCTTTTCTGCCTGGCTGTAGAAATGTTATAATTGACAAATTATTTTGACATCTGTTTTATGTTCTAGAACGAAAGAAACTTTGGCGTTCTAGAATATAAAACTACTTCGCAGTTAGGTGACAAATAAGACTCATTTTGTCAACTAAAAATTCAACTTAAATGTCAACTTTTGATGATAGTTTTCGAAAAAATGTATTTGGATAATTATTTTTAAAATTTCCAAAATATTCACTCAATGCACCATGAAAATACCCGAGTAAATAATAATTAAATAATAATTCTAAAATAATTTTAAATAATTCTAATAATTCTTGCTAAATTGTTTTTAGTTACTATATTGGTACCTATTCTGGGTTAGACTTAAGTAATAGTTAAATTAACGATAGATATATGCACTCTCAGGTAAGCAGTTTAGATTCACTAATGTGAAATCATAAAAGGCAAAGTTAATGAAATGTACATCTGGGAAACTATTTCCTCAAGAAATCGGAGACCGGTTTCGTTCTTATTAGAACTCATCAGATCTGAGCCAGATTACGAATCTGGCAATATCGGACTGATGAATAAAGGAAATAGTTCCCAGATGTACATTTCATTAACTTTGCCTTTTATGATTTTACATTAGTGAATCTAAACTGGTTACCTGAGAGTGCATATATCTATCGTTAATTAACATTGACTCAGGATAGGATCCATTTAATTATTATCTAATAGTGTTTGTCTTCGTCGCCATTACAACAGAATAATTCTCATATTACAGTAAAAAAATAATAAGTGTGGTTCTAAATAGCTATAATGTTTCAATCTTTACCAGCTATTCTTGCTAACTTATTTTTATTTACCATTTTGGTACCTATTCTGGTTTAAAATTAGGTAATAATTATTATCTTCCTCATCATTTTAACGCCTACTACAAGAAAATGTTCAAAATGTATTAACAAGCCTTTTTCTGAATGAAAACATGAGAAAATCAACATTGTGATATAAATAGTTGAATTTGCAATAGGAAATGCTACCTAATACAGGGTGTACGTTTTTTACGGGCCATATAAAAAAATAAAGTTGATGATGTTTTATTCGAAACGAAACGTTGTACTTAAAACTCGTAAACGCTGTCTCATAGAGCTAAAAAAGTGGCAATTAAAAAGTGCCTTTGGTTTTTTTATACCTTTTCAAACAACTTCAGAAAAAAATAAAAACGGAATCGCAAGATTTCGGATGTTGTCGAATATCTTCGGAAGTATGCGGAAATTTCTCGTTTTCCCAACAGAATATTACTGACCACAAAATTGCGCAACTTTTTTGTAATATAACCGAATATTTAACTTTTACGGTTTACGAGATCCTCATGCTGTTGACCCTAATTTTGGACACCGTGTATGTATCACATATGATTATTTATTGATTTGTTACTAGTTTGGACCACTAAAGTAATCATTATCAAACAAAGTCTGTTTGATCATTTTGTTTGATAATGATTACTTAAGCAGTCGAAACTAGTAACAAATCAATAAATAATTTTATGTGATACTAATAAAGTAATGTGTTTTATTTATAATTAATAACATGTATCACGAAGTAGACTCTCGCACCATTCAAAATAACATGCATGTATTAGAACAAATAACAAGCCCAGTTATTGTTTTGACATAAATCACTTTTATTTGTTGGAACACGTATTTATTAGAACAAATAACAAGCCTAGTAATTTTTCTGACGAATTTTATTTGTTGCATCATGGTAAACTATTGTGGCACTTGTTACAGAGTATTATTACTTAGTATGAGAAATATCACTGAAATTTTTTTTTAGTTCGAACTGCAGTTAAATGAAAGAGATGAAACAGCGTCAAGAAAGCGAAAACGTCCAAAAACATTATAATCATTCTTGTAGGATGATGATTGATGATACTTTACAAAGTTAATTTTCGAATGATTATTTACGACTAAATACTAGTTAAAATGAACTAAACTAAAAACTAAAATATTCTAAGGGTACCTACTGAAGCTTTGCACACAATGTCAAAGTGCTTCTTGGACGTTGAACTTAAAGATTCTTAAAGAATTTTAGTAGTCTTGATCGATTCTGAAATTTTCTCTACCAATCAATTCTACATCTTCTGCTCTGGTTTCATCTGACTGAATTTTTCGTTTCTTTTATGTTCGTTTCATCTTCATACTAAGTTACTTTCGCTTTCATTAGTGCCCAATTTTCGAAAATGTTAAATTTGTTCTTATACATTGTGTACTGATACGGTTGATAGATCGATCTCAGACTATTGTAGTTTCTTACTTTATACGTTAAGAGTCTTTCCAGTATTCCCAGGTAAATCTTAGGATTTACTGGCAAAACTTAGCATATAATGCTGTTCGGGCTTTTACAGTAACATATATATTAATTTGAAATGTGCTGCACAAGCTGATGCTACCCTTATGTTTAACTGTGTAATATAGGTACTAATTTGTGATGAGTTATATAAAGATAAATGGTAGAGTATAATTTAGTGTACGTGTGTAAAATGTCCATTTTTCATGGAACTGGTGTAATGGAAACTTTAGTGCCGATAAATCAGGGCATCACCATCACCGCACGCATCCGGCGGACGCGCAAATTATAATAAACAAGCATTTATCTCCTCGTACATGCGCGCCCCTGTTGGCCGCTCCCGTGCGTGTCCCGCTGCACGTTAATAACCCGCTTTTTTCGCCCCGGCCATTAATTAAAGTGCGCTTCGCCCCCGGGGGGCACAGAAGACGGCCCCCTTGAAGCGGCTTAATTAAATTTGATGTCCGCCGGCGCGGATTAACCGGGGGCGCGCGCGACTTAATCCGCAAATATATAATCATCCGGCGAACAATGCCGGTCCGGTCCTCTATAAATAAGCGGGGGCGGCGGGCCGTGAACGGCCCCCGGGCATGTCCGAAATTAAAGCCCATTAAAGCGGGCGAGGGCCCGCATCGCGCGCCCCATGCACGGGTCTGGGGGGCGGCCCGTCGCGGCGGCGGCGCGACAAGGCGGGGGTGGGCCGGACGCGGCGGCGGCGCGACAAGGCGGGGGTGGGCCGGACGCAGCGGACGGCGGCGACACGCTTTAATCAGCGGGGCTGATTAACAGTTGCGGCACGTCCGGAGTAATTGATTCCCCGCAAATCCAGCCGTTACTGCGGGGGCGGCAGGACGACAGACGGACGGCCGACGATGACCGCCTCACGTCCAACACCTCAGGAATACAAACCAAACTCAGTGATCACTATAATCACGATTCAAAACTAAACCTAGGGCCTATCTTTGAAGTATTAGCGCATTAGCTCGAATACATTCACTGTGACACTAAGTCCCATAAAAATCAATGATTAATAATCCATGCCGGTCAATTCAGAAAGTTATACGAGGGCTGTTTGACGGAAGAGTGACTTTTCAAAGGTTGGTAACACTTTCGCTATAACGATTATGTTGCTAGCTCCTGAGGTCTTGCGGAGGTCTACTGTCAAAATTTGGCACCAATCTGACTGATAGATTATGTTTTATACTTATTTGAAGAAAACTGTTTTCGTTGTTGTGTAAATATGGAGAAAAAATAATTTCGAGTGTTGTTAAACATTATTTTCTACGTGAAAAAACAATTAAAGAAACCGAGGAAAAGTTACGTAAATATTATCCCGAATCTGCTCCGCCCCATGGAATGATTTGTAAGTGGTTTCTGCTTTTAAAAGTGGCCATATGAGCACGGTTGATGCAGATCGTCCGAAACCATCATTTACTGTAACTACTCCAGAAATGGTTAATAAACTCTATGGCCTTGTAATTGGCAATCGTCGAATAAAAGTTCGTGAGATAGCTAATGAAGTAAACATCTCAACCGAACGGGTATACAATATTTTGCATGAACATTTCAATAAGAAAAAGCTATCCGCGAGATGGTTGCCGCATTTGCTTAATGGTGATCAAATGCGCGCTCGCATTAAGAATTCAGAAGAATGTTTGGCCGTCTTCAACGTAATTCAAAGGATTTTTTTCGTCGATATGTCACAGTAGATGAAACTTGGATACATCATTATACTCCAGAAACAAGAATACAGTCTAAATAATGGATTTCTCCATGCGAATATGCTCCCAAAATGGCAAAAACACTTTTTTCGACCAATAAGGTCATGGCCACAGTTTTTTGGGATTCTAAAGGTTTAATCTGTATTAATGGTTTACAAATAGGAAAAACGATAACTGGCCAGTATTATGCTGATTATGCAGACACGTTTTGATGCCGAACTTGAAAAACAACGACCGCATTTGATGAAGAAAAAAATGTTGTTCCATTACGATAATGCGCCCTCACATTCGTCTACAATTGCTACAACTAAATTGGCTGAATTGCATTACGAATTACTGCTTTATCCACCATACTCGCCAGATCTGGCTCCCAGTGATTTCTTCTTATTTCCAAATTTTAAAAAATGACTGGTGGAAATAGACTTTAGGCAAATGAAGAGGTGATAACCGAGACAAATGCATATTTTGAAGACTTTCCGAAAGATTACTTTTTGGAAGGTTTAAAAAAACTGTAAACTCGCCGGGCTAAGTGTGTACAGTTAAAAGGGCGTTATGTTAAAAAATAAAATATATTTTTAACAGAAAAATAACGTTTTCATTAAAAAGTCACTCTTCCGTCAAACAGCCCTCGTATACACGATGTTCTCATTTATTTAAAACACTCTTTGTTAATTTTTCAGAAAAATTGTATTAAGGTGTACTGTATACAAATCTGGCGTGAAATTTACAATATTAGCAACAAATAAATTTTCCATACTAGTCAATTGAGAAAGTCGTATTCACGATTTTCTCATTTATTAAAAACATTGGAAAACATTGGAAGCTCATTGGAATCGGGAGGGTCCAATTGGTCTAGCCATATACCTCTAAGGTCAATTGGAGCAAGTCGATAAAATTTTCAATTGAAACTGTCTGAATTTATAATTTAACAGAAACAAGTTTATCTTCAAAGCATATGAGTTTTGAAACCCATATTGAAACTACAAATACTTCAAATTTTCAACTCAAACAGCCCGAATATGTCAATACTTCTGAGTTTCTTTTAAATTTTTTAACTTCAAATGTTCAAAATCAGCAATATTTTTACTAAAACTGCATTTTTTTAAACGCTACTGGTCAAATCTGTTAAATACCTAATTTAGCTTCAACAGTGAAAGTCGGACTAGTTTTCACTTGAAATTATCCAAATTGTCACATCATTGGTCTAGCCATATACCCCTAAGGTCAATTGGAGCAAGTCGATAAATTTTTTAATTGAAACTGTCTGAATTTATAATTTAACAGAAACAAGTTTATCTTCAAAGCATATGAGTTTTGAAACCCTTATTGAAACTGTACAAATACTTCAAATTTTCAATTGAAATAGCCCGAATATGTCAATACTTCTGAGTTTCTTTTAAATTTGTAACTTCAAATGTTCAAATTCAGCAATATTTTGACTAAAACTGCAATTTTTTAAACGCTACTGCTCAAATCTGTTAAATACCTAATAAAGCTTCAACAGTGGAAATCGGACTAGTTTTCACTTGAAATTATCCAAATTGTCACATCATTGGTCTAGCCATATACCCCTAAGGTCAATTGGAGCAAGTCGATACAATTTTAAATTGAAACTGTCTGAATTTGTAATTTAACAGAAACAAGTTTATCTTCAAAACATATGAGTTTTGAAACCCTTATTGAAACTGTTCAAATACTTCAAATTTTCAACTGAAATAGCCCGAATATGTCAATACTTCTGAGTTTCTTTTAAATTTGTAACTTCAAATGTTCAAATTCAGCAATATTTTGACTAAAACTGCATTTTTTTAAACGCTACTGGTCAAATCTGTTAAATACTTAATAAAGCTTTAACCGTGAAAGTCGGACTAGTTTTCACTTGAAATTATCCAAATTGTCACATCATTGGTCTAGCCATATACCCCTAAGGTCAATTGGAGCAAGTCGATACAATTTTCAATTGAAACTGTCTGAATTTGTAATTTAACAGAAACAAGTTTATCTTCAAAACATATGAGTTTTGAAACCCTTATTGAAACTGTTCAAATACTTCAAATTTTCAACTGAAATAGCCCGAATATGTCAATACTTCTGAGTTTCTTTTAAATTTGTAACTTCAAATGTTCAAATTCAGCAATATTTTGAATAAAACTGCAATTTTTTAAACGCTACTGGTCAAATCTGTTAAATACCTAATAAAGCTTCAACAGTGGAAATCGGACTAGTTTTCACTTGAAATTATCCAAATTGTCGCATCATTGGTCTAGCCATATACCCCTAAGGTCAATTGGAGTAAGTCGATACAATTTTCAATTGAAACTGTCTGAATTTATAATTTAACAGAAACAAGTTTATTTTCAGAGCATATGAGTTTTGAAACCCTTATTGAAACTGTTCAAATACTTCAAATTTTCAACTGAAATAGCCCGAATATGCCAATACTTCTGAGTTTCTTTTAAATTTGTAACTTCAAATGTTCAAGTTCAGCAATATTTTTACTAAAACTGCATTTTTTTAAACGCTACTGGTCAAATCTGCTAAATACCTAATAAAGCTTCAACAGTGAAAGTCGGACTAGTTTTCACTTGAAATTATCCACATTGTCACATTATTGGTCTAGCCATATACCCCTAAGGTCAATTGGAGCAAGTCGATAAAATTTTCAATTGAAACTGTCTGAATTTATAATTTAACAGAAACAAGTTTATCTTCAAAGCATATGAGTTTTGAAACCCTTATTGAAACTGTACAAATACTTCAAATTTTCAACTGAAATAGCCCGAATATGTCAATACTTCTGAGTTTCTTTTAAATTTGTAACTTCAAATGTTCAAATTCAGCAATATTTTGATTGAAACTGCAATTTTTTAAACGCTACTGGTCAAATCTGTTAAATACCTAATAAAGCTAATAAAGCTTTAACAGTAAAAATAGGACTAGTTTTCACTTGAAATTGTCCAAATTGTCGCATCATTGGTCTAGCCATATACCTCTAAGGTCAATTAGAGCAAGTCGATAAAATTTTCAATTGAAACTGTCTGAATTTATAATTTAACAGAAAAAGTTTATCTTCAAAGCATATGAGTTTTGAAACCCTTATTGAAACTACAAATACTTCAAATTTTCAACTGAAATAGCCCGAATATGTCAATACTTTTGAGTTTCTTTTAAATTTGTAACTTCAAATGTTCAAATTCAGCAATGTTTTGACTAAAACTGCAATTTTTTAAACGCTACTGGTCAAATCTGTTACATACCTAATAAAGCTAATAAAGCTTTAACAGTATAAATAGGACTAGTTTTCACTTGAAATTGTCCAAATTGTCGCATCATTGGTCTAGCCAAATACATCTAAGGAAAATTGGAGCAGGTCGATAAAATTTTCAATTGAAACTGTCTGAATTTATAATTTAACAAAAACAAGTTTATCTTCAAAGCATATGAGTTTTGAAACCCTTATTGAAACTACAAATACTTCAAATTTTCAACTGAAATAGCCCGAATATGTCAATACTTCTGAGTTTCTTTTAAATTTGTAACTTCAAATGTTCAAATTCGGCAATATTTTGACTAAAACTGCTATTTTTTAAACGCTACTGGTCAAATCTGTTAAATAACTAATAAATCTAATAAATCTTCAACGGTGAAAATCGGACTAGTTTTCACTTGAAATTATCTAAATTTTCGCATTTCTAACTGTTGAAATCTGTGGAAGTTTTTAATAGCAACTGTTAAAATCTATAATAGTTTCAACTTCAACTATCCAAATGTGCCCAAAGATTTCACTCATGATAAAGGCCAATTAAAAGAATAATTAAAAAGAAAAGTGAAATTATAAGATTATTTAATAAATTAGAAATTTTTAATGTTAGAATTAAGGGAATTAATAATGTAATTTCTCTGTCTTATTTTTCCAAAATAACTCATCAAATTTGATTTTTTATTGAAACTGCCCTAATTTGTCGAATTATCAAATGTGACTGATTAAAATCTGTGATTCTTTAACCTTTGATTGCATATTTGAAACATAGCAGTATTCAGCTGCTATAAATTGACCGAGTCTACTTTGGATGTAAATGCACAATGTAGTATGTACATTCGCAACAATCTATTGGTAGAATTTGTAATTTAACAGAAACACGGATTCGATTTTTCGGATTTTCGCTCGAATTTGACCGGAAAATCATTAATTTTACGTTTTGCCAACTGGGTGCTCAACCAAGCAGCACATTTTCAAATCATTCTATAGGGCCGAATTAACTATGAAAGTTTTCTTTTTAATTGTACTGTTAATTATTATTGATGAGTTATTTCTTTATACAGGGTGAGTCGGGAGGAACGGACCAAACTCCAGGAGTGTATTGTACACGTAAAAATGATTTTATAAAACTCAAATGTTGTTATCCAATTTTCGTTTGTTTTCAAGTGATAGTTTCGAACAGTTTGTTGAAAAGTCAGATAAATACATTTTTATCCAGAGTTTTCTAATGTGGAAACCGTTGACGATATCTTTCAACAGCAGCTGTAGCAGTCCCATTATAGAAAGCATAGACAAACACCACATTTGCATATTCAAGATTTGAAACTATAACTTGAAAACAAATGAAGATCGGATAACAATATATGATTTTTTAAAAATTATTTTCACGTGTACAATACACTCCTGGAGTTTGGTCCGTTCCTTTCGACGCACCCTGTATAGATATTCAATGACAGACTGTTTTTCTTTCTGTGGCTGATAACCATCATCGCAGTGCCTGCTGTTTTGGCTTTATAGATTTGTTTGCATCTCTTCGTTTCTCTTGCATCGTTTCTGTCAATATTTCAATGAATATTAATTAAATTTCAATTATAACTGAGAACATTTCAATATTTACTGGCAATGTTTCAATTGTTTCTATCAATATTTTAATTATTAATGTCAAATTTTCAAATATTACTGTCAAAATTTTATTCTGTATTTTTTTTACTGTCATTAATAAATAATAATAATAATAATAATAATAATAATAATAATACCTTTATTCCTTGAGACACCAAATATAAGAAATGTCCAAATATTTCAATTGTTTTACATATAATAATTACAGATACATTGCTTATTATTAAATGACTTACATTACATATTATAGTACAAGATATAATATTTCATGAAACCTCATCGTGATAACAACAAATGTTCATTAAGTGAGTAATACGATTCATAATAGGAATAATTCAATGAATACTAACAACATTTAATTTATTCATAAATTTCACTTAGCTATTTAAGTTGTTTCTGTCAATATTTCAATCAATATTAACAAAACTGCAATTATAAGTGTCAATATTTCAATGATTAATTTTCATTTGTTTCTAAGAATATTTTAATTATTTATGTAAAATTTCCAAATAGTAGTGTCAAAATTTCATTCTCTGATTTTTTTAATTGTTTCTGCTAATACTGAAATAATGATATTTCCAAACTAGCATATCAATACCTTGAAATTTATTTCTGATATTGAGTCATATGTTGGCATTTTTTTAATGTGCGTAGACAATGAAAGATTCTAAAAATTTAAAATACAAAATTGAACTAATTGAATTGAATCGAATTGACTATATCTCAGAATGTGGAAATTTTGATAAATCAAGTAGAAATCTTTAATAAAACCTAAGATTTACCAATTTACACTAAAAGTTATCGTGTCTTGCCTTATATCGTGTTTTAGTTATTACAACTTCCTCAAGCACATTGCTTTTAGGCAACAGCCCTCCGCTTACGGTGTCAGGCTGTTGCAATTATCATTGCTCTCGAGTTATTACTACTGATAGTCTCCCCAATCTTAGTCATTTGCAACACATGCAAAACTGTAGGTACCATATATCAGTGTAACTACGATATAGACTGATATATGCGGGGAAATTGTCTTACGCTCGGATTTGAGCATGGCGTCATTATAAGAAGAAACAATAGTTAATGAACAATTAACCAGTTACGACCAGTTACGACTCGATCCCCCAAATAATCATTGAGCCCCTCATTGATACGTGATAAGATATTAATAAGATAAGTGTGCTATATATTTAATGATTGCCTATTCTTGCGGCTGTGGCTAATTATAGTCGGCTTATTATTGTAGGCAATAATATTATTTTCCTTATTATTCAATATTCCATATCGATCGCGTTTTACATTTTTATGTGCGGGATTTATCAGCAGCAGATGTTGCAGATATGCACCCTCCCAGGCCTCCGATAAATCCTAACTGCACCTCAGGACGAGATCATCCCTGGCGATCAAATATTTACCGCGCGTCCTCGAGGGTTGCTTGGTGACGTCGGCGGGGGCGGCGGGGGTGGCGTCGGATTCGGGGCGCCGCCGCCGCCGAATTACAGATTTATTATTTCAATTTTGCACGTTACATCCCTCGCCGGGGGTGTATTCAAATTCCGTCGCGAGTGCGGAATTAAGTAATAATTTACGGGGGCGAGCGCCGAATGGGAATTGATCGGCCCGCGATCGCCTCATCGGCCCCCGGAAAAATGTTCATTACGGCCCATAAACCCCACCGGGCGATATCGTTCCCGGGACGCCAATGGACTGGGCGAAGGAGTTATTCGGCACTATGTTTGCCGACACGAGAGGGCGACCTTTGTTCAAATTGAAAACCTGACAGTTGATACATTAAATCAAATTCCTTTTGAATTGAAATTATTTCTAAGTTATACAGTTTGATACAGTTTCGAGAAGTACTTTCCCTCAGTATATACGGTCCTATGGTCCTTATAAATGCGCCACCAAATACTCGACCGCGAAAACAGATCTTATTCCCGAAGCCGCATACAGGTATTTGCTCAAGGGCATTGTCTGCCTCCTTTTGGATACAGATTTCAGAGCTACTCCAGATATGGACTTTACGCCTTTATGCATTTAACTTTACAGGACTGTATTTGCGTCCAGGTGTTAAAATACCACTATCATAAAAAAAAAACTAACGACGAATTTCGTCCCTTCGGAGGTGCTCAAGTGTACGTGTTAGAAGCAAATTGAACAATTCCCAGCACTCAAATCGACGCCAGCCGTAAGCTTTACGCCTTGTACATACATAGCTTGCTCGCCGAACTCTCCTAAAGTGTGCCCTGGTGCTGTATATTTACCTAAGCTTTCATAAAAAAATGTGAACCAATTTCATCCCTTCGGAGGTGAACCATCTTCAACACTGTCATGGGGTGTTTTAGTACAATTTTTTTTGGGGGGCGGCCGGCCGATTTCTCCGGAGGTGGCAAGCCGCCGCCGCCGCCACTCGGGAAAATTGATTAAGACCTGATGTATTATGGGCCGGAGGCGGCGTGTCAGTGAAATATGGTTGTTTGGGAAATAATTGACACCCGAGCCTGGAGGAATTAGCAAATGGGTCATGAGAAAATCCGGAAAATCTTCGCCTCTCGCCGCCCCAGTTTCGTCACGGTGGGAAATTAAGCGCAGCCCGACGGGCGGCCGGAGGAGCATTAATATCCCCGACAAATTGTCAGTGGGAAGTGCATTTAGGGGGGCCACGCCGGAGTTTAGTGGGAATTATGAATTCATGGAGCGTCGCGCACGGACAAACAAAGAAAATTATAGAGATAAGTACGCGACCTGGCAATAAATGGCTGGTACGCTCTAGTGCGACACGGAAAAACGGCTAAGGCCATTTGTCTTCCGCCAACAATCATTACTTTATTACATCACATTGTGAGCGGCGAGTAAATTGAAAAAAGTCTGTATGAAACAACCGGCTAATTTCATTTATCAAACGAAGAATAAATGCCTCTACAGCATTGATTTATAAAATCTAGATAAAAATAGTTCAGCTGCTGCATATCCCATAGATATCTTGTAAGACGACTCATTTACATACTTAAGCAGTATCCATGTGAATTGTAGTACCACCGATAAGTACTAACTAGTCGTGGGTTTGATATTGATTCAGTATTCAGTGCAATATTAAAATAATTGATCAAATTCCGTCCAAATGGCAAAACAAGTGTGACATACAATGCATATAAGAGAAGCAATACTGGTAGCAAGCAAGGTGTACGAGGGCTGTTTGACGGAAGAGTGACTTTTTAATGAAAATGTTATTTTTCTGTTAAAAATATATTTTATTTTTCAACATAACACCCTTTCAACTGGACACACTTAGCCCAGCGAGTTTACAGTTTTTTTAAACCTTCCACAAAGTAATCTTTCGGAAAGTCTTCAAAATATACATTTGTTTCGGTTATCACCTCTTCATTTGCCTGAAATCTTTTTCCACCCAGCCATTTTTAAAATTTGGAAATAAGAAGAAATCACTGGGAGTCAGATCTGGCGAATATGGCGGATAAAGCAGTAATTGCTAATGCAATTCAGCCAATTTAGTTGTAGCAATTGCAGGCGAATGAGAGGGCGCATTATCGTGATGGAACAACACTTTTTTCTTCATCAAATGCGGTCGTTGTTTTTCAAGTTCGGCATCAAACGTGTCAGCATAATCAGCATAATACTGGCCAGTTATCGTTTTTCCTTTTTGTAAACAATTAATAAAGATTATACCTTTAGCATACAAATAAAAAAGTCGCCATGACCTTATTGGCCGAAAAAGGTGTTTTTGCCATTTTGGGAGCATGTTCGCATGGATAAATCCATTATTCAGACTGTATTCTTGTTTCTGGAGTATAATGATGTATCCAAGTTTCATCTACAGTGACATATCGACGAAAAAAAATCCTTTGAATTACGTTGAAGACGGCCAAACATTCTTCTGAATTCTTAATGCGGGCGCGCATTTGATCACCATTAAGCAAACGCGGCAACCATCTCGCGGATAGCTTTTTCATATTGAAATGTTCATGCAAAATATTGTATACCCGTTCGGTTGAGATGTTTACTTCATTAGCTATCTCACGAACTTTTATTCGACGATTGCCAATTACAAGGCCATAAAGTTTATTAACCATTTCTGGAGTAGTTACAGTAAATGATGGTTTCGGACGATCTGCATCAACCGTGCTCATATGGCCACTTTTAAAAGCAGAAACCACTTACAAACCATTCCATGGGACGGAGCAGATTCTAGATAATATTTACGTAACTTTTCCTCGGTTTCTTTAATTGTTTCTTTCACGTAGAAAATAATGTTTAATCAACACTCGAAATAATTTTTTCTCCATATTTACACAACAACGAAAACAGTTTTCTTCAAATAAGTATAAAACATAATCTATCTGTCAGATTGGTGCCAAATTTTGACAGTGGACCTCCAAAAGACCCCAGGAGCTAGCAGCATAATCATTATAGCGAAAATATTACCAACCTTTGAAAAGTCACTCTTCCGTCAAACAGCCCTCGTATAAAAAATACCGGCAAACTAGAAATACAATGCAGATTAAAGCTAAAAATACAAACAAGACATATGAGATGATAACATAAAGACATATAAAATAGATATAAGAAAAGCAAAACGGATGAGAAGGCAGAATTGCCATATATCAGGTAACTAAAAAAGTTTGTGCGGTTTTTGATTTATTGGTTGCCATTTTAAATAATTTTTAAATATGAATTAGGTAAACAATTTTTCAAATTCAATACGTTGTACAATCAAATTCGTCAAATTTAATCAGATAACCACAAAACAGATATATATGATCATACCAATATGATATCTACAGGGTGTCAATTTGAAAAGTTGCCAGTGACTTTTTCCATAGAACTAAATAAAACATAAAACTTAATTCCAAAACTAGTTCATCAAATCATATTGTATAAATAATGGCTGAAAAGCATTTTTCAAGAGCTTTCCAACGATGTATCACAAGTAGGGGGGCTTGCCATTTATTTTTTTTAGATAGAGGTGGCAGTAGTTTAAAGGGTGGGTAGGGAGTCAACACTACCTACGCTATTTTGGTTCCCCCTCCGAACCACCGAAACGGTTTTGAGTAATTTTAAAAATAAGCATTACTTCTATGAAAAACGTGAGTGGCAACTTTTCAAATTGACACCCTGTATATGATTATACCCACATGATCATATGTAGAGAAAAACGAAAATGATGACAAGACAGAATTTGCAATATATCAGGTAACCGAAAAAGTTCATGTTTTCAAGTTCAAGTTTTTTTTATTTATTGATTGGAATTTTAAATTATTTTTAAATATGAGTTAAACAATCTTTCAAATTCAATTCTTTATACAATCAAATTCGTCAAATTGAACTACATCCATATGATTATACCCATATGATGATATCCATATGAGATACAACCGACAGAAAAAAGAGATAATTGAATACTACACACGTATACGAGACAAACAATACAAACAAACAGAACAAAGCAGACAACTAGAGACACATCAGGCAAATAAATAGTTCAATTGATAAAATTGACTATCAGAAAACACCTCTCAACAAGGCAGTTACGTTAACAGCTTGGAGAGAAAAGATAGACAACACATAGATGACAAGCAAGGTAGACAAAATAAACAATATATCTAACAAGATAGTGAGGCAATATAGACAATACAAACAATACAAAGAACACAAACAATAAACAAGACAAGAACACATAGAAGACAAGCAAGGTAGATAAAATAAACAAGATATCTAACAATATAGTACGGCAATATAGACAATACAAAACAATACAAATAACAAAAACAATAAACAAGACCGACTAAATGAACAATATTGATAACATTTACAAGATCGATAAAACTGGCACACAAAATTGGGAGATGAGACAAAACAATACTGTCAAAACTGCCAGACAATAGACAGAAATAAAGAAACTGTATTTGTTTTTGTGAAAGTTCCTAATTTGATTATTTTTTTTCTAAAATGAAAAGCTTGTAAACAATTTTGTTAAATACATGAATTATATTGAAGTCTTAGCAAAAAATACCACTACGTTATTAAGAAAATTCCCAAAGAAATACGCAAATAATTAAAACATATGTTTTGATTTCTTTCAACAAAATCTACGATTTTTTTTCATATATTCAAAATACACCATTAGTTTGGTATGGTATGGTATTTATTACATATTTTTGTTAGGAATTTACATTTACATAAAACGGACACACACAAAATAGAGAGATAAGACAAGATAATACATACTATCAAAACTGCCGGATAACAGTCACAGATAAGCTTTTTTTTTTGTTTGTCAGTACCTACATTGAATCTTTTTTTCTAAAATATGAAGCTTGTGAACATTTGTTAAATACATGAATTATATTGAAGTCTTAGCAAAAAAGAACACTACGTTATTAAGAAAATGCCCAAAGAAATGCACAAATAATTAAAATATATGTTTTGTTTTCTCTCAACAAAATCTACGCTTTTTTCCATATATTAAAAATTCACCATTATTTTGGTATGGTAGGGTACTTGTTACATATTTTTGTTAGGAATTTAGAAACCAAACTTATTCTAAATTTTAAGGAAAAATATGTTTTGAATATTTTTAATTACTTGTCACGTTTGTTATAATATATTTATGATTATAATTTTGGAAATATACACAAAATAGAGAGATAAGACAAGATAATACATACTATCAAAACTGCCAGATAACAGTCAGAGATAAACTTTTCTTTTCTTTGTCAGTACCTACATTGAATCATTTTTTTCTAAAATAAGCTTGTAAACAAGTCTTAGCAAAAAATACCACAACGTTATTAAGAAAATTCCCAAAGAAATGCACAAATAATTAAAACATATGTTATGTTTTCTTTCAACAAAATCTACGATTTTCTCCATATATTAAAAATACACCAATATTTTGCTATGATGTGGTATGGTGTATGAAGCAAACTTATTCTAAATTTTAAGAAAAAATAATTTTTACAAAATTTTAATTACTTGACATTTTTGTTATAATATATTTCTGATTGTAATTTAGGAAATATAGTATTTGCAAGTGGAAAATTTTGCATATTGTAACGAAATTGTGGGCATTTTTAATTAATTTTCTTTTATGACATTTTGGTATTATGGCAACTAATTTTGATATTATTAATAGACATAATTTGCAATTTTTTTGTGGTGCACTTATTTATCTTTTAGTAATTTAGATCTATGGATTTAGAGCTATTCAGTAAACTACTATTACTTTAGAAAATGGTTATTACATTAATAACCTATTTATGTACTTACAAAAGTTCATGAAAATGTGAAACATTTACAGAGTTATTCATAAAACAATAAACCGTGGTTTAGCGGTGTTTTACAAAGGCCAACCAAGTTTAATAAGATTAAATCACCGTTAAATTTTCACTGTTTTTTTTAACCAAACCCTAGATCTTGGAATATAATTTTATGTTTTGTTTTGTTTTCATGGAAATTTTGGATATTAATATCCAAAATGTAAAACATTTACAGACTTATTCCTAAAAAAATAAACCGTGGTTTAGCGGTGTTTTACAAAGGGTAACCAAGGTTACTAAGATTAAACAACCGTTAAACCTCGGCTTAAATTTTAACTGTTTTCGTTTAAACCAAACCCTAGATCTTGGAATATAATTTTATGTTTTGTTTTGTTTTCATGGAAATTTTGGATATTAATATCTATTTTGAAATTTTTTGAAGTAATTTTTTTAATGGATTTTATAAATATTCCAGTTTTATGATAAATTCGTGTACATTATGGTAACTTTGTGGTTCTTATAATAATTTTATGTAATTTCTGATTGCTTTATTAATTTTTTTTTCATTTCATCACATTCAACATACTGAAAAGTTTGGACATGGATTAGATACTGTATTATTAAAAGAATAAGTTTTTGTATTATGTAGGTACTTTTTAATTAGGTACTTCATGTACATTTTTAGAAATTCGATGAATATTTAGAAATGTTTTCATATTGTTGCAATTTTCATCAATTTTATGATAAATTCAGGCTATTTTTGCAGATAATTTTACGGATTCTATATTATTTTTGTTAAATTTTCTGGAAACTAACTGAAAAGTCTGAACATAGATTTAATACTTAATTTGTGATAGCTTTAGCCATTTTTTTAAAGAAATTTGATGACTGTTTTTGTATCATGTAATTTATGATTGTTTTATTATAATTTTTTTGGAAATTTATTGAATATTTGGAAATTTTATCATTTTGTTGCAATATTCATAAACTTTATAATAAATTCTGGGTAGTTTTGGAGTTATTTTACACCTTTTTTGTTACATTTGTTGAATTTTCTAATAACGTGCTGAAAAGCTTGGACATAGATTAGATACACTATTATTAAAGAATTATGATTTCTGATTACTTCTTTTTTTTTGAAATTTGATGAATATTTGGAAATTTTATCAATTTCTTGCAATTTTCATTAATTTTTCAAAAATTTCAGGGTGTTCTCCATTGGAGGTAATTTTACGGATTTTATGTTACCTCTGTTGAATTTTTGAATACTTACTGAAACATTTGGAAATGGATTAGATACACTATTATTAAATATAAAAGTGTTTGTATCGTGTAATTTATGTTTGCTTCAGTCATTTTTGTTGTGGAAATTTTATGAATATTTTGCAATTTTATCATGCAATTTTCATGAATTTTATGATAAATTCATAGTATTTTCGTAGATTATCTTACGGATTTTTGTTACCATTGTTTCATTTTCTGAAAACTTACTGAAAATGTTGAAATGGATTAAACACACTATTACTTCAAAAAAATAAGAATTTGTATCATATAGGTAATTTTTTATTACTTCATTTATATTTTTGGAAATATTATGAATATTTGGGAATTTTATCAATTTGTTGCAATTTTCATGAACAGTATGATAATTTCGGGTTGTTTTTGGAGATAATTTTACGGAATCTGTTACCTTTGTTAATTTTTTTGAAAACTTACTGAATAGTTTGAACGATTAGATAGATACTAAAGATATATTAAAATAGTATAGAATCGATACTATTTTTATTGATTAGATACTAAATTGATTATATTAACAATGTAATACTCTGTAAAGAGTCAAAATACTAATAAAGTGAATACTGAATACTGAATACTAAAAATATAAGTTTTTGTATTACGTTACTTAATAATAGTTATGTTTTTGAAAATATTTCGTGGAAATTATCAAGATTTAAGTATTATAATTTTCGTAGAAAATTTAAAAAAATTATGAAGTTTATGTCTTCGTGGAGTTAAAAAGTTCATGGATATGTGGATTTTGTTCTTTATTTTATCATTTCCATGAAAATTTTGGATATGTGGATTTTTTCCTCTCTCTATTTTGAGTAAATATTAGTGAGCATGCTTGAAATTGTAAATTGAAATGTAAATTGAGAGTAAATTGATTTATTAGTTGTAATTGAGCAAATATCAGTTGTACAAATATTAGTTGTAAATGATGGGCTTGTCTGTTTTTTTTAAATTAATATTACGGATTTTATGTTACTTCGTGGATTAAAAAAAAATCGTAGTCATGTGGAACATTGGTTCATTGTTAATTTTATAAGACATTTTGGATAACTATCTACACTACATGTCAAAAAAATGATGTGATAATTTTGTGTGTTTACGATAACTTCCTAGATTACATAGTAATTTCATGTATTTTTGACAGTTTTATTGAATTATCTTGATATTTAATGAATTTTTAGAAAAATTATTCTTTTGTTGTCATTTGCATACATTTTATCATATATTTTTTAGAAATGTGTGTATTTAATGATGTTGTTTATAATATTCAAACATTTATCCTAGTAATAAATTATAATAATCATAAAAATCCTAGTCATGTGGAACATTGGTTCTTTGTTTGGTAAATTTATAAGACAATTTGGACAACTATATCTACACTACATGTAAATGATGATATGATAATTTTGTGTGTTTACGATAACTTCATAGATTACATAGCAATTTCATGTATTTTTGACAGTTTTATTGAAATTTATTTATTATTGTTGTTTATAATATTCAAACATTTATCAAAGTTTAGAGATGTGAAATTTATGATCATTATTTATGATTTATGATTTCAAGGAAATGATCAATTTATATATGTCATCGATTTTATTATATTTTGATAGATTTGCAAGTTTCTTGCCTTTTGCTAAGATCATTTTATTGAATTTTCTGAGAATTTCGTGAAACTTTGTCAGTTTTGGTATGTTATTGCAGTTTATATTAATTTTATCATAATTTCATGGATCTTTTATAATCTAAACAATTTTATGTGAGTTTTGTTGAATTTTGAAGTAAACCTTTAAATTTTCAAAAACAAATGTCTGTTAAGTTACTTGCATAAAAAATATTTATTCGTATGCTAGTAGTTTAGTAAGCTAGTTTCTTGCAGAGACTTAAATGTAATTGACTCATCTAATATATTGTTACAAACTAATTATTTAAAAAAGAAAAAAATAAGTCACTGAAAAATATTTTCTTTTAATTAATTGTAACACTGTAAATATAATATAAGTGGTACAAAGCTATCCAATATTCTCATTTCGTTACTATATGCTGTACCGATTGGCTAATAAGGAGCATGGCGATGATCTGGTTATCTGAAATACAATATTTATTAGGCTATCGATCACATGTGGGGTTTTTCCGCTATCAATAATAATAATTTGTAAAATACACATAATTAAATCAATTATTATTCTCATATTAAAATTTAAATGATTTCTTTGTATATTACAAAACCTCTATTTTATTATATGCATAAAACTCATGGGCAAACTAAGTAGTGCATTATGTAGCTCCATTAGCTGAAAATAGTAAAATGAAGGTAATCACAATACTCCACTATATGCAGAACCCCCAAATGAGTTTGTTCCAGTATTATAACAACGCTCGCTAAAATCATTTTAATGTGTAATTAATTCTAATATTCAAACAATGCAGGCATCAAATACATTATTAAAATACTAAAATAGATACAAATATATTACATATATCGAAGTATGCAAAAATGGGATATGAGGTTTTTAAATTGTAAATATTCAATCAACCGAAAAAAATAATTTCCAACACTCAGAGAGTTTACATACGCTTGCAGCTGGGCGTAAAAGGCAGACACTTGTGTTTCAATGATTTTGCCTATTTCATGCAAGTCCAGCGCCGCAATTTCCTTTGAAAGCCCCGGGCCAAGTTTGCATAATGTAATTGCACCGCGCTTCAGAACAACACAGCCCATAAAAGTATTAAATATCATTTAGTACTGCTCCAAACATTTATAGCCATCAGGTAATTCACTAGAGCTCGCAGTTACACTGCAGCGGATGAAATTACAGGGAAGTGCTGCATTATTGAAAACTCAATTTAAAGTTAATTGATTTCAAAAGTGGAAAAACAATTTGATTTGATATGTAAAACTAGGGCTATTAAACAAATTATGAAGTTGAAATTTCGCGTTTTACATATCAAACGGAAAGGTTACAGCTATTAAAATATGAAGTTGATTTTTTTATTATAGGCTGACCGATGTGGTGATTACTTGGAAAGTTAGGTATGTAATTTTAATTCCAATTAAGCTGTAACATAAATGTGCAAATGTGTTTAAGATATAGAATAATCAATAAATAAATTGCTGCATATTTCAGTTTCACTGAACTGCTCAAATATGATATGAGAACGACGTATTAACCCATTTCTGAGCAAACAAAAAGCCACAGAAAATAAATATATAAACATAAACCGCATCCACCATAAATTCCTCCGAAACCATCAAATCTATTTATACCCCGGCCATATGAATGCGAAAGACACTGAAACATTGACAAGCAGCAATTGAATCCGTTATTGGGGAGTCATCCACAGTATCGGATCGGCACTGAATGACGTTCGCTCATTCATTTAATCCATGAATTATAACGCAACTGCAGGATCGATCGGCTGCGAGCCATTCATTAAACAGCCGCGCTTTGATTGCCCTCCGCCCCCGGAGGCGGCGGGGTCCGGTCGCGCTCCGGTTGCGCTCCGGTTGCGCCCCGGAGCCAGAAAAACTGCTCGGCGTCATCCGAAAGTGTCGAGTTCGAAAACCAATAAGGGTTGGCGTTGAATTTTAACAGCACTCGACACCCATCCGTGCCGCTCGAATTACGCTCCGGAGCTTATTGATCGCTCGAACGCGGAGTAATTGAACAGGAGCACGATAAAGAGTTCACGAAGGGATCTAGAAGAGAAGTAAGGAGCCAAATAAATAGACTGGTGTATCGAGGTAAATGGAGAAGTGGCAATTTAAGTTTACCACGCTCATTAATTAAAATATCAGCTGACATTAATCTTTGATTTGATACAGTCAGGAGTATAAATTTAATCAGCGTTATGAGTTGTGAGAGGTGAGGGTACAATTAACCAACGTAGCTTCGATTCCCGCCCAGAACATAAATTTTTCAACGGTATATCGAAGACTAATTCAGATACAGACTATTATCTCAGTAATCGCAGCTTTAAATAACCAAAAAAAGGGAAAGATTGATCGAAGTTATACTTTCGTTTTTCTTACTTATTTAATAACTAAAACTTTGTCAAAGTTTCAGGAGACTTTGCTTGAGATATACTGAACACACATCTAGTAATAGACATGCAATAACTAAATATTCAGAAATTTCAGTAATAGCTAACCCATACTTGTCAATGCAGGAAGTCAAGTGTTTGATATTTTCCCTTATTTAATAGTGAAACTTTGTCAAATTTTCAGGAGAATTAGTTTCAGGTATACTGTATACAAATATAATATCAAATTTACAAATAATAAATTTTCAGAAATTTCAGTAATAGCTAATCCATATTTGTCAATTCAGAAAGTTAAGTGTTTGATTTTCTCTCCTATGTAATACTGAAACTTTGTCAAATTTTCAGGAGAATTAGTTTCAGGTGAACTGTACACAAATCTAATATCAAATATGCAAATAATAAATTTTTAGAAATTTCAGTAATAGCTAACCCATACTTGTCAATACAGAAAGTTAAGTGTTTGATTTTCTCTCCTATGTAATACTGAAACTTTGTCAAATTTTCAGGAGAATTAGTTTCAGGTGTACTATAGACAAATCTAATATCAAATTTGCAAATAATAAATTTTTAGAAATTTCAGTAATAGCTAACCGATACTTGTCAATTCAGAAAGTTAAGTGTTTGATTTTCTCTCCTATGTAATACTGAAACTTTGTTAAATTTTCAGGAGAATTAGTTTAAGGTGTACTGTACACAAATCTAATATCAAATTTGCAAATAATAAATTTTCAGAAACTTCGGTAATAGCTAACCCATACTTGTCAATGCAGAAAGTTAAGTGTTTGATATTCTCCCTTATTTAATACTGAAACTTTGTCAAATTTTCAGGAGAATTAGTTTAAGGTGTACTGTACACAAATTTAATATCAAATTTGCAAATAATAAATTTTCAGAAACTTCAGAAATAGCTAACCCATACTTGTCAATGCAGAAAGTTAAGTGTTTGATATTCTCCCTTATTTAATACTGAAACTTTTTCAAATTTTCAGGAGAATTAGTTTCAGGTGTACTGTACACAAATCTAATATCAAATTTGCAAATAATAAATTTTCAGATATTTCAGTAATAGATAACCCATACTTGTCAATTTAGAAAGTTAAGTGTTTGATTTTCTCTCCTATGTAATACTGAAACTTTGTCAAATTTTCAGGAGAACTAGTTTCAGGTGTACTGTACATAAATCTAATATCAAAGTTGCAAATAATAAATTTTCAGAAATTTCAGTAATAGCTAGCCCATACATGTCAATTCAGAAAGTTAAGTGTTTGATTTTCTCTCCTATGTAATACTGAAACTTTGTCAAATTTTCAGAAGAATTAGGTTCAGGTATACTGTATACAAATCTAATATCAAATTTGCAAATAATAAATTTTTAGAAATTCCAGTAATAGCTAACCCATACTTGTCAATGCAGTAAGTTAAGTGTTTGATATTCTCCCTTATTTAATACTGAAACTTTGTCAAATTTTCAGGACAATTAGTTTCAGGTGTACTGTACACAAATCTAATATCAAATTTGCAAATAATAAAATTTCAGAAATTTCAGTAATAGGTAACCCATACTTGTCAATGCAGAAAGTTAAATGTTTGATATTCTCCCTTATTTAATACTGAAACTTTGTCAAATTTTCAGAAGAATTAGTTTCAGGTGTACTGTACACAAATATAATATCAAATTTGCAAATCCTAAATTTTCAGAAATGACAGTGATAGCTAACCCATACTTGTCAATTCAGAAAGTTAAGTGTTTGATTTTCTGTCCTATGTAATACTGAAACTCTGTCAAATTTTCAGGAGAATTAGTTTCAGGTGTCCTGTACACAAATCTAATATCAAATTTACAAATAATAAATTTTCAGAAATTTCAGTAATAGCTAACCCATACTTGTCAATTCAGAAAGTTAAGTGTTAGATTTTCTCTCCTATGTAATACTGAAACTTTGTCAAACTTTCAGGAGACTTAGTTTCAGGTGTACTATACACAAATCTAATATCAAATTTACAAATAATAAATTGTCAGAAATTTCAGTAATAGCTAACCCATACTTGTCCATGCAGAAAGTTAAGTGTTTGATATTCTCCCTTATTTAATACTGAAACTTTGTCAAATTTTCAGGAGAATTAGTTTCAGGTATACTGTACACAAATCTAATATAAAATTTGCAATTAATAAATTTTCAGAAATATCAGTAGTAGCTAACCCATACTTATCAATGCAGAAAGTTAAGTGTTTGATATTCTCCCTTATTTAATACTGAAACTTTGTCAAATTTTCAGGAGAATTAGTTTCAGGTATACTGTATACAAATCTAATATCAAATCTGCAAATAATAAATTTTCAGAAATTTCAGTAATAGCTAACCCATACTTGTCAATTCAGAAAGCTAAGTATTTGATTTTCTCTCTTATAAAATATTGAAGCTATGTCAAATTTTCAGAAGAATTAGTTGTAGGTGTACTATACACAAATCTAATATCAAATTTGCAAATAATAAATTTTCAGTAATTTCAGTAATAGCTAGCCCATACATGTCAGTTCAGAAAGTTAAGTGTTTGATTTTCTCTCCTATGTAATACTGAAATGTTGTCAAATTTTTAGGAGAATTAGTTTCGGGTGTACTGTACACTAATCTTACATCAAATAATAAATTTTCAGAAATTTCAGTAATAGCTAACCCATACTTGTCAATTCAGAAAGTTAAGTGTTTGATTTTCTCTCCTATGTAATACTGAAACTTTGTCAAATTTTCAGGAGAATTAGTTTCAGGTGTACTGTACACAAATCTAATATCAAATTTGCAAATAATAAATTTTCAGAAATTTCAGTAATAGCTAACCCTTACTTGTCAATTCAGAAAGTTAAGTGTTTGATTTTATCTCCTATGTAATTCTGAACTTTTGTCAAATTTTCAGGAGACTTAGTGTTAGGTGTACTGTACACACATCTAAGCTCAAATTTGCAAATAATAAATTTTCAAAAATTTCAGTACTAGCTAACCCATACTTGTCAATTCAGAAAGTTAAGTGTTTGATTTTCTCTCCTATGTAATACTGAAACTTTGTCAAATTTTTAGTAGAATTAGTTTCAGCTGTACTGTACACAAATCTAATATCAAATTTGCAAATAATGAATTTTCAGAAATTTCAGTAATAGCTCACCCATACTTGTCAATTCAGAATGTTAAGTGTTTGATTTTCTCTCCTATGTAATACTGAAACATTGTCAAATTTTCAGGAGAATTAGTTTTAGGTGTACTGTACATAAATCTAATATCAAATTTGCAAATAATAAATTTTTAGAAATTTCAGTAATAGCTAACCCATACTTGTCAATGCAGAAAGTTAAGTGTTTGATATTCTCCCTTATTTAATACTGAAACTATGTCAAATTTTCAGGAGAATCAGTTTCAGGTATACTGTATACAAATCTAATATCAAATATGCAAATAATAAATTTTCATAAATTTCAGTAATAGCTAACCCATACTTGTCAATTCAGAAAGTTAAGTCTTTGATATTCTCTCCTATGTAATACTGAAACTTTGTCAAATTTTCAGGAGAATTAGTTTCAGGTTTACTGTACACAAATCTAATATCAAATTTGCAAATAATAAATTTTCAGGAATTTCAGTAATAGCGAACCCATACTTGTCAATGCAGAAAGTTATACTTTTGATTTTCTCACTTATTTAATACTGAAACTTTGTCAAGTTTTCACGAGAATTAACTTCTGGTGTACTGAATAAAAATCTAATAATAAATATGCAATAATTAAATTTTCAGAAATTTCTGTAATAATTCACCTATACTTGTCAATGCTGAAAGTTATACATTTGATTTTCTCACTTATTTAATACTGTAACCTTGTCAAATTTTAAGGATAATTAGTTTTAGTTGTACTTAACTCAAATCAAGTAATAAATATGCAATAAATAAAGTATCAGAAATTGCAGTAATAGTTAACCCATACTTGTCAATTCAGAAGTTAAGTGTTTGATATTCTGCCTTATTTAATACTGAAACTTTGTCAAATATTCAGGAGAAATAGTTTCAGGTGTACTGTACACAAATCTAATATCAAATTTGCAAATAATAATTTTTTCGAAATTGCAGTAATAGCCAACTCATACAGTCAATTCAGAAAATTAAGTGTTTGATTTTCTCTTCTATGTAATACTGAAACTTTGTCAAATTTTCAGGAGAATTAGTTTCAGGTATACTGTATACAAATCTAATATCAAATATGCAAATAATAAATTTTCAGAAATTTCAGTAATAGCTAACCCATATTTGTCAATTCAGAAAGTTAAATGTTTGATTTTCTCTCCTATGTAATACTGAAGCTTTGTCAAATTTTCAGGAGAATTAATTTCAGGTGTACTGTACACAAATCTAATATCAAATTTGCAAATAATAAATTTTTAGAAATTTCAGTAGTAGCTAACCCATACTTGTCAATTCAGAAAGTTAAGTGTTTGATTTTCTCTCCTATGTTATACTAAAACTTTGTCAAATTTTCAGGAGAATTAGTTTCAGGTGTACTGTACACAAATTTAATATCGAATTTGCAAATAATAAATTTTCAGAAATTTCAGTAATAGCTAACCCATACGTGTCAATTCAGAAAGTTAAGTGTTTGATTTTCTCTCCTATATAATACTGAAACTTTGTCAAATTTTCAGGAGAATTAGTTTCAGGTATACTGTATACAAATTTAATATCAAATTTGCAAATAATAAATTTTCAGAAATTTCAGTAATAGCTAACCCATACTTGTCAATTCAGAAAGTTAAGTGTTTGATTTTCTCTCCTATGTAATACTGAAACTTTGTCAAATTTTCAGGAGAATTAGTTTTAGGTGTACACACAAATTTCATATCAAATTTACAAATAATAAACTTTCAGAAATTTCAGTAATAGTTAAACCATACTTGTCAATTCAGAAAGTTAAGTGTTTGATTTTCTCTTCTATGAAACTCTGTCAAATTTTCATGAGAATTAGTTTCAGGTATACAGTATACAAATCTAATATCAAATTTGCAAATAATACATTTTTAGAAATTTCACTAATAGCTAACCCATACTTGTCAATGCAGAAAATTAAGTGCTTGATTTTCTCCCTTATTTAATACTGAAACTTTGTCAATTTTTCAGGAGATTTAGTTTCAAGTGTACCGTACACAAATCTATTATCAAATTTGCAATTAATAAATTTTCAGCAATTTCAGTTGTCGCTAACCCACACTTGTCAATTCAGAAAGTTAAGTGTTTGATGAAGTTGCGGTTTTAATCGGCGGTCTAATCATCGCGAGTTGCAAATACAATTAGGATTACAATAGGATAATTACTGCAATTGCGGGTTCTTTAATTACAATTACAGGATTGCAACATGATACATATGCTATTGTAATTGCTAACGGTGATTAGGCGGCCGATTAAAACCGAAGATTAAAACGGCGAATCAATTTAATCGAAATATTTGCGGGGGGTGAGTTAGAACTTCCACACAGCTTAACTACTAATATATGAAGGTAGTGAATCTTTATTGAATGGGTAAATTACATTTTAGCCTTGGACAGCAAATTGAAAACAAAAACAAAATATTCGTGGCAATCTGTATTAAAAAAAAACAGCACGAACTATTTTGATTACATGATATATTCAGAGCTATTATCGCAAATTGATCGCCTGGAATTGGCATAATTAAAGTTTGAAGCAATTTAAGGATCTAATAACATTAGTAGATTATTCTATATTATGTGTACTTTACTCACAGTTTAAAAACCTGATAGAATGGATGGGCTAAGTATAAATATGCTTGTATTTGAATCGAAACATTCCATGTAAATAATACGTCTGAATTCTAAACAAATATGTTTGTGTTTGCAACTACATAGGACTGCTAAAATTACACAATTCGTTTGTACAGAAAATGAGTGTTGTATTACGTTAGTTTAATTCCAGCAGCAACAGAAAACTATCAGAAATCTGATCCGGTGAATCTATGCGTTTTAGCCATTTCAAACTGAATGTTATATTTATACAAATAAGCCATGAACTCATTACGTAATGCAAATAAAAGTCAAACTTTTCACATTAAACAAAAAAATTACTACAAATTTCAGTTTTTGCAGATAATTTTAATGTAGTAACATTTTTAGTAGCAGTATGGACATATATTCTATATACAGGTACACATAACGATAAATATAATAATATAATAATAATACATATAATAATATAATAATAATACATATAATAATATAATAATAATACATATAATAATATAATATTAATACATATAATAATATAATATCGATGATAGATAGATAGATATATGATATACGATGTGATACATGATATATTGAATGGGCTATTACTATTGTTTTGAAAATTATGATTAGCAACTATGATTCAAAAATAATTTTGAATCTTAATTTGTTTAAAATCCAATATGGTCGTGTCGTCTTATGTCAATATAATGTTTCTATTGAAATCCATATATTTAATAATTTAATTACTTGATTAGAAATATATATAATCTACGCTAGGAGAGACTCGAACTGACTGCTATTAATAAGTCAAAGTCTTAACTTACTGTCGTCTTATTATTGCGAAAATTTTCAATTAAGTAACCCTCGCTTAATAGATGTCAGTGCGAATTTTGTCACACGCTGTGTTCCTGCACGAGTACCTAATTTAAAAATGTAGGTCACAAAACCTAATGGAAAACAACGCCACGTTAATAAATCCGTCACTTCCAGAGATTTAAACTTGAATAATACATACAGGTTTTGTATTACGCTCATTAAATACCTTTCATAATTTTAAAACCGCTTTCCTTCCCATCAAATATTCAGAGGTACAACAGACTGATACACTTGAATTATAGATGCGCTCGTTATTAATTCAGACAAAATTGTATATTTATTGGCGTACATCCAGTATGCACATAATGTATATCACTATACATAAAAATAGAGGCACTGAATAGTTTATTCGGGGCAGTAAAGTGGTTTGCACACAGTTTAAGTTTATGTGTAGTAGGTAATGATTTTGTAAAAGTTAGAGAAGTTGGAAATATGAAATGAGATTTTGGGGCATTTTGATTTTTGCAACAAATTTTTAAATTATCGATTTTTGGTAGTAAATAATATCAGATTACCCATGTGTAATACATGGTTGAAATTGGAATTTTTCGCTGTTTTGAATGCTATTATAATCGAATATTGCGGCCATAAGAAAATCAAAAGTTTCTTCGTCAATTTGGGCATCAAGTTGGCGCAAAAAATGTTTGGTACTGTCATTAGAAAGCTCACGTCGAAAAATGTAAGCGTGCCAAGTTTCGAAAAATTTCCTTCAATAGGACAAAAATTATAAAAGAAAAATGAAAGTGCACTTTTTCAGTTTTTCAGCGATATTTCAGGAACTGTGCAAGATATACGAGATTTCGTTTCAATATATTGAAAGGTACAAAAATAAGAAACTTCTATCCCGTTTGACTAACTCTGTATGTATTTCCGTTTAATTGATCCCAATGGTGGGCGTCGTAAAAGTGACTACTCTGTATAGGTATATTTCAGAATATTTTAATAATCTTTTAATCAATCTAAAACACTAAAACTGCAATAACAGCTTTGGATGTAACAATATCAAATAAAATTTTATTTTTAGAAAAAAAAAGGTATAAATAATAGGTATAATAGTAGGTTATAAAATTAATAGGTTGGAAAATTGTGGAAAATTTTACGTATGTTCAAGGTACCGATCTCTTTCAAATATTAATAAAATATACAGCCATAAAGTAAATAAGAGTTCATGCGAATCTGATATTACAGTATTGCTTGCAAATTTCCCGATTTTGAACCACTTTACGTCCCATCGAATAATTTTGCCCGTTTCATATTTATTCAAGAAATTTCCCCGACTTTCTCGTTATCATGCATAATATATGTAACCTTTTGGTATTCTAAATTTATACCCGCGATACAATCGGCGTTCCGTGATGTTTTCCGCGTACAAATAAAACTGCAGCGTGCCCCATTCAAACCGCCCCCACTCAGCAATTACACCTGAAATCGTTAATTGTTTAACTAATGCCCCACATTCATAAGCCAAAATCCATTTAAACGCGTTTTTGCACGCTTCCAAATGGAATCCGGCCGGAATTTCGCTGGGGACGTGATGCCTGCTCGTTATTTATGGATGTTGCTGTGGGATTCCCCGGCCAAATCCCGAACTTTCCGGGCACAGCCCGGAAATTACACAGACGTATGTATGGACGTGTATGAATTGACACGCATGTTTGTGCAGCACGCATGTGAGGCTAATAAACACGCGTGGAGTTCAGGGTTTGAGTGGGTAATTTGTTAATAATAATAGATGGGCGGTGATAATTTTATCAAGGACGGGGTCCACATTAATAACGCCGCAGACAATGTTATTACCCACTTAATGGGGGTTTATCAAGTTTGACAGCTAAATTACATGATACTTGTTGTTTTCATACTTTAGGCCTAATTATGCGAGTTCCAAAATAACGTAATTAATATTTGATCAGTTACAATCAGGCACAATAAAATTCAAATGCTCGCCAGTAATCAAGTAAAAATACTTGAATACTCCTATTATTTTCCATTTTAGTAATAAGTAAAATAAATAAAAATTCAAATATTAAATTTATTCTTTTGTAACAACATTAATAATAATGCCTATTACATAATAAATTGTTTAATGCATGTTTTTTAAATTGCCTTTTTCGTTTAGTGCCTGCATATTTGATTGCGTTTTAATGCTTTATCATCCAGGCTTTACTAATTAGAGAAAGATATTTCAAAATAATCTATTTGAAAATTTGGTCATTTAATCAGCTTCAAATTACAGAACTCCAATCACGTTGATTGCAACGAATGTACGCGCATAAATGTTTGTAATTCATATTTGCGTAGTGATGATATCAATAATTAATTGAAATTAAAATTTAAATGAGTTGGTCTGCAAAATCTGCACTGAGCGACTGACAAAAATAAATTTATACGATGTCATCCCATAAAAGGCTAACATTATTCATTATTTATGTATAAATATGTGCATTACTTATTTATAAATATAGTTATTCTGCAATGATGTGGTTAATAAATGATTTGGTTAATAAATGATTGAGGTGGCAAATGTGTGTTCACTAAGTACCATATGCTCATATAAAAAGGGCATTTTCCGTTAAAAAATGGAAAACATGTCTTTGGTAGCTTATCAGAAATTTTCCATAAAAATTGTAGAACAAATAAACTACATAAAATACAGAGCTCGTCTAAGAAAACCTCACATTTTCGTGGAAATGGCAATTATTACATTTTCTCGTTAATTCATTATTTTTCATATATCTACAAAGAAAAAAAAAGGAAATTTAATAGTTTTTTGTAATACCTCTGTGTTATTGACATTTATCAGTACTGTCTGCTTGATCGATATGACAGGCGTAAAGGCCTTGGCCGTTATAATAACGGCCGTGGACGTTATTTAAATGACAACGCAAATTTATGAGCAATAAAGTCTTCATATTCTTTCTCATACCTGCTGCTGCTTTTTTGGGGAAGTAAATCGATTGTGGCAGCATTTGCTTCATTTAGTACATCTTCGGGGATACCAAAAAACGAAGAACTTTGCACATCTGACATTATTTTTCTAATTTCACTTTGATTTGTTTGTTTGTATTTGAACCGTCGATGTTGCTATGGTATCAAATTGCGCCTGGATAACTAGTTTATTAATTTTTAAATTTAATATTGATAAATTGACCAGTTTTTGTAATTTAGTTATTACAAAAAGTATCGAACAACATACGGCCGATATGCAAATAACAGGCTTGGTTGAATATAAACCTCGGCTGCGCTCCGCTCCGCTCCGCTCCGCTTCGCTTCGCCTCGGTTTACAAACTTCAACCCGCTCCTGTTATTTGCTACATATCGGCCTAATGGCGTTATATACTATTTCGGGGAATTTTCCATCGAAGTTGTAAAAAAAAATTAAATGTAGAACCAATTCTACATGGAAATTTGATAATATTTTACAAGTTTGTCAGAAAATTGGAGTAAGTTATTTTTTGCGGAATTTTCTATCTTTCATATAATCCTTCATATAGTATCATATAGTATACACCTAGAAAAAAAAATAATAGGTACTTATTTGGGAATTTTTCATCAAAGCTGTAGAAGAAATATTAAACATATCAATTTTACATGGAAACTTAATAATGATATTACATGTTTGTCAGAAAATTTTAAGTTAGTTAATTTTGTTCGGAATTTTCTATCAAAGTGAACTGAATATTTACGAAATTTTACCAAGTATCTAAATATCTAAGTGTCTACTTGAGTTAATATTAATTATTTCAAATTCCAATTTTTATAAATATTTAAATATAAAATCGGCAAATCTATTTTTACCCTAAGGTGTGATGATGTATGTATATTTTTCTAGTCACATACTCTTTGGCAATTTTCTTGCCCTAGTTCCTGATACATAATCTTTCTTTTAAAACCCAAGAATATCCAGGATATTATTGGACTAAATATTTAAAATTCTTTTCTTATTTTGTGGAAATTACAATTAATTTTTTTAATTATTTGATTAACATAAATGTATAATAATATTATATAAATATAATATAATATACAATAGCATAGCATAGCAGCAAGACCTTTTTTTTTAAATTTAATAATGTACATACAATAACAAATATGTAAATGCTTCAATAAATTATATCTTATATATATTTACACAATAATTTTTTTATACAGATTAAAATTAAAATAATAAAATTTTATGTGTAATCTAAATAATAATAATTAAAACAACGGTTATTTTACAGTGTTATTACAAATATATTAATAATTACTTTTTAATAATTACTTAATATTTATATTACAAATTATAAATACTATAATAATTAAATCATGAAGTCGGTACTGGTCAACAGTCCCAATTAATTTCTAAATTGTTATTTGTGAGTTATAATTGGACCGAATCAATATTGCTAATTTAAATTAGTCAGGACTGCAAGCATGACTACAATTGCGAGTTATAATTAATGAATTGCAACAGTAAACAGAGTAATTGTGTTTATTGAAGTGGGTGTTCAATAAGCTATCACGAAGTAAAGGCTGCATTGACCTTTTCTGTGATTACGCTTTGCAACTATAGTGCATAAGCACGTTAATTATTTATTGGGAAATTAATTGGAATGGCTGACCATGTAATTGCCCTGACTGTGATCAAATAGTGCCTACACAAAAGATACTGCAGTTGTGTTAGTAGCATTCAAATTTTAACATCGGAAATAATTTCAAAAGATAATGATTATAATGAAATATTAAAAGTATGTAATTATGTAATAATAAATGTAAGTGATTACATTTTTAATTTTTTTAATTTTTTTTTTAAATTATTATTTTTTTATTCGGAAATCGATCTTTATTCGGCTATCGAACTTTATTTGGCTATCGATCTTTATTCGGCTATCTATATAGCCGAATAAAGTTCGATCTGCTACTACTGTTAATTGAAAATATTTTCACTGATAGTGAGGTTATACAAATAAGTCAAGGTGCCAACAGACCTCTGCACCAATTTTTTTATGAGAAAACAAAATCCAAATAAAAATCTCTGTCTCTACGGTGGACTAAAAAAATCAATTTACTATATTTATCCTGCTATGTACGAATTTGTTGCCTTTAAAATTTCGATGTTTACTAATAAAATATTGGCGAGAAACGAAAAAATGCGAGAAATGAAAGCATCTAAAACAATAGCATGCCTGCACTAATCAAGTTTAAAAGTATAATTATACCCCTCTCAAAAGCTATCATAAACTCCTGATGTCTGCCCGCGGCTAACAACTTAATCAGACTTTATCAAGAGTTAATTGCGAAGTAAACTTACAGCTATGTGGGTCATTAGACCATGGTTTTTGTTATAGTTACGAAATATCAATACACACACGTATGCGTAACGGAGGAATGTTTACCTGTGTTTCCTGCTTTTAACATTTATGAGCGTTATATTGGTTCTGGCTGGCTCTGGGAAATGTGTTGCTGAACTTCGCGGTAGTTACATAATAATTCAGGAATATGGCTGCAAGTTTAATTACAACGCAATTAATTTTTAACTTGGAAAGTTTCACTTTGTACGCTAACTCGCTCTTGTGTTCCCGTAATTTCTACATTACATAACTCGAGAACTTATAATATACTTTTTTTTCTTGTAAAATTATGAAATTATAATTGGTTAAATGAAACTGTCCTTGCAATTTATTCAATTTTCCTATTTACTGCAATATGTGCTGAATTTCGGAAATCATCAATTAGCAAAATAATATTGACTTTACTGATTAGATGTCCAAGCAAAGCAATGCATAATCAGAACTCACTTTTAAGTACTATTCTAAGGAGCTTCATTACTCATTAGATAGCACATTTCAAATACTGATATGTGCAGTTGAGCGTTTGGTGGTTGAATTTGAAAATGCAAAATAGTGATTCTACAATTCAAAACTTTGTATTTGAAAGCACTTAGGTGCTGAAATAATTGATGTGTTTTAAATGCCTGTGCCAGCTCAATTTTAATTACTACTATTGATATCTGAGACTCAACAAGGTAAAATATACTTCATACATAAAACGCGAAGACAGTGAAGAAGTCTTGATGTCTGCAATTTCCTTAGCGAGACTTTGGAATATGACAAAATGTGCTTTATAATTAAAATTTGCCCTTTATCTAATTAATTAATTATAATTAAATTTACCTTACCTCCTCCAAGCGGGAATAATGCTTGAGGTATTTACTAATTTGTACTGCCGAGGAATTAAAAGACAAATGGAATCAGAACGGTGCCATTTAATTAATTAAAATATGTGACAATTATTATGAATTGCGATTAATAATTAATTTAATTAAATTAATATTTAGCGCGTGGATTAGGGAGACGAATGTTTTCCTCTGATTATTTACGGCTTATTTCTGCCTCTAAAGCAGAAGATTACCATCACCAAGAGATGATAGACTTTATTTCAGAAGTATTTTAAATATTTTTTATGAAAGACGATATCATTTTTCCGTGTTGAATAAATTATTTAATATCACCACAAACTGTATAAATATCACAAAAAAAGAATGTAGAACATCACTCTATTGTATACAGGGGAATTCAAAAATATCAATTAAATTTTTGGTTTTATCCATATTACCAGTTATTTATATTTAAGGTTGCTGTATTTAGTACTTACTGGTAAGTAATATTTAGTTTTATTTTCTTTTATTATTTATTTATTTCGCTGGATTAGTTTCGGTTTTTTAAAAAACTATCTTCAGAGGGATATGTATTTTAATATGTAGGTACATATGACGCTAATACTGCTGAAAAATTTGACAAAGTTTCAGTATTAAATAAGTGAGAAAATTAAAAGTATAACTTTCTGCATAGACAAGTATGGCTTAGCTATTACTGAAATTCCTGAAATATTATTTATTGCACATTTCTTATTAAGTTTGTATTTAGTACACCTAAAGCTAATTTTCATAAAAATTTGACAAAGTTTCAGTATTTAATAAGTCAGAAAATGAAAAGTATGCGTTGGATATTACTGACATTTCTGAAAATTTATTTATAGCATATTTATTATCACACTTGTATTTAGTATACCTGGAGCGAATTCTCCTGAAAATGTGACAAAGTTTCAGTATTAAATAAGTGAGAAAATCAAAAGTATAACTTCGTGTAATGACAAGTATGAGTTAACTATTACTGAAAATTTTGAAACTTTACTTAATGGATATTTATTATTAGATATGTGTTAAGTATACCTGAAGCTAATTCTCCTCAAAATTTGACATAGTTTCAGTATTAAATAAGTGAGAAAATTAAAAGTATAACTTTCTGCATAGACAAGTATGGCTTAGCTATTACTGAAATTCCTGAAATTGTATTTATTGCACATTTCTTATTAGGTTTGTATTTAGTACACCTAAAGCTAATACTCCTGAAAATTTGACAAAGTTTGAATATTAAATAAGTGAGAAAATCGAAAGTATA
Organism: Othius punctulatus; assembly: GCA_951805005.1. Taxonomy (NCBI): domain Eukaryota; kingdom Metazoa; phylum Arthropoda; class Insecta; order Coleoptera; family Staphylinidae; genus Othius; species Othius punctulatus. The sequence goes on from OX638143.1 coordinate 23,550,907, forward strand.
ACTTTCTGCATCAACAAGTATGGGTTAGCAATTACTGAAATTTCTGAAAACTTATTAATTGCATTTTTAATACTAGATTTGTATTTAGTACACCTGAAGCTAATACTCATGAAAATTTGACAAAGTTTCAGTATTAAATAAGTGAGAAAATCAAAAGTATAACTTCGTGTAATGACAAGTATGAGTTAACTATTACTGAAAATTTTGAAACTTTATTTAATGGATATTTATTATTAGATATGTGTTAAGTATCCCTGAAGCTAATTCTCCTGAAAATTTGACATAGTTTCAGTATTAAATAAGTAAGAAAATTAAAAGTATAACTTTCTGCATAGACAAGTATGGCTTATCTATTACTGAAATTCCTGAAATTGTATTTATTGCACATTTCTGATTAGGTTTGTATTTAGTACACCTAAAGCTAATACTCCTCAAAATTTGACAAAGTTTCAGTATTAAATAAGTAAGAAAATTAAAAGTATGACTTTCTGCATAGACAATTATGAGTTAGCTATTACCGAAACTCCTGAAATTGTATTTATTGCACATTTCTTACTAGGTTTGCATTTAGTACACCTTAAGCTAATACTCCTCAAAATTTGACAAAGTTTCAGTATTAAATAAGTGAGAAAATTAAAAGTATCACTTCGTGCAATGACAAGTATGGGTTGGCTATTACTGACATTTCTGAAAATTTATTTATAGCATATTTATTATTACACTTGAATTTAGTATACCTGGATCGAATTTTCCTGAAAATGTGACAAAGTTTCAGTATTAAATAAGTGCGAAAATCAAAAGTATAACTTCGTGTAATGACAAGTATGAGTTAACTATTACTGAAAATTTTGAAACTTTATTTAATGGATATTTATTTTTCAGTTTCAATTTTTATAGTTTCAGTAGTAAATAAGTAAGAAAATTAAAAGTATAACTTTTTGCATAGACAAGTATGGGTTAGCTATTACTGAAACTCCTGAATTTTTTTTTATTGCATAGTTATTATTAGATTTATATTTACTACACCTAAAGCTAAATCTCCTGAAAAATTGACAAAGTTTCAATATTAAATAAATAAGAAAATCAAATGTATAACTTCGTGCATTGACAAGTATGGGGTAGCTATTAATGAAATTTCTGAAAATTTATTTATTGCATATTTATTATTAGATTTATGTTTAGTACACTTAATAAAATTTCTCCTGAAAATTTGACAAAGTTTCTATTATAACTCGATATATTGGAACAAAAAAAAATAAGGTGGTTCGCAACAATCTGTTTCTTGTTCTTAAATTACCTTAAATACCCGGCGCATTCACCAAATGTTTCCAAATTATAATATGCAATAAATTATCAAATGATAATTATCTATTGGTTAAGGTATTTTGTTTTTGTACTTTTACTTATTTTATTTGAAGAATATGCTATAAATATTTTATTAAATTCCCAAACGGATTATATATCTGATTTGTAAATTTATCTTATGTGAGCCATTCTTAAGTTAATGAGTGTATAAGGGATCACATATTGCGAGGAGCGTACCATAAGCGTGCGAGTGGGCTTGCGATTATTTAACCGAAGTCTTGGGTTCAAACCCAAATAACCAAATCTGGTTCAGGTACTTCCCCACCCTATAATAATATTCATAATAATAATAATAATCTCTACTACTCCTTCACCTGTGGCGTAATTGGTTACTGTCTTTGGTTACTGTCTTACTGTCAGCATAAGTTCGTATAATTATTATGTAGCATTTGATTCTATTTTCTTGTACACAACTTTATTTTAAATTTTAAAGCGCCTCAAAAATATTAGTTACCACACACCTTGCATTTTCGGTATTGCGTTTTTTTTAAACAATAACAATAATATAAAATAAAAAAAAATAAAAAATTAAAACAAATATATCTAGAACAGATTTCTGTTGTACTAAGCATAACTCGATAAATCAAATAAAATCGATTGTATCGATTGTTGGTGTCTTTTGCCGATATGTACAGATCTTAGTGAAGATTTCAATGAACAAGGCTGTATATGGTTCTCATGTTCGTAGAATACGTAGAAGCAAAATAAAGTATATATACATTCCTTTGCTGAGTGGCCAAATCCAGTAATATTTAGACTTTTGATTTTTGACTTTTGTCAAAAAGCTGTTTTTGTGTTTGATCGAATTTTGCTATGGTACCACAGTTTTTGTGTAACATGTTTGAATGGAATTTCTTTGACATTTTTTAATTTTCTATGGTTTTCACGAAGTATTAGACTCAGTAAATTTTTCCGTATACATTAAGTCACTTCAGTTATGAATATTATGAATATGTACTCTGTTTCCAGTGGTGGGTTCACATTGTTCTGTATGGAACGAAACAAAATTGAAGCAATTAACCCGCTCCCGATTGTTATGCACGCGGGCACATTCCCGTAACGACTTGCCTTTTTCGGGTCCTGCTGGGCGATAAACTGACGCGCCGCAATTTTCGGCCATGCGGAAGCGCCGCACGCGCCCCCCATCCACCCCCATTCGCCGCCCCCGGGAGTCAACAATGTCACGGCATACTCGATTAAATTTTTCTGCCAATTTTCCCCGCCCGCTTCCGGCAATTTGCCGCCGATCGATCTTCATCCAGGAATAAAATTACCCCCGCGGCCCGCGAAGTCAACCTGTTGAAAGAAGCGCGTCAATTAGCCCCGCGGGGGTGGCTGTGGGGGGCAAACCGCCTCCCCCACCCCGGCGGTCATTTATCTCCCGGGCAGCACAGCCCCCGGAGTTTAATAGAAGCTGGGGGGCGGCAGCCCCGCGGGGGCGTTTTTAATTAGTCGGCGTCCGCTTTTTTCCCGGGGACAGCGGAGACGGACGTCGCTCCTGCGGGACGCCGGCCTGCTGTTTTCCCGCAGCAACGGGCCGGCGGCTCGGGGGCGGCGGTCCTCCTTCAGGCCGAAGAGTTTTCCCGCGTCCTGCGTGAAATATTAACATCCGCCCCGCGGAATACGTAATACGCATTAGAGACGGGGGCCTGAGTAATATCAGATGACATCGCGAGAGAGCGTCGCTGCAGGGGGGACGCCGGCGGCGACGCCGTGCTTGGGAGCAGGGCGGTGGTGGGGAGCAAGTCGGGCCGCCGCTGAATCCTGCAGTCTTCGGCAGCGTAGCGCCGTGTAGCGTTGCAGTGACGCAGTAACGCGCGAGTTTTTCCGGCCCCTGCGAGAGTTTTCCTGCGACGCGCGCGAGTTCCTGCAGCGGCATGTGCCGGAGTGACCTTTGCTGACCACCCTGTACACACGTATATTTATACACGTTCGTCCGGTGCGTTCGCAGCATTTGTTTTGGTTCTTTTTTTTCTGTTGTTGTTACCCTTGGATGCGGTGGTTGTTGTGGTGCACGTGCGGATATGCAGCTTTTTACGGGGCCACGGGCGCCCCCCTCATAACAGGTAAGCGTCGCGACGCCACTGATTATTTTTAAAAGCATCACAATATAATATTTTAATTTAAAAATTTGGTAATAACTACAAAAAAAAAAGGCTGGATAAGCCAGTGAATGAACAAATAAGGAGTGCACCCACTTTGAGTTACTATTAGTGCACTGGTTTAAAAAAATACTAATAAATTTATATGCCAGAGGCAACCCACAATCTAGAATGATGTGTCAGCAATTATTAAAACTTCATTGTTTCATTATTTCTGTGTTAGAATAAATAATTTTGAAAAAATATCATGAAATCCAGTGAATGAACGGAAATATCTAGTAAATGACACCAAAAAAAAAACAGTAAATGAACAGAGTGATTTTATTTTTATTTGATTGATACTTTAAGGAAACATACAAAAATAAGTATTGTTAATAAAAGAAATGTTTAAGTTTTTTACAGCTATATGTACAGCTATTTACATTTCAAGTTTAAATATATATTTTGTCCACATAAATATTGAGATCATCCTTGATCTAAAATAGTTTAAACGCCACGAGAAAAAACTTATGGTTCGATATTATGAGACTTTTTTTATACGTGATCTGATCAGGATGCTTTGGCCACTTCCACGTTTTATTTAAATATTTTACAATTACACACCCATACACACCACAAAATGCCAACTATAGGAGGGACCAGATTAACTAGGGTGTAATTCATTTAAGTTATTTGTAACAAATATACTCACCCTGAAACGTACCCACTTATTACTGTACTTCTTCATACACAAATAAAGTAAAGTGACACGAATAATTTTCCATCGTCCATTTCATTCATCTCGATGATATCGATTTTAGTAATCTCGATGATATCGATTTTAGTAATCTCAATGATATCGATCTTGGTAATCTCGATGATATCGATTTTAGTAATCTTGATGATATCGATTTTAGTAATCTCGATGATATCAATTTTAGTGATCTCGATGATATCGATATTACAAGTAACTGCAATTGCTGACACCTAAGTTAAAGTAGTTTGGAGTATAATACAAGTTATTAGTGATGGGTATAATAGAATGATTTTAATAATCGAATTACGCGAATAAGAATGATTGCAATAATCGAATTATAATTCGAATTATGAATCATTCTACTTAAAATCATTCAATAATTCGATTTTCACGGATGATAATCCAAATAATTTTACCGAAGGATATTCCGAATGATTTTTACGAATGATAGTCGGAATGATTTCCACGAATCATAATTCGAATGATTTTACTGAATGATTTTACCGAATGATAATCCGAACGATTTTAGACCGAATGATAATAATCCGAATGATTTTCACGAAAATGTCGGAATGATTTTACCGAATGATAATTCGAATCTTTTTACTGAATGATTTTACCGAATGATAATCCCAACGATTTTAGACCGAATGATAATAATCCGAATGATTTTCACGAATGATAATCCGAATGATTTTCACGAATGATAATCCGAATGATTTTCACGAATGATAATCGAAATGATTTTACCGAATGATAAATCGGATAAATGTTCGAATGATTTTAGACATAATGTTTTTCACGAATGATAATCGGAATGATTTTACTGAATGATAATCCGGATGATTTTAATAATTGAATTATTCCGAATGATAGCAATGATACCATAATGATTTATTTTCACGAATGATAATCCGAATGATTTTAATAATCGAATTATTTCGAATGATACCAATAATCGAATTATTCCATTATTATAATTCAAATTAGCTCATCACTACAAACTACAATTTATACCAAATTTTTGTACTATTATAATTTACTGAAATAGTTCTTCTATGTAGGGTTACAAGGTGTAAGAAAAAACATGTACGAAACTTTTTCTGGTGGCTTCTTTGAAATATAATCTGAGTATAATATAAATAATGGTTGTATTAATAATTAATTATTTAAATTAAGGTTTTTATTTGGGGTTCTTTAAAATAAAAGTCTAAGAATTGGTGAAATTGGTTTCTTCATAACCCCAAAAACACTGAAAAAGAAGCATACAGAAACTGGCATACAAGGCAATGATTGAACAATATTATGAGAAGAGCAAGATAAAATATCACAGTTAAAAGAATTGTTGGATTTATATTTCCTACATTTCTGGCATATTATCCTTCTTTTAATCGGCTATTCATTTATGAAATTAAAAATACCTGGAATGAAGTGTGATACGAAAATGCGTCGTTACAGAGGTTTATGATATTTAAGAAGTGGAAAACGTACTTAGGAAATTAAAATAATTCATGTTGTAACAGACAATCAAATAATTGAAGAAAAATTTAAAACAAAAATCGTAGGAAGAGTTCGCCAGTGAAACGGAAGAAGTCACTCAGAAATTGTTCTTCAGAACACTGAAAACACTTAGAAAACAGAAGCATACTAAGACTAGTACATAAAAGGTAATGATTGAAGAATATTAGAAGATATAATGGCACCGTTAAAATAGTACTTGTAGTTATATTTCTCACATTATTGGCATATTTATCAAATTTTAATAGTGGAAAACAGACACGAAGCACAAAGAATAAAAGTCAAAGAATTTGTAAAATTTCTTCATAACCCCAAAAACACTGAAAAAAGAAGCATACAGAAACTGGTACATACAAGGCAATGATTGAACAATATTAGGAGAAGAGCGAGATAAAATATCACAGATAAAAGAATACTTGGATTTATATTTCCTCCATTTTTGGCACATTATCCTTCTTTTAATCGGCTATTAATTTATGAAATTAAAATTACCTGGAATGAAGTGTGATACGAAAATGCATCATTACAAAGGTTTGTCAAATTTAAGAAATGGAAAACGTACTTGGGAAATTGAAATAAAGTACTGTTTCTACTGAAGATGATCGCCTAGCGATTGAAATGTACATGTAGATTGAATGAATGTGTTTTGTGAAAAAGGTGTTTTATTTTTCTTATTTCTGGGGGTTATTTATTCAATAAAATAACTTATACAAATTGGCTAATTTTAAAATTCGAAAATAAAAATTATGAAAACATCGCAAATATGTTGATCCTTTCCACGTTTTATTGTGAAAAAATAATTATTCAACGAAAATTCAGAAAATCTTGCAAAATACTAGAACTAAAAATACCAAAAAAATTATAAAAACAGCCAAATATGTTGTAAGACAGCTAGGACGAATTGCACAAATTATAAACCTACCTACTATCGACCCACTACAAAATTATAGAAAACATTACAAATTTCTAGAAAATCCAAGAGATTTTTTCTCCCTGCTACTTTTTCTTGCAGTGAAATCTGTTTTCAATCGCCATAATATGATCAAGGTAGTGATCCTTTCCACGTTTTATTGTGAAAAAATAATTATTCAACAAGAAATCAAAAAATCTAGCAAAATACCGTAACTAAAAATACCAAAATTTTTATAAAAACAACGCAAATATATTGTAAAACACTAGCTAGGACGAATTGCATAAAATATAAACGTACCTACTATCGACCCACTACAAAATTAAAGAAAACATTACAGATTTCTAGAAAATCCAAGAGATTTCTTCTGCGTACTACTTATCCTTGCAGTGAAATCTGCTTTCAATCGCCATAACATGATCAAGGTATAGATCCTTTTCGCGTTTTATTGTGAAAAAATAGTTATTCTACAAAAAATCCAAAATCTCGCAAAGTATCGCAACTAAAAATACCAAAAAAAATAAAAAAATATTAAAATAATAAAAAATTGCGAAATTTCAAAGAATACCAATACACACACTTACAAAAATCATACGGCAGAAGGACCCCCGTTGGTCGATAGCCAGTTAATGATAATATCCCTAACAAATACAGTCACTACTACTACTACAAAAAAAAAAAAAAAGAATCACAAATATTTCGTAAGAAAATTGACAATAGTTCAGACATTTTACATAAATTATATAGAAATACTGGATAGTTTATTAGATTTACCTATCTACTACCTCCCAACCAATGGAACTACTATCGACGTGCTTAGAAAATGAAAGGAAATATTACAAATTTCAGGAAAATTCAGGAAATTTATTCAAAAACAACAATAATAACATTTTATTCACAAACCTTTTTTACTTAGATCTAAATATATTACACAAAGAACGCATACAGTATTAAGACCTGGCCGTATTTTTCCCCTGTATAAATTTTTGGAAAGTGCTTCAACAGCTCAAAATGATTTTTTTTTAAACAAATATTTTAAGACCGTTTTCATTTTTCCATCTCTCTCCGTTTTGATGTTATGAAGTCAGAGCTATTTATTTTAAATGACAACCTATATTTTTTATTATTAATTTTGATTGAGTTTTACTTTAACGCACCTTTTCTCATTTTTTTTCAAATGTTACATATTGAAAATGTCGTGTTGAAAACATAATAAAAAGTACTATCAAAATCAATAATAAAAATATAGGTTGCCATTTAAAAAATGGCTCCGACGTCATAACTTCAAAACGATGGAAAGAGATGGAAAATTGAAAATGGTCTCAAAATACATGTTTGAAAAAAAATCATTTTGCCCTGATGAAGCGTTTTTCGAAAAATGTATACAGGGGAAAAAATAAAGCCAGGTTTAATACTTAATGCGCTCTCTCTATATATCTTTTTATATATGTAATTATAATGTAAACGTTTAAAATTTGCGCAAATATTTGAAAAAAATAGTAAACGTAGAACCAACTATAAAACCTGACGTACTTTAAAAATATTTTAAAAACGATAAACCTCGCAGTAAGGAAATATTCTTAAAATGCAATAAATATTCCTGAAATTATTTTTATATGAATCGTATTTATGAGCATTTTTAGATATTTACTTGCAATTTTGCAATTGCATAAATTAAATTGTGCCAATATTTCTTTGGGTATTGCTTTTAAAAGTAAGTAAAGTACATGAAACACTTTTAAATTATAAATTTTCGGAAATAAAAAATTGAAAATCTCGGTTAACGCCTCTGGTTAAGAATATACATGGTGTCCAAGATAAGAATCAACGGCATGGAGATCTCGGAAACCATAAAACTTATAAAAGCGGTTCAATTACAATAAAGTTACGCAATTTAGTGGTCAGTAATATTCTTTCGAGAAAATCAGAAATTTCCACTTACTTCCGAAGATATTCAACAAAATCCGAAATCTTACGATTTCGTTTTTATTTTTTTCTGAATTTATCTGAAGAGCTATAAAAAAACAAGGCACTTTCTCATTGCCACATTTTTAGCTCTACAAGACAGCGTTTACAAATTTTCAGTACAACGTTTCGTTTCGAAGAAACCATCATCTACTTTATTTTTTTTATGGCCTGAAAAAAATGTACACCCTGTAGTAGATAGCATTTTTTATAACGAATTTAACTATGTATATCACAGTAAGGTTTCTAATGTTTTATTCAGAAAAAGGCTTGTTAATACATTTCGAACATTTTCTTGTAGTATAAATCGTGGAATTCGTAATAGGAAATGCTATTTAATACATGGTGTACTATATTTACGGTCCATATAAAAATATAAATTTGGTGATGATTTCTTCGAAAGAAAACGTTGCACTGAAAATGTATAAACGCTGTTTTGTAGACCTAAAAAAAGAGAAAGAGAGAGAGAGAGAAAGTGCCTTTTGTTTTTTTATAGCTTTTCAAATAACTTTCAAACAATATCCCAAATTTCGAATTTTGTGGAATATCTTCGGAAGTAAGTGGATTTTTTTAGTTTTCTCAACAGAATATTACTGACCACTAAATTGCGCAACTTGTTTCTAATTTAAGCGCGTTTGTAACTTTTACGGTTTCCGAGATCTCCATGCTATTAATCCTTACCTTGGACACCCTGTATGTTCAGTTTGTAGTTGGAAAATGTATCAACACTTATAAATTATCGCCGACTTGTTTATTTCATTAGAGACCCTTGCCCTTTAAAATTTAAAGGTAAAAGGTCAATAACTACTAATTTCATTTAAATTTTAAAAGGGTCTTAGATGACATAAACAAGTCGACGATAATTTATAAGTATTGACACATTTTGCTACTACAAACCGAAGGTATCCTTAACCAGAGGCGTTAGTATAAATTTTATATTAAGTTGAACGGGATTTTCAATATTCTATTTCCGAAAATTGAAATTTGCCAATTTGTTTTATTATTTCCCAGGAACCCGCAGAAAAAGTTTCGGGCATGATTATTGTTGCACTCTGTATAAACCTACTACTTGCAGTTTTTTTTTGGGTGTTATTAGTTCTCTTCTATTTGAGTGAATAAAAATGTTCTATTTTATTTCCTACACACTTTTATAAACAATTATACAAAAAAGCAGAGACTTATTTTTTCGAGTAATTCTGTAAAAAAATGCTTAGCTGCTTTATAGAGTTCTTATTGTTTCTTTCATGAAAGTAAAATTTGGTTTTTCTAAATTTCCATTGTATTTTCCTCGAGACATTCTAAGTAAAGTGTTAAGATATTTATGGTGTCATTTTCACAATTTAGGAAACTATCAATACCAATTAAATATAGAATGTTGCCATTAGACAAAATGTCGATGACGTCATTATTTGTATACAAGTAACGCCTGGATATTGAATTTGATGCAAAATTGTGTATTGTGTGTATTGTGTATTTGATGAAAAGTATTTTTCGCGAAAACGTTATTTTCGGTGATTCGACGATATTTACGGTGTCATTTTCACAATTTAGGAAACTCTCAAGTTAATTTAATAAGTTTAATTGTTTTTTTATGATTATTTGAGTGAATAGAAATGTTTTATTTTATTTCCTACACACTTTTATACACAATTATACAAAAACGCACAAATGCGATTTAATTATTTTTTCTAGTATTTCTGTTAAAAAAAAGGTATTCGTAGCAATAGAGTTTTTGTTTTTTCTTTCATAAAAGTAAAATTTTGTTTTTCTAATTTTCCATTGTATTTTCCTCGAAAACGTTCTTAGTAAAGTGTTAAGATATTTATGGTGTCATTTTCACAATTTAGGAAACTATCAATACCAATTAAATATAGAATGTTGCCATTAGACAAAATGTTCATGACGTCATTATTTGACGTCATCAATATACATAGTAACGCTTGGATATTGAATTTGATGCAAAATTAGTATATTTATAAAACAAAATTGATATATCAGACGATTAAAAACTATAATTGCTTTCAACAAATTTGTTCCATATAGTCTAGCTGCTCACCGTATAAATATAATATATGAAACTAATATAATTTATAAAAGCACTAAGTTATAGATTTTAATCGGGTTTACAAAATTCCACTAATAGAGCTGCTATTTTTAGCCGGCATAAGTCTGTTCATAAACCAATCCGTTATAACGTGTGATGAAAATATCAAGCTTGAAGAGTCAATTACGTATTCCCGGAAAGTTATATTTAGTTTTACGTAATTCAATTGCAAGTTCATCTGCAGTAAACCTTTTATGCACAGCTATTAAGCGTTGAAAAACTCGCACACGTGCGGCAAACATATGAATGCATTAATTACCTATAAAATAATTACGAACGTGTCAAAAAATTAACTTGCAGGCTGACACGACCGAGTTAATTTAGTTAAATATTTGGGGTAAAAACATCAACATCAACATCGGAAAGTCAATTAATATTTCGGAAAGTTTGTTGGGGATTTAATTATAAAGTGTAGCCGGATTATTAAGGAATGCAATTAATATTTAGAATAACGGGTATGTTTTACGCCGCGACGGGGAAAACGCGGATATGGAATTGAATTAATTTCGTTAAAATGTTAGCATGCCAGCAATGGCAGTTACGCCATGGTCGTTTAGCAATAACCTAGTTTAAAAATTATTGATTTTACGAATATGTTGTTGTTTCATATTTTATATTATAAGGTTAAATATTAGTACAGCATATAATATAATAATAAATTTAAAGTCGGAGACTTAACTCACTGCGCTGTAAGTGGTTTATTATCATGTTTTATTAGTATTATTATTACTGAGCCGAGATACAAAAATTCCATAACTCGGCAAATCGTGCATTGAATGTTTACCGTGAGACTGCATAAATTGTGAAACGTATTTATTAAAACTGCCACAGTTGAAATTTCCTTCCTACAGCAGAGGAAATTTCGCACCAAATGACTTTTTCCATTAACAAATTGATTACCTGTATTCAACAGCAGCTTTACAACTAGCGCGACCGACCATGGATTCAAAGCGCACTGGCACGATATTAATTATATGCGCGAAAGCTCCGTCCAAAAAACTAAAAAAAATTATACTTCAAAGTTTAAAATATAAAGTACCAATAATGTGTAAGTTGAAAATATGGACGATACAATAATCACTAAATATTGATTTGTGAGTATTAAAAATGTTCATAAAGGTTATGCTAATAATCACTTGATTATTATCATACCAGATTATGATTATGGTAATACACATTTTAGGTTTACGTAGGTTTAGATTTAGGTTTAAGTTAGTATAGATAGATTATTTTAGGAAATCCTCCTCGATGGAACATTGAGTTCCTGTCCGAAAGGGATAGCTAAATGCAACGTGCAAGTCAAATCTAGAGAACAGCTAATACGGCCCATCCGTCATCTCTAAAGTAAAGCCTATTTTTATCAATTATATCTCTTTAAATCATACTTACAGTACATCATTAATTTGCCTTTAATACATCTTAATCTAAACTTTCTAATCCAAAATTTCTTTCGATCATGCAATCATTATCAGGATTTATAAAAAAAAATCAAATAAATTCTATTATAAACATAATCCTTTGGAAATGGCTGAATAAGTCGAAACACGTTTCGGGAAACTGATAAAATATAAGAAACAAAACAAGTGCAATTTACATAATATACATTTATAATAAAAACAAAAATCATTTGGACATTATTACCTTTAAAATCTATCAAACATGTTTAATCTAATTATTAATTGAACCATTATTTCCTCTGGAAATTTTACTTGTATTCATTAATTTGTAATAATATAGGCAAACAAATAAAAATATGATTGACGTTCACTCATAACTTTCTGGTATGTATTTGGAACATGAATATGCATATAGTGACACTATTTTGCATTTATTGACATCTGGATAACTACAATAAATTACGTATTAATTGCTCCGTATTGCAATTTACCGCTTAATTGGTGCGATTGGTCATAAAACATCCGTAAAACATTTATTTCAAGCGGCCTGAATGCATGTAACTATCAATTTTAGGCTGCAATTTATAAAACCCATGTGACTGCTGTAACCTGATATTTTTAATTCAACTAAATTGCGTATCTGTCTGCCTATAATTTGGTTTATAACCTTTTTAAAACGAGTTAAAAACCCATTAAGAGCATAACTGTAACTGGAAAATTGCATCCTTTTAATTCAATTATAGTTGATTTTTTAAGTGCCACTGTAACTCGTTGGGTACTGACACTGCAAAGTAAGGTCTCGAAAGTTTTTAAGGCATTTTCTTAATAATTAATGTTGTAATTATATTGTTCTTTTCTCGATTTGAAACTGAGACACTATTTAATACTAATTCCAATAAATATGGGCCGTAACACGTTTGTGAGTCGTTTTATAGAAAATTTGATATTTTTACTTTTTGCACCATGACTTTGAAAAAATGTAACAGAACAGAAATAATTAACAGAACTTTAAGAAAAACATTAAATAGATAACAGACAATGTAACAATATCTGTATCTTAAACAGAATCTTTATTGCGGTCCCAGAAAATTCTTTGCCTTGGGACTTGCACATAACCCTTGAGGATTAGAACTTTGATAAAAGCCTTAACTTTCTATGTTTGGTCTTAGGTTCTTATGTTGAGCGTATATGTTACTAAAGTTTACAAAGGTGTCTATAACTTTCTCATAAAAAAAGTTCGAGAAGAGTTCCAAGGGACTCTCTAAAACGTTAGGATAAAATTTTATTAATTTTTATTATTACCTAATTTGTTATTTTTTTTTTGTCAAAAATTTGACAAATAATCTTGAAAGTCAAAATAATTTCAAAGAAATTATTTGATGTTATATAAATATATATATATATATATATATATATATATATATATATATATATAAAATACACCTCTGAAGATGGCCTAAATAAACCGAAACTAGTTAGGTAATAACAAAAATTTATAAAAATTTATATAAACCAACAATCTCTATACAGTGTGTTCTATAAAAAGCGCCTAAGACTATAGCGACTTCAATTGTTATATAACCATTAACAAACATATTTATTATTTAATGGGTCTTAGTTTCAAGTTGATGAAAAAATATCTTTTGAAACACCTTCATTTATTTGTTGTAACGTTGACAATTTTTTTTAAATTGCTTTGTATTTTTTTGTGTATTCTTGTAGAGTATTTTAAGTACTTTTCACCGGTTTAGATTTTTAGTAGAGACATGTTATGAAATTTTTGCAAAAAATGTGAAAAACTGATTTTAACGAATTGGCTGTTCTCTAGGACAAACAATTGGTGATATTTTCAATTATAACTGTCAAAATTAGTTATATTTTCATCTGTAACTGTCAAAATTTGTCATATTTTCAACGTGACTTAATTTTTCTAATCATTTCAACTGTACCTATCAAACTTTGTAATATTTTTCATCTGTAACAGTCAATATTTCATATATTTTCAACTGTAATTGTCAAAATTTGTCATATTTTCAACTGTGACAGTTAAAACTGTCAATATGTCTTCTATTTTCAACTATAATTATTAAAATCTACGGAGATTTTATCATCAGTCGGGAAAAACTCTAAATATTTAAATCTTTAATTGTCGAACTCCACGGAATATTACATTTGAACTCTTAGTTATATTTTCATCTGTAACTGTCAAACTTTGTCACGTTTTCAACGTGACTCAATTTTTCTCATCTTTTTAACTGTAACTGTCAAACTTTGTTTTTTTTTCACCTGTAACTGTCAATATTTCACATATTTTAGACTGTTTTTGTCAACATTTTTCATATTTTCAACTGTGGCTGTTAAAACTGATAATATTTCTTCTATTTTCAAATAAAATTTTAAACTTAAATTGTCGAATTTCACCAAATATCACATTTGAACTCTTAGTTATATTTTCATCTGTAACTGTCAAAATTGGTCATATTTTCAACCTGACTCAATTTTTCTCATCTCTTATACTGTAACTATCAAACTTTGTTATATTTTTCACCTGTACCTGTCAATATTTCATACATTTCCAATTGTAATTGTCAAAATTTGTCATATTATCAACTGTGACGGTTAAAACTGTCAATATTTTGTCTATTTTCCACTGTAACTGTCAAAGTTTATGGAGATTTTATCATCAGTCGTGAAAAACTCTAAAATTTTAAACTTTAATTGTCGAACTACACGAAATATTATATTTAAACTCTTACTTATATTTTCATATGTAACTGTCAAAATTTGTCATATTTTCAACGTGGCTCAATTTTTCTCATCTCTTCAACTGTAACTATCAAACTTTGTTATATTTTTCACCTGTACCGTCAATATTTTATACATTTCCAATTGTAATTGCCAAAATTTGTCACATTGTCAACTGTGACTGTTAAAATTAACCGTCAATATTTCTTCTATTTTCAACTGTAATTGTCAAAATCTATGGAGATTTTATCATCAGTCGTGAAAAACTCTAAAATTTAAAACTTTAATTGTCGAATTCCACGAAATGTTACATTTGAACTCTTAGTTATATTTTCATCTGTACCTGGCAACATTTGTCATATTTTCAACGTGACTCAATTTTTCTCATCTTTTCAACTGTAACTATCAAACTTTGTTATATTTTTCAGCTGTACCTGTCAATATTTCATACATTTTCAATTGTAATGGTCAAAATTTGTCACATGGTCAACTGTGACTGGTAAAATTGTCAATATTTCTTCTATTTTCAACTGTAATTGTCAAAATCTATTGATATTTTATCATCAGTCGTGAAAAACTCTAAAACTTTTAAATTAAATTGTCGAATTCCACCAAATATTACCTTTGAACTCTTAGTTATATTTTCATCTGTAACTCAAAATTTGTCATATTTTCAACGTGACTTAATTTTTCTCATCTTTTCAACTGTTACTATCAAATTTTGTTATATTTTTCACTTGTACCTGTCAATATTTTATACATTTCCAACTGTAATTGTCAAAATTTGTCATATTGTCAGCTGTAACTATTAAAACTGTCAATATTTTGTCAATTTTCAACTGTAATTGTCAATGTCTATGGAGATTCTATCACCAGTCGTGAAAAACTCTAAAATTTTAAACTTTAATTGTCGAACTACACGAAATATTATATTTGAACTCTTAGTTATATTTTCATCTGTAACTGTGAAAAATTGTCATATTTTCAACGTGACTCAATTTTTCTTATCTTTTCAAGTGTAACTATTAAACTTTGTTATATTTCTCATTTGTAACTGTCAATATTATAAATATTTTCAACTGTATTTCCCAAAATTTGTCATATTTTCAACTGTTACGGTTAAATCTGTCAATATTTCTTCTATTTTCAACTGAAATTGTCAAAATCTATGGAGATTCTATCATCAGACGTGAAAAACTCTACAATTTTAAACTTTAATTGTCAAATTCCACGAAATATTCCATTTGAACTCTTAGTTATATTTTCATTCGTGACTGTCAAAATTTGTCGTATTTTCAACGTGACTCAATTTTTCTCATCTTTTCAAATGTAACTATCAAACTTTGTTATATTCTTCACCCATAACTAAATATTTGACGTATTTTTAACTGTAATTGTCAAAATTTGTATCATATTTTCAACTGTGACTGTTAAAACTGTCAATATTTCTTCTGTTTTCAACTATAATTGTCAAAATCTATGGACATTTTATCATCAGTCGTGAAAAACTAAAAATTTTTAAACTTTAATTGTCGAATTCCACGAAATATTACATTTGAACTAATCGAATCTCTTACAGCGTTATTCATAAAAATTTAAACCGTGGTTTAGCGGTGTATTACAAAGGGTTGCCACAGTTATTAAGATTAAACCACCGTTAAACCGCGGCTTATTTTTTCTGAATAGCACTGTTAAGTTTTATATGAATCATAACGATGTTTGTTTGAGTTTTTGATTTTTGTGTTTCTCTTTAGCTTTGTAAAGACATATGTGACCAGTTGCCGATAAAAATTACATATTTTGACAGTTTCTGTAGAAAGTTTGACATATCCATATCATATATTTTCACATATTCACATGCACCTGGATCTAAAAGAATACAGATTCTGACAGTAGCGGTTGAAAATGTGACAAGTTTTTACATCTGGAACTTTGAATTTTATAAAATGTGACAGTCGCTATTACAAATGTAAAGAATTTGGCCGGTTTTGTTAGTTACAATTAGAAATTGTACGGAGTTTCCTAGCTGGTGAAAAAAACTTCAAGAAATTGTACGGATATTCATAGCTGGTGAAAAAAACTTCAAGAAATTTTACGGATTTTCATAGCTGGTGAAAAAAACTTCTAGAAATTGTACGTAGTTTCATAGCTGGCGAAAAAAACTTCACAAATTTTGGCAGTTACAGTCGAAAATATGGCAATTTTGACATGAGCAATTCAATACTAGTCAGATTTTGACGGTGGCACTTTAAAATTTGGGATATTTGCAGAGTTGCAAACATTTACAGTTGTAAACATTTGACAGATTTAAATATTTACAATTGAAAATATAACAGAATTTGATAGTTCAATTGAAAGTTGTATAGATTTGGGCAATTGCATTAAACATTTGACAGATTTTGACCTATGCAATTGTACATTTCACAAAATATGACAGCTGCAATTAAAAAATGATAGATTTGGATGTTTGCAAATAAAAATTTGATAGATTTGGACAGATTTACTTGAAGATTTAACATAAGCAGATCGTTGCATTTACAAATTTTACAGATTTGGACTATTTAGTTAAAAGTTAAACAGATTTCCACAATTGAAGTTAAAAACTGATAAGGATTTCACACAATATAACAGCTGCAATTTAAAAAAAATGATAGATTTGGATGTTTGCAAATGAAAATCTGATAGATTTTGACAGATTTACTAGAAATTTAACAAAAACAGATCGTGGCAAATAAAAATTGCAAATTTAACAGATTTGGACTATCTAGTTAAAAGTTAAACAGATTTGGACAATTTCAGTTGAAAATTAGACACATTTGGACAATTGAAGTTAAGAATTTATAAGAATAGATTCTATTTGTTTCAGAAACGAATTTGACATATTTCCCCATTTTCAAATCTGATATAAAACACGAGGGATTTGTGTGAAATAATATATAATAGTATAATAATTAATATATAATAAACTGCTGAGAATTTTACACGTTTTCTTAGTTACTTGCCAATTTGGAAAGTTAAAATCTTGATTTTCTCACTTATTTAAGACGTGCTCTCTATCAAATTTACAGAGGATATACATTCAGGCACACTCTATGCAAATCTGGCATAAAATTTTCAAAATTTCCGTCAGATTAATTTTCAGGAATTTCAGTGTCAGATAACCGATACTTGTCAAGTTGGAAAGTTAATATCTCGATTTTCTCACTTATTTAACACGTGCTCTATGTCAAATTTTCAGAGGAGGTATCTTCAGGCATAGTGTATGCAAATGTGGCATTCAAGGGCTTCAAAGGCGATCAATAATCTCTTCTTTTAGATCGATCTTACGATGCAGAAATAAATTACTCCTATAATTCATCTATTTGCCATACTTGGACATGTACTCTCAAGAAATAAAGGAAAAAAAAACTTACTTGAAGGCCACAGTTTAGGAACCAGTGGTATAGACTCATCTGCTATCTTACTAATGTGGTATTATTATATGTTATAAAATTATCATCTCTTTGAGTGGATAACAATGTTATTTTGATTAATCCGTTTTCGTGACACGTCTCCGTGTTTTTCTTCTCGAATGCATGATAACCCTTGGTTGGTGCTGAGTCCCTTGTATGCCTAATCTCCGCACTCTCAAGCCGCAGCCTCCGCAAACAGCCGCCAACCCTCCGCCCCTCAGACCTTCACGCGTCATATCGAGTTGGTGCGATTGGATTTTCTCGTCCGTCGCGATCAATCATGTTCGCGGATTAATGCGTACCCTGACGGCCCCCTGTAAGCCCCACATCCGACGTCTATTAGGTCGTCCCGACGCCACCGGCGTCGGGGGCACCTGCGCCCCCGCCAGCTCGTAATATACACGCGGCTCGCCGTTTCGCCGTGTCGCGACTTCCGGAACCGGAAGTGGCACCAGAATAATGCACACCAGTTTGTGCGTCCCGAATTCCGATTTCGTCTGCAATGATAATAAAGTAGCGACGCATAAATTCGTGCGGCTCAAAATTGCTCCCATGAATATTTTATTCGGTGACGTTTGTTGCGGTTCGTTTTTCCTGCCGCAATTATTCAGCGAAATGATTCTGTCTATGCATGCCATCGCTGTTGCATGTATGCATTACATGAAAAAATATTGTTTTCGGTCAATTCAACGCTCGATCGCCAACCAAATAACTCGGCCACAGTACAAAAGCCCTGCGCGGGATATAATTCCAGCTGAAATGAATGGACGATTCCGGAGGGATGGGGTTGATTTTCAAATCGCATCACAAACTAGCACGATGAGCTCGCGACTGGCAATCTATTCCAATGTGCACATACATCAGGTGTTCGGGAAATCTACCGCCGGATATTCACAAGTGAACGCGTGAATCTCCGCGCCGTAATCCGCCGAAGAAGGGGATTACAGCAGCAAACCCTCTTCATGCCGGCGAAAAAAAAATCGCGACGTCGCACGTCCCCCGCAGCTTGCGCCCGACTTTTTGCCGCCCCCCACTGCGTTATTGTTGAACCAGCTGCCGCCTAAAATCCCGTCCCTTTTGCGGCGGCCGCCGAATGTTTCTTTAATGCGAGACACACATGCGGGGGCCCTCTTGCTTTCCGGTCCCCCAAACCTGGGTTTAATGAGGCGGCCGTTTAATGAACGCGTTACTTGGCTTAAAGCGCGTACAGGGCTTTTTGCGCTGCGGACCGCCGTCTGCCGCCCCCCGATTTCCCGGAAAATCATTACCGCCGCGGCAGATTAATAATTGAGCGATGCCTTTGCGTAAACAAACGACTGCGGCGTTTTTCCGTCCGCAGTGGGTCATTACCATTCGGGCCTGCATTGAACGCTTTATTGAATGTTCCCAACAGCACCAGCGGCCACAGTTTTAATAGTTCTGGCACGCGCGCGTGGAATTTCCACTGCACACACGCCCACGCACACGTGCCTATTTCCATAATTCACGGCCGGTTCTGCGATTCCGGAATGGGAAACAGCCCGGCCGGCATAATCCGGCATGAATCACGAAAGTCGATCACCCTGTATATTTGCATGCAATAGGCGCCGAAATTGCATCCGAAGCAATTAACTTCCCATAACCAAAAACCAATTTTGGGCCACCAAACCCGACACTGTAGCGTGCTAGAATGAATTTTTAAATCCATTATTTTTCGAAAACCGTGTCAGCAATTTAATGGGCGAATGCGGTACGCAGCAACGCAAGCCTGATGCGTACTGTAACGTTATTTTTTTAGCTTACGCCTTCATGCTCGCGCGGCGGCCAAGGTTAACTCCCTAGCGACAAGTTACTCTGATTTTTTCCCCTTCTTGTCGTTTTGAAAATGTTATGCCAGATTTGCATACAGTATGCCTGTAGATACTTCCTCTGAAAATTTGACAGAGTGCACGTCTTAAATAAGTGAGAAAATCGAAGTATTAACTGACACTGAAATTCCTGAAAATTTATCTAGCGGATATTTTGAAAATTTTATGCAAGATTTGCATATAGTATGCCTGAAGATACTTCCTATGAAAATTTGATAAAGAGCACGTCTTAAATAAGTGAGAAATTCGAGTTATTAACTTTCCAAATTGGCAAGTATCGGTTATCTGACACTGACATTCCTGAAAATTTATTCAGCGGATGGTTTTAAATTTTTATGCCAGATTTGCATACAGTATGCCTGAAGATACCTCCTTTGGAAATTTGACAGAGAACACGTCTTAAATAAGTGAAAAAATAGAGTATTAACTTTCCAAATTGGCAAGTATCGATTATCTGTCACTGAAATTCCTGAAAATTAATCCAACGGATATTTTTATATTTTTATGCCTGATTTGCATATAGTATGCCTGAATATACATCCTCTGAAAATTTTATAGAGAGCACGTCTTAAATAAGTAAGAAAATCGAGGTATTAACTGACACTGAAATTCCTGAAAATTTATCTAGCGGATATTTTTAAAATTTTATACCGGATTCGTATACCGGTATACAGTATGCCTGAAGATACCTTTTCTGAAAATTTGAGGGAGAGCACGTCTTAAATAAGTGAGAAAATCGAGTTATTAACTTTCCTAATTGGCAAGTGTCGGTTATCTGTCACTGAAATTTCTGGAAATTAATTTAACGGAAATTTTGAAAATTGTATACCAAAGTTGCATAGAGTATGCCCAAATGTGTATCCACTGAAAATATAACAGAGAGCACGTCTAAAATAAGTGAGAAAATCGAACTATTAACTTTCCTGAATGGCAGGTATCGGTTAGCTGACACTGAAATTCCTGAAAAATTATCTGGCGAATATTTTGAATATTTCATGCCAGGTTTCCATACAGTATTCCTGTAGAAACCTCCTCTGAAAATATGTCAGAGAGCACGTCGTAACTAAGTAAGAAAATTGAGTTATTAACATTCCAAATTGGCAAGTATCGGTAATCTGACACTCAAATTCCTGAAAATCAATCTAACGAAAATTTTGAAAATTTTATGCAAGATTTGCATAGAGTGTGCTTGAATGTATATCCTCTGAAAATTTGATAGAGAGCACGTCTTAAATAAGTGAGAAAATCAAGTTATTAATTTTCCATATAGGCAAGTATCGGTTATCTGACACTGAAATTTCTGAAAATGTATCTAACGGATATTTTGAAAATTTTATGCTAGTTTTGCATACAGTATGCCTAACGATACTTCCTCTGAAAATTTTACATAGAGGACTTCTTTAATAAGTGAGAAAATCGAGTTATTAACTTTCCTAATTGGCAAGTATCGGTTTTCTGACACTGAAATTCCTGAAAATTTATCTAGCGGACATTTTGAAATTTTTATGCTTTATTTGCATACACTATGCCTGAAGATAGTTCCTTTGAAAATTTGATAGAGGGCGCGTTTTCAATAACTGAGAAAATCGAGTTATTAACTTTCTAAATTGGCAACTGTCGGTCACTGAAATTTCTGAAAATTTATCCAGCTGAAATTTTGAAAATTTTATGCCAGATTTGCATAGAATGGGTCTGAATGTATATCCTATGAAAATTTGATTGATAGCATATTTTAAATAAAGGAGAAAATTGAGTAGTTAACTTTCCAAATTGGCAAGTATTGGTTATCTGTCCCTGAAATTTCTGAAAATTTATCCAGCGGATATTTTGAAACTTTTATGCGAGATTTGCACATAGTATGCCTGAAGATTCTTGCCCTGAAAATTTGATAGAGAGCACGTCTTAAATAAGTGAGAAAATCGACTTTTTAACTTTCCAAATTGAAAAGTATGGGTCACTGAAATTTCTGAAAATTTATCCAGCGGAAATTTTGAAAATTTTATGACGATTTGCATAGAGTGTACCTGTATGTATATCCTCTGAAACTTTGATAGAGGGACCGTCTTCAATAAGTCAGAAAATCAAGCTATTAACTTTCCGAGTATCCAGCTGATATTTTGAAATTTGTATGCCTGATTTGCATACATTATGCCTGAAGATACCTTCTCTGAAAATTTGATAGAGAGACAGTCTTAAATAAGTGAGAAAATCGAGTTATTAACTTTCCAAATTGAAAAGTATCGGTTATCGGTCACTGAAATTTCTGAAAATTTATCTAGCGGATATTTTGATTTTTTTAAACCAGATTTGCATACAGTATGCCTGCAGATACTTCCTCTGAAAATTTGATATAGGGTACCTCTGAAATAAGTAAGAAAATCGAGTTATTAACTTTCCAAATTTGCAAGTATCGGTTATCAGACACTGAAATTCCTGAAAATTTACCTAGCGGATAATTTGAAAATTTTATGCCTGATATTTATTTTGTGCCTGAATTTATATCCTCTAAAAGTTTGATAGAGAGCACGTTTTAAATAAGTGAGAATATCGAATTGTCAACTTTCCAAATTTATAAGTATCGGTTATTTGTTACTGAAATATCTGAAAACTTATCTAGCGGATATTTAGAAAATTTATGCCAGATTTGCATACACTAGGCCTGAAGATACTTCCTCTGAAAATTTGATAGAGGACAAGTCTAAAATAAGTGAGAAAATCGAGTCATTAACTTTCCAAACTTGCAAATATCGGTTATCTGTCACTGAAATTTCAGAAAATTTATCCAGCGGATATTTTGAACTTTTTATGCCTGATTTGCATACAGTATGCCTGATGATACTTGCTCAGAATATTTGATTCAGGGCACGTCTGAAATAAGTGAGAAAATCGAGTTATTAACTTTCCAAATTGGCAAGTATCGGTTATCTGTCACTGATATTTCTGAATATTTATCTAGCGGATATTTTGAAAATTGTATGCCAGATTTGCATATAGTATGCCTGACGATAGTCCCTCTGAAAATTTGACAGAGAGCACGTCATAAAAGTGAGTTACCACCGATGTGTAGAAAAAATAATATTCATTATTAACCTACCTTCTACTTCTGAAAATAAATTGGGGGTCTACAAAGTTATTGAAATATTGGGAACCACTGGTCTATACTGTATCTTCAGATCTTTAGAGCTGCATGGGACACCAACGTAGCCATAAATTATTGCGCTTTGCACTTGATATCCTGCGGAGACTAAAAATCGATCAACGTCTCTCGCAGGCTGCAACTTTTCTCCCTGAAAACGTGGCTACGCAGCATGCCGCGTTTAAACTTTAATTTCCTGGCAGGACTTGCAGGAGTTGCGGCCGGCACCCCTCGGTGAGCACTTTAAAAATTCGCAAAATTAAACGCGCATTGCTCACAGTCAGCGGAATCCACACGAGCAGGCGCACCTATAATCGTTTCCTGAAAGATTTACCCGGGGGCCATAAAGGGTGGTAAATTGCGCGATAAAGTCGAAAAATTGCAAATCCCGCAGGCCCGCAGCCGTACGTCTGGCTGCAGCTTCTTGCTGCACCCGACCAACCCTGAAATCCCGAATATCAATTTTTTCGCCCGCTTATCCCGGGGGCGGAGTTCCCGGAACCCGGAAGCCCCCGCGGGGGCGCGCACTTCGGCCCGGCGCATTAAAATTACACGTTTAATGCATGCATCCATCTCATTTACATCTGGGGGAATTCCCCGCCGCCTGATTTATGCGCGCTCCGGGAATTCCGGGACGCCGCTTCCGACGTGAGCGGGGACCCGGGAAAGCGCGGCGTCAGCGGGAAATGCACCGGACAAAGCGATTCGCCGATACGGGCGATTGATTTCGGGGGGTTTTTATGGGGCACTCATTGAATTAGCCGGCCCCCGGGGGTGTTGATTAAGATGGGGGCGCAGATATATTGTATTGGACGCGTTTGCTTTAACGAGCCCCCGGGATTTATATGTGTCTGGTCACGGAAACCTTCGGCGGTTAATGCGTGAGGTGATTAGGGCGCCGTTCCACGCACGTTTTATTAGCGTCCCGGGGCTTTCACAGCAATTGAGTTATTATTTTTAGACTGCGCTGCCCGCATGAAAATACGACACACACCTAATCTTACTAATTAGGTATCAAATATGCATGCGTCAAGCAGGAAATGGTAATAGAATAAGTCGTTAGTTAAATATATAAAATATATATTTACCCGAGAGTACGTATATTAATGTTTGGGGGAAAATCTGTTTGTGAAAAGCAGGAAGAAATTTTGCATGTGCAGTTTTCATAAAAAGCAATCTTGCAATTTGTAATAACAAAAAAATGGATATGAATCATCATCTCCTAGGTGCCTTCTCGATTGAGGATATTATGACAAATTCTTCCTCGTCCTCAGCTTGATGGATTAAAGTGTTTTCGTCTGTACGGATCTAATCTCTTATATTCTTTAGCCATTCAATAGCAAGTTTATTATATCAGTGTAAAATGTTATTCGGCAAAGCTCCACGTATGTACATCAGTCCTCCCTATAAAAAATTGGTTATGCTACGGTCAAATGGTTGCAGACGTCAATCATCATATTATCTCGCCACGTGCTAGTCCACAACGGGGGACGGACATGATCTACAATCTTGCCATCTACCGCTTTATTTGTGTTTAAGCCACAGCATGATCGGCTGTCAACGCAAGTCAGCATCTTAGGGTAATTTATGATTTATAACTCATCCACGAGTAGGTCCAGAAAAAGGACAAAAAAGGATAGGATGGACCCTAATTAGTGAGCCAGTCATGTATGGGTTAAGCTGACTCACTTCGTCGATTCGACAGCTTTGAACCACCCTCACTTTTCAGCTCTCCTTGCTGTCGCCCTTCTGACCGGCGGTAGACCAATAGGTCAGTAATAAGTCGGTTATAAGCCTTTGGAAAATAAAACAATTGATAAAGCTAAGTTCATAAGTTTTATGAATCTGTAAAACATAAGGATGCTATGTTAGAAGCATCTAAGCACCTTTGAAGCATACTAGAATCCACTGTGAATTTTATGTTAGCATGAACCGTATTTAGATAGTTATGGAATATTGACAATTGACTCTCTGAGTCTTTGAAGGCCTTTGAGCCTTCTTTGAGCCTTTGACAATTGTCAATATTCCATAACTATCTAAAAAAGGATGCTATAAATCACAATTGATAAAGCTAAGTTTATAAGTTTTATGAGTCTGTAAAACATAAGGATGCTATGTTAGAAGCATCTAAGCACCTTTAAAGCATACTAGAATCCACTGTGAATTTTATGTTAGCATGAACCGTATTTAGATAGTTATGCAATATTGATAGTTGACACTCTGAGCCTTTGAAGGCATTTGAGCCTTTGACAATTGTCAATATTCCATAACTATCTAAATAAGGATGCTATAAATCACGATTGATAAAGCTAAGTTCATAAGTTTTATGAATCTGTAAATGATAAGGATGCTATGTTAGAAGCATCTAAGCACCTTTGAAGCATACTAGAATCCACTGTGAATTTTATGTTAGCGTGAACCGTATTTAGATAGTTATGGAATATTGACAATTGACTCTCTGAACCTTTGAAGGCCTTTGAGCCTTCTTTGAGCCTTTGACAATTGTCAATATTCCATAACTATCTAAATAAGGATGCTATAAATCACAATTGATAAAGCTATGTTTATAAGTTTTATGAATCTGTAAAACATAAGGGTGCTGTGTTAGAAGTATCTAAGCACCTTTGAAGCATACTAGAATCCACTGTGAATTTTATGTTAGCATGAACCGTATTTAGATAGTTATGGAATATTGACAATTGACTCTCTGAGCCTTTGAAGGCCTTTGAGCCTTTGACAATTGTCAATATTCCATAACTATCTAAATAAGGATGCTATAAATCATAATTGATAAAGCCTAAGTTCATAAGTTTTATGAATCTGTAAAACATAAGGATGCTATGTTAGAAGTATCTAAGCACCTTTGAAGCATACTAGAATCCACTGTGAATTTTATGTTAGCATGAACCGTATTTAGATAGTTATGGAATATTGACAATTGACACTCTGAGCCTTTGAAAGCCTTCGAGCCTTTGACAATTGTCAATATTCCATAACTATCTAAATAAGGATGCTATAAATCACAATTGATAAAGCTAAGTTAATAAGTTTTATGAATCTGTAAAACATAAGGATGCTATGTTAGAAATATCTAAGCACCTTTGAAGCATACTAGAAGCCACTGTGAATTTTATATTAGCATGAACCGTATTTAGACAGTTATTTAATATTGACAACTGACTCTCTGAGCCTTTGAAGGCCTTTGAGCCTTCTTTGAGCCTTTGACAATTGTCAATATTCCATAACTCTCTAAATAATGATGCTATAAATCACAATTGATAAATCTAAGTTCATAAGTTTTATGAATCTGTAAAACATAAGGATGCTATGTTAGAAGTATCTAAGCACCTTTGAAGCATACTAAGATCCACTGTGAATTTTATGTTAGCATGAACCGTATTTAGATAGTTATGGAATATTGACAATTGACACTCTGAGCCTTTGAAGGTATTTGAGCCTCTGACAATTGTCAATATTCCATAACTATCTAAATACGGATGCTATATTAAATTTATAATTTGATGTTACCGTATACTACGTTTACGTATACCATATACAGGGTGTCCCATGCTCATGTACCATGAAAAGTTTATGGGGTTTCCGAAAATTTGAAATAAATTAGCCAAACATGGCTGATTCACTTCTCCTCTGGTGAAATACCTTCTATCAGTTCGGGTTCTATTCTACCGAAAGTAGCTATCAACGATTGTTTTTTTAAATAGAACATCCTATATATTATTGTGTTTCTGGATTCCACGTTTAATATGGAATATCTTTTGTAGAGATGTGTGTACACCTATCTTTTTTTTACTTTCTGAGAAAATTTAAATTCCAAGATTTTGACCTCAAAAAAACGTTCACAAAAATCGCTTCAATTTCTCTTACAAATAAGATAAAAACGAAATATTTATCTCGAATTATACCTGAAAGGTACTTCTATGACTGCTATATTTTGCCAGCTGCCAACATGCCAACATTGCCAACATATATCAGTTAAAGAGGTATCTTTCAAGTACAATTCAAGATAAATTTTCCATTTATATCTTATTTGTAAGAGAAATTGAAGCCATTTTTCATAACATCTTTTTGAGGTCAAAATCTTGGAATTTAATTTTTATCTCAGAAAGTAAAAAAAGATAGGTGTACACACATCTTTACAAAATATGTTTCAAATTAAACGGAGAAGCCAGAAATATAATAATATATAGGGTGTTTATTTAAAACACAAAAGTTGATGGTTACTTTCGCTAGAACCGGATGTGATTTACCTAGAATTGTACCTGAAAGGTACTTCTATGACTGATAGATTTTCTTGCTGATAATTTTGACAATTACTCATTCAAAAATGTCATTAGTTAAGTAGTTTAAGTCATTACTTAAACTAAGCGCATTTCAATTTTTTAAATGGAATGACATACTTTTTATCCCATAGAACAATTGGCATCCAAATTTGCTACAAAAATGTGTTTTACAACCATATTCTTGAAATTTGTAGTTTTTTTAAATATTTCAAATATTCAAATTTCTTCCATATGTAATTTCGCCTATTTGTTTCTCAAACATGTCATAAGTTAAGTGCCCACTTAAATTTAGCATATTTCATTTTTTTTTAATGGAATGACATACTTTTTATCTCATGAAGCAAAATTGGCTTGACCATTTACTACAAAAAAGTATTTTACAACCATATTCTTGAAATGCGTAGTTTTTGAAATATTTCGAAAATTCCAATTTCTTCATTATGTAATTTCGCCTATGCTGTTTACACATGCATAATATTTTGCATTAAAATGTCTTCTTTTCATGGTAAATTGACGATTTTCCCATGTTAATCAAATGGGAAATTTAATTTGCCTGCAGGCACGCAAAAATACGGTTACCAATGAGTTTTTTAATTTCAAAATAGTTATTTACCATGAAAAGAAGACATTTCACTAGTCCTCTAAAAAAAATTGCAATTTGGGAAATAACGGACACCTTAGTGTACACACATCTCTACAAAATATGTTCCAAATTAAACGGGGAAGCGAGTACTATAATAATATATTGAGTATTTCGTTTAGAAAATAAAATATGATGGCTACTTCCGGTAGAACCGGAAATGATTGAAGGTTGAAAGTGTTTCGCCTGTGGAGAAAAGAATCAGCCATATTTGGTTGATTTTTTATTTTTTTTTATTTTATCGGGAACCCCATAAACTTTTAATGGTCCATGAGCATGGGACACCCTGTATACCATATCATATTTTCATTTATAGTTCTAGAAGTTATAGTTATAGGCATATAAGGTTTGTACCAGACATACAATGTTTATATTATATTTTTATAATTGGATTTCGTTTAGACAATTTAATCAATTTTGCTATTCTGGGCATTGAAAAATGTGGAAATCGGAAAATAGCCTATGCTCAGTTTTTCCTGGATTGCAGAAGGAAATGCAAAAAGTTTTATAAATTTCCTTTACATCTCTCTAAATACAAGAAAATTATTTTCTTCAGTTTTGGGGTATGTTGAATAATCAAATTAAACAATTTTTATTAATTGCACTTCATTGTATCGGAAAATACAAAAAATGAAAACTACGCTATCACTAATTTTTCCAGGCATTTTAATTTAAAGCTTAATTCACAACTTTTGTGAAATATTAACTTCAATTGGTGTTTTCAAATTTGCTATTCTGACTTCTGAGTATTGGAAGTAATGAACATCAAAAAATATCCTATACATAGTTTTCGAGAATTTTTGAGTTCATGCGCTTTTTTTCATTGGAAAATACAATACATGAAAACTACGCCTTCACTGTTTTATCCGTAATTTTTCTTGTAAGTTAAATCTAAAGTTAAAAACAACGACCCTAACCAAACCTAATCTAACCTACAATTTTGATAATATATTTTTAAAATTAGAAAATTGGAAATTGGAAATCGTTCAAATAATTTAATCAAACTTGATCTGGGCATTTAAATTTGTGGAAATCGGAAAATAGGCCAGTTTTTCCAGTATTTCTTAGTACAACAAAAGTTTTATAAATTTTCTTCATGGTATCTCCCTAAATATAAGTAAAGTAATGTTTTCTTCAGTTTTGGCGTATCTAGTGTAATCAAATTAAACAATTTTTATTAATTGCATTCATTCATTTTATTAGAAAAGATAATAAATTAAAACTACGCCACTAATTTTTCCAAATTTTTGTTTTTATTTTGGCGGAACACAAATTTTGAAAGATATTGAATTAATTTTCGTTAACATAATGTATTGAAATTTCCTTTTCTGACTTCTGACTTGATTGAGTATTGGAAGACATTAAAATCGGAAAATATCCCATAGATAGTTTTCTAGAATTTTCGTCTGAAGTTAAATAACAATTTTATAGTTTATTTTTATGATTTCTTCCATGAATATAGATGTTTTAAATTCTGGAGAATTGAAATGGAAAATGTAAAAATAGAAAACACTGGAAAAATTGTTTTCCAGAATTTTCGTCTGAAGTTAAACACATTTATACCTTTTCAAATTCAAATTGAGACCAATCAAGTTCAAATTGAGACCAATCAATTTCAAATTGAGGCCAATCAAGTTCAAATTGATACCAATCAATTTCAAATTGAGACTAAACAAAATCAAGTTGACACTAAACAATATCGAGTTGAGAGTAAACAAATAAAATTGATATTGTGTAGTGTCATCTTGATTTTGTTTAGTCTCAATTTGAAATTGATTGGTCTCAATTTGGAATTGATTGGTATCAATTTGAACTTGATTGGCCTCAATTTGAAATTGATTGGTCTCAATTTGAACTTGAAAAGGTATAGTGTGATGTTTTCGTTTTATTATAAATTTGATTAAATTTTTTATTAACTTTTTCTAGCAATTTTCTGAAAATTTAAGGAATCTGTTTTCATAGAGGTTTTGTTAAATTACATTTTTGGCCAATTTTCGTAATTTGTAACATTGGTTATATAATGTTCATTGTTTCGGAACATTCTAATACTTTTAATCTTTTTTTCAACATCGTTGTGGACATTCTAAAATCATTATTTTATTATTCTAAATTCAAACATTCTAAAATCATTATGGATTGTTATTGTGTATCAATTGAGTAAAATTGCTGAATGTTCACCAACGATAGATTGACAACTTTTGTACCATATTTGTATTTTGAATAATTTTCTGCAGTTTGAATAACATTTTCTGGTTTTTCAGTTCCTTCAGTTTCAATAATATTTTCTGGTTTTTCAGTTTCATAATACATTTATTAAGTTTGTGAAGATTTGTGGCAATTTCTGAAATCTTTGTAAAATTTAGTAGGTATAACTTTTATATTTAGCATATTTTTCACATATGACATATGACATGATATGATTAATATTGTTGGACATTTGAACTGTCTTGATTTTGATTGCATGTTTAGGATATAATCATTACGAAACATTCTAAAATCATTATGGATTGTTATTGTGTATCAATTGAGTAAAATTGCTGAATGTTCAGCAACGATAGATTGACAACTTTTGTACCATATTTGTATTTTGAATAATTTTTCTGAAGTTTGAATTACATTTTCTGGTTTTTCAGTTCCTTCAGTTTCAATAACATTTTCTGGTTTTTCAGTTTCTTCAGTTTCATAATACATTCATTAAGTTTGTGAAGTTCTGTGCCAATTTCTGAAATCTTTGTATAATTTAGTAGGTATAACTTTTATATTTAGCATATTTTTCACATATGACGTATGACATGACATGATTAACATTGTTGTGGACATTTGAACTGTCTTGATTTGTATTGCATGTTTAGGATATTTTCATTGCGAAGCATTCTAAAATCATTATGGATTGTTATTGTGTATCAATTGAGTATAATTGCTGAATGTTCAGCAACGATAGATTGATAACTTTTGTACCATATTTGTATTTTGAATAATTTTTCTGAAGTTTGAATAACATTTTCTGGTTTTTCAGTTCCTTCAGTTTCAATAACATTTTCTGGTTTTTCAGTTTCTTCAGTTTCATAATGCATTCATTAAGTTTGTGAAGTTTTGTGACAATTTCTGAAATCTTTGTAAAATTTAGTAGGTATAACTTTTATATTTAGCACATTTTTCACATATAACATATGACATGACATGATTAACATTGTTGTGGACATTTGAACTTCCTTGATTTTTATTGCATGTTTAGGATATTTTCATTACGAAACATTTTAACATCATTATGGATTGTTATTGTGTATCAATTGAGTAAAATTGTTGAATGTTCACCAACGATAGATTGACAACATTTGTACCATATTTGTATTTTGAATATTTTTTCTGCAGTATGAATAACATTTTCTGGTTTTTCAGTTCCTTCAGTTTCAATAGCATTTTCTGGTTTTTCAGTTTCTTCAGTTTCATAATACATTCATTAAGTTTGTGAGGTTTTGTGGCTATTTCTGAAATCTTTGTAAAATTTAGTAGGTATAACTTTTATATTTATCATATTTTTTAATAATTTGTAATTAAATATCATGCAAATTTACGTGTCTTACCAATTTTGGCATAGAGATAACATTATTCCTTGAGCGAATAAACTAAAGGTTAATAAAATATAATTGCCAATAATAATAAAAAGACATAGCTAATAATTACATTCCGCGAATGCAAAATAATTAGAATAATTGCAAGCGTTACTGTTGTGTTTCTCTGAGGGGGTAATAAAATGCATCGTTACGAGTGGCGCTTATGACTTGGAAGCACGATGAAGTTTACGTCGTGCATCATTCTCAAGAGAAATGCACTTGTAACTTTCACGCATTTTGCGAAATATAAAACCCTGCAAAGCACTTGTTCTTAAAACTTCTGTCAGCTGCAATGTGCTTTTGTTCCTCTCAGCTTTCATTTGTAATATGCAAAGTGCACATTATCGTTTATTTTATTTTTAACAACTTACTTGTTAAAATCAATCATAAAATACCTCACGAAATATATTAAAATATTTTAAAAAATGCCACATTATCGTTCATTTTATTTTAAACAACTTACTTGTTAAAATCAATCTTAAAATACTTCACGGAATATATTAAAATAGTTTTAAAAATACTAATAAATAACAATTAATTCCTTATGGAAAAAAAGCATTTGGAGGCGATCTAAAAACATGTAAGAAACACGATAATGAGCTTTCAAAATTTAGCTAACTAACCGAATCTAACTTAAAAATAAAACGTAGCACCTTTTTCACAAAAAACATTTATTTTTACTAAATGTACATTTCAAACGCCAAGCGACCATCTTCAGTAGTAGATACGACACCAGTACGTATGCGACTGAAATGTACATTTAGTAAAAGTAAATGTTTTTGTGAAAAAGGTGCCACGTTTTATTTCTAAACATACTTTCACAAGCTCCAACTCCCCGGAATCTAACTTAATTTATAAAACAAAATATGTTGAAAGAATAATTTTATTTGTTTTGTGGATATTAGAATGAAAATGAAAATTACAATAATAGAACCACAACTTTTTAAATTTTTATTTCCGGACATATACAGTTGTCCCTCACTCATGCATCATTAAAAGTTATGAGCTTCCCGATAATATAAAAATTTGAATAAAAATCATCTAAACATGGCTGATTCCGTTCTCCTCAGGTGAAATACTTTGAACCTTCTATCACTTCCGGTAGAACCGGAAGTAGCCATCAACTTTTTTGTTAATGGAACACTATATATTATTATCTTTCTGGCTTCCCCGTTTAATTTATAGAGCCCATAGATACCACAGAAACACAGATCTCATAAGAATTTCACTTACCTGCAAATATAAATTTAAAAGTATTCAGTGTTATAAAAATGGTACTTAAATTCCACCAAGTAAAAGCCAAATCGCTTTGGAGTAAAGCGTACGAGTCACTGGAAACACTTAGCAATTCTGCAACAATGGCATTTTAATTATAGCAAATCAAAGCTGAATGGCTTTCGAGTAAAGTCTTCGTGCAATTAGAGCTACTTAATAAACGATAGTGAAAGGGGCATTCGCCGAATACACGCAGCCTCTCGGATTTCCAATGAAACCCACTTATTTCAGGGCACACAAACGCCCACCTCTCTGTATTTTTCCATCCGAGACTCGCCTATCCCATCCGTTACAAGACGGTGAACAAAGGGCCCCTTTAAGTCGCTCCTATTTATACTGCCTTAAATTCCCATGCATTATTCCTGCCGAATCTTTGTGCTGCTTCTTGCGCGTGAAATTCGAACCCGAGGCTTGTCAGTTTGCTGTTTCTCACTTAAACTTCTGTCAAATTGCAAATTCAACAAAAATACGCTTTCACTTGGCCGGACGGCGCCCTTTATCACCAGAGATCGAACGTCGGGCGAAAACACGCTGGAGGTATTTGCAGAAAAAAGCAAAGTTTTATTTGGACTGGGGGGAAGGAAAATACATCGGAATTTGCGAATGTTTGATGATACGGGCTTGTAAACATTCAACCCCGTGCCACTCGTGTGGGGGTAGTAAGCGCACACTGTAGTATATCCCACACTGTTTGCAATATTAGAGATGGAGCTTTGGCTCGTTTTGAGTGCATTATTAACGAGCCGTAGTTAACTTTTTTTTTTAACAAAAGGTATAAAACGACAAATTCCGCGAACGTTGCAAAGGGATTGCTGCAGTCTATTTGTACATGATTATTTTAAATACAAAGCAAACCATTACAAATTGTAAACGTGTACTGAAAGAATTGTTAAGCACATAAAGTAGCTACGGTGAATAATAAACAGTTATAAATCAATTCATGTGGATACATCAATAATGTGGCAATTTAACATTTGCACCTTCACATCAATTAAATTATCGCACAGTTTTACTTCCACGGTTTGTATTATTTATCCGGCTCATAACTTATCCGCAACTTGTTAAGGGCAGATTAGTAGTGATATTTAAGCAGTTGATTATCAAAACTGGGCCAATCAATATTTGCGATTTTTTAATATTACATAATAAATATGAACATTGACAGGTACACAA
Organism: Othius punctulatus; assembly: GCA_951805005.1. NCBI lineage: Eukaryota > Metazoa > Arthropoda > Insecta > Coleoptera > Staphylinidae > Othius > Othius punctulatus. Next base: position 23,585,187 of record OX638143.1, read on the forward strand.
AATTTTGAAATTTTGTGTATTATCGTACAAATTATCGCACAGTTTTACTTCCACGGTTTGTATTATTTATCCGGCTGATAACTTATCCGCAACTTGTTAAGGGCAGATTAGTAGTGATATTTAAGCAATTGATTATCAAAACTGGGCCAATCAATATTTGCGATTTTTTAATATTACATAATAAATATGAACATTGACAGGTACACAAAATTTTGAAATTTTATTGATGATACTTTCAATGATATCAATGTCTTTACTAAAACCTTTTGTCCGGAAAAAATAATGGTTTTAGAGATTCAATTTTTTATTATATGAAAATGGTGTTGTAGCTAAGACATATTAAAAGTTGGTAGTGATTGGACTAAAAACAATGTATTTTTTCAACAATTAATGGACATCATGACCAGAAATGAACTAAAATCACAAAAATTGTGGTTTTTACGTCATAACTTATATTCTAATCAGACAAATTGGAACTTCTATTTCCCACACCTTCACAGTACAGCCACGAATCCTTTGCTATATTTCCGCGAATTTTTTATCGAGCCATTTAAGAGAATAAAAGAAGTTTGTAATATGCATTTTTGCGATGATGACAAAAAGCGTTAAAGAAAAAGATGCAAAATGTTGATCCCCGTAGCTTTCTTGATACCGACGTCTATATAGGTAAAACGGGGAGGAATTTGAACATCAAACTTAAAGAACACCAAAATACAGTTTTAGACAATAAAGCGTCCACTGGGATTGCTGACCATTGTATCAAATATAACCATTATGTACATAAAGAAGGATTATCGCTGCTCCATAATGGCAACAAAGTAAGAAGATTAGATCTATTGAAAATCCTCGAAATCAAGAAAGCTACGGGGAACATAGTTAACCACCAGGTGTGCTTTGAAAACACGCCAATATTTAACGGCATCCTGAAAAGCCGTGTAATGAATGAACGAGCAATCCCACCACCATTATCAATTAGGCGCGTTTAGTATTGTATTCAGTTTTATCTCTCTTGAGATTGGCAGCAGTGCCGAAACAATTGTAGAGCAATTCTATAAAACTTGTGAAACTTTGCCAAGTGTTTTCTTTATTAACCTAATCAAAATGTTTCATCAAGAAGTAACCACTTCCTCGTGCAATTTAAATAATATAATAAGTGTCTAATTTTTGTCGATAAAGTTTGTCATTAAGATAACTAGTATATTTTGGAACTTACGAGACTTAATTGCATTCACTTCACACGATTATTTACTATTTGTTGGCCATTTGCGGCAAATTAAGTTTCACTTTAGATTTTCACTTTTAAATTCACAAATTTTGCAGTAAAAATTATACGACGAATTATATGTGGCTTAACAATCCAGTTTTTTTAAAACTTTTATGTACTAGTACTCACAGATCGGGTGATCTTTTTCAATCGCCAACATAGGGATTTATCAATGTTTTTAACATTTTTGAGAATTCCTGCTCTTTAGTTTAACATAGAGAAAATGTTTTGCTATCAATGGAACAAGAAAATGATCGCGCATCTAATGATAGTAAGTTTAAATTATTTTCGTCATTGTTTGATTGAAATATATTAATTTAATTTATTTGTTTTTAAATATGAATTGCCACGATTTTTAAAAATATCAACAATTGCTGTCCAATTAATTTGTTATTTGTTGATATTCTAAAGTGTCTGAAGTAGCTTACTATTTTTAAATTTCAATATTAATAATTACTCAAACGAGGTGAAAGTTTATATGCTTAAAACATATTACAGTGGAGTTTTAATTCATGTGGAAACAACGAGAAGCATTCAACACTCATTCACTACCAGACTACTAACTTAGAACCTTTATTTTTATTCCAAAGAATAATGTTGCGATTGTGATTAATTAAATTTTACTTCATTTTAATATACATATGTTTGCCGCTGAAAAACTCATGTTGTTGTTGATACCCACAGATTGTTTGTTCACTGCGAATGGGTCGAGTTGGGTGAGATTTAAAAAAATGCTGCAATTTGATTGGTTAAAAATTTTCAAATTGAAATGTCCATATAAGTGAATTTATATGGACATATAAGGATAACAAAATTTCCTACAATTTTGTTTCTAGAAATATTTCGATTAGATGTCAAATCAAAGATTTAGCCGAAGATTAATATCATGTTTTATATTCTTCTACTTGTGCTGCAGAACAATTGCACATAGACATTTTTCATTTAAAAAAAACAGTTCAAGATTTTAAAAAATGCTGCAATTTGATTGGTTAAAATTTTTAAAATCGAAATGTCCATATAAATGAATTTATATGGAAATATATGTATAACAAAATTTCCTACAATTTTATATTTCGATTATATTTCGAATTAAACATTTAGCTGACGATTAATGTCATGTTTTATATTCTTCTAGTGTGCTGCAGAACAATTGCACATAGACATTTTTCATTAAATAAAAATTAGTTCATGAGCTTTTTAACTCTTTTTTGTTTTTTTTTTTTTACGATATACCTGTTGAATTAAATACATATATTTGTGGTTATTACTTGGTGAAACATATTTAATAAATATAAATAAAAACATATGGTTTTATTTTTTTATTTTTAGAGAATATATTGCATCATTATTTCAATCTTGCCATAATGTTCAAGATTTCTTACAAGTTTACAGAATGCGATAATTTTTTGAAAATTTAAATGGCAAACCAGTTATTTATCACCATTGATGATATTGCCATATTAATTTCTACTATTTCTAAGAAATCCATACGTTTTCCTTTATTTGATGTGTGTAATACCGTAAAACTTTCCATATCAAATAAATTGTTTTTCTTGATACAAGGTTTAGCTAGCTGAGCATCAATGTATTTAAAATAATTGCTCTTCTATGTTCCTTCATTCTTGATCATTCCTTCCTGTCCATGTGGCAAAGATGAAAGTTATAGATACTTTTGTTGTGAGCATATTATTTTATATGAATAAATTAATAATACTTAACAGAAATATATTTAATAAAGCTGAAAAGTGTCAAAAATAGATCAAATTCTATGATAACTTTTTTATTCGATATCTAATGGAAGACATAGTCTGAAGAAAATTTCAACTTTTAAATGCCAGCCCTGACCGAATTGTGAATAATATGTTTCTAATAGAAGTAAACTGTTTGCAAAGCATTAGAGATAAAAAATTAGAGATGAAAAATTAAACCAATTATTTATCACCTGATAATATTGCCATATTAATTTCTAATATTTCTAACAAATCCATACGTTTTCCTTTATTTGATGTGTGTAATATCGTAAGACTTTCCATATGACATAAATTGTTTTTCTTGATACAAAGTTTAGCTAGCTGAGCATCAATTTATTTAAAATAATTGCTCTTCTATGTTCCTTCATTCTTGATAATTCCTTCCTGTCCATGTGGCAAAAAAAGTGGCAAAGATGAAAGTTATAGATACTATTGTTGTGAGCATATTATTTTATATGAATAAATTAATAATAATTAACAGAAATATATTTAATAAAGCTGAAAAGTGTCAAAAATAGATCAAATTCTATGATAACTTTTTTATTTGATATCTAATGGAAGACATAGTCTGAAGAAAATTTCAACTTTAAAGTGCCAGCCCTGACCGAATTGTGAATAATATGTTTCTAATAGAAGTAAACTGTTTGCAAAGCATTAGAGATGAAAAATTAGACCAATTATTTATCACCTTGATAATATTGCCATATTAATTTCTAATATTTCTAACAAATGCATACGTTTTCCTTTATTTGATGTGTGTAATATCGTAAGACTTTCCATATGAAATAAATTGTTTTTCTTGATACAAAGTTTAGCTAGCTGAGCATCAATTTATTTAAAATAATTGCTCTTCTATGTTTCTTCATTCTTGATAATTCCTTCCTGTCCATGTGGCATAAAAAAGTGGCAAATATGAAAGTTATAGATACTTTTATTGCGAGCATATTGTTTTATATGAATAGTTTAATAATAATTAATAGAAATATATTTAATATAGCTGAAAAGTGTCAAAAATAGATCAAATTCTCTGACGATATGACATTTTTATTTGATATCTAATGGAAGACATAGTCAGAAGAAAATTTTTACATTTAAGTGCCAGTCCTGATCGAATTGTGAATAATATGTTTCTAATAGAAGTAAAATGTTTGTAAAGCATTAGAGATAAAAACATTAGAGATGCGTTAAATGAAAAAACAATGTATGTGATTCTCAGATGAAAACACTTGCATCAAATTTAAACAAAATCATTCTTACATGAACCAAATACAGGGTCAACTATGTATATGTAAAAAAAAATGTTATCTTGTACTATAGACAGATTTAGAAATTGTTGAAATTAATTTAATTGTAGACAAAATAATGACACAATTAATACAATTTTGGAATTACATCGCTCTTCCGGAATTGATTGATTTCAGAATACTGCGTAATTTGGCAACTCGCAAATAAAATATGTATAATATTAATATGCTTTTTTCTCTTGAAATTTTAAAACTTTATAAATACAAACCTCTGGAACCTTCAAATTATTAGTATAAACCTCTGTGTCATGGAACCTTCAACATGTATTGGTCAAGTTATTGCACTATCTTCCTACAGATCCTAGTTCGTCGATTTTTCTACAATGAATTTACAAACAAAAATCATTCAGAATCAGTAAATGAGCCGTTTATTTTTAAAGTGGGGTAAGCTGATTTTGTTCTTTCACAAAAATTGCTGGTTTTCAGACTACCATTTGTAGCTTCTGTAAAACAGTAGGCGAAAATTAGGTGTGCAAATGCACCGTACAGCCTCTCAAGGACAAATTAACGCAAATTCCAGGACATCCGGCGCCTCTTGACACCCCGCGCTCCGCCTAATATAAACAAGGGTCGTAAACGTGACATAAAAAAGGAAACTTTAACACCGTGTAGCCGCCGTGAACTTTACAGGCGAACTTCCGGTTTATGCATACATTGTACATCGCCGAGCGTTCTTGGTGGCTTTCGCCACCCGTTCGACGGGCGCAAATCGGGCGTAAGGGTCGCGCTCCGCCGTAAATCACCCCGCCGGGGGCGGCGTCCTGGGGGACTTCACGGTCGACCGGAGCAGCTGACCGCCGTCTCCGCCGGGCCGGAGGGGTGCGTGACCCTGTCGCCATCCCTCAGACCGTAATCGGAGCGCGGTGAAGACGTCCAGGTCGTCGGCGCCTCGACGACCTGGACAATCGCATCACTGGACATTAGGGCCGGCGGTCATTAGTCAGTCGGGGGCATTAGTGGAGATCGGGAGCGTGCACCCAGTCCCCTTGCTCCCCCTTCGGGCGGACGTGACAAAAAACGTGTCCCTAATAAAACGGATTAGGACGGACGGTGGACGTACAGCACCGCAGGGAATTGCGAGCGTCCGCTCTTCAAACGGGACCGGCACGATTATTTTTCCCCTTTGTTTCCACGGCAGGACGGCGTCAGGATGGCCGTGATGGATAGTAGGAGGACATCACAACGCCGGACGGTGCCATTTGCTTGCGGACAGAAATTTCGTTCCCGGAAGTGCACGGCCGGTTTCAGGGAGCGAGAGTGAGAGCGTGCCCGAGGCTCGGTCAAGAGAATTATTCCAGTGATCACCACCCTCACACACTTATATAAATTAATTGGTCCAAAGTTCACGACCTTGTACTTCAAAATCTTCAGGATATCCCGTAGCATTGACTAAGCCATTGAAATGAAATCCAACCTTATTAATTGATAACGTATCAATTAAAGTAGTTAGTTTAAGCACTGTCGTACAAAACATATTTTGGCAGAGAATACTGATAAACAGAAATTTGAAAATATTTCTCTATTGTCACTAACGCGATATTTTGATATCAACTATCTTGATCATTAATAATTTTCAAGGACAAACACTTTATTGACAATTACACTTAACTTAACCCTTTGCTACGTCATTTTCAGACAAGTGAATTTATTTAAAGTTATAATAAATAAAATCACTCAGGGAAGTAAGGTGATATAAAGCTTAGAAATACTTGAGCGCCAGAGTTGCATAAAACAAAAATTTCGTGAGTCCTGGCGCCACTGATTTGAGGCAGTTCCAAATCAGAAGAACTAAATATTCACGCTCAAACAAACATACGAAAAACGAGATGCAGACACAAAAGTATACATAGCGTTTCTAGATTTAGAGAAAGCATTCGATAAGGTACCAAGAGCGAAACTATGGCAAACACTGAAACAAAGGAAGGTAAACGACAAAATGATAAGAATAATAAAAAATATATACGAAAACAACACCAACACAGTAATATGCAACAACACACGATCAGAAATGTTTATAACAAAAATTGGGCTAAGACAGAGAGGGAGTCTAAGTTACAGGGAGGTTACAGGGAGGGAGTCTCGCACTGTTCATTACCTGGACGACATAATAAAAAAATGCACACCAGAGAGCAACAAGAAATGGATAGTAGGCTACAAAAACATGGAAAAAATAGGAATATCGGAAGGAGCATTTGCAGATGATATAATAATAATAACAAGAACATCAAAACAGCTGCAAGACAGTGTAAACTTATGGAACACAGATCTACACAGAACACAGATGAAGCTGAACATAAACAAAACAAAAGTAATGGTAGTAGGGAAACAGGAGCAGATACAAATAGAAATTGACAACAAAAAACTTGAACAAGTAGAGACATACAAATTCCTGGGAGTAGAACTGAATGCAGACCGAAATGAAGAGACGGAAATAAACTGCAGAATAAGAAAAACTCAAAAACTATACCAGGCAATCAAAAACAAGGTTTATGATTGTGTTTTTGATTGCCAAAACACAATCATAAACCAAAAAGGTAAAAGTGTACAAAACAATATACCGTTCAATACTAACATGGCGATGCGAAACGTGGAAGCTGGGCAGAACGGGGAAAAAACAAGCAAGCGAAATGAAAATACTAAGAAGAATGAAAGGAGTAACGAAAATAGACAAAATAACAAGCACAAAAATAAGAGAAGAATTAGACCTGGTTTTGCCATGCACATGGAAAAACGACAGCTCGGATGGTGGGGACATATGCAAAGAAAGGACAATCAAAGAATAGTGAAAAAAGTGTGGGAAGCAAAGCCAAACAAAAAGAAAAGGAAATGAAGACTGAGAAAGACATGGGATGACAGAATGAAAACAATAATAGCAGAAAGAGGGAAAACATGGAATGAAGCAAAAGAACTAGCGCAGGGCAGGACTAAATGGAAGAACTTCATGAACGAAAAACAGTAACAGAAGAAGAAAAGGGGAAAATAAAACGACACACCTACACCATTGCGGTAGAAGGTGGACTGATATATACAGGGTGTCTCCAAATTATGTGGACATGGCTTAACCACATATTACAGGGATCAAAAAAATGCGATTTAACAAAACTTATCTATATACAAATGCGTTTGGTTTAGTCAGTATTGAGCTTCAAATTTAATTGAATAGTGAATATATAGAAATCAATAGTGATAGGTATTTCACTAATAAAGCCCTTAGGCTTTTAGGAATCAAGCTTGATGAACTTCTCAGTTTCGACGAACATATTGAAACGTTATCTACCAAATTAGGCGGAATTTGCTATGCTATGAATACAATTAAGGATTTGTTGGACTTTTCATCACTCAAAATTATGTATTTCAACATATTCATATCAAATGTTCGGTTTGGGATACGTTGTTGGGGACACAGTACAGAATGCAGACGATTATTTATAATACAGAAAAGAGTAATACGAAAATGTATAACCTAAAATTTGGATCATCCTGTAGAGGTACATTCAAACAAAATAATTTACTCACATTGTACGGAATATATGTGTATGAGTATATTTTATTCTTATTTAAAAACAAACATCTATTTATTGGTAATGAAATAGATCATAAATATGATACAAGAAACAAATTGAATTACAATATTCCAAAACACCGTCTAACCCTGACTGAAAAAGGGCTGCATTACAGCAGCATATGATTCTATAATCGATTGCCAGGTGATATAAAAGGTATAAGAAACATCAATTTATTTAAGAAGCAGCTACATAGTTTCCTATGTGCCAAGGAACTATATAGCATTAGTGAATATTTAGTGTAGTGCAATTTGTATGTACTTGTACATTTGTTTTGTGACGTGTTTCTTTCTCGTTCGAACCCAATTTGTAATAAATTTGTATGTTCAAACTTTTTAGAAATAAATTCTATCTATCTTTCTATCTATCTAATTAAAAAAAAAATGCTTCTAACAAGAGAATGTTTAATATTAAACAATAATATTGTTATTATCAGTATGTCGGTTGTGTATAAAACAAGGGTGGCCCAACATGAATACATTCATATATTTTAATGACAAAAGCAAATAAATAAAAAAAAAAATCAAATCGGACGCAGGCATTCATTATTAAGTTTTTTTGTATCTTAATAGTTTTTGATATCTGTTACAGTTTCGACACAAAACAATAAAATATGAGTGACTTCGCTACACTCCAGTACCAAAAATATTTTACTTACTTCCTACTACTACTACTAGTTAAAAAACATAAAAATTATCTACTCTGAAGCCTGCTTACTCTATAGTTACATTATATTTTTAATTGTTCACCTATTGGAATGCACAAACAGTGCATGAGCAATGATTCATTTAAAACAATCAATTTTGATTTAAATCAATGATTTATTTAAGAAAATCATTTGATGTAAATCATGATTTGATTCATTCACTGAAATCACACCAACCCTGATAAAAACTAATGATGGGATATATCCTGATTTTTGGGAATACTAATATGCTTTATATTACTGTATATACAGAGTGTCTGTACCGAAAACGCCCCAAGCCATTAACTCCATTATTTATGGAAAAATTTCAAGAGAAAAAAACGCAGATGTAATAAGTCTAAATTACTATATTGTTCATTGTTTTTTTAAATGACCTTCAAAGTCAAACGACTAGCAACTTTTATTTTTCAGATGGCTCTGATATTTTTTATAATTGTATCTGCTTTTTTATAAAATTGAGCTCAGTGGGATGTTGAAAATTGCATAACATTTTGAGTTTTAGATAGAGTTCTTTGAATTTTGATTTAAATCAATGATTTATTTACGAAAATCATTTGATTTAAATCATGATTCAATTGTTTGATTGAAATCACACAAATCCTGATATAAACTAATGATGGGATATATTTCTATCCCCATCCCTATATTCTATATCCTATATTTCTATATTTCTATATTCTATATCCCCAATATCCTGATTTTTGGAAATACTAAAATGCTATAAGCTCACTGTATATACAGAGTGTCTTACCGAAAACGCCCCAAGCCATTAACTCCATGGGAATTTGAAAATTGCATAAAATTTTGATTTTTAGATAGAGTTCTTTAATTGCATCCTTCATGGATCTTAAGATTTAAATTCTTAGAAAAACTAAGGATGTGGTATATTCCGATTTTCATCTATTCTAGCATATCATGATTTGTAGTAGTATTCTACGTTCAGAATAATTTATTAGGAATACTAATCATGGAGTATGAATTTTAACATTTTACAACGAAGATTTGTTAAATTTACGAAATTTATGAAATTATGGGATATATCCTGATATACTAAAATGCTATATCTTACTGTATATACAGGGTGTCTTATTGAAAATGCCCCAAGCCATTAACTGCATTATTTATGGACCAATTTTAATAGAAAAAAAACACACATGTAATAAGTCTAAATTACTATAAAATTAATTGTTTTTTTTAATGACCTTCAAGGTCAAACGACCGGCAACTTTTATATTTCAAATGGCTCTGATATATTTTATTCTTGTATCTGATATTTTATAAATTTTAGCTCAGTGGGAATTTGAAAATTGCATATTTTTTTTATTTTTGGATAGAGTTCTTTGAATTTTGATTTAAATCAATGATTTATTAAAGAAAATCATTTGATTTAAATCACGATTCAATTATTTGATTGTAATCACACCAATCCTGATAAAAACTAATGATGGGATATATTTCTATATCCCCATACTCTGTATCCGATATCTCTATATTTCTATATTCTATATCCCTAATATCCTGATTTTTGGAAATACTAAAATGCTATACCTTACTGTATATACAGAGTGTCTTACCGAAAACGCCCCAAGCCATTAACTCCATTATATATGGACCAATTTTAAGAGAGAAAAAACACAGATTTAATAAGTCTAAATTACTATCAAGTTCATTGTGGTTTTTAATGACCTTCAAGGTCAAATTACTAGCAACTTTTATATTTCAAATGGCTCTGATATATTTTATTATTGTATCTGATATTTTATAAATTTTAGCTCAGTGGGAATTTGAAAATTGCATAAAATTTTGATGTTTAGATACAGTTCTTTAATTGCATAATTCGTGTATCTTCTGATTTAAATTCTGGAAAAAATAATTATGTGGTATATTCTAATTTTCATTTATTCTAACATATTGTAATATGCATTAAATAAAACAACTTTACTTTATTACTTCCACAAACAGATTTATTTTACAAAAATAATTTAGTGACTACAGTTTTGACTACTCTATAGACATTGTCAAACTAAGTACAAAACTTAAGAATAAACACAATATATACACTTGATTTTGTTTTTGATAGGAAATGAACTAGAAACTAGAATTATTTTTGTTTTTTCAAATGGCTCTGATATTTTTTATTATTATATCTGCTATTTTATAAATTTGAGCTCAGTGAAAATTTGAAAATTGCATAAAATTTTGAGTTTTAGTTAGTACTTTAATTGCATACCTCATGTATCTTCTGATTTAAATTCTGGGAAAAAATTATGATGTGGTATATTCTGATTTTCATTTATTCTTATATATTGTAATATGCATTAAATAAAACAACTTTACTTTGTTACTTCCACTAACACATTTATTTTACACAAATAATTTAGTGACTGCAGTTTCGACTAGATTTTATTTTTGATAGGAAATGAACTAGAAATTAGAATTATTTTTGTAAAATAAATGTGTTAGTGGAAGTAACAAAGTAAAGTTGTTTTATTTAATTCATTTACAATGTTCCACAAAGTAACGGCTACCAGTGTAATATTGTTATATGAATTAAAGTAAACAACTTTATTTTGTTACTTCCACTAACACATTTATTTTACAAATAAATTTAGTGACTGCAGTTTCGACTACTCTATAGTCATTGTCAAACTAAGTACAAAAATTAAGATTAAACACAATACATACACTAGATTTTACTTTTTATTAAAATTGAACTAGAAGCTAGAATTAGTTTTGGAAAATAAATGTGTTATTTGTTGAAATAACAAAGTATATTTGTTTTATTTAATTCATTTACAATGTTCCACAAAGTAACGGCTACCAGTATACAGTATATTGTAATATGTTTATTAATTTGCTGATATTTGAGCACGTTGGTAATACAAACTTTTATAAATTACAATTTTACTAAATGATCATGATTTGTAGTAGTCTTCTACATTTAGAATAATATATTGGAAAAACTAATCATGGGGTACGAATTTTAACATTTTACAAGGAACATTTGATAAATTTATGAAATTTTGAGTATTTAAATTGCAGAAAAAAAATTATTTTTAGTAAAATGGGATAATTATATTTCTCATTAAAATTGTGGGCAGCTAATTTAAATTTTAATATTTTTTAAATTGTTGCCGTATATTTAATAAATTTGGGACATTTGAAGAGTATGGTTTAGTCCATGCCAGATGAGATGTCACTTTTCACATAAAACAGAAATCGCCTCTATTGATTGAATTGGACCAACGAGAATGCATCTCAAAACCGTAGGGGCTGTTTTGAGCCATAAAGCCATAAACCATAAACTTATTCCTTTGATACCTTAGACATGAAGTGCTTTGGAATACACAAGCTCATTACTCGGGGACTTTAAGCTTACTATCGTACCTCAATGCACTAGGATTTCCGCTGACCTGCGCAAGAAAGGGAAACCAGTCAATAGCACCAGTCAATAGTTTATACGTAGCAGTACAACTACCTGACGATCATATATGTAATTTTTTTTGTAAAATTAAAATTAATTTAACTTTTTGTCTGTAACGAAGGTTAAGAAATAAAGATATTTACAATAAACTAGGATGCTTCAAGAGATGCATTTACATTTCTGTTGACCAGCCCCGCAGGACAGAGGAGGTGTTTCGGTTTTATTTAAAAAAGTGGCATGTTATAGTAGGAAAATCAATGCTAAGAAATTAAAAACTAAAAAATATAATGGAACTTATATAATTATTACTAAATAGTGGCTACATGAATATTTTGTAGGGAAATAATTGTGGACAATACAAAGATTTATTAACTTATTTAACTTAGAAATTAAAAATCGTATGCCAGCCATTAAGGAACATTTTATTTGAATATTATTTTTCATGCAAATAAATACACTGGGAAATCCAATTAGTGCCCATATATGTGTATTCTGTTTTCTAATAATTTAGTTATTAAAATTTCTGGTCGCTAGTGTGATAAAGTAATGTGTTGGCTATAGCAGATTTTCTTGAATTTGATTTATGGCGTCGATTGCTATAATCTGTGACTGTGATTTTCTAGTTTTCTCAACAGAATATTACTGATCACTAAATTGTGCAACTTTTTTGTAATTTGACCGCCTTTGTAACTTTTGCGGTTTCCGAGATCCCCATGCGTTGATCCCTATCTTGGACACCCTGTATAATTGCATATTTTTCATATTTTTGAAGCATAACTATCGCTGCCCTAGTGATCAGTGACAAGATATTTGTTCTTGGTAGTTGATTGTCATTGACAATTTTTTTAGTTGATTATATGTTGTGCTATACATTATTTATTCAAGCAAATTAAAAATGTAAGATCAAATCATTGAAAGTGAATTTTAAATATAGCGATTGTCAATTCAGCTGATAAAATTTTCATTAGTTGTAAGTACCAGCTTTCATAATTTCAACGGTTTGTAAATCAAAGTTTCATGACACGTTTCATCGAGTCTAAATTAATTACTAGATTCCATAGTTGTGGATATAGCAACCCATTATGCTGATATTTCATTGCTTATAAATAATAGAACCTTCACGAGTGGTGTTATGGATTCTGTGGTGGGCATCAACCTAATCCGACACTTCATACCGCCCCGGAATTTTCAACAGTAATGACGTATTGCGTGGATCAATCCTGGATTTCGCAGTGGGGGGGGCTGCCGCCCCCGTGGCCGGGGGTGGCAAAACCGTGCATCGGCGGGCGCCGAAATTTGCGCCGGAATTATTTATGAGGGCGGCAATGCACCAGCCATTGAAATATCGGTGCAAAAACCGACCCGGAGCGCGAAATAAAACACGCCTGCTTCGCGGATTTTGACGTGTTATTATATTATTCATCACGTCCGTCGCGCTCCGGGGGCGGCCGTACACCGGGGGCGGCAAAAAAAAATGCGAGATGGATTATTTAATTAATTACCTGCGCGGCGTGAAAGCGACGCCCGGGATACCGGTCAATTGCCGCGCTAGTGTGTACATGCCCTTAACGACCCCCGGACATGGAGGCGGTAATTATGTACAAAATAAAAAAAATTGAATGGCCGTTGCGGGGGTTTACCGGTATGGGGCGCGTTCGAATTGTCTAAATCGTTGCGGTCAAATTCGGCCATTCGGGCTAACTAGTTTGGTTTAAAATGCGCACTAAATGTGATGTACACATGGCAATATCAACAAAGCTGGACGGGGGAAGAATAAATGGCATTTGGGGAACGACCAAAAACGATTCGATTTCGATTCGTTATATTCTACAATGCCAATAAGAAGAAGAACCATATATTTATCCCTATGTCCCACTAGTCATCGGTATACTTATTTACCTAATTGTGGTTGGCTTTCAATTAATTAATTAATAAACGGATTAAACAAAATACGAGTTTTCACTATCTGTCTGTCTGTCCGTCCGACTGTCCGTCTGTACTCCGGTCTGTATGTCTCTCCGTTAGTCCGTTTGTCTGTCCGTCTGACTGTCTCCCTCTGTCTCTTTGTTGTAAATCAATCCACAGGATGCTGAAATTAATATTCACGTATCATTAACGTACACAGTTACTGAGGATCGATCCATAATCCTAGACAAATTAAATTCTTCACAACCCTTCTTCAATATCGTCGCCAGCCACTGTTGTTGTTGTTGTTACATAGTGGAGGAGCGCAGGGAAAATTCCGGAAATGAAATTTTCATCCCCTCGTCTTAATTGCGCGCTTGTTCGGAAAATAAATATTTACGGAAACCATATCGTCTGAGATAATATTTATTGGGTATCTGGGATGGGGGCGGCGGGGGTGTGACCCGCCGCCCCCCGTCACCGATATACACCGGGATCGCGAGCACTGCGCGCCCCGTTATTAATTTAGAAGGAATAATTAAGTTTGTTTTAGGCTTCATTAACTAATAAGTAATGAGGTATAAAATCGCTCGGTACACAACTTGAATTTTGTTGATTTTCTTGCGAGCGGAGCTCGCGAGCGCAAATCTGGTATTAATTTATGCTTTTGATGCCGCCGTAATGAATTCTTAAAATTTGAATTATTTTTAGGAGTTCGGGGATGTAATTTCATTACAGGGTAACATATTCATTTTAAACTGGTAATAAATATTAATCAGTAAGTTTGGTAGGCTGTTTAATTATAATAATAATATTAAAACTCATTCATCAGAGGCTTAACAATAACACTAATGGTAAACACTATTATTACCACTGGAGCGAAGATCCTGTGTGTTGTTAAACTATGCGTACAGATGAATTTATCTGATATGCAATAATGCAATCCATAAAGGAAGAATTTTTAAACCCAGTTAACTCAAAAACGAGAGAATATTTGTAAAAAAACTTATTCTCTCATTTCGACTTAGAATGTAATCCCGTATACGCCATTTCAATTTTGCACATCTGTTATAAAACACCCTCAATACATATATTTATTTTAGATTGTGCTATGTTTTATTTATTTAACTGTGTTCTTCAACTCCTTATAGTTTACTTTATATGTCTGCAATTAATAGAAGTAGCTACTTCATTAATTCCGAAACTTTTTTTTAAGTATATTAAAATTGTTTCTTACCTATTTTGAAAATGTCTTCGAATTTAAGTCTGTAAATGTTACTAAACAGTAAATTTTGAAAATCCTTTCATTTTTTAAATTTAACAAAAAATATACTTGGCTATTTCTGCCTTAGTAGGAAACTGCTGTTACTATTGCTTCAAGTGTTCTTAAACTCGATTATCATATCTACCTAAATGTTTTCACAATTACACTCAAGTTATTAGTCTGTAAAATTTCTTAACTATTACTACTAGTCTTAACTTAACTATTTTGAAAATTGGTGTATATGACCCATGTATATGACCATTAAAATTTGTAGTAACTGTATTCTAAATTACTTCAACTCTTTTTCTAGTCTGTAAAAAGTGCTGTTTAAGAGTGTTTCTACTACAGTTTGGAAAACTTTAACGTTGGAATACTAATTTGAGTTAGGAAAAGTGGAAATATTTCGTAACAAGTGCGGACATAATATTTCAACATTAAAATTCCAATTTGAGTTAGGAAAAGTGGAATATTTACTAACAAATGCGGAAATAGTATTACAACATTAAAATACCAATTTGAGTTAGGAAAAGTGGAATATTTACTAACAAAGCAATTTTCAGAATTAAATAAGTGAGAAAATCAAATATATAACTTTCTGCAATGACAAGTATCGGTTAGCTACTACTGAAATTTCTGAAATATTATTTATTGCATATTTATTATCAGATATCTGTTTGGTATACATGAAGCTAATACTGCTAAAAATTTGACAAAGTTTCAGAATTAAATAAGTGAGAAAATCAAATATATAACTTTCTGCAATGACAAGTATCGGAATGTTACTACTGAAATTTGTGGAAACTTATTTATTGCATATGTATTATCAGATATCAGTTTAGTATACTTTAAGCTAATACTACTAAAAATTTGACAAAGTTTCAGTATTAAATAAGTGAGAAATTCAAACACTTAACTTTCTGCAATGACAAGTATCGGCTAGCTACTACTGAAATTTCTGAAAATTTATTTATTGCATATTTATTATCAGATATATGTTTAGTATACTTGAAGATAATACTCCTGAAAATTTGAGAAAGTTTCAGTAATAAATAAGTGAGAAAATCAAACACTTAACTTTCTGCAATGACAAGTATAGGTTAGCTACTACTGAAATTTTGGAAAATTTATTTATTGCATATTTATTATCTGATATCAGTTTAGTCTACCTAAGACTAATACTCCTAAAAATTTGAGACAAAGTTTCAGTACTAAATAAGTGAGAAAATCAAACACTTAACTTTCTGCAATGACAAGTATAGGTTAGCTACTTCTGAAATTTTTGAAATTTTATTTATTGCATATTTATTATCAGATATCTGTTTGGTATACTTGAAGCTAATACTCCTGAAAATTTGACAAAGTTTCAGTATTAAATAAGTGAGAAAAACAAACACTTAACTTTGTGCAATGACAAGTATCGGTTAGCTACTTCTGAAATTTTTGAAATTTTATTTATTGCATATTTATTATCAGATATCTGTTTGGTATACTTGAAGCTAATACTCCAGAGAATTTGACAAAGTTTCAGTATTAAATAAGTGAGAAATTCAAACACTTAACTTTCTGCAATAACAAGTATCGGCTAGCTACTACTGAAATTTCTGAAAATGTATTTATTGCATATGTATTATCAGATATCTGTTTTGTATTTCTAAAGCTAATACTCCTGAAAATTTGACAAAGTTTCAGTATTAAATAAGTGAGAAAAACAAACACTTAACTTTCTGCAATGACAAGTATCGGTTAGCTACTTCTGAAATTTTTGAAATTTTATTTATTGCATATTTATTATCAGATATCTGTTTGGTATACTTGAAGCTAATACTCCAGAGAATTTGACAAAGTTTCAGTATTAAATAAGTGAGAAATTCAAACACTTAACTTTCTGCAATAACAAGTATCGGCTAGCTACTACTGAAATTTCTGAAAATGTTTTTATTGCATATGTATTATCAGATATCTGTTTTCTATTTCTAAAGCTAATACTCCTGAAAATTTGACAAAGTTTCAGTATTAAATAAGTGAGAAAATCAAACACTTAACTTTCTGCAATGTCAAGTATCGGTTAGCTGCTACTGAAATTTCTGAAAATTTATTTATTGCATATTTATTATCTGATATCTGTTTGGTATACTTGAAGCTGATACTCCTGAAAATTTGACAAAGTTTCAGTATTAACTAAGTGATAAAAGCAAACACTTATCTTTCTGCAATGACAAGTATCGGTTAGCTACTACTGACATTTCTGAAACTGTATTTATTGCATATTTATTATCAGATATATGTTTAGTCTACCTGAAGCTAATACTGCTCAAAATTTGACAAAGTTTAAGTATTAAATAAGTGAAAAAATCAAACACATAACTTTCTGCAATGACAACATATCGGTAAGCTACTACTGAAATTTCTGAAAATTTATCTATTGCATACTTATTATCTGATATCTGTTCAGTCTACCTGAAGCTAATACTGCTAAAAATTTGACAAATTTTCAGTATTAAATAAGTGAAGAAATCAAACACAACCTTCTGCAATGACAGGTATCGGTTAGCTACTTCTGAAATTTTTGAAATTTGATTTATTGTATATTTATTATCAGATATCTGTTTGGTATACCTGAAGCTAATACTTCTGAAAATTTGACAAAGTTTCAGTACAAAATAAGCGAGAAAATCAAACACTCAACGTTCTGCAATGACAAGTATCGGTTAGCTACTACTGAAATTTCTGAAAATTTAGTTATTGCATATTTATAATTAGATATCTGCTTAGTATACCTAAAGCTAATACTCCTGAAAATTTGACAAAGTTTTAGTATTAAATAAGTGGGAAAATCAAATATATAACTTTGCGCAATGACACGTACCGATTAGCTATTACTGAAATTTCTGGAAACTTATTTATTGCATATTTATTATCAGATATCAGTTTGGTATTCTTGAAGCTAATACTACTAAAAATTTGACAAAGTTTCAGTATTAAATAAATGAGAAAATCGAACACTTAACTTTCTGCAATGACAAGTATCGGTTAGCTACTACTGAAATTTCTGAATATTTATTTATTGCATATTTATTATCAGTTGTAGAGTTTGTAGAGTTTGTCAGAGTATATCTGTTTAGTATACCTTAAGCTAATAGTCTTGAAAATTTGTCCAAAGTCCTAAGTTAGGCTCTATCAGATTAGCCTAGATTAGATTATAACTCGCATGAACGACAATTGGCAGTACAAACAAGACAACAGTGTCAACTAGAATACTATTATTACTATTATTATTTAGGGTGATACATTTTCTAACGATGAATTTTCTATGAAATCTATTTTTCTGGTGAATTTCTATGGCGAAAGCAGGAAAAATTACATTGAGAACAACTAATAGCTTTAGGTTAAGTTGGGTAAGGCTGGATCAGATTAGCCTAGGTTAAATTATAACTCGCACGAACGACAATATGCAGTACAAACTAGACAACACAGTCAACTAGAATACTATTATTGCTATTATTATTTAGGGTGATATATTTTCTAACGATGAATTTTCTATCAAATCTATTTTTCTGGTGAATTTCTATGGCGAAAGCAGGAAAAATTACATTGAGAACAACTAATAGCAACTAGTACATTTCTGCACTCATCGTTTTGTGGTTAATTAATTTCCAGATTTCTGTTTACTGGTGATCAATTTCTTGATAATGAAGGTGATAATAATGTTCTCCTACGAAGTTAATGGTGAATTTCTATAGTCAAGGCCGAATCAATTATGTTTGGGACTATTCATAGTAGAAATTGCACTAGTGATAATTGGGAGCACAAACGTGAATCAAGCATTCTAATTTCTGCATTTTTGTCTCTGTGGTAAATTTCCAGTGTTCAGTTTTCAGGTGATCAATATACTATCACCAGCAGAAATCACATTGGGAATTATTCCTAGTAGATATCTCATCAACAACGGTTGGTAGTACAAAAATTACAACTAGTACGTTTCTACATTCATCGTTTTGAAGTAAATTAATTTCCTGATTTCTGTTTACTGGTGATCAATTCCCTGGGATCAAATTTCTGGGAAAATAATATTCTGCTATGAGGTTAATGGCGAATTTCTATAGTCAAGTTTTTTGGTGATCAATATTATATCTCCACATTCCGGGAATCAATTTTTTACGCGATCAGATTTTAGGTAGGTATAAGAAATTTGTGACACTTTTGGGGCGATGCATTCTTCAGTGATGAGTTTTTCTTCTAGTTTGAAAGCTGACCACAAGAAAGTGCTCAATTTTCTGCGATGGAATTTGTGCAAGTAGTTTTCTGCGATTAATGTCTACCGTTAATTTTTCTAGTGATTAATTTCTGCGATC
The DNA here is from genome assembly GCA_951805005.1 of Othius punctulatus. NCBI lineage: Eukaryota > Metazoa > Arthropoda > Insecta > Coleoptera > Staphylinidae > Othius > Othius punctulatus. The sequence continues at coordinate 23,604,720 of OX638143.1, forward strand.
TAATTTCAAGGATTGATTCACCAGTAATCATATTTGGGCAATTTCAAAGCAGAAATCCCATAAACATAAATTGGCAGTAACACATTTAGTTAACTAATATAAGTAGTAATGGGATTTAGTAAACTCTGTTCCATTTTTATTTTCAAGTAAGTTGGATCTGTTAGGGTGACAGTTTTGTTGGCCAATGTAAAAAGTCACTAGACTTGAAAAAAATAGGTTATATTTAAAAAAAAGAGAGGTTATATTTTATGACAGTGGGCAATGTTGCCATTTAATTGAATATCTATTGAGTACAGAATTTCTTTGCTATTTTTATTTTACAAAGGCAAATCAGTCAAATTATAATATAAAATATAGTTGATGAATGGTTTACTTAAAAAAACAAGCACACTTGAATGATTGAAGCAATTATTTATTTATTGTAATATATGAATTAGGCAACGTTGTTAGAAATCTGACATTTAATAATTTTTTCACTGTCAGATCATTTTTGTTGGTGTTCATGTGAAAAACTTTATAAAATGAAACCCCAGCTTTCTTAGTTAAAACTAAAAATGGAACAGAGTATACTTATGGGGTCATATCTCCTTTAACGATAAATTGCTAGCGATCAGGTTTCTAGTGATCAATTTGCTGCTGCCAATTTTCTCCGAATCGCGAATCGCTCCAGCTGCGAGCAAATGATCCTGGATGCAGACTTTGATCTGCGATCCGATATCATGATGTGTTGCATGTGGCAGCAATATTGCACCCGTTTGATATGTCAAACTTGTGATACGCAATTTCGCGACATTTCTTGCCGCCTCCTCCTCCGCCCGATGACATATCGAGTGCATTCGACCGCGAAGACACCCCCGCACGGAGCCCCGACCGTCCCCAGGCCGGCAGCATCCCGGAGGCGGACGTGACGCCGAATGGCGGTCGGACGCACAATGGGGGCCGCCCGCCGCGGTGTAATGGACACTTTGTATGCGATCTGTTGCGCGCCAGAGGGCCAGAATTGAAACCGAGCGGTTTTTCCAGTAATGAAAACATGACGTGGTGTGTGGCAAAGACGCCGACGACGCTCGCGATGGCTGGATTACCGGGAGGCGGCGGGAGAGTGTCGGCGATAAACGCCCGCCTCTCCCGGCTGAGTCCCCTTTTTCTTCCTCGCTTTTCCCGGGGAGATGAAGTCTTCCGCCGCGGAACCGTAATAAAGGGCGCCCGCACAATCACGAGCCGGTTTTGCGATAAATCCCTCCGCAACGCGATACGTCTTAAGCTGTCGCTTTTCCATCCAACGTGTCCACAGACGAGCATTACAAATCGCGCCACCAAGTTCTTATTATTAAGATGATTATTTTGAAGGGGGCTCGGATTTACCTCTTTAATGAAGCAACGACGCATACTCAGTTCCTAGTCTCTCTTTCTCCACCTTTTCTTTGCCAGAAATTATATAGACTAGTTTTATTTAAAGTCCCACCGATACCCTCCCTATACCCTCCCAATGCACTCCCGTACCCTCCCACACCCACCCAATACCCACACTTACCCTACCGTACCCTCCTATACCCGCCCGATACCCTCACTGAGAGGGATTTATTATAAGGTTAGGTTAAAACGCGTTTTCACCTAACCTTAAATTTAATCGCTTTACCAACGTACCCTCCCATACCCTCACGATACTCTCGCTGAGGTGGAAAACGCCTTTGAACCTAACCTTATAATAAATGCCTCTCAGTGATGGTATCGGAAGGGTATGGGAGGGTACGGGAAGGTAAGGGATGGTATTGGCAGGGTATGGGAGGGTACGGGAGGCTATTGGGATGGTATAGGGATAGTATCAGGGGTTACGGTAGGGTATTTTGATGGTATCTGGAGGGTATCGGGGCATATTGAGAGGATATCGGACTCGCCGGACAAAAACAAAATGGCGAAAAATAACGAAGAATCCCCCCAAGTATTTCTTATGACAGTTTTGCAACAGTACCCTAATTACATTAGCACTGCCATTATTGCCTTAAATATTGTATATTTGCGTATTTGCGTATACAGTATGCGCCTAAAGTAAGGAATAAATTCATTAAAATAGAAATTAAAAAAATTGAAAAAAAATCATCGAACACGTCGATTTTCTTTGATAAAAATACACATTTTTGCATGACAGTTGGTCTTCAACCATAATTTGTTTCTGAATAATGACGTCATCCATTATTTTTTTTAACGACAACCCCCTATTTTAATTCTTTATTTTGAGAGATCTTTTCATTTTCGAAGTGACAGCATAAAAATGTTGCCATGTTACATAAGAAATTTTTCGAGTAAATGACAATTGAAAGTGAAGAACGCAAATCATTAAAAATAAAGCAAAAACGGCAGCGAAAACGGAAAAACTGAAGTAGTTTATGAAGTACCTGATGATATAAAAATTTGAAAAAAATTACATTATCATGGTTTATCGTAATCTCGTAAAGAAAAAGAAAAAATATCAGGTTTTAGCATTTACTATTAACAGCAGTTCTCAGAAAACGTTTCTCAGAAAACGAAAAAAGTACCAGGAAATTGATTATTGATTATCTACAGCTTCTTTTGTATAATAATCATGTATTTATTGTATACTAAACTATAATAAATAAACTTTCGACTTATTATTTATTTTATTTATTTATTTAGTAAGAACATTTATTCAATATAGCTTTTTACATTTTTTTGTTACATCAAGGGTATGGTATTAATGAAGTTTATGATATGCGATATGATTATTTATTTATTTTCTCGTAAATGAAGCGTTCTTTAAAATTTATTTTCACACCGAAAACATGCAGTTTTCGATTATGTATAGGTACATATAAAATAATTTAATATATTTGTCATATTTTTTCAAATTACTGATTATTTTCAAATAGACCTTTTGAGTTCACTTACTGACATGCCTTTAATATTATAATTTCCATGGTTAAAACATTTTTAAATATTTTCTCATTTGGTCGAATTTATCAATTACCATCAATTTCAATTAATTATTAAAAATATCATCCTTTATGAAACTTATTCTTGTATTCAAATTTCCAAGAATTTTATGAAACATTGATAATTTTAATCAAATTTTCGTCACTGTTTAAATTCACAATGTTTTACAATGAAATGTGGTACCTACACTTTTTAATATTTTCTCATTTAGCAATGTCTTATGCAATTTTCAAGAAGGCAATGTTCTCATCTTAATGAAGCTTTTTTCCTTTTGCTAAATAATTTGTTATTTTTATTCAAAAGTATAAAAAAATATAAATTTTCAAATTGTCAAGTCAATAATAATAATAATATCATTTATTGTATTCAACTTCAGAATGAACATTACAGAGTCAAACATACAAGCTGAGCATACAAAATACAGGGCAATAATTGAAAAAACCTAGAAAAACGATGTCAAAATATTTCTTTATTAAATTCACATCTCCTAATGACGTCTACACGATATCAATTATTTTCGAAAAATGTCATTCTTCATGAAACATTATCTTGTTCTCAAAATTTCAAGAATGTCATGAAATATTGAAAATTTTAATTAATTTCAAATCTCAGGCAATTATTTTTCATTTTCGAAAAAATGTCATTCTCCATGTCTTGTTCTCAAAATCCCAAGAATGAAATCAATAGTTGACAAATCTCGACAAAACTATTTCATTGGTGAATGTTTCACTGAATGTTTCACACTGCATTTTGGTTAAAGCATTTTTTAAAATTCCCTCATTTAGTTGAAATTTTCAATTAGCCTCTGTCATATGCAATTATTGAGAAGGCAATGTTCTACTCTAAACTATACTTTTATCCTTTTGCTGAATAAGTTGTTATATTTGTATAAATGTGTAAAAATAATGTTTCAATAATCAAATTATCTCTTGTGCGTTATTTTATAATTCAGTATTTAGATTTCCAGAATGCCATGAATGACATGAAATGTTGAAAATTTGAATCAATAGTTGAACGACTAGACACGCTGTCTGAATTGATAAAATGACAATTATTTATCATTTTCGAAAACAGGTACTAGTAATTCTTTATGAAAATTGTTCTTGTTTTCAAAATCCCAAGAATGTTATGAATCATTGAAAATTTTAATGAAAATTTTCATCATCATAGACAAAACTATGTTTGAATGAATATTTCACAATGAAATTTGGTACATTTTTTAATATATTCTTGTTTAGTCGAATTTTTCAATTGCTAATGTCTTATGCAATTTTCAAGAAGGCAATGTTCTAATCTTAACGATACTTTTATTGTGTTGCCGAATAGTTTGTTAATTTTGTATAAAAGTGTCAAAATATTGTTACAAAAATCAAATTATCTCGTGTGCAGTATTTTATGATTCAATATTAGGATTCTCAAAATCCCAAGAATAGCATGAAATGTTTAAAATTTTAATCAATAGTTAAAAACTAGAAAATCTATGTGTGAATTGACAAAATTCCAATTAGTTTCATTTTCGAAAAAAATTCATTCTTTTTGAAAATTGTTCTTGTGTTCAAAATCCCAAGACTTCCCACCAAATTAAATTGCAATAAGAGTCCGCTTAGGCTAATAGCAGGCGGCTTATAATAGCGCGCGGGGTTATTGTTTGTTTCATCCTCAAACACTCTGAAAAACTAAATCTGATGACGCGTTTGCTTTATTTTTCATGATTTGCCGTTTTTCACTTTCAATTGTCATTTATTAGAAAAATGCCTTATGTAACATGCCAACATTTTTATTCTGTCACGTCGACAATGATAAGATCTCTCAAAGTCAAGAAGAAGAAAAAACAGGGGGTTGTCACTAAAAAAAACAATGGATGACATCATTACTCAAAAACAAATGATGGTTGAAAATCGACTGTCATGCAAAATGTGTATTTTTATCCAAAAAAATCGAGTGTTCGAGGATTTTTTTTCCAAAATTTTATATTTCGGTTTCACTCCGTTTCTTTTTACCTCTCCTTGAGGTAAAACTCTATTATAATTACTCTATTATATACTATAACTCTTTGTCCCACTCTGCCATTGTAGTCTCCCACTATATAGATTGCTCCTTTTTGCCATTTCCTTTGCTAGTGTTAGTTCTTCACAAAATCTGTTGTTCCTTCTTTGTTCTTCTTGGTTGTTCTGATCTGTTGTTTCTTGTACTTCATTCATGTGCTTTATTTTAGCATTTCGAGTCCTTTTGTTTTCTTTCTTTTGTCCTTTCTGTTTTAGTTTTTTTGTACCAGTTTCTCTGTTTTTTTCTCCCAGAACCATGTCTTAGTAGCCATATTTGCATATATAACTATTTCAAAATGTACTGATCAAAATTGTAAAGCGCGCGGATTACACATCAATCAGTAATCAGCCGTAATCAGTGTTGCCCTCAATCAGCCGCCGGCCGGCCGGTAATTTTTCCATCTCTGAAATTGGCGGTGTCGGCGTGCGCATGAGAGTTTAATTTTTCGATCACGCTCCGAATAAATTATGCCGCCCCCGATGCAGAATCGAATTGCGCGTTTCGGCGCGCGGCTTTGTTAAATATTTATCGAGCGCGTTACGCCGAGGCCGTTTTCCGAACGAGGCACTTGGCCACCTACGCCGCCGCCCCCGCCGGCCCTAACCCTACACACCTTTCATTTGCAGTTAATTTCGGGTCTGCCGGGCGGCCGGGGATTTTCATAACGCGAATGCCGGTCCGAATGAGCACTTGGGCCCAGTGAACTTGGTGCGTAAAAGTTAATGAAGGGATTTTGATAAATTGAAATCATTTATTATGGAGGGGAATGCGTTTGAATTTTTATACGCATGGGCGAAAATCGGTTTAAATTTCATTAATTTTGTACGTAGGTACATGTATGTCATTATTAATGTTATCATTTTTATTTAAATTCTCTGTAGATAATTACATACGTCAAGCATTTTTATAATAAACTTTTTTGTCGTTATAATGGCTAACATATTTCATTTTATTTTCTTTATATTTATGAGACAAGCATTTGTAACGAAATAACGAAGTTTATATAAACATGTATTTCGTTATTAATATTAACATTTAAATTTATATTTAAATTTGTGTCTGTGATTAAGGTTAACGTATTTTTTTTTAATATAAATATGTGCAACAAGCTGAAATAATATTTATTTTAAATTGTAAGTTTCTGTGGTTACCCCTTGGTGAAATAGTTTTGAATTAAAGAAAAAATAAAACACTTGGTTGAGTTTCACTGATTTTAATAGATTTCTCTAAAAAAATTTTCGGCCTCACGACCATTTTCAAGAGTTATATGTAGTCATATGTAGTCGTATGTTGCCATGTCTCACTTGTATATGTATAACTCTTGGTATATTCGAAATAAATAATCCCATTAGTTCGTTAGTGTCGTTACAGAACGCACACAGTTTAGTCTTGTTCGTTTTTCCTAAATCCTGTCAGTACAGTTAAATTGTTTATTTCACATGCCTAAACATAAACCTACTGTAGAAGAGTGGATTAAAGACTAAGAATTAAAATTCGAAACTAACAAATTATTTTGCCGAGTGTGCGTAAAGAAGGTAAGTTATGTTGTCTCAAAATATTGTATAATAACTAATTCAGTATTTTCATTTTGTAGATTCATAGCGATAAAAAATACAATATAATTCAACCTGTCAAAACAACACTACACAGGGAAAGGCTAGAAAAATGTTACTCACTTCGTATTATTAACTCTTTTAAAGAAGCTATTTGTGGTATCCCAGGAAAAATTGAGGAAAAAATAACAATCAAATTAGGGGAAGTATTTGTCAAATATAAAGGCTTCCAAACACTCAGTGATATAGGCTGAAAAGTCCTGAAAATTTGAAATTTGAATTTATAAAACCACTAATTTAAAATAACTAGCAAAGATGTCCATAGATGTCCAAGAAGTCCATAACAAGCATAGATGTTGAAAGAAGTTTTTCTGTATACAAATATATTTTGAGCGATAGATGGCATAATTAGAAAATTCAAAAAAATAGAGCAAGACTAAATTGTGAACTGTTTTCAGCGGAACTAGTTTTGTTTAATTTAATTTTGTTAATTGGGTATTACCTTTATTTAGGATATTTTTGTATTTTTTTCTTAAACTTATATGCATTCTTAAATCTAAACATTAATTGTTTTTGAATAATAAAAATACATAATGTTGTATAAATTTTAATTTAAATGTATTATAAAAATAAATGTTTTATTTTGTATTATTCGTTCTATCTACAGCTGGATGCTCCTTTAGATTATATTTTCAGTTTTTCAGTTTCAGTTTTCAGTGGAACTAGTTTTTTTTTAATTTTAGTTTGTTAATTGGGTATTACCTTTATTTAGTATATTTTTATATATTTTTTCTTAAACATATATGTATTCTTAAATCTAAAGATTAACTGTTTTTCAATAATAAAAATTCATAATTTTGTATACATTGATAGCCTAATAAAGATTGTTTATATATATATATGTATACATTTTAAATTAAATGTATCATAAAAATAAATGTTTTATTTTGTATTATTCGTTCTATCTAGAACTGGATGCTCCTTCAGTTTATATTTTCAGTTTTTCGGTTTCAGTTTTCAGCGGAACTAGTTTTTTAAATTTTATTTTGATAATTAGGTATTACCTTTATTTAGGATAGTTTTGAATTTTTTTCTTAAACATATATGTATTCTTAAATCTAAAAATTCGCTGTTTTTGAATAATAAAAATACATAATGTTGTTTTAAATTAAATGTATCATAAAAATAAATGTTTTATTTTGTATTATTCGTTCTATCTAGAACCGGATGCTTCTTCAGTTAATAATTTCAGTTTTTCGGTTTCAGTTTTCAGTGGAACTAGTTTATTTTAATTTTATTTTGATAATTAGGTATTACCTTTATTTAGGATAGTTTTGAATTTTTTTCTTAAACTGATCTGTATTCTTAAATCTAAAAATTTGCTGTTTTTGAATAATAAAAATACATAATGTTGTTTTAAATTAAATGTATCATAAAAATAAATGTTTTATTTTCTATTATTCGTTCTATCTAGAACTGGATGCTTCTTCAGTTAATAATTTCAGTTTAAGTGTATCAAAATATTCTGTAGTTTTCTAATTTAAAGGGAACAATGAATCGGGATTATTTTGCTCTTATAAATCAAAACACTATTCTATATTTAATTACTGGATTTATACTAATTTACACTATTCTATATATTTTGCAAATTTTTCGTGCTTTTTTTGTGTCATTTCGTGCTTTTTTTGAATATGTTAGTGCTTTTTTATGCAAAAGAATGTGCTTTGTTAAGTGCTTTTCTTGCAGATTTTTTGTGCTTATTTATCATGTCTTTAATGATAATTGATAACGAATGTTAACAAAGAAATTTCACTTTTGAAAAGTTCACTTTAAATGTGTTAATATCGTTGATAGTTCAGTCATATTCAGCCTCATTCCTTTATTTCAGCCTCATAAATCCGTTTTTGCGGAAATAAATTAAATAGTTTAGAATTTGTTACACATACTCTTGAGTACTCTAGAATCGAATATCGTCGAGTTTCCCCTCCTCCGGTGGGGCTTCATCCCTTAATTACGAAAAAAACATCCCCAAACGGCGAACTTGTGTTATTTTTCGCATTTATCTCGCAAACAGTGCACCGTCTAAAAATTTTTATACCAGGTAAAGTTGATGTAAAAAAAATTTTGCACAGAAATTAAATTACATGGTTTACCACTAAAGTTATAGTTCGCAAGCTATACAGGCCTGAAGCAAAATTTTCCAGTAAATACAGTCAATTAGCGTTTTTGGCAAAATAAATTATATAGTTTTGAAGCTTTGAATGTTTTCAAACTTTCGAAGCTTATGTACAAATTACTAAATACCTACAAATATTTTTTTGTAAACTTACAAAATTCTTATGGTATCTAAAATCTCATGTAAACCAGATCATGTTAAATTGACACACAATAGTTCTCTACTAATATTCAATCGATAGTTATTGATGAATTTTCTTGAAGTTTTGAAGAAACATCAAAATTTATTAAACATGTAGACACAAATTCAATGTTGAGATTTTTGGAGATTTAAAGAGTACTCCACCACTACTATATTTCTAATTTCTAAATTTGCAGGGTATGCAAATTAATCCAATTAACAATCCACGTAATTTTCAATTCAGTTCTAGTTCGACGCAAAAGTTTGTCGATTTTCGAAATGAGTTGGAAATAATTGAAAATGAGCTATATTGAGCATACTAAAATAGAATGCTGAAGAGGAGCAATTGATAACTTGGAATTCAATTTCTGAAAGTTTGAGTTGTTTAAAGAAAAAACCGCTATACTATCACTTTTCTCCTCGACTTATAATTGTTTCATTATTTTCCAAATTCGGTGGGTATATTATGAAAAGTGATTAAATTAAACTAGGTATACTCTGATTTTTCTAAACTGGCGTGCACGTCATCAAACAGCTGTGCGATGAGGTTTTTTCGTACCAACGTGATTGTTTTCGAGAATATGCATAACAATAGTTTAAGAATCGAAATTAATCTGAAGATCATTTGTTACATAACACTGATCACCGGTGGTTATAAATAGGTAATCGGTGTATTAACCGCGGACACAATTTTCGCCTGCCAATCATGTAATAAATCATGTTATGTTGGCATCGGCGATATTTTCTCGGCGACGATGCCACATCTTTTTCACTAATGCTTCAAACTTCTTTGACGTCTAACTTGTTACATTTGGTCGATTATTACAATGCATATTTTGCCATTGTAGATGGTAAACCATAACCACAAGATTGATATCTGTACGATAAACGGTAGAGAAGTCGATGAATTTGATACGAACCGCGCACTGTCGCACAAGATTGCACGGGCGCAACAGCTGATTGCAGCCATTTTTAAATACCCAGGACAACTGGCAACCTTGTAAAATTGTGCCATCATTATTATGATTATTATTTTGATGACGTGCACGCCAGTTTAGAAAAATCAGAGTATATAAAGCATTTGGCATGTACAGTCATGCTCACATAAATCTAGTACAAACAATTTCACATTGCTATATAAAATTGCTATTGTAACCTAATTTCTTGTACTAGATATATGTGAGCATGAGTGTACAACCGCAAAAGTTTAATTAAATCCAGTCGATTTTTGTATAAGTTAAATATTTTGTGTAATTTCATTGATCATTATGTTATATTGAAACCTAGACAATATTGCAATAATTAATTTAATTATTAATAATGGCCTGGCACCTAAGTTACTTGATAATATTATTTGGAAATTTGTGGTACGCGTATGTAAAAAGATTCGCCACCACTGGCATAGGCGATATTACATATTGCATCAATTCGAATTTTCGAAATATTTCAAAAACTACGTATTTTGAGAATATGGTTGTAAAATACATTTTTGTAGTCAATTGTGATGCGAATTTTACTCTATGAGATACAAATTTCATTCCATAAAACAAAATGAAATTCGCTTAATTTAAGTGGGCATTTAACTAATGATATTTTTGAATGACTAATTATCAACATATTCTGCTGTAACATATATGAGTCATAGAGGTACCTATTAGGTACAATTTGAGATACATTTTCCGTATTTTATTTACAAGATAAATAGAAGTATTTTTGATAACGTTTTTTTGATTTTTGATAACGTCAAAATCTTGGAATTTAATTTTTATCTAAGAAAGTAAAATAAATAAGTATATACACATCGTCAGCTTAGTGCTATAAGGTTGCATGTAACATTTTTTCAATTTTTAGGTCTATAGCTTTACAGGGCTATATGATTTCAAATCGGGACTTTTCAACTTGGAAGGTTAAAATCGGATGATTAGGGATGATTATTTATAGAAAATCTAATTACAGTGCACAACACATCATTTTCTAAACTAACAAACATATTTAATGTTGATATTCCCAAACTTACAAATTTGCACACACAACCTTGTAATATTAAGCCGACGACATGTCTATAAAATATGTTAAACAGGAAAGTCAAAAACATGATAAGATATAGCGTGTTCTATTTTAAATATAAAAGTTTAAAATCAGTCATAGAGGTACCTTTCCGGTACAATTCGAGATAAATTCTCTGTTGTTTATCGTATATATAACAGAAATTGAAGCCATTTTTCATCACGTTTTTTTGAGATCAAAATAATGGAATTTAATTTTTATCTCGGAAAGTAAAAAAAAATATAGGTATACATACATCAAATATATTTCAACTTAAACGGGGAAGCCAAAAACATGATAATATATATCGTGTTCTATTTTAAAAACAAAAGTTTAAAATCAGTCATAGAGGTATCTTTCAGGTACAATTCGAGATAAATTCTCTGTTGTTTATCGTATTTATAACAGTAACCGAAGCCATTTTTCATCACGTCTTTATGAGATCAAAATATTGGAATTTAATTTTTATCTCGTAAAGTAAAAAATATAGGTGTACATACATCTCTACAAAAGATGTTTCAAAATAAACTGAGAAGCCAAAACCATGATAATATATGGGGTGTTCTATTTTACAAACAAAAGTTGATGACTACTTTCGGTAGAACCGGAAATGATATACCTGAGTAGAATAAAATCAGCCATGTTTGGATGATTTTTTCAATTTTTCCTTATCGGGAACCGCATAAAGTTTTAATGGTCCATAAGCGCGGGACACCCTGTATAAGAAGGTAAAAATTGTGTTCACATTTTGAATACATTTTTAGGTGGATATTCTGTATCATATGTACTGCGTTTTATAAAAACTTGTGTATCAAATTCTCATGTAATAAATTTGAACGTAATTATTGATGGGAGGTTGTAATTTTGTGCTTATATAATTAATTCAATTAAAATGTATAGATTGTTTATGCACGGAAGTAGGAAATTGAAAACCGCGGCATAAAATGATGCGGGGTTTTGTTTAGCGCATAATAATAATAAATTAATGGCTGCAGCCTGTGTAGGCGGATAATTAATTAATTACCAATTCCGAGGTGGAAAACTGTTTAAATCACGGTGCGGCAAAGAAGTCCATTTTTCACGGCAACAAAAACGCAACACGGCAACAAATCGAATTTTGATTGTTCCCGGGGCTCGCCCCTCGCACTCTGCATTAATCATGCGTCGGTTATAAATAAAATAAAAAGGAGAGCGCAGCGCTATTCCTTAATTCGTCGGTATTATTACCGCCTGGAATTACTTCATCAGAGCACTGCCTAATTACGTTTTAATTAAGTCTTCCCCTTTTTCTCCCGGCGGAGGCGAAAAAATTATGCCACCCCCGGCCGGAGCGTGTCTGGTAATCGCGTTCCATTTGATACGCAGTTATTTAAGGAAAACGCGAAATCCGGGGTGGAGGTGGAGCGCTCCGCTTTGATGGAGCATCCGCGAGAGAGGGAAAAATGCGAATCATTTATTTACGGTTATGTTTCCCAGTGAGCGCGAGCCTCACTCCTCCAAACTCGCCCGTTTCTTTTTTATTAAAGTTTTGTTCTTAATAAATTTCATTTTATGACGGGACAAAAAGTTCCCCAGCGCCGTATTTTTATCGAAATTGATAATAAATAATGAGAGGCGTGCGCTCCTCTCGCCCGTTGCCGCTGCCGTGCCGGTGGGATTTTCCCTGTTTTCCTCGTGGAAAGCGCTTCCGCTTTCCGTTTCTAACGATTTTTCCGCGTCAAGGTCTTCGCACAACACACGCGCGAAGACGCACTCGTACCAAAGCACAAAGTGGCTTTTGCCTCTGGCCCGTCGTGAATAATAAAAGCCGCGGCACGGCGCTCATTACCGCCCGCTTGCCGCGATGCCGCGGCAACGTGAGAACGGGCATAAATCAAACCGGCGTCGAGTGGGCCCTGGAATTCTCCTTTTCGGCCTATAAAGCACCTGTTTATGTAAATAAATACGCCTTGTCGCATATCAAATGAAAGAATATTCCGTCCCGCGTACAACTGTATCGCCGCACGGATAAATTTATAGCGGCAATTTTTCAAGATGCGCCCCCTGACTGCACAAATTTGGTAGTTCTTCGAAAACCTGTAAAACCTTCGAACTGTAAAGTCGGTTCTTCGAAAACCAATTGCGCCGCATACAAAATCTCAACTATATTTGACCCCTACGCGACTAGCTCTAGCTGGGCGGCATCTAGGGATTGCTAAGCCTCAAATTTTCATGAGCACCGCTCGTAATTTAAGGGCGAAATTAAAATATCTCACGCAAACAAAAATGAATTAAAATAAAATTTATTCTCACGCATAAAGTCAGCACGCAAACGAAGATTAATATATCTTATGCAAACAAAAAGAATTAAAATAAATTTTATTTGCATTTATAAGGTGTAAATAAACATAAGTTGGTTAGTGGAAATTACTCGTAAGGTATGCGTATAATAAACATCCGCAGTAGGCCAAGCGTTTGTCAAGCGGTCACGCACTTTTTATGTGCTATTCCTCGGAAAACTCAAATTTTCCGAACCTTCATGACGAAAAGATCTGAAAACCGCAAACACCGCTTTTCAGTGAATATTTGACATTCATCTTTCATATTGTATCTTTTGTAAGAGTCCGAGAAATACTGATTTTATTGTTGTCTTTTCATCGTGAAATTATTATATAATTTTTTGAACATTTTTGTTTCGTGATGTGTGATCGCATTAGTCTTACACGTCGTGACGTTTAATTAACTACCATGATTACCCGCAAGGTACTTTGCTATTGGTAATGAGTTGGTTAGTAAATGCAAATCATGGATTAGTATAAGAAAGCACAGATATATGGATATGTTTTGTTTCTTCAATTACACACGTTAAAATTGTAGCATACAGGGAAGTAGTAGTACTGGCGGGCTGACGTGACACTTTCCAGATGCCCCCGTATATTTTTGTTGCGGATGGCATGTCCATCAGGAGAGAGCATGATTGCTCTCGTATAATTGAGTTCTTCGTGCCCAGAAGGATCTTAAGCTGAAGAAGTGTGTCACCAATGACCAGAAGGTAAAGAAGTTTGGGCAAGGTCAATGACCTTTAAGCTCAAGGTCCTTAACCATAAGATGCTCAAGCACTTTCAAGGGAGGTCAATGACCTTTAAGCTCATGGTCCTTAACCTTAAGATGCTCAAGCACTTTCAAGGGTGGTCAATGACCTTTAAGCTCAAGGTCCTTAACGTTAAGATGCTCAAGCACTTTCAAGGGAGGTCAGTGACCTTTAAGCTCAAGGTCCTTACCCTTAAGATGCTCAAGCACTTTCAAGGGAGGTCAATGACCTTTAAGCTCATGGTCCTTAACCTTAAGATGCTCAAGCACTTTCAAGGGAGGTCAATGACCTTTAAGCTCAAGGTCCTTAACGTTAAGATACTCAAGCACTTTCAAGGCAGGTCAATGACCTTTAAGCTCAAGGTCCTTAACCTTAAGATGCTCAAGCACTTTCAAGGTCATTGACCTTCCCCAAACTTCTTCACCTTCTGGTCATTGGTGATACACTTCTTCAGCTTAAGATCCTTCTGGGCACGAAGAACTCAATTATACGAGGGCAATCATGGTCTCTCCTGATGGGCATGCCATCCGCAACAAAAATATACGGGGGCATCTGGAAAGTGTCACGTCAGCCCACCAGAACTACTACTCAGGGAACTAAAACACAGGTTGACGATTATGACATAAATTGATTTATTTTCTATGATTCGTTAACCTAATGAGGGCATGTGAAATATCTTTCATGATTTATCTTCCTTACGGGGCTTTGTAAATTATTTTATTTATTCAATTACTATTTTGAAAATGATGATAATGAAATTACACATATGATATTCTAAAATATATCACTCAATATGAAAATAAATTACATTCATATTAATACGCCAGTTTTTAAAATTTCGTTAATTAAATACGAGAAAAATTGGAGAAATTGGCTTACAAATTAATTGTTCGCACTAAAAATTAAATATCTCCAGAGTTACGCATTGGAAATAATTTTAGTTATACACGTTTAATACATGTATATCACTCAATAGGAAATTTAAATTTTATTCATATTGATACGATGGTTACTGAGATTGCGTTTGTAAGGACGAGCCTTAAATACCTAAATTCCCCACAAAATTGAATATCTGAATATCTGCAGGACCTACTATTGCATCTGAATTAAATTCAACATGATAAATACTAGTATATCGCGAAATATCAGCAATTCTTTTGATTTATGTTGATACGGTGGTTTTTGAGATATCGTTATTTTAATATGAGCTTAAATGGAAGCTTACTTGCAATATGACTAAAACAGCGAATATTCAAGTAAAACATTGAAATTCTTAAATCTCACTTTGGATATTAATGAATTTGCACATGTGATATACTAAAATATACCACCTAATACAAAAAAATGTATTAATATTGATACGCCAGTTTTTAAAATTCCGTTAATTAAATATGGATTAAATATCTCCAATACAAATTGGAGAAATTGGCTTAAAAATTAACGGTTCGCACTAAAAATTAAATATCTCCACATTTACGCATTGGAAATATTTTTAGTTATACACGTTTAATACATGTATATCACTCAATATGAGATTTAAATTTTATTTATATTGATACGGTGGTTTTTGAGATAGCGTTTGTAAGGACGAGCCTTATGGATAAATACTTAAAATCCCCACAAAATTGAATATCTCCAGAACCTCATATTGCATCTGAATTAAATTCTACATGATAACTACTAGTATATCGCGAAATATCAGCAATTAATTTGATTTATGTTGATGCGGTGGTTTTTGAGATATCGTGATATCGTTATTTTAATATAAGCTTAAATGGAAGCATACTGTAAAACTAAATCATCGAATATTCAACGAACATTTGAAATTCTGAAATCTCTCATTGGAAGTTAATTAAATTGCACATATGATATACTAAAATGTATCACTTAATACAAAAAAATGCATTCATATTGATACGCCAGTTTTTTAAATTTCGTTAATTAAATATGAGAAAAATTTGAGAAATTGGCTTAAAAATTAATTGTTCGCATTAAAACCTAAATATCTCCAGAGTTACGCATTGGAAATATTTTTAATTATACACGTTTAATACATGTATATCACTCAATGGGAAATTTATATTTTATTTATATTGTTAGAGTGGTTTTTGAGATAGCTTTTGTGAGGACGAGCCTTATGAAGAAATACTTAAAATCCCCACAAAATTGAATACCTCCAGATCCTCCCATTGCATCTGAATTAAATTTAACAGGTTAACTACTAGTACATCGCGAAATATCAGCAATTAATTTAATTTATGTTGATGCGGTGGTTTTTGAGATATCGTTATTTTAATATGAGCTTATATAGAGGCATACTTGCAGTATGACTAAAACATCGAACATTCAAGGAACAATTGAAATTCTCAAATCACCCTTTGGAAGGTAATTAAATTTCACATATGATATACTAAAATATATCACTTCATACAAGAAAATGCATTCATATTGATATGCCAGTTTTTATTAATACAAAAAAATCCATTCATATTGATACGCCAGTTTTCAAAATTTCGTTAATTAAATATGAGACAAATTAGATAAATTGTCATAAAAATTAATTGTTCGCATTAAAAATTAAATATCTCAAGAGTTACGCATTGGAAATAATTTTAGTTTAACACGTTTTATACATGTATATCACCCAATGGGAAATTTAAATTTTATTTATATTGATACGGTGGTTTTTAAGATAGCGTTTGTAAGGACGAGCCTTATGGAGAAATGCTTAAAATCCCCACTAAATTAAATATATCCAGAACCTCCCATTGCATTGGAATTAAATTCAACATGATAACTACTAGTATATCACGAAATATCAGCAATTAATTTGATTCATGTTGATGCGGTGGTTTTTGAGATATCGTTATTTTAATATAAGCTTAAATGGAGGCATACTTACAGTAAAACTAAATCATCGAATATTCAACGAACAATTGAAATTCTGAAATCTCTCATTGGAAGTTAATGAAATTGCACATATGATATACTAAAATGTATCACTTAATACAAAAAAATGAATTTATATTGATACGCCAGTTTTTAAAATTTCGTTAATTATACATGAGAAAAATTGGAGAAATTGGCTTAAAAATTAATGGTTCGCACTAAAAATTAAATATCTCCACATTTACGCATTGGAAATATTTTTAATTATACACGTTTAATACATGTATATCACTCAATATGAAATTTGAATTTTATTTATATTGATACAGTGGTTTTTGAGATACCGTTTGTAAGGACGAGCCTTATGGATAAATACTTAAAATCGCCACAAAATTGAATATCTCCAGAACCTCATATTGCATCTGAATTAAATTCTACATGATAACTACTAGTATATCGCGATATATCAGCAATTAATTTGATTTATGTTGATGCAATGGTTTTTGAGATATCGTTATTGTAATATAAGCTTAAATGGAGGCATACTTACAGTAGAACTAAATCATCGAATATTGATGGAACAATTGAAATTCTTGAATCTCTCATTAGAAGTTAATGAAATTGCAGATATGATATACTAAAATATATCACTTAATACAAAAAAAAATGCATTCATATTGGTTCGCCTGTTTTTAAAATTTCGTTAATTAAATATGAGAAAAATTGGAGAAGTTGGCTTAAAAATTAAATGTTCGCACTAAAAATTAAATATCTCCTGAGTTACTCATTGGAAATAATTTTAGTTAAACGCGTTTAATACATGTTATGCATGATTTCCTATGAACGTCCAGGCTCGCCCCGTTCGTGACTTGAAAGGGGTCCTCAAAGCTGAATCCTCCGCGATTCCTGCACACGCGAATTGGGCTAATGCATGCCGCACAAGTGGTTCGATGAATTAATTATTGCCCCCGGCAAACGTCCGTCTGCCGGCGAGGGGCTATATGGCAAAGATAACGACGAGCAACAACGGATATAGCGGTATCTCCACGCGAGGCTCTGAAAATCGCCGGTAATTCACGTTAACGCGCCCGCAAAAAGCGCAATAAATACTGATGGGAATGTTTCAGTCATAATCTACGGGCGATTCGGTGGGGGCGGTGAGCTCACCGGGGGCGGCATTGTTTTAAACCGGAGGTTGCCACCGCGGTTTTCGAGCCGCGGTTATAAATCCGCCTCATAATAATCGCTCGCTTTCGGGAGATAAATGGAAGGCGGCATGAAAGGTTTGCGAGGAATTATTGCTGCGAGCTGGATGGCTCATTACTAGGAAAGTTTTTCCCAGCTCAATGCGGTATGTGTTAGCTATTTCTGAAATTTCTGAAATATTAGATTTGTATATAGTACACCTGAAACTAATTCTCCTGAAAATTTTACAAAGTTTCAGTATTACACAGGAGAGAAAATCAAACACTTAACTTTCTGAATTGACAAGTATGGGGTAGTACTGAAATTTCAGAAAATTTATTATTTGCAAATTTGATATTTGATTTGTGTACAGTACACCTGAAACTAATTCTCTGTTAAATATCACGAAAACTAAATATTCTAGAGAAAAATGCCTAAATAAATAGGATAATAGTTAATACCAAAAGTATAAGAAGTTTAGGAGAAAGAGGAGCAGAAGGAACTGGATATACCACGTTGAAAACGTGATGACGTGACGGAATATTTTGTATTTTAAATGATTTTGAAAGTATTTGCGATTCTCTAAACAAACCTATAATAATATTAATTTTAAAATTGTTTACGTGTTGATGAGTTAATTTAATATTCCAACAAAATTATTTATCCCACAAAATCACTCACGCTTGTATGTAATAAATAAATGAGCTCAATAATAAATAATGAAACATTAATATTCCACGGTAATTAAAGCCATTGTTTATACTAAATCCATAAACTACATTAATTTAAAATCAATTAACGTCAAAAATAACAATTACATTTTCAGATTTATTACGTTTTAATGCAATGCAGATTTCCAATTAAATGCCGCATAAAATGAGCCCAAATTGCGATTATCGCCCGGATATTCGATATGCTGCGGCCTTGGAAAAATCCCACCCTCCGTTATTTGCGCTCGGAATCCTGGCATTAGATTTTTTACGTCTCAGCGATTCTGTCTGCATGTGAATTTTGAGGATAGCACACGTACGGGAGTTTACAAACAAGGGCACGTCCTCCACGCTCTGATCGAAATGCATGAAAATGTCCCTGTTAAGGTCGTCCCGGTGCGACTGTAAATCGCAATGATGGATGACCATGCAATGTTTCTCAAAATCTTATGAACCGTATCAGACATCACTGTAGATGTAACAATTGACGAAAAATCAACACATAATTATGTAATAGTATATTATTTAACCAGCAAATAATTTTTGCAGGGCTCATTCATAATTCACAAGGATGTATTTTATACACGAGCCGAAGCCGAGTGTATAATCAACCGAGTGGCGAAACACCAGAACATAATTATGAAATAGTATATTTTCTACGAAAGTGTTGAAAGACACGTTTTCTGTCATAAAATTTAACCTTGAAAGTTGATATTTGTTACAAGGAGTGCAGAAAGTACTTTTTCTACTCCTATATGTATATGAGCATATTCTTTCATAGACTACTATACATATATGTGGCCTATTGCAATGAACAATGTGGATATATTTTCATTCCCACACACGTGTGCGGATATGATATCCACCAATCAGAGAGATGGAAAATTGCAGAGCAACATGTTTTTTCATAAATTTGTCATAGTTGTCAACGACAAATTAATAAGCAAAAAGTCAAATCGACATTATTACAATTATCTTTACAGTGCTGAATTATGATTTCCAATTATGAGTTCTGAAATGCTTATGTTTTTGTAAAAGATATTAATTCTAATATATTAAATGTATTGAATGATGAATGACATTCAAATGTGTCACACTGACATTTATTAGTAAATACCATTTACATAACATTGTTATTCGTTTTTGTCGTAGAAAAAGTAGTGTGTACAACTCGAGTGGATTGCCCATATCGCACTCGGAGGTTTGGCGCACTCCGCCTGCGGCGTCGTGCGCCAAACTCCACCTCGTGCGATATGGGCATCGTATCCACTCTAGTTGTACAAACTACTATTCCGCACTTATATGAGTGCGGAAAGTACTTTCCGCACTCACTTTCCGCACTCCAATACCTCTCTTTTGATTTTTGAGGCAATAAATCGGACGAAACTGTGGATGCAATGGCCGCAAGTTCCGGCGGAGTGTTTGTTATATCGTCACTATCGGAATCCATTATTGATATTCTTCTACTTCCAGTATTAATGTATAAATTTCGAGTCTCGATTTGGTGACAAGCGATTTATAAATTTTCTGACGTTTAAATTAATGACAATGACATTTATTTTAAATTAATGATTAAATTTACATTAATCTTTAGTTTTCTACACTTTCGTAGAAAAAATAGTATGTAACACTCTTGCGGAAATGGCCATTGCAAAACTCGTATGAATGGAGCACTCGCTGGCGCTCGTGCTCCAACTTTCATACTCGTTTTGCAATGAAGCCCTTTCCGCACTCTTATTACAATAGTATATTATTTAACGAGCAGATAGTTTATGCTAAGCTATTCACTCATTCATAATTCACGAGGATGAATTTTATACACGAGCCGAAGCCAAGTGTATAATCATCCGAGTGAATTATAGCCATCATGTGCGAGTCAAATGCGACGTTTTATCTATGACTTTTTAAATAAAACAATTCGTATTAACAAATTTTTGTCAATAAGAAACCAATTGTTAGGAACCAAATGTACATTTGTAAATGAGCTTGCATATGATGAATGAAAGATAACAATGACAGCGTACGTAAAGAAGCGACAAATAAAGAGGTGTGAAAAGCGTTACAGATAGTTTAATTGAAGAGGCCGCACCATGTTGTATTATGAAGTCATAATACAACCAGGTCATAATACAACCCCTGTTGTATTATGAAATACTTTTATGTTACCATGGTTATGTACATAACGAATGTATTATTTATGTGTTATTGAGAGAAAATTAACAAACATTTTCTCATTTTGAAAAACACCCTAGACTTGGGATCTGTTTTTAGTAATAAAAACAATGAGAAACCATCAAAACACAATATAATGACAATTTTTTTCAAAGCCACCCCAGAAGAGTAGGCTCTAATTTGAGAAATACCTACTGCCATAATAAAATAATATTGATCTTAAATCAGTCAAGTCGTTTAAAACGGTCATTTATGCATCGAGGTCATAATAAGGCGTTTATGGTCCGAGGTGCGATAATTAAAGCCGGAAGCGAAGGCAAGAGCTATAAAACTCTAAGGCCCATACACGTTATTTATGCCCGTAGTTGATATAACATTTTATGTACCTATAGACTGAAATACTCTCAATTACAGCGAAATCTTTCAATTTTATATTTACATTACATTTAACTTTGATAGTTGGAATGTCATCGTTCGCCACACAAGTTTAAAATGGGTTTTTGGGGGTTAAAAAGTACTGGGCGGGCTATAATAGTGCTTTATTATCCTAGAGACGTAAAGTGATACGCAGCATATACAGTGACCTATTTAGATTGGTCGTGCACAAACTCATGTAATTTGAATTGCAAGTAATAAAGTAGCTAAATATAATAGAATTTCATTAACTAGCAATGCTCTAGCATAAAACCCAAAACTAACATAATACGGTTTATTGTTGTGCAGTAACCATCAGATCACATACTTAATTTTGTCGAGTAAAATTATGAAATACTTGAATATTATTTTATAATAACAGTAATTTAAAAATATATTATCTATTGATATAATAATAATTCAATAATTCAATAATAATTCATATCAATAATTATTCATAATGGCTCTTCTCTGGAATTACTTATACTTTCACAACGATTTTAACTATTAGCGCTATTAAACTCACTTTTTGGACCATCAGGCACTGAATTTTTCAAATGTCGGTGAGTGGCTGAAAATCAGGCTTTGAATAAATCATAATTGAAAAAAAAACTGCTCAGGGATGTTTCCCCAAAAACCAGTCGTTCGCAGCCGACGTTAAACTGTAGGTGCCATACGTCAGTGTAACTACGATACAGACACTCATACACTGACGTATGCGAGGAAATAGCCGACGCTTGACATCGAGTATGGCAATCCAAGAAGAAAAAAATCAAAAATCAATTATTTAAAAAAATAAAATAAAAATTATGATATTTTATTTGATTTTTAGGTTTTGATGTGATTTATATCAATTGATTTACATTCCGATTCAAATCATATGATTGCAATGGAAATACAATTTCTTGCAATAACAACACCTTCAAATTGATGTTTTATTTATTATTAATGATCTGTATCTTAATCATTTTTAAAAGCAATTGTAAGTAAAGTATTGATCATGATTCGTCAATTCATATACTTAATTTTGCAGAGTAAAATTTTGAAACATTTCTATAATTATAGTAATATAGTATTATATATAGTAATTTAAAAATATATTGATATGTCTATTGATATGTCAGTAATTACTATAATAGCTCTCCTCTGGAATTACTTATACTTTCAAAGATGTTCGCTAATAGCGCTGTTAAACTTACTTTTTGGGCCATCAGGCACAGAATTTTCAAATCTCGGTGAGTCATGGCTAAAAACCAGGGTTGGAAACAATCATGTATACAGTATACCTGAAACTTATTCTTCTGAAAATTTGACAAAGTTTCAGTATTAAATAAGGGAGAAAATCAAACACTTAACTTTCTGCATTGACAAGTATAGGTTAGCTATTACTGAAATTTATCAAAATTTATTATTTGCAAATTTGATATTAGATTCGTGTACACTACACCTGAAACTAATTCTCCTGAAAATTTGACAAAGTTTCAGTATTAAATAACGGAGAAAATCAAACACTTAACTTTCTGCATTGACAAGTATGGGTTAGCTGTTTCTGAAATTTCTGAAAAATTATTATTTGCAAATTTGATATTAGATTTGTGTACAGTATACCTGAAACTAATTCTCCTGAAAATTTGACAAAGTTTCAGTATTAAATAAGAAAGAAAATCCAGCAGTTAACTTTCTGCATTGACAAGTATGGGTTAGCTATTACTGATAGTTCTGAAAATGTATTATTTGCAAATTTGATATTAGATTTGTATTTAGTACACCTGAAGCTAATTCTCCTGAAAATTTGACAAAGTTTGAATATTAAATATGGGAGAAAATCAAACACTTAGCTTTCTGCATTGACAAGTATGGGTTAGCTATTTCTTAAATTTCTGAAACTTTATTATTTGCAAATTTGATATTAGATTTGTGTACAGTACACCTGAAACTAATTCTCCTGAAAGTTTGACTAAGTTTCAATATTACATAGGAGAGAAAATCAAACCCTTAACTTTCTGAATTGACGTATAAGTTAGTTATTACTGAAATTTCTGAAAATTTATTATTTGCAAATTTCATATTAGATTTGTGTACAGTACACCTGAAACTAGCTCTACTGAAAATTTGACAAAGTTTCAGTATTACATAGGAGAGAAAATCAAACACTTAACTTTCTGAATTGACAAGTATGGGTTAGCTATTACTGAAATTTATTAAAATTTATTATTTGCAAATTTGATATTAGATTCGTGTACAGTACACCTGAAACTATTTCTCCTGAAAATTTGACCAAGTTTCAGTATTAAATAACGGAGAAAATCAAACACTTAACTTTCTGCATTGACAAGTATGGGTTAGCTATTTCGGAAATTTCTGAAAATTTATTATTTGCAAATTTGATATTAGATTTGTGTACAGTATACCTGAAACTAATTCTCCTGAAAATTTGACAATGTGTCGGTATTAAATACCTAAATTTCTGTATATATAGTAATTTAATGATATATTATCTATTGATTTGTTAATAATTACTACAATAGCCCTCCTCCGGAATTACTTATACTTTCAACGATTTTCGCTAATAGCGCTGTTAAACTCACTTTTTAGGCCATCAGGCACAGAATTTTCAAATCTCGGTGAGCCATGGCTAAAAACCAGGGTTGGATTCAATCATAATTTAAAATTTAATATTTAATTAAATATATTTAATATATATTTTTTTATATTTCTGATCAGTTTTTTCCAGTTTTGATGTGATTTATATCAATTGATTTACATCCAGAATTAAATCATATGATTGGAATGGAACTACATGCTCTTGCAATAACAAAAGCTTCAGATTGATGTTTCATTTATTATTTATCATATGAGTCATTAGAATCAAAACTCACAATATCGAAATACCGAAATTTTGGGTATTAAACAAAAACCGCTCTATTTACAATCTATTTCCCCGAATTTTGCAAATGATTTTTTTACATCGTGTTAGCTGTTTTTATATAGCATTTTAATAATTAAAGCAGTTAAAAATGATTTTGGATATTGTGAGTTTTGATTCTATTCGACTCATATGTATCTTGATAATTTTTTAAAAACAATTGTAAGTAAAGTATTGTTAATGATTCGTGAGTTGTATTCCTCAAATTTTAGACGATTTTTTCCACGAATATTACTTTATTGATATCAATGGAGTAAACGAAAATCAGTAACTAAAGTAGTAATTTATTAAAACCACTTGTAAATTCAGTTTTAATCATCATTGTACATTTCTGTCAATTGTCAAGAGTTAAGGCTTCGACTTGTAACTTATATTTGGTCGCGGGGTTACACAAAATTAGTTCCATTTCCTTGGAATTTCCTTTGAATTCCTTCCATTTGTCTTGCTTCTGATATATTCTAAGAAATTCACCTTTATAAGGAAGAATGATACCAGAAATTATCTTGCCAATGAAAATGATCTTCATTTTTTTAACTTCCTTGGAATTTCCTTTGAATTCCTTCCATTTGTCTTGCTTCTAATATATTCTAAGAAATTTACCTTTATAAGGAAGAATGAAAATTATCTTGCCAATGAAAACGATCTTCAATTTTTTTTTAAATCATGATTTTTTTAATATTTCAGATTAGTTTTTGCCAGTGTCGATGTGATTTATATCAATTGATTTACATCCAGATTTAAATCATATGATTTTTTTTTTTTGATAATTTCTTAAATTTGAACAAGAACTGGTGATTACAAAAAAATGGTATGTCTGTACCACGTGATGCACCAAAAAATCGAAGAAAAGAAAAATATTTTACTTAGTTATAATTATGTACTTTAAATCATGCTAATTCTATAGTTGCATTGAAGTTTTCATTGTTCACCTATTGGAATGCACAAACAGTGCAAAAACAATGATTAACTTGAAATATATTTTTTTATTTAAGTCAATGATTTATTTAAATCAATTGATTTAAATCACACCAAGGCTGCTAAAAACTGATTTTTGATGCGCTCGTAGCTAACTTCGTTGTTAGCACTAACTAATAATTTCAGAAAAGGTCCATGTATTTGGTAGATAGATAATTTATTAATACTTGTCTTGTAATTTCTTATAATAGAGATTATAATAGATATAATAGAAATCTACAGGCCGCACTGCTGAGGGCCATACAAGTACATGGAGAATTTAATTAAATATTTCATTAATTAAAAACTAGTTTGTATAGGAAAACAAGTAGGCAGCCAATCATTACGCCATTGTACCTATTCTCTTGCCCAAAGATGTTTTCTGCGTTTACATATTTTGATAGTACCTACAAATAGATTAATATTCATCACCTTTATTAATAAACTGGGTAAATCATAATACCAGGCCATAATACATACATAAATTAGTAATAATAATGGAGTTTAAACAAGTATCCTACAAATCAATTTCCATGTTTATTAACAAAATTCTTAACAACCACCACATATTTATTCTAATTTTCTTAATACAAGTGCTAATATAAGTACTTGGTGTATAGGGCTGTAATTTTCGCGTGGTAGCATTGACAATACTCGAGTTAATAAGAGAAGGACAAATACTAAGAGAGACTGTACCCAACTTGCCACATGTACGTATTTGGCATTCGTACATGAGGTGTAGTCTACCAACGTACCTTATGTATGTACGTATTTGGCATTCGTACATGAGATGTAGTCTTCCACTAGAAAGAGTGCGCAGCAATGCTATTTCGTATCTTCCTATTATCTCGCACTCATGCGATGCCATGCTGGAATTCCAGCCCTGTATAAAAGTACTCTAAGTACTATACGTATTATAAGTTAATAAATATAAATTTGATCAATCTCACTATTCCTTAGAACATCGTAAGCAACGTCAAATTTTTTTTTTCCAAAAAAAAATGTTTTCGAAATAATTAGTTTATTCAATACTTTATGTACAGCTGCGGACTCTAAGAATGACACGTGCATCCGTTCAAGCCTGATATCCTTGTCTGGTCCTGCATGGCAGGGGCACGGTAGACAAGGATATCCGACTGCTTTGAACGGACGGACGCGTCATTCTTAAAGTCCCTGGCTGTACACCCTGCATATTCAAACTGTTTGCTGTGCATTATATAGTAATTATCACATATTCCTGGTCAAGTCAACACTTCCACCGAGGCAATTCCGTATTTGGGCATATTTGTGCAGACAATATAACATGTCTGATAATATTTATCTGGCAATCTCCATGTTAGTTTACGCGTGTCCTCTCACGCAGTAGTCACGGAAATGCGGGCAATTAGGAGGGTTTGCTCTGATCCTGTTTGTTAATCTCCTAGAATTGAATAGATTCCGTGCAGGCGCCGCCGGTTAGACTGGTAGGAGCCCGGATATTAATAATATGGATGTAATGTGTTGATCAATTCGCACTAATGCAAATCTGCTTGTAGGCCTCTGTATTGTAATGCAATTATACCGCACGCAAATTCCCGCACATACCGATTCAAAACCCGAAAGCGCGGATTAATTATGTGGTAATTATTGATGGTTATATCTTTATAATGCAATCGCGCATAAAATCGGTTTAATATTTTCATCAGATATATGTTATTTTATATTTTGATAAAATATTTCTAGTTGCGTTAATATTAATTTGACTCACTTTGTGTATATTTTTTACTCGCCCTGTACAAGGTGTTTCCAATGAAACCTCACAAATTGCCCATTTCCATCCATTAGATGGCGCTTACTTAGGGTAAAATAAAAATAAGTAAATCTGGCAACTGAGCCAAAATTTAGAACAGGTATCTGTAATACCGATCGATTGTTATGTCATTACTGTCAATGTCATCAGTTCAGTTTCAAGATTTATAATAAATCGGTGTTATTTGTATGTCTTACTTGGAATTAATACAACCACTTAACAATTCTAACTATTTTATGTAAATTAATTCAAGGCATAATTAGTAAATATATGAAACTAATTTAAACTGACAGTGACAGCTGTCATCTCTGAAATAATTAAAAATTTACGCAGTTGCCAGAGTTATGCTTTTTACTTTTTTCTACAGATAGATAATTGCCATCTGATAGAAGGAAATGGCAAAGTGGGTTGTTAAATTTGAAACGTACGGTACTGTGATTTATGTTCTTTAGTTTGTATAATTGATCAACTGCATTCACTTATATGTGCGTGTATATTAACTTATATTGATTTATGTTCTTTATTTCAGGTAATTGATCATTGGCATGTGGTGTCTATTGGTTTGTAAGTATTTTTTTAGGTGTACTCAATTTTATTTATGTACTTTATTAGAACATATTACGGAAATCGTTCACGTAATTATATACATTATTAATATTCGTAATAATCCTCCCTAATAGTAGTTACAAGTTTTTACACCACAATGCAGTATCATCTGATTTCAAATTGTATGTTTGCGTGTTCTACATTTAGTTTCCCAGCACCACAATAATTACATTGTAGTTGACTATAATAGACCGCAGTGCTAAGGGACAAAAAAAAACTACACTTGAAAAAAGAGATTAATATTTATACTAAAATAAAATAACCCATCGGTTAGTAATATGTCTTTTAGTTTGATTCTGCAAGAAAACTTTTGCTATAATTCTTCCTTATAAAGGTAAATTTCTTAGAATATATTAGAAGCAAGACAAATGGAAGGAAATTAGCAGGAAATTCGAAGGAAATGGAACAAATTTATTATATCTGTGTAAACCTGCTACCTATTATAAATTACAAGTCGAAGCCTTAACTCTTGACAATTGATTGAAATTTACAATGATGATAAAAACTAAATTTACAAGTGATTCTAATAAATTATTACATCAGTTGTAATCTAATAATCTTGATATGTAGAAATTTTTTATGTTAAAATTAAACGAATTAATTGGGTAACTTCTACATAAAAAATTAAGAAAATTCGAGGAATTTTACGTTATTGATATCAATAACGTAAAATTCCTGAAAAAAAACCTCTAATATTTGAGGAAGTCAATTCACGAATCATAATCAATACTTTACTTGTAATTGTTTTTAGAAAAAGATTGTGATACAGATGATTAATAATAAATGAAACATCAATCTGAAGCTGTTGTTATTGCAAAAAATTGTAGTTCCATTACTTCACATGAAATATGGATTGCACATTATAACCATTCTGTCAGTCGATCATCATAAAAGAACCCTTAAATTTACCACAACAGTATAACTTGTAGTACACAGCGTACTTTTAAATAACAATTTGTAGATTAATCGGTGTCAATTCATAGATGAATGAGTAATAATTGAGAGATGAATCAGTGACAATTAACAGAATGACTAAAATTAAGATTTTTTTAAAATCAAATACTACAATTATATATTTATTAATCAATCATGCATCATTACAAATCATCATTGTTGCAATAATTGTAAATTTGCTCATATAATTTTATAGATCGCAACATAATACTGCAGATTTATGTTTTTCTAGACATGGTTTATAAATATCAACTTTTACGAAATCAAATATGCTTATCTCTACAAGGCCCAGTCTTTTTATCCTCTAAAGCAGTGTTTCTCAACCATTTTTTACCCGTGGCCCATTTCAAAATATTCATTCAATCGAATCTGAACCACTTTGGAGATTCATAATTTTTTAACGTTGTTTTATGTTATTTTTTAATGTTGGCACTCTGAACTCTTCAGAATTATTTAGGGATTTCTTGAGAAAAATGTAATGGAATTTTGTGAATTTTGGATCATATCGTAATCATTCGTATTTTTTGTACAATTTTAGCTGTTTTGAGAATCGCTCTTATATATTTTGACAGAAGCATATTAAGATGAATAATGAAAATCACTTGTTATAGTTTCACAGGTTTAAACCTGTAAAACTATACCAAGTGTTTTCTCTTATTCATCTTATCAAAATGTTTCACCTAGAATTAACCACTACCTCATACAATTTAATTTAGAAGCATGTTAAGATGAATTAGGAAAAACACTTGGTATAGTTTCACAGGTTTAAACCTGTGAAACTATACCAAGTATTTTCTCTTATTCATCTTATCAAAATGTTTTACCAAGAATTAACCACTACCTCATACAATTTAATTTAGAATCATGTTAAGATGAATAAGGAAAAACACTTGGTATAGTTTCACAGGTTTAAACCTGTGAAATTATACCAAATGTTGTCTCTTATTCATCTTATCAAAATGTTTCACCAAGAATTAACCATTACCTCATACAATTTAATTTAGAAGCATGTTAGCTTATGAAATAATAACACAATCTTTAATTATATTCTGCTGAAGTTGATTAAATTTTTTACTTTCGTAATTTTTGGTAGTTTTTTTCTTTGGAAATTAGATCTTATAAGAAGAGTTGCTCGCACCTTTAGACTAATTTTATCATTTACGAACTGCAAACAAAATTTCTTTGCTCGCCGCCTCCGCCATCAATAAGTAATCAAAATTAATTAATAGTAATCAAATTTAGAAAATTATTAGAAAAATGTTTAGTCACCAATAATTTAAGCAAATTTATTAGGTCAAAAGGGTGCCTCATCAGTTTTCACTATTCACAACGTATCAATCATAAAACATGGTGATTAACATTTATATTATTTTTTTCAAAAACAAAAGCATATCTTGCATAAGCTCTTAAAACGACAACATTTTCCGTTCAACACTTAAACTTGAAACAACACTTTCATTTAACCGTATCTCTATATCTTATGGTTTCTGAGTTCCCAGTGCTTAAAATAAAAAATAAAACTCACCCTGTATATGTGTCATGTTTATGGAAAATGCGTGATTTTTTAACTTTCAAAGTTGTGTCATGTTAAAGGGAAACTGTGTTATTTATAACTTTTTAAAATTTCCCACAAATGTGTAATTTTTATAGACAAACTATGATTTTTGTTTGATTTTAAAAATCTTCTACAAATATATCACGTATGGGAACTGATATTTTGAAGTTTTAAAAATTTCCTACAAATGTGCGATTATTATAGACAAAATGTGATTTTTGTTTGATTTTACAAATTCCCTACAAATGTGTCATGTATGGGAACTGATTATTTTTTTAACGTTTCAAAATTTCCTCCAAATGTGTAATTTATAGACAAAATATGATTTTTGTTTCATTTTAAAAATCTTCTACAAATATGTCATGTATGGGAACTGATTTTTTTAAGTTTTCAAAATTTCCTACAAATGTGTAATTGTTATAGACAAAATGTGATTTTTATTTGATTTTAAAAATTCCCTACAAATGTGTCATGTATGGGAACTGATTATTTTTTTAACGTTTCAAAATTTCCTACAAATGTGTTAATGTCTATAGAATAGTCTGATTTATTTATAAAAAAATTCATATAAATGATTTTTTTTTAATTCTTAAACTTCCCACCAAATGTTTGCCTACGGAAAACGCGAGGTTTTTTAAAATTTAAAAATGTCGTACAAATGTGTTACTATCATCTGTGGATAAAATGTGATTAATGTGTTTTTTTAATATTTCTTGCATGTGTGCTATACCGAAAATAAAACACTATATTTATACATTTAACTTTTTAAAATTTCCTACAAATTTAAAAAATTTAAGGAAAAATTGTGATTTTTTAACTTTGAATATCGTGGTCTATGAGAAAACTGTGGTTATTTTGAACTTTCCAAATATTCCTACAAATGTGTAATTTTCATGGAAAAAGTATGATATTTGTTTCATTTTAAAAATTCCCTGCAAATGTGTTACTCTTTACTGATTATCTTTTTAAAAATATTCAAAATTTCCAACACATGTTGATTTATTCTATCGAATAGTGTGATATATTTCATACAAATGATTTCACTTTCAACTTTTTTATAAATAATGATTTTTTTTTAATTCTTAAACTTTTCGCCAAATTTCTTGACGTACAGTTTGCAACAAATATGTTGATTTATTCTATCGAATTGTGTGATATATTTCATACAAATGATTTCAGTTTCAACTTTTTTATAAATAATGATTTAATTAATTCTAAATCTTTCCACCAAATTTCTTCATGTCTTCAAATTGTCACACAAATGTGTTATGTTCATTGGGAAGCTGTAATTATTTTTTTAATATAATTTCTTGCAAATATGCCGTATCAAAAGGAAAATTATGTTTATGTTTTTAACTTTGCAAAGCTTCCTACAAATGTGTAATTTTTATGGAAAAAGTGTAATTTTGGTTTGATTTTAAAAATATCCTTCTAATATTTCATGTCTATGGGAAACTGATTATTTTTTTTAACTTTGCAAAATTTCCTACAAATGTATCATTTATATGGAAAAAGTGTAATTTTGGTTTGATTTTTAAAAATATCCAACAAATATGTCATGTCTATGGGAAACTGATTATATTTTGAGCAAAATTTCATACAAATGTCTCATATCAATGGAATAGTGTGATAGACACCCAAAATGACATAAACCATAACACATTATTTACTTATTTATATCTTGCATTCTGTGAGATTTGTATGATTTATGATAAATAAATAAATAAATAAATAAATAAATAAATAAGAGTCAAAAATGCATGGGGCATGCAGTTTATACCCCGGCTCTGCATATATCTATCCGGCAGATAATTTATCTCCAAGTTTAGAAACATCTGCCATTTTTGTTCTTCTCAATTTGTCAAATGACTTTGTAGTTTATCAAAAGTCAAGCGTTATGTCAAATTACATTCCTTTTTTGCCAAATCCCTTTCACTTTGTATCAATTCCTTTTCGTATAATTTGGAAAGATCTGCCATCTTTGTTTTTCTCAATTTGTCAACTGACTTTCTAGTTTATCAAAAGTCAAGCGTTATGTCAAATTTCATTCCTTTTTTGCCAAATCCCTTTCACTTTGTATCAATTGCTTTTCGTATATTTATTAACATGGATATTACATACAGGTTTTAAGAAATTTGGCAATAATCATGTGTTCTATGAAAAAAGTCGATTGCAACTGTTTAAATTGACACCCTGTACAGATATGGGAAATACATTTGGTATAAAGTGAAAGTGATTTCGCAAAATAGCAATGTAATTTGACACATAACCTCTTCACATTTGATAAAGTGGAATTTTTTTTGACATATTTTGCGCACAATTGACAGAAACTGAAAAGCAAAGGATAGTGACTGTAGCTTTTTCTTCTTCTCTGAATATCAGTTTCTGCAGCATATTCTTCATATACTTCTTCTGTTGGCTATTTTTTTATGGTTTATCTTTGTGTTAGATTGTCTTGATAATCTGGTTTTAATTTCAGGTTTTCTAAAAGCTTCAGAGGATGTTCAGAATTTTTGCATTGATTTTCTCTATAGTCTTTCTTCTACTTGTAGCTAACTGTTACCCCCTACTGTTACCCCTAAGGGGTATCTAAATTGGTAGCCAGTTTGTTACCCCTTGTTTCGATTCAGGTTTAAATTGCTGGGATTGCTGGGATGCAATTGTCATTTACTCGAAATTTTTTGTATGTGGCAATATTTTTATACTGTTACTTTGACAATGAAAAGATCTCTCAAAATCAAGAAAAAAATAGGGGGTTGACATTAAAACAAACCAATGGATGACGTCATTTCTCAAAAACAAATGATGGTTGACGATCGACTGTGATGCAAAAATGTGTATTTTTATCAAATAAAATCGACGTGTTCGAGGATTTTGTTTTCAAAATTTTAAATTTCGGTTTTAATGAATTTATTCCATACTTTAGGCGCTCACTGTATATAGACGAATTTTATTGGATTTCTATTTTAGCAAACAAATTTCAGGAGATGAACGCTCAGTTTGCTAGAAACCTCGAATTTGACATATATAGTAAATAATCATGTTAATCGTTTGGAACATCACAATTTTAGAGTTATCAGCATAAATATGATGGCTAATAGTAAATCAATAATTTACATATTTGGTTTTATTGCCCGTGTCTAATCGATTGCCGATAATATTGTTAACCTTACTACTGCAACCTTCGTTTACCATTTACCGTTTGTGAATCGATATGGTGCGGCAGGAAAACATTGCGTTTAGACCGTAATAGTGTGGCAAAGCAGGAAAGTTTTGAATCGGTGCGAGTTTGTGTAACTGGCGCGTAAATCGTAAATAATTTGGACGTAACGTAAGAAACGGGCGATTTCCCGGCGCAAATAGTCAATGCGGGCTAATTTACAAGCCAAGCGGGAAAAGTTGTGCCCCGACTTTTCCGCCGATTTTCCACGAAATCACTTCGCCCAGCGCCCCGGTTCGCTCTCTAAACGCTGCTATTTGTAAATGCGGGTCGCGGCCGCCCCCGCGCCGCCCCCCACCCGCCCCCGCCGCTGCGGACTATTTCGGGCGTCGATCTTTGTCGCGTTTTATGCGCGTGTATATAAATACGCACACACGCGGTTACTTGGGGGCGGCGAGGTGACGGCCGAGGGTTAGGGCAAAGGCAACGCAGAGAGTTAGGGCAAAGGCAACGCAGAGGGTAAGGGTAATGGTGAGGGCGGCGGCACCGGGGGCCCGGTGCGTGCCCGGAGTTCGCGGCCAGACGTGAGACAGATGTTGCCCCCGCTAATGTGTGTACGACTCCCACGCACTCAATTATGCCCTCTCTCCGACGGCACATTAATCCCGCACTCGCGACGTGGTGAATTATGCATGGAGCACTCCGCGCCTCCACCAGAATTGCCCCGGAAGCCCCGGACCGGAAACGGAAACTCCACGCCGGCGATCCATTGAGGCCCTCCATCTACAGCCTAATCTGAAAACAAAAAGTGAAATGTTAACAAGGTATACACCATCAGCAAAAGAACACACAGTGGGAACTATAATAGAATTGAATAGTTGCATTTGGGAATTTGAGAATTTTGGACAATAATATATTTGAATATTTGCATTGGAAAATTTGAGAACTTTAGACAAACGTTATTTGTTCAACGTCATGCAATAACAACAAAATATTAAACAGATTTTTTTAATAAAAGTTTCAAATTTTGGCAGTTCAAGTTAGAAATTTGGCAGATTTTGAAAGTTTCCTTTAAAAATGTATCAAATTTGGACAGTTTACACAGATTTACAAATAAATTCAACATAATTTTCTTTTTTACAGTCACAGGATTGACATGTCATTAATTGATATCATTGAAAATTTGATAAATTTGTGCTTGAAATTAATTTTTTTTTCTGAGTTTGGCAGTTACAATTGAATATTTTATTATTTGGAGTATCAAGTTTAAAGTTTTAGTCATTTCGACGTCAAAAGTTTTTGTACAGTTCACAGCTGAGCTCATACTTAACAAGTAATAGCAGATATGATATGGAAATATGACTTTCAAATTTGACAATTGAAAACCTGTCCACTGTTGAAGCTTAATATTTGACAAAGTTAACTATTTGTAGTTGAAAATTTGACTAACTGTATAAGTCAGAAATTTAATGAATTTGGACATTTTCACACTTGGACGTAAAAAAATAGATAGAAAGAATAGATATTTTCAAATCTGTCAGTTTCGTTGAAAATTTCACAAACTTTAATATACGTGTATGGAGTTGAAATTAGATCCATCAAAAATACCCAAAATGACATGAACCATAACATATTGCATACTTATTGATATCTTGCATTCTGTTATTTGTATGATTTATGATAAATAAATAAATAAGAGATTAAAAAATGCATGAGGCATGCAGTTGGCTCTGCATATATCTATCCGGCATATAATTTATCTCCAAGTTTGGAAAGATCTGCCTTCTTTGTTCTTCTCAATTTGTCAAATAACTTTTAGTTTGTCAAAAATTTAGAGTTATATCAAATTACACTCCTTTTTTGCCAAATCCCTTTCACTTCGTATCAATTGCTTTTCCCATATTTATCCCATATTTCCCATTATCCCATATTTATTCCCATATTTATTATTGGGTATTACATATAACTATAGGAAATACATTTAGTATAAAGTGAAAGTGAATTGACTAAACAGCAATGTAATTTGACACATAACCTCGTCACATTTGATAACGTCGAATTTTGTATTAAATTTTTTGAAACACAATTGACGGAAAAGCAAAAGTAAGACACTGTAAGATAAGATAAGATAGTTTATTAATGTTACCACACAAAAAAATTTTTACACAGGTCAGGGTCAAAAATGCAGTAAATAGTGTAAATAAGCAATACAAATAATCACAACAACCACACAAATAATCGTACAATTAATTAAAGTCGTATAAGCGATCACAGATATTCACACAATTAGGCATATCAATAGTAACAGTAACTTTTGAAGAATTGCATATCATAACTTTGATATCGCAGAGGAGTACAATACACTTCCAATGAATATACATTGTACAAATACACCATAGAAATACACTATAAAAATACACCACAAAAATACACTATAAAAGCACTATATAAGTACACTATGAAAACAGTTTTCAACTAGAAGCTTTTGAAACCAAGCATTTGACATATTTGACACGTTCCAGTCAAAAAAATTGTTACACTATGACAGTTTGAGTCAAAATTTGGCAGTTTTGGACAATTGCAATTGAAAATTTGACAGATGCAGTTAATACTTTACCTAGTTAGAAAAATTACAATTAAAAATTTGACAGATTGATTAGTACCATTTCAAAATTTGGAAGATTTGGGGACATTTAATAAAATAAATACAAACAGATAAAATGTGACTATTTTGGAAGGATGCGTTTGAAAATGTGACAAATTGTAATAGTTGAGTATCAAGTGCTAAGAAAATTTTCCATATTTTGACAGATGGTATTTAAATATATCCAGATTCGTATACCTGGCGCATTCCATAGATTTTAACAGTTGCTATGATTTTGGTATTTGTAGTTAAAAACTGCACAGATTTTACTGCCGAATCTAAGGTTGTAACAAATTTAACCAGATGAAGTTAAAAATGTTGACAAGTTTAATCCAAAAATTTGATGGATTTTGACATTTTCAATGGGATATTGTAAATATTTGGTTTTAGTTTTATTCATAAATATGACAAATTTTGACGTATATGTGTACAAATTTTCAATGTGTGTGAAATTTTGACCGATAAAGTTTAATATTTGATCAATTTGGACAAATTTGAAAATTGATAATATGTACGTTTAATATGATAATACGATAATATGTATGTTTGATAATATACGAAGTGAAATAGTGTTTAACAAATTTTGAGTATGGAGTTTCATGCATTTTAAAAGGCGACAAGTTGTAATAGTTTTTAACAGATTTTGAGTGTCACATTAGAAAACTTGCCATATTTTGGCAGATGGTATTTAAATATATCCAGATTCTTACAGCTGGCGCATTTCACAGACTTTAACAGTTAGTATGATTTTGGTATTTGTAGTTAAAAACTGCACAGGTTTTTACTGCCGAAGCTTAAGATTTGACAAATTTGACCAGTGGCAGTTGAAAATTTTGATTGTTGAAACAAAAAAATGATGAATTTTGACATTTTCAATGGATTATTATAAATATTTGGAAAGTTTCATTTAAAAATATGACAAATTTACACGTATCTATGAACAAATTATTAATATATGTGAAATTTTTACAGATCAAGTTTAATATTTGATCAATTTGGAACAATTTGAAAATTTGACGAATTGAAATAGTGTTTAACCAATTTTGAGTATAAAGTTTGAATATTTGCCAGATTTTGACAGATGGTATTGAAATATTCGCAAATTCTTACAACCGGTGGTAAAAAAATCACATACTTGGTATCACATAACAGTTGGTATTCTGATACTTTTTATAGTTATGCTTGAAAACTGCTGAAATTTTCATTGCCGAAGCTAATGCTGATTTTGACATTTTCAATGGAATATTATAGTTGTAGTACTATGAACATTTATTACATACACAGTTATACATCTGCAGCATACTTAATACTTATAATAACATAATTTTGATAATAGATTGATAGATATATGATATTTGATGTGATACATGATATATGGAATGGGCTATCGACTTTCGTCTTTCGGCTCAAGGAATATTATGAAAATATGATAAATTGTTTTAAGTTTAGGTTATTTAATCAATCAATTAGTCAATAAGTGGAAAAAGGCCAGATTGTATTCACCTAAAGCTAAAATTCTTATTATTAAACCTAGACGTATTTATGTACAAATATTCAATGTATGTGAAATTTCGACAGAGCAAGTTTAATAATTGATCAATGTCGACAAATTTGAAAATTTGCGAATTTAAATAGTGTTTAACAAATTTTGAGTATAAAGTTTGAAAATTTGCCAGATTTCGACAGATGGAAACAGTTAATATTCTGATGCTTTATGTAGTTGTGGTTGAAAACTACTCAAATTTTCACTGCCGAAGCTAAGTATTTGATATATTTGATCAGTTTCAGTTGAAAATGTAGACTGTTTCAGCCAAAAATTTGGATGGATGTTGACATTTTCAATGGCATTTTATAAATATTTGGAAAGTTATATTTAAAAATATGACGAATTTAGTCGTAATTTTATATTATCTTAGTTTACGTATCGATTTAGCATTTGTACTCTGTTCCATTTTTATTTTTAACTAGGAAGTCTGTGGTTTTATTTTATAAAGTTTTACATATCAACAAACACAAACATGTGTGACATTGAAAAAATTATTAAACGCAGATTTCTAACAACGTTGCCTTATTCATATATTAAAATAATTAAATTATTACTTCAATCATTCAAGTGTGCTGTTTTTTAAATTGAAAACTGAAAATTATTATAATTTGACTAATTTGCTTGCTTTTGTAAAATAAAAATAGCAAATAATTTCTGTACTCAATAGATACTCAATTTGATGGAAACATTGCCCACTGTCATAAAATATAATCTTTTTTTATATATACTCTATGTTTTCAAGTCTAGTGACTTTTTACATTGGCCAACAATACTATCACCCTAACAGAGCCAACTTAGTTGAAAATAAAAATGGAACAGAATTTACTAAATCCCATGACTACTTATATTAGTCTACTAAATTTGTTACTGCCAATTTATGTTTGTGGGATTTCTGCTTTGAAAATGTCCAAATATGATTACTGGTGAAAATCATTCCTTGAAATTAGATCGCAGAAATTAATCACTAGAAAAATTAATGGTAGACTTTAATCGCCGAAAGCTACTTGCACAAATTCCATCGTAGAAAATTAAGCACTGTCTAGTGGTTTCAATCTAATAGAGAAAAAAATCATAACTGGAGAATGCATCACCTCAAAAGTGTCACGAATTACTTATGCTTATCTAAAAACTGATCACGAGAAAATTGACTTTACATTGGCCAACAATACGGTCACCCTAACAGAGCCAACTTGGTTAAAAATAAAAATGGAACAGAGTTTACATGTTGGACTGGTTTTTCCGTCTACGTATAAAGTTGTGAATTTCAGGAAAGACATTTTTGTGTAGTAGCGAACATTTTAATAACATAATATAGTAATAGTAATTTTTATTGCGTACTTGATACCAATAGTGCACGTTTCTTAATAATTTTGCGGAAACTCCACACCGGCAATCCAATGGGGCCATCCATCTAGAGCCTAATCAGAAAACCGGAAGTGAAATGTTAACAAGGTACATACACCTCATACGTAAAAAAACACGAAGAGCAGTCTGTATGCAGACAGTGGTGCTTGACAACTCGAGTCCCTAGGTGACACTGGTTTTCTTCGCGAACAAACTATCAAGCAGGAACACAATTCTTCCAAATTTTTATAAATTTGAGTCCCTTAAATGTCAGAGGCCCTAGGTGCGTTTATGTACCCAAAATCGTAGTTAAAATCTGCAATCAACCCCAAATGCTACCTCGTTACTTCTTCGCCACGGGGATGATGGTGGGTAGATACATAAAACCAGATCCCCGTGAAAGGACAATGGGGGCGGCGGGTAGCGAGCCAACAATAAGCGCTGGCTGCAATTACAGAAACCCATCCGGCAGAAATTAAACCCCACAAAGTGAAGATCCGCGATAAGAAAGGAGCTGCGCGATAAAACTCCCACAATGGGCAACTTTCACTCCGGCCACGTGAATTCTTCATAAGCACTCGGAAGGTAATCACGATTGACGCCCGACAAAGGCGACATCTCCAGACGCTTCGGTGAATAATTGAGGCCCCCAGTGCGCTTAAGCGCAAATCGCTATTCCGCGGCGCCCCTCCTCATCATCACCGTGAAAATCCGATGATAGCATCGAACTGACGGCTCTCCCAACAAATTTTATTGCAGATATATATATATATATATATATATATATATATATATATATATATATATATATATGTATATATATATATATATATATATATATATATATATATATATATATATATATGTATATATATATATATATATATATATATATATATATATATATATATATCTCACGCAGTCACCGCCGCCGAGCAAAGTGTATCGAAGGAGTCGGCATGGGGGGAAGAACTGTAAATTAGTTTAGGGAAGTTTCGAATTTACAATTCTTCGGGGACGGCAGGCCGGGGGCGGCGCGTGAGCTCGCGCCCCGCTGGTCGGAATGCGATCGGCGAAAATTCCCCGGGACCTGGGGGAGGGAATATGGAAAAATGCCGTTACGGCCGCCCCCGGGACGCGGCGAGACGGATGATCCCGCAGCTCGCATACCCCAGAATTGGGGGTGTGGGATTTTTAAAGCTACACCGTCGATATTACACTGCACATTTTTTTTGCGTGCATCAATCCTGCTTTATCCACAATATTTAAAATTTTCTGCAGCCAATGCTATACACATATCCATCATCCTGCACTTTTCTTATTTAGGAACTGGGAATGCTCAAAAGTTATTGATAACTTGTATCGACAAAAATAATAAATGGGCAGGGATACAGATACACATTAATAGCCTGAACACACGTAGATACTGTATGCAGATACAGTATGCGAGATACAGTATCGCGGAGGAAAATTATCGCATACAGTGTTGCATACGATTAGACCATATGAGTAATAAATTTGTCGTTGGCGAAAATATTGCGCTCCACGACAAGTGTTTATAATGGGCGACTGTGATATATCGCAGTGTAGCTCGCGTACTATACCTCACATACAGCTGGCATACTGTATTTCACATACAGTATCTCCGTGTATTTAGGCTCTAAACGAAAACTGGTAGTTTTAACGAATACGTGTCTACTGTCTTTTGTCGATAAATTCTTTGAGTTAAATAATTCCTTAAGTAAGTACCATCTACTCAAGGAACAGGACTCATAGATGAAAACTGAGTCCCCAGGGGAAAGCACAAAAGGACTACAGAGGCTAAAGTGCTGAGGGGCTTTAGGGAACCTACCCAAGATGTAAAAAAAAGTAACATCTTTATTCATCAAATAGACAAGTTTGTAGCTCCTTTTGAAAGACCTAGTATTTATCTACAAAAAATCACTAATACTAAATCATTTTGTTTTAAAATTTCTAAAAATTCTATGATGCTAGAAGGTTTCTACCACAATCAATTTTCCCTAAACATGAGACGAACTTCGTGAAAATTGATGCTAGATAGTTTCTACAACAATCATTATAATTTTCCCTAAACATTGGATGAACTTCGTGAAAATTTTACAAAGCTTTGTACAACTATATTGTACTAATTAAATAATCATGTTTTTAAAATTTCCAAAAATTCGATGATGCTAAAATATTTCTACAAAAATCATTAGAATTTTACCAAACTTTCGAAGATCTTCGTGAAAATGTTACAGAAATTATAGTCTTAGTAAAACTATATTGCACTAACTTAATCTGGTTTTTAAAATATCCAAAAAATTCCATTTTATAATTATAATTTTACCAAACATTCAAAGACGACTGTGATAATTTTACAAAAGGATATATAACTATATTACACGATAATTTTTCAAAACGATATATAACTATATTACAAGAATTTCACGACCTTTGTGATAATTTTACAAAGCTTTGTACAACTATATTGCACTAATTAAATTTAAATAAATAAACGAAAACTGGTAGTTTTAACGAATAAATGTCTAATAAATGACTACAGAGGCCAAAGTGCTGAGGGGCTTTAGGGAACCTACCCAAGAGGGAAACAAAAGACCATCTATAGACATCAAATAGACAACTTTGTAGCTCCTTTTGACGGACCTGGTATTTATCTCAAAAAAATCACTAATACTAAATCATTTTGTTTTAAAATTTCCAAAAATTCTATGATGCTAGAAGGTTTCTACAACAATCAATTTTCCCAAAACATTAGACGAACTTCGTGAAAATTGATGCTAGAAAGTTTCTACAACAATCATTATAATTTTCCCAAAGCATTTGATGAACTTCGTGAAAAATTTACAAAGCTTTGTACAACTATATTGCACTAATTTAATAATCTTAT
The DNA here is from genome assembly GCA_951805005.1 of Othius punctulatus. NCBI lineage: Eukaryota > Metazoa > Arthropoda > Insecta > Coleoptera > Staphylinidae > Othius > Othius punctulatus. The sequence continues at coordinate 23,646,502 of OX638143.1, forward strand.
TTAAAAAAATTCCAAAAATTCGATAATGCTAAAAAGTTACAACAAAAATCATAAGAATTTTACCAAACATCCGAAGATCTTCGTGAAAAATTTTACAAAAATTATATCCTTTGTAAAACTATATAGCACTAATTTAGTCTTGTTTTTAAAATTTTATAATTATTATATTAACAAACATTTAAAGACGATCTTGATAATTTTAGAAAACGATTTATAACTATATTACACCAATTTCACGACTTTTGTGATAATTTTGTGACATCCATTTTCCTATTTCCAAATTTGAGAATGTTTCAATTTAATCTGAGAAAATCTTGGACACTATTTTGAAAATAAAAAAAATATACAGGCAGTATAGGTTGAAAGACAAAGCAAAACAAATGGGATGGCCTGAGAAAGCAATCATGAGTCAAGACGATGACTTACGAATTTCAGGTACTGAAGCTGAAAAAAAAAAATGGCACCAAATTTGTATGAGTTTTATAAAAAATAATGCAAAGTGCCACAAAAATAGTAAAGTAGTAAAGAATAGTAGTAGTAAAATAAACAGTAGAATATGTTATCAAATTCATTAGTTTGCATTTATTGACATTTTGTAGATGTAGTATGACTTTTCTTATATCTCTATTTATTTATATCAACATTTTCAACATGTAAATAATTATGGCACTTTATGTGGTTTACATTTTATTAATAGATATCACACTATATTATTACAACAGTGACTATAGTTTTGACCATATACGTTGTTCATCATCGAACTTGTATATGGTCGAAACTATAGTCACTGTTGTATTAATGCAGACTGTGATACCTACTTAGTTATCAAGGTGCATTATTTTTTTTTACAAATAATCTATACTAAATGTTTTTATAAAAATATGAACTATTTCTGTGCAATTATAAACTATTGCCTCACAAAATACTTTAATGAGACGAATCCAGCATTAAATTTAGAAAAAAACTGTAATGCCAAAATGCCAAAGTTGCAGAGATGAGAGTGTTTGCGTGGCGGGTTATTACAGCCAAATGCATCACTCCTCTTTTGTCATTGATGCATTTTCTACTGTAAATTGTATCAGTTACAGTTTCCACCATTCGTTTTCTACTGTTAAGAAATTAATGCTATTTTTTCATTTGTCGTTTGTTTTGTCTACTATGCTAAATATCGATGGTACGATTTCAGCTGTCATTTGTCACTGACACGATTTTATTTACCAGAGTAATTTCTACTGTTATTCGCTATTGATAACCTATTTTCTTGTTTTCTGCTGTTTTGTCACTAATCCCTATTCTACTGTATTGTGTTACTAATACGATTTCTCGTGCCACAGTCATTTCTGCAGTTATTCGCCATTGGTGACTAATTGTCTTGTTTTCTACTGTTCTGTCACTGATTCGTTTTCTACTATCATTTGTCACTGACATGATTTGATTTACCAGAGTAATTTCTGCGGTTAATCGCTATTTATAACCTATTGTTTTGATTTCTGCTGTTTTGTCACTGATTCATTTTCTACTGTCATTTGTCACAGACACAATTTCATTTACCAGAATTGATTCTACTGTTATTCGCCATTGATGAAATGTTGTCTTGTTTTCTGCTGTTTTGACACTGATTCATTTTCTGGTGTAATTTGTCGCTGATTCGATTTCACTTACCAGAGTCATTTCTACTGTTAACCGCCATTGATGACTTACTGTCTTGTTTTCTGTTGTTTTGACACGGATTCGTTGTCTACTGTAATTTGTCATTAATACGATTTCACTTACCACAGTCATTTCTACTATTGATCGCTATTAGTGACCAATTGTTTTGTTTTCTGCGGTTTTGTCATTAACTCATTTTCTACGTAGGTAATTTGTGACTGACACGATTTCATTTACCAGAGTAATTTCTGCTGTTAATCACTATTTAAGACCTATTGTTTTATGTTCTATTGTTTTGTCACTAATTTAATTTCTGCTATATTGTGTCACTGACACGATTTCACTTACCAGTGTAATTTCTACTGTTAATCGCCATTGATGACCTACTGTCTTGTTCTCTGTTGTTTTGTGACTGATTCGTTTTCTACTGTAATTTGTCACTAATATGATATCACTTACCACACTAATTTCTGCTGATGATCGCTATTAATGACCAATTGTTTTGTTTTCTGCAGTTTTGTCACTGATTCATTTTCTACGTAGGAAATTTGTCACTGACCCGATTTCACTTACCAGTGTCATTGCTACTGTTAATCGCCATTGATGAAAAGTTATCTCGCTTTCTGCTCTTTTGCCACTGATTCATTTTCTGCTGTAATTTGTCACTGACACGATTTCACTTATCAGAGTTATCTCTGCTATTAATCGCTGTTGATGACCTGTTGTTTTGTGTTCTGCTGTTTTGTCACTGATTCCTTTTCTACTGTAATTTGTCACTAATATGATTTTATTTACCAGTCATTTCTCCTATTTGGTCACTGATTCATTTTCTACTGTAATTTGTCACTAATACAATTTCACTTACCACATTGTTACTGACACGATTTCTATCTACCATAACCTACCTTGTAGATAGAACTCGTGTCAGTAACATTGACAGTAGAATTCCTGCCAATGATAATTGGTTGATGTAGTACCTACTACCACTTATTGTCACTGATGAGAGTTCAGCTGTATTCTACTACTTTGTTACTGTTTCATTTTCTACTGTCAATTTTTAGTATTTCCATTCATTTATCAAATTATGCTACCATCATGTTGCATTAGGTAGCTTCAGTATCTGTTGCCAATTTTCCTATTATCTACTATGAGGGTTATTGTAACCACGATTTCTATCTACCATAACCTACATTGTAGATTGAACTCGTGTCAGTAACATTGACAGTAGAATTCCTGCCAATGATAATTGGCTGATGTAGTACCTACTACCACTTATTGTCATTGATGAGAGTTCAGCTGTATTCTGCTATTTTGTTACTGTTTCATTTTCTACTGTCAATTTTTAGTATTTCCATTCATTTATCAAATTATGCTACCATCAGGTTGCATTAGGTAGCAACAATATTACTTACATCAGTAAACAATGACCATCAGAATCAAATTTCATAAGTACAGTTTAATATTTGACTGTATTACATGCTTCAGTATCTGTTGCCAATTTTCCTATTATCTACTATGAGGGTTATTGTAACCACGAATTCTATTGACAATGTCACTCTCACTTCTAGATTAATTATGACCTTGGTGTCAATTTTACAGGGTCTACTGTCATTTTAACTGTATCAGTGACATAATGACGTGCCAGTTAATAAGTAAATTTAAACCCCCAGGAAAATCTTATATGAATTTGCCGCAGAACTATCCTAGCCTATCTACTATGGTAATAATTATTGTCAATTTCTACGGGTTTATTGTCAAGTATGACTTATGACTTATGACTTAGCTTTTGATTGTTCATTATGCCTGACATCCATTCTGATTTTTTTGTTTGCTGAAGCATGTATATTGACAATTATTACTGATGCGACTTCTAAAATTTAAAATTCCTGATACGATTTATATGGTTAGTTGTAGCTGTTTCAGTTTTAGCTTTATATTATGGTCTCTGATGTGAGTTGCAATTGCAATTATTACTGATGCGACAATAATTATTGTCAATTTTATTTTGTTCACTATTTTCACTGATGCGATTTCTATGATTTAAATTTTATGACATGATTTGTATGGTTAATTGCAACTGTTTTTGTTTTAGCTTTATATTGTCTCTAATGCGAGTTATAATTGCAATTGTCACTGATGTTACAATAATTATTGTCAATTTTCACAAAACCAATTGAGGCGTTTATTTTAAAAAGTGCACTTGTCCAAAAATCAGTTTTGTGGGATATTTAAAACAAGTTACAGTGGAAGTTATACTAAAAGTACTGGGACAACATTCTGTTGTATTTATTTCAACTTATTTAAAAATAAAAATAATTTTAAATAAGAACTCGAAACCAGAGAAATAAACGGGGAAAATAGTTGGACTTGTGTTGTTTTTTAGGTTGAAATTTTTTAATGCGAAGAAAATACACTTTTTTCGAAAATCTACATGGAAATTAAAACTCTTCACAACCACTACTGTTGTCATCCTCGTCCAGTTCTCATTAACTCAATTCTCATTTCTCAATTCTCAATTCTCATTAACCTAAATATTGCTCGGCAAAAACAGTTCATAAAATGATATATTTTGGGGTTCCTCTAAGAAAGCCATTAAGTCTTTAAGATTTTTCAGTTTTGCTGATGGTATTTCTTTCTTTTTGTTTATATATTGACATTGGTCTTGAGAGCCATTTACTGTTAATATACTTTAACAGAAACAAAATAAACTTTACTTTTTCGAAAATTTTAAATGAAAATTAAAACTCTTCACAACCACTCCTGTTGTCATCCTCGTCCAGTTCGAGTTTCTCATTAACAACACTTAAATATTGCTCAGCAAAAACGGTTCATAAAATGATATATTTTGGGGCTCCTCTAAGAAACCCATTAAGTCCTTAAGATTCTCCAGTTTTACTGATAATATTTCTTTCTTTTTGTTCAGATATTGACATTGGTCTTGAGAGCCGTTTACTGTCAATAACTCGATTTGTGCATTTTTGGACTTGTGTTGTTTTTAAAATTAACGCCTCAATTTATTTGATCAATTAATCAATAATTTCTATTGTTTATTACCGCTTCTAAAATATTTTGTGCAGAGACGAGTGACAATTTATTGCTGATGCAATTTTTGCGATTTATTATTGCTAGCGTTGTATTTATTTTCAACTTTTGTAAATATGTGAGCATTTATCTAAATATACGCGAAGAAATCTGAACGATTTTAAGCGCTGAAACTGAAGGGAAAAATATAAAATACAAAAATACTCCTCTAACCAATTGAATTTATTATTTTCAGTTGTAAATTATTTTTGATACATTGCATTTGTAGTGCGACTAGAAATTTATCTGTCTGCTGAGGATAATGGAATACGGTACAAGAAGCTAAAGAACGTAACGGCCGACTTTAACTTGACACTTGAATTTTATTGAGTTACTGTGTTCGAGATCTAAGTTAATAAAGGATAACAACACTGAATTTGACATCAGAGTGTCCTTCAGTACCGTCGTTCGGGATTCAGTTAAGACGTGCAAAATTACCTGGAAATCTAGTTGGAAACAACCTAATCTTGAATCATGTATTACATACTTATTATATTAAATAAGTGCAACATAAAAAAAACGAAGTAGTATTTTATTTATAATGTAATCATTACTCAAAGTATTGTGATATTATTTATAGCGCATTATATGGCTGAAGTCGTTATAGATGTTTAGGTACTGACCTAGTTATAATTAAACTATAATATTTATGTAAAAGTAGGTATTGTGGATTCTGTGAAATATACCACAGTTGAATTTTAAAGCGTATGACGATTAGTAAATAAATTACTGCCCAAGAATCGCGGATAATTGCTCTTAAGTTGTTTTAAATGAAAGCGACTTTTTACTGTAATTAAGGACATTAAGTGGTTAAGCCGCCATTCATCCACGTATAATTCTAGAGTTTTATCACCGTTTATGACGTTATTAAATTATGGGCTGAAATTTGCAGGCAGGCACGTAAAACATCAGCCGACTTGGAGGACGCTGTCGCACCTAAAAATGAAACCCTCCGTCCCCGGGGTGCCGGAAAAAATCATTAATATCTCATGGAAATTGGGAAACTGCTGATTTAATTACGGCCCCGTATTTTCGCGAGTTTTCCCTGTCCGCCGCGGGCCGTGCGGCAGTTGAAATTCTAAAGCGCCATCGATCTCGCGCTGAAGAGGGAAAAAAACCGCGCCGTCAAGCGCTCACAATCAACTTAATTACTTTTAAAAATAATTACGTTAAGTAATTAAGGGATTACACAGGGAACTCGACGGCTCGTTATAAATTCATAATACGTGGACGATGCTTCCGAGTAATAACATTAATTGCGTAGCTCCGGCGCAACCTGGAGGCTTTCAGGAAAAAACATAAAAACGCTCGCTGAAAATTTCAGGATTTGCGAGCTGCACCCGATTCCCGTTAAATTATTAATTTAGCGGCGGGAGGTGGGCCCGTTTGGGGGGCTGCCGGAGGTCGCGATTCCCCCCTAAGACAAAACGCTCCACGGGAGGTTGGTGTTTGACTTTGGCGCGCCCCCGACGTTTTAATTTCAATCTCAAATACATAATGAAACTCGAGAGGTCGCAGCATCGATCCCCTCGAGTCCCCGGAAAAATAATTTAACAATCCCAGGTTAAATCAAATACTCAGTAATTCACATTCGTTATACGGGGATCTCATCAAATAATACGTCAGTTATTATAACAATAAACACCCACACCAGATATCATTAACTGTTTTTCAATTTTGTTTTCATATATTGTTGATACAGCAAATGTTTAAACAATCGCAATTTTTAACTATTTTGTTATTCGTCAATCAATTTTGAAAGTGTGATGACACGATTATTTTAATATAATCCATGTGATTTATATTTTCAAAATTTGTAGATGTAGTAATGATTTAGTAATGATATAGCGGGCATAAATGAAAGAAATAATCGAGAAGATGGAGGGAAAAATGGAGAGAATGGAAAAAGAGTAAAAGAAAAATATTATAGTGATAAAGGGACTACAAATGAACGAAATGCAGAAAAAGCAGGAGTAGAAGATTTTATAAGCAAAATGCTTCAGGTAGTGCCCAAAATAAAGAAGGCCCAGGTGATAAACAAAGGGACGACAGCAGATATGGTGGTAGTGGAGATCGAAACATGGGAAAATAAAGAGGAGATCATGAAAGCAAAGAGCAATAAACTGAGCAAAACCAAAATATACATGGACCTTGACCCGACAGCTACAGAAAGAGAAATACAGAGAGAGATTAGAAGCATTGCAAGAGAAGAGAGGACGAGAGGGAATAGAGTAAAAATTGGGTGCCATAAACTGAATATAAACGATAAACCTACCACGACCTACTCTTTTGGGTCCTAAGTTAGCTACATGTGCACATCATGCATTCGCAAATCCATGGGGTCAATTCATTTAGTTGAACATCTGACTGGACAGTGCACTCCCTTCATCTGCTTGAGTAATTCATGGGGCCTCCTCCGTCAGACAACGTTCACGCATCTGCAGTTTCGAGTATTATTAATACGTCCCCCTTTCCACGATACGGTTTGACGTTCGTGTTTACGTGGACGGCGGTGGCTGGGATCGATCGGGGGCGGCAGGAGGCCCCCGGGGTCGCCCTCCACCTCAATTATTCAAATCGCGGGGGCGGCCGGAGTCGTCCTGGCTCGGTTTCAACGGGCCATCACGGTAAATTAAGCCGGGACGCGCCGGCGAACCTAATAATCCTGTGATAAAGCGACGGGGGCCGAGGCCCCCGTTAGTCCAAGGGCCCCCCAGTCCTGTGCACCGCATGCGGGACGCGATTTTCCGCGCGCGCGGAAGCGTTCAACTGACGGCGGTGGCAAAGGGTATTGATTGCTTCCCAAGTCCGCAGAACGTTGCGGATGTTTATGTAAATATGTAAACACCAATGGTAATGAGGGCATTATAAAGTCGAAAATATTGTCTCCCATTGCCTGAAAGCTGCCTCCTGTTATGGCTTTGGAGATAAATTATTTCCCCCGCTTAATTTCCAAGGATGCAATAACTGCCAGCGTTTGCCTCATTTACATTTAAAAAAATACAAAAGAAATGATATTAGATTCGTGTACAGTACACCTGAAACTAATTCTGCTGAAAACTTGAAAAAGTTTCAGTATTAAATAAGGAAGAAATTAAAAGACTTAACTTTCTGTATTGACAAGTATAGGTTAGATAGTACTGAAATTTCTGAAAACTTATTATTTGCAAATTTAATATTAGATTCCTGTACAGTACGCCTGAAACTAATTCTCCTGAAAATTTCAAACAGTTTCAGTATTAAATAAGGCAGAAATTCAAAGACATAACTTTCTGTATTGACAAATATGGGTTAGATAATACTGAAATTTCTGAAAACTCATTATTTGCAAATTTGATATTATATTCGTGTACAGTACACCCTGAACTAATTCACCTGAAAATTTGAAAAAGTTTCAGTATTTAATAAGGAAGAAATTCAAAGACTTAACTTTCTGTATTGACAAGTATGGGTTAGATAATACTGAAATTTCTGAAATGTCATTATTTGCAACTTTGATATTAGATTCGTGTACAGTACTTCTGAAACTAATTCTACTGAAAAGTTGAAAAAGTTTCAGTATTAAATAAGGAAGAAATTCAAAGACTTAACTTACTGTATTGACAAGTATGGGTTAGATAGTACTGAAATTTCTAAAAACTCATTATTTGCATATTTGATATTAGATTCGTGTACAGTACACCTGAAACTAATTCTCTTAAAATTTTGAAAAAGTTTCAGTATTAAAACAGGTAGAAATTCAAAGACCAAACTTTCTGTATTGACAAGTATGGGGGTTAGATGATACTGAAATTTCTGAAAACTCATTATTTGTGAATTTGATATTAGATTCGTGTACAGTACACCTGAAACTAATTCTTTTGACAATTTGAAAAAGTTTCAGTATTAAATAAGGAAGAAATTCAAAGACTTAACTTTCTGTATTGACAAGTATGGGTTAGATAGTACTGAAATTTCTGAAAACTTATTATTTGTAAATTTGATATTAGATTCGTGTACAGTACACCTGAAACTATTTCTTTTGACAATTTGAAAAAGTTTCAGTATTTAATAAGGATGAAATTCAAAGACTTAACTTTCTGTATTGACAAGTATGGGTTAGATAGTACTGACATTTCTCAAAACTCATTATTTGCAAATTTGATAATAGATTCGTATACAGTACACCCAAAACTAATTCTCCTAAAAATTTGAAAAAGTTTCAGTTATAAATAAGGAAGAAATTCAAAAACTTAACTTTCTGTAATGACAAGTATAGGTTAGATAGTACTGAAATTTCTGAAAGCTTATTATTTGCAAATTTGATATTAGATTCGTGTACAGTACACCTGAAACTAATTCTCCTGAAAATATGAAAAAGTTTCGGTATTAAAACAGGTAGAAATTCAAAGACTTAACTTTCTGTATTGACAAGTATAGGTTAGATAGTACTGAAATTTCTAAAAACTCATTATTTGCAAATTTGATATTAGATTCGTGTACAGTACACCTGAAACTAATTCTGCTGAAAATTTGAAATAGTGTCAGTATTAAATAAGGAAGAAATTCAAAGACTTAACTTTCTGTATTAAGTATGGGTTAGATAGTACTGAAATTTCTGAAAACTCATTATTTGCAAATTTGATATTAGATTCGTGTACAGTACACCTGAAACTAATTCTGCTGAAAATTTGAAAAAGTGTCAGTATTAAATAAGGAAGAAATTCAAAGACTTAACTTTCTGTATTGACAAGTATGGGTTATATTGCACTGAAATTTCTGAAAACTCAATATTTGCAAATTTGATATTAGATTCGTGTACAGTACACCTGAAACTAATTCTCCTGAAAATTTGAAAAAGCTTCAGTATTAAATAAGGATGAAATTCAAAGACCTCACTTTCTGTATTGACAAGTATTGGTCAGATAGTACTGAAATTTCTGAAAACTCATTATTTGCAAATTTGATATTAGCTTCGTGTACAGTACACCTGAAACTAATTCTCCTAAAAATTTGAAAAAGTTTCAATATTAAATAAGGAAGAAATTCAAAGCCTTAACTTTCTGTATTGACAAGTATGGGTTAGATAATACTGAAATTTCTGAAAACTCATTATTTGCATATTTGATATTGGATTCGTGTACAGTACACCTGAAACTACATTTCCTGAAAATTTGAAAAAGTTTCAGTATTAAATAAGGAAAAAATTCAAACACTTATCTTTCTGTCTTGACTAGTATGTGTTTGCTATTACTGAAATTTCTGAAAACTCATTATTTGCATATTTGATATTAAATTCGTGTACAGTATACCTGAAACTAATTCTCCTGAAAATTTGGAAATGTTTCAGTATTAAATAAGGAAGAAATTCAAAGACTTAACTTTCTGTATTGACAAGTATGGGTTACATAGTACTGACATTTATGAAAACTCGTTATATGCAAATTTGATATTAGATTCGTGTACAGTACACCTGAAACTAATTCTCCTGAAAATTTGCAGAAGTTTGAGTATTAAATAAGGAAGAAATTCAAAGACGTAACTTTCTGTATTGATAAGTATGGGTTAGAGAGTACTGAAATTTCTGAAAACTCATTATTTGCAAATTTGATATTAGATTCGTGTACAGTACACCTGAAACTAATTCTTCTAAAAATTTGAAAAAGTTTCAGTCTTAAATAAGGAAGAAATTCAAAGACTTAACTTCTGTATTGACAAGTATAGGTTAGATAATACTGAAACTTCTGAAAATTGATTATTTGCAAATTTTATATTAGATTCATGTACAGTACACCTGAAGCTAATTCTTCTAAAAATTTGAAAACGTTTCAGCATTAAATAAGGAAGAAATTCAAAGACTTAACTTTCTGTATTGATAAGTATGGGTTAGAGAGTACTGAAATTTCTGAAAACTCAATATTTGCAAATTTGATATTAGATTCGTATACAGTACACCTGAAACTAATTCTCCTGAATATTTGAAAAAGTTTCAGTATTAAATAAGGAAGAAATTCAAAGACTTAACTTTCTGTATTGACAAGTATGGGTTAGATAGTACTGAAATTTCTGAAAACTCATTATTTGCAAATTTGATATTAGATTCGTGTACAGTACACCTGAAACTAATTGTTTTGAAAATTTGAAAAAGTTTCAGTATTAAATAAGGAAGAAATTCAAAGACTTAACTTTCTGTATTGACAAGTCTAGGTTGGATAGTACTGAAATTTTTGAAAACTTATTATTTACAAATTTGATATTTGATTCGTGTACAGTACACCTGAAACTATTTCTACTGAAAACTTGAAAAAGTTTCAGTATTAAATAAGGAAGAAATTCAAAGACTTTACTTTCTGTATTGACAAGTATGGGTTAAATAATACTGAAATTTCTGAAAACTCATTATTTGCAAATTTGATATTAGATTCGTGTACAGTACACCTGAATCTAATTCTCCTGAAAATTTGAAAATGTTTCAGTATTAAATAAGGAAAAAATTTAAACACTTAAATTTCTGTGTTGACAAGTATGAGTTAGACAGTACTGAAATTTCTGAAAACTCATTATTTGCAAATTTGATATTAGATTCGTATACAGTACACCTGAAACTAATTCTTCTGAAAATTTGAAAAAGTTTCAGTATTAAATAAGGAAGAAATTCAAAGACCTAACTTTCTGTATTGACAAGTATGGGTTAGATAGTACTGAAATTTCTGAACACTCATTATTTGCAAATTTGATATTAGATTCGTATACAGTACACCTACAACTAATTCTCCTGAAAATTTGAAATAGTTTCAGTATTAAATAAGGAAGAAATTCAAAGACTTAACTTTCAGTATTGACAAGTATGGGTTAGATAGTGCTGAAATTTCTGAAAACTCATTATTTGCAAATTTGATATTAGATTCGTGTACAGTACACCTGAAACTAATTCTTCTGAAAATTTGAAAAAGTTTAAATTTTTGTCTGAAACAGTCACAATATGTCAAATTTTTATCTGCAGCTAGTTAGTACTAGTAAAAATCGACCAGTTTGAAACAGCTACTGTTAAAATCAAAATATTAATATCAGTAGCTATCAAAATCTGCGAAATTTTTACCATCAGCTGTGAAAATTAGAAAAATTTCAAGCGTCAAATTTTCATCACCAATTGTCCCATTTTTTTAATATTGTAAATCAATTGGTGGTATTGTAAAAATCAAAACCAACCATGTAACTTATAAATAACTTCGACTGCGATTTTCTGGAGTTTTCCCGCTGTAAAACACGACATCAGAGCAACATTCTATAATTAAAATGTAAACCCTAGCCCAGGGGTTTAAGTTAATTTTGCGTTTTTCAACGTGAACTCGGGAAATCGAGGCCGCAAAGTTACGTCTTGCGTATGAGGCACGTCAGATTCAGCCCGGCTCGATTTAATTGAACAGCCTTGACACAGTTAATTTATTTCGTCCGTGCAATTTCGCGTTATTAATCCCTTTAATGGAGTGTTTTGCTCTTAGGCCGCCTCCCCCGCATTAACCTGCCCCCTCGCATTCATTCAATTACCCAGTAATTATGTGCTCAAGGTGTCAGAGAACGCCACGACTTTACTCGGCTGCAAATTAAACGGCAGCTTGAAAATTAGTCGTGTTGGTTTAATCCGTCAATTAGAGAACTTAAAATGAACAGTTGGAAAATCAATTCCGGCGAAACGGCAGAATAAAACAACTCGGCGTTGACTTGTTTAAGGAGTATGATGGAATTAAACCTGTCACGTTTAGAATTTCATTGTCTCTTGGTATAATAAAGAATAAGATAATAATTCTTTTAACATGAACTTTCCGTTCTTTTATGGGGGACGAAAATCAGCGATCCCATAGACTGTTAGGTTAGGTTAGGTTAAATGGCTTAAGACTAATGGTAAGTTGCATTGATAAAATTCCTTCCCATCTTTTAAATATTTATTCGGATTTTTATTATCTTTTTAAGATTGCCAATTCTTAGCCTCTGAAATCAATATCTTCTTGTAGATGCAGATAATGATCCGTGACCTGCAAGTCTCGTGCGATAACTTAAGAGTAATATTATTATTATTACTATCATGAGTTAATTAGATTCAATGTAAACAGCTCTCAATGTTTGCAATGCAATTCTGATTCAAACTTGCCAGCATGTGCATGTTGGTTCTGTGTACTAAAATATGCCTCTATAAATGCATGAAGCCATAACTTCTAATAGCAAGTTTCGAAGTATTTGAAACGCTATTTTCTCGCACGTATCTTTCACCTGGCGAATAAATTCGCGAATGCGCAAACTATCACGTATTCTCGGCTGTAAATTTCACGCTGCAGACAATTTCATAAGTTCCTTTCAGAACTCACAGTGAGTGCAAAATGTGAAACAGAATTGACGCATGGGTTGCATATATATTTATCTTGTTTATTTTCTCAGCTGTGTAAACCACGACTCTAATATTCGTTTACAGTATAAAATGGTAATAACATTTATAACTAAATAACTAAACAGTAAGAACAAACAATAATAGCAGTAATAATATAAATGTAGACTGTTTCAAAAGCTTTTGATGGCAATTTAACTACGTAATAATACGGAATAAATAAGTTGAGTATATAATTTCGTATATGTCTGTCAAAAATATTGTAGTAAATTATACTGATTGATCATTTTTATTTCCATAGATAACTAGAACTGAAATTTAAATGGTCACTCTCGAGCACATCTCGTTGGGAGTCGAACCTACGACTCTTGGCTCTGACTCGTGCTTACCTCTCGATCCCCAATGCATTTAACTATGATTATTGTTCTTATTATTATTATTGTTATTATCTATGTATTTGTGTGTTGGCCTTGCTTGAGAGATATTTGCAAAGTTTAGATTTCAGTCTCAGGCCTCGTCAACGAAATTAGCATGCCAAGCCCGTTCGACATTAATCTGACCCAAATTGAAATTAACGCTGCTCCAACAGATCATAGGCAAGATATTACATTTCGGGGGGTAGCATTTCCAGTTTCATCAATAATTCGCAGCTCTTCTCTCATTAAAACATTAGCTTACATTAATGTATTAGATTACAAATCGTTCACAACTTGAATATTATCCAGCTAAACATCCGTGTAAATAGTAATTATTAAAATTGTAGTAATGACCATTGAATCTCGCCTTGGACGATTAATGGATAGCTCCGAGCAAAAGTCTGTAGGGCAAAAAATAACTATGGTTGTTGACTTGCCTCTTGCCTCGTAAACAAAGAATCGTAGGTTCAAACCCGTGCAGTTCCACTGCTGTTTATACTTGGCCAAAATTAGATTGACAATAGTACGAGAATTATAAAAATCTTATGATATGCAATTGATTGCGGAAACAACGTTGGTGAAAGTTCATAGTGAAAACATAATCAGTGACAAACACAATAGACATCAGCGTAGTACTTACATATGCTACTAAAGTTGATTTTTGTTAATTTTAAGAAAATTACTCTTTTTTTTCCATAGTGTGACAATTATTTCCTGAAAATTTAACAAAGTTTCTGCATTGCATAAATGAGAAAATCGAAAGTATAACTTTAAGCATTGACACGTATGGCTTAGCTATTACTGAAATTTCTGAAACTTTATTAATTGCATATTTGATATTAGATTTGTGTTAAGTACACCTGCAGATAACTCTCCTGAAAATTTGACAGAGTTTCTGCATTACATAAGTGAGAAAATTTAAAGTATAACTTTTAGCATTGACACGTATGGGTTAGCTATTTCTGAAATTCCTGAAACTTTATAAATTGTATATTTGATTTTAAATTTGGGGAAAGTTCACCTGAATCTAACTCTCCTAAAAAGTTTACAAAGTTTCAGTATTACTTAAGTGAGAAAATCGAAAATATAACTTTCAGCATTGACACGCATGGGTTAGATATTACTGAAATTCCTGAAACTTTATTAATTGTATATTTGATATAATATTTGTGTTAAGTATGTCTGCAGATAACTCGCCTGAAAATTTGACAAAGTTTCTGCATTACATAAGTGAGAAAATTGAAAGTATAACTTTCAGCATTGACATGTATGGGTTAGCTATTACTGAATTTCCTGAAACTTTATTAATTGCATATTTGATACTGGGTTTGTATTAAGTACACCTGTTACACCTGTAGATAACTCTCCTGAAAATTTGACAACGTTTCAGTATTAAATAAGTGAGAAAATTAGAAGTATAACTTTCTGCATTGACACGTTTGGGGAAGCTATTACTGATATTAGTGCAACTTTATTAATTGCATATTTGATATTAGATTTGAATTAAGTACACCTGCAGATTACTCTCCTGAAAATTTGTCAAAGTTTCTGCATTATATAAATGAGAAAATTGAAAGTATAACTTTCAGGATAGACACGTTTGGGTTAGCTATTACTGAAATTCCTGAAACTTTACTAATTGCATATTTGATAGTAGATTTGTGTTAAGTACACCTGCAGATAACTCTCCTGAAAATTTGACAAAGTTTCTGCATTACATAAGTGAGAAAATTGAAAGTATAACTTTCAGCATTGACACGTTTGGGTTAGCTATTACTGAAATTCCTGAAACTTTATTAATTGCATTTTTGATATTATATTTGTGTTAAGTACACCTGCAGATAACTGTCCTGAAAATATGACAAAGTTTCTGCATTATATAAATGAGAAAATTGAAAGTATAACTTTTAGCATTGACACGTTTGGGTTAGCTATTACTGAAATTTCTAAAACGTTATTAATTGCATATTTCATATTAGATGTGTATGAGGTACACCTGCAGATAACTCTCCTGCAAATTTGACAAAGTTTCTGCATTACATAAATGAGAAAATCGAAAGAATAACTTTCAGCATTGACACGTATGGGTTAGCTATTACTGAAATTATTGAAACTTTATCAATTACATATTTGATATTAGTTCTGTATTTAGTGTACCTGCAGATAACTCTCCTGAAAATTTTATAAAGTTTCTGCCATACATAAGTGAGAAAATTGAAAGTATAACTTTCAGTATTAACACATATGGGTCAGCTTTTACTAAAAATCCTGAAACTTTATTAATTGCATATTTGATACTAGATTTGTGTTAAGTACACCTCCAGATAACTCTCCTGAAAATTTGACAAAGTTTCTGCATTACATAAGTGAGAACATCGAAAATATAACTTTCAGTTGACACGTATGGGTTAGCTATTACTGAAATTCCTGAAACTTTATTAATTGCATATTTGATATTAGATTTGTATTAAGTACACCTGAAGATAACTCTTCTCAAAATTTGACAAAGTTTCTGCATTACATAAGTGAGAAAATTGAAAGTATATCTTTCAGCATTGACACGTTTGGGTTAGCTATTACTGAAATTCCTGAAACTTTATTAATTGCATATTTGATATTAGATTTTTGTTAAGTACACCTGCAGATAACTCTCCTAAAAATTTGACAAAGTTTGTGCATTACATAAGTGAGAAAATTGAAAGTATAACTTTCAGCATTAACACGTATGGGTTAGCTATTACTGAAATTCCTGAAACTTTATTAATTGCATATTTGATATTAAATTTGTGTTAAGTACACCTGCAGATAACTCTCCTGAAAATTTGACAAAGTTTCTGCATTACATAAATGAGAAAATCGAAAGAATAACTTTCAGCATTGACACGTTTGGATTAGCTATTACTGAAATTCCTGACACTTTATTAATTGCATGTTTGATATTAGATTTGTGTCAAGTACACCTGCAGATAACTCTCCTGAAAATTTGACAAAATTTCTGCATTGCATATATGAGAAAATCGAAAGGATATCTTTCAGCATTGACAGGTATGGGTTAGCTATTACTGAAATTCCTGAAACTTTATTAATTGCATATTTGATATTAGATTTGTGTTAAGTACACCTGAAGATAACTCTTCTCAAAATTTGACAAAGTTTCTGCATTACATAAGTGAGAACATCGAAAATATAACTTTCAGTTGACACGTATGGGTTAGCAATTACTGAAATTCCTGAAACTTTATTAATTGCATATTTGATATTAGATTTGTATTAAGTACACCTGAAGATAACTCTTCTCAAAATTTGACAAAGTTTCTGCATTACATAAGTGAGAAAATTGAAAGTATATCTTTAAGCATTGACACGTTTGGGTTAGCTATTACTGAAATTCCTGAAACTTTATTAATTGCATATTTGATATTAGATTTGTGTTAAGTACACCTAAAGTAAATTCTCCTCAAAATTTGACGAAGTTTCGGTATTAAATTAGTGACAAATTTGAAAGTATAACTTTCAGCATTGACACGTTGGGTTAGCTATTACTGAAATTCCTGAAACTTCATTAATTGCATATTTGATATTAGATTTGTGTTAAGTACACCTGCAGATAACTCTCCTGAAAATTTGACAAAGTTTCTGCATTACATAAGTGAGAAAATCGAAAGTATAACTTTCAGCATTGACACGTTTGGGTTAGCTATTACTGAAATTCCTGAAACTTTAATAATTGCATATGTGATATTAGATTTGTGTTAAGTACACCTGCAGATAACTCTCCTGAAAATTTGACAAAGTTTCTGCATTACATAAGTGAGAAAATCGAAAGTATAACTTTCAGCATTGACACGTGTGGGTTAGCTATTACTGAAATTCCTGAAACTTTATTAATTGCATATGTGATATTAAATTTGTGTTAAGTACACCTGCAGATAACTCTCCTGAAAATTTGACAAAGTTTCTGCATTACATAAATGAGAAAATTGTAAGTATAACTTTCAGCTTTGACACGGTTGGGTACGCTATTACTGAAATTCCTGAAACTTTATTAATTGCCAATTTGATATTAGATTTGTATTAAGTATATCTGCATATAACTGTCTTGAAAATTTAACAAAGTTTCTGCATTACATAAATGAGAACATCGAAAATATAACTTTCAGTTGACACGTATGGGTTAGCTATTACTGAAATTCCTGAAACTTTATTAATTGCCAATTTGATATTCGATTTGTATTAAGTATACCTGCATATAACTGTCTTGAAAATTTAACAAAGTTTCTGCATTACATAAATGAGAACATCGAAAATATAACTTTCAGTTGACACGTTTGGGTTAGCTATTACTGAAATTCCTGAAACTTTATTAATTGCATATTAGATATTAAATTTGTGTTAAGTACACCTGCAGATAACTCTCCTGAAAATTTGACAAAGTTTCTGCATTACATAAATGAGAAAATTGTAAGTATACCTTTCAGCTTCGACACGTTTGGGTACGCTATTACTGAAATTCCTGAAACTTTATTAATTGCCAATTTGATATTAGATTTGTATTAAGTATATCTGCATATAACTGTCTTGAAAATTTAACAAAGTTTCTGCATTACATAAATGAGAACATCGAAAATATAACTTTCAGTAGACACGTATGGGTTAGCTATTACTGAAATTCCTGAAACTTTATTAATTACATATTTGATATTAGATTTGTATTAAGTACACCTCCAGATAACTCTCCTAAAAATTTGACAAAGTTTCTGCTATACATAAATGTGAAAAACGAAAGTATAACTTTCAGCATTGACACGTATAAGTTATCTATTACTGAAATTCCTGAAACTTTATTAATTGCATATTTGATATTGGAATTGTGTTTAGTACACCTGCAGATAACTCTCCTGAAAATTTGACAAAGTTTCTGCATTACACAAATGAGAAAATTGAAAGTATAAATTTCAGCATTGACACGTATGGGTTAGCTATAACTGAAATTCCTGAAACTTTATTAATTGCATATTTGATAATAGATTTGTGTTAAGTACACCTGCAGATAACTCTCCTGAAAATTTCACAAAGTTTCTGCATTACATAAATGAGAAAACCAAAAGTATAACTTTCAGGATTGACACGTTTGGGTTAACTATTACTGAAATTCCTGAAACTTTATTAATTGCATATTTGATATTAGATTTGTGTTAAGTACACCTGCAGATAATTCTCCTGAAAATTTGACAAAGTTTCTGCATTACATTAATGATAAAATCGAAAGTATAACTTTCAGCATTGAAACGTATGGGTTAGCTATTACGAAAATACCTGAAACTTTATTAATTGCATATTTGATATTAGATTTGTATTAAGTACACCTGCAGATAACTCTGCTGAAAATATGACAAAGTTTCTGCATTACATAAGTGAGAAAATCAAAAGTATAACTTCATCACTGGCACGTTTGGGTTGGCTATTACTGAAATTCTTGAAACTTTATTAATTACATTTTTGATATTGGAATTGTGTTTAGTACACCTGCAGACAACTCTCCTAAAAATTAGACGAAGTTTCTGCATTACATAAGTGAGAAAATTGAAAGTATAACTTTCAGCATTGACACGTTTGGGTTAGCTATTACTGAAATTCCTGAAACTTTATTAATTGCATATTTGATATTAAATTTGTGTTAAGTACACTTGCAGATAACTCTCCTGAAAATTTGACCAAGTTTCTGCATTACATAAATGAGAAAATCGAAAGTATAACTTTCAGCACTGACACGTATTGGTTGGCTATTACTGAAATTCCTGAAACTCTATTAATTGCATATTTGATATTAGATTTGTGTTAAGTACACCTGTAGATAACTCTCCTAAAAATTTGACAAAGTTTCTGCCTTAGATAAGTGAGGAATTTGAAAGTATACCTTTCAGCATTGAGACGTTTGTATTAGCCATTATTGAAATTCCTGAAACTCTATTAATTGCATATTTGATATTAGATTTGTGTTAAGTACACCTGCAGATAACTCTCCTGAAAATATGGCAGAGTTTCTGCATTACATAAGTGAGAAAATTGAAAGTATAACTTTCATCATTGACACGTACGGGTTAGCTATTACTGAAATTCCTGAAACTTTATTAATTGCATATTTGATAGTAGATTTGTGTTAAGTACACCTGCAGATAACTCTCCTTAAAATTTGACAAAGTTTCTGCATTACATAAGTGAGAAAAAATCGAAAGTATAACTTTCAGCATTGACACGTTTGGGTTAGCTATTACTGAAATTCCTGAAACTTTATTAATTGCATATTTGATATTAGATTTGTATTAAGTACACCTGCAGATAACTCTGCTGAAAATATGACAAAGTTTCTGCATTACATAAGTGAGAAAATCGAAAGTATAACTTCATCACTGACACGTATGGGTTAGCTATTACTCAAATTCCTGAAACTCTATTAATTGCATATTTGATATTAGATTCGTGTTAAGTACACCTGCAGATAACTCTCCTGAAAATTTGACAAAGTTTCTGCATTACATAAATGAGAAAATCAAAAGTATAACTTTCAGCATTGACACGGATGGGTTAGCTATTACTGAAATTCCTGAAACTTTATTAATTGCATATTTGATATTATATTTGTGTTAAGTACACCTGCAGATTAGTCTTTTGAAAATTTGACAAAGTTTCTGCATTACATAAATGAGAAAATTGAAAGTATTACGTTCAGCACTAACACGTTTGGGTTAGCTTATACTGAAATTCCTGAAACTCTATTAAATGCATATTTGATATTAGATTCGTGTTAAGTACACCTGCAGATAACTCTCCTGAAAATTTGACAGGGTTTCTACATTACTTAAATGAGAAAATCGAAAATATAACTTTCAGCTGATATGTATGGGTTAGATATTACTGATATTCCTGAAACTATATTAATTGCATATTTGATATTAGATTAGTGTTAAGTACACCTGCAGATAACTCTCCTGAAAATTTGACAAAGTTTCTGCATTACATAAGTGAGAAAATTAAAAGTATTACTTTCAGCATTGACACGTATGGGTTAGCTATTACTGAAATTCCTGAAACTCTATTAATTGCATATTTGATATTATAAGTGTTAAGTACACCTGTAAATAACTCTCCTGAAAATTTGACAAAGTTTCTGCATTACATAAGTGAGAAAATTAAAAGTATTACTTTCAGCATTGACACGTTTTGGTTAGCTATTACTGAAATTCCTGAAACTCTATTAATTGCATATTTGATATTAGATTTGTGTTAAGTACACCTGAATCTAATTCTTCTGAAAATTTTACTTAGTTTCTGCATTACATAAGTGACAAAATCGAAAGTATAACTTTCAGGATTGATACGTATGGGTTACCTATTACTGAAATTCCTGAAACTTTATTAATTGCATATATATGTATGCAATAATGTTATTGGGTTTGCGTTTGAACGGGTAATCTTGTATTATACCTATAAAATATATATTCGTGAATGCTTCGTGGCGAGCAGCTGGAAATAGCTTTTGATCTTGACCGGTAGCTCACATGAAAACAAGCCACGCTTGAAATCGACGCGGTAATGTGCATTCCACGAAACGGAATATAATTCTATATTTACGAAATTGTAAACACCAGTTTTCAAAGCACCTCCGGTATGAGCCAAGGTGCGAGGCCCACGTCCGCCGCTAACCGGAAACACTAACAGCATCCCGTGGCACATTGAAATTCCGCATGCGGAGCCGTTTTCCGTCGCGGATTTTTCCATTAAGAGCGAGAACCGCAGGTGCGAATAAACAGCGCCCCCATCCCTCGGCAAGCCATCAGCGTCCAGATTAGGTCTTTATGAAGGGGGCGCGCACCTCAAAAGATGAAAAACGATCGGCGGATGAACGCCACGCGCATAATCCGCAATAAACGGACAGACGGATAATCCTGGTGGGACGGGGGTGAAAGTACGGCGCTCGTGTTTATTTATCTCCCCATTAGAGCCTCGCACCTGTAGGACGGGGGGCCCCCAAGACGCGAATTACGCCGGTGATATATTGCACCTCTTCACCCTATACTCGTTCCACTCTTTTTTTTACGTGTCAGGGGTGCGATATTGCGTTCCTGGCGCGTTGCGCGGTTTGCCAGGTGGACACGTGCGCGCCCCAATTGCGCCGGCCCCGGGGGCGGCGATCGGGGTTAATTAAATGGAACGGCGGCGCCTTCAGCGCCTCCATCCATCATTAGCGGGTCCGTTATGGAAAAGTTGCGAGATGAATGGGGGCCGCGTTCTAAAGTAATGATACGCATTCGGCCCACCCCACGGCGGCATATTAAAATAAATGATGTTTATATTTGACGTCGGTTATTCCTGGAAGGGCGCCGAAAATAAACGGCCGATTACCATAAAGCGTCGACGATTCACGGCCTCGCGGTCAATTGAACTATTTTACTGCGTTTTCGCTCCGCTGCAGACACGCTAAATATACATGCCACGTTAAATTAAAACCAAACAGAGGGAACCAACTCTTTATGCATCTCGCGAGTGGGATGAATTCATGTCAGCACTTGACTACAAACGGAATTATTACGGCGAATTCTGGAAATAATTATCAGCGGCACTTGGAAACCGACGACCCACGAATGTGTGCACTCCCAACTTTACAACAAACACATTTAGAAAGCGCAGTATATTCGATTACTGAATATAATTAAATTAAGTGATACCAAAATTTGGATGCAATATACCGTGTGTTCACTAACAAACCTGGCCATAGGGAAATAACACTGTATTGAAAAATTTCTGCTCAATGCTTTAACCTACAGAACAAATAATGGTATTAAAAGAAAGATAACATTAAAGCGCATCTAACGATACTAATCATTAAGATTTAAATGTATTGACAATAAAATTATAAAAATTAAATTACATTCGGAAATGTTTTCAAAAACCTTCAGGAACAAATGAACCAATTACCTAAATGGTGTACAATAAAATTACAGCGACTTTCATAAAAGTACTAACAGAAATAAATACGTCAGAATCGTTTGAGAATCAAATAAACTGTGAATGTTCACGTGGAACGTTTAATTAACTTTTACCACACACCACGGGTACATAAATGATGCAATAGAGACATGAAACCATCTGGAAATATAAAATAGATGCTTTGTACAGCTGGAAAGAGCAATTAAAGGCACATTTCGAGTTATGTAATATGCTGGTCAAGCTTCTTCAGGATATTCTGATTTTAAATACTTTATATGTGACTATTAAATAAACATAAACATAATTTATTAATCACGTAAGGCCAATAATTGGATATTAAGTCAATAAAAAAAGTGACAATATTTAATTTAACATAAGGACATATTTGAAGAACTAATAGAAAGTAATTCACATAACTAGGTTAATTCCATTCATTGGAAAATAGCCCCCTTTCTATTTCTACTGTGCGATCAACAATTATTTAGAATATGTATGTCTGCTAGGGTACAAAACGTTTGTTAAAATGTGGTGGCAGCAATTCATGATAAGCCTGTATTGGGTAGGAATGCATATCCAAGTGCTTCTTTTTTATTTTTTTGTGGTTCCATAACGCTCTCACAGCAAAAGTCGCCCCTTATCTAAACAATTGTCGGTGTCACAGCCATAGTCGCACCTTATCTAAATAATTGTCGATCGCACGGTATAAACTCTATGTAATTGACAATCGCCAAAAAGCAAATATTTTTAGGCAATCGGCTATTTGATAGTGTACACATGTATAATTTGGCTTGTTGTATATACCGTATGTATTTGTTAAGTTTTACTAGGTTAGGTTATGGTAGGTTAGGTTATGTTGGGTATCTATTAAAGTCAATTGTATACAGTGAAAGATTCTTGAAGATAAACTAGATGAATGTATTAAAATTGAAAACCAAAAATGACTAATTAGATTGCTGCAAGTAAGAACGTACATGCAGACCAATCATGCGAGGACATAACAAAATTTAAAAAAAATACTGTAGGGAGGAGGTCCTTACTTTTTACTCACCCGGTATACAGTCTGTTTGATTTATTGTGACACAGCAAATGTCTCGGTTATTAGTACAAATAGAAAAAAAAGTTAAAGAAAAAAGTTTTAGTACTTTTTGTCGTCCTTTATTCTTTAATTTAATCCTAATATCAGAGGACCAATTGAAAATCAAATAAACATGTAAAAGCTATAAGCATAATTTTATTTAATTGAACTCCCTGTATATTTTGGTTATTTATAATAAGCAATAACATTAGCTTTCTAATGATACCACATAAGTACCCATTTATTATACAAATAACGTGACAATTGCCAATAAATGAAATTTATCAGTTGCTATGAATTACAATTTAAAGTGTCTGTTCATAGTGACCTCCGTTGTTTGCAATACATTCTTCAAATCTCTTTATTAAATTTCGTTGTGCTTTTTGCAACATGCGTGGTGTTATTTGGCCACATGCCCTACGAATACGATTTTTCAGATGGTCTAGATTTTCTGGACGAGTAACATAAACTTTTTTCTTTAGAAAACCCAAATAAAATAACAAAAATTGCCCAAATAAAAAAATCTAAAATAGACAGATCTGGAAATCTTGCTGGCCAGTTTCTGGGGTCATTTTCAAATCAATTCTAAACTTTCTTTCCAAAATATCTTTGACAATTCTTGCGTTATGGGGAGGAGCTCCATCTTGCTGAAACCACATATCACGACGTATTTCTAGGGGGATATCATCCAAATAATCTTCGAATTCTGTCAAAAGAAAGTTGGCATATCGCCCCGCATTCAATGTCCCTTGATAAAAAAAGGACCTATTATAGTATCACCTAACACACCAAGCCACACATTAACTGCAAATCTGTGTTGGAATCTGCAATCCCGAATTTGACGTGGATTCTCAGTATCCCAGTAATGGTCGTTTTTTCGGTTGGAGACTCCGTTGTTGTTGAAGTTAGATTCATCGCTCCAAAGAATTGAATTTAATAAATGTTGATTATTGTTAAGCCTATTACAAAATAATATCCTCCTGTCAGAATATCCGTCTCTTAAACCTTGTACTAATTTAATTTTATATGGTTTTATTTTATGTTTTCTTAGAATAGAAAATATTTTATACAGACTTATTCCTAAGGCAGCCACTGCTTCACGTATTGAATTTCGTGGATGTGCTCTAAAATTCCAATATAAAATTTACAAATAATAAATTTTCAGAAATTTCAGTAATAGATAACCCAAGCTTGTCAATGCAGAAAGTTATATCTTTGATTTTCTCCCTTATTTAATACTGAAACTTTGTCAAATTTTCAGGAGAATTAGTTTCAGGTGTAATGTACCCGAAACTAATATCAGATTTGAAAATAATAAATTTTCAAAAAATTCAGTAATACCTAATCCATGCTTGTCAATGCAGAAAGTTAAATGTTTGATTTTCTCCCTTATTTATTACTGAAACTTTCTCAAATTTACAGGAGAATTAGTTTCAGGTGTACTGTATACGAATCTAATATCAAATCTACAAATAATAAATTTTCAGAAATTTCAGTAATAGCTAACCCATGCTTGCCAATGCAGAAAGTTAAATGTTTTATTTTCTCCCTTATTTAGTACTGAAACTTTGTCAAATTTTCAGGAGAATTAGTCTAAGGTATACAGTATACGAATATAATATCAAATTTGCAAATAATAAATTTTCAGAAATTTGAGTAATAGCTAACTCATACTTGTCAATGCAGAAAGTTATCTTTGTAATTTTCTCCCTTATTTATTACTGAAACATTGACAAATTTTCAGGAGATTTAGTTTTAGGTGTACTGTACACGAATCTAATATCAAATTTACAAATAATAAATTTTCAGAAATTTGAGTAATATTTAACCCATACTTGTCAATACATAAAGTTATTATTTCTTTGATTTTCTCCTTTATTTAATACTGAAACATTGTCAAATTTTCAGGAGAATTAGTTTAAGGTGTACATTATATGAATATAATATCAAATTTGCAAATAATAAATTTTCAGAAATTTGTGTAATAGCTAACTCATACTTGTCAATGCAGACAGTTATCTGTCTAATTTTCTCCCTTATTTAATACTGAAACGTTGTCAAATTTTCAGGAGAATTAGTTTTAGGTGTACTCTACACGAATCTAATATGAAATTTTCTAATAATAAATTTATAGAAATTTCAGTAATAGATAACCCATACTTGTCGATGCAGAAAGGTATCTGTCTAATTTTCTCCCTTATTTATTACTGAAACTTTGTCAAATTTTCAGGAGAATTAGTTTCAGGTGTACTGTACACGAATCTAATATCAAATTTACAAATAATAAATTTTCTGAAATTTCAGTAATAGCTAACTCATACTTGTCAATTGAGAAAGTTATCTGTTTAATTTTCTCCCTTATTTAACACTGAAACTTTGTCAAATTTTCAGGAGAATTAGTTTTAGGTGTACAGTATACGAATATAATATCAAATTTGCAATTAATAAATTTTCAGAAATTTGAGTAATATTTAACCCATACTTGTCAATACATGAAGTTATTTCTTTGATTTTCTCCTTTATTTAATACTAAAACTTTGTCAAATTTTCAGGAGAATTAGTTTCAGGTGTAATGTACCCGAAACTAATATCAGATTTGAAAATAATAAATTTTCAAAAAATTCAGTAATACCTAATCCATGCTTGTCAATGCAGAAAGTTAAATGTTTGATTTTCTCCCTTATTTATTACTGAAACTTTCTCAAATTTACAGGAGAATTAGTTTCAGGTGTACTGTATACGAATCTAATATCAAATCTACAAATAATAAATTTTCAGAAATTTCAGTAATAGCTAACCCATGCTTGCCAATGCAGAAAGTTAAATGTTTTATTTTCTCCCTTATTTAGTACTGAAACTTTGTCAAATTTTCAGGAGAATTAGTCTAAGGTATACAGTATACGAATATAATATCAAATTTGCAAATAATAAATTTTCAGAAATTTGAGTAATAGCTAACTCATACTTGTCAATGCAGAAAGTTATCTTTGTAATTTTCTCCCTTATTTATTACTGAAACATTGACAAATTTTCAGGAGATTTAGTTTTAGGTGTACTGTACACGAATCTAATATCAAATTTACAAATAATAAATTTTCAGAAATTTGAGTAATATTTAACCCATACTTGTCAATACATAAAGTTATTATTTCTTTGATTTTCTCCTTTATTTAATACTGAAACATTGTCAAATTTTCAGGAGAATTAGTTTAAGGTGTACATTATATGAATATAATATCAAATTTGCAAATAATAAATTTTCAGAAATTTGTGTAATAGCTAACTCATACTTGTCAATGCAGACAGTTATCTGTCTAATTTTCTCCCTTATTTAATACTGAAACGTTGTCAAATTTTCAGGAGAATTAGTTTTAGGTGTACTCTACACGAATCTAATATGAAATTTTCTAATAATAAATTTATAGAAATTTCAGTAATAGATAACCCATACTTGTCGATGCAGAAAGGTATCTGTCTAATTTTCTCCCTTATTTATTACTGAAACTTTGTCAAATTTTCAGGAGAATTAGTTTCAGGTGTACTGTACACGAATCTAATATCAAATTTACAAATAATAAATTTTCTGAAATTTCAGTAATAGCTAACTCATACTTGTCAATTGAGAAAGTTATCTGTTTAATTTTCTCCCTTATTTAACACTGAAACTTTGTCAAATTTTCAGGAGAATTAGTTTTAGGTGTACAGTATACGAATATAATATCAAATTTGCAATTAATAAATTTTCAGAAATTTGAGTAATATTTAACCCATACTTGTCAATACATGAAGTTATTTCTTTGATTTTCTCCTTTATTTAATACTAAAACTTTGTCAAATTTTCAGGAGAATTAGTTTCAGGGGTACTGTACACGAATCTAATATCAAATTAGCAAATAATAAATTTTCAGAAATTTCAGTAATAGCTAACTCATACTTGTCAATTGAGAAAGTTATCTGTCTAATTTTCTCCCTTATTTAACACTGAAACTTTGTCAAATTTTCAGGAGAATTAGTTTCAGGTATACTGTACACGAATATAATATCAAATTTACAAATAATAAATTTTCTGAAATTTCAGTAATAGCTAACTCATACTTGTCAATTGAGAAAGTTATCTGTTTAATTTTCTCCCTTATTTAACACTGAAACTTTGTCAAATTTTCAGGAGAATTAGTTTTAGGTGTACAGTATACGAATATAATATCAAATTTGCAATTAATACATTTTCAGAAATTTGAGTAATATTTAACCCATACTTGTCAATACATAAAGTTATTTCTTTGATTTTCTCCTTTATTTAATACTAAAACTTTGTCAAATTTTCAGGAGAATTAGTTTCAGGGGTACTGTACACGAATCTAATATCAAATTAGCAAATAATAAATTATCAGAAATTTCAGTAATAGCTAACTCATACTTGTCAATGCAGAAAGTTATCAGTCTAATTTTCTCCCTTATTTATTACTGAAACTTTGTCACATTTTCAGGAGAATTAGTTTTAGGTGTACTGTACACGAATCTAATATCAAATTTACAAATAATAAATTTTCTGAAATTTCAATAATAGCTAACCCATGATTGCCAATGCAGTAAGTTAACTGCCTGATTTTCTCCCTTATTTAATACTGCAGCTTTGTAAAATTTTCAGGAGAATTCGTTTCAGGTGTACTGTACACGAATCTAATATCAAATTAGCAAATAATAAATTTTCAGAAATTTCAGTAATAGCTAACTCATACTTGTCAATTGAGAAAGTTATCTGTCTATTTTTTTCCCTTATTTATTACTGAAAATTTGTCAAATTTTCAGGAGAATTAGTTTTAGGTGTACTGTACACGAATCTAATATCAAATTTACAGATAATAAATTTTCTGAAATTTCAGTAATAGCTAACCCATGATTGCCAATGCAGTAAGTTAACTGCCTGATTTTCTCCCTTATTTAATACTGCAGCTTTGTCAAATTTTCAGGAGAATTAGTTTTAGGTGTACAGTATACGAATATAATATCAAATTTGCAAATAATAAATTTTCAGAAATTTGAGTAATATCTAACCCATACCTGTCAATACATAAAGTTATTTGTTTGATTTTCTCCTTTATTTAATACTAAAGCTTTATCAAATTTTCAGGAAAATTAGTTTCAGGTATATTGTACACGAATCTAATATCAAATTAGCAAATAATAAATTTTCAGAAATTTCAGTAATAGCTAACTCATACTTGTCAATTGGGAAAGTTATCTGTCTAATTTTTTCCCTTATTTATTACTGAAACTTTGTCAAATTTTCAGGAGAATTAATTTTAGGTGTACTCTACACGAATCTAATATGAAATTTACAACTAATAAATTTTTAGAAATTTCAGCAATAGATAACCCATACTTGTCAATGCAGAAAGTTATCTGTCTAATTTTCTCCCTTATTTATTACTGAAACTTTGTCAAATTTTCAGGAGAATTAGTTTTAGGTGTACTGTACACAAATCTAATATGAAATTTACAAATAATACATTTTGAGAAATTTCAGCAATAGATCACCCATACTTGTCAATGCAGAAAGTTATCTGTCTAATTTTCTCCCTTATTTATTACTAAAACTTTGTCAAATTTTCAGTAGAATTATTTTTAGGTGTACTGTACACGAATATAATATCAAATTACATAATATGGCCAATGTCAAAACTTCATCATTTCCTTCACGTTCATTTCTTGCCATTTGCAATTTATTATTAAAACAGCCATTTCTCCGTAAATTTGATTAAGTCTTGCAACAGTGTGATAATGTGGTTGTCTTCTTTCTGGATACATGTTTCCATAAGTGATACTAGCTTCTCTAGAATTATCTTTGCATCTAACGAAGACCTTCAGCGTATCCATTTTTTCATCGTTAGTATGATAATTATCACCCATCTCCAAAAATGTGAATCAATAATACGCAGGACGGGAAGTTACTAAGCCACTTTGACATTAAAGTGATAGCAAATTGTTTTACGTCAGCATGCAATTGTAATTCATGGCAACTGATCAATTTCATTTATTGGCAATTGTCGCGTTATTTGTATATTAAAGGGGTACTTATGTGGTACCATTATAAAGCCAATGTTATTGCCTACTAGAAATAACCAAAATATGCAGGGTGTTCCATTAAAGAAAATGAAGCTTATACCTTTCACGTGTTTATTTGATTTTCAATTGTTCTTCTGATATTAGGATTAAATAGACGACGAAAACTACTAAAACTTTTTTTTCCACTTGTTTTTCTATTTGTACTATTAACAGAAATATTTGCTGTGTCACAATAAATCAAACAGACTGTATACCGGCTGAGTAAAAAGTAAGGACCCCCTCCCTACAGTCTCTTTTTTTTAAGTGTTGTTAAGTCCTCGCATGATTGGTCTGCATCTACGTTCTTAATTGCAGCCATCTAATTAGTCATTTCTGGTATTCAATTTTAATACATTCATCTAGTTTATCTTCACGAATCTTCACTTGTAGCCCTACCTAATTTCAAATGAAAATGTGACTGGGTTTTTTGATTTTGGGTGAAGATTGCTGTCATTGATCCTATAAGGTTCAACTAATTATAAAAAGTCCATAGTCTATAAAGGTAGAGTAACATGTAAGGAACCTCCTACCTAGGGTCGTTTAAAGTTTTATTAATTCATCGCATTGTTCGTGTGCATCTACGATCTTAATTGCAGCTATCTACATAGTCGTTTCTAGTATTCAATTTTAATATATTCATTCATTAATCTTCACTTGTAGCCCTACCCAATTCCAAATGAAAATGTGACTGGGTTTTTTGATTTAGGTTAAGATTGCTGTCATTGATCCTATAAGGTTCAACTAATTATAGTTATTTTGTCATTTTAACTCCGCTTTGTGTTATCGAACCTTCTACCTTTCGTGATTGTTTTCCACGATTTGTTTTGTTTTTTCGGAATATTTTCTCTAGTAATTACGGCAACACGTGGTGCGGGGGCGGCTGTGCGTGTGTGCGGAAAAGTCGATGCATGGGCGCGCCGCAATCGATAATCCGCCCTTCGTTGCGTGGGGGGTGCAGGGGGTGGCACGGCCGTCCCTCGGATCGATAATTATTACGCCCGGTTAATAATTCATACGTGCGAGTCGCAGGTTTTGAAACATCGGTGGTGGTCGAAGTTCACGCCCAAGCAAACATCGCATCCTGAAATGCACTTCGCAGTCGCTAAGTGAGCGGCGTATTAAGCGAACTTGTTAATTAGCGTCTTCAGCGGCAGACGTGTGGCCTCGCCGCTAGACGGGCTCGTGATATTTATCGCGAAATGGATGTCGGGCGACAATTTTGAGTTGAATTTATAAACAGCGGCGGAGTGCATGGCAACTTTTTAATTTAAAAACTTTCCAGTCGACTTAAAGTAAACCCAGGCGTTCATGAAAATTAATTGTTGCAGTTATTTAGAAATATAACCAAGTTCGTGCAAAAAAATGCACACTACATTTTTTTTACACAAACTAATTATGTCCGCCACATATTTTACTAGACATAACAAAGTTTTTATTACAAAACAAACTAATACGAGCAGCGTATATGTTTTTGTCCCATATGTTTTTGCAACAACCACAAGTTAAGTTCCCTGAGTTCATCACGTACAAACTGTACAATAGGATATTTACTGCGGGGGCCGATCTAGAACTGTCCTAGCTTAACTACTCTACAGACACAACGTTGATTTAATAAAATGTGATTTAATAAGGGCAGTTCTAGATCCCCCCTCCCCCCACAACCGCAGAGAATTAAAATTTATTAAATTAATTGACGGTTTTAATCGGCGATTTTAATCGGCGGTCTAATAATCACCACGAGCAATTGCATTAGGATAATTACTGCGGGGGTGGGGGGATCTAGAACTGGCATGGCTTAACTACTTTGTAGTAATTGGATTTCACCACGAGATGGCATTTACATCTTTATTAAATCAGCTTAAATTTTGATGTCTCTATCGTTTACACACACAATTATTATTATTGTAAAGGCCACCTTATTATATGGTAGCCATGTGCCATATAACATTCTGATATTCCGAATAAATCAATTACTTTTAAATCTGCGCTTTCGCAACCCGGGCAAAAAAAAAAGTTGCACAAACAGTGCGCTCCCAACGGCGCTGAAATCCCGGAGGTGTCTGCGACTCGCTGGAAAACGATAAAAACGTTCGGAGTGTGCCATGCACAAACGCGGCAGATTACGTGCGGGGGTGGTGAATAATAGCGCCGATATATTACCACCCCCGCGATGCTCGGGGGCCGCGTTAATTTTTGCGCGCGCTCGGATATGAACACCGCCTCGGGAGCTGCATTTTAATGAGGGCTGCAGGAATTTCAGCGGGGGGCGGTTGGCTTAATTTACTGCGGCGTGGGGTGGGTACGGTTCCATTATGAGTCTTTGAGTTAGTGCCGCGGTCGCTGCACTTAATTCGCGAGATGATTCGTTAACTTTTCCGCAAAATCGTTCAAAGCAACACTCGAATTTTTGTCAGGTTTCTGAATATTGCTCGGTATCTGTCGTTCACATGTTGGAGATAAATATATTTTTTTATTATTATTATTTGTATCAATAATTCATGTTGGACACAATACTGATAAATATACAAACTACTTTTCCATACTGGAACTTGATAAACAGTATCTAGTATTAACTTAAGGTGTAACTTAAAGTGTAGATAGTTAATTAATTGTACTTAGCTACAATGGGTGGAATTGCAAAGGCAGTAATAAATGATAATAAATAATAATAAAATAAAAGATATGCCAATCAATTGCTAACTGAGATAGATGACCCAACAGAACTCACACTATTAATTTGACACATTCGCTAAATAACGCAACGCGCAATAAAATACGTTCGTAGCAGACATTGAAAATGGAATGTGCAAGAGACAGAGAAAAGAGGAAGGGCGGAATAATATTAGCACTAAGAGTAAGCACCAAGTAAAAAAGTTCTTGCAGACACGAAAACAAAGCAACAATGTGATTAAAATGTGAATAACTTGGCAACACATGAAGCAGATTCCAAATATGAAAGAATATACAGGGTGCTCCATTTAAAAATGTGATCAAATGTTGTGTACATTTAATTTCACACATTCGCTAAATAACGCAACGCGCAATAAAATACGTTCGTAGCAGACATTGAAAATGGAATGTTCAAGAGACAGAGAAAAGAGGAAGGACGAAATAATTTTATCACTAAGAGTAAGAACCAAGTAAAAAAGTTCTTGCAGACATGAGAGCAAAGCAACAATTTGATTAAAATGTGAATAACTTGGCAACACATTAAGCAGATTCCAAATATGAAAGAATATATAGCGTATTCCATTTAAAATTAAGATCAAATGTTGTGTCCCGTATTTATGGTTCACTCTGTATACTCGCAAATAATTTTAAAAAGTAGAATATCAAGTGTCCACTAACTTCCAGTCAGATGTTTTCATCAATTTCCATTAGTCTAGCAGCTATGGTCCGAGCGAGGATAGGTGGGCCACCCTGTATGTGCGAAAAATGAAAAATCGTGAAGGAAATGATGAATCAGATCGAAATAAAGCGGTGGGAGAAATATAAGCAGAAAAATGAAGCAAAGGCAAAGATTGGGAAAATGGAAAAATCCGAACTGGCAGAATCCAAAAAGTCGAAACGAGATAAAAAAAATTACATCAAATGTTGTGTCCCGGATTTATGGTTCACTCTGTATACTCGCAAATAATTGTAAAAAGTAAAATATCAAGTGTCCAATAAGTTCCAATCAGATGTTTTCCTCAATTTCCATTAGCCTAGCAGCAATGGTCCGAGCGAGGATAGGTGGGCCACCCTGTACGTACGAAATATGAAAAATTGTGAAGGAAACGATGAATCAGATCCAAAAAAGCGATGGGAGAAATATAAGCAGAAATATAAAGCAAAGGCAAAGATTGGGAAAATGAAAAAATCCGAACTGGCAGAATCCAAAAACTCGACACGAGAGCAGATGTAAAACCGAAACAAGAGAAACACCATAATAATAAGATTAAAACTAGAAAAATACATTACGACGGTTGACCATAAAGTATGTCAGTAAGAAACATCAAATTTAAAGAAGAAGTAAAATAAGTAAAAGAAAGTAAGTATACGTAAAATAAAGTAAACGTATGAAGATGCTTTTATTGCAAAATATTTACTGGTTATAATTGCTCCTAAAATATTAGGAGGGTTCTTAATATTCCAATTTCCAACAAATTGAAAGGTCCCGATTTGAAAACATACAGCCCTGGAAAACTATAGAACTAAAAATTGAAAAAAATGTTACATGCAATTGTTTCAATTGTAATTTGTTATGACAGAAATGGCATTTTATACTTATTTTAATATTACCAATTATACCCTAAGTTTGTCCCACATCTTTGGAATCACTCTGTACGTCGAATTTATTTAAAAACTGTCGAAATTTGCAAAATTTTCATTTCGACTGTCAACATCTGTGAAAGTTTTAACAAATTCTAAATGGGTAAAATTTCCGACTGAGGCATATAAAATCTATTAAATTCTAAGCTTCAGCTGTGAAAATCTGTCAAATTTTCAATAGATACTGCCCGAATCTGTAAAAATTTGTCAATTTTTGATATTCCAGTGCTATAATGTGAACATCTATCAGGTTTTTATATGCAACTGTCTACATACGTCGAATTTTTAATTAAAACTGTTTTTCTGTTTGCAACTTTCAGAATATGTCATATTCTAAGCTTCAGCTGTGAAAATCTGTCAAATTTTTATTAGATACTACCCGAATCTGTTAAAGTTTGTCCATTTTTGATATTCAAGTGTTAAAACGTGAACATCTATCAGATATTTACGTGCATCTGCCTATATATAATTTAAATTTTCTATTGAAAACGTCGATATCTGCCAAATTCTTAATTGCACATGTTAAAATTTGTCATATTCTAAGCTTCAGCTGTGAAAACCTGTCAATTACACCTTACGTTCAACATACATTGTTCAATTCATTCAATTAAAAACTCTCGAAATTTGCAAAATTTTGAATTTTGACTATCAAAGTCTGTTATATTTTTAACAATTTTTAAGTGGATAAAATTTCCAGTTGAAACATTTAAAATCTATCAAATTCTAAGCTTCAGCTGTGAAAATCTGTCAAATTTTCAATAAATACTGCCCAAATCTATTAAAATCTGTTAACTTTTGATATTCCAGTGTTAAAATGTGAACATCTATCAGATTTTTACGTGGAACTGTTTACATACGTAAAATTTTCAAGTAAAATCGTCGACATCTGTCAAATTTTCAAACTGTCAAAATTTTCCCTTATACGAAGCTCAGCTGTGAAAACCTGTCCATTATTCAATAGATACTTCCTGAATGTATTAAGATTTGTTAATTTTTGATATTTCAGTGTTAAAATGTGAACATCTATCAGATTTTTACATGCTACTGTCTACATACGTAAAATATTCAATTAAAACTGTCGACATCTGTAAAATTTTTAATTGCAACTGTCAAAATTTGTCATATTCGAAGCTTCAGCTGTAAAAACCGGTCAATTTTTTAATAGATAGTGCCAAAATTAATCTATTTTTGATATGTTAAAATATAATACTGATATGATACTGTTATGATACTGATATGATTCTGATAAAATGTAAAAATCTATAAAATGTTCAAGTCGATATACAGAGTGATTCAAAAACGTTAAGGTATAATTGGTAATACCATTGATTATAATACCCTAAGGGTATTATAATCAATGTTAATACTAAAATATGTAAAAAAACCGAAATTTTCAAGATAACTGGTTGAAATAAATTTCAAATATTCAAATTTTCCAAATATTTGGTTATGTGCTGAGGGAATTCAATAGGAATTTTTGACAAATGTTTTTTACCTAATAAAAACAAATAACAATATGAAAAGTTATACTAACTTCCAGACTGCTGACTGCCAATTAGAAGGTTAATCAATGTATTATTTTTTAATTAATTTCAATGAACTGAACATTGCGGTTCTCCGCTGATATTCGTGTGATCTAAATATCGAACTCGGTGTGAGGATCGGTGGCAGTTCCTGGGGCCCCACTAAACCCGGGACACGCCAATTTGGGACGTGACCGCTTGAAAAACGCCGGTCAGCTCCAAATGGACGTTTAATGAAATAATAACCCGTCGCCCGCAATAATCCTCTCCCGATCCGCGCCGTAATCCCGTCCCGACGCCGTGCGGCGGCGTCCGGAGTGGGGGCGCCTGCCCACCCCCGCGGGGGTGGATAACGACTGCCCGTGCGATCCATCAAAATCGCCCCCGGGGTGGGATGGGGGGTGGGGGCCCTTTAATGCTCGGATAGCGTGAATTAAAACCTGCCGCCGCCGATTTGTATTCACGACCGCCCCCCACGCCCGCCCATACTCGTATGAATGTGCCTGCGGAACATCATTGGAGATTAATGACTTACATCCTAGCTCCTTGCCCGCGCCTTGCCCGCTCAATCGTGTGCGGTCAGCCGTAAGCATCGCCCTCATTACGCTTTATTGTTTCCGTCTGGTGTTATTAATGTAATAGGCCGGGCGGCGGCGGGGGCGTCCGGGGGGCCCTCGCTCATTCCACTTCGCGGTCCACCGGGGCGCGTCTGGCCGTCGCTTTCCGGCCTCGCAGACGCACAACACACCCAAACACGAAAACGTATGAATCACACACTCTCCGATCACGATCGAACCGGAAGTGAAGAGTGTTAAGCGAGAAACGCCGCAATTGTATCAAAAAGAACCTAATCAAGGACTAAATTTGTTTTAAGAAAATTTATAATTAAGTAAATATAAATATAATTAAAGAGTCTTCTCCAGCTGGATTTGGTATTCGGACCATTAAGCGAAGGACTTTAATTTAGGAACCTGAGGCAATGGACGGCAAATACATTCATAGGTTATACAAATCTGCGGTAGATAGTGTTAGATGGAGCAGAATGATCTCCAACGTCCACTTAGGATTGGATTGGGGATGTTAAGAAAAATCAGGATCTACGACGACTCCGAATTCCAGGCTTAGTCTGCCCTATAGGATAAATCTGCCTTAGATAGTGTTAGATGGACCAGAATGATTGCCAACATCCACTTAGGATTGGGCACGTTAAGAAGAAGAAGGATTTACGACCACTCCGAATTCCAGGCTTAGCCTTTCCTCTAGTACAAATCTGATGTAGATAGTGTTAGATGGACCAGAATAATCGCCAAAGTCCACTTAGGATTGGGCATGTTAAGAAAAAGACCACTCCGAATTCAAGGCTTAGCCTGCGCTCTAGTACAGGGGTCCACAAACTTTTTGGCAGAAGGGCCACATTGGAATTCCAAGCTTAACCTGCTCTTTAGTACAGATCTGCGGTAGATACTGTTAGATGGGCCAGAATGATCACCAACATCCACTTAATATTGGGCATGTTAAGAAGAAGAAGGATGTACGACGACTCCCAATTCCAGGCTTAGCCTGCGGTCTAGTAGAGGGTCCCCAAACTTTTTGGCAGAAAGGCCACATTGGAATTCCAAGCTTAACCTGCTCTTTAGTACAGATCTGCGGTAGATACTGTTAGATGGGCCAGAATGATCACCAACATCCACTTGAGATTGGGCAGGTTAAGAAGAAGAATGATATACGACGACTCCCAATTCCAGGCTTAGCCTGCGCTCTAGTACAGGGTTCCCCAAACTTTTTGGCAGAAGGGCCATATTGGAATTCCAAGCTTAACCTGCTCTTTAGTACAGATCTGCGGTAGATACTGTTAGATGGGCCAGAATGATCACCAACATCCACTTAATATTGGGCAGGTTAAGAAGAAGAAGGATGTACGACGACTCCCAATTCCAGGCTTAGCCTGCGGTCTAGTAGAGGGGTCCCCAAACTTTTTGGCAGAAAGGCCACATTGGAATTCCAAGCTTAACCTGCTCTTTAGTACAGATCTGCGGTAGATACTGTTAGATGGGCCAGAATGATCACCAACATCCACTTAAGATTGGGCACGTTAAGAAAAAAAAGGATCTACGACGACTTCCAGCCTTAGCCTTGCTCTGGTATAGCCCCCCCCCCCCCCGCCCAATTTTTTTGGCAGAAGGGCCACATTGGAATCTATGCGGTCCTGATCTTCCTTTACACGTATCAATTCATGATATTAATTCTAGAATACTATAACTGCAATGAATAATAAAATTTATTCAAATTGAAAAAATATATATATAAAAATTAGAAATATCAAATTTTGCATGTAGAAAGTCTACGATAACTTTGTTCCAGAAATTTCTGAAAATTTGTCCAATTTTGTGAAGTTTTTATTTATAATTTTCTAACTTAATACAAGAATAAAGAGCAAAATATCACACAACATTTAAACTGAAGAAAATTTAATAAAAACATCAATAAAAACTCTACAAATAAAAATATTAGTTTCAGAATTGTTTCTTAGTTTTCTGAAATGTACCTGTGAATCTAGAAAAACGAAACTGTATTGAAACTGAAGAAAGCAAACAATGATAAAATTGAATTATAATATCAAAATTTGAAAATATTGAATACATAGTTCACCAAACTTCATAAAGATTTCGAAAAATTCCGAATTGCATGTTAATTTATTGAAAATTTCTAGAATGTACCGTCAAAAGAGTCCTGAATTTCAATCAAAATATCAAAACTAAATTTGGAAAGTTTAGAAACTGCGAACATTCTAGTAAATTTCCAAAACCCGTGCCGAAACTGAAGAATGTGTGGAATCATACTATCAAAATTATCAAAATATACAAATAAATATCATTAACTTTCAGTAATTTCACTAGAATATGATGAGATTCAATGAAATTACACAAAATTTATAAACAATTTAAACATATAAAATACTGAAAAGTGTTTAGATCGATTCTGATTATAGGTAAATTTAACAGGTGAAGTCAGCACTATCAGGTAGTATAAAGCCAGTCATACAAAATATTAATAATAATATCAAAATTATTTAAAGATTCAGAAAATGCGAACATTACATCAACCAATGTTACAAAAAGAAACGAAAATTGGCAAACCATTACAGGGTTTAAAAAAGTTGTCCAATTTCCTGATATTTTTATTTATAGATTTTTTAACTTAATGAAATTTTAATAGAAAGCAAAAAATCAGTTTGCAGACATTTTAAATTGACGAAAATTAAATAAAAACATCAGAAGTTGCAAATGAAAACTATTTGTAGAGTTTTCCAGAAAATACCAGTTGATTCTAAATTTTCAGAAACATACCTATCAGTAAATATTGAAAAACTGAACGAAAGTGCTGAAGTTAACAAAGCACACAAAGAGAAAACTGCAGAAAATTGAGTTATAATATCAAAATTTACAAATAATGAATACATAGTTCACCAATTTTCATAAAGATTTCGAAACTTTCCAAAGAATTATATGGTAACAACTCTACAAATAAATTTACCAGTTTCAGAATTGATTCTAAATTTTCTAAAACATACCTATCAGTAAATCTTGAAAAACTGAACGAAAGTGCTGAAGTGAACAAAGCACACAAAGAGAAAACTGCAGAAAATTGAGTTATAATATCAAAATTTACAAATAATTAATACATAGTTCATCAAACTTCATAAAGATTTCGGAAAATTCCAAAAAATTATGTAGCATTTTAAATGCTACAAATTTATAGAAAGTACCTGTACCTGTTTTGTTCAAAGTACTACCTTGAAAATTGTAGAAAATACCGTCAAAAGAGTACTGAATTTCAATCAAAATATCAAAAGTAAATTTAGAAGAAGGTTTATAAACTGCAAATATTCCAGTAATTTTGAAAAAGGCTTTCTGAAACTGAATAAAGTGAAAAACTAGAAAATTTTGTTGAAGTTGCTTAAAACTTAATCATATTATCGAAACAATTATCAAAATATACAAATAAATATCCTTAACTTTCATCAATTTCACTAGAATATGATGAGATTCAATGAAATTGCACAAGATTTATAAACATTTTAAACATATAAACATACAAACTTTTATTAATAATATACAAGTAATAAAAGGTTCAGAAAATGCGAACAATATATTGAAATTCATTAAGATTCGGAAATTTCCAAACAAATATATGGTAATTTAATGAAAATTTTTAGAATGTGCCGTTAAAAGAGTCCAGAATTTCAATAAAAATATCAAAAGTAAGTTTAGAAGAATGTTTAGAAACAGCAAACATTGCAGTAATTTTCAGAAAGGGATTATGAAAGTAAAGAAAGTGATAAACTAAAAAAATGTAATGATGTTACACAAAATACTTCCATCATATTATCATATCAAATTAATTATCAAAATATAAAATTTAATGTTATAAACTTTCAGGTTTAGAAATTGCGAACCTTGCAGTAAATATTTTTTGTAAATGCAATTTCGAAAATGTATTTTGAAGCTGAATTAAGTGAAACACTAGAAAATGTTAATAAAGTTGCATATAACCTTTCCATCATATTATCATATCAAATTAATTATCAAAATATACAAATAAATACCTCAAACTTTTAGCAAGTTCGATAGAATATGAAGAGTTTCAAATAAATTACACAACATTTCATAAAGATGCCAGAAATCTACTCAGATAATTTTCAGACAATTTACGGACAATTTCCAAACAATTTCCAGACAATTTTCCATGTTGTCCAAACACAACAAAATTATTTATAAGTGAATGTAAGCATAACTAATACTGTTTTTTTTTAGATTTAATATCGATTTAAAAAAGGTGTTAAAAATATTTGAACAATACAATTATACATGTTTTCTATAAAAATCATATACTACTACATTTTTTGACATCTTGTAGAATACTTGTACTTGTTGTTGTTTACATAACTATTATGAAGTTGGTGAAAACTGTAAAAAAAGTTTAAGTATTCTAGTAGTATCAACATTTATTCCATATATAGTAACACATCTGCAGCATAATTAATACATATAATGGTATAATATTTATAATAGCTTGATAGATATATGATCTACGATATGATACATGATATGTGAAAACTGTAAAAAAAGTTTATGTATTTTAAATTCATGGTTTGCATCAACTACACTTACAATTGGTTTTAAATGTTGCATAAAACCTTTCCATCATATTATCATATCAAATCAATTATCAAAATATAGAAATAAATATCCTAAACTTTTATCAATTTCTATAGAATATGAAGAGATATCTGAAGATATCTGAAATCTACTCAGATAATTTTTAGACAATTTCCAAACAATTTTCAAACAATTTTTCATGTTGTCCAGACACATTTTTTTTATTTATAACTGAATGTAAGCATAACTAATCCTGTTTTTTTTTTAGTTTTAATATCCATTTAAAAAAAGGTGCAGAATATTTTTATATTTGAACTATACAATTATATATGTTCAACACAAAATTATTACACAACACTAATAAAGGACTCAAACGAATTTTATAAGAGGCATATGACTAGAACTGTTAAAAATCATATACATTCTTTGACATCTTGTAGAATACTTGTACTTGTATATAACTATTACAATGTTGGTGAAAACTGTAAAAAAAGTTTTAGGATTCTAAATTCTTGGTTTGCATCAACTGCACTTACAATTGGTTTTAACAGTTGCATAAAACCTTTCCATCATATTATTATATCAAATTAATTATTAATATAATTTAATTATTATTATTAATCAACTTTTGGCAATTTCGATTCAATATGTAGATAGAGTTTAACATAAATTACACAACAGTTCATAAAGATGTCAGAAATCTACTCAGATAATTTTCAGACAATTTACAGACAATAGCCAAACAATTTCCAGACAATTTTCCATGTTGTCCAGACACAAAAAAAAAATATTTATAAC
This sequence comes from Othius punctulatus, assembly GCA_951805005.1. Taxonomy (NCBI): domain Eukaryota; kingdom Metazoa; phylum Arthropoda; class Insecta; order Coleoptera; family Staphylinidae; genus Othius; species Othius punctulatus. Next base: position 23,687,967 of record OX638143.1, read on the forward strand.
TGAATGTAAGCATAACTAATCCTGATTTTTGTTTAGATTTAATATCAATTTAAAAACGGTGTTAAACGTATTTGAACAATACAATTATATATGTTTTCTACAACTGTTAAAAATCATTCATTTTTTGACATCTTGTAGAATACTTGTACTTGTTGTTGTTAACATAACTATTATAATATTGGTGAAAACTGTAAAAAAAGTTTAAAGATTCTAAATTCATGGTTTGCATCAACTGCACTTGCAATTGGTTTTAAAATTAGTATAATTTTTGTTTGTTGACTATAAAAAAAATTAATGGAACTATTTCAGTTTTTTTTTTTGAGCTAAGATAGAGCTAAGATCCGCGGGCTGGATCAAATCCTTTCGAGACCTGTAGGGGCCGTAGTTTGGAGACCCCTGCTCTAGTAGATTGCAAGGTGTGAGTATTGGATCTGCAAGATGTAATGCTCACAATGGCTTGTAGCTTCAAGTGACTTGTTTACCTGTTTCATGAGGCAAAATCTTCATTGAAGAGAACTGGTCAAACTTCTTCTTAATTGTTTATCTTATTGTTGAAATGCCGTAATACACATATGTTATCCGTCTATCTACGGACGTGGAAAACGAGACTTTTGCGTTGTACTTTATCCTCCGCAGCCTTAAGTCAAATATACTAAAAAGGTTATGTGAACTTATGTGTAGTTCGTGTCTAGATGATGGTGCCTAAGCCACATCTGGTAGTGTTATTATACCGAGTGGTCATTTAAATTTTTGCCTAAGAAAGAGCTGACCAGTAAGCTTACCAATAAAGAAGACTGACCAGCAATCTCGTCTTACTTATTGACTGCAAAAAATTCCATGGATAACTAGAGCTGAAATTTAAATGATCACTCGGTACTTAAGCACAGTTTTAATTAGGATTTGTATATTTTTTTAGTACTTGGTAATCGATGATATTAGTTAGATATGGATTGCTCACGGTGAAATATAACAGGGAGTTTTAGTGAATCCCAGAAGCATCATCGATAAAATATGTATATGTCAATACATCTCTGCCACCTCGTGTGGCATGGCACATCAAACTTGGGCAATGGAAACCGGAGCGCTCGTACATCACGGTGTAATGAAAAAACTTTGAAACACCAAATAGTGCCAGCGCATAGAACTATTCCGCCGTAGCGAATCTTAAACGAATTACTTGCATTCGCAGTTTTATAGAAATAAATTGTTTCTGGATAGGAGGAAGTTCGGTCGGCGGTGCCAACTTTCGGGCGGAGCAGTTCTCCGCCGCGTGCGAACGCACATTAATCCCCGGCCGGCTCCGGGGCCCCGGCCAGATGCAAATCCGGGGGCCCCGGAAGTGAGCTGTTTAAATCGACCGTCATTTCCGGGTTATGGAAACTTTTTAATCGAGTCAAAGTTCCGGACCGAGTCCTCCCTCTCCTCCCTCTCTCTCGCTCCATCATCCTGGGTCCCGATCCCCTGCGGGGGCGCCCCGGCGATAAATTATCGGAATAAACTGAGCACGCTTCAAACTTTCATTAGCGGCCATTAGGGGGGCCATGGACCGGGCGCATTGTCCGGACGTCGACCGTACGAAATAATTACGGACCTCGCTTCAATTAATAACCTTAGCCAGCCTTATTTATGGCTCAATTAGCGGAATTATCGACTTCTTCTGTATTAATCACCGCCATGTTGGGGGCGCGGGGGGAGCGGGCCCGGAGAAAGTGACACCTCGTGGGGGGGTGAAATTTATCGCTCCCCGGAAAAATGAAAGCTCCCCGAGGTGGAGTTGGTAGAAGTACTCTTCGGGGCAGGAGTATTAATAAAATCTCGGCTATGGCCGTTCGTCACACTCCTCGAAAATTTGAAATTGCCCAGAGGTTCATGAATATTTTAACGTGAAGGAATTTTTCCAGTACTCGTTCTTTTGCATTTTTCAATGCCTGGCGTATTCATCACAAAAATCCAAGGATATAGGCAATGCTCATGTACTCAGTCTCCTTATATCTAGTACTTATATCTACTTATATCTGTGATGTAATGTGTATGACTCACTGCTTGTACATTAGCCGGGGTGTTGGGCGTATGCCGGACCTTGCGTATGTTGCATTATGTCATCCTTGCTGAGTCGGCGTTCACGTATAATAACATACAGTGTGAATCTGCGATTACCTGACATAACAATATTAACATTGGGACATTTTATAAGGATCAACTATTGCCATGAGCTATATATTCTTTCTTATTGGCCAAAACAAAATATTTAAAAAGAAAATTACTAAAACAATTTCTGTCAAATAATTTTTATATTACATAATTACTTAAAGAGATATTGATAATTAAATGATGATATTGAGTAATCTGCTCAGGGATGTTTCCCCAAAAACCAGTCGTTCGCAGCCGACGTTAAACTGTAGGTGCAATAAGTCACTGTAACTACGATACAGACACTCATACACTGACGTATGCGGGGAAATAGCCGACGCTCGACATCGAGTATGGCAATTCAAGAAGAAGATTGAGTTGTGTTGAGTCAGCAAATTCTAAAAATAACAGCCATCTGACAGTACTGTAAATATGATTATTTCAACTACATGCTGTTTCATATGTGACAATCGCATATTTAGACACAGCAATGGTTGCTCCTTGCATAATTCACCAATGTTAATTTTGCTATGTCTAGTAGTCACAGATACACACTGTATACAATTCCATCACAAAACTTTAAATATGCTGTTAAAAATCGTATTGAGAACATTACATTGCTGCAAAATTATTTTAATGAGCGATTCAAACAGTTTTATAACAATAACAATTTTATAACAAATATGAGAAACAAAATTTTGTTTAATTTCAAAATTGTTTTGAGATTGTTGCTGATGTTGTTGATGTAACTGTATGTATACATACATACGTATGTATATGCAGCTAGAATTGATAGATTAATTCTAGTTTCATATTTGCATCAGCAACAATCTCAAAAAAAAATTGAAATCGAAAAAATGATTTGTCATTGTTATAAAAATCTTCGAATGACAGAAATTGATAGATTAATTATAGCTACATATTTAAGTACATCAGAATCTTTACCAACAATCCCAAAAAGATTTTTAAAATAAAAAAAAATGATGATGATTTATGATTGATATAAAAATATTTCAATCGTTCATTTAACTCATTTTGTAATGAGTTTTCTCTTTCTTCGATGAAATTGTGAAAAACTATTTTGTTCCAACTGTTTTTCAAAAAGTTTGAATTTTGCTCAGAAAGGCAGAAAATAATAAAAACTATTTTGTTCTAACTATTTTTCTATGAGTTCTAGTTTTGCTGAGAATAGCAAAGAGATTTGAAAAGAGTTCATGTATGTGCATATTTAGTTTACTGGTGATATTTAATAAACAGCTGAGACTAAATCATAGTTAATCATAGTTTGTATTGATATTTTTTTACAGAAACGAATTGAACAGAAGTTTCCTCTCAGAATTTTGTAATTTAACAGTGTTACAAAAATGTATGCGTACTCATAGTATTTTCCATGTGATATAAAAAAGGCTATTTAAAAAATTCAAATAAACTTGCAGAACGTTTCATATGAAATTTTACAGTATTGCAGAAATTCAGATATACTGAAGAATGTTCCATATGTACCTATTTGTGAAATTTGACAATGACAATACATTTACAATAACAAAAATTCAAATAAACTTTTTCAAACCCAAATGTAAAATGTTTCTATATACCAGAAATTTGGATTAACTACAGAATATAAGAAATGAATGAAATGAATATAAGAAAAAAATAGAACTCTTAGAATTTTTCATTCTACATACTTGAAAAATTTGACAGTGTCACAAACATGTGAAAGAACTTACAAACTTTTTGAAATAAAACTTTTAAATTTTACAAGGTACATTCTAGGAATATTCCATATGTAATTGTAAAATTTTACAGTATAACAAAAAATCGAATAAAAAGGCTGACTTTTCGAAACACATGTTTACAATAATTGAATATTTCAAAAATATAGATTAATAAACAGAATTTTCCACACGAAACTAGTTTGCATTAACAAAATGACTCGTAGATTTTTTCATACCACTAGGATAATTGACAGTTTTACAAAAATTTGATAGAACAGACTTTTTCAAATACAACTATTACATTTTACAAGGTGCACCTTACAATGTTCTATATGTAATTGTAAAATATAGTTATGGGTTTAGAAAATTGTACTTCCTTAATTCTTCATTGGGTCTTTATTTTTGATTTATTTGCGAGCGGTTTCGATCCTCATTTGGATCATCTTCTCGCGTAAAAATTGTAAGATGCTATTTCAGAATATTGCATTTGGAGTGTATAATCGGAAAAGGTTTGTTAAATGTCCGTGTGTAAAAGTGTTTCTTCTGTAGGCATGGAATTGTAAAATATTACAGTACCTATAACCAAAATTCGAATTGAAATGCAGATATTTTCAAATACAAGTTCAAAATGTTTCTATGTTCTAAAAATGTAGATTAGCCCATATAATTTTTCACACTAAATTAGTATTAGAAAAAAATTCTTTATACTACTAGTAAAATTGACAGTGTTTCAAAAATTTGAAAGACTATTTCAAATACAACTTTAAATTTGACAAGGTGCACGTTACAATGTTCCATATGTAATTCTAAAATATTACAAATCAATAACCAAAATTCAAATAAGAAGGCTGAGTTTTTCAAACACAAGTTCAAAATATGTCTAACATGTGATTCAAACAATCTTTCATCAAAGCGTGCCATGAAAAAAAATACGTATGCCTCAATTTTATTTCTGCTGAATTTATCAAAGTGAACTATTACCCCCGGAAATTTTTTTTTAGAAAAAGTCACACACTATGAAATTGTAAAATGCCCAGTATAACCAAAATTCGAATAAAAAGGCAGACGTTTTCAAACACAAGTTTAAAATATTTCTATATTATAAAAATGTAGAATAGCCCACAGAGTTTTCCACACGAAATTAGTATTAGAAAAAATTTATCGTAGATTTTTTCATACTGGTAGTAAAATTGACAGTGTTACAGAAATTTGAAAGACTCTTCAGTTACAACTTTAAATTTGACAAGGTGCACGTTACATTGTTCCATATGTAATTGTAAAATATTACAGTACCTAATAACCAAAATTCGAATAAGTTCAAAATATTTCTAATATGTGATTCAAAACATCTTTCATCAAAGCGTGCTATGAAGAAAATTATATGTCTGACAAGTTCAAAATATTTCTAACGTGATTTAAAAAAACTTTCATGAAAGCGTACCATGAAAAAAATACATATGTCTGACAAGTTGACAAGTTCAAAATGTTTATAACATGTGATTAAAAAAATCTTTCATCAAAGCGAGCCATGAAAAAAATTACATATGTCTGAAATACTTTTCTGCCAAATTTATCAAAGTGAACGATCACTTCTGGAAAAGTTTCTTGGAAATCTTCAAATGCATTACGTGTCGAATAAACCCACTGCCCATCAATTTTTGCACTTGTCATAACCATAACGTTAAGATCAATAAGATTTCAAATTCACATATTCGAACTCTGACATACGTGTCAGATTTGACAACTGTAAGCTAAGACATACATTTTATAACTATCCTTGTTTTTCATGGCAACTTTGATGAAAGTGTTTTCGAATCACTCGTTATTTTCTAAAAATGTAGATTGGCCCACGATATTCTCCACATGAAATTAGTATTAGAAAATATTTCTCGTAGAATTTTTCATACTACCAGTAAAATTTGACACTGTCACAAAAATTTTAAAGAACAAACAGACTTATTCAAATACAACTTTCAAATTTTGCAAGGTGCAATTTTTCATAGATAATTGTAAATTTGACAGTGTCACAAAACTTTGAATGATACCAGAGATGATTTTGTAATACAAAATAAATGCTTATTAAAAAAATCAGTAAAAATACTTATGTTAAGAAATTTTTAACACGTGATTTTAAAATTTACAAATTATATTAAAAGAGTTCAAATGAACTCCCAGACTTTTCCATACAAAATATGATTATTTTACAATATATACAGTGTGTTTCACTTCAAGTGGTAACATCTTGGTAACTTTTTATTTTTTTGATGGATTTTAAAATATTTTTGTTTCAATGTGTGAAGCTTCTTTAGTTTTATTGAATAGGTAAACTATATTTCAGCCTTAGTAAATAACTTGATAACTTGATCACAGTAGGCTATATAATAAAGCTAAAATGTAGTTTATCCATTAAAGAATAATTCTATTCAGCAAGGAATCATTAGCCTCACATCTTGAAAAAAGTTTTTTTTTTTTAAATCCACCAAAAAAATAAAAAAGTTACCACTTGGTGGTAACCATGTAAAAAGTGGTACAGTGGTGTTATCACTTTAAGTGAAATACCATGTATAGCCAAACACATTTTTTTACACGGAGTTTTGAAATATTACAAAAATTTTGGCGTAGTCACAGAATGTTTCACACGTACTTTTGGTATTTTACTTCATGGCGAAAATTCAAACGTATCCTCAATAAACGTTCGATATAATAAAAATCTGCAATAATAAATGAAGTCCAAAATTATCGCTATTGAAAATGTTTATTTGTTATAAACATTCTCAATGATTTGGTGTAATTTTTTAACCCTATACCCGCAAGGATAGAAAGGGAAATTGACTATATATGGTTACAGAATTACAAAAACACTGACGTAATTACAGAATATTACTGAAATTTTATCTCATTACGAAAATTCAGACGTAACACCTAATAATTAAATCATTCTATTAACTATTTTCTATTGCCCTCTTTTTATATTTTCTATATTTTCTTTTCTATTAACTCAGTCCAATATAAAAAAATGTTACTAGTTAAAAAAACTCCGAATTTTTGGTTAGAAAAACTTTTAAATATTTCATGGAAGTTGTCAAAATGTCTTATTTGAATATCACGAAAAAGGGGAAAAAATAAAGCCAGGTCTTAATACTTTATGCGCTCGCTGTATCGACCTGGCTTTATGTTTTCCCCTGTATACATTTTTGAAAAATGCTGCAGAGATGGAAAAATTAAAGTGGTCTCAAAATATTTGTTTGAAACAAAAATCATGTTGACCTCTTGAAGCGTTTTTCGAAAATTTATACAGGGGAAAAAATAAAGCCAGGTCTTAATACTTTATGCGCTCGCTGTATATGTTCGCCAAGTTTTTACAGATTTACTGGCAGTTTTCAGAAATGTAATAAACATTTTTAAAATGAGTACTTCTGTGATGAGTTTATTAAATTTTTATTACCTATACTTTCCTAGGATATTGGGAATAATTTCGATAAATAATTTATAGGTTTCTAGAAAATGGGAACGTTCTATTCTATACGAAACATATAGATAATTATTAAACATTGTGAGATGAACAATATTTAAATCCATTTTTCAAAGACAATATTCAATGCACTATTGTTATGAGTTATGACAACAGGCATATGGAAATTTTACCTGAAAAAATATTCCAATATGGGATATAATTTCAATGAATAATTTATAGGTTTCTAGAAATTGGGAACGTTCTGTTCTCTAAGAAATAAATATATTTTTTTTAAATTTATTATTATTCCTGCGATTATTTTTAAACTTTATGAGATGGACAATATTTAAAAAAAAATCCAAAGACAAAGCATCAATGCACCATTGTTATGACAAATGCCATATGAAAATGTTACCTGAAAAAATGGGATTATCCCGTATATCACTCTGTGAGTTCGCGTGGATTTGAAAGAGTGCAGCGCTCCCATATCATCAATTTCCACGTCATCCGCCGCCAACAGCTGTGCGAGGGCCCCCCTATTGTCGTCACGTCTGCAGGAGCGGCGCTCGTCAACACGGCCGCATCCATCCGCCCCCGGTCAGCAGCCGTCCGGTGTGCAGCCGGTGCTGACGTGCGCGGGGGGCGCGGGGGCTCGGGGGCGGCGGCTTTTGTCGCCGCCGCCGCCGTGTCCGGTGTCCCCGACGTTCCGTGGGCCCTGAATTATGCTTTGTAGTTTCGCCGTCTCCTGTGTCTGGCTGGCCGTCCCCGTTTTACTTACAGCCAAAATCGCTTTGAACCGCCCCTCCGTGGCAGCGCGCCCCCATTCAAATTTATTGTCGGCGGGGATATTTCCGAATGGCCGGCGACACATGAAAGGCCCAAATGGACAAGAACTATGGGAAATCGGGGGGCGGCGGCGTGGGGGCGGCGGGACAAAAGGTCGCCGGAATCGCAATATCATATCCTCCACTCCAGATACATAAAGGCGTTATTATTTCGGCAGGGATAAAGGGGTGCCCAGGTGGATTGCCGACCTATTACTATTATTGTTATACTAGATATGGAATCCGTTGAGGCCAATAGAGGGAATAAAGTTGTGTACAAATAAATATTCAGCATGACTGATTTATTTAACATGAAAACAAACACATGCATTCAACATAAATTGAATAAATATTCGTGATAGATTTGAAATAAACCAAAACAAAAATAAACAAAACACAAAAAAAAATTACTTTATATTGAGGAGAACTTATTCTAATTGAATGAACAAAACGTACCAAAAGTGTGAGAAATGTGTTAAAATAAATAAAGATGAAACAAAATTTCAAAAGTTTCAAATGAATTTCCATATTTTCAAAAAAATCAAGCTGTCCAACCTACTAAAATAGGTTAGATTTCAATGATTGGTTGTAGAGATATTCGCATTTAATTACTACGATGCTTACAATGCTTTTCCCCAATGCAACTAATATATGATCGGTGATAATTACTGAACTAGTATGTCAATATTGATAATACGTATTTGTAACACTTACCATTTCATTGAATCATAACGTTTAAAATTAGGTTAGATTTCAATGATTGGTTGTTGAGTTGGTTGGCATTTGAGTTTTCCCCAATGTAACTGATATTTGATTAGTAATATTTAAAAAAATAGCGTATCAATATTGGTAATATTTATGTATAACGTATACGGTGGTATCAGAAGAAGACATTAAATTTAAGTTCGACTTCAATGTTTGGTGAATGAGTTATTGAGAGTTTTATTATGATAAATTTTTGATTGTCAGTTTTACCCAATCTAGTTGATATTTGAACAGTAATAATTATTGAATCAGCGTATTAATTTTGGTGATATTTATTTGTGATAGTAAACATATTACTGAGACATAACCTACAAACATAGGTTAGATTTCAATGATTGGTTATTGAGGTATTTGCATTTTATTATTACGGTGCTATTCTAAGTGATATTGTGAGCAGAGTTGGAATAAATCAATATTTAAAAAAATCTAAAATCAATTATTTATTAGATATATTTATATTTCTGATTAGTTTTTGCCAGTTTAGATGTGATTTAAATCAATTGATTTACATTACGATTCAAATCGTATGTTTTTTTATAAATTCTTTAGTTTGAACAAGAATTGATGTTATAATAAAAATCGGTGTATCTGTACTATGTGATGGATCAAAAATGGAAGAAAATAAATTGATTTTACTTACTTCCAAATATCTATTTTAAAGCATGCTAACTCAATAGTTATATAATACTTTTAATTGCACACATATTGAAATGCATAAATGGTGCAAAAACAATGATTAATTTAAAAAAAATGATATAAATCAATGATTTATTTAAAAGAATCATTTGTTTTGAATCATGATTTAAATAATGATTTAAAACAATTGATTTAAACCACACCAACCCTGATTGTAAGTTTTGCCCAATGTAACTAATACATGATCGGTGATAATTACTAAACTAGCGGATCAATATTGATGATAATTATTTGTAATACTTACCATTTTATAGATTTACCAGTAAAATTAGGTTAGATTTCAATGATTGGTTGTTGAGATATTCGCATTTGAGATTTCCTCAATGTAATTGATAATTGATTAGTGTCATTTATTAAAATAGCGTATCAATATTGCTGATATTTATGTACAACATTCAGTATGATATCAGGAAAAGACATCAACAGTTTTTTAAGAAAATAATTTATTTCAATTATTTGAATATAATTAGTTTGATTTCAAATTAATTTTAATTTTGCAAATCTTATGAATTGAATATATGAACGTTATGATTGGAATATTTATGTATATATTGCAGGCTTGGTGTGATATAAAGCAATTATCATGATTTAACTCAATTGATTTTGTTTTAATAAGTCATTGATTTAAATCAAAATTGATTTTTTAGTTAAATTAATCATTATTTTTGCGCTGTTTGTGTATTCCAATAGGTGACCAATTAAGAATTTAATGTAACTATAGAGTTAGCATACTTTAAAGTAGATAATTGTAAGGAAGTTAAATATTGCTTTTTTCTTCAATTTTTTTGGTCCATCCCATGGCACAGATACACAGAAATTCGTTTTCTTTAAAGTAGATTATTACAAGTTAGTTAAATATTGTTCTTTTCTACCATTTTTTTGGTCCATCCCATGGCACAGATACACAGAAATTTATTTCCTTTACAGTAGATAATTGTAAGTAAGTTAAATATTGTTCTTGTCTTCCATTTTTTTGGTCCATCCACTGGCACAGATACACAGAAATATATTTTAATCTTGTCCAAATTCAAGGATTAATTAAAAAAAAACATGATAAACCGGTATGTACATCAATTGATATAAATCACATCTACCCTGGCAAAAACTCATCAAAAATATAAAAAAATCATGATTTTTTATTTTTTTTAAATCATGATTTATTTCAACCCTGATTGTATGTACAATATTTTTCTTTCCTACCATATTTTTGGTCCATCCCATAGTACAGATACAGAGAAATTTGTTTTAATCATCAATACTTGTCCAAATTCAAGAATTTATTATAAAAAAAACATATGAGTGTTTTTTTTCTTCCTTCTGTCTTCACCTCGGGAGTTGTGGGATTTCTCTCCCCTCCTGGGTTAATGGTATTGAAGGATTTTGTCGGTCTTCTTCGTTCCTCTTGGTTAGATCTAAATCGTTATGTAAATTAATTGATATAAATCACGTCAAGCCTGACAAACACTGATCAGAAATATAAAAACATCATTATTTTTGTTATAAATCATGATTTATTCCAACCCTGATTGTAAGTAAGTAAAATATTTTTCTTTTCTTGCATTCTTGGTCCATCACAGAAATTTGGAAATATCTTTATAACTTTTTAACGTTCTGTAGCAAATTTGACCACTTTGCAAATCCTTTATGGACCTTTATGCAAAATTTTGCGATCAGTGTGAATTTTCAATATGTAGATAGTTTTTGATATTTAGATATTGTGACTGTACCTTTGGAAAAAAATGATGGGTAATTAAGTAATCAGATTTTAAAATATTTGCCACATCTAAGAATTTGTGGAGAAGGGTTTTATGAGTTTTGTCTTTAACTTATCTTTTTAACTTTTTAACGTTCTGTAGCAAATTTTACCACTTTGCAAATCTTTTATAGACCTTTATGTAAAATTTTGTGATCAGTGTGAATTTTCAATATGTAGATATTATTTGATATTTTGATATTGTGAAGTAGCTTTGGACAAAATTGGTGGGTAATTTAGTAATCAGATTTTAAAATATTTGCCACAACTAAGAATTTGTGGAGAAGGGTTTTATGGAGTGTTATCACTTGTCTTGCATAAAATATGTTTTTATCCAATTATTACAAAGCTCTTAATTGAGGCGTTTATTTAAAAAAAGTGCACATGTCCAAAAATCAGTTTTATGGGAAATTTAAAAAAACTTCCTCTGTAGTTATACTCTTATACTTACTTATAGTAAGTACTGCGAAAATAATTCAGGCCGTATTTATTTCAACTTATTTAAAAATAAAAATGATTTTAAACAAGAAGTGTGAAATAAGAGAAATACGGGGAGGAAAGTTGGACTTTTTAGGTGGAATTTTTTTAATGCGAACAAATAAAAATACAAAATATAGTTTAAATACAAAATAAACTTTACTTTTTCAAAAAATTTATATGAAAATTAAAACTCGCCACAACCCTTCTTATGAGGGCTTTTCAAATTCTTTTATTTATTTAATTACCATTTTGAAAATGATTGTGACTGCGAAGTTTATTGCAATTGTACTCAGAAAATCTGTTAGTAATTTAGTAAAACCCTTAGACCTTAGCCTTCTTGAGAGGTCCCTTTCAATATAACCTAGATTTATGATGTTTTTTTGGGAACAAGATATTTCATCTTGCATTTTTTCATTTCTCGTAATGTCTCTCTTTTGCCCACGTAGTTTTTTAATACTCAAATTTATATCTATATAAATATGTTTACGTTAGTCTTTTGCCTACGTAGTTTAATACTCATATTTATATCTATATTAATATTTTTACGTTAGGTGTTTTTCCACGCCCCCCTTCAGTTGGCGCCCATGGCACGTGCCATGCCTGCCATACCCTAATTACGCCACTGCATTTACATACTTTTCTCGCTTCTCAATTCATTTACTACCATGCCCTTTCATTCTATTTTACTACGAGAAATTGATATGATTAATAATAGAGTTGTTTAAAAATTTGAAATATTATCAAGAGCGCACGTTAAAAATGATATCTCGCGGTTTTTCCGAATTACATGGTTGTATCTGTGTCTACGAGAATATCATTATTGGAGTTCCATTGTGAACATTTACATTGATAAAATGTATGATAAAAAATGGAATCATTATATTAAACTAAACGAAAAATACATACGTGATAATTGCTGAGAATTTTGAATCCCTTAATATTTTTCAGCATATGCTGACGGAATTTCGAAGTACGTGGTTTATGAAATTAAATTTTGTATCAGGAGGGCACATTTTTATGTTTATGTTTCAAACTGAAAGTGGAATTTTCAGTTTGAGAAAATTAGTTTCCCAGTCTAATTTTCAGAATACCAAACCCTTTGAAACACATATACAACCACCCAATTATTCTGCAAGTAAGCCGCAGCATGTGGGATCGATCCATCCGGAATTTTTAATATCTGCCATCGCCCCATCATACTGGGGGTGGGCAAGAGCGAGTGATAATATTTGTCTCTGCCGCAGCCGACCTGGAATTGTTAATTCCAGGCCCTGGCCAGGGCCCAATATGTGGAGGGGTTCGCCGCCCCCACAGAGACAGGCAGTCCGTTTCGCCTAGTTGAAATTCCACTCAGGGTGCAAGAGTGCGCGCAGCATCCGCGGAAACGCAACGAAAGCGGGGGATGAAGAAAACGCTGAGCTCGGCGCGGGGGGCTTCGAAACAATGGCCGTTGCTCGTAACAGGATGCACCCCCTTGCCTTTTGTTTGAGTTCCTGCCGGAATAAACAGGGCAATCTTTAATTATTGCCTTTGTGTCCGGCGCTCGAGATTTCGGGATTTAATAAAACGCAGCCCGAAATTCGAGAGGGTCTCGCCGGCAGTATTGGACTCCCACCCGCCCCCAGATATCCAAACACGCACTAATTAAAAGGGAGTTAAATATTTAAAGCGGACGTTAATTCGCTGCGCGCTTAAACGTGCAACCGGAGACCCTAATGTCTCACGTTAAATTAATGAAAACTTTGTTAATTGAAGGAGAGCCGGGACACATAGCCCCACCCCCGCCCTCGTGAAAAGCACCTAAATTTCCCGAACCGATCACGGGGTTGAATATAATTACCCGTAATCAACGCTTTAATTATGATAGCCTCGTTAAGTATGGAAATTAATTTCGGGGGACATGACCGAGCGCCGCTGCATTTAAAGTGTCGCGACGGATTTTATTAATCCGGCTGATGGGGGATGGGGGGCAGGAATATCACCGACGATTTTATTCTATTTGTTTCGAGATTTGAGCGACGGCCAATTTAAACTTCCAAGAAAACGCCCGCCTGGGTTTTAATTAGCGCGCCTCGCGAAGGTCGTCGACTCTTCGCGACCCACAGAAAAAAATCAGCAGCTAAACTTGCGAAATTGTTACGTGGGCAATTTTAATTTGTTTCGAAAATGAGGCTTTAATTAGGGAAGAATCAATATTACCTCGCTGCCAATGCCCTCCAAAGTTTTCGCTTCTTAATGTATAATACAAAAACTTCTTAATTGGCGTAAGTACTTCGAGTCTTCTTTGCATGAAGTATCTCTAGATATTATTGTCAACTTTATAAGGCTTTAAATTACCGCAGAAAAAATCCTCGGCTGCTCATATTTCAGTTACAGAATTATTTGAATTTGTTGAAATAATTGGGGATGTTGTTTCTTGTATATTTCTGTACGTATCTAAATTTAAATATATATATAGTAAATAATAGTATATTATTTCACGTGGAGGAGAAGTGAGACTTTTCATGGCGCGCCTAAGTTTGCGCGCCGAATGAAGTGAGGTGCGTTATAGAAGGCAAGACATAGAAGAAAAATGATAATTTCCTGTCAAATGCTCCACATGGAAAATATTTGGGGATAAAGGTAAAATTGCTTTATGTCTAAACGTTTGAAATCATGCCCGTTTTTTTAGGTTATTTTGATATTTGGGATACCTGGTGCCTATCAGTGTGATGAGCTGGTAAAAATGAAAGTTCACGATATTGAAGACTCTGCTATTAAAAATCCCTGATAGTAAAACTCCCAAGAATAGATCATTTACTGTCATTATCGATGTATACATAAATACATACAGAAAATATGCTTCACTTAGACCAGCTGGTATGGAAGAGCAGAGATTTTTCCCAAGATACCATAATGGAGTCTGCCATCGAATAGTAATGGGAATTCATTAAATTGGAGAAGCAGCCAAAGAGGTAGCATCTTATTTAAAGTTACCAAATTGGAATTAATACACTTATCATTACCTACGACGAACTTCGGCGACATTGCTGGTGGACGGAGGCGCTGACATTACCTGTTTGAAACGCCATGGTGGATGGAAATCTAGTAATGTGGCTGAAGGGTACATGGAGGAATCTTTAACAAATAAGAAAGATATTGCAATGAAAATTCTAGAGCCTAACAACTTCATTAAAACTGTGAATGAACTTGAGACCCATCGTGAAACAGCAAATGGATCCAATATTAATAACACTAAATTTGTAGCAGGTGTTGCTGGCAGTAGTGGGTTTAATTTTCAGAGCGCCACTATAACTAACTCTACATTTAGTGTAATTTTTTGTAATAAAGAAAATCACAAATAAAAGTATAGTTCTGAGTATTGTTTACTTTAACTAGCTGTACATTTAGTGTTATTTTTTGTAATAAAGAAAATCACAAATAAAACTATAGTTATGAGTATTTTTTACTTTTTCTCCGCCGGCAGACAAAGTAAACACTTTTTCTCCTAGGAGAGTAATAAAGAAAATCACAAATAAAAGTATAGTTATGAGTAGTGTTTACTTTAACTAGCTGTACATTTAGTGTTATATTTTGTAATAAAGAAAATCACAAATAAAACTATAGTTATGAGTATTTTTTACTTTTTCTGCTCCGGCAGACAAAGTAAACACTTTTTCTCCTAGGAGAAAAAGTGACTCTTTAAATGTGCGTATCCAAGGACACAAAGTGTCACGTTTGTGACGTTTGAAGAAAAAATTATGTATTTTATAGCAAACTAATAAAAAAAAAGTTTTTAAGTAATGTAGCACACGAATTTACAACAACAAAAATCTGTTCAACATGTTTAAACTTAACCTGTGACATTTATATATTATGTATTCTCTGTTGCCGTTCAAAACTGGAATAAAACTTCAAGATCGATAGTTTATCATGCAGGGGAGTTTTATGTGGCGAAACTTTCGTTTCCGCCTGATTTAAATAAGTTATCAGTTCTAACCAAATTTCGCACAAGTGTACTTGAGTTAATGCACGTGTAAAGTTTCAGGTTTCAGGTTCTGTAATTGGAATGTAAATTTGTATTCCATTCGTTCAGCGGTTGCCGTGAAGTGCACATGAACTCGCGAACGCTTTTAATATACGTGCTCAGCGCTGCGCTGCTAAATAATATTAGATTATTATCTTACGAAATTGCAGTTGCTAATTAAATAATCTGCAAACCGCGCAAATTTTAATTAAGCCCTGTATGGTAGGTAATTAAAATGTTTGCGCTCGAAATTTGTGAGTCCCGCGAAATTTTCGTGGATGAGTAGTTGAACTATTTTCAGTTCTTAATTAATTAAACAACTACTCTATATTACATTAATATGCAACATTTATTAATTCCATAAATTTATATTATCTAAGCAGAATATACCCAACGAACACCTCACTGTACTATACGAAAGCAAAAATACACAAAATATGTATTTTTTTCATAATTCTCATTATGTAAATTGAATCTCATCGTTAAAGCTATGGCATTAAGTCGAAGTTCGTAGTAGTCATTAAAATTTGTTGAATTAAGTTGAAGTTTGAAGTTTGTAGCTAAATTATGACTTGAAAGTTGAATTTGGAGTTTGAAATTGAATCTCATCGTTAAAACTATGGCATTAAGACGAAGTTCGTAGTAGTATTTAAAATTTGTTGAATTAAGTTAAAGTTTGAAGTTTGTAGCTAAATTAAGACTTGAAAGTTGAATTTGGAGTTTAAAATTGACATTTTTCGAACTTATCAATGGAGTAGAAGCTTAAGTTGCAAGTTCAAGTGGAAGTTAAATGTTATTGTGTGTTAAAGTTGAACGTTGAATTAATTTATGGTACGAAATCTAAGTTCGTAGTAGAAATTAAAATTTGTTCAATTAAGTTAAAGTTTGCAATTGAATTTAGAATAGAAAGTTGAATTTGGAGTTTGAAATTGAAATTTTAAATTCAAACTTAAGGATGAAGTAGAAGCTGATGTTGCAAATTCTAGTTGAAGTTCAATTTTAGTCAATTTTGAAGTTGAACTCAAAGTTAATTTATGGTATGAAGTCGAAGTTTGTAGTAGAAATTAAAATTTGTTGAATTAAGTTAAAGTTTTAAGCTGATGTAGCAAGTACTAATTGAAGTTAAATCTTATTGTGTGTTGAAGTTGAACTTAATGTTAATTTATGGTATGAAGTCGAAGTTTGTAATAGAAATTAAAATTTGTTGTTAATGTTTGAAGTTTGGAGTTGAACATATAGTTCGAAGTTGAATTTGGAGTTTGCAATTTTTATCTCGAACTTTAGGATGTTGTAGAAGCTGAAGTTGCAAGTTCATATTTATATAGTAGGCCATTGAGAGCTGACAATTACTCATCGGTCCATATTGCCAGAATTCGACTTACATGTCGCCATACATTTCATGTTTCATTTCACTCTATTAAATTTACCTTAAGCATGCAAACTAGCGTAGAAAACACGATTCTTTGTTCGAAAAAGCATGAGTAATTGTCAACTTGTCGGTTGACTATAGTTGAAGAATAATTTTAAGGTTTTACATTGAAGTTTGTAGTCTGTAATGTACTTGTAGTTGAATTATTTGAACTTAAAATGAACTTGTAGCTGAAGTTGGTTTGGAAATTAAAATTTGAAGTTGAAGAATAATGTTAAAGTTTGATGTTTTAATTTTCTTAATGTACAGAAAAGTGTTTTTCTCAGTCAGTACATAAATTAAGTTTTTACGCACTATTCACAGTGCGTAAAGTGATACTTTTTAGCACAAGTGTGTAAAAATATCACCTGTGCGTAAAAACATCAAGTGTACATATAATAAGTTTTACATAAAATTCATGCACTCACCAATTAAAAAAAAAAACAACATTAAACACAAAACAAATACTATTATAATTTATATTTACATATTTTTGTAACAAACTTAACTCTAATTTTATATTTAACCTAATTTATTGTATTCTTCGTATATATATATATATATATATATATATATATATATATATATATATATATATATATATATATATATATATATATATATATATATATATATATACTTCTGATGATGGCTTGTTATAACCGAAACTAGTCATGCTATAAAAATAAATAAAAACATAAATAAATAAACAAAACCAGTAAGTAACAACCTTAAAAAAAATATTTTGCATCAAATTTTAACTCCGTGTTTTCAATTGAACTCGTTCAACACAACTCATGCTCGTACAAAAAGCACTACTTTACGAACTTGTATCATAAATAACTATTTTATGCCATTTTTGAGAGTTTCTGAATTTCTCCAGAACTTTAGAATTTACTCGTTTAGAAGTTTACAATAGTTTTTTTTTATTATTTATGCTTTCATCATGATTATTGCATCATATTTTGTGCATGCTTACACTTGACGAACTCCATAGAATAAGAAACAACATTTTTTTTAATAATATTGGGCATTTTTACAGAACAGTATTTAATTTTTTTTATTTGATTGGGATTTTTGATTAAAATTGGGATTTTGATTGTATTGATTAAAACATTTTTGATCTAGAGAATGCTGCAATTTCTCTAGTAAACTATAACTATAAGTAGCAAACAAAGTTACGTAATCTTTTGCATCTTCAGGCTTGACAATGAAATGAAAGATATTTTGTTTATAGCTTTGCTACTTCTTCGATAAAGCAGACTTTTTTTATATTGAATAGTTGGGTATGGTTCATGCAATTTTCTTGATCATTGTGTTTAGGTTTGCTAAGAATATATTAATTGGCGTTTTAAGTTTGATGTTGAAGTACTAAGTAGAAATTATATTGAATTTTGAGTTTAGACAGATTTGACGTTGAAATTTCAAGTTACTGTTTCAAGTAGAAGGTTGATCATTATGAAGTTTGAATGAATGTTCTTAGAAGGTTAATTATTATGAAGTTTTAATGCGCAAAATTCTTACAATATTATTCATAGAATTTTAAACGGTGGTTTAATGTTAGTAACCTTGGTAACACTCTGTAAAACACCGCTGAACCACAAATTTACCACGGTTAAACTAAGGTTTAAAAAATTTATGAATAACTCTGTTAAATCCTTAAGAAAATTTCTTCACCAATTCTCAAAAATTGATACATTTTTCAAATTTCTAATTTATTTATTTTCTTTCACTTTAATGGGAAAGCTATGCTTCCATGAAATTGCGAAAATTACACAAAAAAAGATATTCAAAAAGAATTGCATACATTTCTTATACTATTCTGTGAATTTCTCGAAAATGTATTAAAGTTTTCTTAAATTTCCACTGTATTTGATAAGTGGCACAGCTATTCTATGCACACAGTTTCACGAAGTAATCCTGATGATTCAAAAAGATTCAAAACTTCAAATTAAAAAAAGAAAACCACGGCTTTGAACAAGTACCTAAGCTAAGCACAAAATTTCGGATAATAATCTTGATGACAGCATAAATTTAAAAAAACTATCTTCTTATTGAAGATAAAAACTCGATTCTCGAAAATGTGAAAGTTTTCTTAAATTTCCACGGTATTTGATAAGTGTCAAAGCTACTCTAGGCACACAGTTTCACGAAGTTTTCCTGATCATTGAAAATTATACACAACTTCAAGTTTTTTAAACTTTTTTCCATGGCTTTGAACAAATAGCTAAGCTAAGCACAAAATTTCGGATAATAATCTTGATGACAGCATAGATTTAAAAAAAAAACTATATTCTTATTGAAGATCAAAACTCGATTCTCGAAAATGTGCAAGTTTTCTTATATTTTGACGGTATTTGATAAGTGTCAAAGCTACTATAGGCACACAGTTTCACGAAGTAATCCTGATGATGGAAAAAGATACCAAACTTCAAATTTTTTTAAAAAAATTCCACGGCTTTGAACAAGTAGCTAAGCTAAGCACAAAATTTCGGATAATAATCTTGATGACAGCATAAATTTAAAAAAAACTATCTTCTTATTGAAGATCAAAACTCGATTCTCGAAGATGTGAAAGTTTCCTTAAATTTCCACGGTATTTGATAAGTGTCAAAGCTACTCTAGGCACACAGTTTCACGAAGTAATCCTGATAATTGAAAAAGATACAAAACTTCATATTTTTTTAAACTTTTTTCCATGACTTTGAACAAGTAGCTAAGCTAAGCACAAAATTTCGGATAATTATCTTGATGACAGCATAGATTTAAAAAAAACTATCTTCTTATGAAGATCAAAACTCAATTCTCAAAAATGTGAAAGTTTCCTTAAATTTCCACGGTATTTGATAAGTGTCAAAGCTACTCTAGGCACACAGTTTCACGAAGTAATCCTGATGATTGAAAAAGATACAAAACTTCATATTTTTTTAAACTTTTTTCCATGACTTTGAACAAGTAGCTAAGCTAAGCACAAAATTTCGGATAATAATCTTGATGACAGCGCAAATTAAAAAAAACTATCTTCTTATTGAAGACAAAACTCCATTCTCGAAAATGTGAAAGTTTTCTTAAATTTCCATGGTATTTGATAAGTGTCAAAGCTACTCTAGGCACACAGTTTCACGAAGTAATCCTGATGATTGAAAAAGCGACAAAACTTAATTTTTTTAATTTTTTTTCCACAGCTATGAACAAATAGCTAAGCTAAGCGCAAAATTTTGGATAATAATCTTGATGACAGCATAAATTTAAAAAAAACTATCTTCTTATTGAAGATCAAAACTTGATTCTCGAAAATGTGAAAGTTTTCTTAAATTTCCACGGTTTTTGATAAGTGTCAAAGCTACTATAGGCACACAGTTTCACGAAGTAATCCTGATGATTGAAAATTATACACAACTTCAAGTTTTTAAGACTTTTTCCCATGGCTTTGAACAAGTAGCTAAGCTAAGCACCAAATTTCGGATAATTATCTTGATGACAGCAACTTCAAATTTTTTAAACTTTTTTCCACAGCTTTGAACAAGTAGCTAAGCTAAGCACAAAATTTTGGATAATAATCTTGATGACAGCATAAATTTAAAACAAAAACTATCGTCTTATAAAGATCAAAACTCGATTCTCGAAAATGCGAAAGTTTCCTTAAATTTCCACGGTATTTGATAAGTGTCAAAGCTACTCTAGGCACACAGTTTCACGAAGTAATGCTGATGATTGGAAAAGATACAAAACTTCAAATTTTTTTAACTTTTTTCCACAGTTATGAACAAATAGCTAAGCTAAGCACAAAATTTCTGATAATAATCTTGATGGCAGTATAAATTTTAAAAAAACTATCTTCTTTTTGAAGATCAAAACTTTATTCTCAAAAATGTGAAATCTATATAAAACTTTAGGAAATTTTCAAAAACGGTATACATTTCAAACACTTTTCTATAAATCCGGAGCTATCCACTGATCGAGCAAAGATCTGATCCGGAGCCATCCACATCGATTTTGTGGATGTTGCACATTACTATGTTAAGTTGTGTAATGTGTTCGTATGTATGTGTATTATTATTATCAATATTATTATGAATATTATTATTATTATTATTATTAATTATCAAATCAAGAAGGAAGAGCAGCCATGTTTGAAGAACTAAATAAAAATCATCATATTCTTATTCTATCTAAACTGTAACTTATTAAAAATAATTTATATATCGAAAATTTATAGAATTAGATTTTTTCGTTAATTTAATATGTTATAATTAATTTTCTTTAAAATATAATTTATATTATTATTATAAGCAAAGATTTGGGAGGACGTTCTGGCAAACACTATATAGACAACTGAAGGCCGGTTTCGACTTAGTTAGGTCTCAGCTGTTCAGTAATGTGAAAGTGTAATTGCCAAGACGTACAACCCCAGGAATTATAAATACTAATACTAATAATATAGTAATACTAATAAATACATACTAAAACTAAATACTAATAAATGAGAGAGGCAAATAAGGTTAATGTTATACTCTTTGATAATGGATTACACCACGAGAAGGCGCTTATTTGCCTATCTCATTGCCGACCCCATATGGGGTCGATAGCCCAATAAAGATCGATTATATATATTATTAATAATAACATTTTCTTTGCAAGTACATTTAAATATCTCAACAGGAGTGAACGATTTTCAAATGCATAGATTTTTTTTGTGTGCATAAGCGCAGGTGTATTTTTTCTTAGGTTATTACGTCGTATTTTCCATGTTGGTGGGTTGTAGAGTTTTCCATCCCTATGCTGCACGACTTTATTTTCTGCGCAGTGGAGTGCCTAATTTAAATCTAAACCCTGAGGGGTGAGTAAATAAAAATGCAAAGGGCCCAAACTCTAATATATGTTTAAGCGCACCTCTCGGGCGTGTAAAGTCGCGTCTCGCACGAACCCGACAGCTCATTTACCCGCGCCCCCGGCGGTGCGCGACCCCGAGCCCCACACACAGGGGGCCCTCGCCGCCCTTTTCCACCCCCGACCGCCGTCTTACCCGGGCGGGGGCGGTTTATTAGATCCGATAAGGCGCGGGCCGGACGCCGACGCCGGCGGCCCGCAATCAGCGACGCACGGGGCATGATTCAGCGTTTACGCCGGCGAAAAGGTGCGCCCTTCCGGCCCACGGCCGCCCCTTGAAAAATGGGCGCCCCCCGGTAACGAGGGTGTAAAATTTTCATGCGGAAATCGAGCGGCGGAAGGTTAAGGGCGGCGCGGGAGCGGTCAGGAAGTCGTACGTAGTTTTCAAGCAACCTCGGGGGCGGCAGGGAGAGAGCCATTGAGTATTAATTCTGTGGGTTGTACGGGGAATCGATTGCCATTAAAAAATCATCATTTTGGACGAAAATAGCCGATTCAATACGGAAATGTACATGTTAGAGTATACAGAGTGGCCCAGTTGTAAAAAATAGATTCGACAAAACTATTACTAAAAGTACTTAGAAATTTAGATCCACCGATTAGTTTTTCACTGAAAATATTTTTTTGCAAAATAAATAACATTCTGATTAGTAATGCTAGCTTTAGTATCTACTAGAATCGACTATGCATATGGGTGTTATTGTTTTGTTACTTACTTATGGTGGAGACCTGACCAGAGTTTTTTTTAACTGCATGTCTTACTTTGACAAAGTTTAAAATTCTGAAAAAAACAAAACCAAACAATACCTACCAATACAATACCATACTTTTTCAAATAATTTGTTTTCCGAAATTCTACTTTTAGAAAACTGATTTTCGAAGAACTGTTCGTTGATCA
Organism: Othius punctulatus; assembly: GCA_951805005.1. Taxonomy (NCBI): domain Eukaryota; kingdom Metazoa; phylum Arthropoda; class Insecta; order Coleoptera; family Staphylinidae; genus Othius; species Othius punctulatus. The sequence continues at coordinate 23,710,986 of OX638143.1, forward strand.
GAACTAGTACTAATCACTTCTTATAATCTCTCTTTATTCGCAACCTACGTTACAGAAAAATTCTAAATAATATAGTATAAAATATATAATTACATAGATGTGTAAGACTTCGGTTTTCCCAATATTTAATAATTAGGTATATTTTACTTGTAATCATAAGTTCTTATAATTTATGATATTTGTTTTGGCTCGTGATTTATCTATTTTACTTTTATTTTGTGTGATCGTATAATGGCAGTACTTCTTTACGTTATGTTTGATATTAAATCATTATCGTGACAACTCAAACTTCTTTTAGAGGTAATGCGTGTGTTAGTAACAATAATATTAATAAAATAAAGACAAAGAATTATAGATTAAGTGTAATTTATTCACTTTAAAGGATTTTGCACCAATAATTAAACATCAACTTGAATTTAATGACTTTCTTTATTGACTCAAAAAGTGTTAGTTAGTTTTGGATAAAAGATGTACTTAACGTCAATGACTTTCACACATTGCTCAATTCTACGTGCCCGCAAAACGGCTCATTGCATGTCACCACTTCATGAAATATGTCACTGTTTGTGCCTTCCAATGTCATTTTTCATTTTATCTGTACATCAGTTGGAAATCTTTAGTAACGTCAATGACTCTCACACATTGCTCAATTCTACGTGCCCGCAAAACGGCTCAATGCATGTCACCACTTCATGAAATATGTCACTGTTTGTGCCTTCCAATGTCATTTTTCATCTATTACTTCAGGATTCACTAACTAGGTTTTGATAGATACAATTTTGTTAAATACGTCCTGTAAATTGTTCGTATGACTGATATTAATGAATTTGAATAAGCTTAAATAATGTTTTTACTCATTACACAAAACAACCGATAATTTGCCACAGTATTGCCCAGTTATTATGTAAATTATACCTTAATATTTCATAATTATTCCCTGGAGAACATTATCGTTTTTAGATTTTATCTTGAAATTTAGAATGAAATTCGTTAAATAAGCAATTCTGATAATTTTATGGATTTCATTTATTTAACCCTTTTTTAGTTAAAATTTTGTAATATTTCCGATTTAAACTAAATCTTAATTTGATTTAAATCCATATGATTAATGATTCATAATTAAATAATGTTTTGCCGCTTTATCGAAGAGATATTATTTAGGTTATATTTTAACAATTTATACTTATCCCCTGAAGAGTATTATCCTTTCTATTCTACATTTTAATTGATATGTTTAGAAGAATTGTTAACTTGTGAGGAGAATTGTTAATCATATCTACTAAGGTAAACACAATTAGAGATGGTAGCATTCTTCTGTCGCAACGCGCATGACACCGGAAATATTATCTCATTAACATCCACGACACCGCTCATAGCGTATGCCAGAAATTAATAAAGCTTTCGAACAACCCACGTATGTGTAACCGGAACGATTACCTCATTAACATCCAGGACACCGCTCATAGCGTATGCCAGAAATTAATAAAGCTTTCGAACATCCCACGTATGTGTAACCGGAACGATTACCTCATTAACATCCACGACACCGCTCATAGCGTATGCCAGAAATTAATAAAGCTTTCGAACATCCCACGAATGATGTAACCGGAACGATTACCTCATTAACATCCACGACACCGCTCATAACGTATGCCAGAAATTAATAAAGCTCTCGAACATCCCACGTATGTGTTACCGGAACGATTTTATATATATTTCACGGGGTCTTCGTTTTTGGTACTTTAGTAGGAATGTAGTGATTATTGTCAATTTCGAAATAATCAATACCATCCTGAACACAGTCACTTTCAAAATAAATCGGATAATACTCTTTGTAATGATATTCGCGTATACTATTAACGAAGATAATAACGGACTGACACCACGCTAATCTGGAACCAACTAAACTTTTCGTATGCAAAGCGATGCTATTTATATTAAAATTTTGCCCACTCAGCGATGTTGTGTGATTCCCCGTAACATGATTTCTAATTTCGGTGACTCACATGGGCCCTATAGCAAGGTTATTGACCTAAAAATACTAAATTGTTATGATTTGTCATCGGCCGGCTCGGGCGCCTGTGTTTTGTTTATAAAATTGCGTCACCACGCATCGAACGCGTCTTAATAAGTGATTATAAAAGTTCTCGTAATTTCGTTTGCAATCTATTCAAATTGAATTCATATTTAATCAAATTACTTATAAAATCCCCCAAATGATCACCCCCTTCCTATTCTAACACAATACTTGGCTTTTACGTTTTTTTTTTCAATGTTTATACCTGAGTATTAAATTGTTACAATTTTATTTCGAACCGTTTCAATTAATATCAGTCATTTTTCGTAATAATATATATAAATTAATTCATACAAAATATGTGCATTTCGATCCCTTACAGATGTTTCATTATTTTGATTCGTCTCGTTTATCAGTTGTGCTATGTAACTTGTTATCACTTCTTATAGTATTATTTAAATAGTCAATAAAAATTGTTAATATAAATAATCATTTGCTGTAATGACCGTAGCAGTCTGCTCAGCTACTCCCAATATCGCATTATTGTCAAAGGGTCGCATTCTTGTCTTTAATGCCGAGCCACTTCGCCCGTATTGTTTTCATTAATCGATTTGAGAGCGATCGAGGTCAAGCCAACAACATGTGCCAAGTTATTGTCGCGTCTTGTGATCGGGTTTTTCATCGAGTTTGAAACTTCCGTCATTAATAGTTCATACGTCCCATATATCTTCACTGAGCACACATTTTTACACGCCAATAAAATTATTTCCAAGCAAGTACTTACACAATTATTAACAAAGTTATCAGATGAGCACACAAATTGCCCTTCCTATTAAATTCTTATAAATTTTATATTGCCGATTATAAGCCCGATGCGTACTTCAATTATCTTTTGTAAAGAGATGCGCATTAACATTTTTCTATGAAAGTATACAGTTACCTTTTCGAGGTGACAGGTATCAGTTTATCTTATACTGAAATTCCTGAAAATTTATCTAAAGGTTATTTTGAAAATATTATGCCTGATTTTGATACAGTATGCCTAAAGATATATCCTCTGCAAATTTGATGAACGTTATGTAGGAAATGAGTGAGAAAATTGAAACTTCAACTTTCCGAGTTGACAGGTATCAGTTTATCTTATACTGAAATTCCTGAAAATTTATCTAATTGATATTATGAAAATATTATACCAGATTTGGATACAGTATGCCTGAACATATATCATCTGCAAATTTGATGAACATTATGTAGGAAATGAGTGAGAAAATTGAACAGTTAACTTTCTGAGTTGACAGGAATCAATTTACTTTATACTGAAATTCCTGAAAATTTATCTAATAGATATTTTGAAAATATTATACCAGATTTGGATACAGTATACTTGAAGATCTATCCTCTGCTAATTTGATGTACATTATGTAGGAAATAAGTGAAAAAATTGAAACTTTAACTTTCCGAGTTGACAGGTATCAGTTTATCTTATACTGAAATTCCTGAAAATTTATCTAAAGGATATTTTGAAAATATTATGCCAGATTTGGATACAGTATGCCTGAATATATATCCTCTGCAAATTTGATGAACATTATGTAGGAAATATGTGAGAAAATTGAACACTAAACTGTCTGAGTTGACAGGTATCTGTTTATCTTATACTGAAATTCCTGAAAATGTATCTAAAGGAAATTTTAAAAATATTATACCAGATTTTGATACATTATGCCTGAAGATATATCCTTTGCAAATTTGATGCACATTATGTAGGAAATAAGTGAGAAAATTGAACACTAAACTGTCCGAGTTGACAGGTATCGGTTTATCTTATACTGAAATTCCTGAAAATTTATCTAAAGGAAATTTTGAAAATATTATACCAGATTTGGATACAGTATGCCTGAAGATATATCGTCTGCAAATTTGATGAACATTATGTAGGAAATAAGTGAGAAAATTGAAACTTTAACTGTCCGAGTTGTCAGGTATCAGTTTATCTTATACTGAAATTCCTGAAAATTAATCTAATTGATATTTTGAAAATATTATGCCAGATTTGGATACAGTATACCTGAAGATATATCCTCTGCTAATTTGATGAACATTATGTAGGAAATAAGTGAGAAAATTGAAACTTTAACTTTCCGAGTTGACAGGTATCAGTTTATCTTATACTGAAATTCCTGAAATTTATGTAATGGATATTTTGAAAATATTTTAGCAGATTTAGATACAGTATGCCTGAAGATATATCCTCTGATGATTTGATGAACAGTATGTAGGAACTAAGTGAGAAAATTGAAGAGTTAACTTTCGGAGTTGGCAGATATCGGTTTATCTTATACTGAAATTTCTGAAAATTTATCTAAAGGAAATTTTGAAAATATTATACCAGATTTGGATACAGTATGCCTGAAGATATATCCTCTGCAAATTTGATGAACATTATGTAGGAAATAAGTGAGAAAATTGAAACTTTAACTGTCCGAGTTGTCAGGTATAAGTTTATCTTATTCTGAAACTCCTAAAAATTTATCTAATGGATATTTTGAAAATATTATGCCAGATTTGGATACAGTATGCCTCAAGATATATCCTCTGCAAATTTTATGAACATTATGTAGGAAATAAGTGAGAAAATTGAACAGTTAACTTTCCGAGGTAATAGGTATCAATTTATCTTATACTGAAATTCCTGAAAATTTATTTAATAGATATTTTGAAAATATTATACCCGATTTGGATACAGTATGTCTGAAGATATATCCTCTGCAAATTTGATGAACATTATGTAGGAAATGAGTAAGAAAATTGAACAGTTAACTTTCTGAGTTGAATTTACTTTATACTGAAATTCCTGAAAATTTATCTAATAGATATTTTGAAAATATTATGCCAGATTTGGATACAATATACCTGATGATATACCCTCTGCTAATTTGATGAACATTATGTAGGAAATAGGTGAGAAAATTGAAACTTTAACTTTCCGAGTTGACAGGTATCAGTTTATCTTATACTGAAATTCCTGAAAATTTATCTAATGCATATTATGAAAATATTATGCCAGATTTGTATACAGTATGCCTGAAAATATATCCTCTGCAAATTTGATGAACATTATGCAGGAAATAAGTCCAAACGGTTTACACCATCATATAACGGAACTAGAATTATTCCTCGAAACCAAAAACATTGATATCTGCCTGATTTTGGAAACACATTTCACAAACCAGTCTATAATTAGAATAACGGGATATAACTCCTTCGACACAATACACCCTTCCAACAAAGCGAGAGGTGGATCAGTTGTTATTATACGTGAAAATATTAAACACTATGAAGGACTCAAACACTCAACAGAAAGTTGAGCTGCAACAGTTGAGTTCAAGATGGTTTATAAGGGTGGGATTGTTAAAGCACTTCAAGTGAGGTATCATAAAAGTCCAGGTATCGACCAGCCCTTTCTCACTGGCAACTCTTTGGTGCATCAACATTCAAGCCAAAGCCTGGACTAGATACCTGGACTTTTTTGAAACTATAATGATTGCCTTTGCGGCATCAATATATTAACATGTTATTCTTTTTGTGAACAAGACTGTAAAATAAACCAGATCAATAAACTAAATAAATTTAAAAAAAAACATATAACAAAGATCTGAAAAGTAAGTGTCAATAAAATTGGAACTTCATTGTTTTTATTTTTGTTAAAAAACAATTTTAGTGCCTTTTGAGTTTTTATAACATTTTTTTTTCAGTTATGTATTAGTGAAACAAGTAAGAAAATTAGTTTAATTGGTGAGAATTATAGAGCGCGGACTGTAATAAATTTCCCGCTCTAAATGTAGCAATTACTTTGAATTTCTCGGAGGCCTTTGATTAAGAAGCGATAAGCATTTACGAGCAGAAGTTTGAAGTGGAAAGTGAAATGCGAGAGGAAACCGCGCAAACGTGCACAGTTATGTGGGGGTTTTCGGCCGGAAAGCGCCGTTCCCAATCGTGCCGCTCAACTAACCCATTTCCCCGGCAATCGTTCTCCACTCGATTATCGGCAAAAGTTCGAGGTCGACCCGGTGATTTACAAACACCTCCACCTGGCAGATGCACGTCGGGCAACAACTCCGGCGGCGGCGACCCGCCTCAAGCCGAGTGCCATTCATTAGCCGTCTTAGCCGCCCCCCGAACACCGCACGCAATTACACGGGGGCGGGGGCGCAATCCGGGAACCGGAAAACCGGATGCGGAACGTATCGGCCGCGCAATTAGCCCCGGCGCGTGCTGGGATAGAGCCCCGCCGCCGTTCCGCCCCGGACGGCCCCCCGGGGGCAGATGCCGGTGCGGTGGTCCCGCCGCCCACGCACGCCACACGATAATCCGGCATCGATCGGCTGCGTGCCACCTGTATTCAGGAAATTCAACACATAATCCCAGATCTAAACGCCCAAAGGGTCATCCAAACACTTCCTGCCAGGTCATTTAGCATTGCCACATCCGGTGGAAAGAATTTTTAAATTTTCATGATTTCATGGTTGGATATATTTCCATGACAATCTCAGCATCTTGTATAATATTATTACATTGCGTGTTATCAGCAACAAAAACTAAAAATAAAACAATAACAAAACTTTACAATGCGTTTTGCATTACAATAATTTTCAAGTTTAGTGCAAAAATAAAGCTCTTTTTGCATATTTTTTTTACATTAAATTTACATTTTTGTTGTAAGATTTTTGTTTTTTTTTGTTGTGGAACCGACGATTGTGCTATTTCAGCAGTAATGATGGTTCTTATACCTTACCTACTAATACCTACCATATACCTTATACCTACTAATATTTACCATGGTCCTCGCCGGATTTGAACTCATACCATTGTTGTTTTACCTCTCTGGTTTAAATCTCTCTACTTCGAATACATTTTTAAGCACTGCCTGCATTTAAGCTCCTCCATACGAATCTTCTTGGATTCCGCGGCCTCACGAGTGTAAGAGGGCTCTATTTATAGGGGGTCGACCGATGGCATGTATTTATAAATTCGCTCTTCCGCGTTTCATTGTGGCTCTCATTCACGACCGCCATCCACTCAAAGTCCGTGCTTCAATGAGCTCGTTAATGGCACGGTTTGGAAGGTAATTTTCGCCCTTCGAGTTCTGTTCGGTTTGCCCGGATACCGGAATTGAATGTGTGGCGAACTATTTCAATGTGTTTGCGCTTGCAGTTATTCTGGGAAGTTTAGTTTATTCCGGTTTAAGTAATGAGCTGTGAATGCAAACCTCAACGAGGGCTCACTATCAATCCGCTCATTTTCAGACTCCTGCCACAGGATTTATTAATTAAATTGGCCATACACAATTAACAAATTTCGATTTCTTAATAATTAAATTGCCTGTATTATGGACACATAAGACACCAATCTTATCCTGACAATCAAATCTAATTACTCATCTATTAATGAGATTAATAGATCTCATTACTAGATCTATTAATCATATAGCATATAGATATTATCATCTATATGCTATCATATATATATATATTCTGCGCGGTGCAGAGCTGCTTCTTGCCATTCTTCGTTAGGTTCCATCTCCAGTAAATGAAGGTTGGAAAGTATCACTGCAAATCCCACGCGGTCTCTTGCTGCTCTGAATAAGGAATGGGCATCAAGACCAGTCCAATCCCTGATATTTTTTAGCCAGGAATACTTCTTGCGTCCAACTCCACACCATCCTTCTATTTTCTCCTCCATTCTCAGTTTTAGCAGTTGGTATTTGTTCTTGCGAAAAATGTGCCCCAAGTATTCTGTTTTCCTCTGCTTAATAACTAGTAACAGCTGTCGGTCTTGGCTCATACGAAGCAAAACTTCTTCATTGGTTATATGGTCCACTCATGATATTCGCATAAGCCTACGAAACACCTACGTCTTCTTGCCCTAGCGTCCACTTATTCCCAATGACATGCATGGTGCAATGGTGCAGGCACGATTAAGATGATGTGATGATGTGATGATGATATTTGAAGATGCTGAAAAGTGATACTAATTTGGTGTTATGAGCGCTCTTTTTTTCCTCCTCCTGAAGTGATGGCAACTGACACTACAAGCCACAACTTCAGGAAGTATTATATTTTGCTGTGTTCAGACTGTCTTTAGAGTAAGCCATTAAACAGTGCTGATGATGGAGATGATGTTTGAGGATGCTGATTGGTGATGCTGATTTGATGTTGTGAGCGCTTTTTTCCTCCTCCTAAACTCTTTAGAGTAAGAGAATGGTGCTGGTGATGAAGGTGGTGTTTAAGGATGCTGATTTGGTGTTGTGGACGCTTTTTTTCCTCCTCCTGAAGTGTTGGCAACTGACACTACAAGCCACAACTTCAGGAAGTATCACAGTGTGCTGTGTTCAGGTTGTCTTTAGAGAAAGCCATTAAACAGTGCTGATGATAAAGATGATGTTTGAGGATGCTGATTGGCGATGCTGATTTGATGTTATGCGCGCTTTTTTCCTCCTCCTGAAGTCTTTAGAGTAAGATAATAGTGCTGATGATGAAGGTGATGTTTGAGGATGCTGATTTGGTGTTGTGCACGCTTTTTTCCTCCTCCTGAAGTGTTGACAACTGACACTAGAAGCCACAACTTCAGGAAGTATCATATTTTGCTGTGATCAGATTGTCTTTAGAGTAAGCCATTAAATAGTGCTAATGAAGAAGGTGATGTTTGAGGATGCTGTGATGCTGATTTGGTGTTGCGAGCGTTCTTTTTCCTCCTCCTTAAGGGTTGGTAACTGACACTACAAGCCACAAATTTAGAAAGTATCATATTTTGCTGTGTTCAGACTGTCTTTAAAGTAAGCCATTAAACAGTGCTGATAATGAAGATGATGTTTGAGGATGCTGATTGGTGATGCTGATTTCATGTTGTGAGCGCTTATTTCCTCCTCCTGAAGTCTTTATAGTAAGAAAATAGTGCTGATGACGAAGTTGATGTTTGAGGATGCTGATTTGGTGTTGTGCACGCTTTTTTTCCTCCTCCTGAAGTGTTGGCAACTGACACTACAAACCACAACTTCAGGAAGTATCACAATGTGCTGTGTTCAGGTTGTCTTTAGAGAAAGCCATTAAACAGTGCTGATGATAAAGATGATGTTTGAGGATGCTGATTGGTGATGCTGATTTTATGTAGTGAGCGCTTTTTTCCTCCTGCTTACTTTAGAGTAAGTCTTTAGAGTAAGAGAATAATGCTGATGATGAAGGTGATGTTTGAGGATGCTGATTTGGTGTTGTGCACGCTTTTTTTCCTCCTCCTGAAGTGTTGACAACCGACACTAGAAGCCACAACTTCAGGAAGTATCATATTGTGCTGTGTTCAGATTGTCTTTAGAGTAAGCCATTTAACAGTGCTAATGATGAAGGTGATGTTTCAGGATGCTGTGATGCTAATTTGGTGTTGTGAGCGCTCTTTTTTTCCTCCTCCTGAAGTCTTTAGAATAAGAGAATAGTGCTGATGATGAAGGTGATGTTTGAGGATGCTAATTGGTGATGCTGATTTGTGTTGTGAGCGCTCATTTACCTCTTCCCATAGTGTTGGAAACTGACACTAGAAGCTACAACTTCAGAAAGTTCATATTTTGCTGTGTTCAGATTGTCTTTAGAGTAAGCCATTAAACAGTGCTGATGATGAGAGTGATGTTTGAAAATGCTGATTGGTGATGCTGATTTGGTGTTGTGAGCATTTTTTTTCCTTCTCCTGAAGTATTGACAACTGACACTACAAGCCACAACTTCAGGAAGTATCATATTGTGCTGTGTTCAGATTGTCTTTAGAGTAAGCCATTTAACAGTTCTAATGATGAAGGTGATGTTTCAGGATGCTGTGATGCTAATTTGGTGTTGTGAGCGCTCTTTTTTTCCTTCTCTTGAAGTGTTGGCAAATGACACTACAAGCCAAAACTTCAGGAAGTATCATATTTTGCTGTGTTCAGGCTGTCTTTAAAGTAAGCCATTAACCAGTGCTGATCATGAAGATGATGTTTGAGGATGCTGATTGGTGATGCTGATTTGATGTTGTGCGCGCTTTTTTCCTCCTCCTGAAGTCTTTAGAGTAAGAGAATAGTGCTGATGATGAAGGTGATGTTTGAGGATGCTAATTGGTGATGCTGATTTGTGTTGTGAGCGCTCATTTACCTCTTCCCATAGTGTTGGAAACTGACACTAGAAGCTACAACTTCAGAAAGTTCATATTTTGCTGTGTTCAGATTGTCTTTAGAGTAAGCCATTAAACAGTGCTGATGATGAGAGTGATGTTTGAAAATGCTGATTGCTGATGCTGATTTGGTGTTGTGAGCGCTCATTTTTTCTCCTCCTGTAGTGTTGGCAACTGACACTTGACAGCCCACAACTTCAGAAAGTATCATATTTTGCTATGTTCAGATTGTCTTTAGAGTAAGCCACTAAACAGTGCTGATGATGCAGATGATGTTTGAGGATGCTGATTTGATGTTGTGAGTGCTCTTTTTTTCCTCCTACTGATGTGTTGGCAGCTGACACTACAAGTCACAACTTCAGGAAGTATCACATTTTCCTGTGTTCGGAGGTCAGTCTTTAGAGTTAGCCATTAAACAGTGATGAAATTTTGAAAAATTCATAAATGGTTTAAATTTTAGCCCCTGGCCTATTTATACACCCAATAATCCACAGGAAGTAAATAACTATTAATGATATTTTTACTTTCATTTATTACTTGTTTATTTATTTAACTAGGGCCTATATCCACTCCTATTGCCAATTACCTTCTCCACACTTGAAAATTTTGCCTTTATGTATTTTGCTTCATAATATTCTTATCAATAATGTTATTATTATTTTTATTGTTATTGTTATTATTATAATTATTATTGGGAAGGCCAATTATGTAAATACTGAATACCGAAAATTTTGCTGTTATATATTTTGCTTCATAATATTCTTATTATTAATGTTATTATTATTTTTTATATTATTGATATTATTGTTATTAATATTATTATTACTGGTAATGCCAATTATGTAAATACCCCGAAGTGTTTCAAAAAACACCAAAACTAATTCTTTATTTTTTCTTTCAGTCCATGATTAAGGCGACGACAGATACGACCTCGCTGAGTTTTCGGTGAGCAAACGAATTTTGTAGGTAAAGTTCTAATAACATATTTCAAAAACTATTTATTGCTAAATCCTTAGTAGACAAAAAAACTATAAATTATATGAAGACAGTTCGAACAGACTTTCTAATGCAATCAATTTGTATATTGAACTTTACCTTATAAATTGGAAATTTCAAGTGAAATACACCACTAATTCCAAATTTAACAAATTTTAACAATTAGTTAAGTATTCACTTATTTATAACTATACAAACTATAAAAATATATGAAGAAAGTTCCAGCAGAATTTCTAACACCGTCCATGTATACGGTGGAATACCTAAAACAATTCAAGAATATGTAACCTAACCTAACCTAACCTACAACAATTCAAGAATACGTAACCTAACCCAACCTAAAACAATTCAAGAATACGTAACCTAACCTAATCTATCCTGAAACAATTCAAGAATACTACCTAAATTATATGAAGATTAAAGAAAGTTTCAGCATAATGTTTAATGTTCTTAACTGTAACTTGAATACTACATAAACTATATGAAGAATCGCCCTGCGATTTTTAGAATAATTTCCTGCAAACGCATAAACAAATAAATAACTTCTGAATGGTTAGAGAAAATTGCAAAAACCAAACGGATTCATAAAGCCTAAAAAAGGGCAAATTCACATATGCAAAGTTATACAAGGGGTTCCATTTAAAAAAACACAACTTTGGTACTTTTGGGACTTATGGAACGCCGTGTATAATATGAAATTAATTTAAAAAAGTAACGAAAAGGTACCCCGATATATCCCAGAACCTAAACTTTTTTAAAGTCACGTATTTTGGCCACAATATTCCTTCCCATATAACGTGAATAACCCTGTATAAAAAAAATAATGAAAATAAATAATACACATTGATAAAATTATTATTTTAATTGTCAAAGCCATGAAACTTCATATAATTATAATGATAATTCGATGACATTTCTAGAATTTCTGTAATATTAACGTAGATATGTTTTAAATTCCTATTTTGTCAGAAATTTTCTTACGAAGACATTTGTGGAATTCCACAAATTTCAAAAATATATTATAAAGATTGCACAAAACCAACAAATTTCATGAAAATTCTGACATTTTTAAAATTCCTGTAATTTTAGTACACATATTCTTTAAATTAAGCCCTGTTTATGAAATTACCGAAAGAATTTCTATAATTCCACTACTTTTATAAAATTTTAATAAAAATTGCAGAAAACAATTAAATTTATTGAAAACCATTTATCGCATTTTCTTAATTTTAAATAACCAGCAAAATGTTTAAATTCCTATCGCTTTTGCCAATATTAACGTAAACGATAATGTATATTTTAGAAATCGGACATACCTACGTACATACATAGTTTCAAAAATTCCTGTACATATCTCATTTCGAATTTTGACTTTGGAATTTCTGACGCTAATTTTTACATTACGTACATAAATAGTTTCAAAAATTCCTGTACTTATCTCATTTACAATTATGACTTTGGAATTTGTGGAGCTAATTTTGACTTTGAAATTCGTTTATTTCACTTCAAATTTTGATCCAACTATTACTGCATTTTTGTAGGCACATTAGGTATGCACCAGAGTGCCTAAAATATCATGTAATTTCATGAAAATTGTGACAATTTTAGAATTGCTGACATTTTCTAATTGTAATTTAGAAATTAAAATTTTATAGATTTCAGAATTTCTGTAAATGATTTAAATCCAAATCAGGTAAATTTAAATCTATTTTATGAATGCAAACAATTATATTATTAAATATATTATTCCTTGGCAATGTTAATTAGCCAAAGCAGAAGAAATTATGTCGTAAAATAAACAAATAATAATAATAATAAAATTTAAAAAACAGTTGTCAATTTTTTTACATTGTTTTCATGATTCAGAATGATAGTTCTTTCGCCATTTATACACACCCTGTATTAATGATATATTCGGTGGTTGAGAAAAGAAAATGTTTATTTTTTTATTTAATATAACTGTTGTTTTAGGTAATTTATACACACCCTGTATTAATGATATATTCGGTGATTGAGAAAAGAAAATGTTTATTTTTTATTTAATATAACTGTTGTTTTGGGTATTGATAAAAACTGAGAGTTTTTTTCGGTCTCACCTATTCACACTCGAAATATTTTACGAGAGACAAAGTGAAAGGTGCTTACATTTTAACATCCTTAATTTATTTTTTATGCATCCAGTTCTCTGCCAACAGCTAGTTTTCAGCGTAATTTGTGGATTTTATAGCGCCTTTTGAGTGCCCTATTTCTTTTATGGCCTCCCTAATTTCATTACTCGACAATTCCTATTCAATTTAAAACTCCCCCTGTTTATTGAGCCTGTGATTGTCCCTTTATTTTCGACTGACTGACGAATACGATGGATTTTATTACACCCCCCAGCAGCCCGCCTAAGCTGAAATTTATCACACCCCGAATTGCTATGCAAGTGAAATATTTAGAAAAGGGGGAAATAATACTGGCCAAACCAATCAACTGAAATTGATACTAACTAAAGAAAAATGTAAATTTTAATTTGTTATACAGAGCGTTCAAGAAAGTGGTGTCAACTTTTCCAAGTAGTTCCATCGATATTATAAAAAAAATATGACATTTGAAAAATCTAGATGAACTATTTGCTTGTATCCTAAGCAACGTTGCAAAACATATTTTATTTGCATCTTGATTAGTGTCATCTATTTGTCTCCAGAGTAAAAGTTCACATCACTTTCTTGAACGCTCTATATAGAAACAAAAATAGGTTGCCGTTAAATAACGAAATACTAATAAATACGTTGTAGTATGCTCCTTAGTAATTATAACTTTTAGTAGCAAACATAAGTTATCGTTAAATAACTAATTAAGAACAGTATTCGTGGCGCTGTAGAATTGTTTCGTGGTTATTATAATTTACAATAGCATCAGAAATAGGTTGTTGTTAAATAAATAATTGACAAACTACGATCACAACATTGCTTTTCTGGCTTTAAAAAGTATTACAAACTATAATACCATATTAACGATAGTGCTTCACTTTTAACGACTGCACTATGTTTTAAAGAAACCGCATTGTCTTGGACGTAAAAAGTACTTCTCAAAGTAATCAAACTCCAATTAAATTAACACAAAGCGCATTGCCGCCACAATTGCCTTCCGAAGTAATGAAACTCAAATTAAATTAATACGAACCGGCCAGTTGCGATAATTACGTTTCTAGGTAATAAAAGTGAGATTAGATTAATCCGTAAAATTGTACACAATTACGGTTGTGTGCAATTACGAATTGTTTAATGGCACATCGAGGCGACATTTTCTACACCACATTTGAAGAAATCTTCCAAAGCTGTACAGTATTTATTTTAATTAACAATTTTGCTTGAAATTTACAGTTTTGACGCAAGAAAATAGATGACTTGTAGTCACTAGAGAGTTGCAATTTTATCAGTTTTGCAGTCAAGGTGCCATGTACAATGTTTCTATCTGGCAGATGACTTATTCAACTTTCGAAAGACCAGTCCTAATGAAAAATATGCACTTTTTTACTAATATGGCAACGGTGCAGCCACGAATATTTATATATGTAATTAATTCTATTTTCGTCCATACTATTGATGTAGTCATAAAACTTATTAAATTACGAGTCCCCTTTTCCCTGCCCATTTTATGTACATATTCATGCCGAGTTTTTTAAACCTGGTTATTTTTATGTATTTAATTATGGCAATTAATTTTTTTTCTCATGCTATTCAAGTAGCCATAAAACGTGTTAAATTAGAAATTCCCTCCTTCGCTGCTCGTTCTGTCTTTGTACAAATTCATGTCTACAATTTTTTTCCTAATATAATAGTAGTATTTTTAAGTTTAAATCAAGTTTTGCGAGGAGAATATATGACCTCATATAAACCCGTCAGATTGTGGAATACCTCAATTATTAAAGTATAAAGTGGTTTCTAAAAACAGCGTAATATGCCTAATAATAGGAAGCTACAGTTCAATATAATCGGAGGCGGAAAGCGTTTCGTAGTAAAATTAGTTCGAATAACAATGACCCGTGTCATAAAGAGAAAATAAGTTTATTAACTTGCTGACTAGTTTAATGTGACTGCTATTATAGGAACTTTGTGGATTTTTTTATATTGAATCAATTATTCAGGTTTTTTTTTGACAATTATCTTTTTCATCCTAAATCTCAGAATAAAACACTACTCACGTAGTAAAGTCACAACCATCTTCATGATTTTAAATCATGCATTACATTTTTATTTATTTATCAACTATACGGGGTGTCCAGAAAGTATCCTGCCAAACGTATCTCACATACCAGACATCATTTTATGTAGATTAAACCTAAATTGCCTTAATCCAAAAATGATCCTTACGGGATCTAGAGCTCTTTGAAAAGTACAATGACTAAACCGCTAATGACATCTACAGTCATTTACAAATGTCAAATCATTTTGATTTCAAAACTTTCGTTATTCTAGTATAACTTTTTTTAATTTATATATTGTATTTTTAGTATTTTTAGTATTATTGTCATTGTTATTTGTGTTGTCTCAGAAATGTAACATAAGTCTAACTCTACTTCAAAATGGTTAACTTTTATAATGACTGTTGCACTTAGGAAGCATTTATTATTAAAGTAATCTAAGTTACATCTAGGTCAAGCAAAATACTGTTGATTTTCCAATCAAATTTTTAAAATAAAAATCTTGATTTTTTCAAAAATATTGAGTGTGCCATAAACTTTCGTTACTCTGGTATGACCAATGTGTTATTTCTCAATCAGTAGGTCATAAAGTTTCGTTACTCTGGTATGACCAATGTCTTATTTCTCAATCTCTAGGTCATAAAGTTTCGTTACTCTGGTATGACCAATGTCTTATTTCTGAATCTCAAGTAGCCTGAGCAAAACACATAAAAACTTTTCAAATTTTATAAAATAAATAATTACCTCCAAAAGTGGGCTCAGTATTTTTTTCTTGGTCACTTTTTTTTTCAAAAATTTGAAATTTTCTTATGAAACTGATTTGCAGAGTTTATTTGTGTTGTCTCAGAAAGGTAAAATAAGTCTGACTCTTATTCGAAATGGTTAACTTTTCTAATGAATGTTGCACTTAGGAAGCATTTTTTATTAAGGTAATTTAGGTTAAATCGAGGTCAAGCAAAATACTGTTGATTTTCCAATCAAATTTTCTAAATAAAAATTTCGATTATCTCAAAAATATTGAGTGTGCCATAAAATTTCGTTACTCTGGTATGACCAATGTCTTATTTCTCAATCTCTAGTCATAAAGTTTCGTTACTCTGGTATAACCAATGTCTTATTTCTCAATGTCTAGTAGCCTGAGCAATTCACATAAAAAGTTTTCAAATTTTGTAAAATAAATAATTACCTCCAAGAGAGATCAAGCCTTAGTATTTTTTTCTGGGTCATTTATTCTTTCAAAAATTTGAAAATTTTCTTATGAAAACTGATTTGCAGAGTTCATTTGTGTTGTCTTAGAAAGGTTAAATAAGTCTTACTCTTATTCAAAATGGTTAACTTTTCTAATGAATGTTGCACTTAGGAAGCCTATTTTATTAAGGTTATTTAGGTAAAATCGAGGTCAAGCAAAATACTGTTGATTTTCCAATCAAATATTATAAATAAAAAACTCGATTTTCTCAAAAATATTGAGTGTGCCATAAACTTTCGTTACTCTAGTATGACCAATGTCCTATTTCTCAATCTCTAACTTATAAAGTTTCGTTACTCTGGTATGACCAATGTCTTATTTCTCAATCTCTAGTAGCCTGAGCAATTCACATAAAAAGTTTTCAAATTTTGTAAAATAAATAATTATCTCCAAAAGTGATCAAGCCTTAGTATTTTTTATAGGTAATTTTTTCTTTTAAAAATTTGAACAAGTTCTCATGAAAACTGATTTGCAGAGTTCATTTGTGTTGTCTCAGAAAGCTTAAATAAGTCTTACTCTTATTCAAAATGGTTAACTTTTCTAATGAATGTTGCACTTAGGAAGCCTTTTTTATTAAGGTTATTTAGGTATAATCGAGGTCAAGCAAGATACTATTGATTTTCCAATCAAATTTTCTAAATAAAAATCTCAATTTTCTCAAAAATATTGAGTGTGCCATACACTTTCGTTACTCTAGTATGACTTTTTTTAATCTATATATTGTATTTTTAGTATTTTTAGTATTATTAGTTTTTAGTTATTTAATGTTGGCTGGCACATCCACTAGCAAATGCAAATACACTGTACACGTGGCAACGTGTTTAAAGAAAGAATAAAGAATTCCCCAAAAAAATAGCCTTAGTATATTTTTTTCTGAGAAATCATTTCTTTTTTCAATCATTTGAAAATATTCTTATGTAAACTACTTGGCTTTGGCATTTACAAAAAAACATTTTAAACATTTTATTTTTCGAAAATTTGGAAACTTTCTTATTCTTACTGTTCTGGCTGGGTTTTCACTGTCAAATCTGTCAAAAAAATGTTATTTGTTCGAAAGAAGTTAAAAAAACTATACAGGGTGAGTTTTTTTTTTCATTGTAAGCATTGGGATCTCGGAAACCATAAGACATAGAGTTTCGATTATATGAGGAAAGAGGAATCATTTTAAGAGCTCATGCAAGATGTGCTATAGTTTTTTTTTTTAAAACACCACAGTTTTTCAGTTATATTACATTTTAATGGCAGTCATAGTTGGCTTTGACATTTTTAAAATGGACAAACTTTTCTCTTTATAACGATACCAGGTTTGCTATAGATTAAGGCCCTCTTTGAAAATTAACGTTATGACAATTATTACTTACTTTGACAAATACAGAGTTTTCCATGGAAAATTTTATTTTTCCTCTTACTCCGGGAATTATATTCATTTTTCTATTCTAATTATACTGAATTCTATTTAAATTATACAACGATAATTCTTGCATCTCATTTTTTTTATGAAAGTAAGTATAGCAAACCTTATATCATTATAATAAGCAAAAATGTCCCTTTTAAAAATGTCAAAGCCAACTATGATTGCCATTTAAAAAAATGGCAAAAGTTTGCCATTTGCCAAATGGCAAGGCAAAAATGGCAAGTTTGTATTATAACTCATAAACTATGTTTTTGCTTTCAAAAAACAAAAGCATATGTAGCATAAGTTCTTAAAATGTCAACTCTTTCCTCATTTAACCGAATGCTTAAAATGAAAAAACTAACTGTATATCTAGAAAACCTTTACAATCTCAATGCTGTTAAGATGATGCCGAAATTCGAATTTTCGAAATATTTCAAAAACTACTTATTTTCGGAATATGGTTGTATAGTACTTCTTTGTAGCAAATTTGTAGCAACTGGAGCCGTTTGGTTAGACATGAACTCTTTTATTAATTACGCACAAGTTCTAAAATAAACGGCACCAATTAGGACTAATTAAGCACTAAATATTAGAACAAAAAAAAAAACAAAAATTCAATGTTGGGGCTGCTTGAAGTTAGTGTTATTCCAATATTTAAAATCCAAGCCTGTTTTCCTAATTTTGTTTTTACTGACGTTGTTTTGAATGGTAACTAGATGCATTCTGCTAATTGAAATAAAAATTTAATTGTTTTATTTTAACGAACTTCTTCTCATTTTTTTTCAAATGTTACATATTGAAAATGTCATATTGTTGAAAACATAACAAAAAGTTCCATCAAAATAAATTAAAAATTATATAGGTTCTGATTTAAAAAAAAAATTATATAAATATAAAATATTGACACTAAAAACAGAATATTTCAAGAACTACGCATTGGATTCTAGTTTCATTTTGCATATTATCTTTGAGTATATGACTTACTCTGAACGAATAATTTAATCAATATTGATAAGACAGTTAGGACGAAAAATTTAATTAAGATTAATAAGTCAGATTTTCAGATATTTATATTAAAACTTGAGATACATCGGAGTACATAAAAGCACATATTGGTACTAAAAACAAAATATGTCACAATTACGCATTGTATTGTAAATTTTGTTTTGCACATTATCTTGTAATATATAGCTTAATATGGATGAAAAATGTCATGTACATTGATAAGGCAGTTTTTAAGATATTTTAATTGAAACTTGAGATACCGCGACGACTATTAAAATAGTACATAAAATTACATATTGACACTAAAAGCAGAGTATCTCAAGATCCACGCATTGGATTCTAGTTTTATTTTGCACGTTATCTTTGACTATATGACTTAATAAGGCTGTAAAATTTAATCAATACTTATAAGACAGTTTTTGAGATATTTAAATTGTAACTTCAGATAAATTGGTGGACTTTTAAAATAGTAAATGAAATTACATGTTAACACTTAATACAGAATATCTCAAGAACGAAGCATTACACATTAATTTCTTGTGGAATAATAAATACTAACATACCACGAAATGTTAGTAATAAATTTTATTAATATTGATACGCTGGTTCTTGAGGCATAATTATGGAAATATGAGACACTAATGAAATACTTCCATAATCGTCTAAAAAAATATATCTCGAGAGCCATGCATTGGATCGAAATCTTATTTTGCAAATTTTCTCTCAGTATACTATTCATTATGGAAGAAAAAATTAATTAAGATTGAGTAGTCAGTTTTTCAGGCATTTCTCTTAATACTTGATATACACAGGAGTACATAAAATCACATATTGATACTAAAACCAACATATCTCAAAATTATGCATTGGATTGTAATTTAGTTTTGCACATTAGCTTGTAATATATGGCTTAATATGGATGAAAATATCATGTACATTAACAATTGTTTTTGTTTTTCAAATATTTTTATTAAAACTTGAGATATATGGGGATACATGAAATCACAAAATGAATTAAGATTGAGTAGTCAGGTTTTCAGAGATTTCTCTTAAAACTTGATTACATAGGAGTACAAAATATCACATATTGATACTAAAACCAAAATATCTCAAAATTATGCATTGGATTGTAATTTTGTTTTGCACATTATCTTGTAATATATGGCTTAATATGGATGAAAATATCATGTGCATTAACAATTGTTTTTGTTTTTCAGATATTTTTATTAAAACTTGAGATATATGGAGATACATAAAATCACATATATGTATATATTAAAAACAAAATATCTTAAAATTGGTAATTGGATTCAAATTCCGTTTTTCACATTAGCTTGTAATATATAATATATAACATTAGCTTGTAGCATTAGCTTATAATATGTAATAATACTTAATATCAATAAAACAATTTATGAAAATTGATAAGTTTTGAAGATATTCCAATTGAAACAGATACACGCGATTAATAATTTGGAGATTTTTTTAAAATTATGTACGATGCAAAGGAAACACGGAGAATGTTGCAATGCCTTGTAGCATGAACATGATGCTCAACATTTTTCTGAAAAGTTCCGAAATTATTGTAGCACATTTCATGATATAGATACGAGTACATATAAATGGCAATATATTGTGCTCCCTGAAACTAGGTTTCCCACGATTCCCTCCTGCCTAAATTGAAAATTAACCGAATTATGCGTTTTTGGGCTACTTTCACCCGATGTGAATCAGATGATTTCTCCCACATTATTATATTGTACGACATTGACTGGAAGCCAATGCATGGTTTGATTTAGCACATTATCTTTGATTATATGACTTCATATGAACACAAACTATACAATTCACAAAATATACAATTCACAACATAAGATGTAGGGTTTCTAGTTATTATATTGTACGACATTGACTGGAAGCCAATGCATGGTTTGATTTAGCACATTATCTTTGATTATATGACTTAATATGAACACAAACTATACAATTCACAAAATATACAAATCACAAGATATGATCTAGTATAGGGTTTCTAGTTATTATATTGTACGACATTGACTGGAAGCTAATGCATGGTTTGATTTAGCTAATTATCGTTGATTATATGACTTTATATGAACACAAACTATAAAATTTACAAAATATACAAATCACGAGATAAGATGTAGTTTAGGATTTCTAGTTGCAACTTATGCAACTGAGTTTTTATTAATTTTTCTAAATTAAATAATGTAATACTTGAAAATGGTCTTGAAAATCTGTTAAAGAGAAATTTATGAAAAACAGTGAAACTGAACCAAGTTACGTATGTAATTTAATTTAAAAATATTTTGTCCAGGGGTAATCACAGTCTTACAATTTAATTCATATATTTTTAAAAATAATAATTGCCACAGCTGGATTATTAATTAAAAATGTCTGAAGTATGAATCATTATTTGGTTGTAATGAATTTTCTTTTAATTTACGAAATAAAGGCAACAATATAAGATAAAGAATAAGAGCATCAAAAGCTTTCGCTTTAATCACGTTCGAATCTTGCGAAAAGTTTCAGGCTTGTTTTGTGTTTTCCCTGCGGAGCGTGAATTTTCAATTTAGTATACGGACAGTAAAAATAGCCATTGTTGGGACACGGGGTGTTGTAAATATTTTCGATACACGGTCAAAATAAAAACGTGCGGCCGGCAATCTTCCCCTGGAGTTTTTGAATGAGGTTGCGGACATTAAATCACCCCGGGTTACGAGCACCGGCCGCGAAATATCCGCTCGCTGTTGACATAAAACTCCCGAAGTTAATATCGCCGCGACGGCCGATAAGAAAGGCGTCTACTGTGCATGAGGCGTCGATCCTTCCCCGCGATAAAACACTTTGTGCGTTTCCATCGGGCCGAATTGAAGCCGAGAAAAGGCGTTATTAATGATTTCTGGTGGAGGCGCAACCGCATTTGAAATTTTAATCCGCGCCTGCTGCTTTGCGGAAAAAAATACATCTGAGCGTTTTGGGCCGGAATTAAGAGCGTCTGAGCGGCCCCGCTCATAAATACTGATCAGATCCGTGCAGCTCACTCCAGAAATGAAACATCAAAAATGCATGGGGGCGCCCGGATGGGTGGGAGGGTTTCCGGCCGGACGCGTCCACGGGGCCGACATTCCGGATGCAAATCGATAAGATTAGTTGGGGAGCCGTGGATTTATTGCGTGCACGGCGTCGGCGGCGCGGGGGCCGCCGGGATAAACATACGGCCCCGTAATTTATTGTGTTTGTTCGATTTTTGCAGAAGTTCCGCGAGGGGGCCGGCACCCCCGTAATTTATCACTTTCGGATGAGCACGGTTGAGCGGCGGCGGGAATCACGACCCCCGGGATTTGGGGCGCAAATCTGGGCTGGCGAGGACGGGCAGGAATCCGGGATACAGGCAGAGACGGCAATCCAATTCGCGCCGATGCAATTTGCGATTCCTAATATTTCCTACGGTGGCGGCGGTGCTCGAAAAAGCCGTGCCTCGCAGACCGGCTCGGCCCTAATGCAATTTCGCCGGTGCCAGACGCGAAGCTCCACGGAAAAACACGTTCCATTAGTGCCATTAAAGAAATTAGAAACAAGACACGGGAACGTCCTCCCGGGAGCGGCGAGGGGGGCGGCGAAAGGATTCGTCCACGATCCAATTTGCAAGTTTGCGGGGCGCTACGCATTTCGGGATTATTAAAAGGATAAGCTGGTCGCGTGTAAACTTTGCCCGAAAGAATCGGATTTCTCAATAATTCGAACCCTTGCCGTGCAGAGTTCGTTATAGTTTTAGCGAAATGCTGCCCGGACGACGAGCGTGACTCCCTGAAACGCCCTAGTAAATAAATGCAATACAAGTAATTGAAATAAAAAATTATATAATATTATGAATCATATATTCATGAATTGCCTGTCCCACAGTCACCTAATGAACATTCATTACTTCATTGATTAATGTTAGAGGTTTTCATTTTATGACATATCTGTGATATGAGTTATACTGTTAGGCTAGACTAGAATCCAATGCGTGGTTCTTGAGATATTCTGTCTTTAGTGTTAAGTTAAGATCTCGATTTTATCACTTGTTTGAGATGTACTCGTGGTCAAATTTTCAGAGGATTGATCTTTAGGTATACTGTATATAGACCTGACAAAAAAAATCAAAATTTGCGACACATAAATTTTCTGAAATTTCAGTGCCTGGTCAACTCGAAAAGTTGAACTTTCAGAATGTTTAAAAATATCATAAAAAGTGGGCATCAATTGTCGCTCAATGAAACTTATATATGTTAGACCTAAAGGGTCTATGAATATACCCTGTAAGTGACACTTACCAAGTTGCCGTAGGAGGGTAGTAAATCAACCCTGAATAATTGTAATATTCCGATCAACACGGTTAAGTTAAGATCTCGATTTTCCCACTTATTTGAGATGTACTTATGGTAAAATTTTCAGAGGATTTATCTTTAAATGGTCAAATTATCAGAGGATTTATCTTTAAATGGTCAAATTATCAGAGGATTTATCTATAGGCATATTGTATACATACCTGGTAAAAAAAACAAAGTTTCCGACACATAAATTTTCTGAAATTTCAGTGACTGGTCAACTCGAAAAGTTGAACATTCAGAATGTTCAAAAATATCATAAAAAGTGGGCTTCAAATTGTCGCTCAATAAAACTCATGTGTGTTAGACCTAAAGGGTCTGTGAATATACTCTGTAAGTGACACTCACCAATTTGCCGTAGGAGGCTAGTAAATCAACCCTGAATAATTATAATATTCCGATCAAGACGGTTAAGTTAAGATCTCGATTTTCTCACTTATTTGAGATGTAGTTGTGGTCAAATAGTTAGAAGATTTATCTTTAGGCATACTGTATACAGATTTGGTAAAAAAATCAAAATTTCCGACAGATAAATTTTCTGAAATTTCAGTGACTGGTCGACTCGAAAAGTTGAACATTCAGAATGTTTAAAATTATCATAAAAAGTGTGCATCAAATGTTCGCTCAATGTAACTTATGTATGTTACACCTAAAGGGTCTGTGAATATACCCTGTAAGTAACACTCACCAATTTGCCGTAGGAGGGTAGTAAATCAACTCTGAATAATTGTAATACTCCGATCAACACTGTTAAGTTAAGATCTCAATTTTCTCCCTTATTTGAAATGTACTCGTGGCCAAATTTTCAGAGGATTTATCTTTAGGCAAACTGTATACAGATTTGGTAAAATAAATCAAAATTTGCGACACATAAATTTTCTGAAATTTCAGATACTGGTCAACTCGAAAAGTAGAACATTCAGAATGTTTAAAAATATCATAAAATGTTTGCATTAAATTGTCGCTCAATGTATGTTAGACCTATGTATGTTAGACCTATGTATGTATGTTAGACCTAAAGGGTCTGTGAATATACTGTGTAAGTGAGACTTACCTATTTGCCATAGAAGGGGAAGTAAATCAACCCTAAATAATTATAATATTCCAATCAACACGGTTAAGTTAAGATCTCAATTTTCTCACTTATTTGAGAAGTACTTGTGGTAAAATTTTCAGAGGATTCATCTTTAGGCATACTGAATATAGATCTGGCAAAAAAAAAGGAAAATTTCCTACACATAAATTTTCTGAAATTTCAGTGACCTGTCAACTCGAAAAGTTGAACATTCAGAATTTTTTTAAATATCATAAAAAAGTGTGCATCAAATTGTCGCTCAATGAAACATATGTATGTTAGACCTAAAGGGTCTGTGAATATACCCTGTAAGTAGCACTCACCAATTTGCCGTGGGAGGGTAGTAAATCAACCCTGAATAATTGTAATATTCCGATCAACTCAGTTAAGTTAAGATCTCGATTTTCTCACTTATTTGAGCTGTACCGTGGTCAAATTTTCAGAGGATTTATCTTTAGGCATACTGTATACAGATCTGGCAAAAAAAACAAGATTTCCCACACATAAATTTTCTGAAATTTCAGTGACTGGTCAACTAGAAATGTTGAACATTCAGAATTTTTACAAATATCATAAAAAGTGTGCTTCGAGTTTTCGCTCAATGAAACTTATGTATGTTAGACCTAACGGGTCTATGAATATACCCTGTAAGTGTCACTTACCAATTTGCCATAGAATAGAATTTGCCATGTCAAATTTTCAGAGTATTTATCTTTAGGGGATCTGGCGAAAAAAAATGAAAATTTCCGACACAAATTTTCTGAAATTTCAGTGACTGGTGAACTCGAAAAGTTGAATATTCAGAATGTCTGAATTTATCATTATTATGATGGATTTATCTTTAGGCATACTGTATAAAAATATTTCTGGTTGTCTACTTGATCTAGTACCCATCTGTTTGGTTGTCTACTTGTCTGGGACCCATTTATTTTGGCTCTCTGCTTCACTGGAAGCCATCTGTTTGGCTGTCTGCTTGTCTGGAACCCATATGGCTGGTTATCTATTTGTCTGGTAAAATACCCAAACATGGGATATAGCGGATATAGAAAAATAGAAAAAATAGAAATATTATAAAAAATGGAAAATATTAGTAGATAAATGGTGTATTTATGGACATATCTACTAGGTAAGGGCTGCTTCCTGCATTTGGAATGGTGTATTTATGGACTTATCTACTCGGTAAGGGCTGCTTCCCGGGTTTAGAATGGTGGAAAGGTGCACTTGACGATTCGCTGGCAGAGCCAATTAAGCCTTCTAGAGGCTACGCATCTCGTAGAAGTTTTTCACACTCATAAATACCTATATTACAAAGACCTACTATTAGTATCCCCGGCTATGTCACGTAAATTTATTTGTTCTTTTGGTATACGGCATGCGAGTACACTGGGCCCTTGAGGGAAATCAATGTTCATGAGAGATCCTCTGAATTGCATCCTCCACTGCAGATGCATCATTGAGCTTGAGCATTAAGTGGAGGCTGGCGAGTGTACGCCACTCCAACCGCAAACTTTGCGTTGCAGATGAATAGCGCAAATGGAGCATCAAGAAATTAAGTCCGTGAATAGGGACCCCCGGGGGGGCACTGTTTTGCCCCTTTTCTCCATGCAAAGCGCCCGTCGAAAATAAAAGTCCAGCGCTTATGAAACGGCCCCGACCATCAATCACCCGCTGCGACTTTTCCCGCTTACCCTTATCGATTCCGGAAGAAACTTTCCGGCCGGGGCGCGCGCCTCCGGCGGACCCGGAATTACGCATTAACCCCCGCCCCGGCCCGGAGGTGTAACTGCGCGACCTCCCCCCACGCCAATTAACCTTGAGGGCGAATTCGCCCCCAACCCCTTCGGCGCCCACCTATTAATTGCCGGTGGTCCGGGACGAAATTGGTTCCGCATCGGAACGCAAATATTTGCCGTCCGTTAATTAAACGGCGCCGCGCCATAAACAAATCGATCAGCTTGGCTGCGGAGGGGGCGGCAGGAGGTGGCAGGAGGCGGCAGGATTGCGGCGGCAGGGGGTTGGGGAAGCTGGGGGCTGTGGGACGGATCGCGGGCCCACACGGGACTCCGAGCAGGGAATACAGGGATGAGAGTCCCGGCGCTCCCCTGCAGCCCTTGGGGATCACAATAAAGAACGGAAAACTGATAAACAGATCTACCCAATTTTATCCACGTGCAGACACTGTAAATTGGAGCGTTCTGGGGGACTTTTGTGCGCCGCAAATTAACCCGGAGAACATTTTTATTTTTATTTACAGTTTGCCTCACACAATCCAATCTCAATGGGGAATCAAAAACCAGACATACTACAATACCGAAGAATAGTTTTGAACGCCCTTCTACAGGGCGTTCAAAAATTCTACATATACGAGTATAGCATTTATACATTGGTCATATAGACCTCAATTGTAATTAATTACGAATACCTTTTCAAGAACACTTTGTACTGTAGTTTTTGTATAAAATATTTTAGAGGGTTGCATCATTTTTGATATACCTTACATATATCAATAATAATTTTCGTCATATACAGAGTGTTCCAGAATTACTCGTTAAACACCCAGTTGGCAAAACGTAGAAGATGATTTTCCGATCAAAAACGACTATAACGAATATCCGAAAAATCGCGATTTTTCGAGTTGCTCCAATTGACTTTAGAGACACATGCCTATACCAATTGGATCCTCCCGATTCCAATGAGCACACATTCAGCCTCCTCGACCCAGCGCACAGTGGTCATGGAATCGACTCTGGCAGGACATGAAATTTAACAAAGTTTCAGTATTAAATAAGGGAGAAAATCAAACATTCAATTTTCTGCATTGATAAGTAACACTTAGCTATTACTGAAATTTCTGAAAATTTATTATTTGCAAGTTTGATATTATATTCGTGTACAGTACACCCGAAACTAATTCTCCTGAAAATTTGACAAAGTTTCAGTATTAAATAAGGGAGAAAATCAAACACTTAACTTTCTGCATTGACAAGAATAGTTTAGCTATTACTGAAATTTCTGAAAATTTATTATTTGCAAATTTGCCAAACTTGCCAAAAAAGCTGTAACTAACAGCTTTTTATGACCTCTTGAACCTCATGAACTCTTAGAGTTTGAATAAATAATGCAATTTTTTATTTTGTAGGTATCACCGTTTATTTTAATAAAGTGACTATAGTTTCATTATATGTTTGAAAATAACCGACTGTTCGGTCGAAACTATAGTCACTTTATTAAAATAAACGGTGATACCTACAAAGTAAAAAATTGCATTATTTATTTATACATAATGTATCACAAAGTAAAAGCCTCCAGTGTTAATAAAAAAAAGAGCTTGAATTCATTTCAATGCAAGGGTAATGGATATCTACACTATCTCTAACGACTACTCCATAATCGTATACTTTTATTCGCTTGTTTACACCAGCTATAGCAAAAAACTCGTTATCTTTATCAAATTCAATGCTGAACACAATCGTCGAATTATTAAATAAATCGCTTGAAATGTTAAAAGTGGCTATTTATCTTAAAGAACTGTACCTAGAAAATTTTCCTAGATCTTCACGGAATTCATCGAGACCTGAAGTAGCTTCAGCTGAAGTCTTTGTTATTTTATCAGTGTCTTTAAGAAAATACAGATCTTTAGATTTTAGAAGTTTCAACTAGAAATTTTACAAATAAAAATATCATAAGTTTTGTAGAGGTTGAACCCATTACCTTTAGGCAGGATATCTATTAGGCTATCAGGTCTATATAGGCCTAATAGTGAATTGTAAAAAAAGATAATAACATTATCAGAAGTTGCGATTAGAAACCTTACAAATTGCAATTTCAGAAGTTTTATTGTAGTTGAACCCACAACCTTTAGGTAGGAGTCACATGCCAAGACTATTATGCCAGGCTATTTCTTTGGACCATTATAATTTTCTATTGCATACTGAGTAATATATCTAGTCGAAAACTTTAAATATAAAAAGTTAGCAAGCTTTATACGAAAAGCAGAGAAAATGTATGTGAATGGCAAACATGTTGATAAAAATATCAGAAGTTGCTATTAGAAATTTTACAAAATAAACTATCAGAAGTTTTATAGGGGTTGCACCCAGCGCCTTTTGGCAGGTTATTAGGCTATTAGGCCTATATAGGCTATTGGTACGCCAAGACTACTATGCCAAGTTATCACTTTGATTGCGTCTTTACCTTTTATTATAATTTTCTATCGCGTACCACTATGTAAAGTCGAAAATTTCATGTCTCGCCCTCTCGTATGTTTTTATGTATCCGGCACTCATAAGTTGGCCAACTGTATACGAAGCCTTGCAATAATGCTCACTTTTCTGTGTGAGATTTTTTGTAAGATTTTGATATTCTTACCATTCGAGTTATTTTCATGTTTTATGTGGCAAAAATTCTTAAACCATTAACAGAAACACTCAAATGTCCCGCTTGCTTCCGCCGCTGTTTTGTTTTATCTGGAAGCGCCGCGGGGTGAGATTTATTCGTCCGTTTCTGGTTGCGGAGAGGGTGGCGCCGTGCGCGGGTTTTTGGACGTGTGCAATTTGTCCGCCCCCGGAGTGGATGGGCTTAACCGGCGCGCGTAAATAATGCCGGGCCCGGATTTTTCTTTCAGATTTCCGGCGATAAAAACCACACAAACACGCACGGATTTCGGGGGAGGAATTACGTACGCGCGTGTGTCTGTGCACGCCGCTGCAAGGTAAATCCGTCGGCGGGTATTAAAACGTTGGGGTCTCGTTTTCTTTCCATGGGGTGTTATTTTGGGGCATAAATCTTGAAATTTGTCGATGCCGGCTTAGGCAGCGGGATCTGAAAGTATTTGTGGGCCGCGAAGTAATTGGTTTTTACTGCACATGAAACCCGGAATGGCTGTACTTATTTTTGTGGCTGCAGTTTGGTACAAATAATGCAGTGCTTAGCTTAAGTCTCCCATAAGAACAAATTATATAAACTTACAGGGTGTATGTGAACCTGGCCGCTGGATATTTAGGCATTTAGAACAAGTTTCCCCACATTTTCACACATAATTCTGAATTAGTTGGACAGCGCGTTGGAGCGATGAAATCAAAGAACAAGTCAGAAACAACAAAAAATATTTTAAAAAATACTTACAACTGAACACACCTGATCAATAAGAAATATATAAAGAGAAGAGAAATATAGTAAAGAGACTAATAGGAAGAGCCGTATAATAATATTGGACGGCATTTGTAAACATAATGAAAACAAGCAGCAAAGAAAACCTTAATTAATTACAATTAATATATCTAACATCCTTGATTTTTTCAGTACTAAAACATTTATCTAGCTTTCATATAAGTACTAGTTTATTAATATTCGTTCAGAGACTGCTGACTTGTAATTTTTTTAAGACGATCAAAGCCTTTGTCTGCTTCTGAACAGTTCAGCTGAGTCAATTTTTTATTTTGGCAGCCCACAAAAGATGCAATTAATATTTCTAACACTCCTCGATTTTTTCACTAGGTAGTAAAACATTTATCTGGCTTTCATATGAGTAACGATTCATTAAGATTCGTTCAGAGATTGCTGATTTATGCTTTTTTGAAGACGATCAAAGCCTTTGTCTGCTTCTGAACATTTCAGCACAGAGACAAATTTTGATTTTGGCAGCCCACAAAATATGCAATTAATATTTTTAACACTCCTTGATTTTTCCACTAGTAAAACTTTTATCTGGCTTTCATATGATTACTGGTTCATTAAGATTCGTTCCGATATTGCTGAGTTATGATTTTTTGACGACGATCAAAGCTTTTGTCTGCTTTTGAACATTTCAGCTCAGAAACAAATTTTGATTTTGGCAGCCCACAAAATATGCAATTTATATTTCCAACACTCCTCGATTTTTTCACTACTAAAACATTTATCTGGCTTTCATATGAGTCCTGATTCACTAAGATTCGTTCAGAGACTGCTGAGTAATGATTGTTTGAAGGCAATCACAGCCTTTGTCTGCATCAGAACATTTCAGCTCTGAGCAAAATTTTGATTTTGGCAGCCCACAAAAGATGAAATTTATATTTGTAACACTCCTTAATTATTTTACTTCTAAAACATTTATATGGCTTTCATATGATTACTGGTTCATTAAGATTCGTTCCGAGATTGCTGAGTTATGATTTTTTGAAGACGATCAAAGCCTTTGTCTGCTTCTGAACATTTCAGCTCTGAGCCAAATTTTGATTTTGGCAACCCACAAAAGATGCAATTAATATTTCTAACACTCCTTGATTTTTTCCCTAGTAAGACATTTATTTGGCTTTCATATGAGTACTGGTTCATTAAGATTCGTTCAGAGATTGCTAACTTATGATTTTTCGCAGACGCTCAAATCCTTTGTCTGCTTCTGAACATTTCAGCTCACAGACAAATTTTGATTTTGGCAGCCCACAAAAGATGCAATTTATATTTCTAACACTCCCTGATGTTTTCACTAGTTAAACATTTATATGGCTTTTATATGAGCACTGGTTTATTAAGATTCGTTCAGAGATTGCTGACTTATGATTTTTTGAAGACGATTAAAGCCTTTGTCCATTTTTGAACGTTTCAGCTCAGAAACAATATTTGATTTTGGCAGCCCACAAAAGAATCAATTAATATTTTCAACACTCCTTGATTAATTTACATGTAAAACATTTATTTGGCTTTCATTTGATTACGGGTTCATTAAGATTTGTTTAGAGATTGCTGAGTTATGATGTTTTGAAGACGATGAAAGCTTCTGTCTGCATCTGAACGTTTCAGCTCTGAACCAAATTTAGATTTTGTCGGCCCACAAAAGATGCAATTAATATTTCTAACACTTCTTGATTTTTTCACATGGAAGACATTTACATGGCTTTCATATAATTACTGGTTCATTAAGATTCATTCAGAGATTTCTGACTTATGATTTTTTTAAGACGATCTAAACCTTTGTCTGCTTCTGACATTTCAGCTCAGACACAAATTTAGATTTTGGCAGCTCATAGAAGATGCATATAATATATTTAACACTGCTTGATTTCTCAACTAGTAAAATATTTATCTGGCTTTCATATGATTACTGGATCATTAAGATTCATTCAGAGGTTACTGAGTTATGATTTTTTGAAGACGGTCAAAGCCTTTGTCTGCTTCTGAACATTTCAGCTCTGAGCTAAATTTTGATTTTGGCAGCCCAGAAAAGATGCATATAATATATTTAACACTGCTTGATTTATTCACTAGTAAGACATTTATCTGGCTTTCATATGATTACTAGTTCATTAAGATTTATTCAGAGGTTACTGTGTTATGATTTTTCGAAGACGATCAAAGCCTCTGCCTGCTTCTGTACATTTCAGCTCAGAGACAAATTTTGATTTTGGCAGCCCACAAAAGATGCAATTAATATTTGTAACATTCCTTGATTAGTTTACTAGTAAAACATTTATCTGGCTTTCGTATAATAACTGGTTCATTAAGATTTATTGAGAGATTACTGAGTTATGATTTTTTGAAGACGATCAATGCCTCTGCCTGGTTCTGAACATTTCAGCTCTGAGACAAATTTTGATTTTGTCAGCCCACAAAAGATGCAATTAATATTTTTAACACTCCTTGATTTATTTAGTAGTAACATATTTATCTGGCTTTCATCTGATTACGGGTTCATTAAGATTCGTTCAGAGATTGCTGAGTTATGATTTTTTGAAGACGATCAAAGCCTCTGTCTACATCTGAACATTTCCGCTCTGAGCCAAATTTTTATTTTGGCAGCCCACAAAAGATGCAATTAATATTTCTAACACGCCTCGATTTTTTCATAAGTTAAACATTTATCTGGCTTTGATATGATTACTGGTTCATTAAGATTCGTTCAGAGATTGCTGAGTTATGATTTTTTGAAGACAATCAAAGCCTCTGTCTGCTTCTGAACATTTCAGATCAGAGACAAAATTAAATTTTGGCAGCCCACAAAAGATGCAATTAATATATGCAATACTCCTTGATATTTTCACTAGTATAACATTTATCTGGCTTTCATACCACTACTTTCGCATTAATATTCGTTTAGACATTGCTAAATTATGATTTTATGAAGACGATCGAAGCCTTTGTCTGCATCTGAACATTTCAGCTCAGAGACAAATTTTGATTTTGGCAGCCCACAAAAGATGCAATTTATATTTATAACACTCCTCGATTTTTTCACTAGTAAAACATTTATTTTGCTTTCATACGAGTACTGGTTCATTAAGATTCGTTCAGAGATTGCTGACTTATGATTTTTTGAAGACGATCAAAGCCTCTGTTTGCTTCTGAACATTTCAGCTCTGAGCCAAATTTTTATTTTGGCAGCCCACAAAAGATGCAATTAATATTTGTAACACTCCTTGATTATTTTACTAGTTAAACATTTATCTGGCTTTCGTATGATTACTGGCTCGAGCTCACCGAATGGTGATATCTTGCACAAAATGAATTTTATTTTTAACTAACAATTTTATTTTTAACTAAAAAAGCTATGGTTATATTTTATAAAGTTTTACAAATGAACACCAACAAAAATGATCTGACAGTGAAAAAATTATTAATAGTCAGATTTCTAACAACGTTGCCTAATTCATATATTAAAATAATTAAATTATTGCTTTAATCATTCAAGTGTAAAATAACTAGATTTATGCTTTACGTAAACCAATCATCAACTAAATGTTATATTATAATTTGACTGATTTGCTTTTGTAAAATAAAAATAGTAAATAAATTCTCTACTGAATAGTTGGCAACATTGCCCACCTTCATAAAATATAACCTCTTTTTTTGTTAAATATAATCTATATTTTCAAGTCTAGTGACTTTTTACATTGGCCAACAATACTGTCACCCTAACTTAGTTAAAAATAAAAATGGACCAGAGTTTAAGTATCTATAGTTTTTTAATGAATTTTGTTTTTCAAATAAGATGTTTTCCAATAAATTTAAGTACAAGAGAGTACTTAGTAATAGACTTATGAATAAAATCAGGCAAAATGTGTCAGCTGCCAACTTTCCTGATGTAAAGAGAAATTTATTAAATTCCTTCTTCATTCATTTGGCTGTATTCTAAGTTGCAATACAATTGAATTTATATCCTCTCGAAATATTGCAGAATAATTAATGAGCCGAGGAAGTGTTCTCCGGCTGCCTTCGCTTTTGATGAGCCCTTTGTCTGCACGTTCTCGATAAATTATTAACGCTTTTAATTCAAGCCTTCTCGCGATTTTTAATAAGCACCAGCGCCCAAGCTAATAACGCCGCCTCCCTGGGGGCAATTCCGGCCGCCTGCGACAATAACTCTTTGTGTTTAGATTAAAAGACCGCCCCATTTGGGACGGGAAAAAAGCCGTCGCCCCCGTATTTACAAACTGCAGGCGAATAAATGAGCCGCCCCACCGCAATAAACCGGCAAATATTAAATTCCACGGCCAGCAACGGTCTCGGGGTTCTGTGAAGGGGTTCTCAGGGTTCTCTTCGTCATGAGGTCTTATCGGATGGATTGCGCTCGGGGGCGGCAATAGCGAAACGGTTGCACCTGACGTGTACTAATTGGGGGCGGCAGAGAAGGCACTGTGGAAGTTAAGCGCTTGGAAATCCGGCGGCGACAAACGGACGCCAAATAAAACGGCGACGGTAATTGCATGCTGATAAACTTACCGCCGTCCTGCACTGCGGACCGGAAATCTGTACCCTGGACAGGCAAAGCAATTTAGAGTTTACTGCGAGCGAAGCCGAGCCCTGTGGAAGAATTTTAAACTGCGTCAAACGCCACAGATTACTCTCGGTGCACCAAATTACGCGAA
The DNA here is from genome assembly GCA_951805005.1 of Othius punctulatus. Lineage (NCBI taxonomy): Eukaryota > Metazoa > Arthropoda > Insecta > Coleoptera > Staphylinidae > Othius > Othius punctulatus. Next base: position 23,745,339 of record OX638143.1, read on the forward strand.
TTGCACTGCAGGGAATGCAAATGTAAATGCTTTAAAAAACATTAATACACGGGAAATACTAAAATGATAAATTAGAAAAAGAAATTGAAGTTACAAAATTGGTGTAGTTTTTATTTGTTGGCAGAAGTGCTTCTCAAAGTATGTTGTAAACGATAAAAAATAACACAAGAATGTTGAGCTATTACTAGACAATCCTTCAAAAATTTCGCGAAGAGTTTGAAAGCAGGCTACATTTTTGTTTAGAAAACAATGGAAGCTATTTCCAATATTTACTTTAACATGTTATTTGAATTTAATACATTTAACACTTTAGCACTTTATTTGCACTTAATTCCAAAACTAGTTCATCAAATCATTAATAATGACTGGAAAGCATTTTTCAAGAGCTTTCACACGATGTATCACAAGTAGGGGAGTGCCATTTAATTTTTTTAGATGGAGGTGGCTGTGGCTTAAGGTGTGGGTAGGGGAACGACACTACCTACGCTATTTTGGCTCCCCCTTAAAACTTGAGTTTAATTTTTAGTAAATTTTAAAAATGCCACTATTTCTTCTTAAACAATATAAATTTCTCACGTGCTCACAAAGAAAAGGCCTTTCCAAGATGGTGAGTTGGTAAAAGACGCATTGCTGACTGGCGCCGATTGCTTATTTGAGGGATTTTTCAACAAACGTAAGATTATATCAGCAATACAAAACTTACAGTTGTCAGTTAACACCGTCACAAGAAGGATACATACCATTTCAAACGACATTAAAACTCAATTAAAGAGTGACTTGGAAATATGTGACTGGTTCTCACTACAATTTGACGAGTCTACAGATATATCAGACACAGCACAGTTAGAAGTTATAGTGAGAAGGGTATTTAGTAACTTTACTGTAAAAGAAGATCTACTTAAGATATTACCCCTGAAAGGACGAACAACGGGCGAGGATATCTATAACACATTTAGAACATATGCAAAGTCGATAGATATGCCTTTGCATAAACTGTCTGCGATAACCACTGATGGAGCACCAGCAATGATTGGTAATATCAATGGATATGTTGCCCTCTGCAAGAAAGATAAATCATTTCCAATGTTTTTGTTGTATCACTGTATTATCCACCAGGAAGTTGTGTGTGGTAAAATACTACCCTTCGGATATGTTATAAAAATTGTCACAAAAATTATCAACTCGCCTTTGCACCACCCCCTTTTCAGGGCCTTATTAGAAAATTCTGATCCTGATCTTATTCTACATAATGAAGTACGTTGGCTCTATAAAGGCAAATTTCTTGCAAGGTTTGTAAATTTAATTGAAGAAATAAAAAATTATCTCAATATCAAAAAACAAAATTTTGTTGAAATAACGGACCGTTAGCTGAAATGATAAGGTCTGTAAACTCGTTTAAAGCTAAACTGGTTTTGTGAATATCACATCTGCAGAAGAAGTCACTCGTGCATTTCTCAAATATGGAGAAAAAATGATAGGCAATCGATGACATTGACTTGTCATCATTTGCTATCAACCTTCAATTACTTCAATACCAGTTTGATAATCGATTTCAACAGTTTAATATCATCGAGCAAATGGTCACTTTTTTTATCAATACTTTTACTTGCCAAGTAAAAGTAACGGAAATAGCTACATATATTGCAGAGCTTATTCAAGCAAGGACAGAAGAATTGGAGGTCGAAATTTTGAACCTTCAAAACGACATTGTCCTAAAATCCAATGTATCAGATGAGAACTTGTGGAATATAGTTGACAGAAATAAATTTCCATTCTTGAAAAGAGCAGCATACAAAATAAAATTGTTTTTCTGTTCCACATTCTTGTGTGAATCATTGTTTTCGACAATGAATATCATAAAATCAAAGTACAAATCTCGACTTACAGATGAATATCTTGATGATTGCTTACGAGCAGGAATATCATCATACTCTCCTAATTATGAAGCAATTGCCAATGAAATGCAATGACAACGATCACATTTATTTTGAGATTTATGTTTTTTTATAAAGAATTTTTATACTATTATTTACTACTTATTATTTATTTTACATAAAAATATAAACAATAATTTTTATATTTTATAATTATATTTTTGGAATTCAATATTTTTTGTGTGCATTATGTGCATTATTATCCAACTGTAAATTTACCTTGAAAAAATAAATGGTGCCCACCGCCCGACCGGCATTCTTGAATGTGCTCTTAGGTGCAAAAAGGTTGGGGATCCCTGCTCTATGGCAAGTTATAAATGCTTCCAGAAGGGAAAAGACAGCTAGTGATACATACTGTGATATTAGTATTGGAGACTTTAATGAGTATTTCTCTACAGCTGCGTATGTGACTACATCAGGCCTACCTAACTGTGATATTGATCCAATCTCTTATATTTACAAACATTTTAATCTATCTCGTGATGTACCTGTTTATTTTCATTTTAAAACTGTCTCTTGTGTTGCAGTCAGTAAAAGTGATCACAAACCCAAAATCTACGCCGGCAGACAAAGTAAACACTTTTCCTCCTAGCAGAAAAAGTGACTCTTTAAATTTGCATATCCAAGGACACAAAGTGTCAAGGTTGTGACGTTTGAAAAAAAAACGTGATATGCGTAATATTTACGTATGCAGTATTTCGTGTAGGAATATTTTAAATTGGCACAACAATAAATAGGTAATTAAATAATTTGCGATGACAATTTTATAAATTTATAACATATAATAACACGGGTTTCAGCATTCCAAAACACTTTTCAAAAATTTGTAAACAGAAATAAATTGTACGTCATTACGCGATGTGCATCAATTCAAATATGTATGCAGTATTTCGTGTAACAATATTTTGAATTGACACATTAATAAATAGGTAATTAAATAATTTGCGAAGACAATTTTTTTATGCTATAGCAATTAATAATGTGTCTTTCAAGATCCGGAATCAGATTTAAAAAAATTGTAAAGAGAAATAAGTAGTATGCCTTTATGTAATATGGCGCTGGAGACTCTATGCTAGATCGCTAGGTCAAGCGACGAACCCAAATTGCGCATTTATAGATACATATACAAATATTGCGTTGTTCACGTTACACGCTCACTCGTGATCCAGGATTCGAGTCCTGCTGAAGGATAAGGATGTTATATTCGTCATAAAACATTTGAAAAATACATTTTCTTTCTTACTTATTGACATGTTGAATGCGTGTTATGTATATGTGAAATTTTGCAAGTTATTACAGAACTTGCAAAATTTCACATATACATAAAACGCATACAACATGTCAATAAGTACGAAAGAAAATGTATGTTTTAAATGTTTTATGACGAATATTACAGATTGTAATTGATTTGGGACTTGTAAAAAAATATTCAGATATACGAATCGTTATGGAATTACAAGTATATTCATCGACTATTTGTAGTGACGGGCGTTAAATTGCCAGTCTGTTTTTTTTTTGCGTGAGTCTTCTGAGTTCCGCTGTTTTTACAAAAGCGTTGGAGAAATTGTTTTCTGAGGTTAATTGAACAATTTTTGTTTTAGCACGAGGTGGGAATTGAAGATTACGTGGGTGATTTATTAAAAAAAAGAACGTTCCTTTGTTACGTGTGTTAATTTGAAATTAGGGACTCGCAAATGGCCGTATTTAGTGCGCGATTGCTGATTAGATTGTGCCCTTGGATGGATGTGTTTTTTAAAGTTACAACAGCGAAATTCCTTTCGGTAATGGGAATTGTTTAGGTAAATTTATGGCGCTATAAGCCGCGGAATTTATTTTACGATTCCGGCTTTAAGAGAAAAACTTAGGAGGAGTTAATGGGGCACATATATCCCTCGGCCGTCGTGCGAAGGAAAAAAACTTCCCCGTCGCGATTTTTATCGCGCCAGATAGTGGCCCCGGGCCTATGCTGGAGGCACAGGTCGCCGTTGATGGTGTCAACCAGGCTCGTCGGATCGTCGTTAGCTCCATTTCAATTTCAATTCCGTCAGTGGCTGGAGATTTGGGGAGCTGCGAGATTCGCCGCACGTAGGGGTGGCCTGGTGGATGGGAAAAAATCGAAGCAATTTATATTTATGATGTTTTCCGCGTGCATTACGCGGAGGTGCTCTAGGTGGATGGGGTCGAACACGCGCGATTGAATACGTGATTGGAATCGCCTTCAGGGGGCATGGGGGCGTATAAATTTCACTTTTGTACGCCGCACCGGGAAGCGACAAGTCCGTGAAATCGGGGCCGGAACCCCGCCTAATTAACGGCGGAAAACTTCCGGGTCGATCGGCGCTGCCGGGCCGCAAAAACTCTAATTACCCCCCAGATCAATTAAAATTCGGGAGCGATAAAGCCGCGTCCGGGCTGTTTACAAAAGCGCGCGTCCGTCCGGAGGGAAAAACCGGAAAACTCGCGGTGGAAATCATTAGGGCGGGCCGCAGATAACCGCTTAATTCAATAGCTCCGGACGCCCGGAAAAATTTATCGGACGGCGCGGACCCGGCGCTAATTTCTGGTTTTATCACTCACCCCTCGCACCCCCCAAACCCACTAACATTAACGTAATGAGTAACGACGCCAGCCGGAAAACCCGGGAGGGATGAAATAGTGTTATTAACGTGGCGGAGACTATAACTTTTCCGTTTTTCCCAAAGTGAAAACTGCCAGTGATAAGTCATAATTTAAACATGTTTTTCTGCAGTGCTTCTAATATTACAAACATAAAAAGATAATTATACATAAATCATTACAATCAGTTTAAAGGGAAGTACGTCTACATTATTTTACCTTAAAAAAATGAGGTTTCAAAAATCTACTGCTGCGAAGATCTTAAGTGCAATCTCCTTTGAAAATAATCAAAAACTTAGCTTGGTATGTATGCCTACTTATCAGTTGCTAGGTGCTAGATTCGCTGACCCGCGAATTCCCGGAACAATTTTCCCAGGAAATTAATCTCGTTTCCAAGGAAACACAAGGAACCGCATTAATAGTAATCGGGAATGCTCTACTCTTATTTCACGAGCGATGAAATTGTAGAAATGTTTACATTACGAAAGTTGTCAGAATATTGCACGAAAGTTAACAAAACTACAAAAGTTGTTTTAGATATAGCAATACATATTACATCAAATAATATGTTTAGAAAATTTAATTATAATTATACAGTTTGTTTGATTTATTGTGACACAGCAAATTTTTCAGTTATTAGTACAGATAGAGAAAAAAGTTGAAGAAAAAAGTTTTTGTACATTTTGCCGTCTATTTAATAATACTTTCAGAAGAACAATTAAAAATCAAATAAACACTTGAAAGCTGTAAGCTTCATTTTCTTTAATGGAACACCCTGTATATTTTGGTTATTTCTGATAGGCAATTACATTAGCTTTATAATGATACCACATAAGTACCCCTTTATTATACAAATAACATATATTTAGAAACAAAAAATCTACCAAATTACATTTATATCTACATCGATGTGCTACCGGTGAGGAGAAAACGTAAAAAAATAATGGTTATAATAACTACATGTAAAAATTGCCGTAGACTGTAAACAACTGAAACTTTGTACTGTTACTAGCAGATTTGAAGTTTCATTAATCAATGCTTGTTGGAAATGGTTTACCATTACACAATTAGCAACAAAAATTTCGTTTATAAAGCTTTATTAATGCAGCACACTGCAGCCACAACGTATGTTTGATGAAACTTTAAAACTGACAGTAATTACAAGTTTAAGTTTACATTTTCACTCATTTTCTCCTTTTTGATGAAAATTTAAAACTGACAGTAATTACAAGTTTAAGTTGTTTATCATCATGGCTCATTTTTGCTCATTTTCTCCTCTCCGGTAGCACATAAATTATATATAAATATACATGCAATTAGGTTGATATTTGATTTTTAAACATTTGTACTTTCATCATTTTTCTATAAAATAATTGGGGAAGCAGGAAAATGACCAACAGTGATTTTACAATTTAAACAACTGGTATAAATATTATATATAGGGTGAGTTTTTATTTTAAGCATTGGGCCTCGAAAACCTTAAAACATAGAGATTCTGTTAAATGAGGAAAGAGTTGTCATTTTAAGAGCTTATGCCAGCCTATATATGCTTTGTTTGTTGAAATAAAACTAAGTTTTTGAGTTATGATACAAACTTTATTTTTTTAAATGGCAGTAATTGTTGGCTTTGACATGTTTGAAAAGGATTTTTTTTTCTCTTTATAACTATATAAGGTTTGCTATACTTACTTTCATAAATAAATGAGATGCAGGAATTTTCGTTGTATAATTTGAAAGAATTTAGTATAATTAGAATAGAAAAAATAATAGAATTCTCGTAGTAAGAGGATTTTTTTTTACATGGCAAACTTTGTTCTTGCTACTCTTAATAATATCGTGTTTATTTGTTAAAGTAATAATTGTTATTAAGTTAATTTTCGAAGATAGCCTATATTTATCAAAGTAAGTATAGCAAACCTTGTATCGGTATACAGAGAAAAATTTGTTCTTTTTAAAAATGTCTGAGCCCACTATGACTGCCATTTAAAAAAATTAAGGTTTGTAGTATAACTGAAAACTGTGATCTTTTTTCATAAAACAAAAGCATATTTGCATAAGCTCTTAATACAACTCTTTGCTCATTTAACCGAATCTCTATGTCTAATGGTTTACGAGATCTCAATGTATTTGTATAAATAACTGTTTCTGTACCAAGAAAAGGTGCTAAAAATAATGGAACATTCATATATTTTCTATATTTTGTGAAAAATTATTGAAATGTTTTAATCTAATATTTTCTTATGTTTAGTAAAACATTATAGAAATTTTATAATCATATATTTTCTTTTGTTTAGTGAAATATTATAGACTTCTTATTTGATATAGTTAATTTTTCAATATTCCATTAAAAAATATATAAAAAAGTACTATGTTGTTTTTTTAACAATAACGAAACGAACAAATTTTCTATTTAAAAAAAGAAAAGAAAACAATATGCTTCATACTTGTTTTTGTATATCAAGTTTATGATCTTCATTTTTCAATGGCAACGAATGTTTGTCGTAGACTTTTTAATGGTTTTTTTTAATGGCATATTGGAAAATTGTTACCTTTATTAACTAAAGGTATCTGATTTTATGTAACTTTGATTTTTTGCAACTCTCTGATTTATTGCAGTATATTTTAATCTACTAAGTTATTAATGAAAAGCTTCAAGTAAACTTTGATTTAAAACAATATGTAAATGTAATGTCCTATACATGGTTGAATTTTCAATGTCCAGATGATGTCTGCCAAACTGGTGAAAATACAAATAAAAGTTTTTTAAGGAACTTGTCATACGCATGTGTACTTGTAGTTTTATTAGTAGTAGTAATATTTATACTTTATTTAGTGTAAGTATTTTCATTTACTAATAAAATTTTCGTGGTAGTTTAAGATTCCCGTAATGAAATTAGAAATACATTAAAAATGTAGTTTACCTCCGCGAATTTATATCTGGCAGATAACTTATCAAACCTTTCAAAATACAAGCCCTCACTGTCTACTTATCTAATTAAAGGTATCTGATTTTATGTAACTCTCTGATTTGATGCACTATTTTTTTAGTCTACTAAGTTATTATTATAAAGCTTTAAATAAACTTTGATTTAAAACAAAATGTAAATTTTATGTCCAATATAGGGTGGCTGTATGTGCAAAACTGGCGAAGATACAAAAACAAGTTTTATAAAGAACTTGTCATACGCAACCTGGTCTACGCTATGGCGCATCATTTTGTTTTTCATGTTCTAGAATGATATCTTTGTTTTTTGTTTTATGTATCATATTTTATTTTCTATTAAGATAACTTTAGTTTTTTTAATGGAACACCGTGTATATTTTACAGAATCAGATTCTTGATCAAATTCTCTTTACAATGATGTATCTCAAGTATCATTGCATTTTTAAATTACACAAATATTTAAATACGTTCAATCGTGAAATTTACCTTATATCTGGAGATGATTCAGTCTCAGAATTGCTGAAGATGTGGAGGGCAAATACTTGGAAAATATCAATTTTTGTCATTGTTTTGGAAACATGAGATTTAGTTTGTACTACACAAGGGACTCTGAACTCATTTGAAATTTATTTTATGGAAAGTAAATGTTTCTAAGCATCTAACAAAAAATCGAACCACTGCTTCCGGTTTTCTCGGAAGGAAGGAGTAATTTTTGAAATTTGTTTTTCACATACGTTCAATTGTGAAATTTACCTAATATCTGGGGATGATTCAGTCTCTAAATTGCTGAAGATGTGGAGGGCAAATATTTGAAAAATGTCAATTTTGCCATTGTTTTGGAAACGTGAGCTTTAGTTTCTACTGCACAAGGGACTCTATTTACAATATTTGCAATATCTAAATTTTTCATTCTCGAGCTACAAATTTTGGAATCAACTTTCAGATCGACACTCTTTTTGAGGCTCTTTTTTGAGTGACACATTTAATTCAAGAATTTTTTTTTATTAAATTTAATTTAGTTTAAGTAACAAAATTCTATCCATCAGTTGTTTTGATCTCACGAAAATATGCATCAAATAATTCGAGATAAATAAATGTAAATCTTGAGAAACAGTTACTATGTTTTTATTCCAAACTGATTTTCGCAAAGCAGGTTTACTGGCGATGCAATTGAACAGTAAGAAATATATGAATATAAATTTTTCTGCTATTTCGAATTTGGTTCACACGAAAACATGTTTCATGAATACATTTCACCCTGGTTTTCATTAAAATTTCCAAATTTTTAATTTCTAGCCGAGAAATTTTGGAATCAACTTTAAAACTGACATTTTATACACTGACACGTTTGACTGTAAACCTTCCAAATTAATTACAAATGCAGGAAAACATCGAATAGTATTCAGAGGCTATTTAAATCAATTCAAACAAAATTGAATAACAGAGATTGATAACTAATACGAATAAGTTAAAGGTTTTATCCAAATAAGTTTGCATTTAATTGAACTTTAAAACTGACATTTTTTACACTGCTATATTTGAGTGTAAACCTTTCAAATTATTTAAATAAATAAAAATAAAATATTTAAATTAGTTATGAGTCATAAGTTATGATCAATAAAACTATCAAATGTAAAATGTATAAATATTATTTGCCACTGAGGAAACTTCTATTGTTTTTATCGCTGATACGATTTTCCAAAATTCTAATAAAATACATAAAAATGTTTTAAAATTTCGAAAATATTTTTAAAAAATTACAAGAATCGTCTCACTCAGATTATTATTTATAATTAATGATTTTTTTTGTTGAAGTATTAACCAATATTATCTTTATGGCAAGAGTTTTCTATTTTAGTGTCCATTTCTACAATCTTTTTACAATGCCAAATAATTTCGCCATAATCTGGAAAAAAATCAGCTATCGAAAAATGTAATCTCATAACTGAAATTTTGGTTCGGTACTTCCCATTGCATTTGTAAACTCTGTTCCATTTTTATTTTTACCTACGTTGACTCTGTTAGGGTGACAGTATTGTTGGCCAATGTAAAAAGTCACTAGACTTGAAAAAATTCGTTATATTAAAAAAAACAGGTTATATTTTATGACAGTGGACAATGTTGCCATCAAATTGAGTATGTATTGAGTACAGAATTTATTTGCTATTTTTATTTTACCTGCAAATTACATCAGCAACAGCAAATTATAATATGAAATATAGTTGATGATTGGTTTACTTAAAGCATAAATCTAATTAGTTAACGATTTGCAATATTGAAACAATAATTTAATTATTTTAATATATGAATTAGGCAACGTTGTTAGAAATCTGACATTTAGTTATGTTTTCACTGCCTGATCATTTTTGTTGGTGTTTTTGTTGTGAAGTGTAAAACTTTAAAGGCAACGTTGATAGAAATCTGACATTTAGTTATGTTTTCACTGCCAGATCATTTTTGTTGGTGTTTTTGTTGTCAAGTGTAAAACTTTAAAAAACTATAAAACCACAGGGTTCTTAGTTAAAATAAAAATTTAACAGAGTATACTAGTTAGATTTATTTTACATCTATAAGCCATCACTCATCTATAGATTCAATTTTTGTTTTGAATGTATGTGCATAAACACATAAAAAATATTAATGCAAAAATTTGACTTAATTTGTAATCAGATTCATTTTTTTTTTTAAATAAATTATTTGTTTTCAAAGTTTCTGCGGGCATAAGCCCATACAAAATACTCATGCAAAAATTTGATTTAATTTGTAATCAGATTCATATTTTTTTAAAATAAATTATTAGTTTTGAAAGTTTCTGCGGGCATAAACACATAAAAAATATTCATGCAAAAATTTTATTGATTTAATTTGTAATCAGATTCATAGTTTTTCAATATAAATTATTAGTTATGAAAGTTCCTGCGGGCATAAAACATAAAAAAATATTCATGCAAAAATTTGATTTATTTTGCAATCAGGTTCATCAGTTTTTTTTTTAATAAATTATCATCTTTGTTATGCATAATGGTGTTTATAGTTAATATGATGAACGCAACTCGGTTACAATTTCCTGTACAAAATTGATTGCGTTTACGTGCGTGATTGTGTTCCGGAGTCTAGAATCGCCCATTAACCTAGAAATTTTGACAGGCCAATATTAAAACTATCGTGCATAGGAGACAGGAATTAATTGGATGAAATTACGGGCGTAATTTTCGTGGGGTTCATTAGTGTAATAACTGGCTGCATTGGCGATTACGGCGAGGAGCGATGGTGGAAGAGAGGCCGTAGATTACGAAAATAATCCGACGGCAAATTCCATTCATCCACCGCCCCTGGGTATTATATCGGTGGAGTCCACCCCGGCAAAAAAAACACACGCGATTTTTCACTTGTCTTCCGCGCGCGCTCTTGGGGATTACGCGAACGATTTTTCACTAATTTCGTACCTCCCAGTATAGCAGCAGTGAACTCGTGCGAATTTATTCGCACGTAAAATAAGAGCCTTCACAGTCACCTCTTTTAGTCCTTATCTCCGGATGGGCGGGATGAAAAGGAGTCGCGATTTATAAAGTACGGAACCAGGCAGCGGAATTTAACCGCCCCCGACGGTTTATGGGGGCGGCCGGGCGCTTGCACTTTGTTGGGGGTGCGCGGGCAGTAATCTAATCACTCAGGGAGACGACGGGGCAAAATATAGGGGCAGAAGGGAAGATTGATACTGAATTAAAATGATGTGGCGAGGCAAGCAAGGGCGGCATGCGGGGGACGTATTTGCGGCTCTGATAAGCGAATGGGGAAAATACGTTCGCTGGTTGTGTAAGGGACGAAGCGAGGATTATAATTTATTTTCCGGAAATGTTTTGTAACGCAATTATTTGGCGAGTATGCGAAAATAAGTTGTCGAGCATTTATCAATCAAATTTTAGGATGCGATAAAGAGAGACATTTTTCGTGGCAATTCATCATCATCATCTTCATTCCGCAGATCTAGCTAGATGGGTTCTGACTTACTTGCGGATCATTTAATTGAGGCGGCAATTCAAGCCACCCCAAGGAAAAATACAGTTTTGAAAGACAAGAGTTATTAGTTTTAGAATTGGTATTGACAGATTTATGAGTGATTGCATGTCATCCTATGCAGACCCGCTGAAATTCAATTTTCTAGGATTAAGTATACATTATTTCATTATTGCCTGAAGAGCTGCAGGTCTGCGGTTATTAAACGAAGTAGCAATACTCTACAGGCAGTCTTTATAGGCCTTTTTTATTATGCAAAATATTTAATCGTATTTTACTATAGTTATTACAATCTCATCAAAGATGGATCAATGAGTAATATTATGCCAACTTAAATTACTAAATGAAGGCTTAATGCTAAGGCCCTACTCATTAGTATCCCTTCTATTCACTTAATTACACTAATATTAGCGTATTCACTAGCACTATGCTCTGCTTTTGCACTAACACAATATTAAACTATTTCAAACATATAGTAAAAGATGTAGCGAAATTGACACTGACCACTATTTTCTACCAGCACGAATAAAAATAACAAGAAGGGAACCGAAACAAACACAGAAAACACTTGATAAGGAAGTAAGAATAGAGAAATTTAGAATATACAAGCTAAGTGACAAACAATTAAGGGAAAACTACCAGGAATCAATAAAATAACTAATAAGAAGCACTCAAAAAAGCCAGGGTAATATTTTCTCAGTCTTGAATAGATTGACCCTCATTTGGTTGGAAAGTCCTTTCAAGATATTCGGCAAATCTATTATCCTTTTCAGCCCCATTTTTATGATTATATTCGGACTTTTTTGTAAAAATTTAATTATGTTTGGGAGGGATCCATGTGCTTACAAACCGTATAATTGAATTAACGTAACCCGTTGCCAATTAAAATTTGGTGATTTCTAAACGCTTTGACACGCTTAATGTGCTCTGCTTTTACAATTAATAGTCGAATAAATCACCGACGAGCGCATTACAGAGCGAATTGATTAACGCGGCGCATAAAACCCACTGTAAATAAAAAATGCATTACCCCAGTGTTTATAACAAGCGGCGCTGTTCGCGCCAGTGCGATTATTTATGCCGGTTTTTAATCATTTTAATGGACTGCCAATTAAACTTTTGCGAGCGATGAGGCGCAATCAAAACATTATTCCGCGATTTTAATTGCGAAATTCGCCGCTTAAATTAGTGCGGCCGATCGCGCTGGCCGTGGGCGGATCCGGGGCTGTTTTTTTTCCCTTTCTCCCCGGCAAAAACCCGACACTGTGTCGGATTTTTTCCCTGCGTGCGAACTCTGCGTTTCCCAGCCTAGGGCACAAACAACTCTCCGATATTGATATGGTGCTTTTTGTGGGGGGCGGAATCGCATTTGGGGCGGCTAAATGAATGCCAGGTCTGTTCTTGCGGGACCTGAATCGTGTTATTGAATTGATCTGGTTTCACAAGTATTAAAAAACAGATTGAATTGCATGAAAGGAAGGATACCCATCATAATCTCGAATACAATTCCGCGTTTCTATTATTGCAAGAGATCGAATAATCACACCGCACACATGGCCTGAAAATTGTATTAGTCACGTTGAGTGCAAAATATTTGCCATGTGCGAACACATTCATCTGCTGCACACATCAAATTAGTTATTACATTCAAAAATTTTACTATTACATTCCCTGATAAGAAATTAAAATGAATAATGTAAATCCATTAACTTCTTGTAAGTCTGTAATATTTTATAGTTCTTGCTTTATATCTTACGGCTATCTAAAGCTCATAAAAAGCGACGAATGTCTCGAGAAGATAATTTTATATTTAGTATGCTCCATAATCCTTTTACCGTTCAAGTATTCCGTGGCAGCTATTTTATTACAGAAGTTACGACTAGTACTCATTTCCCTATTTCGAGTATACGTTGAAAATATTATCCTGTAAGAAATTGCACTACAATTTTTCCCACAGCATGGCGTTCAAAAATATCTTGAATTTTCATTCAAATATATTTCAGCTATATTTTCATCTTCTTGAAAATATTGATAAAATATATCAATAGATATAAAAAGGGAGTGGAAATGCCTGTTTCACAATGTCATTTATGTTTAACACTAAAAGCACATTTCTACCGCCAAGCGGTCATTTTCAGTAGATACGTTTATACTGTTGTTCAGTATTAATGCATCTACTGAAGATGACCGCTTGGAGGTAGAAATGTGAATTTAATGTTAAAAATAAATGTCGTTCAGTATTAATGAATCTTATTTTAATTAACGACAGTATAACGTTTCAAATGACTGAAGAACTCGCTTTAGCTATTAACGATGGTAGAAATCGATTTAGCAACTTAAGACAGTATATGTCGTATTAGCGACAAATTACATACAAAACATAAAATAAGTCTCATTAAAGACATACTATAGCAGAAGTTACATCAGCGATAAAGTATAGTAGAAATGGCGTCAGCGAGAAACGGCAGTAGAAATTGTACGAACGACAGTTGTAATGGCTTTAGCGATAAATCACCGTCAAGCATAGCAATAGCAAGGAACTACAGTAGAAAGCAAGCGTCAAAAGACAACAGTAGTTGAGTTCACGATTTGCTAAAGCAGCAGTTGCGTTAATGAGAAATGATGGTAGAAAACACGTAAGCGACTAATTACAGCAGAAATCGCATAAAAGATTATCAGAAGTAGATATTGCAACCACCATAGATGTCAGTTGAAGAATATCATAGTAGAAGTATCGTGACTAATAAAAAACAATCAAAATTGCACCAACGACAATTTGTAATAGAAACAATCTACTGAAGATGACTGCTTGGAGGTAGAAATATGCATTTTGTGGTAAAAATAAATGTCGTGAACAACTCTTTTTATTTAAATATTTCGCAGGCTCATAACCATGAGCCATGATTAAATGGTAAAACCATTTTCAAGTGTCATTTTTCTACAAAAATTGTTCCAGTCTAGGTTTAGTTTTCTTGATCATCTTAATTTCAAAATGTATCCATAAGTTTTCGCCAGTTTTTGAGTCATCGCAATAGACGTACACACATCACAGTTTTTGTGTTATCGAGCTAGCAAAGACGTACACACATGCAGGGCCGGATTTAGACTTGATAAGGCCCTAAGCTATTTGAGATATGAAGCCCTTACAATAAGCCTTACATTTCTCAAAATCGTGATTGAAATTGACAAATTATTAAAGTATATTGCTATTTTTGCTATTTTTAAATGTAGGTTTAGTTTTCTTGATCATCTTAATTTCAAAATTTTGTCCATAAGTTTTCGCCAGTTTTTGAGTCATCGCAATAGATGTACACACATCACAGTTTCTGTGTTATCGAGCTAGCAAAGACGTACGCACATGCAGGGCCGCATTTAGACTTGATAAGGCCCTAAGCTGTTTGACATATGGGGCCCTTACAATCAGGCTTACATTTCTCAAAATCGTGATTGAAATTGACAAATTATTAAAGTATATTGCTATTTTTGCTATTTTTAAATGTAGGTTTAGTTTTCTTGATCATCTTAATTTCACAACTTTGTCCATAAGTTTTCGCCAGTTTTTGAGTCATCGCAATAGACGTACACACATCACAGTTTTTTTGTTATCGAGCTAGCAAAGGCGTACACACATGCAGGGCCGGATTTAGACTTGATAAGGCCCTAAGCTATTTGAGATATGAAGCCCTTACAATAAGCCTTACATTTCTCAAAATCGTGATTGAAATTGACAAATTATTAAAGTATATTGCTATTTTTGCTACTTTTAAATGTAGGTTTAGTTTGCTTGATCATCTTAATTTCAAAATTTTGTCCATAAGTTTTCGCCAGTTTTTGAGTCATCGCAATAGATGTACACACATCACAGTTTCTGTGTTAACGAGCTACCAAAGACGTACACACATGCAGGGCCGGATTTAGACTTGATAAGCCCCTAAGCTATTTGAGATATGGGGCCCTTTCAGTCAGGCTTACATTTCTCACAATCGTGATTGAAATTGACACATTATTAAAATATATTTCTATATTTGCTATTTTTATATGTAGGTTTAGTTTTCTTGATCATCTTAATTTCAAAATTTTGTCCATAAGTTTTCGCCAGTTTTTGAGTCATCGCAATAGATGTACACACATCACAGTTTCTGTGTTATCGAGCTAGCAAAGACGTACGCACATGCAGGGCCGCATTTAGACTTGATAAGGCCCTAAGCTGTTTGACATATGGGGCCCTTACAATCAGGCTTACATTTCTCAAAATCGTGATTGAAATTGACAAATTATTAAAATATATTGCTTGTTTTGCTATTTTTTAATGT
This sequence comes from Othius punctulatus, assembly GCA_951805005.1. Classification (NCBI taxonomy): domain Eukaryota; kingdom Metazoa; phylum Arthropoda; class Insecta; order Coleoptera; family Staphylinidae; genus Othius; species Othius punctulatus. The sequence continues at coordinate 23,761,163 of OX638143.1, forward strand.
GGGTTTAGTTTTCTTGATCATCTTCGTTTCAAAATTTTGTCCATAAGTTTTCGCCAGTTTTTGAGTCATCGCAATAGACGTACACACATCACAGTTTCTGTGTTATCGAGCTACCAAAGACGTACACACATACAGGGCCGGATTAAGACTTAATAAGGCCCTAAGCTATTTGAGATATGGAGCCCTCACAATCAGGCTTACATTTCTCAAAATCGTGAATGAAATTGACAAATTATTAAAGTATATTGCTATTTTTGCTATTTTTAAATGTAGGTTTAGTTTTCTTGATCATCTTAATTTCAAAATTTTGTCCATAAGTTTTCGCCAGTTTTTGAGTCATCGCAATAGATGTACAAACATCACAGTTTCTGTGTTATCGAGCTAGCAAAGACGTACGCACATGCAGGGCCGCATTTAGACTTGATAAGGCCCTAAGCTGTTTGACATATGGGGCCCTTACAATAAGGCTTACATTTCTCAAAATCGTGATTGAAATTGACAAATTATTAAAATATATTGCTTGTTTTGCTATTTTTTAATGTGGGTTTGGTTTTCTTGATCATCTTCGTTTCAAAATTTTGTCCATAAGTTTTCGCCAGTTTTTGAGTCATCACAATAGACGTACACACATCATAGTTTCTGTGTTAACGAGCTAGCAAAGACGTACACACATGCAGGGCCGGATTTAGTCTTGATAAACTATTTGAGATATGGGGCCCTTACAATCAGGTTTACATTTCTCAAAATCGTGATTGAAATTGACAAATTATTAAAGTATATTGCAATTTTTGCTATTTTTAAATGTAGGTTTAGTTTTCTTGATCATCTTAATTTCAAAATTTTGTCCATAAATTTTCGCCAGTTTTTGAGTCATCGCAATAGACGTACACACATCACAATTTTTGTGTTATCGAGCTAGCAAAGACGTACACATATGCAGGGCCGGATTTAGATTTGATAAGCCCCTAAGCTATTTGTGATATGGGGCCCTTACAATCAGGCTTACATTTCTCAAAATCGTGATTGAAATTGACAAATTATTAAAATATATTGCTTGTTTTGTTATTTTTTAATGTGGGTTTAGTTTTCTTGATCATCTTCGTTTCAAAATTTTGTCCATAAGTTTTCGCCAGTTATAGGGCCTTATAAAGTCTAAATCCAGCCCTGCATGTGTGTACGTCTTTGCTAGTTAAATAACACAAAAACTGTGATGTGTGTACTTCTATTGCGATGACTCAAAAACTGACGAAAACTTATGGACAAAATTATGAAATTAAGATGATCAAGAAAACTAAACCTACATTTAAAAATAGCAAAAATAGCAATAAATATACTTTAATAATTTGTCAATTTCAATCACGATTTTGAGAAATGTAAGCCTGATTTTAAGGGCCCCATATCTCAAGTAGCTTGGGGCCTTATCAAGTCTAAAAAAAAAATAATCATCAGATCGCGTCGATACCCCGCTTATCGGGAGTCCTATCGCTACAAGTGCCATTATGAAAGTGGTCCGTTCCCCAGTGTGAGGTGTGCGACCGCTGCGGCCAGCTAAAATGTGCGATACCGTATTCGAAGAGTGGACCGAACTGGGAGCCGAATTCAAAGAGTTGGAGAACACGAATAAGGTATATCAAGAAAGACTAGACGAACTCGCAAGCTTCCAGTCAAAATGTATAAAAGGCATCGACCACCAGAAATACCGCATTGACATCATCACCAAGAATATTTTAGAGACAAAGAACAATGGTGGCGACTTAGACAAGATAAAAGGGCTGGAAGATAGCATAATAAAAAGGAAGGCACAACTCAAACACATCGAACAAACCTTACCGAAAGAGAACGGCTCGTACTTAAAAATAATATTAGGCAACGTGAACGTATCAATACTCAATAAGGAAGAAAAGTTCAAATACAAAAATGAATACGAGACTTTCAAGCTGATCCTGAGCGGCATAGGCTTCATCTTGTGCGTGTTAAATTTGTGTTCCAAGTTCAGGCCGCTCGAGCTGAGTTACATCTTCCTGCTGGTGTGGTTCTACTGCACCCTGACGATAAGGGAGAGCATCCTGAAGGCGAATGGCTCCCGGATCAGGGGCTGGTGGCGGCTCCACCACTTCATATCCACCGTCGTCGCCGGCATCTTCCTCATCTGGCCGGACATGGTGACGTGGGACCAATTCAGGAATCAATTCATGTGGTTTAACGCTTACATAAGTGTTGTCCAGAACCTGCAATTCTTCTATCAGAAGGGGGTTTTGTATAGACTCAAGGCTTTGGGCGAGAGGGACAACATGGATATTACGATCGAAGGTTTTCATTCTTGGATGTGGCACAGCCTGAGTTTCTTGATACCATTCCTGTTTGCCGGTTACTTGTTCCAACTATATAACGCCTACAGCCTCTACAGCCTGAGTTATGAACCAACAGCAACCTGGCATGTACTAGTACTAAGTATAATGTTCGTTATTTTATTCGTCGGCAACACCGTCACCATTTTGATGGTGATTGCAAGCAAAAAGTGGGAGAAAATGAAGACGGAGTACTCGGGCCTGGGAATCTTAAGCCAGATCTCCAGGGCAGTTCGAGAGAATGGCAGCAATGGAAAGACAGACTAGATGATATTAGTAAATGGTATTATTGCATTATTATATTAGTTTCAAGTATATCCATTTATATTTTATATTTAGTTAGGTTTATAATGTGCATTTAATGTATTTATTTAATAAATGAATGAATTTGAAGAAAGAAAAAAAAAAAACGTGTGACGTACCTGAAGGGCAATCAGCGCGTTAGGCCGTGGAGCGAGTGGAGGGTCCCTTCGAAGCAGTGACGAGGGCCAGGCTCTCGGTGTCAGAGAGTGGGGGAGGGGTTAAAAAAAGGCTCCACGTAATTTATCCTCGTCCCTACTTCGTCGCAAAGGGAGGCTCCACCCTACCTGCGTGGGTGGACGGCAGACAGTCAGCGAAGTTCAGAAATCACGAACTGTCGCAACGGCTGACCATATGGCGCCAACACCACCAGATTTAAATCTCGCAGTGAGAGTAAGAACTGAAAACTGAAACGAATGCCCGATCGAGAAATCGTGGGGGGAACAAAAAATAACAGGTGTGAATTTTGTAGTGTAAAATATCGGCGTTTATTCACACAAACGACAGGACACCGTGCCTACGCTTCCTGAAATAAATACCTCCGTCCGCAACCCTATCACGCAGGGTTCACCATATTCGGCCGAATATCGCAAACTCCTTATCGCGCGATTCAAAGGGCCGTCGGAGCGACCTTTCTCTTACACAAGCGCAAAACACGTACGGCACGAAACACGTAACGTAATTTTACACAAAAGAAATAAACGATATATCAATATGGAATTAAACTCAAAGGAGAACAAAAAAATAAATATCAAAATCTGGCCTGTGTTCCTGGTCTGTCTTCGCTGGCGGGCTGAGTTCCGCTCCTGGACGGCGGCGGTATGCGTCGGGGACGCCGATCACTCGATTCCAGACCTCAGAGCAGGATGATTGCTGCCTCTAGCCAATAACTGGTTGGCTGAGCTACTTAGCTCTTACCCCGTAAAAAAAAACGCCTGCAAAGCACATGGCCTTAGTAACAATGGCCGGACACGTGGCTTTACGAAAAGGAAACAAAAATGTCGGGCTTAATTACTTACTCGGATGTTGTGAGCGTATGGATAGTACCTTGCTTTGTACTTGGTGCCTCAATCCCCTCAAGGGTGGTTAAATGAGACCCCGTTTATTATCCCGGAAACCGGATGGTGGTATACCAATTAAAACGGTTCCTCTGCACGTCTGTACTACACGGAAGGCAACTGATTTCTCTCTATGGTGGCGTCTCGCCAACGATTTTAAAACTCACACAACACGACAAACTCGTCACCACAACAAAAAAGTGTGAGTACGGTCGCCTACAGTGCAGGTCTGTGCGCCAATTAATTAGTAAAAGGCAGTTTCTGTCGAAGGCGTTTCCGGACCGTTACACCAGCCCTGCATGTATGTACGTCTTTGCTAGCTCAATAACACAAAAACTGTGATGTACACACATCACAGTTTTTGTGTTATCGAGCTAGTATAGACGTACACACATGCAGGGCCGGATTTAGACTTGATAAGGCCCTAAGCTATTTGAGATATAGAGCCCTTACAATCAGCCTTACATTTCTCAAAATCGTGATTGAAATTGGCAAATTATTAAAGTATATTGCTAGTTTTGCTATTTCTAAATGTAGGTTTAGTTTTCTTGATAATCTTAATTTCAAAATTTTGTCCATAAGTTTTCGCCAGTTTTCGAGTCATCGCAATTGACGTACACACATCACAATTTTTGTGTTATCGAGCTAGCAAAGACGTACACACATGCAGGGCCGGATGTAGACTTCATAAGCCCTATGTCTTCTATGTGTAGATGAAGTACATCTATGTGTAGATGAAGAAAATAAATTATATATTTCTTGAACAATTCCAAATAAGTTTAATACATAAGTTTAGGGCCCCCAAGAAAGTGGGGGCCCTAAGCTATAGCTTGTGTAGCTTGTACGTAAATCTGCACTGCATACATGACAGACACATAACTTAATAATAGCATTGATCAATGTGCTGCCTACGTTGGTTCTATAATTCAAACTTGATACAGAGACGTACACTAAATGTCTTAAATCGCGCTTAATTGAGCGCACATCCTCTTATTGTTCGGCTCGCAAATGCTCGTCAGTCATCATTGAATTTCTGCATGATTCACTTGCATACACAACTGCAACTGAGGAAACTGCGAGCAAACACATCGTCGATCGGCGGAGTCCGCAAACAAACGGTCGTTGTGTAGAAATTAACGGTCTCCATACACGTCCCACGCTTCGCGATGCATAATATGAGGAACGAACACAGAAGTGAATACAAACACGACGTAATGATGCGGCAAACGGGGATAAATTAGCGAACAAACAGTATATGTAAGCGCAAAAAATTTCGCCGCCGTGTGCTTTAACAAAGCTGCTGTAGCTGTTATGGGATTTTATTCTGGGTGAAGCTTAAATGCGTAGTTTATTATACGAATGGTTTATTATACGATTATACGAATTATTATACGTTTATTATACACGTCATTGTGTTGTCATAATAATGTGTGAATAAATATTTTAGTTAATATGGTTTAACACTTGGTTTATTTTATGTTATAAGTTTTCATAATTAGCCCCCTTCTGCTTGTCTAGTCAATGTTGAAGGCATCTACTTCGTTATACATATGAAATTAAATAAAACAAACACTTTTTTGCTTATATCACACTGTTTATTAAAATTAGTGATCGAAACTATAGTCACTAATTTTAATAAACAGTGTGATATAAACACAGAAAAGTGTTTGTTTTATTTAGCTTGTCTAGTTTTTAAGAACTCCAAATCGCAGTTGTTCCAGGATTGTGTCCTCGAATAAATTCGTTGTGCTTTTTTTTAATGTGTATTAAAGCAAATAAGATACAATTGGCTTTTAATTAGCAGTTAATAATGGATAGTAATTCCATACATAGAGACTCGATATTAATTTTACCGACAAAGTTTCTGAAGAGGATAAAATTACAGATTGTCAAACCATAGAAGAAATCATCACATGATAGAAAAACTCCGTCATCGACAAATGCCAGAACAAATCGAAAAACCGAAAAACTATCGAAGATATCGATAGTAGAAATTGCATCACTTACAAATTACATTAGAAATCGTGGGATCCACAAACGACTGTAGAAGCCGCGTCTGAAGGGGGCCAAACTGTAGATGTGCCAAATGACACTAGACATCATATCTTCAATTAACGACAGTATAACGTTTCAAATGACTAAAGAACTCGCTTCAGCTATTAACGATAGTAGAAATTGACTTAGCAACTTACGACAGTAGATGTATTAGCGACAAATTAACATACAAAACATAAAATAAGTCTCATTAAAGACAATACAGTAGTAGAAGTTACATCATTGATAAATTATAGAAGAAATGGCGTCAGCGAGAAACGGCAGTAGAAATTGTACAAATTGAATTAAATTCGCCATCAATGATATATCGTTAAGGCTTTAGTTCCTTAAGTTGCAAGTTGCAAGTCATTTCTCATGGATTTTATAAAGAAAATCAGGCTTACGTTTCTCAAAATCATTATTGATATTGACAAATTATTAAAAGATATTGCTATTGTCGTCAAAATGCCATGACATATCATTAATGATATAGGCAGCAACAATATGTATTACCTAAAATGCATCAAGCATAAATGAGAGGTTCATATACGTTTGCTCATCAAGGCTTACAAATGACTATACCTACCTAACATCTTTGTGGTACAACTAAGATTTGATCTATAATATTGGTAGATTTATGTTTATTTTCTCAAAATCAAAACTTATCTTTAATGATATCGGCAGGAAACCTCTCTGATTCCTCAAAATTATCATGCATAAATGGAAGGTATTAAGACTTACAAATGGCTATACTTATCTATTATCTTTGAGGTACAACTATGTTTTCTTCTGTTATATTGAACGGGTAGCGGGTGGGCAAAGTTCTGCGATCCCCGTGGAACATGGGCCTACTTCAGGGATGCGACCCTGCCCACGCGAGCCTTGGTTCCCACAAACCCTTATACAAGTTGGGAACCATGTCCTGACCCAATTTGATTCCGTAGTATCCCATTCCCAGTATACCTTCCCTACTTATTTGCCAGTCCTCTCAACAAGCGTTTTAATGCCAAATCCTTCCAAAACAATCTATACGAGCTGTACGTGCCAATAGACAGAGAAACCAATAGAGGACTATGAAAGAGCAGCAGTGGATAAATCAAGGCTGAGAAAAAGGAGAAGAAGAAGAGGAGAAGGATGAGGAGGAGGAGAAAGAAGAAGAATAAGATATTAATAGATTTATGTTCATTTCCTCAAAATCATGAATTATAATTGATGATATGGCCAGCAAAATTCTCTAGTTTCTCAAAATCATCATGCATACATGGAAGGTCATCAAGACTTACAAATGACCTATACCTATCTATCATCTATGAGTTGCAACTAAGTATGGATTGATTATATTGACAGATGTCTGTCCACTTCCTTAAAATCATGACTTGTCATTGATGATATCATCAGCAAAATTCTCTAGAGAGAATTATCAAAGATATTAATAGATCTATGTTCATTTCCTCAAATTCATGACTTATCATTGATGATGTCGGCAGTAAAATTATTTAGTTCCTCAAAATCATCATGCATAAATGGAAGATCATCAAGACTTACAAACGACTTGACCTATCTGTCATTTTTGAGTAACAATAAAGAATTACTATACATATCTATCATCTTTGATCTTCAACTAAGTATTGATCGATTATATTGATAGATGTCTGTATCTTTCCTCAAAATCATGACTTATCATTTATGATATCGTCAGCAAAATTCTCTAGAGAGAATTCTCAAAGATATTAATAGATTTATGTTCATTTCCTTAAAATTATGACTTATCATTGATGATATCAGCAGCAAACTTCTTGAGTTACTCAAAATCAGCATGCATAAATGAAAGGTGCATATACATGTGCTCATCAAGACTTATAGATGACTATATCTATCATTGATGAAAATCATGACTTATAAATGACTTATAAGTCTATTATTGACGAAAATCATGACTTATCATTGATAATATCGACATCAACATTCTGTAGTTCCTCAAAATCATCGTGTATAAATGAAAGATCATCAAGACTTACAAATAACTATAGCTATCTATGATCTTTAAGTTACAACCAAGTATTGTTCAATTATATTGATAGATGTTGGTCCATTTCCAAAAACTCACGACTTATCGTTGATGATATCAGCAGCAAAATTCTTGAGTTCCTCAAAATCAGCAAGCATAAATGAAAGGTCCATATATATTTGCTCATCAAAACTTATAGATGACTATATCTTTCATTGATGAAAACCATGACTAATAAATGACTATATCTGTCATTGATGAAAATTATAGACTTATCATTGATAATATCGACAGCCACATTCTGTAGTTCCTCGTAATTATTATGCATAATTTGAAGATCATCAAGACTTACAAATGACTATAGCTATCTATCATATCTGAGTAACGACAAAGTATTGTTCGATTATATTGATAGATGTTTGTCCATTTCCTCAAAATCACAACTTATCGTTGATGATATCAGCAGCAAAATTCACAAGTTCCTCAAAATCAAGATGCATAAATGATAGGTTCATATACATTTGCTCATCAAGATCATCAAGACTTATAGATGACTATCTTTCATTGATGAAAATCATGACTTATTAATGACTATATATCTGTCATTGATGAAAATCATGACTTATCATTGATAATATCGACAGCAACATTCTGTTGTTCCTCAAAATCATCGTGCATAAATGGAAGATCATTAAGACTTACAAATGACTATGGCTATCTATCATCTTTGAGTTACAACTAAATATTGTTCGATTATATTGATAGATGTTTGACCATTTCCTCAAAATCATGACATATCGTTGATGATATCAGCAGCAAAATTCTGGAGTTCCTCAAAATCAGCATGCATAAATGAAAGGTTCATATACATTTGCTCATCAAGACTTATAAATTACAATCATTGATGAAAATCAAGACTTATAAATGACTATATCTATCAATGATGAAAATCATGAGTAAAAAATCTCTATATCTGTCATTGAAGAAAATCATGACTTATCATTGATAATATCGACAGCAACATTCTATAGTTGCCCAAAAGCAGCATGCATAAACGATCAAGACTTAAAACTCATGACGTCTCTCACAGTTGAATTTAATCTAAAATTGACATACTGGTCGATTTACTATTACTATTTATTTCACAAATTATGTTATTATTATAACACATTATCAAAAAAATTAAACTACTATTATCAGAAATAATTACATAAATATCTTATCAGTAATGATAACAGCAGCAATATATTTTTATTACCTCAAACTCACCATGCATATACATTTGCTCAACAAGCCTTATAAATGTCTTTATCGATCATGCAACTCTAGATGCAGATAAGTTTTGATAGATTGTAGTAATCTATTTGTACTAATTGCCTCAAAATTATAATTACATTGATTATGTCACCAGCAAATTATCCAAAAAATATTACTAATTGTTCCCAAAATTACCTTAAATGACTTATGAAAAGACTGAATGATCTATTAATGATATCGACAGCAAAATTCTGGGTTTTTTTTGTAGTTTTCGTGCATAAATGAGAAATTGATATACATTGGCTTAACAACTTTACAAATGACTTTAACGATCATGCAACTCTAAGTGCAACCAAGTTTTGATAGATTATAATAATCTATTTCTATTAATTTGCTCAAAATTTTGATAATCATTGATGATGGCCCCAGGAAATGATCCAAAAAATATTACTAAAAATTACCTTATATTACTCATGAAGTTGACTCAATAACCTATTGATGATATCGACAGCAAATAATCAAAAAAATATGACTATTTTTTTCCAAAATTACCTTAAATGACTTATGAAGATGACTTAATGACCTATTGATAATATCTCCAGCAACATTCTGGTTTTTTTTACAAAGTTTTCGAGCATAAATGAGATGTTCATACACATTTGCTCAACAAGACTTACAAATAACTATATCAAAAATACAACTCCAGATGCAACCAAGTTTTGATAGATTATAATAATCAATTTCTATTAATTTCCTCAAAATTATGAATATCATTGATGATGTCCCTAGCATATGATCCAAAATAATATTACTCTTGTTCCCAAAATGACCTTAAATTACTTGTCATTGACGATGTCGACAGCAACATTCTGTATTTTCGCAAAGTCTTCGTGCAAAAATGACAGTTTCATACATATTGACTTACAAAGGAGTATATCGATCGTGCAAGTCTAGATGCAACTACGTTTTGGTAGATTATAATGATCTATTTCTATTAATTTCCTGAAAATTGATGATCATTGATGATGTCCCCAGCAAATTATCCAAAAAAATATTACTAATTATTCCCAAATTTGTCTTAAATGACTTTGCATTGATGATGTCGACAGCAACATTTTGTATTTTCGCATATCTTCGTGCATACATGAGAAGTTCATATACATTTCCTCAAAAAGACTTAAATAAATATATCGAGCATGCAACTCTAGATGCAACCAAGTTATGATAGATTATAATGACCTCTTTCTATTAATTTCCTCAAAATCATGATTATCATTGATGACATCACCAGCAAATTATCCATAAAATATTACTAATTGTTCCCAAAATTGCCTTAAATGACTTATCATTGATGAAGTCGACAGCAACATTCTGCATTTTCACAAAGTCTTTGTTCATAAATAAGAGGTTCATTCATATCTGCTCAACAAGACTTACAAATGACTATATCGATCATGGAACTCTAGAGGCAATGAAGTTTTGATAGATTTTAATGATTTGTATCCAATAATTTCCTCAAAATCATGATTATCATTGATAACATCATCTACAAATTATCCATAAAATATTACTAATTGTTCCCAAAATTGCCTTAAATGACTTATCATTGATGAATTCGACAGCAACATTCTGCATTTTCTCAAAGTCTTTGTGTCACAATGAGAGGTTCATATACATTTGCTCGGGAAGGCTTACGCTTACACATGCCTATATCTACCATCCTTGGTTTGAAAATAAGTTCTAATCGAATTATTTGATACAGTTTGTTCATGATCTCAAAATCAAGATTAAGTATCATTGGTAATATAGGCAGCAAATTATCAAACATTGTCGCAAATTTTCATAAATGACTTATCGTTGATGATATCGCCAGCAACTTCCCGTAGTTTCATCAAAATCAATTTAACTTAAAGATTGGTATACAAAGAGATCACAATCTTTATTAAGCTATTGGCTGGTCAATGTTGAAGGCATCTATTCGTGATACATGATGAAATTAAATAAAGCAAATCCTTTCTTTGTTTATATCACACTGTTTATTAAAATTAGTGCCCATAGTTTCGATCACGTTCTAATCATTATCAAACTTAGAGTGAAGTTTTAAGTGTCTAAGCACTTTAAGTTTGATAATGATCAGAACGTCAACGAAACTATAGTCACTAATTTTAATAAACAGTGTGATATAAACAAAGAAAAGTGCTTGTTTTATTTAAGCTATTGGCCCTCATTTTCTCAACAAAACTAAAAAATCATGATGTTTTAGTTTCAATTAAATTTTAAGAAATTTACGTTTGTTCATTATCTCAAAATTATAATTAAGTATCATTAATAATATAGGCAGCAAAATATCAAAAATTGTCCCAAAATTTTCATAAATGACTTATCGTTGATGATATCTCCGGCAACTTTGTGTAGTTTCATCAAAATCAATATGAGTTAAAGATTGGTATACAGATAGATAACAATCTTTATTAAGCTATTGGCCCTCATTTTCTCCATAAAACTTATAAAACATGATGTGTATCATATTTTGGTTTCAATTAAATTTTAATAGATTATTTTGATTAATTATTTATCATTTCCTCAAAATTCTGATTGATAACAACAAAGTATCAAAAAATATGATTACCCAAATTTGCCATTAATAATGATGTATTAATGATGATATCAATATTTTGCATTTTCTCAAAATCGTCATGCATACATGAGAGGTGTATATACATTTACTGGTCAAGACTTACAAATGACTGTATCTACCATCTTTGAAAGGTTCGTGTACATATACTCATCAAGACTCAGATCAATCATCGTTTTTCAATCGCAACAAGTTTTCACTCATTTTATTGGCCCATTACTGTTCACTTCCTCAAATCATGATCGATGATTATAAATTTGATCTATCATCTTTGAGAGATTTGTGTACATTTGCTCATCTATACTTAGATCTATCAGCGTTTTTCAATTGCAACAAGTTTTCATTCACTTATTGGCCCATTACTGTGCAATTCCTCAAATCATGATCGATGATTACAAATTTTCAAACACAGTTCTACTAATACCTCTTAATAATTATAATCATAATTGTGTATATCAATAGCAACACTCTTAATTTCCTCAAAATAATCGTGTTTGCAACTAATGACTGTCGAACAAATTTATTTATACAGTTTGTTCATTATCTCAAAATCAAGATTAAGTATCATTGATAATATAGGCAACGCTATCAGCGATTTTCAATTGCAACAAGTTTTCATTCATTTTATTGGCCCATTACTGTTCTATTCCTCAAATCATGATCTATGATTACAAATTTTTAAACACATTTCTACTAATCTAATCTTCTGCTTAATAATTGACAATCATAATTGATTATATCAATAGCAACACTATTAGGTTCCTCAAAATAATAGTGCTTGCAACAAATGAGTGTCGAACAAATGAAGTAGTTGAGGTATAGATAAAGCATAATAGAAATGTCATTAGCGTTAAACGATAGTAAACATCACGTCAATTAGTCAAGTCATATTATCCTCAAATAGCCGTTTTGGCGGAAATTAATTATATAGTTTTGAAATTTGGTATACATACTCTTGAGGACGTTAGAATCGAATATCAGTCAAATTTCCCCTCCCCTGGTGGGGGCTTCATCCCTTAATATTGAAACAGCACCTCCCAAATGGTGAACTTGTGTAATTCTTCACAATTATCTCGTTAACGGTGCACCATCTGAAAATTTTCATATTGGGTAAAGTTGAAGGAAACAAAATTTTCAACAAAATTTATGCTACACGTTTGCCACAAAAGCTATAGTTTGGGCGGAATAAAGGCCGCAAGTCAAATTATCCAGTAAATCCAGCCGGAAATAAATTAGGCGGAAATAAATTATAAAGTTTTGAAATTTGGTATACATACTCTTGAGTATTCCAGAATCATTCCCTAGCGCTGTGGAGATATCATCCCTTAATATTGAAAAAAAACACCCCTCAAACGGTGAACTTGTGTATTTCTTCGCAATTATCTTGTTACAGTGCACCCCTGAAAATTTTCAGAGGAAATCAGATAAAGTTGATGGAAACAAAATTTTGAATGAAAATTAAATCACACGTTTTGCCACAAAAGCTATAGTTCGCACGGTGTAAATGCCGAAAGTTAGAGATGAATACTGACCCGCGATGTACAATTCCTTTCTCGGGATCTCTTTTCGTAAATAACTACAAAACTGCTAAATGTTCGTTAAAATGAATTTCTTGCTCTAATCGAGAATTCCTCGCTCTAGAACTTTAGTTATGAGCACAGTTATGAGGTTATTTAGGAAATGAGAGCCCGATAAACGAATTGTGAGCGGGCGCCAGTATTCACCTCTTTCTTCCGGCGTCTATCCCTTGCGAACTATAGCTTTCGTGGCTAACCTACCTAGCTACCTAGACACTGTAGAAATTCCGTCAGCAAAAATGACAGAAAATTCGTCCGTCATAAACGACAGTAGAAATCGTGTTTCCGACAAGAAGTAGTACAAATCGACAAAAAACTTGTAATGACGTCAGCGACATATGACGGAAATCAGCGATAAATGACAGGAATCAAGTCGGCGATATATTTTTGCAAAAACAGTACGAATACAAGAGATTTGTTTTCATTGCCTGAAATGCGATTTGAGCTGTAAGCAACCGTGCAATAATTAATAGCAGTATTAATTCCCGAATCATCCTTAAATTAACGACCAGAAATTTGCTTTATCTCCAAAGCAGCGGAATAATAATGAACAGCATCCAGTGCAATAACAAACACTGACGTACACTCGGTGCAGAAAGCGGGGGCGGGCTTGCAATTAAGCATCCGAGCGAGCTCTGCCATTATCGCAGAAATCCTGCAGCGAAGCGTCGAGAGCGATACACTGGCGTCGAAACAAACGAGCGGCTCCACTTCCGGTCTCGCGCGTTATTTTTCCGGGCTGCAGGAATTCCTCGCTCGTCAAGCGACGGCGGACGCAAATAAATGGGGCCCTTTGCTGGGCGGAGTTCAATTTTCTGCATGTAATTTCCTCCTCGCGGTGTCTGCCGAAGGGCCGGGACACTTCCGGTTTGCGATCCATTGTTTGGGTCGGCCGCTTAATTAGGGATGAGCGATACCTACATTCGGTGTCGTGCGGATTTGGAGTTGTGAGCGGAATATCGCTCAGATTTTAATTAAGTGCAGAGATGATGTTGGTTACACCAACCATGTGGATGGAAAGAATGAAACACCGACCCAACTGAATCAAACTTCAATAATCAAAATATTCAGGTCCATAATGAAAGAAATAAGTTTTCAAGCAAATTGCCTGTGTACATGCATAGAAATAGACATGCATGTACATGTACATGCATAGACAATTTCGATAATGCTAACTTAATCGGCGGTTTTAATCGGCGGTGTAATCACCGCGAGCAATTACAATTGGATAGTTACTGCGGGGGCTGGTCTAGAACACCCACAGCTTAACTACTGCTGTGTGCTTCTATATTAGATAAGGGCGATTTGCAGTACCTACGGATTACTCTTCATGTTCATCATTTTTATAAAACATATGAGAGTTTGGTTTATTTTTTATGAATGACGTAGTTATATTTCCAGACCTCCAAAAAAACGAATATTTCAACGTATATCAATTAATTTAGCGTGCCTTGTTTTATATTTTGGCGAGTTTTTAATTCAGCACAATTTTTTATAAAATAATATATATTTTCGGATAAATCGATAATAAAGGAGTTTCCCATTTGTGGCAATATATCGTGGACACATTGCATATTTATATATGGCAGAAATGCTAATAGCCTAACAAAGATTGATCTCCCCACCCAATTCTCTCTTTCTGCTACCAACAATTCCCATGCGATTTTGTTTCAATTCCAATATTGTCACTTAAAATTCGGAAATAATTCGCTTCCCATCGCCCAATGCATTAAATTGCAAATTAGTGGGAGCGTTTCAAAGCGGTTGAAATCCGTTTGTTTGTATAATTTTATAATTAGAACAACCTGATTGGGTTTATCAATTAACACATTAGCGGGATGAATGCTAAATAATTACGGGTTAACCTTTACCGACGCGGCGTGTCCAGTGGCATTGTACGCCACTCACGGTTTGTGTTACATCCGTTGGATTTCCCGACTGCAGGTTTATTATTAATTACGAAATTCTGCGACGTGATAATGGCCAAATTTTTATTTGTTATGAAAGTGAAGAAGGAATAATAAGGTCCTCAAGGAAATGTATTATTATTTACAATACATATGTGTAGTTAAAATTCTATATATATATATAAGATAATATAATATGTATATTAATTAGAAATACCGCCTCTTTTAGTTACTAATTATTTACTGTGAGTAGTTACGCTGTGGGAGTTCGAGACCACCCCCCGCAGAGATTTAGATTATGTTAATTCGTTTTAATCGGTGTTCTAAGCACCGCGAGTAATTACACTAGAATAATTACTGCGGGGGGTGGTCTAGAACTCCCACAGCTTAACTACTACTGTGTGCTTCTACATATATTAGTTAACGGCGATTTGGACTGCCTAACGATTAGTCTTCATGCTAAGCAAATGGGAGGGAAACTAGGTGACCTTAATAAATAAATAGAAACTGAAATATTACATGCAACCAATTTTGAACACACGACTATAAGCCCGAGCCCTAACTCATTCATTTAAACTGTAAACCCGCAACCGCCGAGTCAATCAATACTCCCTTTCCGGGCACGAATATTCAGGAACTCCTCGCAGAGCGTAATTCCCAATTTCGCGTCGCTCATTCCGACTGAGCAAATGAAAAACTTCAGGCTTCGACCCTCGGGCGGGCCGCGCAGGGCCGGACGCAATTTCGGCCCGGCCGTTTCTCCCATAACTCACCCCCGCCGAGTTCGCCCTGCTTCTTTGCCTTTTGTTTAATTTTACGACCTGTTTACGGGGGTCCAATTTAAACACTTGAAACGCGTCCAACTCGATTTCCATTGCGTTCGGCCGGCGAAAACTCCGCCGCCGGTCTCTTATCCCGTCGCGAGGGCCTGAGTTATTGCCACGACTTCTCGGGGGCCGCGGAGAAATATGGCAGGGAAAAAGGTCGAGGAGGAAATTAATTGCGCTCGTTCGCCGTTCCAAGGTTATGAGTGTTATTGTGATTGCGATGGTTCAAATATGTGTCCAAAGTCCAAGCCAGATAGTTTGTCACTTTTTCCATGAAACTGAAATCCCGCCCACTAGTAGATTCGCACTAATAAGAATGCACCCTAAACGTATGGGAGGGGTTCAGGACCATAAAGGATCCCTAGCTTTAATCCCTACAGCCTTGTTGAACGATCGTCGATCATCATTGACCATGTATCAGTTACTTCAGATACAATTCTTAATACAATGATACTCTTAGGCCCAGTTGTATGAACGTAGATCAGTGTGACTATGGTTCAGTTACCTAGGATACCATTATTGACACAATTGT
The DNA here is from genome assembly GCA_951805005.1 of Othius punctulatus. NCBI lineage: Eukaryota > Metazoa > Arthropoda > Insecta > Coleoptera > Staphylinidae > Othius > Othius punctulatus. The sequence goes on from OX638143.1 coordinate 23,777,646, forward strand.
ATTCTAGGTGACTGAACCACGATCAAGCTGATCTCCGTTCATACAACTGAGCCTTAGACCCAGTTGTACGATCGTGGATCACCCTTGACCATGGTTCAGTTACCTAGGATACAATTGTTAATACAATGGTATCCTTAGAAACTGAACCACGATCAAGGATGATCCCCGATCACACAACTGGCCCTTAGAAATGAAGTGCTATGGAATAAGCAACCAAACCACTGTAGTATGTACCTCAATAAGCTAGGACGCTCCGAGAGATGCACTTTCATTTGTGTAGTTCAGTCCGATTGAAGAGAGGTGGGATTTCGGTTATATGGCAAAAGTGACAAATTATGCAGCGTCGACTATAGAAAAGCCATGCACTTGTAAAATCCTACGTGAGGGCAGGCAAGTTAGAAAAACCATTAAGACTACCTAACTATAGACTAAAGAGTAAGTACTAAGGACGGTAACTACCACTTCTGGTTGGCTGGTTTCGATAAAAAATCATTGGGACATTCTTTCCCAATTCCCAATTTTTCTTACAACTTAAATTTAAATATTTAAGTCGGTCAGTTAATACGTCTGGACTATAGAGATGGCAGACACGAAGCAGACAGACATACAGGGACACAGATAAACAGACATTCAGATAAACAGACAGATAGACAGATAGATAAATAGACTCCACTTACAAAATCACTATTTTTCATCAATATAATAAGACTAAAAAGTGGATACTTCAGCAAAAATGTCGAACGTTTTCATGAGTAATAAATTACTAAAATATTAGGAATAATTAATAATAAATATAATAATAAATAAATAGTAGATATCTGGTCTACCTATCTATCTAGTCTAAATAGTCTGAGAAATCTGTAATAAATCGTATACTTTTAGGTATCGATTTTTTTTTTAATTTTCCATTCAATAATACAATTTTCTTTTTGTTTTTGTTTTTAGAGAAACAATTGTATTTTTATAAATTGGTGCTTGTTGAATGAAAATTGAAACGAAAAATAGAAAACCCAATTTGGTACTGACTGTTTTTGAATGAATATTTGGATTTTATTGAAATGAATTCGAAATGATTTTTTATATCGTTAACTTTTTGATTAAGTTTTAAATTTTTCCACTTAACAATTATAAAAAACAATATGTTTTTAAATATAGTAACAAATACAATAAATTTACCGTTCTCAAAAAAAAATTAAGAACTGTTTTTGCAGAAAAAATTAACGGACTAAGTTTCTGTAATTTTAAGAACACAAAACACTAAGTTACTTACTTATTTTGACTATATATATATATATATATATATACAGGGTGTTAATGAAAAACCTTTCCACGCTTTGGCAGGTGATAGTTGCGATCAAAACAAGAAACACATTCTAATTAATCCAGGAACAACACTCAATGATTTTGAGTGGTATCGACTTTTTCAATTTACCATCCAATAATGCAATGTTCTGTTTTGTTTTTAGAGAAACAATTGTATTTTTTATAAATAACTGCCTGTTGAATGAAAATAATTGAAAAGAAAAATAGAAAACCCAATTAGTACTGACTGTTTTTGATCAATGAATTTTATGGATTTTATGGATTTTTTTTAAATCGTTAAATTTTTAAAGTTTATCATATTTTAAATTCAACATTTATAAAAAACATTATGTTGTACTTTATGTTCTAAAAATTGTAACAAATAGAATACATTTTCTGTTCGCAAAATAAAAGAAACAACTGTTTTCTCAGAAAAATTTAACCAAGTTTCTGTTGTTTCAAAAATAGAAAATTCAATAAATTACTTACTTATTTTGTCTACAGATACAGGGTGTTGTTAAAAGGACTTTCCACGGTTTGACAGGTGATACTGGAGATCAAAACAAGAAACAAATTCTAACATACCCAGGTCCAACAATCAATGGTTTTGGAAATTTAAAAATGTTCGATCGTATAATCGTATCACAGTATATCCTTATATAACCTTATAACCTTATAACCTTATATAACCTTATACCTTTTTATTCTCAAATTCGAATTTGCAGCAGATTTTGTTCATTCTTGAACTATAAATTAGTTTATTAAATTTGATTATAAACTAGGATTAGATACCCTATTATTAAAAATTTAAATTTTGTATTAAATTAGTATTAGTTATATTCTTGAGCAAAAGTTGTTTGGTAAATTCGTCAGGTTTACAGGTGCCTGGCCTGTAAAGAATCACTTACCGAGTCAATCTGGATGACAGTAAACGAGCTTTTACATGCCAAGAGGACATAAACGTGCTTACTGTTACTGTCAATAGGGCAACTTTTGTTCTATGGTTTTTAAAATTTTGAAATATTAATTTCCCCTTCAAAATTGAATGAATTTAACGAAATCAAAATACCGTAAAACAAAAGTTGCCCGGTAAAGTCGTCATGGCAAGCATTTACAGGCACCTGGCCCGTAAAGAATCACTTGCCTAGTCAGGCTAGATAATAGTAAACGAGCTTTTACATGCAAAGAGGACATGGACGCGCTTACTCTTACTGTCAAGAGGACAACTTTTGTTTTATGGACAACTTTTGTTTACCCATAAAACAAAAGTTGTCCGCATGTTTCACGGTTTCTAAAATTTGGCCTCACTGACCTGGCCTCTGAAGAATCACTTATCGATTCATTCTAGATGACAGTAAAGGAGCTTTTACATGTCAAGAGGATACAAACGTGCTTAATGTCACTGTCAATAGGACAACTTTTGTTTACCGTGTTTAGGTTCTCGTCAAAGTCAAACCGTGGAAAGTTTTTTTTAAACCCTGTAGAATTAAATATTTTCAACGGCATCAGTTTTGTCCTAGAGTTTTGATAATGTTGTTTTCAAGTTTTCATTCAATAATACAATATTGTTTTCTGTTAGGTTTTTTTTGCCAGACTAACAAAGAGTAGGTGTTTTTGTTATAATTGCCTTATTGGATTTTTTTTTTCATTAAAATATTTTCATATTTTTCTTTTAATAATTATAAAAATAAATACTATGATGCGTTTGTTGTTCATAAAATCGCAACAAATAAAGTTTCTCTTCTCAAAATAAAAGAAAAAACAATAAGTTACTTAGTTTCTGACAATTGAATTATCATTTATTTTCAATTTTCTGTATGCTTTTTAATATCTTGGTTTCCATTTTCCATTCAACTATTATAAAAAAAATTTTAACTTTATTTTGTTTTTAATAGCACAAACGAACTGATTTTCGGTTTTCAAAAGAAAATAAAAACGTAACTTACTTGTTTGGTCATTGCATGTTCATCTGCGTTTTTTTCAATAGCAACTAATTTTTGTCGTAGGCTTTCTGATTAAGTTGATTTTCCAATTTTCCATTTAACTGTTATTAAATAAGTACTGGTTTTTTTCGGAGTGCAACGAAAAACATTTTTATTTAAAAAAGAAACAATAGACTACATATTTTTTTTACCATTGAATTATTTATTATCTAATTTTCTGAATGGCAACAAATGTTTGTCGTGGGCTCTTTGATAGACCCACTTTTGGTTATATTTGAAGCATACATGGAATGGTTTAAAAGATGTAGCTTTTTCGATTGAGTGCAAAAACAACCTTATTCTCATATTTTAAAGGTGTTTTAGATGCTCCGAAGATATCAACTAAGAGCAGAAACAATCTTAGTCCGTTATTAATTTATATTTAATTATTTCAAAACTAGATACATGTGACTTGGGTTGTTTCTGAAATAAGTGATTCAATTATAAAACAAAGAATATATTGTATTTTGTTTCTGAAAAACGCAACGAATAAATTTTCTGTTTTCATAATAAGGAAAAAAAACAATATGGTACTTTATTTTTCACTATTGAATATTATCATTTTTTCCAATGGTAAATATTTTTTTCTCAAATTCGTGCAGAGTATTGTTTTCCCTATTTTCTATTTTCTATTTTAATTGTTAGAAACAAAAGTGTCCATATGTTTTTTCGAAAGCAATTAATTGTTTTAGTAAGCTATTTGATAGATTTTGTTTTTCAATTTCCGAAATAAATAATTTTTAAAATTACTATGTTAAATTTCGGTTTTCAGAATAACACAACGAAAGCCTAGAATAAGAATATGGTGATTTCTATTGGGTCCTCCAAATATAGCTGATCCTCCAATTTACTTATTTGATCATTGATTTTTTAGCTACTTTTTTCAATGGTAACTGATAGTTTTATTCAATTTTTCATTCAACAAGTATAAAATAATCTACTAGCTACGAGCTTGTGTTTTTTATTTCAAAAAAAGGACAACGAACATATTTTCTGTTTTGTAATGGTCATCAAGATGGTTGGGAGCTTTACTACGTAGTAAATTTCTGTTTTAAGAATAACACAACGAAAACCTAGATTAAGAATATGGTGATTTTTATTTAGTTCTTCAAATATAGCTGATCCTCCAATTTACTTATTTGATCATTGATTTTTAGCTACTTTTTTCAATGGTAATTGATAGTTTTATTCAATTTTTCATTCAGCAACTATAAAATAATTTACTAGCTACGAGCTTGTGTTATTTATTTCAAAAGAAGGACAACGAACCAATTTTCGGTTTTGAAATGGATAAATATAACATATGGTCATCAAGATGGTTGAGACCTTTACTACGTGGTAATCCATATTATAGGTCTGAATACGAAAACTTTGGTATCTAGTTTTTTAACTATTGAATTTAGTATTTACCTACTTTTTCAATAGTGTCCATTTTTTGGAATACTTTTTTATAAATAAATTTTCTATTAAACTGTTATAAAAAAGGAACATTTGTAATTTTGACTTCAGAAGTTTTTCAGAAGTTTTTCAGAAGTTTTCATAAGTTAATTTTTATTTCAGAAGTTTTAAAAGTTTTTTGTTTTCATAAAAAAGCAAGGAAATTCTTACAAATTTTCTGTTTTCTAGTTTAAAAAATATTACCAAAATCAATAATAATGAAATCAAAATTTTGTCTAATTGCAACTCAGTTTCTCTTACGTTTTTATTGTTGCTTATACAGATGGCATGTTTCTGTAGCAGTGGCTAATCGCCATTGTCTAGAAACTTAATGAACGTTTAAAATTACAAACACCGTGGAATATTTTTGTTAGGAAAATTCATATTATGAACCAGGTGGTTACTGAATTTGGTCTGCATATTAAAGTTAATTTAAAGGTTGGCGGAAATACTGCCAGTCTGGGTATTAAATATGCCGAAAGAGTAGCAACATATGAACAATGGCAGAAGTATTCCTGTTTAGTTAATTATGTATACAATCTCAACTGGGCCGTGATTAGAAATTCTATTCCAGCCTCCACCATTCCGTCTGACGGGAAACATGTACACGCACACAAAAGGCAACTGATCCTGTAGCCAGTATGCACATCTCTTCTCGTCTGTCTAAGCACACGCCGCTCGCACTCTTAATAGCCCCTAACGGCGGCTACACCCCATCCCCCTCAAGCATCCGCGTATCTGTTTACAATACATTAAGCCAGAGCACACCGCCAAGGGGGAGATAAAAGATGTGCGGCTCCCACGCCCCAGATAACTCGCGCTCGGCGGCGGCTTTCAATTAAGTCCGGGGCGGCGCGAGCAGAGGGCGGGGGCGGCTGCGAAAAATTAAGATATCGCGCCGCGTACAGCCGCGGGCATAACTCTACATCCGGGGGTGGAAGTGCGGTCAGAATATTTCCTGATGCCCCCCGAGCGTATGTGAGCGGCTGCCGGGGGCGTAATTGATCACCCGCTCCCCAGCGCGTCCGTACGTGGAAGTTCTAACGCGATAAGCGCGACCGGGGGGCGGCGGAGGCGCGCATTCAGCGCCATTAACGCGCCCCGAGGTAAACTGATTACCGGAAAACAGGGAAAAAAGCCGCCGCTGCTTACATCAGCGGGAAACAATCGAGTTTGTGAAGTTCGCCGACAGCTCGGCGGGAAACATTTAGGAATTATACAGAAAAAATGCAATTATACGGAAAAATAAGGCAGCAGTTATAATCAATCAAATTTCCGCTCGGAAAATTGTGGGCCAATTATTTAGGTGCGTCAAGTTAACGAAGAGTTGCAACCGGTAACGATCTAATTAGCTTATTTTATTATAGCCCCACGTTAGTGATGTTTACTAACGTTAAACCGAAGATCAGCGGACTTTTCATAATAAAATATTAAATTTTCAAATTTTTCACTAAAATTATTCTTTAAAAAGCCGAAATAACCCTTTTAATGAACAGTGTAATTGAGGAAACTTTGAAAACTATTGGAAAATAAATAACGAAGATATAGCAGTATGATCACTGGGCATTTCTACCAAAAATTACCTTTTCAAATGTTTCACTAAACTTATAAAAAAAGCCAAAATTACACTTTTAATAAACAATGCAACTAGGTATTTGACGAAATTTTGACCACCTGCTCACAGATGGGTATTTGCCAAAATTCGCTGTCCAAAATTATTTTTGCGCTGTCAACTATTGAAACTAATATTCACGTATATTGCTTATCAAAAAACTTTACAGTAACGTGTACATTACTTTACAGCATCACATTCAAGTGTCAGATGCATTTATGATATGAAGATGAACAGTAACGCGTACGTTACTTCACATCATCACATTCGCATGTCAGATGCATTTATGACATAAATACATCTGACATTAGAATGTGATGCTGCCAAGTAATGTAGATGTTACTGTTAACGTTTTTTGATACTCAATACACCTGAATATCTAATTTGAAATTCAATCATCACAACAAATCCAATAACACGTTTTTTTTTACTAATATTGGAAATCAGGCAAAATAAACTCATGATTCATCATCAGAAAGTTTTTAATTGTCACTTTCTTCCGAATCTAAGTGCACAGTTAACTTTTCTTCCAGGTTTGTATCTTCATCAAGAAGTAACAATTCAATAGCTTCTCTTGAATAAGGCTTAGTTTTTTTGTCTGACTTTCGCCTCATGTTAGCTAGGAAAGGATATGAGATAAATAAAAGTCTGCTAATTATATCCTGGTTACATGACCGTCTAGAGAATTTTCTAGCAAAATTTAGACGATAGGAATGAAAATGCTTATTTCTTACTTCCGCTGCTTCTTCTGACAAATATCTAATACCCAAAAGCGAATTTTGTGCAATACCAGGACCATGTATCAGGATTTTATGCAGTGTGGGAGTCATAGGGTATCATGGATACAGTTTGACATATAGTTTTGCAAAATCCTGGGTATATGTGCCGAACTTTTGTATTTCAATTTTATGCCCACTTAAAATTATTTCCAAAATAACTTTCAACCGAAATATTAGATAGGCGTCTACTCCAGATATTGTGGCTGAATAATTCTGGGTCACTGAAAAACCTTCTGCTTGTATTACCATCACTGCTATTTCCGCCTTTGCTATTTCCAAAGCCAAGATTTGGTACATCAAGAATAATACCCATTTTACTTCTGAATTCATCTTGATTTTTTTCTTTCTGCCTTGAATAATTGAATTCTCGTTGTCGTCCAGTTTTTGTTGCCATTATTTAATTGATAGTTTATAGGATAGATGTAGAATACTTTCTAAAAATCTTATCTTCGCATGTAAAGTGGACAGCCCAAATCTGTATGTGCTTTCATCATTAACAGTTTGCCTTTCTATGTAATTGAATTGCTTGGATGTTGCTCCACAGATCATCTCAAAGTTGATTTGGTTCCTGTTGCGGTATTGCTATCAAGCAATATATTCGTATCAGAGTCAAACTCGTTTTCAAAATTTTATTTAAATTAATAACTGCATTGTTGCGCGCTCATTTTCAGTTAAAGTCTGCGCCATTTCTCGTAAATATAACATTAATCTTACAGCAGTGTGATCCATCAAGTCTTGTAAGTTGATCTCAGCACATGTAGCTGTAACCAGACATGATTCAGGCGTTGGGTAACACGTTTTTTGGCACTTTAAAATTTGCTATAACACGCAAATAGTTATTTTTGTCGTTTTGTAGTCACCGAAATTATTTTATTAGTTTTAACTTTGCTGTACTTCCCATTTTTGCATTATCTTGTTGTGTAGCAGTTTTCTGCAGTTTTCGAAAAAATCTTGTTTGTATCTCGAACGCGAAATGCTTTTGCGTTCTCGAATGGATATTTTGCCTCGGTAACCTTCGGCAAAATAACTTCCATTCTTGAACGCAAAAGTGGCATTTCGCGTTCGAGATTCAACCAAGATTTTTTTGAAAACTGCATAAAACTGTAATACAACAAGACTATGCAAAAATGGGAAGTACAGCAAAGTTAAAACAAATAAAAGAATTTCGATCCACATAAAATCTGTTAAATCTGTAGATTTTCATGGAAATCTTGAGAGCTTCAATTTAGTTTTATAAAATACACAAAATTCTATTATAATATTAGCTGTGATGTATAGAATTTCTATAATTTAAAAAAATATATATTTTTTATAGAGGTTTTATGATAGAATATCATTATTAATATTTTGTTTTTGTTGGGGTGTGCGCATTTATGTATACAGTGCATTATTATTGAGAGAAATAAGTGTGTTTTCAATGATATCCGCTATGAAAAGCTGCTGGGAAAGAGAAAAATGTGGAATTTTAATAGCCACAAAATTTGATTATTCAGAATCAAAACAGCAATACCTAGAATTTTAGAATTTCAATTATATTAAGTGATTATTTTCTAGAACCATGGAAAAATTTCTGTGGAAATGTGAATATTTTTATAGAGGTCAAGTGCCACAGATTAAAAATTATTATTATGAATCAGTGTTATACATATACGTAGAATTTCTATGAAATTGAGTGATTTCATTGATCTTCTATACTTTCTGTAGAACATTAAAAATTCAATATATCAAAGCTAAATTATATTGGATTTCTATGTAAATCTCCAAAATCTTGGGACAAAATTGTAGAATTTACATGTTCTATTTAGATAGAATCTATAAACTTTAGCAGGAGTGCAACTAAACTTGTTGCAGAATTAGCTTGAATTCTCTTAACTGGTTTTGAAATTTGTAGAATTTCATTGGTGTTTTGAGATGTAGATATAATTCTAAAGAACTCATAATTTGTATGCAAATATACAAATATGTATTAAGAATTTCGTTGAAAATTGGCGATATAGATATGGTGGTATTTTAATGGTATTCTAAGATGTAGATCTAATTCTAAAGAAGTTCACTGAAATAGAAATATAAAGTATTTCATTGATAATTTGTGATTATATAGAATTCCATAGAATTTAGCTGTATCATATAAAATTTCTATAAAAATCTGTAGAATTTGGATGAAAGTCAGTGATGTAGAGTAATCCTATAGACTTTATCTATATTTCATAAAAACATGTCAGGATTTGCAGAATATCTTTAAAATTTTGTGTCAAGATAGGATATTCTAGAATTTAGAAGGAATCCATATACGATCTTCGCAAATTTATAAAATTTTGTAGTAATCTAAATCGGGATTCATTCAGGTTATAGAATTTTATGTACAGTCATGCTCACATAAATCTAGTACAAGAAATTAGGTTACAATAGCAATTTTATATAGCAATGTCAATTTGTTTGTACTAGTTTTATGTCAGCATGACTGTACTTAAATCTAAAATGTTTGTAGTTATCTGAATATTTTATATGTAGATCGATAACTATAACATTTTCCTAGAACGCGTAGATATTTTGTTGAACTTCAATAAAATTATGCGAATTATCTGAAGTTTTACCAAAAATTTAATAAAACTTATATATTTTTGTGGAAATCTCTAAAATAATTGAATTTCAATTAAATTGAATCCTCATTTTCTCCATCACCGGCAAAAAGCGGGACTACAAATTTTGACTAAAAATTTATATTTGGATTCCTGAAAATGCTATCATATAAGGGAATTCTAAATTTTATTGAAATTTTCAAGTTAGAAGTTTCAATTTCTATATTTTCAATTATTATTTAAACATATTTGTGAAATCTTTTTTGGGACTTGTGTGAACTTGTATTCATATTACTGCATTTTCATGTGGAGAATAAACATATTATTACTAATAAATGAATTCGTTACATTTTTACTATTAATAACTTAAATTGTATGAGGAAGTGGTTACTTCTTGGTGAAACATTTTAATTAGGTTAATAAAGAAAACACTTGGTAAAGTAAACTATTCAGATTATCTCTCTTGAGAGTGAGAGCAGTGCCGAAACAATTGTAGAGCAATTCTATAAAACTTGTGAAACTTTACCAAGTGTTTTCTTTATTAACCTATTAATAACATTTGTATTTAAATTTTTATATTGGATAATAATACTATACTTCAAATGATTAATTATAGTTCAAATATAACTGAAACCTCTGCCCAGTAATTCAAATTTTAAAAAGTCTATAACATGAAATTTTTTGAATTGGTCACTTTTGGAACGAAAATATTATACTATAATGTTATCTAAGATACGATAAGATAATTTATTGGGGTTATTACATTTTCATGTTTACACAGGTCAGGTCATATTACAACAATACATAGACATATATGTATATCAATAAACGTTTTGTGGTAAAAACATACCAAGTTGTTTCTCTGTTTTTTAATTGTTTTTTGTTTTGTCTGGATACAGGTTCTTTTTCGTATAGTTTTATGGCTATCCTCAGCATATATGATTTCTTTAGGTTATTTTTACAAGTTTATATATTCTAGAATGCATGAATACAAGGGACTGACGGAAATTCAAATTTGCCAAAATATGATGACAATCTGTATTTCAGTCTTTCAGTATGGCATCTATGTATTTTAAAATTTACCTTCGACTAGAAGAATGGCCCAAAATAATTAATCCGTATTGAAGATGACTTAGGATTTGACGTAACCCAAAATATCCATGGCCCTATCTGAATTACATTTCAGTTTTTACACTATACAGACATGTTATAATATAAATAGTCAAATTTCAAAATAATAAACTGGTCGTATAGTTTTATGGCTCTCCTCAACATATATGATTTCTCTAGTTTCTCTATTTCTCAAAATAATACTGGAAAGCTGAAAATAAACAGAAAAAGTAAAGTTCGTTGCACGGAATGATGAGTACCATGTTTCACGACATTTTCATGGATTAACATGAACCATGGACCAAACCAAGAGGTTTCATTAACAGAATTAATTTTCATTTCACAGAATGAAAAGCAGTATGTTTAAAGACTTTATTTTTCTTGCCTGTACTTAAAAGATTCCAACAAATAAAACGATGATTTCAGTAGAAAAAAAGCTCTTTCCAGTGGTACTAAAATAAATTGAATTCGAGCTGACTCTTTTTGATATTTGACTATAAAAATAGGCAACATTCGCATCAATTAACACCGTATTTGTTAGTCCATGTTTGTTTGGTCCATGGTTAACATGAGCCATGGACCAAACTTAGCGTTTCATTAACAGAATTAATGTTCATTGCACAGAACGAAAAACACTATGTTTAAAGACTCTTTTTGCTTTTACCAAAAAGACTGCAACAAATAAAAAGATGATTCCAGTAGAAAAAAATATGCTCTTTCCAGTGGTACTAAAATAAATTGAATTCGAAGGGATTCTTTTGGATATTTGACTATGAAAATAGGCAAAATTTGCATAAATTAACACCGTATTTGTTAATCCATGTTTGTTTGGTCCATGGTTAACATGAACCATGGACCAAACCAAGCGTTTCATTAACAGAATTAATGTTAATTGCACACATGAAAAACACCATGTTTAAAGACTCTTTTTGCTTTTACCAAAAAGACTCCAACAAATAAAAAGATGATTCCAGTAGAAAAAAATATGCTCTTTCCAGTGGTACTAAAATAAATTGAATTCGATGGGACTCTTTTGGATATTTGACTATGAAAATAGGCAAAATTCGCATCAATTAACACCGTATTCGTTAATCCATGTTTGTTTGGTCCATGGTTAACATGAACCATGGACCAAACCAAGCGTTTCATTAACAGAATTAATGTTCATTGCACCTAATGCAAAACACCATGTTTAAAGACTCTTTTTGCTTTTTCCAAAAAGACTTCAACAAATAAAAAGATGATTCCAGTAGAAAAAAATATGCTCTTTCCAGTGGTACTAAAATAAATTGAATTCGATGGGACTCTTTTGGATATTTGACTATGAAAATGGGCAATATTCGCATCAATTAACACCGTATTTGTTAATCCATCTTTGTTTGGTCCATGGTTAATATGAACCATGGATCAAACAAAGTGTATCATTAACATAATTAATGTTCATTGCACAGAATGAAAAACACCATGTTTAAAGACTCTTTAAAGACTCCAACAAATAAAAAGATGATTCCAGTAGAAAAAATATGCTCTTTCCAGTGGTTCTAAAATATATTCAATTCGAGAGGACACTTTTTGGATATCTGACTATGAAAATAGGCAAAATTTGCACTTAACACCATGTTTGTGGTGGAATTTATTTGTGGGCAGATATTTCCAGGGGTAATATAACAAGTGGTGGTCTTATTATCGATAATGATTTTATAAATACTACAAATTTTAACCCCAACGACGATAATGCACCGAGCTCGAAGAGCGAGGTACATTTTCCAAAGATTGGGGTTGAAATGAGTTGAATTTTTAAAATCATTATCGATTTTTTCATCAAAAATTGACAATGACAATGAAAATAGGCAAAGTTCGCATGAGTTAACACCATGTTTGTGGGCAAATATTTACACAAGAATGTAAGCTATTGGTCTGATATTACAGCAGTATAATGACTATATTGCTGCAATATAGTTGGTTAGTAAATCAGTAAAAGAACCACTTACCAACTGTTTCCGTTTTCGAGTTACATGCTGCCAAAGTATGGCATTAACATCGTGCATTGTGATTTTAAGGCAACTTTGAGATTAAATTGTGATTGGTTTTGAGTTTGAGTTTGAGTGTTATTATTATGAATCATATTCTTTGCCAACATTACATTTACATGTTACATATTACATTTATGAATGTTTATGTCACTGAAGCAGTGCTTGTGTACGAAAATATGTATTGATTATATTGTATGAGGAAGTGGTTACTTCTTAGTGAAACATTTTCATTAGGTTAATAAAGAAAACACTAGGTAAAGTTTCACAACTTTTATAGAATCACTATAGAGCGATTCTATAAAACGTGTGTAACTTTACCAAGTGTTTTCTTTATTAACCTAATATCTATTGATTGGTGTATTACCATTTGTGTGTTACTACATTTTCCATTATATTTAATTATAATTCATTATATTTGATATCTGGAGGTAATACTTCACAGAAGTTCCTTTCACGTATACATATACATCCATGCTAATTTTTATGAAAATTGGAGATGGTCGAGCGGAGACAGAAGAAACTTGTGTTATTTATGTAGGTATGTTGGAATTTAGTGTCTACATGTATCAATTTGTTAGTTTTTTGCGCGGTTCATTAATAATGCACCGAAAAAGTTTGAAATATTAAACCTGCCCGTTCCCTCACTCGAGATTAAATATTCAGTAATCTTGTTAGTTCATGAATTTAGAGAGCAGATTTTCGGAACTGGCTCATGACATGATTACGAAGTTTTTACGTGGAGCGAGTGCAAGCAGGATGCTCTACAGATCGTATCATAAAATATTTCCGCAGCGAGACATAAGTTTCTCCCTTTACGCTCGCGCTTTTTGTTCGTTTGCAGCGCTGATTTGGCGCCTCGGTCATTATGCAGTTTTTCTTTTGCAATTCAATTACCAGCATGGAAGCTCCGAGCTCGGTGTGAGCCGGGGGACGACTGCATCCCCTAATTGCCCGGGCTGTGATATCTGCGCCACGTCCCCATTTCTCGGTAATTATGCGTATAACACCGTTGTAAATTTGCAGGGGGGGGGATCCCCCGATTATGCCAAGGAGCCGCTTTTTTCGTCTCATTAGCACTTGTTGCTCGGGAGAGGGCGATTTCCGAATTTTAATATTCATTAAATGCGCGCTTCTTTTTGCGGAATTTAAATCATCTCCACCGGCCGTAACTCAGCCGGGTCCATCCATAAAGAGGCGCAATATTTTCATTTTGGGGCCGAGTCGCCCACCGGCCCTGCCACATAAATTCCGAATAATTCAAATTTATTCGGGCCGGCGACGAAAGCGGGCGTCCCTTTTTTTGCCCAGGCGTTTCCCGACGTCCCGTCTCCGCAGACGTGGAAAATGCAAATCTCCCGTGGAAAAGTGCGGTCCGCCGAGCAGGTGTTCGCGATTCCCGAGGAGCGCGAGGAGGATTTACATGGAGGGCGCCCGCGGGACACCGCACCGGCCCTTTTCCTTCCCTCCTTTCTGGTGCGAAACGTGACGGCGTGTTATTGGAAATTTTACATTTGCGCCAGAAGGAGCACTGCCCCGGATCCATGGTAAATATCTCAAGCCGTATAGGAGGGCCTCGAGTTTTGTGTGAACAAGGTGGAGATAAAGTTCGATGATATTGACTTACTCGTACGTTCAGTCTTCTAGCCCTGATAGAAAAAGTATTTGGACGCTCTAACTCAAATACCAGGAACTTTACAGAAATTATTATTTATTTTTTTCTTCATTTTTGAAATTGAATACACATACACAAAATTAAATATATAATGAATATATAAATATCGCATGTGAATATATCTCTAAATAAGAAAAAAAGTCACAAACACAAACTAAAAGTACATAAGCTAATCAATAACTAAAAGAACCATCTAGAGAAAGGTTCAATTCGACATAAATACACATATATCTGTTTCTTGAATTCTAGGCTGTTTTTAATTATTTTTATACGATGAGGTAGTTTGTTGAATATTCTAAGTGCCTGAACACAGTGACTTTTGCTAGCCAGACTTAACCTACAGGTGGTATCGCAAAATTTACGTGGTGTCTAGTGTCATAGTTGTGTAGGTGGTTATAGAAATAAAACGTAGCACCTTTTTCACAAAAAACATTTATTTTCACTAAATGTACATTTCAGTCGCCAAGCGACCATCTTCAGTAGTAGATACGTACTAGGTGGTTATATCGGCAAAAAGACTCTTTGTTGTTAAAATTATAAAGTAACGTTTCATACAGATAGATACCCGTTAGAGTCAATAAGTTGTAATCCCGAAAAAAAATTCTGCAGGACTCTCTGTATTTTAATCTAAATAAAATTCGATTGGCTTGTTTCTGGCATTTGAAAATGTGTCTACTGTATTCCATAGAACATCACGCCAAAAAGAATCAAACATTCGAAATTACCCTGATAAACAAGTTTTAAAACATCATTGTCTACGAAGTCTCTCATTGAACGCAATAGGTAGCAGACGCTACGAAGTTTGCTTTCCAAGGTTGTAACATGGGCTTTCCAATTTAGTTAACTATCTATTATGATTCCTAATAATTCAACATTATTTTCCATAGATATTTGATCGGTGGTTAACTGAATAAAAGTTGGCGTTACAATACTAGATCTAGACGAACTGAGGAACATTCCATTGGTTTTTGATTTATTGAGAATAAGCCTATTTTCCACAAACCAATTGTTTAGCTCGGAAAATATTATACCTGTCCTAGTTACCGCATCCGCTATGTTTTGTCTACAAATTATGCTAGATGTATCATCTGCATAACCCTGCAAAAAGCAGTCTGCTTCGAAGTTAAGTTCAAATAGGTCATTTACATATGTAGGTGATGAAAAGTAGCGGTCCCAGGACACTTCCTTGAGGGATCCCAGTTTCCACTTCCAGAGCATCAGATTGATGTTGGTTGATTTTAACAGTTTGCTTTCGTGCACTTAAGTATGAGGTCCAAGTTGACGCCCCTAATACCGTATCTGTTTAGTTTACAACACAGAATATTGTGATCAATGATGTCAAATGCGATAATTAAGTCTATTAATAGTGCCAGAGGTAACTTGTTATCCTCTCAACAATACACAACGTATCGAATGAAATCAAAAATTGGAGTATTTATCCCTTTGCCCCTCGTAAAGCCATGTTGATTGGTGCTAAACAGCTTGCAGTGATTGAAAAAGTTTACAATACGATTAAATAATACTCTTTTCAAATACCTTTGAGACTGTACATAAGAGAGTTATTGGTGGTATATATATATATATATATATATATATATATATATATATCCCTTCTACTATATAATGGTGTAGAGTGTCTAATACAGTTTTTTTTACATATGTACAAATTTTTCCCACTCCTTTTTGTTTTTCGTCATTGTTCTTGCCTCTGCCCATGAGTTTCCTCTGTTTTTCAGAATCTCGTTTATGGAGTTGTTCTTTGTTTGTCTTGGTCTTCCTCTGCTTCTTCGTTTTCCTGGTCTGGCTTCCCATATTCTCTGGGAAACTTGTGTTTCTCATTCTTTGTAGACGACCCCACCAGCTCAGTTTTCTTCTTGCCATAAATTCCTTTAACGATTCTACTTTCAACTCTTCTCTGATTAGACTTATTGGTCTAAAGTTGTTAAAATCGCCTGTATCGGCGCGTTTGTGTATTGGTATCACAATGGCTATTTTTAAAAAATCCGGAAAGACCCCTGAAGAAAGCGATAGATTTATTAAATAGTTGTATAAGTAGTATAATCTTGCCTCACAAGATAAGGTGCACAAAGTTTTAATGTTTTAGCAATAATCTTATCCACGCCTGCGCTGTTAGAATTCTTTAAGTTACTGATAATAAGAGAGATTTCATTTTAGCACGGTTGGTTCTATGAATATGCTTTTGGGATTATACGGTATCTGAGTTCTATATTTGTGAATTGGCATAGTTTTTAAAATATTTTTTATTGTGTTAACGAAAAAATTATTCATGTCATGTACGGATGCCAAAAATGGTTAGTCCATATACAGCATTTATTCCCTGTGTACAAATTCATAATCCTTATAACTGGTGGAATATCCATATAGTATAAATCAAAAAGAAATCTCAAGAGCAATCATTCCTATTTAGCATATTCTATCTAATTTTATATATTTATTAAGGCTTGAAATTAAATTAAAAATTGAAACAAAGCACAGAAAGCACGCGAATGGAAACACAAAGTGGATTTAGATGGGGCAAGGACTATAAATGATCACTTATTTACAATAAAGCAAGTACAGGAAAAGTTCAGATATGAAAACAGAAATATATATATATGGGGGTTCGTTGACATGGAAAAGTCCTTTGAGAGGGCGCAGCAAGAAAGTTTATGGACAATATTGGAGAAAAGAAAGGTGAAGAACAAAATGATCAGAGTTATAAGAAATATATACAAAAGTAACTGGAATGTAGTGATTGATAACAACGGACAATCGGAAAAATTTGAAACGAACAGCGGGTTAAGGCAAGGGGGAGGGTTAAGCCCAACGCTATTCATAACATTTATGGATGAAATAGTAAGAGAATGTCGAGACAAAATAAGAAGAGTAACGATAGGACACAGGCAATTGCAAAGGGTAGAAATAGCACCACCAAATTTCACCAAATTTCGTGAAACAATGGATGATAATTTTGGGCAGAACCAAAAAAACTATTCTACGGAACACCAAAGCAACTAAAACAAAATAAAAGAACACAACATGATGAACATAACAGATAAAAATGGAAACGAATAAAGACAAGATAATGGAAAAATGGAGACAATATTTCAAATAATTAACCGAACTGGATGAAGAAGATGACGTAACACAAGAATGGGGGGAAAAGTCGCAAGAAAGGCAAGACAGAAAAATTGAACAAAGTAAATCGGACTTTTTTTTATGCCTCTTTTATTATTGAATTCGTCTTGTTTCTCTTTCCTTTGTATTTTTCATAATTTTCTATTTTTTTTGTAGGTATCTTTTCCATTACTCTGTTTTGTCTTTTATCTTCTTTTTGACTTCCTCTGTCTACTTGTTTGTCTTTTTCATTTCCCTATTTCCAATTTTTTTTTGTCCCTTGCCGCGTCTAATATATTTCTTTTGAATGTTTCCCATTTTCCTTCTATGTTTAGCTTCATTTCGCTCTCTCTGAATTTATTTTCTAGTATCTCTTTGTATTTTCTACCCAATATACTCTTTCATTTTTTCACCAAATTTCGTCCATGACTTTTGTTTTGCTTCTTTTTTTATTGAATTAGTTTTGTTCCTCTTTTCTTAGTATTTTTCATAATCTTCTATTTTTTTGTGTGTTTGTAGGTATCTTTACCGTTTCTCTTTTTTGTCTTTTATCTCCTTTTTGACTTCCTCTGTCCACTAGTTTGTTTTTTTCATTTCCCTGTTTCCAATTTTGTTTGTCCCTTGCCGCTACTAATATATTTCTTTTTAATGTTTCCCATTTTCCTTCTATGTTTAGCTTCATTTCGCTCTCTCTAAATTTATTTTGTAGTATCTCTTTGTATTTTCTGCCCAAAATTCTCAATAAATCTTTCACCAAATTTCGTCGATGACTTTTATTTTGCTTCTTTTATAATTGAATTCGTTTTGTTTCTCTTTTCTTTGTATTTTTCATAATCATCTATTTTTTTGTTTGTTTGTAGGTATCTTTTCCATTTCTCTTTTTTGTCTTTTATCTCCTTTTTGACTTCCTCTGTCCACTAGTTTGTCTTTTTCATTTCCGTGTTTCCAATTTTTGTTGTCCCTTGACACGTCTAGCATATTTATTTCGAATGTTTCCCATTTTCCTTCTATGGTTAGCTTCATTTCGCTCTCTCCGAATATATTTTGTAGTATCTCTTTGTATTTTCTGCCCAAAATTCTCATTCATTCTTTCACCAAATTTCCTCCACGTCTTTTGTTTTGCTTCTTTTATTATTGAATTCGTTTTGTTTCTCTATTCGATGTATTTTTCATAATCTTCTTTTTTTGTTTGTTTGTAGGTATCTTTACCATTTCTCTGTTTTGTCTTTTATCTCATTTTTGACTTCTTCTGTCCACTAGTTTGTGTTTTTCATTTCCCTGTTTCCAATTTTTATTGTCCCTTGCCGCGTCTAGTATATTTCTTTTGAATGTTTCCCATTTTCCTTCTATGTTTAGCTTCATTTCGCTCTCTCTGAATTTATTTTGTAGTTTCTCTTTGTATTTCTCTTGTGTTTGTGTTTCTCTTAATCTGTAGGCTTTTATCTTTTCATAAACTTTTATCTTCCTCTTGTCTGTATTTTGTATTTTCTTCCTACTCATGTCCATTTTTAGTACGTGGTGATCACTTGCTATTTCAGCTTGCCTTGTAACTCTTACATTCATTATTTTGTTCCAGCTGTTTCTATTAATTAGGTGGTAGTCTATTATCGATCTTTCGTTTCTGCTTGGCTGTTCCCTTGTGTACGTGTTTGTGTTTAAATTTTATATTTGTTATCACAAGGTTGTTTTCAATGCATAATTGTATTATTCTTTCCACATTGTTGTTTTCAATTTCTTCTCCTTCTTTTCCCAATATCTTTTCTATTCCGCTTTTTGGCATCCCACTCTTCCGTTTAGATCTTCCACTATCATTATGTGTTATTTTCCTTCATGTATTTCCTTTTGTATGTTTTCAATGAATGTGTCATTCTCTTCTTTCTTTGCGTCTTCGTTCGGTTCGTATGCTACTATCAGTGTTCATGTTTCATCCTCTGGTTTGATTTCTATGGTCGTTATTTTTTCGTTTGTATGTTTTTCTTTTATTACATCATTTATCCTTTCCAGTGTTATTATAATTCCTACTCCTCCTTCTGCTCTTTCCTTTTTATTTACTCCTGTTCATATCAGCCAGTATCCTCCATGAATATTTTCTGTATATTGAATATATTAGGGTAAATATTTGTTTGATACAAAAATTCAAACCAAAATATAGTCATTCTAAACTAAAATATTTTTAATTTTCACAGGAATTAACCATTCCCGCACTGTGAAACAACCAAATGATGGCAATACCTACCATCCCGTGGTTGATATTGGCGATTTCGGTGGTTTAATTTAAAACACCCTGTAGATTTACTTATTTCCGAATAATCGCATGTAAGCATATATTGTATTACAACTTCTGAACCTGTGGAAAGAAGGGTTTCTTTCAAAGTTAGAATTTATAGAATTGATAGTGTTTGAAATGTTGAAAATTATATTTTGAATTGACAGTTAAAAACTGTATATGTATATCATATTAAATTCTTCATGACAAATGTAATCGTAAAATGATTATTATTACGCATTTTATTACTTTTAATAACAATAAATAATTAAAGGTGATAAAAACAACGCAGTAAAACTGACTTTCATCACATGCCATAATGATTTGTTATCACGCAGTAACGGCTTCCACCACAAATTTAGTCGCTGTGACTGTTATTGCCATCGGATGCTCCCTAATGTATCGTGTTATTTGTATCTCTTGCAATAATTGGTTAAATAACTTAAATGAGGGGGCCCCTTAAGAAAGTTTGCCTTGGTGCCGGTTTAATTGCGGCGAATCAATAAACACTCAACATAAATTAATTGACTCTAACACTTTCAGGAAGATACACAAAAACCACTCCAACTACCAACTTTGTTTAATAAACAAGGCAGTCGGATTCGTCGTAAATCCCATTAGCCGTAATTCGTGAGGATATGGCGCTAATAGTTAGTTGTGCAATTTAGATCGCGTAACTTCCAAGCTTCTAAATTATATAAGTATGGTAAGTGCTAATGTGAATTGAACAACTATATCCATTGTGATACAACAACGTGCTAGTCAATGTACTGAAAATGTATTGTCAATGTATTGAACATCTATATCCATTATGATACAGTAACGTATTAGTCAATATACTGAAAATGTATTGTCAACATATTTAACATCCATTGTGATACAACAACTTGATAGTCATTATACTGAAAATGTATTGTCAATGTTGTAAAAATCTAAATCCATTGTGATACAACAACGTGATAATTAATTTATTTACCTATGATTTGCGCAATTATTATGCAAAACCTCACAATACAATAAGCAGATCAATCAAGCACAAATTTTGGTTGAAAAACAACTAAGTAAATGTAGTATATTATTATACCCCTTATCTGTTTGCGTTATTTTTTATGTATGCACTTTTTTTTATCGTCGACGAATGTAATGTAGACATTCACCAGATTTTCAAGTGAATAAGCCATTAAATTCAGATTACCTATCAGTAGTAAGCGATTGAAGGATTTCACCGCAGGATTGAAAGCATGAGCATTTGCTTCCGTGGAAATGTTCACTTGCATTTACACAAGTGAAAACGCCATTACCGTGCAATTTTCATTACCCTCAACCATGACACGTCCCTCTAACGGGACGCCGTCACGCAAACCACCCCTGCTGTGCACTGCGCCAAATTTAAGAAACTTCAATTCAATGTTAAATTGCAATTTCAACTGCATAAAAAAGCGATTTAGTTTTAAAAATTAAGCTATTTATTCGTTAAAGAAGGTAAATGTATCTGTGGTTAATACTTTTTTGAGCCAAATTTAATAAATATAAATAAAAACACTTGGTTTAAGTTAGTGACAAAAAAGTTGGCACATTTTGTTAACTAAATAACAAATGAAAATGGTCGGGAGATTGTATTGTATTTCATTTATTAATATTTTATATTTATATATGTATATATTAGCATTAAGATTGAAGTTTATACAATTATTATTTTATATACAATTTTATATTTTAAAACAAAAAAAATTCCAATTACTACAATTCGTGTGATATTGTTTGAAAACTTATACATGTCGTGCACACATCAACATGTTGAAGATGAATGTCTATGTTACAAAACGGGGAAAGTAACTCCGAAGTTACGTTGTTACCAGGGCCTGATTTAGACTTGATAAGGCCCTAAGCTATTTGAGATATGGGGCCCTTTATAAGTCCAGATATTATATGTCAGTGCCAGATATGATTTTCGGATACCTAGAGGGTTTAACTGAAATACATTTAAGAAGTATATAGATAGTGAAATAATTAATCATTTTTATTCATAACAGACTTTAAAATGCAAACTCCCGTAAAAAGTTATTTTAAATTGCACAATTTACAAATACTTATTATCTAATCTCTTGAAATATGTTACAAGGATTAAGGAATTATATTAAACTAAACTATTTTCTTTCTTGTCTTTGCCAGAGCACAGTCACTAATGATATCATCAAATGATAAACTGCTTAGTTTGTGACTTTCTATGACATGAGACTGATGAAACATAATTTATCTTGAGTCATTGTTATTCTAAATTCATTTTTTATCCTCTTCAGCTGAGAAAAAGATCTTTCTCCAGAGCAATTTGTAACCATCATACTAAGAAACAATCTCAAAATTGCTTCTACATTAGGGAATGTTTTTGATAACAAACTTTAAAATGCAAACTCTGGTAAAAAGAAACAAAAGTTATTTTAAAAGGCACAATTTACAAAGGCTTATTATCTAATCTCTTGAAACATGTTATCAGGATTAAGGAATTATATTAAACTAAACTATTTTCTTTCTTGCCTTTGCCAGAGCAAAGTCACAGATGACGTCATCAAATGATAAACTGCTTAGTTTGTGACTTTCTATGCACATGAGACTGAGGGAACATAATTTATCTTGAGTCATTGTTGTTCTAAATTCATTTTTTATCCTCTTCAGCTGAGAAAAAGATCTTTCTCCAGAGCAATTTGCAACCATCATACTAAGAAACAATCTCAAAATTGCTTCTACATTAGGGAATGCTGATTGCACAAGATCGTTAATTAGTACCCTATACAAATCCTGATATGTCAGACTATCATGTTCCGCTGAACCATAGGCTTGACTATGTCTAAACATATTGATGAAAATGCTTGACTTCTCCTACAAGATTCGTGTCCACATCTTCAGGATATATTTGCCATAAAGCACTAACTCCTTTACGAATTTCTTCTTCTGTAGCTTCTAATTTTGTTAAGAATGAAAACTTTTTTGCAGCATCATTGTATAATGAGGCCCTCTATGCCAGACTTTACTCTAATGCATCCATCACAGGTGTATAAATGTTTTGATTCTGAACTTATCTCTTGGCTCAAGGTTCATTTTCATCATCATTGATATGCCTTCATCTATATCTGCTTTTATTGTATTGAACAGGCAATTTTGCCTTTGCCTTTTCTTCAAATTAATCGAAAATATTCCTGGAACCTTTAACGAAATCCGAAAGTGAAGCATACAATTTCCTACATACTTCATCTAGACTAATTTGGGGGTCTTGCAGTGATTGACTAGTCTTATGTAATTCATCCAGCAAGTTGCTCCACAAATATAACATTTCCATAAATTCAAACTCCTCCATTTTATTCAAAATGTTTATGGCTTGATTTATTGTTTCGCCTTTCTCTGTAGTATCAATATGCAGCTGATGCAATGAAGCAATTATTCCATAATAAGTATTGCACTTATGGACATTGAATGTGCTTCCCATCTATTTTTTTTGGCAAAGACTTTGGAACTTTTGAATCATCTTTGAAGAATTACAACAGACTGCCCATCTATGTGTTGATGGAGAAAATAAATTATATTGAACAATTCCAAATAAGTTTACTGCATCTAAACAACAATCAACTGCTGCTCTACCAATAAGATTCAGGGAATGACCACCACATGAAATATACCTAGCATATTTGATAATCTTCATTATTATTTCTTACATACGCTTGTATTTGCCAGACATTTGGCAATATTATCATATGACTGGGCTCAACACTTACTAAAATCTATTTTGCTTTCTCTGTAGTATCATTAAGCAGCTGATGCAATGAAGAAATGAATGACTAAAATCTATTTTGCACTCATTTGTAAGGTCCGGACGTGCGGCATTGGGGCAAATAATGCTATGGTATATTTAAGTATATTACTCATTCGGACATTTTTTTTTTGGGCCCCCAAAACAGTGGAGGCCCTATAGCTTGTGTAGCTTATTGGTAAATCCTGCACTGGCTGTTATAATAATAGTCTTGGTAAATTATATTAAGGATATTTGTCGAAGGATATAAAAGATTTTTTTTTTAAATCAAAAATCAAAGTTTTTTCTATTGTGAACTCAATCCGTGGACACGTGAGAAAGTCATGTTTTTACGCATGTTCATGTTTTGGCGTTTCCTTCATTTAATAATTTCCTTTGGCTCCTTCAGAAAATCCGTGGTTTGCGTTTAATTACTCACGGCGTTTGTTTGTTTCCACTTGTGAAGGAACGCGGAAAACTTGAGCTCGCTCAACTAATTCCCGTGATAACGGCGCACTTGGGGCCTTGGGGAACACCCGACGCGCCCGCAGGGGCTGAGATACGGTGCTCCTCCGTGGATTGACGTTGAAATACGACTAGCGTTTCATGTTGCCTAACATAACTCGGCGCACACCGCGGAAAAGGCGAAGATGTTAAGAGTGTCTGTAATCCCGCGTATAAATCACTCTGCATTATTTGAGCGAAATAATTACCATGCGGGGCTTTTCAATTTTCGCCGCGCTTTACTTTCTCCACAATGAAAGGGGCGAGGGGCGGCGCATTAGCGCCCATCCATCTCCGGTCCTCCACCAATTTGCCCCAATTTTCCGCAAGCGCCGGGGGTTTATTATGATGTTGCCTGATTTTTCACAAAAAGCGGCGCCCGGCGGAGGCCCTGGGGGCGGCTAGGGGGGCTGGGGGCGGGAGAGGCGCCTGGCGTCGCGGTCGTCGCAGTTGATGAATGGACCGCAGCGCGTTCACGAGCATCGCATCGGGAGGGGGCGGCGGCGGATTGCCCTAATGGGGTGGCTGCGGGGGAGGATTTATGAGGCGTACCCCCGGTGTCGTCCGTCGATTGTTTGCCATTGAATGGTAATGAATTAGTGACGCAGACGAGGCCATGACAAATCACCGTCTCGTTTCCTGCGTAGAATACTTGGATGACCAAAAACTCTTCAGTAAATGTGTAAGAAGGCATCAATTGATTTTGTTTCATGTTGGCCTTAGAAAAATAGCACCACGGGGCTGTGACAAATTACCTCCTCGTTTCTGATACTAAGATGAAAAATTCACTACATATACAGGGTGTTACGTAAGTAAGCGTAAATAGCTTTACAGAATATAAAGATGACTGACTGAAACCCATATGTGCAATATTTCGATGTTTAACTCTTTTCTTTTAGCAACAGAAAAAGTTTGAAGTGGACCAATGAGAAATAATTCTTAAAAAAATGGCTCTGACGTCTTAACTTCAAAACGGAGAGTGATGGAAAATTTTAAGGAGTAATAACTTCGGGTATACTATACAGATATCTGATAATAAATATGCAAAAAATAAATTTAGTAGTAGTAGCTAACCGATACTTGTCATTGCAGAGAGTTAAGTGTTTGATTTTCTCACTTATTTAATACTGAAACTTTGTCAAACTTTCAGTAGTATTAACTTCAGGTATACTAAACAGATATCTGATAATAAATATGCAATAAATAAATTTTCAGAAATTTCAGTACTAGCTAACCGATACTTGTCATTGCAGAAAGTTAAGTGTTTGATTTTCTCACTTATTTAATACTGAAACTTTGTCAAATTTTTAGGAGTATTAACTTAATGTATACTAAACAGATATGTGATAATAAATATGCAATAAATAAATTTTCAGAAATTTCAGTGGAAGCTAACCGATACTGGTCATTGCAGAAAGTTTAGTGTTTGAGTTTCTCACTTATTTACTACTGAAACTTTGTCAAATTTTCAGGAGTATTAACTTCAGATATACTAAACAGATATCTGTTAATAAATATGCAATAAATAAATTTTCAGAAATTTCATTAGTAGCTAACCGATACGTGTCATTGCGGAAAGTTAAGTGTTTGATTTTCTCACTTATTTAATACTGAAACTATGTCAAATTTTTAGGAGTATTAACTTCAGGTATTCTAAACAGATATCGGATAATAAATATGCAATAAATAAATTTTCAGAAATTCCAATAGTAGCTAACCGATACTTGTCATTTCAGAAAGTTATGTGTTTCATTTTCTCAATATTTGTTTCTTTTATTTAATACTGAAACTTTGTCAAATTTTTAGGAGTATTGACTTCAGGTATACTAAACAGTTTTCTTCGGCAGACTTTCTGTATCTTCAGCGATTAGAACCTGCAGGAATGATCTAATTTTCTCCATCATTTTATATCGTCGACTATTTTACAACGTCAAGTCTTTAATAACATCCATCCACTGAGAATTACCAAAATTTCCCTCCAGCTTGATGTAACGGCTATTTACAATTTGCCCTTATCAACACTCCAGCAAGATCCGAGATTAAAGAAGTACATATTTTCTCCGTTTCTTCCCCCCATTTACCTGGCAATTTCCTCCGACAACGTTGCCACAAAGAATAAGTCGTTACTGTCGATCACTGGGCGTATCCGCCGAGGATCTCACCGGAATTAACTTTCTGAACGTCGCGGGGAACATTAAGGTCCGCCATGGGATTATGCGGTTAAGAAAGATTATAGCCGCGGGGATGGACCGCCGCCGGGGGCAGGGGGCAGGGGCGACGTGATCGGCGGCGGTGGAGGCGGCGATGATATCGCCCGGGCAATTTCCCTAATGTCGTCGGGCGAACGTGGCCGACATTGGAAACACCGCCCCGACGCCCGCGGATAATTTTTCGGGGGCCGCGCCGCCCCCGGGGGCCGCCCCTGGAAATTGCCGATCGTTAGGACTTGTTGATGCCGGTATAATGATGATTGTGGTGCTATTGCGTGATAATCTACACGATTGGGACAAACTTGAGGCGAAAACGAGAGATGCATAATCTATAAGTTCTAGCTATCATATAAAATTTTTTGAACATATACTTCATATACATAAATCATAATAATATAATCAAAATAACCCATGGCTTATATTATTCTATATATAAATATACATGTATAGGTAGTAGATACATGAGTACCTTCAACTCACCATCATAAAGGTGGTAAGCATATTGTACCAATATCTACGACAATTGATTACATAGGTAGATAGATAGAGAAATAGAGACATACGTAGATACATGCACACATACTTCTATAGATACATACATCGATACATGCATATAAACTTGCACACTCGCACTCGTACACTACTAGGCAAGGGAGGAACTTTGCCCAGTGTCAACAAACGATTCTACCTGGCAAAAAATATATACATGCATATATACATAGATACGTACAATCGTCCTCACTCGAAGTGCAACCAAAAGCCATAAACCAGAGCAAATTTCGACCTTATTGGTAATTGAGGTTTAGGCACGTACATACAAGTTGCAAAACAGCTTCGCCCTAAAATGTCAATAAGGCGGTCGTAAAAAAAACCGTGTTGCACTTCGATTGCCGGCGATTGTACATAGATACATACACAGACACATACATAGTGTCCATAAAGGATTCCACCTGGCAAAAAAAGATACATGCATAGATACATAGTTACATACATAGTTAGATACACAGATACATAGCTAGATATATAGATAGATTGATACATAGATGTTTATTTCAAGAGATGATTACAAAATAACAATTAATTAAAACATGTCAAAAGTAATACACATACCTAGATAGTATACATTCACAGCTCCATATAATCTAATAAATTGTATAGTCCACATTATTAACATACAACTCAAACCCTGCCGATTAGTCAGAGCCTTAAGAGGATTACTTCTGGAAGTCGATATACAAATAAATTGAATTGAATTCAATTTAATTTACAAGTAAATGCATTATAAGCTGTGATCAAATAATCCTTCATCAAAGCCTGTCATCAGAAAGATTACGTATGTCATAATTTCCATCTTTTTAATGTCACATTCACAAATTATAACTCTAACAAATCTGTCAGATTTGACAACGGTAAGCTAAGACATACATTAGTCAGAGCCTTAAAAGTTTGAGTAATTCTTTTCTGGGAGTCGATATACAAATAAATTGAATTCAATTCATTTCAATTTACAAGTTTATGCATTTTAACATGTGATTCAAAAAATCTTTCATCAAAGAATGCCATGAAAAAGATTACGTATATCTTAATTTGCTTCTTTTTAATTTCACGTTCACAAATTAAAACTCTTACAAATCTATCAGATTTAACAACTGTAAGCTAAGGGCCGGTTCCATAATATCACAGAAAAGTCTCCTTTATGTAAAGCTTACTTAATAGAAAAGTCGACTTTAAAGTCTGCTTCTGTTCCATATTATAAAAGACACTTTTTCGTAAAGTGACGTTTAAAAATAAATTATGGAACACGTCACAGTACTTAAAAGCCCTTTTCGGTTTAAAGGAAAGTTTAATACCATTATGGAACCGGCCGTAAGACATACATTAGTCAGACCCTTAAAAGTTTGAGTAATACTTTTCTCGGAGTCGATATACAAATATATTGAATTTAATTCATTTCAATTTACAAGTTTATGCATTATAACATGTGATTTATAAAATCTTTCATCAAAGCATGCCATGCAAAAGATTACGTATGTCTTAATTTGCTTCTTTTTAATTTCACATTCACAAATTAAAACTAGTACAAATCTTTCAGGTTTAACAACTGTAAGCTAAGGGCCGGTTCCATAATATCATAGAAAAGTCTCCATGATGTAAAGCTTACTTAATAGAAAAGTCGACTTTAAAGTCTACTTCTGTTCCATATTATAAAAGACACTTTTTCGTAAAGTGACGTTTAAATATAAATTATGGAACACGTCACATTACTTAAAAGCCCTTTTCGGTTTAAAGGAAACTTTAATACCATTATGGAACCGGCCGTAAGACATACATTAGTTAGACCCTTAAAAGTTTGAGTAATACTTTTTTCTGGGAGTGGATATACAAAAAAATTGAATTCAATTGATCTCAATTTACAAGTTTATGTATTATAACATGTGATTCAAGAAATCTTTCTTCAAAGCATGCCATTAAAAAGATTACGTATGTCTTAATTTGCTTCTTTTTAATTTCACATTCACAAATTAAAACTAGTACAAATCTGTCAGATTTGACAACTGTAAGCTAAGACATGCATTTTATATCTGTCCATTTTTTCATGACAACTTTGCTGATAATTTGTTTCAATCACTCGATATTAGATTACGTGTAGTTAATTATTTTACTTCTAAGCACAGCTTATATAGCATGACGGAAATGAACTCAATATTGAAGTGTGTGGCGAAAATTATTGGAATTTGCTTCATGTTTTTAAAGCATTGGCCGATCTTAAAATTTCAAATAGAACAAAATTTATAAAGATTTCAACAATTTTAGTTTTCGAGGTTTGAATATTATTTTCTAAAATTTTCTCGTTGTTTTAAGGTTCTTATGGTTCTTAAAACAACTATTTGCAATGTATTAGATTACATATATCTAATTAATTATTCTACAATTTTAAGCTTCTTTTCTGCGAGAAATATTGAAAACTTTCAACAGTTTTGACAATACGTTTAAAGTTTTCAAAACGTTCAACAATTTATAAGGTTTTAAAAATTATCGAGTGAAATATTTGACAGCTTAAAAACTTTCAACAATACCTTTGATTTGTTCAACGCTTTCGACATATTTTGTGATTTTCACAAATTTTAACGAATTTTGAGGAAAATGTTGGTATTTTTTCAAAACTTTGAACTGAAAACTTTATAAATAGTGTTCAATGTTTTAAAAACCGCAAAAATGGTTCAAAGTTTAGAATACCTTAAACGTTTTTATTTTAAGATTCTTAAAACAAGTATATGCAATGTATTAGATTACAGCTATCTAATTTATTATTCTACAATCTGAGATTTCTTTTTCGCTAGTAATATTGGAAACTTCCAACAGTTTTAATAATACGTTTTAAGTTTTCAAAACTTTGAACATTTTCTTAGGTTTCAAAATTTTTGAGAGAAATTTTTGAAAGCTTAAAAACTTTCACTAATACCTTTAATTTTTTCCAAATTTTCGACATATTTTGTGATTTTCACAAATTTTAACAAAGTTTGAGGAAAATATTATTAGTTTTTCTGAAAACTATATAAATATTGTTTAAAGTTTTAAAAACCCCAAAAATGGTTCAAAGTTTTCAAAACCTCAAAATTAGTTCAAAGTTTTCAAAACCTTAAACGTATTATAAAAACGGTTGGAAGTTTCCAAGATTTCTCTCAAAAATTATTGAAATTGTTGAAAGCCTCAAACGTATTGTTAAATAGTTTTTAAATAGTCTTAGATTGAAATCTTTTTATTAAACTCGTCATACCTTCTCAGTTAAAAATTAATATTAATGTTAAATTTTCAAGGTTTGATGAGGAGTAATCCACATGCCATAGTTTTCGGCTCAAAAAAATCACATTCAATTAAAATATCACAAGCTAAGATAAATATAAATATATATAAGATAAAATATTACAAGATAATATATCATACACAAAATATGCGGAAAAAACAATAAATTTTAAAATACTTAAAGTCAAAATTCTGTAGAGAGATTCCGAAATTCGCCAAAAGTTATACCCTAAGAAATTTATACAGAGAATGTTGAAAAATATATTTTGAATAACATTTAAATAATTATTTTACTTCTAACTACATTTTTAAAGGCATAAGTGCTGCGGTGATTAGAGAACCTACCCAGGAGAAAAGAAAAAAATATACATTTTTAGTGTATCATTTTAGAATTTATGAGCAAAAAATTGGAACGTTCCCAAAACTTTCTATATGAAATTTTCAATCTCTTGACCAATTCGTGTGATTTTCAAAACTTTGAAGAGCAATATTGGGAGGTTTTCAAAACTTTTATCATTTCTGTTAAGTCTTCAACACTAAACCATTTTGAATAGTCTTATATGGATATCTTATTATTAAACTACTCATATATTTCATGCCAAAAATTAAGCTTTATTACAATTCAAAAATTTGTACTCATTGAGGACTTAACCACATGCCTTTAATTTCAAAGTTTCTATTTAACAATTTCTGCACAAAATTTCTCACATTAAATGAAATTATCATAAGCTGTACAGGCAAAATATCATAAGCAGTTCAGATAATACATGAGAAAATAAAATTCAAAAATTCAAAATACTGTAAGTTTATTTATTTCTTTTTTAAATTATAAAGTCGCTAATTGCATAAAACAATGAATGTGCACACAAAATACTCCCAAAATAAAATTGATATAATGAAAATATTCACCTGCAAACGAATTACGGACGTAACTGAACGGAAGACATTAAGACTTCTCACTAAATTAAGACATAAGGACAATCATCTTCATAACATATCAAACATAAATTTATACAAGATCACCAAAATCATACCCATCCAACAAAGACTAGACAAACTACGAAATAAATTTCAACAAAAACAGGACAATAGGACAATACTCGACGAATTGTGTATTAAAAGACAAAACAAACGCACTACAAAATTACATCCGACAAAAACGCTTCATGAATCATATTACACTTCATAATACTCTCTTCACACTATCAAAATAATCACTCATGAATCACATATAGGTAATGTTATATAATATAATATGTAATGTAATGTATAATGTAACGTACGTATAATGTAATGTATTATGTTAGGCAAGGCGGAAAGACCCTATGGGGTCGATAGCCTAATAAAGATTGTTTATATATATGAAAATATTCTTAAGTAAAGTCAGGGGTTAAAATTTCTGGCGTGAATTTCTCACGTTGAATAAAAATACCATTATCTTTGCAGACAACTGTAATAAACTATATAGTAAAGTATTTTTAAAACCACAAGTCGCACACCCAACAAACCCTATATCATTGTAATAGTTAAAAAAGTGTCTATTTGAAAATGTAAAAATGTACAAGGGACTTCATTAAAAAAAAATGTCAATGACGTCATATCACGAAAAGTTGGTTATCTGTTGGAAAACCAAGCACGCCACTGAATAGAGAAAAAAAGCTACTAAAATTTATTTTAACCTTACATAAGAAAATTTCCGTGGAAAAAATTAAAGAAAAGTTTCAAAAATTCAAAACTTTAAAAGTTCAATTTTAAAGCAAACTAAACGATATTTGTGGCTATCAACATAATAAAGATGTAATATGGTTAGCCCTTTGACAATAATAAACAATGAACAATGAAGGAATTTATAAGGTTTTTGAACAATTATTAAGAAAAATTAAACCAATATGCTCAAATATATTTCCATTAATTTTACGCTGAAAGTCCTGGCGGTTCGAATTCTATTAATCATTTATTTTTGTAAAATAAAAGTATTAATAAAGTTGTTTTGTTTAATTCATTTACAATGTTCCACAAAGTAACGGCTACCAGTACACAGTATGTAATGAAATTATTATTATTCTAGTTTTTTAAATTAATTTAACTTTATATATTTTTTCTTAATATAGTTCAAGAACTTTTTTTCAGGAATAAATTAGTTTATCTTTTATTGTTATTATTGGGAGCAGCTTGTCAGGTACAGCTTCATTATGTTGGTAGCCAGAAATATCGTTTAGTTTATTTTGTAAGTGAACTTTTGAAGCTTCTAATTAGTAAAGCTTTCGTTAATTTTTTTCTTGAAAATTTTCTTATGAAAGGTATTGAAATTTTTACGCAGCTGTACTAGCTTCTAATTAGTAAAGCTTTCGTTAATTTTTTTCTTGAAAATTTTCTTATGAAAGGTATTGAAATTTTTATGTAGCTGTACTAATATGATGACGCACTTTCAAAAATTTCACTTTCAAAATTCAAAAAGTAGGGTTACCATTTAAAATTTTCTAATTTTCCTTAAAATTATCTTTAAAGTCAACTTCAAGGTCAAGTTAAAGGTCATCATCAGATGTCCCCTTTGTAGCCATACAACTTTTGTTAAGGTCATTTTTCGCTATGGAACATATCTTCAGAGTAATATATAACGATCTTTATTAAGGCTATCGACCCCAGAATGGGTCTTTCCGCCTTGCTTCAGAGTAATTTGCGTGGATTTATTAAAAACCGCGCAATGGCCTACCCTGTATAGACTTTTTTCGTAAAATCATATGAGTTTTCATCTCTCAAACATTGTTGGTGAGCTAAAAAATCGCTATCGAAAATTGATCCAAACACCATATCTTCAGAGTAATCTGCGTGGATTAAAATGATCTACCCTGTATATTTGCGTGTCGCTGTATCCCAAAATTTATTTCAAAACTTTGAAAGTATTTATCTACTTATAGTAAAATTACTGTTTCAGCAAACGGATCTGAAATTTTACAAGTGTTCATGAAGTGTGCAAATAAAGTAGCATACAACTAAATCCAAAAATTGAAAATGTTGTAATTGTAAAATTTCATCATTAATTCGCACACACTATTTATTGATTTACGAATTTTCAATTACCTCCAGGGGTAAGTGCAAATCCTGTTAGGCTATACTTAAGTAGAACGGCCAGAATTCTAAATTCTAGAATATAAACTATTGTCAAACTTTATACGTGTTTTTATCAAAACCTGGTTTTCTGACACTAAAGCTTTGAAAATTCATATCTTTTCAACGAAAAAAGATAGAAATATTCTGGAAAAATATCAGGTGTAAATACCTACTCAGAAAACTTCAACATATCGGTTTTGACCTCATATCAAACCTCATATTATTTTTTCTGAAATTTTCTAGTTTGATCAACTTGAATTATACAATATCATCTTCAATTCAATTCAATTCAATATAATGTCAATTGTACAACTAAATTATTAGTTCAAATCATAATTCTTTTTATCTTCAAATATATCAATTTCGTACCACAGCTGAGCCACCAAACATGGAGTGAGTTAAAATTACATATTAATAATAATAATTAATATTAATCTAAATATCTTACAAGCCGCAATAAAACCCTCGCAGAAATAGCTGTGGTAAATTAATATTTGTAGAAATTGTGTTGTTAAGTATTCTAAACACGCATGGTCTGTTGCAGATTTCTTAAAGAACAAAGCAAATGTAACAGCTACAATTGTTAATTGTGCACACGTACATTCGTACGCTCACAGCTCGAATTTCCTCCCAGCGCTTCTTCGCCGCTCCCACCGTCGTTTCGCGAAACGCGCCCCGCTTTCGCCGCCCCCCATTGTCCTTTATCCTGGAGGCGGCGATCCAGGAGTTTCCTCGCGCGCCCTTCGCGATAGCGAAAATTGCGAGCGTTCAGAG
Source organism: Othius punctulatus (assembly GCA_951805005.1). Taxonomy (NCBI): domain Eukaryota; kingdom Metazoa; phylum Arthropoda; class Insecta; order Coleoptera; family Staphylinidae; genus Othius; species Othius punctulatus. The sequence continues at coordinate 23,811,719 of OX638143.1, forward strand.
CGCAGATGGGCCCGCATTAATTCCGCGCATGGAAACGGCGACGACTTCATACGGGAGCTCGCATAAAAATTTACAACACGCGATGCAATTGCCGTAGCGATTTGAATAATTCTCAGCGCGCCGCCCCCGGTTCGTCCCGTGGCCGTTACAGGGGGCGCACTTCATCGCCACATTGCCATCGTGCGCGGGGGTAATTTCCGATTTATTGAAATTAGATGTTCCCCTGCCCCTGGAATCCCCGAAGTTCCCGAATTTATTGTAATTGAATCGCCTGGGAGGCGACGGGGCGGCGAAAAAATCGCCCCCACGACCATCTATCACCGGCATAAGAGACGCCCGGAGGCGGCGCACCTACAAAAGAACAAGAAACCCGGAGTGACCGGAAGTGCGCCACACAATGCGGTGCAAGAAAAAACCGCCCCGCTAATGCATTTTAATAAATTACGATCGCCGAGATTTCCCGATCTGCCACCGCCACCGCAAGGGGGCGGGCGGGGGGCGCTTCCGGTCCCGGCCCGTGTTTATATTAAATTTTAAAAGGCAGGGGCGGGGGGTGTTCAACCCGAAGTGCACATGAAAGCTCGGCCGTAAACAGGCACGGCTTTATTGGGGACCAAATGGAAATGGAAATGTTTTCATTTTGTCGGGGCGCCCCCACTTTCGCCGCCCCTCGCCGACAAATTGTGCAGGGCGACAAAGGCGCGCCGCCACCGAGAAAAATTGAAAATAATGAAATCGCGCCCGGGGCGGGGGCGGCAAAAAAGAGCCCGGCGCGCAGTCGGGACAGCGCCGCCGCCCGGAAAACTGAGCGGAAAAGCCGGGGGGAGCGCGCACGGGGACGGGGCGGAATCCGGGCAGGATAAGTGCGCCGAGAGGCGGGAATTGCGAAAATGCGGAAAAGGAAAAAGCGGGAAAGAGAAAAAGTGGGAAAGCGATTTCCGCGAGGTGTTAGAGTGAAAGTGAGGCATTGAAAACTTCAGCGGGTTCTGCCTAAGAGCGTAAAATACTTTCAAGTTACTGCCGTGTTTTTTGTACAAATCTACTCGACATTACATTACATTCACATTGAAACAGCACTGGATTTACTTTTGCTGAATCCTAAAATAAATCACCTGAGACAGTATTTTAAGCACATGCCTTCTATTAAATATTGCAAGCCTGAAAATTTTGCTTGTATATTTGCACGAATCGAACATAAAATGATTATTTAGTAAATTTTGTTTATGCCCTCCATATTCTATCTTTAACGCTTATTTTCAATTTGTATGCTTGCTTTAATAAAGCTGTTTGAGCCAATTTCATACTTTTGTAACTTCTAATTAACTTACATTCTAATCCTAATTATCTTACAAAAGTATTAAATTGGCTCAAACAGCTTTACATTATCAATTTTTTTAAATCTGATTTCGGATCTTGAAAGTAACATTATTGATATAAATAAATAATTGCTGAAGTTTGTTCAAAGCTAAATAAATCATTTATATTATACCTGCATCATAATCTGTGTGTATCAGTATTAGTTTCTATATCAAGCTAATAGAAGTGCGAAAAAACATATTTGAAACACGACGTGCTTTAAAGTTTCCTGGATCAGTGGTTCTGAAACTGTGGGTCACGACCTGTAAATGGGTCGTTTAATACTTCATAGGGTCACAAAAACTATGAAAATAATACGTTCTAATTAACGTACATCCTAATCCCAATTAACTTACAAAAGCATTAAATTGGCTCAAACAGCTTTACATTATCTTTTTTTTAAATCTGATTTCGGATCTTGAAAGTAACATTATTTATAACAAATTTATACATTTATATGTATAAATAAATAATTGCTATCATCAAATTGCCGAAGTTTGTTCAAAGCTAAATAAATCAATTATATTATACCTGCATCATAATCTGTGTGTATCAGTATTAGTTTGAATATCAAACTAATAGAAGTGCGAAAAACATATTTGAAACATGACGTGCTTTAAAGTTTCCTAAATCAGTGGTTCTTAAACTGTGGGTCACGACCTGTAAATGGGTCGTTTAATACTTCTCAGGGGTCACAAAAACTATGAAAATATTACGTGATATCAATATTCATGTACATATGAAGTATTTATATATTATGAATTGACACAATAATTAATAAGTAATTAAATAATTTGCGATACCAATTTTTCAATGCTATGGCATTTAATAACAAGGCTTTCAATACCCAAATATAGTTTTCAAAAATTTGTAACCAGAAATAAATTATATGTCATTATGTGATATGCATCAATTCAATTACTTATGCAGTATTTCGTGTAGCAATATTTTGAGTTCACATAGTATTAACTGTATAATTAAATAATTTTCGATGACAATTTTTTTATGCTATAGTAATTAATAATGTGGCTTTCAAGATCCGAAATCAGATTTCAAAAATTTGTAAGCAGAAAGAAATAGTAGGACTTTGCGTAATATGGCGCTGGAGACTCTATGCTAGATCGCTAGGTCAAGTGACGAACCCAAAATTGCTCATTTGTAGGTACATATATATTTATATAAACCTGCCTTGTTTAAGTTACCTTGTTTGCCTTGTTTAAGTTACACGCTTACTCATGGTTCAGGATTTGTATCCTGGTAAAGGATAAGGATATTATTTCGTAATCAAACATTTGAAACGAAGTACATTTACTTACTTTACTGAAATGATTGAACGAGTTTTATGGATGCGTGAAATTTTGCATCCATATTTGTTATATATTAATTGAATTGGGGAAAAATGAAATAAGTGTTATAACATGTTCACAGCATTAATGGAATACAGATTTATTTTTGTAATTGCGACATTTTTTTCCAAATTGTAGACTGTTTTTTTTTAATTGATTGCAATTTTGGTCCTCTATAGAATTCATAATTTCGTAATCATTTTGAACAAAAATTACGATTTTTCTATTCTATTTTGAATCGAAGAATTAAAATTTTTATGTATTGAAATTTTATCTATTACTTATGAGACGATAATCATGAAGATTTTAACAGCAATAAGATTTTTGTTATGTTAATGGTTAAATTATGATATGTAGATCGTCGAAATGTCAATATATTCAAATTTTGAATAAGTACACTATACATTTTTGACATTTGTATTAAAGAAATGAATTATAAAGTCTTCACAGCATTAATGGAATATCAGATTTATTTTTGTAATTGCGACATTTTTTTCCAAATTGTGGTAGACTGTTTTTTTTTAATTGATTTCAATTTTGGATCTCTATAGAATTCTTAATTTCATAGTCATTTTGAGCAAAAAATGACGATTTTTCTATTTTATTTTGAATCGAAGAAGTAAAAATTTTACGTATTGAAATTTTACCTATTACGTATGAGACGATAATCATGAAGATTTTAACAACAATAAGATTTTTGTAATGTTAATGGTTAAATTATGATATGTAGATCGATAGATATTATGACAAATGTCAATATATTCAAATTTTGAATAATCACACTATAAATTTTTGACATTTGTATTAAAGAAATGAATTTGTCTTACGAATGTAAAAACAGATTCATAGGAACATTGAAATCTGGAGATTTTGCTATGAAAATTGAAAAAATTTGGAATTTACTTTCTAAATGGTCAACATTCAAAGTTTTATATTCTAAATTTGAAAATATAAAACTTTGATTTACTAAATTTTAGATTAAAAAATGTAAAATACTGCCTTCTTGTATGTATTAGAAATGTAATCAGTTTTGCATTTAAATTTTAAAGAAGCCAAAAAAAATACTTTTCGCTCATTAAATCTCTTCAATATAAAAACTACGCAAATATCGAAATTTTAGATTTTGATTCTGGAAAGAGCAAACATTGTGACACTCGGATCATTAAATTCCGAACATTTTCATTTGGAACAAGAAAATATCAAAAACTATGCAAATATTGAATTGGGAGATTTTGATGACGGAAATGGTGACAGACATTACGTAGAAATGTCAACAATTTCCTATTTCAAACTATTACATTTGTGTAAGATTTGGTATCGTCAAATATGCAGGAACGAAATTTTAAAACTTTACAAATTTTATTACATGTACATGTACATTAGTACAGCAACAAAAATTTACAAATCCATCTGCAGGCCAATGATTGACTACGGCCAGATCATACTAAAAAATGTAAGAAACACCTGCAAACGAATTACGGACGTAACTGAACGGAAGACATTAAGACTTCTCACTAAATTAAGACATAAGGACAATCATCTTCATAACATATCAAACATAAATTTATACAAGATCACCAAAATCATACCCATCCAACAAAGACTGGACAAACTACGAAATAAATTTCAACAAAAACAGGACAATAGGACAATACTCGACGAATTGTGTATTAAAAGACAAAACAAACGCACTACAAAATTACATCCGACAAAAACGCTTCATGAATCATATTACACTTCATAACACTCTCTTCACACTATCAAAATAATCACTCATAAATCACATATAGGTAATGTTATATAATATAATATGTAATGTAATGTATAATGTAACGTACGTATAATGTAATGTATTATGTTACGCAAGGCGGAAAGACCCCATGGGGTCGATAGCCCAATAAAGATTGTTTATATATATATAAAACAATTTAATCTTTTTAAACAAGAAAATAATCAAAATAGTTGCTTTTGGATCAAAGAAATTTTGAAATTTTGGCATTTGGATTACGAAAATACTTTCACATACGAAATTGTGAAATTTAATATTAACATTACTCTACTAAAGATATAAACGATGTAATTTTCCATAAAGGAATCACTTACAAAAATCTATATAAAAAAAAAAACAAAAAATGAGGTAATGGTAAAATTTTTATATATGAATTGTCGAAATGTCAATATTTTCAAATTTCGAGTAAGAAACTGCCGAATGTTGACATTTGTATTAAAGAAATGAGAATAGTTAAGGAAAATGTTCAGGTAATATTACTGTTAGTAATCTAAACTAACGTACAATGTCATACTGAAGTTGGCCAGATATTTGTGAAATTTAGTATCGTAAATTTAGAATGTGCCTATTCTTATTTCGTCCAACTAGAAAATTACCATTTTTCTTTTGTTTTGAATCAAAGTATTGAAAACTTCACGTATGAATCATGAAGATTTTAAAAACTGTGGTGAGTTTAACTTGTGTCCAACTTGAGTGTCCAACTAGAAAATTACGATTTTTCTTTTGTTTTGAATCAAAGCATTGAAAACTTCACGTACGAATCATGAAGATTTCAAAAACTGTGGAAGAGTTTGATAATGATCACTACGTGATCAAAACTAGTCCAAACAGTGTGATATAAGCAAAGAAATCGTATTTATTTAAATCATTTGAAACTTTGGGTTTGGAAATGGTAAAATTTTAAGATATGGATCGTCGAAATGTCAATGTTTTCAAATGTCAAATGTCAAGAAAACACCACAATTTTGACCTTTTCATCAAAGAAATTAATTTATCTTATGAAAATGTAAAAAAAAACTGCAATAAGATTGAAATTGGGAGATTTTTGTTATGAAAATGGTAAAATTATGTTATTTAGTTTCTAAATGGTAAACATTTTCAAATTTTGAATTTAAAACTTATTACTTTATTTATGAAATTTTAGATAAAAAACGTAAAACGTTGCCTTTTTGAATAAGAAAATTTAAACATATTTGCATTTAGGTCACAAATTTTACCAAAAAAATTAGATTCGATCATACCTGGAACGAAAATACAAGTATTTTTATAACCTAAATGTTACAATTTCTACACTTCTTAGACCCATCAAATTTTCTTGTTTGAAAATATTAAATACTAACATTTTTAAATTTTCTTCTCTTATCTGAATTTAAAACAAAAATGGAGTTGGCCCACTTTCAAAATCAACCGTCTATTTATAATATTTGGACATATTTGCATCACAAAATATGTAAACTTAGTAAAAATAAAAGTATGCTCATATTTTAAATTTTATTATTGTTTCACAGTTCACAAAATTGATTATGCAAAGATTGGAGGTACAACCAAATCATTGACATTTGTTAAAAACATTAACATTTCATTTAGGATTTAAAATTGGGCAAGGAATTTAAAATTTCACCTTTAATATCATCATTTTTTAAGTAATATTTTTATGCTTTCTATCGAGTATAGCGTTTTATAGTGAGGCACAAATTAATGATCTTTATTACTAATTTTTGTTAGTATTTTATCCATGTTACCAGTTATTTTTTATTATTATTTGTTATTTGTTATTTTAAGTACTTACTGGAATTTTATAATATTTATTTTTTTATTTATTTATTTATTTATTTATTCTGACTAGTTTCGCTTAAAATTCAGCCGTCATCAGGGGTATGTTTTTGTAATTTAAATTATATTTTTAAAGGTGATAGTTGAATTTTTGTGTTATGTCAGTTTGAAGTTTGTATTACTATTTATTTTATTACTAATGATATAAAACAATGAAATTTACTGTAATTTTTTCGAATTGTACTGTAATTACTGTAATGTAATTTTTTCGAAACATTTTGTAAGAAACATGTTTTTTCCGTTTTTATATCTAAACAGTTTTCCACATTCCGTCAATTCAACAAATCGATTATAAAACCTTTACAAACACAACATTATGTCTTTTGTTTACAAGTAGAATTACATGTAAGTATTCATTCACGTAAGAGAACGCCTCCCCGGGGAGCACTTAAGTACAAGCGCAACATCATCCCCTCATCTGAAATTCCTTTTTATTAGCCGTGTAATTGTTTTGTCGAAGGTACGTACACATCGCCGTTTACAACTCCGAAGCCGAGCAACTGCTTTAATGCCTCCGCAACCTCCGGCATCTAAAAAAAACACATCTCATCTCCCCCAATTCCCCGTTTTAATCAAGGCATTACTTATCCCCGCTATCGAATCCCCCCACCACCCGCCGCTTTCGTCGAGATTCCCTTTCGGAGCTTCCGCGCGGCGAAAAACGAAACGAATTAGGATCCCTGAATTATGGTAAATATTAAAGATATAAAGGCTCCCTCGGGAACTTTGGCCGGGCGGGGGTGGTTCGCGACTTAATTGCCAGAGATCCCCGGTTCCGGCAAATGAAAACAAGAAAAGTAAGCGGAAACGCTGTTCAAAAAGTGGGGGATGGCGCCGCCACGCTCGCACCCAATTAGGCGTCCGGATGCTGGGCTGAATTCTTGCCGGGATGAACGGGACAAATGTTGAAGGGATGTTGTTTGAAGTCAGGGGGTATGGTTTTAAATGTCGACATTAATTGCCCGCAGGTGCCCTGAATTTTTTACCATTATTTAATGGAGCACTCTTTCAATCTGTATTAGTATTAGAAATACATACATGCATTGGTTGGTTTGGCTTGGTGACAGTAATTACTACGACTAATTTACAATTTGCAATCATTTTTCATATGATTGTATCTTCATCGTGTGAGGTCAAAAGCGCCAAGTGGAAAGGTTGATGATGGATTGATGATGTAGGTTGATAATGATTATTATTAAATAATAAACATTAACAAATATCTGTTTTACACAAGTCAGTAAGAGTAATAAATTGACTTATAACTTTTAATGTTAAAATACTATTTCGGCACTTGTTAGGAAATATTCCACTTTTCCTAACTCAAATTTGTATTTAAATGTTAAAGTTTTCCAAACTCACGTAGACAAATCTTATTTTCACTGCAGTAATTGATTGCAATCTACCAGCCTAGCGTGCTGGGTTTTTTTTAAGGTTATCTCTATTGACTCACCGGTAAAGTTCCATAGAATATCCCACTCTTCACGCTATTTCCAAAAAAATTGTAAATCTTTTCAAGAGTATTATAAAAAAATAGATAGATAGATATTTATTAACAGTCGATCATATAACATGATATTTGTTTAGTCGAGTACTTATTCATCACACATCACATCAAAGAAGGAAAAAAAATGTCCATCTCCCATCCATCTAACTTATATGCAGGAGTATAATATTTTATATAATTACGTATTAGCGGAAAAAAACCCTTTTCGCAACGGAGGCTGTAACTTAAAAACTTTCGGGAGGCTGTAACTTAAAAACTAGTACAGATAACGACATAATAAAAATAATATTGAAAACCCCTGTCGGTAAATTGAATCAGCCAAATTTGAAAAAAACTGTAATAGGGTAAGGTTTATCGATGGATCACTAGATATAGAATGGCTAATACTCTGACATTTGCATCCACATTTTTTTTAATTGTTAAGTTGTGCTGCTAATAAAACTGGATCCAAACATTTCTTATTTTGTAAGACGTTGCCACAAACTATTTTCGTCAAAATGCTAGTTTTATAGGACTACCATTAGTTTGGGCAACATCATGATCCATGCATCATTGTTCTACATAATTTTTTTCAATAAAAATAGGTTGTTCAGTGAACCACTGAAACTTTGTAATTTTATTATCAGTTTTGATGTTTCATTAATCAATGCGAGTTGAAAGTGGTTTATCATAACACAATTACCAACAAAAATCAGTTTTTAAAGCTTTATAGTGTCACTAATATAACATTTTTTAATGTTCTAACATTTAATAACAAGGATTTCAATATCCAAAAACAGTTTTCACAAATATGTAACCAAAAATAAATTATATGTCATAACGTGATATGCATCAATTCAACTACGTATGCAGTATTTCGTGTAGCAATATTTTGAGTTGACATAGTAATAACTGGATAATTAAATAATTTGCGATGACAATTTTTTTATGCTATAGCAATTAATAACGTGGCTTTCAAGTTCCGCAATCAGATTTCAAAAATTTGTAAGCAGAAATATATAGCATGCCTTTGCGTAATATGGCGCTGGAGACTCTATGCTAGGTCGCTAGGTCAAGCGACGAACCCAAATTACGCATTTATAGATACATATGTAAATATTGCGTTGTTCAAGTTACCGCTCACTCAGCTCACTCATGGTCCGAGGTTCGAGTCCTGCTGAAGGATGAGGATGTTGTATTCGTTTTAAAACTTTTAAAACGAAATATATTTTCTTATTTTATTGAAATGATTGAACGGGTTTTATGAATGCGTGATATTTTGCAAGTTTTGTAATATTGTAATTGAATTGGGGAAAAATGAAATGAATTTTATAAAATTATCACAGCATTAACGAAACATCAGATTTGTTTTTGTTTTTGCGACAATGTTTTCCAAATTGTAGAAGACTTCAATTTTGGTCCTCTATAAGATAAGATCAGATAAGGTAAGATAGTTAATTAATGTTAGCACATAAAAAAATGTTCACATAGGTCAAAAATACAGTAAATTGTGAACATAAACAATACAAATAATCACAACAACGACACAAATAATCGTAAAACTAATTAAAGTCGTATAGAGAATTATTCTAATTTCATGGTCATTTTGAGCAAAAAATTATGATTTTTCTATTGTTTTGAATCGAAGAAAAAAATTCACGTAAGAATCATGAAAATTTTAACAACATTCAGATTTTTGTTATGTTAATGGTAAAATTTTGATGTGAAAGCACATTAAAAAATGTTCACATAGGTCAGGGTCAAAAATACAGTAAATTGTGTACATAAACAATACAAATAATCACAATAACCACACAAATAATCGTAAAACTAATTAAAGTCGTATGTAGAATTATTCTAATTTCATAGCCATTTTGAGCAAAAAATGACGATTTTCTATTGTTTTGAATCGAAGAATTAAAAATTTTACGTAAGAATCATGAAAATTTTAACAATATTCAGATTTTTGTTATGTTAATGGTAAAATTTTGATGTGAAAATCGTCGAAAGCTTCCATAGCTAAAAACATCGTTGGAGCTTGATCATAGTAAGAATCATGAAAATTTTAACAACATTCAGATTTTTGTTATGTTAATGGTAACATTTTGATGTGAAAATCGTCGAAAGCTTACATAGCTAAATACATCGTTGGAGCTTTCCAACGATGTATCACAAGTAGGGGGTGCTCTTTGGGGTGCTCATACTTTGTATATGGAGGTGGCTGAGGCTTAAAGGGCGGGTAGGGGTCGACACTACCTATGCCATTTTGATTCCCCAAAACTACCCAAACAGTTTTGAGTCATTTTAAAAATAATCATTAGTTCAATGAAAAAACTCGATGGCAACTTTCAATACATACATCGTTTTGTTTCGGATCCTTAGGAAATGACCTTTTTGGTTTATGATAGTTTATTATCAATAAGCGCATTTTGATGTCCTAAATACTGCTATTCAAATAGGTCCCAAGGTTGTAAGACAAAAATTCGTCGTCATTATTTTGAGTTGTATTATCTTTATCGCTTTCGGAACTTTTTTTTGTGGAACTTCTGTATTTGATTCTTGCTTGTCAATTATTTCCGAAGTTGCAGTATTTGCCTGCTTACTTTCTTTGATTCATCTGGCGTTCTTGTTAAAAACTAAACAAAACTGTCAACCTTCCGGACTTTTTGTAGTGATTCTTCCTTTTCTTTTCTGCGCTCCACTCATGCATTTCCTTTATTCATTACAAAAAAATGACTCGCAGCTAAAATAAAGTTTCAAGGACGTGTTCAAATAAATTGTCAGTTGCAATATTTGTCATCACTTGCCTATATTCAAGTAGAAAAGTAGAAAAGCAGAAAATATCGACGTTCAATCGATCAATGTATTAAAATTACAAAAATGTAATGATGTGGGTATAGTTTTTCCAGTCTCACATGGTCTTCAAATCAGGGCTGTCGCCTATTCCGTTACGTTGCACACTAAGGGCACTACACTATTGGTGGGAATTGCCTGGAGGAAAGAAAACTGTGGAGATTTTTTGTTGATTTACCTTCTAAGTATCTAAGTGCCTTTTTCTTTTGTAAAGCTTATTTTCTCTTAATGATAATAGAATTAATATTCCAAAATAGTCGACAAATATGTGTAAATATCATATGAAATGTACGACAGTTACCCCTCCATAATTTACTGTTGAGTTTTTGCATGTCGGTGCATTTTAAGCTCGGAGAAGCTTATTTTAGAGTTTCGCTTCCACACACACGTCAAACTTGATTTAAGCACGAGCGGCTGGTGCCGGCGAAATTGTTTCGATATATCAGGTCGAATAATCGTCCGATACAACGGCCACGTTCCGGAAGAGAATATTAAACGTCCGCTCCGGAGTTTTGGATCCTCCGCTGCATGAGGGGGCGAAAATGTGTTCGTTTTTCCGCATGCCTTAATTTTTCACGGGACGCCGGAGGCGGCGGGTCGGACCGTCCCGAGGGGCGGAATATAAATGCGAGCGGCGAGTTATCGAAAGTTCATATTTAAAAAAAAGGGGGCAGAACGGGGGTCAATTGCCTGACAATCAAGCGGAATCGAAGAGGGATCGAGGAGCGTATTTATCTATCGGCGTCCGGGAAGAGGGAAGAGGGACCAGAGCCTGCACACGTGCCGTCTGATTGATCGCCCGGGAAGGGTGGAGCGGGATCTCGCCATTCACCCCTAATTGCGACGATGCACTCCGGCCGGATCATCTCCACCCCCGCAAATCCCGGCGGCTTAAAAACGCATCAATTAAGATTTTGATCCCTCATCTCCAAGATAAATATTTGGCAGCGATCGTTGCGGTCCCGGAGTTCGAGTTTTGCGAGTTCGGTTTTGCGAGGCCCGCGGGGCGCGCGCCCCCGGCCCTTCATTAAACATGAACTTGTCGTTGCCTCTCTAAACAGTAACGGCGCAAGACGTCTCCTGGAGGGGCCGTTCGTTTTATGGGGGGCCCTCAAGATTTCCGGCGGCCCGCGACCGCACATAAATATACATCTCATATTTGCCCCGTCGGGCGTCGAGCAGCGCCGGAACAAAGCGCGCCCCCCATAAATATTTATGGCCGCCGCCCGGCCGCTCCTTTTCACGCACACATGTGCGTCCGCGCGGTTTTTCGCTCGTAAATTTTCCGGCCGGCGGGCCGGATAATTTTCCATTAGCATATTGGGGGGGCGGCAAATTGCGGCCCGACCGCCCCCCGCAGGCGATGGCGGTGTAATTGACGGGCGGTGAACGGTCTCGCTTGGCGCCGATTTGTTTCGGGGGCCCGGGAAAACCCCCGAATAGCCGATTTGTAATTCCATAACTCCCCGCCAAACGCGCGAACACCCCCAGGTCGGCCAGGGTGGTAAAATTTTATCACACATAAAGCTAACGTTACGAGTTCCACACAAACAACCGTAAAATCAGAAAGTGAACGTTGAGGTTGCCATAAGACGATAACTACCTGCACGTAACAAGCCTTATAAAAATATATCAGGCAATTAAGAATGTGAACACCTAAGCTTTTTGAATGGCGCTTTACTATTTCCTATCCACTCCTGTCCACAAAATTATTATAATTATATCTCAGATAAATTTAGATTTACACTGTCGAAAAATATTATAAATCTATCAATTAATAAAAAAAAAAAAACTTTAACTGGTTAAAGAAGCAAACATTTAGCCTAAATACGCACATTAGATATACGCAACTTAAAAAGGGGTTAACACCCAACTGTACCTGTTCAACTTCAACTTGACACTAATCACATTAAGTTGGCATTAATCATTATCAATTTGGCATTAATCAAAACTAGGTTGGCAATAAACAAATTCATGTTGCCATTGTTTAATGCCAACATGATTTTGATTAATGCCAAATTGATAATGATTAAAGCCAACTTAACTGTGATTAAACTAAGAAGTCTAAGACTAAGAAGCATACAACTGTGATGTCTAAGACCCAGGCTGGGCAAATCAGAAATAAACAAACTCAAACATGAAAAGGGCAATGAATAATTGCAATAATTGAAAATTACTACTCGGACTTGTACCAATCAAAGAAAGACCCACAAGAAGACGTAAACAATCGACTTACATCAAAGATAGTGAACATAAATTCGGAACTTCAACCCGAAATATCCAAATCAGAATTAAGAGCCTCACTGAAACAATGAAAGAACAATAAGGCAGCGGGCAAAGACGGAGTAACTGCCGAAATGGTAAAAATTGGAGGAAAACCTGTTATTGATTGTCTGCACCTTCTCCTAAATCAAATATTAACAGAAAAGAAAATTCCAGATAATTGGAACAACATTACATTTCTTTTATTCAAAAAAGGAGACAAGAGAGAATTACAAAACTATCGTCCCAAAACCCTCCTAAGTATCATGTATAAGCTCCTAACCAAAATACTAACAAACCGACTAACCAGAAAATTCGATGATTACCAACCCAGAGAACAAGCACGCTTCAGGAAGAGGTTCAGCATACAAGACTATCTGCTGACAATGAAGATCTTAATAGAGAGAGTAAACGAATACAAAATACCATTATTCGTAGCATATGTAGATTTCAAAAATGCTTTCGATTGCGTAGAACATTGGGCAATAAAGAACTCCCTAATAAACAGCCGGATCGATTATAGATACACTACCCTACTATCAAACATCTATCAAAATGCTACAACATCAGTACAAATATATAAAGCAACTAAACCAATAACGATTGCAAGAGGCGTAAGACAAGGAGACACTATATCACCAAAATTATTTTGTCTAGCATTGGAAGATGTTTAAAAAAATCTGAAATGGGATGAATGTGTCATCAAAATATGTGGACAACGACTAAATCACTTGAGGCACGCGGACGACATAGCATTTTTTGCAAACAATAAAGCAGAGCTACAGAAGATGTTAAGAGAGCTAGACCATCAAGCGTCAAAGATTGACCTTAAAATGAATTATTCGAAAACAAAGATACTAACTAATTCAGAGGAAGATTGTACTGTAGCATCTATAAAGCAATACCTAGCAATAGGAAACAAATCAATCGAACAAGTTACTGAATATATTACCTGGGACAACCAATAAAACTCAACAAAGATAATCAAACCAGCGAAATAAAAAGAAGAGTTAGGCTTGCAGGGGTAGCTTTCGGAAAGCTGATTTTTATCCTAAAAAAACAAGAAGTACCCACAGAACTTAAAAACAAGAATTTGTAATCAGTTCATACTTCCTGTCCTTACATACGGGGCACAAGTATGTACATTCACGAAGGCCAATATGGAGAAAACTGCTCAGAGAGCTATGGAAAGACAGATGCTCCACATACGACTACCAGATAGGAAAATAAACGTATGGACTCGAGAAAAAACTAAAGTTAAAGATGTAAGAGAGAAAGCTGCAAAGCTAAAATGCAAATTTGCTGGTCACAACATCAGACAAATCGATGAAAGATGGAACAAACTTATTGTACACTGGAGACCATGGGAAATTCGAGAGGACGAGGAAAGCCATATGTGTTGAGCAGACGATATTAAGAAACATGCAGGAAAGAAATGGACTGAAATAGCAACTAGTAGAGAGGAATAGAAGCATCTTGGGGAGGCCTATGTCCAAAGATGGACGATAGCAGGCTGAAAAGAAGAAGAACAAACGACTGAACAAACTGTGATTAGTGCCAAGTTGAAGTTGAAGTGAAATAGTATGATTCTAATAATTTTAATCGCTCTGGCAACAAATCTCCAAAAAGAAAATATGGGATTTATACCTTTCCGGTGTTGTTAATCTTTTAACAATTTTTTTTTAAAGTTTTGTAAAGTACAAAATAACATTTCATTTCAGCAACAAAAGTACAGAGTAAGAAACTATCAGTTTGACAGTACATTTTTGTTGCTGGAATGCCATATTTATTTTGTACTTTGCTGAAATTAAATTGTATATTATGCAACGAGCATTTAATGATGGTTATTAAGACACGAGAATGAGAATTACGAAACGAGCGAGTTTCGTTACAAATACGAGTATCTTAATAATCATTAAATGAAAGTTTCATACACTATTTTTTCTACGACAGAGCATGAAAAGTGGTAAATGTCAAAATTTATTAAAAGTAAATATACTACAGAATAATTTAAATATATTTAACAATATGTTTTCTAAGAGAGAGCATAAAAATTAATAATCAATATTTAACATCTGGGGCGTCTGTAATAAATTGCTTGATTTCGTTGGTCGCAAACGCTTTAGTTTTCTTAGGTTTATATCCTTCAAATTTTCTTTTTAATACAGCATGTAATTAGGGATATTTGGATATGTCCACATTATGTTTGATACCTAACGTAGATTTCAAAATTGAATATAGTGTCCATAAAGTTAGAGATATCCATGTATTTGATAATTCATTAAAATAAACGAGTAACACGTTTTTGGAAAAGCTGCTGTCCGTATTTGTGTTTTTACAATCCATAAAATCAGAGTAAAATTTCTCGTAAGTTTTTAACGATTTCACTGGAACTCAATTGTTTGTGGCTCTTGTAGCCTCCACAATGTCCGGTGGGGTTATATTTTCCATATTACTATCACTATTCGACATGTTTCATGATTTTATTTAAAAAAGCAACAATTTATTAAGAATACGAATCATCAATTCCCCATGCACAGCTGTCAAAACTAATTAATTTGATATCTGTCATTGTCATGGCTTTTTAGATAAACTTGTATCATAATGAAAAAAATGTATCTAAATGACTATCACTTAAGTATAGGTAGCGAATGTTTATTATATCAATGGTATCACAGTGTAAGAGTAGATTTTTTTTAACATATCGACAAATTTTTAAAATTAATACACCATTGTATTGCAAATTAAATTAGCTTTCAAATGAGCAGTCACTCGACCCCTTTTGTCCATAGATTTGTGTTCAGAGAGGGTTTTTTTAAAATTTTGTTGTTAAACTTTTACTTGCATTTTTCGCTTATGAAAAAAATTACATTAATGAAATAATATTTTTTGAATAATCTTAATTCAAGGGGTTAGAATAAAAAAGGCACATATAAGTGCAATATTTAAAAAAATTGTGGCAAGTGCGTTTTGTGAAAGGTGAGATACTTATTTATTGGAATAAAAAGGATAGTTGTGTTTCTTTTATTGATATAGCAATTATTAAATTATAATATAACAATCGACCAGTTGAAATGTGAAGTGAAACAATCAAATTCTTGAGCGATATTTCGCGCTCTTACATTTTTCGAAGTGAGCTTTCTGATGACAGTGCCAAACATTTTCTGGGCCAACTAGATACCCAAATTTTCATAGTCAACTTTTGATTTTCTTATGGGCGTAATGCTGAATTTTTATAGCATCAAGAGAGTATTCGTTCAATATAAATTGTTTTTTAATTTTTCGGATTTTTTTTCCAAAACGAGTGGACAAAAATCTTTTTTATCGCGCCAAGGCGGGGGGTGCCATTTGAAATTTCAAAGTAAGGGAGGCTAGGGAGGAGGGGATAACACTTAATATTTATTTGACGTTGTTTTTAAACTTCCCCCTCAAAAAATCAATCGACGTTTTTTTTAAATCACGTTATCTTGAATTCAAAAGTTATTGAGACTGGCTAGTTTTGAAATTTACACCCGGTATAATAAAAAATGAATGATTACGAGAGTGGAGCTAATCCGGATAAACTGCTATCGAAGTCTATTTTAGGATTAACTTTAGATTAACGGATTAACCAAATCCGTTATAATATCTTGGGCAACAAAAACGTTTTGTTGTAAACCGGTGAGCTGAATTTTCCTCATTATTTTTTTATTAAGTTTAATTTACTTTGGTTATGCTTTATTTTATTTCCTATATTTTTCTTTGACGAGGGTAAGCATGTAACTGTAAATAAAATATTTCTATTCTATTCTATTCTTGTCTGCCTACTTTAACTGGGCAAGTAAGCAAGCCGTCTCTGTGATACCATTCAAGTATTTTTAATTTTTAATTGTGGTCTAGAACGGTTTTTTTTTTCATTCCCGTCGCTTGAGAGCTAATTTCCTCGGCAAACTGTTTATTCTTAATCACTTCTGTCGGCGTCCCGCTGCGAGTTTTCCCGAGAATTTTCGGGGCAAACTTCACATTTCAATCTCCCGCTACCCGCCCTAATTCCTGGAGCGGGCTTGTGTCTCGGGCCCTGATCAAATGGGTAATTGAAGGGCGACTCCTGCACGGGGGGGGGGGGGGCTTCGCCGCCCCCGGGCCATGCCGCCCCCGTTTGCATTCCCACGGAAAAGTTAATGTGGGGCGCGCACGACCCTAATTTACGGGACGTCCGCGGGGAGGGCGCGATAACGTATTTTTCGGCGCCCGGATGCCCTTTTTGCTCGCGCCCCTCCGAAGCGCGGTAATAAAATTTCCGGGGGGTGCGCTTGGGGGGCGGGGGGATCGCGTGACCGCCGCCCCCACATTCAACAAACCGGATTTGAAAAAAGGTGTTTGTGTGTGTGTGTGCGTGCATGTGCGGCAAAACCGGAAACCGCATCGATCGCGTCGCGCGCCGCCCCCGCCACCACCCCACCCCCTGGCGAGGGCCTTTTCGCCGCTAATTAACACGCGAACTGGGGCTCCGTGCACACGCATCCACCATTCCAACGTCTTCATGCCCTCGGATTCACTATAGTGGACGGGTGCTCGCCTCGGAAGCCCTTTTCCATTTCGTAATTTTTAATTTAGTGCAGGCCCGGGCTTCGTCACGCTCCGCCGCCTCTCACAGCGACGTTTTTAAATATAGCCGGGGATCTTAATGTTTAATTTATCTTCTGGTGTGCGAGCACTTAGTTTCAGTTATTTCGTAATCCTTTCCAGGGGATTTCGCAAGGGAATATCGGAACGGAGCGCGCTAACCCGGCGCCTCCACCATTTATCAAACTCCGGAGATTTCGATTTCAGGGCTTATCTGAGCATAAATCTATTCGCACTTGCGCTCAAAAATTCAAGATAATATTTGAGTTTATAATACAAAGTTAGATTTTAAAACGTAACGATTTTTTGCCACACTTTGATGAACATTGTCACTGCGCTGCGTCGCTACCATTTTACAAACTAACGAGATTACTATTTCAAAGCTTTGTAAGCACATACATATACCGGGTGTCCGTTTTCAAACACTCTCATAGGAGCATTGTTTTTAACTATTTTGTAAATTCCTACTCGCAACATACAGAAAAGATATTTTGAATTGTGGTGACGTTTACTTCGTGATTATCAATTATAAATATAACTTTTTTGTTTTGTTTTGTTTTGTTTATACAGAAACGTGCTAAATGTTTTAGCATCTTAAGTTCCTTTTTTTTCCACTTTTCTTTGTAATAGTTGTGTGGAATCTTTATTGTACTGAACTGTATTTGACATGTATTTCATTTAATTTTTTTGGTGTATGTACTTTAAGATAATTTGAAATGAAAAAATTATTATTAAAAAGAAATTAACTAAGTATTTCAATAAACTTTGTAAATATTTTATTATTGATGCAGATACCTGATGAAACTCTATAGTAAAGTACGTAAATGAAACATTTGGTTTTATGAGTTTCACAGATTTTTTGCTACTAACAGCAAAAATTGTTTTGCCACACGGTGGCTTCATCAGGCAGATGAATAATAGGAGAGAATAATCACCTGCCTAATGAAGCCATCGTGTGGCGAAACAATTGTTGTAGTAAGTAGCAATAAATCTGCCAAACTTAAACAACCTAGTGTTTAATTTACCTACTTTACTATGGAGTTTCATCAAGTATCTGCCTCATCAATAAAATATTTACAAAGTTTATTGAAATACTTAGTTAAATAAACATTTTGTTAATTTTAACAGTGTTTTTAAATACCCTAACATTTTTACATTTTCGTATATCTATTCATATGTTATAAGGATATTCTTATATTATAAGGAAATTCCTGTGAGTATTATTATCGCTATTTGCCCAAGTAATTTATCATCGATAATGAGTAAGTATGGAATCATACTCATTACAAGTTAGACATTTATGTGTACGTGTTTGCCTGTGTTGGGTGAAAGGGTGTCACAAAAGACGACTAATGGCCTAGCAATATATAATTTAGGGGTTTTTTATGTGTGGTTTGCATCCATAGTTTATGACTAGTCATTAAACACGCTTTGATTTTATCCTTAATGTCTACAATACAGTTTATTATCTACCATAAGTTGCCAATACGGTAAAATACAGAAATACATTTGCTTATTCTCAGTGTTTGTGAACATAAATATATAGGATGTCCCTAAAGTAAAGAAATGTAAAGTAAGAAAAAGTACAGAATGTATTGAATTTAACATTAACACGAACTACCTAATAAATATATGGAGCAATACAACGCAGAAAAAACCTAAATAAAACACAAAGACAACAAAATGAAATACTTAAAATCCTCCATAACTTACCACATATTTTTAAATTTTATATTTTTATTTTTTATGTTGCTCCTCTTTTAAGTTTGTTTTTTCAATTTTTTCCAATATGCCTTTGCAACATCCGTCCCTGCCATTATTGGCAGTTTTATATCGGGAAAATGACCAAAAACGTTTTTTCACCATAAGCTTTGAGGGGCGGGGGAGGTTTTACCTAGAAAAACATTCGAGAATGCAAAAGAAACATTTCGCAATCGAGTATCAAACATTTTTTTCGAAAACCGCAGCTCCTCATTAGTGGAAATTCAAAGAAAATCTTCAGATATTTAATCTATGTCAGGAAAATGACCAAGAACGTTTTTTCACCAGAAGCTTTGAGGGGCGGGGGAGGTTTACCTCGAAAAACATTCGAGAATGCAAAAGAAGCATTTCGCAATCGAGTATCAAACATTTCTTTTCGAAAACCGCAGCTCTTCATTGGTGGAAATTCAAAGAAAATCTTCAGATATTTAATCTAGATCAATGTCTACAATCATAACCATATTTTTGAAAAGAAACTTGGTACCAATGAATTTTGAAAAATTTACGTTTAAAAATTGCAAATTTTCAAGAATACTTAAATGTATCCGGGCAGGGGTAGCGAAGATACTTATCTATGTAACTTAGAAAAATGTATATTTTCAAATTTTATATTCAATTGTTTTCCAATACTGACAGTTTAGCTGGGGAAAACAGAGTACCACAGAATTATTTATATGATCGTCATTGTGGTAACCACATCTCAATTTTTCTGTTATTTGTTTGTCATTTTGGTATTTTTATTAACTAATTGTTTTTTTTTAATATCTATATGCATTTGCAGTTCTGTCCCAGTCGTTTTCACACTTTTATGCAGGAAAATGGCCAAAAACGTTGTTGCATCATAAGTTTTTCGGTGCGGGGGTTGGGGAGATCGAAGTTTATATAGGGCATGGATCTTGTAGGGACAGTCCTACATTATTTCTTTAACGAAACTTGGTACACCTGCTTTTTTGAAAAAAAATGCGTTTAAAAATTGCAAATTAAAAAAAAATGTACATGTATCTCAAAAAAATGTATATTTTCAAATTTTATATTGAATTGTTTTCCATTACTGACAGTTTAGCTGGGGAAAACAGTGTACTACCAAAATATATGTATACAGGATGTTTCAAAAGTGTTTCCCGTGCTTTTGGGATCTGATTTAGTTGGCTAAAACAAATTAAAAGTTGAGAGTGGAAATTTTTCCGTTTGTTAGAAGAGTTATTGATAAAACAATAACATTTTAACTTCAAACTTCATTAAAATCTAATAATATTCTCGTTATAGTTATTAATAAAAAAACAAAAAAAAAACATTTCAACTTAAATCTTCATTAAAAACTAATGATATTAAAAGAAACAGATATTGTCCACATGTTGTCAAATCTGATAGTTGACAGTTGACAGATTTGATAAAATACATAAATCGTGTTTTGCGTGATGGTTGAAAAGGTTATTTCTTATTGTTTTCTTCCTTATTTATTGGAGTACTTATTGGTAGTTTATATGTTTAGATAGATGATTGATGTTTTGTTGTTTTTATAATTTTTATTATTTCTTCTTCACCTTATAAACTACCACTAAGTACTCCAGAAAGAAGGAAGAAAACAATAAAAAATATAATAATACCTGGTATCGAAATTGGATGAAACTATAACAAAAATAACGAAAAAGTTATTGTTTACATTTTTATCAATAACTCTATAACATAGGACAAACGGAAAATTTTCCACTCCTAATTTTCAATTTGTTTTAGCCCCCTGAATCAAATCCCGAAAGCATGGGCAACACTTTTGAGACACCCTGTATACATATGTTTCTGTGGTACACTGTTTTCCCCAGCTAAACTGTCAGTATTAGAAAACAATTGAGTATAAAATTTAAAAATATACATTTATCTTAAAAAATATACATTTTTTTTGAGAATTTGAATTTTTAAACGTAAATTTTTCAAAAAATAAGCGTACCAAGTTTCTTTAGAAAAATAAGGTAGGACTGTCTCTACAAGATCCATGCCCCATATAAACCTCGATGCATATAAGATCGTCAATGTGGTAACCACATTTCCATTTTTTTGTTATTTATTTATCATTTTGTTATTTTTCTTAACTAATTTGTTAAATTGAACTTTGCATATGTGGGAAAATATTCTTAATTTAAATGTAATAGAATTTTTGTCCCATCGTCCTACAATCAGTAGTCTTCTAGCCTACAACCACGCCAGAAAATTGATGATTCCTTTAGTGCTGATGGTTGCAATGTAACAGAGAAGTAATAGTATTGCAATAATACACTCCAGGCCTAGGCCGGCAATGAATTATTTCTGGAGGACTATATATTACTGCTAGTACTAATCACAAGTCTTTTCAAAGTTAAGTTGTTCGTTAGAAGTTTAGTGATGAAATTGTTGGAAGGACATTTGAACAAAATTTTGTGAGAATTCTGTCAATTATAAATTAAAATATTAATTTTTTCAGTGATAAAATTGGGTTGTTACTATATTATTCAGAAATTTATAAAATTAAATACATAACTGTAAGTAAATAGTATATGTGATTATGCTAATATTGCAGCAGTCACATGAAAAATCGTTTGTATTTCAAAGACCAATTATTGTTAATACCTGTGAGACGAAGTATATAAGTTTTGATAACAGTTTCCAGTACATTTTTTTTAATGTATCAATGGATTATGACTCATAATATATCTAATTGGTTTTCATTATAATACATATTTCTTTAATAATTTTTAAAATTTCCAAGTGTAGTGGATCACTCCTCTGTATCGGTTATTAGCTATAGCAGCATAAATTGGCCGTGAATAAGATAGAAATTTATAAAAAATTGTCTACAGGGTGTTTCTCTAAATTGAACAAAAAAATTACATACTCGAGGCAATGTTCGTCATAAAATTCCGAGTCGAAAATTTTAATACCAAAATGTTGGGAAATTATTAACGAAATAAAAAAGTTACAAATTAATTATATTTATAATTATATATATATATATATATATATATATATATATATATATATATATATATATATATATATGTATATATATATATATATATATATATATATATATATATATGTATATATATATATAATGAAGTCAAATATAACGACATCGTTTTTAAACTATGGAGAGCCCGTAGATACCCAGAAAGCATGATACAATATTTTTATATTAAGATTCTTGACTCACAATTTTATGACCAACACCGTCACGTGTTTTTTGTTTATTTATGAATCACCCTGTATATCAATAATTAAAATAACAATTTTTGTAAAAATATCTAAATTTAGTTTAAAAATTCTGCAAATCATTCGAAATGTACAAAGGAACACTTTTCTCAAATCTGTATGCTGTGTTTTTTATGCATACATATTGAAAGTGTTTAGTTAGTTGAATGCTGTTTTTTTGGATTTTTTCAATTGGTGTTTTTTTATCATGGATGACTTTTTTTTAAGTGATAGTCGTAACTTTGTTTAAAACTTAGACGTTAAATGTTAAAAAAATTAATAAAAAATCAGTCAAAACAGTACCATAATGCCCGTGGCCTTAATAACGAGCGTTATCATGCGCAACGCCGGAGTCCTAGGCAACGGGCATTATATGTAGGCGTAATGAGTAATAAGTAAATTAGATGTATGTATAGTTACCACTTGGTGAAACATGGTGAATCAAGAGATAAATAAAACGCTTGGTTAAAGTTTCACGAATTTATAGATCTTAAATATGTTTACGAAACTTACAAAAATATTGCGATGAGAGATAAAAAAAGTATGTGCGATTCTTGCATGAAGTGCCTTCTCGGCCTCTTCGGCTTGCTGTCCTCGCCTGATGACTTGGACATCAATTGCCGCATCGGCCGGAAATACATCACTTCCTGTACTAACCACACATTCAGGAGGATTGCATTTATGACATAATAGCATTTGGCATTTGAATGTAATACTGCCATCTAAGGTACACGTTGACGCATTTTGATACGCAATACACCTGAATTTACTTATAACGTATAATTCAACAATGTAATAAAATACAGTGCCATTCTATTTAAAATAAAGATGATGGCCTTTTCCGGTTTAACCGGAAATCCCAGAAAGTCAAAATAACTTTTTTCCACTCCCTACATGGTAAGTACACTGTTGTGACATTGATTTGATGGAAGTAAACCCCACTTACC
This sequence comes from Othius punctulatus, assembly GCA_951805005.1. Classification (NCBI taxonomy): domain Eukaryota; kingdom Metazoa; phylum Arthropoda; class Insecta; order Coleoptera; family Staphylinidae; genus Othius; species Othius punctulatus. The sequence goes on from OX638143.1 coordinate 23,835,176, forward strand.
GACAAAGCTTTGGTTACTATGAACAACGGGGGTAAGTAAAAACTTACCTCCCTCAGGGAAGTAAGTAAAAAGTTTTCTGTAGCGCTCTTTCTCTAGCACCACTCATTTATACGCATTTTAATAATGCCTATTCGACTTCTCCGGCAGTAGGAAGGAACAGGCAGCATCTGCCGCCTCTTCAACTGCCATTTCTTGTTTATTTTCATTGGAATTCATTTTAGAACTGAACGAATGCAATTTCTGACACCACACTTTGTTTGAAAAATAGTCTTAGCAACCAAAGCCGCACGGATATTTTGTTCTAGTTGCGAAAATAAATTAATCAAATGCAAACAATTAAACCAATTTCAGGAGTGGAAAAACAGTTATAGACATTTCGAGAGGTAAGTTTTGACAAGTCTCGGACTTTATTGCTAGCCCTCGCTATCGCTCGAGCGCAAACTCGACCTCGACTGGTAAATGATACTTACCTCCCTTAATGCTTAAATAACTATAATTTAACCGAACGTCCAGCTCCTATTTTGTATAGAAAGTTGCAGTCGTTATTAGTGGTGCGTAAGATTGTGAATTTGGGCATCTGTTCAATTCTTCAGGAATACGTCGTGGAACTGTCCCATCTCCTTTACTGCAGTAATCACTTACCACGACGAATTCTTGGAGCATGCCATGGAGCCGTCATATTTGCGTGAAGATTTATTTAGAGTTACGTGACTTGCGTTTTCCCGGGCCTAATGAAATTTTGGATTTACGTGATACACCATTACGTAAGAACAACAAGACCGTAACGCTGCGGAGCCTCAATTTAAATACGAGCCCCCGGCAATTCCGGCGATTGTCCTTAATGCCGCGCGAAGGCGAAATTCGCATCCGAATTCGAAATTCCGTCCGTTTGGAGAGGCTCCTCTCGCGCTTTACAGTTATTGTTCAGTTTTGAAGTTCGGGGGCTTAAAATCTAATCAGATCCGGCCCCCGCGCGTCGACGGCGGCATCACCTGGCGCCCCGGAAGCGCCGTGACGCGCATTAGCCGGAAGTGCACCCCCTCGCGGTTATTTATCGCGCCGGCGCCATTACAAACAGCTTTCTGAATATGTATGAAAGTGGCGGAGTCTGTGCGGTTGATAAATGACCAACTAAAATTAAATTAGGATAGGTTCCGCGGGGGCGGCGGGTTTTGGGGGCGGCGGGTTTGGGGTGTATTGCTCGTGTTTTGTTCGCGATGTGTACCCGCCAGGAACTAAAGCCTCCCGCCGGAGCGCCGCTCCCGCGCCTCCCTCATTTACATCATAACTGGATTATACGATATTAATGACTGAGCGTGTATTATTTTATCACATTAACTGCCGTTATTTGTCTGTAGCGAGCGGAGTACGAGGGGTTGTTTTGGGTGGGTGGGAGGTTGTGGGGGGGGATTCGCCGCCCCCGCAGGCTATGATTGTGCCTCTCGCGTATCATTTAATGGCTTATTTGCCGCCCCCGCAGCTAATTCCGCGAACGCCACACAAACCCTGAGAAATTCGAAAACCGGCGTCGTGATGGTGATGTAAATCCTCTTAATGACACGGTCCGGTCGTCGGGAAAACAGGCAGAAGTACGCACGACGTTAAGCCCCAATTTAACGACCGGACGGATGTTTACCGCCTTCGGGAGGGGCCCCTAAAATCCCTTATCCCTTACAAACACACACGCACGCACAGGAATGGCTCCTACCTCCGTAAGGAAAATCGACAATGCAATCATTAACTCGCAGCGGACGACTGTTTCTTGCTTGTCGTAACGAAAACGTTAACGTCATCGGGCAATTTCTCTTCCCGCACGTGATTCGTCGATAAATTCGAGGAGCAGCGCTCCAGAAACTTTGCGGAACGTATAAAAGTCGAACGGGTGGTTAACGATGAAATAGATTAATTATTCAGGACAATTCACGAGCATCAATCTCAACCAAGGGGACGCACTGATAAGACCTCCATAACATGAATCTGCAGATATTTATACCCATATTTTTCAATTTGGAACCCATTTGGAAGAAGCCATAGAACACTTCAACCAAGTGGTCCAATTAGCAGCATGGGAATCCTCACCAATTGCAAAAAAAGAATACAAAGTACAGCGTACACTAGCACCAGTAAATATAAGGAACAAAATAACCGAAAAAAGAAAACTTCGCCGACAATGGCAAACCACAACTACTGTAATGTAGAAAATGTAGCAAACTAATGTAGAAAACTGGTTAAGAAAATGGAGAATAAAAGCTAAGGGAACAAAGTCTTCACATGTGACCTTCACACTAAGAAAGGGAACCTGCCCACCAGTAAATATGAATGACTCAATAATCCCCCACGCAGAGACCTTAAAATATCTTAGCACCCACCTTGACCGCAGGCTAACCTGGAGTAAGCATATATGGGCCAAAAGATTACAGCTAAGACACAAGTTTAGACAAATGTACTGGATGCTAGAAAGAAAATCCAAACTAAATCTATACAACAAAATCCTAGTATACAAAACGATAATCAAGCCCATATGGACATATGGTATCCAGCTGTGGGGTTCAGCCAGCGACACAAACCTTGCAAGACTCAAGGTACCAAAGCAAGGTAATGAGAGCAATCGTCAACGCCACCAGATATCTACCCAACTGGGTAATCAACAAGATCTTCAAATCCCTACAATAACAGAAGAAATACAACGATGAACTACAGTGAACGCCTGAAGGTACATCCCAATGACATAGCAGTGCAATTATTAAACAAGACCACACTAAAAAGGCTCAAGAGACATGATCCGCTTGATCTGCCAAGCAGATTCAAATAATCAAAGAGAAGCATCGCTAGTGTACGATCGTTTCTACATATCACCAGCGCTCCATTACAACATTAGCTTAATATCTTATAATAGATAGATTGCAAATTATTTGGGAAAGTAATGTTTGTTTCAATAACATAATTACATCAACACATATGTTTCCAATATAAAGGCACGATAAGAAAATCATGGCCCCACTTTCCAATTTGCCGTTGGAGTTGGAGTCCAAATTGCAGTTTTCTCACTTATTTAAGACATACTGGTCTTCATATTTTCAGAGGAATTATCCGTAGGTATACTATATGCAAATCTGGCGTAAAATTTTCCTAATATCCATTAGATAAATTTTCAGAAATTTCAGTGACAGATAACTTATACTGGTCAACTCGAAAAGTTAATAACTCCATTTTCTCACTTAATTTACACATACCTCTTGTTATATTTTCATAGAAATTATCTTCAGATATACTGTATACAAATCTGGTATAAAATTTTCAGAAATTTCAGTGACTGATAACCGAAAAGTCAACTCAGAAATTTATACATTCGGAATATTTAAAACTATCATAAAAAGTGTGCATTAACTGTCGCTCAATGAAACTTTTATATGTAAGTCCCAAGAGGTTTGTAAATATACCCTGTAAGTGACACTTTCCAATTTGTGGTTGGAGGGTAGTAAATCAACCCTAAATATTTATAAAAATCCGCTCAGTTCGGAAAGTTAACCATTCTATTTTCTCACTTATTTAAGACATACTGCTCTTCATCATTTCAGAGGAATTATCTTCAGGCATACTGTATGCAAGTCTGGCATAAGATTTTCAAAATAACCATTAGATAAATTTTCAGGAATTTCAGTGACAGATACTGCTCAATTTGGAATGTTAATAGCTCGATTTTCTCACTTAATTTACACACGCCTCTTGTCATATTTTAAGAGAAATTATCTTCAGATATACTGTATACAAATCTGACATAATATTTTCAGAAATTTCAGTGCCTGATAACCGATACCGGTCAACTCGGAAATTTAAACATTCAGAATATTTTAAAATATCATAAAAAGTGTGCATCAAACTGTCGCTCAATGAAACTTAAGTATGTTAGTCCTGAAGGGTCTGTGAATATATTCTGTAAGTGACAGTTTCCAATTTGCCGTTGGAAGGTAGTAAATCAACCCTGAATTTTTATAAAAATCCGCTCAACTCGGAAAGATAACCATTCGATTTTCTCACTTATTTAAGACTCATTTTAGAGGAATTATCTTCAGGCATACTGTGTGCAAGTCTGACATAAGATTTTCACAATAACCATTAGATAAATTTTCAGGAATTTCAGTGACAGATAACTTGTACTGGTCAACTTGGAAAGTTAATAACTCAATGTTCTCACCTATTTAAGACATATTGGTGTTCAAATTTTCAAAGGATTTGTATTCAAGCATACTGCATACAGATCTGGCATAAAATTTTCAAAATATCGATTATATTTATTTTCAGAATTTTCAGTGACTGATAACTTATACTGGTCAACTCGGAAAGTTAATAACTCAATTTTCTCACTTATTTTAGACTTTTTCTTGGTCAAATTTTCAGAGGATTTGTATTCAGACATACTGTATTGAGATTTGATATAAAAATTTCAAAATATCCATTTGACAAATTTTCAGAATTTTCAGTGACTGATAACTTATACTGGTCAACTCGGAAAGTTAATAACTCCATTTTCTCACTTATTTAAGACATATTCGTGGTCAAATTTTCAGAAGATTTGTATTCAGGCATACTGTATACAGATCAGGTATAAAATGTGCAAAATATCTATTAGACAAATTTTCTGAATTTTCAGTGACTGAAACTTATACTGGTCAACTCAGAATATTAATAACTCGATTTTTTCGCTTATTTAAGACATATTTGTGGTCAAATTTTCAGTAGATTTGTATTCAGGCATACTATATACAGATCTAGCATAAAATTTTCAAAATATCTATTAGATACATTTTCTGAAATTTCAGTGAATGATAAATTAAACTGGTCAACTCGGAAAGTTAATAACTCCATCTTCTCACTTATTTAAGACATGTTCGTGATCAATTTTTCAGAGGATTTGTATTCAGGGATACTGTATACAGATCTGGCATATAATTTTGAAAATATCCATTACATAAATTTTCAGAAATTTCAGTGACTGATAACTTATACTGGTCAACTCGAAAAATTAATGACTCGATTTTCTCACTTATTTAAGACATATTCGTAGTCAAGTTTTTGGAGGATTTGTATTCAGGCATACTGTATACAGATCTGTCATAAAATTTTGAAATTATTTATTAGATAAATTTTGAGAAATTTCAGTGACTGATAATGTATACTGGTCAACGCCGAAAGTTAACAACTCGATTTTCTCACTAATTTAAGACATATTCGTGGTCCATTTTTCAGATTATTTGTATTCTGCCATACTGTATACAGATCTGGCATAAAATGTTGAAAATATCCATTAGAGAAATTTTCAGAAATTTCAGTGACAGATAACGTATACTGGTCAACTCGGAAAGTTAATAACTCAATTTTCTCACTTATTTTAGACTTTTTCTTGGTCAAATTTTCAGAGGATTTGTATTCAGACATACTGTATTGAGATTTGATATAAAAATTTCAAAATATCCATTTGACAAATTTTCAGAATTTTCAGTGACTGATAACTTATACTGGTCAACTCGGAAAGTTAATAACTCCATTTTCTCACTTATTTAAGACATATTCGTGGTCAAATTTTCAGAAGATTTGTATTCAGGCATACTGTATACAGATCAGGTATAAAATGTGCAAAATATCTATTAGACAAATTTTCTGAATTTTCAGTGACTGAAACTTATACTGGTCAACTCAGAATATTAATAACTCGATTTTTTCGCTTATTTAAGACATATTTGTGGTCAAATTTTCAGTAGATTTGTATTCAGGCATACTATATACAGATCTAGCATAAAATTTTCAAAATATCTATTAGATACATTTTCTGAAATTTCAGTGAATGATAAATTAAACTGGTCAACTCGGAAAGTTAATAACTCCATCTTCTCACTTATTTAAGACATGTTCGTGATCAATTTTTCAGAGGATTTGTATTCAGGGATACTGTATACAGATCTGGCATATAATTTTGAAAATATCCATTACATAAATTTTCAGAAATTTCAGTGACTGATAACTTATACTGGTCAACTCGAAAAATTAATGACTCGATTTTCTCACTTATTTAAGACATATTCGTAGTCAAGTTTTTGGAGGATTTGTATTCAGGCATACTGTATACAGATCTGTCATAAAATTTTGAAATTATCTATTAGATAAATTTTCAGAAATTTCAGTGACTGATGATAACTTATACTGGTCAACTCGGAAAGTTAATAACACGATTCTCTCACGTATTTAAGACGAATTTGTGGTCAAATTTTCAGTGAATTTGTATTCGGGCATACTGTATACAGATCTGGCATAAAATTTTAAAATATCCATTAGATAAATTTTCAGAAATTTCAGTGACTGATAACTTAGACCGGTCAACTCGGAAAGTTAATAACTCGATTTTCTCATATATTTAAGACTTATTCGTGGTCAATTTTTGGAGGATTTGTATTCAGGCATATTATATACAGATGTGGCATACATTTTTCATAATATCTGTTAGATAAATTTTTAGAAATTTCAGTGAATAACTTATACTGGTCAATTCGGAAAGTTAATAACTCAATTTTCTCACATAATTTACACATATGTATTGCCAAATTTTCAGAGGAATTATCTTCAGATATACTGTATGCTAATCTGGCATCAAATTTTCAGAATTTTCAGTGACTGGTAACAGACACTGGTCAACTCGGAAAGTTAAACATTCAGAATATTTAAAAATATCATAAATAGTGTGCATCAAACTGTCGCTCAATGAAATCGCTCAAAAAAGCTTTTGTCTATTAGTGCTGAAGGGTCTGTAAATATATGCTGTAAGTGACATTTTCCAATTTCACTAAGCCATTCTGGTCTTCATATTTTCAGAGGAATTATCTTCAGGCATACTGTATGCAAATCTGGTATAAAATTTTCATAATATTTACTTGATAAATTTTCAGAAATTTCAGTGACGCATAACGCTATTAACTTTCCGAGTTGACCAGTACAACTCGGAAAGTTAATAGCTCAATTTTCTCATTTAATTTACACATACCTGTTGTCGAATTTTTAAAGGAGTTATCTTCAGATAAGCTGTAAACAAATCTGGCATAAATTTTTTTGGAATTTCAGTGACTGATAACCGATACCGGTCAACTCGGAAAGTTAAACATTCAAAATATTTAAAAATGTCATAAAAAGTGTGCATCAAACTGGCGCTCAATGAAACTTCTCTCTATTAGTGCTGAAGGGTCTGTGAATATATCCTGTAAGTGACACTTTCCAATTTGCCGTTGGAGGGTAGTAAATCAACCCTGAATATTTATAAAAATCCGCTGAACTCTGAAACATTCAGGCTAGAATGTGGGGGCATGGCAAGAAATAGAGACCAAGTCAATTTTGTGGAGTATTCAAGAGTTGTCGAGGCCTCCCAAGTTTCGTTTTTATAGGTGACCCACAAGAAATTTGGCATGGCCCCTTCTGAGAACCACTGGTTTAAATGCAGACATTGTGTTAGGGTAATGTGGCGTTCAGGCGTCAAACACATACCTACTATCGAAATCTAATAAATTACTTTCCCACACAACATTTCACGAAAAACTACTTTATAGTAGAAGAAACTGTTCGCCACTAAACGTGTGTAAAAAGAAAATATTAAGTCTATCAATTTCACCTAAAACTCTTTGGTGAACTTTTCTTTAGAATCCCGAGTACCTTGTTACAGAGGCTATTAATCGCTGCACGCGTCCCACCACCTGAAGTTTTGACGCAGCGTAATTGCGGCCTGCACTTTCTGGAATTAAAGAGCCCCCTTATAAAGAAGTTGGGTGGCAGGGGGTGAATTTCGCGGGTGATGAACGGTCCCAAATTAGCGGGATCCCGGGGGTAATTAAAGTCGCCTTTTTATTTACCCACATAAATTAGTGCGAATTATGACAGTTAAATCGTCCGTTTCTGGCTACACGACTCCCGGACAATTCGCAATTAATTCCAGCTGGATGGGGGCGAAGTAGCGGCGGAGAAAGAAGTCGGGATTTATGTCCGCCGACGGGGGGAAACAATGGGGGGCCCCGGGGCGTCAGCGCCGCCGAAAGAGCCGGGTTCAAATTTAACCCCCTGGACCGTCCCCGCTTAATCCTCGCGGTGCATTCGCGGGGACGTTTTTAATTAAAATCGCCTCGGCGTCGCGACGTGACTACTCGGCGACGTAAGCCCCCCCGGAGCTCCATGTGTAATAAATTGATAAACCGCAAAGTGGCGTCTATTAATTTTCCAATTTTCGCCGCCGCTTTGCGGTCGTTACACATCGCACTCTAATCTGCCCGAATCTATTATCTCGCGGAATATGAGGGGGGCGGGATAAAGGTTCGATCGTAAAGCGGATGGGCAAAGTTCGGTTAAAAATTGAAAGTTATCGCCCGGCCAGGCGTCTGTCCCCCCCATTGAGATTCCAAGAGGCGCCTTTAATTCCCATCTCCCCCCAGGCCGTTTTTGCCCCACTAGGTCCGGGACGTGAGCGCGTGTGACCCCTTGCCCCCCAGAAACGGTCCAACCTGACCGGGCCCCGCAGGAGATATATAATTTCCTGGGAACGTGTTGCACACATAAAACGGTTCTCCAGGTCGTTACTCGCCCTTAGAATGCCCCATCTCTAATGGAAACTCACGCGTAGGATACGAAAATTACAATTACCCACAGCAGAATTTTATACTAGCGAACCCCACAAAATATTCATGCGAGTAATACCATTAGTCCATATTGGCACACAAAAAAAATCATATGCAAATTAAGTCATTTATGTTACCAAATTAAAATTGATATTGTCGAATGTGATATTAAATCATGGGGTAAGGGTAACATAAGGGTTGGTCAACCATAATTTTTATCATTGCCTTGTTGTGAATCGCAGTTTGGTACGTGCTGTATTTTTTGTCATAATTTTGCCGAAATTTTTCGAAAGTTATTGAAATTTTGAATTCGATAGCACATCATAACATACCATAACACCATGAGATAATCAAGTCTAAAATAAAATCAAAAGCACACTTTCTCATACCGTGCTGTATATTGTATCATATCACATATATTAAGTTTAACTGTATTTAACGATGAACATTTTTTAAACAAATTGTCGTTTTTTTAAATTAAAAATATATAGTTTTAAGAATGCTATGAGAATTGGTTCCTCATCTGGTAATACATTACAAATGACGTTTTTTCTATAAATATTTGCATGTAACTTGAAATTGTAATGGAATTGTATGTATCATTGTACATGAACGTGGACTCAGCAAGATTGCCAAAACGCAACGTTTGCAAGGTTTGATTGATTTAAAAGATACAAAACTGAAATTAATAAAGATTGTTGCACGATTAATAAGTCAGAGATATAAAACACAGAAACAGGCAGCAAACGCTCTAAAGATTGATCAACCCAAAGTATCTCATATCAATAGGTAAAATAATTGAAGGGTTCTCCTTGGAATACTTATTTAACTTATTTGTTGCATTGGACTATATAAAAGAAGATATAAACGTGAAACTAAAACGCAATTCCAAACCTGCATAATATAATCACACAACAACCAACTAAGGTTGCATACATTAGAAATCTAGTACATAGTAGTACCATTGATTATAATACCCTCCATAATACCCAATAATCAATGGTAGTACCATAGTACATCGTAGTACCAGTAGTACCAGGGTATTATAATCAATGGTAGTACATAGTATGTACCAGGACATCACTTAATATAAGTAAGAAATTACATTTATATTGATATACCAGTTCTTGATATACCATCACTTAAGTATGATAAATATAGGAGATGTTCTTAAAATCTCCTGAAATTATTGTAGTCTCCAAGAAAAATTGCAATATCTTTAAAATTTCTCATTGGATATTAATTTGATTATACATATTATGTACCAGTATATCATTTAATATCAGTATGATATTGCATTCTAATTGGTACGCTAGTTCTTGAGATACCATCACATATAAATGATAAATATGGGATATATTCTTAAAATTGCCTCAACATATTATAGTTTCCAATAAATATTGAAATATCTTAACAATTGCTCATTGGATATTATTTTAATTGCACATATTATTTACCAATATATCACTTAATATCAGTACTAAATTGCATACACATTGATACGCCCTTTCTTGAGATATCTTCGCTTATGTATAATAAATATGGGAGTTGCTCTTAAAATCTTCTGAAAATATTGTAGTTTCTAACATTAATTGAAATATCTTAAGAATTGCTCACTAGATAATAATTAAATTACACATAGTATGTACCAGGACATTAGTTAATATGAGTAAGAAATTGCATTTATATTGATACACCAGTTCTTGATATACCATCACTTATGTGTGATAAATATAGGGGATGTGCTTAAAATCGCCTGAAATTACTGTAGTATCTAACAAAAATAGCAATATCTTAACAGTTGCTCATTGGATATTAATTAAATTATATATAGCATGTACCACTGCATCACTTAATATCAGCAAGAAATGTCATTCATATTGATACGCCATTTCTTGAGATATCATCACTTATGTGTGATAAAAATGGGAGATGTGCTTAAAATTGCCTCAAAATATTGTAGTCTCTAACAAAAATTACAATACCTTTAGAATTGCTGATGGAATATTAATTTAATTACACATATTATGTACCAGTATATAAGTTAATATCAGTAAGAAATTGCATTCATATTGGTACGCCAGTTCTTGAGATAACAACACATATGAATGATAAATATGGGAGATGTACTTAAAATCGCACAAAATATTGTAGTCTCTAACAAAAATTGCAATATCTTAACAGTTGCTCATTGGATATGAATTAAATTATATATAGCATGTACTAGTGCATCACTTAATATCAGCAAGCAATTTCATTCATATTGATACGCCAGTTCTTGAGATATCATCACTTATGTATGATAAAAATGAGAGATGTGCTTAAAATTGCCTCAAAATATTATAGTCTCTAACAAAATTTGCAATATCTTTAAAATTGCTTATTGGATACTGATTTAATTACACATCTTAAGTACCAGTATATCAGGTAATATCAGTTAGAAATTGCATTCATATTGGTACGCCAGTTCTTGAGAAAACAACACATATGAATGATAAATATGGGAGATGTACTTAAAATCGCACAAGATATTGTAGTCTCTAACAATTGCAATATCTTAACAGTTGCTTATTGGATATTAAGTAAATTATTTATGGCATATATCAGTGCATGACTTAATATCAGCAAGTAAGTTCAGTCATATTGATACGCCAGTTTTTGAGATATCATCACTTATGTATTATAGAAATGGGAGATGTGCTTAAAATTGCCTCAAAATATTATAGTCTCTAACAAAATTTGCAATATCATTGAAATTACTCATTGGATATTAATTTAATTACACATATTATGTACCAGTATATCAGTTAACATCAATAAGAAATTGCATTCATATTGATACGCCAGTTCTTGAGATATCAACACATATGAATGATTAATATGAGAGATGTACTTAAAATCGCACAAAATATTGTAGTCTCTAACAAAAATTACAATATCTTAACATTTGCTCATTGGATATTAATTTAATTATATATAGCATGTACCACTGCATTACTTAATATCAGCAAAAAAATTCATTCATATTGATACGCCAGTTCTTGAGATATCATTGCTTATGTATAATAAAAATGGGGGATGTGCTTAAAATTGTCTCAAAATATTATAGTCTCTAACAAATTTTTAAATTTGCTTATTGGATATTAATTTAATTACACATGTTATGTACCAGTATATAAGTTAATATCAGTAAGAAATTGAATTTGTATTGGTACGCCAGTTCTTGAGATAACAACACATATGAATGATAAATATGGGAGATGTACTTAAAATCGTACAAAATATTGTAGTCTCTAACAAAAATTGCAATATCTTAACAGTTGCTCATTGGATATTAATTAAATTATATGTAGTATATATCAGTGCATCACTTAATATCAGCAAGTAAGTTCATTCATATTGATAAGCCGGTTTTTGAGATATCATTACTTATGTATGATAGAAATGGGAGATGTGCTTAAAATTGCCTCAAAATATTATTGTCTCTAACAAAATTTGCAATATCATTGAAATTGCTCATTGGGTATTAATTTAATTACACATGTTATGTACCAGTATATCAATTAATATTAGTTAAAAATGCATTCATATTGATATACCAGTTCTTGAGATAGATACATATGAATGATAAATATGGAAGATGTACTTAAAATCGCCCAAAATATTGTAGTCTCTAACGAAAATTGATATATCTTAAGAATCGCTTATTGGGTACTAATTAAATTCCTCATATTAAATACTAGTCTATCACTTAATATCAGTTAAAAATTGCATTCATATTAATTCGATAGTTTTAATTCAAAATTTTACAATATATTATTGTGAAGGCTCATTAATGTATCCAATTTAATAGGTATGATGACAATTTCATGTTGGCCAGTGGAAGTGTATGAATAAAAATTCGAAATTATGAAGTGCAGCAAAGACAAGAATGCCAAAATGTGACATTTTGAAAAAACGCAATGAAAGTTTAAAATTATGACATGAATACTTGCAATTTTAAACAGATAAGCAAGCATTCATGTCATAATTTTAAAATGTATTTTAAGTTTACACATTTTAGTTTATTAAATTTTATGGTGTGCATAAACTTTTTTGTGAACACATTTTGGTAATGTCATCTCTATTGAATGCCATCATTTTGAATTTTCATTCTTACATTTTCTACTGGCTAATAAAAAACTGCCATCAATTTTGATGTGATGACAGTGACTTTTATTCAGTGAAAAGTGTAAGAATAAAAATTAAAATTGATAGCATTCAATAGAGATGAGATTACCTAAATGTATTCACAAAAAAGTGTATGCACACCATAAAATTAAATAAACTAAAATGTGTAAACTTACAAAAGTAATTAAAAAGTTTAATGAGGTTTTCGAGAGAAAAAGTAATTGAAAAGCTTTATGAAGTTTTCAAGATCTTGTTTACCCATCAATTAGTTCGATTGTATTAAGACTTTATAAGATTTATAACATTTATTAAGACACATTTTAGTTTATTAAATTTTATGGTGTGCATAATATTTTTTGTGAACACATTTTGGTAATGTCATGTCTATTGAATGCCATAATTTTGAATTTTCCATTCTTACATTTTCTACTGGCTAATAAGAAATTGCCATCAATTTGATGTGATGACAGTTACTTTTATTCAGTGAAAAATGTAAGAATAAAAATTCAAATTCATAGCATTCAATAGAGATGAGATTACTAAAATATATTCACAAAAAAGTTTATGCACACCATAAAATTAAATAAACTAAAATGTGCAGACTTACAAAAGTAATTGAAAAGTTTAATCGGGTTTTCAAGAGAAAAAGTAATTGAAAAGCTTAATGAAGTTTTCAAGATTATGTTAACCCATTAATTAGTGTTAGGACTTATTAATTATAGATGCAATGATTTAAATTGTCGCACTCCATAAATGAGACGATGATTTTGTAAAACTTCAGTGTTTATAATAAATGTGGAACTAATTTTACTTTCATTTAAATATTGAAAGAAAGTATTCTAACCATGAAAATTTTCGAAATGGTGAGTTTTTTTGTAGTTTATTGAATTTTGGTTTTCAAATATTTCAAATATTAAAAAAAAAATGTCTGAATCATGATTTTTTTAATAAATTTTTCTGTAGTTTATTGAATTTTCGTTTTCAAAGCTTTGAAAATCAAGTATTTCAGGTGTATCAAAGTATTTTAAAATATATTTGACATAAATGTTGTTGTTAGAAGTTTTCCAAAATGTAACTTCTTCAGGACTGTTAACAATATTAGTTTAAGTAAGTACTAGGTTACTTAGTTAAACTAATACTTACAGTCCTGAATTTTCGTTTTCAAAACTTTCAAAATTAGGTATTTCAGGTGTAACCTAGTACTTAGTTAAACTAACAGTCCTAAAGAAGTTACATTTTGAAAAACTTCTAAACAACATTTATGTGAAATATAATTTAAAACACTTTGATACACCTGAAATACCTGATTTTGAAAGTTTTGAAAACGAAAATACAATAATCTACAGAATAGCACCATAGCTAGTGTTTCATCGAGGAGATATACCTATCATTTAGATCAGCTGTTGATTGAAAGATGTAGGTTTGTTTCTGTCAAACATAGAAACAAATGAAATGTAAAAAAAATGTAATGAAAGTTTTACATTTCAATTAGTTTTATTACTATTATTATGTAAATGGAACGAATTTTTTTCAAAATTTGAATGCTTATTTGGTATGTAGTCCCCGAGAATGTTATTTTAATGTATTTTTATATATTTTTATATTAATATTTTATTATTTTAAACGTATTCTTAAAATTTTGACGAAATGTACAGGCTGGGGTATTTTTTTAAGATCTTGGGTCCCACAAGTGCATATACCAAGTTTCTCAACGTTTGTCCACCTAAAAGTCGTTTTTTTACAGTTCAATGTAAGAATTTTTATAAATTTATTTATTTAATATATATATATATATATATATATATATATATATATATATAACATTATTGTAAATGTGGCGCTCCCTTTATAATATAATCGAAGTTTTGTATTATTATTTGATTATAATTATAAATTTTTCATTAGCTTCAGAATTTACAACAATAACGACTCAATTCCAACTTAAAAAATATTCACCCTATACAATTTTAACTCGCAGCTTATCCTAAACCACCGCTTATTTATCACACCACATTACTTTTTACGACAAATATGGCTCGTAAATTAGGCTCGGGATTATGTTTTCAATATAACACCCTTAAATCCTTGTTTATGGAGATTTTATAGAACGATCCCTTGCCGTTCGATTAACGCTTTAAGCGAATCTCCCGGATACAGGCCAAGGCCAGCGGGCATCAGCACCCCCCGAATCCATCATGGCCAATAAAAGTGATGAAAAGCCCTGCACTTAAACCGCCACACTAGACACCTCATTGTGGCCCCGAGGAGAAAAAACATTAAACGTGCATTTACAAAACGCGCAAAAATCCGCCTATTGTCCGCTCGACCTCCCCAAATTTCCACCCCCGAACACTGCTCGAATGCTGGAAGAATGTACAGCCACCAGCCACGAATTTTAAAAACGTTTTCATGTCTGTAACTTTATGAATACTTTTATACTTTTAAATTTTTTATGAGAAGATCTAACGTAATTAATAATATTAACAATAATATTTGAGTAACAATACTAAATTCATAACTAAATTTTAATATTTTTTTTTTATTTTTTAATAAATAATAATTTAATAATAAATTTAATTTAACAATTTACTAATTGTGGTAAAAAAATTAATAATACTAACTGTAACTGTAATCGTACAACTGCACAATGTTTCTAAAACTGTAAAAAAATTGTCCTTAATCCTTTTTATAAATTGTCCTACGTTTTTAATATTGAACTTTTTCATTACCACCTACAAAACTATACTTCATAATAAATTTCATAATATTAACATATGTACTGTTAAAGCACATTTAACAGTATGGTATTATGAAAAGGTTTAATCATATAATTATCGATTAATGAATGCATTGATAAGGATGAGCACCTGATGGATACTGAAGTTCAAATTACAAAAAGCATTCAGGTTAATACAAAATAATACAACTCTTAAAATGCAATCTACGGTGCGGTTAAAACTCCTGCAGATTAATTTGCTTACTTGAATACTGCAAAGTTACATAAGCCGATCCAAAATGAAAATCCGCATTGAGAGCGGTCCGCAAAATCCCAACTTTGAATGCAGGTATTAAACATACATTTACAACTTTGAATAACTTTTTCATTACCACGTGCAAAACTCAGGTTTTAATCATCTCCGAATGAATACTAAAATTAAAATTACAAAAAGCATTCAGCTTAACACGAAAAAATCGAGGACTTGAAATTTAATCCACTATTCGTTTGAAATTTGCCGAGATTAATTTGCCCACGTGAATACTGCAAAGTTACATAAGCCCATCAAAAACGAAAATCAGCGTTGAGCACGAACCGCAGATTCCCAACTTTGAATGCAGGAGTTAAATAAATATTTGCAACGCTGGGTAACTTTTTCATTGCCATGTACAAAACTCTGGAAATGTTATCACATTTTATGCTAAAAGTTTCTGCAAAACGCCACACCTGTTCGCTGTACAGAGTTTCAATTTCGCGTCCAAATTATGATAAGCTGTTATTGGAGTTTCAGTTACATTTCACATCAATTCTCTTACTGTAAGCTCTGCACACATTTGCACGCACCATCGAGTTCAGTAATTTGAACGTGCAAAATGATTACGAAAGTTTTAATACAAGAGACAGTTAGTAAACATTTATAATAAAATTATTAGCACGCGTTCAAAAAAAATGTTGGAAATTTAGTGATAGATTAAATTGAGATTATGGAAGCTCAACGTGAATATTTTAATTATATGTTTAAATTTTTAATTTGACGACAATACATGAATACATACATTCACACATACATACGTACAGTCATGCTCACATAAATCTAGTACAAGAAATTAGGTTACAAGATCAATGTTATATAGCAATGTCAGTTTGTTTGCACTAGATTTCATTGCAATTTCTCAAATTTTAAAATACGGGGCATATTGTTTTTTTTTTCCTTTCATGCATTGCAAAGTTGATTTGCGTTGCAAATTGCAATCAAACTATTATACAATTCTGAAGTTATGCAATACACGAAATGCGCTTTCATTCGCTTGCTTGGCCTTCACTTTTCTTAAGATCGCGTCTACAAAGTTGGAAGTATTTAAATTAATTTCATTGGGTGCGAGCAGATGTAGAGACCTGAAACTATTTCAATTAATGCGGAGATTTTCAGGCGTGAAAAGCCCGAGTAATTTGAATAGAGCGGAAGTGCCACCCGGGTGTGTTATTTAATGCATAAATAAATCACGGCGCTTAACGGTGCTAATGAAATACACACAGGAATAAGGAAGCGTATTTTTAGCACTGAAATTGCAGCTAATGACCGTCGCGAAACGTAGATCCCCCATTAAGAAAACATGTTGTAAGGATAAAAATAACATTATTAATTATGGTTTCCTTGTATTATGTACGCAATATCTCAAAAATTATCAGGAACGGAAATTTGGAGATATTAACAGAATAAAGATTATAATTAGTACAATCAATCAAAAAAGTTTTACACGAATTAGAGCGTATAATTTTTAAATAAAATTTGTATTAGATTGAAATACCAAAGACGAGACAATATGACTGTGACTTCTATGAAGTGAAGTTAGACATATACGTATATTCGTCCCAAAAATGGTCGTTCACTTCTAATTTAACCTGATCGTTCGACATCTACGTCAGCAAATCTAACCTAGCCTTACCTAACTTAACCTAACAATAACCTGACCTGACACAACCCTAATAAAAATATAATGATATAACAAACCTACGAATGATTTGCTACTTTATAAACTTATATTTATGAAATCTTACTTGTTTTTACTTATGCACTCAATAACTGTAAATCTGCTTCGACTTTCTGATTTTTTTTGTCGAAATATTAAATGCGAGAATCACTCCAAGTACCTAATTAGTATTTTATTTTTGAAGTCGATGATTTGTAATTAGAATTGAAAATTTTTCTTTTAATACTTTAACAAAAACAAGATTTCTCAAGTTTTTTTATCGTGAAAAATATTCATGGTTTTCAAAGATTTCAAGTTCTGAACGGAATTGTTGAAATATCAACATATGGAATCTTAAGATTTTGACTTATGTACGTATTAACTGTAAATCAGCTTCAACTTTCTCATTTTTTGTTCTCGAGATATTAAATACGAAAATCAAACCATGTAGCTTAGAAAATATTTTTTAGAAGTCGAAGATTTGAAGTTAGAAAGTTATCTCTTAATACAAAACAAGATTTGTCAGCTTTTTGTACCATGAAAAATGTGTATGGTTTTTAAAGATTTCGAAATCTGATCAGATTAAGAATTATTGTGCCTTATTGTCAATTATTGTTTTCGAGACTTTGAATACGAAAATCAAGTCACGTACTTTACAAAATATAGTTTTGAAATCGAAGATTGAAATTAGAATTTCTCTTTAATATTTGAAAAACAAGATATAAAAAATATGCCATGATAAATATCAATAGTTTTCAAAGATTTGGAATTCTGATAAAAAATTTGAATTATTGAGCCTCAAAATGTTTGAGATGTGTTAAATACGAAAATCAAACAATGTACTTACTTAAGACGATATACAGGGTGTTATCGTGCTCAACAGAGTATGAGATAGAGAGTTGGTTAAATTAGACAATATAATTTTCAGGTGAAATCCTACTTACGATCGCCTACTATGAGTTACATTTGAATTAAGAAAAATTGTGTCATATCTTAATATTCATGATTAGTTTTAATAACATATTTGATTTCTACTCAAAAAAGTGCCTTAATAATGTCAAAATATAATTTTAATATAAATTCGATTAAACGAGATAGAATGAAATCCTTCAAATAAAAGTTATTTTGAATAAAATATAGAACGTAAAATTAAATATGCAGTTTTCGTTTCATTTTTTTGTCAGTGGCAGTCAAACCATTCAATTTATGAAACTTTTAGTTTCCCTGCTGAGTAGGCTGTGGCCTCAAGATTATTTTTTTATCTAATTTAACAACTTAGAGATAACTCAAATAATAATTTGATATTCAAGATTTTTATCTAAAAATTTATATAAAAAGTATCAATAATAGTATCAATAAAGTATCAATAATAATATAATCAATAAGTATCTCTATAAATTAAGATGTTCTTTTGGTAGAGATCCCCATATTGACTACAATAAGTGACTACGACACCCTATATATTTAAAAGCCAAGATTTTTTCTGGAATAAAAAATATCTCTTGAAATACTTGAACAAAAACACGATGTTTGAAGTTTTATACCACTGAAAATATTCATGATTTTCAAAGATTTAGAATTCTGATAAGACTTTCGAATCATTGTGCCTTAATATATTTGAAGTATTAAATACGATATTTGAACTTACTTCTTAAGGAAACGTATTTGTAATATCCAACATATGGGCTTGAAATTTAAATTTTGTCTTCAATTATGCATTTTAACAAGCTCTCAAAATTTAAGTTATGTTTGTCCAAAAATATATTTTTAATATTAAATTCCGAATTATCAGTGTTTATAACTAAAAACATACTAAAAGATAATACATAATATCAATATCAATATTGACATATTATCATAACATACAATATCAATATAAAGATATATCATAACATATCAATATAAATAAATGTGAACGTATCAATATTAAGATATATCTTAAATTTTCTAAAATTACATGAAAAGTATGGAATTAAAACAGAAGTTTTTGCCAATAAAGATAATCTATAACTGACTTGAAGATATTTCTTTGGAATTTGAACTAATTCAATGTAGTACTCGTAAAAGCATACAGAAGAAAACTAGTTCTTGTCAAGAAACCATTTTAGATATTAAAGTATCTAGCTTATATCTGCGAAACTGTCAAAGGAAAAAAAAAGTTTGATGAGAAACTTCCAAAACCCAAAATGGTCTACAAAAGAGCGCAATATTTTCCATAACCTAGTTATTTTCCAGAAAGGAAAATATTTCCTTTTTTGAATATTATTACATGATCCGATTCTCTTTACAATGGTGTATCACAAGTGCCATTTTGCTTTTAAATAATGCTGATTGTTTCAAAACATTAAATTATGATAGTAGGCTGTGACATTGTTTTATTTATTGAAATTCCTGTTAAATTTGTTAGCATCAGCAAATACTTGTCACTGAAAAGACAATGAAAAATCAACTACCCTGTAAGGTAATATAGCTGATTATTAGTGCTCGAAATCTAAAATTTACTGATTATTTTATATTAGCTTATATATTTTTTTTCTTTCAAAAATACAATAATTATACTCCGAGTATAATTAACTAAGACTTTAGTTATCATACATATAATTATAATTTTACTAAAAACTATCGAGCATCAAATAATTCCTTTTTTATATTTCAAGTTTTAATTGATGATAAGTTGCACTTTGGAAAACGAAGAATACGAATAGTAGATTTTTGAAATGTATTAGCGTTTTATTCTTATTATATTATTCTTATCGTATTATCGTAATATTCTTATAAGAGTCTTGCAGTTCAAATCACTAGAAATTGATGAGTTATGAGTTGATGATAAACACTCTCTCGAATGAAATCAGTTAAATTATTTCTGAAAATTTAAAAAAAAAATCGTTAAAACAAATGTCAGCTCAAATTCACTAGTAATTTATTAAAAAAGTCATTGCAATTCAAATCACTGGAACTTGATGAGTGATGAGTTGATGATAATCACTCTCTCGTATGAACTCATTTAAATGATTTATGAAAATATAACATTTTCATTAAAAAACTAATGTCAGCTCAAATTCACTTGAAAATGATGAAGTGATATTAGTATTGTGAAAAAAATATATGGCGAGATAATATAATAATTCTCTTGCTTTAATCATTTAAGTGATTTTTGAAATAAAAAAAATATATTTAAAACTTCACCTTTGCATGAGTTTTAATGAAAATATATTTATTTCAAAAATCACTTAAATTATTGCAGTGAGAGAATTATTTTCCAAGGTTCTCCAGACATTACATCTTTATTGAATATTGTATATCTTTTTGGATAATGTCCGTTATTTTTATGGATTTTGATGAGTTTCGATGATGTACTCTTTTCAATTCTTTTTTTTTTTAGTCTATGAAGCATAGACGTATGGTTTTTCTTCTTATCAAGGCCAAAGTCAGTAGAATATTCGATATTTAATTTTTTTATATATTATAGACAGCAGAAGTATTAATTTACATGTATGTAATACTTTTTTTTCATTCATCATGTCATCTTCCATCGTGTTTTTCATTTTTCATCATTTGTTTGAAACACTTTTGCTTCTAGTCTTCTATAGTACCTACGATACTTTAATGTTTATGGTTCAAGAGAGCAATTTTTCATTTCTTTAACATATTTTATTCGAATCATTTTTTTTTTTCATAATTTGTACATTTAATTCCTACATTTGCCTTCAGATATCAGGAATGTGTTTTTTTTTACTTTTTTAGGTATTTTTCTCTAGGCATTAAGAGTCTATTTATTTATTATTATTATTATTATTATAATCTTTCTTCTTTTACCCTTTTGGATGTCGAAGTGGTGTTATCTCTCCTTCATGTATTTTCTTTTATCGTTTGGTTCCACTGTTTCTAGTTTCTTGCTATTTCCTTAACTTGTGCATTGGTTATTTCCCTCTTATTTAATATGTTTCTAATATTTTTGTCCCATTTCTTGTGCATTAATTATCCGCCTCTTATTTAATATATTTGCAATATTTTTGTCCCATTTCGTTTTTGGTCTTCCGACTCTTCTCTTTCATGTTACATTTGTTTTTAATTTGTTTGTGTATGTCTTCATATGTATATGTGTGTTTATGTTATCTCTCTTTGCCTCCCTGTACCCACAATACCCAGATGGCTTATCTGACCAACCTTTCATATTTCATATTTCACGTTTTAAGAAAAACTGAAATGTATAGAGATTTTTTGTTTAATTCCACAAACCGGTAGGGGCAGTTTATTGGATAAAGTTTTCGCTTTTTGCAAATATTTTAAAAACCATCAGATTTATGGAAAAACATTACTGTTGTAAATTAAATTTACATCAGCGTTTGTTATTTTTTCAAAATTTAACTTGTTCTGAATATATTATTATTCGTTGCCAGGAAGAGAAGTTGCAGGAGTATAAATAAGAGTGAGAACACATTTTTCACAAACAACCTGTTTTTTTTGTGAAAAGGGTGTTTTGCTGTTATTTAATGTTTCTTTCACAAGCTCCAAAATATTTGGTTGCAGTGATACACTTGTCATTCTGATGAACTGATGATTAACGAAATGAGGGCTTGCTTCTTCCAAAATTAACGAATATGAATGTGATCTTAAATGAAATTCAAGTGATTCATGTGAAATTAATGTGACCACTCCTCCATTTTGCTAATACTTTTGTTTCTAGGCTTCATGGGTGCAATGTTTCAGTTGCAATTGAATACTTTGGTTTCGTTTTTATTTGTATTTAATTAATTTTATTATTTTATTTATTTCTTGGCTGGAAAACCTGCGTGAAAATTTTCATTCATTTCATAGTTTCTTTCAGTCGTTACTTTTGGGGTAGATCACTTGTGTGCAGTAGATTCACGTTATCAATCAATTTGTTTCCGAGGCGATTAGTACCGGGCCTATTAAATCCAGGCTATCAGATTAAGGATCTCGCATAGCATCAATTCAGTATCGGCGTATTGTCTCAGTTATTTGGATCCACGGTTTATTTTTTTTTGCGTTTTTGTGGTGGATCACATCTGGAATGAATTTTTGTCATGGAATCAGGCTATGGATTTGTTTCGTTGTAATGTTCAATATTGATACGCAAACAGAATATTAACACGAATATTGAGAACTTTTGGTATTCGTGAGCATAGGCGATCTGGTGATTATTTTATTTAATCAAATATTTAATTAGCTGAAGCCGTGTTACTTTATAGACTCTGAAATCCGAGATTCGGGGAGTTCCGTTGTGGGGCCAAATAAATCCTGCTGAAATTATCTGTGGAAATTAAATCGGGGCACTTCACCGATGGGAGGGCTGCGATAACGGCGCGCCTCTCGCAGCCGCCGGTGGTGATAATCGGGCCCCATTTCGGGGGGACGTGGGGGTGCAGTCAATTAGACGCGTTAACTTCCGCAACAGGAAGTTGTTAAATAAACGATGCACTAACAAAACGCCACTCCATTCAGGCCGTGCGCTCGCCATAAAGCCGGCCGGGATTCCGAAGATAAGGGCCAGATAAGCGGGGCGAACACGCACGGGGACACGGCACGTAGCCCTGAAAGGAGACATGTCCCTTTATTCGGCCCTTTTTATCGCCGGGCCCCGGCGTGTCGCTCCGGTCGCACGCGCCCCCCAGGAAGGCCCCGGCTCCTGAGATGAAGCCGTCGCGAGAGATGAGGGCAGTTAGTTTTTACTGCGGGGGATCCGGCACGTTTGCAGCTTCCGGGGGCCCCGAGTCTCGGCTATTGTGCTCATCGTAACGGAATTATTAATCAAAAATTAATCTCGCCCCGAAGTTGCCGCCGGATTCACCCGCCCGAGGACAGACGCGGATTATTCGGCCGCAATAATTCCCAACCGAGCGCGACTAATGCCACCAAAAATTCAACCCCTAATTCGCCGGGAAATCGATGCGCCAACCGCCCCCACCTAGGTGTTGTCGCAATAACTTTCAATTTTCGCCATCCCGCCGAATCGGAGGGCAACTTTCCCCATTTAATGCCACGGCCAGCGCCGTTTTACGATCGAAGTTTTCAGTTTCGTATTAAATTTGATGCGGCAAAGGCGTCGGGTCGGGGGCGGCGGGGGTGGCGGGGTGTTGCGGCAACTGCGGACCTCCGCGGCCGGTTGACACCGGAATGTAAAAATACTGCCTGGGGGTTGTTTAATGCTCGCACGCGCGTGTGTGGCGAGGAGCCCCAAAGAACCCGACACCGTGCACTGAAGGCCAAGGGGTTGGTGCTCGAGCAAACAATGGGCCGATTTTTGCTTGGTTTCTAAACGCGAGGTTAATGTTTTTTCACGTTACAATGGAAGATCGATTGCGAACAATCCAATGCGAGCATTTAAGTACCACAAAAATAATGCTGGCCCGCTACAATATCACCCCATTAAGGTCTCAATGTGCGGTGGAGGCGCCGCAGGGTGGTGTAGATTTTATCTGTTTAGTTCTGCGCAAAAATGGGCTGATAATGATTTTTGCAATCATGTATTTTAATTATAACTGATTTAATGGCATTGAATCAGAAGTCGCAAATAATTTAGCACGAAGGTTTTTGCCAAAATCCAACAGCAAAATTTTCAAATGTGGTGAATTGCTCAAAATCAAAGAAATCGATCATAGCAGCAAAATTCATTTTAAAATACAAAATTGACTGACATAGTAAATCATTATCACGCGGAAACATCCAACTTTATAAAAATTGTTCATATCTACATACATTTGTAACGAATTTTTTAGATTGTTAGTTTTTCAGTAGCCTTAAAAAAATTTCTTTTATTAATTTAGATTCTTGTAGATGATTCGATTATGGACAATTACATCGTTTACATCTTGAGCACAGTATGTTAACAATAAAATAAAATAGCAACATTTATATACGATATTTAAAAATATAGTATAATTTTTGATGTATTTATTTTATTTATGCTGTTTCCTTAGGTGATCAAGCCATCTAACTACCTTCAAAGACAAGATTTTTTTATAAAATCATATTGAAAATTCCGAATTGGCCCCACATGTCGTATATTGTTGAAACGAGAAAAAAAAACTTCTTTTTAGCTAAGGCACAGCCAAGTATAAGTTCCATATAACAAACCACAACTTTATGTCATAACTCGAATTTCGAACTGTTTTTTGAAAAATTGACTACACCGCTGCATTCTTATCAAAAAAGTGCCTGAAGCACGTAGAAATATTTTTTTTCTATTCTTATTAATAAGCGACCTACAACCAAGTCAAAAAATCGAATTTTTGCAAATAACTCGAAAACAAAAGACAATAT
The DNA here is from genome assembly GCA_951805005.1 of Othius punctulatus. NCBI lineage: Eukaryota > Metazoa > Arthropoda > Insecta > Coleoptera > Staphylinidae > Othius > Othius punctulatus. The sequence goes on from OX638143.1 coordinate 23,859,961, forward strand.
CCAATTGGGTTTCACCATTATGTTTATCTCGAAAAAAGAGATCGTGGTGGGGGGGTCCATTTTATCATACCTGTTATAGAGTTATCGAGATTTCCTATTTAATTTTAATTTATTTTAACATCGAAATTTGCCCACCCTGTACATGCACACGTGCATAAATGCATACATACACGCTTATAGAATAGAACAGTACTGACAAAGCGGTTCGTGGGTCTATGATTTATCAGTTAAAAATTGTGACAATGAATAAAATGACTTAATTAACATGGAACCTTTTTAGCTCATTTTTAAATTTATTTACATTAGATTTGTATTTAATCGTAGCAGGAAGGTTGTTAAAGAGTTATTCACTGGAGTATTTTGCAGACTTTTCGTATAGAGTAGTGTTATGGGAAGTAATTTAGAAATTAAAAAAATGTGATTCTAAAAAAAATGTTTAAGGGGTAAAAATGTTTAATGACAAGGGTTAGTAGTTTAATGAGCAGCGTTCAAATTCTACAGTCACCTATGTAATAATGCGTGAATGTTTTATTTTTTGTTTCGATTGACGAATTTTCGAAATTGTTATTTATCAGTAGCTTTAAAAGAGCATGCTTTCTACTCAGTACAGGATTTTTTTCTACATAAAGTGGAGAGTTTTCCAAACTTATATTGTATTGACCTCACATGTAATTCATGTCCAAAAAGAAGTTTAAAGTTTAAAGTTTATACAAAATTTGTTTTTATATTTGAAAAGTTTAAAAATGTGAAACTCAAACCAAAAAAGATTTTGTAAATATTCGACAAGGGTTAGGTACTAGTCTAATGAGTAATGTAATAATGTGTGAAAGTTTTGTTTGTGTTTCGATTAACGAATTTTTGAAATTGTTAAGTTTCAATAGCTATACAAAATAAGTAAAAAAATAAAAATAAGTATACAAAGTAAAATAAGTTAGGTACTAGTCTAATGTCTAATGTAATAATGTGTAAAAGTTTTGTTTTTCGTTTCGATTAACGAATTTATGAATTTATGAAATAGTTACTTTTCAGTAGCTATACAAAATGTGTCTTTCAAATTGAAAATTTTATAAATGTGAAACTAAAAAAAAATGTTTTAAATAATATTCGTCAAGGGTTAGGTAGGTACAAGTCTAAATACGAGGTAGAATTTTAGATGTCACGAGTTGCAATTTTTCTGATATTTCCTATTATTATTTGAAGTTTTTAGTTTTGTACTAGCCATAAAAAAAAAGTTTTTAAATTTTGAAATCTACAAATGTGAAACTAAAATATTCAAATATTCGACAAGGGTTACTATTAGAATTTTTAGTCTAATGAGCAGCGTCCAAATTTTACAGTCACCTTGTGATAATCTGTGATATTTTTGTTGTTATTTGTTTCGATATTTTAGATTTCGCGAGTTTGCCATTTTTCTGACATTTGTAACGAATATTCGAACTATTAGTTTTCAGTAGCCATAAAAAATGGTCTTTAAATTTGAAATTTTAAAAATGTAAAACTAAAAACAAAATGTTTTCAATAATATTCGACAACGGTTAGATACTAGTCTAATTACTAATGTAATAATGTGTGAAAGTTTTGTTGTTGGTTTCGATTAACGAATTTTTGAAATTGTTAGTTTTCAGTAGCTATACAAAATTTGCCTTTAAATTTGAAAATTTTAAAAATATGTACCTCAAACAAAATGTTTTCAAAAATATTCGACAAAGGTTAAGTACAAGTCTAATGTTTATACATACAAGTTGACTAATTTAATAATGTGTGAAAGTTTTGTTGTTTGTTTCGATTGTTTTGTTTTCACGAGATTGCAATTTTTCTGACATTTCTAATGAATATTTGAAGTTTTTAGTTTTGTACTAGCCATAGCCATTTGTAACTAATATGCAAAACTATTAGTTTTCAGTAGCCATAAAAAATGTGTCTTTAAATTTTAAAATTTTAACAATGTAAAACTCAAAAAAGAATAGTTTTCAAAAATATTCGACAAGGATTTTCTGACATTGGTAATGAATATTTGACGTTTTTACTTTACCAGTAGCCATAAAAATGTGTCTTTAAATATTTAATTTCGAAAATGTGAAAGTAAACAAAACTTTTCAAAAATATTCGACATGAGTTAGACATGAGTAGACTAATAAGCAGCGTTCAAATTCTATAATCACCTATGTAAAAATGTGTGAACGATTTTTGTTATTTGTTTCGATATTTTAGATTTCACGAGATTGCCTTTTTTCTGACATATGTAACAAATATGATAATCTCTTAGTTTTCAGTAGCCATGAAAAAATTGTCTTTAAATTTAAAATGTAAAAAATGCAAAACTCTAAAAAAAGCTGTTAAAAATAGTCAACAAGAGTTAGTAGTCTAATGACTAGTGCAATAATGTGTGAAAGTATTGTTGTTTGTTTAGATTTTTTATATTTCACGAAATTGCAATTTTTCTGACATTTCGAATAAATATTTGAAATTTTAGTTTCCCACTGGCCTTAAAAAAATGTCTTCAAATATTGAAATTTCAAAAATGTGAAAGTAAACAAAACTTTTCAAATATATTCGACATGGGTTAGTAGAATAATGAGCAGCGTTCAAATTCTATAATCACCTATTTAATAATGTGCGAAAGTTTTGTCGATTTTGATTCTTTTTTATTTCACGAGATTGCAATATTTCTGATTTGTAACGAATATTTGAAATTGTTAGTTTTCAGTAGCAATAAAACATTTGTCTTCAAATTTTGAAATTTCAATAATTTAAAACTCAAAACTAAATCTTTTCAAAAATATTCGATAAGGGTTAGTAGTCAAATGACTAATGTAAGAATGTATTGATGTTTGTTTCGATTTTTTAGAATTCACGAAATTGTAAATTTTCTGACATTTCTAATGAATATTTAAAGTTTTTTGTATTCAAATGACATTGTATTGCATTGTATTTATTTCTCTTTAGACTTAAAAAAAGTATTTGAGTCGTCATACAGGTTCAAAACATAAAACATAAATAAAAAAATGCACAACAATACGTAGAACACAAATATAAGGTACATCATCCTAAAACTAAGGGTCACACGGACTAAACCCATATGGAACTTACATAAAAAAATTGTCTTTAAATTTGAAAATTTCAATGTTGTGATAATAAACAACACTTTTCAAAAATATTAGACATGGGTTAGTAGAGTAATGAGCAGCTTTAAAATTTTATAGTCACCTATGTGCGAAAGTTTTGTTGATTGTTTCCATTTCTTAGATTTCACAAAATTTCAATTTCTCTGACATTTGTAATGAATATTTGAAATTGTTAGTTTTCTAGAAGCCAAAAAATATGTGTCTTTAAATTATGAAATTAAAATAAAATTAAAAACTAAAAAAGTTTTCAAAAATTTTCGACAAGGGTTAGTAGGCTAATGAGCAGCGAATATGGTCTACCACATACGCTGGTCAAATCTAGTCACCTATGTAATAATAAAGTATTACATAATTTATTTATATAAAAAAAATATATTTTGAATAAGTACCTACATAACCTTCAGCGGAGGTCGAACCCGAAACCTATGAGCTACAGAGCTACTCTTAAAGTCCGTCCTGTAAAGCTCCGATAATGAAATTATTTTCTTAGTTCCTTGTTAATCGTAATGTTTACATTTACGTAAACATTTAACACACAAATCATAACCTTCAGCAGAAGTCGAACCCTAGACCTCTGAGTCATGAACCGTCTGCATCCAGGGGATCCAGCAAGGCTAGCTATTCGATATTTAAACAACTTAAATGGTTGCATAATCAGAAATCCTTTACCATTCGTTGCAAATAACATTAAATGAATAATAGTGTTTGGGTTCGTCGCTTGACCCAGCATAGGATCTCTAGCACCGTATTACATAATACCATGTAATTTTTTTTCTTTATAATTTTTTTCTAAACCGCTCACGGAATTTGAAAGCCAGATTATTGATTGATATGCGGCCCAAAATTGGTTGTAACATATTAAGTAGTTTTGTATTTATTGACGTGGCAATTCCAAATATGGATTTATAAAATACTGCATCTACACATGATTTGATAATTTGCTAAAATAATATTTTTTTACACTTTTGTACAAAAATAACAAATAATTCAGCAAAAGGAAAGAAAGCATCATTAAGATAAGGATATTACGTGGTTGAAAATTGCACATGACATTGGTAATAAAAAATTTGACAAATGATAAAATATAAAAAAAATGTTTTAATCACGAAAATTATAGTATTAAAGGCAGATCAAGTCGCATGGCACTAGGTGACCTCAAAAGGTCTATTTGAAAATAATCAGTAATTTGAAAAATGTGACACATATTTCAAATTATTTTATGTACTGATACATAATCGAAAACTGCATGTTTTCGGTGTGAAATAGTTATTTACAAACCAAGTGCGGGAACACAATTTTCCCGCATGAACGCAATTTTGAAGCATGAGCGACCGAAGGGAGCGAATGCTTCATCTGCGTGAATGCGGGAAAATGATTCCCGCAAGTGGTTTGTACATTTTTTTTTTAAACGAACAGAACGATCAGCATAAACTCAAATAATTTTCATTCCGTTTCAAAATATGAAATAAAGCAAGCCATGGCTGTATAGCAAAACAATGATTGTTACTTTGACAGTTGATTTTTTAAAGCCTGTCGTTTAAAGTCTCAGTTTCTAATAAAATGTCTTCCGATTCGGATATAAGTAGTTGTACACCTCCGGAAATCCGCAATGCCGCTAATACGGCAATTAAAAATTTATTGCCGGATAAATCCAAACGAAGGTACGAGTTGGTATACTCGAAATTTATGGATTGGTGCAGGTTAAACAAAATACGGACTTATTCAGAAAATTGTTTGCTGGCATATTTTCAAACCTTTTCAAGCAAAAAGTCGCTATGGTCCACTTACTCTATGCTAAAGTCCTGTCTACTAATACACAATAACGTAGATATTTCCAAATTTACGAAATTTTACGCATTTCTCAAAAAAGAAACGTATAACCTGAAACCGAAAAAATCCAAGGTATTAGAAAGTCATGAAATTGACAAATTTATTCATGACGCCCCTGATAACTCATTTCTGTTAATGAAGGTACGTACACAATATGTTTCATTAATCGATATTATTTTATTATTCTATAATATGTTTTACAGGCAGTAGTAATATTGGGCATTTCTGGCGCTTGTCGCCGCGATGAATTATGTAATAAATAATTATGTATTGATTTATTTATGACAGTGTTTTTTTGCCGTTTTCCCGGTCTACTAGACCGGGAAATACGGATTTCCGGTTGTCAATAGAGTGCGTCAAATGTCACTTTCGAGGCGGTGAGTTCAAAAATAAATTTTAAAGCACGCTTCATTTACGGGAAAAAAATAAGTCGATAGATTATTTATTATAGTCTAATATACAATAAACACATGATTATTATACAAAAAAAGCTGTAGATAGTAAAATAATCAATTTCCTGGTACTTAATTAAACTTAACTTAACTAAGCGTTTTCTGAAAACTGCTGTTAATAATAAATGCTAAAACCTGATTTTTTTCCTTTTTTTAGGAGATTACACTGAACCATGTTTGTGTAATTTTTCTCAAATTTTTATGTCATCAGGTACCCCACAAACTTTTGTCTCTAGTACCTAAATTCTACCAAACTGGGTCGCTACTTTACGAACTACGAAGTTATTTGTGCGTGTTAGTTATATTTTAAGTTTCTTTGTTATGATAAGTAAGGCAGCAGCGTACAATATAATACATTTTCGCAATTTATATCCACATACTTTGAAGTGAATATTCGCTGCAATCTTTATCGATGTAAATTACACATTTCGCGAAGTTGCATTAGAGGCTTTAGCGCGATTCTTGCCGCAATCAAATTTTCCCCGCCCCAAGAAAGTCGCAGCGCTGCACGCTCGTAACCGCGTCATTACCGTGGCAGTTCTCGTGCACGCCAACGAGGGTGCAATTTAATTGTCGCAGTCGCGAAAAATAATCCCCCGGGCGCCCCATTAGCCCCCGTTTTTAATCGCCCCCGTGCACCCCAGCCATCAGAAACTACCCCATCCCTCGCGAAAAGATAAACCACCCCTTATCCATCCGAAACCATCTACAAATGTTGGGACATTAGGCGACGGGTTCGGAACGTAAGTCGCGGGGGTGAATTAGCAGGAGCTGCCGGGACTAATGAGCAATTCTTGAGGCCACTGCAGGAGCGACAGCCGTCTTCGCATAGGAATCCGAGGACAGCGGTCGACGTGGCATTTCCTGGGGGCGTTAATTATCCCGCGTCAATCACTGTCGGCGACGTTTCGTCCCCTGGTCGTCCAGGACGTCGTCGCACGATCCATCACAGCAGGAACGCATCCCCTGCGGGGGGCGAGACGCGGACCATCTGAACGCCGCTTGCACTGAAACGAAGTGTTTTATGGATAATTACAAGTTTGAGAGCATTAATTCCGGCGGTAGTGCAAAGTCGGTTTTGCTTATTAGGTCTGCTGCTGTTGCAATTGTTGGGGAACTGAGTAATTTGCAATGCAGCGGCAAGGATGTACTGAAAAGTTAACTAATAATATTTCAACCACTGTTGCGGTATTGCAATTTATGTACATGTAAGTTTGATGAAGTCGTTATGCAAAATAGTATAGATGTGGTATCTGTACAGTTAACAATGTTTTAATAATAAATGAATCCACAGTATAGAGATTATTTAATTTAATTAAAACAATTTCAGTATAAAGTTTAAAATATCATTGGTAATTCTAACATTCGTATTATAAATAACAAAATTTCAGCAGCTACTATGAAAATTTTATCGCAAATTGCCAAAATTTCAATGTGAAATCAATAATATCCATAATATTCAAGTTGATAAAATATTCATAGTTACTTATTAAATATTATTATTTTCAACTCCTATGATTTTTTCTCTCCTGAGAAAATTTAATGAAAATGAATTTTGTTGGAAATTACGTACTTTTTATTAGGGATTGCAAAATTTTCATTAGAAATTATGAATTCCTTATTATAAATACCAAAGTTTGAATTATAAGTTTGAAAGTTTGATTGAAACCTGCAATTTTTGGTTAAAATTGTAAAGGATTTTTCTAAAAGCCTATCACTCACCAAATTGTTAATATTTTAATAGAAACTTAGAAAACTGTTAAAGGAAAATTTTGATTCTAAATTATAAATTTCAATAGAAATTATGAAATTTTCTCTGCAAGCGTCAAATCGAATATCATCCAGCAGAAATTATAAAGGATTTTTCCACAAACCATATTACTTACTAAGATATTAATATTTTAATAGATATTTGCAAAACTTTTAAGGTAAAATACAAAACTTTGATTATAAATTATAAACTTCAATGGAAGTTATGACATTTTCGCTGCAAGCGTCAAATCGAGTATGATCAAGTAGAAATTATAAAGGATTTATCCACGACCCATATCACTTACTAAGTTATTCATTTTTTAATAGAAATTTGCAAACATTTTAATAAAAATTGCAACTTTTTGATAAAATATGAAAAATTTAAATAGAAATTATGAAATTCTTATTGCAAATGATAAAGTTTATGTGCAAATTTTCTACAGTATCCTTAGAAATTACAAACTTTTCAGTCAGAATTTGTCAAATGTTTAGCCTAAATGTTGTGAATTTATAAACAGCAACTATTGTCAATTTGAATTTTGTTTCAAAACACATACAATGTATGACAATGTGACAACATATGTCACATTATAAGTCTGATACAAATTTGTTATTATTATTTAACTGCAACTATCAAAATCTATCCTGTTATCAACTCTAACTGTCAAAATATGTCCTGTTCTCAACTATAACTGCCAAAATATGTCCTGTTCTCAACTATAACTGCCAAAATATGTCATGTTCTCAACTATAACTGCCAAAAGATGTCCTGTTCTCAACTGTAACTGTCAAAATCTATCCTGTTTTCAACTGTAACTGTAAATATCTGTCCTGTTCTCAACTGTAAAACTGTCAACTGTCAAATTATGTTCTGTTTTCAACTGTAACTGCCGAAATATGTCCTGTTCTCAACTTTAACTGCCAAAATATGTCCTGTTCTCAACTATAACTGTCAAAATCTGTCCTGTTTTCAACTATAACTGTAAATGTCTGTCCTGTTCTCAACTGTAACTGTCAAACTATACCCTGTTCTTAACCATAACTATCAAAATCTGTGAATTTTCTATTATCAGTGGTGTAATTTATAATTGCAACTGTCGAAATCCGACTTAATTTGAAACAGAACCCTTCAATTAAATATGTTAAATTTCAATTGAAATTTATCAAATTTTCAAATGCACCTGGGAGAATCTGTTAACTGTGTAACTGCAACTGTTAAAATTTATCAAATTTACAACTCTTACAATAGAAAACAATTGTCATGATATTTTGCCACCGTCAAACTAGTTGATCAAGCTAGGAAAATCTGTAAAGTTTAATGAGAATTTGTCAAATGTTTAACCCCAATATTGTGAATTTATAAATAGCTGCTATTGATATTTTTAATTTTCTTTCAATACATATGCAATGTGACAATATATGCCACGTCACATTATAAGTCTGATGTAAATTAGTTATTATTTAACTGCAACTATCAAAATCTATGCTGTTTTTAACGAAAACTCTCAAAATCTGCGAATTTTCTATTATCAGTGGTGTAATTTATAATTGCAACGTCAAGATCCGACTTATTTTCAAACAGAACTCTTCAATTCAATATGTTAAATTTTAAATTGTCCTGTTCGAACTGTAACTGTCAAAATCTATCCTGTTTTTAACGAAAACTCTCAAAATCTGCGAATTTTCTATTATCAGTGGTGTAATTTATAATTGCAACGTCAAGATCCGACTTATTTTCAAACAGAACTCTTCAATACAATATGTTAAATTTTAAATTGTTAAATTTGTCAAATATTCAAATGCACCTGTCAAAATCTGTTAATCTTTTAGCTGCAACTGTTAGAATTTACAACTTACTTACAAATTTACAACTCTAACAATTGAAAACAATTGCCATGATATTTTGCCACTGTCAAACTACTAGATCAAGCTAGGAAAATTTGTAACATTTATAACTGAAACCTTCAATTCTGTAAAAAAAATTGATATGTGCCCCAAATCTATGCAGTTTACAAAGTTTTGAGTGCAACTATCAAAATTTGCCAAATGATTACATCCAGTTGTAAAAATTTGTCAAATTCACATGTATGATAATCATAATATATCAAATTTTCAGCACTACCTACACTAACGAATATTGTGATTCACAATTTTTTTGACATTTATTTACAAATTATAAGTGTGCCTATTGTAATAAATTATTATTTATTACTCCTACTATTTAGCAATAGTAAGAGTTTTAATGGTGTAATGTAACTGTCGATACCTGTTCTCAATTGTAACTGTCAAAATCTATCATTTTATCAACTATAACTGTCAAATTATGTCCTTTTCTCAACTGGAACTGTCAAAATAATTCTGTTCTTAACTAAAACTGCCAAAATCTGCGAGTTTTCTATTATCAGTAGTGAATTTTCAATTGCAATTATTGAAATCCGACTTATTTTCAAACAGCACTCTTCAATTCAATATGATAAATTTCAATTGAAATTGTTAAATTTGTCAAATTTTCAATTGCACCTGTCATAATCTGTTAATTGTTTAGCTGCAACTGTTAAAATGTATCAAATTTACAACTCTTACAATTGAAAACAATTGCCATGATATCTTGCCACTGTCAAACTAGTAGATCAAGCTAGAAAAATCTGTAAAGTGTAATCAGAATTTGTCAAATGTTTAGCCCCAATATTGTGAATATATAAACAGAATATATTCAACACAATACAATTCAACATATACAATGTGGTAATATATGTCAATGTGATAATGTGACAATATATGTCATGTCACATTATAAGGCTGTTGCATATTAGTTATTATAAGTTAAATGCAACTGTCATAATCTATCCTGTTCTCAACTGTAACTGTCAAAATCTGTCCTGTTCTCAACTATAACTTTAGAAATCTGTCGTGTTCTTAACTTTAACTGTCAAAATATATCCTGTTCTAAACTATAACTGTCAAAATTTATTCTGTTCTCAACTAAAACTGTCACAATTTAACAATTTCAATTGAAATTTAAGATATTGAATTCAAGAGTTTTATTTGAAAATAAGCCGGATTTCGACAGTTACAATTGAAAATTTCACCACCGATAATAGAAAATTCGCAGATTTTTACAGTTTTAGTTTAGAACAGGATAGATTTTTACAGTTACACTTGAGAACAGGACAGATTTTGACAGTTATAGTCGAAAACAGGACAGATTTTGACAGTTATAGTTAAAATCAGGATAGATTTTGACAGTTGCAGTAAAATAATAATAACTAATTTGCGTTGCAATTGAATTAAATTGACAGTTGCAATTGAAAACTGTCGAAATCAGACTTATTTTCAAACTAAACTTTTCAATTCTTATGTTAAATTTCAATTGTATTTGTTAAATTTGTCAAATTTTCAAATGCTCCTGTAAAAATCTGTTAATTGTTTAGCTGCAAGTGTTAAAATTTATCAAATTTACAACCCTAACAATTGAAAACAATTGGAATGATATCTTGCCGAAGTAGTCAAACTTGTCAAACTATTTTCTTGTCAAACTAGTAGATTAAGGTAGGAAAATCTGTAAAGTTTATTACTGAAGCTGTCAATATCTGCCAAATTTTCTGATATTTGCTCCAAACCTATGCAGTTAACAAAATGTTGAGTTCAACTATCAAAATTTGTCACAATATGATTACATTCAGTTGTAAAGATTTGTCAAATTCAAATGTATGACAATCATAATATGTCAAAATATTTTCAACTCTAAGTAGTTTTTATCACCAGCTGTGAAAATCTTCTAAAATATTAACTCAAACTGTCAAATTGGAAATGTGGCAAATTTTCCAAACAGAATTCTACCACTTTGATCAATATTTTCAATCAACATTTTATCAAATTGCTAAAAAATGTACTAAGTTTGACGAATGCTTTTGAAAATTTGACAAATTTTAACAATTTCAATTGAAAATTTAACATATTTGAAGAGTGTTTTCAGAAAATATGTCGTATTTTGGCATTTTTTACATTTTCAATTTGAAAATTTTACTGATTTTCAATTGAAATCGTTCAAATCTGAAAAAAAATTAGCTTCAGTTCTGAAATAATGTCAAATTCATCATATGACAAATTCATTTTATTTTGATTGCAACTATAAAAAATTTGTCAAATTTTCCAAACAGAATTTTACCAATTTGATCAAAATTTTTAATAAAAATTTTATCATAAAGCTAAAAATGTACTGATTTTGATGGGTGCATTTAAAAATTTGATAAATTTTAATAATTTCAATTGAAAATATGTCGTACTTTGACTTTTTGAATTTGAAAATTTGACTGATTTTCAATCAAAATCGTACAAATCTGTAACATAGCAAACATTAGCTTTAGTTCTGAAATTATGTCACATTTGTTATATAGCAAATCCAGCATATTTAGATCGCAACTATAAAAATTTGTCAATTTTTTATATGTGATGGAACCTCTTGCAATTTTCCAAATTTGTAATACTATTAAATGAAACTGTTAAAATTTGTAACAATTTCAAATTCACGGGATAAAATGTTATTCAACTGCTGAAATGTTTTGCTCTTCGACGTGAAATTATATCATATTTGGAACTAAAGCAGATCATATTTGTTTGGTTCACTAAAAAAACATGTTTATAAGAAATGACACCTTTTCTTGAATTTACAGTTAGATCTGGCAAATGTTAATATAATTTACGTATTTATTACAGTATGTTTCGAAATATAGTTTGTAGTTGTAGTCGACTAGCTTCATAATGCTATGTTTGTTATAGAATAAATCATGCATTAGCACCTATTTTATGGCCGTAAAGTGTGCCATAAAGTGCAAACTTGTACCATATGAATTCAAATTCAACTGTCGAAATGTTTTACTCTTCGCTGTGAAATTATATCAAATTTAGAACTACAATAGATCATATCTGTCATGGTTTACTAAACAAAAATGTATTACAGATATGTATAAATAGGTGTTTTATTTGTATTTTATTTTACTCTGAGTTTGATAACGATCAGAACGTGATCAAAACTATAGATGTATGTTTTATTTAAAAAAAAAATGTTCATAAGAAATTAAACCCTTTCTTGAAATAACTGTTAGATCTAGCAAATGTTAATATAATTTACGTATTTATTTCAGGATATTTCGAAATATAGTTAATACACGTAATAATAGTTATACATCTATTTGTTCTCAAATTTACTTTTTCCAACCGGGTCACTCTATATGGTGCAAAAAGCTTACCAAACCACAAAATTCTCATTAAAATTATATCATGTCGATTAATTGATAATGCAGCAGCGTGACTCCGAGTAATATATGTCACGACGAGTTTCCGTGGCAAAAATACCAGGGTATTAGGTCTTGACCAAACCTAAATAAGAAATGGGGTTTTACCTACTACTTCAGAGAGTGTAAGCTTACCGATAGGTGTCTCCTATGAGATTGTGTTGACTGCGGTAAATGTATGGGTCGCCTTATTCAATCTTTTACGGGCAGGCCAGAGCCTGAATTCGGGATCGTCGATGATCCTAACAAAGCCTCTTAGAGGTTTCGACGACTGATCAATTGAATGATACTTCACAGCACGTGGAAGTTTTCCACGCTCGAACCTAACAGGTCTAATTAACAGGTCGAGAATAAGTAAGTGCTATGAGAGGAAGTCTGAGCAATCCAGATCGCCGGATATTACGTGAGCACATCGTGTTAGGCACTAAGTCCGTGATGGCGCGGCCAGTCTTGTTCGTAAAACTAATTAACTTCATAACGCCTCTGCTCTGAAATCGGACCGTGACAGGTGAAAATGCTGACCCGAAGGTATCAAAAAGCATGGCCACGTGTGGCATAATGGCCAGCCATGGCATTAAGACTCGGTATAAACTACTTGCATTGGTAGTTCGTTTCGATTAAACTTTTAACTCGCATTAGCGCCAAACCGTATCTCGAGCATTACGTGCCGAAGAAAATTAAGTTCGTGGAAATTTTCATCCCCCTTTAGTTATTTAGATATCACCGCCGGACACTAAAAGCGCCCCAACTCCGGCGCCTGATTCCTTCATTAACACTAACGAGAGCCGCGAGCGCGGAACTTGGAGCGCATTCTTCGCCCCTGCAGGGGCAAAAAGGCGAGGAACTTGAAAATTGCGGTCAATTAGGGCACACATTCGCCACCCATAACCGTAACGAGATCGGCGACGTGTTCGAGGGGGCGGGGGTCTGAAAAAACCGACAACTTAATTAACCCGGGACTAATTAATTTGCGGCGCGTCCGGCCTTTTAAACATATTTTAATTAACCGAAACGTAAGTTGGCGATTACGTAGCGGGCGCTAATTAATCCCGGCGTGGCGGAAAAACCGACGGGATTGCAAGCTGAGAGCTCCCCCGACGTGTAAATAGGGATTAGCGTCTGGCCGGGGCGGAAGTGGCGCTCGATAAGGTAGCTCTCAATATATCTCTCGCAAACTCGAGCGAAATCGACAGCCGAACAGGGCAATCGCCTTATAGCGCCCGTAACTGCACCGGAAGTGGAAAAAATCGCACCGACAGATCCGATTACTTACCGAGGCGCAGGCTATATCTACCCTAAAAAGAAAAATATATTTGAAACGACGCCGGGAATAATATTTACCCGGTTTAAAAGAAAAAAATCGATATTAGAAATGACACTGATGTACAGCATACTAACGTATAGCATACTAATATACAGCATACATATTATTTGGTATGAGACTTTCCCTCGCCCCCTGAGACGCTTTTTCCTGAACTCCGTTGACCTGCTCTTATGCTGCAGTAAATTCCTGGTAGGTATCGGATCGACGTCGATTAATAATTCACCAGATATTTACAGCTTGTTAACCCAACCTGGAAAACAAAAGAACGGCAAGATGAGATAAAGTTTTGTCTTAGTTAATATAAGGTAGGAAAAATCATACGTGAGACTATCCAAACACTCTAAATATGCATTCACTATATTCAATAGAATATCCCTCAACCTATTCGGTTAACCAGAAACGAGGTAATATAATTCACGACGAGGAAAAAATCATTGATATTAATACACCTATTTATAACAGAGATCCTTTTTTATCGGGAGTACGAAATGTCAACGGTACAAATTACGGTACATACCAACATACAAGGTATGTTCAATAAACTTGACGAACTCCAACTTTTTGTGCAAGAAAATTGTCCCCAAATACTGTGTCTGACTGAAACATGGGCATCGAGTGAAAATATACAATACATTAAACTGACTGGATTCAAACTGATATCCTTCTACAACGGAACAAAGCGCGCACATGGAGGTACGGGAATATTTGTACAAAACATACTGAACTGCACGGAAATTAATCATATAAATAATCTCTCAGTTGAAATGGAATTGAATGTGGAGCCGTAGATTTAAGATGTAGCAATGAGAAAATATATATAATCACCATATATATCCTGTACAAATGTACTTTTTCAGTTTTTCAGCGATATTTCAGGAACTGTGCAACATATCCCGGATTTCGTTTCAGTATATTGAAAGGCACAAAAATGAGAAACTTTTATCCCATTTGACCAACTCTGTATATATTTCTATTTAATAGATCCTAATGATGGGCGTGACCACCCTGTATAACGTATAAACGTTCTTCATCTATTCCTGTTAACTCAGCAGATTTTTTAAACTCTCTAAAATAATGCCTGGCATTATTTCCGTCATTACTAGTACCAACTATTTGCTTAACCACGTCAATATTTAGTCCCACTTCTCAATGGAAATCAGCTTTTAGTCTATTTTGTTTTCCTTGTTTCTTCAATTTATCATCGCCCTTTGCCATCCATTTCTTAAAATCTAAATTGTATGACACATGCAATACAAATTCCAAGCAACGAATCCACATATGCAGGGAAGAGAGTCCATATTTATAGAAATCCTCTCTTTTTCGTTTGTTTAATAAAAGATCTAAATTATTCATTTCTGATGGTTTTGCAAGACAGATATTGCAAATCGAAGCAGATGGAGTATCTGACAATACTGTGTTGACTTTTCCATCAATCATTGTAATTATCATCGTATGCTTAATGGTAGTACCATTGTTGCACACTCCAAAGCACTTATTTCAGTTGTGTCCTTAGCAAAAACAAATTTGATTGGTCTACAAAAATGAGTTGAAGATGGAACCGGATTTTCCCAAACAATTATATTTTCTTCAGAAATTAATTTAAAAGTCACAAAACTTGGCATAAAAATGGAAGAGTCGTCGGTATTATCATCTGGATTTGTAAGAAATGTTTGCACAGTGTATGTTCCAATGCACTTATTTCAGCTTGCATTTCTACCATTTCCTGTTGAATTAACGCAGTTGTGTCCTTAGCAAATACAACTTTTATTGGTCTACAAAAATGAGTTGAAGATGGAACCGGATTTTCCCAAACAATTATATTTTCTTCGGAAATTAATTTTAAAGCCACAAAACTTGGCATAAAAATGGAAGAGTCTTCGATATTATCATCTGGATTTGTAAGAAATGTTTGCACAGTGTATGTTCCAATGCACTTATTTCAGCTTGCATTTCTACCATTTCCTGTTGAATTAACGCAGTTGTGACCTTAGCAAATACAACTTTTATTGGTCTACAAAAACGAGTTGAAGATGGAACCGGATTTTCCCAAACAATTATATTTTCTTCGGAAATTAATTTTAAAGCCACTAAACTTGGCATAAAAATGGAAGAGTCGTCGATATTATCATCTGCATTTGTAACAATTGTTTGGACAGTGTATGTTCCAATGCACTTATTTCAGCTTGCATTTCTACCACTTCCTGTTGAATTAACGCAGTTGTGTCCTTAGCAAATACAACTTTTATTGGTTTACAAAAACGAGTTGAAGATGGAACCGGATTTTCCCAAACAAATTAATTTTCTTCGGAAATGAATTTTAAAGCCACTAAAGTGCTCATAAAAATGAAAGAGTCGGCGGTATGTTCATCTGGATTTGTAAAAAATGTTTGCTTATAATTACTTTGGCCTGAAACACCGTCGAATCCCCATTTGTACATTAATGTTAAATTTCTAGGAGCATTTTCAGTAAGTGATAGAATTTTATTCGCAGTAATATTGGATTTATTGCCTGCAATTTAACTTTGGCCATTTGATCAGTAATTATTACATATTTTTTGGGAGGATAGCACTTTTGCTTTTCTTTTTGAATGTTTTGAATCTTTTTGAATTTTATACGAAGGATAACATATGGAAACATTTCCGTCAACGCATAGTCTTCTAATTAGTTTAATAAAGAAAACACTTGGTAAAGTTTCACAAGTTTTATAGAATTGCTCTACAATTATTTACCAAGTTTAACCAAGTTTAACCAACTTTACCGTGTGTTTTCTTTATTAACCTTATCAAAATGTTTCACCAAGAAGTAACCACTTCCTCATACAAGTGTTCAAATTGTTGTATACTGCCACTTTGTCAGTTTTGCCGATATTATCAAGGCCAATGATTTATCTGAAGATGTGCTTGTAGGTTATTGTGATGGCCCAAACAATAAAGTATGTACTTTTTCAATATCTTCAGGATTATTTATCAGGTGACCCAAATTATTTTATAATTGTTGGTTTCCATTTGCTTTTCATCGTAGTTTAGTTGCAAAAGCCAATTCTTCCGATGAGTGCGTCTCTTTCAAATCGTGTGTTCTTCTTCTTTTTTGTTTATCACCTAATTCAGAAAAAATATTTCCTCTCGTTCGTATATCATCGTACATCATATATCATTCATCATATATCATATATCGTTCGTATATCATCGTTCGTAGTTTTTCATTGATGATTTGAGGCCACTTTATTTAAAGATTTAACCAAGCACTTTCGGATTTAACAAAATAGTTTTCAGCTCGCGCACGTTTTGTCCATTTGGTACAAAGATTGTTGCAAAACTTTTGCAAAAAAAATTTAAAACTTTTAACTCACTTTCTGATAAAACTACTTCCAATTTTGTTAAACCTATTGCAGATAATATTGGAATTTGTGTGGATCTATCCTGAGTTTTTGGTTAATGGAGAAGTATTTATGCACTCTCAGGTGTAGGGTAAATAAAACCTATGTTTTTATGAACTAGTTTCAGCTTGGGAGCCGTCTTCAGCATTCAAATCTTTAATTAAAAATATAATTTAGTTACATGACAATTTGTTTGTTTTTCAAACTTACAGTTAATTATAATTTTATCAAATCTGGTGGTGGTATTATGGTACATCGTTTTTGTGTGAAGACATGTGAGGATGAATTGTGTGATATGAAATGATTGTGATTGCTTTTAGTGTTTGCAGAAATTTGGCGACATTTGTCTAATTTGACGTTTTTAATCTTATGACTTAAAACATTTTTTTAAACTAATAATAGTAATATTTTGACTGCTGTCTGACGTGTAATATTGATAAATTGAAGTTAAAATTTTGAAAAGGTGATCATGAGGATGAATGATGAATGGTTGTTTTGTTCTGTACCGGGTAAGTTAATTCAGAAGATAATTTTCCGGATAAAAGCCGTAATTGATTGTTGTCGCTGAAAAAGTTAAACTTTTACCACTTTACCGAGGCATAGATTATTGCTTCGGTATTATTTGCTTATACTTCGATATATTTTCAATGACGTATTTTACTTTGGTTCTTCGTCTTATTTCTTCGTTAGTAATGTGGTCTCGTAAGTGTACTCCGAGAATCAATCGTCCTTTGGCTCTTTGAATTGTTCTGAGCTTATTGGCCAACTTGACTATGAGTGACATGGTTTCCGTTGCGTATGTCATAACTGTGACTACACATGCATTAAGAACCTATTTTGGTCAGGCTTCTTGGGATATTTGAGTGATTTTGTGTTTTATGTTAGCCTTATTGGTCTGTTAATTTCTGCCCTTTGATTTTACTTTCAGAGGACTTTATGTCCTAGGTAAACATACTCGTCTATTGACTCTATGGTTTCATTGTTCACCTGCATGTTGATATTTTGAGTACCATATCTTGGTCTATCCTTTTATTATCCAAGATAATATTCGAATTAGCTTTGTTGTTTCTGTTTTTGCAACTGTTAAACTTTTTTATATTTCTTCAGTGTAGCGTCCTAGATTAGAAATAATAGAACCCAAGAAAATGAGTTTTTGTACTACCTCATGTCTAGTCACCATCACAGCACATCATTACTTTTGATTATAATATAAAACCGCAATTTTTAAGTCTTGTCATCCGCGATTAAAGATATACCTAATTTTATTAATTGCGCCCAGTTGCAGCCAATTTGGATGGATATGATAAGTTAAGAAGCCACAGAATCTTGATATGAAAATCTCAGAGATGGGAAATGAAGAGAATTTTTTAGAAGTCAATTTTAAATTGAAATTTGCTAAAGAAATAGTACTCAAGGTAACTTATTATTTATGCAATTGAATAATTTAGGAATATTTCCGCAATAAATAGAAATTAAAGCTAAGGGCTCACTCTCACTTAAAAAAAATAATTGACCTTATAATATCTAATTGAGATAAATTACGGCCTTTGAAAATTATCGCGCATTTTTCGTAAAATAAAACCTATTTCAAACGGTCGACATAAGCCATAAGCTCGTAAAGCAATATACCATAGGCCTAACTTTTCCTCCCTACCACCACACCGAGCATAAAACTGCGGACCTATAGATAACCTACAGATAGTACGTACTGAGAAGATCTCTGTTTCTCGAAAGAACAGAGTGGTCTTACTCATTCATTCTCGCATTGCAAGAAAGGCATATGCATTCTAGGCATAAAAACAAGCGATATAAGTCATGATGTTCTTAAGTAGCATGAAAGCTACTTAAACTCATGAAGCAATTGGCTATAGGCCTAACTTTTCCTCCCTACCACCACACCGAGCATAAAACTGCGGACCTATAGATAACCTACAGATAGTCCGTACTGAGAAGATCTCTGTTTCTCGAAAGAACAGAGTGGTCTTACTCATTCATTCTCGCATTGCAAGAAAGGCATATGCATTCTAGGTGTAAAAACTAGCGATATAAGTTATGATGTTCTTAAGTAGCATCAAAGCTAATTAAACTCATAAAGCAATTGGCCATAGGTCTTACTTTTCCTCCCAACCACCACACCGAGCATAAAACTGCGGGCCTATAGGTAACCTACAGATAGTCCATACTGAGAAGATCTCTGTTCCTCGAATGCTTTGTAATTTCAATTCCACCATAACCACTCTCCATATAAACGTCATTTCGCATACTTCAAACATTATACAATTATTTTACATCGATATTTAATTAAATTTCAGAAGTTGACTCTTTCTGCTATGTGCCTGATTTTCATGAATCGGTCTGCTGTGTGACGTGGTAGTCTCGATTTCTCAATCCCTTTCGCGCTACAGTCGATTTCTTGAGCTCTTTAGCACGGCAGTCGTTTCCCACGGATGGCTAACTTTTGTCAGTAAATTAACAACTTGTAGACGGTGAAATTGAAGTGGGGCTAGCCTTCGTGAAATTGAAGTGGTCTATAAATTCTGCGACCCAATCAATTTTACAGAATTTCCGAATGTAACGAGGACTTTTTGTTCTTCAGTTTCAGTTGATTGGTTTTATAATTGACGACGAAGTTAGTTACATGCCCAGTTACATGTCTGCTTTCGTTTTTCAGGGTGCGTGTGTGAAATGGAGTCGTCGCTGGATGGTATGGCATGATGGGAGAATATGTCGCCGCCTGTCTCCTGGTGGCGGGCATATTCCTCCCCGCGGGCAGGATGGTGTCCGCCGAGGAGGCGCAGTGTCCGAGTTTCGCGGCGAACCCGTCGTGCCCATGCTACAACTTCGAGGACGGCATCTTCCTGGAGTGTCCGGCGGCGACGGCGAACTCGCTGCGGATGGTCCTGCAGATAGTCGCCGGCCCCATCCAGTCGCTGAGCGTCTACGACCTGGACAAGTCCGTGACGCGGCTTTCGTCCGACTTCTTCCCCGAGGGCACGACCATCAAGCACCTGCAGGTCTCGCAGTCGAACCTGGAGGAGCTGCACGACGACAGCCTGCTCACGCTGAAGCCGGAGCTGGAGTCGTTTAGCCTAGTCTCGGGCAGGCTCAAGGAGATACCGCAGAAGGCGTTCGGCGGCCTGCTGAAGCTCATCGCCTTGGACCTGGAGTCGAACGAGATCAGCGACTTGCCCAGCTACAGCTTCTACGGGCTGCACTTGATCAAGCTGAACATGAAGGGCAACTCCGTGCAGAAAGTCTCCGAGTACGCGTTCGCTGGCTTGGAAGACTCGCTATCTGAGCTTGATATGGCCGAGAATAAGCTCCAGTATTTCCCCATGACTGCTTTGAGGCGTTTAGAGAGGCTGCGACTCCTCCGACTAGCTTGGAATGAAATCAGCGCGATTCCAGACGACGGTTACTCACGCTTAGATTCCTTACTGTTCCTAGATTTGAGCTCTAATAACTTCGAAATCTTGAAGGAGGACTGCTTCCGGCCTACGCCCTCAGTGCGCACCCTCTCCCTTTACTACAACGTAATCGAAAGTGTTCACTCAGACGCTTTCATCTCCTTACAGAATCTAGAATCGCTAGATTTAAGCCACAACAAAATTGTGTTCCTAGACGCGAGTACGTTTCATGCCAACAAAAAGCTGCGATCCATAGATTTAAGCCATAACCACGTACATTACATTAGCGGCGTATTCGCTTACCTACCGGAGCTTAAGGAACTGTTTCTCTCGGAGAACAACATACTAGAAATTCCTTCGGACGCTTTCACAGACTCCTTTAATATATCAGTCATTTACCTCCAGCAAAACGCGATTAGGCGCATTGACCCCGAAGCACTGCATACCCTATCCAACCTCGCCCAGTTACACCTAAGCTCCAACTTCATACCCCACATACCTCGCCAGTTATTCGAGCACAACCACAACCTAACATCCCTGAGCCTCGACAGTAACTGGATCCTCGACCTACAGCCAGGCACTTTCGATCGGACAACGAGCCTCCGTGAGGTCCGTCTGCACAACAACCGACTCCAAAGCGTTCACAGGAGGGTCTTCGATCCACTCCCAGCGCTCCTCGAGCTGCATCTACAAAACAACTGGATATCTTCTATAGACTCGGGCGCATTTCGCTCGTTGCAAAGTCTCCAGCACGTGAACCTACAAGGCAACTTCATCTCGGAATTGGGCGACGTCTTCATGCACGAATCACCATCACTGGTTTCAATACAGCTCGACTCCAACAGCATCCTCTCGTTGCATAACGATTCGCTACGTGGGCAATCCAGCGTGCAGATTATGTGGTTAGGGCACAACCGCCTCAAAAGCCTCGACAGGGCCCTTTTCAGCGACCTCCTCCTCATTCAACGCGTATACCTAAACAACAACAGTATTTCCTACATTGAGGACCGCGCGTTTGAACCAATGCAAGCCCTCAAATTCCTGGACCTGAGCATCAACCGTCTGCGGCACATCAGTACGCGAACCTTTGCAGAGCTCCACGAGCTCGAGGAACTCTACTTATCCCACAACGGGCTGGAAAACATCGAAGCGCGCGCCCTAACGAACCTCAAGAAACTACGCACCTTGGACCTCTCCCATAACTTCCTCGCCGTCATCCACGACGCGATGTTTCAGGAGGGCCTGCCGATACGCTTCCTCAACCTAATGAACTGCTCAATATGCAATATAGAGACGGGCGCGTTTAAGGGCCTCAACAACCTCAACGATCTCAACCTGGAGCACAACGCGCTGATCTCGCAGGACCTCCAGAACTTAGACATACCCGGCCTGCGCACCCTCAAGGTGTCGCACAACAACTACAGCGACCTCTTCGGATCCGCGCTGTACGGCCTTCCGTCCCTCCAGGTGATCGCCCTGGACAACTGCCACATCAGTTCCCTCCCAGACAGCATATTCTCAAAGAACAAGAACCTACTCAAAATCGACCTCAACCGCAACGGCCTGCAGGAGATCAACCACGGCGTCTTCCTCAGCCTCAACGTGCTCAAGGAGCTGAAGCTGAGCGAAAATTTGTTCAAGGAGCTACCATACACAGCGCTACTAAATATCTCTACATTAGAGACATTATCTATGGCGTATAATAAGATGACGACGTTGGAGGTCTCGCGCTTAAACGGACTCCCTAATCTCAGGGAATTGGATTTGAAGAACAACGCGATTTCTTCGTTGTCAGGATTCGCTTCGGCAAACCTCACCCAGTTACTATCAGTCGATTTGAGCAGAAACGTCCTTGCAGCCCTCCCAGCCAACTTCTTTCACCACTCCCCATTACTTAGACGAATCGACTTGTCCTGTAACAGATTCAGGCAGATACCTACGTCAGCACTCTCCGAGCATACCCTCCCCGGCCTAGGATGGCTCAACCTAACCGGAAACCCTCTAGTCCGCATCCACGATATCGCGTCCGCCCACAGATACCCATCCCTGGAGGAGATCCACATAAGCTCCACGAACCTCACCATAGTCACCAGCAAGGACTTCGAAACCTTCCCGGCGCTCCTGCACGTCCACCTGGGGCAGAACCGCATATCGCGCATCTCCCCGGGGGCCTTCGGCAGCCTCCCAAACCTCCTTACGCTCGACCTGGGCGTCAACGAGCTGGAGCTGATGCCGCAGGAGCGCCTGCAGGGGCTCAACCACCTGCGCATACTCAACCTGACGCACAACCGGCTCAAGGAGCTCGAGGAGTTCCCGCAGGACCTGCGCGCCCTGCAGGTCCTCGACCTGTCCTTCAACCAGATCGGGAGGATCAGCAAGGTGATGTTCCAGCACCTGGAGAACCTGGCGGAGCTGTATCTGGACGGGAATTGGATATCGTCGGTCTCCAGTGACTCGTTCAAGCCGCTCAAGAAGCTGCGGACGCTCGATCTGAGCAGGAACTATCTGGAGAATATTCCGTTGAACGCCTTCCGTCCGTTGGAGACGCAGATTAGGAGTTTGAGGACAGAAGGTAATTTTTACACAATATTCGTACTTTTATTGTTGATATCTTATCAATTATTCCTTTATGCGCAAGTTATCAACTATAGGTGTGGTTTTCCAGGATGAAAACGGTTCATCCTGCAAAACCACACCTATAGTTGATATCTTCCCCAATAATCATATTTTTGAGACTTCCTGCACTAAAAATTATCCAGTTTCATATAATTGGTGGTGCATGAGGTATTGGAGATATTAAAATGTTTAACGATAAGCTGCAAACCCAATATTCTTGAGTTTTGATTCAATTGAATTGCAAATTTCGAAAAAGGTTCATATTACATGAAAATGTACTTGGAAAAGTAAAAAAATGTTTTATTTTAAAAACCACAAAATTACACATTTATGTAACTTTTGTTGATCTCCGAAATTTAAATATTTTCAAGCGACACCAAATACTGAATTTCTGTTGAGCCATTTGAGCAGTTTATTTTTCCAAAATTGCTCTTTCACCACTATGAAAATCAAAGATGATCCTTTGTCGTTCATAAAATATCGGCCCTATGTATACATAAAAGAAGAGCGAATAAGTCGTGTTTGAGTTCTCCTCGAGATGAGCCCTTTTCGAAATATACAATCAAATTAGAAAATCAATTTTAAATCGTTACTACTTCATTTGCAGTCCATTACAAGTATAAAACTTTTGTGATGAGTTTATTAAGTACACGAAAGTTGTGCTCTGCAAACAACAATGGAACAAAATAATATTCCATGAAAGGTTTTGTTCTTCTCCTTTCAGAGAACCCTCTGTCGTGCAGTTGTGAATCCCAGGAGCTCTGGGAGTGGCTGCGCGACCACCAGAAGCTGGTGGAGCAGGCGGATACCAGGGCCCTCCGCTGCGAGCACCCTCCAGAGCTCCGCGGACGTATCTTCCTCGAGTTGGCACCAGAGCAGTTCTGTGATCAGCCCCTGGTCCTCCGTCTGGCTATTCAAGACATCCAGCCGTTTTCGGTGCTGGTTTCGTGGCAGAGCAGGAACCACACCGGCTTGCACGGTTACCAAGTGGTTTACCACAGCATAGATGGCGTGGAAGAGGTAATGTATGCAAGTGGAATTCCCAATTTTGTTTAGAGGCACAAAGACTTTATTTTACCAACTACTTCTTACCAAGTGGTTTCAAGTGGTTTCA
This sequence comes from Othius punctulatus, assembly GCA_951805005.1. NCBI lineage: Eukaryota > Metazoa > Arthropoda > Insecta > Coleoptera > Staphylinidae > Othius > Othius punctulatus. The sequence continues at coordinate 23,884,252 of OX638143.1, forward strand.
TACCAAGTGGTTTACCACAGCATAGATGGCGTGGTAGAGGTAATGTATGCAAGTGGAATTCCAAAGTTTGTTTAGAGGCACAAAGACTTTATTTTACCAACTACTTCTTACCAAGTGGATTCAAGTGGTTTTATACCAAGTGGTTTACCACAGCATAGATGGCGTGGAAGAGGTAATCTGTGCAAGTGGAATTCCCAATTTTGTTTAGAGGCACAAAGACATTATTTTACCAACTACTTCTTACCAAGTAGTTTCAAGTGGTTTTACACCAAGTGGTTTGCCACAGCATAGATGGCGTGGAAGAGGTAATGTATGCAAGTGGAATTCCGAATTTTAGGCACAAAGACTTTATTTTACCAACTACTTCTTCTTCTCTAAGTGCCTTAACCGATTTGATCGTTGACAATGATGTTGGCTATTAGATTGACAATCTTCACTTTATCAACTGCTGCTAGAAATAGTTGGGCTGTTGTTTTGCCATACCACGTTCTTAAGTGTTTTAACCATGAGGTTGTCCTTCTTCCTACAATCCTCTTTTCCGTTATCTTCCCTTGTATAATAAAATGTAACAGACCATACTTTTTCGGATGTCGTATGATGTGTCCGAAATATTCTAATTTCCGGCTTTTGATGGTGTTTTCCAGTTCCTGATTTTTATTTAGACTTTGTAGGATCTCTACGTTAGTAATTCTATCTACCCAGCTAACTTTCAATATTCTTCGATATGCCCATATTTCGAATGCCTCGATTTTTTTCATTACTGTGTCTGTTACTGCCCAGGCTTCAGTAACGTACAGTAACACTGGGAATATGTAGCACTTAAGAAGAAATTACGAACTTGTCATTAGAGAACGCAAATATTTCATTAGAAATTATGAAATTCTTATTATGAATACAAAAATTTTAATTATAAGATTCAAAGTTTTATTGAAACCTGCATTATTTAGTTGAAATTATGAAGGATTTATCCACAAAGCATGTCACTTCCCAAGTTGTTAATATTTTAATAGAACTTCGAAAAACTTTTGAGGAAAATTACAAAAAAATTATTAAAAATAATAAACTTCAATAGAAATGATAACATTTTCGCTGCAAGCGTCAAATCGAGTATCATAGCGTACAAATTATAAAGGATTTATCCATAAACCATATCAATCACTAAGTTATTAATATTTTAATCAAAATTTACAAAACTTTTAACGAAAAGTGCAAAATTTTGATTACAAATTAAAAATTTAAATAGAAATTATGAAAGCAAATGTTACATTTTATGAGCTAATGATAAATTTTATGTGCAAATGATAACTTTTATGTGTAAGTGATAAAGTTTATGTGCAAATGACAATTTTTTGGTGCAAATTTTCTACAGTTTCCTTAAAAATTACAAAATGTTCAATCATAATTGGTCAAATGTTTAGCCCCAATATTCTGAATTTATAAACAGCAACTATTGCCATTTTTAATTTTGTTACAATACATATACAATACAAAATATTCAACATTATAAGTCTGATGCAAGTTAATGCACAGTCAAAATCTGTCCTGTTTTCAACTATAACTGTCAAAATATATCCTGTTCTTAACTGTAACAGGCAAAAACTGTCCAGTTCTGAACTATGACTGTCAAAATCTGTGAATTTTCTATTATCAGTGGTGAAATTTTCAATTGCAACTGTCGAATTTATTTTCAATCAGAAAGCAGAACTATTCAATTCAATATGTTAAATTTCAATTAAAAGTGTTAAATTTGTGAAATTTTCAATTTCAAAACTGTCAAAGTATGTTAATTCTTTAGCTGCAGCTGTTAAAATGTCTCAAATTTACAACTCTAATTGAAAACCACTGCCATATTTTCTTGTCACTGTCAAACTAGTAGATCAAGCTTGGAAAATGTTTAAAGTTTATAGCTGAAATTATCAATATCTCTCAAATTTTGTGATATGAGCTCCAGTTTTCAAATTTTGAACTATCAAAATTTGTCAAATGATTACATCCAGTTGTAAGAGTTTGTCAAATTCACATGTATATCAATCTTAATATGTCAAATTGAGGACAATATGTCCTACACTACTAGCGAATTTGCGATCTTTTGACAATTTTTTACACATAATAAGTGTAAAATGATTATTTATTACTAATATTATTTAGTAATAGTAATACTAATAGTAATAGTTGTATTGGTGAAATAACAATAATATTTAACACAGGTCAATACAATATAGAGGAGTATATAAGAATTAAAAATAGCAAATGGAAACAGATTGAAACAAATACGCATACAGATTTTAACAGCAACTGTCGTCAAAATATTTTCAACTGTAATTAAGTAGTATTAGCACTAGCTATAAAAATATTCAAAGAAACTGTCAACTGTCAAACTATCAAAAAAACTGTCAAATTGGAAGTTTGCCAAAATTTTCAAACCTAATTCTATCAATTTTATCAAAATTTCTACCATACATTTTTTATAGAGCTAAAAAAATGTGCTAATTTTGACGGTTGTATTTGAAAATTTGATACATTAAAACAATTTCAATTTTACTGTGTTTTAATCAAAATGGTACAGATAAAATTTTACAGATTTTACAAATCTGTGAAATCAGTAGCTTCAGTTCTGAAATTATATCATATTTGTCAGATGACAAATCTATTATATTTTGATTGCAACTATAAAAATCAGTCAACTGCCAAACTGTCACAAAAACTGTCAAATCGGAAATCTGTCAAATTTTCCAAACCTAATTCTATCACTTTGATAAAAAAATTCCAATCAATTTTTTTTATAGAGCTAAAACATGTACTGATTTTGACGGTTGCATTTGAAAATTTGATACATTTTAAGAATTTCAATTGAAAACTTTACTTATTCCAAGAGTGTTGTCGTAAAAATTTCGTATTTTGACAGTTGAAGTTGAAAATTTTACTGATTTTCAATCAAAATCATCCAAATCGGTAAAATTAGGGGCTTCAGTTCTTAAATTATGTTATATTTGTCAGATGACAAATCTATCATATTCCTATTGCAACTATAAATATCAGTCAAATTTACATCGGGAATGTTCTTGGGAAATATTTCGTACTTTGACATTTTTGACATTTTAAATTTGAAAAATTTACTGATTTTCTACGAATAATACAAATCTGAAAAAAAAATCTTCAGCTTCAGTTCTAAAAATATGCCAAATGTGTCATATGAGAAATCCATCATATTTTGATTTCAACAAAACTTTGTCAATTTTTTATCTGCGACAGAACCTCTTGCAATGTTCTAGATTTGTAAAAATTTTAAATGAACAATTACATTTACATCTGCTAGTGGATGTGACAGTCAACATTAGAACTACTCATAAAAATGATACTAAAATAATACTAAAAATACTAAAATACAATATCGATGACAAATCTATCATATTCTGATTGCAACTATGAAAATCAGTCAATTTTTATCGGGAATTTTGTCGGAAAATATGTCGTATATTGACATTTCTTACATTTTAAATTTAAAATACTGATTTTCTACACATAGTACAAATCTGAAAAAAATTAGCTTCAATTCTGAAATTATGTCAAATATGTCATATGACAAATCCATCATATATTGATTGCAACTATAAAACTTTGTCAAATTTTTATCTGCGACAGAACCTCTTGCAATTTTCCAGGTTTGTAAAAATTTTAAATGAAACTGTTTAAATTTGTAACATTTTCAAATTCAAGTGATGAAATGTTTAGCTCTTCACTGTGAAATTATATCATATTTGGAACTAAAACAGATCATATTTGTTAGGTTTACTAAATATGAAAGTTTATAAGGAATGACACCCTTTCCTGAATTTACAGTTAGATCTGGCAAATGTTAATATAATTTACGTATTTATTACGCAAAAAGCAGTGATCTTCCCAATACATAAAAAAGGAGACAGTAGAAATTTTAACAACTTTGGGGGAATATCCCTGCTGTGCACAGCGGCAAAACTGTATGAATCAATACTAGAGAACAATCTAAGAAAGAAAATTGGAAAAACAATGGAAAAGTCACAAAGTGGATTCATGAAAGGACATTCAACACAAGACCATGTCTGGATCATATTCTGAAATTATGTCAAATTTGTCATATGACAATTAGTCTAATTCTTATCTGCGACAGAATTTTGCTAATTAGTAAAAAAAATTAAAAGAAACTGTTCAAATTTGTAACATTTTCATATTCAACTAATAAAATGTTTAGCTCTTCGTTGTGAAATGATATCATATTTATAACTCAAACAAATCATATTTGTCAGGATTTCTAAAAATAAAAGTTTATAAGGAATGACACCCTTTCTTGAATTTACAGTTAGATCTGGCAAATGTTAATATAATTTACGTATTTATTACAGTATGTTTCGAAATATAGTTTGTACTCGACTAGCTTGATAATGCTATATGTGTTATAGAGAAAACCATGCATAAGCACCTACTTTATGGCATTGTGGCGTGAAGTGTTAAATTTGTCAAATTTTCAAATGCACCTGTCAAAATCTGGTAATGTTTAGCTGCAACTGTATTATATTACTGAAATAAGCAATACAATGTTTTTTTTCCTGTTAGATGTCACTTTTACAGTTCTGAAATGTCAAATGTTCATTCATTTCAACTTCGAGAACATACACCATAACGAAAAAGGCTTGTTATGTTTTGACTAATAACAGAAAGTACGATGAATTAATAGATAAATAATATAATCTACATTCGACCAAAACCAAAACCATTGCCAAAACCTGTCATACTCTTTCTTATAAACATCTTCCGACTTTTTAGGAATCAGACCCAGCCCAGCTTCTGCATCTGGTTACAAAATTTCATCACTTATTAAATCTTCGTCACAACTATTCATTTTGGCAGAATTTGGGAAAAATGGTTACCATAACCAGAATTAATTCAATTCGTGAAGCATTCACTCATGCCATAATCCTATGAATTATAAACAAGTTTTATAACATACTATTATACACGTAATTATAGTTGTAGATCAATTATTTCTCAAAGTTACTATTTCCAACCGGGTCATTGTATAGGGCTAAAAATTAGCTGTTGTCCATTATTTTATGGTCATACGAAAAATTATTGGCCCTTGCAATGTTTATCGTAGATATCATTAGAAAATATCTGTTTTAAAGCAGGAAGAGCTTTGGATCAAAATTTGATGTTGTTGTTGTTATAAGGTGTGTTGTCCATAGATACGTGGGAAAATGTTGGATAGAAGCACGCGATCCACGAAGCTGTCGAGGTTGTTCCCAGGCACTCGGTACCTAATCTGCGTCTTGGCCCTTGGTAATTGGGCAACGAGACGCCAGAAGTCCGCGGAGGCGAAGCTGTCGCGCCGCCTGGACACCAACATCTCCGGCGACAACTGGGAGACCTTCACCGACGCCATGCTCCCCCTGCTCGTGGACTCCCCCACAAGCAAATGCTCTGAGGTGAGGGCCCCCATTGCACTATTCTTGCGTGCTTAATTGGTGGTTTCTAGGTGCGAACCCTCGGGGCTCCGGACAGCATCCACGGCGAGCTCGGCAGCGTGCCGGACCACGGGCTCGGCATCCAGGCGATCCTGACGCGGCGCCTGGGGCTGATAATCGGCTGCTGCATGGGGTTCATCGTCTTCATAGTGCTGGTGTCGATCCTGGGGTACCTGAAGGTGAAAAAGCAGCGTGCGGCGGTCAAGCGCGACGCCCAGGCCATCCCGCCGGAGTACCTATCCTACAGGCACTTCTCGATCCAGAGCGGCGAGGCAGGACGAGAGGGTGGCCACCCTCACTTCATCACCAGCATGAACACCACCACCCTCAACTGATCCATATCAAGTGCGCGCCCCGGCCGGCCTGCGAATTAATCTCGCGCCAAGATTAATCTAGTCAGAGTTGCTGATGACATGGGAGCCCGAAGGGCCCCCCGATGGAAAAAAAAGTTAACAGTGCGCGATCTAATTTACATCTCCGGCCGGGGGGGATTTGGTGCGCTCCCCTCGCGCATAAATTGGGGTCATCAACGGCGTGGCCTAAAGTTTCTCTCACTAACGTTTTAGGTAGGCGCTCGACAAGTTTAAACAAAAAAAAATATAAAGATTTTATAACTGCTAAACTGCCCCCCCATAAACCCTCGATGATTTACGCCGACACAAGTACTGTTTTGAATCGCCCCCCAAAGTCCCCCCATCCTTAGCAAATCACGATCCCAGCGAAAAACACATTCCACGTCCCACGTTTTCGATTCAAATGGCGTTTTGCGTTTCCTTCCAAGCCGCCTCGCCATCCTGACGGGGCGAATCTCTCCTGTACATATATAATTTACGTATAGTGTTAAATTGTTGCGACGAGAATCAAGGATTTTATTATTGCCAGTTGTCATATTAGAAGTTGTCTGTTCATTTTTTGTATCCCGACGATTTTATTATGAAAAAGTTTGTTAATATGAATTGTATAGATGCAAATATTGTTAGTTCTTAAGTGCGACTTGTATAAAATGAAAATGAGGTGAACAAACAGGAACCAGTGACATCATAGGAATTAAATTTCTCCTTTGTTGAAACTGCCTGCGGCCTTTTATTTGCGCCCACCCTTGATGTTCGCGCGCAATTAAACCCACCCACAGCCTACGGTTGTAGCGACAACAGGTAAATACTTCAGATTACAACCGATTTAATCGCACATAAAGCAGCAGCGAAAAGCAGGTAAGCACGTATTGATGTGTCTGCCGTTTTATTCTATTTATGCACGCGTTTCGCGCTTAATTAAACTTAATTGGCTGCTAAAGTAGCTAATCACCTGATGGCGTATTTAGTGCGCTTTGCATGCGTTTTGTGCGTCCTGCTTTGTGTGTTTATTTAAGCGATGGGGACTTGGGTAATGCGTTTATAACGTGATTTGCATCGCAACATCCGGCCATACGTGTTAAACGCCGTCACGTGTGAACCATTCGGCGGGCGTAAAAATCTGGCCTGCTCCCAAAACGGGACAGATGTCTCTTGTATGTTCAAGCTTATTGCCAATACTACATCAATTGCGTAATCCGGACATTGGCTCCACTATAACATAAATTTATGAGGATAACAACCCACAACCAATCGATTCTACATTGATTTCATTCGAAGAATATGTTAACCAATAAATAATTTATTTTATAGCCCTCGCAGATAGTATATTACATGGAACATCAATTTCATTTTTATAATGAAGGATAACAATGTTTTATTTAAAAGTCAAAACAGGTAGCGAAATTGACAGTGACCACTGTCTTCTAACAGCACGAATAAAAACAACAAGAAGGGAACCGAAACAAACACCGATAAGGAAGTAAGAATAGAGAAATTTAGAATATACATATACTAAGTGACAAACAAGTAAGGGAAAACTACCAGGAATCAATACAAGAACTAATAAGAAGCACTCAAAAAAGCGGAAAAACAAAAGTAGAAGATTTATGGGTCAATTTCAAACATATAGTAATAGAGGCAAAAAAACACGCCTGTGGAAAAACTAAAAGTACACCAAACAAAAAACAAGTAAGCTGGTGGAACAAAGAAGTGAAGGAAGAAGTTTGGAAAAAGAAACAAAAATGGAAAAAATACCTAAGCACAAAAAACGAAGAAGACTACGAAATATACAAGCAGCGAAGAAGCAATAATAAGAAAGGAAAAAGACAGAAAATAGGAGGATTTCGGAACCAAATTAGAGAAACATTTTAAAGGAAGTCAAAAACTATTCTACAGAACACTGAAAAGCTGCAGAAAGGAAAAAAAACAAACCTAAAGCTACTCAAAAATAAACATGGTGTACTAATGAAAGAGGATACCGAAATCATGAACAGATGGAAAGAGCACTTCCAAGAGCTTCTGTCTGGAAAAGAGACAACCAATGAAGGAAATGAAAACGAGCAATAATAAAGCAATAATAAGGAGCAATAAGCAATAATTAGGAATGAAAAAGACAGAAAATGGGAGGATTTCGGAACCAAATTAGAGGAACATTTTAAAGGAAATCAAAAATTATTCTACAGAACACTAAAAAGCTGCAGAAAGGAAAAAGAAATAAACCTAAAGCTATTCAAAAATAAACATGGTGTACTAGTGAAAGAGAATAAAGAAATCATGAACAGATGGAAAGAGCACTTCCAAGAGCTTCTGTCTGGAAAAGAGAAAACCAATGAAGGAAATGAAAACGTAGATGAACAAGAAAATAGTAACGAAACAGAAGAAGAAGAGGGATCTATAACAGAAGAAGAGTTGGAAAACGCACTAAAGAAGTTAAAGAACGGAAAAGCCCCAGGTCACGACAAAATCAAGTCTAAACAGCTGAAATACATAGGAAATAATGGGAAGCAACTACTACTACAGTTAACAAATATAATATGGGAAACAGGAAAAATACCAGCAGACTGGCAAAAAGCAGTGATCTTTCCAATACATAAAAAAGGTGACAGTAGAAATTTCAACAACTTTAGGGGAATATACCTGCTGTGCACAGCAGCAAAACTGTGTGAATCAATACTAGAGAACAAACTAAGAAAGGAAATTGAAAAAACAATGGAAAAGTCACAAAGTGGATTCATGAAAGGATATTCAACACAATACCATATCTTCGCAATTAAAAAGATGACAGAATAAATATTAAGACAAAACAACAAACTGTACATGATATTCGTGGACTTAGAAAAGGCATTTGATAGAGTCCCAACAGCCAAGGTGTGGGAAATACGCGAAGAAAGAAAGATAAAAGTGCACTTAATAAAAGCAATCAAGAGTATGTATGAAACCACAGAAAACTACGTAAGGACAAATAATTCAACATCTGAGAACTTCACAACCACACAAGGCCTTCGACAAGGGGGCGCTTTAAGCCCTCTGCTCTTTATTATATTCCTACACAACATAATGAAAAACATTAAGGATAACACCAAGAAGGTAGAAATAGGGTACTATAAAATGAAAAGAATAGTGATAGCAGAATGTGCTTTTGCTGATGACTTAGTCATGCTAGCCAAAAGCGAAGAAGACCTGCAACACAATATAAGCATATGGGAGGATGAACTGAAAAAACACAACATGGTAATTAATATAAACAAAACAAAAGTAATGGTAGTATCAAAAGAGGAAATAAAAGCAAAAATACTAATAAATTTGAAAAGGATGGAACAAGTTGAAACCTTCAAATATTTTGGTACAATAATACATAATAAAGGAACCATGGAAAACGAAATATATAACAGAATCATGGCCGCAAATAAAACCTACTATGCAATGAACAAGTACATTCTAAACAATAGAAGAATCTCAAAAAAACACGAAAAGGAAAATTTATAGTCCAACACTCTTATATGGAAGCGAAACCTGGACAACAAATGAAAAGACAATAAACAAAATACAAGCAACCGAAATGAGATACTTAAGAAAAGTTGAAGGAGTCACGAGATTAGACAGAGTAAGAAACGAACAGATAAGGGAAAATCTACAAATACAAAGTTTTACCTGTGGACTTGCGGAAAAATTTGGGATTTATAGCAAGTGGCAGACCTACATGAATTACATAAATGCATTCTAGATATATCTGTATAAAACTCGAGTTTGATGTGCCCATGGTTTTTCAGTAAGGCTACTCCCATTCCTGTAACTTAATCTCCATGGTTACAGTCAATGCGCTTTAAAGTCAGTATCATCAGTCAGTCGTCAAAGGCGTGTTCTCATGAAACAAGTTTAATTGATCGAGGTTCAGTTACCTAGGATACAATTGTTAATACAAAGGTATCCTTAGAAACTGGAAAGGTGGAAATTCTGTTAAATGGACAACGTTGATAATGTGCAGTTTTGAGCGTTGAACATTTGCAGTTTCAAAAATCCGAACAGTTTAGATATTATTCTAAAATTATTGCTGTACATCATTGAAAATTATATTACAATCAATGAAAATTAAATTAAAGCCCGAGGGGCAATAGCCTGAAAAAGACTGTCTGTACTCTCTTTCTAAAATCCATCAAATTGTTATGATCTACTGAGCGACCGAAAAAATATATATGAAAAGAATATATAAGGAAAGAGTATTTCAAAAGAAATTTCCAATTTCCATTTTATATGCATTTAACTTTTTTATAAATCAAATTGTTATCAAAATTCTCTTGGAAAAAATTCTTTACTCAGATTATTATTATTATTAATTTTATTAAATACCATAACTGAAAATTATAAACATGCAGCATTGAAAATACCACAAAGACTCAATTACAGTAAGGTATTTCATCCTTCAAATTCCATATAAACAACATTTAACTTTTTTTTTATCAAATGGCTATCAAAATACTCTAGGACAAAAAAACAAATTGAATTATTAATATGATTTTAGCTTAGCAAATTATTCAAAAAATTACAGAAGAAATAACTTTCTGTAAAACTTCAAAGGTTAAACATTCAAATTATTACTGCAGTCTATTAAAATATTTTGGTGTAAATAATTGGAAATTAAATTACAATCAATGAAAATCAAATGTCGCATTTTTTATTATTATCTACAGCGTCCTGCGACAAAAAAATATGAAAAGACATAATATCAGAAATTGGGCATTTCCCAGGAGAATTTTGAGAACCATTTAAAGAAAAAAATAATACAGTACATATAAAATTTGGAAATGGTCTCACAATTATTACAATTTTTGTGGAATTTCTACGCTCCATTCCACAAAAATTCAAATACCGAATTGTAAAGCAATTTCAAAATTTCATATGTACGGTATTATTATTTTTTTAAATGGTTGTCGAAATTCTCCAGGGAAAGGCCAGTTTCTGATAGTAATTTTTCGAAAATGATTTAAGAAATAATATTCCATAAAATTTCTAAATTTGTTTCTTCTTCAAACTTCAAATTTCTTTGTCATTCAAACTTAAAACTTGTTTCTTCTTTAATATTCAAACTTGGTTCGTCTTCAAACTTTAAACTTGTTTCTTCTTCAAACTATAAACTTGTTTCTTCTTCATACTTCAAACTTGATTCTTTTTCAAACTTTAAATTCGTTTCTTCTTCAAACTCCAAACTTGTTTCTTCTTCAAACTTCAAACTTTGAGGGCTAATATCTATCTCGGGAATCTCCTTAGCTACGGAATTAAAAGTAGCAGGCTAGTAAAGTAGTAGTCTAGTAGTAGAGTAGAATAGATCAGAATAGCCACGATCATAGCTCACCTCCGAGTAGGAGATGGCACGTGAAGAAGAAGTAGAGTAGTAGAGTAAACAGACTTTTTAGAATGATATGGAGTTAATTGTCAGGAAATATACCCCATATGCTCCTAGAGGAAACTTCAAAAATCAAGATTTTATTTTTGTTGCTTTCACCTGAAAATCGTATTTTTTGCGATTTTGGCCTTAGCTAATTAACCAAGTAGCACAATAACACTTTTATTGGAGACTACTTTTTGGAGATTTTTGGTGATCTGCGAAACGCCTGCTGTCACAACTCCTCGAGCTTCGACACTTTTTCGGATATTTAATACATATTCGCATTATTAAGATTTTTTTGCTGTTGCTCTTCCCAAGGTTCCTCGTTGAAAACGTGAGCAATAGAGGTCCATTATTTACCTTATCATGGGATCCTCTATGCATTGTCCAAATCATGGCCATATCGCTCAAGACGTTCCGTTTTAGAATCTTCTGAGTGAAATGAGATCTTTTTTATTGTAAGAGCATCGCCATCTATGGGCATTGGCGCTTGAAATGAGATCACATGCAATCCTGTTCTCAAAGTAGATTTTCAATTTCTACTCTTTTGTATATTTCAATCTTTGAGAGCGGATATCTCGGGAACCGTGAGGGCTAAAGACTCGGGAGTGACCTTTTTAGTACCAGCAACGTTCATTTAGTTAAGAAATGGGTCTATAAAGCCCACAGAAGCCATTTGAATATAAATTTTATAAATATTTTTTAGAAATATAAATATAACATTTTATTTTTATTCGACTTGATCGAAAATCAGCTGATTCAGTTGGTATACAAACAGATTTCCATAAAAGAGCGAATATAATAAACAATATCAGTGTAAATTGTATTACTGAGAACTTGTTCCAAACGGTCTACTCTTAATCCCGTTGCTCAGGAGGTTCTAGAGATAGATATCAGCCCTCAAAGTTTGAAGTTTGAAGAAGAAATAAGTTTGAAGTTTAAAGAAGAAACAAGTTTAAAGTTTGAAGGAGAAACAAATTTTGAAATGTTATGGAATTATTTATAGGATTATTTCTCAAATAATTTTCGAATTTTCGAAATAATAGTATCACAAAATGGGCTTTTCCCTGGATAATTTTGATAATCATTTAAAGAAAATGGTTATCAATGGAGAAAATAGACATCATTTAAAAATGATGCAGTATAGTCGACCCAAAAATCTAAGAATATTACGACTTTTATACTTTTAAGTATTTTCAAAGTAGATTTTCAATTTCTACTCTTTTGTATATTTCAATCTTTGAGAGCGGATATCTCGGGAACCGTGAGGGCTAAAGACTCGGGAGTGACCTTTTTAGTACCAGCAACGTTCATTTAGTTAAGAAATGGGTCTATAAAGCCCACAGAAGCCATTTGAATATAAATTTTATAAATATTTTTTAGAAATATAAATATAACATTTTATTTTTATTCGACTTGATCGAAAATCAGCTAATTCAGTTCGTATACAAACAGATTTCCATAAAAGAGCGAATATAATAAACAATATCAGTGTAAATTGTATTACTGAGAACTTGTTCCAAACGGTCTACTCTTAATCCCGTTGCTCAGGAGGTTCTCGAGATAGATAACAGCCCTCAAAGTTTGAAGTTTGAAGAAGAAACAAGTCTGAAGTTTGAATAAGAAACAAGTTTAAAGTTTGAACGAGAAACAAATTTTGAAATTTTATGGAATTATTTATGGGATTATTTCTCAAATAATTTTCGAATTTTCGAAAAAATAGCATCACAAAATGGGCTTTTCCCTGGATAATTTTGATAACCATTTAAAGAAAATGGTTATCAATGGTAATCAATGGAGAAAATGGACATCATTTAAAAATGATGCAGTACATATGAAATATGAAAAATTGTAAATTATTTAAATTTAAATTTCAAATATTTCTATTCGAATTTATGAAAAAGAAATGTTGGTATCAGAAATTGGGTTTTTCTCTGAAGAAGTTCGATAACCATTTAAAGAAAAAAATAATGCAGTAGGTACATATGAAATTTGGAACAACTTGTTTGGTAGCGCTAAGGCATATACGCTAAGGCGTATATTCGTGTTCTCACGAATTAAGTTTAATTGATCGATTTTATGATCAACTTATTGTGAATGAAAACTTTGGATAAAAACTTTGAATGAAAGATATTGATACAGTTTAAAGTTGATCTACTCTATTAAAACAAAGGTTCTCACTTTTTTCATTCAACTTTTGTTAATCAACTACAATCGATCAATTTAACGTGTTTCATGAAAACACGCCTTTGACGAACTAACTGATGATACTGACTGGAAACCGCATTGATTTGAAACGATGGGGATGAACTAACAGTAATGGGAGTAGCCGTACTGAATAAACCCTGGCCACATCAAACTCGAGTTTTATGCAGATACATCTAGAATGCATTTATGGAATTCATGTAGGTCTGCCACTTGCTATAAATCCCAAATTTTTCCGCAAGTCCACATGTAAAAACGTTCGAAAAACCATATCGGGAACACGTTTCTGCAATACATGAATGTCCGGCACTTGTTATAAATCTCAATTTTTTGCTCGAAGTAAAACAGTTCAAAAGACTGGACTATGCAATTTCTTTGGCGAACCGCCCAAGACGAAACGACGCAAACGTAAAAACAGTAAGTGGATACTTCAACAAGATATTGAATCTTATATTAAACAAATTCATTCATAACTATACCGAACTGACGAGGCGCAATAGGCCGAAAAGAGTCTTCAGTTCTTCAGTTGCAATGTGGAAAATGTGTGAGTATATACAGGGTGAGTTTTTTTTCATTTTAGACATTGGGATCTCGGAAATCATAAAATATAGAGATTCGGTTAAATGAGGAAAGAGTTGTTATTTTAAGAGCTTATGCAAGATATGCTTTTGTTTTTTTGAATACAGACGCCAGTTTTTGAGTGGTAGTACAATTTTTTTAAAGCTTAGTTGGCTTTGACGTTTTTAAAAACGACATTTTTTTTCTTTTTAAAGATATAAGGTTTGCTACACTTACTTTAATAAATAAATGAGATGCAGAATTTAAATTTAAAGCAGAATGCTTTTTTAAATGGAAGTCATAGTTGGCTTTTACATTTTTAAAAAGGATATTTTTTTCTCTTAATAACGATATAAGGTTTGCTACACTTACTTTAATAAATAAATGAGATGCAGAACTTAGTATAATCAGAATAGAAAAATGAATAGAATTTAATTTTTGTATTATAACTGAAAAACTGTTGTCTTTTTGCGAAAGAACAAAATCATATCTTGCATAAGCTCTTAAAACGACAAGTGTTTCCTCATTTAACCAAATCTCTATGTATTATGGCTTCAGAGAACCCAATGCTTAAAATTTAAAAAAACTCACCGTCTTTAAGTCTCAAGATTCATAATCAAATATGTATGTAGCGAAAAGTGTTTTAAGAAAAGTATTACCATTGATTATACTACCCTTATTATTATTATTATAATTAATGGTATTACTCAACAATAAGTCGCAAAAACTTTCTTTTACACTTTTTATAAATCATCTAAAACAAAAGTAATGAGTGACTAAAATTTTTATGAAATTGCTTAAAATCAATGACTCCACTTGCAATATGGAAAATATGTAAGTGTATCCAAGTCTCAGCATTCTTGATCACATATAGCGAGAAGTGCTTCAAAGAAAGTATTACACAACACTGAGATGCAAAATAATTATTCTACTAATATAACTCATAACGTCATAACAAAGTAATATCAAAAAAATAAATTGCATTCTTACGAAAGTATTAGTGATCTACTCGCATTTTTACACACAGTCACACAGTCACAGGACTCGCATTTTTACGAAATTGTTAGTAATCTATGACTTGTATTTTAACGAAATTATCACTCATTAATGAATAAAGTAATAAGTGGCTTGCATTTTTATGAAATTGTTTGAAATCTATGACTCCAGTTGCAATATGGAACACATGTCTCCAAGTCTCAGTATTCTTTATCACATGTAGCGAGAAGTGCTTCAAAGAAAGTATTACACAACACTGAGATGCAAAATAATTATTTTATTAATATAACTCATAACAAAGTTATATCAAAAAAATGACTTGCATTTTTACGAAATTATTAGTAATCAGTTACTCGCATTTTTACGAAATTGTTAGTAATCTATGACCTCGACATGCAATGGGTAATAAAAGAAAGGAATAATAAAGGCATGGATTATGTATGTATGTATGTATGTAGTAATCTATGACTTGCATTTTAACGAAATTATCACTCCTCAATGAATAAAGTGGTGACATTATAAATCACTTACATTTTTAATAATTCATTGCTGAATACTGATTACTGAAATATACTGATTTTTAACAAATACTGATTACTGAAATATTCTGATTTTTTATATATACTGATTTTTAACATATACTGATTACTGAAATATACTGATTCTCAACAAATACTGATTACTGAAATATACTGATTTTTAAGTATTGTGACGAAAACAAAACTTAGTGTTATTCATAAAAAAATAAGATTTGGTTTAACGGGAGTTTAATCTTAGTAACCTTGGTAACCCATTGTAAAACACCAATAAACCACCGCTAATCCACGGTTTAAATTTATATGAATAAGGATGTTACTTACTAAACTTTTTTTTTTTGTAAGAAAGTTATTTATCACATACCAAATTTAATCAATAATGCTGATTAGCATATACGTACGTATGCAGGATTTGGTTATATTCAATGTACGCTGTAAGTATTTATGGGGTGGTATTTATTTTACGTTTCCAATTATTATTGTGTATTGTGTGTGAAGTTTCAATATTCCCCAATGGAGAGTGTCGAGCTACATTGTGTAGCTTAGGGATGAATAAACATGCGCGGGGGAGTGAAATTAATGCCTGCTGGAATTTAAATTCTCCACCTTTTATGTGCGTCTCGAAGCGGCGTCAATTTGCGCCTAATCCCCCCTGTAAAGCGTGGGGGGACTGATTTGATTTGCCGAAACGAATTCGACCTTAATCCTCGTCCCGCGAGTTAACAGAGCCGTCATTATCCCCATTATGAATGTATCCAGGACCTGGGTGGCGGCGTGCCGGGGATGATCGCGTGCGGGGGCGGCGGGGGTGGGGGGCGCTCGCGTAAATGTAAATATTAAACAACAAATATTGGGGCTCCCGCGGATGACGAATATTATCGTGTCGGATTAGCGCGCGTTAATAAAGCAAATTGCGATAAGTCGCCACCCCCCAGCTCGCTAATCTATAGCCGTAAAGAACCCCCCTCTGCGGGGGCGGTTGATGAGTGCGTACTTCCGGATTTCGGGCCCGGATTTATCACGCGTACGCGTAAACGGCCCACGGAGCGATTATCCTATACCCCCGGATTTATTGCGGATCCGTGTGATTATTCTGCGCCCGCACATATTGTTGCGTTAGCGTCGCGACGCCGATGCTAATAACGCGAATAATATCCGGGCGTGTTTGCGATCGTTAATCATCCCATAAGGCCCGACGATTAATTGGGCGCACGTTCTGAAAACCGCCAGAGAGTAGCAGCGAAACAATGCAGTGAAAAACGACGCCGCGACGGCGTCGCGGCGCACAATCCCCGAATCCGGCGAACAATGTGGCAGCTTAACCTACCCACTTTTGTCGCACGAGATCCGACGCGATATTGAAAGCGATTTCCTCGTCGCAATTATCCGGCGCATTGTGGTGATATATCAAAACTTATCGGCCGGCGATCGCCAGCGACGGACGTTGAAGCGCCCCGGGGCCGGCTAGGGCGCCTCCAAAAACATTTCCGATCACAGCGAAATCGCATTTGTACTTGGACCTCTCAACTGAAAATTTCTAGTGCAATCGATAACTGCGATAACATCGACATTTAACCCTGAGGGCCGAACGTAATTGCTTCTGCATCCAACAAAACTTCTAAAACTGGATTTGTATAGCAAGTAATGTTTGCTTGGCACACAAAGACATTCGTCCATAAAAATTAAAGATAAATATGTTTTTTTACATTATCGAAAAAGCAAGATTGAAAGCCACAATTAGACGTTAAGCAATGAAATTTACTTTGCCAAAATCAAGTTAGGTTGTCAGTGGCGGATTTAGGGGGGAGGGGGCTATGAGGGCTGTAGCCCAGCGCAGGATGAAACAAACAGAACAAAAAAAAAGAAAAATCCAGTTACATGAAACCAGAGCAGGAGATGTACAATTGATTGGTAGAAAAATGTTCAAATTTCAGAATCAATCAAGAGTACTAAAATCTTTAAAAGTTGAACGTCTAAGACGCTCTTTGGCATTGTGTGCAAAGCTTCAGTAGGTACGCTTAGAATATTTTAGTTTTACTACTGAAAATTTCACTTTAAATTCCATGAAAATTTTATCTTGTATTTACACGTAATACTACTATAAAATGCAAAAATCAAAATATACCCCATCTCGAGTTTTTCCGGAATTTTCATCTGAAACTTTGGCAGCAATTTTGTACCATGTACATTGTACAACTTTCATAATTGATCTTTTTGCATACTTTTGGTAGTTTAGTGACATTCAAATTTTGCACTACTATTATGTAGACCTGGGACTATTGGAAAATGCAATAAACAGAATATACCCCACCTCTAGATTTTCCGGAAAATTAATCTAAAGTCAAAGGAGTAATATGCAGAGAAGGGAAATATTGAACATTTATGATTTTTTTTTCAAAAACTGTGGTTTATGAATTTAATTTTTCTACAAGGTTATTATAAGTACACGTAGTACTACTATAAAATGCAAAAATCAAAATATACCCCATCTCAAGTTTTTCCGGAATTTTCATCTGAAACTTCAGCAACAATTTTGCACCATGTACATTTCACAACTTTAATAAAAAAAATTTTTGGCGTGCTATTGGTAGTTTAGTGACATTCAAATTTTACACGACTATTATGTAGAATTGGGACTATTGGAAATGCAAGTATACCCCATCTCTAGATTTTCCGCAAAATCAATCTAAAGTCAAAGGAGTAATATGCACAGAAGGGAAATATTGAACATCTATGATATTTTTTTCAAAAACTGTGGTTTATGAATTTAATTTTTCTACAAGGTTATTTTAAGTGCACTTAATACTACTAAAAATTACAAAAATCAAAATATACCCGTCTCTAGATTTTCCACGCATTATTGTTTTTATTTCGGAATATGTTAGAATTTCCTCTAAATTTCATGGGACCTTTTCATAATTTCATTGAATTTTTGCCATTGTCTGAAATTTTATTATATATTACAAGGGTATACTACAAGGTACACTTAATACTTCTATAAAATGCAAACATTAAAATATACCCCATCTCGAGTTGTTCCGGAATTTTCATCTGAAACTTTAGCAACAATTTTGCACCATGTACATTTCACAACTTTTATAATTGATTTTATTTTGCATTCTATTGGTAGTTTAGTGATATTCAAACTTTACACGACTATTATGTAGACTTGGGACTATTGGAAAATGCAATAAACAGGATATACCCCATCTCCCCATGGGGTATACCCAACAGGTATACCGCATCTCTAGATTTTCCGGGAAATTAATACAAAGTCAAAAGAGTAATATGCAGAGAAGGGAAATATTGATTCTTCATGACATTTTTTTTTCTCAAAAACTGTGGTTTATGAATTTAATTTTTCTACAAAGTTATTATAAGTACACTTAATACTACTATAAATTGCAAAATTTAGAATATACCTCATCTCTAGGTTTTCCAGGCATTATTGTTTTTTTTTTTTAATATGATAGAATCTCCAATAAATTTCATGGGACCTTTTCATAATTTCATGAAATTTTTGCCATTGTCTGAAATTTCATTATATACTACAAGGTTATACTACAAGGTACACTTAATACTACTATAAAACGCAAAAATTAAAATATACCTCATCTCGAGTTTTTCCGGAATTTTCATCTGAAACTGTAGCAACAATTTTGCACTATGTACATTTCACAACTTTTATAATTAATTTGTTTTGCATACTATTAGTAGCTTAGTGACATTCAAATTTTACACAACTATTATGTAGACTTGGGACTATTGGAAAATGCAATACACAGAATATACCCTATCTCTAGATTTTCCGGAAAATTAATCTAAAGTCAAAGGAGGAATATGCAGAGAAGGGAAATATTGAACATTCATGATATTTTTTTCAAAAACTGTTGTTTATGAATTTAATTTTTCTACAAAGTTATTATAAGTACACTTAATACTACTATAAAATACAAATATCAAAATATACCCCATCTCGAGCTTTTCCGGAATTTTCATCTGAAACATTAGCAACAATTTTGCACCATGTACATTTCACAACTTTATATTTGATTTTTTTTTTGCATACTATTGGTAGTTTAGTGATATTCAAATTTTACACTACTATTATGTAGACTTGAGACTATTGGAAAATGCAATAAACAGAATATACCCCACCTCTAGATTTGCCAAAAAATTAAGCTAAAATCAAAAGAGTAATATATAGAGACGAGAAATATTGAACATTTATGATGTTTTTATCAAAAACTGTGGTTTATGATTTTAATTTTTCTACAAGATTATTATAAGTACACTTGTAACAACTATAAATTGCAAAAATTAGAATATACCTCGCCTCTAGAATTTCCAGGCATTATTGTTTTTTGTTTTTTTTTTTGAATCTGATAGAATTTCCTATAAATTTCATGGGATCTTTTCATAATTTCATTGAATTTTTGCCATTGTCTGAAATTTCATTATATACTACAAGGTTATACTACAAGGTACAGTCATGCTCGCATAAATCTAGTACAAGAAATTAGGTTACAATAGGAATTTTATATAGCAATGTCAAACTGTTTGTACTAGATTTATGTGAGCATGACTATACATTTAATGCTAATATAAAATGCAAAAATTAAAATATACCCATCTCAAGTTTTTCCGGAATTTTCATCTGAAACTTTAGCAACAATTTTGCACCATGTACATTTCACTACTTTTATAATTAATAATTTTTTTTGCATACTTTTGGTAGTTTAGTGACATTCAAATTTTACATGACTATTATGTAGACTTGGGACTATTGGAAAATGCAATAAACAGGATATACCCCATCTCCCCATGGGGTATACCCAACAAGTATACCCCATCTCTAGATTTTCCGGAAAATTAATCTAAAATCAAAGGAGTAATATGTAGAGAAGAGAAATATGGAACATTTATGATATTTTTATCAAAAAACTGTAGTTTATGAATTTAATTTTTCTACAAGGTGGATTATAAGTACACTTAATACTATTATAAAATGCAAAAATCAAAATATACCCCATCTCGAGTTTTTCCGGAATCTTCATCCGAAACTTTAGCAGCAATTTTGTACCATGTACATTTCACAACTTTCGTAATTGATTTTTTTTTTGCATACTTTTGGTAGTTTAGTGACTTTCAAATTTTACTCACCTATTATGTAGACTTGGGACTATTGGAAAATGCAATAAACAGGATATACCCAATCTCTAGATTTTCCGCAAAATCAATCTAAAGTCAAAGGAGTAATACGCAGAGAAGGGAAATATTGAACATCTATGATATCTTTTTCAAAAACTGTGGTTTATGAATTTAATTTTTCAACAAGGTTATTATAAGTACACTTAATACTACTATAAAATGCAAAAATCAAAATATACCCCATTACGAGTTTTTCTGGAATTTCGATCTGAAACTTTAGCAACAAATTTGCACCATGTACATTTCACACCTTTTATAATTGATTTATTTTTGCATACTATTGGTAGCTTAGTGACATTCAAATTTTACACGACTATTATATAGACTTGGGACTATTGGAAAATGCAATAAACAGAATATACCCTATCTCAATAATTGACAATATTTGTTGAATTTATGATGTCCTCAATAGTTTTTGTCAAATTAATGATATTCTCAACCATGTTCGTTGAGTTTATAACCTCAACAGTTTTTCACGACTTTATGATGTCCTCGGCAATTTTAATTTCGACAATTTTGATTTTGATTTTGATTTTGATTTTGAATATATATAAATCAATTTTGCTTAAATAATCGACATTTTTTGTTGAATTTATCACCTCCTCAACATATTTTGTTAAGTGTGTTTTGTTATGAAAATTAATCGTATTAAGTAATTGGCAATCTATGTTAATACAAATGATAAAATCTTATTTGTCAAGCAAACGTGCAATTATGTTAATACAAATGATAAAATGTTGTAATTATTGAACTGTTGTAATACTCTATGATAAATTTGTCTCAATATAGTTCACCAGTAGAAACATCGCGAACTTTAACGACGCCAACCTCCACGAAACTGCGAACGAAACCACCCCTCGCAAAACCATCACAAAACCACACAATATCTTAATTAATGAATATTAATCGACGCAGCAACATCCCTTAGAATTCGCACACGGGCTCGCCGCCTCCGACTGAGTAAGATGTAAATTGAAACCGTCTCCTGCACCCACCCCCGCCCCCGTGCTTCTTTCAGAAGGTATCAATTCGAGATAAATTATCCGCGCTCGGCGTAGACAAAGGCCGCCCCCGTCAGGAGCCATCCCGTTGTTATCTTTCTATCCGAGAATGTTCATGCGTGAAGGGGGAGACCCGGTCGGCGGCAGCTCATGCGTGAAGGGGGTGGCGAGGGCGCCGCCCCCGGTAGGGGTCCAGGAAGCGCTGATAAACCAGGCGCCGAGAGCGCGGAGAAGTTCCGATCCGCTCCTGCGGCCGACTCGGAATATCAATTGTGAGGGCCGCAGGTGAGGGGGCCGACTTCCGGCTGGCGAAATTTTCATTATTTTCGGCGGGGGCGGCGGAAGTGAAGTCGCCCGGAAAGCTGACTCGCGTCGACAAAAGTTAAGTGAAAATCGGGGGCAATTGGGCGTGCTGCGCGGGAAAATTCCTTATCGGGGGTAATTTCGTATTTACCGATACGTCGGTGATTGCCTGGGGGGTAATGAGCCATGGCTTTGTGTGGTTAAACGTAAAGCGAACGAGAAATTTGGCAGGATAAATGAAATACCTTCGAATATTGTATCATATATATATTATTAAATATTGCCGGGATATTTTCAGCAAAATTATTTTATAAATGGGAAAATTTCATGAAATAACTTTTGAGAAGTTATATAACCCGTAAAGCGTAGATCAAAGTAGAAAACGTGAAGAATCCTTTAACAAAAAATTACTATATCAGTACAGAAGCTGTACGCAAATTATAAAGACATACTTACTCACATCGTATAATGCTATTAAAAACCTTAAATGTTCAATGAAGAAATTGATAAACCATTTAATTTTTTTCTAAATATTCTTTAAAATTCAGCTTGAATCGTAGTTTTCCTGCATTGATTAATTAAGTTTTAATTGGTATCTAGAACAGGTAGCTTAATATTTTGGGCAATTTGAATAATTATAACGTAATTATTTTTCCAATTGCAATTCTTTTTACACTATAATAGCACCAATGCAAATCCAGGAAAATTCTAGAAAGATAAAAGTGTTATCACTTCGCATAAAATTCGTGTTAAATCTCCCAAAAGAAGCAAGTCATAAAAAAATTTCGAGAAAAAAAACAGAAATGAGGCAGTATAAAAAGCTGAAAAGGCAGTAAAAAAGGCAAAATAGGTAGTAGAAAAGGCAACAAGGCAGTAAAAGGGCAAAATAAAAAGGCAGTCCTATAAAATTGATTGTAATTTTCGTTGCCAAATTTCTTGAAAAGATGAAAAGATGATATTTTCAATTTGCACTGCAAATGTGTGTTTATTGGTTGTTGTCAAATGTAGAGTCACAAAATATTTCTTTTCGTGGTTTACATTGCAAGTTTTTCAAAATAATATTCCACCATCACTGCTGAAACTTTCATTGCCGAACTTGCGAATAAGTTTGTTGATTTTAGATCTCAACAGACCACTGTCCTTCCGCATTGTGATAGATATGTATTGATCAAGATGTTAAATGTAAAAGGCAGTAAAAAAGGCAAAATAGGTAGTAAAATAGGCAAGAAGGCAGTAATAAAGCAAAATGAAAAGGCAGTTCTATAAAATTGATTGTGATTTTCGTTGCCAAATTTCTTGAAAAAAAGAGTTATTTTTTCATGATGCTTGTTTTGCACTGCAAATGTGTTGTTGCCAGATGTTGAATCACAATATATTTCTTTTCGTGCTTCACATTGCAAGTTTTACAAAATAATATTTCACCACCACTACCGAAACATTCATTGCCGTACTTGCGAATAAGTTTGTTTATTTTAGATCTCAACAGAGCACTGTTCTTCGGCATTGTGATAGAAGTTAAATGACATTAATTTTTCTTAGAGGTTGCTTTCCATAAATACTAACAAAATCCATCACACCAACCCCCTTCCCCCACTGTGCTGGTTCAAATGCAACAAAAACGGAGAAGATTCATCGGCTGAGAATTATTTTGAACCAAATCCAAATTTACTTTAATCTGTCTTGATATCTTCAACATGGTTTACGCATTTAAATGTGCCATGTCCAGCTGGCAGAACAACCTAATAGAACTCATTATTGGCTAAACTGAAGAATTACATTAAACCCTGTCCAAAAGTGCAGTACGCTGTAAGGTGCCAACATATACGGCTTGATATTTAATTAAATGAGTAATAAAAAGACCAATATTTAAAATAAAAGATGAGTTCGACAAAATTACAGTTATATTAAGTAAATTAGTGCCAGAATCATTTGCGACATCGCGGCGCCAACGAAGGCCTTAGTAAACAGCGGAGATTCGAATGAACACGGAAAAGGCGTGGCAAAGCCAAAATTTGCAGATACGCGTCGTCAAAATATTCCATAGGAGCATAACATCTGGGCACCACCCGTTAGATATGTGCCCAGGCAGTTCACTGTACAAAAATACCAGATCTCCAGTGGAAATTTCCATTCACGACCACCGTGACAGAGACGCGAGAGTTTTAGCTGTAGGGATGCGCGGGGAGAATTTGAAGTAACGTTCGTGAGTTTATTTAAACTCAAAACGAAGACAGAGGGGGATCAGTCGGTGTTCGGTCGTAGAGACACGCGTACGAGAATTAAAGAGGATGAGATGTGTTACGTCGGTCCGCGAGATAACATATTCACGAGAGTTTTCAAGCAAATTCATAAGTCACGTTCGGTAATTCTCAGTTACGGTAATTCTTCGCCAGAGAATACGAGTTTACACGGTTGTACCTAAAAACACACAGAATTATAGTTTCAGTATCAATTCACGGGAGTGTTATTCTGTCCAACAAACCACCAAAATCTTAACCATTTACCTATATCCTGTAAGGGAACCAAAGTCGACGGATGTGTCGCTTTCGGGTTCGACCAATTAGACGAAGCAATTACAAATGCCGTTGACGCATTGTAACAGCGCACCCCCAAACATTTGTAATTGTGGAATCGCCTCCTGCACTGCTTCAAATTGACAGAAAGTAGTGTGTTCAATACACCATAAACAAACCACCAAAATCTTAACCATTTACCTATATCCTGTAAGGGAACCAAAGCCGACGGATGTGTCGCTTTCGGGTTCGACCAATTAGACGAAGCAATTACAAATGCCGTTGACGCATTGTAACAGCGCACCCCCAAACATTTGTAATTGTGGAATCGCCTCCTGCACTGCTTCAAATTGACAGAAAGTAGTGTGTTCAATACACCATAAACAAACCACCAAAATCATAACCATTTACCTATATCCTGTAAGGGAACCAAAGCCGACGGATGTGTCGCTTTCGGGTTCGACCAATTAGACGAAGCAATTACAAATGCCGTTGACGCATTGTAACAGCGCACCCCCAAACATTTGTAACTGTGGAATCGCCTCCTGCGCGTCTGCCCCATACGTATATGAGCCAATAACTTCATGAATAAAATCAATTGCAACGTTAGAGTCACGCCGAACCCTCTCAACAACCGGCGGGTTGGAAATCGCGAGTCCACGCTGTCGTAATATCAATAACAATCGTAAAAGGTCCAAGGCTGCCAGTATGAATAACTGGCACGAGTAATCATAATTCAAACAAACACGTATTTTACGTAATAATTGGCATTGTCATTTTGGGTCGTAAAAAGGCAAAGCACATCGCATAATATCAAGTTAGATTATTATAAGTCATTAAAACCCAAAAGGGAAACAAGACACAGATCGTACTCACTTAAAACACAGATAATATAATATAATGTCAAGAGTAGAAAGCTAATAACAAGTTAGATTATTAAAAGTCATTAAAACTAATAGAGAAACAAAACACAGATCGTACTCACGTAAAACACAGACAATATAATATAATCTCAAGAGTAGAAAACAAATCATATGTGGAATTATTAACTTCTTATACGGTACTTCATGAATGATCGTAGAGAAAATGAGGCATGAGTTACTGTTCAATATCGATATTAAATTACTCCAAATGTTCCTAATGATAAACTATAACAATACATAAACCTTTCCGATTGAGGTAGCAGGAACTGTTATTTGACACAACTTGTAACATGTCTGACGGTGGTGACTACTTGTGACAGGGGCGCTTGCCGGGGTCGTGGGTAGAATCACTAATTTACCTCAATCAACATAGACAATGGGCCTCCAATAATCACATTATGGTGCGAACACCGGCACGATCATGTGATTCGGGAAGATCGCGAGATACCTTTAGTAATCATGCATGCATTACTGAGGATATTTCAACATCTTTAAAATAGTTCTATTTTTGAGCATATCGATTTCCCGTAGTTAAAGAGAATGAAAGAGCATGGTGGTAGACGATCTGAGAAACGGAGAGATGTATGTGCATGTATAACAATTTCACCTTCTATAAACTTTGCAGTCACAATCATTTTCGAAATAGTAATTGAATAAATAATAAAGAAAAAGATATTCTACACGCCCTCATAAGGTTAATGAATCACAGAAAATAAATCAATTCACATCATTATCGCAAACCTGTGTTTCATTTCCCTGTCTATTACAATTTCAGCGTGTCCATAATTGAATAAATAAAACAAATCCATAAATCTGTGCTTTTTTATACTAACCCATAATTTACATTTTCTAACACATTACCAATTGCAGCGTACCTCGAAGGTAATCACGGTAGTTAATTAAACGTCACGACGTGTAAGTACTAAATACGATCACAAATCACGAGCCAAAAATAATCAAGAAATTATATAATAATTTCACGATAAAAAATACAAAGATAAATAAGAGTCTTAACGGATTGTTACAACGCTATAGAATTATTTTGTACTAAATCCAAATACTGCACATTTAATATTTTTGGACTTGGTTATACAGAGTGTTAATTAAGAACGTAGACAAACTTATAGGGGTGATTCCTTGATCAATTCTAATATAAAAACTTTATATAAACATGGGGTCAGTTATAGTTTTAAAGTTTTATAAAAATATTGTTTAATGAAGAATAATATTACAATAGATACAAAACTTGAATACCCTACTGCTAAGGAAATAATCAAACATACATAATTGACTGATCAGCAACTATTGAAAATGACAATGGACTGGCGACTCGTTAAAAAATGTCATGAATATTTATAATAATGGCACAAGACTATTATATGCGATTTCTAAAATCTTCCACATTAAGCATTGTAAGTTTGTGTGTTTTTAAATAATATTGTTTTTAGAACTTCTTTAAACTGTATTTTAAATACAAAGCCATTGAAACTCCATATTTGTATGAACTTTTTGAATTAGAATTGATCGAGGAATAACCCCTTTAAGTTTGTCTATGTACATAATTAACACCCTGTATATATATATATATTCAATTTCTATCAAATTCTATTTAGTGTGAGCGAAAAGATGCAATAATAGCAAAGATAGGCATAATAGGCATCCATTTTAAGACATTTTTTCAAAACCTCGGGCTTTGGTCATCATATACCGTACGTACCTGCTGAATTTTTAATATTTTTTGAAATTTTTATAAAATTAGGCAGTTTTTAAATCAAATAAGATACATTGCTTGAAGAATGAACAAAAATAGAAATCTTATCCAACTTGCAGATAGTATCGGAATAAGGTGCAAAGTCTGGGGCCTTTGAGTTATGCCAAAATTATCCTTCGTTTAAGATTAATTTCTCAATTTGGTATTGTTGTTCCCTATTTTGAAATTTCCAATTTCATCATGAATCTATCGGGTGATTCAAAAAAACTTTCATCAAATTTGCCATGAAAAAAGGATAGATATAAAATGTACCTATGTCTTAGGTCATTTATCAAATATGACAAATTTGTTAGAGATCTTATCACGTTTTGATTTTCACCGACCACCACAAACGCTGCATATTGGAAATGTATTTTAGAAACTGTGTAAAATTTGGGCAGTGGGTTTATTAGACACGCAATGTATTTGAAGATTTCCTAGAACTTTTCCAGAAGTAATCCTTCACTTTGATAAATTCAGCAGAAAAGTAATTCGGTCATACGTATTTTTTTCCATGGCATGCTTGATAAAAGATTTTTGAATCACATGTTATTTACACTTGGCACGAACCTTGTCAACATTGTACAATAGTTTCCTCAATTTTGCATAAATACTGCATGGGAAAATTCGCATTTGTTTTTAATTTAAAAAAAATAAAAGTATGTATGCCATGTATGCCATTATGAATCCCATTTTCAATATTCTCAATAATTATGTATGCCAGAATGATCGCAACTAATTTTCTCAATTTTAAATTTCTCAATTCAAATTCTAAATTTGGAACCAATCTTCCCTATTTTGGTACACATCGACAAAATATAGTTAAAAAAGTTTAATTGTTCTGGAATTATTTTGAATTTCTAAATGTTCCCTGTGCAGTCATAAATTACAGATTTTTTGGTTGAATTATTTGAATATATCAATGAATATATCTATTTTGAATTATCAAAATAGTAAATGGATCTTGTCAATTATAGCAGAATTATGTTTAAATTATAATCAAATTCTCAATTTAACAAAGTTCTCAAATCTGCCTCAGTTATGGGATAATATTCCCAATTTTTCATGATTTTTTTTCAAATTCTTCTTTAGGTACCGTCTCCGCTCCGAAGGTTGCCAATCATTAAGGCGATTTTTATTTTTGAAACAGCAGATCTAAATAGTTGGTTGCTAGTACAGCCAACCCACTCCCAAGGTTTTTCAGCCATGAGTTTCGTCTCCTTCCTGTGGATCTCTTTCCTCTGATCTTTCCCTGCATAATTTTTTTTTTCATTTCATTGTTTTGTCCTTTCATGATATGTCCCATATACAATAGTTTTCTTCGCTTAGATGTGAGAATTGCTTCTTTTTCTTTGCTCATACATCTCATCACTTCTACGTTGGTTATTTTCTCTACCCATGAAATCCTAAGTATTCTCTGTTATATCCATAGCTCGAAAGTCTCCAATCTTTTTATGGCGATTCTTTTCAATGACCAGGCTTCCATTCCGTAATATAGTACTCATAGTACGTAACATCTCACCAGTCGTAGTTTTTGATCAAGATATAGATCTCGGCAGCAGAAAAGCCTCTTCATTTTTGTAAACGTGCTTCTTGCCTGCTCGATTCTGATTCGTATTCCTTGGGAGCTGTTATTATTTTCATTAATGGTTGTGCCTAGGTATTTGTATTCTCCTACTCTTTAGTTTAGTTTGGTTTAGTTTAATTTATTAAATGTATGAAGATACATATACATTACAAATGAATAGTAACTTATAAATAAATAACACAGGTACAAGTAATAATACTACCTAACAATATTTATACAATTGATAGCTTCATGCCACAGATTGAAATTATAAACAATTTTTACATGGGAATGTTTTCACTAACGAAGGATCGCAACAAGGGTTTGTATTGCTGCAACTTACCTGCCCTCTTAATGACCCTACTTAACTCATTATACCTTACGAGGCCTTTGTGAAACAATGAGTTATACATACATTGTTTCCGCACTGTTCCAATATATGAATCCTCTCCAAATCTTGTCCAATGGTTATGAATTTCATTTACTTTAATAAATTTATATGTCAGGTACGCTGGTAGCATATTGTGGGTTAATTTATATATGAAACACATGTTCATATGGAACAGCGATTGCCGAACAGAAAATATGTTTAGCTCTGTTAACATGTTTTGTATAGTGCTGTATCTGTTACAACTCAAAATTGTTCGTAAATATTTATTTTGAAGCATTTGCAGTCGGTCAAGGTCAGAGTTATTAACATAAAATAGTATTGTTGGACAATATGTGAACAAAGGACTTAGAATGGCTTAAAATTTAATAATAATAATAAACTTGTTGCTCTTGGTTAGGTACTGCGAAATCCTATAGAAATAATTAGTCTTTTGTTCAATGTTCTCAAACATATTCTTGCAGTGACTTTTGAAATTCAAATTTCGGTCTGTCGTTATACCTAGATATTTAAATAGGTTTTAGCTTTCAATAGGTTGATTCTTCACATATATTCTACGGTTGCCCTGCTGTGTTTGTTATTTGCATATATGTTATGTTGCCTATGTTCAGTGATGTTAATTTTTCAAATTAGAAATTTCAAAACCATTCATTTCAAAATGCCTTAATCCTGTTTAGTAATTTAGAGAGAAATCTTCATGTCATGAAATATATCATTGAATAACATTTATTGTTAGTTGATAATAATTATTATTTGTATCTTCAAATATCTACTTAATTGATCAAAATAATTTAAAAACATGTTAAATTTTACTTGCCGATTATTTACATTTAAGTTACTTTTTTACGAGAAATTTCTCAAATTTTCCTAGCATTGTACTCTGAATTAGTTTGAAATTCTTTATAATTGTTACAATCCTTTAGTAAATTATACAAATTTCGCAATGTAGATACAATGAGTTCACTTTTTCAAGAGAAATTGTTCAGATTTTTCCAGCATTGTACTTAAATTGGTTTGCAATTCTTTATACAATATATTTGCAGGAATGTGTTGCACCCAATTTGTTTGCGATATATTTATTTTCTGCAAAGTTTGCAAATACATATTTCCACTACTTACACACAATGCTGCATTGTATGAATATACTGGAGGTTTATACTAGAGTCAGCCATAAAGTGGTCATCAGACAAACAAATCCCCGCACATTTCATGCACATTGCCGTAAGCCATGACAAGCAAATCATTTCCAGACCAACACGACATCCAACAACCTCTAATTAACGCAACATAATCATCACCACATACGCAGCATTAACGGCCCGCTTTCAGCATCCACAATTCACAATTAAATCTTCTTTTTTCCGCGGCTTTTTAACGCACACATTAATCGCCCTGGGCGCCCTTTAAACACGGCAATTAAACACTAAACTCCCCCGCCCTTTCCTTCTCTCTCTGCAACCTAACGATGACAAACGGATAGAAATCATTGCGGTCATATTAAGTAACAAATGGGCGCTCGTAATCCTGCACAATGCACGAGGCGTAATGCGGAGCCGCTCCCAGATAGTGTGTGGCACGGGGATGAATAATAAATGACTACAAGGATTCACCGACGGACGAGATGGATTATTTATCGTCGCGCAGAAATAACGTGCGGCTCTGATAAATAACAAATCGGTCATACGGGGAGAGAAGTGCAGCTGCAGGATGCGAAGCTTGTTGGGCGAAGGGTTTGAATTATTAAAAATCCATTTTTAGAGAAAATTTAAAAATTCGCTTTGTTGTTAAGGGTCTCCAGTTCAATTCCCCAGCCGTGCAATGGCACTTAACAATGTTTAACGACCTTTCAAGTCGCCCTCCAATTGTTGCATGCAAAAAAAAACAGTTAATGTACAATGGTCTCTGCGACGCAAATTATAAAAGCCATGAAAATATTTTATATACTCCTTTTTTTATATCTGCACTGTGGTTGTAATTCAACGCAGTAATTTCGATAAAGCCGGGTCACGATAAAAAGCGAGGAGAAATAATCCTCACATTAATATTAAAACCGAGCGGATGCGTTTTTACCGGGCCGCAGATAAAGCCGGAGCTGAAAGTCCTCGTCCTTCGCACGTTCCCCTCAAAGAAGTCTTATCTGCTGAATTCTTTCGGGATGCCTTCGCTGCGCGTATAAATTTTAACCGTGGCCGGTTGAACGGGTTGGGTGTCCGGATGTGCCCTAGTTTTGATGAAGATGTAGTGTTCTAGTGTTCGGTGTTAATGCCGCGAAACTAGTTACACCATCGCTCATCTGTGATGTGCTTTGTGCCCTTGGAGAATTGCGCCCTGGGAGTGTTGATGTGCTAATATTTTCTGAGTCAATATAAATATCATGTCATATTATCGCTCAGCTGGAATAATATATAATACTGATGTAGCTCAAAATTAAATTATTCACAAGGGATGAGAACATAACTTCGTATTCAATTTTATTGAATTCTTACGAATTGCAATTGTGACAGTTTGGGTACGATGAAATAAATAACGTTCCCTGAAGATAGCTATGTACAATTGTCACCGGCATGGCCTACCCTAATTACCTTTCCCTGGTTTTTCTGCCGATTTCAATGAAAACCCATCGTCGGCACTCGTCGTAATCCCGGTTGTTACGTTGGGAATACCCGGCCCCCTAATGCGTTTTGTCGGCGAAGTACCGCCGACAATGGCACCCCCAATTTAGCACGATCAGGGAAAACCGTATTTCATGCCTGTGACTTCATAAGACCCATCGTTTCATTCACTCGCCGCATTTAATCACATGGTTAACCATTACTTAATTAACGTAATCCGAATCTCATTTAAACTCGCGTCTATTCATTTATTTATCCAAAATAAGTTTAATTCCTATTGATAGGCGTCCTCATCCAAAATATTAATCCGCCTCCCCCTCTTTCATCGTACACCAACACACACACTACACACAAAACACGCATGCGCGTCTCTTAAGCCAGAGGCGCGCGAGGGAGAAATCATCCCTCCAGACAGACAGTCCACTCCCGATCGCGGGACAAGTCGGTTCTTAATCACAGTAGAAGTCAGTTCATCAGTTCACTCACCACTCCAGCGACAACCGCGAAGAGTTCGTCACCACGTCTTCCGAGACACCCACACACACACACCCACACATCAACACATGCGCGATCCGTTCCGCACCTCACTCCTGATCTTATTTTACTTCATTTCCTCTTCTGTTTGTTATTGTCATTTACTCATTTGTTAATTTAGCTTTCTTATTGTTGTTATCGATTTTAATTAAACTAAGAACGTGCAACTCCGACTTTATATTCCCCCCCCAGACAATGGTGACATAAATTTTACATTTCAAACATTATTAAAATGCGAAAATGTCCCTAAGGTACTACATTAGAGTACTAAGGTACTAAAACTGCTAAGGTACTAAGGTACTATACTAAGGCAATAAAATAAAACAACAATCTGAAATGTTAAACTTAGAGAATCATAATATTTTTTTTAGAATAACTATTTATTACTCATTCCAAAAAATATAAAATTAACGGTTTTATTTATTACATTATCAAAATGCTGAAATAACAAGTAAACACGTAATGACATTTGAATATAAAATAATTAGAAATATAATGTTTAATAATTATTTTATTATTTGACTAAAAAGTAGCAAGCAAATAATTTTTAAACAGCATAGAACTCCAAACGAATTTATTATAGTTCAAAACGAGCTGTTTCAAGAAAACAAAACGAACATAAACTTATGAAATTTCCGAAAAAAAAAGCAGCTTTTCAATCAAGTAATATCCATTACTTGATTGCCTCGTTGTTTCTTGTAATAACATAAAATAACAAACAAAATGTTAACATACAATAATGAAGAAAAATTGAAATCTTCTTCGACGTATAGACACTATTATAATGAAAGATGAGCCTGGGGAGGTATGTGCTATGAGCACCTAAACCAACAAAAAATTGTAAAACAATATTTCAATTATGCCAAAATTATTCTTAATTAAAGATTCATTTCTCGATTTCCCACTAATGGCTGTTATAACAATAATAATAATAATAATTTCATTTATCGTGTTTCTATTCACAGAGAACATTACAGAGTCATATACATACATACATACTCAATTATGATACAATATTAATTTAATAGATAATTAACATCATACTCATTTTTTAAATTTTTATTCTTTTTATCATTACAAAACCCACCCCTAAGGTTTGGCAGAAGCCTTACCAAACACCATGTATATTGGCTACTGACACAGATTTACAATTTCATCATGAACCTCTTTAAATAAGATACACATACTCAATTATGATACAATATTAATTAAATAGCATATCATAGTCATAGTCATTTTTTTTTCATTTTATCATTACAAAACCCACCCCTGAGGTTTGGAAGAGGCCTTACCAAACACCATGTATATTGGCTACTAACACAAATTAACAATTTCATCATAAACCTCTTTAATAAATTTGTCACGAATTTTGCAAATATTGTAAGATCATAGATTTCATTTAAAAACTTTAGCAGTAGGTATTATTCTATCAATACTTTAATTTGATTTGTCAAAATGTCAATGATTACTGCAGAAGGCAAAAGTATATTTCAATTATGCCCAAATTATTCTTAATTTTAGATTAATTTCTCAATTTCGCAGGAATGGCCATTGTTATAAAGTTGTCAAAATTGGAAATTGTAAGATGTATTGAACCGCAAATTGTAGATTTCATTTAAAACTTCATAGCAGTAGGCATTATTCTATCAAAATTTTCATTATTTTCTCAAAATTTCAATGATTACTGCAAGAAAAAAGATGTATCTTATATTAAATTATTACTGCGTACACAAATTATTCCTGACAAAATTACAATGATTAAGCCTGTGTATATAAAAAAATACATAATTTCTATCATACTTTTAATGATACCTATCAAAATTTATGTACTAATAATAAATAATAAATACTAAATTATAATCACAAATACTTTTGACAAAATTTCATTTATTCAATCAAAACTTCAATTATTATTGTCATCTAGTGATCTTTTCTGTCAAAATTATAAATATGCTATCAAAATTTCAACGATTAACTCAGTATATGCACAAAAAAATCAATGTCTGTTAATATTTCCTTTGTGAAGTCGTTGTGAAGTTGTGAAGTAAATATCAAAAATTAAAAGTCAACTGAATTATTGACACTGTATTCGTGTAAACACTTCAATTAATTAAGTCAAAATTCTAACAATCCCACCCAAAACTACCTGTATTCAACAACAATTTCATTCAACTATTAAATCAGTAAATACATAAAAAAATAATATATGTTAAAACTTCGTTTGTGAAGTATGTAAATAAGTATCAAAATGTAACATTAATTACAGTATTGACACTGCATGCGTCTCAAAACTTCAATTAATTTAGTCAAAATTTCAATGATCCCCGCCCAAATTTACTACATTCAACAACATTTTCATTCAACGATTAAATCAGTAATTACATTAAAAATCAATTTATGATAAAACTTCGTTTGTGAAGTTTATAAATATAAAATTTAAATTTCATTATTGACCCTAAATTCCTGTTAAAACTTAATTTTTGTTTTAGTCAAAATTTCTATAATCCCTGCCAAAATTACATTCACCAACATTTGAATTGATTTTTTTAATAAAAATTTTCTTTATTCTGTAAATCAGTACAAGATTACTGACAAGTGTAATAGTCAAATATACAAATAGTCAGTATACACAAAAAAAAAACAATTTCACTTAAAATTTCGTTTGTGAAGTCTATAAATCACAAAAAATAACATTAATTTACTTATTAATACTAAATTTGTGTCAAAACTACAATTATTTTAGTCAAAATTTCAATAAACCCTGCTAAAATTATATTCAACAATAGTAGTAGTAAGAACATTTATTCTATATAGCTTTGTACATTGTTTGTTACATCACATGTATGGTGATAATGAAGTATATGATATGCTATCTGGAATGGGCTATTATTCAACAATATTTACATGCAATGATTAAATCAGCATAACTTATTATATTGTCTGTTGTATCAGAATTATTCTTAATTATAATTAATTTCCTAATTTAAGAATGCTTTGAAAGCTGGAGTCATGTTCAGTCTTTTTGTTCAATTTTTGAAAAAATCATTCTTTGTATTAAAATGCGGTCCAGAAACATTCATATGAAATTTATCCTCATTCTTTCCATTTTGGATGAAAACTTCATGCATCCAAATGCTGAAAATTATAAAGTAACGCATCAAATATATCATTGAACAAAATAAAATAACCACAATCATTCTTTCAATTTTGGATGAAATCTTCATGCATCCAAATGCTGAAGATTATAAAGTAAGGCATCAAATATATCATTGAACAAAATAAAATAACCACAACAATCATTCATTAGGTCTCTCATATTAATTCAATAGGTTTCTCATATTAAAGTTTCTCTTTTGTAAGAGATATCTTCAGATAAAATGAATGTACTTCCTTAATTAATTATTAAATATGTATGTGCTATCGGTTTTGGTCTGAACCACGACCATCATGAGGCAAAACTAAAGTAACAAAAATTGCATAAATAAATAAGCTAATCGTTATCTGAAGATACTTACAATAATCATTGTGAATAATAATTATTAATTTCCTCAAAAAAAAATGTCGAACCTTGTCAAAATTGTATCACAGTTATCTCACTTATACAAGAATTCTTCTTAACTTGTTATTAATTTCTCAATTTAGGTGAGAAATTGATGAAAATTGAATTGGTGAAATTCATGTTCAAAGAACATGAATCTTTGAAATCTTTCAGTATGTGAATATTTTCAATTTTTATCAACAATATGCTCAGTTGAACCGGATTTAATTTAAATCTAGAATTCATTCTAAGTAATTCCAAATGCTACATGGATGGTTACACTATTTTGGCACGAATATTCCTGATTCTTATATAAACGACAAAAAATTGGAATTCAAATCGATGATTTTAAAACGTAAAATTATTCTCAATTTTGTGCCAAATGTTCAAGTTTTCGACAAAAGTTCGTCAGAAATGTCCTCTTTGCTTATATTTTACTAAAATGAACAATTCCAGAAACAATCATTGCAAATTTGTCATAATTGTTTCTAATTTATCGAAGTCTTCATGCATTTGGCATTTGGCTTCATGCATTCTATATGAATGGCTATACTATTTTAGCACGAATATTCCTGATTCTTATATAAACGACAAAAAAATTTGAATTCAAATAGATGATTTAAAAACTTAAAATTATTCTCAATTATGTGCCAAATGGTCAAGTTTTCGACAAAAATGTCCTATTTTAGCATGAATATTTTTAAATTTAGCTTAAAGTAATAAAGGTAGTAATCTTCTCAATTACACCGGAATTATTCTTAATTTGCAGAATTTTTGATTGACTTTTTGTTAGTTCGTCAGAAATATATTTTTTGCTTATATTTTACTAAAATGGGCAATTCCAGAAACAATCATTTCAAATTTGTCATAATTGTTTCTGATTTGGTGAAGTCTTAATGCATTTGGCTTAGGTCACCAATTAAATATATCATCGAATAAAGTAAAATAAACTATAATTATTAATAATTACAGTGGTCTACAACAACAAGTTTTCGGAACAGAAATACTAATATTTTATTATTTTATGTGCGCTGAATCTGAAAATGAAGTCAGTTTTTGTCCATCACCCATCACATTTTAGTTTTACCGATCAGAAATTGCTAAAAATATGAAATTGGCTGTGCTTTCTAGTTTAAGCAATTGAAATGATTTTGTTAAAGCACTGAATAAATAAAGAGAAAGATTTATTAAATTGGATGTGTGAGTGGTTACCACTTGGTGAAACATATTGTATAGGAATAATAAAACACTTGGTTGAGAAAGATTGAGACAAAAGATGTAATATTTCAGTCAAAAGTTGTAAACATTTGCTATGTGTTACATATTTTTCCAATTTTCGAGTTATCTAGTTGTAGTATTAAGGTGGCGATAGTACAACTAGATAACTCGACAATTGGCCATTTTCAAATCATTTCAGCCCCAGGTCAAAATTTCGTATAATCTATTAGGGCAACAGGCTTGTAATTTATATTATGTACAATGTTTTCAATAATAATAATGTTACCATACCACAGGCTTCAGTATTAATTAGCAACAGTATTTAGCGTTTTATGTTTAAATCTAATTATCTCAAATCAAACAGTATAGAGATATCTAGTTATAGTACTGAGGTAGCAATTATAATTTTAATATTCCAATTTTATGTTGCTTATTACATAGAAAAACCTTGTAGTATATAATTATAAGAGATGCAGGTACATTTTTTCCTATATCTGCAGTTGTTTCTCTGCAGATATCTTTCTGTTTGTAGAAACCAACAGTAGTCACTTATCATCGATTCATCCCATGTGCCGTAATATCTTCTTTGGAATATTCTTTTTTTATTTTGCCTTAAACTCTTTTATGCACTCTTCGCTGAAATATTAAATACTTCTTCTTTGTACAGTGATCTTCTTCTTTCAAATTCTTTCAATAAAAAATTGAATGCTTAGTCGAATCCACAAGATAACGTATTGTTTCTATTGTTCATCAAAAACTACTTTATAGGAATCTTGTAGAATATAATTATAAGAGAGGCAGGTACATTTTTTCCTATATCTGCAGATGATTCTCTGCAGATATCTTTCTGTTTGTAGAAACCAACAGTAGTCACTTATCATCGATTTACCCCATGTATCTTGGTATCTTCCTTGGAATTTCTTTTTATTTTATTTTGCCTTAAACTCTCTTAGGCACTCTTCGCTGAAATATTAAATCCTTCTTCTTTGTACAATGCTCATTTTCTTCTTCTTTCAAATTCTTTCAAAAAAAAATTAACTCTTAGTCAAATCCACAAGATAACAGATTGTTTCTATTGTTCATCAAAAATTACTTCATAGGAATCTTGTAGAATATAATTATAAGAGATGCATGTACATTTTTTCCTATATCTGCAGATGTTTCTCTGCAGATATCTTTCTGTTTGTAGAAACCAACAGTAGTCACTTATCATCGATTCATCCCATGTATCTTGGTATCTTCCTTGGAATATTCTTTTTTTTTTCTTTTGCCTTAAACTCTCTTAGGTACTCTTCGCTGAAATATTAAATCCTTCTTATTTGTAGAGTGCTCTTTTTCCTCTTCTTTCTAATTCTTTAAAAAAAAATAACGCTTAGTCAAATCCACAAGATAACAGATTTTTTCTATTGTTCATCAAAAATTACTTCATAGGAATCTTGTAGAATATAATTATAAGAGATGCAGATACTTTTTTTTTCTATATCTGCAGATGTTTTTCTGAAAGAATTTGAAAGAAGAAGAAGAAAAGCACTGTACAAAGAAAAAGGATTTAATATTTCAGCGAAGAGTGCCTAAAAGAGTTTAAGGCAAATAAAAACAAATAAGATTCCAAAGAAGATACCAAGATACCATGTATAACCATGAATATACTAAGATACTATGTATCTTGGTATCTTCTTTGGAATCTTATTTATTTTGCCTTAAACTCTTTTAGGCACTCTTCGCTGAAATATTAAATCCTTTTTCTTTGTAGAGTGCTTTTCTTCTTCTTCTTTCAAATTCTTTCAGAAAAAATGTAACCCTTAGTCAAATCCACAAGATAACAGATTGTTTCTATTGTTCATCAAAAATTACTTCATAGGAATCTTAATTTGTATTATATTTTACATAGTAAAATAACTCAAAAACTTAACGTGGTGAAGTCGTTTTGATTACATTTTCTGTATTGGCATAAAAATACTTTATAAAGCACTCATTAACTTATCTTTTCCGACAATCGTTCAGACTAGTCTTATTATTATTTACCTTCAAATTTCTCATTTTCGACTGTCTGATTCTTACGGTTTTTATATTCTTCAGTCTTGTCCATCAAGACTTGTCCAAATATATCGATTATCTCTAGTGTCTTGAATGTCTCGAGTGTTGCAAAAAATCACAAATATTTGGACTGCTTCTAATATTTTTAGTGACTCCTTTATCTTGGTACTCTCTATTGTCACTTTTTCTTTATTGCCACAAATATCTTGATTGCTTCTAATATTTTTAGTGACTCCTTTATCTTGGTACTCTCTATTGTCAGTTTTTCTTTATTGTCCCAAATATCTTGATTGCTTCTAATATTTTTAGTTAGTGACCCCTTTATCTTGGTACTCTCTATTGTCACTTTTTTCTGTATTGTCCCAAATATCTTGATTGCTTTGAATCTTTCAAGCGACTCCACCATCTATACATTTTCATCTACAATTTCAGAAAAAATAATATCAAATTCAGAAAAAGTAGAATCAACTTTATTTATTTATTGAAATAACGGGACAATGCTCACTAACACATTGCTTCATAAATACATTACAAAATTTAATACATATTACAACAAGTAATAATTCAACTAATGACATTAAATTAAAGTAAAACGAGGTTGACATATATACAACAAATCCGACCGCTAACAGCCCAATCTCAAATTACTAAATTTTTTGAACCTCTGAATGCTAGTGCTAAATAGACAAATGTCACTGCAGTACTGATTTGCTCAACGTTGAATCCGCAGCAAAGGTGCACTCCAGCGGCGATTTGTTCTGGAGAAAGGCACGAAGAAGAAATCATGTTGACGAGTGACGCGCAACCTTTACTTTTTTTACTTTAGACAAAGTAAAATCAATTTCAGAAAATGTAGCATCAAATTCAGAAAAAATAAATTTGACTTCAAAAATAGTAATTCTAATTTCAAACTGTTGTATTGATGATATCAAGATAATGATGAGAATCCCAATTATCTTGATAGCTCTTATTCTTTCAAGCGACTCCACCATCTATACCTTTTCATCTTCATTTTCAGAAAAAGTAATATGAAATTCAGAAAACGTAGAATCAACTTTAGAGAAAGTGAAATCAATTACAGAAAAAGTAACATCGACTTCAGAGACAGTGATTTAAATTTCAAACTGTAGTATTGATGATATCAAGAGAATGTTATCACCTTATCAGGATACTGTTTTATCATATTTCTGAAATTATGAATTATTTTAATGATTGTGTTGTGAAGTAACTAAAACCTCCTGAGTCCTCCTCAGCAGAAGGAATAAAGGAACAGGTTAATGTTTGTCATGGCCTTGTTAATGGCCTGTCCATTTATTCCTGCTGAGTTACTTCACAACACAAACATAGCCATTAGATAGGACACTTAACAATTCAATCTTCAATTATTTTATTTGTACCTTATGTACTTTTAGAGATATTAGCTGCAATTTTGCCTTTTTAAATATGAAATAATAAAATGTATCTTTGAGTAATCAAGTGATATGTTATGGAAATGATTCTCAATTTAAGACCATATGTTATGAATAACATGGAATTTGGGTTACGACTTGGACAATCTGATGCCTACGAATCTGTGTGAAGATTAAGATAGGGTTGTTTGCGTCAATAAACGGATCCGGGGTAAATACGCGATAACTGTAACGAACAGATCGTTGCGGCTTGTTCGCCATAACATAACGTTTTATAGGCGATATCGGCCGGAGAAAAATCGTCGTGACAACTTTAACAAACAATGATGCGGACCATAAACATCCGGGCGGAAGCATTGCGACAACCGTAACGAGGGATGAT
Organism: Othius punctulatus; assembly: GCA_951805005.1. NCBI lineage: Eukaryota > Metazoa > Arthropoda > Insecta > Coleoptera > Staphylinidae > Othius > Othius punctulatus. Next base: position 23,925,167 of record OX638143.1, read on the forward strand.
TTAAGCCACTCTCGGACCCGATTTTTTCGGTCTTTCGAGATCCCCTCGACCGGATCCGGGATGATCGATGACTCTCCCCCGTGTCATCGGCCGGTATCCACGTGGGAAACGCTCCAGGGCATAAATACGTATATATATATATATAAAAAAAGTTATCTTCTCGCAGCAATTACCATAAAGCCGTGCGTGCCCCGTATATATCTCTATTTATTTAATCTTTAACGAGGCGCGCAGGCCGCGTAAATAACGAGATTTTCGGCGTAAAATATAACAAATTGTGCGCCGGGCAGTTAATTTTTACATTCGCACGGACAAAGTCGCAAATTGCTTGATATTATTCGGCTTAATTGAAAAACGCGCGGCGGCCGCCACCCCTCCAGCCCGGAGCCGCCCCAATTCCTCGTAGAGCCCCTTGAACGGCACTCTGCCCTCGTGCTCCGGGGCTGCACAATGTGTCGATTCAATGGGAGCCTGGAAGAAAAACAGGAACAAAAATCGCGGCGCGCGCGAGCCCCCGCTCATAGTTCCCGGAGCTCCCAGAGCTCCCGGAGCTCGTTTCGCCCGGAAAGTGGAAAAAGGAGCGGCGAAACAGCCGTCACGCAATTGCCGGCGGGGTTTTGACGAATTTCGCGATGGGCGCTGCGTTGTTTGAGAATTAATGCCCCAGTACATTTTTCGAAATGTTATGTCCAATTCTTCTTTTTTCTTTTTCACATGAACTCTCCAGCGTAGCTTAGCGTCCAATGTAATACGCAAATATTTTGCTATATCAGCGTATGGTACCTGGATATCATTCATAACAGAATTTATGAAGAAAGCTTATCACGCTTACTTCGGTGTAAAGCTTGGTGATCAGGACAAACCTTGGGCTCCACACAATGTGTGCTTTCAGTGTGTCGAGCTACTGAGAACATGGACAAAAGGTACACGTAGCTCTTTACCCTTTGGCATTCCTATGGTATGGAGGGAACAAAAAAACCATGGAGACGACTGTTACTATTGCTCCTGCGATGTCAAGGGTTTCAATTCGAAAAACAAACATACTATACAGTATCCTGATTTACCGTCTGCTAAACGACCTGTACCTCATGGACCTGGAATTCCCATTCCTCCACCTTTTCTTCACACCATCCAACAGCAATCATCAGATGAAAGTTCAAACGAAAAAACCGATGAAGACGAATTTAATCCTGATATAGACCAACCTCAACAGCTTATAGAAGCTGAACTAAATGACTTAGAGATAGACTTGGGCCTATCGAAGGATGCTGCACAAATCTTAGGATCACGACTGAAAGACAAAAATCTGTTGGCTCCAGGAACCACATTTTCATGGTATGGGCATCGTGAAAAAGAGTTCGCGGAATATTTCTCTCAAGAGGGTTCACTGGTGTATTGTAATAATATTCCTGAAGTAGTCATGAAACTGGGAGCTGACAATTACGATTCCACATCATGAAGGTTATTTATTGATTCTTCTAAGAAAAGTCTGTAGGGTGTTTGTTGCACAATGCTAATACTTATGCCCCGGTGCCTGTTGCTCACTCCGTGCATCTCAAAGAAACGTATGAGAATCTTGAGCTGTTGCTAAATACAATAAAGTATAGCGAATATTGTCGGCAACTCTATGGAGACCTTAAAATAATATCCATGCTTTTGGGTCAGCAGTCTGGATTCACAAAGTATCCATGTTTTTTTGTGCGAGTGGGACAATCGAGCACGAAATTTACATTACGTTAAGAAAGAATGGGCACTCAGAGAAAGACTTGTACGGGGACAAAAAAATGTGCTGCGTCATGCATTAGTTGACCCAAAATTAGTTATTTTGCCTCCCCTTCACATAAAGTTAGGATTGATGAAGCAGTTTGTCAAAGCTTTAAATAAATAAGGTAACTGCTTAAATACCTGTGCAACAAATTTCCTGCACTTTCTGCAGCTAAACTTAAAGAAGGAATTATTGTAGGCCCTCAAATTCGAACCTTAAAATTGGATTGTTCCAGAATACAATGACCCAGGATGAATCTGAAGCATGGAGTTCTTTCGTAGAAGTCATAGACGGTTTCCTTGGAAACAACAAGTCTCCAAACTACAAAGAAATTGTAGCCAACATGGCCGAAAATTATTAAAAAACTGGGATGCAATATGAGCGTCAAACTTCATTCCCACGTTTGACTCTTTTCCCGAAAATCTTGGAGCTATCAGCGAGGAACAAGGAGAGAGGTTCCATCAAGACATAAAGGAGATGGAGAGACGTTACCAAGGAAGATGGAATATTAGAATGATGGCTGATTACTGCTGGACCTTGAAGAGGGACTCGCTCACAAAAATCCACAAAACGAAAACTACAAAACGCAGTTTTGAGGGAAAAAGAGAACGATTTTATTAAAAAAAAAAAAAACGATTGTCTAACGTAGATTATACTGCATTGTTTTTTCAATGAACAACTCAATTTTGCAGCGTAATTTTCTATTAAATATAGTTTCAATAAATATTTTCTCAATATTTTTGGCGGTTTCTATGAAAAATTTCAAACACACTTTTCCTGAAAACCTGACGTGCTGGAAAACAAACTAAGCACAGATTCGTGATCAGCACACCCCATTTACTATAGGACACCTGTTAAACTTGAAACACTTTTTCATGAAAAAATAAAATGTAGGCCAAACTGTTACTAACATGTATTGCCTTGTTGGGGTTAATGGGGTGCAAACTAGCTCGCGTCCGTAGTAGAAGACTACACGTGCACCCTGGATAACGCTAAATGAGCTAGAATGACACGCGGCTAAACAATCAATACGATCTCCTGGCCAACAAGCATACAACAAGGACAACAATGGACAACAAGTATTTAACAAGCATACTAAATGACAAAACAACACAACTCTGCCAACAGTCTTCATGAGAACCAAACATCCAAATTTACATCTCCAAAGGCATGCATTTAAACGAAATTGACCTCGTAACTCCAAGAAACTCACTCTGCGGAATAACAACCAAAGACATACCATGGATACGACTTACTCGGAATCACCTACCACCATGACTGTGGAAATGGTCCCTTTATCAATGTAAATATGCTGTTTATAAGCAATAACACTTATGAGCGATAAAAAAATCAAATAAATCTGGAATTTTATTAGGATCTGCAGGCCAATATGTTGGTTTGCCAGTTGAAATTGTTTCGCATTTTAGTTGGTTGAATGCTTGTAGTAGTTCCTTTCCTTTTGTATTTGTTAGTCTAGATCCCCATTGAATGTGTTTAGCATTAAAATCGCCTCCAATGATAAATCTGTATGCCTGTTTATTTAGGAAGTCTAAATATTGTTCTTTTTTAAGAGTATGTCTTGGCGAACAGTAAACTGCAGAGACAGTCATATTGTATGTTTTTGTTTAAACATTTACAGAAGCAGCTTGAAATTCAGCTGTTTTATATCCCGTCTCTTGGTTTTGTTCAATTGTTTCCTTGATTATAGTAGCACTACCACCTCGGGCTGTATTTCCAGGATGTATGGTGTGATATACCATATATCGTTTAAATTTGATGAATATATTATTTGCAAATTTCATATTAGATTTGTATACAGTACACCTGAAAGTAATTCTCCTGAAAATTTGACAAAGTTTCAGTATTAAATAAAGGAGAAAATCTAACACTTAACTTTCTGCATTGACAAGTATGGGTTAGCTATTACTGAAATTTCTGAAAATTTATTATTTGCAAATTTGATATTAGATTCGTATACAGTACAAGTGAAACTAATTCTCCTGAAAATTTGACAAATGTTCACTATTAAATAAGGGAGAAAATCAAACATTTAACTTTCTGCATTGACAGGTATGGGTTAGCTATTACTGAAATTTCTGAAAATTTATTATTTGAAAATTTGATATTAGATTTGTATACAGTATAACTGAAACTAATCTTCCTAAAAATTTTACAAAGTTTCAGTATTAAATAAGGGAGAACATCAAACACTTAACTTTCTGCATTGACAAGTATGGGTTAGCTATTACTGAAATTTCTGAAAATTTGTTATTTGCAAATTTGATATTAGATTCGTATATAGTCCACCTGAAACTAATTCTCCTGAAAATTTAACAAAGTTTCAGTATTACATAGGAGAGAAAACCAAACAGTTGACTTTCTGCATTGATAAGTATGGGTTAGCTATTACTGAAATTTCTGAAAATTTATTATTTGCATATTTGATATTAGATTTGTGTACAGTACACCTGAAACTAATTCTCCTGAAAATTTGACAAAGTTTCAGTATTACATAGGAGAGAAAATCAAACACTTAACTCTCTGAATTGACAAGTATGGGTTAGCTATTACTGAAGTTTCTGAAAATTTATTATTTGCAACTTTGATATTAGATTCGTATAACATACACCTGAAACTAATTCTCTTGAAATTTTGACAAAGTTTCGGTATTAAATGAGGGAGAAAATCAAACACTAAATTTTCTGCATTGTCAAGTAAGGGTTAGCTATTACTGAAATATCTGAAAATTTATTATTTACAAATTTGATCATAGATTCGTATACAGTACACCTGAAACTAATTCTCCTGAAAATTTGACAAAGTTTCAGTACTACATAGGAGAGAAAATCAAACACTTAACTTTCTGAATTTACAAGTATGGGTTAGCTTTTACTGAAATTTCTGAAAATTTATTATTTGCAAATTTGATAGTAGATTCGTTTAAAGTACACCTGAAACTAATTCTTCTGAAAATTTGACAAAGTTTCTGTATTAAATGAGGGAGAAAATCAAACGCTTAACTTTCTGCATTGACAAGTAAGGGTAAGGTATTACTGAAATTTCTGAAAATCTATTATTTGCAAATTTGATATTAGCTTTGTATACAGTACACCAGAAACTAATTCTCCTGAAAATTTGACAAAGTTTCAGTATTACATAGGAGAGAAAATCACACACTTAACTTTCTGAATTGACAAGTATGGGTTAGCTTTCACTGAAATTTCAGAAAATTTATTATTTGCAAATTTGATATTAGATTTGTGTACAGTCCACCTGAAACTAATTCTCCTGAAAATTTTACAAAGTTTCAGTATTACATAGGAGAGAAAATCAAACACTTAACTTTCTGATTTGGCAAGTATGGGTTAGTTATTACTGAAATTTATGAAAATTTATTATTTGCAATTTTGATATTGGATTTGTATACAGTACACCAGAAACTAATTCTCCTGAAAATTTGACAAAATTTCAGTATTAAATAAGGGAGAAAATCAAGCATTTAACTTTCTGGATTGACAAGTATGTGTTTGCTATACTGAAATTTCTAAAAATTTATTATTTACAAATTTGATAATAGATTTGTATACAGTACACCTGAAACTAATTCACCTGAAAATTTGACAAAGTTTCAGTATTACATAGGAGAGAAAATCAAACACTTAACTTTCTGAATTGACAAGTATGGGTTAGCTATTACTGAAATTTCTGAAAATTTATTATTTGCAAATTTGATATTAGATTCGTATAAAGTACACTTTAAACTAATTCTCCTTAAAATTTGACAAAGTTTCGGTATTAAATGAGGGATAAAATCAAACACTTAACTTTCTGAATTGACAAGTATGGGTTAGCTATTACTGAAATTTTTGAAAATTTATTATTTGCAAATTTGATATTAAATTTGTGTACAGTGCACCTGAAACTAATTCTCCTGAAAATTTGACAAATGTAAAATTAATCTCGGAAATAAGCCATGCAATTCTTGTTGGTGTTGGAAGAGTCCATTGGCATTCCATTCCATAATCGTAATGTTACTTGACATTGCGGTTTTGGGAATAGCTCCATTAGGGCAATGTTCGAGCCTGCTTATACGTTCATCCATATTTGTTAATTTCTCCATAATTTGCTGAAGAGTTTTAAATGAAAGCGTTTTGATCTAGATTTGATCTAGCGTTTCATTTTTGATATTATTTTCGGACTGTTTGTTAATGACTGCTTGTCTGTGTGACTTTTTCTCTGTACTTGTGCTGACTACAGGCATTTGTTAATTAATTGGGCATTAATGAAAATCTGCAAATCAGGCATTCATTAATTCTCCCACAGTGAGAATCGCAAGGTGTTTAACTACTTTTCAGAGCAATAACATTAAAATTCACAGTTCATTTCATATAAACAAATCTCAACGATTAAGTACAAATCTCAGAAACTTTGAAACAAATCATAACACTATCCACTCTAGTCTCATCTAAACTCGTCTAAACATCTAATATCTTTTGACATATTAAATTTATACAGTAACATTCTGACCACAGAGACAAGTACTTACATAGGCTAATAGCTAAATCATACTCAGCAACGGAGATTTTCCACATTGAAAAACTTCTCACATTAGTTACAGAACAGAGTTATAGCTCCTTTGATAATAAGATTTACAACATGACCTATGGCCTACCCATGGGCTCTCCTATATCTGGCATCATGGCCAACATTTTCTTAAATAAATTGTAAAACGAAACCTTCAAAAACACCAACTATAATAATAAAATTTTGTTCTGGAACAGATATGTAGACGATATTATTTGTGTCATTAAAGGCAGTAATGACACCATCAATAATATTCACAATTACATCAACGGCTTACATGACAACATAAGTTTTACTGTCTAAAACAACAATAATAATAATCTCAATTTTCTAGATCATAATATTCAACTCCTTATGAATAACACTTTTGATTTCAAAATATACAGAAAACCTACTGCTACGGATAATATCATTTCATCCAGTTCCTTTCACCATCACTCTCACAAACTTGCTTTCTTTCAACAACATATCAATAGACTACTTCACTATTCACTTAATACATTAGATTTTATTTCGGAAAAAAACATAATTTACCAACTAGCCGTCACCCATGATTTCGCACTAAAAACTATCAATAAACTTATTTTCATCAAAGAACAACAATTTGTCGATAAACTTTTATCTACCTCACTTCACAATAATCAACACACCCCAACTAATGAAGAGAAAACTTACTCTCTTTTGACTTACCAAGGCCATCAGCTATAACCAATTATTGATATCTTGAAAAACAACAACATTGTACCTTATTTCAAAAACAAACTCTGACTCGAAAACAGGCAATTCCCTGTGGCTGTTTAGGAAGAATTGCTTTTTTATTGCGTTTGGCTTTTAATTTTTGCATTTCTTTTGCAACCATGCTCCTCTGTAGTTTGCTGGATGTTCTCCACCATAGTGAACACATTTTGGTTGAGCATTTTTTTGTATATCACAGTTCATTGTCAGGTGCTTTCCGGTACATCTGACGCGGTTCCATGGCACAATATTTTTGCGAATGACCATATGCTTGACATTTCTTACATTGCGGCACAAGCCTGGATTTTCTCAAGCGTAGGGTTTCAACTCCTACTCCTAATATATCTTTGATTCCATATGTTTTATCAACACTCTCATTGTGGTTGAATGGGAGCATGAACATATTTAGGGGTTTTCTTGTACCGTATTTTGGTTTAGGGGTGGCTTCAATGAGTTTATAGCCACGGTTTTTCATTTGCTGGACAATATGATCTGGGTCTATGGAATGGTACAGTTTGTGGGTCATAACTTTAATTAGCCTATTTTGCTTATTCTCATAAGAATGCTAAATACAGAGATTCACTCTGCACGGATTCCACCACCTCATCTGCGGCAAGCCACATATCCATTGCTTAGAGGAGGATTGCATATGTCATTTATGCGGAGCTACGATGGACAGGTACCACCTCGCGCAATGTAAAAAGAATCAAGTCCTTAATTATTTTTGAGTATTCTTCTCTTTCATGTTGCAAGGTATTATATAGCGCTTGCTCATTTTGGGTATTTGGTACAAATTTCTTGGACATGATTGCGTTATAATTTATTTATCCCGCTTTATTTATTATGAAATTTAATTATGATAGCGAGACACATTAGTGTATTTGTTCCACATTCACTGTTATTGTTTTTAATGTTGCACTTGAACCACTATCATTGCAGCGCCCGCAAAATAATTGGGACGCGTTGCGACATTAAATTTCAAACAGTCGATCGCGCAAAGCCACTGACAAAGGTCCTGGCACTGACAAAGTATATCATTGAGACCTGAAAAATAATATAATCGGCCCCATTTTTTTATTCGACGGCACGCGGCCGCCCCCAGGATTCGTCCTGGGGGCGGCAAAAACATGACGGGCTTTAATGAAGCGGGGGCTTTCTCGGCGCCCCCGCGTCAAGGCCTAGGCCCTTTGTGAGCGCGCCGACAGCGCACGTGAATAATTAAGGGCCACCAAAGGTCCCCAAGATAAAGCCAGCGCCTCGATCCCCCCTTTTTTTTACCCCACTAGTAATCCGATCGGCGATCCCGCGGGAGCGATAGGGATAATAAATCGACGCAGGATTTTCGGGGCTCTCCACATCCCGGCCCTTTTAAAACTTATTAAACCCATCCGAACTATCCAGGTGGCGGGGAACAGGCGAAAAACCCACGCAGTTCTAATCGGCCCATAAAACCCATACGGCGCCGGCTCCAATCACCGGAAACCGGTGCGTCGCGACGCCTTCAGACGGCACGTAAAATCTCACAGGGCCCCCATTATCGAGCGGCGTCGGCCCTGACATGCCGCCCCCGAGCCGCCGGTTTGCGGTGTCGCGCGGTGATCGTGGGAGTGTAAGGGATTTTATTGTTTTCACTCGATGGAACGGACGTGTTGATTCCAACTTTTCCCCGGATTGTCAACGGATCATTGAATCCCCAGGCAATAAGCTTCCGCTGTTTAACATTGTTAAAGTTACATAAGAGACGCCGAGCAAGACATGCCCCGCGAAATTCAATGAGATCGAAAAAAGCACTGCAATATTACTTTACAAACTCGTGAGAAACAATTGCCTAGGACTTGAACTAAGCGACACGACTCTAATTTATTCAGTGCAATAATAGTTTGCGAGTTTAAAGATCGAATGAGTTTGGGAGCAATTCTTAGTCTTGTGATATCCATGTGCCTACGTGCATCCGTTAACATTCTAAATAGTTAATAACTTCAATGTTCCAAAGCCATGGCCCCCCCATTCTACCCCGGGATCTCCAACGGGGGCCCGTTTCCTTTCGTACTAACGGTAGCTTGATACCCATTTTTTCCGAGAAACCGATGCGTTCTCAGATGTTGCCCCCAGATTGCCTAAAAATATGAAGCCGATCACTCTTCAATAAAAAAGTTTACAGTAGTTTATATGACAACGTCGATTTTTGGCCCTTTTTTGCGCCGTAAATGTGAGGTAAATTTAAAACAATAAATTGATTTCCTAAAAATATTTTCCGAGATTCCGAGTTTCCGAGATATCCATGCTGTTGATCCCTATCTTGAACACCCTGTATTACAATTTGAAAGCAAAGAATTTTGAAAGTTTAGGCTACTTTTATAAAATACTATTGTAACATTTCAAAGAATTTTGGAAGTTTGGCCATGTTGAAATATTACAATACTGATTTATAAAAATAACTCTAATTTTCAAAATTCTTTACTGTCACATTTGAAATATTCTAAAACTTTCGAAAAACAGTGTCCAACAATTACAAAATTAGCCAACTTTGCAATAACCCTTGCCAAAAGAAAACCAAAGTAGCGCAATATTCCCAATGAATGTAAATTCAAAAATTAACCAAATTTGTGGAACATGATCAGAACACGTTGCTCCATAATAGATCAAATTCATCAATAAATAATGTTTCCATTTAAAAGCTGTTTTCTAAATGAAACACTTTATTTAATCTTAACTAATTTTCAAAAATTCACTTTACTAAACTTTTATTAAACTTTACCAAATTTTATAATATTCATCAATCAATGTTCTAAATTTGTCAAAAAAATGTCTTGTCTAAATAGTGAAAATTTAAATGTTATTAATGATAAACTTCAGAAAGTTTACAAATGTGTTACTTGTTTATTTTAAAATTAAACTAAGGTGGTAGTATATTAACAATTTTTCTTGGCAATTTAAATATCTGTTCAAATATGTAACAATATACTGAGTATTTCCTTAACATGGGCAAAACAATAATATTGTTAAATAAAACAAAGAGAATAACCTTTTTCACAATACACATTTATTTATACTAAATGTATATTTCAACTGCAAGGCAGTCATCTTCAGTAGACTTACGAGTAATGAAGGAAAGTAAGCATTCATTACTTGTAAGTCTACTAGGGATGACTGCCTTACAGTTGAAATGTACATTTAGTATAAATAAATGTGTATTGTGAAAAAGATTATTCTCCTTGTTTTATTTAAAAACTTTCACAAGCTCCAATACTTTGAATAATATTGTTATTGTCAAACAATTTTATCACCCTGTATCTTTGAAACAACACGGTTTTTCACACATCACCAAAAGACAAAATATTCTAAGAATAACTCGTGGAATAACCCCTTGTATTTTGGCTCATAGTTAGAAAACACCTTGTATATATATACTACTATAATATATAACAATTTGTTATTAATATTACTCGGTGATTTGGTTTCTACTGTCGTTTGTTTCTACTGTGTGTCGCTGATTCGATTTCTACTGTCGTTTGTGGGTACTGTGTTGCAGCTGATTCGGATTTCTACTGTCGTTTGTCTTACTGTTTTTTTCACTGGCTCGATATCTACTGTGTTGTCGCTGTTTCGATTTCTACTGTCGTCTGTTTCTACAGGTTGTTGCTGATTTGATTTCTACGTCGTTTGTTTCTACTGTGTGCTCTCTGACTGGATTTCTACTGTCGTTTGTTTCTACTGTGTTCTCTTTGACTCGATTTCTATTGTGTTGTCGCTGCTATAATTTCTACTGTCGTTTGCAAAATTAAAACACATAGTTTTTTACGTAAAAGAGAAAACAAAAAGTTTTCTTTGCCCCCAATAGATAATGGGAGTGGGAAATTTGACTCCCACTATAAAAATAAACAACGAACATCCGTAAAATAAATTACATTCGGAAATCTTTTCAAAAAGCTTCAGAAACAAATAAACCAATTACCTATATCGTGTACAATAAAATTACAGCGAGTTTCGTTTTTTTATGTAATTATTTTTTCAAAAAACCGCCAAAGCAATAATACAATTCACATAAAATAATTAATAACTGCAAAACCAATAATTTGAGCGAAAAATAACAAGTATATATATAATTGTGCATCAAACTTCCCCCCATCTAACCATGCACGTTTCGACTCTCTACATCCTCAGGTTTTCGAGGTTTTCGAGGAAAACTCTGTAAATCATCCCAATTATAACGAAACCGAACTACAAGTTTTATTAGCTGTTGAAGCAAAGTAGAAATTTTCAATAAGACAAATTAGCCGGAATTTACGTTTGCCTCATGACAGTATTCAAGGAACCTTGAAAAAATATAAAGTATAAACCATACAAAACAAAATGTATATATATACGAGGGCTGTTTGACGGAAGAGTGACTTTTCAAAGGTTGGTAACACTTTCGTTATAATGATTATGTTGCTAGCTCCTGAGGTCTTTCGGAGGTCTACTGTCAAAATTTGGCACCAATCTGACAGATAGATTATGTTTTATACTTATTTGAAGGAAACTGTTTTCGTTGTTTTGTAAATATGTAAAAAAAAAATTCGAGTGTTGATTAAACATTATTTTCTACGTGAAAAAACAATTAAAGAAACCGAGGAAAAGTTACGTAAATATTATCCAGAATCTGCTCCGTCCCATGGAATGATTTGTAAGTGGTTTCTGCTTTTAAAAGTGGCCATATGAGCACGGTTGATGCAGATCGTCCGAAACCATCATTTACTGTGACTACTCCAGAAATGGTTAATAAACTCTATGGCCTTGTAATTGGCAATCGTCGAATAAAAGTTTGTGAGATAGCTAATGACGTAAACATCTCAACCGAACGGGTATACAATATTTTACATGAACATTTCAATAAGAAAAAGCTATCCGCGAGATGGTTGCCGCGTTTGCTTAATGGTGATCAAATGCGCGCTCGCATTAAGAATTCAGAAGAATGTTTTGCCGTTTTCAACGTAACTCAAAGGATTTTTTTCGTCGATATGTGGCAGTAGATGAAACTTGGATACATCATTATACTCCAGAAACAAGAATACAGTCTAAATACTGGATTTCTCCATGCGAATATGCTCCCAAAAAGGCAAACACACTTTTTTCGACCAATAAGGTCATGGCCACAGTTTTTTGGGATTCTAAAGGTGTAATCTTTATTAATTGTTTACAAAAAGGAAAAACCATAACTGGCCAGTATTATGCTGATTATGCAGACATGTATTGATGCCGAACTTGAAAAACAACGACCGCATTTGATGAAGAAAAAAAGTGTTGTTCCATCACGATAATGCGCCCTCTCATTCGTCTGCAATTGCTACAACTAAATTGACTGAATTGCATTACGAATTACTGCTTTATCCACCATATTCGCCAGATCTGGCTCCCAGTGATTTCTTCTTATTTCCAAATTTAAAAAAATGGCTGTGTGGAAAAAGATTTCAGGCAAATGAAGAGGAGATAACCGACACAAATGCATATTTTGAAGACTTTCCGAAAGATTACTTTTTGGAAGGTTTAAAAAAATTGTAAACTCGCCGGGCTAAGTGTGTGCACTTGAAAGGGTGTTATGTTGACAAATAAAATATATTTTGAACAGAAAAATAACGTTTTCATTAAAAAGTCACTCTTCCGTCAAACAGCCCTCGTATATACAATATTAGAAACTATTCTCGATTTACATTTGGAATGTAGCGGTTGGAAAAGATTGGAGCAAGATTGGAAAAACTGGAAAAAAACTGAGACTTGTGAAGTTACGTTTACTATCAATGGGGTTGTTTGTTCCCAAATTCAAGACACTGGAATTGAGAGAACCCTCATTGGATAATTGAGTGTCGAAATCAATATTCAGATAAAGTCAATGTTCACACTAATGGAGAACTGTCTTATTTTGAAGATAATATTAATAGTATTGCGTATTTAAATTTTTACAAAATAATTTGCTTAAATTTGAGTGGGTGTATTGCAGAGGTTGAAAGTATTTACATGATCTGCCCGTGATAATAATGCACCTGTGAATTTTTCATTTATAGTAAGGGAATGGCTTAATAATAACTTCCCACGCAAATGGATTGTCCTTATCCTCAGATATAGTATATAACGGTAGGTAGGCCGATATGAGTTATATAACAGACGAGGCTGAGATTTTATAATCAACCGAGATTGTTATATCCAAATTGGCCGTATGGTTTTTTGTTTTTTTAGTTTTCGTGATACTAAAATAAAATGGATTAAATTTTGCGAAATTATTTTCATAAATCATAATGACATATTTCAAGTATGCTGTGATGGTTGTGTAGTAACGCTTGTGAATACCAAAATATATAAATGTCCACGGCTGTTAAATATTAACGGCCGTGTCTGATATCAGTTAAATAACAGCCATGGAGACAGTATCGATAATATGTAATTACAATCAAGTCTCACGAAAACGATTTAACGATGCTGAAATGGCCAGCAAGATCACCCGACATAACCCCACTGGACTTTTTCTTGTAGGGTTATTTAAAAGGAACAGTGTCTAGTACTCGTCCACAACTAAGAAATAAGCTGCTAGAAAGTATACGAACTTAATGCCAAAATATAGCACCTGAAATGATAAAAAATCTGCATAATAAAAATGCTGCATTATGCAGGCGCGTTGAAATGTGTATCCAGGAAGCTGGGGGATCTGTAGAAGTATTTTTTTTTTCGGTGGTTACTCAATTTTTAGATTTAAATTACTTCTATTAAATATTTTTCAATTTTTCAGCATTTAAAAAACCCATTTTTTCAGTTAAAAAAAATGCTACTAATAATTTGAGATAAAGCAGGACTTTTTTTGCCTAAAAACTTTTTGCTCTAAAATGCATACTAAAAAAGTTTCCCCTTTGTTATCCATTATTCTGATCACGCTGTATATCGACCACATTTAAAAAAAAAATAGTCCTTTTGGTTCTGATGGGCCAGTTTAGTTTCATTGAGGAAATATGGGTTTTCATATATAATATTATATACACAAACCAGATAGTAGTAGATAACGGAATAGAACTGTCTAATTCGATAGAACAAACCAGAGGCGTTCTCCAAGGGGACTCATTGAGCCCGACTATGTTCCTAGTATATATGTATGATTTGCCTAAGCTACTAAAGAAATATAAAATAGAGTGTGCTATGTATGCTGATGATTTAGTCATCTTTACCAAGGACCGTACACAACTACAAGGGAGCCTGAACCTTCTCTACCAATGGTGCATCAACAACAAAATAACCATCAACAACGAGAAAACCAATGTTATGAAGTTTAGAAACGGAGGCAGAATCTGCAACAGTGACGTCATTTATCTAGGGGAAGAGCAACTTAAGTTTGTAAACGAGTACGAATACCTTGGAATAACCCTTCAGACTACACTAACATTTACGAAGCACTTCAACTCAAAAAGCAGAAAACTAGCCAGAGTCATCGGGACACTTAAACATCTACAAAAACTGAGCCTGAATGCAGCAATAAAATTGTACAACATTAAAATTTGGCCAGCTGTCACTTATGGAATGAAAAACTTATGGCCTCTTGTAAAGGTAACCGACCTGCTACAGCTGGACAAAGTAAAGGCCAGATTTCTTAAAAAGACCCTAGGACTGTCAAAATTTACATCAAACACCTTTGTGTTTCAGTTAGCAAATACCAGTACAATGGGTGAGGATATCATAAAGAACTGTACCGGTATATCTGCAGCGGTGCAAGAGCAGTACTGCAATATAATAGATGGTAAAAACATGGAATTTGTGTTTCAGAATTTCACAGACGGTCCAGCTTTTAATGAACATATCTGGAGGGAAGCCAATCACAAGCAAAGGCACTTCATTACCCGCTTCACGTACCATGGCTTTCACCACCTATGCTGCAATAAAACAATTTTTCACAATGCAGAAGACAACTGCATATGCCGTTTCTGCAACAAAACATCTTCAAGGTACCACCTCCTAGAATGTGAGGAAAGAAGATATCGTCCGCTCACCAATTTCATAGCCGCTATAAAACTGTAAATGTATTTAAGTCAGGTCATATTTGTATTTTATGTGTAATTAACTATGTGTGTATGTTATCTGCTGGGGCACAGCGAAATAAAGATTATTATATATATAATATTATCTTCCTTTTAACATCTCGAAATTCTGCAAGGATTTTGAAGCGCCACCGCCGAGACTTTTGTCACTGCCCCTGTATCTGAAATGGTTTTATATTGATTTTTCTCTTCATCTTCTTTATTTTGAAGATTTTCATCATCAATTTAATGATTTGCCTTTTAACAACTCCCTGTATCTCTGCATCTAAATGGTTTTGTATTGATTTTTTCTCCGTCTTCGTCATTTGGATGATTTTCATCATCAATTTGATGATCTGCCTTTCAACAACTCGCAATATCTTCGAACGATTAAGATTTTCGATGTAGTTGCGCTGAACCTGATTGAGTTCTTGTGAAGCATTATTGGCCAGATATACAGAGAAAACAGATTTATTCAAAAGACCATGTACATATATAGTATTTGGATTTCTTTTAGATTTAGATTTAGTCTTTTAGATTTAGATTTATCTGTAACACTTTATTCATGTTAATTTGATCTGGTTGGACAGCTTTAGTTAAATTTTGGTTACATTAGATTAAATTAGGCTTCAATAGCTTAGATTAGGCTTCTGTTGAGTAAAATTGGGGTAGCCCATTAAATGAGATTAGATTAGATATAAAGATTATTCCATGGTTGTGTTGAAGATGTTTAGCATTCTGCAGTCGGTGGAAAATCGCTTCCCAATGCCACGTTATTGTTGAACACATTTAGCATTCAGCAAGTCGACAGAAAACCGCTTTCGCTGCAAGTGCACGGAACTTTCCGCGTTTCCGATTTAATACTCGCAGAACCGTCCAAGATTCCCTCCATTCTTGCTAAACTTCTCGCCGCGTTCTCGGGCTGGCAGACGTTTGTATCGGCGAAAGAGAGATATTTCTCCTCGTGCGCGGCAGTTTTTTTATTGTGCCGATTTCCGTCGTGAGCGCTCTCCCCTCACAAAAGGGACACACACGTCCCGAGCTGGGCGACGTTCCACCGTAACTCACGCCGCCCCCCGGAATTGAATCCGATTCATGCATCCAGACGGTCCCCCGAGTGGGGGCGGCGGCCCGGGGGCGGCCCTCGCCCGTCCATTGTGCCCGGGGAATGCGTATCAATCAGGGCAGGACCCGCGCGGCCCTCTCATATTTATGCCGAAACTCACGATCCACCAGAGATTGAACATTTTAAAGTGAATAGGTGAGGCGAGGGCAGATGGGTTTTTTATTCGATTTTACGCAGCGTATTAAATAAAATGAAAAAATAATAATTATTTATATTATTAGTGATATATAAGCATTATTACATCGTTACGAATGTGAAGTTTGCACGAGTTAACAATATTACATTTTTTTAAATATTGGAGGGGTTTTTTGCACTCTCAGGTTGTTTAAATAAATTTTCTGATAAAAAATGTATACTTAGACTTGTTTCATACATTTGCAATTTTTTTAACAAATTTATCAGTAAAAATCACGTTTGGTAAAATTTTTTCATAATCAAACAAGAATGTTCTTTGGCCAATGTTGGCTGATATTTTAATATATTTTATAGAACTGAATGCATTTCAATTAAAAATTATATTTTTATTAATATTCTTATAAACATGTACAAAATTTGTAAAATATTTTGCAAATTTTGTTATCATTTTGAAGAAATTGTAAAGTTTCATGAAAGCACTTTTTGGAATTCTGCTATATATTTTTTTTTTATTTCACGAAATTCATAAAAATAGCTAAAATTTCCATTGTTTGCATACATCTTTAGAACTGTGCTACAAATATTTGGAACATTTATAAAAAAATTATGAGAGAATTTAAATTTTTTAAATTCGAAAATTATTATAGCACCTCAACAATTCAAAAGAATCTCGAAACAATTCAATAGAACGTTATATTTTTTTAGATTTAGTAGGCCAATCAAGGGAATTTTGTGACAATACAACAAAACTGTATCAATGCAATTTAATAGGTATATTTTTAACAATATTCTTACTATCAATTAGACGGAATATCCAATATTTATCGTATTTATTACCTTCTTGTAAGTGTAATTATTTTTTCCATCAAAGTTCTACAATTTCATGAAGCATTTATTAATTTTAGTTTTTTTAAAGTTGTAACGTGAAGTTTCAACGTTAGCGCGCGCCTCTGCATTATCCTCCTTTGAGCGCCGCCTATGGTCATTGCTGACCGAGGCGCTGCTCGCGGCGGAATTTTTGGGCAGCGTTTTCGCGAGCGGACGAGACGGACCGGCCATTTTTGGTGTGAATTTAACTGCAGCAAGACACGCGCACGCGAAGAGATATATCGACAAAGGTCGATCTGCAATTAGAGCGGGAGTATTCTGTTTGCGTTAGGAGGATCCGTCGAGGACGATTCTCTCCCAAGGGGGAATATAGTGGTGTCGCAGTTTTAGTGGTCGGAAACCCCTTGCACAAGGGTAAGTTAAGCCCCGCGCGCACGCTTCACGTACTACGTTTCTTACTGGGTAAATTGTTTTATAGGGTTCTAGTGGGAGGCGGTATACGCAACCTACGGCTAACCTACGGCTAAATTACGGCCAGTGGTCCCGGTTTTTTATTACGGACGGCGAGTTGACGGCGCTGTCGTGTCCACAAGAGGAGGTTTTGCCGCTGCGTGACGTAGCCAACAGTAGTGGCCAATATCGCAAAACCGTGCGTCAACCGTCGCGCGGAACGTATAAGCCAGTGGCGGCGCCCGGAGTGGATCGCCGTGGGAACGCCGAGCCTCCAAATCATTCTACGTAATCACTCATATGTCACATCATTCCATTTGTCAATTGTATTTAGGGCGTTGACGGTCTCTGCGGTAAAGGTAAGGCGTGAGCGGAAATACGGAGACTGCGTAAATAGCGGGGAATAGGGAAGCGTTGGTACCATCGTCCTTTTTCTTCGGGTAAACCCTCCATTTCGCGAACCGCCCCCGCAGGGCATCGGGACGTCTGAGACCACAAGGGGTCATCGCACATTTCCATTCCCATTAATCATTTTGATAGCCAGATTTAAGAGCAAGTTTACAACAATATTGTTAAATGACCATTTAGTTTTAAATAAATCTTCTGTTGTTAATTGTCAAACCATAGTTTTTCTCTATTTCATTGTTTACCAGCGTCTGAGGTAAAGCCTCCTTATCCTTCACAGTTGGGACCAGGAGGCGTGATCACCCTCTACTGGTGCGGTAATTGTGTGGCGCCCATTTTATACTTTACCATCCGAACCCCGCCGTCTCCACTGATTAAACGGCTAGCGGCCCGCGCCAGTAGAGTTATTTGGGGGGTTGACAGTTTTGACAGGAAGTAAGCGTCGCATTTTTGGCGCCCAACGTGGGGCCCGATTGTATTTTGGTCTTGGTGCAAGTTTGTTCTTGATCTACGGCACTCGTTTAGTAAAAAAAAAAAAAAAAAAAAAAAAAAAAAAAAAAAAACTTTGTAATTTTCTTTTTTCAATTGTGATTTTTTTAACTCGCTGAAACTCGGGTACGGCGTAGCAGCGGCTTTAGTAACCACGGTGCGCTACTTAGTTTCCGCGATTTTTTTTGGATGAATTTTTAGGGAACTTTACTTTGCAATCGGAGTACTTATCATTGTTGGTAGCGTAGTTGACGCTGTTTGGTGACCTGGGAGGTCAATGTCTTTTTTGTATAGAGTACGAGAAGCGTTTGCAAGTAAAGCCAACCCGTGTCGAATTTTTAGTTAGGTTAGGTTTAGTTGGGTATAAGTATTTTGGCTATTTTCTATTTATTTGTCTTTTCTTTCCACTCACCCCATAGTAATCATGGCTAATATTGGCGGGACCATGAAGGTCAAGTCCCTTTCTAAGGCTGAGCTCGCATATGAGCTTAAATATCGTGGATATCCCGAAGGCTTAGTAGATGAGATGCGAAAAACCCTTAGCAACGTCCTTAGAGTAGAGCGCGGGGGTGCGAGTTTGCATTACCCCAAGTATCCTTTCCCATATAAAGAAGACCTTGATGCAGTGACACTGGGATGTGACTCATTGACGAATACCATTAGCACCTTCACCGGTGTGGCAAATAGCAGCGGCTATTCGAACATTCTGAGCACATTGGCTCATCTCGCCGCTAGAATAGATAGGTCTACACCTACGACGGAGGAGGAGAAGACAAGTCGATCGCAGATGTTGGTGACCCTACAATCGTTACAATCGGACCTGGAGGACAGAGTTAAAAGGGTGAGTCAGCCTTCTATTCCACCATTAAATTTGTCGCTGATTGCCTCGAGCCCACTAGCGCCTAGCGGGTGCGCTAGTGATTCGTCCAGTGACGATGACCCTCTACCCGTGGTCTCGAGTACACCGTCGCGTACACCGATCAAATCAGTCCCCGTCTCGCAGTGGAACCTAAAGTATTCTGGGGAAGCGTCGGACATGTCCGTCTGCACTTTTGTAGCTAAAGTAGAGGAGCTGCAGGTGGCCCGTAACGTGAAGAAACCTCAGCTATTCGCGTCCGCGTTGGATCTGTTCAAGGGTAAAGCGCTGTTGTGGTATTCGGCCGTCCGTAGGAGCCTAGTGTCTTGGGAAGATTTGGTGGCGAGACTCCGCGAGGAATTTCAACCGGTGGATTTCGCAGATCGACTATTTGACGAGGCGAGGGGTCGGACCCAGGGGCCGAAGGAAACAGCTGGTACGTTCCTTACGGTGATGAGTGTCTATTTCGCGAGGTTAGAGGACCTCGGGGTCAAGTTGACTGAGGAGGTTCGTTTGAAGATGGTTACGAAGAACCTAGCTCCATTTTACCTCCAGCGATTGTGCTTGGTAGACGTGAAGTCGATCGACGAATTACGGAAAATTGGTCGCTCTATCGAACATACGCGAGCCATGACCGAAGCGTACAAGAGGCCTCCACAGAAACACGAGACTTTAGAACCCGATCTGGCTTACGTTGACGTGAACAGTCGGGGTGGTTTTTCAACCCCTGCGAAGACACCAGCTCGGCTGGGTGTAATGTGCTTCAACTGTCAACGAGAAGGGCATATTGCGCGGGATTGTACCGAGCGGTCGAGCAGACGTTGTTTTGGTTGTGGTCAGCGCGGCGTAACCAGAGCGTCATGTTCGCAGTGTTCGGGAAATGCCAGACGGTAGGGCGTGTAGGTCTAACGCCCCACCCAAGATTGGAGACCACAGAGGGTACGTTTAGCAGAGAGAGGGCTCGCCTTGATTTTATTTTGGATAGCGCGATAGGTGATGAACGACCTTATTTGAAAGTGGATGTGTATGGTGTAAATATGTTAGGTTTATTGGACACGGGTGCAACACGCACGGTTCTAGGATCCCTTGGATGGAAGCAGCTGGCCCAGTTAGGTTTAGAATTGTTGCCTTCCACCGTGGATTGTACGGTGGCGAACGGCGAGAGATGCGAGAGTTTGGGCAGTTGCAGGATTCCTTTTAGCGTGTTGGGTCGCGTAATAGTACTCGAAGTGCTCGTTATTCCCGGCGTTTCGCATAGGTTAATTTTAGGCATAGATTTTTTTAAGAAGATGGGAGTAGTCCCGAATTTGCGTAGTGGTGTTTGGACCTTTGCAGAGCAGGCAGTTCTGGACGTGATCGATGAGGATTTAGGATTGAGCTCGGGGGAGCAGTCCATTTTGTCAGGCGTAATTTCAGCTCATTTTAGCGGAGAGCAGAGGCAGTTGGGTCGGGCGACGTTGGCGGAGCACACGATTTCCACCACATCATCCCCAATTAAGTCTAGAAACTATCCAGTGTCTCCGGTGATGCAGGAGCAGATTGACAAGGAGCTTCAAGAAATGTTGTCTTTGGGAGTGGTAGAGCGTTCTAACTCACCGTGGTCATCTCCGATCTTGCTGGTGAAGAAGAAGGATGGCACCTTTAGGTTCTGTGTCGACTTCCGCAAGCTGAATCAGGTGACTGTCAAGGATAGCTACCCCCTACCCTACGTCACCAGCACCTTAGACAAACTGCGCAGCGTAAAGTATCTGACGTCGTTGGATATTAAAAGCGCGTATTGGCAGATACCCATGGCTCAATCATCAAAGCAGTACACTGCTTTTGCAGTTCCAGGGAGAGGACTGTACCAGTTCACTAGGATGCCGTTTGGGCTGCATAACGCCCCAGCAACCTGGCAGAGACTTATTGACAGCGTGATAGGCTACGATCTCGAGCCGAATGTTTTCGTCTACCTGGACGACATCGTCGTGGTAGCGGATTCATTCGCAAAGCACATGTCAGTTCTTAAAGAGGTACTGCGTAGAATCCGTGCAGCTGGCCTGACACTGAGTGAGGACAAGTGCCATTTTTGTCGTTCGGAATTAAAGTACCTGGGGTACATAGTAAATCGAAGAGGTCTTCATGTGGATCCGGGCAAGGTGGAAGCCATTGTCAACATCCCCCCACCAAGGACGAGCACGGAGGTAAGGAGATTGGTAGGAATGGCTTCGTGGTATAGACGATTTGTACCTAACTTTTCTACGATTATCGCTCCGATCACTGCGCTGTTGAAGAAGGGCTGCAAGGTAATTTGGTCTGAGGAGTGCGAGGAGTCGTTTCGTACTATCAAGGAGCATCTTATCAAGGCCCCAATCCTCACCTGTCCTGATTTCACTCTGCCATTTACAGTGCAGACCGACGCGAGTGGCCACGGGCTGGGTGCGGTTTTGACGCAGACACACCCCGATGGCGAGAGAGTCGTCAGCTACATCAGTAGGTCTCTTATTAGGGCAGAGCGAAACTATTCGGCGACGGAGCGGGAGTGTTTGGCCGTTATTTGGGCAGTGGAAAAGTTTCGCCCCTATCTCGAGGGATTGTCCTTCAAGGTCATTACTGATCACCATAGTTTGGTGTGGTTACAGAATATGAAAGATCCCACAGGTCGTTTGGCGAGATGGTCAGTCCGAATGCAGCAGTACGATTTTCAGATTGTTCATCGGAAGGGTAAGGACCATATCGTTCCGGATCTTTTATCACGAGCTGTACCCGAAATTAATGGTTTGACCGAAGTGTCTGCATTACAGGCTAGGCCAGTAGTAGATAAGTGGTATGCCAGAAGGAGAGAAGATGTCCTGAGACATCCTCTTAAGTTTACGCAGTATAGGGTCAGCGAAGGAAGACTTTTTAGGTACGTCAAAGAGCGTTTTGGGTTAGGAACCGGAGTGGACGAGTGGAGAGAGGTTGTGCCGAAGGAGGATCGCGGACGAGTACTGCGTGAATGTCACGATGTGCCCACGGCCGGTCACATGGGTGTCTATAAGACGTTTGGGAGAGTGGCTGATAGATACTATTGGCCCAAGATGCGTGCAGACGTGGCCAAATATGTTCGCCGATGTCCAGTTTGTGTTCGATATAAGCCGCCTCAACAGAAACCGGCTGGGTATTTGGTACCGAACCGGAAGGCAGCTCGCCCATGGCAGATCATTAGCAGCGATCTCATGGGGCCGTTCCCGAGGTCTACTAGTGGATATTCGTACTTATTGGTGGTAGTAGACACATTTTCAAAGATGCCTTTGATCTTTCCGCTTCGCAAGGCCACGGCCCCAGGCATAGTGAAAATCATCGAGGAGAGAGTGATTCTGTTTTTCGGAGCCCCTGAGGTCATTCTGGTGGATAATGGACCGCAATATAGGAGCCGAGAGTTTCGACAGCTTTTCGAGAAATATGATGTGAGGGTGAGATACAATCCCCATTACCACCCCCAAGCAAATCCGACAGAGAGGACCAACAGGGTAATCAAGACTCTGGTGGCGATGTTCGCAAAGGAGGACCATCGTCATTGGGCGGATAAGCTGTCACATTTAGCGTGTTCGATTCGCAGTGCTAAACACGAGGTGACCGGGTTCAGTCCATATTTCATGAATTTTGGTAGAGAAATAATATTGTCTGGGTCGGTGTTTGATAAGCAATCGATTATTGGTGACCAGCTGATTGGTGCCGATGAGGTCGTAGAGGATCCTCTAATCCGGCATGAGAAGTTGAAAGCGGTTTACAGCCAGGTTCGGCAGCGCATGCGCACAGCAGACGTGCGAAACCAGAAATATTATAACTTACGTCGGAGACCAGACGAGTTCTTCACGGGACAGCAGGTTCTGAAGAAAAACTATGTACTGTCGGATGCCTCAAAAGGGTTTGCGGCAAAGTTGGCCCCGAAGTTTGTAGGACCGTACAAGGTGCGGAAGAAAACAGGCCAGTGGACCTATGAGCTGGAAAACGAGGCAGGGCAGCCTGCAGGGCTTTGGCATGCGAGGGACCTACGTCTGTTGGTACGGGACTAATAAGCCCGACCTCTACTCATCCTCATTTCTTCTTTCTTTCTTCCTTCTATTTCTTATTTGTTTCGGGTAGTTAGTAGGCAGGAACTCGTAAGGTAGTTCCTTCTTTCCGGGAAAGGGGGGGAACTGTAACGTGAAGTTTCAACGTTAGCGCGCGCCTCTGCATTATCCTCCTTTGAGCGCCGCCTATGGTCATTGCTGACCGAGGCGCTGCTCGCGGCGGAATTTTTGGGCAGCGTTTTCGCGAGCGGACGAGACGGACCGGCCATTTTTGGTGTGAATTTAACTGCAGCAAGACACGCGCACGCGAAGAGATATATCGACAAAGGTCGATCTGCAATTAGAGCGGGAGTATTCTGTTTGCGTTAGGAGGATCCGTCGAGGACGATTCTCTCCCAAGGGGGAATATAGTGGTGTCGCAGTTTTAGTGGTCGGAAACCCCTTGCACAAGGGTAAGTTAAGCCCCGCGCGCACGCTTCACGTACTACGTTTCTTACTGGGTAAATTGTTTTATAGGGTTCTAGTGGGAGGCGGTATACGCAACCTACGGCTAACCTACGGCTAAATTACGGCCAGTGGTCCCGGTTTTTTATTACGGACGGCGAGTTGACGGCGCTGTCGTGTCCACAAGAGGAGGTTTTGCCGCTGCGTGACGTAGCCAACAGTAGTGGCCAATATCGCAAAACCGTGCGTCAACCGTCGCGCGGAACGTATAAGCCAGTGGCGGCGCCCGGAGTGGATCGCCGTGGGAACGCCGAGCCTCCAAATCATTCTACGTAATCACTCATATGTCACATCATTCCATTTGTCAATTGTATTTAGGGCGTTGACGGTCTCTGCGGTAAAGGTAAGGCGTGAGCGGAAATACGGAGACTGCGTAAATAGCGGGGAATAGGGAAGCGTTGGTACCATCGTCCTTTTTCTTCGGGTAAACCCTCCATTTCGCGAACCGCCCCCGCAGGGCATCGGGACGTCTGAGACCACAAGGGGTCATCGCACATTTCCATTCCCATTAATCATTTTGATAGCCAGATTTAAGAGCAAGTTTACAACAATATTGTTAAATGACCATTTAGTTTTAAATAAATCTTCTGTTGTTAATTGTCAAACCATAGTTTTTCTCTATTTCATTGTTTACCAGCGTCTGAGGTAAAGCCTCCTTATCCTTCACAGTTGGGACCAGGAGGCGTGATCACCCTCTACTGGTGCGGTAATTGTGTGGCGCCCATTTTATACTTTACCATCCGAACCCCGCCGTCTCCACTGATTAAACGGCTAGCGGCCCGCGCCAGTAGAGTTATTTGGGGGGTTGACAGTTTTGACAGGAAGTAAGCGTCGCAAAGTTTTCCAATTTTTATAAATTTCTTTTGGAAGTTATTATTATTATTAATGTAATGCTAAAAAGCTGCCCCTTTTAAACCGTTCAATTCGACGGAAATGCCGGCTCCGTCAAGCGACCCGCCACACGCGACCGCGGCTTTTTGCCGCCCCCGCACCGGAGCGACCGAGACACGGTTTTACCGGGACGCAATCGAACCGCACACGGGGCTCGCCCACAATCGATCATCGCTTTGTTTGAGCAAAGGGGGGCCCCGCTAATCGAGGTCGCGTCCCTTTTTTTGTGCCGCCGCTGGCGGCGGGGCTCACGCGAGCCCCGCGCCGCCCCCGCGCGGCTTTCAATTTCCCGTGCCGCGAACGCCGCCCCCGCCTGCCCCCGGTGCAGGAAGCGGCCCCTGCGCGGGGCTGCAGCCACCCCCAATAATATCGCTGAGTGGTTGCCTCTCGCCGGGGATTTCGGCGATCGGGGGCAGATCGGGGGTGCTCAGGTCGTCCCCCCGCCGCCCCCGGTGCCGCCGCGCCAATTTGATTCAATGTTTATTCATGCGGGCGAATCTCAGACGCACAAATCTTGCCAAAAGCGCCTGGAAAGGGGGAACGTGCGTGATGAGGAATTGAGAGCGGAATCACAATCGTTTTAATTGAAAACTGAGGGAGGGAAAGGCAGCGGTATTGCATACCATACGGATAATAAAGTGTTTGTTAAGGGAGGCTAAGAAACACAAATTTAAATCCAAGTTTATTCAAGAGCTAAGAATCTTCAGTGCCTCATTATTTATTGTTTTTAATCTCAGATGGCCTTAAAATCTGCAGTTTTTCCCACATTTTTGGTCGTCGCGACCATCTTTTAAATTTTGTGCCCGACCAAAGTTCTGTTATATTTTAGTTTTTCCATTCAGTTCTAACATATGTCATATTTTAGTTTTTCCATACAGTTCTAACGTATGTCCCTGGATTGAGTTATTGGTCGGTTCTTATTTTGGTTATATAAAGTACACATACATACAGTCCTAATGTATGTCTCCGGATTAAGTATTGTTCAGTTATTTTTTAGTTTTTCCACACAAACAGATGTCCCCTGATTGAGTCATTGTTCTTTTCTTTTTTTAGATGTTCCATACAGTCCTAGTCCTAATGTATGTCCCTGAATTGACTTGTTAATGGGTTATTTTTTTTCCATACACATAATGTATGTTCCCGAATTGACTGTTGTTCGGTTATTTTTTTGTGTTTCCATACAATCATAGTATATGTCCCCTGGTTGAGTCATTGATCGTTTTTTTTAGATGTTCCATACAGTCCTAACGTATGTCCCTGAATTGAGTTATTGTTCGGTATTTTTTTAGTCTGTCCATATACATAATGTATGTCCCTGGATTGAGTATTGTCTGGTTATTTTTTAGTTTTTCCATACAGTCATAACATATGTCCCCGGATTGACTCATGGTTCGTTTTTTGTAGATGTTCCATAAAGTCCATATACAGTGCTAACGTATGTCCCTGAATTGAGTTAATTTTCGGTTATTTTTTAGTTTTTCCATAAACATAACTTATGTCGCCGGATTGACGCATTGTTCGGATATTTTCTAGATGTTCCTTGCAGCATAACGTATGTACTAGGATTAAGTACCAATAGGAAAAACTTTCTACTACTTTTCAGTTCACAAAAAGAAAATCATAAACGTAGTACTTGTTTTCAAGCCCTGAAAAACAAATTTACATTTTAGATGTGTCCGATGGTTAGGTTGGGTTAGGTTAGGTTAGGTAAGGCTAGGTACATTTTAGATGTATCCGATTGTGTTAACAAACTTGCAGATTAAAAAAGTTGGTGAAAATTTTCACTTCTTCTCCAGTTTATCACAACTACCTACTTGTGATATACTTGAAAATAAGTGAAATTAATCTGCATTTTTGTTAACACAATCGGTGCCTTTTTACTTTTTAATTATGCTCAATATTTCAAAACACCGAATAATTATAATTGGCTGTGATATTGTTGCGGCGATTGTGTGCAAAAATTCCAAATTAGGTGGAAATCCTGGATATTTTGTGTTATGTTTCTTTATTTTATAAATAGTAGACTGAAAATTTTAAACCATTTAACTTTCTAGTTCAAAATCAGAAAATTGTGTTGTTGAGGTATTTTCCAAAAAAAAAGGTGTAAATGACAAAAGTTGCAGTGCCATCTTTAGTTTTTTGTTTATTCCAATAGATACTTATGGCAAAGAACAGCACCTAAACTAACACTAACTAAAAATTCCTAGGCATATTGAACAGTAAAATAACAAGTCCTTTGTGCATAATGGCAAAACCAATTTGAAAATGCGCATAAATTCACAATAGTATATTTTTACGTTTTCCGTCAGAGATCAAAATTAACAACACCTAAACTAACCTTTGTGCCATTGTGCATAAAGGACTTGTTATTTTACTGTTGAATATGTCTGGAGTTTTCAGTAGTTATATACATATCGGCATTTGTGTGCAAAAATTATTAATTTGGTGGAAATATTTTGGGTTGAGTTTCTTCATTTTATAAATGGTAGATGGAAAATTTTAAACCATTTAACTTTTTAGTACAATATCAAAAATTGTATAGTTGAGTTATTTTCCAAAATAAAAAAGTAAATGACAAAAATTGCAGTGCCATAGTTAGTTTTTTGTTTATTCCAATAGATACTTATGGCAAAGAACAGCACCTAAACTAACACTAACTAAAAATTTCAAGTCATATTCAACAGTAAAATAACAAGTTCTCTATGCATAATGGCACAAAGGACTTGTTATTTTACTGTTGAATATGCCTGGAGTTTTCCGTAGTTTTATACATATCGGCGATTGTGTACAAAAATTCCAAATTAGGTGGATATCCTGGATATTTTGTGTTAACTTTCTTCATTTTATAAATGGTAGACGGAAAATTTTAAACCATTTAACTTTCCCGTTCAAAATCAGAAAATGTGTAGTTGAGGTAGTTTCCAAAAACAAAAGCTTTAAATGAAAAATATTCTTTGAAAATTCCCAATTGTTTTGTTCCTTCAATGTAAGAATTGTTGATGGAAATTTTTATACTTTTGAATTTTCCAAGTCACTTACAAAAAGTCTGCTACACAGATACTTCAGAGAATATAAATAACACTATAAATGTATGGATCATTTTTTGTAATTTCAATTATTAATGGAAAATTGCACATTGTATACTTTCTCAAGTCAATTTGGAAAATCTGATGTTCGCATGCTTAAATTATTATTAGAAAATTTCTGTAGCTACTGTAAATATTAATAAATTAAAAAATAAAAACTGCAATACAAATTTTCGGTAGTTAGTTTTTGTTTATTCTGATAGATGCTGATGGAAAATTCGAATATTCTTTGAAAGGGAATTATCTTTGAAAATTCCTAATTCTTTGGGACGTTTTTTGGTAATAATTGTTGGTGGAAAATTCAATTTTCCAAGTCACTTTTATGACATTTTCTTTATATAATTAAAATTATTAATAGAAAATTTCAAATTATTTACTTTCTCAAGTCAATAATGAAAATCTAATGTTTGTATGCTTAAAATGTTGTCATAATTTATGTGGCTACTGTAAATAATAATAAATTGAACGAATTTACGAATACGAATTTTCGGTAGTTAGTTATTGTTTATTCTGATAGATACTGATGGAAAATTGGGAAAATTCCCAATTCTTTGGGAAGTTTCTTCTATGTAATAATAGTTCATGGAAAATTTTACAGTTTCGAATGTTCCAAATCACTTATAAAAACTTGCTATACATCTATATCAGAGAATATAAATTGCACGAGAAATGTATGGTACATTTTTTTTATAATTACAATTGTTAATCGAAAAATGCATTAGAAAATTCTAATGTTTGTATGCTTAAATTACTTTCTTAGGGTAATTTTGAAAATATAATCTGTCCAATTCTCTATGCACATTGCTAATAGTAAGCAAGATCATATCTTGCTATTCTTAATATTTTGTGTTACTTAGCAATATTTTCTATATGTCGTATATAGAAAATATTGCTAAGTAACACAAAATATTAAGATTAGCAAGATATCATCTTGCTTGCTATTAGCAATGTGCATAGTGAATTGGACAGAATGTCTGTATGCTTAAAATGTTGTCATAAAATTTATGTGGCTACTGTGAATAATAATAATTTGAAAAATAAAAACTGCTATACGAATTTTCGGAAGTTAGTTTTTGTTTATTCTGAGAGATACTGATGGAAAATTGGATATTTTCTTTGAAAATGCCCAATTCTTTGGGAAGTTTCTTCCATGTAATAATTGTTGGTGGAAAATTTTCATTTTACCAAGTCACTTTTAAAATCTACTATAACAAATAAATTAGAGAATATAAGCTACACTACAAAATTATGGCACATTTTTTTTATAATTACAATTATTAATGGGAAATTGTAAACTATTTACTTTCTCAAGTCAATTTTGAAAATCTAATGTTTGTATGCTTAAATTGAGAATCTAATGTTTGTATGCTTAAATTACTTACTTAAGTCAATTTTGAAAATCTATTGTTTGTATGCTTAAATCATAAAATTTCTGTGGCTACAGTTAATAATAATAAATTGAAAAATAAGAACTGCAATTACGAATTATTAGTAGTTAGTTTCTGTTTATTCTGATAACTACTAATGGAAAATTGGGAATATTTTAATAAAGTAATTTTTGAAAATTTGATAAATACATCGAAAAATTTAAACTGCAGTACAGATTATTTGTAGTAATTTTGTTCTTACTGCTACAGCTGATACTAAAAATTGTTGCCGTTTCAAATCAATTTTTAAAATTTAATGTTAGAAAGTATAGGTACTTAAAATATATTAATAAAATTTGTATCTGTAAATAATACTTGATAAATTGGAAAGTATTTCCAATTGCAATGCAATTTTTGGTGCTTAGTTTATTTACTGTGAAAATTAATGATGGAAAATAGGAACGAATTTAATTTTCCAGGTAAATTTTGAAAATTTGCTTGGTAATTCTAAGTGTCAATTCTTAAAATTTATAGAAAGTGTAAATGCTCATTGCACATACCAATATCTAAATTAATATCTAGAAAATATCTCGAAAAATCCACAAACTAAAATCCTGGGCGGAAAGACCTATTAATTACATTTATGTAATTGACATCATATTAGAAAAATAAGTCAGCTTAAATAATTCAGTAACCTAGAACTAACACGCAATAAAATTGTGTGATTTGGGATTATTGGCACTATTTCGCTTTCAATCATTTTGAAAATCCAGATTTTTTAGATATGTAAAAATCACTCAATATATCTGATGGGGATTAATAAGATTTTTAGACAAGCACTTAGTGCTCATGTAAATTAATGCAGTAAAAAAGTTTTTTGAAATATCAATAATAAAAAGATTGCCCATATGATGATGACTTTTGGCGGTCACTATATGTCTACATGTAATTAAATTTCTCAAAATTAAAGATATTTACAATACCACTTCCAAAATTGCAGTTTTTAATGAAAAATATAAGGTAGAAAAAAAACATGAAACCACCCTGTATAATACATAAACCTACTAAACGTATATGCACCTCCTACAGTAAGGCATTTGATCCTGAGCCATTCGCTAAAGTACTACGTAAGCTCTGTGCTACAAGCTGCACCACAGCAACGTAATACTAATAATGTGTTACCTGTCAGATAGAGTGCATTGTGGCAAGAGCAATAAAACAACATCGGAGTGATTGCAAGTCAAACACGCCGAGCTACAAGGGTCAATACTTGCCCCCAGCTCTTCTTGGGGTTTATAGACGATATGGATTATTTAGGTGAATCAGATGTCACCGCTTTGCAGATGGCACTAACTTCCACGTTGCACACAGAGATATTTATGTAACGATCGATAATAACATTCGTATGCAGTCCAATATAATAATTGCAGGGTTTAATTGAAACGAATTAAGTTTTACACAGATGTAAAACGTGATGTTAAATGTGATTATACGAAAGTATTTACATTGCGACAAAACATCATATTACAATTTCGAGGCCTATATCTTGATTACCATGATCTAGCTACGATACCTATTACCACGATCTATGTAATAAGTAAGGCAAAATCTTAGCCTTGATTAACAATTAAATTAATACATGTTCGTTTGTGGAATATAAGACACCATGTATCTACACAATTATTTCTACGTACTCCTCAGTACTCACTACTTCAGTCCAGATGAAAGTAGTCCTCAAACTTATTTAAGGCTGGCCCTCTTTTTAGAAGAATTTTATTGGTGATACCCTCCAATTTTCTCATACTCAACTTAATTCATAATAAAACAGCAAATGCACAGCGAAATAACTGAGACTGGGAGCTGGTTACTATGTGGCCCAAAAGTATTGTTACAAGATTTTCAAACATTTGTAATTTTTGTAGTTATTGACTACAAATTATTTCTAGTAAACCAGAGTTGTTAAATATTTCTTATAAATGTTTGTTGCAACGGTATTTTATTGTAAATGTCACTTTTAAAGATTTTTAACATCGATTGCTTTGATTTAGATATTTAATAAAAAAATTTAAAATTAAATTAAAAAAAATAAATTGGACCTAATCTATATAAACACTCTTACCCATGAGAGTTACCCATCTTATACTACGATATCAATAATTTTTATACAATTGCAGTACGTAGAAAAAATTAATTCGTATAGTTGTACGATAGACGTGTGAGAAGTGCATGCAGGCAATTAAAACCGTACACCCAAATGCAATTTACGTTTTTGCCAGCCGCACTGTGGCCGCCGTCCCGTTTTTGCGCCAGGTCCTGAGGGACAATGGTTTGATTAAACGCATTAATTCTTCAGGTTAGCGTTTGCAACGTGTGCGCGCCCCCCGTTTTTTGCGCCCGCGGATAATCCGCGCGCATTTTCGACGCCATTAGGGTCGCCTGGGGGATAACTCATGTAACTGTCCGGCGGAATTACGTTCGCTGCCAAAATCGGCGCTCGTCCCCGTAATATCTCCGGCATGCATCTTTATTTATCTCTAATTTTATGTGCGTCTCGACGCAAAAATATGGGACGTATAAATATTAATAACCCACCCCCGCGGCGCCCCTGCGAGGACTTATCGCACATAAATTACGCAACGGGCCGTAACTCATCGCCGGACGAAGGGATTCATTAGGAAACTTCCGGGTCCTGGCCGTTTTTTCACAGGCCCCCCATCCCCCCATCGGGCGGAACAATTTGATAATCTCGACCGGACGAATAACGTGGCCCCGGATAGGGATCTGCGCCGGGGAAATATGAGCCCGGATCCGGAGCCGGGCTCCGGTTAAACAAAGGAACGCCCAATTGGAT
This sequence comes from Othius punctulatus, assembly GCA_951805005.1. Classification (NCBI taxonomy): domain Eukaryota; kingdom Metazoa; phylum Arthropoda; class Insecta; order Coleoptera; family Staphylinidae; genus Othius; species Othius punctulatus. The sequence goes on from OX638143.1 coordinate 23,957,306, forward strand.
CCTAGATCACGTTAGTTTTTTAAAAGTGGGGGGCGGCTATCCTGGATTTTCCGACGCGAACTGGGTCAACGGTTAAGTTTTAATTTTTCTAATGGCCCGGACCGACAAACAATTCCGGGCGATACACAATCTTGAAATTAATTTAAATCGTCTTCCCGTGAGGATTCCCAGGATTAATACACAATTGCGTCGAGGCATTAGGGAATACACAAACAGCGGAGTTATTAGTGATCTATATGCAGACCCCATTCTATCTTGAAACTGATTAGACAGGCCTACATTTTTTTGTCATGAAAAAGTGTTTCAAGTTTAATACGTCTGCTATAGTAAATGGCTTGTGCTGATCACGAATCTGTGCTTAGTTTTTTTTCAGCACGTCAGGTTTTCAGGAAAAGTGTGTTTGAAATTTTTCATAGAAACTGCCAAAAATATTGAGAAAATATTTATTGAAACTAAATTTAATAGAAAATTACACTGCAAAATTAAGTTGTTCATTAAAAAAACAATGCACTATAATCTACGTTAGACAATCGTTTTTTTTTTTTTAAATATAATCGTTCTCTTTTTCCCTCAAAACTGCGTTTTGTAGTTTTCTTTTTGTGGATTTTTGTGAGCGAGTCCCTCTTCAAGGTCCAGCAGTAGTCAATCATCATGCTAATAACCCATCTTCCTTGGTAACGTCTCTCCATCTCCTTTATGTCTTGATAAGGGAGAGACAGGGAGAGAACCTCTCTCCCTGTTCCTCGCTGACAGCTCCAGGATTTTCGGGAAAAGAGTCAACGTAGGAATTCAGATAATGAAGTATGACGCTAATTGTGGTGAAAGGCATAACGTTTAAAGCAATAAGATTTCACATTCACAAATTCGAACTCTGACAAATCTCTCAGATTTAACAACTGTAAACTATAAGCCAAGATATATATTTTATATCTATCGTTTTTTTTTTACATGGCAACTTTGATGAAATTTTTTTTTTCACTCGATATAATTGACTATCGAAAACAACCAAATAACATCAAATTACTTTTCCCTTCGCAAAGTTTAAAATACAAGATAATACGAAAATAGTGTGACATGAAAACTGTACGTTTTACATTTTTTTGCATTCATGTTGAACTTCTTTCTTTTATATCCAAAATATTTTTCTTGTTTTATATATTTTTTCTAAAATCAGCTTTGTATGTTTTAATGAATTATTTACGGCTGCAAAAATATTAATTGAAATTCCTTACAAAGGCTTACGAGATATATTTATTTCATTTAAATTGTACCAGCTGCGGTACAAATAAATTTCAATGAATATATATTTTTTTAATTCCCCTGGCTTCCATTCTTGTACGTTTTTGTTATGCATTGTTTCAAAAAATATATTATTATTCATTATATATACCTAAGTATCGCCTGATTTGCTTGCGCATTATGAGGATATGAAAAGGGTGCAACTGCTTCGGCAGAATTGCTTATTATTTGTACAGATTTTGTTTTATTTAGAGGATATACTTTGGGAATTTGGGCTATAACTTTATACTGATGTTTATCAATTTCTGTAGATTTTTTATAAAATTGTAATAGTATTCTATGGACTTTGATAGTGTTACTCAAGTTTTCATAAAATATGGGCAGTTTTGTTTGCAATTACGGAAATTTCATGTATAATTTGCAAAATTTACTTTCTCTTTCAAATAAGATATTTGAGGCAATTTTGCTTATTTTGTTTATAATATTCTAAGATATCTTAAGAATTCCCTTAAATCTCCGATATTTTTATAAAAAAACATTAACTATTCTGTAGAACATTTCAAAGATAAAGATGTACTTTTTGTGGCTGGGGTGGTTATTTGTCCTATTATTTTTAATATTTCATTGTCATTTTATATATTTTTATAAAAAGAACATTAACTATTCTCTAGCACATATCAAAATTAAAGATGTGCTTTTTAGGGCTGGGGTAGTTATTTGTTCTATTATTCTTAAAAGTTCATTGTCATTATGAATATTCTTATAAAAATAATATTAACTATTCTGTATAACATATCAAAGTTAAAGATATGCTAATACAATATTGGCTTTTTAGGGTTGCGATGGTTATATGTCCTGTAACTTTTAATATTTCATTGTCATTTTGTTATTCACAAAAGTCTCATGTATGCAATGTTGCAACATACAAATACAAATGCAAATACATTTTTACATCTTCAAAATAAAAAACACGTAGTACAGAGAGAACATAAGAAACAAATCAAAAACAAATTGGAAAACGTATGAAAAACATTATGACATAATATATCAGATCCATAAAGTATAAATTATCTCACTCATTAGTTCTGAAAAGCTATTTTAATGGTTTTTACTTGTAGAATTGTATTACACCGTTTTGAAAGTAGAATAATTTCAGAGAATGGCTTTATATACTATCCTTCATCTGTTCATTCTGCAAAATTTTCAATATAATTCGATCATGTTCCGCGACCCCTAGATTTTGTTCGATTGAGCTAAAATTTTGCATAAATAATGTTTATGCATATTCTCACGAAATGGCGGGGGGGGGAGAACAAAAAAATCATAACTTCGTTTTTGAAGCACCCTATGTACACACATCTCTACAAAATATTTTACGACGCGCACCATTAGGATCTATTAAACGAAAATATATACAGAGTTGATCAAATGGGATAAAAGTTTTTAATTTTTGTGCCTTTCTGTGTACTGAAACGAAATTTGGTATGTCTTGCATAGTTCCGGAAATATCGCTGAAAAACTGAAAAAGTGCACTTTCTTTTTCATTTTATAACTTTTTCATTTTTGAAGGAAATTTTACGAAACTAGGCACTCTTACATTTTTCAACGTGAGCTTTCTGGTGACAGTGCCAAACATTTTCTGCACCAACTAGATGCCCAAACTTTCATAGTCAACTTGTGATTTTCTTATAGTCGCAATATTGGATTTTAATAGCATTCAAAAGAGCGAATAATTCCAATTTCAATTATGTATAACATATGGGTAATCTGGCAATAGTTACCACCAAAAATCGATCATTTAAAAATTTGTTGCAAAAATCATACTGCTGTGTACTGCTCTAAATATCAAGTTGCTATGGAACAACAGATTACCATTTTGACATTTCTTCATACAAATAAAATAACTTCTGAGTAATTTTATTGTATATAAAGTACGAAAAGTATAAAGTGCCAAAAAGGAAATAATATCTTTGATTAGTAAATATGGTAAAATATTATCCTCAACATGAAAAAATTGACTTGAAAACACATCTAGAATTTATGGTGAATTGTACCCCGAAAGAAGCCAAGTTTAGTAAAATTTGCTTCAAAAGTAAAAAAGTTATAAATGGAAAAGGAAAGTGCACTTTTTTTCCGTTTTTCAGCGATATTTCAGGAACTATGCAAGATATCCTTTTCAGAATGTTCTTGTCAGTATACTAAGAGACATGAAAATAAGAAACTTTTTTCCCATTTTACCAACTCTGTATATATTTCCGTTTAATAGATCCTAATGGTGGGCGTCGTAAAAGTGACCACCCTGTATAGAGTGTTGCATTTAAAAAACAAAGTTGATGGCTACTTCCGGTACAACGGGAAACGATAGAAGGTTTTTTTTATATTAATTTCTTAAATTGAATACCCACACAAAATTAAATACATAATGAATATATAAATAACTCATGTGAATATATCTCTAAATAAGAAAAAAAGTCACAAATACAAATTAAAAGTACATAAGCTAATCAATATCTAAAAAAGTCATCTAGAGAATAAGGTTCAATTTGTCATAAATACACATATAACTGTTTCTTGAATTCGAGGCTGTTTTTAATTATTTTTATATGATGAGGTAGTTTCTTGAATATTTTAAGTGCCTGAACATAGGGACTTTTGCTAGTCAGACTTAACCTACAGGTTGGTATCGCATAATTTACGTGGTGTCTAGTGTCATAGTTGTGTAGGTAGTTATATTTGTAGAAAGAATCTTTGTTGTTAAAATTATAAAGTAATGTTTCATATAGATAGATACCCGTTAGAGTCAATAAGTTGTTACCCCGAAAAATATTTCTGCAGGACTCTCTGTATTTTAGTCTGAATAAAATTCGAACGGCTTGTTTCTGGCATTTAAAAATGTGTCTACTGTATTGACAAGTTCCATAGAACATCACGCCAAAACGAACCAAACATTCTAAATTACCGTGATAAACAAGTTTTACAATATCATTGTCTACGAAGTCTCATTGAACGGAGTAAGTAGCAGATGCTATGAAGTTTGCTTTCCAAGGTTGTAACATGGGTTTTCCAATTTAGTTCACTGTCTACTGTGATTCCTAATACTTTAACATTCTTTTCCACCGATATTTGATCGGTGGTTAACTGAATAAAAGTTGGCATTACAATACTAGATCTAGACGAACTGAAGAACATTGCATTGGTTTTTGAGTTATTGAGAATAAGCCTATTTTCCACAAACCAATTGTTTAGCTCGGAAAATATCATACCTGCCCTAGCTACCGCATCTGCTATGTTTTGTCCACAAATTATGCTAGATGTATCATCTGCATAACCCTGCAAAAGTAGTCTGCTCCGAAGTAAAGTTCAAATAGGTCATTTACATAGATGATGAAAAGTAGCGGTCCCAGTATACTTCCTTGAGGGATCCCAGTTTCCACTTCCAGAGCATCAGATTGATGTTGGTTGATTTTTACAGTTTGTCTCCGTGCACTTAAGTAGGACCATGTGAGGACCAAGTTGACGCCCCTAGTACCTTATCTGTTTAATTTACAACACAGAATATTGTGATCAATGATGTCAAATGCCTTGGTTAACTCAATTAATAGTGCCAGAGGTAACTTGTTATCCTCTCAACAATCCACAACGTATCGAATGAAATCAAAAATTGCAGTATTTATCCCTTTGCCCCTTGAACAAATTTCACCTGAGGAAAACGAAATCAGTCATGTTTGGATACATTTTTTTTTTCAAATTTTAATTTAATCGGGTACCCCATATCCGTTTAATGGTCCATTAGCGTGGGACACCCTGTAGACATGATATACAGAAAGTAAGACGTAAATATGTTAAAACTAATTTGCTAGAGAAAAATCTCGAGGGGTGTAGCGATTTGAATTAAATGACATTAACTACACTATTTTTTTTCTTGTCACGTCATTTGTTTTTAAAGTTATGATGTAACGAATGAAAGTTATTACTTTCGTTTCACACTGTATACTTATTATTATAAAATCTAATGACAAAAGTTTACCAAAAAATCAGTTTTTGCCAAATTCATGCAAACATATAGAAAAATGCATAATGCTATGATATATTATGCTTGCTTGTAATGGTGTTATCTGAGGCATGCACTGCTTGAGAACATTTCTCTGTTGAAACTAATTTTGTTAACTATTCCACTGTGTGGAGATTACAGCGGTTGCGAAACGCCCGTACTGAGGAGCCCGCTTTTCAGTGGCCTTTACATCAGCCGCACGTCCGATAAAAACGGCCGCTTTTCCCATGGACAACGGGGCGGAAAATTATTCAAACGCCCGACGGTCAATTGTTTCGTGCGGCCGACCGGAACGGAGGGCGGCGGTCGATGATTCGAAGCCGCCCACACGCCACCCCGTTGCCCCCAGGATAAGACCCCGGCCCCCACGTCTCCGGGAGCCCTTCGACCCGGGGGGTGGCTCGGTACGTGTCCGCGTCCCGCGACTTTAAAGCCGACGAAAGTTGCGCCCCGGGGATGGGCCCGTGTTTATACAGTGGGCCAAGTTTCCATATCTCTATTTGTGTTTGCTCAAAAATTTCGGGCGTGCTATTCGAAACAGCGTCTCCTCTTGTTATTCCTCCGGGGAGGGCCGCGGCCGGTCGATTACTGAAAACTCCGGGCGGCATAAATTACGCATGCTTGCCCGGTTCGGGGGTTGTTTTGAAAATTACAGCGAAAACTTCCGGGGCGCGTAAATCTCCCGGCCGCTAGATTTATTGCAGCAGTTGCAGCGGAGATCAAAGCGTCACCGGGGCGCGTTGGTGGACGCAGTGAACGTGTAACAAGGGGGTGAAATATGGGGGTGGCTCGGCTGCAGGGAGCGCCTGCATCTCAAAGCGCCCCCCGGCGTATTTGAGTGAGGCCGGAAGCGATCCGCCAACTTGTTAGGTCACGATAATTCTTCCGGTATCGGCAAGTTTCCCTTTTGTGAAAAATCGCCCGTCCGGTGCCATAACGGCCGTTAGATTTCAATCGGATCGTTGGGGTGCGAGAGGAGCGCCAAGTTAACAGCCGCTGCCGATTATCCCCTGCAGGGGGGTGCTCACATCTACACCTCGCTGCATACTAAACAAGACGCGGGTGCTCGTGTTACGTCGCGCATGGATGTTTCACGAAGTGCAAGGAAATAGTTAGGTAGATTCTCTAGAAGCCAAGCACGAAACTTATTTCATTTATGTCTACGACAAAGGCAAATGCTCCAGATATTAGTGATAATAATTAATCCTACTTACAGAGCATTTCACTGAGCACATGTAATTTCCTACGTTAGTTATTCAGTTGACAATACAACTTTGTTATGATACTCTGATGCATATACATCAACTATATTAATTACCGAGCTATTCATATACCTAATTGGCAAGATGGTAGCAGAAAATTTATCCCCCAGTGAAAAATACAAACAGACCCACAGACGTGTTAACATGTGTTTGAGAGGATACGTCTTGCATGTTTTAATTTTTATTTTTATTATACAAAACACTTAATCGTATTTTACGATAATTATTACAATCTGATCAAAAATGGATCAATGAGTAATGTTATACCAACTTAAATTACTAAATGAAAGTTTAATTCTAAGGACATGAAAATCACGGATTGGAAGACGAACGCGAAAGATAGGAATCTATGGAAAGACATAGTCAACCAAGCCATGTTCCAATTTGGTTCGTAGTGCTACTAATAACAATAATAAAATTCTATAATATAACAAAGGAAGAAGTGAACAATATGGATAACATTTTATCTCGTTTTAGTACAAAAAGAAATACACCAAGAAGAGGTAGAAGACAGATAGGATACAAGAAATGACAGAAAGAGAGCAGATTAAAACATAGAAAATAGAAGACAATAGAAATTAATACTTAAAGAAAACTAACAAATTATCCTTTTCCACAACGACATTTGTTTCGCTAAAAATACATGTCAACCACTACATGGTCATCTTCATTAGATATTTGTACTTAGAGTACTTAGTGTACAAATGCCTACTGAAGATGACCACGTAGTGGTTGAAATGTTCATTTAGCGAAATAAATGTCGTTGTCAAAAAGGATAATTTGTTATTTTTCTTGAAGTGTTAATATATCACAGCTCCAACCGATTATTTTAATAGAAACTAAAACTGACAAAATGACTAAAAGACTAAAGAGAGGAGAATATAACATAGTGTAGTGAAAGAAATCTTAACAAATAGTTCGTATTTACAAAAAAATACTTAAACTAAAAAAACAATACAAATTGTAGATATTTTGACCCAGAAGTCAAGTTAGTGGAAAGTTGGTAGCATTGCCGATCAAATTTTATAGCCTGGCGTAAATGCAGAGATTAGAGGCATTAGAGGACTAATTTCATATGTTTCGTAAACTTCACGCCTAGCAGATGTTTTTTATCGTTTGAGTTTTCTAAAATATTTTGCGTGGACATATACATAAAAAAATTGTTAGTGCATTGCTTCAAAAATAAAAAAAAGTTACTGCGTTTTCAAATTTTCTGCTAACTTCTCACCAAATAGATTTTTTTTCTGATATTTAGAGTATTGAAAAAATTGCATATGTGTGTAACAAGTCACAAAGTTAAAAATATAAAAGTTACCGCGTTTTTAAATCTTTCACGCCAGTGGAAATTTCCTTGTCTTTGGAGTTTTGTCAAATATATGTTTAGCAAATTGTTAGTGTCGTTTACTGCTTTAATTTTTTCTGCTCATTCATGCCGAGTGGAATATAGTTTTTGTTGAATATAGTCAATGAAGAGAGTTGTCTTTAGAAATATGTATGTTTTTTTTTTAATTTATGAATATACTGATTTTTTCTAAGGCATGTGTAATCGGCACTAATGATTTGCTATACCTAGGCAAAAACATGTTCTTCTTCCTAGTCGATTATTTGACATCAAGTATAGTGAGTCATGAGCTACTAATTGTTCTTCATTGTCTTTCCTTCGAAAACAAGTTCTGGTAGGTTTTTCATAGTTCTGCTAGTGATGTTATATGTGTATCTGATAGTTTACAAAGCTCTAAACACAAGAAAAACTCTGTTGGATGTAAAGTTTAGTTAAAAAAATTTGAAACTGAACTTTATATTTTTGTAGATAATGATTACAATAAAATTTTGTGCTAAGAAATTTCGATGGGAATCAAGATGGCCCAAGCTGTGGAAAACCTATGCAAAGACCGGCGAAAACTAGAAAAATTATAACTTTACAAATCCTTTCCTTAACTTCTAATATAGTCAATTTGAAATGTATTTAGAGCAAAAGGTTCTGGTAGGTTTTTGATAGTGCTGCTAGCGATGTTATATGTGTATCTGATAGTTTACTAAACTCTAAACACAAGAAAAACTTTGTTTTAAAAAATTTGAAACTGAACTTTATATTTTTGTAGATAATGATTATAATAAAATTTTGTGCTAAGAAATTTCGATGGGAATCAAGATGGCCCAAGCTGTGGAAAACCTATGCAAAGACCGGCGAAAAGTAGAAAAATTATAACTTTACAAATCCTTGCCTTAACTTCTAATACAGTCAATTTGAAATGTCTTTAGAGCGAAAGGTTCTGGTAGGTTTTTGATAGTGCTGCTAGCGATGTTATATGTGTATCTGATAGTTAACAAAGCTCTAAACACAAGAAAAACTCTGTTGGATGTAAAATTTAGATAAAAAAATTTGAAACTGAACTTTATATTTTTGTAGATAATGATTACAATAAAATTTTGTGCTGAGAAATTTCGATGGGAATCAAGATGGCCCAAGCTGTGGAAAACCTATGCAGAGACCGGCGAAAACTAGAAAAAATATAACTTTACAAATCCTTGCCTTAACTTCTAATATAGTCAATTTGAAATGTCTTTAGAGCAAAAGGTTCTGGTAGGTTTTTGATAGTGCTGTTAGCGATGTTATATGTGTACCTGATAGTTTACAAAGCTCTAAAAACAAGAAAAACTCTGTTGAATGTAAAGTTTAGTTAAGAAATTTTGAAGCTGAACTTTATATTTTTGTAGATAATGATTACAATAAAATGTTGTGCTAAGAAATTTCGATGGGAATCAAGATGGCCCAAGCTGTGGAAAACCTATGCATGGACCGGCGAAAACTAGAAAAATTATAACTTTACAAATCCTTGCATTAACTTCTAACATAGTCAATTTGAAATTTCTTTATTAAAATAATTTTAATATATAAAAATCCTAATTTTTTATGTCTAAAATTTTTTTCACTTTTTCTCCATAATTTTGTGTATTATTTCATAATATATAGAATTATTAAGGCGAGATTAATAGTTCAATTATTAGGAAAAAACCTTAGTAGGTACTAAAAATGGTTAGAAAGTACATCACTGAATGCCATGTCTGCAAGATAAATCACATTCTAATTAGACTTAGTAGCTACTAAGGTTTAGTAGGTACTAGGGTCAAGTAGGCATAGGGATGTAATCTAATGATTGCCACTGAAGTAGGGACATAAGAAACTACTTTTTTAAATGTTGCATGAAGATTTACGAATTAATTCGGTTTCAGTATGCTAGATTCCAAAATTGCTTACGCCTTACTGCCCACTTAATTTGAGGAAATATTTTGTAAACGCCAAGAATGCGTGACTTATAATAATAATAAATATTTTTCAAAATTCTGAAAATTGGGGAAAAATGATGCAAACTGCGAAAAATTTATTGAAAATATTTTGAAAACCTACAACAGATCTACCGGAAGTTTTTTTATATTATCAATAATTAATGTACTAATATATTTAAAACACGTAATCAAGAATTCTTGAATTATAATAATAACAAACATTATTCAAAATTCTGAAAATTGGGAAAAAATTATGCAAACTGCGGAAAACTTATTGAAAATATTTTGAAAACCTACGACAGATCTACCGGAGGTTTTTTAAATTGTAAATAATTAATGTTCTAATATCTTTAAAACAAGTAATCAAGAATCCTTGAATTATAATAATAATAAACATTATTCAAAATTCTGAAAATTGGGAAAATATTATGCAAACTGCGGAAAATTTATTGAAAATATATTGAAAACCTACAACAGATCTACCGGAAGTTTTTTAAATTGTCAATAATTAATGTTCTAATATATTTGAAACACGTAACTAAGAATCCTTGAATAATAATAATAATAAATGTTTTTCAAAATTGTGAAAATAGGGGGAAAATTATACAAACTGCGGAAAATTTATTGAAAATATTGAAAACCTGCAACAGATCTACCGGAAGTTTTTTAAATTGTCAATAATTAATGTAGTAATATATTTAAAACACGTAATCAAGAATCCTTGAATTATAATAATAATAAACATTATTCAAAATTCTGAAAATTGGGAGAAAATTATGCAAACTGCGGAAAATTTATTGAAAATACTTTGAAAACCTACGACAGATCAACCGGAAATTTTTTAAATTGTCAATAATTAATGTTCTAATATATTTAAAACACGTAATGAAAGTAATTTAAAAACCGCAGAAAATGAATGCAAATTGCAGAAAAATCAAGTTGCAAATTAATTTATAAACAAAAAATGCAAGACGTTCCAGAAAAGATTCTAAATTTTTTGAAACACGCCTGTAAATCATTAAAAAAATAACAAACGTGCAGTAAAACTAAAGAAATCTAAATTTGAGAAAATTTTAATTCTAATTTCAAAATATTTGACTTTGGTATCTCATATTAAGGTTTATCTATGGTTTGTAATTAAAAATGTGTACCTCTTTAATGTTTCTTAATCTTTATTTTTTATCTTCAGGCGAAAATTATCAGGAGCTATGAGAGAGAGTGGTTTGTTGGAGTGTTTTGCGAATTTATATAACGAATAAAGATTAAGGAAAATGAAGGAAGTAGGTACACATTTACAATTACAAAATTTCAAATTATATAAATTCCACAAATTTTATAAAAAAATCAGGAATTGCTGGAAAGTTTTATAGAAATTTCTAGAGTGTGCACCCAAAATATCAATAGAGTAGCATTAGTATCCCTTAGATTATAATGACTTAATTACACCAATATTAGCGTGTACACTAGCAGTATGCTCTGCTTTTGCACTAACACAATATTAAACTAACTCCAACGGTTTGGTCTGCTGTAGTCTTCTGGTCGTAAGCATCGTCAGCAAAAGTGGCTATAGTATTATGGTCTAATGCAGGTATATCGCAGGTATAATGCAGGTATACCTGCATATTATACACCAGCGGGTGTATAATAGGTAGAGTACTGGCCCTAACACACTGCCATGTGGCACACCTGCCTTTATTTCTTTTAGTTCAGAGTAAGCATCTTCCTGCTTAATTCTAAAAACTCTATCTGACATGTATGATTCTAGTAATTGTGCATATGGTCTGGGCAGAAGTATTCTATATTTGTGTAAGTCCCTCGTGCCACACTTAGCCAAAACCTTGCACTACATCAAGAAATATAGTAGAGAAAACTAACCTTAAACTAAACCTTTCTTTCTTCCAAAGATTCTTCAATTACGTCTGTTATTCTATGGACTTGCTCTACAGTTCAATGACATTCTCTGAAACCAAACTGATGATCTGGTATTATGTTTTTGCCTTCGATAATTGGTTTTATTCTTTTAGGGAGTATTTTTTCGAACAGTTTTGACATTACAGGTAATAACGAGATTAGTCTATAAAAAGAAAACTTCATTTGGTGATTTTTCAGGTTTAGGAATCATCACTTCTGCTACTTTCCATATCTTACTTACATATTTTAATCTTAAAGATTTTTAAAGACATTAAAAAGATATGTAAGTTTTACGACCATATCTTAGTTACATATTTTAATCTTAAAGATACATCAATAAGATATGTAAGTTTTACGATTGCTTTACGAGGTAGTTGTTTGCGAATTTCGCCAGTAATTAAGTCAAATCATGGAGCTTTCTTAGTGTTAATGTTTTTTTTTAAATTTCCATTGCAATTTCTTTAGGGGTAGAGGGTCTGATTTCACCTTCTTTCTGAGTAATATTTTCCCAGGCTAGAATGGATTCACCCTCATTCGGTTGGAAAGTCCTTTTATGATATTCGGCAAATCTATTAGCCTTTTAAGTATTGCTTGTTGCATATGTCCTATCTGCACTTCTAATTGGAGAATTCTGCATGATTGGTCTTTTAAGTCTCTTAGTAGCTTTCCAAAGTGAATAATTAGTTTTACTGTCATTTGATAGTCCAATGAATCTATCTTTTGAGTTGTGTAGCATTATTTACTCTGTTTTATCTGCTGGGCATCTAGATGGATGCCTGATTCTACTGAGTATTCTCTTTTCGGAAATAAGGGTTCGAATTTCTTTGGGGTAATTGTTACGTATTGTTGGTTGGGTTATAATAGGGGCGCACTTCCGTAGTTCTCCTTTATACCGTGCGAGCAAAAATTATTATCATCAACGTTTGCTTTGCATCTAAGGCCATACAACTTAGCGAGAGCTTAATGCCCTCGTGGATGAAAATAATTTTTGCTCGCACGTTACAATCCTCCCAATGATTTACAATATTTTTGTATTGCACTCTTCGTTGTGTAATACAAATCGGAGCCTTGACTCTTTACCCCACACAAACCAGCTTCCAGCTGTATTAATAATACGCGTTGCTATTAATTTCCGGTGAAATCGTGCATCATAAAGATGCGGTCTGAAAAGCAGTGTCGGTAACGAGCGGTGTTATAAATGTTCGGGCCGCATAAGCCGCCCTCGCCAGTTTCAGCAATAACATCTGACGATGCTGTAACAGCGCGCGAGCCGGCTTATGCAACTTGCATATTTATATCCTGCTGAACATAGCTTTCGCTGTGCTACAGGGCCATCAGATGTTATCACCTAGAATGGGTTTAAGTGAGTGTGTATGCACGCCGTAAACAATCCGGACGACCCGGGGCTTGAAGAGAATCGCACACAGTTCACACGGTTTTAGTAGCACATATTGCAAAAAATATTAACATTTCAAGAAAATATTATTTATATATATATTCATATACATGCTTTCAGCAATGACAAGTATCGGTTAGCTACTACTGAAATTTTTGACAATTTATTTATTGCATATTTATTATCAGATATCTGTTTAGTATACCTAGTTTTTTAACTGAATGTTTGGATGTTGTGAGGAAGGTGCTTTAGGTGCTCTATGTTTTGCTTGAATTTATAGGTCTAGACGATCCACGCGGCTCTGAATAAACAAAAGAAAATTGCATAGCCTTGGAAGATGTAATTTAATAAATTTGCACGCAACCCGCCGGCACAGCCAATAATACACTCCACCTCGACATCATGCAAATTCCAAATTAAAGGGCTATAGTTTCCGGCTGGCGCCGATGCCTGTTTCTCTTTATTCTTCATTTCATTGTCCCGGGAAACGCTCGCGGACTGCAGGGACAATAAAGGCGTACCGTAGGAATTTCCGCGCCGTTTAATTGAGCCTCGGCGGAACAAATGAACGCGAAAACAAATTAATAACGATAATCAATGGGGCGGCGGCGGTCCCGGCGAAATTGCGCAACAAATGAACCGGGCGGGTTAACGGCCCCCGCGGGGTGGCTGCGGGCGGGCGGTTTGTCAATTTGGCGGAGATTTAATGGGTTTCGTTTCAATGGGCACTTACCGCCAGATTCAATTTAGTAATTAATGCTGCCGTCGCCGCCGTTACGGCGGCGATACAGGTAATGCGACGACGTGAGACGTAGTTGCACCCCGCAACCGCTAATTTATCTTGTGTAGTCGCAAAGTTGTTAACTGGAGGTTATAGTTTATGCCTGTACATTATTACTACGAAATCATAGTTTCAGTTACGCAAGTGCCTTGTGCATGAAAATTTGCCATCTAATCTTCCCCTACTAAATTATTACAAGCCATATTTTAAAATTGCCACGAATTTACTACACAAACGGCGTCGCTATCATATTCATACAGTGGCAACCTAAAGGGTGGGCGGCGGGGGTGGTCCGCCCCCGGGTGACAACGCACAAGGGGCGACAAGGGGAAGGGGCAAGTGATTTCAGCCCCTACACTTGCGCCGTCACCGCCACGCCACAAACAATCACAGTCAGTCAGTGTTATTGTTTATAACAGTCGCGTCGACCATCTTTGCCAATTTAACACAAAACTTGCTTGCGAAAATAATAAAGTCAAATAAACAGAAGAATAGTTCATGGTAGGCGAAAGTAGGTACCAAATATTGCGACGACCCGAAAGTGTTGAACGTGACCTTCTTGATGAAACAGATGATGTAGAAAGACATTGCCAAAATGCATTGGATGGAGCGACACTGGGAAGAGGGAAGACGAAAGACAAGGTGGAGAAGATCAATATCAAGAACGATATGACCAAGAAAAAGGAGGGAATAGCGACAATGAAGAAGAATCAGAGCAAATTGAAAACGATGAAGAAGAGCTAGTGGATTCTAGCAAAGAAAAATCAAGAAATCAAAAGAACTTTAGCGCGAGACGTTATCTGGATCCATTTTTAAGTATGTAGCACCTTCGGCATCATCGGTATCAAATACAACACAGCAAAGTGTTGAAAGTGATGATGAAACAGATGATGTAGAAAGACAGTGCCAAAATTCATTAGATGGAGGGACGCTGGGAAGAGAGCCTAACATACAAGACGAAAGACAAGGTGGAGAAGATCAACATCAAGAAGGATATGACCAAGAAAACGACGGAATAGCGACAATGAAGCAGAATCAGAGCAAATTGAAAACGATGAAGAAGAGCTACATGATAATGACAAAGAAATTCATTTAACAGTGCCAACATGCATTGTAGGAGGGACCCTGGGAAGAGAGCCTGACATACAAGACGAAAGAAAAGGTAGAAAAGATCAACATCAAGAAGGATATGCCACGAAAAACGACGGAATAGTGACAATTAAGAAGAATCAAAGCAAATTGAAAACAATGAAGAGCTATATGGCAATGACAAAACAAATTCATTTTATTAAACTCGTTTGATGTTGCTACTTGGCCAACACCAATGCCTGATGATTTGAGAGTTGAAATGACGAAACAAATTCATTTCCTTTAACTCGTGTCGATGTTACTACTTGGCCAACACCAATACCTGATGATTTGAAAGTTGAAATTGGTAAGACTAGAAATGAATGCTATTAAAATAGAAATGGCCCATTTTTAGATACTGTCCAATGATCTGGAGATAAAATAAAAGGAAAGAGCCGACATTTCAGAATGGAATAAAGCGTTACCAAATGGAGAAAAAGTTCTCAGAAAATGGATGGTATACTCTACCAATGGTAGGTTTATCAATGGTAGGTAGGATGGTATTCTCTCCAACAAAAAACAGTCTATCCTGTATTGGCTGCAAACTGTTTACGCACATGAAAAAAAACATCAGAGTTTTACCAACTGGTTTAATTCACGGTGGAAACTAAATTCAATAGTGTCTGAACACGAGAAATCTGATAACCATCTCTCCTGTTTCCTGTTTTGAAAAATGGAAAATCTTGGAAAATAGATTGAGGCTGCAAGAAACCATTGACCATGAACATCAAATGGTCTTTGACCAAGAAAAAAAGAAGTGGCGTGACATTTTGAGTCGCCTTTTAGATGTTATTATTTTCCTGACACTCCAAAATCTTCCTCTTAGGGGGCATAGAGAAGGGGTTTCATCAGGGGTTTTAGAAAGCGTTACCAAATGGAGAAAAAGTACTCATACTCAGAAAATGGATGGTATACTTTCCAACAAAAAAACAGATTATACTAGTTTTGCTGCATACTGTTTACGCACATGAAACAAAGCATCAGAGTTTTACCAACGGGTTTAATTCATGGTGGAAACTAAATTCTATAGTGTTTGAACACGAGAATTCTGAAAACCATCTCTTCTGTTTTGAAAAATAAAAAATCTTGGAATATGGATTGAGGCTGCAAAAAACAATTGACCATGAATATCAAATGGTCTTTGAGCAAAAAAAAATAAGTGGAATGACATTTTGAGTCGCCTTTAGATGTTATTCTTTTCCTGGTATTCCAACATCTTTCTCTAGGGGGGCATAGAGAAGGGGTTTCATCAGGGGTTTTATAAAGCGTTACCAAATGGAGAAAAAGTACTCATACTCAGAAAATGGATGGTATACTCTCCAACAAAAAGCAGATTATATTATTTTTGCTGCAAACTTTTTACGCACATAACACAAAACATGAGAGTTTTACCAACGGGTTTAATTCATGGTGGAAAAATTAATCCTATAGTGCCTGAACACGAGAATTTTGAGAACCATCTCTCCTGTTTTGAAAAATGAGAAAATCTTGGAAAATGTATTGAGGCTGCAAAAAACCATTCGCCATGAACATCAAATGGTCTTTGACCAAGAAAAGAAGAAGTGGCGTGGCATTTTGAGTCGCCTTTTAGATGTTATTATTTTCCTGACACTCCAAAATCTTCCATCTATTGTCGAAATATGATCCAGTGCTAATAGAGCATATGCTAAGAATTGAACATGCTATCGCCTGTACAAAACGGAAACAGGTAGATTCTGATTTGTCAAAATCAGTTCATCAAAATGAGTTCATCAGCCTTTTGGGGAAAGAGGTGAAAAATAGCATTGTGGACGACATAAAGAAAGCTAAATATTTCACATTCTCACATAACTCAAAAATGCCACTTTTTAAAAATAACGAATAAAGAAAATCGTCTTGCAAACTTATATTGCATTGTATAAGCTTCTTTAAGTTTCAGACAACCATCTGTTGAGGTAAATATTATTATATACTATTTATTTATTTAATCAGCCACCTTTATACTTTTCGGTGTAAGGCTTTCTTTTACATCAAAGTATTTACATTATATTTATTCTGTTCGATAGTATTCCCTCCACTTCTTTCTATCTTTTGTCCATTCCTTTAGCTCTTCCCACTAACTCCCTTTTCTCCTCGCCTCTTCTTTTATTGTTTTATTCCACTCTTTTCTTGGGCTTCCTCTATGATTTCTCCCTGTTGCTCTTGCCTCATATACTCTCTTGGTAATTCTTTCCTCGTTCATTCTGCAGATATGTCCAAACCATCTCATCTGTATCTTTTATTTTATCATTGATTGGTTTTATCTTTACGTTATTTCTATATGTCTCGTTTCTTGTTCTGTCCCTTCTGGTCTTATTTTCAATTTTTCTGAGAAATGTCATTTCCATCGCGTTAATCCTATTTTTTGCTTTCCTGTCATAGTCCACGATTCGCTGCTATACGTTAGTGTTGGTCTTATAACTTTTTTGACGATTTGTTGCTTGCTATTTATTTCCTGTTGAAAAATGTATTTTTCAACATATTAAAAATCTTTCCTGTTTTGCTTACTTTGTCGTCTATTTCTTTTTCTATTTTTCCGTTACTCTCTATTATAGTCCCTGGATAGCTGTAGTCAACTTGTTCTAACTTCTTTCCTTGTAACTTAATTTCGTGTTTTTCCTTCTCCTTAGTTATTATCATGGTCTTCGTTTTGTCAAGGTTTATCCTCATGTTAATTTCCGTTAGTTCTTTGTGCATGTTGTGTTGAAGGTCCTCCTCTGTTTCTGCAATTATAGCCATGTCGTCAGCGAATAATAACTCTGCTGGCCGTGTTCTTTCCATTTTCCAGAATCCGATCTGTAGCGGCCTCGTATTTTTTTTTTCTTTTTTCATTGCCTTGTCCAGTACTATTGTAAATAGCAATGATCTCAGCACGCATCCATGTTTTAGTTTTTTGTAGTGAATGTTCTTGATTCTTCATTGTTTGTTCTTACTTTGTTTTTGTTTTCACTATACATGTTTTTTATTACATTTATCATTGTCTCTTCCGCTCCTCTCTCTTCTAGTTCTTTCCAAATGTCCTCTCTGTTAATCCTGTCGAATGCCTTTTTCAGGTCCACAAAGCAAATGTGGATTTTTCTGTTCTTTTTTATTACTTTCTCGCTTATTTGTCTTAATATAAAGATCTGGTCTCGAGTACCTCTCCCTCTTCTGAACCTCCCCTGATTATCTTCTCTTGTAACTTCTAGTTTGTTTCTTAGCCTTATTTCTAAGATTCTTGTCAGGATCTTGCTCGGTATGCTTGTTAATGTAATTCCTCTGTAATTTGTGTAGTTTCTTTTGTCTCCTTTTTTATAAATAGAGAGTATCATTCCCGTGTTCCATTCTCTTGGTGTTTTTTCATTCTCTATTATTTCATTCAGTAGTTCTGTTAATTGTGTTATTCCTTCCTCTCACGTGTACTTCAACATTTGTGCTGTTACTTCGTCTACTCCTGACACCTTTCCGTTTTTTTAGTTTTCTTATTGCTTCTTCTACTTCCGTTTCTTTTATCTTCTCCATCTTCACCTTATTCAACTTATTTTGTTTCTCTTCCTTACCTTCTAGTGGTTCGTTCTCTTCTGTTTCCTCTTTGGTAAGCTTTTCGAAATATTGTCGCCATCTTTCCATGATTTTATTTTCGTTTGTAATTATTCTACCGTCTTTGTCTTTTATATTCATCATGTTGTACTCTTTTGTTTGTTTTAGTTGTTTTAATGTTCTGTAAAATAGTTAGAACAGTGAAAAGAGTTTACTCGTTCTTTTCGTCATCCACACATCGATGGGAAATTTTAATGAAAGTGTAGGCGTATCGGTCAAAGACTAGTAGAGACAAGGTGGAGTGCTCATCACGACGCTGTTAAACCACTGAAGAATAATTTTGAGAAACTTGTATCAACACTCGAAGACATATGTGATCCCAGCAGAGAAAACGTCGATACAAGAGAAGCAGCATCCACACTCTTACCAGCTTTGTGTGACTTCAGTTTTTTATGCTACCTTTCTTTTTGGTGTGAAGTCCTGGCAGAAGTTAAGCAGACACAAAAGTATAAACAAACATCTGGGCTATCGCTGGAAAAGTGTGAAAAAATCAAAGCTCTAAAATGTTTTCTTCAAAGCCAACGTACCCAAATAGTGGAAAGAGCTATTACCTACGCAACTGAAAAATGTGAGGACTTGGATATTTTGATTGAAAGAAGAAGAAGGAGGAGATTCCGAAAATGAGAAACTTGTATCAACACCGAAACATGTGTGATCCCAGCAGAGAAAACGTCGATACAAGAGAAGCAGCATCCACACTCTTACCAGCTTTGTGGGACTTCAGTTATTTGTGCTACCTTTATTTTTGGTGTGAAGTCCTGGCAGAAGTTAAGCAGACACAAAAGTATAAACAAACATCTGGGCTATCGCTGGAAAAGTGTGAAAAAATCGAAGCTCTAAAATGTTTTCTTCAAAGCCAACGTACCCAAATAGTGGAAAGAGCTATTACCTACGCAACTGAAAAATGTGAGGACTTGGATATTTTGATTGAAAGAAGAAGAAGGAGGAGATTCCGAAAATGAGAAACTTGTATCAACACCGAAACATGTGTGATCCCAGCAGAGAAAACGTCGATACAAGAGAAGCAGCATCCACACTCTTACCAGCTTTGTGTGACTTCAGTTTTTTGTGCTACCTTTATTTTTGGTGTGAAGTCCTGGCAGAAGTTAAGCAGACACAAAAGTATAAACAAACATCTGGGCTATCGCTGGAAAAGTGTGAAAAAATGGAAGGCCTAAAAAATTTTCTTCAAAGCCAACGTATCTAAATAGTGGAAAGAGCTATATCCTACGCAACTGAAAAATGTAAGGACTTGGATATTTTTATTGAAAGAAGAAGTAGGAGATTCCGAAAACCTATGCCAGGAGAAATGGCCCAAGACGCTGGACAAACATTGCCAGAAGAGCTGCAGAGAGCTATTTTAGAACGTCTTGACATATTTTACGGAGAACTTGACCATCGTTACAGGGAAATGGATGACATTCTCATAACATTTGGCGTTGTTCAGCCTAAAACTCTCGTCAACAGAAGAAGAACTGCGTGGTATAGTTCCAAATCTGTTAAAAATCTATGATGAATTTTCTGCAGAGGACATTATTTTGGAGATTTTAAGATTTAGGCGCCACTTGGAAGCCGCCAGCATTTTTTTCCAAGAATCCTTGGAGCTACTGAAATTCATGGTAAAATGGGAGTATTCTGAGTCTGTTCCGAGTCTAGCTCTGTGTCTAAGATTTTATTTGTGTTTCGGTGGCTTCTTGTGAATGAAGTTTCTCAAAATTAAAGTTGATAAAATCTTACTTACGATCAACAATGAGCCAAGTGCGACTTACCAATATTTCCATATTGTCCATTGAAAAGGAGAGGAAAGTAAATTTTGATAATGTGATCGAATATTTTAGCAAATTAAAGTCACGTAAGTACGTTTAGTATTTGTTGTTTTATTTTGGGGGTGCTCAATAGAAAACCGCCCCATTCTACGCCGCTACTGCAAACGGCGTCGCTATCATATTCATAATTCATAACGTCGTGATGAGTAAGTGATAAAAGCGAGTGGTAATTGATTGCTTTCCCATTTGTTTCCAGCAGGTGAATGTGCGGACGTGTCTCCCTGTTCCTCTAACGTTTGTTTTGAATTCCACGCCGGCATAGGCGACAGATGCGAGCGGGAAACTTTCGAAGATACAAATTCACTTTTCCGACCGTTTCCTACGTGCCAGGCGAAATCCAGACGCTCGGAAACGGAGCTGGCCATTTTCACGACCCACACTCACCCCCGCACCTATTTCACCCGCAGACGTGGACGTATAAGTGTGTGTACGTCTCCGCTGTATTTGTGTATTTTTCCTTCCACCCCTTGTCCTCCATTCCACTGCGGCAGTGTATGTGTTCTGTATGTATCGCATCTGTGCGCCTGCATGTGACTGAGTGTTTTCTTCTTTACCTTTCACCCCCTATTCTGGCCGGCTCGTCGGGGCATATGCCACGTATCGACTTCATCTGTTCCACCGAGCGATGCCCTGCATTTGAATTCGACGGTTCGATACGATCCCGCCAAAAAAAATACACAAAAATCTACTCTACAAAATCGACTCAAAACTTCATTACTCAAAAAACGCTCTGTATAATAATTTTAAAATTTACTGGATTCCACTTCATTGCCTCATTACGATATTAAGTGGTATATAGTTATTAAACGTATTAAATTAAATTAATATCCAATGCGTCATTTTTGAGATATTTGCATTTTACTGTGATCATGTATTTTTTATTGATATTTTTAAATATGAAATGCTTTATTAGTTAGTATTAGTTAGTATTGCTACTGATTTATCTGAGATAATATCGAAATTTGAGAAAATATTTCACCCAATTGATATTATTCCAACAAAATTACTACAAAACAATTGAGCAGTGATTATTATTTTTTAATATTTTCTTATACTGGTACTCTTATCCCGTGTGGGGTTGCTAGTCCCCCATCGGGCGCCTCCCCAGGTGGCGGATAGGGGAATACCTCCTAGATAAGGGTGGTATCGGGGAAATGAAATACCCGAGGCGGACCAAAACTAGAACAACAGCCCCAGAATGGCCCACCGAAGTACTACCGGGATAAGTAGCAAGCATTAACTAGCCAACAGCTACGAGTGGAAGAGCTGGAAAATGTTTAGGGCACTCTTTTGTCCAAGAGTTGAGAAACCAATTCTGAAGTCGGATGAATTGCTGAAGCGACCAACCGCATAAGAATGCAAAAAGCAAGGAGAAACTATTGCATTAAAGATCCTCGTGGATATCTCTAGAATCACCATCATGATGACGAAGATGACAAAGTTCAGAGCAAATTATTCCTGAGTAACACGTCTCCCAATCCCATCTCTGGGGGAGACGGTTTTGAATGATGTCGTGGAAATGACAGTGTCATTGAGATCAGACACGTTAAGAGTAGGCACATGGAATGCAAGAAGTCTATATTCGCCAGAAAGACTAGACAACATAGTACTTGAGATGGAAAGACTAAAAGTCGACCTACTTGGGGTAAGCGATGTAAGTTGGGCAGGAACAGGCCCGAAAAATACAGACAATGGAATGCTATACTACTCAGGAAACTATGACCCAAAACATCAGTACGGAGTAGGAATAATCCTAAACAAGAAGTTAAACAGGTCAGTTACAAACTTTACCCCCTATTCAGATAGAGTAGTAATGATACAATTAAAGACAAATATTGGAGTTATGAACGTGATCCAAATATACGCACCAACTGCTGATAAAGAAGATGAGGAAGTTGAAGAATTCTATACACAACTAAATACAGTATTAAGAAGTATAAATCGTTGCGAAGTGACCATTGTGATTGTCAGTTTTAACGCCAAGGTAGGAAAAATAAAGGTAAATGGTTGTACTGGTGAATTTGGCCTCGGGGATCGGAACGACCGATGTGACCGTGTGATTCAGCAGAACATGAGAATTTTATAATCACTAACACACTCTTTCAGCTTCCTAAAAAAAGACTGTATACCTGAACATCTCCAGCCCATACAAAGGAAAAATCCATACGAAATCAAATAGATTATGTGCTCATCAGAAATAGATATAAAAATGCCGTAAAAGCAGTGAGAACTAACCCTGGAGCTGACATCCACTCAGATCACAATCCTGTAATAGCAAAGGTACAAGTTAAACTAAAGAAGATCATGAAGAAACAGAACAACATCATAGATATTCAACTCCTTAATGATAAAAAGATACTCGAACTCGTAGTTGACCAGATAAAACAAAAAGTAACAACACCAATAAAAGAAAATGAACTACTAAGATGGAATCGAGTCCAAACAGTTCTGACCGCAGTTGTTAAAAAAAACCTAACTAGAAGAACAACAAAAAAGAAATATTGGATGACTGAGAAAATCATAGAGCTCATGGATGAACGCCGGACCCACAAGAACCGAAATGAAAAACCATATAAAATCGTACATAAAACAATTCAAACAGAATTAAAAAAAGGCAAAATCAGAGTGAATCTCTAAACAATGTGAAGAAGTAGAGATGCACGAAAGAAACTATGACAGCTTTCATATGCACAAAAAATAAAAAAGATGACAGGAGCTAGAAAAACCCTACAAGCCAATCATGTGATCAAGAGCACAGATGGCCGCATACTAACAGATGTGAAAGAAAAAATAAACAGATGGAAAACCTACGTGCAGAAACACTTTAATGGTGAAAGACCAACACAAGTACCAATAAAAGTAGAAGACGAAGAACCTAAAATAATGAAACATGAACTCGAATATGCCCTCAACAGTATGAAGCCAAGAAAGGCTACTGGGTCAAATACCAGCTGAGATACTAAAATTATTCGATGAACACCTGATGGATAGTTTTCTAGACCTGTTAACACAATACATGACAAAGGCATCATACCGTAACAATGGCTTCTATCGAATTTGTACTGATCCCCAAACAAGCAAATACTAAAGAGTGCACAGACTATAGGACTATTGCACTTTTGAGCCATACACTAAAAATCTTCCTAAAAATCATCCATAAAAGAATTTATCGAAAACTAGAAGAGGACATAAGTGATAGCCAATTTGGATTTAGAGAGGGGCTTGGAACAGGAGAAGCGCTCTTCGGAATTAATATTCTTTTTCAAAGATGTTTAGACATAAATCAAGGCCTATTTGTGTGCTTGATCGATTTCCAAAAGGCTTTCGATAAAGTGAAGCATGGCAAATTACAACAACTAATACTTAAAAAGAATTTAGACCGGAAATACGTCAGGATAATTACCAACCTATATTGGGGACAAAGTGTAATTGTAAAAGTCGAAAATGAGCTGACAGATGAAATAGAAATACGCCGTGGAGTAAGACAAGGCTGCATCCTATCCCCGCTATTATTTAACATATACAGTGAAGCTATATTTGAAGAAGCTCTGTTAGGAGAACCAATTGGTATAAACATAAACGAGGAAGTAATTAATAACATCAGATATGCCGACGATACGGTATTACTGGCAAGTAGCGAAGCAGAACTACAACACATACTCAAACGAGTAAACCACCAATGTGAAGCATATGAACTGCAAATGAATCTTTCAAAAACTAAGTGTATGGTGGTTTCTAAGTCACATAACCAACGAGTGCAACTAAATATCAACAATACCATAATTGAAAGAGTAGATTCGTACAAATATCTTGGAACCATGCTAGACAAAACAAGCGACCAGGCAGGTGAGATAAGAAGAAGCTTGGAGATAGCAAGATTGGCGTTCATGAAAATGAAAAGGTTTCTTTGTAACAGAGACACTAGTATAGAACTACGAGTAAGAATATTACGCTGTTATGTGTTCTCCATCCTGCTATACGGAGTTGAAGCCTGAACCCTAAAGAAACCTGAACTAAAAAGGTTGGAAGCGTTCGAGATGTGGTGTTATCGCAGAACGTTTCGAATATCCTGGAAAGATAAAGTCACCAACAAACAGGTACTAGAAAAAGTAAAAAAGGAATATGAAGTTGTACTGAACATTAAGAAAAGAAAACTGGAGTATCTAGGCCATGACATGAGAGGCCCCAAATATAGTCTTCTGAGACTTATTATGCACGGGAATATTGAAGGAAAAAGGAGTATTGGTAGATGTAGAGTCTCCTAGCTGAAGAACCTGCGTGAGTGGTTCAGCTATAACAGCACATTAGAGCAGCCGTGAATAAGATAAGAATAGTTATGATGGTGTCCAACCTCCGGTAGGAGAAGGACTGCAAGAAGAAGATACAGGTAAGATTTCATTAACTATAACTCAAAAACTGGCGTACTAATATCAATGCAATTTATTAGAAATATTTAGTGATATATGGTTATTAAAGGTGTTGAATTTATTTAATATCCAATGCGTAATTCTTGAGATATTTGGATTTTACTGTGATCATATGTTTTCCAATGATATTTTCAAATATTGGTATTGCTTTATCAGTGCTATCTCTAAAAGTAGCGTGTCCATAACAATGCAATTTATCACTGATATTCAGTCATATATTGGTATGTTATGTATTAAATTGGATTTATACCTAATGCAAGTTTTTTGAGATTTATTTATTTTTTACTGAGATCATGTGTTTTCTATTGATATGTTCCAATATTGGTATGACTTCATTCGCGATAATTCTAAAACTGGCGTACCAATATTAATGCAATTTATCAGCTATATTTAGTAATATATTTTAATAAAAAGTGTGGAATTTAATTGATATCCAATGCGTGATATTTGAGATATTTGCATTTTACTGTGATCATATGATTTGTATTGATATTTTTAAATATTGGTATTGCTTTATTAGCGCCTTCTCTAAAACTAGCGTGTAAATATCAATGCAATTTATTATTGATAATTAGTGATATAT
Organism: Othius punctulatus; assembly: GCA_951805005.1. NCBI lineage: Eukaryota > Metazoa > Arthropoda > Insecta > Coleoptera > Staphylinidae > Othius > Othius punctulatus. The sequence continues at coordinate 23,982,795 of OX638143.1, forward strand.
TGGTATCTAATGTGTTACATTGGATTTATACCAATGCTATTTTTACTACAAAATAACTACAAAACAATTGACCATTGATTATAAATTAAGGTAGAACCTTAAGATGTATGTCACAGACTGAGTAGTAATCAAGTTTTGTTTCGTTCATTTGTTTTGTTCTCGTGGCCTACTTAAGATAAACAAAAAAGGTGTAATCAATGATGTTTGTTAAATCAAACATATGTTGTTACACATCGTTGCACCAAATGTAAATGAATAGTAGTAGTACATATAGAGTATCAAATACATTACAGAAATAGATTATTTTTTAATTATTTGAATACTTAATAAGTATTTTACAATGAAAACATATTGTTTCGAGAGAAAAACTGAATCCCCTTGGTAAAATGCTTCCAGAATTACAATTCTGCTAATAAAATTGAGCCCAAAACGAAAATCGATTCGTACACACCGATTGCATTATTTTACTTCGAGGCAATCAGATGTATTTCTAAATGGTCTGCCACTCCAAGGCTCCTGAAACATTGTGAGCAAATGACGCACGAATTTCCGCAGTAAATAATCGACCGTTCAATTAGGGAGGGTTCGAGACCGCTTTTTCAACGTTCCGACTCATTACCGGCGGTCACGAGACAACGAGTCCTGCGTCGCGACGCGTTCCGTTATCAGCGAACGCTCGCTCTCGATAAGGAAACGATCGGCCAAAGTGAAAAGTAAAACACACAACTCAACACAAAACGGACTTCCGTGCCCGCATAAAATGGGAATGTGTGTCACAGACTGAGTAGTAATCAAGTTTTGTTTCGTTCATTTGTTTTGTTCTCGTGGCCTACTTAAGTTAAACAAAAAAGGTGTAATCAATGATGTTTGTTAAATCAACCATATGTTGTTACACATCGTTGCACCAAATGTAAATGAATCACTGATTTAAGAAACAACCGAAGTAATACATAACTATTTTTGAAATAATTAATAAAAATTAATTAGTCACTATGGTTGTTTCTGCCCTAGAATGATATTTTCAGAGCGTCTAATACACCTTTAAAATCTTATAATAAGATTGATTTTGCGCTCAATCGGAAGAACTACATTTTTTAAGTACCATCCCATGTATAGTTCAAATATAACCAAAAGTGGACTTGGAGGGTTTCTGAAATCAGTGATTCAATTGATTTTTCTCGAAATTCAATAATCACCTTTTATAATACATACAGAGAGTAATTTTTTATCGTGCAACATAGGGTTAACCATTTCTACTGTTAGACACTTCTGTCACAATGACAGCAATGTATCAAAGTATATTTTTTTAAATGCAACATACAAGTACAATTTATTCTCTGTGAGGTAAATAATACATTTACGAAGCGAACAATATTAAGCTGAGGTTTGCAACATTATCCATTTGAATAACTAAGTTGTAGTTGTATACATTATGCGGTTCGTAAACTGTAATATGTACCTCATAGAGAATTAGTTTAACTCATATTTTGCATTTTAAAAAAGACTACGTTGCTGTCATTGTGACAGAAGTGTGAAACTTTTGAAATGGCTAATCCTATGTTGCACAATAAAAAAAAACCTCTGTATATAATTATCGGTAATGAGAGTTCAGTTATGAATACTCCCTCAATTTATTTTTTCTGCTCTGACATGAAATATGTAAGAGAATAGATAATGAAATAGAAATAAAAGAAAAATTAATCACTGGAAAACCGGACATTTGCCAAATTTTTCCTATAGTTAAATGGAATCCTAATAGTATTTCAAAAGAATCAAGAAATTTTCAAAATAGTTAAGTGCGAAGTTTGAACTATTTTGCAATTGAATGTGAAAATAAATGTTTTCACAACGTCAAAATGTTTCTACTTGAATGTTTCTATACATATGTTTCGACTTAAATAAGTAGAATCTTTAGTAATAAAGTCTTACAAAAATAAGTGACCACGTCAATAAAGGCTTAGAAATAAATTTATTTGAAAATTCAATGCTTGATTAATATAGTTTTCAATATTAAGCAAAGTTTTTGTTAATTTTCCAGTGAACTATGATACAACATATTCCAATAGTTAAATAGAATTCTAATAGGCTTTCAAAAGAATCAAGAAATTTTCAAAATAGTTAAGTGCGAAGTTCGAATATTTTACAATTGAATTGAATGATTATCATTGTTATTAAATTGATGATTATCCCAATTAAAAAAACTTACTTACATTTTCGTCAAACTTACCTAATATTTTAGTTTTCAAAATTTCGATTTTTGATTTTGAAACAAAATGCCCTATTATATACCCTATGCTTAATGGATCACCGCGGTATATAAGTATAATAAAATAATCTTTACAATCATTCCTCTGAAATATTAACAGCTGAATATGCGTTTTTAATAAGCTAATTACCATTGTTTTTTTTTTTAATTCAACATTTGAATCGATGATTAGTATGGTTATTAAACATCATAATTCAGAAAGCTGACATTTCCGTCAAACTTACCTAAAATTTTAGTTTTCATAATTTCAATGTTTGATCATTTTGAAACAAAATGCCCAATTATTCACCCTATTCTTAATATATCATCGCGGTTTCGAAATAACAATAATGAACGACACCTAATCTACATTATTTTTTAATATTATTATTATTCAAATTGTAGTTTTCATTTGTTTTTCCATACTCCTCTAGGGTTCCTTAGCAACCCCTTCAAAGGTTGGAGGGGCTATTTTTGAAAATGCGCTGTTTTTGAATCACTCTCTACATATAGTCACAATTAAATTAAATTAAATACTAACACAATTTTTCTTGATTTTTTAACAATTTTATACAATTTTAATCAAATTTACAATACCAAATTTTTGAAAATGCGCTATTTTTGAATCACTGTACATATAGTCACAATTAAATTGAATTAAATGCTAACACCATTTTTCTTGTTTTTTTAGCAATTTTATACAATTTTAATCAAATTTACAATACAAAATTGAGGAGTCACTAAAACTAAATGTACTGATATACCGTGCAAGCAAAAATTATTATCATCAACGTTTGCTTTGCATCTAAGGTCATACATCTTAGAGCTGTATGCCCTCTTGGATGAAAATAATTTTTGCGCTCACTGTATTTTCAGGATTTTTTTTTCTGTTTGTATATTTTTAATTTTTTTGTTCACTTCAACCTTTATTTACTTTGTCAGAATAAATAGTATTCTAATATATTAGAATCTAATATATAAAAAATTAGAATCTATACATTTTTAATGGTTTTCAATTATTTTGTCGAATATATCGAAAGCTTACAATAAAAAAGGTGACGAAGTCAAAAAAGGCTTCAAAATAAATTTATTTGAAAATTCAATACTTGATAAGTCTAGTTTTCAATATTAAGCAAAGTTTTTGTTAATTTTTCAGTGAACTATGATACAACATAGAAACTTTTTCGTGGTAAATACAACAAACGTTATCATCATCAATATCGTATCATTTCAATTATTTTTTATCAAATTTTGACTTCACGTTTTCTTGTATGCCAATGAAGTTTTAATTAAATATTTTGAGGCATTATTTTTGAATACAATTTCGATGATACTTCACATATAAATTAAATCCTAATGCTATATACATTGTGATTGAAAAGGTATGGTCCAAACTTAAGAGGATGATGTGGGGTGATATACGAAGCAAAAAATGTTAATAAACGTAAACGTCTTATTTCCGTTATCTAATTACAGAGGTTTTTTTTGTTTTTATCATTGTTGTGTTAAATCAACTCAACAGAGGCATACAAATGTTAATTTTGTATGACACAATTGGATTTTTTTATTTGTACCACAACTTTTGAATCACCTTGTATATCAAATCTAATTCAAAAGTGTCAAAATCTGCCAAATTTTTAGTAACTTTCTAAGTGGGTAAAATTTCCGCCTCAGACATACTAGTCATCAAGTCATAATAGGCACAGAGGCAAACAAATGCTAATTTTGTATGACAGAATTGTCATTTTTTACTTGAAGCACATATTTTTATTCACCATGTATGTCAAATTTAATTAAAAACTGTCGAAATTTTTAATAACTTTCTAAATGAGTAAAATTTCCGGCTCAGATATAATAGTAATCAAGTCATAATAGGAATAGATGTAAACAAATGCTAATTTTGTATGACAGAATTGTAATTTTTTACGTGTACCACAACTTTTGAACTTTCTCAATGAGTAAAATTTCCGACTCAGACATAATAGTCATCAAGTCATAATAGATGCAAACAAATGCTATTTTTGTATGACAGAATTGTAATTTCTTACTTGAAGTACACATTTTGATTCACCATGTATTTCAAATTTAATTAAAAACTGTCGAAATTTACCAAATGTATAACAACTTTCAAAATGAGTTAAATTTCCGACTCATGCATAATAGTCATCTAGTCATACTAGGAATAGATGCAAACAAATGCTAATTTTGTATGACAGAATTGTTATTTTTTACGTGTACCACAACATTTGAACTAAACTCACACACACAAATGAAGCACACATTTTGATACACTATGTATGTCAAATTTAATTTATAACTGTCGAAATCTGCCAAATGTTTAACAACTTTCTAAATGAGTAAAGTTTCTGACTCTGATATTCAAAATCTATCAAATTCGAATCTTCAACTACGAAAATCTGTCAATGTTTCAATAGGTACTGCTCGAATTTGTTAAAATTTGTCAATTTTTATATCCCAGTGATGAAATGCAAACATCTATTAGATTTGCAGAAGTACAACTGTCCACATACGTCAAATTTTTACTCAAAACTGCCGAAATCTGTAAAATTTTCAAATGCAACTGCCAAAATTTGTAAAATTCTAAGCATCAGCTATGAAAACCTGTCAATGTTTCAGTAGAATCTACCAAAATCTGCCAAAATTTGTATATTTTTGATTTTCCAGTACAAAAATGTAAAAATCGTATCTTATGTTCACATTCAACTGTCCATACACAGGGTGATTTAATAGGTGTTGAAATATAAAAAAATATAAACAAAAACATTTGTCTGACTTATTTCCTCAAATTTTCAATTTAAACCGCCGAAAGCTGTAAAATTTTCAATTGCAACTGTCTAAATTTGTCAAATTCTAAGCATTAGCTGTGAATGTATCAATTTTTCAATATATTCTGCCAAAATCTACCAAAATTTGTGTATTTTTGATGTCCCAGTGCAAATATGTAAAAATCTTATCAGATGTTTACGTGCAACTGTCCATATACAGGGTGATTTAATATGTGTGGTTCAATATAACACTTGAAATATAAAAAAACAACTTAAAATATAAAAAAAAACATTTGTCTGACTTATTTCCTATTATGACTTGATTTAACAGAACAATAATATAAACAAAGAAATCTTCTGTAACTAGATAATCGTTAGAAATGTGACTTAGAACCACACTTATTATTTTTTTACTGTGTTATTATGAGAATTGTTCTATTCATTTAATTGTCTTAAATTCATAAAATTAGGTGATCACTTTTGTCTTCGTCGCTCATTTCAACGCCTACTACATCAAAATGTTCGAAATGTAAGCTTAAGCTTTTTTTTCTGAATGAAAACATGAGAAATCATACGGCAATATAAATCGTTGAATTCGTAATAGGAAATGCTACTACTATTTATTACAGGGTGTACTTCATTTACGGGCCCTATAAAAATATAAAGTTGATGATTTCTTCGAAACGAAACGTTGTACTGAAAATTTATAAACGCTGTCTTGTAGAGCTAAAAATGCGGCATTTTGAAATTTTTATGTCAGATCTGAATACAGTATGCCTGAATGCATATCCTCTGAAAATTTGACCACGAGTATGTCTTAAATATGTGAGAAAATAGACATATTAACTTTCCTAGTTTAGAAAATTTGACCACGAGTATGTCGAAAATATGTGACAAAATTGAGATATTAACTTTCCTAGTTTAGCAGTATAAGTTATTGCTAAAAAAGTGGCATTTTTTTATGCCAGATCTGTATACAGTATGCCTGAATACAAATCCTCAGAAAATTTTACCTCGAGTATGTCTTAAATAAGTAGGAAAATTGAGTTATTAACTTTCCGAGTTGACCTGTGTAAGTTATCAGTAACTGAAATTTCTGAAAATTTATCTAATGGAATTTTGAAAACTTGATGCCAGATCTATATACAGTATGCTTGAATACATATCCTCTGAAAATTTGATCACGAGTATGTCTAAAATATGTGAGAAAATAGAGATATTAACTTTCCTAGTTGAGCAGTATAAATTATCAGGCACTGAAATTTCTGAAACTTTATCTAATGGATATTTTGAAAATTTTATGCCAGATCTGTATACAGTATCCCTGAATACATATCCTCTGAAAATTTGACCACGAGTATGTCTAAAATATGTGAGAAAATAGAGATATTAACTTTCCTAGTTGAGCAGTATAAGTTTACAATGTGTAAAAGAGAAAATGAGGAACTTGGGAGAATATTTGACTGGCTATGTGATAATAGTTTATGCATAAATATTAGTAAATCAAAAACTATGATTTTGTCAGATAAACAACATTGGTATTGAGATGGTGACAGAAATAAAATATCTGGGGGTCTGAAAAGTTGTAAACGCTGTCTTCTACAGCTAAAAAAGTAGCAATGAGAAAGTACCTTTTGTTTTTTATACCTTTTCAAATAACTTTAACAAAACATAAAAACGATATCGCAAAATTTCGGATTTTGTCGAATATCTCCGGAAGTAAGCGGAATTTTCTGGTTTTCTCAACAGAATATTACTGACAACTAAATTTCGCAACTTTTTTTTCTAATTTAGCCGCCTTTGTAACTTATACGGTTCCCGAGATCCCCATGCTGTTGATCCTTATCTTGGACACCCTGTATAATAATAATTTAAATTCATAATTTTATTTTACCAGTCGATTAATCGATAAAATGCTATAAAAATTATAGCTAATAAAAAAATTTAAAAAATTATTTAGTATGTTCTTGCAGTAATCCCACGAAATTATATAAATTAAATTTGTTACTGAGTGACCTAAACTATTAATTGAATTTTATGTCTATATTGGATCTTAATCAATTTTTGTTTTGTTTTATTAACTTACATTATTTTAGATTTGTACAATTTATGCATGCTATACTTACTATTGCCCGCAGAACTCAAATACTAGCTACGAAGCAAATACTTCATTGGTGTGGCGTTTGCCTATACATAGTGAATTCCAATCAATTCCGATCGATACAAGCCAATCTTCCCGGTTGTATTTTTTTTTTGTCAGTTCCGTAAAATTGAATAGAGTTGCTTTAAATATCGCAGAAGTCAAATTCCGAATATTCTCCATTACGTCGCCGTATGAATTTACTTCCTTGCAATATTAATAAAGCAATGCGTTATGTTCAAATGAAATTTCTCCGTTGCGGCGTAACGGAAAGCAGAAGATATCCACGCAGCAACCTCGTTTCCTTTCAATATAGAAATGGAAGTGTATGAAAAAGTAAGCGCGTTCGGCTTTAAATATTTACAGCAATTTCGCTGGTAGCGTTCCAGACGTGTGATCGTTGTCTTGGATGTTCGAGCGGAGTGGTTATTGGTAGAAAACGTAATGAAAATTGAAGGATTTGCCTACCAGATCCGAGCTCCAGTGCCCCCCGACATTACATCTCATGCATTAAATATTCGAGCAAAACTTATTGCCGGAAAGCGTGTTGCTCTATTAGAGGAAGACATCACAATAAACCCGTGGGCTATTACCTAAATAATTCCTCTTTGATATTAAACGTGCCTCCGCAGATATTGTCGGCGCGGCCCCATTACCCATTCTAAACCGCCGCCCCGCATTAATTCAGAGAAGGAAGAAAACTCTCGCGCCGCCCCCATCGAACGGGTTTCAATTTGCATACATTCCGCGCGAGTCGGGAATTGACATTCATCGCCGCCCCCCGCGCGCCAACGGCGGCTTGTCAACTCTGACGGCCGCCAATTAACCGTTTAATCGACGAATTCATTCCCAACTTCCGGCCCTCGCTGAACTTTTTCTGCCATTCGAAACTTCCACTTGGGACAGCTTTTTTCAGTTCTGATAGTCCATTAGGGAACATTAAATTCTTAGTAGCTGAAAAACCCCGGGAGGCCATCAAATCATTAACTCTGTACGCGAAATGCAAAAAATCAATTAAGGTGAATTTACTTTTCCCAGATTGGAAGTTGGAAATGGAAACTCATATAAATAGAAAACAGAAGTTGCTCAAATTGTAATCAATATTATACGTAAATATACGTAGTAAACTTCAGTTTACGTAACTAATATCTCTTATAAGTTCAGTTATATCCGTATAACTGAATTGCGTGGAACAAGTTCAGCCCTCAAAGTTGGGAAATTTAAAAAAAATAGCATAAATGGGCTGTTAAAATTAAACTTCTAAACGAACGGTCCAATGTCGATGCCGATAGTCTCATTCGATTCAGGGGAGTCATACGGTTCATACCAGACCACACTTGATATACTTACGAAGACGTTTTAATTATCGAAATGTTCGAAAATGTCGCGTTTTTTGCCATTTCGATGAAATTCCATTTCGAGAACGCCTCAACCGATTCGGACGAAATTTGGAGGGGTCATAGAGGGGCCAAATACAAGCACTGGTAGCCATAGTGGGCCCCCATAGGCGATCGCGTTTGTATTGGGGGGCCTTAAGAAGAGAGAAATATTTTTCAAAAAACGTACTTTTTTCACGAAAAGCGAGATAACTCGGGGAGTTGTGGGATTACGAGAATGGACGAGGGCTCATAATATGCGCCATATACGGGGCTAAGTCCCCGTAGAATAATTTGAAAATGTGCCACTTGGCAGACCACCCAGATGGCAAAACGTAATATCGATGATTTTCCGATCAAATCGACTAAAATAAAAATCCGAAAAATCGCAATTTTTCGAGTTGCTCCAAATGACCTTCGAGGCATATGCCTATACTAATTGGACTCTCCTGATTTCAATGGGCACACATTCAGCCTCCTAGCCCCAGCGGTTCTCGAGATATCCGCCCTCAAAGTTGGGAAATTTAAAAAAATAGCATAAAAGGGCTGTCAAAATTAAACTTCTAAACGAACGGTCCAATGTCGTTGCCGATAGTCTCATTCGATTCAGGGGAGTCATACGGTTCATACCAGACCACACTTGATATACTTACGAAGACGTTTTAATTTTCGAAATTTTCGAAAATGGCGCGTTTTTTGCCATCTCGATGAAATTCCATTTCGAGAACGCTTCAACAGATTCGGACGAAATTTTGAGGGCTCGTAGAGGGGCCAAATACAAGCACAATCAGCCATAGTGTTGCCCCGTAGGCGATCGCGTTTGTATTAGGGGGCCTTAAGAAGAGAGAAATATTTTTCAAAAAAACCTACTTTTTTCACGAAAAGCGAGATAACTCGGGGAGTTGTGGGATTACAAGAATGGACGAGGGCTCAAAATATGCGCCATATACGGGGCTAAGTCCCCGTAGAATGATTTGAAAATGTGCTACTTGGCACACCACCCAGATGGCAAAACGTAAAATCGATGATTTTCCGATCAAATCGACTGAAATAAAAATCCGAAAAATCGTGATTCCTCGAGTTGCTCCAAATGACCTTAGAGGCCCGAGCCTATACTAATTGGACTCTCCTGATTCCAATGGGCACACATTCAGCCTCCTAGCCCCAGCGGTTCTCGAGATATCCGCCCTCAAAGTTGGAAAATTTAAAAAAATAGCATAAAAGGGCTGTTAAAATTAAACTTCTAAACGAACGGTCCAATGTCGATGCCGATAGTCTCATTCGATTCAGGGGAGTCATACGGTTCATACCAGACCACACTTGATATACTTACGAAGACGTTTTAATTTTCGAAATTTTCGAAAATGACGCGTTTTTTGCCATATCGATGAAATTCCATTTCGAGAACGCCTCAACAGATTCGGACGAAATTTTGGAGGGATCATAGAGGGGCCAAATACAAGCACAATTAGCCATAGTGCCCCCCCGTAGGCGATCGCGTTTTTATTGGGGGGCCTTAAGAAGAGAGAAATATTTTTCAAAAAAACGTACTTTTTTCACGAAAAGCGAGATAACTCGGGGAGTTGTGGTATTACGAGAATGGACGAGGGCTCAAAATATGCGCCATATGCGGGGCTAAGTCCCCGTAGAATGATTTGAAAATGTGCCACTTGGCAGACCACCCAGATGGCAAAACGTAAAATCGATGATTTTCCGATCAAATCAACTAAAATAAAAATCCGAAAAATCGCGATTTTTCGAGTTGCTCCAAATGACCTTAGAGGCACATGCCTATACTAATTGGACTCTCCTGGTTCCAATGGGCACACATTCAGCCTCCTAGCCCCAGCGGTTCTCGAGATAACCGCCCACAAAGTTGGGAAATTTAAAAAAATAGCAAAAAAGGGCTGTTAAAATTAAACTTCTAAACTAACGGTCCAATCTCGATGCCGATAGTCTCATTCGATTCAGGGGAGTCATACGGTTTATACCAGACCACACTTGATATACTTACGAAGACGTTTTAATTTTCGAAATTTTCGAAAATGACGCGTTTTTTGCCATTTCGATGAAATTCCATTTCGAGAACGCCTCAACAGATTCGGACGAAATTTGAAGGGGTCATAGAGGGGCCAAATACAAGCACAATCAGCCATAGTGGGCCCCCGTAGGCGATCGCGTTTGTATTGGGGGGCCTTAAGAAGAGAGAAATATTTTTCAAAAAAACTAGTTTTTTCAAGAAAAGCGAGATAACTCGGGGAGTTGTGGGATTACGAGAATGGACGAGGGCTCAAAATATGCGCCATATACGGGGCCAAGTCCCTATAGAATGATTTGAAAATATGGCACTTGGCAGACCACCCAGATGGCAAAACGTAAAATCGATGATTTTCCGATCAAATCGACTAAAATAAAAATCAGAAAAATCGCGATTTTTCGAGTTGCTCCAAATGACCTTAGAGACACATGCCAAGACTAATTGAACCCTCCCGATTCTAATGGGCACACATTCAGCCTCCTAGCCCCAGTGGTTCTCGAGATATCCGCCCTCAAAGTTGGGAAATTTAAAAAATAGCATAAAAGGGCTGTTAAAATTAAACTTCTGAACGCATGGTCCAATCTCAATGCCGATAGTCTCATTCGATTCAGGGGAGTCATACGGTTTATACCAGACCACACTTGATATACTTACGAAGATGTTTTAATTTTAGAAATTTTCGAAAATGACGCGTTTTTTGCCATCTCGATGAAATACCATTTCTAAAACGACTCAACAGATTCGCCATATACGAAATTTGGAGGGGTCATAGAGGGGCCACATACAAGCACAACCAGCCATAGTGGCCCCCCGTAGGCGATCGCGTTTGTATTGGGGGGCCTTAAGAAGAGAGAAATATATTTCAAAAAAAACTACTTTTTTCACGAAAAGCAAGATAAGTCGGGGAGTTTTGGGATTACGAGAATGGACGAGGGCTCAAAATATGCGCCATATACGGGACTAAGTCCCCGTAGAATTATTTGAAAATGTGCCACTTGGCAGACCACCCAGATGGCAAAACGTAAAATCGATGATTTTCCGATCAAATCGACTAAAATAAAAATCCGAAAAATCGCGATTTTTCGAGTTGCTCCAAATGACCTTCGAGGCACATGCCTAGACTAATTGGACCCTCCCGATTCCAATGAGCACACATTCAGCCTCCTAGTTTCAACAGTTCTCGAGATATCCGTCCTCAAAGTTGGGAAATTTAAAAAAATAGCAAAAAGGGCTGTTAAAGTTAAACTTTTAAACGAACGGTCCAATCTCGATGCCGATAGTCTCATTCGATTCAAGGGAGTCATACGGTTCATACCAGACCACACTTGATCTACTTACGAAGACGTTTTAATTTTCGAAATTTTCGAAAATGTCGCGTTTTTGCTTCTTTAACAAAACACAATTATTTGCACGAACTGTGGCTTTAGATAAATCTTCACTCTAATTCGTCCGAATGCTTAATTTTATAACAAGTCAACATTTACAATTAACTGCAAATATTATTGCATGTATATGTTTCGCAGACGCTATAATAATTATCGTGCATCAACGTTTGTGTGCCCTGCTGTGGAAAATTTTGCGCACAATGGAGAAAAACGGCCGTAACCCTTCCCGCACGAACGCCGCTTGTTTATTAGGGACCGAGGGCTGATTCAGCGCCCCTTCGAACTCGTAAAACAGCGATGATTTTGGAGTAATCAACGGCCACGCACAGCCTCAGATATTGATTGTTATGTGCTAAAAACACACGAATAATCTGCTGAATATACACGCCAGCTCCATAAAATAACACACCCAATAGAAAATACAAGCTGAAACAATATTTCTTTCAATACCTAAACAGCATCTGCCGGGCTAATTTCGCAACAAAAAGTGAATATATGTAATGGCACTACCGTGCTTAGATTTCCAAAATTCCAAATTTACAAATTTACAATTTTTTTAATTAGTTTTTTTATGTAAAAGTGCATATGTAATAGCACTACCATGTTTAAATTTCCAAAATTCCAAATTTACAAATTTCCAACTTTTTGATTATTTTTTTATGCTTGATTTAAGACATCAATTGCTGAGACGATAATTAATTTCTACGAAGACAATATACGAGTCCTTGAAAATCAAAGTGGGATAAGTATTTTTTTTTTAAATTGAGAAAAGTCCAGAAATGGACAAGGGACAACATTCCTTGTGTATTTCTGGACTTATCTGAAATTTAACAAAATGGCCTTACCCAAATTTGATTTTGAACGGCTCATATTCTGCAAAATTTTATATAAAAACTCAAAATATCTCATTATTCAGCAAAATCTCCTCTAACCTATTAAGAGTTAATAGGTTAATACAATTAACACAGCAAAGCTTCAAATTTTACCTGAATTTTTGTAATGACGTTTCTAACAAGTCATTGTTTATTGTCATGTTGTCATGGTAACGAGATTCCTTTTTCATACATGCGAAATTGCCTAGGCTAACTACTCATCAATAAACAGCACCATTACCACATTAAGCAATGTAGTATTAGGTCTGTAACGATGGTTACGAAATAAAGATATTTACAATTACAATACACCCACTATATATAACGTAACAAATACATATTCGAATAGACTTTTAATATTGTCCTGGATGAGACGACCGGCTATTAACCAGTCTGAGCCTTAAACCGGCCATATTAGTATTTTAAATCGCTCCATCATTATTTTTTTTATAACTACAAAATATAACCGTACCATAACATTCCGCGAAATGTGATACTATACCTATCCACTGTACGCTCAATTTGCGGAGTGTATTATGCCAGTACAATTTAAAAATCATAAAAGGTTTCGTGTGGCATGTCGTGAGAGCTTTTTCATTATTGAACGCGCTCATTTACAGTGGCATTCGCGCTCGTGGAGCAGTTTATAGCGTAAACAGCTGCATTTCATAACTATGAGCAATATCTGAGCTACCTGCACCGAATAATAAAGACGTTAAAATTGCGAAAACGCACCTTTACGGCTCGTAGAAGTCGAATGGAAAAAATTGGGACTGTTTCAGGGATAAAACTGTTTTATGGGTCTAGCACATTCGGGGTATAAATATTATTTGCGCGCTCCACTGCCTCATAAATTTCATATACTTTAAAAAAGAATGAGGTTCTTTATATAAATTTTATTACGCTTGTCTTTGCATCTACTTCCACGGCATTTATTATTCCATACACTTTAAAAAGTAATATGATAATAACGTAATACATTACGATGTAATGGTTGTTAATATTGATATGTTTTTATCTTAAAATTATTGGAGAATTCTTGCTGTTCAATATTAAAACCTTCAAAAATATATTTTACATTACATTTATTGCTTACCCAAGTGGCCTTACTTCATTTAAAAAAAATAAAACTTCAACTTTTTCAACACTAAACACTTTTCTTGAGATTAAACTTTTACAGGGTTATATTATCGGTCAAAGTGTAAACTGAACACAAATATATTGATGTGTAAAAAAGCAACCATTGTATGTCCTCGTTTACCGGTTTAAGTACCTGTTTTTTTTTTAATACGAGCTTTACAAAGTTTGAAAACTGTAAGTTCTGTCTTCTTCTAAAAGTCCCATCTCCTATCGGAGGTTGGAAATCATCATGGCAATCCTAACTTTATTAACAACTGTTCTAAATAGTTGGCTTGATGTTATTCCGAACCATTCTCTTACATTTCTGAGCCAGGAAATCCTTCTTCTTCCTATGGTTCTTCTATGGTAAGTTCTGTAAGTGTCCCTAATTCACGGATTTGAATTCTAAAATAAAGCTGTACATCATAAAGCTGACATACAATAGTTCTGCTTTTGCCCTTCCATATATACCTTTTACCCATCCATATATACTTTTTACCCATTCATATATACTTGTTGATGAGGTTTGGTACACTCAGGTTGGGTTAAGTTACGTTTGGTTAGGTTAGGTTAGGTTAGGACATACAATAGTTTTGCTTTTATCCATCGATATCTACTTGTTGATGGGATTTGGTGCACTCATGTTAAATTGAAAAAAATGTTTTTTTTCAAAATTACATTCGAGGCATATTTCGACCTATTGGCCATCTGGTACTGGTACCATCAGCATTGGTACCAGTATATTTGGTAACAATTGATACTAATGTTTTCAATTAAATCAGGAAGTTTGATAGAAGATGATAGTCAATGTGTAGTCTACAATGTGTAGTATTGATGGGATTTGGTGCACTCAGGTTAAATTGAAAAAAGTTTTTTTCAAAGTTACATTCGAGACATATTTCGGCCTGTTGGCCATCTGGTACTGGTACCATCATCATTGGTACCAGTATATTTGATAACAATGGATTCTAATGTTTTCAATTAAATCAGGAAGTTTGATAGAAGATGATAGTCAATGTGTAGTCTACAATGTGTAGTATTGATGATAGTCAATGTATAGTCAATGTATGAATGCAACAACACGGGAACACCGTGTTCAGTTCCTCTCCAAAGAACACACGCCAGACGTTCATGTAAAAGAATTGTAATCGATCCCACGGGACTCAAACCTGCGACCGTTCATGTAAAAGAATTGTAATCGATCAGTGCCCCACGGGATTCAAACCTGCGACCGTTTTCGTGGCATAAGACTCTTACCGTCCACACGCTTCACTCACACGTGTAACTTAATATTTACAACTATAATGTAGCTTGGAATTTTCAATGAGTTTAAAAGGTTTTATGTTGCCCTTTATTACCTATAAATTTTCAGTCTATTCATTCCGGAAACTGCTTTGAGCATTTTACTGCATACTTTTATATCTCCCTTACTCTGGACATGAAATGTTAGGGGATTCCAGCTCTATTCTATTGAATTAACAGCCCCTAGCTCTAGTTTGTACTGTGGAGTTTTATTGTTGATATAATGACTTTACTCGAATACGCCTTCAAATGTAACTTGGTAATTAAACTAACTTATTGAACTTTCTGTTGTAAAAATACTAATAATAATAATAATAATAGATTTATTTCCAACAGGTTAATACTGGTAATGAATACATCATTAACACACACGAAATTCATATTACACGTCATCAACACATGATTCATTTTTTTTTTCATTTCGCATTATTAAAATGCTTATTATATACAGTATGTCCCCGGATTGAGTTTACCAGAGGAAAAACTTTTTTTTCTTTTATTTTACGCCAAAACTTCAAAGGAATAAGATTTTTTGCTTGTCCTGAAACCAGAAAATCTCTAATTAAAACTTAATTATTGTGACTCAGTGGAAAGAAAAGTTAATTTTTCTTTTGATTCCGGATTTTCTCTGCTTTTTAAATCCCATCACATTGGTCGTTTTATTTTTTGACGATGTCACTTTGACAAATGAGTTTACGCAAGTTAAATAACAAAACTGTTTGTGAAAAACATAATTTTAATAAACAGCAACTCAAAGAAACAGCTTTAAGATAAAAAAAAGTCATATTTAACAAGAACAATCATTTTCAAGTTTTAATTAGAGATTTTCTGGTTTCAGGACAAGCAAAAAATCTTATTCCTTTGCAGTTTTGGCGTAAAATAAAAGAAAAAAGTTTTTCCTCTTGTAAAATCAATCCGGGGACATACTGTATATTGAATTTCATCGTTAAATCTACACTTTAATCGAATAGGTGAATAAAATGTTTACATTTTCACTTTATTAACTATAACCATTGACAACTTGAATAAAGTTAAAAAAATAGGTAAATTCGCACTATCCTTGAAATTTTCTTTGTCACCTGACAATGTGACACTTCACGCAAATTCTTCAATTTTGATAACGAATTGGAAAAATTTTGTATGATACACGTGAATAAAGCAATTTTATCCACATAAAATTCAACTCTATTCACTTATACCATAAATAGCTATTATCTAAAACCATGCATGAAGTATGCATTTACACACTCAGTGTAAATGACAGTCATTATACCATATATAGCTATTATCTAAAACCATGCATGAAGTATGCATTTACACACTCAGTGTAAATGACAGTTATTACACAGTGTGTAATGTGATACATTATAACACTGGTGGTATAATGTAAACTCATTGCGCATAGTAAATTACTTTTACACACTGTCCAAGAAAACACCAGCTATTATCCATTAGAACATTTACATTAAATAAGTTTTTAATTACAAACATTTCATTTCAATATTAAATTTCAAACGTTTAAATGTATATTCAGTTGCTGCAATTGCTGCAAAATTCCATGGTTCCAATATTTTCATAGATATTCCGGAGTTCCATAGATTTGCTAGCAAATCTAAAAAATAAACGGATTTAAAAAACATGATATACAAATATCATTAGACTGAGTATGATCTACAGGATGTTTCAAAATAAACCACCCAAATCGCCATTTACATCCACCAGCTGGCGCTTATTTACGGTAAAAAAGACAAACGTAAATCTCCCAACTAAGCAAAAATTTAGTACAATTATCTGTAATATCTATCGATTGTCATGTCATTACTGTCATTGTCATCAGTCGAAGTTTCAAGATTTATAATAAATCAATGTTATTTGTATATCCTATTTGGAATTTATACATCCATTTTACAATTAAAACTCGTTTTTGTAGATTAATTCTGGGCATGTTTATTAGATATATGAAATTGTTTTAAATTGGCAGTGATAGCTGTCACTTTTTGAAATAATTAAAAAATTACGCATTGCCAAGCTTCTGTGTTTTACTTTTTTCTACGGAATAATAACTGCTATCTGTTGGATGGAAATGGCGATTTGGGTGGTTTAATTTGAAACACCCTGTATTTTACAAAAAATATTCAAATCTTGAAAGAGAGAGAGTTATTATTTCAAGGCAATATGCTAAAATTATTTCTTTCATGCATATTTATATTATGATTATAGATTATTATAGATTGTTGACTATTTATAAACTGCAAGTTATAGAATTATCAAAATTTGCAAATACATATCTCGGAAATGTGGGATGGGATTTGGGTGGTTTAATTTGAAACACCCTGTATTTTACAAAAATATTCAAATCTTGAAAGAGAGAGAGAGTTATCATTTCAAGAAAATATGCTAAAATTATTTCTTTCATGCATATTTATATTAAGATTATAGATTATTATAGATTATTGACTTTTTATAAACTGCAAATTGGAAGTTATAGAATTATCAAACTTCGCAAATACATATCTCCGAAATATGGGATGGGATTTTGGTGGTTTAATTTGAAACACCCTGTATTTTACAAAAAAATATTCAAATCTTGAAAGAGAGAGATTTATTATTTGTAGAAAATATGCTAAAATTATTTCTTTCATGCATATTTATATTAAGATTATATTATAGATTATAGATTATTATAGATTATTGACTTTTTATAAACTGCAAGTTGGAAGTTATAGAATTATCAAAATTCGCAAATACATATCTCGGAAATATGTCAAAGAATGTAGAAAATTTCTCGAAACTTTAATATCTCGGAAATATGTCAAAGAATGTAGAAAATTTCTCGAAACTTTAATATCTCGGAAATATGTCAAAGAATGTAGAAAATTTCTCGAAACTTTAATATCTCGGAAATATGTCAAAGAATGTAGAAAATTTCTCGAAACTTTAATATCTCGGAAATATGTCAAAGAATGAAGGAAATTTCTCGAAATTTTAATTGAACCGTACAAATTCCATGGTTTTTAAAACATGACCATTAGATTTGCCATATTTCTATGGAACACATTTGTGTTCCATAGATTATGGAAATCTAAAAATTCGAGAGGTTTTAAAAAACATGATGTACATATATCATTAGAATATAATCTCTAATACCGAGTAATCATTGAAATTTCAGCTCTCATCCATGGAAATTGTTGCAGCCAATAAGAAGGCGAGATTAGTAAGATCTCGCCTTTTTTATTGGCTGCAAAAATTTCCATGGATAACTGGAGCTGAAACTTAAATGATCACTCGGTATATTTTAACATTACATAACACTGTTTTTTCCTACATGTACTTTTATCAAAAATGTATTTGTCTGAGAATATTTAAGGGAATATTTCCAGCTTTTTTAGAGCATTTGTCAGTGTCAAAACGAATGGAAACAAGGTATTTTCAGATAAGTATAATAAAAAACTCTTTCCGACTTTGCGAACTACATGAATAAAAGCACACATGCA
The DNA here is from genome assembly GCA_951805005.1 of Othius punctulatus. NCBI lineage: Eukaryota > Metazoa > Arthropoda > Insecta > Coleoptera > Staphylinidae > Othius > Othius punctulatus. The sequence continues at coordinate 24,001,552 of OX638143.1, forward strand.
GGGTGTTCCAAATTAAGTACGCACATTACTAACTTTCGTATTATTTAAGCTGCAGAGTGGCGAAAACAGAAAAATTATTGAGAATCGCATTTCCGAGATATGCACTAAACAGCCAGTTTTAAATTAAGCATCCTGAATATATTATGATCATAAATATTTTATTTTTATTTTTTTCTCTGAATGATTTTTTCTGCCATATCCACAAATAAGTTAGTAGTTATACTAGGACAGTTCCAACTCACCCCCCGCGAAGATTTCGATTAATTTAATTCGCCGTTTGATTCCCGCAAATAGCTGGTGTAATTAGAGTAATTGTGGTTCCGCGGAAATACCGCGGATAATTATCGCGATTATCCCATTAAAACGCGAATCCGCCACTTTAATGGTAATTACCCGCAAATTCAGCCGATTAACGCGAATCAAACGGCGAATTAAATTAATCGAAATCTTCGCAGGGGGTGAGTTGGAACTGTCCTAGTATAACTACTTAAGTTCTCACAACTAAACATATACTCGTAATATATTAGAAATGGTCATGATCGATTTGGGAGACTTTAAAGTTTATATTTCCCTTGAAATTTTGAATTCGAAAAAAAATTATCAATTTTCCCGTATTTTATTAACGATTTTTGACATCAAAACAATTCACATATACAGGGTGCCCAAATTAATTATGCACCATTGCTATCTTTGACATTATTTAAGCTACAAAGTTCCGAAAACAGTAACATCATTGAAAATGCTATTTCCGAGGTATGCACTAAAACAGCCTAGTTTGAATTAAACGTCTTGTATACTCTGTTCCATTTTTATATTTAACTAAGAAGGCTATGGTTTTGATATTTTGTAGTTTTACACATGACCACCAACAATCTGTCAGTGAAAAAATTATTAAATATCAGATTTCTAACAACGTTGCCTAGTTCATATTTTAAAATAATTATTATTGCTTCAATCATTCATGTGTGCTGGTTTAAAGTAAACCAATCAGCAACTATATTTTATGTTAAAATTTGACTGATTTGCTTTTGTAAAATAAAAATACGATTAAAATCATCTATAAAAGTTTATTGGTAATCATATAAAATATTTGTATGTATTGCATAACAAAGAATATAATTTGTAATAATACTGTTGAAATAATCAAATAATCAGAGTTATTTGTGAGTCATAACAAGAGTAAATTATTGCAATCGCATAAATATCTGAACATTTTCTAATAATGGTCAATTATTACTTTTTGTATTGTTAGGGCCTTATTATTTCAACAGCGTTATTAGCTTCCAGCGTGTTAAAATCACATTTTCAGCCTGAAGCGCTGAAAACGGATAATTTTGAAAAAAAAAATAGAATTTTCGATTTAAAAAAATGCCATATCTTCCAAAGTTTGTCTTTCATATTAATTATTTTAACTGTTTTTGTGCTTTTTTGTTCTAATGTATCAGAACCATTTTAAGAGACTATAATTAGTATAGACTAATAAGAGATTATAAGGGTTTTATTCTCTATGATACTGTAATAATACATCTTCCTTATCAATTTCTGTTATACCATTAATGTACATATGTCGAGGGTATAATATGTACACCCTGTTCCATTTATAATTTTAACTATGTTGGCTCTGTTAGGGTGACAGTAATGTTGGCCAATGTAAAACGTCACTAGACTTGAAAAAATAGGTTATTTAAAAAAAAGAGGTTATATTTTATGACATTGGGCAATGTTGCCATCAAATTGAGTATCTATTGAGTACAGACTTTTATTTGCTATTTTTATTTTACAAAAGCAAATCAGTTAAATTATAATATAAAATATAGTTGATTATTGGTTTACTTAAAGAATAAATCTAATTAATTCACACTTGAATGATTGTAGCAATAATTTAATTATTTTAATATGAATACTAATAATAATATCTGTGATGGGTGATGGAACAGTATAAGTCAAAAATTAGCATTTTAAGGAAGCGTCGACTTCTATATAACTATATAACACCATAATAATATGAATAATATGAACACCAACAAAAACCATCTGTCAGTGAAAAAAAAATTAAATGTCAGATTTTTATCGATGATATTTAATGCAGGTCTGAAGGGATTAATATATTGTTACTACTACTAATAATAATTATGATAAAAACAAAAGTAATAATATAATTATCCGTGTGCTAATCCTATTTTATAACCTGTTTAACAGTTTCTAACTTTACTTGGTGGTTTATTATCTTGGAAACTACTGCTGACACAATGGAAGTCGTGAAAACTATTCCTGGATTAAATTTAATGGGAGTGGGACGGACGAGACGAATTTCTAACCACATTACAATGCAATGAAGGACGAAAGAATGATTAATCAATATTTAATAGGTCAGTATCACATACATGTATAATATACTAATATTATTGTATATGTCTGTGGTCGGTATGTAAAAACTCTTAGTCTTACAATCACGTAATTAAGAATCCTAATCAAGCACCAGATCTTTCTTACTCATTGTACTAATATTCAACAAGTTTTTTTAAATGACGAGGCAATTTCATGTACACCTCGAATAATTGCATATGTAATTCGCATGTATTGCACGCAACACTTGCAAGCAATGTATCATCATTAAAAACAAATTGGTTAAAGTTTCGTGCTCTGATAAATCGGTTCCCTGGTATAGGATTCGTTGTTGCGATCGACTAACTAATGTGCAAGTGAAATTTAAAAACACGCGCAATTTGCACCATGGTTTTATGCAGGATTCACGCAGAACTCCCGTATCGGCAGGTTTTCCGCAGGATCTATGCGTCGCGTAGTCGAGATTTATGCGACGCTCTGTGGGAAAACACGCAGGGGAAACCACTAACCGGATTGCGCTGCAAGAAAATGTGCCGGTTTTTCCGGAAAATTTTCTAATCATTCGCGACAGGAATGGCGCTATCGACGGTGGCCGGACCTAAATGTGTAAAAAATGTAAATGCCTTCGGTCAGGGACCTCAGTGATGCGCTCTGGAGGGCCATGTTTTGGCAAATAAAAGGGTTGACCGAGGGCTCAACCCTCAGTGGAGCGTGATACGCTCTTGCTCGCCGTTGCGGAAAACACGTCTTCATACGTAAGGAATTTATTATTCGATTCCCATACAGCTAAACCGCCGACCACTCAAAACTAATTTCATTAAAGCGCATTCTCTAAATCTAAATTTTAGAAACAGATTTCGGATATCTGATGAAAAGCCCATTTTAAATCTTTATCTTGGCGCATTCGTCAGCATGCGAATGGCAGGTGGAAACGAACGGCGGCGGGGCATCGATAAGGGCGTATTTAAAAACTTCCACGCGGGGGCCCCGCGGAAAACTTTCGCTATAAAGCACGTCAGGCGTCGTGGGGCGCGCGCCCAACTCTCGGCATTCATCCTCGCCAGTCGCAGATAAATACAAATAAATTTATAACTTTCCCGGCCGCCCCGGCACCAGAGGAAATTCGACGTTCTAACCTGACCCGACCGGGGCCTTGCCGGCTGGTTCTTAATTCCGTGCCGCCGCCCCCACGTTAATTAAGGATTCACGTGTCTGGTCTGCGGGGGCGGCTGGAAAACTCGGAGACGCGAAATTGCGACGCGACGCGCGTGCCTCTTTACTGCTTAATATGCGGGAGCCGAGATGTGTGCATGCCCGTTGCTTAAAGCGAATGTCGTGTCATCTGTCGGGGCGGAATTCTGAAGTGGTTAAGTGTGAGTTCGATGTGTCACATTCTATTTTAAATCACACTCGTGCACATGTAAAACAGCACTAGCTGCGACATATACAACTTAAAAAAAATACCATACTCCACAGAAGGCTGTAGTTTCAGTTTATAAAGTTTTACACATAAACACCAACAAAAATGGTCTGAGAGTGAAAAAAATATTAATTGTCAGATTTCTATCTAATTCTGATTAATTAAAAAAAGGAGGTTATATTTTATGACAGTGGGCAATGTTGCCATCAAATTGAGTATCTATTGAGTGCAGAATTTATTTGCTATTTTTATTTTACAAAACCAAATCAGTTAAATTATAATATTAAATATAGTTGATTATCTGTTTACTTAAAGAAAAAATCTAATTAATTCACACTTGAATGATTGAAGCAATAATAATTATTTTAATATATGAATGCAACGTTGTTGGAAATCTGACATTTAATAATTTTTTCACTGAGAGATCATTTTTGTTGGTGTTCATATGTAAAACATTATAAAAACAAAACCACAGCCTTCTTAGTTAAATATTAAAATGGAACAGAGTACACAAGATGTTTAATTCAAACTAGCCGGTTCTAGTGCATAACTCGGAAATAGCATTTTCAATGATGTTACTGTTTTTGGCACTTTGTAGCTTAAATAATGTCAATTATAGTAATGGTGCATAATTAATTTTGACACCCTGTATATGTGAATTGTTTTGATGTCATCAATCGTTAACAAAATCCGGTAAAATTGATAATTTTTTTTCGAATTCAATATTTCAAAGGAAATATAAACTTTAAAGTCTCCCAAATCGATCATAACCATTTCTAATATATTACGAGTATGTGTTTAGTTGTGAGAACTTATTTGTGGATATGGCAAAAAAATTCGTTCAAACAAAAAAACAAAAATAAAATATTTATGATCATAATATATTCAGGATGTTTAATTTAAAATAGGCTGTTTTAGTGCATATCTCGGAAATGCGATTCTCAATTATTTTTATTTTTTCGCCACTCTGCAGCTTAAATAATACGAAAGTTAGTAATGTGCGTACTTAATTTGGAACACCCTGTATATGTGCTTTTTTTTCATGTAGTTCGCAAGTTTCAGAAATTTCAGTAATAGCTAACCCATACGTGTCAATGCTGAAAGTTATACTTTCGATTTTCTCATTTATGTAATGCAGAAAGTTTATCAAATTTTCAGGAGAGTTATCTGCAGGTGTACTTAACACAAATCTAATATCACATTTGCAATTAATAAAGTTTCAGGAATTTCAGTAATAGCTAACCCAAACGTGTCAATGCTGAAAGTTATACTTTCGATTTTCTCATTTATGTAATGCAGGAACTTTGTCAAATTTTCAGGAGAGTTATCTGCAGGTGTACTTAACACAAATCTTGTATCAAATATGCAATCAATACAGTTTCAGGAATTTCGGTAATACGTGTCCAAACGTGACCAAACGTGTCAATGCTGAAAGTTATACTTTCAATTTTCTCACGTATCTAATGCAGAAACTTTGTCAAATTTTCAGGAGAGTTTTCTGCAGGTGTACTTAACACAAATCTTATATCAAATATGCAATTAATAAAGTTTCAAGAATTTCAGTAATAGCTAACCCAAACGTGTCAATGCTGAAGGTTATACTTTCAATTTTCTCATTTATGTAATGCAGAAACTTTGTCAAACTTTCAGGAGAGTTATCTGCAGGTGTACTTAACACAAATCTTATATCAAATATGCAATTAATAAAGTTTCAGGAATTTCAGTAAATGCTAACCCATACGTGTCAATCCTGAAAGTTATACTTACGATTTTTTCACTTATGTAATGCAGAAACTGTGTCAAATTTTCAGGAGAGTTATCTGCAAGTGTACTTAACACAAATCTAATATCAAATATGCAATTAATAAAGTTTCAAGAATTTCAGTAATAGCTAACCCATACGTGTCAATGCTGAAAGTTATACTTTCGATTTTCTCATTTATGTAATGCAGAAACATTGTCAAATTTTCAGGAGAGTTATCTGCAGGTGTACTTAACACCTATTTTATATCAAATATGCAATTAATAAAGTTTCAGCAATTTCAGTAATAGCTAACCCTAACGTGTCAATGCTGAAAGTTACACTTTCGATTTTCTCATTTATGTAATGCAGAAACTTTGACAAATTTTCAGGAGAGTTATCTGCATGTGTACTTAATACAAATCTAGTATCAAATATGCAATTAATAAAGTTTCAGGAATTTCAGTAATAGCTAACCCAAACATGTCAATGCTGAAAGTTATACTTTCGATTTTCTCACTTATGTAATGCAGAAACTTTGTCAAATATTTAGGAGAGTTATCTGCAGGCGTACTTAACACAAATCTAGTATCACATATGCAATTCATAAAGTTTCAGGAATTTCAGTAATAGCTAACCCAAACGTGTCAATGCTGAAAGTTATACTTTCAATTTTCACATTCATGTAATGCAGAAACTTTGTCAAATTTTCAGGAGAGTTATCTGCAGGTATACTTAACACAAATCTAGTATCACATATGAATTAATAAAGTTTCAGGAATTTCAGTAATAGCTAACCCATACGTGTCAATGCTGAAAGTTATACTTTCGATTTTCTTATTTATGTAATGCAGAAACCTTCTCGAATTTTCAGGAGAGTTATCTGCAGGTGTACTTACCACAAATCTAATATTAAAATATGCAATTAATACAGTTTCAGGAATTTCAGTAATAGCAAACCCATACGTGTCAATGCTGAAAGTTATACTTTCGATTTTCTCATTTATGTAATGCAGAAACTTTCTCGAATTTTCAGGAGAGTTATCTGCAGGTGTACTTACCACAAATCAAATATCAAATATGCAATTAATAGAGTTTCAAGAATTTCAGTAATAGCTAACCCATACGTGTCAATGCTGAAAGTTATACTTTCGATTTTCTCATTTATGTAATGCAGAAACTTTCTCAAATTTTCAGGAGAGTTATCTGCAGGTGTACTTAACACAAATTTTATATCAAATATGCAATTAATAAAGTTTCAGGAATTTCAGTAATAGCTAACCCAAACGTGTCAATGCTGAAAGTTATACTTGCAATTTTCTCACTTATGTAATGCAGCGACTTTGTCAAATTTTAATTATAATTATCTGGAGGTGTACTTAATATAAATCTAAAATTAAATATGCATTTAATAAAGTTTCAGAAATTTCAGTAATAGCTTTCCCATACGTGTCAATGCTGAAAGTTATACTTTCGATTTTCTCATTTATGTAATGCAGAAACTTTGTCAAATTTTAATTATAATTATCTGGAGGTGTACTTAATATAAATCTAAAATTAAATATGCATTTAATAAAGTTTCAGAAATTTCAGTAATAGCTTTCCCATACGTGTCAATGCTGAAAGTTATACTTTCGATTTTCTCATTTATGTAATGCAGAAACTTTGTCAAATTTTCAGGAGAGTTATCTGCAGCTGTACTTAACACAAATCTTGTATCAAATATGCAATCAATACAGTTTCAGGAATTTCGGTAATACGTGTCCAAACGTGACCAAACGTGTCAATGCTGAAAGTTATACTTTCAATTTTCTCACGTATCTAATGCAGAAACTTTGTCAAATTTTCAGGAGAGTTTTCTGCAGGTGTACTTAACACAAATCTTATATCAAATATGCAATTAATAAAGTTTCAAGAATTTCAGTAATAGCTAACCCAAACGTGTCAATGCTGAAGGTTATACTTTCAATTTTCTCATTTATGTAATGCAGAAACTTTGTCAAACTTTCAGGAGAGTTATCTGCAGGTGTACTTAACACAAATCTTATATCAAATATGCAATTAATAAAGTTTCAGGAATTTCAGTAAATGCTAACCCATACGTGTCAATCCTGAAAGTTATACTTACGATTTTTTCACTTATGTAATGCAGAAACTGTGTCAAATTTTCAGGAGAGTTATCTGCAAGTGTACTTAACACAAATCTAATATCAAATATGCAATTAATAAAGTTTCAAGAATTTCAGTAATAGCTAACCCATACGTGTCAATGCTGAAAGTTATACTTTCGATTTTCTCATTTATGTAATGCAGAAACATTGTCAAATTTTCAGGAGAGTTATCTGCAGGTGTACTTAACACCTATTTTATATCAAATATGCAATTAATAAAGTTTCAGCAATTTCAGTAATAGCTAACCCTAACGTGTCAATGCTGAAAGTTACACTTTCGATTTTCTCATTTATGTAATGCAGAAACTTTGACAAATTTTCAGGAGAGTTATCTGCATGTGTACTTAATACAAATCTAGTATCAAATATGCAATTAATAAAGTTTCAGGAATTTCAGTAATAGCTAACCCAAACATGTCAATGCTGAAAGTTATACTTTCGATTTTCTCACTTATGTAATGCAGAAACTTTGTCAAATATTTAGGAGAGTTATCTGCAGGCGTACTTAACACAAATCTAGTATCACATATGCAATTCATAAAGTTTCAGGAATTTCAGTAATAGCTAACCCAAACGTGTCAATGCTGAAAGTTATACTTTCAATTTTCACATTCATGTAATGCAGAAACTTTGTCAAATTTTCAGGAGAGTTATCTGCAGGTATACTTAACACAAATCTAGTATCACATATGAATTAATAAAGTTTCAGGAATTTCAGTAATAGCTAACCCATACGTGTCAATGCTGAAAGTTATACTTTCGATTTTCTTATTTATGTAATGCAGAAACCTTCTCGAATTTTCAGGAGAGTTATCTGCAGGTGTACTTACCACAAATCTAATATTAAAATATGCAATTAATAGAGTTTCAGGAATTTCAGTAATAGCAAACACATACGTGTCAATGCTGAAAGTTATACTTTCGATTTTCTCATTTATGTAATGCAGAAACTTTCTCGAATTTTCAGGAGAGTTATCTGCAGGTGTACTTACCACAAATAAAATATCAAATATGCAATTAATAGAGTTTCAAGAATTTCAGTAATAGCTAACCCATACGTGTCAATGCTGAAAGTTATACTTTCGATTTTCTCATTTATGTAATGCAGAAACTTTCTCAAATTTTCAGGAGAGTTATCTGCAGGTATACTTAACACAAATCTAATATCAAATATACAATTAATATAGTTTCAGGAATTTCAGTTATAGCTAATCCAATCGTGTCAATGCTGAAAGTTATACTTTCGATTTTCTCATTTATGTAATGCAGAAACTTTCTTAAATTTTCAGGAGAGTTATCTGCAGGTGTACTTAACACAAATTTTATATCAAATATGCAATTAATAAAGTTTCAGGAATTTCAGTAATAGCTAACCCAAACGTGTCAATGCTGAAAGTTATACTTGCAATTTTCTCACTTATGTAATGCAGCGACTTTGTCAAATTTTAATTATAATTATCTGGAGGTGTACTTAATATAAATCTAAAATTAAATATGCATTTAATAAAGTTTCAGAAATTTCAGTAATAGCTTTCCCATACGTGTCAATGCTGAAAGTTATACTTTCGATTTTCTCATTTATGTAATGCAGAAACTTTGTCAAATTTTCAGGAGAGTTATCTGCAGCTGTACTTAACACAAATCTTATATCAAATATGCAGTCAATAGAGTTTCAGGAATTTCAGTAATAGCTAACCCATACGTGGCAATGCTGAAAGATATACTTTCGATTTTCTCATTTATGTAATGCAGAAACTTTCTCGAATTTTCAGGAGAGTTATCTGCAGGTGTACTTACCACAAATCTAATATCAAATATGCAATTAATAGAGTTTCAGGAATTTCAGTAATAGCTAACCCAAACGTGTCAATGCTGAAAGTTATTCTTTAAATTTTCTCACTTATGTAATGCAGAAACTTTGTCAAATTTTCAGGAGAGTTATGTGCAGGTGTACTTAACACAAATCTAATATCAAATATGCAATTAATATAGTTTCAGGAATTTCAGTAATAGCTAACCCATACGTGTCAATGCTGAAAGTTATACTTTCAATTTTCTCACTTATGTAATGCAGAAACTTTGTCAAATTTTCAGGAGAGTTATCTGCAGGTGTACTTACCACAAATCTAATATCAAATATGCAATTAATAGAGTTTCAGGAATTTCAGTTATAGCTAACCCAAACGTGTCAATGCTGAAAGTTATACTTTCGATTTTCTCATTTATGTAATGCAGAAACTTTCTCAAATTTTCAGGAGAGTTATCTGCAGGTGTACTTACCACAAATCTAATATCAAATATGCAATTAATAGAGTTTCAGTAATTTCAGTTATAGCTAACCCAAACGTGTCAATGCTGAAAGTTATACTTTCGATTTTCTCATTAATGTAATGCAGAAACTTTGTCAAATTTTTAGGAGAGTTATCTGCAGGTGTACTACATACAAATCTAGTATCTAATATGCAATTAATAAAGTTTCAGGAATTTCAGTAATAGCTAACCCAAACGTATCAATGATGAAAGGTATACTTTCAATTTTCTCACTTATGTAATGCAGAGACTATGTCAAATTTTCAGGAGAGTTATCTGGAGGTGTACCTAATACAAATCTAAAATCAAATATGCAATTAATAAAGTTTCAGAAATTTCAGTATTAGCTAACCCATACGTGTCAATGCTGAAAGTTATACTTTCAATTTTCTCACTTATGTAATGCAGAAACTTTGTCAAATTTTCAGGAGAGTTATCTGCAGGTGTACTTAATACAAATGTAGTATTAAATATGCAATTAATAAAGTTTCAGGAATTTCAGTACTAGCTAACCCTAACGTATCAATGATGAAAGTTATACTCTCAATTTTCTCACTTATGTAATGCAGAAACTTAGTCAAATTTTCAGGAGAGTTATCTGCAGGTGTACTTAACACAAATATAATATCATATATGCAATTAATATAGTTTCGGGAATTTCAGTTATAGCTAACCCAAACGTGTCAATGCTGAAAGTTATACTTTCGATTTTCTCATTTATGTAATGCAGAAACTTTGTCAATTTTTCAGGAGAGTTGTCTGCAGGTGTACTTAACACAAATCTAATATCAAATATGCAATTAATATAGTTTCAGGAATTTCAGTTATAGCTAATCCAATCGTGTCAATGCTGAAAGTTATACTTTCGATTTTCTCATTTATGTAATGCAGAAACTTTGTCAAATTTTCAGGAGAGTTATCTGCAGGTGTACTTAATACAAATCTTATATCAAATATGCAATCAATAGAGTTTCAGGAATTTCAGTAATAGCTAACCCATACGTGTCAATGCTGAAAGTTATACTTTCAATTTTCTTACTTATTTAATGCAGAGGCGTTGTCAAATTTTCAGGAGAGTTATCTGCAGGTGTACTTAACACAAATCTAATATCAAATATGCTATTAATAGAGTTTCAGGAATTTCAGTAATAGCTAACCCATACGTGTCAATCCTGAAAGTTATACTTACGATTTTCTCACTTATGTAATGCAGAAACTATGTCAAATTTTCAGGAGAGTTATCTGCAGGTGTACTTAACACAAATCTTATATCAAATATGCAATTAATAAAGTTTCAGGAATTTCAGTAATAGCTAACCCAAACGTGCCAATGATGAAAGTTATACTTTCGATTTTCTCATTTATGTAATGCAGAGACTTTGTCAAATTTTCAGGAGAGTTATCTGGAGGTGTACTTAACACAAATCTAGTATCAAATATGCAATTAATAAAGTTTCAGGAATTTCAGTAATAGCTAACCCAAACGTATCAATGATGAGAGTTATACTTTCGATTTTCTCATTTATGTAACGCAGAAACTTTATCAAATTTTCAGGAATGTTATCTGCAGGTGTACTTAACACAAATCTAATATTACATATACAATTAATAAAGTTTCAGGAATTTCAGTAATAGCTAACCCATACGTGTCAATCCTGAAAGTTATACTTACGATTTTCTCACGTATGTAATGCAGAAACTATGTCAAATTTTCAGGAGAGTTATCTGCAGGTGTACTTAACACAAATCTAATATCAAATATTCAATAATTAAAGTTTCAGGAATTTCAGTAATAGCTAACCCAAACGTATCAATGATGAAAGGTATACTTTCAATTTTCTCACTTATGTAATGCAGAAACTTTCTCAAATTTTCAGGAGAGTTATCTGCAGGTATACTTAACACAAATCTAGTATCAAATATGAAATTAATAAAGTTTCAGGAATTTCAGTAATAGCTAACCCAAACGTATCAATGATGAGAGTTATACTTTCGATTTTCTCATTTATGTAATGCAGAAACTTTATCAAATTTTCAGGAGTGTTATCTGCAGGTGTACTTAACACAAATCTAATATTACATATACAATTAATAAAGTTTCAGGAACTTCAGTAATAGCTAACCCATACGTGTCAATCCTGAAAGTTGTACTTTCGATTTTCTCACTTATGTAATGCAGAAAAATTTTCAGGAGTGTTATCTGCAGGTGTACTTAACACAAATCTAATATCAAATACGCAATTAATATAGTTTCAGGAATTTCAGTTACTAACCCAAACGTGTCAATGCTGAAAGTTATACTTTCGATTTTCTCATTTATGTAATGCAGAAACTTTCTCAAATTTTCAGGAGAGTTATCTGCAGGCGTACTTAACACAAATCTAGTATCACATATGCAATTAATAAAGTTTGAGGAATTTCAGTAATAGCTAACCCAAACGCATCAATGATGAAAGTTATACTTTCGATTTTCTCATTTATGTAATGCAGAAACTTTGTCAAATTTTTAGGACAGTTATCTGCAGGTGTACTTACCACAAATCTAATATCAAATATGCAATTAATAGAGTTTCAGGAATTTCAGTAATAGCTAACCCATACGTGTCAATGCTGAAAGTTATACTTTCAATTTTCTCATTTATGTAATGCAGAAACTTTCTCGAATTTTCAGGAGAGTTATCTGGAGGTGTACTTAATACAAATCTAGTATCAAATATGCAATTAATAAAGTTTCAGGAATTTCAGTAATAGCTAACCCAAACGTACCAATGATAAAAGGTATACTTTCAATTTTCTCACTTATGTAATGCAGAAACTTTCTCGAATTTGCAGGAGAGTTATCTGCAAGTGTACTTAACACAAATCTTATATCAAATATGCAATCAATAGAGTTTCAGGAATTTCAGTAATAGCTAACCAATACGTGTCAATGCTGAAAGTTATACTTTCGATTTTCTCACTTATGTAATGCAGAAACTTTGTCAAATTTTCAGGAGAGTTATCTGCAGGTTTACTTAACACAAATCTAATATCACATATGCAATTAATATAGTTTCAGGAATTTCAGTTATAGCTAACCGAAACGTGTCAATCCTGAAAGTTATACTTCAATTTTCTCATTTAAGTAATGCAGAAACTTTCTCGAATTTTCAGGAGAGTTATCTGCAGGTGTACTTACCACAAATCTAATATCAAATATGTAATTAATAGAGTTTCAGGAATTTCAGTAATAGCTAACCCAAACGTGTCAATGCTGAAAGTTATACTTTCGATTTTCTCATTTATGTAATGCAGAAACTTTCTCAAATTTTCAGGAGAGTTATCTGGAGGTGTACTTAACACAAATTTAAAATCAAATATGCAATTAATAAAGTTTCAACAACAGCATATGCAATTTAAAGATTTTTTACAAAGAACTCTTCAGGATGATTTTCCTCATCTGATGAGAGCTCTATATCGGAAAATTCTCCCCGATCCAACTGTTGGAGCATAATTTCTACATATTTCTCCCTATCTAAATTGAAATAATGTTGACTTTTTTCTCTCCTAAAGACTCGTGTGGTTTATTGGTGGAAATTTTTTAATGCGAACAAATGAAAATACAAAATTATGTTTAAATACATTACAAATACAAATACAAATTTTAAATGAAAATTAAAACTCTTTAAACCACTGTTGTCATCCTGTTGTCCCCCCTGTTGTCATCCTCGTCCAGTTCGAGTTCCTCATCAATAACACTTAAATATTGCTCAGCAAGAAACGGTTCATAACATAATATATTTTTGGGTTCCTCTAAGAAACCCTTTAAGTCCTTAAGATTCTTCAGTTTTGCTGATGATATTTCTTGCTTTTCGTTTAGATATTGACACTTAAGAAAGAAACCCGGTGGACGTGTCGTTTTTAAAGAATTGCTATATTTTCATTTCCTGTTACACACGACTTGTATTGGTTTTTGAGAATACGAGTTTGTTAATGCAAAGACGTCTTGACAGCCGTTTACTGTTAATAACACGATTTGTGCATTTTTGGATTTGTGTTGTTCTTAAAATATACGCCTAAATTGATAGCATTGTTGATAGCTGTTTCAGTGGTTTTATCTATTACAAATTTTGAATAAAATTGATTACAATATTATGTACATGTTCGTGTAGAAGGGGTCTGAAAGGGTTAATGATTTTAATGATTATTACATATTCGTGTACTTATAACTTTATTACTTGATACCTCATATGCTTTGATAAGTCCACGCAGTAAATAAATATACCACAAGATACTTGTGTTGCTCGGAAATAATGAAAGTTATATCGAAAAGAAGTCGGAACGATCGTTATCGGCACCCGGCGCCTCCACAATTTGTGAATTGTGCGATTCTGCCCTTCTCGTCGTTTCGTGATAATTAATCATTTAACCACACGCAGTATCTCAAATACAATCAATTACTAAGCAATATTTGCGTCATTGTGCACCAAAAATCAATACTCACTTTACGTTCACTTGACGTACATTTTATTGTTGTTCGGGGTCCGGCCCAGTTGTATCGAGGGTTCGATTATCTACAAGCAATATAAAAAAATGTTCAATTTTCTTCGGGATATGACTTCCCTGCGGGCATTCTTAAAAAATAACGAGAATTGAGTATACGAGTGCGCAGTGAGTTGAGGTTTCCACAGAATTATATGGAAGTTCGTATATTTATTTTTCCTTTTTTATTACCAGGAGCGGACCCACAATGAGTCCATATTCGAAATAGAAGCTTTACAGTTTACTAACTAGGACTTTAGAGAGGTCATCAATATATCAAAGAATAGTTAATACTGTATAGCTCATTTATCTTGATAATCAAAATTGAATAGTTTTAATTGTTAATTCATTTGAACAATGTAATATTTGGCACTGATTTCAACTTACAATTTATAACTATGCTCTACACCTTTGATACCTTTGATAATTATTCTTGATTGAGTTAAAAATTAACCTTATCTTAACATTTCCCCCAATAATTGAACTATTAATATCCCCTTAATAATCCTAGAATTAACCTTACTTCAGTTTGATAAGTCTACGTAGTAAATAATAATTTACACATTTACTGGCTTAATAATAAAAATGGACCAGTTTTAATTACACTGGTCTACAAATTAATATAAAACATTTCACTGGAAAAGAAGAACATGTTTTTGACGTAATTTGGGTGCGTAGAATTCGAATTTATCACCAGAATTGCGCTATCAGATCTAGTTCTTTTTATGTCGCATGGTTGGCGCTACTGTAAAGTAATTTGACGGAAACCCACATTTATTCTCTATCTTCATAATAATAGTGCTAAAATATGTCAAATTTATATCAAATTATTCATTTGAATTTTGATTTTTTTTCTGAATTATTTTTTCTTATCAATCAAATACTTCTAAAGAATAGGCACTCGTATACTTATATAAAATTCTATAATTGCGTCAGTACGTGATAGTGCAAATAAGCAGTCGAATTTTCGTTTTATTGATAACCCTGGCAATATTTGACAATTGTAAACCCAGAATTTGTTCAGATGATACGAATTGTGTATGGTTATTATGTACACTGGTATTCATCGCATCGCTGTCTGAATTCAATCGGCGGGGATGTGCATGTCCGTAAACTCCGGCACTTCCGGTAACGACGGTCGCGACTTAATGGGGGCGCAAAAACCGAAACCCCCCGCGCATTAAAGCCGGGATCCAATTAAGCCCGGGGCGATCAATCGGCGAAAAAACCGTAAAACAATATCGCAACGCTTGTTGCTATTATTATTGCCAGAGCCACGCTTAATGAACGAAACGGCGGTCCGACAATCTACATGAAATTTGCATTAAATTGAATGGCGTTCGCGGGCTGCAACGGCCGCCGTGGGGCGCATAAAGGGGCCCCCGGCGTAAATGCGCAATCAAAAAACGGGGGCAATTGCAGCGCGTAATACCGTGGTAAGTCGAGAAGTGGGGTATTGACGCGGCCTTTTTTCTAATACACCAGATAGATTTTAAATTCGGCTTTATGGTGCGCAATCTTCGGGAATTTATCGCCGGTTTTCAATATTACTGGTGCGAATTGAGCGCGGACGTCATCTGGCTGGGAAATCCAATAAACCCCCTTTGCACCATCTAACTTCCATTCCGCAATTTCCAACTGAGATCTCTTATGCACATTCATATAAAACATACTCGTCCACAATGCACGAAGCTGAGGTGCATAGTAAGACAGGGAATAGTAAGTTATAAAGTCGCGCACTAAAACATAATATTGTAATAGAATTTCATTCCTGGCAATTCTGATAGTTTTAATTTTTTTGGCGTGATTCTATTCCATAATTTCAATAATACTTTTCAATATACACTTGATTGCAAAAAAAAGTAGACAAGAAATTTTCGGCTGCTTGAACAACCTTGATGTTAGAAGTCACGCAATTGTCAGTGTCATTAATAACCATTAAACAACTGACTTCAGCGATTTTTTTTGTACTTGAAGAACTGATGAAGCTGAAGTGTACCCCAAAACACCGTTCCTGAATCATTTATACCTTTGGTTTCGTCATCTAGAAGAGACATTTTAATACTTAACTTATAAAAGTTTTGAATTGAATGTCAACTATGAAAGATGATCACATTTAAAAGAAATGGGACTAATGAAAAACCACATTTATACAGTACAGTACATTTGTACAGAATTACAATTGGAATTTTGATAGTAACCATTGAAACTTTTACAGTATAATTAAAATTTTGTACTGTAATAATTCAAATGTGACGGTAATAATTGAAATTTGGCGATACTTTGACAGTAACCATTGAAACTTTTATAGTATAATTAAAAAATTTACAGCAATAAATCAAATTTTGACGGTAATAATTGAAAACTAACGATAATCATTGAAATATTGACAGAAATAATTGAAAATTGACAATAATTATTGAAACTTTGACAGCAATTTTGATAGTAATCGTTGAAATGTTGATGGTAATTAATAAAATATTGACAATAATCATTGAAATTTTAAGATATCAAATATAATTTCGCAATTGAAATTTTCATAAAAAAATTATGTTCCTGGTACTTTCTACACTTATCGATAATTGACAATTGATGTTGAGAATAATAATTGGAATTTTGCTGAGACATGTTTATATTATGAAATGGAAAAGCTGAGACATGTTTATATTATGTGGATATTACATATAGTATTATGTTTATATTAAACATAGACATGTTTATATTTAACTTTTTTTTATAGTTATTAAGAGAAAAATAAAAACCAATGGAACATTAATATAAATGCTGCAGAAAAACTATCATTTAAAACTGTTGTCGCAAATATAACTTATGTAATGCCTCTCTATCGATTTCCATTCGAATTTTTCTATTTCATTTTTACTGAAAATTTTGTAAAAAAAACCTTGGAACTTTTCACGAAATGGTTAGGTAAATTTTAGTCAACATGACTGCATGGTACGGCAATGTAGGAGTGCAGAATCCAAATCTGTTTAGTTTCAGAATTTTTTAGTTCAAGTTTAGTTGTTGAGATAAAAAAAAAAGACGACAGTATCAAATTTGCTATGTAAATATATGTACCTACACATTTCACAATTACACAATTATTGAAATTTTGACAGCAATTTTGATAGTAATCATTGAAATGTTGATGGTAATTAATAAAATATTGACACTAATCATTGAAATTTTAAGATATCAAATATAATTTCGCAACTATGATTGAAATATATTGCTTTAATCATTGAAATTTTCATAAATTATCGTAAACGTATCGTAATTATCGTATAAAAAAATTATGTTTCTGGTACTTTCTACACTTATCGATAATTGACAATTGATGTTGAGAATAATAATTGGAATTTTGACAGTAACCATTGAAAGTTTTATACTATAATTAAAATTTGAACAGTAACAATTTAAATGTTGGCAGTAACAATTCAAATGGTGACAGTAAAAATTCAAATGTTGACGGTAATAATTAAAAATTGGCAATAATCCTTGGAATATTGACAGAAATAATTGAAAATTGTCAGTAATCATTGAAATTTAGACAGTAATCTTTGAAATGTTGATAGTACTTATTAAACTTTTGACAGTAATCAGTGAATTTTTCATAATACTTCATAATACAACATGATGCGGTCTCTTCGATTAAACTATATGTTACGCTTTTCATACCTCTTAATTTTCCACTTCCCAGTGTATGCTGTCATTGTTCTTTCATTTTTATTTCATTTAATATTTCATTTTCATTTAGATATGTACATTTGGTTGCTAAAAATTGGTCTCTTATTGACAAAAATTTGATAATAAGAATTGTTTTATTTAAAAAGCCATAGATAAAACGTCGTATTTAACTCACACATAATAATAATCTTTATTACGGTAATATACCAATTTAGCCTACATAGAAACAAGTACTAATTCTAAATATAGGAACAATAAATATTCACTAAAATAAGCTGCAAGACAATTGCTACAACTTCAAACTATCAATTGCTTTAAGTCATAACAATTTGTAAGAGGTAATGAAGACACCAAAAACTTCAACCGAATCGTAACACAGATTCATGTTCCTAATCAAGGTACTTTTAGGATGGCCTATATATAGGCCTATAGGCCGTAATGGCCTATATTATACGCTCGTTAAATATTATACTATAAACAGTCGGTAATAATTATTACAATTAAATTAACGATTTATAAACCTTTTTAATTCTCTTTTGTAAACGAAAACTGAAGGGAACGAGTGTCTTATTTCGTGGCAAAAATCTGGAAATTTCTATTTCAAATATCAGTCAAGTATCTCTGAATGTGTTAAATTTTTACCACTAAATAATCATTGGCTTAGATGACAATTAATATATTGAACTAAGTATGGATAGTTTATGGATAAAATAGTTTGGCAATAGTAAAGCTACAAAGATTGTTACATTAAAATTCAACTTTGCTAATGTGCTAACTGTAAAGTAACTCGGTTAAGTATCACTGAATGTGTTGGATTTTTACCACTAAATAATCATTGAGTTAGATGAAAATTAATATATTAAACTTAGT
Source organism: Othius punctulatus (assembly GCA_951805005.1). NCBI lineage: Eukaryota > Metazoa > Arthropoda > Insecta > Coleoptera > Staphylinidae > Othius > Othius punctulatus. The sequence continues at coordinate 24,020,618 of OX638143.1, forward strand.
ATGGATAGTTTATGGATAAAAAAGTTTACCAATAGTAGAGATTCAAATATTGTATTTAAACTTTTTTTTTTAACAAACTTAAGTCTAATTTTATATTTAACCTAATTTATTGTATTCTTCGTAGAAGATATGCCTCTGAAGATATTTTTTTTATAACCAAAACTAGTCAGGCGATAAAAATAATTAATAAAATAAATAAACAAATACCAGTAAGTACTTATTATAACAACCTTAAATTGTATATTCAACTATGCTAATGTGCTAACTATGAACACTATAAACTTTGCATTTTAAGAAACCAGGCCATACAAATCACTTATCAATTGTATTATTATTGTTAACACTGATACAACTGATACAATACAATACAAATCAATCCACTCCAACTAATTGAACTAAAGAATTAAAATGCAATCAGGCAATTGAATAATTTATTAAGAAATTTGAAAACCATAATACGTATGAAAACATGAATCTAATTTTTGGCAATATTTATTTATAGATCTCTGTATAAACCAAAGTACTCGCAGTTTGCACTAAAAGTTGTTAAGAATTTAAATTCTCTGAATATTTGGAGTACTTACTATGAAACATATATTCAGTTTTAACGCATTTCGCCATCACTGTTCATACTCATAAGTGGAAACAAAATAAATAAATGCTTCAACTGATAGTTTATATATAAAACAATTTCCAAAACCATAATTTACAAACTATTTATCGAATTAAGAAATTTTAATTAAAAAGTTTTTAAATTATTGCTACATCATAGCAGCATTGTTAGCATCATCATCCTGCTAGCAAGGTTGCATTGTACATATTGGTATTGCATATTGGTACATATTAACTTCATCATCCGTTAAATAAATAAATAAATAAATAAATAAATAAATCATTCCTTGTCACATTTTGAAGTCTATTTGTTTCATTAAAAACATATTACTGTTTGTGAGATAAACTGGTTTTTGAGAGTAATATAAGGGGTATAAATTTCTATAAAACGAATTATCAAGGATAACTGCGATTTCAAAATGTGTATTATTTCAGGCGACCACTTAATTGTGCTAAATATCAATATTAGCGACTAAAATAAATTGCTTTCCAATAGCAAAAGGTGTAAACATGCTATAACGATATATGGCTCACTTACTGCTCTAGATTCTACCAATAAATTGAATTAACAAAGAAAAATACGATTTATTAATATGTGCATATTATGAAATGGAAAAGCTGAGACATGTTTATATTATGAAATGGAAAAGCTGAGACATGTTTATATTATGTGGATATTACACATAGTATTATGTTTATATTAAACATAGACATGTTTATATTTAACTTTTTTTTATAGTTATTAAGAGAAAAATAAAAACCAATGTAACATTAATATAAATGCTGCAGAAAAACTATCATTTAAAACTGTTATCGCAAATATAACTTATGTAATGCCTCTCTATCGATTTCTATTCGAATTTTTCTATTTCATTTTTACTGAAATTTAAAAAAAAAAAACCTTGGAACTTTTCACCAAATGGTTAAGTAAATTTTAGTCAACATGACTGCATGGTACGACAATGTAGGAGTGCAGAATCCAAATCTGTTTAGTTTCAGATTTTTTTAGTTCAAGTTTAGTTGTTGAGATAAAAAAAAAGACGACAGTTTCAAATTTGCTATGTAAATATGTACCTACACATTTCAAACTATATTTTATTTCTACTATTGTAAAAATAACTAAGAACTTACTAACGTATATAAAATCAATACGTTTCAATACGTTAATTCTAATCTATAAGAGTTGATATGGGTACAAATTTGTATCAACCTCGTTACTAATCACCAATAATGTCAAGGTCCCTTACAACTCGCGCTTCTAACTAACAAATACGTACTATTGTGCACTTTGAGGGAAATAAATTGTGAATAGTTTATAATTTAATACAATATATATTCACTTTGTATTTATAAATCTAACTCCAATCTTACTCCAAATTATGATAAACTATTATAACAAATGGAAGCAATTAAGTAAACAAATATTTTCTGTTGCATAATTAATCTATTCATATAGCATAAAACTCAAAAGACAAGTTCTTATCTTGCGTCACATATATGAAGAGATATTACGTAATAGATCGAATCAATAATATGGCTAAATTAATCCCAGATTTTCACCCAGTTTACGATTCCAACACAGAAAAATTAATCAACACCGAATTCCAGAGAGTGGCAGGTGAGCAAACCACCCCATTCAAATTTTCCCGCATTTCTACAACCACCTGTTTTGTTATGGTTATTGGTTATGTAACGTGATTCCCACAGGAACATGCTACGTGGATCACGCGGGGGCCACCCTATACTCAGAGAAGCAAATCTCAGACATCCACAAAGACCTGTGCGATGCTGTGTACGCAAACCCACACGCCAGGAGCACGTGCAGTAAATTAACAGAAGATGCAATCGATCAAATCAGATTTCAGTACGTTTACAAGCATACATAATATATAGTTTACTTACAAGCCGTTAAGAATTTTAGAGCACTTTCATACAACCGGTGATGAATACTCGGTGGTTTTCACGTCAGGAGCGACTGCGGCTCTCAAATTGGTGGCCGAATCGTTCAATTACTCCGGGGGACGACTTGTATACCTTCAGGACAACCACACGTCCGTATTGGGTACACGAGAACTCTCCAGGCAGTCTAATTCAACCACTTACCAGGAAGCAATTAGGAGCTTTGAAAATAATTACGCCGAGAATTATTTCAATGAAACAAATTCGTTATTCATATATCCGGCGCAATGCAACTTTTCAGGGCTTAAATACCCGCTCAGTTGGATCGACCGCGTCCAATCGGGCGTGATTAACAATGGGGCCGCATCAAAATGGTATTGCATGTTAGATGCGGCCTCCTATGTTTCCACGAGCGATTTAAATCTTTCAAGGCACAGGCCTGATTTTGTTTGCGTCTCGTTCTACAAAATATTCGGCTACCCAACTGGATTGGGTGCCCTTTTAGTGAGGAACAGCAGTGCCGATGTATTGACAAAGAGGTTCTTCGGAGGGGGAACAGTCTACATGGCCCTAAGTTCGCAAAACGTAGTTGTGCGGAGAAAAAACTTACATGAAAGGTGCGAACATATTTGCCACACTTTTTTGGATATAAACATCCAGCAATTACTTTGTATAAATTCATTATACAATCAAATACTTATTTAGGTTTGAAGATGGTACATTGCCATTCCTTTCAATCATAGCTTTGAGGCACGGCTTTGCTACCCTGAGAAGGTTGAATCTCACGATGGGAATGATTTCTAAACACACCTTCTCACTTGCCAAGTACATGTACTACAGTCTATCATCTTTGCGGCACTGTAATGGACAAACGGCATGCATTTTATACCACGACAACAAATTTGAAGATGTGGCATTGCAAGGAGGCATAGTTAATTTCAATATTTTACGCGCAGATGGAACTCATATCGGATACTCCGAGGTGCGTTAATTTAGGTACAGCAACAATCTGAATACTAAAATAATTTTATCACAGGTGATGCACATTGCTAATCTGTTTGGCGTTCAATTAAGGACTGGTTGCTTTTGCAATCCGGGAGCTTGCCAGAGGCATTTAGGGCTGAGTGATGCTGATGTTGAGCACCAATTTGAGGCAAGTTAAAAATTATAATCTGTGAGAGTTAAAGCTTGAAAATAGTTGCGAATTTGATTTCAACCCAAGGCATTATTGGTATTATTCATAAATATTAAACCCGGTTTAACCCTCAGTAACCATAGTAAACCCTTTGATAAAACACCACCAAACCGAGATTTAAACATTATGCCAATATTAATTTTATTAATAAGACTGAATGAATTTTAAACTAATTTATCACTCAATGAATTTTAAACTAACTTAACAATACGCTAATTTTTTTTGTAGCAAGGCCACGTATGTGGTGATCAAAACGATTTAATAGATGGGAAGCCTACGGGTTCTGTGCGCATTTCTTTTGGATACATGTCAACGCTGAAAGACGCCAATTATTTTCTTGACATGATCATTAAGTGCTTCATTACGCCGCCACCTAAAAATAAGTTGACGAGTATTGAAAATGATTGTGCCGAGGAATATAATGAAGAAGGTACCAGTAACAATGACCGGCGCATTTTTGGTAAACTGGAGTCTGTGTATTTGTACCCGATAAAATCGTGCGGACCATACAGTACTGAAGCGAGCTGGGAATTAGTGGAAACTGGGTTGAAGTACGATAGGGAGTGGATGATTGTTAACGCGGCAAAAGTGTGCTTAACCCAGAAGAATGAGCCTCGGATGTGCTTAATTCGGCCGATTGTTGATATAAAAGCCGGAAAATTGATATTAACCAGTGAAGGTATTGATTGGACAACGTTACAATATTTACAATCTTTAAAAAAAAAATCTTTAAAAGGTTTCAGTGATACTTCAGTACCCTTAGACATGGAAGCTGCAAATGAAAATACAGCTTCATCGCCGTGCCGAAGTAAAGTGTGCATGGATTCAGTTTTAGCCTGGGACTGTGGGGACGAGGTGAGCTCCTGGCTGTCTGATGTATTGGGTATTGACGGTCTGCGGCTGTTAAAACAGTGCAACTCAATTACCTCCAGAACTACAAAGAAAGGTGCGTGTATCAAAAAACATTTCAAAGAAATATGAACAAAAAATTGATATTGCTAAAATTTGCTAGATCTTTACTTTAAAACTAAAACATTTAAAGAAATTTAAAAATAAATTTAGTATGAATTGTTTATAATGTTCTATAATTTAATTCTCAATTGTATGTGTAACTTGCAACGGATTATATGAATTACAGACGAGAAGCCACAGCTATCACTTGCAAATAAAGCCCAGTTCCTTCTGATAAACAAAGCAAGCGCTCAGTGGCTGCTGAACTGTATCCCCGAGGACGAATTCCGGGAAAGCGTAGACAGACTAATCGCCAGATTCCGGCCCAACTTCGTGGTAGATTTCGGCACCGAACACCTAGAAAATAACTGCCAAACATTCAGATTCGGTGACGTCACCTTCAGAGTAAGCTATTCGAAAATTACTTCAACCTTAGTGTAATTGAATGTCAAGTTTGAGGGAAAATGCACGAGATGCCAGATGATTTGCATCGACCAAAGCACCGGGGAGAAGTCCGTCGAGCCCCTCAGGACCATCTCCAAGGAATTCAACGGAAAGATCAACTTCGGGGTTTATCTGAGACAAACGCAACACTGTAAAGGCGAAGTGGTGACAATTGGTACAGTTGGTAGTGCCTGGTAAGCAAAAACAATTGACATAAATTGAACACAGAAATTGAACTATGATTGAAGGTAATCGGAGATTGTACATCTGGCCTTTAGTTGCAAAACTTAACCAAACCTGATCTTACCCGACATATCTTAGATAGAAACAATCTAAAATTCACTCATTGCAGACTTTAATTGGTCACTATAATTAGCTGGGACGACTATATATACAGAGTGGTCCTAAATAACTGTGAAACTTTGTGTTCTTTGTGCTAAAATATTTTTTGCAATGGTAACATTTTACCTCTGTCATTGCATAGGATACAGTTAACAGTTTTTCCGTCAACTGCTAATTGTTGCTGAAAGAAAGCAAAGTTTTTTGGGGGCATCGTGTATATACAAATAAAAAGTGTCAGATTTAATTAACTACTTTTACCATAAGTAGTATAAGCATAAAAATAATCTAAATTTGAAATATAAAGACAAGAAATGCAAATTTTGCGTCCAGTTGTGGGTTCCAATACAAATTAAGTTTTAACTAACATCAATTTAAGCAGTAATAAATGTATTTAAATATAAAATATGTTGACTTTTGTTTACATTGGCAGTTATGTAAGTAACCAGGATTTTAAACTTATTCAAACGATAGTGAACACGATAGATACAAAATAGTTTAATAAAAATAAAATTATAAATCACTCAAGTCAACCGATTCAACTTGTGCTTCGAGCGTCTCGACTGTCTCACTGTTGTCTTCTATGGCTTCAGCTGGTTGCCTCGGTGTATCCAGCTGAGACCAGCTTCCGGCCTCTGCCTTTTTCAATTTAATCTCCACTTTGGCCCCGTACATGTTCACCTGACTACTTGGAACATCGACAACCTGAAACACAAGAGAAAAATCAAAACATTTAGATACATTGTTTAGACAGATACCTATTTTGAGATATTCGAATAATTTTTAAATTTTATTGCCCGAAATTTAAAACAAATAGATTTTTGGCAAAGCACATTTTTTATTTCAAACGAAATAAAAAATATTTTTCACGATTAGGAGCGATTTTGAATGGTTTATTTTATTATGAACGAAAAATGTTTGTCCGTGATTTGTATACAATATGAATTCTATTATGTTAGTACTTACCCCTCGCAATTCTATATCTAACTTAAAAGTTGCTCCAGATTGTTGTGGGAATACTATGTTGGCACGTAGCCTGATCGGGTTTAATTTTATTTTGCTTGTGTCCGGGCAGTACAATTTTGCGTAAATAGATACTATCACATGTGTTGCAGTTTGGTGGTAATCCCAGCGGCATTGTACAGCTTGTGAATCACTATCCTACAACAAATATTAAGATTAGAATAATTGTGTCATCTCATCATGCTTAAAATTTTAAAAGAAATTTTAAGATGTAATTGTTGTGAATTTTATAAAACTAACTTCTGCCCAATAACAGTTTCAAAACCACCTTGGTGTTATTTCAATGATATGGGTATAGAAATTACAGCAATGCATTATCAATATATTTACCTCTTTAATCCACACGTGTTGGTCTACTTTGCATCCCTCTTGGTTGAGGAAAGTGTTAAAGTCCGAGGTACGTTTTGTGCAGCAGGACCAGAACTTCATCCCTTCGTGGAACACGGGATAGCCTGGATGATGGACACACGGAGTGTCTTCAGATTCAGGCCCTTCATACGAGGCACTGCAACCACCGTTTTTGCACAACGTCCCTATGATTACCTCGCCTCTAATATTGGCGGTGAATTTCTTTTCTGATGTAGCGCTCATGGCAAGGCTTTGCCGCAACGACGGAGCTACGTCAGCTTTCATTGTAGTCTGAAACATCAGAATGTAAATACCGATGTTGATTACGAATTGCGAATGTTTATCAGAGATTTTGTAAGCAACAAAATTATTACAACAATGAAACATCAACTATTATTCCGTAGACCTCAAATCATTTATGAATGACTTAGTATTATTACCATCGGGCTGTCGAATGGTGGCCGCTTCATTGAGGTGAGTGCCAAGGGCTTGACTTCGATGACTTCATTGTCGAGTACGTTGCTTTTAGCAGGCTTCTGGGGTTCGGGTGGTTTCACGTTTGAGTGAGTCGATACAGTGCACCCAGGTATGTTGAGGAATTCCGTGAAGTCAATGCACTTCTTGCTGCAACACGTCCAGCCTTTGTAAGCGTCATGGAAGTAGGGCTCTCCTGGGTGGTGACGGCAGGCATCTTCGGAAAACACAGCTTTAATATCACATTGCTAAATCGACAATAGATTTGCCTCGCCCCGGATTTTTTTTGTTCGTTTAGGACATTTGGCTTGATTATAAGACTACTTACATTTTTATATGAATGTAATTTAGATTATAACTGTTAGCTACAATAATCCGTTTTTATCAGTCTTGAATGTGTTGAGCAGCTTAACGATTTAAGAAATATGCTGCGTTATGTTGATTTTTTTAAAATTTTGAACTTTGTGAAAAATCCACATAACCTCACATACCATCGTCATTTTCCTCGGGCTTGTATTTGAGCCCACAGCCTCTGTTGTAGCACTGCAAAAGGTTCTCGGCTTCCATTTCTACTTCATCAACGCTCCAAGAATCTGCCGGGTTCGAAATTTTCCACTATATGAAAATGTGATCGAATTTTCTAGTGTCAGTAAACGTTTATGTTGGTATGAAAAGTGTTACTAGAATTTATTTTTTATGTTGGCACTCGTACCAACAGTTGGTCGTTTAGCCGAATACTTTTTAAACAGGAACAGTTGCCAACGTGAAATCTATTTTTATTGAAATTAGAACTCCGTTAAGGTTGATTCCTAGATTTATTACGCGCATTAAACGATGTTGAAAGTGCCCAGAGCGATAGCATTGCCACAGCGTAGCGTTGCGTCGCCTAAGAAATCGATGAATCGGCCTTTAATATCATACAATTTATTGAATAGTTACTACAGTTTCGATAAAGTACATAATTTGTCTAGTAAATGACTTTTAGTTTGATAATGATCAGTACTTGATCAAAACTGTAGTAACTATTCAATAAATGGTGTGATATTAACGAAGTTAAGTGTTCTTATTTTAAATTTATCCATGTATCAAGAAATTAACGCCTCCAGCATTAATCAGTTATATATTTTTATTGTTTCTACAGATAAATGACAGCCATATAGTGGATGAAAATGGCGATTTGGTTGGTTCATTTTGAAACACCCTGTATATAAAACTTTGGTGTTTCTGGTTCTGCTATTATGTTGGTTATCTTAGAGATGATGAAGATATTAGTAAATAAATAACCAACACATGATTTGCAAGAATTGTTTTGATCCAATGTCACGTTGAATCACCGCTATTTCCCGGTAACGTTTTATCTGCTCCAGTGGGATAAATAGCTGATAATTGAGGCGACGAGGTCAGTCAGAATCTCACCTCAACCCTAGCGGACATGTCGAGATTAATTTTCCTACTGCTTCTGGCCGCCTTCAGTGCGGCGAATTCAAAGTTTGTGAGGTGAGAATTGCTTGTGTTTATAAATTACGGCCCTTATTAAACAGTAATTGCTCGTTAATATCCCCAATTGTCGAAAGCAGCGTACGAAGAGTGACCTTTGTTTTCGACTTATCATTTGTTCGTCTCTGAAAATGATGTTGCGTTTAAGCAATTAATCATTTCAGAGTATCGGAGGTTGAGAAATATTAGTTCTTTTGTTTATAACATAAAAGCTAGGTACCTACAGTTTAGAAGGCATATCGTTTAATCGGTTTTGAACTCTTCGATATAAGCTAAAATTTCACTAAAACTGCACTAGCACCATTGAAAGGCTTCCTTTAGTGGTCCGGAGACGGTCAATAATATTGTCAATTATATTGACAGTTTCAGTTGATGTGCAGCTCAATTGACCAATCAATAGCGATCAATCGCTTCGTAAACGATCAATGAGTTTGATTGACAATGTTTTTGACACTGGTACGAATGATAAAGCAATATCCCGAGTAACAAAGGTTCCTCCCCCAAAAAATTTGGCTCATAATAAGCTATATAATCTGCCTATTTTGAGACTTAATATTTTTACTACAAATCCGACTGATTTTTAAACATGATGGCTCCCTTAAGTAAAGCTGGGGGGCTAAAGCCCCCATATGAACTCTGCATTAGAGGACTGAAAAGTTTAACAATTAACACCTAGAGGTGTATTAATTCACATAATAATACACTTGAGTAACTTTTCTTCACAAATTTTATTTATTTCTGAAGTACATTTCTTCAATTGTACAATATTCCATTGAGTATTACATTGAAGATGGTCATCGAAATGTTCATCAGAAATATATAAAATTTGTGAAGACAAGTTACTCAAGTGTATTATTGTTTAAATCAATATTTCGTGCTCAATAATATATGATGTATTAATTCATGTGAATCTCTTAAGAATGACAAATGTATTGTCGATTTGATACAAACTTTCCTATAAAAATAAATGTACAAAGTGAAAACATGTTTAATTAATTTTATCATGATAAATTATCACGTCTTTCAACATTGATTTGTTTACGAATTAATACACTCGTATGTTCCAAAATATATCTCTGCAAACAGTAAATAAATAACAAGGCGGCTATTAATATTACAATCTTGGCAACATGAAATACTGTTTACCGCATACCTTAAAATCCCCATTGCTTCTGCTAGAGTGCCGCTGCACAAGGTGCAGTCAGCCCGTCGGTCGCTCCAAGAGGTGGGAACCCACGTGGAGCAAGTCCGCTTGAGGTACGGAAATGGGGGCCCTATGCCGGAGCCGCTCTCCAATTACATGGATGTAAGTTGGCGTTACTCTGTCGCAACATAGATTTACATGTGATCCCACTTTTAAGGCTCAGTACTACGGACCCATTTCAATTGGAACACCGCCGCAGTCATTCAAAGTTGTCTTTGATACAGGGTCTTCCAATCTCTGGGTGCCATCCAAGAAATGCCACTACACCAGCATTGCTTGCCGTAAGTAATAGAATGATTAGTAGATATCAAGTTCAGGATTAGTAAATGTCAAAGTATTCGGAAAGTCCTGATTTTAAAATGCGATTAGCTACTTTTGGTCTTAGAAATAAACTGCAATTTAAGTGGCATTGATGAAGTAAGCTGAACATTCCATACAACTGTGATGTTTTTATGCTTTGTTTCGACTTGTGGATTAAAATTTGCAAAAAAACAATTATGTACAATATTATGCAAAAATTAATAGATGTGGATGATATATTTTCAAAGTTCGTTTCTTTTTCCCTTTTAAAATTACTTCACAAAGAAAAACACTTTAGTTAAAAACTTTCTTTTTTTAAAAACTAAATATTTGAAACAAGTTTGGCAAAGTTATTTCTTTGCGAAGTTATATACAAGTGAAAGTTACGCAATACTTCTCAACTCTTTTTTAAAAACTTTTTTAGTACTACACAATAAATATGACTCTACGGCTTCGAAAACATACAAAGCAAATGGTACTGAATTTGCTATCCACTATGGATCGGGAAGTCTGAGTGGTTTCCTGTCTACAGATGTGGTTAACGTGAGCATCCAGTATTAAATTATCAATACTAAATTTTCAACTGTACTTAATTTTTAGGTGGGCGGCTTGAACATTAAAGACCAAACATTTGCGGAAGCCCTGAGTGAGCCGGGACTGGCTTTTGTTGCGGCCAAGTTTGACGGTATCCTTGGCATGGCTTACAGCCGCATTTCAGTAGACGGGGTGCCACCCGTTTTCGATAACATGATGGCTCAAGGGTTGGTAGCCCAGCCGGTGTTTTCATTTTACCTAGACAGGCAAGTACTCCGAATTACATGATAAACTTCATTAAAATTATAAGCGTTTTGGGTCATGACTTACTGTTTGCACACCACATAACAGTGATAAACAATTGATTAATATTTAATGATGTTGCTAATGGACTAATAATTTATTTCCTGTTGACATTAATTATCTACGATTGTATTATGTCTGGGAATTACAACAAAGGCCTTCGGTTTATTTTTATACCCTTGGACAATATGTTATGAAGTCAATTTTATTCGCACTCAATATTGAAATATCTTTTTCTTATTTTGGTTGGTTCTTAATATTTAAAATACGTATCTTAAAAAGAATTACATCTAGTCTACATTGAATTTCCTATGCTAAATAAAATGTGCTGCTCTCATGCAATACTGTTATGCTAAGAGGCGGATGAATAACATAATGTCAATAACCTTTGTTGCTAGTTTGAATGACAGATTCTTGATAATGCAATACCAGCAATAATAACATACAAATTTTAATGCAAGCAAATTTCTCACATGGATTTTTTCTAGATACGCTATATTTCTTTCTATTTATTTATTATTTATTCCTTTGCCTTTCTACCTTTCGGTGTAAGGCATACATTATTAATTTTTATAATATTCTCTAGTATGTGTCCATACCACCTCATTTGGCCTTCTGTAATTTTTTCCTGTATTAGCTCTATTTTTAAGTTTTTCCTGTGCGTCTCTTTCCTTATCCTGTCTCTTCTTGTTTTCTTTTCTATTTTCTATTCATTTATTATTTTTATTTGTTTTCCTGTCATTGTCCATGTTTCGCTGCTAGAAGTTAACGTTGGTCCAATTACTTTTTTTACTATTTCTGTTTTTATGTCACTTGATATCTCCTTCTTGCTAAAAAAGACATGTTTTTTAACATGTTATATAGTTTTGCTGTTGTTCCTATTTTATCTTCTATTTCATTATCTAATTTACCATTGCTCTGTATGATTGTTCCTATATATCTGTATTGTTCTATTTGTTCGATATTTTTTCCTTGTATTTTTATTTCGTGTTTCTTTTTCTCTTTGGCAATTATCATGGTTTTTGTCTTTTCGTAGTTTATTTTCATGTTTATTTTCTTAATCTCTTTCTCAATTATTTCCATGTTGTCTTGCAGTTCTTAATCTGTTTCTGCAATTATTGCCATGTCATCTGTGAATAGTAGTTCTGCTATTTTTATTATCTCCATTTTCCAATATCCAATTTTTAGCATTTTCATTTTTTGCTTTGCTTTCTTCATCGCCTTATCCAATACAAATGTGAGAAGCAAAGCGCTTAAGCGCTTAGCACGCATCCTTGTTTCACTCCTTTCTTCGTTTCGAATTCTTTTGATTGCTCATTGTTTGCTCATTTCTTTCTATATTGAGCGGTAATATTTTAGTTAGTTCGATCTTTGTTTAGGGATCCTAGTGCAAAACAGGGTGGCGAGATTATCTTTGGAGGGTCAGACTCTGATCACTATACGGGCGACTTCACTTACCTGCCCGTCGACAGGAAGGCGTACTGGCAATTCAAGATGGACTCCGTGAAGCTTGGCGACAAGGTGTTCTGCAAGAACGGGTGCGAAGCGATCGCAGATACCGGTACCAGCTTGATTGCCGGCCCCCTGGAAGAGGTCACCAACATTAACAAGGCTTTGGGGGCCACTCCCATCGTCGGAGGAGAGTACATGATTGATTGCACGCTCATTCCCAAGCTGCCGACCATTGACTTTGTGCTGAACGGAAAATCATTTTCACTGGAGCCCAAAGATTATGTGCTGAGGGTATGACGAAAACACGACCGCAGGTAGTTGGATCAGTCATGGTGATAATTTGTTTTTGCAGTTGAGCCAGATGGGAAAGACGATTTGCTTGTCTGGATTTATGGGCATCGACATTCCTCCGCCAAATGGGCCTCTGTGGATCTTGGGAGACGTGTTCATTGGCCGATACTACACAGAGTTCGATCTAGGAAATAATAGAGTTGGTTTTGCCAATGTTAAGTAAATTGTGGCACTCATTGTGTTTAATGTAGTTACTTCATTCCAGTCATGACAACTTGTGAAGACAGTTTTTGTTTATACCTTTATAGCCTCATGTGTTTGAGATAATAAAATGTGTTATAAGAAGCAGAGCCAGTTTGTCGCTTTATAATATTTATTTTTAATAATTTTACACTCGGCTGTATAAATAATATCTATGCCGTTATAAAACTCTGATGCGTGCAAGAACTAAGACGGTTCAGAACTGGAGCATACAATTGATTTTTTTCCGATGTCCTCTTCCTTCAATTGTTCCATGTTCCGGCCTGTAAGCCGCCATCAGTACATTGTAATAAAAATTATACATAAGGTTTTTATTGTATTATATGTTATACATTAGTTGCACTAATATATTTTCTGCCTATGTTGATGCTGGTATGTAAAGTTCAAAAAGTTGATATCCGTCACTTGTTTTTGTGACTGTTGAGTAAAATATTTGTATATTGTTAAAGTATCAATATTGCCATCGTTTACTGTGATTTATGAAGTGTTTTGTGATTAATTTCAACAATCACTTTCAGATACATGTTAAAAAAGATAAAAACATGATCAAAATACGTTAATTTTATACTTAATTTTATACATTGAACTCTGTGATAATATTATGTATGGAAGTAGAGAGAATATTTCGCACCATATCACATTTACAAATGTACAGAAAACTGAACTACTAAAGTAGATAAGTCCCGAAAATGTTATGTTAAAAACAGTGATTTATTTGCAGTGGTAAATAAACAAGAAGAAATGTAAGCGAAATTCTGTCAAAGCGATTCCAAAAATTGAGGAGAAACTTGTGGAGATTGCCAGCGTTAATGAAGTAAGGAAGTGCAAAGTCCCTCGATTGAGGACAGCTATAGAGGACATCATTACTCAAGCAAAACAGGATGTGGTAAGCGTACATTATGTCATGAGAACATAAAAAATTCAAACTGGTAACTTTATGCAATTTACCGACAATACTATACTCTAGTAAAAAGCATATGCATCAATGATATCTCTATAATAATAATGCATCAGTGATCAGTAATAAATTTTAGTAATATCTATCCACCAGTTTCTAAGATATTGCCAATAAAATATGACAATATTTAATTTATTTCACATTATATCGAATTATGAATTTCTCAATATTTGAACATTGACCATGATTCCCATTTTATGTAATTCATAATAACATAATAGTCTTCAATTATTTTAGTAAATTTTAATATTATTGATGCACCACTTTTTGAAATATTTCTAAAAACAGTATGTAGTAAATTATTACGAATTTTGATGGAAATGGGTGACATCTTAGTGCGAATAATTGAATCATTTTTATTTTGTTCCATTGCTTAATACCAATTTTTGTGAAAAAAATTACTGAAATTTTTCTCAGCTTTACATGTAAAATATCCTATATTTCCATGCAAAATTGCAATGTTACTCTTACAAATACAAATGCGATAGGTTTTTATGAAAATGCCCAACATTTTCTATATTAAACCACAAGCCTTGTTTGCGGGGTTCAATCAGTGGAAATGCAGAATGATACTTTCTAATGCCGCGAGCAATAATTAATTAATTAATGTTAAATTAACTATAGGCAGTTAATACAAGATTCAATTTTGTGCCCTTCGCATTAATAATTGGCGCAGTATAAGTGAACGTTTTTTCTACACGTATATTTTTGGGTCGTCGTTAACGAGCCGGGTATTCAATTTCTAGTCGAGTTTGCGATTAGAAGTACAAAAGATGTTTTTTTGGCAAAAAAGTGCGGCGACCGCTCAGGTCTATACAGGCTTGTGGTGACCTTGTGCAGTCGTCGGCTATTCTTTGTGAGACTAACAGGCGCTGCTCTGTTTGTTCCGTTTGTTCCAGAAACGTCCCTCGATTACCTCAAGGGTGCATCCCGGGACTTCAAGGGATGGATCACTCATCATCTAAGAGTGCTGTTGATGATCCCACGCATCTGAAGCCATCCGCGTGTCGTTTAATTGTCTTCAAGCGACGAGGGCTAATATTCAAAGGTAGGATTGAATTGATTTATTGGTTATGGCACGTTCCAGTCGTTCCAAATTTCATGTGTAATCTAGATCAAATGAGTTTTTTATTAATTAATCATTGCATGAAAATTGTAACTACGTATTTATATGTAACATGTTCAACATTTATAATTATCTAGTGCCTTATTAATTATTTCAAGCAGTGTGATTTAATTAAAGTGTACATTATAACTTAATATCACATTAATCAAATCGCTAATTATCAAACGTAATTAATTAAACCTATGATACATACAGCTAATTAACACAGTCGTAGTCTACAGATACTTATACGAAAATACTTTGTTTTTTCAAACAAAATACTTGCAAATATTCAGGTTATTGCGTATCAAAACACATTAGCAGTAACGTATACGTCACTTGACTTCATCACATTCGAATGTCAGATGCACATATGACACAAATGCATCCGACATTAGAATGTGAGGCCGTTCTGAAACGCAATATACCTGAATATGTCACAAACGAAGTAACATTCAAACTTTAGCATTCAAATTTGTAATTTCGCACTATTTTTTTAGGAAAAAATAATGGTTCGTTGAATTGGTAAATGGAATGTCATCCAGACCTGAACCAGGACTTCTGGCACCGGACAATTTCCCGGCAACATCTACAAGTCTGCCATCAGATTTTAAAGGTAGGAACTTTAATTTCTAATAACCGCAACTAGTTCTGAATATTGACTTGTAATATTTTCTCGCCAGAAAAACCGATTGTACCAGAGTTTAACTTGAAACATTCTTCCAGTCTGTTGTCGGTACTCGTCCACAGTCTGTATTCATGTCTACCTTCATACTGACGTAGCAGTTTTAATTATGTTATCGTAGTTACCCTTAGTGCCAAAGATGGCATATTCATATAAAATATATTCTCTATCAGAAAGTGAATATTTATAAAAATTTGCGAAGTGGGTGTTCAGGATTAGATCGGGCAATACAATTTAGATTGTCCGTTCTAATCCTGTACAACCACATAGCAAATTATAATAATCAAAAGTACACATATTCAACTCATTTATAAAAATGTCTGTGCATGTGTATATACCCTTCGTCAGTTTTGTATTCTCTAGTTATGAAGGCTCCACCAGATTATTATTTTTTACAATATTTTCCTTTTCATTAGAAATTGTTTAAAACCTCGTTCAATCAAATAAAATAATGTTGAAATCTCTAGAGAAAGAGTGTTTGTTGCGCTTAGTACATACAAAATATGTTGCATAAGGAAAACATCAAATAGATGACTTTAAGTTTTTTTAATTTGCAATTTGTCGGAATTGACGTAATGATGTACTGTATACAGATCTGGAATGAAATTTTCAAAAAATGAATTAATTAAACGTTCATAAAATTCAGTAATTTATACTTCATACTGGTCAAATCACAAAGTGATATATTCGATTTTCTCATTTATTAAAAACAGTATCTTCGTCAAATTTGCGGAGGAATGTATGCATGTATACGGTATACAAATCTGGAATGAAATATACACAACTTGAATTAATGAAATTTTCAGAAAATTCAGTAATTGATATTTCATACTGGTCAAATCAGAAAGTTATATATTCGATTTTCTCACTTAATTACAACGGAATCTTCGTCAAATTTGGGGAAGAATTGTATTCAGGTATACTGTATACAAATCTAAAATGAAATTTACACAACATGAATTAATTAAATTTTCAGAAAATTCAATATTTACATTGGAATGAAAATACTAAATATGAATTAATTAAATTTTCAGAAAATTCAGTGATTTATATATCATATCATGCTCAATTCAGAGAGTTATACATTCGATTTTCTTAACTTTTTTAAAATTGAATCTTTGTCAAATTTGCGAAAGAATTATATGCACGTATACTGTATACACATCTGGAATAAAATATACAAAACATCAAGTAATTATATTTTCAGAAAATTCTGTAATTTATATATCATATTGTTCAATTCAGAAACTTATATATTCGATTTTCTAACTTATTTAAAACGAAATCTGCATCCAATTTGTGGAAGAATTTTATGCAGGTATACTGTATTCAAATCTGGAATGAATT
Source organism: Othius punctulatus (assembly GCA_951805005.1). Lineage (NCBI taxonomy): Eukaryota > Metazoa > Arthropoda > Insecta > Coleoptera > Staphylinidae > Othius > Othius punctulatus. Next base: position 24,037,840 of record OX638143.1, read on the forward strand.
ATACAAAACATGAATTAATCAAATTTTCAAAAATTTCAGTAATTGATATTTCATACTGGTCATATCAGTAAGATATATATATATATATATATATATATATATATATATATATATATATATATATATATAATATAAAGAATATTTATTAGCAAAAAACGCTACATAATATACAAAATTTCAACAAAACAACAAAAGGAAACACACAAATAGCAACTACAATTTTCATATTAACATATATTTTATTCTATTTACTACATCTACTATTTTCTATTTACAGTCAATCAATTTAAACACATATTCCCTCACCTGAGATTTAAACTTATGAAAATTTATCTCATTTTTTTATGTGACAGGGCATGTTGTTATATTGATATATATTCGATTTTCTCACTTATGTAAAACGGAATCTACGTCACATTTGCGGAAGAATTGTATGCAGGTATGCTGTATACAAATCTGGAATGAACTGTACACAACATGAATTAATTAAATATTCAGAAAATTCAGTAATTTATATTTCATACTGGTCAAATCGCATAAATATATATATTCGATTTTCTCACTTATTGAAAACGGAATCTTCGTCAAATTTGCGGAAGAATTGTATGCAGGTATACTGTATTCAAATCTGGAATGAAATGTGCAAAACATGAATTAATTAAATTTTCCGAAAATTCAGTAATTTGTACTGCTCAAATCAGAAAGTTATATATTCAATTTTCTCCTTATTTACAACGGAATCTGCGTCAAATTTGCGGAAATTGTATGCAGGTGTACAGTATACATATCTGGAATGAATTATACAAAACTATATTTTCTCACTTATTTTGATTTTGATTGATTTTCTCACTTATTTAATACTGAAACTTTGTCAAATTTTCATAAGAACTTGCTTCAAGAAAACTGAACAGATATCTGATAATTAATATGCTATAAATAAATTTTCAGAAATTTTAGTATTGAATAATTCATACTTGCCATTGCAAAAAGTTATAGTGTTGATTTTGTCACTTATTTAATACTGAAACTTTGTCAGATTTTTATGAGAATTAGCTTCAGGTATACTGCACAGATATCTGATAATTAATATGCAATAAATAAATTATCAGAGATTTCAGTATTGACTAATTCATACTGTCGTTGCATGAAGTTATAGTGTTGATTTTCTCACTTATTTAATACTGAAACATCGTCAAATTTTCGTGAGAATTAGCTTCAGGAAATCTGAACAGATATCTGATAATTAATATGCAATAAATAAATTTTCAGAAATTTCAGTATTGACTAATTCATACTTGTCAAAGCAGAAAGTTATACTGTTGATTTTCTCACTTATTTAATACTAAAACTTTGTCAAATTTTCATGAGAATTAGCTTCAGGAATACTGAACAGTTATCTGATAATTATTAATATGCAATAAATAAATTTTCAGAAATTTCAGTATTGTCTAATTCATACTTGTCATTGCATAAAGTTATTAAAGTTATAGTGTTGATTTTCTCACTTATTTAATACTGAAACTTTGTCAAATTTTCAGTAGAATTAGCTTCAGGAATACTGAACAGATATCTGTTAATTAATATGCAATAAATAATTTTTCAGAAATTTCAGTATTGACTAATTCATACTTGTCATTGCATAAAGTTGTAGTGTTGATTTTCTTACTTATTTAATACTGAAACTTTGTCAAATTTTCATGAGTTAGCTTCAGGAATACTGGACAGATATCTGATAATTAATATGCAATACATAAATTTTCAGAAATATCAGTATTGATTAATTCATACTTGTAATTGCATAAAGTTATTAAAGTATTGATTTTCTCACTTATTTAATACTGAAACTTTGTCAAATTTTCATGAGAATTAGCTTCAGGAATACTGAACAGATATCTGATCATTAATATGCAATAAATAAATTTTCTGAAATGTCAGTATTGACTAATTCATACTAGTCATTGCATAAAGTTATTAAAGTTATAGTGTTGATTTTCTCACTTATTTAATACTGAAACTTTGTCATATTTTCATGAGAATTAGCTTTAGGAATACTAAACAGATATCTGATAACTAATATGCAATTAATAAATTGTCAGAAATTTCAGTATTGACTAATTCATACTAGTCATTGCATAAAGTTATTAAAGTTATAGTGTTGATTTTCTCACTTGTTTAATACTGAAACTTTGTCATATTTTCATGAGAATTAGCTTCAAGAATACTGAACAGATATCTGATAACTAATATGCAATTAATAAATTTTCAGAAATTTCAGTATTGACTGATTCATACTTGTCATTGCATAAAGTTGTAGTGTTAATTTTCTTACTTATTTAATACTGAAACTTTGTCATATTTTCATGAGTTAGCTTCAGGAATACTGGACAGATATCTGATAATTAATATGCAATACATAAATTTTCAGAAATTTCAGTATTGACTAATTCATACTTGTCAAAGCAGAAAGTTGTACTGTTGATTTTCTTACTTATTTAAGACTTAAACTTTGTCAAATTTTCATGAGAATTAGCTTCAGGGATACTAAACAGAGATGTGATAATTAATATGCAATAAATAAATTTTCAGAAATTTCATTATTGACTTATTCATACTTGTCAAAGCAGAAAGCTATACTGTTGACATTGTGATTTATATAATACTGAAACTTTGTCAAATTTTCATGAGAATTAGCTTCAACAATACTGAACAGATATCTTATAATTAATATGCAATAAATAAATTTTCAGAAATTGCAGTATTGACTAATTCATACTTGTCATTGCATAAAGTTATGTGTCAATTTTGTCACTTATTTAATACCGAAACTTTGTCAAATTTTCATGACAATAAGCTTCAGGAATACTGAACAGATATCTGTTAATTAATATGCAATAAATAATTTTTCAGAAATTTCAGTATTGACTAATTTATATCTGTCATTACATAAAGTTATGTGCCAATTTTCTCACTTATTTAATTTTGAAACTTTGTCAAATTTTTATGAAAATAAGCTTCAGGAATACTGAACAGATATCTGTTAACTAATATGCAATAAATAATTTTTCAGAAATTTCAGTATTGACTAATTCATACTTGTCATTGCATAAAGTTATGTGTCAATTTTGTCACTTATTAAATACTGAAACTTTGTCAAATTTTCATTAGAATAAGCTTCAGCAATACTAAACAGATATCTGTTAATTAATATGCAATAAATACATTTTCAGAAATATCAGTATTGACTAATTCATACTTGTCATTGCATGAAGTTATGTATCAATTTTCTCCCTTATTTAATACTGAAACTTTGTCAAATTTTCATGAGAATAAGCTTCAGGAATACTGAACAGATATCTATTAATTAATATGCAATAAATAATTTTTCAGAAATTTCAGTATTGACTAATTCATACATGTCATTGCATAAAGTTATGTGTCCATTTTGTCACTTATTTAATACTGAAACTTTGTCAAATTTTCATGAGAATAAGCTTCAGCAATACTAAACAGATATCTGTTAATTAATATGCAATATATAAATTTTCAGAAATTTCAGTATTGACTAATTTATATTTGTCATTACATAAAGTTAAGTGTCAATTTTCTCACTTATTTAGTACTGAAACTTTGTCAAATTTTCATGAGAATTAGCTTCAGCAATACTAAACAGATATCTGTTGATTAATATGCAATAAATAATTTTTCAGAAATTCAGTATTGACTAATTCATACTTGTCATTGCATAAAGTTATGTATCAATTTTCTCACTTATTTAATACTGAAACTTTGTCAAATTTTCATGAGAATAAGCTTCAGCAATACTAAACAGATATCTCTTAATTATTATGCAATAAATAAATTTTCAGAAATTTCAGTATTGAATAATTCATACTTGTCATTGCATAAAGTTAAGTGTCAATTTTCTCACTTATTTAATTTTGAAACTTTGTTAAATTTACATGAGAATTAGCTTCAGGAATACTGAACAGATATCTGTTAATTAATATGCAATAAATAATTTTTCAAAAATTTCAGTATTTACTAATGCATACTTGTCATTGCATAAAGTTATAGTGTTGATTTTGTCACTTATTTAATACTGAAACTTTGTCAAATTTTCATGAGAATTAGCTTCAGGAATACTGAACAGATATCTGTTAATTAATATGCAATAAATAATTTTTCAAAAATTTCATTTTTTACTAATTCATACTTGTCATTGCATAAAGTTATAGTGTTGATTTTGTCACTTATTTAATACTGAAACTTTGTCAAATTTTCATGAGAATTAGCTTCAGGAATACTGAACAGATATCTGTTAATTAATATGCAATAAATAATTTTTCAGAAATTTCAGTATTTACTAATTCATACTTGTCATTGCATAAAGTTATAGTGTTGATTTTGTCACTTATTTAATACTGAAACTTTGTCAAATCTTCAGTAGAATTAGCTTCAGGAATACTGAACAGTTATCTGTTAATTAATATGCAATAAATAATTTTTCACTAATTTCAGTATTGACTAATTCATACTTGTCATTGCATAAAGTTATAGTGTTGATTTTGTCACTTATTTAATACTGAAAGTTGGTCAAATTTCCATGAAAGTTAGCTTCAGGAATACTGAACAGATATCTGTTAATTAATGTGCAATAAATAAATTTTCAGAATTTTCAGTATTTATTAATTCATACTTGTCATTGCATAAAGTTATAGTGTTGATTTTCTCACTTATTTAATACTGAAACTTTGTCAAATTTTCAGTAGAATTAGCTTCAGGAATACTGAACAGATATCTGTTAATTAATATGCAATAAATAATTTTTCAGAAATTTCAGTATTGACTAATTCATACTTGTCATTGCATAAAGTTATAGTGTTGATTTTGTCACTTATTTAATACTGAAACTTTGTCAAATTTTCAGTATAATTAGCTTCAGGAATACTGAACAGATATCTGTTAATCAATATGCAATAAATAATTTTTCAGAAATTTCAGTATTTACTAATTCATACTTGACATTGCACAAAGTTATAGTGTTGATTTTCTCACTTATTTAATACTGAAACTTGGTCAAATTTCCATGAAATTTAGCTTCAGGAATACTGAACACATATCTGTAAATTAATATGCAATAAATAAATTTTCAGAAATTTCAGTATTGACTAATTCATACTAGTCATTGCATAAAGTTATAGTGTTGATTTTCTCACTTATTTCATACTGAAACTTTGTCAAATTTTCAGTAGAATTAGCTTCAGGTATACTGAACAGATATCTGTTAATTAAATTAGAAATTTTATTAATTGATAATACAAACTGGTCAAATCAGAAAGTTATATTTTCGATTGTTTAACGTATTTAGATCATAATCACCTCAAATTTGCAGAAGAATTGTATGCAGGTATACTGTATACAAATCTGGCATAAAATATACAAAATATGAATTAGATACATTTTCAAAAATTTCAGTAATTTATAATTCATGTTGGTCAACTCAGAAAGTTAATAATTCGATTTTCTTACTTATTTGGACATATTCGTAGTATAATTTACAGAGGATTTGTATTCAGGTATACTGTATACAGTTCTGGCATAATATTTTCAAAACATCCAGTAGATAAATTTTAAGAAATTTCAGTGACTGATAACTTATACAGGTCAACTCAGAAAGTTAATAACACGATTTTCTCACTTATTTAAGACATATTTGAGGTATAATTTTCAGAGGATTTGTATTCAAGTATACTGTATACAAGATCTGGCATAAAATTTTCAAAATATCCATTAGATTAATTTTCAGAAATTTCAGTAACTTCAACTGGTTAACTCGGAAACTTGATAACTCAATTTTCTCACTTATTTAAGGTTTACTCATGAAATGAGTGGCATGGAATATACAACACATGATTTAATTAAATTTGCAGAAATTTCAGTAATTGCTAATTCATGCTGGTCAAATCAGAAAGTTATATATTCGATTTTCTCACTTATTTAAAGCAGAATTTGCCTCAAATTTGTAGTAGAATTGTATGCAAGTATACTGTATACAAATCTGGCATGAAATATACAACACATGATTTTATTAAACATTCAGAAATTTCAGTATTTGATAATTCATATTTGGTTAAATCTGAAAGTTATATATTCGAGTTTCTCACTTATTTAAAGCATAATCAATCTCAAATTTGCTGAAGAATTGTACAAAACATGAATTAATTAAATTAAAGAAAATCAAGGTAAGAATATAAGTTGCTGAGATAAAGGCAATTGACCATATTGCCAGCATAGCCATATTCACGTTACAATTGTAAAATATCAACAATAATACTGATGGGCACTAGTTTGAATATTTTGCTGTTTTAGTGCTACAAAATCTTAAATGTAGGTGAATCTTCCAAATGATTTGTTTAAAAATATATGCAGATATAACACAATTTTGAGTCTGTTCGAAGTTTATTAATTAATGTATATATTTTATTTTATACGTGTTACATTTTTTACCACATGAAATTTTACGGGTTCTTGCAGGCAGCTGGCCAGCATTGTGCTCTCGCCCGGCCAAGGCTCTTTCCAAACAACTGACCTTAGAGTCGCCCGAGCGGAAAGCGGGGCGTTGAGAGAACAGAGCAGTCGCCTGTGAATCTTCAACGCTTTAACACCTCGCACTTGCTAGGTGAATTATTCACAACGAAATCAATTAACGAAGTTACTAATTAATCATTTATTGTTTCAGAACGATTGCTGCGATGTGTTTCAACATTCCTACTTGCGAAATCCACTGGAAGCTGGAAGTCGCCCCCCCCAATCGCCGCCCACGCACCCAATTGAGCCCCCAAATTTTCGCAGAAGACACGAATTCGTCTGGAAGATGTTTAGGTAATAGCAATTGATTTTTTTGCGAAATTTGCGTGGTTTTCTGCACTTTTTTGGTGCATAAAATCACTCCACATTTCCAATTATCATAATTTCACACATCCTATTTGAAAACCTTTTCTAATTACCCCAAAATTGGCTTAAAATCTAATTAAATGAACGCGGAATATTCGAGAAATCGCTATTTTTCCTGTCCAAAGCCGAACCCATTGTACCGCTACACAAAAGATTCGGTTTAGCTAGGCAAAAAAGTGATAGTCTCAATTCAATAGCTTTTGAAAACATTCCTCAAATCATTGTTAAACTCATTAAAATAAATCTAATAAAGACTCCTAATGGCGCAACATTACAAATGCAATAAAATGTATTTAATAATAAATTACATTTGTATTGTTTATAAAAATTTACACTCAAAATCACAAGAATATTAATTTGATTAATACTTATCCAACATAATTTCTTATATTTCATACAGATTTTTAAAACTTTCATTGTTAAAAATTCATTTAAAATTAGTAGATAATCTCATTACTTGCATAATTTTTCCAAATTTAATTTAAAGATGCTTCCTGAAAAACAACCAAACGTATGTCACTGTTAAAATAATTTTTAACATTTCAGACCAGCGAATACCTCCGTTGAAATTTGGTAAATGTGAGTCCGTTTATACCTACGAGGAACAGAAATCGTCTCCGATGGTAACTTCACCGAACCGAAATCGTCGAAGGAACTATAAGGTAGGAATTTTTATATAAGTATCACATTTCGTTATGAATAATGTTTTTGTATTACAAATAACTTGTTCTTTATTAATCAACAAACATTATTCAAAACTATTAATTACTGTGTTGATATTTGCTGCACATGCACTGAATGCGTTTCCGAATGTTGAATGCTGTATCGAACAATACACCATTCAACATTCGGAAACGCATGAAAATTTATTTAACTGCCCGTTATTTAAATATAACAATACTAATAATTTGCAACATTTTAATAACAAATTAATTTTTACCATCAATTTTGCTGTTGTCTTGAAACGTTACATTAATTACGATCTGATATTCAAACGAAAACATAGAAACCTGATTTGTTGAAGTGAATTTTGCATTATTGGTGTTAAAATAATTCTAGTGGTGTGTACTCTGACCGCAACGGTATATAATTCATTAATTCAATTAAAATCCAATTCCTAAATTAAGCCGGGCTTGCACCAGTTATCATGTGGGCGATGACTAAGATCGCATACAAACGGTAATTGTTGGAATCTTCCAATTATAGGTGAGACCAGATTAACTTGGTTGGTAGAACCCATCGCAGTTATGTATCTGAATTGATGCGACCAAATATTTTTTCAGGCTTGGTGTTATGGACGTACAAATTATGTTACATATAAATTTGCAAGTATCGATGGTACAAAATATTTTGAGCCATCGATACTAACAAATAATTGCACGGTCGCATCCGTAACGTCCAAATAAACATGTATATTGCTGCTTATTTATTAATTTGCATACCTACAAAATTGCTTTGAACAATAATTATCTAACATAATTTCTAACACTGTGCAGACTTCTAAAATTTGCATTGCTAATAAATTTATTTAAAATTTTTCAATTTGCTTCCAAAAAACAACCATGCATGTCTCGCTGTTAAAATAATTTTTCATATTTCAGAACAACAAATACCTTCGTTGAATTGATAAATGGACTGTCTGTTATGCAACGCAGTACAGACGTGAAATTGTTTACCTGGCGAGAAGCAGCGATCGTCTCCGATGGTGACTTCACCGAAAAACTGTGGCTTCACAGTTTTGCAAATCCTCGAAGGAATTATAAGGTAGGAATTTTTATACTTCACATCTAGTTATGAATAATGTTAAATTTCACAAGTTTTCTGTATTAAAAATAATTTGTTTTCAATTGATTGACATTATTCAAAACTATTAATTAGTGCATCGATATTTTTCAATTTTCGGTCATAAACTTTATTTATATCCAAATGAAATTTAATCGGAGGCAATATTTAAACAGTTGTTAATTTTAATTGTTCATGCATAAATGTTGTAATTTAAATGCTTAAATTTTATTTGTATTCTATTAAGATTGATCAAAAGATTGATTGATAAAGAATAGCATTTATTAATTTTTTGTCATAAACGAGTAACATTAAAACTTTAGCATACACATTGAATCACATATTTCAGAAACAACTCGAGTCACACATATAGTTTTGAAATAATTAAATATTAATTAGTCACGAACTAAGATTAATTCTGCTCTCAGTTGGTATTTTCAGAGGGTCCAATACACCTTTTAAATAATAGAATAAGGTTGTTTTTGTGCTTAATCGAAAGAAGTACAACTTTTATGCGCCATTCTATGTATAATTCAGATACGTATAACCAAAAGTGGACTTTGCCGTTTCTGACATCAGCGATTCTTGTAATATTTCACTATTTTAATAGGTGTTCATGTTTTAGGAAAGAATAATTGCTTCGTTGAATTGGTAAATGGAACATCATTGAGAGACAAAAGTATATGCAGCCTTCTAGTACTGCCGACACCGCAGAAATCGTCATCGGAGCCAATTTCTCATCAACGATCTTCAAGACTGCCATCGGATTCTAAAGGTAGGCATTTTCATTTCTAATAACCGCAACTAGTTATGAATAATGCTGTGTAATATTTTGTCTCCGAGAAAACTGATTGTATCCAAGTTTAGTTTCAAACATTCATCCAGCAGTCAAGAAATTGGCCTGAAATTACTAATTATTGGTAAATATTTATACCAATACAATAATTTTTGTTCTGCAATTTACAAGCATTATTCATAACTAGAAACATTTGGAGCGTCAATATTTTAATTGTTGGTTCAAAAATCTACCAGTGTCCAAATCAAATTCAATGGACAATAATTGCTTTTATAGTCATATTAGTAAGCGTGCTTTTAAATGAAACAATATACACATATCAGACTTCTGATCAGTTTTGTTTTAAATTATTTGCGTAGGTACTTTAAGTAAATATTCCTCTGAGCTCCGAGCTTCATTTTTTCTGCACCAATAATCACCCAATTTCTTAATTTATCTAATCTAACGGTACAGAGATGGACCACGATTAGAAATAATTATTAATTTAATTGGGTCGCATATCATGTATTTTACTTGGAACACTTACTGTTTTGCTTCACTCAGAGTCTTGGAGGATAGCCTATAATGTTTAAGATAGTTTGCGTAGGTACTTTAAGTAAATGTTCCTCTCTGTGTGTCCGAGTAATATGCTTGTGCAGTTTGTACAAACTACCCAATTGTTATCTTCAGTTATCTAATCTAAAGGTACAGAGACAGACCAAGATAGAAATAATTGTTTAAAATGATCGGGTACCGCGCCGTGCTTCAGATCATTCATCTCTCCACTAGTTCATTTCAACCGCACTAACGTAACCAATACTTGGCCCCAGCTGGGGCTTGTCCAGCTATCTAACCGGACTGGTGTGTCAAGGGATATCGATTCGGCTGTTTTTACTGATGAAGAGATGATGATTTGCCACTCCTTCTGAAGCGATCGCAAAGAGGTGCCGTTGTTCACAGGGAAGGCAGATATTCTCGTTACGGATTCAACATTTAAAAAAGTGCAAAAGGCGCAAAAGTTGCAAAAGTTACTGCTTTGCTTTACTCGGACACTCACAGGACAGCCTCCTTTCACACAATTTTTGTAGGTCACTATGAAACAATTGATCAACTTTTGAACAAAGTCGTAACCTCATAAAATTTTCATAATTTAAACTTTATTGATCAATTACGAGTATATATTGAAATTTTGAGAAGGCATTCGATTAATTTCTCGGCTATGAAGATGGTAGAATACTAGATTTGTTATCTAGAGATAGCTGGTGCGAATCCAGTTTGGGGAATTAATTTTCTGCGTACGTATTATTTCATTCAATTTTGCGCATTGCTTTCAATTAATATCAATACTCAATACTCTTTGAGTAAACAGTAGAGTTGTGAGAGCTGTCGATGCAGAAATTTATTGATTATTAAAGTTAATTCTGCAATCATGAAGATGGATAAAGCTGGATTAAATTCCAGGCGTTGCTGGTGGAAACCCAGCTTGTAGAAATAATGATCTACGATTTAATGAATTTAACTTTCATTTAAAGCGCAAATGATTGCGCTGACAACATGTAAAAATTTACTCCTTTTAATGCCAGAACTCGGCGCTCAGTTTCACTTTAATTTTTTTATTAATCTGTGCTTATTTGTTTGTTTTTTTAATTTGTATTCATAAAGACGTCATTAACGTCGTTATAACAAACAATCTAAACAACCGTTTATGTGCAATGCTACAATATTTTATAGCAACGGACGTTAAATTTTTTGTTTTATAGCAACGGACGTTAAAAACCGCCACAGCGGACTTTTCTGTTTAACGAGATAGAGAGAATGAGATACGAGAGGACGATATAACTAGAAGAACGAGATTGCGAATTAATTATTATTTAGTTAATAATAATAATCTAAACACATACAAATTATTTATCTTTCTTTACAATACTGAAATTAAACGTACATTTATTAAAGTGTCCACTAAGCGTAATTCTTCCGTCGTCACATATATCATTCATAATCGTTTGTTCATTGCTATTAGAGACGATTCCAGATGATGTAGATGGAATGTCATCAGCAGTTTTATTCGCCGAATTTGTAATTTTCTTTGCAATTTCCATTTTCTGGTACTCCGATTCCTCAATATATCCTTCCGCTACACTCGTTGAGCGCCATCCACCAAGACTTTTTAACGCAAATACATCACCTCCACCTTCTACCAACAAAGTGGCCGATGTTCTCCGAAAACAGTGTCCGGTGTATAATTTAAAATCCGGCTAATCCGGTAAATGGCAGCCGACTTCACGGGCATCAATCGACTTTGTGCTTGTGCAGCTTGCTCGATAACTTCTGGTGGCAAATCATAATCTTCTTCGATATTATCTTCGATATCTGACATTTTGTCAAATTTAATTTGTCAACAACAACACTGTTGTTATGGTTGGAAATAACATATTTCAATATTATTTTCAAATCAATATGTGTACAAATTAAAAAAAAAGTTGTATGTTACACGTACGCTAAATGGTCTTTATGGACTTGGCCGGTTAAATGGCTCGGCTAACGCCTCGCCATTTAATCTTCCGGCCGCGTCCATAAACACCTATTTAGCGTACTTGTAACATAAATAACTATTATTTTGTACACTTCAATTAAATAATTTCACATAAAGATTATTATTGGCGTTAACGACATAATTGCACATTTTGTATTCGCACTAATGTGTTTTAGTCAACAGTTCATTTTTATTTGCTTCAAACTTGCTTGGCTGTTGACATTCATACATTTTGTTCTATTGTGAACCTTAATCACAAGTTATTAATCATTTAGTTGTTATTAAAATTCGTTTGTAAGTTTATTTCCTTTTAATTATTATAACAAAGAACCACATTATACAATTCTTGCATTTATTAAAATTACTCACATTAAATATATGACGCCTCTGTCATATATCTTATTATTTTATATATACATATGCTCCTCTCTGTTTCCGAGTAATATGCTTGTGCAGTTTGTACTACCCAATTGTTATCTTCAGTTATCTAATCTAAAGGTACAGAGACAGACTAAGATAGAAATAATTGTTTAAAATGATTGGGTACCGCGCCGTGCTTCAGATCATTCATCTCTCCACTAGTTCATTTCACCGATATCGATTCGGCTGTTTTTACTGATGAAGAGATGATGATTTGCCACTCCTTCTGAAGCGATCGCAAAGAAGTGCCGTTGTTCACAGGGAAGGCAGATATTCTCGTTACGGATTCAACATTTCAAAAAGTGCAAAAGTTGCAAAAGTTACTGCTTTGCTTCACTCGGAACCTCACAGCCTTGCATAATAATTTGCCCAAATTAATGTTTTATTGTCAAGTTTTTGGGTTTATTGGTTATTAGTCGGTTCATATTAAAAAACATCCATTTAGAGTAGAGTCGATTTTAGATTAGAAGTAGATTTAACTTGCCACGTTAAACTACCCCTCAAAAATTATCTAGTTTTTAGACATATTTTCAAATGCAACTTATACAATGCAATTATTTTAAATAATCATATTCTTGCCACATGACTAGGTGTCATAAATACAATGAGAAATGCGATTATACATTCGTGATACATGTCGAAAAGACTTTAGGTATTGTGTGAGTGTTGATGTTGAGACTGATTGTTAATTAGGAAAAAGGCGGCCGCCGACTTTAGCGTTGTTTAACACTATAGCAATTTACTTGCTTAATTTGTCTTTCAGAAGACTCCTTGGTGTGTATGCTTGTTATGTATATATGATAGAACCAGTTGCTGGTTTGTAGGTTCTGATATCTTAATGATATCATAGGTGTAGGTACAATTTCGTCTGAAATTGAACCAGTTGCTGGTTTTTAGGTTCTGATATCTTAATGATATCATAGGTGTAGGTACAATTTCGTCTGAAATTGGTTGATGGGGTGGGATTTTCTTAGACGCATGTCTTTGATATGCAATTATATTTGATATTAGCTTACTCCTGCGCTTATTATATTCGACCCGTCTAGGAAACAAGTTCATCTTGTTTATGTAACATGTATGTAAATGCATTTCTCATTGATAAGATATTTTCCATAGTGGGAATAAAAGTTGTTGATCAATTTATATGAACCAATTCATTGCCAATAATCTATTCAAATTTCAATTAATATGTGCAAGAATTTATAAATCACAGTCATTACGCGTTATATTTTTATAATTTTTTTACTTTTTTAAATTGTTTAGTTTATATAACAAAACTTGTCTTACTGCAATATTTCAAAGCAGTAATGTGTCACAGTTAATCATATTAGGAACTCGTAATTCGAAGTGTTGTAATTGTATTAATAGTACAAATGAATTTTACGAATAATTAATAGACTAATAAATATTCAATAACCAACAATTCATTTAAATTGAATTGTCATTGACGCTTTTAATTATCTACCAAATCAATGTAAGTAACACATTATTGATTAGACCTAGCTTGCACGTGTTACTTTATCAATAAACATTATAAACAATTAACAAAGCACAGAAATATAATGCATTCATTATTATGCATTCAAAGTTTCAATTTTTCAATTAGTTTTCATGGAGTGTTAATTTTTCCATGTTTTTTGTTTTAATAATATATCTTTCACCCTAGCCAAGTGTTGGAATGTATTATTAAATTTTTTGTCAAAAAAAAACAGTGTTGGTTCAATTTAACACGGAATTAAATCGTGGAAAGCAATTTTTAAATTGCTGTGCCGATGGTTCTCAAAATTCTAAATTGCATTCATTTATTCAATTTAATAATTGAATGAGTTAATAATTATACAGAAAGAGAAGCTGGACAACTAATTCAATATAAACTGGATGTTTTGTTATTATATGAGCCAGTATAATAATGAGATTGATTGTTCTTGTAAGTTTAAATTTAATTTGTCGCTTAATAGACTAGCCACCTGTTAAGCATAGATTCACGCGCTTATCAATTGTTAATACAGTGAACTTACAGTTTAGATGGGGGGTGCAGTATTGAGTATACTAGATTAGGTTATAGGATGTATTCATTTTAGTCAACTTGGGGGTAAAGCGCACTTCAAATGTTTTTTTGTTTTATATGTATTTAGCTATAAGTTAGTTAACCACAAATTCTTGTATGTCTTAAGTTTTTTACTGCTTCTCAGTAGTTTTTACCCAATTGTTATCTTCAGTTATCTAATCTAAAGGTACAGAGACGGACCAAGATAGAAATAATTGTTTAAAATGATCGGGTACCGCGCCGTGCTTCAGATCATTCATCTCTCCACTAGTTCATTTCAACCGCACTAACGTAACCAATACTTGGCCCCAGCTGGGGCTTGTCCAGCTATCTAACCGGACTGGTGTGTCAAGGGATATCGATTCGGCTGTTTTTACTGATGAAGAGATGATGATTTGCCACTCCTTCTGAAGCGATCGCAAAGAGGTGCCGTTGTTCACAGGGAAGGCAGATATTCTCGTTACGGATTCAATATTTGAAAAAGTGCAAAAGGCGCAAAAGTGCAAAAGTTGCAAAAGTAACTTTGCTATCGTAATTAGTAAATTACAGACATACCAGTACTTGTGGTCACGCATAAATGAAATTGGACAGAAATCTGAAGTTGTGTATGTTGATTAGTTAGTTGTTTTGGTAGTTCTTAATAATCCTCGTACATACGGTTCACTTTTTGTACACCTCTTTTCTGTTTTCATGATCCATGCAATTGCGAGATGACGGTGAAGAACTTCTGATTGCCACCAACTGTGGAGGAACAAGACACAGGACTGGCTGGTAGCTGCAATGCAGACAGGACTCCACCCTTTCGTGCCGAAATTGAAGTACATCAATGAACCCGCATCTTGGCAGATGAAGAATTGCAGTCGGGGATCTTCGAAAGACCTGCAGATATAAACGGTAAGTTATTTTCCTCAAATGTGCAAGCACATAGGAGCTGTCAACCGACTTGGTTCAATTAATGTGTTTATGCATATTGGTCACAAGAAGTCTAATAATGACGATATTACAAATATATTTTTTTAATCATTTGTGATTTTGGACGTCAAGTTATACAGGAAAAATAATTTTATTTTACGTTATTATTTCATGATAGCTAAAATCTTCGTCAAGTATTCACAACACTACATAACTTGTAAGTATTAATGCAATATATACAGGGTCCGTCATTTCACCTCCCGTTTTCTATAGCTCAGTTACTAATTGAGTTAGGATTTTGATATTTTGCAGGTCTTACTCCTAAACCAATTTGAAAAGACAAGAATTTTAATATGTTTGTTTTATTTTAGGGCTCTTCATATGGAATTGCAACAAACTTACGAAGAACTAGACACCGAACTGGTAATTGCAGTGTAGACGGGACACGACCCTTTCCTCCCGAAGTTGAAGTACATCAATGTTAACCAACAGCTTACCAGATGGAAAGTTGCAGTTCTATCCAGAAAGAGCTTCGGATATAAAAGGTATATTATTTGTATTTTCCTCAAATTTGCAATCACACAGGAGCTGTCAACGACTTGGTTGAAAAAATGTTTAAGCAGATCGGTCACAAGAAGGCTAATAATGAGGATGTTACAAATATATTTTTTAATTATTTATAATTTTGGACGGCAAGTTACAGAGCATTCAAGAAAGCGGTGTCAACTCTTCCAACAACAAAGCTATGACAAGAATTCACATTTTAAAAATTCTGGTTATATTATTTGCTTGTATCCTAGAAAACATTTCTGCAACGCTGCAAAACATATTCGATTTGCAGCTTGAACAGTGTCATTTAATAGTATCCAGCATTAAAGTTGACACCACTTTCTTTAACAGTCTGTATGTACGAAAAATTATTATGTCATGACATCTTAAATTTACTTCAAGTTTCACAATATAAAATAACTTGTAGTTAGTATTAACCATTTATGCTATTTTTGCTAATTAAACCATTAATTAATCCATTAATGCAATATGTTTACGGCATTTAGAATTAATTGTAATATATTTATTCACATAAAATTTACTTAAAGTAACGCAGCATTAATTTTGTTTAAGAATTCCGGTTTAAACTTGTCCATTACGAATAACATTTTCATTCAGTGATATATTGCATTAAACGAAAGAAATTTATAAATCCTTTTACTATTTGAATGATATTTATTCATTTCGTAGCAGCATGATTTGTATTGTATTTACTCCAGACAAACCGTAACTCTGTATAAATAGTTTAGGCCAGTGGTTTCGAAACTTTCCGCTCACAGCGCCCTTTTTGAACTAAGGTTTTTCCAAACCTTCTCTAAGTTATATCATGACTAACTGTAATGGATCTTTTAAATATGTTATTTGCTATTATTGAAAGCCATCTCATTGTAAATGATGTCAGTCTGCAAAATACCCGGGTTAATTTTTCTATTAGTTTATTCAACTTAATTATAAAACTTTTGCAATATTCTGCGGCACCCCTGGAAAGACGGCTCTCCAGGGTGCCCCGACGCACACTTGGGGAACCAATGGTTTAGGCAATACCTTGGTATGGTTTATTAATATTTGTTTGATACCAGCAGTGAAAGGATTTATATTCTTAACATTTTCGCAATCTAAAATTTATTGTATTTTTAGCTAATGGGCTTTTGCTGGAACCAGAATATCTGCAGGTGAATGACTACGATGACACTACTTCAAGTTCTGATTACGATCCACTCGGATCTTGAACAACGTGGGAACCTAGATGACTTTGGATAGAAGACATCGGATCAAGAACATCGCTGAGGAGACTTTAGAAAATAGTTTAGCTGTAACCAAGTGATAAACTATTTTAGTATTGCATTCATACATTGCATTAAGTGTTCTTGAAATTTCCATGCATTAATAATTAATTAGTTATAGATAAATAGACAATTCTTTGTTTATTACTTGGTTGTAGCTCAAAACTTATCCACACAAACTAATTATATGTAGATTTAATTCATAATATAGAGATAATAAGATATAATTCGTAATACAGAGATACTTGATAACATGAATTAGATTTTGTGGATAAGTGATTTTATTAATAGAATTAAATAATTTTAAGTGTAGGTATCCCCAAACTTGCGTAACCAACGACTTTTGTAATTTGCAGTTGCGTATGAAGGGTGGAAATTGCCAGAAAACTGCATTTCTGTTCATAACCATACACCTCAAACACACCCTTTGTTTTTATATTCGTTCATAAATTTTAATTTTTTTTTATAAAGTTGTACTTATGCAATTTTCTAATTCGACTAACTTAAAATTCAAGTTATTTAAAAGTTTACAGAACTCGATAGTTACGTAACTTGGGGGCATGCCTGTATGTAGGAATGTTTTGATGAATCAATATTATTTAAAAAATTGATTCCTATCCCGTCCCAAATATAATTTTTTATTTATTCAAATGTTAATAACCCTGATGTGATTTTAAGATTCCAAATTTGTTTATCCGATTTTGATTAATGGTTGTCCAACCATATTACTTTTCATGCTTCAGACAATTTCAAAATAGTCTCGTCTTAAATCTTATTAAATTCCACATTTAGTCAATCGTTTGACCTTACTTTTTAATACGAATTCAATTGTATTTTGCAAGGGTTATTGATGTTTGAATATTTGATTCGTAATGTGACTTGGTACATATAAATATTTTTTAAGATTCTCCAAGCGCTATTTGTTCCGATTTTAAAATTATTTGCGAAGGTACTTTAAGTAAATGTTCCTCTCTGTGTTTCCGAGTAATATGCTTGTGCAGTTTGTACAAACTACCCAATTGTTATCTTCAGTTATCTAATCTAAAGATACAGAGACTGATCACGATAGAAATAATTGTTTAAAATGATTGGGTACCGCGCCGTGCTTCAGATCATTCATCTCTCCACCAGTTCATTTCACCGCACTAACGTAACCAATACTTGGCCCCAGCTGGGGCTTGTCCAGCTATCTAACCGGACTGGTGTGTCAAGGGATATCGATTCGACTGTTTTTACTGGTGAAGAGATAATGATTTGCCACTCCTTCTGAAGCGATCGCAAAGAGGTGCCGTTGTTCACAGGGAAGGCAGATATTCTCGTTACGGATTCAACATTTCAAAAAGTGCAAAAGTTGCAAAAGTTACTGCTTTGCTTTACTCGGGACACTCACAGGACAGCCTCCTTTCGCACAATTTGCTATCACAATAACAGATATTCTCGTTACGTATCGCGGAATTTAGTTAAAACCATGCTTTGCTTCACTCTGAGCCTCCGAGGATAGATTTCAAGCGCTATAGGCTCCGATTGTGAATTTAGTCGAAATATTTTTCATTTCATTCCAGATTGTGATTATACATCTAGTATATATACATAGATATATAATTATTATTAATGAATTGGGAAAAATACCGCTTTGAGAATCGTGATTTAAGGATTAAGAGTTTTAGATTCGGTCCTAATGTTTAGAATTCCTCAGTGTTTTTTTTTATCAGTTTTTTTTACCTTAGTCAATTTTTTGCCCGATTGTTTTTAAGCCAAGTCAATTTTTTTATCAAATTTAATTTTAAATCAATTTTTTCTTAAACCCAAGCAAATTTTTTATCCATTTTTTTTTTTTTTTTAATCAATTTTTTAAATAAATTGTGTAATTTATGAATTATCCGTGGAGTAGTTATTGGTAAGTGCGATTCACTTGTGTTTAAGAGAACAGTGCAGAGAGCTTGAACAGCATTTTAAGATTTGTTTCAATATATTGCATTACTATTTAACTACTCCACTGGCTATAGCATTTAACCATTAGTATAGTATAGGTTTAAAGGTGGTAACGGTTTCAAAATGATTACATTCTTAATCTACTGAATGAGTTTCATTTCAATTAAATGTACATTCAGGTCATTATAGCAATAGTAGAAAGTGCCAAAACGTTAACGTTGCATCATTTTGCCTAAATAGTCAGATAGGGATAAAAAGGCGGCCGCCGCTTTTAGCTCTTTTTTAGTTTGGTGTGTGTGCATTGATTTCTATGATTTGTCTCTGTGTGCTGGTGTTTCGTACGCTTGTGATTCGTATGCTTGTGATTTCGTCTGATTTCTGGTGGGAAGGGTTGGGCGTCGTATTTCAATTACGGCATAGGATGCAACGTTAAACTGAAAGCACTTTTTATTATATTTTTATAGAATTAATTGGCTTATCATTTACAGTTTTATAACTTTTATTGCAATTAATTGCGAAGATTCAGATTAAATTTTAAATTGCAAGATTAAGAATGAGAATGATTTTTGAAATCGTAGTACAGTATTCATATGATAGTATTTGTATCGGTATCTAAAGGATTATGTGGCAATCCAGCTTATGATGATATCTGGCGATGCTGATTTGAGCTTGCGTTAATCCTGGCAATGATGACAACATTCGCCAGCCTTAACTGATGCTGCTTGCGCTAATCCTGGCGATGCCGATTAATCCTGCCATACTGAATACTGACGCTTCTTCCGCTTGCGTACGTACAAAAACAAACTTTTTGGTTTATTGCAGTATCGTTATCAATTCGGTCAACTACACAAACTACCCTGTGAAGTTTGTGCAGTAGACTATATTGATCACGAATGTGCAATAAAGCAAAAGCGAAGTTTTTGGGTGTACAGCCACGGACTCTCAGAATGACGCGTCCGTCCGTCCGAACAATATTCTATCCTTGTCTACCCCGTGCCCCTACTGTACGGAACCAGACAAGTATAGCAAACTGCTCGGATGGACAAGCGCGTCATTCTTATCGTCCATGGCTGTACAACCTACCGAGTTACCACGACGATTTGCATTTGTATTAAATAATATGCGAAAGACTCCATGGGGGGTCCTAGGTCAATAAATATCGTTGCTCTAAAATGATCGTAGCGCAATAAAGTTCATACCCGAATATAGACTTAACGCTATAAATATCGTACCCGAATATAGACGTAACGCAATAAATATCGTACCCGAATCAAAATTGTAGCCCAATTAAATCGTAGTCCAATAAACATCATACCCAAATAAAGATAGCAGCGCAATAAAGGTTGTAACCGAATAAATATAAAATCGTACCCCATAAATATTCTAGCCAAATAAAGATCGTTTAGGTTAGGTTTTCGCACCCGAATATAAATCGTAGTTTTGTTAAGGCAGATTCATAGATTCCTTACGTGGCAATGCTACGCTGTGACAATGCTATCGCTGTAGGCATTTTCAACGTGCATTAAACGCTGTTGAAAATGCCCGTAGCGATAGCATTGTTGCGTCGTGTATAAATCAATGATTCGGCCTTTAAGATTGTCCAATAGACATCGTATCTGAATAAAGGTGGTGCAATAAGGATTGTCACCCAGTAAAGATCGTATACTTATAAACGATCTTTATTTAGCGACAATATTTATGTGTATTTAAGTTTAGGTTGTACCGCACTGAATAAAATTCATTTTCACAAATATATTAGAACGGCATGTAAGGCCTAGGGTACGATTCAAGCAGTAAGCGGCGCAGGTGACCGACAAAACAAGCGTTTTGTTCATAATTTGAATGCGCGTGCTGGAAAAACTGCTGCTACTACACCGCTGCTTATGAGCTATTATTAAAGGGCTATGGCCCTTTAATATTTGCGGCCTCTCACCGCTTGCATCGTACCCGAGGCCATCGATAGATCGTCGCGCCATAAATACCTTGCCTAAATAAAGATTGTGTCCCAATTATATCTTAATCCAATAAACGTTATACCCTTTAATCGCACCCTTATAAACATTGTAGCTAAATAAAGATCATTTATATGTATTTAAGGCTAGGTTGTACCGAACTGAATAAAATTCATTTCCATTGGTATTTTAGGACGGTATGTAAGGCATTGGGTACAATTCAAGCTTTACACTTGTCGCTCACTGCTGCTCCTAGCCCCCTTTAATATTCGCGGCCTCTCATCGCTTGCATCGTACCCGAGGCCATCGATAGATCGTCACGCCATAAATATCTTGCCTAAACAAAGATTGTAACACAATTAAATCTTAATCCAATAAACATTATACCCTTTAATCGCACCCTTATAAACATTGTAGCTAAATAAAGATCGTTTATATGTATTTAAGGCTAGGTTGTACCGAACTGAATAAAATTCATTTCCCCAAAGGCCTTTGGTACAATTTAAGCGGCTGCGGTGAGCGACAAACAATCGTTACGTTCACGATTTGAATGCAGCATGCTGGAAAAATCTGTACGCTTCACACTTATTGCTCACTGCTGCTTCTAGCCATTAATATTCGCCGCCTCTTACCGCTCGCATCGTACCCGAGGCCAAAGTCATCAGAGTGCCTGTAATTCCGTAAGAGTGAGCAGTCCACTGTCCTTGTACGTATGTCTTGTCCTGCACTGTTAGAGACTAGGATAGCGGACTGTTCGGTCTTACGAACCGAGACATTCTCATGGCTGTACATCATCGATTAGATAATACTTAAGGTAATAAAGTATATGGTTAGGTGTATTGCGGATCAAACAACGTACAACAGTAACGTGTACGTTAGTTGCAGTCGAGCGTCTGTCGTAATTCCTCGGACATTTGACTGTGATGCTGTCGGCTAACGTACACTTTACTGCTAACGTTGTTTGATACGCACTACACCATATTATATACTTTATTACCTTAAGCATAATCTAATCGATGTTAATGTTCTTTGATACGCAATACACCTGAATAAATTATATGTAATAAACGAAGTAAAACTTGTGTAAATAACGGAGTTTATAAAATAAATAGTGTATAACTTAATATGTGTGTGCGTTTTCTTTCTACCCGGTGCCTCTACCTGGTGCCTTCACTAAAGTTAGATGGGGTTCTAGAAAGGGAGATATGAATTAACAGGGCATTAACATTTTCGGGCAGTTCTCGGTGGTAAATTTTTAAAAGTCCCTTTACCCGGCGCCTCCACTATTTGACTTGTAAAAATTTTGATTGAAAAAAAATTGTAAAAGTTTGCCTGTTTTTCGTATATCTTCCTTCCCCCCTCCCTCGCTGCCGAATCTCATCCCCACTAACTAATTTTTCCAATTTTCCGCCCTCGCATCGCTGCTACCCCCGGCTTCCGCCGCTCCCGCTGTTTCCCCACCACCGGCGTTTCTGGCGCCTTGCCCCCCCGCTCCGGGCCGCTGCCCGTCCTGCATCCCGCCGGGACCCTGCCGGGCCACCGCCTGCTCACCGCCGCTCGCCGGCGCTGCCCTTATCGCAGCCCCGGTGGCACCCCCCGCTCCAGCATCGCTCCCCCGGCGCTGCCACCATCGCAGCCCCGGCGGCACCCCTGCCGGTCCGCAACCCGCCGCAATTTTTATTCGGCCGGCTGGGATTTGAACGCGGGTCCGCTGCAGCGATCGGGGGCCAACCCAAACGCTGCAGCGAGCTACGCTACCGAGCCGTGGAAATCCATCGACCAAAATCTTCATCTCTTCTTACAGATTCGCGATAAGCGCCCGTGAGTGCGAGAAGGTAAGTAGACCCGGCCAACGAGTGGAAGTGAGACGGGACGATTTGCCTCGCGATTACTATAATATTGTATACTATAGTATACAATAGAATATCGGTGGGGGTATCTAGGGGTATAGATGTGGGGGGTGGGCAATATGCACCTGCTAGGTACCACGTACCTAGCAGGTGCCCACCCCCCGCCCAGGTGAGAAGCCTAAAAACGCGCGTCAGGCGTCAGGCGGGCGGGCGTCGCGACGCCCGTGTGTGCGCCCACACACGCACACGCACACGTCATGTGACGCGCGTTTAAGCTTCTCACCTGGAGCTCGACCGATAGAAATTTTTCTATAAATCCAGTAGGGGTCCGTAGGACCCCTACTGGATTTATAGCAATATAGATATACTATATGTTTATATTACATTATATATACGCGCGCGCGCGCGCGAGGCTAAATTTTGCGGGTATTCGGGCTGTGGACACCCTGTATATATCGATTTTCGTGGGTTGAAAAATTCATTACTTTTTGGATCACCCTGTATATCGATTTTTGCGAGGAGCAAATTGATATATACAGGGTGAGTCGAAAATATTTTTAAAAAAATTGGATCACCCTGTATATCGATTTTTGCGAGGAGCAAATTGATATATACAGGGTGAGTCGAAAATATTTTAAACTTTTTGGATCACCCTGTATATCGATTTTTGCGAGGAGCAAATTGAGATTTTGTAGGCGAATATTTTCGATTTACATTGAGTGGGCACTATGAATAAAAGATCTCTTTGACCTCCTGTGATCCTGGTACGAAATCCGAAAATTATAAAATATGTAGACGAATATTTTCGATTTACATTGAGTGGGCACTATGAATAAAAGATCTCGTTGACCTCCTGTGTTCCTGGTACGAAATCTGAAAATTATAAAATATGTAGATGAAAATTTTCGATTTACATTGAGTGGGCGCTATGAATAAAAGATCTCGTTGACCTCCTGTGTTCCTGGTACAAAATCTGAAAATTATAAAATATGTAGACGAAAGATTTCGATTTACATTGAGTGGGCACTATGAATAAAAGATCTCGTTGACCTCCTGTGTTCCTGGTACGAAATCTGAAAATTATAAAATATGTAGACGAAAGATTTCGATTTACATTGAGTGGGCACTATGAATAAAAGATCTCGTTGACCTCCTGTGTTCCTGGTACGAAATCTGAAAATTATAAAATATGTAGATGAAAATTTTCGATTTACATTGAGTGGGCGCTATGAATAAAAGATCTCGTTGACCTCCTGTGTTCCTGGTACAAAATCTGAAAATTATAAAATATGTAGACGAAAGATTTCGATTTACATTGAGTGGGCACTATGAATAAAAGATCTCGTTGACCTCCTGTGTTCCTGGTACGAAATCTGAAAATTATAAAATATGTAGATGAAAATTTTCGATTTACATTGAGTGGGCACTATGAATAAAAGATCTCGTTGACCTCCTGTGTTCCTGGTACGAAATCTGAAAATTATAAAATATGTAGACGAAAGATTTCGATTTACATTGAGTGGGCACTATGAATAAAAGATCTCGTTGACCTCCTGTGTTCCTGGTACGAAATCTGAAAATTATAAAATATGTAGACGAAAATTTTCGATATACATTGAGTGGGCACTATGAATAAAAGATCTCGTTGACCTCCTGTGATCCTGGTACGAAATCCGAAAATTATAAAATATGTAGACGAAAATTTTCGATTTACATTGAGTGGGCACTATGAATAAAAGATCTCGTTGACCTCCTGTGTTCCTGGTACGAAATCTGAAAATTATAAAATATGTAGACGAAAGATTTCGATTTACATTGAGTGGGCACTATGAATAAAAGATCTCGTTGACCTCCTGTGTTCCTGGTACGAAATCTGAAAATTATAAAATATGTAGACGAAAGATTTCGATTTACATTGAGTGGGCACTATGAATAAAAGATCTCGTTGACCTCCTGTGTTCCTGGTACGAAATCTGAAAATTATAAAATATGTAGATGAAAATTTTCGATTTACATTGAGTGGGCGCTATGAATAAAAGATCTCGTTGACCTCCTGTGTTCCTGGTACAAAATCTGAAAATTATAAAATATGTAGACGAAAGATTTCGATTTACATTGAGTGGGCACTATGAATAAAAGATCTCGTTGACCTCCTGTGTTCCTGGTACGAAATCTGAAAATTATAAAATATGTAGATGAAAATTTTCGATTTACATTGAGTGGGCGCTATGAATAAAAGATCTCATTGACCTCCTGTGTTCCTGGTACAAAATCTGAAAATTATAAAATATGTAGACGAAAGATTTCGATTTACATTGAGTGGGCACTATGAATAAAAGATCTCTTTCACCTCCTGTGATCCTGGTACCAAATCCGAAAATTATAAATTATACTGCCCACTCAGTTTGAATCGAAAATTTTCATACTACTAATGCTCACCTGAATTGCAGTTGAAGCTCTTAACTTGGGAAGAATCTGGAACGACGTAAGCTGTTTCGTCCTTATAGGACTCATCAGCGCAGCTTTATCATAAGATATTCATATCGAATGTCAAATGATCATCTACGGACAGCTCTTACACTTACCTCAACCAAAGAAAAATTTCTGGAAATGAAGAATTATTCATCCTACAGTATAACATAATTGACATAGAAGAAACCGTCATAAAATATCTGCGGAAATGAAAATTGATTCATCCCACAGTATAATCTAATCCATGTGTAAACCGTCCAAAAATATCTGCGGAAATGAAAAATTATTCATACCGCAGTATAACCTAATCGACATAGAAATCGTCCTAAAATATCTGCAGAAATGAATAATTATTCATCCCGTTGTATAACCTAATCAATGTGTAAACCGTCCTAAAATATCTGCGGAAATGAAGAATTATTCATACCACAGTATAACCTAATCGACATAGAAATCGTCCTGAAATATCTGCAGAAATGAACAATTATTCACCCCGCAGTATACCCTAATCGACGTGTAAACAGTCCTAAAATATCTGCGGAAATAAAGAATTATTTATCCCACAGTAAAACATAATCGACGTACAAACTATGCTAAAATATCTGCGGAAATGAAGAATTATTCATCCCGCAGTATAACCTAATCGATGTATAAATCGTCCTAAAATATCTGCGGCAATGAAGAATTGTTCATCCCACAGTATAACCTAATTGATGTATATACCGTCCGAAAGTATCTGCAGAAATAAAGAATTATTCATCCAGCAGTATAACCTAATCGACATAGAAATCGTCCTAAAATATCTGAGAAATAAGGAATTATTCATCCCACAGTATAACATAATCAATGTATAAACTGTCCTAAAATATCTGCGGAAATGAAAAATTATTTATCCCACAGTATAACATCATCGATGTGTATACTGTCCTAAAATATCTGCGGAAATGAAGAATAATCCATTGCACAGTATAACATAATCGACGTAGAATGTCCTAAAATATCTGCTATTATTTTTAGATTCATCCTACAATATAACATAATCGACGTAGAAACCGTCCGAAAATATCTGCAGAAATAAAGTAAAAATAAATATTCATCCAGCAGTATAACCTAATCGACATAGAAATCGTCCTAAAATATCTGAAAAATAAGGAATTATTCATCCCACAGTATAACCTAATCAATGTGTAAATCGTCCTAAAATATCTGCGGAAATGAAGAATTATTCATCCCCCAGTATAACATAATCGATGTAGAAACCGGCCTAAAATATCTGCGGAAATGAACCATTATATATCCTACAGTATAACATAATCGATGTATAAACTGTCCTAATATATCTGCAGAAATGAAGAATTATTCATCCCGCAGTATAATCTAATCGATGTATAAACCGTCCTAAAATATCTGCAGAAATGAAGAATTATTCATACCGCAGTATAACCTAATCGACATAGAAACCATCCTAAAATATCTGCGGAAATGAAGAATTATTTATCCCGCAGTATAACCTAATTGATGTATAAACCGTCCTACTAAAATATCTGCAGAAATAAAGAATTATTCATCCCGCAGTATAACCTAATCGACATAGAAATCGTCCTAAAATATCTGAAAAGTTAAGAATTATTCATCCCACAGTATAACGTAATTCATGTGAAAATCGTCGTAAAATATCTGCGGAAATGAAGAATTATTCATCCCACAGTATAACATAATCAATGTAGAAACTGTCCTAAAATATCTGCGGAAATGAACAATTATTCATCCCGCAATATATCCTAATCGATGCATAAACCGGCCTAAAATATCTACGGAAATGAACCATTATTTATCCCACAGTATAACATAATCGTTGTATAAACTGTTCTAAAATATCTGCGGAAATGAAGAATTATTCATCCCACAGTATAATCTAATCGATGTATAAACCGTCCTAAAATATCTGCGGAAAAGAAGAATTATTCATACCGCAGTATAACCTAATCGACATAGAAATCGTCCTGAAATATCTGCAGAAATAAACAATTACTTATCCCGCAGTATAACCTAATCGACGTACAAACTGCCCTAAAATATTTGAGGAAATAAAGAATTATTCATCCCGCAGTAAAACATAATCAACGTACAAACTGTCCTAAATTATCTGCGAAAATGAAGAATTATTCATCCCGCAGTATAACCTAATCGATGTATAAATCGTCCTAAAATATCTGCAGAAATGAACAATTATTCATCCCGCAGTATAACCTAATTGATATTTAAACAGTCCTAAAATATCTACGGAAATGCAGAATTATTCATCTCACAGTGAATCCTAATCGACGTAAAATCTGTCCTAAAATATCTGCAGAAGTGAAGGATTATTCATCCCACAGTATAATTTAATCGACGTATAAACAGTCCTAAAATATCTGCGGAAATGAAGAATTATTCATCCCACAGTATAATTTAAGCAACGTATAAACAGTCCTAAAATATCTGCAGAAATGTAAAATTATTCATCCCACAGAATGACCTAATCGACGTATAAATCGTCCTAAAATATCTGCGTAAATGAAGAATTATTCATCCCTCAGTATGACCTAATCGACGTATAAACAGTCCTAAAATATCTGCGGAAATGAAGACTTATTCATTCCACAGTATAATTTAATCGACGTATAAACAGTCCTAAAATATCTGCAGAAATGAAGAATTATTCATCCCACAGTATAATTTAATCAACGTATAAACAGTCCAAAAATATCTGCGGAAATGTAAAATTATTCATCCCACAGAGTGACCTAATCGACGTATAAACCGTCCTAATATATCTGCGGAAATGAAGAATAATTCATCGCACAGTATATTGTAATTGGAATAAAACCAGTCCTATAATATATGCGGAAATGAAGAATTATTCATCCCACAGTATAACCCAATCGACGTATAAACCATACTAAAATATCTGCGGAAATAAATTATTATTCATCCCACAGTAAGTCCTAATCGACGTAAAATCCGTCCTAAAATATCTGCGGAAATGAAGAATTGTTCATCCCACAGTATAACCCAATCGACGTATAAACCATCCTAAAATATCTGCGGAAATAAAGAATTATTCATCCCACAGTAAGTCCTAATCGACGTAAAATCCGTCCTAAAACATCTGCGGAAATGAAGAATAATTCGTACCGAGGTAAAACCAAATCGATGTATAAAACGTCCTAAAATATCTGCGGAAATGAAGAATTATTCATCCCACAGTATAATTTAATCAACGTATAAACAGTCCTAAAATATCTGCGGAAATGTAAAATTATTCATCCCACAGAATGACCTAATCGACGTATAAATTGTCCTAAAATATCTGCGGAAATGAAGAATTATTCATGCCACAGTATAATTTAATCGACGACGTATAAACAGTCCTAAAATATCTGCGGAAATGAAGAATTGTTCATCCCTCAGTATGACCTAATCCACGTATAAACACTCCTAAAATATCTGCGGAAATGAAGAATTATTCATCCCACAGTATAATTTAATCTACGTATAAACAGTCCTAAAATATCTGGGGAAATGAAGAATTATTCATCCTACAGTATAACTTAATCGAAGTATAAACCGTCCTAATATATCTGCGGAAATGAAGAATAATTCATCGCACAGTATATTGTAGTTGGAATAAAATCCGTGCTATAATATATGCGGAAATGAAGAATTATTCATCCCACAGTATAACCCAATCGACGTATAAACCATACTAAAATATCTGCGGAAATAAATTATTATTCATTCCACAGTAAATCGTAATCGACGTAAAATCCGTCCTAAAATATCTGCGGAAATGAAGAATTGTTCATCCCACAGTATAACCTAATCGACGTATAAACCATCCTAAAATATCTGCGGAAATGTAAAATTATTCATGCCACAGAATGACCTAATCGACGTAAAATCCGTCCTAAAACATCTGCGGAAATGAAGAATAATTCGTACCGAGGTAAAACCAAATCGATTTATAAACCGTCCTAAAATATCTGCGGAAATGAAGGATTATTCATCCCACAGTATAATTTAATCGACGTATAAACAGTCCTAAAATATCTGCGGAAATGAAGAATTATTCATCCCACAGTATAATTTAATCTACGTATAAACAGTCCTAAAATATCTGCAGAAATGAAGAATTATTCATCCCACAGTATAACTTAATCGAAGTATAAACCGTCCTATATATCTGCGGAAATGAAGAATAATTCATCCCACAGTATATCGTAATTGACATAAAATTTGTCCTATAATATCTGCGGAAATGAAGAATTATTCATCCCACAGTATAACCTAATCGACGTATAAACCATACTAAAATATCTGCGGAAATAAATTATTTTTTATTCCACAGTAAGCCCTAATCGACGTAAAATCCGTCCTAAAATATCTGCGGAAATGAAGAATTGTTCATCCCACAGTATAACCTAATCGACGTATAAACCATCCTAAAAATCTGGGGAAATAAAGAATTATTCATCCCACAGTAAGTCCTAATCGACGTAAAATCCGTCCTAAATCATCTGCGGAAATGAAGAATAATTCGTACCGAGGTAAAACCAAATCGATGTATAAACCGAAAAACAAACTAAACCAAAGTGCTAATAACGATTCCTAAAACACTCACATGAATAATAATATAACGGCACTCTAATGGGTGCAGTGCTGAGGGACATACGTGAACGTTCCAAGGATTGATAAAACTAGCAGCAAATATGTCATTCTGCGGTTACATGCAGTTCTTGCAGACAGATGTTTCTCCATTCATCGCCGTTTGATGCCCCGCCTGAAAAAATAGTTCACTGTTGTGACACGTTCGTTTGAAATAAAACGTTAGAGAAGAAATTAATTGCAGTCGGGACCTGGAAGGAGATGAAAGACTTAAGCCACAAATATATACTCAGGAAACTTATTATTAGGGCCGCACTCGGGTTAAAAGACAAGGGAATTATATTGTTATTCAGCATGCGATCCCTATGTACTTACCAAGTTCACATTCCTGGGTCTATATCGTAGGGCACCGAATTATGAATCCTTCAACTGCGCCAATAAATTGTGGTATAGTTTCTCCAAATTCGTGTGAAAACTAGAATTGAACAGTTAAATTTGAGATTAGGGTTAGAAATAAAAGGTTTGCAAAGAAACGATGATTAAAGATTTATATAACTTACGTTGTGGAGGTGGTGATGTGAGACGGCATTTGGCTTAGTATATCCATCATTTCTTGTTAAATAACGAAGTAAATTGTAAATTATAAACTCACGAGCACTAGCAGTTTCTGTCACAAATGACATTGAACTATAATACGTGAATTTTATGCATAAACGCCTCGGACTGCTAATTTATAGAGCAACTTAATTTTAAAATCAAACGATACGGTTAAAAAACATTTGTAGGACAACTACAACAGCATGAATCGTAAATGGCTTATATTTTCAAGTAGTAAATATAAATAACATTTCAGACTGCAAAGTTGGTACATATCTAATTTTCGTTACAACTAATCGACATTCGTTGTATTGACAATTCGGACCATTTACGTTGCCGAGAGATGGCGCGCAAGAACGCGTTCAAACGAAAGCATTATACAGAAGTTTCGTGCTCTGCAGGCGTTTTATTTACAGTGGAGCTCTACAACACGTTTGAATTATCTCGATAAATATGGGAATTGAAAGAAAGTTAGTAATTGGTCCGAAATTTCGTTACAAAGATATCGC
The DNA here is from genome assembly GCA_951805005.1 of Othius punctulatus. Taxonomy (NCBI): domain Eukaryota; kingdom Metazoa; phylum Arthropoda; class Insecta; order Coleoptera; family Staphylinidae; genus Othius; species Othius punctulatus. Next base: position 24,069,054 of record OX638143.1, read on the forward strand.
CATTAGTTGTACGAAAAGTTCGGAACAATTAAAAAAAAAAAGTAGTTTGCACGTATGCAATAGATGGCCGAATGTGTGCTCAACACAGACGCCTTTCATGCCGTGGAATCCTTCAAGGCGAGCCTGTCCGAGGTCAACCAGACAATTTGAAATGTTCTTCTCCTGGCAAATGAGACAAAATAGACTCGTATATAAATTAATTCATTATTTGTATTCAGAAAAGATTTGCAGCGGCTTATTTGGCAATATGTTTTTGTACATACCACTACATGTAATTATCTTTTCAAAGATAAAACATTAAGCCGCATGTTTAATTATATTGATTATACAATACAGTATGAGAAAATGTGTGATTCGTTTATACTCACGTAATACGTATACGTTACTGTACGTAATAGTATATGCAATATGCAGTTGCAGAAGATATATCAAGGGTTGGCAGAGCAGGTTGTTGGATGGCATTCCTCAACAAATCATTAATGAATAGCAGTCATTGTTTTCATTATTTCTTGTGGGAAATGGTGTCCTGTATCTCCTGTGATCCTGATAAAAATCTGAAGATATCTGGAAAAAACTTCCATTTACTTACCTTTTTGATAAACTAGTAGAATCGTAATGAAAATAATATAAATAATTTTGATACATGAAAATGTAGAATTCTTTGGTAAATTAACAATTTATTATGAGTATCATAACACTTCCATTGTTTATTGCATTTAACATAGAAATATTAAGTGTTTCATATTATTAGTTGATATTGCCAAAAATATATTTTCATCCAAATAATAAATTATTAGTATTAACCTGTATTTACATTCTTCCGATAAGAAATTAAACTTCTAGGATCACACTATATTTCCGAATATTACTCAAATACTAAATCCAGTATATAAAAATATTTAGATTTGCAGCATGGTTGTCACTTACTACATTGGCCCACATTTGTCTTATTGATAACTTCATAATGCAACTGCAATGCTCTAGTTTCTTAAGAAAATATAGTTCACCACACACAATTCACTGCAGCAATCGTAGATACATTAATGTTACAAATAGTATAGTTTATAAATAATTCAATAAGGTAAAGAAATTTAACTTGTGCGTCCATTTTCATTAAATGAAACTACATTGAGGTCGGAGACCAAAAGTTCATTTCCCGCAAGTGCGAGGGCTTCGGCTTGTGCGAAATTTTCTTATCGGCCTCGTCGAAGCTCATGCTCTGCAGTTTGATGGCCGCCTCGGTTATACTTTGCTCCTCCGAAATGGACGTGACACTCCTGGACAAATTCGGATCTCTCTTCGCCAGCAAGTTTGCCAGTATGCTGCCAGGCTTCTTATCGTCAGCGTAGGCGCCTGTGAAGTACTTGTTAACCAGCTTCCTCTTACTCTTCGGGGATGTATTGGGCGACTGGAGTGGAGAAGCCGGCAGGGATCTACTGCCGCGCCTCAGCTTGGGATCGAAGCCGATGGAACGCATGTGCTCTTTCTCCTCCTCCTCGAAGGACTCGAAGCCCTTCACGACCTTCCCGGACACCATCTGGGAGGCAACGCGAATCACGGAAGTCCCACAAGCTGCTGCTTCGCCCTTGAAGCCGTCATCCGTGCCCGCTGACTTGACCTTTCCGTTTGAATTCAGGATTTGAGACTGAGCGGGTTCTAAAAAGATTTTTCGGTTTATGGTAAGTACATTCATAGGTGATAAAACTAAATCAAGTAAATTGACATGTCAACATTTTTAACTTAAATTTTGCATTTGTTCAAGGACATATATACATGCCAAATGTGACACTAACACGAATATGAAAAATGTAATTAAATATATTATGCATTGTTAGACAACTCCTTATACAACTCTAACGTTTGAATTTCTAACCCACACAAGGGAAATTTATATCCTGATAAATTAGGCATTGGTGTTAACAATTCAAATTAATTCCCACCATTTATGTATTATGCCTTTCAACACTATTAAAGCAACTAACAATAAATTACTTTTACTCTAGTGAATAATGTTTATAATAATAAATGTATATATTAGATAAATTATCTATCCTTAAGTAGAAATTGTCCAATAGTTCTTCAAACAAGTGTGTTTTGGTTTATTTTGTTACTGCACAAATTTGATTCATAGAGAGCTGTTAATCTAATGCTAAATTAATTAATTTAATGGTAAAATGGTGAATGGTCTTCTTCTCTATACCAATATGTAACTGTACTGAGACCCAAACCTAGGTCACTGTGCATGCATTCTAAATTTTCAGCCAGACAGGCGTTGGTTAGAATAATAATATGCTACTGTATAAATACACTTTGGCACAGTTTTCAGTCTCCAGGTAACTTTAATATGAGATTAATATTCTTAGATAAAGTGCCTGTTCCTGATATGGTGTAAGAATGGCATTTATTTTTAATCATACATGTAACTAATGTAATCCAACGAATAAACAAGTAATGAACTAAATTACATCAACTTTACCTGCAAAGCTCAACTTTTTCAGTAAAATATTAAATATGTTGGACATAAAAATTCTCGCTTGGGACTCCATGCCTAAATAGATTCACATTCTTGATGCACTTATGCTTAAGGCAACAGTCTGATACTGAAGAGAAATTCTTTATACATCCAGGCATTTTACTGGCAATTTAACACAGTAATAATGGACTGGAAAAAACTAACTTTCTCTCAATTTTAGTAGCATTAAATTGCTTCTTACATTTTTTGGTCATTCAAATCCATTATAAAAAAATTATGATCACATATCTAACCATTCACTCATCAAGAACGAATTAGAAAGTGTAATTTGCAATACCAATTTTTAGCGATTTTGCTATTGTTATTCAAATAATTTGGACTTGCTGGTAACTTTTAAATTTCACTCAAGTATGTTCATAGCTGTTCTCCTGTAATTTAAAAGTGTGCAAAGATAGCAAGATTTATTTTTAGCATCTATAATAATTAAACAATTGAAAAATGTAATATATGAATGTATAATGTTTTCTTTTAATAGAAGACACTGTGATGGTGATCGATTAAACCAACTAAATAAATTAAAATCAACAGTTGTTAGAGAAAATGATAATTAATTGATATAAAATAAATAGAGAACGAAGCAAGAAAAATATATAATTATTAATATTTATACATAATCTTGTAAAAATAAATACTCTCATAATTATTCATGGCAGAAGGTATTAATATAAAGGCAGAAGGTAATAGAAAAGTTACAAAGTAAATGAATCTATTAAAACTAGAACATAGTAGCAAATATTATGATGAAAAATAAAATAAATATTATGATTGTCATAAAGCTATTAAAATATTACCCAAAATGTATTTAGTAAACAATGATATTTCAATGCGTACAAAACTTTAATGTTTTATTGCTTAATTCTGATTACATTTATATATAGCATTTCTTAATTCTGATTAGTAATAATTATAATGTACAATGGCAGCAAAAAATAATTATATTTTCATAATGGAATTCACACGATCTTATCAGATGAAAGCAGAACAAAAGATGCCTTAGAAGCTAGTTCATAAAGATTAAGAGATGTTTGTGTGTCACACATTTAAATTAATGTTGCTGTGGGAGAATATAATAAAAATGAATTTTAACATTTAAAGGAAACTTATGACTAGATTTGAAGTTGAAAATGAAGTTGGAATTTGAAGTTGGTACAACAAAGACGGCGAATACAAACTTTAGCGAGCTTTACTCTTATTCATGCATTGCCACTTATACTTTTCCGGTTATCTACCATTTTAAAATTCTACTGCCTAACGAAACGGTGTAAACCATATCCAATCCAGGCCTATCGTTTGTACACCTTAAGCGCTGCCCAATTGAACAAATACCAAAGTAAACATATGAAACCTGTTCTGTGTTTGTCGATGAAGTACATTCTTTAAAATATCTACCAGGATACTTGTCCCCAAATATGCGAGTTAATTTTTCTTTATCACAAATTTTCTAGGAACATTTGTTAGCGATAAAAAATATATAATGTGGTATTTTAAAAGTTGCATTCCTTCTACTGTAAGGAATGTTCTAGCAATTAATATTTATAAACCAGAACAAAACGTTTTCTTTAAAACTTCTGTATATGTGGTGTATCAGTCGTAAATAAGTCTGGATCTGTTTGTAAGTGCTTAGTTACCAACTGAATTAGAGCAAACATTAGAAAACTTATTAACATTAATGTTTTTGTAATAACTATAGTTAGATTGAAGGACGGCTTGTAATATGACATGTGGATCCTAATTGTTGACTAAAGGTACAAATTATTGCATTCAATTTCACATGAAACCATTAAACACAAACTGTGGTGTTTTTGCAATGACCTGGCAAGGTCGGAAATGTAATTATGGCAGTGATGACAAAGGCGATGCATAAATAAAGCCTATTGTGCTTCGGCATTCTATAAATTAACTTTTGTGAAATTGGTTATTGTTTTATTAGATTGTATTGCATAATATCATATTAATTGGTTAGCAGTGTGAGCAGTGGAATTGAATTTCACACTTGTGTAATTGAGTTTCTAATTATCCAAGAGTAAATGTAAATGTGTTAAAGGTCTGTATGAAATTTTAGCAGTGTTATTTTGTTAGGTCATAAGTCATTACTCGTTAAGTTGATAAGAAATGGATGGATATGCATGCGGAAAATTTAATTTGATTGCATCGATAGGGTGTCGAATTAATATTTTAAAGTTGGGCATCTAAGTTTTTGTTTGAGATGTAAACGTTATTTTTTATTGATTACGTGATTGATTAAATTACCTTTGATTCCCAGGATGTAGTCCTTGCAGGGCGTCGTGTGTTTGGAGATGTCCACCTTGGTGGTCCGTTGGGTGTTGGTGGTGATAGAACTGTCCCTAACGGTGATGGTCTTGGCGTCCGTGTCTGCGAGCGTCGTCGGCTTAGGGTAGCGAATGTAGAGGAAGTTATCGTCGTTCTCTGGCGGCGAAAACGTGCTCTGGTCGAAATCCAATCTGCAAGAAGCGAATGCAAAACGCCACTTGAAAACTGGGATTTGTCTAGACGCGGGGGTGTATTTTTTTACAGGAGGAGGATCGAGCGGCACGAGTTCAGGACGAGGAATAAGTACGACGAGACGACATCGAATAGGCGCTTTGACATAGCCGGTGCGGGAGTGTGGACGGCGCTCACGTGGATCACATCGCTATCTCGGGACGATTACTAAATTATTTTGCATACCCTGGTGTAAACACGCTAGCTGTTATCAGCTCGAAGTTAATGTAAAAGAAGAGACGCGGCAATGGGACGACGTTCGATAAGAGCACCAGGCCAGCTATTGCATAATCCTGCTAATTTAAGAAACTGCGAGCTGTATGATTTAAGGTCGCATGATTAAATTTCGCGCTACTTAGCGATGGTACTAATTTCCTCCGACGCATCTCGAATTCACAAGTCGCCGCGACGTCCGTAAACAAAGAAAATGAAAACAACTTACGAGACTGATGTGCGAATTTAAATATTTTCCAGCCACGTTTGCTCACTGATTAGCGCACTAATTCGCGTTTAAATGCCACCTATTTGTAACCCACGGGGCACGTTGCAGATATACAGACAGTCGGGCGTCTGGCGCGTGGTTAAGCTCGGCTCCGACTACTTCCGGCGCATCCGCGTTTGCTCCTTTTTACGCACTTTATACAAAAAAAAATAACTTTTTCACCCAGGACCAGACTAGAATGCGCAGCTCGCAAACAATATGCGATATTTTTACGGCAAGGTTAAGACGATACCAAAATTACGCACACGATAAAACGCGTCATTTTTTTTAAAGAGGTGGTTATCACACGTGCGCTTTTCCAACGAGATCTTGCAAGCTATTACAAACACTGACAAAAAACATAAGTATGAAGAAGGAATTAAAACAAATTTCCACAGAAACATTGTAACCGGATTTATCAGAGAGCAAGGATAGTACGAAAGATAAAAACAAGTTCAATAGAAGACCGTGATCAAGAGTCAAGATTCATTTACATTTACAATGAGTATTAATTCACAATGCAATTAATAATAAATTTTTCTAAACATAATATTTTATGTGATATAGCTAAATTCAGAACTGTTTGGAGTTATTTATTAAGACTAGAAGATTTGTTAAAAGTTTTGTTCAATTTTCTGAAAATTTGAGGAATATTCTCAACTATTTTTATAGAGATTTTGTATTTTTGAAAATAGTTGAAATTTCATTAAAAACAATGAAATAGATTAAAAAAAAAAAAAAAGTAATTTGTAACATTCATTGACATAATGCTCACAGTTTCCGATACTTTTAATATTTCTGTTAACATTCTTAACCTTTGAACTCTCTGGATATTTTGGAAATTTTCACTCACCATAAAACATTTAAAACACCATTTAAAACATAGCAATATCTAAAATTAAAATTTGCTGGACGTTTTTAGTATATTTTGACATTATTTAGTTTTCTGCAACATTTTCTGGTATTTCACTTTCTTCAGTTTCACAGTGCTTTCTGGTACTTTTGATAATTTGATTGAAATTCTGGACTTTCTCACACAAAATGGTAGTTTAAAAAAGCACAAGAGGATCCACACAAGAAAAAAACCCTAAAAATGTTGATATTTTGATTGCATATTAGAAATTTCCAAAAAATTGCGGATTATTTTCTGAAATAATTTTGTGTATCTTGCATTTTGATGTTACATATAAATTAACTGCAATTTCTCGTTTTTAGTTTCATTGCACTCTTGATTTACCAGATTTACTAGCTTGTTTTAGAATTTCAATAAACAATCAAAATTTGTGAAACTTCTAGTATTTTTTGTAGTTGCAACTTAAATTGCAATAATTATGCTTGCTTAATTAAATATTTTATATGCGTGAAAATTATTAAAGTACGCTTTTACGATTTTATATTAAAGTTAACATTTATATTCAATCGGAATGAATCTGACAAATTCAATAGAGCAATTTGAATATTTCCACTTTTGCTACATAATACAGTAATATTTCGAATTTGATTGAAAAAAACATTTTTTATGAGTAGCGTTCGAGTTTCGATTCCTAGTTATTAAATTCCTCAATTAAACAAAGAAACAAAGAAAAAAATCAGCAATTGTCATGCCGAGGACTGATATAGGACGATCACACTTGTGGATAAAATTTATTTTTAACATGTTAGATAAAGCGAGAATGACTCTAAGATACACTCCGAGGTCTGATATAGGGGAAGATAGACGTAAATATTTGTATAAAAAGGCGGAATGCAGTGATAATCGGGGAAAATAGGCTTAAAAATAATTATGTACTATGGCAGACTTTAAGCAATGAAAAATAGATTATAGAAATTGGATAGAAAAAAAAAAACTAGTTTTATCAGAAGTTTTGTACCGATAATGAAATATAGTCTTTATCTGTACTCACAGTTTTATAAATATTATAAACTGTACACAGGGTGAACAAAAAGTAAGGAACCGTAAATTGTATTTGGATCTCTCATATTTGTATTGTTATAGTATTTGACTACAGCGGATGCACCATCAGGCACACGAGGATCCGAAGCCATTCTCCGGATAACCGAGGTTTCGTGCCATTAGCGGATCCGCCGCTATCGGACATTTCTGATCTGGATCCGCTATCCGGCACCCAAGGTTCCGGATTACCGGATAGTTTAGAATCCGATTCAGAAATGATCCGGACCTGGGTTGCAAGCCTTATACCGAGTGATCATTTAATCAGCTCTAGTTATCCATGAACATTTTCGCAGCCAATAATAAAGGCAATATTGGTGATCTCGCCTTTTTCCTTCGCTGCGAAAATTATCATGGATAACTAGAGCGGAAATATAAATGACCACTCGGTATTAACAATAATCCTACTGCTCCTAAAATTGTTGATTATTTGCGTACCATAAAAAATTATCATATTTTGAAAACAAAAAAATTGCAAATATCGTCGTAGAATTCTAGTAAGCTTGGCGTTTAAGCCTATTTTGTAAATATAGATCGTCTCGGTGACACAGTTTTATGTGGTCCGAACCAGTGGAGATAATTACATCATCTCTGGACTAGATAAGGTTGTTAGCCATGAAACCCCACGATTGGGGAGCAGACCTTTGAAAAGTATTTCACCTTTGTGCGGTTTAAACCCACAACTTTTAGCGCGGCAGGAGGCATGTATGCGCGGTGTAAAATATCCGTACTTCACGCATCACGCACGATTTCCGTTTACATTGGACGTTTCTTGGCCATTCTAGATAACAGAATATAATTCTCTAGAAGTTCTAACAGTTTTCAGAATTAGGCGCACCCAAATAACAAAAAAACCTTCCAACTACTTCCCATTCTTTTAAATTCTGGTAAGTCAATGCCTCCACGTACGTTACGAGGATTCAAGCAGAAACTCATAGGTTCCCAATCAAGGCGAAGGTTACCCAATAAATTACATTATTAACAAATTCGTCCCACTGACCTGTCGTGCAGTCTGCTCCTGGTGCGCATCCACATGGGCAGCGACATCCCCCCGTTCAGCGACCTGTCCTCCTCGGTGGCCATCGTCTTCTTCGGGGCGGAAGAGGAAGTCTCAAAGGTGCACCTCGTCGAACATACGTGCTTCACTGCAGTTCAACGTCGCCGCACTCGCAATCATCGTCGCAATGCCCAGCGAAAGCCACGGGGAAGGTGTCAATTGGGCGGCCCCGAAACGCCACGAGTCGGATCCTGCAAAGACGACAGATTTTCGGTAGAGTCTCACACCCAGGGGGGCTTCGCAGAAGCGCGCTCGTGTTTCGCAGTAACGAGACTAATTAGATTGGGTTTATCTGCGCTATAAAACGAACGCCGTCATCCCATCGATTTCATAATCCTGATTATGACAAAACACGTCAGTTTTACGAGTCTGCCGGCGATAAAGGCGCGCAAACAATGCGACCGGCGATACCAGAGCAACTGAACCAAAAATTGTCAGGCTTACGGAACAATCACTTTTTTTTCTATTTTTAGTTCGATTGCATAACGTAAAGCTACTGGTGAATCAAATGCACGCTTTGATAAATTTGGATATTTTGCAAGTAAAATAGTGTTTGCCAAAATATGGCGATTTTTTTTTTAACACAAAAAAATGTCTTTTTGAAATTAATTTAAGGTCCGATCTCTGCATCATTGCACATTTACAGATTACATTGCTAGATTTAGTTTTATCTCTAAAGTACCTTAATATTTAAACTAAAGGATGAATGTCAAGGATACCTATAATGTATTCTCGCAGTTCATGAAGATGGAATAGGTTTATTCTGAATACAGGGTTGTGTGGTTTCAAGATTCAGGCCAACTGTGAGTTGACCTGAACACTTAAATGAAGACGCTCCTTGAAGACAAACTCCACTGTAAATCCAAAGTTCCTTTCTTGATTACATATAATGCAGTCAACAACTCTTCTAAACGTTTCGAAATCGCAGTTCCCGTTGCACCAGCACCGCTGGTAAACAGAAAGATGCAATCGGCACTCCTTCACTTCAATCTGCCGACCTCTCGACCTCCACGAACGCAAACATTGCAACCAAAATACAACTGTTCTCGACTGGTGGTCCGAGAACACGGACATTATCGATTAATTTTTGCGGTTTGCTGGAATCAGGCTGTGCTTATCACCGGCTTACGCGCTTATCTGGACCAATAACCCGCCTCGCCGGTGTCGTTAAGTGGGAAATTAGAGCTGCACGGATACAAAAACACAACTCAAAAAAAAAGCGAATGTGAAAACGAGGTCGGCGAGAAGAAAGAGAAGCGAGAAGGTCGTGAGCAGCCCGGTGTGTTAATTTCATAACTGAGCGAAGACGATTGGCTAGTTTTATTCACATTCACATTAATTTTTGCTTAGCGAAAATTGATGTACAGTTATAGCAAACTGATATAATCATATGAAATTTGAGCGTTGATCGCGGTATTATTTTTGTTTCAGTTCAGTAAAAAGTTAGGAGTTTAGTACCGAGCAAGTAAATTCTGTTGGGTGGAAATATGAGTGTCATAGAAATTCTTTATCGAAGATGTGCAAATTAAAATCGTCTTGAGAAATGTCAAAATTCTCATTCTCTCGAAAAATTCTTCAAGAGAGTTTCAAGATAGTGCCTGGATGAATTGCAATTTTCCAGACTTAAAAGAAGATAATGTGCAGGCTTCTTCTTAGTCTTCATTTATCCTCTGACTCTTCCAGAGTCCTCCATGCTCCATTTGTAGGCTTAATCACAAAAAATACTTTGTAATTTTAACGGTGTTCGAACATTTACGATAAGTCAGTAGGCATGGCATTCAAAAAATGATCACAGTTGGAAGAAGATAATTTGTAGGCTTCTTCTTAGTCTTGATTTGCCCACTGCCTTTTCCAAAGTCCTCCATGCTCCATTTGTAGGCGTAATCTCAAAAATTACGTTGTAATTTCAACGGTGTTCGAACATTTACGATAAGTCAGTAGGCATGGCAGTCAGAAAATGATCACACTTGAAAGAAGATAATGTGCAGACTTAAAAGAATGCTTCATGTACTATCACTGTAACAATGTTGTAAATTTTGTGTGCATAAATATTGACGAAATTTAATCAAAAATCGAGTGATCGAAACAAATGACGGCCGAAAATTCGTCCCAATCAATCGATAAAGCCGGCATTTGTAGAAATGATAACTGAGGTGGAAGCATGAATTATTAAGTGGATATAATTCTGGATTAGCAGCACAAATACAAAAATTGGTCGCCGATTGCCTTTATCTCCGACAAGGGGACTCCTGTGTCGTGCCTCTAGATAATAGGGGTCCCCAGATACGATCGGTTTCACTGTTTTGATAAACAAATGAGCGTAGAACACTTTGTGGACGTGCAAATGATAAAGACTCGCTGGAGTCAAAAAGCGTCAGAGCTAGAATTTTGGCCATGACGTAAATCGATTGTGATTACGTTAGTACAACCACAGGTGGATGTGCTCTCGTTGTTAAATACAATTTGTACAAATACCAGTGCACGGGATCGCCAGTTTATTTTCCCCATTGCACAAATGCCTCGCATAGTGCATAAGTATAATAAGCATAATAAATGATGTAGTAAAGGAATTAAAAAATATGCCAATTAGCAGGAATTGTAATAAAATACCAAATAATGTTGATACATTATGCAACTGAAGAAAAGTTTGAACACCTTTCATTTAAAATGGTACAAACCGTTGCACCGACACCCATACGACACAGGTAAATGTCAACTCCATGTTTTTACTATTACGTGCAATTACTTCATATATAGAAATGAGTTACCAGGCAGCAGCAATTTACATTCACCTACAAAAAACGAAAACCGCCGCGCTTTAAAAATACCCGAATGTCGCCGCTTACGTTTGCAAAAGCGCCGATAACACAAGAGAACGGTCATTACTTCCGCCCACGCGCCAACATTCCACGACAAATCTATGGCTCTTTGTTCTCACCCACCTGCTTGTTTCCGTTATTTCAATCGCAGAAAACTCTGCGCAAATATGAGGAATTGTTCAAACACGTAATTGAGGTATCTGAGGTTCAGAGGCTTACCTGCGTCAAATTTATATAACAATATTCACAAAAAGGTAAAAAAAAAACTCTAAATTTTCATTACACTTTCACTTAAAACTGTTTAAATAACTCTCAATAGTTAAATTTTTAACAAAGTATTCAAATTTCCATATACAGTTTTCAAAAGATCTGTAAGAATCTGTAAAAGAATACGATGGATTCCCGACGAAGCCCTACACCTAATTCGTATGTACGTAATTTTAAATTTCTGAAATTATTAATAGTGTTTTGAAAATATAACTAATATTTTAAAAATTAACAATTTTCTCGTTGAAAATGTTTATTCCTACTAAATTAAAAATGATATAATGAAATTCTAAAATGTCTTGTGTCAAAGGAAGATCCAATTTCCAATTTGAATGGATGCACAATTGCAAAGGATCTACAACAATTTTCAAAATCAAAACTTTTTTAAATTTCATTGCAAATTTCACACTTGGCATAAGCTGGTAATGATTATGATGGTTGATTAAAAATCCCATAAAAATATTAAACAACACTATTTTCAAAACTTCACAAATAATTTTCAACGGAGCTAAACTTCATAATGTTCATCAATATGTAATATCAAATTATACAAATAGTTATAAAAGTATAAAAATAATGATAAATTATCTTCATGACTGGGCAAATAACGCACGTTTTGAGTTATGCGTCTGGGACATGTTTCGACACAGTGTCTTCATTGGGCAGATGAATAACATCGACAATAACGCAGACAATACAATTTTTTTTTTAAACTCAAAACGTGCGTTATTTACCCAGTCATAAGAATGGAGTTTAAACAACTATCCGCCAAATCTATTTCCAAATTATTTTCATATTAGACCAGATTTTATTATTTTTTACTTCATTGGTTCCATTGATAGAAGTTCTTATAATTTCAAAAAAATAATAATTTCATATAAATTTTACTAATTGAGCCAACGAATTCAAACAATAAATCCCAGCAATCGTTTGAGAGGATCGCACACGAGCAGGTGTTGGCGTTAACTATTCGTAACTCATAACTACATTCTCGATCAGTGTCGAGCATGTGCGGTCCTCGCCAGTTCACGTGCAATTAGGCAATTAAATATTCCATTTTTCTTTTTCGTAATTGGCATACAAACAATGAACGTGTGCGTTGGTAACTACAGTCAGTTATTCAAAATATAAACGAAATATTTGCACATATTCGATCAAAAATGTTAGCTACTGAGCGCTCCTTAAATCTATATTAATTTTGATAATAATTGCCGAAAGTTACGTCGTAGTGAAAACCCAATTATCCCCGGTGCCTGATTCACCTTCATAGAATTAATTTCGAAAATTTTATATAAATAAAACCGGCGCGTCACTAGGACAAGATGCCAGCTTTATTTACGCTTCGCCATCAGCGTACACAATAGAATCTGATTGCGAAATATCAACAGAATTGTCCTCGCGGATAAGAGGAAGATGCTGCAAACAGGCGTGCGAGTTTTTACATGGCAAGATGTGGTAAATATTTACAAAGATTGCATTAACTGGTACGGGGCCCGGAAAGGCTGCTCTATGTTGAGAAACACTCTCCGGACTAGAAACGTGCATAGTTATTTAATATCTAAACTAAACGAACATGTTGATCATTAAATTTATGACTTATATTCCCAGAACTTTGCGTCATGCTTCGCAGAAGGATGCTAATATCGCGTAAATTGGTAGAGGTAATATTTGTGGATGATGTATATATTAGATATAAATGATGTTATTGTGTGCAAATGTCGTAATTCAATTATTATCTTCTTGTTGACTATTATTGGGATCACCTGATCACAACTGGTTTCGTTGGTGTTTCCCAATACGCGGTCTCCGGATCAACAGAGGTTTTCCCTTCAAAATTGTGTTTCCAAATCACATTATATATGTATTAATGTCAGCGTTCCCCAAAACTTCGAGCCAAAATTCTATATTAGGTGAATAATGCATTCTTTATATGCTGCTTTATTTTTTTTTTGCAAAAATTGCATTTTTTAAAATAAAAAAATGTGCTCTTGCTTTAAAATGATTAATATAATAATCTAACATGTGATTTGGCACCTTCATATTGCGGACACGCCTGTATACGTAATATCACCAGTCCTTGGGTTCGAGTCCCAGGGATCACTGCTGACCAAAATTTGAGAAACGTTGGCTTGCTCTATTCATATAATAGGTACCAGGAAACCAATGCTTGTAATTAAATTATAACATGTATTTAAAACAACTGATTGGTATAAGTATAGGTTAACGGTGAAATAATAGGCATAGGAATTATAAAAATTCAAGGAAATGTGTAGTCCGACGTAAACGATTCAAGGTATCTTGCTGCTAGCGGTCAATGGAATTACCCAAAGAAATCGAATTGGTTATTCAAATGGGTTTGCTTGGAACGCTCTAAATATGCAGATTTTATTCCTTTTTATAAACAGCTTTGATATAGCAGATATATTTGTAGGCGAAAGACGTACGAAATTGCAATTTCTATAATCTAGAGAATATGCAAATTGTAATTAACTATGAATGAAATCATGATAATAAGACATGTTAATGAAAATAAATAGTAACTATTATGCACCCAAAAATATACTGCACTTTTACAAGGAAAGATGACTCTGATGAAAGTTGAGTCTACAGGGGAAACACAAAATGACTATTGAGGGGATAGTGCTGAGGGACTAAAGAACCTACCCAGAGAAAAAGAAAAAAATAACTACTGGTACTATAAAAACCGCACTATTTTGAAATAAGGAGTTCTGAGTTGGAGTTACACTCTGTATATCTAAAGGGATTAATCTACATTATTAATCCCCTTACATATTTCAGGGTGTAACTGAAATCTTTGACCAAACTTCACGTACGTGATGCATGGAACAAAGCTGTGAAAAAAAGTGCCTACATGTGTCCATAAATATATTTCTTTATAACTTTCAAAACACAAAACTTTATTGATGACTGTCACTAATGGAACACGTATGGAACAAAGCTGTGAAAAAAGGGCCTAGATGTGTCCATAATAGTATATTAAAGTATAAGTGGATATCAAGGCCTTTCAAGCACGAACGTTTTTCAAAAAACCGACCCGTCGCTCCCCGCGCAGCGGGGAGCGGGGAGGTTTTTTGAATAGAGTTAGTGCTTGAAAGGCCAGATATCCACGCATACTTTACGCTATTTTTTATCATTGATGCCGTAAATTGGCCTAAACATTTGTAATTATAATTTCTATCTGATGTGCCGTCGATTTTGCCGTACAGTTTTAGTATCGTTGCTAAGATACTGAATAAATAACTAGCTAACATGGCGGCTGATACCGCCATGTTATGGCGGTATCCATGGATACTTGTTTTGTATCCATGGAAACCTTTACAGGAAACGCGCGTTTTTGAAAGCCTGTTTTATGCACGCTACACGATGTTTTAAACAAGCAATATGATGCATCAATGATAAAAATATTTTTTTTATAACTTTCAAAACTTAAAACTTTGTTGATGACTGTCACTAAGGAACAAAAAAGCAATATCTAATTAGAGTTCAATAGAGTTCAGCACATTCGATAACATTCAAATTCCTTTAAAGGGATTAGTCTACATTATTAATCCCTTTACATATTACAGGGTGTAACCGAAATGCTTGACCAAACTTCATGTACGTGACTTATGGAACAAAGCTGTGAAAAAAGTGCCTACATGTGCCCATAAATATTTTTTTTATAACTTTAAAACTTAAAACTTTGTTGACGACTGTCACTAAGGAACAAATAAAGCAATATCTAATTAGAGTTTATTAGAGTTCAGCACATTTGATAACTTTAAAATTCCTTTAAGGTGATTAATCTACATTATTATTCTCTTTACATATTACAGGGTGCCACCCGAACGTTTGCGATCATACCCATTGCACTACCCAGTGGCATGATTACAATGAACGATTGTATAATACGATTTTAATGATGTTACACATTACATACACTTTCACAGCGTATTTTAACGGGAATTTTATTACGTAATCGTCCCGAAGATGTAGTAAACGATTGACTTTTAATAGATTATTTGTGACGGATCTGGAACTTGAGTGGGTTTATTTTTCACCAAAATAGAACTATTTATCCTTTAATTGTCACTCATTATCAAGCTATTAAAAGTGGATTACAAAAGGTAAATACATACTCAAGACAAGGTAAGTTATAGCTATGATTGATCAATAGTTGTGGGTTCGATTTTCGCCCAGGGAAATATTAAAATTGTTCAATTTTTCCCCAAATATGTTAATGTACTTTTTTCCATTAAATTAACCATAATCACAGTAATCAAAGCGTTAAATCAAACGAAAAATTGCACTCAAGATATGTTAGAGAATATGCAAATTGTAATTAACTATGAATTAAATCATAAAAATAAGGTTTGTTAATGAAAATAAACAGGAACTACCAATATTACCATGAAAATTAATTCAGTGTTAATTCGAGGCGATTTCGAATTAGAAATCAAATACGTAAATATCTACAAAAACACATTTTTCACACTGCTAGTCAACCAGGGCAAACCTCCTAAATTGGGTACTATTAAGATGAATAAAATTGACAGATATTTTCACAGCTTTGAGGCCTACTTTAAAGTAATTAACGTGGAAATTTTTATTGTCCTCCAGTGAACACCAAAATTCCCGTTTTATTGTAAAAATAGTGTAAGGTCAGGAAAATCACCCTTTACTTACGAGGAGCCACAGTGAAATACGAGGCACACTGTGCCGAGTATTTTACTGGGCTTCTAGTAAAGTAAGCCAGTTTACTGACGCGTCGTGTATTATTTTTTTTTCTGAAACCCAAAATTTCAAATTTTCAACGGTGCCAAAATCTGTTGGGTATTTATGTCAAAATTTCAATTGTTCGACACTGTCAAATTTTCGTCTGAAACTGTCCTATCAATCTGTTACTTGCAACTATATTACGACTCTCCAAATTCGATTAAGTGCTTTGTTGTCCTGGATTAACATATCAAATGTAGAAAACGCAACTTTAAATATTAATATTCAATCAGACTTTAGAAAATAATGTGTACATGTTGTGACTAGTCCGGGAAATGCAATCTTCGTGCCGCACTTCTGGCGGGGACATCTACTATCCCCCTAATAAATAATAGAAAAAATCGATTTTCTAATGAAGCATCCTTAAAATATTTCGTGTTTCGAGTTTTTAAGTTTTGTAGTAAAATAAAGTGTAAGTTTTGTAGTAAAAAGAATGACAAATCAGTAATATTGGGGTTCACTGGATGACAACAAAAAAATCAACCGCATCTATGAGATTATAATTATTAGATAAATGAAATTGTTTAAATTTGACTGACATTTTGGCACTTTTGAAATTATTAAAAATTTAGGCATGGCTAACTTCTGTGTTATTCTAATCATGTTGGGGTTCACTGGAGAACAGAAAAAAATCAACCGCATGTATGAAATTATTAAAAATTTAGAGATGGCCAAACTTCTCTGTTTTTCTTTTTCTACAGTAAAATAACTGCCATCTGCTGGATGAAAATGGCGATTTGGGTGGAATAATTTCAAACAAATTCGCAGAAGGTCTAAATTTCGCCGTTTTAAATGGAATATTTAAAAAACATGCTACAAGTGTGAAAATAAGAGAAATTTTTCGGAGAAACATGGGCTCTGAAATCTCGAATTGGCTAGTTTTGGAACCGAAATACTTGATTGAATGTGTTCGTTAAACCAATAGACGTTTAATTTACTGCAAGAGAGGGGTGTTTTCAACTTCATTTTTAATGTAACTAAACCTTCAGCTCATATCTTCGTAACTAGTCATTACCAGACATATGTTTATAGGATTTTATTTCTTATTTTGACCTGAGGAACATATTTTACCTTGATTAGGAACACACTGTATATTTAAATTATATACAATCAAAATCATGAAGAACTGTATCACAATCTATAACCAAAATTGGATGTGATATTTTCTTTCGACAAGTTGTGTGTATGAATATTCAAATTTCTATGGTTTTCAAAGAAAGTGACATAAGTAAAAAACAAGTTCAGTAGAAAATCGATTTTAAAATTACTGAGGTTTTTGATCACCGCAATAGTTTACTTATAGTTTCACTTGTGACACTTTTCTACTTTAATACATGTACAATTTGTAGTCGTTTTATACTTTTAATGCAAAAACTTGTTTTATGAATTATGCCACTTTTCTTGAAAACCATCGGTATGTCAAAATGTGGCTTGGAAAAATTGTGATAATTTTGTGACAGTCATACAGTTAAAGAAGTGATCCGAGGCGACGGGGATAAATGATTGAGAAAACATTGCAATAGAACGAGTGGGCAAATTCCCAATAGCCCACAATACCGAGTTGAGTAGGAATAATAGAATTATATGTCATTTAAGTTTCTCATATTAAGGTTTTTCTTTAATGTTTGGGGAAGAAACAATGTAATTCCTTAATCCTATTTTCCAAGAGAATTAAGGAAGTACATTGTTCTAACCGATAATTATGTGTTATCATTAACAAGATGAAGCGGATATTTAAGATAGTTAAGGTGGGATCTATTACTAGCGCTGGGTTGGAGGCTATGCGAACTGTGCTATGGCACAACCCGCAGTGTTGTGTTTCAACTTTTCACTTGAATATGTTTTAATCTTTGAGGGCCCCCGCAATTCATATTCTGCACAGGACCCCACAAAGTATAAATTGGGCATGCCAATTAACACAACATATATGTTATAATCGCATCGAATAGTAAGTTAAATTTAATTTGTGTTTCCAGATGATTAGAAATTGAGCCGTTGAAAACCGTTGGAGTGGTATCGGTTTATTGATTAGAAATTGAGCCGTTGAAAACAGTTGAGTAGTGCCGGTTTATTAATTAGTGATTCAGATTAGTCCAGAAACATACATGTATCTTGTATATTTCTAGACCTGAATTAATAAAAAATAAAACCAAAACACCACTCTGGTTTTCAACGGCCCAATTGTAGATGCAATGGTAGCCGTGGTAACTAATCGGTGGTTAATAGCCATGGATACCATTGTGGATACAATGGTAGTTTTCGCATTTTGCAGCCGATAAGAAAGGCAAGATCACCAATCTCGGCTTTCTTATTGGAGGGCAAAAATTTCCATTGATAACTAGAGCTGAAATTTAAATGATCACTCTGTATATCCACCATTGACTAACACAATTGATTTGTTCGATGAATTCACCGATAGGATTATTTTGTTACCAATTCTAACTGCAGCCTTAAATTCGTTTATGGATGCACATATTTGTTAACTAGTTATGTACGGGGGTACATCAAGATGTTCTCTTGTTTGTATAGTGTATTTATGTATTTGGTCTTGACATTTGTAATACTTATGCTTACTTCTGTATTATTATTACTATATCCAAGTTAGAATTGAAGTTTTTGCGCGCGAATACTTTGCTGGCGATGAACACACCAAATTATCGAAACAATCATTTGAAAAATGATCAATTATAAAGTTTATAGAGCGTATTGACATCAAAATCGTATTAATTAGTCTAAAATCGATATGTTATCGTAGTAAATATAACGTTGATGAATGGGGCAGGTGTTGCATGTATCTGACCAGCACAAACAATAGGCATTCGATGCATGAGGTTAAACGACCCGAAAATACGAAAATACAACAAATGGCACAAAACAGATGTCCACTTACCTTAAAAAATCGAATTCTGGAACCAAATCACTTCACCAGTCACCGAACTGCACGACACGAAGCATTTGGATGGAATGTGCCAGAACATGCAAGAGGTTGTCACACCATTCACAAGCTGTGGTTGCTGTGGCTATCGCTACAACGACTGGTTTGGAACTGAAACAGGCGACAATTTTACACTTCACCGCTCCGATCACTTCGTGAGAAGCAGTTTTAATGATTCCTTATCACTTCGAGTTATTTTTATGCTTCGTAGGTACGCATTTGTAAGCAGTCCGATTAAAAATTTAGGTTGACAGCGGAACGTTAACCACGGAATTAGAGCGCACGCGCGTAAATGATTGATGATGCAATTTGTTCTGGAAAGAAACCGATTCCACCGGAAAAATCGAATTTTTTGATCCTCACAATGCGCTCTTTGTAAATGCAATGAAAACAGTTCTAGAAAGAGTTTATAATTTGAATCAATATTTAATGTCACGTCTCTTATTAAATTTGTTACAATACTTATGAACAATTTGTTTTTTTTTCTTTTAAAAGCGACAAAGAACATTTTCTGTACAGTACATTTTTCTGCATCACTAGTTCATTCACATCGTACTTCCCACGATGCCAAGGAGTTTTCTTAAAATGAATTGTCGGTTTCAAGAGAAATCTTGCAAATTAGAGTTGATTAGCGTAAAACATCTTGTTTAATTGATGTTGGAATATGATCGTGCTTGTAAAGATTAAGCAATTACACTCCATAAACACTAGATAAAATTGCAGTCTTTAGTGCCTTGATTAGTTTTATCCGTCATACGAAAAATCTTTTATAATTATATATTATATATATTATATTATATAATTATATATATTATATAATTATACCACCACAGTCTCTACAAATGTAAAGTAATAAACTTACGTTAAACCGTGATATATCCAATAAAATAAAAAAACTCTTGTTTAATTGGGGCTGATAACTGGCGTGGTTATAAACATCGTCCTACAAATGCCTCCTATATGCGAACAAAAATATTTGTTCTTAACACTAGGACATAAATAAACACAGTGATAAGTAATCAAAGGTAAACAAGATAATAATAAAGATAAGATGATGGATGCAAACAAATTTATAGAGGTAATTTGTGATCAAACCAAATAAAATTATCGCATGTAAAATAATATCCAAAAAAAAATATATGTTTGTACCTTTAGGGCAGTAATTTGTCATTAGCAACAATTTAAGAGCTGGGTGCAAGAACAGCGTAAGTCGATTTAAGCGGTTTTTGAGCAAATTTAATTATTAGAATATTTGTACCCTTATTTATAACTCTGTTAAAAAATATATAGCTACTGTTCATACAAAATGCAAAAAATATCCATGTCTAATTGCTAAATTACAACTTGATTAAATTTTGAATCTTTAGATGCTTTTTTCTCTAAACTCATTTTTTCGACTTACGCTATTCTTGCACCCATGTCCACAATTTATATATTAAAAAAAATTCTCTCAATCAAAGCTGTTCTTTTTAAGCAATTTAAAACTACAGAGCGCACAAGAAATGTCTCCTAAGGTACAAGCGAATAATTCAACTAGACTTTTTCATATGTCATTATTTCGTAGGAACTAGTTGAAAAAGTGAGCAATACTTTCTTGAGGGCTCTGTAATATAAAGTGTCGCAGCTTTCCCATTAGCACCTACCTGCAATCAAATTGAAGTGCTTGCAGTGTTCTCGGCTACATTAAATGTATCCTATTAGTACTTGCAACTGCAAAATTTTCTCCAAGTTGCAACATTCTCTAGGCCTTACTTCTCAATGAGACACCACGCAGTGTTTGAGTTCAGCTTTTATACACACAAATGTGTAAACTGCGTGCTTCCTAAATACAATTTTTCTCTCACTTGCATTTCCTTGGCTCATCTAGGCTATCACAAAATGTTGCATTAACAAGAAACGTGGTAACACAATCTAGGAAACTTACAGTCGTCATGCTATTTTTTCCACACCTCTAGTTCACTTCGTCCACAGCTGCTTCTGGTACTTCCCAAGGTGCCACCGGGGGCTCAAAAATTTCCGAAGTCCTGATATTTACCACTAAACAAGTCATCAATAGATATAACTTTTAATTTGTTACAAATGAGTTTTTAGAAAATCACCAGTGGCTTTGGGTTAATCAATATTTTTTTTTGTTTAGGATAGCCGAATGGTGTAAAAAATTTGGGGTTGTCATAGACAATTAAAATACGCTCACCTTTTAAAAAGTCTTGTTTATTTTTCAGTAGTTGCATGAGCCTCCTTACAAAATGTTGAGTGAGCATGAATGGTTTTCGGGTTGTCCGCCGGCATGTTATGTGGGCCTGGCGGGCATTTGGGGATTGGTGGGGGGGCGAAACGGGTTTCCGGTCGGGGGTCGAGTATGGTTGTTCTACGAATGGTTGATCGGGTCACTCGACGGTCGTATGATACTTCAAAATGTGACCCAATGGTTGTGGCGCAGGAATGGTATATCCTATCTACTCATGGTACGTATTTATTGGAATAATTAAAGTATATGGAATAAGTTGCGTACGCAACTCTGTCGAATAGGCAAACAAACTTCATCGTTTGTTTATTTATAAGTAATTGCAAAAAAAAACATGACTGTTTCTTAAATACTATTCTACATTAATTTAATATTATTATAAATAACAATACTATTTATATAGTAAATTTTTATAGTCAGAATCATTCATTTTATGCACTTTTAAAAACACTTTGGCTTAATCCTCATTTTTATTTTTATATTTTACTTTTTTTAGAGACACCGTACTAGTAAAATGGCACTAGAATTACTCCAACTGCAGTCACTAAAGCTAAGCGCACACTTTTACACAAAAAATCGTTTTTATTATTATTTTTTACTTAATATTTTTTTCTTCTTTAACCAACAGTAAAAATAGAATAACATCACATTTTTTATTCTTGATTTTGCCTATGAACTGTAACTCACACATACGTCACACAGAAATACTTCTACACCAAGTTATATTCTCGCAGGTTAGACTGCAATATCGTATCTTTTACCGCTGCGAAGACAAACTTTATATTTTCGGTATCTGAAAACACAAACACACATTAAAACAATCCCATCGAGACACCTGCTCCGAGGATGGTCAATTAGGTTAATGCAAACAGTGACACATCCTTAAAGCAGAACAAATATTTGAATTCCTAATTACAGTATTAGTAACGAGAAACTTAAAGATTACCTTAGAAACATTCCAGTAAGAAAAGCGCAAGGCATTTGTCAAGATTAATTAAAAACATGCACCAAAATATAAATCGGTAAATATCAAATAATATCGTAGTAGTATCGGTTAATAAATACAACTATACGATTATTTTCGGCTGTAACCACTACAGCCGGAAACGTTATAATAACAGTAAACTAAGCTAAATTAAACTCTTTTAAAGCGGACTGCATGATAGTGTCTTTGACGGCACAGAACACAAGTTTTATATTTTCGGTATCTGTGATGGTAAAGAAAGTGTGACCCATTTCCATGCATGAAAAAACGAATAAATGATTATTAGAATGTTGTAAATATGTAACAATGAGAGTTGAGAAGCAGCCAACATGCAATATACGAGGAGGAGAGACCCGTGCAATTTACTCAATATGTACCTGTAGCGCATGTGAAGTGTGAGTATATAATCTTTTCGCTGTCGGGATTCAAGTCTACAAACATCCTTAGGATAAATTCTCTAGCAGCGATGGCATCTCTTTGTGGACCTAAATATTACAATAGAAGTATAAGCACTAGCACTACGCAAGTAAGTTACAATATAAAGGAGGGCTTTGCTAAATAAATGATCCGCCTCTGGCACTTCCTACAAATGAAATAACCTGTGGCCGTGGTGAAATGCGAGTAGCAACTCCTCTCCGGGTCCGGATTCTCTTTCAAGTAACCCTTGAGAATATACTCGCGTGCCGGCACAGGATCTTGCTTAGGACCTTAATCACAGCTCTGTAAACCCCAGAACAACCACATAAAAACCTACTCACCATCGTACTCGGGGAAATAGTCGACGAGGTGAGAGTACATTATCTTCTCTTCCAGTAAGTCTTTTTTATTCAAGAAAAGGATGACCGACGAGTGCTGAAACCATGGGTATGTGATGATAGTCTTGAACAGCGCCTTCGATTCTTCCATACGATTCTACGCAAACAGAAAGGCCGGTTACACGAGAAAAAATTGTGGAGGCGTGCAGAAACTCACCTCGTTCTCAGATTCAAACAAAATTTGGTCATATTCACTTAGAGCGACAAGAAATATAATAGATGTGACGTTTTCGAAGCAGTGGATCCATTTTCTTCTTTCAGATCTTTGACCTCCGACGTCTACCATTCTATACGAAAAGCATATTTTAACTTAGCACACTTTATGCATTTTAATAACTGAACTCGTTTCTTCCAATACAATCAAGAAAATTATTAAAGCAAGAATGAAAATTTTATTAACTATTTACGACTGTAATTATAATCAAAATGAGTTCAATTATATTATATATTGGTGTATGTAACAACAGACTTATACGGCAACTATATCGTAAGTATCCTAGAATTGTAAGTTATATCTGTATCTTGTATTCACTGTTGTGCCAGTAAAAATGCCGCAGTTCTTCATGCTTGCCAATTGCTACAGTTTATGAAGCAAAGGTCATGTGAGGTTTTACCGATTTCTTGCCAATCGGAAATTTAGTCTCAAAGTGGAATAAACTAAACAATAATTTCCATAAATCGAGAAGAAACCCATAACATAGAACTCGAAATTACTTTCGGACATGAAAATCTCTATAAATCTGTTGTTACAAAAAATATGTCTCAAAGGTTAATGAAATGATCATTTAAAATTTACACATGAAATGATTAGTGATGGAATAGATCTTTACCTGGCTAACAAAGTTTCGTTAAATTTTATTACATACAAATTTTGCCATTAGTTTACCAACAATTTTGAACTGCTCCGAAGGCCAGATCACGATCGTTCCTCTTTGCGATGTGATTAATTTGATGATCATCAAACATTCATAATTTGTAGGAATCAGTGACGTTAATACACAATATGTTACTTCTCGGATGAGATGATTTAAAGTAAAAGAAAGCATCTGCCGATACTTTGTGTTATCACAATTATTAATTTGTATTACATGTCATGTATAAATGTTATACTGTACCTTTCCGAAACGCTAGTCAATAGCTTGTATGATTGAGTACGAGAGAAAGTATATAAAGGTTACTGGAACACAATTCCCATAATTGTTTTGTCGGAATGAGATATTAGCCAGGTTTCCCAACCCAAGAGAATTTTAATTGTAAACTGTAATTTTTAAGTCACAACTAGGCTCGTCTTTAAGCAAAGGTTAGTTTAGATGAATCAAAATTGATGACACAATGGAATTCAGGACATTAAAATTTACCGTATTATGCTTTAAAAATTCTAAAGTATGAATGAGAAATATGATTGAAAGCAATGCTCCAGGCACGGAATAAATGATACATATGCCAATAACATTATTTTCAATCGTATTTACCTTAGCAGATTACTTAGAATTTCATAAGTTTTGACACATTAAGGCCCAGTTTTATAATCAGCAGTTAACTCTATACACTGTGTTAACAAAAACTAATAGATGTAGTTAAGAAGAACTTATAAAATTGAATCAAAGTGATACAAGTATTATTACATTTACATTAACGTCAGAACTTAGATGGCTGAATGTTGGGATCCCAGGATTAAATATGAATGTTTATTTACTACAAGCATTATCATGATGCTGTGAAAATATTGCAGTGAAAACTTAGGAGTATTATGGGTATCGGTTATTTTTAACCATAATTGGAATAATTTAATCATAAATATACTGTTTAACCGAAATGATAAAGCACAACCGTAAAAGCAATTAATTAAAAAATGTATGCACACTTGAAGTCTTCAAATAGATAAGATAAAATATTGGAATGATTATAAAACGCGGCACTTGATAAACCTAATTGAAAATGAAGTTGAGAATGGGTGTTACCACATACTTATCTGATGAAATGTTCGGTTTGATAGGATGTATTTGTCACTCGTACCTAAATATGATGGAGTCTAGATCGAAAGGATATTCTATGATGCCTGTCGTTGGTGCTCGAGCTCTCAGGATGTCTTGTTCCGTCGGTAAATAGTCCGAAGCTCGTATTCTTTCAAGGTCAGAAAGATAGCTGCAACCAATTACAAGTGTGCAACATGCAACCAAGACAGGGGGGTCGATGGGCATAAATGAAAACGAAAGACAAAGCACGTTATACATGATTATCTTCTACCACTGCATGGCTCGGCCACAATGTAGTTAATGTTTATCCAATTTACATGAAGCCACGAATGTGTTTTACAGAAATAAGCGACATTAATCCATGTTATTCAAATAAATTAGGTTAACTGAATGAAAATGTGTGTACACGTTTGCTTGATCATCAATGGGCAACTCAACGTCCTTGAGTTGCACAGTCGTACCTAAACCTTATCTCATCCAAGTCGAACGGATATTCGTTAATGCCGGTGGTTGGCTCTCGGACACGCAATACATCTTGCTCCGTTGGCAAATATTCCTTATCTGCAATTCTGTCTATCTCCATCAAGTAACTGGAATTCGATATTCTGCCTCATTTAATAGCAAACCTGCGCACGTACAACCAGTAGCCTGGCAATTTACATACTAAATGCCCAAACTGGTATTTTGCACAGCGCTTGGCTTCTCGCTTAGTGTGTTAACAGTCTTTGATGTTACATTCAGATGTGTGCAAGCGACTTAAATCTTGACGTGATGCACAATGTGTTTTAGGAAATAAAAAGTATGTTGTGTTCAAAACAATTACTAAACAAAAATAAACGTGTAAACACAATTGTAGCCATAACTATGTGTGGTGCAATTTATTCTCAATCAGTTGTTTAGACAAAACGCAACAAAAAAATGCATGCTTTAATCGTGGCTGGAATTATCTGAACTGAATGATGTAATTATGCGATAAACGGATTCTAATTATCACCAAACTTCCTAAACACTAATTAATTTAAATTAGAAGCATGTTTTGTTGTAGCCATGTGAATCACCGAGTTTCGGATGATCTGAATCAGAATAAATCACTCCATGACTGTGGGAAAACAAGATAGTATTTATATCACTTAACGCTGGGTTCATATCAGTGCGAGCGTTGATAATTCAAGCCGAAATCTTAATTACTTGGGCAATTGGGGCCGATTACGAGAACTATATTTGCCGCAATGAATCCGTTTACTCACTATTTGGCAGAGTCTGTGAGCTGATATTCCCGTCGTCTGTCATAGCACTCCTGTATGCCGGAGTCATTCCACAAGTCCTTTATAGCATCTACGTATGGGCTCTCAAATGTGGTCACTGTTTCGAAATCGACACTACGGATCAGTTCTGCTTTTTCCTAAAAATTGAGTAAGAGCAGATAGTGAGTGATTACCGTGTAATAAAAAATTAACGATAATTAAAACAAAAATGGGAGTCGGCTGGTATATGAAAGAAAGCTTCCCGTTGAAAGCGTATACAATGGTACCTTCTCGCGTGAGATAATCATGAGGTAAAACTTTGCGAAGCGTAACAAAGGGGCATTCTCGATTTTTAAGATTACATATTATTATGAATAATAAATTTACATCATAATAAGTGATGTTCCCAAACAATTTTAATTCATGAAACATTTAATAGCACAGAACTCTACTTACACTATTACTTGGTTCTGCGTATTTAATTTTAAGTAAATCCATGGCCCGTATCATGCTCTGCATTGCCATGAATATGTTTTGGTATACGAGCTTGATGAAGCCGCGCTTATCCTCGTCGGTGTAACCGGCGCCATGGATAATCCGCATCTGCTTGATGAACGTGGATTTACCCGACTCGCCAGTGCCTGAAAGTAAAACAAAAAATGATCAAAACACATCAAAGGATTTTAATGGTGAACTAGATTTTCATTACTAATTTTAGCTGCTACGAAATAGGACAGTTTTTACTAATTAGTTAACACTTATTGTTATACTATCCATGTTTCTCAGGGGGTTTGTGTTGCATCACACTTAATATGCTTCTGAGAATTAATTACTAATCATTACATAATGTGTTTCCTTACCTCTTGTGCACACAAAAATAACAGCAACACTCATAAAAAATGTTATATCACAATAGCAGGATATTTTTAATAATTGCCAGCAGAGAAATTCTACTTGTATTTGTATATGTTAAATCTTTAATTTTATCGGAAACCTACGACTTGTATCTGTACATGCAATATATATTTTTTTCATCTTATAAACCTATTTTGTATTCAAAATTGGAGAATGGAAATTCAATGAATTCAATAAGCTCTAGTGGTAGTTAATAACAACTACATGCCAGAATGCAACCGTCTACACCGGCGATCTGTCAAATTTGAGGTAATTAATCAAAACCGGATCCATGCAATGAAATAACACATTTTTAGCATACCATTACAAAACTCCTGCAACATAATTAATGCATAGACATTGGCGAAGTAGTGTACTCCTTACTTATGCACATGGCTTTGTGGTTTCCATAAAAATTTTCTAATTCTGATCCGACGCCTTGTGACCACAAAGGTTTATTTTTAAATATATGTTGCCGGCTGATTGTGCGACATATAAATATACACATTCAGATTGCACATTACTTCTTGACGAGCATACATCCTCCGGCCTAAAAATAAAGAGGGCCGAACTTGAAAACGACACTTGTTGATAAACAAGCGCCGACCTTAACCCAATTCTGATTGGAATCTAGGAAGACCTTACATAGACCACGGATGATTTTGACTGAATAATATTTACGAGTGACGGACAAAAACATGTTTCTAATTGATAGTACATAAGTGGATCTAATTTTGATTAGACGCTTTAAAGGTGCTATAAATCGTTTTCAAATGATCCATCTTCAATGCCAACTGATAAAGCCTTAAGGTGATTATGAAAACGTGTGCACGTTTGGAATCTATCGCATAGATGTTTATAGCTTAAAGAATTTTTGTGACTTGATAAATAGAAACGGAATGTTGGCAAATAGTTTCCAAGTTTAGTATGTTGTATGAAGTTTTTCCGATTCCTCGAAATTATCAATGATTTTTTTTTCCAGCTACATGGAATAATGTGCATATAATCTGGTGGTAAATCATTCGCGTTTCCTTCTCAAAGTATGTTTCAGAAATTAGTAGAAAATGGTTATTTTCTATTTGGGAAAGGGTCGATTGAGGAGGTCAGGGCCGATTAGGGCTGCAGTGCCATCCATTCTTGTGCCATTAAATAAATCTATTCTTATCCCATTAAAGAACTTGCAGACAAATTACAGGCGCCTATTTTAAGTATGGCTAGCAAAGTCTTGAGCTGTCAATTTTTTTTTTAAAATAATCTTGAAGAAATTCCATGCCTTTGTAATGGAGGCATATTTTTTCAGATTTCATCAAGCATCAATCAAGCTAACTTACAAAAGAAAAAAACTGGCTTATGGGCATTACTATTCTATGAGATGAGGAATAGTAACTGTAATTTATGATAACAAAGCGCCGATAATGCTTAACGATTTGAGAATTGAGTATTTCATAACATGTGACTTAAGGCATGCAGGAGTAAAATGGCGTCTCCAAGATGTAAAAATTTTAAAAGATTGCTGGACATAAATGGCGCTCATAAGTTGAAAATATGGGTGTCTCATCGTCTGGCTTCTACATATTTGTAACCCTGCATGTGTCAATTGAATAACTTTGTAACTCTGGAGTAATAAATGATTGTTGAAAATCAGACTGGTGTAAGTCAATTTTTTTTTTTGGAATTTCTGATAAATCCAGAAATATACAAGGGACAACATCCCATGTATTTTTCTGGACTTATCTGAATTTAACAAAAAATGGACTTATACGCCACTCTGGTTTTCAACGGCTCAAATAATAATGCAATAAATGTTACACATTACCCTGCAAGTGGTTACATGTCTCCGCCAGCACACATGTAACAATTTTTAAAATGAACATGACAGCATAATGGAATTCAGTTTACATGAAATATGGTTAAAAAAATTCTTCACCTTATTTATTTATAACGAATTTACAACAGAATTTATAAATAACCGTCAATGTAATAGACAGCATTCAGTACTTATGGGCGTTTATTAATAGTAGATCCTGAATAAATATTAGTATTTATATTTAATTATCATGCAAGCGGTTTTCCCATTATTTAAAAATGATATGAATTATGGTTAGAAAATGTAAAATTTGATAATACTTTTCCAGAATTCAGAGTCTCTATTATTTTCTGATATCATTAAAAAAAATGAATCCCTTGATCATTTTTAGTGGTTCTTGTAGTTGGTAATGTCTTGTAGTCAGTAATGAGCATTTGTAATATATCACCACCTCCTCCTGTTATGTTTGCAGAATCTGACCAATGGGATTCAAATGCAAATACATGCACCGGCAATCTGTCAGATTTTAGATTATTAATCATAACGGAATATCAAAAAATGTACATGCGCAATGAGATAACACATTTTTGACATGATCGTAACTAAACTGGTAGTTTCATTCTGACAATTTGCTAGTATCGATGTAATATTATAATTGGCTTTACTTACACAAGCTCAAATATTTTTTATGTGCATAAACAAAACGTGACATTAATAACTGTGATGGGTGACATCCAAATCAGCAATTTCATAGAAAATATTTGCATTCCTTGTTCTAATTGGAAATTGAATATCATAATTTCCTATAAATTTTAGTCTAAAAAATGAGGAACGTACAGACAAGTTTGTTCATGAATTTTAGTGCATAATTTACACACAATAATGCACAATAGTGCATTGACGAACGTGCATTGCTCAAAATAATTCAGGAGGTGAATTGTATCGATTTTGAATTTTCATTGGCTAGATCACTATCAATTGAAATCTTATACACATGAAAATTCTATGGAATTGACCTATTTTCTTCAAAAATCTTTTCAATGGAATCGAACAAATCTCCTGAAATTAAAGATGTAGACATGAAGTATTCTTGCAATTCTAATAGAATCTTTGTATCGCAAGAAATCTCACCATACCATGACTCATTCAGAGAAATAAGTATCTAACAACGATTGAATGTAACGAGTTCTAAGAATTCAAACTGTTCGCTTAAAACAGAAATATATAAATAAAAGGAAACTTTAAATCAAGAGTCTCGCATTAATATTTTTGTATAACTAAATTTAGGTTAAAGGTACAACTAAAAATGCCTTGGGTATTATGAATCTTAGTAAAGGGACTAAGTAAATATCGTTTTTACATCAGTCTACATCAGTTTTTACATCTATTGCCAAGATCTTACTAAATAGGAAGGGACTTTTAGCAAATTTTATATTTTCAAGTAGGCCACACTGGTGATTGACAGTTATGTTATTGTTAGATACCACGCGATTTTGGATATTTTCAGGCTGTTACTGATGTAATTTTATATTTCTTCATCATCGGTGAAATTGGAATAATTTGAATCAAATAGTTATTTCAACAGTGATTTATTCAAATAACAATATTTGATTCACATTCTTCCAATTTCACCGCTGATGAAGAAATATAAAATTGCATCAGTAACAGCCTGAAAATATCCAAAATCGCATGGTATCTAACAATAACATAACTGTCAATTACGAGTGTGTCCACAAGTGTACATTTAGTGATAATACAATATGATTTCCGTGAAAAAGGGTTTATAAAAGTTATATTTATCAAATTGTCACCAAGAGTTGCATAAACTATGCTATCCCATTAGCCCAATTCGTAAACACATAATCTTGTATATTGCATTTTTGGAGATACATTTTTGCCGGTTTTTTCAAACTACATTAACCAACACAAGCTGTAGATCAGGGGTCGGCAAAATTTGTCACCGACATATTATTTAGAAGGACCAGAAACTTATTTTACATCATAAAAAAAATTAAGCAGATTTATGCAACATTTTTTATGTCCACAAGTGTACATTTAGTGATTATACAATATGGTTCCATGAAAAACAGTTTTTCCAAGTTATATTTATCAAATTGCCACCAAGAGTTCCATAAACTATGCTATCCCATTAGCCCGAGTCGTACACACATAATCATGTATATTGTATTGCATTGTATTTTTGGAGATACGTTTTTGCCGGTTTTTCCGATCTATATTAACCAAACACGAGCTGTAGATCAGGGGTCGGCAACCTTTTTTACTAGGACGGCACATTTCTGAAACGTGGCAGTTTGGCGGGCACCATGTGAAAAAAAAAAATATTTGTTTGTGTTTGTTGAGTGTTTGTTGTTCAAATACTTTAATTTTAGAATTTAGATTTGGATATTTGAAATTGAAGCATTTATTTTAAAAAGTGTACATGTCCAAAAATCAGTTTTGTGGGAAATTTGAAAAATGTTACAGTGGAAGTTATACTCAAAGTACTGCGAAAATAAATCAGGCTATTCTGTAGTATGTATTTGAATTTCTTTAAAAATAAAAATGATTTTAAAAAAGAACTGTGAAACAAGAGAAAAAACGGGGGAAAAGTTGGAATGTAACAGGCGTGTAACAGACAAATGAAAAAAAATCATATGCCTGTTACACGCAACTTGTATTGTTTTTCGCGAAAACGGGTTTGTTAGTGGATTGACATTGGTCTTGAGAGCCGTTTACTGTTAATAACTCGATTTTTGCATTTTTGGACTTACGTTGTTTTAAAAATAAACGCCTCAATTGCTCCCCACCACGTTGCCGACATCTGCTGTAGATAATCGATTATTATAAACAAATTTTTAAAGGGTTATTCCATATGACGGCTTGTTACTTACTTCACACATAATCTTGTAAATTGCAGACATTTTAATGTTTTCTTATTACATAGAACTCATTTTTATAAAAAAATTTAAGGGTTATTCCATATGACGGTTTGTTACTGACTTCACACATAATCTTGTAAATCGCAGACATTTTAATGTTTTCTTATTACATGAAAACCACACACATAATATTGTATATTGCATTTTTGGAGATACGTTTTTGCCGGTTTTTCCGATCTTTATTAACCAAATACAAGCTGTAGATCATCGATCATTATAAACCAATTTTTTAAGGAATATTCCATATGACGGTTTGTTACTTACTGCACACATAATCTTGTAAATCGCAGACATTTTAATGTTTTCTTATAACATGAAAACCATCCGCTTTAAGACCCGATACAACATATTCCTGTATGTAATATAAGTGCTAGTAAGGGCCTAAAACAGTGTTTTAATACCTTAAATACCTATTAATACCTCATGGAATCCATGTATGGGCATAAAATTGCAGGGGTCAGTAACCCTGTGGTGCCTAAGTTTTGTGAATGACTATTAAATAACCATTTAAAAATTTGGAAAGCGGAAAACTTCAAATGCTTGAACCATATTTGTAGTTATGCTGATGTAATGAAGATGGTTCAATGGGTCCAATAAGACATCTGTTTCAATGTAATTAGAGTGATGTTTGAGCGAAGTGTCGTTCATGTTTACATACCTGTTGGAAATATTGGTATGCATGCCGTTTCGGTGATTTAGGTGAATATGTGTAGTTACCGAAAGTATGTGTAAAATGCATGGTTTTGGGGGTAATTCGTGCGATTGGGCTGCGCTTGATGATTGATAATGTTGTTAGGACGTTTGTGGATGGGAGTTGGTCGTATCGGGTGATTTCGGGTGTAGGGCGAGGGCAGTTGGGTTGTTGCAAATGAGCGTTGGGAGCGAGCGTGCGGTTTTGGGGTTGGGCCTGTGTGTTATATTTACCCAGTAGGAGCAGCTTGAGTTCCCTTCGGGCATCTCGTTTGTCCCTCTTGAGTTGCTTCTCGATTTCTTGATTGATTCGCTTCTGTTCCCGAACTTCATCTGACTGACAACAGGACATGGTCATACTTTTGGAATAGTGAATGTGATCCCGACGTCGCTAGCATCCACGCGATATTTTGCCGATGGAAACAATTCGTCTAGTGGTTCTTAACTCCAGGGGAGATGATAGTTGTCACTTGGGTGTGGTACAGCTCAGTTTTGAAAAGTAACATTCTCTTTATAGCCCCGTCCGCACTGCACTTAATCCCATTACGCTAAGCAGATTTCCAGAAGCCAACGCCGTGCACACGAAACAGGATTAAATACCGACAAATTTAGGCATTAGATCATTATTTTTCCGATTGTAATAGATACTGGTTTTTCGGCGTTGGTGAATCGATTGACGGCGCGTGTCTATCTACCTACGGCGATGGTCCCCACAACGCTCGATCGTCCGTCCAGCTTATTTCGATGGAAAAACACAGGGGCGATCGCCAAACTGGACCCACTACACACTAACTTATATAGAGGTACGGCAACCGCCTATTTGTCAATATGGCGCTGCTGCCGCTGCTATTCCCCGGCCGCACTGCGCATGAGAGGAAGTGCCCCAACCGACAGCCGCCCTTTTCGCCGCCGTTCAAACTCGCACGCGGCGCTGCCGATGTCCGCCGACGCGTCGCGGCGCCCCCCGCTGCCCCCGGCCACACAAGCGTCGCCACGACCGACGCCGCCCTCCCGGCATGTCCTCCGGTCGCCATTCGCACCTCAAATCCGCCACGTTTCACCCCGGGCCCCCGGCACACGTCATCAAAACAAAACAAACAAACAAAAGACAATCGCCACCGCATTTATGCGGGGAAGCCCCCAGAAAAAGTCAATTCAAAATGGATGATTCAAAACAAAACAAACAAACAAAAGACAATCGCCACCGCATTTATTCGGGGAAACCCCCAGAAAAAGATCCAATTCAAAATGGTTGCGCAAAAAAATTTAAAACAACCACTTTTTTGATGCAAAACGAAAACGCTGCTCCTTCAAATACGCAATTAGCAATCCCAATTAATTAAACTAAATTACTAATGCACGCAAACAAAATACCACATACGTAAATAATGCGTAAATTATTGTTACAATTAATTATATCATTATTGATATTAATTTATATGTACTCACCATAGCGACTGAACAATTCCTGTATGTCCTCAGAGTCCCAAGCAGCACTGATTTGATAGATTATGTATTGTTAAAACGCAATAACAATAATTACTTAGTCATGTTGTACAGGATGTTCCATCTCTGCAATATGAAAATCTCGTAAACTGTATA
Organism: Othius punctulatus; assembly: GCA_951805005.1. Lineage (NCBI taxonomy): Eukaryota > Metazoa > Arthropoda > Insecta > Coleoptera > Staphylinidae > Othius > Othius punctulatus. The sequence continues at coordinate 24,103,572 of OX638143.1, forward strand.
AGAGTTATTTAAATTAGTTATTTAAACTTATTGGATTTATTGCAATTATAGCAACAGATATAACAATAGGTAAATATAAACCCGCAAATCAAAAATCCATCTTCTTGGATTTGCTGCAATTAATGCAACAGATATAACAATAGGTAAACATAAAAACGCAAATTAAATTTAATTTTGGCATTTAAAAAACTCTAAATCCCTTTTTTAAACATCTATGAAAACAAACAATTATGACATACAAGAAAATTCTAACCTTTGAATGCAAAAATTCATGTTCAGAAAATTAAATTATTATTATTTAAAGGATAATAATAATAATTTAATTTTCTGAACATGAATTTTTGCAATCAAAGTTGAAATTTTCTTGTATGTAATTTTTGGTTGTTTTCATAGATGTTTAAAAAAGTTTTGAGATTGACAGCTTCTTACATAATTATTATTATAATTATTAAAACAGAATTAAATTTTTCACCTACATTTAAATTGTACTTGGCACTAAGATGACTTCCATCTTCTGAAAGCCTTGAACATTACTCTGCCAATTGAGACCAGATTTCGTTAAATGCTACATCCAAAAAATAATATGTATACGGAAATGGGGCAAAAGACATAAACGTCTGGCCGAGCAATGGCCTAGTACTGGCCACATTTTTGTCAATTGTGCGGCATTTCACATTTTTTTATTTACTAGTTGAAACGATAAAAATATCATCAGGATGGTGCCGACTGTTAGTATTACCATTGATTATGGTAATAATAAAACCCTTAAGGGTATTATAATCAATGGTATTAATCACAAAAATATGCATGTTAACCAGAGTCCCATATACAGTAAAGGGGCCAAGAATATTTAAAGTGCATTACTTGAAAAATGCAGGGAAATTAGCGTTAAATGACAGATATATTGACATAGCAGAACATCATAAGTAAAATTTTTTCGTCTGTAAAGGCTAATTTCATTTCGTTACCGTATGTAGTGACTGTCATTAAGTGGCGGCATCATTTGTATATTGGAGGGATTAATATGTATTGTGTCTTCGGCAGGGTTTCCGTGGACCAAGTGCATTAAGGCTTAACCCGCATATTTTGTAAAAACCCAGCCTACAAGAAATGCAAGTGTTTCCCTGCAATTAACCGTCGTCAATACTACCCTTGTCACGTCTAATCTACATTTTACACATTCACCTCTCAGCGTTTGCACAGTGCAGAACATCTGCACCACCATTACTTGTACAAATTTGAACTCGCAATAAATACAGTTTACTAACACCACATTTTTTTGTATCCACATTGTACCCTTATATAACCGCCATCAGTGCTATTGGGTGTACGGTGCTAACTACACAATACTGTAAGTAACTCTTAGGCCGGCCGCACACTAGCAACTTTTTAATCACTCAGTTCAAGCAACTTTGTAATCACTAAAATACAATACATTACTTATAGTAGACCGCACACGGGCAACTAAATAGTTGAGGCAACTAAAAATATCCAACATGTTCTATTTTCTGGGTGATGCATGTGCTCTCTCTATAAAATCCATTTTATACTGAGTGAGAGCAACTATTTGGTTGCTAGTGTGCGCTCAACAGAGGTTGAAGCAACTAAGAGCAACTCGACTATCTAATCACCTTGATTAAAAAGTTGCTAGCGTGCGGCAGCCCTTAATGTGGCAGCTCCTGCTGGAGTATAGTTTTACCCCTAAACTTGCATTATTTCTAAAACATAAGTGTAGCAGTTTATTGTTATACCGCTAAAAACTAATATAAATGTCATATGTTGAATTTGTTACTTACAATGTTCTGCCAAAAGTGTCGATAAGTCTAAAGATTTATATTCGGCAACTTATTTTGTCACCCTATCTTTACCTATTGATGGAGACACTACATCATTTGTGATGACTTGTTTGCGACAATTTGCAAGTTTTTTTAACTGGGCAGAGACTGAAACAATTGATTTTAACTGGTCACAAGACTGAAACAACTCTATTTTCAGTCAAGTTTTCAACAAGTATTTTCTGTATAAATAGTGAAACTAGGCCATTTGAAGCATAGCAGCAAGACCTTCTTTTTTTTAAAATTTAATAATGTACATACAATAAGAAATATGTAATTGCTTCAATAAATTATATCTTATATAGTCAAACTAAGTTTTTATTTATATTTATGTAGTAGTCATATTGGGGCACTATTCACTTACGATAAATATTCAGACGTGTAGTAATATTTCAAGTAAAATGTTGTACTGAATAAGTGTGGCAATTCAAGTACAAATTACGTTAACTGCAGCATAAAATGCATATTAACTGAAAAACCATAAGCACTAAAGCCGTGCATAAATCTTACTTTTGCTAAACTTGCGTTGTTTATAAAACATAAGTGTAGCAGTTTATTATTATACCGCTAAAAACTAATATAAATGTCATATGTTGAATTTCTTACTTACAATGTTCCGCCAAAAACATGTCGATAAGTCTAAAGATTTACATTCGGCAACTTCTTTTGTCAGCCTATCTCTGCCTATTGATGTAAGCATTGCATCATTTGTGGTGACCTGTTTCAATTTTGAAGTCGGTATTTTGTTCTGATAAGCATCACATTCCAGTACCCACATCAGTACCTAGACATGATGACACCTACGACTGTAAAGTGCGTATTACAGTGCTTATTTAGAAATCCCGTAAACTTTTGATTCCTACTGTAAAACTTTCCAGCCTAATAACGTAAATAACTGTATTACTAACCTAGGCCGGGTTTGCACTTCATGAGGTATGCAAACTGGACGGGCAACTTACAGATTAATTTTGATAATACTACGTGTTTGCATACAAAACACAAATGGTATCGATGATAGGTATGTCTATATTTTGCAAAATGTCCGTAAAACCTGACCTTTCAATTATTTGTTAACACACTGTACCATTCAATAGAACAAAAATATATATTAAGTTTTATGTTTTTTAATATAAGTTGCCTTTGTTTGCAAAAATATTATATTGACTATAAAAAATAGTAATCTACATCAGATTATCAACAAATAATAAATAAATTGGACTGAAATTGTTTAAACATATTTTTTCGTGCTATCCCTAGGAATAGAGGGAGATTTAAAAAAATCTTAGAGTGAAATGGTCAGCATTCAGAAGATCTGCGGCATATTTAAGGTGCTGTCAGAACCGAATTCGCAGAAGGCTTACAATTTGAGGGACTACTTCCTACACTTAGTACAGGAAGGAAAGAAGAATAAAAATATTTGGATATTTTTCTGGAATGCACATTTCAATTCAACACTTTTGTAGACATATTTGATTCAGATTTCATCAGATTCTGATTACTCACTCATTTAAATATCCCAATTTAATAAGATTGTAAAGCAGACATGGGCAGATTTTTGCGACCGAATATAAAACTATAACTTAATTTAACATCTAAATTAATCTGGTCCCAATCAATTTTCATCATCAAATGTACATTTGTAGAAAGCTACAATATAATTCAGGTCTGCCTCTCGTATCCTTAAAGGCAGTACACAATTGTTTTGTGTACTTCCAGAATCTAGATCTTTGATATTGAATCAAGTAGTTTAGATGTTTTTAATTACATGCGACTAGGCTAAATTGTTGTTCATTTATATATTGTGAGTTTGAAATACGTAGTATAATTACATTAAATGTATCTCTGGTTAACTCTTGGTGAAACATACTTAATAAATATAAATAAAAACACTTGGTTTAAGTTTCACTATTTCTATAGAACATACTTTACAATTGTTTTTTAACAAGGTACGACACTGAAACAATTGTTATTAACTGGCCACAAGACTGAAACAATTGTAAAGTATTTTCTATATAAATTATTATGTATTGTGAAACTTTAGTGTTTTTATTTATAATTAAGTAATAATTATATTGGGGCACTATTAATTTACCATAAATATTTAGACGTATAGTAATATTTCAATTAAAATGTAGTACTGAATAAGTATGATAATTCAAGTACTAATTACGTTAACTGCAGCATAAAATGCATATTAACTGAAAAACCATAAGCACTAAAGCTATGCATAAATCTTACCTTTGCTACCCGGAATAATTTAATGTGCCATTAAAGACGAGTATAATGTGTGCAAATGTCTAGCCATTCATTAATGCGGACGTAGCAATAAATTACACAACCTACAACTTTAGGGCCGAACTTATTGATTAGTGTATGTGTAGTTCAATTTATTAGATTAGAACTGTTTAATTAATATTAAATCATGCGGTGTAATGAGATTGAATTTTATGTTTTCTTGTCAATGCTAATTCTTAATCAATACTCAATCCGTGGCTTCGGCACTGGTTGCAGATAATGCTCACGCATTTAATTATGTAAGTGCCCTTCGTTTCTAATCGTACTATTGTCGGTTCCTGTACAATCGTTCAAGTCAGTTTTGTACTTCATAGAAAATAAATTGGTTTCTAGCACCTAAAGTACTTGTGGTTAAGTCTATCCTGCAGATAACTTATTATAGTATGTGCCAGGATTCATAAGTACAGATTGATAGTAGTACCGTAGCAAAGTTTATGAAAACCTATTGTATATACCGTAACAAAACTATTAAAATATTACCTTGTATAAGAACAAAAACTTAGTGTCATATCCTTCCACTTCCACGGATATCCTATTTCTTTGACTTTTTTTATTAGAACATTACTTTCTATCAGATCAACAACTTTAGTGTCCATCCACTTCAACGTTTTTGATAAGGTGGATAAAACTGTTGTAGCTTGTCCACAAATTAATTTTGGTTATAATTGAATTTACGTATGCAGGATATAATACCAATAACTAAAAAGTTATATCAAAAGTTACGAGAGCTAGTGAATAATTAGGTTGCTTACTTCACCAATCTTCAGACATTAAACACCAAAACTTCTTAATACTATTTTATGCACATCTATTTTAAATTAGGAATTGTCCGCATCACTTATTTTAAAAAGCTGCAACAAAAAGAGTTAAATAATAACACAAATATAAACGAAATTAAGGATCACATATTGATATGTCATTGCACATTTAATTTTGTATATTCTATTTAACTTTTTTGACAAGATGGATAACTGTTTTAGCGTATCCACAAGTCAATTTTGGTTAAAATTGAATTTACGTATGCACAATATAATACCAATAATATCAAAAGCTACAAGAGCTAGTGAATAATTTGGTTGCTTACTTCCGCAATCTTCAGACATTAAACACCAAAACTTCTTAATACTATTTTATGCACATCTATTTTAGATTAGGAATTGTCCGCTTCACTTATTTTAAAAAGCTGCAACAAAAAGAGTTAAATAATAACACAAATATAAACAAAATTAAGGATCACATATGCATATTTAATTTTGCATATTCTATTTAACTTATTTGATAAGATGGATAACTGTTTTAGCGTATCCACAAGTCAATTTTGGTTAAAATTGAATTTACGTATGCACAATATAATACCAATAATATCAAAAGCTACAAGAGCTAGTGAATAATTTGGTTGCTTACTTCCGCAATCTTCAGACATTAAACACCAAAACTTCATACTATTTTATGCACATCTATTTTAGTTCACGAATTGTCTGCATCACTTATTTTAAAAAACTGCAACAAAAAGAGTTAAATAATAACACAACTATAGACGAAATTAAGGATCACATTTTGATATCACATTGTACATTTAATTTTGTATCATAAAAACAACAATTTCATTTCAAATGTGAATTCTGACCCCCACCAATGTGCATGATCGCCATTAACATGTGGATTTACAAACGTTGTCCATAAATTAACGTGTTACGGGCATTGGTGGGCGTAAACATAAGTGTGTACCTTGTAATAACAAGCCGTATTGTATGATGAACAAAGGATAAAACATTTACAGGATTTCGTTACTTATATTCGTAGGGACAGTACAAATGGAAACTTGTTCCTCTCATCGGTATTACTATACTGGCGGCACTAAACAGTGAGTTATGGATGAGGTGCGAGGTTATCGCCAGACGGTCTGGGCGTACCTTGAAATCAAATTACAAATTAAGTAAAAGTCGCCAAAATAAAAAGAAAAGGTCAACAGATATGTATTTAATACTTATAATGAACTAACACTTACAATATAAAATGACCCAAAAAATTAGATGCTTCTTTTTGACAATGACTAATATTTAGATGAAATATTAGCTAACAACTTTCTTAATTGGAAGTAGTTTTGCTACAATTCACGACTCCGAAAATGGGGGGGATGGGGAGATGCCGAAATAGATGCACAACAATTTTTACTACCACATTTTTGTCAAATGAACTGTTATTTTTTTTTTTTTGCTTAAAAGTCATCATTCACTAACTGAATGGGCCAACAAAAGAAATCGTAAGAATAAACACAGAAATAAAAATGTAAAACATTGACCTTAGCTTATTCAGAGAGATCATTATTAGTAATTATAATTATTAATAAGCTAAACTTAAATTATAGTAGAGGATGTATAGTCCCTCGATAGGAACAAGCTGTGGTCGTTTATATCACAATTCTGTTAACTTTTCTTTGTTGAGTGGGACAGTGAGTTAACTATGTTTACAATTCAAATTTACACAAATCTCTCGGTGAGCGTTTCTTCTTACACTATCCTTTTTCAGAATTTTTAAACGTAACTTAATTATTTATACAACGTACATACATATATAGATACATAAAGAAAAATCACAAAAGCAAAAATAGACTTCCAAAATTATCGAATCTTCCCTTCAACGCGAAAAAACAAATTCCACTATGGATTTCTCTTAAACTGACTCACTGCGCCAAAAAACAAATTACAAGGATTTTGTTATTACATAACGAAAATTAACGTAACCACAAGGAGTTAAAAATCACTTTTAAGTGTTTTCTGATTTTTTTTTTATGAACACATGTAAAAGCAGTCTCTGGCACTAAGTTGACGGGGTTCAGCTCTGTTTCACGCGCTTCCGTGGGGGACCTATGGGGGGGATCTGCTGTGTTGCGAGTGCCCGAAATGCTTCGGCTATGAGGTGCGGGTGGGTCTGTATCATTGATTTCCATCCAGGCGTGTCCATCACATCCGTCGCATGCCTACATATAATAAAACAAAACCAATATTAAAGAGGACATAGTTTTAAATACAGTGTGTGTGAAAACTTAGCAGCAAGCTACAAACTTATATGTTTTGAATTTGAACATTTGAATGTCCTGCACTTTGAAAATACGGAGTGTGTTCGAGGCGGTTTGAAAAGAGTTTTACTTGGAGTTATTTAAAAAGTTTACTTACGTGTTTATGAAATCTATAGCTTGTGCTTTCAGCTGGTCAGCGCTGTGAAGATCGGCAAGGATGAGTATTTCCGCTGCGTTATCTATCGATAAATTTGTACATAGAGCTTCTTCACACATCACTTTTAATCTTTCCAGCGCATACTGTAATAAGAAAAATATTGTGTTAAGAACACAATTCTTAAAAAAATACCCGCCAATTAATTATTTTTATTTTGTTTTTCGCATCCACCCTTGCATTGTTACGTACATATTGTTACTTACTTTGTCAGCTGCTGCTAAGAGGTCGTCAGCCATTTTTTCCAGATTCGACGCCTTCCCCGTGTATATGAACCGAAGCATTTCCCTCAGGACTTCGTGGTCTACGTCTGTAATGTCAACTCGATTGTGTTTCCTCTCTTCCATTTCGTGCTCGAACATTGCTTGAAAAACAGGACTTCGCGCTGAAAATATGCAATCATGATTTGTTTATCCCTCCTCGACAATAGCGATGAAAATCATAAAAGAAAAGTTCTAATACTTGTTAATAATTACTTCTAATCATAACTTATTTATGGTCAACAAATTTAGAAACAAATGAAAATCTCTATGACACAAAAATTGAAATAACTTGACTTAATAATTAAACAGTTTTCTTAATGCCCAAACTTTTCAAACTATTTCTTTATTAAAGTAAAAAGTACGTACCTGCTAATATTGACTTATGTGCTTGGAATTCCCTACCAGATACTGATAACGTAACATCACTAAATTTTTGGTTTTCAAAGAGGAGGCCCAAATCATCAGATAATCGACACTCAGGAACTTTGAACTGAACTGTATTCGACTGGCCAGAAATGTTTACACTATCCGCAACCACACTAACCTGTAAAGAAAAAAATATCTATTAATTTAGCACTTGAACAATAAAATTTATCATGCTGTACAATAGTATATTAAAAACGAGCGTTTTGATAAGTTTAGAAATCAAGCCGCAAAATAAGTGCAACAACGGTCTTATGAAACGAGTTATGAAAACAATATTCTACTTTTGCTGCACCCATGGGCCAATGGGGCACAAAATTTGGAATTCACTGCTAGTTTACTAGTTTGCAGTATCAATATTTGCAATAGTTTGGTACTACTAGTAGCCTAACCCAACCTAATCCAATCCAATAAAATCCAAAATAACCTAATTCAACCTAACGCAGTTCAATAGGGCAGTAATAAAATCGTAAATATAGATAGAGAGTGTTCGGTTAGTACAATATGGAGGAGTTAGAGAGTCAATAAACATTAATGTATTCAAGCTTAGAAACTATTTACTATTATGATTGTGTAATTGTCTAAAAATTGAACAAACTTCCTATGCTCATCCCGATATACTTTATGAGCATATTTAATTACCGATGTTAACTAAATATTAATTCTATGAGCAACATCATAGATTAACTGCGATGTTGATAAACAGTTCCAAGGCTCCATTTCGAAGATAAAATGATTATGAAAACAAAAAGATTGCTACATGTGTGCGCCGCTGATAAAAGTGTGTGGCGAAACATTCAGCCACGCACACTTTCACATTCGCCTGCAAACACCCCCGCAAATATCTGTCAATACAGCAGGATAAATCATCGGTTAATTAAATACCGTGGGCAGAGAGGGCCGTTACACAAACCGAGTATTGTAATATAATGGTCGGCAAACAAAGAGTCTGCACAGACGGATAATTATTATCGAGCGCCATATAAGGTGCTCAGGGGAGTAATAACTGCACTGCCCTGTTGCATTGTGTGCAAGCGTGCGCCTTCCCAAACGCATACTTTCACATTAATGATCTGCAATGCATGAGGACGTAAGGACAGGATAATTGCCGGCTAATGCTAGTTCTGGGGAGTCGACGATTGCATGGAATGTAAAACAATGAAAAGCAAGTTCGCACGTCACTACGTGGTTTGATGTGTGTACTTGATGTTATTTTGATCATTGGGTTGAGTCAACACTGTCGATTAGAGTAAGTAGAATGGGTGTATTTTTTGTAATAATGTGGATACATTTATTATGCATACTTTACCGGAGGTATTTTCACCACGTAATTTATTATTTAAAAGTTATGTGCATTTACTGGACGTTAATGGATGAAGTGGTAATGGAAATGGGGTTGTTGTTTTTTTAGTTTCATGATAGAACAATACTTTTAAATATTTTGTTGGTGGTATGCATGTTTAAGAGAAAAGTAATTAAAGCAGAAGCAACTAAAGCAAATGACTTTTTAGAACTAATATTAAAGTCGTCGCCTAAATGGGAGTTCTTTCCTCCTTTAGCTTCCATGTACTGACTAAATACAGGGTGTTTCATAAATAAACAAAACAACTATACGTAGGTGATGGTCACACAATTCGAATAGAAAATTTTAATACTAAAATATTGTACCATTTTTTCTAGGTATGTACGGGATATATCCATAGATTGAGAATGATGTTGGTTCTATATGTTTTTTTTCGATTTAATTTTTTTTTCTTTGTGCAACATTTGATTCAATCACCAACTAAAAAAAGTATAGTATTTTGAATCAAGTTTAAGCTGTTTCATAATGGCTGTCGTAGAAAAAACTTTGTATGATTCATTCTCGTAAAGTAGTGCTTATTTGCACTCGGGAGTTATTTTTCACGCTTATACAAAAAAGCACTACTTTACGAACATTTCGAGATCTCTACCGTATATGCATAATGTAACGTTACAGAGTATCGCTGGCTTGAGTTTCCGAAGAATTGATAATGAAAGTGATTGGATTTATTAGCAACATTTATCACTCATTTGTACCGCTTGTTGGTATAATATACTACATTAATTGAATTAACTGAACAAAACGTGAGCAATGAAACCACGTTCACTGCAGATTTATTTACATAAAGCTGCGTTTATTTTTTATTGTTTGTCGATATAATCCGTATGGCTGCTGTAAAATGGCAAGTAAACATTCTACTGACATTCCCAATGTCAAAGGAAACGTACTACGTTGAGTAATGACTTATTTTAATCACGCATATCTTTCCTCGATAAATAAGCGATAAATACACACGCAATTAAAAAAAAATCGCACTAATAACGAAAGCGTCCAATGCAAATCACATCCATGTGGAAAAATGGCAAGGTCACACCGATTTTTACATAAGGAAAACCGGCGCACATACGCTCATTTCACAGACCATTGAATTGTTCTATTTCATTAACATTTAGGTCATAATTTAAATTAATACCAAGCCAACCTCGCGCCGTTATGTAATTGCAAAATTTGTTATACAACTTCGTAATTAGCAATCGCCGCTTTTATTGGGGCTATTGCTTAATAAGACAATCCCAGCACTTCCCATGCCCAGGTTACCTATGACTGTGCATTAAAATGATGCACACCTCCATTAAGTTAATGTTTTCAGTGCATCACCCAAATTACACCTAATAATCGCTCATAGCACTCTCCAGCCAACACCACATAATCCATCATTAAATTACCCGCACCTAAATCACAAAATCGTGGATCTGTAAGGTTTTTGGAGGCTAGAAAACCTACAATAACGCAACTCTTGTGTATTTATAAATTTGTATTTCTTTAATTTGGTGGAAATAAATGTCCGTTCGGAATGTAATTAAGTGGAGCGTGCGTGGCTTAAACGGTTGGCGCGTCGTTTTTCAAATTCCCGATGCAATTAAAAGTCGAGATATGTAAATTTCCGACTGGAGTCGTTCTGAAAAGTTAAACGGAACGGTTTACATAATTATTTCTCTGTCACTGTAAATCTCTTTGCGAGCCACTACCTACTCCAGGAGTGATGTAGATTTAAAGCGCGCATTTTTTTTTTGCGCACACAAAAGGGAAATTAATTACCCAACTTTGGGGTAATGAATTTACGAGTGTGCATACTTTTTCAAGCCCAGTAATTGAACGCTTTTATATGCGGCTTTTAATGGGAAACCATACCAACTCGCGTGTTCAACTTTACAACAACTGTGAATTGTGTTGATGAAAAAAAAAACAGAATTTGCGGCAAGCAAACGCACGTTGTTCTAGAATACGTATTAAAAAAGATGATAATAGAAGATGATATTAAAGCTAGAACGGGTTGTGGCATAAGCCAAAGTGCAAATTCTTTTAAAACCAATAATTGGTTAGCAGCATCAAGCAAGCATCTACAGCAGTAGATAAATTTAACTAAAATATAGTGTTTTTACATATTCTTATTGCCAATCTACATTTTCTAGTATTACTAATGGAAATAAAACAAAGCATGAAAAGAATAAACGCACGATAAACGCAATGGAAACGAGATTCCAAAGGAATAACGAGGACAAGACAGAAACAAAGATAGAATAAGGAATTAAACAAACACACAAGACAAAATCTAGAGATTGTATCCAAAAAATTTGAAAAAAATCATGAACGAAGGGCAGTTGCGATGGTGTGGACATTTTTTATAGAACCACAAAAATAATATACGAGACACGAGAATCAGGAAAAAACTACAGGTGAGACCAAGAAAAGCATTAAATGATTGAGAGAATAGGTGACGTAGCAAAGGCAAAGGAAATAGCATAGGAAAATATCGAAGGACATGAAGAAATGGAGAGAAAAATAGAACAAAGGCAAATGAAATAGCATAGGAAAATATCGAAGTACATGGATAAATGGAGAGTAAAATAGAAAACCGAGAAATAAAAGAAATAATAGAACAAAGGCAAATAAAATAGCATAGGAAAATATCGAAGTACATGGATAAATGGAGAGAAAAATAGAAAACCGAGAAATAAAATCGACCACATCCGCCTTACACCAATAAGTAGATAGGCAAAGGATTAAATACGTGCATAAATTACTAACGGAAGCATAATAACATAACAAATGTCTCATATAAAATTAGACATCGCCGCAAACAAAAAAACAAGTTGGCCAATATAACAATAGTTTTACATTTTTTGCTACGAATTTTTGGCACAATTCGCTGATTACTTAATTATATGCAGCAATGATCAATTTTAAGCATGAAATTAGTCTCGGATTAATTAAATTTCGTAACTTGTAATTATCCAAATTCCAAATAAAATTCAAGTTTATATTAAAAAAAAAATCACGGATGTTATGTGAGATGACTAAAATTCTACTTTTCCATTAATTCCAAAAAATCTTAATAATTACTCATTGAATATTAATTTATTTGCACACATATTATGTATTGGTATATCACTTAATATCAGGAAAATATTGCAATCATATTGATATGTCAGTTCTTGATATACCATCACTTTTGTACGAAAAATATGTGATGATATGGAGAAATCAGACCATTATATTTATTCGAATCATTCCGATGGCGCAAAAATAATAAAAAAATAGTGGTTGGCGACTTTTTTTTTTCTTAAACCTAAATATTTGTCCAATCATGAAAGCAACGACAGTTTTCTCATTATTTTCTGAAATATTAGATCCAAATAAAGTATCCAATCGCAAAGCTGTCTGTATAAGAAGTTACTCAATAGTTCATTTTCGATGGTCCAAAATAGCACAAACAAAAATGTAGTGGTTGACGTCGTTTTTTTTAAACCCAAATATTTCTCTAATTATGAAAGGAACGACAGTTTTCTCAACATTTTCTGAAATGCTCGATCTAAATAATGTATCAAATCAGAAAGTTATCTGTATATGAAATTACACAAACATACTCAGTTTTTTTTGGGTCATCCTGTAGATAAAATTACTTTTTGAAAAGAATAAATACTAGAGCAACGACAGTTTTCTCATTATTTTCTGAAATATTCGATCCAAATAAACTATCCAATCATAAAGTTGTCTGTATAAGAAATTACGCAACAGTTCATTTCGATGGCCTATTTGGGCACAACAAAAATTTAGTGGTTGATGCCGTTTTTTTTTAACCCAAATCTTTCTCTAATCATGAAGGCAACGGCAGTTTTCTCATAATTTTCTGAAAAGCTCGATCCAAATAATGTATTCTTTCAGAAAGGATACTGTATAAGAAATTACACAAATTTCAGATTTTGGGTCATCCTGCAGATAAAATAACTTTTTGAATAGATTAAATATTTGAATGAGTTACATTGTTACGCCACCATCACTAGAGCCCGGCCCTGTAGTTTCACTACGTTTATCTGCTAAACTTTCTACTTATAAAAGTATTGTGGTTCACAACTCATTCCATAATTTTTCACAATCATCTTTATTACTTTCATTTTCACCTTATTACAACTTTCAAGTTTCCCATTAATAACATTTATATAACATGCAGAAATCACGTCATTGTACTTTGATACAACTAATAATTTGATTTTTATTTCTCCATTATTTTTACGGCCATTTCAATATATTATTATTAGTAGCCTAGTGAATAGAAGTTTAAGGTTTCAAAATTTAGAATACAAATTTATTGAAATTAGTCAATGCAGACGAGATATTAGATGATCGCGTACGGCTGTTTGACAAATCATGCTAAGCTGATTTTACTTAGCATGTTTAAAACGTTTAGAATAAAAATTAAAAGTTCGTAAAAATTGCATGTCAGGTTAAAAATTTCAAAATTCATGACAAAATTACTAACAAAAATGGACAAAAACAAAATGCAAGAATATGCCTCATTTATACAATAAAAATCGAAGTAATTACACAATAATAGTGAAACTGAGTGGAAACGTAACAATTATATAAATTTCCCTTGATTTTAATTATATGACAGGTGAAACGTTTCAGAAGATTATTATGATTTCATGCCGATTTCAGGGCACACGTTTTCACTGAAAATAAACGTATATCTTTCCCGTTGATACAACATTACGCATGGATAAAATTGCTCGAGGAAACCGCAATACAAATAAATTTATTCCAAACCGAAGCGTTTTGTTAAATAACAATCACTCATGTGGATATAATAATAGACAATCTTGGAAACTGTAAATGACTTCTCCACACCACGGGCTTCCTGCTTTCTAAGCAAAATCTTCGAAGTGAGATGAATTACATTTTCATAAACACGTAAGTGTCAATTACGTGGTTTCTATCTCGATCGTTTAACAAATGATTCGAACTTTCCATTACCCAACATAAACTACAGGTTAACTTATAACACAATGTTGGTTGTTGTTATTGTTACAACATAATAATATTAATAATAAAACATCGTTTATGTTGATAGTAAGTCATGAATGATGAAAATCCAGACCAGCCAAAATTCTGTTAAGTTTAGTGTTCCTAGAGATCTTTTTTTTTTATTCATAAGCGACAAATCTGCGATCTCAATATTTAATACAAAACTGTCGACTATTTGGCAAAAATTAACATAGAATATTGGTGCAATGTCAAAAATTGTGATATACAAAAAGACACTGCAGAATATGAGGCGTTAGAAAACAAAAGTGGTGTCGTCCATGTTTTTAAAATTGAGTAAAATCCAGAAATATATGTCATTTTTTTTAATTCAGATTTTTAAGTTTAAAAAAAAGTCTAGAAATGGATCCTGAGACATGTCCTTTGTATATTTCTGGATTTCTCTCAATTAAAAAAAAATTGACTTACTCCACTCTGGTTTTCAACGGCACATTATTCTGCAGTGTCTTTTTGCAAATCACAATTTTTGACATAGCACCAACATTCTATATCAATTTTTGCCAAATAGTCGACAGCTTTGTTTCTAAATATTAAGTTCAACTTAATGGCCCCTGAAAAGCTTCAATACTACTAAATTGCAACTTTCAATTTACTTCATTTCTGAAACTGGAGTGTTTTAGCAATATCCCAACTTAATAAACATTTACGACTACATTTAACTGTAACTACAACATTCCAACTTTGTTTCAATTATTTACAAAACTCATAAAGACGCGTTCTCACTAATCAAGTTTAATTGATCGACTGATCAATAAAAGTTGAATAAAAATTATAGTTTAAAGTTGATCAACTCTATTGAAGCAAAGGTTCTCACTATAGTTTTCATTTACCTTTTGTTGATCAACTACAAATTTCACACAAATTCAAATTATTCAAGCAATTATTAGTGGCCAGTAGATTTAATTACCAAATTCCTATTTTAAAATTAATTTGTTACTACAATAGATGAATGAATGTTTGCACAATAAAAATCAACGATCACTTCAGGATGAAATCGAGAGGAGCACGAGAAATAATAAAACGACTACCATAACGCCAGGAATCTATTATTCGGAATGGACGTTTCAGTGAGTTTTTATGCCCCGTATAGTTAGAGCCGCTGAAAGATAAATCATCCTCGTCCAGACAGCTGAAAGAAGTATGAAACGAGGAGCTTTATTTATTGTTGTACGCATTTCTCCAGGAATATATTGTGCCGCTCCGAGCTTTTCAAATAAAACTAAGTTTCCAGAGAAGTTTCTTCGAGTGTTTTCAATGCGAGGGGAATTAAAAGATAAGGAGCGCTACTGGGGAGTCCGGATGCAGCCAGAGAGCTGCGATTGCTCGATTTTCATTTTAATTATTTCAATTAGTATTTAACTAGAATTAATAAATTAATTAGAATAAATTCTAACACGGATGACTCATTTATCACATTGCGGGAAAATAGAGAAGACTCGCACATAATATATTATGAGAAATTTCAACCTAAAGCATTATAATTTTATTTTAAAAAAATAATAAAAGTTTTGATTTGGATTTTCGAAATATAGTAATATTTCATGAAAATTGAACCTAAAACAATTTACATTTCCAATTTTATACAAAAAAAAATAAAATTACCCGATGAGTTAAAAGCAATATAACAGATTGAGAAGACAATAAAAAAATTAAATGAATATTTTGTGCAAACCATCGCAAACCCTACATTTTCATTTTTGACCAATTAATATTTTCGTTTTTTCGTTGCCTTGAAAAATGATTGATTTGATATCTGAAAAATTTTGAAATTTGCAATTCAATTTTAAACTTCATAAACACTAGAAAGAATGTTTCTATACAGTTCAAAATTTAGGTGCATACTTTTTACTTTCATTTACGTAGTAAAATGAAGTATCGTAATAACGAAACTTTTGGAAATGGAGCATTTTGCGGATATTTCAGTTTTTAAACTTCTTATTCAGAAAATAGTGTTATTCGAAGTGCCCTTTGCCCTTTCTATAGCCCAAACTGCTCAACAGATCGACTTGAAAATCATATTTAAGATGAAAGAAACATTTTTACGTCGCTGTGATTTTTGGTGTAAATCCAGAAACCAGAAGAGGTTGTTTATTACATAGTTTTTCAGCTTTTTTGCAAATAGTTCAAGAGCGACAGGTTTATTGAAAAAAACATAAAAGTACAAGATATTTTATCTGAAATTTGCAACAAATTTTCTTCTCATTTCAAAATAGAATCCGTTATTATATTGTTATAAAAACATCATACGTTGCAACTGAAATCCCTTGAAATGAAAATACTAAAACTTAAAAATTAACTGTTCTACGAAACATTTCTAAAAATTCTGAAACATGCTAATACATCTGAAAGTACTTAATAAAAGTGCAAAGTATTTTCAGATGTATTAGCATGTTTCAGAATTTTTTGAAACGTTTCGTAGAACTAAGAAACAACTAGAACTAAGAAATCAAAAACCGATAAAATGGCAGAAAATGTAATTATAATATCAAAATATACATTTTAATGTACTGTTACTGGATCTGGGTCATTTTAAAAAAATATGAAATGATACAAGTAGAATTTTCTGAAAATTATATTAATGTACTGTCACTGGATTTGCGTCATTTTAAAAATTATGAAATGTTGCAAGTAGAATTTTCTGAAAATTTTATTAACTACTTAATTTACTGATACATTAAAAACACTTCGAACAGTGTAATAAGAAACCTAAAAATTGCAGAAAATGTAATTATAATATCAAAATATACATTTTAATGTACTGTTACAGGATTTAAAAAAATATGAAATGTTGCAAGTAGAATTTTCTGAAAATTTTATAAACTACCTATTTCACTGATACATTAAAAACACTTCAAAAAGTGTAATAAGAAACTTGAAAATTGCAGAAAATTTATTGAAAATATCAAATTATGCAAGTAGAAAATCTATGACCATTTTATAAATATACTATAAATTTCTGAAAAATTCCTCAATTGTCTGAAAATTGTATTAAATAGTTAATATCTTAAAAACGTAATGAAAGTATAATCAGACAATAAAAAAAAAACCCTGAAAATTTATTCAAACTGCAGAAAATGTATGTAAATTATGGAAAATTTATTGAATATGTCAAATTTTGCAAGTAGTATTTTCATGACAATTGTACTAATTACCTTAATAATGAAATACGTAATAAATGTGTAATAAAGTACCCAAATAAAAGAAACGCAAAAAATGTATTCAAATTACAGAAAATTTATTCAAATTACGGAAAAAAAAATGTAAATTGAGGTAAACTTATTAAAAATATCTTAAATAAATTTTGGTTTACTGTTTATTATTTATTTAACTTATTAAACAATAAAAAATCGAAAAAGATGCAAATTTGTGAAGAAGAAAAAAAATTAAGGCGGAAAGGCCGATAACATAATAAAGATATATTATTGTTTGATTGCACTTTCATTAGGTTTTTAAGATACTAACTAAGTATTCAATACAATTTTCAGACAATTGAGGAACTTTTCAGAAATTTATCTCTCTTTAATAACAAACATCGTTGCAACTGAAATCCCTTGAAATGAAAATACTAGAAGTTTCAGAAACGTTTTTTTAAATTCTGAAAAATGCTAGTAAATCTGAAAAACTAAAAAAAGTGCTACTAAAGAAACAAAAAACTAAAGAAAGATTGCACCTTCATTGAGTTTTTAAGATACTATATAACTATTTAATACAATTTTCAGGCAATTGAGGAACTTTTCAGAAATTTATCTCTCTTTTATAACAAACATCAAAAGTTGCAACTGAAATCTCTAGAAATTAAAATACTGGAAGTTTCAGAAACGTTTCTAAAAATTCTGAAAAATGCCAGTAAATCTGAAAAACTTTAAAACTGAAAAAGTGCTACTAAAGAAACAAAGAAACTAAAGAAACATTGCACTTTCATTAAGTTTTTACTAACTTACTAGTTAATACAATTTTCAGACAATTGAGGAACTATTCAGAAATGTATCTCTCTTTAATAACAAACATCATAACTTGCAACTGAAATCCCTTGAAATGAAAATACTAGAAGTTTCAGAGACGTTTCTAAAAATTCTGAAAAATGCCAGTAAATCTGAAAAACTTTAAAAGAAAAAAAAGTGGTACTAAAGAAACAAAGAAATCTAAAAATAGATTGCACTTTCATTAAGTTTTTAAGATACTAACTGTTTAATACAATTTTCAGACAATTGAGGAACTTTTCAGAAATTTATCTCTCTTTAATAATAAACATCAAAAGTTGCAACTGAAATCCCTTGAAATGAAAATACTAGAAGTTTCAGAAACGTTTCTAAAAATTCTGAAAAATGCTAGTAAATCTGAAAAAACTTTAAAAAAAGTGCTCCTAAAGAAACCAAGAAAACGGAGAAAATTGCAGAAAATGGAATAATAATACATATAAAAATATAAAGTGTTGCAATGCGATATTTAAGAAACGGCTGACTTGAACAACATGAAATTTGGGATAATGCTATTTGACGTTGGGCAACTGTATAAACCTCCTCACTTTTATAGGGGTGGGGGTGACTTTAAAAAGTTAAATGGAAAGATACTAATTTTTTGTTTCGATTCTTAACCTTCAGGAAAGAGTAGGTACGTTTAGTTTGAATCAGCAGTTTCTTAAATATCGCACTGTAACACGTTAAATGGAGCACCCTGTACATATAAATGTACCTACAGGTTACGCCAATTTTCACAAATATCATTTCAAAGATAATGTCACAATGTTTTATGAAAATTTCTTGAATATGCTATGAAAATTCGAAAGTGTTAAAAATTCAGAATATAAAAAGTTCAGAATTTGAAATAATGTAGTAAACCTCAAACTTCTAAACTATTATGAAACTGTTGAAAGAGCAAAAACCAGAAATTTGCTTGAAATTACAGATGACGAAATGTGTTAATGTTTCTTTAAACAATGACATATTTAGATAATAAATAAAATTATTCGTTTTGTTTCATTATAGAAAAATATTGCGATTTAAGACTTCTAACTGCACTAATGTGTATTAATAAATTGACCGATGGCATGTAGGTATTTATTATCAACATATTGATCAATCAGGATGGAATGAAGTGCTAATTGTTCAGTGTGCAATTATTAGTAGCAATGGATTAAGTGATAATTGGTACATATGCAAGTATCAGCAGCGATGAATTGAGTGATAATAGGTCAATATTCGATTATCAATTACGATAATCGGTCAGTATGCGATTATCAATAACGATAATTGCACTGTAATAACTAGATACCGATAATGTTTCAAATGATGCAGAGTATCGTCCAAAATTACTTTTCTGTTAGTAAAAACTACTAAAACTGTTTTCATGGTGATTCCTATGTTTTGTTTGCACAAAAATAGTTTGTTTGGCATTCCTGAAACTTGGCTTACTTTGTTTAAAAAAAATGTGTATGAGTAAACTACTTTAATATTTAGCTTAAATGATATGCAAGCGATAAAATTACGAAAACATTATCGTAATTCAAAAATTCATCATTTTCGTTGCAATAATCCTCAAATATGCACACAGTGAAATTTAAAAAAAATGCTTTTCTGTGCATCGTGCATTCATCTATTTTTCATTTCTAATCTTGAACACATTGAAAGCAATGGGCGCTTTTATTTTCGTTTCCTGTGGGGTTTAAATTTAAGGTCGCCTGCTCGTTTAGTGATGGCCGAAATGTGTACCTTCACATGTGTGTGGGCATGCGGTGGTATTGAAGTTTCATAAGAGGCATCATCGCATGATGGAGGACGAATTAATATTAATGAGAGTTCGCAAATTATGTAAGACGCGCCGCGGATTGTTATTCCGCGCTTTGCGTCAGGCGGAGCCGTATTTTTATCCACTTATGTGCGAAAATCCGCGGAAAACGGTTTTGCGGTATCAGCTGATATAATCCGTCCTGCCTGACGTTTGCGCCAAGGACGGTATTTTTCATGGGAAATGTGACCGCATGTATAAATATATACGCGCCATATGAACAACGCGGATGATAATTCATGCACGTTAGAAAATAAATTGGCTAAATTATTTCTCACTCGGCTATATATACAATTGGCAAGTTGAAATTTAGCGATAATAAATAGAATTTTCGAACAAACACGTTCGCTCAAGCTCAATGCTAACCAACAATGAGCAATTGACTGAATTGAACGTCAAGGGAGAATGAAATATAACAATTTTGATTTTATACTGCCGGGCTTATAAAACGTGCAATTAATTATGATAATTTCAATAGTAACCTATTGCCAGGCCTTGACTTTACGCCGATACTGTAAATTCCGGTGGATGTGATAATTCAGCAGCTTGTGCAGCTTCAAAATATTTACAAACCAGTCGCATCACAATCAATCTCTCAGCAGTAATTTACGAATATTCTTGTTTGTAATTGAATATAATTTATGTGTATCGCACTCGCCTATTGTTGTGGTTATAAAATGAATTATACGAATTATATACAACCTCTAAATTATAAATGCTAGTTTATGACCTTGGCGCCGCTCGGACGTGTGTGTGCACTGAAATTTCTATTACTTTGTCTCTATTAAGGTGTGGAAATCGATTTCCAGCAACAATTTAGATCGCCGCAATAACTAAATAATTAAAAAGCATGTGTAGGTACTCACTTCACAGAATATTGTTAACTTGTCGTCGGGCAGGAGTCCGTTGGCCTCGTCCAGCAGGAAGTCCCTCCTTATGAACTTCTTGAAGCCCCAGTCCTTCCCTTGGACGAATCTGTACGCCCGCTGGCTTTCCATCGCCTTCGTCTCCTCGCGTTTCGCGTTTAATATACTAAATTTAAACTTCGCACGAACTTCACTTTTGTTACACGAAACGAGCAACAGGTACAGCGACAGATAGTCTTTGCTTTCTTCGTCCAGGCCTTTTGGGTTCACTCTAAGACACCTGAAAATTTCAAAAAACACTGTAATACAAACAAAAACTGCGCGGGATAATATTACTTTTTTGGCATACATGTGACAAGTGCATTTTTTTTATGGGAGAACGCCTACCTTGCATTGTGCGCTAACGTGGTAAAATCCCGCAAAGTCTGAGTTTTTTAAATTGTAGGTATGCTTAGGAGGAGGTCAAAATTCCTGCAAAAGGATTGTTTTGCCAACATTTAACCTTGTCCTAAAACATCTGCAACAACGATGATTACAATTAACGAACTTGCTATTGACTCCAATTGTGCTTGGCAAACATCAACACATTACTAATGTTGACACACACAACCAAATCAAATACGAATTTGCATGATACACTGCTAGTGATTTAAGTATTTGAGTATCAATATCAATATTACGGGATTCCTTAGCTAGTTATGCACCAAGGGCGTTACTAGGATAATTACGCCCGGAGAACGATGAAATCCAGCTCGAGGGCTTTAGCCCGAGAGATGGATATCGATTATTAGTAATATATTAACGTTTTTTTCATACGCAATACACCTGATTATCTCTTATTTTAGAGATTGGTGCCTCTGCTATTAATAGTGACATTAACATTAAATTGATTGTGTAAATGAATTTAGACAAATGAAATTTAAAGGATATTGGAACAAAAAAAGAACGATAATAAGAACACAAAAATAACAAAACAATTTAATTATGTGTTAATGACATTTCTTCTCTCATTTTCTGCAAAAATACTTTCTAATAATTATATTGAAAGCGCGATTTGACGTGAAATGACAACGATTACGATGATTACGATTACGATTATAATTACGATTACTAAACCTTTGAATAATATCAAAAATTCACTATATTTACTATGAACATTGATAAAGTAAAGTGTCACTTTACCACACTGATGCCATTACATCATTGAAAGTGAACATCGTAAAGTTTCACATTACATATTGACAACACAAGCTAACAATTTTGAACTTTTATTTCACATTGCGTCATTACGGTATCTGAAAGTGAACAACACATTACATATTGAATGACAACACAGGCCAACAATTTTGAACTATTTTTCACATGACTTAGGTCTATTATAAAAGATTAAAAAAAGATTAAACTATCTATAGTTGTTTAAGCTAACAAACTTTGTATTGTGACGATGTGTATACGAATATTGACATATTTTTTACTGACTTTATAAGTATGTATAAGTATTGAGTGGTTGTAATATGCGGAATTTCTTAGAAAAGCAGTTTATTTAATTAATTGAACCCGCCTACATTTGAATTGGATGAAAAATCCATGAGAAATGGAAAAAGTAAAAAACTGAGTATTCATGCAGAAAAATAATGAAATGGATTTTCATTAGAAATTTTCATTACAAATTAGTATTTCAATGTAGATTTTTTTTATGTTGAGCTTAACAAAAAATAGTTATTTATGATAAAAGTTCGATAAGTAGTACTGTTTTGTATGAATAAAAAACGTGAGTTCAAAAAAGCACTACTTTACGAAAATGTATCATACAAAGTTTTTTCTACGACAGCTTTTTTGAAAATTATAATGCATATTCTGTTATAATACAGAAATTAAATCTGTGAATTATTATAATTTACAGAAATTATAAAACAGCTAAAATTTGATGCAAAGCACTATCTTGTTTTAATTGGTGAGTTAATGAATTGTGTGTAAAACGTATTTTACGCACAGGTGAGATTTTTCTACGACAGCTATTCTGAAAATTATAATGCACATTCTGTTATAGTACAAAAATTCATTCTGTGAATTATTATGATTTACAGAAATTATAAAACAGCTAAAATTTGATGCAAAGCACTATCCTTTTTTAATTGGCGAGTGAATGAATTGTGTATAAAACGTATTTTACGCACAGGTGAGATTTTTCTACGACAGCTATTCTGAAAATTGTTCTGTTATAGTACAGAAATTGAGTCTGTTAAATATTATGATTTATAGAAATTATAAAACAGCTAAAATTTGATGCAAAATACTATCGTTTTTTTTAATTGGTGAGTGAATGAATTGTGTGTAAAACTTATATTCGCACAACTGATATTTTTAAGCACAGGTGAGTTTTTTCTACGACAGCTATTCTGTAAATTATAATGAACATTCTGTTATAATACAGAAATTAATACTGCAATTTATTATAATTTACAGAAATTATAAAACAGCTAAAATTTGATACAAAACACTATCTTCTTTTTAATTGGTGAGTGAATGAATTGTGTGTAAAACTCATATTACGCACAGTTGATGTTTTACGCACAGGTAAGTTTTTTCTATGACAGCTATTCTGAAAATTATAATGGACATTCTGTTATAATACAGAAATTAATACTGCAAATTATTATAACTCACAGAAATTATAAAACAGCTAAAATTTGATACAAAACACTTTTTTTTAATTTAATGAATTGCGTGTAAAGCTTATTTTACGCACAGTTGATGTTTTTCACAGGTGAGGTCGTATAAAAATACGACAGCTATTCTGTAAATTATAATGCACATAATACAGAAATTAATTCTGTAAATGATTATAATTTACAAAAATTATAAAACAGCTAAAATATGATACAAAACACTTTTTTTTTTAATTTAATGAATTGCGTGTAAAGCTTATTTTACGCACAGTTGATGTTTTTATGCACAGGTGAGGTCGTATAAAAATACGACAGCTATTCTGTAAATTATAATGCACATAATACAGAAATTAATTCTGTAAATGATTATAATTTACAAAAATTATAAAACAGCTAAAATTTGATACAAAACACTATCTTTTTTTTAATTGGTGAGTTAATGAATTGTGTGTAAAACTTATTTTACGCACAGTTGATATTTTTACGTACAGGTGATTTTGTACGCAATTGTTCTAAAAAGTATCACTTTACGCACTGTGAACAGTGCGTAAAAACATAATTTAAATAATTGAACGTTCATTTGTATAGTGGCCTTGTGTATGACTATTGTAATCAATATTTTTAAACTCAAGTTTTCATAAATATTTTAACAAGGCCAGTAAATAAATTAACAGGAAAAGTAGTTATATAATTATTAAACATGTAGACTTGACGAACGGAAAATGTTCCCAGATATTGGATAAAGGAGACGAAAATATGATGAAGCCACAGTATGTGGCAAAACATTTTTTGTAATGCAACAATACATTTAAAATCACCTAACTGGTTGGTAAAATCACCCAACTGGTGTTTAATATTTTATATGTGACCATCTATGGGAAAAGATACTTTAACTCTTCTGCTTAATGCAAGAACGTCTGCTTAATGCTTAATGCAAGTCATTTTTTTGCATTTTGGAGATACCGGGTGATTCAAGTTTTATTACCAGGCCAAAAATGGCGACTTCTAATTGAAATAAAAAATCCAAAATAAGTACACATGTTTAGATATTGATGAAGCCCAGTATATAGTTAATTGACTCCTCCTTATTAATAACTACAACAAAAATGGTGGGACAACATAAAACAGGTGCTTATGTTTAAATAAGCTTGTAAAAAATACCTGTTAAAGAATCGGTAGAACTGTTGTCTTGCCAATTTCTCAGAAACTTGAAAAATGAAGTTACCTAGTTCTTGCATTAAGCAGACGAACTTACATGGGGAACATTTTTCAGAAGAGCGATGTATAAAGAGAAAATTACAAATATCGATTTTCGGGTTTATATCGATTCTAATGCTCGCCCTAATGGAAAAAATCCGTTTCTATGTCTATGTTGAGAGGCGCCTGTTAATAGTGACTTAGTAGGAAGGTCAGAATTCATATTCAAACTATGTGTTCTCAAAATTTATAATGCATTTTTCTCAAAACCTAATTTTCCGAAACTAAACCTTTGAAAATTCGTATTTTTGCAATAAAAAAAAAACTTCTGAAAAAGCAGCGTTTTAAGTAGGGTGTCAGCATTCAGAAAATATCAAAATCTCGGTTTTGACATCATGTATTACACTATGTATTATCAAACTTTAAATGCGTTTTTCTCAAAACCTGGTTTTCTGAAACTAAAGCTTTGAAAATTCATATCTTTGCAACGAAAAAAGAAAACTTCTTAGAAAGCAGCGTTTTAAGAAGGATGTCAGCATTCAGAAAATATTAAAATCTCGGTTTTAACATCATGTAAGTCAAAAAAGTGGAGCCGCCTGGCTATGTGTCTCTCTGTTTGTCTATGTCCTCTGTACAGTCCAAATGACTCAACTGATCGACTTCAAAATTCATATTTGAAGCAGTAAGAAGCAAAGTGGTCTAAGTGACAATTTCGAGATTCAGAAACAGTTCAAAGTTAGTTGATTGCTGTAAAAATCTGCAACATCAATTTAACAACCATTTCTTCATGTATTATTTTGTACTTGTATCATAAAAATAATATTTTATTTGACACACCAATACATACTTTCTAGTAATTGCCTTAATGTTTATTGTTCAACAAAAATGTCACATAGACCGGTTTACTTCTTACCACTTCATTTAGGCTTTTAAGAAAAACTTTAAAGAAATAAGTTTCTTGAAATTGTGTTATTACAAATACTTGGAAAACCTTTAGGTTTATGGAAAACAAAAACATCGGTGTTTTAAATTAAATTTACAACAAAGTTTGTTGTAAAAAGCAGCGTTTTTAGCAGGATGTCAGCATTCAGAAAATATCAAAATCTCGGTTTTAACATCATGTAAGTTAAAAAAGTGGAGCCGTCTAGCTGAGTGTCTCTCTGTTTGTCTATGTCCTCTGTACAGTCCCAATAACTCAACTGATCGACTTGAAAGTTCATATTTGAAGAGGTAAGAAGCAAAATGGTCTGAGTGACAATTTCGAGATTCAGAAACAGTTCAAAGTTAGTTGATTGCTGCAAAAATCTGCAACATAAATTTAAAAACCATTTCTTCATGTATTATTTTGTACTTTTATCATAAAAATAATATTTTATTTGACAAACCAAGACATAATTTCTAGTAATTGCCTTAATGTTTATTGTTCAACAAAAATGTCACTTAGACCTGTTTACTTCTTACCACTTCATTTAGGCTTTTAAGAAAAACTTTAAAGAAATAAGTTTATTGAAAATGTGTAATTACAAATATTTGGAAAACTATTAGGTTTATGGAAAACAAAAACATGGGTGTTTTAAATTAAATTTACAACATGTAAGTCAAAAAAGTGGAGCCGTCTGGCTGTGTGTCTATGTCCTCTGTATAGTCTAAATGACTCAACTGATCGACTTGAAAATTCATATTTGAAGCAGTAAGAAGCAAAATGGTCTAAGTGACAATTTCGAGATTCAGAAACAGTTAAAAGTTAGTTGATTGCTGCAAAAATCTGCAACATCGATTTAAAAACCATTTCTTCATGTATTATTTTGAAGTTGTATCATAAAAATAATGTTTTATTTGACATACCAATACATAAATTCTTGTAATTGCCTTAATGTTTATTGTTCAACAAAAATTTCACTTAGACCTGTTTACTTCTTACCACTTCATTTAGGCTTTTAAGAAAAACTTTCAAAAAATAAGTTTTGTTGAAAATGTTTTATGACAAATATTTGGAAAATTAGGTTTATGGAAAACAAAAACATAGGTGTTTTAAATTAAATTTTCAACAAAGTTTGTTCTTAACTTTGTTTTACTTAAGAACTCGGTATTAGTATTCGTTGCTAAGCAATATCAACAAAGAGAAGTTGCAAAGATACAGTTGTCATTCTGAACAGCTAATGATTGATGAAATGGTCTGTCAAAAATGACGAATATCATGTTCTAGAAAAATAAACTTTTTTCGTTCCTAAAGGAAATTCCCTTGGCTCCACTGAAACCGGCGTTTGTTTTAACATCGTCATTTTTGGATTCTCCTCGCAGCTTTGCAATTAACTTCTCGTGATGACTTCCATCGACTTTAATTATTTATATCGTGAAATTCCTACTTCGCATGAAATTTTTGTCGGGAAATAGTCCTCGATATATCCCTCTTGCATGCCATCCTTAATATTTTTACGAGTGCACGAAGTGCACGAGTTGCGTATTTGCCATGCACTCGGGATATAACTACTAAATACACTAAATTATTATTAAAAACAAATTACAGATTCTGGATTGGCTCCTTTGCTTAAGTTAGTATATGAATTTTAAAGGACAGTATGGGAGAAATGGTTGAACAAAATTATAAATGTATTCACGAGTAAAAATGAATTGGTGTGCATTGAAAATTGTCACTGACCGCATGCCATTTCAATAAACGGGCGGATTTTAAATGAACACAAAACTGCATATCAAAACTGAATAACTTCCGGGCAAAATAGCAATGTTCCGATAATTGGAATGAATACTGAGGGACAATAAAAATTGTTTGCAACTGTGGTGCGGCTTGTGTATATTGTGAGCTTCGAACTGTTGCTAAACGAAATTATTCACACAATACGCAATCAATAAATGCCCACCGGTGACATTGATGCGTACTGTGGCGTTCAGGCACAAGTCGCACACAATCCTGCATAGATTGCAGAATGGGAACGTGATTTCCCAAGATTTCCACAGTTGCCTCGTCGCAGCATCCGAGGATTATGGGCGATAAATCATGATTAATATTGGTGAATAGACGCCCAAATCGAATAATAATAGGATCCAAGGTAACGGGCGCTCTCGCTTTCAAATGCTACCCAACACGTGAGGATTAGCATATGGAAACCGAAAATGGCGCATCCTCGTTGAATCGTCGTTTTGCAAACCGTCCGAAAAGCTGAGCCACTGCCGGGAATTCATTAAGCAGTTAATTACTTGAACGAGCGCAACCTTCGTCTGCAATCAAGGCCGCAGCAATTTTTTTATCGTGAATAATTCGCTCCAAAGGACAGATATCAGATTAGATAATCGACATGTGCGGCTCGTCACGGGCGGGGGATACTGGCGAACAAAAGATAGGAGGCTGAAGGACTTACCATTTTAGTTTGTCATTGGCACCGGCGGAAAACGTTGAGGACTTGAGGACTTCGCCCATTTCTTCTCGACAGAAACTGAAGTTGTTTATGGTCCACATATAACTGAACTTAACTACTTTAACCTGGAAAGAAAGCGCACTCGATGAGACTGGTGGTCTGGGGACGGGTGACGGGGGCGGCGCGGGCTTCGCACGGTGGTGGCACGCGAGGTCAACCGCGATACCTACGAGCTTAGCGCACGTGTCCGCGAACATGTCAGCGATGTCACCTGGACGGTGGGCCCCAAAGTCGGAGGGTTCAAAGGGATGCGGGAAGGTTTGAAGGAGGCGACGGCCGGGAGTTCGGCGGCGGTCACTCCGACAGGGCGACCAAGGGCACTTGTTCCGTCCAAGGCCGGCGCGACGCTCGCGATATCCACGCGGCGCGCGAGCGTAAAAACGGAATGCCTCGCCGCTAAGCGTTACAATTTTGAAATGGCAGCGAGTGCAGGACCGGCTCAAGGATTCGCCAATTTATCGATCTGTAATCCCACTTCCCATTTCATCAATCTTATTATTATGGACCAATTAACTACGCGTGTCTTCAAAAGAATTACATCTGAAATTTGCTTGCATGCAAATGTGTCACTTGATTGTTATTCGTGTTGCATTATCAAAAACTGTCATTCAAACTGCCAACAAACGTAATTGAGGTTATGTTATGTTTTGGCCTACTAGCATACCAGCCAGGACCTAGCGATTTATTTTGCTAGGGAAAATTTGAAGGAAATTTAATAATAGGAAAAAATGCTCAAAGAAGACAGGTGTATTTTTTTGAGACACGTACCTATCTGACAAATGAGTAAAGCCTATTTATCTTTGTACAGCTCTATCACATGCGCAATATTTAATTTTATATACAGCGAATCCACGAAACTTCCTACAAAATGTTTCGTACAAAACACTGGGATTTCGTTTAAAAGCACAAAACAGACAACAAAAAGGCATTTAAAAGCACACCAAATATGAATATGAGAAGGAAATCCTTGATTTATGATTTTGATGTGCCAGAAGAAGTCTCATTGATTTACTATTTGGAATCCCCGTTTAAAAGCACACAAATCAGACAACAAAAAAGCATTTAAAAGGACACCAAATATGAATATGAGAAGAAAATCCTTGATTTATGACTTTGATATGCCAGAAGAAGTCTCATTGATAACGAAATTTCAATATTTAAATCATTGAGACAGACTGATTTAAATATTGAAATTTCGTTTCCAAAACATGACATTAATATTATTAATTTAAGATACTATCTACATTGCTATCTATATTTGTTGTTTTAGGTGCAGCTTATTCCACATTAATTAATCCAGATGTTATCCATAAATTTATGATTTGCGAATTGCCCGCGCAAAATATTACTCTATGCAGAGGGCGTAAAATCCGATTTTAAGACCTGATCTGGGGGCGTAAAATAGCATTTTTCAGCCCTAGAGTCCGATAAATATACAAGAAAAAAACTTTAAGACCTAACCAGTAACAAAGACCTTATAACCCTACAAATAAAACTATATCTAAAACTCATTAACTTTAATAACTTAACTTCTTAACTTATTTTTACTTTAATAATTTTATAATATTTATAATTTTTATGTAATAAATAGCAAAAAAAAGCAATATTGTTAATGTTACCATTAGTAATTAAGAACATTTTATTACGATGTTATTATATGTTATTATTTTTTTTATACAGCGTATTATAGATAATCATTTATGCAATGATAGTCTTCTTTCAGCCTGAAAAATGATCACTTTACCGCCCATGTCTACAATATACTATTCTACGACAGTTATAATGAAAAACAGCTAAAATTTGATGAAAAATACTATATTTATTTAATTGGTGAGTGAATGAATTGTGACTAAAACGTATGTTACGCACAGTTGATTTTTTACGCACTTGTGCTAAAAAGTATCACTGCACTAAGTATCAGTAAAACTTAGTTTATGCACTGTCGTCGAAAAGGTTATATTGAAATTTGATGAACATTTATAGAATGTGCCATAAAAACCATTTCCAATCAAAGTTACAAAAGAATTGGAAACGAAATTTTAAAAAAAGTACCTAAGCGTTTTAAGTCCGCATAAAGTGAAAAAGTTCAGAAAACTGAAAGCTAAACTTTCACCATTTTCGTTAAAACATGATGAGTGAAATATAATATGATAAATTATTTTGGAAAACCTTTATACAATGTTGTGTATCTTTATTGAAGTTACTCATTATATAAAGGTGTTCAAAAATAATTTATGCGTACTGATAACTTCCGAGATATTCAATAGAAACGTCAAGAAAGTTAAAATGTTTTTTTTTTAATAAATGAATGACATTGTTTTAACAAAAAATGAATATCAATTTTCTGTGAATTTGTGGCATAAACTCCTAAGAAAATTGCAGAAAATTAAAATACAGACAGCTATAATGAAAAACAGCTAATATTTGATAAAAATATTATATATTTTTTAATTGGTGAGTTAATGAATTGTGACTCAAACTTATGTTACGCACAGTTGATTTTTTACGCACTTGTGCTAAAAAGTATCACTGCACAAAGTATCAATAAAACTTAGTATATGCAGTCGTCGAAAAAGTTGTATTGAAATTTTATGAAAATTTCTAGAATACCATCAAAACCATTTCCTAATCAAAGCTACAAAAGTATTGGAAGCAAAATTTAAAAAAAAACTACCTAAGCGTTTTGAAACCGAGTAAAGTGGAAAAGTTCATAAAACTGAACATTATACTTTCACCATTTTCATTAAAATATGATGAATTATTATGGAACACCTTTATACAATGTTGTGTAACTTTATTGAAGTTTCACAACATTATATAAAGGTGTTCCAAAATAATGTATGCGTACTGATAACTTCGGAGATATTCAATCAAAACATCTAGAAAGTTAAAAGATTTTTAATCAAAAAACTTGTTATCACACTAAAAAACTATAATTGTTTTTTTACGAATGGCATTGTTTTAACAAAAATTGAATACCAATTTTCTGTGAATTTGAGGCATATTCCTCAAAACTTTTTGAAACTTGTATGAAAGTTACAACAAATCTGCAAAAGTTGATAGAAAAATGTAATCATACCAATAAAACTCAAGACTCCTAACCGTTTTAGATGTAAGAATATTAAATGAAGCAATATTAAATTGGCTTTTGATACCAAAGGGTTTTGATACCGAATAAAGTGGAAAAGTTCACAAAACTGAAAGCTTAACTTTCACCATCTTCATTAAAATATGACCACTAACAAAATTACCGGTAATTTACGTGTTAACCGGTTTTTGCTTAAATTTTTTACCGTTTACCGGTAAAAGAAAACCTCGGTAATTTTGGATACTCTAATTAACAGTAAACTACAATATTATTCTTCCGAATTCTGCTTGGTTCAAAACCTTTAAATTACCAAAGAAAGTTATATGACTTTTAATGTATACAGGATGTTTTAAATTAAACCACCCAAATCACCATTTCCATTCACCAGAAAGCAGTTATTTTTCTGTAGAAAAAGGCGAAACACAGAAGTTTAGAAATGCGTAAATTTGTAATTATTTAAAAAATGACAGCTGTGAAACACAGAAGGATGGAAATGTGCAAATTTTTAATTATTAAAAAAAAATGACAGCTGTGAAACACAGAAGTTTAGAAATGCGTAAATTTTTAATTATTTCAAAAAATTACAGCTGTCACTGTCAATTTAAAATAATTTCATATATCCAATATACATGCCAAGAATTAATCTACAAAAATGAGTTTTAATTGTAAAATGGATGTATAAATTCCAAGTAGGATATAAAATTACGCTGATTTATTACAAAACTTCCAACTTCAACTGATGACATTGACACTAATGACATGACAATCGATAGATATTACAGATACCTGTACTAAATTTTCGTTTAGTTGCCAGATTATTTTTTCAGTATAATGATTTTACTATATCAAATGGTAAAATACGATTAAGTGTTTTGCATAATAAAAAAGTATAATGATACAGGGGAAATATTTTTTTTTTTCAGAATAATGATTTTATAGTAGATAAATAGAAAAAGAAAAGAAGAAGATAAATAGATAGAAAAATATAGTAAAATACGAATACACAATTAAGTGTTGTGCATAATAAAAAAAAAGTATAATGATTTTTTAAAAGACCACTTTTGGTAAGAACTTTAGTGGAAACGCTGTACTTTGGATCTTTCTATCCATGGATAAAATTATGAATAGTTGTCGAACAGTTATATTTGGTGATTTAAATTGAAATCGATTTATTATATTAGTTTCAATATTTGTATGAACGAAGAATTGCAAAAGCAAATAAAAAATATTCTGGTTGAATATGGATTGGTGTAACTAATGCCCAGTTGTACGATCGTGGATCATCCTTGAACATGGTTCAGTTGCCTAGGATACCATTGTATTAACAATTGTATCCTAGGTAATTGAACCATAGTCAAGGTGATCCACGATCATACAACTGGGCCTAAGGGATTTGCGGGGGTAAAATTAATGAAACCCTTATTTAAAAATAATCTACGACTAAATAATCGCTCATAAGAAATATTTGCTAAACAAAATACGAAACACACAAGAAGGTTAAAAGGCATGGTACTATATGGACTAAGGTAAAATGCCAGCTAAAATGTCACTTTTCACATAAAACCGAAGGCCCTCCTCTGACTTGTTGGACTGGTCAACAAAAAATCAAATGCATCTCTTGGAGCATCCTAGTTTATTGAGGTACGATAGTGAGCTTAGTCCCCGAGTAAGGCCTCGGATACGATACGAGCGGTGAGCGGCGACGAATAATAATATCTAGGGACAGCGGTGAGCGGCAAGCGCATGGCGTAAGTATTCTCAGCACACTGCATTCATAACGTAAAGAAAACGTTTGCTTTGTCGCCCTGCCGCTCGCCTCAGCCGCTCACCGCTCAAATCGTACCCGAGGCTTAATGAGGTTGCTTATTCCAAAGCATTTCATTTCTAAGGGATCAAAGGAATACATTTATGGTTTATGGCTCAAAACAGCTCCCACGGTTTTTAAATTCTTATTGGTCCAATTTCACCAGTGGGAGATTTCGGTTTTATGTGAAAAGTGACATCTTGGATTATAGTTAAAAGTATGTATGTCCAATCGGTAAATCATGTATCCTCAACTTATAGACTCATGATATAAAGGCGAATAATAGCTGCGCACACATTGAGAGAAAGTCATGTCGCCTGGACTCAAAAAAAATTGTCGTGGTAAACTTGAAAGGGGCAAATATTGCGTTGGACCAGTAATTTGCTGACGATATTATCTCAAATATTCGATAAGACTATTAAAGTATCAAAATAATAAAGGCAGCGTCACGAATGGGAACGGTTCGAAAGACCAGATCTCTCAATCTATGCGGGGCTAATATTCTTCTTCTTCTTTGACTGCCTATCCCATCCGGGATGTTAGCGATCACATGTGTCATTTCATTAAGTGATATTCAAGACGAATATCTAATGATTCTAAAGAACCGGTTTTTCCATCCACTAAAAAAATTAATAATATTTATCTGGCGGTTTAAGATGCCCACAAGGTAATTAGAAACTAGAGTTGGAATAAATAAATTTTTTTTAAAACAATCAAAATGGATGATTATTTTTCAAATAATAAACATTATTTTTATTTTATTTTTTTAATTTCTGATAATTTTGCCAGGGTAGATGTGATTTAAGTCATCACTTTTTTTAAGAAATCATTGATTTTACTTTATCACACTGTTGTGACACGAGGAAGTATTTTATATGTGTATTCCGACACAAAGTTTTCACCTCAGGATAATGGCTTGGCGCGTACAATAAGACAGTCTTATAAACTTTTAAGACTTGTGTTTATTTGACAGAAGTTCACTCCTTGGTGTTTTCCATTCTAATGTATTTTTTATGGAAAGTGAAAAAGAAAGTGATTAGAATGTAGTTTGTTATTTTCGGAGTTTGTTAATTACGGGTACTTTGCCTTAATCTAAATTACAATCTAATATAAAAATAAATCTAGTTGTGGTAGTGTTTTTACTTGAAATTGAAAATATACCTACGAAGGGTGTTTATTGCACTCCATTGTGCGAACGAAATTTTATGACGGGTAATGGGAGTCCAGAGACGGCATCAGAACGCCATACAATGGAGAACCCTTGACCGTAATAAACCCTCATTGCAGGTACATTTTCAATTTCAAGTGAAAACACTATACATAACAACTCATTTAAATCATGATATAAATCACAACAACCCTGTTGGAAACACCTCGTGTTTGTAGTTTCTGGCTTTGTTTATTCTCTATACGGCTGTTCACGTATATTTAACTTTGGAAACACCAACCTATAATGATTCATAAGTTACTGAGATGCGGAAGTTTGCTGTATGACCTGAGGAATGCCCTCTTGAAAGAGCAGAAGAACACCCCCACGTTTTTTTTGCAATTTTCATCTGAAGTCCACTAATTATCTTTATCGCATCATTTAATCTTATCTCATGGTTTCTCCTTATCACATCATCTCGCACCCTCTTATGGCATGGCGAATGTGGCAAACGATAGTTAGCTCGCTGAATATTTAATGGCCTGTGCATCAATTGCGTGAAATTTATAATATCGTCGGCATGCGAACAAAGCACACACATCCGATACAAAATCACGCCCGTTTTCCACCGTTCTGCAATTACTGGCTTTGCCGCCGCTCATTAAACGCTTGCCTTAATTGACCTTTTGGTAAGGTGGCGCACTGGCACGACGGAGTCAACCCTGGCACTTTCTAATCACCATTAAAATTCCATCGACAACAACCCGGTTTGATTTACGCTCTCTCGAGAGCCGGGGTATTAATTATAGTTTCCTTCCCATCCGGTGACGAGTAATCGATTCCCTCTCGGGGAACGGTTGCGTAACGGAGCCGTTATGACACTTCGCGGTGAAATTCGCCGCATTGATTGCCAGCCGCGATATCCGCCTCACAGAAATTACCGCCGACAGTTGAAAATTGTTTCTCGCGCTCCAATAAGCAGCCATTACTTTTCACCACTGGCCGGAGTCGTCTCGAGTTTGGTTTCATAATTTTTGTACAATACCGCCGGAGTTATGGCTGGCTGCTGGCAGACGCCCAAGACCACCACTTGCAGAAGCCAGACAGGGGGTGATGATCTACAGTTATCGTGGACAGTAGAACGAAATAATTCGTAGTCGTAAACACTGTAGTAGCAAGCTTAAAATGCTTATGGCATTCTAGTAAGATGCATGTAACGTTATAATTTTGACGCACGACAATGGTTGCGAGGTTGCCTACAGAGGCCCCCCGGGTGCGATAACTAATTCAAGCCATAATTTTCCCTATGTTATGTGCAGCAGATCCTATGATAAGATAGATTTATATCAAAAGTTGAAAATAGAACAGTTCTGCATTATACCGACGAAATGCTTCTCACCCAACTATGATTTCCCATTGCATGCAAAGTAATACAACTAATATACTTATTGTACGACCCCTTACCCGCTCTAATGCATTTTTGTATCCGTCGGACGTTGGTTTATACGGATTGCCTTTGGAATATTCGTTCTTTACGCGACGTTGCTGTGCGGTGACACCTTGACATGTGCGGATGCGAAAAGGAGAGCTTATAAACGCGTTGGCGCTGGTAGTTTGCCGACGGAGAATTGCCACCCCCCGGAATTTCTACGACGCCGTAAAGTCGCCCAGGGATTTGGAGGAGAAGGCTTCGGGCAGATGCCGTTTTACGGGTTTTTGACGTTCTTACCTGAGTGTAACACCAGTTTTCGGCGACGGGGGTATTTACTTCTTGCGGTGGAGGGCTCGGGACACGGCTTACAGCCATGCTGCTCGTAGAGTGAAGGTTGGAACTAACCCGGGCCGTCTGAGCGGTCGAGCAGTCACTCACCACCGGCAGCCTGCAAAAACATTAAAAAAATCCAATAAGGTATTGATTGAGAAATGAAGGTCTGTAAAGATGACAAGTCAGTTATCAGTAGATGAAAACGCATGCCCTAAAGGTTCTAGATTTACTAGTGATGATTTACAATGAAACTTATTGTTTAAACGTTCTTACAAATTTTTTGCACACTATTTTTTTATAAAATGTCTCTTTTTATGAACAAATAATTGTAGTGGGGTATTGCAGGATGAGAACAGATAAGTTCTCGATGAGATCAAAATTGGTATTTAATCCGGATAAATATAGCTAGCTTTCGGATTTTGATCTCATCGAAGATTTTAATTACTTATCCGTTCATGTCCTGCAATCTTCCACTTCAATTACAAATCAAGAGAATACAGCACCTTTTATCAAACGCCATTAACAAAGAAGATAAGATGATTTACAATGAAACTTTATTGCTTTATAAAAGTTCCATCGAAATTTTTTGCACACTGCTCATAAAATGTCTCTTTTTATTAACAAAGAATTGTAGTGGAATATTGAAGGATAAGAACAGATAAGATCTCGATGAGATCAAAATTGGTATATAATCCGGATAAATAAAGCTAGCTTTCGGATTTTGATCTCATCGAAGATTTTAATTACTTCTCCGTTCATGTCCTGCAATCTTCCACTTCAATTGCAAATCAAGATGATATAGAACCTTTACGTCAAACTTTATGTACAAAGAAGATAAGATGATTTACAATTAAACTTTATTGGTTAAAAGTTCCATCAAATTTTTTTGCACACTATTTTTTCATAAAATGTCTCATTTTATTAACAAAGAATTGTAGTGGGGTATTGCAGGATGAGAATAGATAAGTTCTCGATGAAATCAGAATTGGTATATAATCCGGATAAATATAGCTACCTTTAGAATTTCGATCTCATCGAAGATTTTAATTACTTCTCCGTTCATGTCCTGCAATCTTCCACTACAATTACAAATCAAGAGATTCTCTAATAGAATCTAATTATCTAAGAGATACAGAACTTTTACGTCAAACTTCATTAACAAAGAAGATAAGAGGGGAGTAAAAGCAAAACCATACTTATTCGAGGAATCAATAGTCCGCTAGTTTCACTACTCATCGTTCATAAACTGACTACAAATTCTTCAGGATTTTCGAAAAATTTCATAATTCAAATTCTTCAAAGACTAAAAATGTTCATAAAGTGATCACAAATACTTTAAACGTTTCGATGAAATTCATACAATTACAAGAAATATGTGGATACATAAAACATTTCAAAATGTTAAAAAAACCTTTCTTTTTATCATAAAATACTTTAAAGGTTTCGATTGAATTCATAAAATTACAAGAAATATGTGGATACATAAAACATTTCAAAACGTTTAAAAAAACCTTTCTATTTTTCATGAAATATCCTATAAATACTGCTCTTTTCAAGCCAAAACATGACGCTTTTTTGATACTTAGAAACACTTTTTAGACAAATTTCTTTAAATTTTCAAAATAAATCACAGAAAATTACAAGAAATCTTTCAAAATCTTTGACAAAATCTGGCCAAAAATTGTTTAACACTGACTGAATAAATACATCGCAATTTTCAAAATGAGGCAAGAAATCCGAAACTATTTTCGATAGTTTTCACATTAAGTACAGTCATGCTCACATAAATCTAGTACAAACAATTTGACATTGCCATATAAAATTGCTAGTGTAACCTAATTTCTTGTACTAGATTTATGTGAGCATGATTGTACCTAACCTACATCAAACACATCACAATTTTCATTTTATGTGCACAGATTTTAATTTTATTTTTACAATTATAAGAATTGTTTACAGTTTTTATGTCATTGGTTTAGTTGGTGTAAAATTACAATTACACTTACTTACAAGTGCAGCGTGGAACTAGTGGCAGACACACATATAACTATATGCAGACAGACATATGTATCCAGTTACTTGACATCCACACTGTCAAACTGACAGTGTGTTTGAAAAATCTAATTACTTGATTTGAATTTGAAGTGAAAAATCTAATTAGAGAGCCGATTAATACAAAATTTAGACAAACAGGAGAAACTTTAGTTATTAAAATTATAGAGGACTGCATTCTCTAAATTGAGGGG
This sequence comes from Othius punctulatus, assembly GCA_951805005.1. Lineage (NCBI taxonomy): Eukaryota > Metazoa > Arthropoda > Insecta > Coleoptera > Staphylinidae > Othius > Othius punctulatus. Next base: position 24,142,027 of record OX638143.1, read on the forward strand.
TCTAGAAGTAAAAGGGGTTAAGTGCATTATTGGTAGTTCTGAGATAAATGGCTTCAAAGTTAACGTGAATTTCAAAATTCCAGGAATGAGTTTAGAAAACTATGTTCATATTTTAGTCTAAACCTAAGTTAAAATATTAACACAGTTTTCTAAACTTATTCCTGGAAATTTGAAATTCAAATGAACTTTAAAGACATTGCACATATCCGTCTGTATGGGCGGCTGAAATGAATAAATTTATTATTATTATTATTATTATTTTTCTCAGAAGTACCAAAAATTCACTTAAACCCTTTTACTTCTAGACCCGTCAATTGATTAATTTTGATCTTTAGAGCTTCAATTGATTTTCTTTTCAGTTTGGAAAATTTGGAATATTATTTGCATAAGTGCCCCCCACACAAATCACAATACCAAATGAGCGCCGCAATCATCAATCATCATCCATTGGATCCGCCAATGAGCGCCCATCAACTTTTCAATTATCCGAGACGTAAACAATTATACCTTGACAGTATCTTGAGAATAAATCTTATTAAATCCAATTAATTACATGATATACTACTGTATCTCATAAATTTGGAGAAAATAAAATGAATTACCGCAGGTCCAATAGTCGTTAAAATATTGTTACTATGTACTCCTAAAATTAATATAGGCGAAAATGTATGTTCAATCGAGCCAAATAGCAGAAACCAGTTGTAATACTAAATAAACATCGATATCTCTCGCAGATCGTCATTGTTTGAGTTTCAATGAAGTTATACAACATTTCATGGAGCTATTAGAAATTGCTGAATAAGTGTTATCGAGTTACAGATTGAAATGGAAATTTGGATTTCCCAAATATGAAATCAATATATGAAGAGACGTACAACGTCCAGAATGTTACAAACATATTAAAAGTATCAGATTTCTGACATTTTTAATATTTTTGTTAACATTCTAGATATATTTTTTTTTCTTGGTCCCGACTATAGCAATAATGTGTTAATACATCTAAACCACTTAATGAAAGTGTAACCGAAAAATAAAATAAAAACACAGAAAAGGTATGCAAATGGCAGAAAAGGTAAATTTTTCGTGAAAATATTATTAATGAAGATGTGAAGTAACTCATCAGGAATCAACACAACACAATCATAATCATTAGATGAGACACACAACAGTTCAATTATTAATAATTTAATAATGAAATATTTAATAAAAGTGGAATCAAATAAATAAGAAAATCGCAAAAATATATTGAATTTATAGAAAATTTATGTAAATTGTGGAAAAAATATTCAAAATATGACAGAAAATGTAAGCAAATTGCAGAAAATTTAATAAAAACATCAGAAATTACAACATTTCTCCCCTTAAAGGAAATTACTGGTAGCTCATGTTTCTAAACATTCTACTACTTGCCAGTAAATCTGGAAAACTTAATAAAAATGTAGTGAAACTAAAGTCTAACTCATCAGGAATCAATACAATACAATCATAATCATTACATGAGACATAACAATTCAATTATTAATAACTCAATAATGAAATATTTAATAAAAGTGTAATCAAATAAATAAGAACATCGAAAAAAAAAATCAATTTGAAGAAATATGATTTGGTGAACTAGTTTCGGAATTTAAAGCAAATAAACTGCAAAAGTGTTCAATGTATTAAATTCAAATAACATGTTAAAGTGAATGTTGGAAATGTCTTCCATTGTTTTCTAAACAAAAATATAGCCTCCTTTAAACTCTTCGCGAACTTTTTGAAGGTTTATGTAGTAATAGCTCAACATTCTTGTGTTATTCTTTCTCGTAACTGTTCAATAGTATCAGCTTCATTTTTCATTTATGTTTTATAACCTACAGATTTCAAGTGACCCCTTAAGAAACATTCGCTGTTGAAATTAATGAAAATTTGAACGGCGAAGTTCATGCTAATTTGCTGGATTAATTCATTGACCCTCTCGTACTTCCGGAGATTGCAAACCAAACAGATGAACATGGAAATTATGGACTTACTGAAATTATATTACATTTTCAACAAGGTGCACTTCCTCACTATGTACTTCCAGTTAGACCATGGTTAGAGCGTCACTATCCAAATCAGTGGATTGGAAGTAGATGGCCTATCAAATGACCTCCTAGAATCTAGGACCTAGATCATCAGATATAACACCTCTAAGTAGTTTTTATGGGGTCACTTAAAGTCTGTAGATTATAAAACGCAACCAGATACTATTGAACAATTACGAGAAAAAATAGTACAATAATGTCGGGGTATTACTAAACAAACCTTTTAGAAAGTTTGCGAGGAGTTTGAAAGCAGGCCATATTTTTGTTTAGAAAACAAGGAAGCCATTTCCAACATTTACATAATATATCAGTGGATTGGAAGAAGAGGGCCAGCAAATGGCCTCTTACATCATCAAATCTAACACCTCTAGGTATTTTTTATGGGGTCACTTAAGTCTGTAGTTTATAAAACGCAACCAGATACTATTGAACAATTACGAGAAAGAATAGCAGAAGAATGTCGAGATATTACTAGACAAACCTTTTAGAAAGTTCGCGAGGAGTTTGAAAGCAGCCATATTTTTGTTTAGAAAACAAGGAAGCCATTTCTAACATTTACTTTAACATGTTATTTGAATTTAATTAATTGAACACTTTTGCACTTTATTTGCACTTACTTCCAAAACTAGTTGATCAAATCATATTGTATTAATAATGACTGGAAAGCATTTGTCAAGAGGTTTCCAACGATGTATCACAAGTAGTTGGGTGCCATTTTTTTTTTTTAGATGAATGTGGCTGTGGCTTAAAGGGTGGGTAGGAGGTCGATACTACCTACGCCAATTTGGTTCCCCCTCCGAACCACCCAAACGGCTTTGGGTAATTTTAAAAATAATCAATAGTTCTATGAAAAAAGTCTGTGGCAACTTGTCAAATTGACACTCTGTATAATGGTGTTTTTTAGAATATACGATAATTCTTTTGAGTAGTGTATTATTAACATGAATAAATTACTCTTACTTTTACTGTAACTAGTTAAATCGGTTAACAATAAAGTAAAGATTGTCATGATATATCCAACCTTCGGGAACTTCAAGAAGAAGAATCAAGAGTTAAAAAATTCAGAATTTCAATCAGAAAATCAGAAGTTTTGCGAATATTGTAGTAAACGGTTATGTTAAGTTTTCTCACTTAACATGACCTTTATGAAACAGAAGAAAATGCAAAACATTTTTTTAATTGAAATGACGGAAAACGTAAAATATCAAAAGATGCAATTTTAATAAAATAATCGTGAAGTTACAATAAATTTCCTAGATAGATATTTTTATTCAACAGTCAATCGGGGTTGTGCAAAGTCGGTTCTGTTTATGCAATTGTGAAAGTGCGCCGAAAATCGGCGGTGAGCGTCGGTGGCGTCGAAATCAGTGTGGGAAAGTGTCTGGCATTCTAGTTCGCGCTGGAAGCCTTATTTATCGGCGCTCTTGCGACATCCTTCTATTTTTATGAAACATGGGCACTTTTAAACTAAACAAATTATGAAAGATGCACGCCGCGAAACGAGGTTAGCGCGCCGGGCATTATCTATGCGCGGCACATTTTTGGAAAACGCGGACGAAACGAGCGGCGAAATTGTCCCATGGGTGTAGAAAGTGGGCTGCCTTCGAAAATCAGACGAGTTTCACATGCTTGCAATTGAACTTTTCGGAAATCGCTTATTTGTGGTGCAAGACGCGACTCGATCAAATTAGATCAGCTTGTTGATGTATCAATAGGCTGTTTTATTAACGGGCGTGGAATACGGAAATTGTAAATTACTGCTTTTTTTTTGTTGCGAACAATTAAATAGCGTTAACACACGAAATAGACGTGATTACGTCGTAATATTGAGCATCATTCAATGTCGTCATGAATGAATCGCTTTCGTTAAAAAATAATATCCTGTGCGTGCCGTAACCTTAAACCGGCGTCGAGTAAGGACGTTCGGATGAGGATAGCGCCGGCCCAAGGATTCGTCATTGCCAGCGAAAATCCATCCCGGAAATTCCGATCCGCCGACTCGTACAAGTAGCGCATCGCGTTAATTAAAACGCGTCTCACTAATCCACTTTAATGCGAACGCCGGGCAACAGGTGAAAAAACAATTAGTTCCTAATGATCGATAAAAGACACGGCGCGTCGATTAGGATCCGATCGCTCGTGGAACATAAATACATATAATTATGCTAATTGGGAGTGTGATAACGTGCCGGAATCCCGGCACAAACGGCAGCGTGGCTGACCTGCGGAATGCTTTAATAATTGGCGACTGTTTTTTTTTTTAATTTTATTTTTCGCTTAACGACGGCCAATTTCCGCTGCTATGATAAATTGCCATCCCCAAGAAGCCATTTATGCAAAAAAAAAAACTGTAATCCCAAATGAATCATCGAAAGTACGAGAAAAAATCCGAAAATCATCGTGGATTTATTGACGTGTACGCCGCCAGGGGGCCTTGCCAGGTATTCGGGAATTGTCATCTGCACGTCGCGACGCTTTGTTTGTTGTGAAACCCGACGCCCGTGGGCACTGGGGAGACTGCGAGGTCGAGTGCCGAAATTAATTGCACGCTGCGAAATGTTTTGTTCCCGTCCGAAGGTGATGACAGTTTTGTACTCTCCAACCAAGCAAGCGAGCGCTCAATAAAGAAAAAAGAAGAAAAAAAAAACGGACGTGAAACGTTGATCGGGCGATTACGTTGCACACGTGGACTTGGAGAGGTTGGTTGCAATGACTTCAAGTACAAAATCCGTATCCTGGGTAGTGTTGCAACCCAGGAAAAGTTCGGTCGAAAAGTTGGAAAAATTTCTGGAAAAGTTGGAAGAATAGTTCGCTAGTACCTTGGGAAAGTTGGGAATGTTGGAAAAGTATGAAATGTTGGCATTTGGGATTCCCCTATGGATGCATAAACAAAAGAAAACTTTTATACTTTTACTTTTATAATCATTCGGAAGAACATATATATTAGAAAGGATGTATTTCTATTTCTGTTTGTTTCTCATATTAATGTTATTGTTATCTTCAGTGAAACATCATACTTCCTTAATAAAATTATTTATTGTTATTTGCAACCAGTTTCAGCTAATCTTTCAGCAATCTTCAGGCAAAATTGTCGAATATTAAGAGCGACAGTATATCCTGGGGGAATTATGCATAAGTGTTCACAAAATTTGTAATGTTTAACTGGATAAAAGTGTGTCGTCCTTACAAAATAATTTAGTGATTTCGTTCATTTTTCCCTACAAAAATAGTGACTGCAGTTTCGACTACTCTAATCTTAGTACTTAGTTTGAGAATGACTATAGAGTAGTCGTAACTGCAGTCACTACAGTTTTTTTTTTTTAATAAATGTGTTAGTGGAAGTAATAAAGTAAAGTTGTTTTATTTAATTTCATTACAACAGAGTTCACATCTCCAATTAATGGAATAATCATGATTTGCACTTACCCCTGGATGTAATTGAAAATTCGCACCACAATAAATAGTTGTGTGCGAATTAATGATGAAATTTTACTATTGCAACGTTTTCAACTTTTGGATTTAGTTGTATGCTACTTTATTAGCACACTTCATGAACACTTGTAAAATTTCAGATTCGTTTGCTGAAACAGTAATTTTACTATAAGTAGATAAATACTTTCAAAGTTTTGAATTATATTTTGTGATATTAGATGTAAATATACAGGGTATATTATTATTATCATATGCAGGGATATAACATTTTAATCAATCCAAGCAAATTACTCTGAAGACATGTTCGATAGCGAAAACTGACCCTAATAAAAGTCGTATAAGGGGTACAAGGGGGATATCTGATGACCTTAAACTTTAATACCCCCAATTATACATAAGCGTTCACAAAATTTGTAATATTTAACTGGATAACAGTGTGTCGTCCTTGACGACAAGGATCCCAAGGATCATATTTCACCCAAAATTTCAACAGAACCAGTGAGAAGCAAATGCCAGTCTGCAAAATTTCGAATAGAATTGACATGGAATGGTTACAACGATAAATATAAAACTCAATCTGAATGATCAAATTCTTACTGCATTTATCAAATTTGATCCTAATTGTTAACATAACTTGTCAGAATGTAAAGGAGATTTGATGATTTCACCTGAATTTCACAAATTTTGATGGCAAATGTTAAATTTTGAATTAGTTTAAGAACAAATCATATTTCACCTAAGATTTCAACAGAACTAGTGAGAAACAAACACCAGTCTGCAATTTATAAGTTCGAATTATCAATTATATTTTGCAGACTGGTGTTTGTTTGTCACTAGTTTTGTTGAAATCTTAGGTGAAAAATGATATGTTCTTAAACTAATTCAAAATTTAACATTTGCCATCAAAATTTGTGAAATTCAGGTGAAAATTCATTTTACAAATTTTGATGGCAAATGTTAAATTTTGAATTAGTTTAAGGACACGTATCATATTTCACCTAAGATTTCAACAGAACTAGTGAGAAACAAACACCAGTCTGCAAAATATAATTGATAATTCGAACTTATAAATTGTTATAAAATTTGAGGCTGATATGACTGTAGTATCAACGATATTAACAATTTAAAGTGAACTTTTCAAAAGTGAATTTTCTTTGTTAACCTTAGTTATGGAATGGTATTCATAATTTTGGACAACATTATGTACAGTTTTAATAGTTTTGTACAACGATTTTTAAAATTTAACATATTAGGTTTGAATTTTGCAAGTTTGGTAGACACATTTGGTCGATAATTTCCAGCAGCTTGTGTTTGCATAACCGAATTATATAACGTGACATTTTCACTTTCCCCGGGAGCTCTTCTCGGAGAGTGGCAAGTGGCCCCGAAAATGATGGTGAAAAGTGGGCAACGGAATCAGAAAGCAATAAATTTTCCAATGATGGAGCGCTGCCATAGCGTGGCAATTAACGTGCCGTTTGCGATTTTTTTCTTACTTTTACCTGCGCAATTAAATATACAAAGGAGCGACGGTTATTAATAAAGGAACGCAACTGTGAAATCCTTGCGGATTTGCATACCACTGGGAGATACAAATCAAGCCACAGCGAACGAACCAACGCCGACAATTATTGATACCGTTGCGCTTGATAAAGACGTGCAGAATTCTGTTTGAAAAGTGGCTGACAAATTTCGATTAATAAACAGATTGAGTGGCTGCCAAAAATGCACTTATATCATCGCTTATGAATAAACCGCCGCGCGGTCTAATTATAGACCCATTGGCAAATGTTTATAATATTTCCCGTGTTTATTGCCGCTGTCCGTCGTCAAGGTCATTGCGGCTAATCGATCACACGATGTGATCACAACCGGCGCCTTTGACTATCGACTTAATTAACCGCTGCGAAAACAAGAAAATTCCGCAATTTGCAGCAACGAGAATCGCGAAAAGTGGCGAAGAAATACCTAGGCAGCGTAAATGTGCTGCGGTGGATCACATGCGCGATCACATGTTGAACCGCAAATGTGAAACCTGACACGTGCCCTTCAAGTGCAATTTGCGCCCGGGAAACGGCGAGAAAATGACTCACTTAGGAAATTATTTGCACAATGATACTTACAGATAATGTTGTGCAAAGAAACCGGCAACATTAAGACTAAATCATTGTTTAATGTAGTAAGCACCAACGCTAATTAATTAATAATTAGGTTGTGCCCATTGGTATGTAAATCCTAGTGCAAAAGCACTCATTCATTAACTATCCTCAGTAGAAGTTAAAATTGAGCGACGCCTGAATAATAAAAAAAAAAAAAAAATCCTAAAAGCAGACTGATATATTTTTTGGGCAAGCAGGTGTTCACTGGGCGAACTATTAGATTTACGAAACGAATAAGAGAAGTATTAAGTGCTATCTTGAGGTGAAATCCAATTATTAGATTTAGATCAAGATCAGCAAACAATCAGCAAACAACGTGAAATCATATACGCAATACAAAGAAGGAAGTTGCAATATCTAGGCCATATATCCAGAGGAAAAAAGTATGAACTGCTCCAACTGATAATGCAAGGGAAAGTAATGGGCAAGAGGAACATCGATAGACGCAGATGCTCATGGCTGCGTCACCTGAGAGATGGGAAGGTACCACATCCCAAGAGTTATACCGAGCTGCCGCCTACAAGGTGAAGATAGCGATGATGATTGCAAACCTCCTGAAAGGAGATGCCATATAAAGAAGATAAGCGAACAATGAAAACCAAAGGAATTCATTCTTAGACAAAGACTATCAAAGGTCCTCATTGGTTTATTAAAGACTAACCTAACTTAATGTAAAAATTACGCTCGCCCCACACTTGCACGGTCGCCGTCTTTACGGCTTCCGTATGCACGCCCGAGTGACACTAAATTGTATGACAGCGTTCACACGAACAGTTCTAGGCTCGTTTCACACTTTCACGGTAACCGTCCACTGCGGCAATAAGCCGCCAATAGACAATCAGCGTTTGGTTCTCTATCAAACTTTAGATCTTTCAAATTTGGATCTCATACTGTTGAATTTGAAAGATCAAAAGTTTGATAGAGAACCAAAACTTTTATGTAAATATGATGAGTTACTTCCACACATTTTTTCGATTAAAAAAAATTAAGGATTTATAAACGACATATCAAATTAATATTATTGTCTCTGGTATATACTACAATACCTAGATTTGTAACAATCTCATGGAATTATCTTCCAAACTATCTGCTCACAGCAATTAGCAACGTTTTGCATATTTACCAGTGACGTGTGTGTGTGCAGTAATTGCCGGAAACCCAAAACTGAAATTATAGGCCGTGTAAATACGGGAGTGTCGGGCAGATGTTGCAGAAACCCCTGAATATGCAAACAAGTGCGGGGCGATAAATTCGCGGGGGCTGAAAATGGCAACAGATGAGGCCGTTCGCAGGGAGTTTTGCAAATCGAGCGTTGGATGCGCGATTTATCGGCTAGAAAACTGATTGGCGTTTTCCGATATTAAATTAATTGCGAAAATTAATTACCGCGCCTGGTTTGTTTTGATTTGAAATTGAATATTTAGTGTTCGTTTATTATGAAGCCACCGTTTATATAATACATGCTCACGATTCAATGAAACGTTGACTAAGTGTATTTGCAATGGATTTCCTTTTTAATCACATTATTGGGGTGGATCACGCAAATCTGGGAACAAAAAAAGCACGTATACTTCGCGCAACGATAGTTTGTTTTTATGACATTGACTTGCAATAAAAATTATAAGGGTGGGATTGTTATACCACTTCAAGTTAGGTATCTAAAAGTATCCAGTCCAGGCTTTGGCTTGAATGTTGATGCACCAAAGAGTTGCCTGACAAAGGGCCGGCCGATACCTGGACGTTTATGATACCTAACTTGAAGTGCTTTAACAATCCCACCCTTATAATTTTTATTGCAAGTCAATGTCATAAAAACAAACTATCGTTGCGCGAAGTATAACGATATTTGTTGCCTGGGATGCCCTCGTGTGCTCGTTCGCATGCGAGAAACTCTACGTGTGTTACTTCAGGAAGCGCTCGTTGGGTGTGCACACTACGAGCCCTAACAACTTGATGTTCTGAAGGCACCAATTTGTATATATATTTACTGATTGTTGTTCTGTAAATTGTTTATATTTTTTTTATTCAAGAATTAGGAAAGCCACTATATTAAGGGACGCTTTTGTTGAAAAAATATTTGTTTTCTCTCTACAAGAAATGAAAAGATAGAAATTTTTGTAAAAAGGAACAAATTCTATTGACAACTTAATGTTCGGCCGACGAAAGTTTAAATTATTAATACGGTGTCACATCACTTTTCGCCTTTACGATCGCTCGTATTCTAGCTGGCATGGTTTCCAGCAAAAACTTCCAGTAATTTGGCGTGAAAGATCTCTATATTTATATCAGTTTTGACTCCAAAGCATGTACGTTTTGTTGAGAATTGTTCATCAAGTGACTTTTCATGTTGCCACAAGGTCTCAATAATATTTAAGTCCGGACTGTTAGAGGGCTAAAACAGAACTTTCATTAGGTGATCTGAAAACCATTTTTGACGTCTTAGCTGTATGGCTTGATGCACCATCTTGCTGAAATATGAAATTCCCATCTGGACAGAGCTTATGTACGCTGGGAATTAGACCATAATTCGGAATTGTTTGATATTTAAGAGCATTAATTTTGTCATCTATTGTTTCCATTTTCCCCAAACCTTTTCCAGACGTACACCCTTAAATCAACACCCCTTTTGGAAACTTCCAGTCCTTTTTATACAGTCCGCTTTAAAAACTTCCGTTTTATCTCGAATAATTATTTTTCTGCAATCACCTACAGAGATGTGGAATTTGGATTCATCGCTAAATATGACTTTGGACCAGTTTTCTACTGTCCAAGACAATTTAAACTAAGCCCAATGTATACAATTGTTCGTCTGTTTGTTTGTTAACCGATGGCTTTCTTTAGGTTTCAATAAAATAAAATAAAGTGAATTAAACAAAGTAATGTTATTTAATATTTCAATTATTATGTGCCTTATAAAAACTGAGCTCTGACTTATGGATCCATTTCCAACAATATTCTCGTGAAACATTTCCCGTTTCCCCATTAAATAGGCCGTTATCTCCCTTACAGTCACTCTTCGCTGACTTTTACATATTTTGACAAGATGCTTCTTCCTTCTGCCTGTCAGTTTACTGGGTTGACCGGAACTTTTACCCCAAATTTTGTATCTGGCTTTATCTCCATAGCCCTGGATAATATCTGCTACCGTTGACTTCGCTAAATTCAAATTATCGCCAATGGTCTTCAAGCTTTTTCCTTCTTCGTGCTGATTCATAACAATTGGACGAATTTCGTTTGACGTGGCTTTACCACGACTCATTTTCATGAACACACATAAAAGAAAACAGTAAATCTATGCTTATCACATTATTAACTATCCTTTTAACAGTATTAACCCCAAAAATAAAATAAAAAAGGAGACGTCCGAACATTAAGTTGCCAGTAAAATTGATTCAGGTTTTCATGTTTTCCTTCTTAAAGAGGTAAATATAGACAAATCATATTTATTTTTTGGCATAAGTGGAGCTTAATAATGCATTTTTATTAGATCATAAATATAATAAGTAAGTAGCAACTTTTAGCAAAATAATCTGAAAGTTATAGTTAAATGGGTATCGTCCGAACTTTAAGTTGTTAGGGCTCGTAGATTGTCGACGCGGGAATGTGTCGCTATGGTCCGGCAAGTCGATTATCAACTGCACACCGTCAACTGGCCGTCGATTAACTGGTTCACCACGAGAAAGAAAGAGTAAGAGCAAGAGACATGCAGACAGATGTATTTCAGTTTCTGTTCAATCTTGAGGATAACACCAATTCGTCAAATTAACAAACAAATGCATTTGTGACTGGTCATAAATGACCAGTGGTCAATGACTGGTCAATCCCGAGAATAACACCAATTCGTTAAATTTCCGTTACAAAACGACAGTTACATGAATTACAAATAAGTATATTTCATCTAAAAAATACATTAAATAAATAAACATACGATTTTAACTATCAAAAATTGGCAACTTTTACAAAAATCAGTCCAAATTAACAAACAAGTACATTTCAATGTCTGGTAAATATCGAGGATAACACGAATTCTATTGTAACCAAAATAAACTTCTGTTCAGATATGATCTCGATTGACTCTAACATTATTTGGGCTGTTTTAGAAGTTTTCGTTGCGATGTGAAAGGCGCTCTGAAGAGTGTCGAAATCGGAAGAAAGCCGCCTCGATTCCGCACCAGATATCCATGTAGAAACCGCGGGCGAATCCGCGGAATGAGGCAGGCCGCGTATCGCTTCCTCATTTATTAATTATTACTAAATTGGACGTTTTCCAATCCATTTCATTATACAATTTCTAGCGCAGTTATTTATATAACGCTATGAGATACCTACACTGCATCTAGTACGACGCCCGAGAGGCTGTGCAAGATTTCATCTCGCAATATGCAGAAAATAGTGTGGTAGAACTAGGTATGTAGGTTCACAGAAAATCTCTAGCAACATAAATTTAAAATAGCATAGGAAAGTTTCAAGCAAGTTGGAAATTATATTTGTACATTTTTTTCATATAGTACATATATAATTTCCAACTTGAAAATTTTCTGGGCGATTTTATATTTGTACCGGGTGATTCAAGTTTATTGACCAGACGAATTGTCCAGCATAGGAAAGTTTCAAGCAAGTTGGAAATTATATTTGTACATTTTTTTCATATAGAATTGTACATATATAATTTCCTACTTGAAAATTTTCTGGGCGATATTATATTTGTACCCGGTGATTCAAGTTTATTGTCCAGACGAATTGTCCAGCATAGGAAAGTTTCAAGCAAGTTGGAAATTATATTTGTAATTTTTTTTCTTCTAGAATTGTACATATATAATTTCCAACTTGAAAATTTTCTGGGCTATTTTAGAAATAGCCCAGACGAATTAAACCTATTTAAGGTTGTGCAAAAATTATAAAATTATAGTTACCTACGATATTAATCTACCAATTGGTAGTTTAAAATTTTCAATATCTTTTTAAACACAGGTATAAATTAAAAAAAAAAAAATAACACGATGTTCAATTTTAATTTTTTTAATATAAAATAGCCGAAAATAAGCCTTTTAATTCATAGGACCCAATTATGCAAGCGACGTTTAAATAAATTTTGTTGGATGTAAGTAAATCGCACATTTAATTAATTTTTCTATGATTTATGGTCTCCCATGAAGTAGAAAAGTCAAGTAGTTCAGATATTTATGACAACAATGGTCTTTACAGATGCAGATAGGTATAATTTATGACCTAAACCCTCGCGCTCCGCAAACCAATGCTTTCCAGGGCAATAAAGATTTTGATACAGCGGCAGGCCAGGCTCGTAAAAATAGGGTACTTCGTGCAATAATTTGTCCTTCTGTGAAAAATAATTTACGCAACTTCAATACATCATTTTATAGATTCCTTGCGAAATATTAAAATGCATTTATTTCAGAAACTGAAGCATATTAGTTAATTTCAATTGCGCTGCCAAATGTATCAATATGCAACAATATTATCAGACGAAAAATCGATCTACAAAACTTCACAATTACTGAGAAAATGCGCAAAAACATCTATGGTGTTCATCTATGTACTTCAAGATTAATTAATAAACATGCAAAATTGATTGTTAATTACAAAACATCTCCGTGAAATTACACATATTTATTATTCTACATACTGCAGTTTTTGTTATGAACATCTTTATTAGCGATCAATAAAAGTGTTGTATGTTTTGATGTAAAATGCCCCCTGCATTAAAACAACGCAACTTTTTAACACAACACAGATAACTTTAAACCCAGCATTTTATGTTTCCGCGACAGACTTGATTGCCATTAACTGCTCGTGAAAACCCTTCTTTAGAGCGTTTCCACCGGGAAACTTATGATTTCTGCTCTTTTTCCACGGACCGCGCTGTAAGTGGATTAGAGCAGAGTTAGAGCTCTCTGGGAAAAAAAGAGCAAATGTATAATGTCGCCGTCATCCCGTGTATATCCGAGCGCCGTTTCTTTATAGGTGTGACCCATTTTCCCCGCAGAGCAGGGAACAGAATATCGACGTGTTTCGCCACAAACAGGCATCCGGTGCTCCACTTAGCCGAAGCAAATCGTAATTTACAGGCAGCAATCCGAACCGGTGCGGTCGGCGGGGGGAATTGGAATGATGGATACTTAATTGTGTAATTAATTGCGAGTCTGGTTATTTAGCAGCAGCTATCAGTGAAATGTAGTGATGTGTGATAAGTGAATGCTTGCAGGGAAATGTACAGCACGAATATTTGTATTATAAATTTTCTTGAAGTAGCTTATATTTAAAAAAAAACAAATATTATAAATTTTCGCATTGACGGATAAAATTAAAATCTGACTAACTTCCAAGATTAAAATCTCCAAATTACTAGGATTAATTGTGAAATATTGGTTGACGACTGAGTTTTGTAAAAGTTGCCAATTTTTGATAGTTAACATCGTATGTTTATTTATTTAATGTAATTTTTAGATAATAATAATAATATTATTTATTTGGTTCTACTTGAACAAAGTTTTACACGAGACAAAATATGATCTATATTCAATAAGATACAAACGCTAGATGAAATATACTTAATTGTAATTCATGTAACTGTTGTTCATGTTGTTTTACTGGACCCAAAGTGCAGCAATAAATAGCATTCTATTACTCCCACGTGCACTTTTTTTTTCAAATTGTTATAAAAGGGGTCCCAATTTATTAGGGGGCCAAATAGATAAATTTTACGCGAAGTGCGTGGAACCTGCGCGATAATTTTTTCGCGGCAACCGCAGCTTTTTACGCCCCATCGGGGCCAGTAAATTGGTCCAAAACAGAAGGCGACCTGTTAATGGGCATTAAACGATGCAAAATGAACGGGTTATTGCCGGTGATAAACTCCGGAATTGCTAGTGACACTGCTCGCGGAGTTTATTTATTCCCTTTATGCTTTGAAATGTGATGTTATTATTGTGCCCGGAATATTAATTGCGGCAATTAAAGTGTTCTACAAACGAATTTAATTAAAACTCTAATTTGCACATATTTATAGTTGTAAAACTGGATGGCCTATATTGTAGAGCTGTTCAGAAAAGTTAGACAACCCCAGATGTAATTTAAATAAAATAACTTTACTGCAGGACGCGATTTCATTAGAATGGATTCGAAAACTGTAATTTGGCATGTAATACGAGCCCTAACAACTTAAAGTTCGGACAATACCTATTTTAACTATAACTTACAGATTATTTTGCTAAAAGTTGCTACTTATTATATTTATTATCTCATAAAAATGCATTATTAAGCACCACTTATGCCAAAAAATAAATATTATTTGTCTATATTTACCTCTTTAAGAAGAAAAAAATTAAAACCGGAACAAATTTTACTGGCAACTTAATGTTCGGACGTCTCCCTTTTTAAAATTTTTTGGGGTTAATACTGTTAAAATGATAAAAAAGATGATAAAATAGCACTTATGCCAAAAAATAAATAGTATTTGTCTATATTTACCTCTTTAAGAAGAAAAAAATTAAAACCGGAACCAATTTTACTGGCAACTTAATGTTCGGACGTCTCCTTTTTTAAATTTTTTTGGGGTTAATACTGTTAAAATGATAGTTAGTAATGTGATAAGCGTCGATTTACTGCTTTTTTATGTGTGTTCATGAAAATGAGTCGTGATAAAGCCACCTCAAACGAAATTCGTCCAATTGTTGTGAAACAGTACGATAAAGGATAAAGCTTGGAGACCATCGGCGATAATTTGAATTTAGCGAAGTCAACGGTAGGAGATATTATCCAGGGCTATTGAGATAGAGCCAGATACAAAATTTTGGGTAAAAGTTCCGGTTAATCCAGTAAAATGGCAGGCAGGAAGAAGAAGCATCTTGTGAAAATATGTAAAAGTCAGTGAAGAGTCACTGTAAGGGAGATAACGGCCTATTTAAAGGGGAAACGGGGGCAAATATTTCACGAGAATATTGTTGGCAATGGATCCATAAGTCAGAGCTCAGTTTTTATAAGGCACATAATAAATGAAATATTAAATAACATTACTTTGTTTAATTCACTTTATTTTATTTTATTGAAACCTAAAGAAAACCATCGGTTAACAAACAAACAGGAGAACAATTGTATAGATTGGGCTAAGTTTAAATTGTCTTGGACAGTAGAAGACTGGTCCAAAGTCATATTTAGCGATGAATCTAAATTCCACATCTACTGAAGTCTACTGAAGATGACCACGTAGTGGTTGAAATGTACATTTAGAGAAATAAAGGTCGTTGTGAAAAAGTATAATTTGTTATTTTTCTTTAAGTGTTAATATTTCACAAGCTCCAACCGATTATTTTTACATTTATAAAGGATAAAGATGAAAGAGTAATAAGAATGAAAGAAGAGATAATGACACGCTGAAAAGAGTATTTTGAAGAACTACTAACAGCCGAGAGGAGGAAAAGAATAAAGAAAACTAAGAAACGGAAAATATCAATAAAGGTATAGAAGAAGATGAACTTAGAGAAGCCATAAAGGACATGAAGACGGGAAAGACACCAGGACGAAAATAACAACATAAATGGTTAAGTATATGGGAAGGATAGGCAATGAAACTACTAAAAATAATTAATACAGCATGGGAACAAAAACAATACCCACAGACTGGCAAGTGGCACTTATAATGCCTATATTTAAAAAAGGAAACAGAATGGACCGAAGTAATTATAGAGAGATTACGTTGATTAGTACTGGCATGAAATTATTAGAGAAAATTCTAAATAAACGTATAACAGCAATAGTAGAGAACAGACTAGAAGAGGCACAAAGTAGTTTCAGAAAAGGCAGATCGACACAGGACCATATATAGGACCAATAAAGCAAATAGCAGAGAAGAACCTCTGCTATTCAACAAAAGTACATATTTGGGATTTATAGATTTAGAAAAAGCATTTGATATGGTAACAAGAGGCAAGGTATAGAAAATATTAAAGACAAGACGCGTTGGCATAACTCAATATCGGAGCCAAATTGCATTGAAATTGATACACCAGTTTTGGAGATCGCTAAAAAAAACTATCAGTAATATTTGAGAATATCATCCAAAAATATATGATCACACCAAAATGCAAATATCTCAACAATCGGTCAGTGGACATTAAGGCATTTATATGTATGATATACCTATATATGAGTCCTTTAAGTAGCATATGGTACCTGGAGGGCATTAATTTCAAGATGAAGGTGAAGGAAATGCTAAAACATAAGTGTTACGACTCCACAAAAGAATTTTTATCGGATGATCTATAACCTTAGATGTTATTTTGTGACTTTGTGTTTTAAATATGTATTGGATTTCGTATTTCATATTTTATACTTTTTTATACTTTATGAGCTGTGTAAGAAGTATTTGTCAATAGCACCAATAAAGATTATTATTATTATTAATATCGGAGTAAAATTGCTTTGAAATTAATAAACCAGTTTTGGAGATATCGTTAAAAAACTATCAGTAATATTTGAGAATATCATCCAAAAACATATGATCACACCAAAATGCAAATATCTAAACAATCGGTCATTGGACATTAAGTCATTTATATGTAAAACATACCTATATATGATTCAATATCGGAGTCAAATTGCATTGAAAATGATACGCCAGTTTTGGAGATATCGCTAAAAAACTATCAGTAATATGTGAGAATATCGTCCAAAAACATATGATCACACCAAAATGCAAATATCTCAACAATCGATCATTGGACATTAAGTCATTTATATGTATGATATACCTATATATGAGTCAATATCGAAGTCAAATTGCATGGAAATTGATAAGCCAGTTTTGGAGATATGGCAAAAAAATTATCAGAGAAGAGACTGAAATTCGACAAAAGTACATATTTGGGATTTATAGTTTTAGAAAAAGCATTTGATATGGTAACAAGAGACATTATTCAATATCGGAGTCAAATTGCATTGAAATTGATACACCGGTTTTGGAGATCGCTAAAAAAAAACTAGCAGTAATATTTGAGAATTTCATCAAAAACATATGATCACACCAAAATGCAAATATCTCAACAATCTGTCATTAGACATTGAGTCATTCATATGTATGATATACCTATATATGAGTAAATATCGGAGTCAAATTGCATTAAAATTGATACGCTAGTTTTGGAGATATCGCTAAAATACTATTAGTAATATTTGAGAATATCATCCAAAAACATATAATCACACCAAAATGCAAATATCTCAACAATCGATCCTTGGACATTTATATGTATGATATACCAATATATTATTCAATATCGGAGTCAAATTGCATATTGTAATTGCATATTGTACATATTTGGGATTTATAGATTTAGAAAAAGCATTTGATATGTAAGAAGAGACAAGGTATGGAAAATATTAAAGACAAGACGCGTTGACATAATTCAATATCGGAGTCATATTGCATTGAAATTGATACACCAATTTGGAGATATCGCTTAAAAAACTATCAGTAATATTTGAGAATATCGTCCAAAAACATATGATCACACCAAAATGCAAATATCTCAACAATCGATCATTGGACATTAAGTCATTTATATGTATGATATACCTGTATATGAGTCTATATCAGAGTCAAATTGCATTGAAATTGATACACCAGTTTTGGAGATATCGCTAAAAAAAACTATCAGAGAAGAGACTGAAATTTGACAAAAGTACATATTTGGTACAAAACGATTATAATCATACAGGAAATACACGATAGAAATGCAAACGCAATTATATACAAACTTCGGAAATATTCAAAACAAGTAACGGACTAAGACAAGGCGGAGGGCTAAGCCCGACACTATTCATTATATACAGGGTGTCTCATAAAAAACGCCGCTGGCCATAACTCCTTTATTTATTGGTCGATTTCAATAAAACAAAAACATAATTAAATGGCTCCACATATACTACAAGGGGCACTAATTTTGTTTATTTCCAAAATCAACTTTCATTTTTAACTTTTTTTTTCAAATTGTTACATATATTTTCTTATTTTTTTCTGGTCGAGATTATTTTTCTGAATCCAAAGATGTATAACAAGTTGGCTTTGATGAAATATTTGTTACAGACAAAAAAAAGTTTAAATAGTTTTTTAAGTGTGGAGTGAAAAACAAAGCAAACACAATGTGGAAAACACGAGAAATACCTCATAATTGCAACATATGCAATAACGAGAAGGTGTCAGTTGTGTATTCAACAAGGTGGCCGTCAGTTTGAGCAACTTTTGTAGATAGGTTTGTATGTTCTGATGCATATTTTGCATTATTCTAATAAAATAGTAGTATTTTAGGAAGGGACATATTGTTTTCCACATTGTGTTCGCTTTGGTTTTCACGCCACACTTGAAAAACTATTTAAACTTTTTTTTTCTGTAACGCATATTTCATCAAAGCCAACTTGTTATACATCTTTGGATTCAGAAAAATTATCTCTACCAGAAAAAAAAATAAGAAAATATATGCCACCATTTGCAAAAAATGGCTATCGCTGAAATGAAAGTTGATTAAAAAAAAAACAATATTAGGGCCCCTTTGTAGAACATGTGGAGCCATTTAATGTTGGTTTTGTTTCTTTTACATCGTCCCATAAATAACGGAGTTAGGGCTAGCGGCTTTTTTTAGGAGACATCCTGTATATGGATGAGATAATGAAAAATACAAGGGAAATAGAACATGCAAACAAAGTATACAAAAACATGCAGAAAACCAAACTATCGGAGGGAGATTTTGCAGACGACGTAGTAGTAATAGCTTGCAATGCAAGAAATCTACAACACAATTCAAAAATTTGGAATGAGAATCTAAAGAAATACGGAATGAAAATGAACTACTATAAGATGAAAGTTATGGTGATAGGAAGTAAGGAAAAGTTAGACATAAAAATTGAACAGCATAAAATCGGGTGCAAGAATTTAAGTATCTAGAAATAGAAATAACAGATCATGGAAGAGTGGAAAGAGAAATTAGCACCAGAATAAATAATGCAAGCAAAACATACTATGCTATGAACAGGAGCTTCATAAACAAGAAGGAAATAAGTAATAAGAGAACTAAAATGAGAATTTACAAAACAATGTACAGACCGATAAATGATGTATGGGTGTGAAAAGTTTGTGCTGACAAATAGAGACAAGAACAGAATGCAGGCTACAGAGATGAAATATCTACGGAGAGTTATGGGAGTAACGAAGAAGCATAGAATAACAAATGGAGATATAAGAAGCGAACTAGATATGAACTTGAAGAAATTGAAAAGACGACAACTGAGCTGGTGAGGACATCTGATAAGAATGGAAGAGAATAAATAGGTAAAGAAAGTATGGGAAGCGAGGACCAAAGGAAAAGGGGGTAACGAGTAAGGATAGAATAAGAAATAAAGATATAATAAGCGAACTAGATATTGAAGGAATCGAAAAGACCGAAGAAAAAAACACTTTTCACAACCATACATCATTTATCGGTCTGTAAATTGTTCATTTTAGTTCTCTTCGATTCCTTTTCAACTGAGATGGTGGGGACATCTGATAAGAATGGAAGATAATATACAGGTAAAGAAAGGATGGGAAGTGATGACCAAAGGTAAAAGGAGAAGAGGAAGACCGAGACAAGAATGGGATGAGGGTGTAAAACAAATATTAGAGAAAAGAAACAAAACGATTATAGACGGAAAGAGATTAGCAAAGAACAGGAAGGAATGGATAGATTTCATTTGCCAAAATTAAAATTAAAAGGAGAAGCTTAATTAAAAAGAATGTTTAAGGTAAGAATGTTTAAGTAAGTGGTGAATGTAACAACATTCACCACTTACTGGTAAATAATATTTATTTTTATATTATTTTCTAATTTATTTCTTTCGCCTGACTAGTTTTGGATATGAACAATGATTATCAGAGGCATATGCTCAATGTTCATACATCCTGAATTCACTTGAAATGTAATTTTTATTTTTATTTTTTAAATTTTAAAGTATGTTTTTAAGTAAGTACCAGTAATTTATGGATAAAACCTTAAACTTAATAAAAATAATGTATTATGATTTGTGATTTATATTTAATTATGCATTGTATGTTGCGTATTACTTTGATTTATTTTGTAGTTTATTCCGTGAAATGACACCGTAATGGTAAAAGTTTATTTTTGATTATATGTATAAACAAAATCAATTATTCCGATTTAACGAATACTTGTTCTTAAAACAGTCAGCTACAAAGATTTAAACCACAAATCGTGTAGCATTAGGTTGCATATTGAGAAACACCAGTCTATAAATTAATAATATGCACTACTGAATTACAGATTGTTCGGCACACAGTTCTCAAATCGTTGACGTGGAAGGATTGGTAATTTGTACTCGACTCTGTAACAATACTCGAACGTCTGAATCCCACTTCTGATGAGCGATTTTAGTTGGCCGGAGTTGAATATTGTAATCCGCTACCAAATATTGCACAATTATCAAACTTCCTTGAGAGCTTTCCAACAGGTGCACGCGAGCTGATTCAATGTAACCTGTAAGTATCCCAATCCATAATAATATACGCCCGGAGATTTCTTCCTTGAGCGCAGTCGACGCTATTTCAGTCGGAAGGATTCACGAATATTTCCCTTGAAAACAATATTGATTTTCTTGTTTACCCTTCAGTTCCAATGTCGCTGACACGATTTCGAGTGAAACATTTCTGACTTCCAGCTTTCGGCTCTCACACAAAACACTTTCCATTTATTCAATCCTACACCGCACCAACTCGTTGCAACGTGTCTGCTATTCTTTAATATTCAATTTTAATATTCATGAAACCTTCGGAGTCCTCATTACGCATCGTACGTATCCGTACGTGTATCTCTGTTTCAATTAGCATCCAGGTGTGGACGAAGTTCGATTTCCTGCCGTAATTGAATAAAAGTGTAATTAGATTTTTTTCTTGCGAGGAAAGGTCATCGCGGGACACGTGCGCCCAGCTTATCCTCGGCGCGGAGCGAGAAGCGGCGGTCTCTGTCTCGCACGCACACGCGCATGCACAAATATTTGTACATGTGCACACATGTACACATTGGAAATATTTCGTCGTAGAAAACGACGTTTCATTTCACCTTCGCCGGAGTAAAAATAGACACAATTATCATGTGCACTGAGAAATGTGTAACGCGGCGGATACACGTCAGATCTGTACGGATCCCAAAACTTACAAAATATAAACCGGCCTTGCCGTTCTAACTTTAATCGACAGATAGTTTCATGGCTACAATTGTTTCCACAGTGATATATGTATAAGGAAATTACCAGTCTGATAAAATTTATCCTGTATTTTAACCGTCGTTTCATTTTTAGTACGTACTTATATGTAAGTATGTATATGGAAAAACAGTTTAATTTTAGAAAAGTTCATGGAAATTTCAGGAAAAGTGCATCAAAGATCATAGAGCTAAAAAATGGCAATGAGAAGATGCCTTTTGTTTTTTTATACCTTTTCAAATAACTTCAGAAAAACATAAACAAGATATCGAAAATTTCTGATATTGTCGAATATCTACGGAAGTGAGAGGAATGTTTTATCAACAGAATATTACTGAAGAATTGTGTAATTCCAGTGTGTCCCGGCGCATCCACCAGAATGGAAATTTACATACAATCGTAAAAAAACGGACAGCCGAGGTCCCTTCCTACTCACCTCTCATAACATTGAGTAATTAGACTAATTGAGGCGGCGGTTACAATAATTTCAAGTAGGTCAATGAATTGCATCACTCTCGCAATTACGTATTCACGTGTAATACTTTTATGACTTTACGATGACACTAACAAGCAGCAGTGACCACTTTTATGTGTTCGTATATTCAGTGCGCCAAATGACAGTGGCCTCGGTGGCTGCGCTCTTCACCGCTAAGTAAAACAAACAAAAAGCCTGTGGCTCAGAGGTCCCGGGTTCGACACAAAATTGCGTACAATATAGGACACAAATTTACGAAACATTAATCGAAATGGCAAGTGGAACATGGACAATTACGGAAAGAAACAAAAGCAAGAACAACGCAATGGAAATGAGATTCCTAAGGAAGATAGAGGGAATTACAAAAAAAGATACAGTGAGGAACACAGAAGTAAGGAAACGGCTCGACATAAAGCCAATAACAACAATAATAGAGGAAAGACAGCTAGTTTGGCTAGGACATATACACAGGCTAAAAGAGAATAGAATAACAAAAATAATACATGAAGTAAAAATACAAGGCAAAAATAATGTAGGAAGACCGAGGAATGGATGGAATGAACAAACGCACCAAGCAGCAGAAAGAAGAGGAATAGAATGGAATGAAATAAGAAAATTGGCACAAGACAGGGACCACTGGAAAAGAAGAGTGAAGGAATTAAGTAGCGAAGACATGTGATTGTAAAATGTATTATAAATGTAACTGAGCAGTCCGACACCCGAAAGGGTAAAAGGACGAAGGATAAATAAAAATAATCGAAATGGCAGAAAGTTTTATAAAATTCATTGGAATGTGTATTTTTTTCATTCGTGAAATTTTAATTTTATGTAATTTGTGAAAATGTCGTAAATTTTGATAAATGTCTGGAGAAGTCATCATTTCTATTAGATAAGTACATCATAAAATAATGTTAAAATTCAGTTAAATATTAACGAAAAGGCGGAAAGACCCCATATGGGGTCGATAGCCCAATAAAGATCGATTATATATATATATATATATATATATATATATATATATATATATATATATATATATATATATATATATATATATATATATATATAAACGAAAATATGGTTCAGAAATCTCTCCAATCCCAAGTTTGAATATTTACAAAAAATGGTTCAGAAATGGGGAATTCGATGTTTGAATATTGACAAAAAATTACGTAAATTTAAACAAAATGACAGAAAGTTTTTTAAAGATAATTAGAATATTAAAAAAATGGAGAAATCGTGAAAACGTCATAAATTTGTTGAGAATTCGCCTAATAATTATAAATTTAGATAGAATTCATCAAAACATCACCAATCTCAGCACAATTTACTATTTCCATAAAATAAGTATATCAATAATAGTATTCTATGAATACCTGTAGTCCTTAAAAAAACTAAAAAATGGACACCCCTAGATGATAGGCTCGAATCAGTGAACAAAACATTCTGGATTTAAAAAATATTTCTAACCATTCCTAACCCTATTTAAATAAGAAATTTTTACTCAATTTTTGTTCTAATTTTATTTCACCTATTTAAAGATGTTTCAAACAAAAGTTGTAGGGAATATTTTCCCATAAAAAACAAAAAAAAAGTTAAGAAAATTGGACCAATAGGAGGCGAGATATCGAGGGTAACTGCTTTTGTTTTATGGCCGCCCTTAATCTATTCAAATATATTTCAAACAAAAGTTGTAGGGATTTTTAACATACAAAACAAAAAAAAAAGGTAATAAAATTGGACCAATAGGAGGCGAGATATCGAGGGTAACGGTTTTGTTTTTTTTTTAATAATGCCGCTCTTAATCTTATAAAAAACCGTTGTTACCTTCGATATCTCGCCTCCTATTGGTCGAATTTTATTAACTTTTCTTTTGTATTGTAGGGGAAAATATGCCCTACAGCTTTTCTTTGAAACATTTTCCAATAGCTGTCAAGGAAAAAAAATAGAACAAAAATTGAGTAAAAAAAAAAAATCTTATTAAAATAGGATTAGGAAGGGTTTGAAATAAAAAAAATCGGGCATTGTTTTTTGTATAAATTGGAACTGGTTTAGTTCCGATTTATAAAAATTTATAAAAGAAAATGGAGAATTCGTGAAAACGTCATAAATTTGTTGAGAATTCGTCAAATCAGTCAACTTCAATTCTCACAAAAAAGCTATATTAAGGACCACCCTAACGAATACAGAAGTACTGTAAGTACTGAAATGTTAAAATTGAATTAAACATTTCCTCAATGTCCGAAATGTATCTCAAATTTGTAAAGAATTCGTTAGAACATCATAAATCTGTGAAGATTTTAAAATAAAATCGCAAAAAAGTGAGGAATTCATGAAAATAATTAGCAATTTGGGAAGAATCACAAATTTGAGCAGATTTCTTCAAAGCATCATCAACTTGTGGCGAATTCATAGTTTGAATGTCGGCAAAAAATTGCGCAAAATTAATGAAAACGCAGAAAGTTTTGTAAAATTCATTGCGATTTATATAAAAAAATGGAGAATTCGTGAAAACGTCATAAATTTTTTGAGAATTCATCTAATCATTTTTGAATTTTCAGGCTTTTGAGTGGAAGCTAAGTATGTCGTAAACAAAATTTATTTCGACGACATACTAACGCCCGGTTCCATAATGGTATCAAAGTTTCCTTTAAACCGAAAAGGCGCCTTTAGTACTGTAACGTGTTTCATAATTGATTTGTAAACGTCACTTTACGAAAAAGTGTCTATTATCATATGTAACTGAAGCAGACTTTAAAGTCGACTTTTCTATTAACGGCTGGTTCCATAATGGTATTAAAGTTTCCTTTAAAGCGAAAAGGCGCCTTTAAGTACTGTAACGTGTTCCATATTTAATTTTTAAACGTCACTTTAGGAAAATGTGTCTATTATCATATGGAACAGAAGCAGACTTAAATGTCGACTTTTGTATTAAATAAGCTATACATAAAGGAGACTTTTCTGTGATATTATGGAACCGGCCCAAACGGCCGGTTCCATAATGGTATTAAAGTTTCCTTTAAACGGAAAAGGCGCCTTTAAGTACTGTAACGTGTTCCATAATTGATTTTTAAACGTCACTTTACGAAAAAGTGTCTATTATCATATGGAACAGAAGCAGACTTAAAAGTCGACTTTTCTATTAAGCAAGCTTTACATAAAGGACACTTTTCTGTGATATTATGGAACCGGCCCTAAGCCATTAGACATTGTAAAGGGGTTTACATTGGCTAGCCTGGGCGTAATTTCAACATTAGGTTGAAAGAACATATGAGATCATTTAGATTAAACCATGATAATTCAACATTTGCTAACCACCTCATTGAAAATCGGCATTATTTTGGGACGGATGTACTGCAGATAATTCATTTCACCGAGAAAGGTCCATATTCAAAAGGCCAAGCGTAATCCCGAATGTCCGGTCATTAACGATCAGACAGACCTCGTTTACTCCCCACTTTTCAAAGCTGTATTATAGATATGTATAAATAGGTGTTTTATTTGTATTTTATTTTACTCTAAGTTTGATAATGATCAGAACGTGATCGAAACTATAGTCACTAATTTTAATAAACAGTGTGATGTAAACAAAGAAAAGTGTTAGTAGTTATACTGTGACAGTTCCAGACGGGGGATGGTCTTGAACTGTCACAGTATAACTACTAGTGTTTTATTGTTTTATTTAAGTGTTTTATTTGATGAAATTTATTTCGAATTACGACCTCATTTTTTCTAATAGAATCTAATAGAATTTAAAACAGCTCTATTTATCTAACGACGTAAAACTCGCAGTTTAATGAGAAAAATTTCGTCGAACTTAAAAAAGGTTGTATCAATAATCAGCTTTCTCTCCGCTTTGGTTGTCCAACTTCATCCAATGTATATCTAAGCGAATGGCTCTCCCCTTCGTTCTTTTGTTTGTTCAGCTTCATACTTCGCTGAAAATGTTCTGGCCCATATAAATTTTCTACCTCCAGCTTTGTTTTGATAGCGGCGTAATTGCTATGTGCAGCTAACTCCCTTGCTAATTAATCAATGTAGCCTGGCAGTTTCGCAAGAGTAATGACTCGGAGTAATTTCAATGTTGCAAAAACGATTGTTAGGAATCGCGTTGTACAATCGAAGCCCGATTTATGAGGTCGGCGATTGAGCGGCCAGGAGAGGAAGGCCCCGAATGTCCGATTCGGTATCGATTGGGTTTTTTACGGCCCCAGCTGATCCGAATTAGCGGCGTCCGGAGCTGCGAGCGGTCGTGTGACGTGATATAGTTAGATGTACGATATGACCAAAACAACGGTCGGGGCTCTTCACAGTCACGGACATGGACCCCGGGACCAGCGCGTCCAATGACCGGTAATCGGACTTTATGGTATTCGTTGCGTCGTTTTCGTAACTGGAATGTTCTAAACGGAAATAGCGCGCCGCTCCCCTGCTCGCGCTCCTCCTCAGCCTCCTCCTCCTCCTTTTTTTCTCTCCACTAATTTCATTATCTCGTGAAGTTCACGTTCTATTTAGTGATTTGCGCCATCCCAACGAGCGGGGCTCAACAACCTAGAGCAGCCGGCGCAAGGAAGACTGGATGCTCTCTTCGCTCGGGTTCAAAGCCATTCCGAGAGATTGTTGACACAGGCCATGAGCATCGGCTGGGTTATTTATTCTATTACTATTTTTATCTATTTGAATCATACAGAGCGTTTTATTACACCGTGAAATCTTCGGTTGAAATGTATTTGACTTGACCGCTCATCAACCTGAAGCGCTGATCACTTGCCATTTCCCTACCGAACTATCTGCATAACTCCACGAGGGGAAGCTTGCAACGATCAAACATGCGGTGTGTCGGAGGGTCTTATCATTTTATGCAAATGGCCCTGCTTGTTTTGTCGATATCGCATTCTACACTTTTTGCCCGACGGGGAGACGTTCTAATTGTGATGTTTAAGCGTTGACGCTCTCGGCACAGGCGTAATTGCTTTTTAATTAATCGTTGTTTTTAATTTTCCGGCCATGGCGCTTCCATTTACTCTTTTAATTCACCACCGATTGATCGATCGATTGATTGATTGATTTATTTCATGGCGTAATTATCTTGTAAATAAAGGCGTCCAGCAAACCAACAGTCAAGGTTCACCGATGTACTAATAAGGCGGGGTTAATCGATTATCTTGTATGCACTCCGGGTAACCAACTGCCCACTACATTTCCAGTAATTGGCTAACAACTTCAAACTACCAGATAAACCACTGGACAATTGAAATTGACAATTAAACACCAATGCGATTACATATTGAAACGATTATGTTTTTTAAATGAAATCATATGAACAATAGTTATTTACTGAAGGGTCATGAAAATGGTCCATTACTTACGAAGAGCCACAGTGCAATACAAGGCACCCAGTGCCAAGTATTTTACAGGGATCCGAGTAAAGTAAGACATTTTTCTGACGAGTCGTGTATTACATTTAAAGGCCAATTTTTACAATTTATTTTTCACGTCTGTAACAATGTGAACATATACAAACGGTGGTAGTTTACACAAATGGGTAATGAAACATTAAAGATACATGCATACATACATACATACATGCATACATACATACATACATACATACATACATACATACATACATACATACATGCATGCATACATACATGCATACATACATGCATACATGCATACATACATACATACATACATACTACATCCATACATCCATACATCCATACATCCATACATCCATCCATCCATCCATACATACATACATGCATACATAATCCATTCCTCTTTTAACCTATGGTAAGATATGGTAAGATTAAAGAATACTACAGTAACATCCAATCACCGATTAAACTGTAATAATGGCATTATTTCCCCCCAATGCAAACTGTATTTGTGCAATTTTTATCAAGTTTGGCTCAAAATGTCTCCGCGAGTACATGAAAGTCAATAAAGAAGAGTCAACTATAGTACTGCTGAAATGCAATGAAATTAATAAAAGTAACAATTATTTAGTCGTTACTAACTGTAAATCATTAGATACTATTCAGATGTTGCAAACGCGATTTCTCTGCTGGCCTGCACGTAATCAAAGGGGATTAAAAAAGCATGGGAACTAACTTACTTCTATCATTACACTGAAAGAAACGTATAATTATTAAACAATAATAATTAGACTGTGCTATCATCGCTTATGAGATTCGTAAATATATATTTATACTGATTAATAACTAATAATTACGTTTTTTCTAAATAAATATGGGAACTTCATTACATGTATCTAATTAGATTATCAAGTAATTATTGTTCTTTTGTTTTTGTTAGATGTACCAAATGAAAACAATCGTCAGATGAATCCACCAAAAGATGAGTGAGCGAGATAAGATAAGGTTAATATTCGTAGACATGCGATGGGGCATATGAGGTACCACATACGATTGAAGTAATAGTAGTTGATGAGAAGACTACAAAATGTTGTTATTTAAATTGAATATCAAAAATTTGAATCGATTGATTCCTCTACATCCAGAATCGAGAAAATGTATGCGATTTATAGTAAATTGTGATATACATAAACAAAACACAAAATTGAATGGCTTCACATTTCTACAAAGGGGCCCCTAATTTCATGTATCTAGATACAGTATCTAGATACATATCTACATACATTCATGCTAGAGTACCTAACGTTGTATTCAGATACATTTTTTCTGAAGTATCTGTATTGTATCTAGATACAAAAAAAATTATGTGTTACAACACTGCATTTCATGTCAATTACATACAATTAGCTGTTGATTCATTATTGAGAGCATTATTATTTTTTTAATTTTTACCTTGGGGCTTCGATTAATTTTCTAGCATTTAATTTAAGTTTGAGTCAGTAATTTGCTATTTCATTGTGTATTATTCTTGTATCTATTACGTATAGTTGCCCGTCGAAAGCTGACAATGGCGCATGCCATTGCTTTTCGAATAATGCTTTTTCGAATAAACAATCGTGTTTTTAATGCTGGTTCGTGTGCTTAAGCTAAATGTAATAGAATGAAATGAAATTAGAAACGTATGTCGAATTCATGCAATAAGGATCGATGAGTCAGACGAGTATGC
Organism: Othius punctulatus; assembly: GCA_951805005.1. Lineage (NCBI taxonomy): Eukaryota > Metazoa > Arthropoda > Insecta > Coleoptera > Staphylinidae > Othius > Othius punctulatus. The sequence goes on from OX638143.1 coordinate 24,171,534, forward strand.
TAATAACTATAAGCAGACGATAAAAAAATTATTTAGTTTTGCATATTTTATTAAATATTTATGAGCATTTTCTGTTGCATGTAAAATGAGTATGTAAAAAGAAAACAATTTTTGGATTGGTTTTCCATGTATCTGAAATGTATTTAGAAGTATCTAGACACTTTTCAAATGTATCTGTAGCAAGATACATTTTCAAATTTGTATCTAGATATGTATCTAGATACATTTTTTCCAAAGTATATGTATCTGTAGCTAGATACATTTTCAAATTTGTATCTAGATATGTATCTAGATACATTTTTTCCAAAGTATCTTTATCTAGATATAAAAAAATGTATCTGTTACAACACTGCCGAATTTTGTTTTTTTTTTTTCAAAATCCACTTTCATTTCAGCGATAGTCAATTTTTTTTTTCAAGTGTAAATGCTTATTTTCTTATTTTTCTCTGGTAGAGATTATTTTTCTAAATACAAAGATGTCCAATAAGTTGGATTTGACAGAATATTCATTACGAAAAAAAAATAACTAACATCATTCTAAATCCTGGCAGAATAAAAATATAAACTAACTAAATTTTGAAAAAAACTCAAGGTGTCAAGGAACGACCGAATGAGTCAATACAGAACAAGTCAGTTGGGAAACTCGAAAATCTTTAAAAAAATACTAAAATCTAACAAAAAACAACTTTATGTTAATAAACTGTAATTCTTTTTTTCTGTAGGGAATGTTCCATCAAAGCCAACTTGGTGGACATCTACGGATTCAGAAAAATAATCTCTACCAGAGTAAAAATATGCATTACTTTATTAACATTAAAATCATCTTTACAATAGAAAAAATAAGAAAATAAGTAACCGTTTGAAAACAAAAGTTGACTATCGCGGAAATGAAAGTTGATTTTGCAAAGAAAACAATATTATGGCCTCTTTGTAGAACATGTGGAGCCTCTTTTTTTGCTTTTTTGAATTCGGCCAACAAATAATGGAGTTATGGCTAGCGGCGATTTTTAGGTGACACCCTGTATATAGATTCCACATTATACAGAACAAGAGTTCAAGAATTTAAACAAATAAATAAAGAGTAAGTAGTTATACAAAAATTATACCAATTTTATTTTCTCTATATACAGGGCGAGTTTTTTTTTTCATTATAAGCGCTGGGATGTTGAAAACTAGAAACACAGAGATTCGGTTAAATGAGAAGTTGTTGTTTTAAGAGCTTATGCAAGATATGCTTTTGTATTTTAAAAAATGAACCGAGTTTTTGAGTTACAATAACACAAACTTTTTTTTTTAGTGGTAGTCCTAATTGACTTGACATTTTTAAAATAGACAAATTTTTCCCTTTAATATCGATGCAAGATTTGCTGTACTTACTTTGATATATAAATGCTATCTTCGAAAATTAACTTTATGAAAATTATTGTTTACTTTGACAAATACAAACAATACAGAACTATTTGTATTATTGAGAGTAACAAAAACAGAGTTTGCCATGAAAAACATTTTTGTTTCCTCTTATATTCTTTATATAAGTTTATATAAGTTTATATGTTTTCTTTCTATTCTAATTATACTAAATTCTATTCTAATTATACTACGAAAATCCATGCATCGCGTTTATTTATCAAAGTAAGTACAAATAGCAAACCTTGGATCGTTATAGAGAAAAATGTGTCAAAGCCAACTATTACTGCCATTAAAAAAAAGTTTGTAATTATCTCAAAAACTGTGTTCTTTTTCAAAAAAACAAAAGCATATCTTGCATAAGCTCTTAAAACGACAACTCTTTCCTTATTTAACAGAATCTCTGTATTCTAGTCTCCGCGATCCCAATGCTTAAAATGAAAAAAAAACTCACCCTGTATACTAATAGAATTATAAAGCAATAAATGACTAAATAAAGTATCTGCTTTCATATAAATGTGTTGTGCATCTAAGGCAAATTTTAAAAAAAGTTGGAAAATCCTAAAACTCGCCCTGTATTTAAAATATTACTTTTTTTTATACTTATATCTAGCCAAGATATAATTAGTTCAAGTCTTAAAGGTTGTAGTTAACTAATTTGTTTTTCATTGTGATACATAGGGTTTCTGCAATTATTTGTTTTCTTCTTTTTTGGAATTATTTTTCAAAATAAATTATAAATATGAATATTATTGTAAAGCTGATATATGTTTTCTCTATTCTCTATCAGACATCACAGATATGCAGAATGGCACCCATAAAACATATTGACAACCACCCCCGCACCAAAGAGGTCGCCGCTTGATTGGTCAAATATTTGTCTGCGACAAAGTCGGTGAAATACCGAGATTGTGACCGCCATTCGGACATCACACATATCCATCATGGCGCCCATAAAACATATTGACAATCACCCCCGCACCAAAGAGGTCGCCGCTTGATTGGTCAAGTATTTGTCTCCGACAAAGTCGGCGAAATACCGGGATTGTGACCGCCATTGACGCGTGATTTGTGACTGAGTGGCCCATGTGGTTTTTGTGACCCTGTCAGTATCAGTCAAAGACTTGATTAAAACGACCCAAGATTACATTACTTATCGGCCGTTTAAGACCTTTTAGGTAAGAATAAGCCTGTTTTTATTTGTTCACACGTGGTACTCATAGCACTTCCTATCTTTAGGCCGTTTCTTGAGGGTTTTGTTCCCGCGTGGTACTCACAGCACTTCCTATCTTTAGGCTGTTTTTTGAGGGGTTTCCTTTGCAGATTACAACCCCATATCACCCCCGAGTAATCAAAAAACATCCACAATAATCCAAATGCTTTTCTACCGCCGATTTACGGAGATGTTTCTCAGATTTATACAGAAAAATTACATATCTAAACCTCCTGCTATTTCATATTCAAATACTTATTTCAATAACTTCAAACGTTAATGCGTTATTCAGTGGCAGCCTTACGCATATTTGCACAACCTCCGGATTAACTTGGACCGCTGGCGCTGATTAGTTTCCGTTGTTACAATTGTGTCAACACTCGCTTCCAAGGTAATTAATCTCAGATTAAAGTTACCCGGAGATTGTACAACGGAATTAACTTGAATCGTTGTTATCGTTGGTACGTTTCATGGATAACAATGTGCCAACAATCATATCCAAGGCAATTAATCTCCGATTAAACTTAACGAAGATAGTAACAGAAATACGAATGGAGAAGCTTTACAAGTTCTTAGGTCTTGCACTGTATCTTGTGCTGTTAAGTGTTATTGTTTATTTTTAAAATAGGGTTTAAAATATCAATAATAATATTGAAGGATTTGGAAGTCCAGACAATAATAATAATAATAATAATAATAATAATTTATTGCATTAATAAAGAAAAAAACACCTTTTTCACAAAACACATTTATTATATCTAAATATGTTGTGTGAAAAAGGTGTTTTTTAATTTATTAATACGAACCTTTCACAAGCTCCACTTAATTTATTGCATGTTAAATTACATCAAAGTATGATAAATGAAAATAGTAAATTTCACTGAATCAAAACTTTATTGTAATTGTCTGGACTTCTAGACCCTTTACCAATAGGTCGTAATATGTACAGCCACGGACTATGGGAATGATGCCCTCCGTAAGACCGAGCAGTCTTCTATTCTTATCTGCCTTGCCCCTACCGTACGGAACCAGACACGGATAGCAGACTGCTCGGTCTTACGCAGGAGTCATTCCCAGAGTCCGTGGCTGTACAATAGGACCAGTCTGGGTTTCCGTAATTGGAAATTCCTAAAACGACGCTAACATTAAAATATAAGAGAATTGCAAATTCTGTCGTGGGTCATAAGGTTTTAGTTACAAGTTGAGATTGCTGAGATTGAGATTGAGACACTAACGAATGTAAGCATATTTTCATGAGTCATAGAATCAAACATTAGTATGGGAAAGTGGGAAGTAGGAAGTAATCTGTCGGTACAAAGCGTATCCACATCATTGTTAAATTGATGTGGCTGTGTGTGATGGGCGAGTGGAAATTAACAACAGCCAAAAATGACATCGTGGGGGGCTCAGTTGCGCATGGGGGAGAACGTCGCGCGATTAGGGCTGCACTGTGGGGGCGGACGGCGGAAAATCAATACGAAAACAAGTTAATGTTGGAGGTTGTAAGACAACTTGTGGAAAATCCATGTCCATGGAAGCAGGCGTTCGATGATCGCGAGCAAACCCAGTTTTCCACAGTTTTGTTTGTCTGCGATTCAACTGTGGGGAGAGAAGAGCCGAAAGAGATTCAATTAAGGGGTTAATTATCTCCCCTTTCGGGTCCATGCAAATAGTTGCGAATGGAATTGCCGAGTGCATATAAAACATATTACTTAATGAGAGATGTTCAACCCTTAGAAGCAATGTATGCAACTACTAAATTAGAGAATTCATACAACTCTAATTAAAATAATATACAGCGGGTTAATCAATGATTGCCTAGAATAATATGGTAACATCTAGCACAAAATCTGATTGCTGCCACTTTTAAATATCAGGGAGTACTGGCAATAGTGTAAAATATTCTGTCGATGATGTCGTTTAAAAATCTCAGACCATAGTAATAAATAATACGACGACCCACATATTAATCTGGTCCCAAATTACCTTCACGTATAATTCATAAGTAATTACCCGATAGCTTCACATTTTGTAATAACATATCATTAAAAAGCTTGGATCCATTATTTCATAACAATCTATAACACAATTAAATTTGAAGCCTCCAATACAAGATCAATATCTGTAACGCCTCTCTATATTTTATGTCAAACTAGAACTAATCTAATTCCTTCCAAAACATAACACCAGATCGCCTGACACGTGAGAAAGTCGAAAGCTCGATTTTTATCTCATCTGCTTCCACGTATGATATACACAACCTTTCTCCAACCTTGCAGCAGCGGACAGGTTTTTTTCTTTTACTTCCCTCCGCATTTCCACCTTTTCCCGTGCTTAGGCTGTGTTCCACCACATTCCGAGCATCGGCGTCGAAAAGCGTTCGTCGAAAACTAGTTGATTGAGTGGTTACGTTCGTGACGAAATACGGTTGACGCGTAATTGAGCGACATTCGATTGAGTAGTAATTAAAAAGGCGCTTTGTGGCGATCACTTGCGGTTAATTGGTTCCATAAACACGTGGAAACAATAATTGCTGTGTCAATTAAATAATACTTTGTAACATTGAGAATAATGTTATTAATGGTAAATAATTTATTGAAAGGAAATTTTTTTTTTCAAAAGTTAATTGTCGCTTTAAAGAGAAAAAAATTGTCCTTTTTAAAAATATCAAAGCCAACTATTACTGCCATTTAAAAAAAATAAAGTTTGCATTATAGTCATGGCAATTTTGTGGATGCAAGTGTTGGATGCAAAATTATACGTGGAATTATTAATAGCATTTAAATTATGTGAAGGATTAATGGGGTCAATTATTTCTTTAAATGATTAATATGTCATATACGATATCTTCTTACGATATCGGAGTAAAATTATTAATGGTAATTAATATGTAAAAAAAAAAACTACAGGGTGGCTCAATTTGGGTGTTTCTATAGGTGATCTTGGTAACTAGAAGAGATAGAGAAAATCGTTTGGCGTATTCTAGATCTCTTTTTTGAAGACCTAGTCAATGGTGAAATTAAAAATTGGCTATCGTCTTTTGTTTTCGAGTTATGGCAAAAAGTTTTCCATTTTCGATTTTTATCAATATTTCATTTATTTATCATTTTATTAAGATTGTTGAGATTCTCCCAACTTATTAAGAAGTTGCATGTTCTTGATGCACTTTTTTACCGAGAATTGAGTAAGTTTTACAGAATATTGATACCTTTGTTAACAAACAAGATACAATGAAAAGTTGTGTTTTTTTAAATAAAAGTTGTAGTTGGCGTTGACCTTAATAAAAATGTTATTTTTATCTCTTTTCAATGATGTATTACATGTAGATGTTATAATTGCATTGTTTTTTAATCTATTAAAATTCTATAAAAACGTCATAAGTTCTTTTATTGGGCGTAGTAGGATGGATTTGTTTAAATTGTTTGATTGTCAATCTAACACATTTAACGAACTTTTTATTTCGAAGTGTATAACAATGGCGTACGAAAATTATGAAAAAAAAAATATGTTAGAATGCTTTATTCAAAGAAATAACAATTTCCAACAACATGGTGCACCTCTACATAAATTTCGATTATTAAATCTAAATTTTGGAGCAAATTGGTTAGGAACAAACGGACCCTTGAAATGGCTACCACGATCACTCGACTTGACGATTTCCTTTTTTAGGAATATATAAAGGACAAATCATATAAAATGAGAACGAAATTTCATTGATTGTATAAATTCATTTTCAAATTTTCACATTCATAATATTTGCAGACATTTATTGTAACTTAAATATTGTGTCTATGATTGACGGGTTTTTCTTTTAATCTCTGAAAAATCATTTTATTGGGTTGTCTTCCTTTTAGATTGAGATCTTTCCAAGACAATATGCAAATTGTTATTTATTTAATAAACCATTCTAGCATATACAGGGTGGTCACTTTTACGACGCCCATCAATAGGATCTATTAAACAGAAATATATACAGAGTTGGTCAAATGGAATAAAAGTTTCTTATTTTTGTCACTTTTACGTCGCCCACCATTAGGATTTATTAAACGGAAATTTATACAGAGATGGTCAAATGGTATAAATGTTTCTCATTTTTGTGACTTTCAATATACTGAAGCGAAATAAGAGATATCTTGCAAAAATACCTGAAATATCGCTGAAAAACTGAAAAAGTGCACTTTCCGTTTCCTTTTATAACTTTTTTACTTTTGAAGGAAATTTTTCGAAACTTGGCACTCTTACATTTTCGACGTGAGCCTTCTGATGACAGTGCCAAACATTGTCTGCGCCATCTAGATGCCCAAATTGTCATAGTCAACTTTTATCTTATGACTTCATTAAACTTGGCTCACTTGGTAAACTTTTGATTTCATTATGGCCGTAATATTGGATTTTAATAGCATCTAAAACAGCGAAAAATTCCGTTTTCAACCATGTATAACACATGGGTAGGTAATCTGACATTATTTACCACCAAAAATCGAAAATTTTGTTGCAAAAATCAAACTGATGTGGACTGCTCTAAAAATTAAGTTGCCATGGAATAACAAATTTGACATTTCTTCATACAAAGAAAATAATTTCTGAGTACCTTTATTGTGTATAAATGCAAAAAAAGGAGATAATATCTTTGATTAGTATAAATGGAAAAACAATTATCTTTAGTATTGTAAGAATAGATTTAAGCTACTTATTAGTATATTAGACTAGATTGCACCATTATTGAATAATAATAATAAATGGGGTCGATAGCCTAACCCATGGGGTCGATAGCCTAATAAAGATTGTTTATATATATAATAATAAAAAAAAAAGTAAAAAGGGAAATAATTAAATATCGTAAATTTTAATTCAAGAATGGCATTTGATCAGATTATTTAATGAATACAATATGATTTATGATTTGCAATCTTGGCTAGGATTCTGTAAGATATTACATTATAGAGATTGTACATGTCAATTTTTTCATGTTGAGAATAATATCTTGCCATTTTTACTAATCAATGCCCGAGTGCCAATTTTCGTAAAATTTACTTCAAAAGTAAAACAATATAAAAGGAAAAGGAAAGTGCACCTTTTCAGTTTTTCGGCGGTATTTCAGGAACTGTGCAAGATATCCCCGATTTCGTTTCAGTACATTGAAAAACACAAAAATGAGAAACTTTTATCCCATTTGATCAACTCTGTACGTATTTCCGTTCAATAAATCCTAATGGTGGGCGTCGTAAAAGTTGCGTAAATTTGTTGCAAAAATCAAACTGATGTGGACTGCTCTAAAAATCAAGTTGCCATGGAATAACAAATTTGAAATTTTTGATACAAAGAAAATAACTTCCGAGTAATTTTATTGTGTATAAAGTGCCAAAAAGGAGATAATATCTTTGATTAGTAAAAATGGCAATAATTAAATATCCTAAATTTTAATTCAAGACTGATATTTGATCAGATTATTTAATGAATACAATATGATTTATGATTTGCAATCTCGGCCAGGGCTCTGTAAGATATTACATTATAGAGATTGTACATGTAATTTTTTTTTATGTTGAGGATAATATCTTGCCATTTTTACTAATCAATGCCCGAGTGCCAAGTAAAATTTCCTTAAAAAGTAAATAAATTATAAAAGGAAAAGGAAAGTGCACTTTTTCAGTTTTCAGGGATATTTCAGGAACTGTGCAAGATATCCCAGATTTCGTTTTGAAAGGCACAAAATGAGAAACTTTGATCCCATTTGACCAACTCTGTACGTTTAATAAATCCTAATGGTGGGCGTCGTAAAAGTGACCACCCTGTATAATATTGTATTCATATGGCATTTTATAATTTACAGGTGGCAAATGTATGTGTTTGTCAATAAATAATTTGACTCTAAACAATACAAGCCTACTATCAGTCTATTACGCCTAATAAGAGAACGTATTGATAGAATTTTAATAGATTTCAACAAAAATGCAATTATAACATCCACATGTGATACATGATTCAAAAGATTAAAAAATAACCTATTTATTAAGACCAAAGCCAACTATGACTTCTATTTAAAAAAAACACAACTTTGTATTGTATCTTGTTTATTAACGAAGACATCAAAATTCTATAAAACTCATTCAATTCACCGTAAAAAAGTGCCTGAGAACATGCAACTCTCAGCTTAATAAAATGATAAATAAATGAAATATTGATACAAAATGAAAATGGAAAATATTGAGTTTTTGGCCATAACTCGAAAACAAAAGACGATAGGCAGTTTTTATTTTCACCAATGACTTTGTCTTGAAAAAAGAGATCGAGGATACGCCATTCGATTTTCTTTATCTCTTTTAGTTAGCAAGGTTCCCAATAGAAACATCCAAATTTTTTGGGCCACCCTGTTAATCATACTTGATGATATATGAGGAAAACACGTGCTTATTTATTATAGCGTCATTAATTGTGACAGTCCATGGGACCATGGGAAAAGCGATCGTAGCTTACATGAAAAAAAAATTCAGGAGAGCGATTTATAAAGGTAAAAAATATCGATTTTCGAATTTATATCGATTCTGATATAATAACCTTCTGTACACAACAATAATCTGTTGTTGGGTCATAGTTGAGAGATGCCTGTTAATAGCGCCTTAGTAGAAATGTCAGAATTCACATTTAAACTATTGTCAAAGTATAAACGCGTTGTTACAAAAAAAACGTGGTTTTCTGAAATTTTTGAAATTTCAAGTTTGCTACCAAAATTCAAGTTTTTACTAGATATCAGCATTCAGAAAACATCAAAATCTCGGTTTTGACCAAGTGTAAGTTAACGGACGGTCACAATTGCATATATTTTTTTTAAATATTAATTAGTACGCTGTTTGGCCCGAAAGGTTAAATTGCTAGCCACAGAAAGAACACCTAGGTTTAAGAAGTGGGGTATATTTTGTTTTTAGCATTTGCTATTAGTATAGAGTACTTAAAATATCACAGTAAAATTTAATGTTTATTAGAAAATTGTGACAGTGTAAAGAAATTATTTAGAAAAAAAACTGCAAAATACAAAACTTTTATAATATAAATAGTAATTTCAGGTGGGAGTTTCAAAAAAACTACAGATGGGGTATATATTTTGATTAAGGCATTTTCCAATAGTAGGTACAATGTACCTATGCATAATATAGTAGCGAAAAAAACTTAAGTATTTTGTTTGTTGTTATAATTGTTATAGTATAAACGCGTTGTTACAAAAAAAAACGTGGTTTTCCCAAATTTTGAAATTTCATATCTTTGCTACGAAAAATTCTATAAAAAAAAAACAGCGTTTTCACTAAAATATCAGCATTCCTAAAACATCAAAATCTCGGTTTTGGCCAAGTGCAAGTTAACGGACGGTCACAATTGCATATATTTAAAAAATATATTAATTGGTACGCTGCTTTTTCAGGCCAAACCAGGTCAAATTGCTAGCCACAGCAAGAACACCTTGGTTCACGAAGTGGGGTATATTTTGTTTTTAGCATTTGCTATTATATAGAGTACTTAAAATATTACAGTAAAATTTAATGTTTATTAGAAAATTATGATAGTTCTAAAGAAACTATTAAGAAAAAACAGTAAAATACAAAACTTTCATAATATAAATAGTAATTTCAGGTGAGTTTCGAAAAAACTAGAGATGGGGTATATTTTGATTAAGCCATTTTCCAATAGTAGGTACAATGTACCTATGCATAATATAGTAGCGAAAAAAAACCTTAAGTTTTTTGTTTATTGTTATAATTGTTATAGTAGTAGTAGTACATAATATTGTAGTGAAATAAAACTAAAGGTAATATTATTTAAAAATAATGAGAAGAAAAGTCATAAAGCTTAAAATCCGGCCTCTATATTCACTATTTGGCTACTACTTTGGGCCAACTAATGAATAAAACGTGGCGTCCTTCCATTCAATCCTGCGGTGCACGCGCGTGCAATGTCGATAATAAAAAAAGAATGATAATTATCATCTTGCATAAATACAATTTATTTTTAGACCGCGTAACCTTCTAATATTTTCAGAGATTGAAAAAAAGAGCGAGGCGTTTCGTAACGCGCTTTACATTTTCGTGTCGACACCTCGCGAGAGAAAATCGTTTAGCGCTAATCACCGGGCGTCTCTGATGAATGGACTGCAGCTCGGGTATCTGTAAGCTCCGCAGATCGCATCGGATCCCTTTCCTCCATTCAACCGGAATCTGCTTCGGGCATTGTTCGCAAAGTGAGCGAAAAGCGCCACGTGTCAACTTTCCTACGAAAATAACTGTTATGCAAATCGGCGCCGCTTTTTCAGCCATTATTTTATCGAGAGCGCAGGACGTGTAGAAATTGCCCCGGTGCTCAATGAAAGTCGCCGTACGCCCGTGCATAATCGGAATTAAAATCCGACGATATCCACGCGCAAACCAAACCGGTGCTGCGCTCGCACCGTCCATAGATTTCACTTTCGTTTTTAATGGGCCACATTAAATTTCTCCGGCCGCCGATCGATCCGATTAATCCCGAAAGAAATTGATCCTTGCAATCTTTCGCCTTGCGCAATCCGCTCGTCCTCGTGCCGCTGCCGAAAATCGCTAATTAGCTGTGGAAATAATGCGTTTCGCGTTTTCGGCAATCGGCGGCCTCCAAAGAGCGGCGATAGCATCGCGGGAAAGTTTGCGCGCGATCCGATCGAAAATTAGAAAAGGAGTTATGAAAGTGCGCTGGAAATGTCGGCACCTAATTGTGTCAAGGGTTAATCCTTTCAGCCGCGGATAGGGCGTTGGAAATGCCCCAGCTTTGTTGGAGGACAAAGGAACAGCTGAAATGATTTATAATACCGCTGATCGTTAGAATGAGGTTAATACCAATAAAAAGTGAGGGAATTGATTGCACGCGCCTTACGAGATGTTAATCATTATAATGTCTTCGTATAAAGATCAGTGATTGGCAATGAGATATTTATTATAGGTGCATTGCAAAATTTAAAAAATGCACAATTACAATTGATTTTTATGCTTGCCACATAGGAAATCGACGGTGAGCTGACAATACATTACACCCACAAATGACACCATTTTACAGGAAACAAGAGAAACATAGTTCTTAAAAGATATTATAATATTATAGAATTTGTAGGAACCTAAGAGTCAGTACAGCTAAATATTCTAACAAAAATTTTAATTAACGAAAAATGAGGTTGATAAGACATGCAAATGCAGTTATAATATGGGGGATGGAATATCAAATTCAATTAAATATTTTAAACGTATTTAGAATGACGAAAATGATCTAAAATGATATTTCTGTGATGGGTGGGAAAAACAGTATAAGTCAAGAATTAGCATTTTAAGGAAGCGTCGACTTATACCTTTTTTCCCTCCAATAATCGTAGCATTTAAAGTTGTACTAAAACTGCCAACCTATTTAAAAGCCTTAACTGAATAATTTGACATATACTATTTCAAACACAATGTACAGCATCACTTTCTGAAATATAATTTGACTTGAAACTCATTTTCCCAAATTTTCGACTTATACTGTTTTTCCCACCCATCACAGATTTCATATCTTTGATTCCACAAATCAATATTTTAATTAAACTATTTAAATAAATTCATAATACAAAATACTCAATATTATTATTAAAATAAATATGAAAGTTGAGTTAGAATATTTAAATTTTTCGAGTATTTAAGTAAATATGCAAGGTCACCCGAGCCCTAGCGAGGTCGAAGATTTCATAATTGTTTAGTCGAAATGGAGCTTGAGAAGGGAATAATTGGGGGTAACCAATGAGAATCAAATAATTAGGGGAAGTCCCTATACTAAAAATATACGAAGTAAAAGGAGCAGGGAATGGTACATAAAGAGTGAATTTAGTTTATATCGGGAGTTGCTGACCAAATTTCAACCGACCAACATCTCAGTAGAATTATTTATTTATGTATTAAAATTGTGGGCATCGACTGTTCTAGTTATAATAAATTGATTTAATAATAATATTGAATTTATTTAAATACCAGTATACATAGCCGTTACTTTGTGGAACATGGTAAATGAGTATAAAGTAGTCGAAACTGCAGTAACTAAATTATTTTTGTAAAATAAATGTGTTAGTGGAAGTAACAAAGTAAAATTGTTTTATTTAATTGAATTTATTTAAATTCAATCAACTAAGAATGGTTAATGTTACTACGGAATAAGCTTAATTTTGCTAGTGAGTTATCACGTCTTCGCGGCTTATCATGTTTTATTTTGAGTAAATTAGTTAAGCATTACCTATAATAGCTATGTATGGTATAAGTACATAAAGACAATTTTTATCCACGAAAAAATTGTTTAGGGGATAATGTTTTTGAGTGGACAAAATTTTGTTGATTCACGTGTATCATACAAGATTTTTTCCAATTTTGCAGAATTTTGAAATATTTTTATTGATTAGGTAATTTATTTACATAAATGTTAATTGTACTATTTTTAATTTGATAAACTCTTAAACCAGGAGTTTTTAAATAGTCATGGAAGTGGATAAAATATAGTTGAAGTTAAGTTGATTCTACTTTCGTCAGGGTCAAGTGCAGTGGAAGTTCCAGGCCTTTAATTTGAATTTACATTTGTCAAAATTTTTCTTCCAGTCACAAAATGTTTTGTACTCTTTTTCGTAAACTAATTTAGAAATTTCGGGCAATAAATTCGATACTGCAATCGTAGCTGCGTCCATAATCCATAATCTTCTGGTATGGTTTTATTTTGGTTATTTGCCACTTCAAACACAATTTCCGACTGGAAAAAACACAATTTCGGACTTGAAAAAACACAATTTCGGACACGAAATCGGCAAATTGAAGTATTTGCGTGAAATGTCACATGAGACATGGAACAAGCGATCCTAGCAAGGAAATTTTCAAAGCTAGTGCGACATTTAATTTTTTTAAACTTTATTCTTGTTGTCAATAGCAGTGTGAATAGCGTGAAATGTCACATCAGACATGAAACAATCGATCCTAGCAAGGAAATTTTCAAAGGTAGTGCAACAATTAATTTTTTTAAACTTTATTCTTGTTGTCAACAACAGCGTGAATAAAGTGTTTTTAGAAACATTTTATTCACTGTTTTGATTAATTTTATTCACCTTTATGATTAAAATGTTGTTTTAATAATGAAATTCAATTTATGTAATGAGCATTTTAATAGGCAAAATTGGGAAAAATGATATATGAGTGGTATGTTGATTCGTCTCACCACATCATATTTTATTTTGGGTTAATGGTAATAATAAAAGTGTTAGTTTTACTACAGAATAAAGCCTGACTTTGCTAGTGAGTTATTCGCTTCTTATCATGCCTTATTTTGGATTAATTGTGATGATAAAGAAGTATTCGATGTAAAAATATTAAAAATCAAATTAAAGTTGTTTTTGTAAATCTCAATGATTTAAAACGAAGAATATAATTAAATAATTTAAGAAGAAGAAGATATCTGTTCAGTATTCCTGAAGCTAATTCTCATGAAAATTTCACAAAGTTTCAGTACTAAATAAGGGAGAAAATCAACACTATAACTTTAAGCAATGACAAGTATGAATTAGTCAATACTGAAATTTTTGAAAATTTATTTATTGCATATTAATCATCAGATATCTGTTCAGTATTGCTGAAGCTATTTCTCATGAAAATTTGACAAAGTTTCAGTATTAAATAAGTGAGAAAATCAACAATATAACTTTATGCAATGACAAGTATGAAGTAGTCAATACTGAAATTTCTGAAAATGTATTTATTGCATATTAATTATCAGATATCTGTTCAGTATTGTTGAAGCTAATTCTCATGAAAATTTGACAAAGTTTCAGTATTAAATAAATGAGAAAATCAACACTATAACTTTAATAACTTTATGCAATGACAAGTATGGATTAGTGAATACTGAAATTTTTGAAAATTTATTTATTGCATTATAATAATCAATTACTGTTCAGTATTCCTGAAGCTAATTCTCATGAAAATTTGAAAAAGTTTCAGTATGAAATAAATCACAAAATCAACATTATAGCTTTCTGCTTTGACAAGTATGAATTAGTGAATACTGAAATTTCTGAAAATTTATGTATTGCATATTAATTATCAGATATCTGTTCAGTATTCCTGAAGCTAATTCTCATGAAAATTTCACAAAGTTTCAGTATTAAATAAGTGAGAAAATCAACACTATAACTTTTTGCAATGGCAAGTATGAATTAGTCAATACTAAACGATATTAGGGAAAGAGGGTAAAGGAAGAGAAAATGGAAAGTTAAATGACAAGCATTCATTATTAAAAGAAATAGAATTAATAATTATTAATGTTTTTTTCTCGAATTAAAAGTATCAATTAAAAATAAATATCAAATTATAATATTAATTAATTATTCAATAATTATTGAACTCGACAAATTTTGACGAATGTGTTGTCCCTTAAATTAAAATGCATTTTTCGGAAAGTATTTACTATGCAGGTGTTTATGTGTTCATTTAGATGTTTATTTGATTTATGTTAGGGAGATACCGTTTGAAGTATAGTCCCTCACTTAAATTTGCAATTTGAAATAATTATTTTCTAGTTGTTAAACAAAAGTTGAATGAAAACTATAGTTTAAAGTCGATCAACTACTATAAGACCATTGGGGCAAGGATTTATGTACGAAATGAAAAAAATGGTGGAGGCCATTTTGTTTTTGGATCTTTTACATGGTTTTTCCACTATTTACTTACAAAAACACTTACAAAAATTCATTTTAAAAGGTTGTGCAAAGAATAGGTACATAAAATACTCATTTGTGACTAAAATTCATCAGTTATTCTTATTGAATTGATTTTATATTTTTATTATTAATAATAATTCTAATTCTTTCATACCAATTAATTAATATAAGAAATAATTGAAATACAGCGAACCAACACATCCAACCGTTATTTTTAGTGTTATAGTGTTATTCACTAACATTATTAACAGACACATTGCCCATAGAACGACCCAAATGAAGTTGTCACGATGATTTCAAAAATCAAACCTAACGTAAAGTACTATCTGTAAGGCATGTGTTTATAGTCCGTACTTGAGCATGACTTCGACTTAAGTAGTATATTTGGTTGTGTGTTTTCTATAAACGCTTATGCACCAAACACAACCAAATATACGGAAATATACGACTTGAGTCGAACTCATGCTCAAGTATTTTATATTTTTATGATTATTAATAATTCTAATTCTTTCATACCAATTAATATAAGAAATAATTGAAATACAGCGAACCAACATCATCAACCGTTATTGTTAGTGTTATTCACTAACAAACAATATTAACAGACACATTACCAATAGAACGACCCAAATGAAGTTGTCACGATAATGATTTCAAAAATCAAACCTAACGTAAAGTACTATCTGTAAGGCATGTATTTAAAGTCCGTACTTGAGCATGACTTCGACTTAAGTAGTATATTTGGTTGCGTATTTTCTATAAACGTTTATGCACCAAACGCATTTATTTGCGTTACGCAAATATACGACTTGAGTCGAACTCATGCTCAAGTACGGACTATAGATACGGGGCTAAATCACAAGTCAGAAGTTTACAAGACCCAAATATTACTTGAATTATAAGAATTCGTGTAATATGCAGTTAAAGAATTAAATGTATTCAATTGCATTTAGGGATGAATTGCAGTTAAATAAATATAGAAGAATATTCCCAAAAGTTACATAACTTATTATCAGTGAATGTTTTGATTAACAAACTTTATGAAAAAAAAAGTAGTTAGGCGTTTGTTACTTGAAGTTACTGATGTTAATATATAAAAATATATATTACAAATTATAAGAATGTGTACAACACCTAGGTTCGAACTATGTATTTCAAATTGCATTTTATTCTTAAATATTCCCAGAAGTTACATAACTTATTGTCAGTGAACGTTTTGATTAACAAATTTTATGGAAAAAAAATTGTAGTTAGGCGTTTGTTACTTGAAGTTACTGATGTTAATATTAATAATTCAATAACACAGATTTGAGTTTCCGCAGTTATCTCCACTTAGTTATTGGAGGAGCTAGTCTAGCGGAGGACAGTTATAAACGACAGAGTAGATCTGTACCTAGCTGGCAAAGTTTTAAGTCCGCCATCAAAAGATAATTTGTATTTGATATAATCAGTTTCAGGGCAATATTGCAGAACCCTAAAGTTAGTTAGGGTCTTGGCGATGTCGGCCCGGTCTTACATTTAGGTATCTTTGATGTCCTGCAAGGGCTCAGTTCTTCAAAAATGCAAAATAAAATAAGTACCTAGTACTATATTTTTATATAGTATTTTTTTAAATGTACCATTTTCTTGAAATTTTCATTGAAAACTTTCAGAAATGTTGATATTTAATTAGTGACATATTTAATACAGCGCAATAAAAGTTTATTAAAAGTTAAATTTTCCCATTTCTTTTTTAGTAATAATGTGGAAATAAAAGTGATTTTCATAAATTGAAAAATGCTGCGATTTTCGAAAAAAACGACGTTTTCCCCATGTATTTTATATGGCACTTCAATTAATCACTGGCACGTATTTACATTAAACAATTGGATTGGGTTTTTGAAATTTGCAATTTATTTTTGATTCTTTTTTGATCGAATTTCGGGTTGGCGTAAATAAGATTTAAAAAAATGTTTACCCCTATAGCTTATACTATAAAATTGGGGTAAAATTTGATTTCCTAACAGGTTACAGGGGTAGCAGTATTATAAAGGTTAGGAACCACTGGCTTATAGGCACCCTAATGTATAGTCATGCTCACATAAATCTAGTACAAACAAATTGACATTGCTATATAAAATTGCTATTGTAACCTAATTTATTGTACTTGATTTATGTGAGTATAACTGTACATACTTTTTGTAACCAATATAATTTTTCACAAACTCAAAATCTGCGTGTACCTGCCTTCGTGAATGGCAGCCTTCTGCTGCCGCGTATGCAAAATGTCATCTTATCGGGAATTAATTCACTACTTCTCCATTCCCCGATGACAATAGGATCGGGTCCATAGACGTCTCATTTCCGAATGAGATATTTATGGGCGCAGTAAATAACGATAATCCTGCGGAGACCTCATGACATATTTTACGCGTTATTATTGGGACCAGAAGGGCGCTGCAGATCCAATAAAAGCACGACGCGAGGTCGGTCCAGGGGCTGGGCGAGTGCAAAAAGTTACGGGCAATATATTCCATCGATTGTAAAACTCCCAAAGTCAATAAAGCACTTACTCTGATTACAAACTCTCGGCTTCCGCCGCCATAATAAACTGCACGTTTAATTATCACTTACTCAACCGTTAACCTTTTACTGGTTCAATTGCACTATTATTTATCATAAATTCAAACAATCTAATCGCCTTACATTATTATATCCCATTAAAAATATTTACTACATTCTAAACACTATATTAATAACACCAATTTACAATCCAGATATTGATTCTGTATTTATACCCCAAGTAAGTAATCGAATAAAAGCTAAGAAATGTGACACATGTATGTAATATTTTGATATGTGTACGCCATATGAGATCAGATATTATTTTATTAGTATATGTAATTTACTACACTGGCGGATCATGCCATTGTTTGTAAGTTTTGCAAATCTCGAATCTAAGAGTATGGCATAGTTTTGAGTGTTATGATTAATTAATTGTAACTCCTAATTACTGACACTCGGGGATTTATATATTAATTTTGATATCAAATTTAGATTTAATTCAGAAAATACTACCAGAACCCCATGGGATAGGCCAATGAAGATTGTTTATATATCTACCAGAAACAGCCATTAACGCACAAGGAACATATTATGGACATGCGTGCTTTTGCATGAACGCTCCTCATTTATGCAAATATGGATACATAATCGTCACTATAAAACACGAGTGTTTTATGAGTAGATATGTCATGTTAGTTGCCTAGCTATGCTATTAACTTAACGATATATAAATAACTATAACGTAACTATATGTGTAGAAACATATATAAATCCAAACGAAATAATGTTAAAACATTAGAATAATTGAACCCACTTCCCTAAGTCCCTCGTTTTTCATTCTACTACAGATTTGACACTGATAAAATTATTAGGCCTTTCACGTGCACTTCATAATAAAATACCGAGACCTGACTACTCAAATACTAATCCTCTGATAAACACAGGCGCGGCATTTATCTGGGGAGTTGTGCCAAAAACGGCAAGTGGGACGGCATTGGGGGTCCACCTTATCTAAATAGCACAGTAATCTTGCGAGTCTGCAAGTCGAATTGGAAAAGTTTCGAAGTAATTGAGAGAAATATTCGTTTATTTACGGGACGGAGTTCTTTTAATTAAAACGTTTCGGGTTAAATTATCCTCGCAGATTACTGTCCTCCGCTGTGCTTACTACGCAAGCTGCAAGCTGTAACTCAACACTGGGAAGCGGGGGACGTTAAACTTCGGAAGCAATAAAAAGTATGTATGCCGTCTGAGGGCATTTTTGTAAAGGCGAGTTAGATTAAATGAAATTATCTGCAACTCGTAAAATGCGAAACTTTCACTCGCAGCGGTGAGCGACAATAAAGGAGAGGACTGTTCCCACACAAATCGAGACTGCAATAAATCGGCCGTTACTACACAAAGTTTCGAACCTTGACGTACTAAACCGATTCTTGCGCAGTGGAATCAATTAATTCCTGAATTGGAATTTCTATAAACGATTGGTCAATGTTTAAAATGTTGAAAATACCTGGAGAAGTACTCTCTGCCAAACAATCCGTAGCGCATTTTCATAGCGATATGACTTACCTGAAACAAAAGAAAAAAATCAATTAGGACATTGAAAAACTATACATTTATTATACAATCAATTTTTAGCGGAGCAATTAGGGCCATTAGTGTTTCTCACATTTTAACGTAAGAACCGCACATACTATTTTTCTCCAAACGCAATATTTTTTCAAATTTATTTTTGTAATATAATACAAGTGCATAAGAGAGTCTTTAACTCAATTGCTTCATATTTGTTATGATTATTTAGTAACATACAATTAGCATTAATTTAATGCTAATAAAACTTATTATTCAAGTTTCATTTGAGATCAGGTTAATATTTTCAAATATTGGTATGACTTCATTAGCGATAACTTCAAAACTAGCGTACCAATATATATGCACTTTATCAGCAACATTAAGTGATATATTGTTATTACTTTTGTTCAATTTAATTAATATCCAATACGTCATTCTTGAGATATTTACATTTTACTGTGAACATGTGTTTTCTATTGATATATTTAAATATTGGTATTGCTTTATTAGCGCTATCTCTAAAACTAGCATGTCAATATCAATGGAATTTATCAATGATATTTAGTGATATATTAGTATCTAATCTGTTAATTTGTATTTATACCCAATGGAAGTTATTTGAGATAGTTACTTTTTACTGTGATCATGTGTCTTTTATTGATATTTTTAAATATGAAATGCTTCATTAGTTAGTATTAGTTAGTATTGCTACTAATTTATCTGAGATAATAGCGAAATTCGACAAAATATTTCACCCAATTGATATCATTACTACAAAATTACTACAAAGCAATTCAGAAGTGATTATTTTTTCTTAATATTTTCGAATATTGGTATGACTTCATTAGCTATAACTCCAAAACTGGCATACTAATATCAATGCAATTTATCAGCGATATTTAGTGATATATTGTTATTAAATGTGTTGAATTTAATTAATATCCAATGCGTCATTCTTGAGATATTTGCATTTTATTGGATCATGTGTTTTCCATTGATATTTAGACAAAATTGCCGAAAATTTTACAGCATACATTAAAATTTTGACAGTAACATTTGAAATTTTAGCACAACAAATGAAATTTAGAGAGAATAATTGAAATTTTGACAGTGATCAATGACATATTGATATAGTGGTGAATGGTATTTTGACAAAATAGCCGAAAACTTTATAGTACATATTGAAATTTTAGCACAACAAATGAAATTTAGAGAAAATAATTGAAATTTTGATAGTGATCAATGACATATTGATATAGTGGTGAATGATATTTTGACAAAATAGCCGAAAATTTTACAGCATACATTAAAATTTTGACAGTAACGTAGTGGTCAATGATATTTTGACAAATTTGGCGAATATTTTACAAAATACATTGAAAATTTGACAGTAACATATGAAATCGTAATCATTGAAATTTCGGAAGTCATCATTGATTTTTTGAATTATATATGAAATATTGTCAGTAATCATTCAAAATTAATAAGCCGGATTCATAGAAACTTATTGTTCGTTAAAATTAATAGAAAATTATTCAATTGGGGGCCTTAGAACTTAATTAATCGGCTACTTTTTCTTTAAATAGTCGAAAAGCTGTTGGGAATTATTGAAATTTTGACATCATAATAGAAATTGGCAAAATAATGTACAGGTACCAATGATATTTTGACTATAATACTTGAAATTTTGTCTGGAACACTAACGATTCTGAAAGAAATTCTGACAGCATTTCCTGAAAATTGCCGAATTTCAGGATAATTGATATTATGGTAAATAAAATTGAAAATTCGCCAGTAATCTATATAACTACTGATTAAAAAAAAAAGCCAGAATAATTGACATGTTTACAGAAATCCGTCATTTCTGATTTTATTTTGATAATTGGACAGTCATTGATATTTTAACAATAATCAAATAGTAACAATGGCAAATTTTACAGAGAAATTAAAATGTGTACAGAAATCAGTCACGTCTGATGTTTTTTTGATAATTTGACCGTAGTGATTGATATTTTAATAGTAATCCAATAACAACGTTTGAAAATTTGACAAAACAATTGAAATGTTTGCTGAAATAATAGAAAATTTGACATTTATCATTGATATTTTGGCAGCAATCTTTGAAATTTTATGGAGTAATTCAAAATATCGGTTACTTTTCCTTTAAATAGTCGAACAGCTGTTGGCAATCATTGAAATTTTGAAATCATAATAGAAATTGACAAAAAATGTACAGGTACCAATGAAATTTTGACTATAATAGTTGAAATTTTGGCTGGAACACTAACGATTGTAATGATGTCAGAAATGAAAATTTTATAATGATTATTGAAATTCTGACAGCATTTCCTGAAAATTGCCGAATTTGAGGATAATTGATATTTTGGTAAATACCATTCGAAATATGACAGTAATCTATAAAACTTCCGATTAAAATAAATTTCGGAATATTTGACATGTTAACAGAAATCCGTTTTTTTTTTTGACAATTTGACAGTCATTGATATTTTACCAATAATCAAACAGTAACAATTGCAAATTTTACAGACAAATTAAAATGTGTACAGAAATCAGTCATATCTGATGTTTTTTGATAATTTGACTGTAGTGATTGATATTTTAATAGTACCTTAATAGTTCAATAATCTTTACAAATTTGTCAGAACAATTGAAATGTGCACAGAACCCAGCTATTTCTCTTTTTTTTTTTGACAATTTGACTGTCATTGATGTTTTAACAGCAATTAAACAATAACAATTGAAAATTGATATTTTTAAATATAAAATGCTTTATTAGTTAGTATTAGTAAGTATTGCTACTAACTTATCTGAGATAATATCGAAATGTGAGAAAATATTTTATCCAATTGATATTATTACTACAAAATGATTACAAAACAATTGAGTAGTGATTTTTTTTTAAATATATTTTCGAATATTGCTATAACTTCATTAGCTGTAACTCCTAAACTGGTGTGCCAATATCAATGCAATTTATCATCGATATTTAGTGATAAAATGTTATTACACGTGTTGAATTTAATCAGTATTCAATGCGTCATTCTTGAGATATTTGCATTTTACTGTGATCACGTGTTTTGCATTGATATTTTCAAATATTGGTATAGCTTTATCAGCGCTATCTTTAAAACTAGCATGTTAATATCAATGACATGTATCATTGGTATTCAGTGATATATTGGTATGTAATGTATTAAATTGGATTTATACCCAATGCGAGTTTCTTGAAATATTTACTTTTTACTTCAAACTAGTAGAACTAGTAGAACTTCAAAACTAGTTTTAGAGATAGCGCTGATAAAGCAATACCAATATTTGAAAATATCAATAAAAAACACATGATCACAGTAAAAAGTAAATATCTCAACAAAGTCCCATGGAGTATAAATACAATTTAACAGATTAAATACCAATGTATAACTAAATGTCATTGATAAATTGCATTGATATTGACACGCTAGTTTTAGAGATAGCGCTGATAAAGCAATACCAATATTTGAAAATATCAATGGAAAACACATGATCACAGTAAAATGCAAATATCTCAAGAATGACGCATTGGATATTACTTATAAAAATGAATGTGCCATGTATTTTGTAATTGGAGATACTATTTCTACAGTCTAATATAATCTAGTAATTTGTCATTAAAGTTGTAATAAATTTCAGTCTTTATAACTTTGGTCTAAACATGGTACTACTAATTATGAAATTAACTGCCTGTACCTTTTTTTATTGCCCAATGCATTATATCAATGTATTGCTTTCCTATGTAAGCATAGAAAGGCAGTTGTGTAAGTGCAATTATTAATTTCATAGGTTTCGCCATGTAGAAACCGTGCCACAGTATATTGTCCATGGCATCACAATACAAATATGTCCGTGCTAGGTCTCGTTCACATCGTGATAACTTGCAGATGTAACGAACGCTAGGCATCGATTCCCCTACTTGCAAGAGATGGCAGGAGTCTGTGCAATGGGACGAGTGCAATCTTATTGATTGTTGCTAATGTGTGCTGGTCGAGACGAGTGGCACTTCACACGACCGTTCAAGATCAACTACCCCATTACTTTATTAATAGCCGTTTACCCCTTTTGTAGCGATCGCATGAGTGACGATTAACCGAGGACAATGGCAGAAACGAGTTGGTTTGGAAGAGCCGACCGTTAGATCGACGTGGTCCTGTCTGCATTCCAAATACGTGCGGGCTGATTAATTTGCATACATCTTTAAATATCAGTTTGGTCAAGGTTTCGAAAAATTGCTGTTTCGTACTCGTAATAGCGTATTAATCATGTAAACTGTCGCGTAATTGCCCGTGTGGCATTATATGATTACACCCATTATTTTAATCATCTTATTATAACTAAACGCCCGCAGATGCTATCAGGTTTTTGCAAACTTTTAACGAGACCAGCACTTCTTGCAAATCGTTTTAATCGGGGGTTGGTTAATTAAGCCGCTCCAATTGTCTCTCTCCTCATCATCTTCACTTGTCATAGGCGACGTTTGGTGTGCGCCGTTTTTTTTTTGCGCGTACGGTATTAATATGTATCTATATAGTTATACTTGTTTCCCTTGAAGGGGCCATCGGACCCAGGAGGTCGTTGCGATCCGGTCATCGGCCCGATAATCAACGCGCTTTTCATTTTTCATTATGCGGACTTTGCGAATCGCCTCGCGTCTTTTTTAGCGGCGATTATAAACTGCCGGCCGACGTGCTGCCCAGCCGTGACGTTCGCGGCGGTCACGTGCGTGCGCGCCGTGGAGCTTTGCGGAAACGTGATGGACTTCTTGTGTTCACCAGTTCTCGAACGGAACGCCTGAGACCATTACCAGGAACGCAATCATTTACACGTACGCATTGCCATTGAAAAGCACCTCCACAACATCCAGCAACAGATGTTGGATGTCTTTAACCTTCACTTATTCCCAAAACTTCACAATTGCCCCAAGAAGAAGAAGAACCATAAGAAGAAAACAACAAGAAGAAGAATATCGCGCAACATATGTTGGATGTCTTTAACCTTCACTTGTTCCGAAAACTTCACAAGCTCAAGAACCCAAGAACAAGAACACCAATAAGAAGAAAACAAGAAGAAGAACAAGAGCAAGAAGAAGAGCAAGAAGAAGAGCAAGAAGAAGTTTCAACCCTTCCAATAAAAAAAGAAAATCTTCATTGGAATTCTTTATTATGTACCTACATATACCATAATCTTAATTATAAATTACAAAGTTTAATTGAACCCTGCCAATTATTTGTATTTTAGTTATTTGCAGAAAATTTAATGAAAATTAATTGTTTGATTATTGTAATTAAAAAATTAAATGGTAATTTTCAGCATTATTACTGATTTGTGCTGGGGGGATACCGTTTGAAGTTTAGTTAACTAAATCTATCAATTTAGGTAGTTACTAGGCCTGCAACTCGAATCCGGATATTTTAGAATTCGGATCCTAAACTATCAGGATATCCGGATCCTTGGGTATCTCATAGGGGATCCGAATAGTCGATCCGGATACGAGGTGTCGGATAGTGGGTTCGGATCCTAGATATCGGATAATGGATCCGGATACTAGATATCGGATAATGGATCCGGATCCTAGATATCGGATAATGGATCCGGATCCGAGGTGTTGGATTGTGGATCCGGATCATAGATGTCAGATTGTGCATCCAGATTCAATGTGTCGGATAGTGAGTGGATCCGAATACGAGATGTCGGATAGTGGATTGGGGTCCGAGATGTCTGATAGTTGATCCGGATGCGGATCGTAGATATCGGATAGTGGTGGATCCGAATCCGAGGCGTCCGAGGGTATCAGATCTGTATCCGACACTTCGGATATTTGGGTACTCGTATCCTGTTGGATTCGGATATCTGCAGGCTTAATTATTACTTGCAAATGTAAAATTGCAAAATTTTAATCAGAACACAAAATCCTCATTTAAGGATAGTCAGTGTGGGATAGTCAGTGGATCCGAATCCGAGATGTCGGATAGTGGATCCGGGTCCGAGATGTCTGATAGTGGATCCGGATGCCGATTGTGGATATCGGATCCGAGGCGTCGGATCCGGATCCCCTGGTATCGGATCCGCATCCGACACCTCGGATATTTGGGTACTCGGATCCTGTTACATTCGGATATCTGCAGGCTTAATAATTACTTTTAATCAGTTTTAATCAGAACACAAAATCATCATTTAAATTATATCAGTACAATTTATAATGAAAGTTAACATTTTTATTACCGGGAGAAGTTACATAATACACACAAGAATTAACAAATATTAAAAAATACTAAATCACAATGAATACTGAAATTTTGTTTAATAGAAAATACAATATTTGTATTATAAATTCCAAAACTCAAATAACAAAGTTACCATGATAAATTACAGGATTTATATGGAAATTACAAATTTTCATTAGAAACTAGAAAATTTTCATTAGAAATAACGAAATTCTTATTATAAATACTAAAATTTTTATTTTAAGGTTTTATCCGTTATACCAGTTAATTATATTTAAGGTTGTTGTATTTAAGTACTTACTGGTATAGTACCTTTACAAGAATGTGAATTCTGACCTGGAAAAAGGTTTATTGCAATCAGGGCATTCTCTATTGTCAATTCGAAAGCGAATATCTCAACGGGGGAGGACTTCCAGGACCGGTACCAAATAATTTTGTCTTTATTTTACTTTATTTGCATGATCAAAGTAAAATACCGTGCGATTAACAATTATTTAGATGAGCCATAAAAACCTGCCAAAAAAATTTGAAGAAGGAATTGGATGTGCATCCCTCCAATATACAGG
The DNA here is from genome assembly GCA_951805005.1 of Othius punctulatus. Classification (NCBI taxonomy): domain Eukaryota; kingdom Metazoa; phylum Arthropoda; class Insecta; order Coleoptera; family Staphylinidae; genus Othius; species Othius punctulatus. Next base: position 24,197,844 of record OX638143.1, read on the forward strand.
AGCATTTTCGAGCGACTAACATTCTCTAACAAAGAATTTTTGAACGATTCTTTAACAACAGAGGAGGGGGTCTAAAGCAGGTGATCCCGTGTACTGTCAAGTTGTACACATTAAACAACACATATTTAAAAACCCGATATGGATTAAGCGAAATTCGTAAAAGCAAATTTTCTAAGTGTGCTGGATAGCTCCTTGTCGAAGTGATCTAACTATAGCAACTTAAACAGGCCGTCGTTAAATAAAACAAATAAATTAAAAAAAATAGCGCACGGAAAAAATGGGAGATCGGGAAAAGTTTTCCATGCGCTGTTCTGAAAATGCCACTAGCGCACAGGAAAAACATCGAAGATCGGAAAATGTTTTCCGTGCGCTGTTCTGAAAATGCCACGCGCACAGAAAAAAAATCGAAGATTGGTAAAAGTTTTTCGTGTGCTGTTCTGAAATTGCCACCTTGAAAAGATTCCAAATCCAAGAAGAAAAGGTGTTTTCAATAAGTATAATAAATAATTATTATCAGAATACCAACATTTTAATTATAAATTTCAAAGTTTAATTGAACCTTCTAAATTTTAGTGGAAATTATGAAGCATTTATCCACAAAGCATGTCACTCACTAAGTTATTAATATTATAAGTTTTTTAAATTTGTATGGGAAAATACAACATTTTGATTATAAATTAGAAACTTCAATACAAATGAGGACATTTTCGTTGCAAGCGGCACATTTTATATGCAAATTTTCTACCTTTTGCTTACAAATAACATTTTTTTTTTTAAATTGCAAAAAGTTCATCAAACTAAAAAATTCTCATTGAAATTATATCATTTTGATTGTATTGATTGTGAATTACAATGAATCTTGCATTTCTATTGGAAATTACCAAGTTTTCATAAGATTTTTTAATATAAATACAATTTTTTTCATAAATTACAAAGAGTAATGGAACATGGAATATAACGGCTTAATTTTGATGGCGTTGTTGTCCTTAGCAACTTTATAGGAAAGGCCCGTTTAAATATTGATTTCAAAAACGCTGCTGCGTGTATGAAACAAGCAATATGACCAAAAATAACAAAAAAATCTACAAATTTCAAAAAGTTTGAATCGTAAAAAAAATATATGACTACTGGATCTGATTTTTAATCTAGATTTGAAATTTGGACATAAAAATCCTGTAATTATTGAAATTATAATTATTTGTCTTAATAAAATTGATAATTTCTTTAAAAAATATCATGAGCGAAGAGTCAATAATGTATAAAACTGGCAATTAATTATGCAAACTGGAGTAGAAAACTAACAATTTCCTTTCATTTCAATTCTAGTAAAATTTCACAACTTTACCCCAATCATGTTAGAAATCAAAAGTTAAAAAAGTTGTAAAAGGGAACAAATTCCAGCCACAGACTAATTTTTCGTAATTCAAAGGCACAGAATTTTTATCTCCATTCCGTTTTTGTATGTGGTTTGATGGGATGTGCGAATATGATCACTTTTTCCCAGAAAAGTACTATATACTGATGAGACAATGTAAACAATTAATGGAGTTATTTTTTTCACAAAATACTTTGCTCTGAAAATTTTATTTCGAGACGAACTGACGTGATCAGTAGTCATTCAAGTACAGGCGCGTTCTCACAAATCAACATTCATTGATCGATTGTCATCATTATTAGTTGATTAACAAAAGTTGAATGAAAACTATAGTTTAAAGTTGATCAACTCTCTTGATTCTCATTATAGTTTTCGTTTAACTTTTGTTCATCCACTACAATCGATCAATAAAACTTGATTCGTGAGAACCCGATTTTAGGTCCAGTTGTACAAACGTGGATTATCTTTGATGGTGGTTCAATTTCTAAGGATACCATTGTGTCAATAATTGTAACCTAGGTAACTGAACCATGGTCAAAGGTAATCTAGGTTTGAACAAATGGCCCTTAGGCCCAGTTGTATGATCGTGGATCACCTTGACCATTGTTCAATTACCTAGGATACAATTGTTAATACAATGGTATCCTAGGCAACTGAACCATGGTCAAGGATGATCCACGATTGTACAACTGGCGTTTGACCCAGTTGTACGATCGTGGATTATCCTTGATCCTGGTTCACTTTCTAGGGATACCATTGTATCCTAGGTAACTGAACTATGATCAAGAATGATCCACGATCGTACAACTGGGCCTTATGCCCTAGCTTCCTAGGATACAATTGTTAATACAATGGCCCAGTTGTACGATCGTGGATCAACCTTGACCATGGAACAGTTACCTAGGATACAATTGTTAATACATACAATGATATCCTTAGAAACTGAACCACGATCATACAACTGGCGTTTAGACCCAGTTGTACGATGGTGGACTATCTTTGATCGTCGTTCAATTTCTATAGATTCGATTGTGTAGACAATTGTATCCTAGGTAACTGAACCGTGGTCAAGGATCATCCATGATCGTACAACTGGGCCTTAGACTCTGAACCACGATCAAGGATGATCCACGATCGTATAACTGGGCCTTAGTAATCGAATAATTAGATCTTATTTTTTCTAAAGTAATTCTCTTCTGAAGCATATTACAAATTTTTGAACATTCAATTTTTTTATGTTTTCCGTGAATTACCAATGACATTAAAAGTCTTTTTACACATTTACAGCAATGGTAGTAACATGTGTTATTAACAAATCGACATTTCGCACTAAGAAATTCTTATTGGCTGCAAAATTTCGAATTTTTAGCAACACATGTCACTAACACTGATGTAAACGCGCCTTTAAACATCAAGAACGTTAACAATTGTAACATTGCTAAAGCATGCCAACACCAACATTTTGACCGTTACGTTCTTAAAGTTGTAAATATTTTGCTGTATTGAGAACATTCTGGAATGTATGTTAAGATATATAAATATATCGAATGTGTTGTTGACACATTGACATCATTGGAAGGTTGAATTTCGTGTTATTTGAATTATTGTGACGAGATGTTGATAGTAGGTGACATGTGTTGTTTTATTGTTTCCGTCGAAAATTATGCCATTGTGAGTACCTTTAAAAACGCGTTAGAGAAAGTGTGTGCTCGGCTCATTGTTTCATAGAGAGATTTTGCAGGCATTGGGCAATCGATGAGAGGTCCAAAAGGTGTTGCACAAGCGAAACCGTTAACGCAATCGTAACGATCTTACGGCATATGTGCGTGGCCGTACCTACGACATAAATCATTTAGGGCCACTTACGGCGCTGCCATAACACATTTCATTAATACATTAAGGGGCACACGACGCGCGCTCATACATTTGGCATGCTTTCCAATTGTCGCAACTGTACACATATAATGCTCATTGTTACAAAATGAGTGGGTATTTTACAAGTGAAAGTGACCCTTATTCCTTAACGTACGAATCTGCTTCGCACCTCGGCCGAAATCGCCAAGACCAAACAATCAAACGGGGACGGATAACGATCGGTTTTTTTTCGTGCCTCTAATTGACCCCGTTCCGGGGACGCATTTTCGTTTTTTTGTATTCCGCTTTTTGTCCGGGAATCGGGGCGGAGAGGTCAAGGTCCGCGGTGGGAAATTTGTTGTAATATCTTCCGATAATGGAGCACAGGACCTTCGGCAAAGGGCCGGGGTGATGGGGAATTGAGTTTTTGCCTTGAACCATTTTCGCCTCGGTCGATATCATGTGGGGCGTCATCGATAATTCCATTAGCATTGTGACGTTAACATTTACATTAATCCTGACCCACAGGGTATTTTCGTAATAACAAAATTCACGTGCGGAAGATGGATAGTCATGCAACCAAAACGTGTGTCCAGTTTTTACATAAACTACCTATTCCAGTTATAGATACATAAACTATAAATTTTAAAACATACAATCACGGGTGTTAAGCATAACTTAAATGCTAATTATAATCTGTTGTGTCAGTATAAAATTTAAGGACAAAAGAAATAGCGGCAGTAGTTGAAAACTAGAGCCGACTTTGTGGGTTCGGTCCCAGCAAAGAATGAAAAAACCTTGCACAAGCTTCCCCAGTTGGGTCTTGTTGTGCAAGTTGCTAGCAGAGCAGTCGGGGAAGAGCCCGTAACACTGCATATGAGCGGAGATACAAAACATAGTTAGATCCTTCATTCTTTGGAATAATCAGCCCTTAGTGGCCTGCTGGTCAAATTTTTGTTATCAATTGGACCAAATTCTGTTGGTTTGCAATTTGGTGATGTAAAACAATCTTTAAGCATCTGCACAAAAATTTGGTCATATGTATAACTTTTGTCACAGCTCGTGGAATAGATCCGCAACCATCAACGTCAGCTCTCCCGTTGCTGTTGTTAAACGAGTTAAAGGTTCACGCCAATCCCACCGTGGCCTATGATTTCTTTCTTCCTTGGCATTTAATTCAGGTTAATTTCACCGGAGATTTCATTTTTTCGTGAATTAAAAACGCATTATCCACATTAGCGGAAACAATGCGTTAGAAATTACAATTTCTATGGATCTGAATTGGCGCGGAGGAAAAGTGTTACGAATGTATTTATTCCCCGTTAAGCGTCTTCGATTCTAGAACGGGATGGCACAGGCCGTCAGGTTTTTAAAAGATTCAGCGTGTTGATTATTAATAGTGTCGGTTTTATTTGGCCGGTTCCGGTTTCGAAACACTCATTTATAAAATATACAAATAAAAGAGAGAGGCCAGCAGCGCTAGCGCAAGCAACATTTTCTCGAAATCAGGCACGCGCTCGTTTCAGCCAGACACGACACCGAATTTTCTCTCTAAGACCGAGGGTTGTCCGTTATTTTTGGCATCTCGCGTGAGCCGGTGTCCGTGAAATCAATCGCCCGTTAAATATCAGTTCAAAGTGAAACAAGGTGTACAAGGAACCGCTGGAGGTCTCACAAACAACGGTTAAAAAACCGCTTTATCTCAAAGTCGCAGCGCATTTCAGCTGAAATTGCCACATTATTTATTTAGGTATAATCACGTTTCAAGATTTTATTTTTTTTTACATCGATTTCACGGAAATTCAAATGCAACATATTGTTTCCTATAAAATTTAATAAGCACATGCCCCAGATTAAGAAATGCTACGGAATTTACCGGCAAACATGCAGGCGAGGAATTTAAATGGCTATATCAAATCTACCATTCCTCATACATTTTTTGCCCATGTACGTAACAACTCTATTAAAATTTGAAGCTCTATAGTAAAGATTCTAAATGGATGTTCTATCAAATCTACTATACCTCATGAATTTTTTGCCCATGTACGTTACAACTCTATTAAAATTTGAAGCTCTGTATCAAAGATTCTAAATGGATATTCTATCAAATCTACTACATCTCATGATTTTTTTGCATATCTACGTTACAACACTATTAAGATTTGAAGCTTTTTAGTGAGAAATCTACGGATAAATGGCTATTCTATCAAATCTACTATTCCTCATGAATTTTTTGACCATGTACGTTTCAACTCTATTAAAATTTGAAGCTAAGTTTGATACACATTCTAGGTTATGTTCATTTGTTGGGCAAACTAGAAGATTCAAATTTGATCATAGGTTTATATCACACGTGGGAGTGATCTATGCGAATTGCAATGCTAGGAAATTACAGTACTCTCGCGGCAGCTAACGAAAACTATCGTATGACGTCAATTTCTACATCAAAAGTCTAAATTGCATTGATAATTTTCCTTGGCAGCTGAAAAATATGGCTGCTGAAGAACACTTTGAATGATGTACAAAGGGAAGATGTACACTAGGCATACATTCATCAGTAACTATATCTTCCAGAGCGTAGCTCTAGGCTTTCAAAAACCTTTAATAATTATCTTATTATACATTGAAACCTTTCCTTGGCAGCAAAAAAAAAAAGGCTGCTGAACGACCATTTGAATGATGTACAAAGTAAAAAACACTGGGCAAACGTCAATCAACAACTATATCTTCCAGAGCGTAGCTCTTGGCTTCCCAAAAACCTTTACTTATTAATTATCTCATTACGTTGTAAATTTGGAACAGGTTAAAAAAAACGGCGGCCAATAAATTACTCGTAATTACGTCTTAATTAAAATTACATGTAATGCGCTGAGGGTTATAAATTACTCCAAACAACCTTACTGTACACTTTCGATGTTATCAGGATTTATTGCCGTTTTTTTAAGGTTGATCCTTCGATAGATAAAAGTTAATTAATTGCCACAATTGAATTGCACACACTGTAATGTACGGGGCCAATAGATTTGTTATCGCTGACAATGTATTAATCACGAGGGAATGCAAGGCGTATGAGTTCCCCAGAAATGGCAATTTTAATTGCTTTGCGTTGAAGCCATGTTTTTTTTTACTGACGTAGGAAGATTCCTGTGAAAACAAAACACATTCAGCTTATTTGTTCCAGAGGTACCCAAAAGTTTTGGCGGAAATTTTCGACATTGACCTATATGAATAGGCAAATTTTTGCGAGCAAGTCATGGCTAATTCACATTTAAATTAACAAAAATAGCTACAATGGGCCACCCAAGTTTTTCTGATATCGACTACACATGTGCAACTGTAAGATATAAATGAAGAAAAAATTCAAACAAAAAATATCATAAATAATAGTAATATCATAAATACTAGTAGTAAATAATTTGTTATATTATTAAACTATAACAAAAAATATCATTCTTGAATACAACAAAATGTTCTTTAAGGCCCAGTTGTACGATCGTGGATCTCCCATGATCGTGGTTCAGTTTCTAAGGATAACATTGTATTAACAATTGTTAATACAATGGTATCCAAGGTAACTGAACCATGGTCAAGGATGATCCACGATCATACAACTGGGCCTTAGTAGCTAATTTTTTTTTTAAATGTATGGAATCCATGGGGATTTATGCCCATTTTGCAGCATTGTTAATAGCTATTTATGTAACTAGTACATAATGCTTGACTTTACAAGACGAGCACAAAAAATAAATATGGCGAGTCCAATAAAGTGCATTATGTACGCGTACGATACAAAGTTTTATGTTTGACTGGACTTTTTTATTAGAAATGAAATTTTCTTTTAAAAATTATTTCGTTCTCCAATAGTTTTGACCTTGATTATCACAGTCCTTGAAACAAGATTTCAATTATATTTACACGCGATGAAAATATCAATGTCAAATTTTGATTGATATAATGAAATCTGATTGTTGATAACTTTTAATGATTGTAATTAATCTAGAAGCGAAAAAAACAGTATGTACAGGGTGTTCTAAATTATCGGGCCATCATTAGTAACTATGTCATCTTTAAAGCTACAAAGTCCGTTTAATTAGCAAAGTAGAAGTATTTTTTACGGTTTTTTATACGGTTGACGCACAAAAAAAAAGTAGGGCAGCTCTTAAACCGATTTTGTTACTAAAATCTAGTAGTGTAAATCCCAATTTTATAAATGTCAAAACATAATTTTAAAAAGTCACTAATCGTGATGTAATTGTGTCACTAACGTCATAAATATCCACTACTAAACCGTATTACAAAAGCATAACCTTCCTATAACGACAAAGTTTCAGTATTAAATAAGGGAGAAAATCAAACACTTAACTTTCCGCATTGAAAAGTATAGCTTAACTATTACTGAAATTTCTGAAAATTTCTGATTTGCAAAATTGATATTAGATTCGTGTACAGTATACCTAATAGTAATTCTCCTCAAAATTTGACAAAGTTCCAGTATTAAATAAGGGACAAAATCAAACACTTATCTCTCTGCATTGACAAGTATGGGTTAGCTATTACTGAAATTTCTGAAAATTTATTATTTGCAAAATTGATATTAGATTCGTGTACAGTATACATGAAACTAATTCTCCTGAAAATTTGACAAAGTTTCAGTATTAAATAAGGGAGAAAATTAAACACTTATCTCTCTGCATTGACAAGTATGGGTTAGGTATTACTGAAATTTCTGAACATTTCTGATTTGCAAAATTGATATAAGATTCGTGTACAGTATACCTAATACTAATTCACCTCAAAATTTGACAAAGTTTCAGTATTAAATAAGGGAGAAAGTCAAACACTTAACTTTCTGCATTGACAAGTATAGCTTAGCCATTACTGAAATTTCTGAAAATTTATTATTTCGATATTTGATATTAGATTCGTGTACAGTACACCCGAAACTAATTCTCCTGAAAATTTGACAAAGTTTCGATATTAAATAAGGGAGAAAACTAAACACTTAACTTTCTGCATTGACAAGTATAGGATAGCTATTTCTGAAATTTCTGAAAATTTATTATTTGCAAATTTGATATTAGATTCGTGTACAGTATACATGAAACTAATTCTCCTGAAAACTTAACAAAGTTTCAGTATTAAATAAGGGAGAAAATCAAACACTTAACTTTCTGCATTGACAAGTATGGGTTAGCTATTACTGAAATCTCTGAAAATTTATGATTTGCAAATTTGAAATTAGATTCGTGTACAGTATCCATGAAACCAATTCTCTTCAAAATTTGACAAAGTTTCAGTATTAAATAAGGGAGAAAATCAAACACTTAACTTTCTGAATTGACAAGTATGGGTTAGCTATTACTGAAATTTCTGAAAATTTATTATTTGCAAATTTGATATTAGATTCGTGTACAGTACACCCGATACTAATTCTCCTGAAAATTTGAGAAAGTTTCAGTATTAAATAAGGGACAAAATCAAACACTTATCTCTCTGCATTGACTGGTATGGGTTAGGTACTACTGAAATTTCTGAAAATTTATTATTTGCTAATTTGATATTAGATTCGTGTACAGTATACATGAAACTAATTCTCCTGAAAATTTGACGAAGTTTCAGTATTAAATAGGGGAGAATATCAAACACTTAACTTTCTGCATTGACAAGTATGGGTTAGGTATTACTGAAATTTCTGAAAATTTATTATTTGCAAACTTGATATTAGATTCGTGTACAGTACACCCGAAACTAATTCTCCTGAAAATTTGAGAATGTTTAAGTATTAAATAAGGGAGAAAATCAGACACTTAACTTTTTGCATTGAAAAGTATGGGTTAAGTATTTCTGAAAGTTCTGAAAATTTATTATTTTCATATTTGATATTAGATTCGTGTACAGTACACCCGAAACTAATTCTCCTGAAAATTTGACAGAGTGTCAGTATTAAATAAGGGAGAAAATTAAACACTTAACTGTCTGCATTGACAAGTATTGCTTAGCTATTACTGACATTTCTGAAAATTTATTATTTGCAAATTTGATATTAGATTCTTGTACAGTACACCCGATACTAATTCTCCTGAAAATTTGAGAAAGTTTCAGTATTAAATAAGGGACAAAATCAAACACTTATCTCTCTGCATTGACTGGTATGGGTTAGGTATTACTGAAATTTCTGAAAATTTATTATTTGCAAATTTGATATTAGATTCGTGTACAGTACACCTGAAACTAATTCTCCTGAAAATGTGACAAAGTTTCAGTATTAAATAAGGGAGAAAATCAAACACTTATCTCTCTGCATTGACAAGTATGGGTTAGCTATTACTGAAATTTCTGAAAATTTATTATTTGCTAATTTGATATTAGATTCGTGTACAGTATACATGAAACTAATTCTCCTGAAAATTTGACAAAGTTTCAGTATTAAATAGGGGAGAATATCAAACACTTATCTTTCTGCATTGACAAGTATGGGTTAGGTATTACTGAAATTTCTGAAAATTTATTATTTGCAAATTTGATATTAGATTCGTGTACAGTACACCCGAAACTAATTCTCCTGAAAATTTGAGAATGTTTAAGTATTAAATAAGGGAGAAAATCAGACACTTAACTTTTTGCATTGAAAAGTATGGGTTAAGTATTTCTGAAATTTCTGAAAATTTATTATTTTCATATTTGATATTAGATTCGTGTACAGTACACCCGAAACTAATTCTCCTGAAAATTTGACAGAGTGTCAGTATTAAATAAGGGAGAAAATTAAACACTTAACTTTCTGCATTGACAAGTATTGCTTAGCTATTACTGAAATTTCTGAAAATTTATTATTTGCAAATTTGATATTACATTCGTATACAGTATACATGAAACTAATTCTCCTGAAAATTTGACAAAGTTTCAGTATTAAATAAGGGACAAAATCAAACACTTATCCCTCTGCATTGACAAGTATGGGTTAGCTATTACTGAAATTTCTGAAAATTTATGATTTGGAAATTTGATATTGGATTCGTGTACAGTATACATGAAACTAATTCTCCTGAAAATTTGACAAAGTTTCAGTATTAAATAAGGGAGAAAATCAAACACTTATCTCTCTGCATTGACAAGTATGGGTTAGCTATTACTGAAATTTCTGCAAATTTATTATTTGCAAATTTGATATTAGAATCGTGTACAGTACAAACAAAACTAATTCTCCTGAAAATTTTACAAAGTTTCAGTATTAAATAAGGGAGAAAATCAAACACTTATCTCTCTGCATTGACAAGTATGGGTTAGCTATTACGGAAAATTCAGAAAATTTATTATTTGCAAATTTGATATTATATTCGTGCACAGTTCACCTGAAACTAATTCTCCTGAAAATTTGACCATGTTTCAGTATTAAATAAGGGAGAAAATCAAACATTTAACTTTCTGCATTGACAAGTTTAGCTTAGCTATTACTGAAATTTCTGAAAATTGATTATTGGCAAACTTAATAATTTTCAAGCTTCTGGAGCTTCAGGAATAATTTAAGCAATAATAGCTATTGGTTTATTAGGATTTATTGTTTGAGCTATCATATATTTACAGTAGGAATGTTGATACTCGGGCTTATTTTACATCTTTTCAAACTCTTCTAACAACAGGTTATTAAAAAATGTCAGAATGGTACTTGAAGGGGTCTACCTAATACCAGCAATGCTAGACCAAAATGCAGATGACTAATATTAATTTTATCACTAAGTATTTGGTTGTAGTGCTAACTTATTGGTAATACTTTTTTAGGTTGCTTGGTTGATTATTGAATCAGTGTTGAAGTTGTCTTGAGCGTAAAGTTAATTTAATTAAGTGTTTCTGGGTTACACGAATGGTTGGTATTTGCGATTAAATTTGTTGGTGAAATTCATTCGGAAAACCGTCCCCATTCACATAACCACTCCGAGCAATTACAATTATGAAATGAGCGCAACGAGAGTCGAACCGGCGCCTTTGAAGGCCGTTCGCGCCTCACCTTCGCGTTGTATCAAGTTAAGTGAGCAGCAGGCGTACAAAGAAATTTCTCGCATTATAATATGTAATGATACACCGGATAATTGGGTCGTTACGAGTGGACATTTATCGATTTTCCATGTAAGCGCGTAAAGTGATTGAGTCGTTTCGGCAACAACGTCCGACGCGAGTTAACGATGTTGATATTTACGGTTTTTTCGTCTCCCCTCGGTGTAAATGAGGCGAATGTTTTGGCATGCTTTCATGTGCCATCCAATTTCACTTGGGCGCACTGGCACAAAGAAAACTGAACACAATAAAGATTAATTTGTGCCACGGTCATGTGCCGTTCTTTAAATACCTACGGAATTGTAGAAAGTTCGCTCTAAGGGCTGGCGAAAGGTTTTCGCACGGAATATGCTAATGCCTAATTTGCGGACTTTCCCCGTTCCCGAGGAGAACGGGAAAAGCGATATCGCGCTCTGGTCTGGGAAAGCCACCTAGATTGCTGTAAACACAGCGGGGGTGGAAGTTTTAATCCCCTAATCGATTTTCCGGATTCTGCTGGAACTTTGCCTCAACTCATAATGTTCTTTGTCTACAGCCATAAAGTACATGAAATAATTACGAGGAGATCGATTGTAGTAACTCAAAACATTTCCCCTGCATTATTAACGCGGTGGGAGAGGAGTTTGTAAACAATTCCAGTTGCGGGTGGTTTTAAATTAGCGACTCCAGGTGCGGAGTAGAAATCTATATGCGCTCCACGGCGTTACGTAAAGCTTAATTACCGCTAGAAATTCAACGTGAAAGTTACCAGATAAAATTATGAAAAACGAAAAGTATGCCTCGATCCTAATACATATATTTACGAAAATTGATGGCCCCAATTGCATCTGTTATTTCGCACCGCATTATAACAGTTCGTAAACAGTGTAATATGCAATAAAAGCAAAGGTTAAAGATTTAAATGTGTGTTGGAGTTTTACGATCCGTGAATTTGCATAATCGAGGCGTTTAAAAACGCATCGCTTCAACAATAATTGCGTGCGCTGAGGAAATCCACTTTTCGAAAATGCGTGTCCGTCGTTAGGGCCGCGATGCCAGCGCCCTTTTGTTGTGTATTTCATGCCGGCGCTGTACCCCTGGGGCCGCCTGCCCTCCAGTCTGGGGCCCCCTTTCATTCCGGGGGAGTCTTTCTTGCCAGCCCCGGCCTGGGGGACGGGGCAGGACCCTCCTTGAGGGATTTTTGCCGTCGGAATTCAAATGAATGTCACTGGCCTCCGAGAGGCACAGTTTCATCTGCCCACATGAAAGGGAACAGCCTTGGAAGTCGTCAATGGCTGCACTCTGTCTGTCTGTCTGCCTGTCTGTGTAGATTGCGTCCAACGTCCTGAGGGTTTATTGCACCATGGGGCGCCCATCTGACATCCTGCACCGGACACTTTTTTCTAACCCTCACTACACAAAAAACATTTGGTCGGTTTCGAAACGGCTCCTGAGGGCAGCCGATTGGCAGTTAATTACCAAGGAACACTTCTGAAATAACGGCTTTTCGAAGTCTCGCCCTAAAATGTTATCCATAAACAACCCATTTTTTAATCCAACACGATATTAACAATCACGAGAGCAGTTTTACAAACTTTGATAGACTGTGCACCCTCTTAGTGTGCAATCAATTTGTGGACCTTGGATCATGTAAGATCCAACATTCATATCTAATTTAATAAGATTATTGTATTTTTGCCTGTAGTCAGATACGTTGGCTGGATTTTTCAGTCTCAGAATAACTTGAAACGCCACATAATTCCCTTGCATACTACTACTGATACAATGGTGGTCCTTGAGGAAATTAGTCCGTTAAAGTTTTTCGGAAACGTCAGATCGTTATTTTACGTGGAACTCCTTGAAGACTTTCATATGTAGAGATCTCTTTCCTCACATAAACCCTCATGCGATCTTCCAACAGCACGAGACAAACATCTTCAGCACGAGACAGAAACATCACATGGAGCAAGACAACCTACGACTGACATCATCCAATCATGTGAACATCGGCAGAAAGCTTCAAAACAGGTTGCCAACTAAATGGCACCTCCTAACCAATAATCAATTCAATAAAAAAATCAAGAATTCCTATTGCAACTAGCCCCATATTCACTGCAGGATTTCTATGCTGCTTGTGAACAAGAGAAGAAGCGCCATTGCTGATCAATATCATGTTCTTAATGTGTTATCATTTTTGACGAATCTTGTAGTGAATCCTTTATACTAACGACAACTGTAATATTTTGAGTTAAATAACTATTATTATTATTAAGTTTATTATCCACTTCAACTCCACTCTACTTATGTAGAGATCTCTTTCCTCACCTAAACCCTCATGCGATCTTCCAACAGCACGAGACAGAAACATACACGTAGCAAGACAACCTACGACTGACATCATCCAATCATGTGAACATTCGGCAGGAAGCTTCAAAACAGGTTGCCAACTAAATAGCACCTCCTAACCAATAATCAATTCAATAAAAAAATTAAAGAATTCCTATTGCAACTAGCCACATATTCTCTGCAGAATTTCTATGCTGCTTGTGAACAAGAGAAGAAGAGCCATTCCTGATCAATATCATGTACTTAATGTGTTATCATTTTTTATGAATCTTGTAGTGAATCATTTATACTGACGACAATTGTAATATTTTGAGTTAAATAAATATTATTATTATTAAGTTTAAGGTTTTATCTACTTAAACTATCTGTAACTTTCAAATATCAAAATTCAAATTAATAACAAATATTTATCATAAAAATAATATCAGGATAAATAAATATTAAAATACATACAGGGTGGTCACTTTTACGACGCCTACCATTAGGATCTATTAAACGGAAATACATTACGCAAATGGGATAAAAGTTTCTTATTTTTGTGCCTTTCAATATACTGAAACGGAATCTTGCACAGTTCCTGAAATATCGCTGAAAAACTGAAAAAGTGCACTTTCATTTTCCTCTTCTAACTTTTTTACTTTTGAAGAAAATTTTACGAAACTTGGCAGTAAACTTGGTAGTAAATAATGTCAGATTACCCATGTGTTGTACATGGTTGAAATCGGAATTTTTCGCTGTTTTGAATGCCATTAAAATCCAATATTGCGGCCATAAGAAAATCAAAAGTTCACTATGAAAATTTGGGCATCTAGTTTGGCACTGTTTGGCACTGTGATCAGAAAACTGACATCGAAAAATGTAAGTGCCAACTTTCATAAAATTTCCTTCAAAAGTAAAAAAGTTATAAAATGAAAAGGAAAGTGCACCACTTTTTCAGGTTTTCAGCGATATTTCAGGACCTGTGCAAGATATCCCGGATTTCGTTTCAGTATATTGAAAGGCACAGAAATGAGAAACTTTTATCCCATTTGACCAACTCTGTATATATTTCCGTTTAATAGATCATAATGGTGGGCATCGTAAAAGTGACCATCATGTATATGCCTCTGATGGTTTAAAAAAAAAACGAAACTAGTCAGGCGAAATAAAATAAATAAATAATAAAATAAAATAAAAATGATTATTTGCCAGTAAGTACTTTTCTAAATATAATAATATAACAACCTATTATTATTATTATTATACTTAAATTGCATCCTCACATTTGGATGCACACATTTTTGGTTGAGAAACGATGTTCTGTAAAACAGAATCGATCTGGTGATTTTTAAGGTAGAATTTAATACTTCGAAAGTCTTCAGTTTCATAACCAGTAGTTTTGACCTATAGGTCTGTCAGCGCCAGCATTCACTTAGTATTGATTTCCGTGCAACGAGACTGCGACCAGTACTTGCGTGAACACTGTATTATGTATGTACTTAGTTCGAAAATATTATCTTACTCATCTTACTATTTCTAATGTAACACGTGTAATCGTCACCATTTTAATTGGCTGCAAATTCGTATAAATTAAAGTGTAGTAATATCACTAGTGGTTATTTTTTTGTAACTGGATTAATCAGATTTTTTTAAATCAAATTTCTATTAAATATTGTTAGCCACATGCATAGTGAACTTAGGCTCGTATCTATAGTCCGTAATTGAGCACGAGTACGACTCAAGTCGTATATTTGGTTGCGTATGTTCTATACACGTTTATTGAAATTAAATTGAAATTTTCCAAATAAAAATTTGAAATTTTTAAAATAAAAAATGTAAACCTCCCAAAAAATATGAAATTTTCCAAAAAAATTAAATTTTCTAACATATTTCTTTTATTTATATTACTTTTTTTCTTTAGAATTATAAAAATGATTATTGATGACCAATTCATTAGTAATTATCATGAAGGTTTTTGCATGATGTAAAATTTCGATAATTTCATGGCCTGTTCGTACCAAGTTCCACTAAAATTGTAAAAATTGTTAAAAGCAAAAATCTACAGTCTGTAAACTAATTACTAGTAATTAATTTAGGTCATTACACCGAAAATTCCAAAATTAAAACAGGCAAAACTTAAAAATACCCAAATACGAGTATGTACACAAACATTTCAAATTGTTAAAAGCAAAAATTTATAGTCTTTACACATTTGTTTTGACACGAGATACACGTGAAAATTGCGGATTTAAAACATTCTAATTGAAGACTATGTTATAACACATTTTTTTAAATAGACTTGCTGCAGAGCCTTCAATTACTTAAGCAAAAATATACAGTCTGTAAACTAATTACTAGTAATTGATTTAGGTCATTAAACAGAAAATTTTAAAATTAAAGCAGCCAAAACTTAAAAATACCCAAATACGAGTATGTACATACATTTTTCAAATTGTTAGAAGCGAAAATGTATAGTCTGTATACATTTGATTTGACATGATATACACGTGAAAATTGGGGATTTAAAGCATTCTAATTGAAGACTATGCTACAACACATTTTTTAAAATAGACTTGCTGCAGAGCCTTCAATTACTTGTAATAGATTTTGGTCACTAAACAGAAATTTAAAAAAATCAAAGTCAAAACTTAAAAATACCCAAATATGTACACAAAAATAATCGGCTTGGTAGTTGTGTATGATGGAAACGCAGTTGCAAATTAAGCTACTCTAACAAATGAGGAGGGCATTGATCAGAGCAGAGCCTTCAATAACTTAAGCAAATATCTTCAGTTGTAAACTAATTACTAGTAATTGAATTAGGTCATTACACCGAAAATTCCAAAATTAAATCAGCCAAAACTAAAAAATACCCAATACGAGTATGTACATAAAATTTTCAAATTGTTAGAAGCAAAAATTTATAGTCTGCACACATTTGTTTTGACACGATATACACGTGAAAATAGCGGATTTAAAACATTCTAATTGAAGACTATGCTACAACACATTTTTTTTAAATAGACTTGCTGCAGAGCCTTCAAGTACTTGTAATAGATTTTGGCCATTAAACAGAAATTTTAAAAATTCAAAGTCACAACTCAAAAATACCCAAATATGTACACACAAAAAATCGGCTTGGTAGTTATCTATGATGGAAACGTAGTTGCAAATTAAGCTACTCTAACAAATGAGGAGGGCATTGATCAATTTATGATTTTGCTACGATGGTCACGTGCTTGCAAATGAAGCCTTCTTATTGGTCTAAAAAGGTGGTTAACTATGATGGTAACACATTATGTACACAATTATGTACGTACTTGTACTAGGGACACACTGACATTTCGGGTTATGTTTTTATTAGCGGCCGACTAGAAATTGTTTGTGAGTGGACGAATCGTGCCCATTGTTTGCAAGTTAAAGATAATCCAGTCATTATACAAAGAAACTAGAAACTACACAAGAACCGGAAACAGACAGACAGAAGACTTCAGGACAAACCACGGAGTGAGACAGGGAGGAATACTAAGCCCACTGTTATTCATATCAATAATGGACGATATAAAAAAAGAAACAAGACTGAGAACCAAAGGAATAAACGTAGGATACAGGAATATGTGGAATATAGAAATAAAAGAGTGTGCATTTGCAGATCATATAGTGATAATATAAATAAGATAAAACCGATAAATAAGACGATCGGTTCGGATATTGTCGTGACATATAATTAATCTTTCGTATGTGGTCGTCGCCGTTTCGATCGTTGTGTGGGACTCGAAATTGTGACGGCGGCCGACGTTTGTTCGTGGTATTATCGTGAAAATACAACTAGTTGTATTTTCAGCATTATCAGTTATTAATACATGCGTAACTATAGAAATCATATTGTTATGACATCAATGTTTTAGGTATTAGTTATAATCAGTAACTTATTGCATACATAGCTATTATCAAGAAAACAAGAAGTGATCTTGCTGAATCAGATATTATTGCACCCCACTAGAAGTGGGGTGCAGTAATGGGGTAGAAGTGATTATACATGCATCAAATACGCTGAAAACTCGATACTTGTACAAGATGGCAGATATTATGAGGGATCACTAGTAGTAAGTAATTATGCATGCAGCAAGCAATAGCTCTTGTTCAGAACTTGAAAACTCCGTGCTTATATAAGAAAATCATATTATAATTTACGACCATGAAAATTTTCCCAACATACAAAGTTATTTGGTAAGTTTTCCGTATGTTTCTATGCTGCTCATAACGGCGCTTTGATACGAAAGTATACAGCTTTTTTTAAACAAGGTATACAAGTTTCTTGATACTGTTTCGGGAGAGTTTGCAAGTGAAGTATTTATTTTCTGCTGTGGACGTTGGATTTACCTCCACAAAACTTATATTTCACCCCATAAATATCGCTGCTGCAGACGGTGCACAAAAAGACAATTACTATAATGGATTGTCTTCGGAATGTCATTTACATAGTTTGTGATGGTAATGTGTATCAGTGTTGGCCGGCAGATCGATGCCAATGCATTTCTTATAATGTCCTGGGTAATTCTTCTAGTCGCCGAAGCGGAAGCTAATGTATAATGTAGATTGTACATGAACTGAAAATGCGCATCAGTAATCCTGATGCGGACCTTGTAATTGCTACAGGAAGAGCAGTATCGGATCAATAGCCGGGAATATTGTATCACATGATTGTATCCACGAAAGGAGAGAATGTGTATCTTCCCACACCGGGAACACGCTGTTACAGAGCCAGAAAATAATGGCGTTCGCCTCTGGGGCGTTGTTTTGTTTTGTGTGTAATTAAATTTCGCGAGCTGCCGTCAGTTATTCGGAAATTATCCATTTTCGAACGTCGCCTGGCGGAATAATAACGTGCGCCTATCGAATGGATAATTGTGCGAGCGTCTGAGCTCTCAGTTGGTGAAATGTTTCCTAGTTTCACCCGAGATAGCGAAAGGACCGGCGCTTTCCCTTCGGCCATGTGCCGTGTGTGTATTCTATATACAGAATGTATATTATGTTGGCTGCTCTTTATTCCTTATTAAACACCCGCGCATATCGATTTCTCTTTTCGCCACAAGGCGAACGCTCGATCCTCCGATGGGTCTCTCGACGGTCTCTTCTAGCCTTGCCGCAACATTTAAATAAATGTCGCGGCTGACAAGCCACGAGGATAAAACACGAGTAGAAAGTCCAGAGCTGACGTTTATATTTTCGAATTTTCGGAATCCGGATGAGAAATGAGCGCCTGTTACTTGACACCCGGCGCAATTATCCAGAATTGAGATATAACCCGTTTCAGGCGCACATCAAATAAGAGGAGTTGGAACTAAAACACCTAATGACAACTACGCTCCTGTTGTATGATAAAGTGCCATTTTATCACCGACATGTGGACCATACATACTAATATGACTTTGTACGAGCCATTAATTAAAACTTTTTTTTCCTTCAGTCGCGACGACAAGAAGATTTCTACTTGATTTATGTACATATGAATTACACAACTTTATTGCATTTACTCTGTGTCACTAGACACTCATTAGGCATGTCTGATAGCGTATGAAGAATTTTCACAATCAATGATCATATTACAGAATACAGAATGGTTAGTATATCCAGTCATACAATTTTCATACTCATGTTGTAGAATACAGACCATTGAAGAAGCAATAAACAAATAATTAACCATATTACAGAATACAGAATTGTTAGTAAGTACTAGTCACACAATTTTCCTACTCATGTTGGAGCATACTGGACCATTGAAGAAGCAATAAACAAAGAATTAATCATATTACAGAATACAGAATTGTTACTAAGTACTAGTCACATAATTTTCCTACTCATGTTGTAGAATACTGGACCATTGAAGAAGCAATAAACCAAGAATTAATCATATTACAGAATACAGAATTGTCACTAGGTACTAGTCAAACAATTTTCCTACTCATGTTGTAGAATACTGGACCATTGAAGAAGCAATAAACAAAGAATTAATCATATTACAGAATACAGAATTGTTACTAAGTACTAGTCACATAATTTTCCTACTCATGTTGTAGAATACTGGACCATTGAAGAAGCAATAAACCAAGAATTAATCATATTACAGAATACAGAATTGTTACTAGGTACTAGTCAAACAATTTTCCTACTCATGTTGTAGAATAGTAGACCATTGAAGAAGCAATAAACAAAGAATTAATCATATTACAGAATACAGAATTGTTACTAAGTACTAGTCACATAATTTTCCTACTCATGTTGTAGAATACTGGACCATTGAAGAAGCAATAAACCAAGAATTAATCATATTACAGAATACAGAATTGTTACTAGGTACTAGTCAAACAATTTTCCTACTCATGTTGTAGAATACTGGACCATTGAAGAAGCAATAAACAAAGAATTAATCATATTACAGAATACGGAATTGTTAGTAAGTACTAGTCACACAATTTTCCTACTCGTGTTGTAGAATACTGGACAATTGAAGAAGCAATAAACAAAGAATTGAGGCAAAGAATGATGTACCTATTTTTGCAAGGTCCAAGTTATCTGTAGAATAGAAGAGCCCACAATTAAATTAGAAACTATAGTCCATGCCAGATAACATGTCACATTTCACATAAAACCGAAGTCCCTCCTCTGACCTCAAGGATCGGTCAATAGAACTTTCATAACATAAAAATTAACCATATACAGGGTGAGTTTTTTCGGGTGTTTAGTATGGGGATCTCAGAAACTAGCGGAGATAGAGAGACGATTAATAAATAGGGAAATAATTGCAGTTTTACTAGTTCAATTTCATGAGCTTTTTGTTTTTTGGAAAAATTGCATGGCTAACTAGATATCTCGAAAAAATATATTTTTTGTTATTTTGTTCGGAGCATATTACTTTGTTATTATTGACTTAAAAAAAAATGTGTAAAGGAATAAGTTATAGGAAATTATGTGGTTAATAATACAGTCTAACCGATTATTTTATTTAAGCTATAATTTTTGAGTTATGACACAAACTTGTGTTTTTTCTAATAGAAACCATAATCGACCATGACTTTTTTTCAACGGGCATCTTTTCAACGATTCTAATGATATATCATATTACATAGGTATTTTTATAAATAATTAAATTATGGGAATTTTTTTCATTTCAGTTTAGAACTATTCGAAGTAGCACGCTATAGAAACAATTGATAGTTACAAACGACAATTGTAGAGGTGGCCGATCTCCCGATCTCTCTGTTTTAGATTTTTATTTATGGGGAATGGTAAAAGATAGAGTGTATCAAAATTCGTACGTCACAGTAGTTGACCTTAGAGAAGCTGTACTTAGAAGTTACAAGTTTTTGCTAATATTGATGGACGCTCCGTTAGAAAAGCAAGAAATTATGTTTTAAAAAGGTGTGCATTAATCATAATGGTGAACCTTTTGAACATATTTGGTCTTAAATTCTTTCCTAACTTTAATTAGGTTGTTTTGGTACTACTTTAGTTACGTTCTAATATTCTTCTATTGTTTCTCAATTTATTGTCTGTCATTCCCTGTTTAGTAGTTTTGTACTTGTGTAATTTTGTTTTATCAGAAATAATGTTTATATAAAATGAAACTCCAACGAAATACACATTTTATACCAAAATAATAATGTTTATAATTTCGAAATGAAAAGAAAAATTTTAACAATTAACCTGAATTTTATTATTAACGCGTTGCGCATCTATCAATTGTTTCCATAGCCTACTTCTTGAATAGTTCGAAAATGAAAAGTAAAAAATAACGACAATTTAACTATTTATAAAAATAACTATATCAAGTGGTATATCATTAGAATAGTTGAAAAAGCGCCTGTTTTATAAAGTCATGGCCAACTATGGTTTCCATTAGAAAAAACTCAACTTTGTCTCATAACTCAAAAATTATAGTTAGCTTTAATAAAATAATCGGTTAGATTGTATTATTAGGCACATAATTACGTACAACTTTTTCCTTTGCACATTTTCTTCTAAAGTCAATAATAACAGATCCATAGGCACCGAACCAAATAACAAAAAATATATTTTTTCGATATATCTAGTTAGCCATGCAATTTTTCCAAAAAACAAAAAGCTCATGAAATTGAACTCGTAAAACTGCAATTCTTTCCCCATTTAATCGTTCCTCTATCTCCGCTAGTTTCCGAGATCCCCATACTAAACATCCGAAAAAACTCACCCTGTATATATTTTTTTATTAATAATAATCTTCTCTCATTAAATCTATTTAAAATGGACGATTAAATCAAATTAGTTTTTTTCTTAACCAAACAGGAATATTCTTTGGTCAATGTTCTGAAATTTGTAGTGCATGCTTCTCTTTGAACATCCTATTTTATGGAGATACGATAGTGAGCCTAAAGTCTTTGAGTAATGCGGTTGCTTAATCCAAAGCTCTTCATTTCTAACGAATCAAGGAATAAATTTATGGTTTATGGCTTTATAGCCAAAACAACGCGTTTTTGGGATGCATCCCCATTGGTCCAATTCCACCAGTGGAGGGATTTAGGTTTTATGCGAAATGTGACATATTATCTGGCACCGACTATAACTTCCTGATGCGTTTATTAACCTTGTGGGTTTTGAAACCATTTTGAAACACCATGGGGTTTGAACCATTGTGGGTTTCCTGATAATTACTCTCGGCAGATATGAAGACTGGTTCTGGCAGTCGTAATATAGAACGTGATTATTAGATGGCTCATTCAGTATTTGCCAGGCCGAATTTTGACAGATCAAAATATAAAATATTGTCAATAAATAATACTAGAGGTACTTACTAAAAGAATAAAATAAGTATCTAGGTCGTTCTTTGTTATTAATATTTAAATTATTATACCGGGCAGTGTTGTAACAGAAACATTGTTTTATCTAGATACAGATACTTGAGAAGAAAAAAAAGTATCTAGATACATATCTAGATACAAATTTCAAAATGTATCTAGCTACAAATACAGATACATTTGAAAAGTATCTACATACTTCTAGATACATTTCAGATACATGGAAAACCAAACGAAAAATTGCTTTCTTTTTACATACGCATTTTACCATGCAAAAGAAAATGCTCATAAATATTAAATAAAATGTGTAAAACTATATTTATTTTTTATCGTCTGCTTATAGTTATTGGTATACTCGTCCCGTCCTGACAATGACTCATCGATCCATATTGCATAAACTCGACATACGTTTCTAATTTCATTTCATTCTATTACATTTAGCTTAAGCACATGAAGCAGCACTAAAAACGCGATTGTTTATTCGAAAAAGCTTGCGTCATTGTCAGCTTTCGACAGGCTACTATACGTAATAGATACAAGAATAATAAACAATGAAATAGCAAATTAATGACTCAAAATTAAATTAAATACGAGTAAATTAATCGAAGCCTCAGTGCAAAAAAAAAATTAAAAAAATTATTTTCTCAATAATGAATCAATAGCTAATTGTATGTAATTAACGTGAAATGCAGTGTTGTAACATACATTTTTTTTATCTAGATACAACTTTAGATACTCAAGCAAGAATGTATCTAGATACATGAAATTAGTGCCCCTATGTAGAAATGTGAAGCCATTCAATTTTTTGTTTTGTTTCTGTATATCACAATTTACTATAAATCGCATAGATTTTCTCGATTCTAGATTTAGAGGAATTAATCAATTCAAATTCTTGATATTCAATTTAAATAACAAAATAATGCTCTCAATAATGAATCAATAGCTAATTGTATGTAATTAACGTGAAATGCAGGATTCTAACGGTTATTTTGTTTGTATCTAGATATAAATACAGCTACATCAGAAAAAATTTATCTAGATACAAATTTAGGTACTCGAGCAATAATGTATCTAGATACATTACAACACTGATACCAAGTGATTCGAGTTTATTGTACAGGGTGAAAATTACGACTTCCCAAAGAGATAAATTAGTAGTACTTTACATATAAAATTGTACATTATTGAACTTTGATATTTTCCACTCGGATTAATTTTTCGATTTTTTTTAACCGAGTTTTTGTGCATTTTCCCTATAATTGTGAAGTTTTGTGTAATTATTTTTGTCTGATAATTTTGTTGCATATTGATACATTTGGTAGCGCAATAAAAATTAACTAATATGCTGCACTTTCCGATATGAATGCATTTAAATATTTCGCAAGGAATCTATAAAGTGATTTATTGAAGCAGTGTACATTATTTTTCACAAAAGGACGTTATTGCCACTAATCCCCGGAACACACTATTTTTACGAGACTGGCCTGCCGCTGTACTAAAATCTCTATTTCGGCGTTGGAAAGCACTAATTTGAGGCGAGGGTTTAGGTCATAAATAATACGTCTCTGCATTTTTAAGGACCAATGTTGTCATAAATATCTGAACTACTTGACTTTTCTACTTCATGGGAGACCATGACTTGTTTAAAACATCGTGTAGCGTGCATAAAACAGGCTTTCAAAAACGCGCGTTTCCTGTAAAGGTTTCCATGGATACAAATGGAATGTATTGCCCACATTGTTGACGCCTTATAGCATGTAGACATTTTCTGCATGTAAGCAAGAATCATTCTTTCATCTACAGTTTTCACCTCCTGTTCGTCCATCCATTTATCGTATTCCTTCTTATATACCAATTCCGATTTTTGGGGAATTAAACGCCTCTCTGCTTCGGAGCTTAATTGATCAATGTTTCGTTGCATTTTCAACCAAAATCAAAACTGACGCCAAATTGAAAGATTGTTACATACGATATTCAACACTTTGACAACCAAGGCTAGAACGATTGCATAGTATCAGCCGCCATGTTAGCTAGTTATTTATTCAGTATCTTAGCAACGATACTAAAACTGTACGGCAAAATCGACGGCACATCAGATAGAAATTATAATTACAAATGTTTAGGCCAATTTACGGCATCAATGATAAAAAATAGCGTAAAGTATGCGTGGATATCTGGCCTTTCAAGCACTCACTCTATTCAAAAAACCTCCCCGCCTCCCCGCTGCGCGGGGAGCGACGGGTCGGTTTTTTGAAAAACGTTCGTGCTTGAAAGGCCTTGATATCCACTTATACTTTAATATACAATTTTTTCTTTAAATTTATAGCCGTGTTTAAAATAATATTGCAAATTTTAAACCACCAAATTTCAAATTTTAAACTACGAAATTGCAAATTTTAAACCACCAATTGGTAGATTAATATCGTAGGTATCTAATTCTATAATTTTATCATTTTTGCACAACCGTAAATAGGTTTAATTCGCCTGGAAAATGAACTTGAATCACCCGGTATTTCCCCCACATGTAACTTTTGTGTGGCAACTGAATAGAAGATTACAAATTAATTAATTAATTGCTATGATAACAAACGATTCGCGGTTTTATTGAAAGTACGACCGTCGAAATCGCGTATTGATATCAAAACCGTCATACTTATTATAATACGTCTGATGGCAAACGACACGAGAGTCCCTTTTATTCACCAAATGATCAATAAGCTACCATGACGACCATAATAATCAACGTGAAAGAACAAAAGTCCGTCCAGTTATTTGCCTCTTTTTTACATAAGTAAACGTTTCATGTTTACGCGAGTAAATCTGCACACTGTTTTTGATGTGTGCTCTGTCATGGCAGCTTACTGATCGTTTGGCGCATAAAAGGGAGTCTCGTGTACATTAAATCGTTTGCAATCAGACATATTAAAAAGTATCACCGCCTCGCTTTGATATCAATGCCCGATTTCTACGGACGTAGTTTCAATAAAAGCGCGAATCGTTTGTAATTTAAGCTCCTTTAATCTACAACTGATCATTCATGTCAATGTTAAAATCATTCAATTCCGATGAAATGGGACTTTTCTGGGGCAAATAAAAAAAAAGTCATTAGTGGTGATGATCAGTTACTAATCGACGCCCTCAAACAAAGTAAACCACACCACATGGGGGAACACATTTGTATAATGCACCACTTATGTAATTGGCGAGTACAGAATTGGCGAGTACAGTATATAGGAGATCCTGGTCACGGCACCATTTCTGTAACGGCCTCAGTACTGTAAGTACTAGAGCATGAGCCATAGTGGCCGCACCATTTCTGTAGATCGCATCCTACAGAAGTGGTGCGGCAACTATGGCTCATGCTCAAGTACTTATAGTACTGAGGCCGTTACAAAAATTGTGCCATGACAATCACCCATACATTGCAGTGCCAATATCTGCACGTTTAATGCTAGCAGAAGGACCAGGACATTGATATTCTGGTCCCGGCACCATTTTTCATCTGCTCGTTTGACGCCAGCAGTAGGACCAGCACATATCGTCGTTCCGGAGCAGTAATAACGCAAGTGCAAAATTATTACTTTTTTCAAGAGAAACGAAAAACGATTGTTATTTATTGGGTATTAAAGAAGTGAATACATTTTATTGGTAAACATTTTAATGTGTATATTTTAGATTCAAATTACTACCCTTAAAATTAACAATCGTTTTTCGTCTCGCCTGAATAATTTATTTTACAGTTGTGTCATCGTTGTTTCGGAACGGCGATGTGCTTTAGGCTTTATCGGTAATTGTGTAAATTAAAATGATCCTACTGAGTGAATTGATTTAATTACTTGATTTATACACTTCTCAGGTGGGTTTGTGCGATTTAAATTTTCACTAAGTACAAACTAAAAATCGCACAATTTTTAGTTCGCGTTTAGTGAAAATTTAAATCGCACAAACACACTTGAGAAGTGTATAAATCCAGTAATTAAATTTATCGGTATTGTTTAGTAGAATCCTTCCTTTTGGGTTGTAGATTTCTTGTCTGGTACTGACCATTATTTTACAATACATTGCAGGCTTCGTGGTCGCCTACAATTTGGCAGAAAACTTCATTTTATATGGAATTTATAACACAACATATACATAGTTGATATCTGTTATTTCTAAAGTGCATTTAGGTGACATAAATGAATTGCAATGTTAATTCGTCATAATGAGATTCCTGATGTTATTCTGAAAATGAAATTAACAATAGTTTAGAAATCGTCCGAATAACCTGAGGTTAACAATTGAGCCGTTAAATATCAGAAGAGTGCAAGTACATTTTTTTTAAATTCAGATAAGTCCAGAAATATGCAAAGGATGTGACCCTTGTAAATTTTTGGACTTATTTGAATGTACAAAAAAATAAACTTACACCACTCTGCACTTTAGCACCTCAATTAATGTACCATTTGCATTCAGGAAATACGGATAATTGATGAATGTGCCATCATTTTTCGTAATCTTAATTTTTCCCGCAAAAAAAAACACTAACAAAAACAAAACAAAATTTAAATCACTGATACAATACCGAAAGAAGACTTCGCTAAACTTCTGAAATCTTCTGGTTTTTAAAAGAATTTGTTACAAATACCGAAAGAAGACTTCCCTAAAGTACTGAAATCTTATGATTTTTAAAAGATTTTTTTACAAAAACATGTACAAGAAGTTACACGTTTCGAGAAATGTGCATTTATCATGTTATGTCGATAAATTTGTGCTTCCATGCAATTCATCGGTGATGCAAATTATTTCAGCATACGGAAAATCATCATTAGGTTAATGTACATTTCTGTTGACATTGCGCTACAACTGTTACTGTTTCGAGGTTCGAGCCTTCATAAATATGTATTTACCGTTTTATTCTAATTAATTAGGCGAATGAATTTTAATTTCGGCGCAATTAGTGAAATGGCTGTAAGTGATATTTCACAACCAGCCATTGTAATTAACACCGAAATTACGACGCGATTTATGCTTTTCAAGCGACGACCTCATCTGGAGGTATTTTCGCAGCGGGAAGTCCGCCCGCATTATTAATATTCATGGCGTGCATCGGATTTGTTACGTGTATCTTCATCTCCGCCGCCACTGGCATCGGGTTTGGAGCTCGAGCCAAATAAACCGGCGGACAAATTCGCATTGGGGGCGTAGTTTCTAACGGTTTCGGGTTGCCGTGGTTATGGCGGATTTCGAACTATGCACGCGAAAAAATCGTGATGTACGTTAATTTCTCGTTCACTCGTATTTCTCCAGATCTTTTAAGCAAAATGTGAATTGCTTGTGAGCGGTCAAGTGACTATTAAGTATGATCAATTCTTCTATTTCCTGTACAAGCAGTGGCGGATTTAGGGCATACATTGTTTTAAATAAATGTTTAGAGAGGAAAAGTAATTATCGTTTTCGTTACAATAATAGTATATTATTTCACGTGGAGGAGACGTGAGACTTTTCAGGGCGCGCCTGAGTTTACGCGCCTAACGAAGTGAGGCGCGTAATAGAAGGCAAGCTATGAAAAGTCATTTCGCCTCCAACTGAAATATACTATTTTTTCTTTAAACTTACTGCAAAATACGAAAACTCAAAATGTTCATGTATAATTATTGCAAATAAATTTAATATCAAAGAATGTATCGTATGGTTTTTTTTTTTGATTTCTTGACAGAAACTATTTTAGCATTTGACAGCGACAGTGATAATTTTTGTTCAAGAAATAGCAAAACATCGATATAGAATTTGCTATATGATGCAATCTAGAAACAAATATGTTTAATTGCTATTTGATGTAATCTATAGTATTGCTTCGCGTTGTTTATTTAATGTTGCCATGACAACACTTTCCCTTCCGCTGACTGGAAAAGGAAAAGTAAAACTTCCGCTGGCGGAAATGTGACTTTTATCCACAGTCAACTAAGTTAAATAATGACATCATTTTCTGACGTTTGAAGAAAAAATAATATTTCATTTAAACTGGACCGCAAAAAAACAAACTGAGATCAGTTAGTGCTATTTTTGATCACCTTGTATATGTGATCGCAATAAATAAATAAAATATTATTCATAACTTGTAACTTACTGCGCATTTCAGTCTAGATTAGAGTAGCACAGTAGGAGAACTTACCTGAAAATTAAAGAAAAAATATTAATATACAGTCATAAAATACACGTGCAAACTAAAATACTGTGCGAATTTAGATACAAAGGTCATTACAAATTGTCACGTTCCATTTAAGTGTAAACCTACGTCTGCCAGTGGCGGATTTAAGAGGCCTCTTTACCCAAACGCGGTATAGGGAATTGCATGTAAATCAACTCCCAGATAATTCATGAACGGGTCAACATAATTACAATCGGAGACCTGATTTAGAAAGTTTAGACATTTATCTACATTAGTGCTGATTAGTTTTTAAGAGATAATAACATGGTGATTTAATATGTCGATTAAAAGAATGGCATGTTTAGCCGATTTGTGATATTTTCTTCGGTATTTATTTAATCAAGACAGGGTACATATAATGGAAATTCCCTCGGGGTATTTGTAGCTAATGTTGTTGGGAACGACCTTCTTTTTTTTTGTTCCGATATCTTAAATTATAATGGAGTATTATTGGCGACAAATAAATGCAATTTGGCGACAGTAATGTGCTGCCGCCAACCTGTAAACAGTAGTACTAGACGTAAGCCCCTCCTGTCCGTTTGTCGCATGTTATGCATCTCTCTCTCTAAGGCCGATCGCGCTCTGGGCCATAGTAAGAGGAATGGGAATGAGGAGTTCTGGCGAACCTAAATTCGGTTTCGTATAGTATTTAACGTAAACAATTATAATCTGAAGAGTTTCGGGCGGTGGCAATACCGCGGAATATTTAAATAAATAAATTCTGCCGAGAAACAAATTGCCAAGATGGAAAGGTATGAGACGCTGTGTGATAAGAGGAGTTCTGGAAAACTTGATGCGTTTTTTGTAGTATTTAACATAAACAATTATAATCCGACAAGTTCCAGGCTGTGACATAACCGGCATTTACTTTTTCATATTTTATCGATTATTCCAAATTCGTACTTTTTTAGCATTAATGGTGTATTCTACCTGAGATCCATGTAGAAACGATTAATTAGCATAATAAGACATAATTATGTAACTTTAAAAAAAAAAAAAACAGAAATGGAAAAGTTCACGCTGGGGGGGTATTGTGACTTTTTCATATTTTATCGATTATTCCAAATTCGTACTTTTTTAGCATTAATGGTGTATTCTACCTGAGATCCATGTAGAAACGATTAATTAGCATAATAAGATCAAATTATGTAACTTTAAAACTTATGTAACTTTTTTATCGATTATTCCAAATTCGTACTTTTTTAGCATTAATGGTGTATTCTACCTGAGATCCATGTAGAAACGATTAATTAGCATAATAAGATCAAATTATGTAACTTTAAAAAAAAATTCAGAAATGGAAAAGTTCACGCTGGGGGGGTATTGTGACTTTTTCATATTTTATCGATTATTCCAAATTCGTACTTTTTTAGCATTAATGGTGTATTCTACCTGAGATCCATGTAGAAACGATTAATTAGCATAATAAGATCAAATTATGTAACTTTAAAACTTATGTAACTTTTTTATCGATTATTCCAAATTCGTACTTTTTTAGCATTAATGGTGTATTCTACCTGAGATCCATGTAGAAACGATTAATTAGCATAATAAGATCAAATTATGTAACTTTAAAAAAAAATTCAGAAATGGAAAAGTTCACGCTGGGGGGGTATTGTGACTTTTTCATATTTTATACGATTTTTCCAAATTCGAACTTTTGTAGCATTAATGGTGTATTCTACCTGAGATCCATGTAGAAACGATTAATTAGCATAATAACCGGCATAATCCGGCATTTGGTTGCACTTTTGATAACCTACGATTTCAAAGCGAAATTCGCAGTGGATTAAAAAGCAAGTTATATTTCACATGTGACATGTGCAATGTTAATTTAAATATTGCTTTAAACAAATCAAGCGACGATGAAATGGACATTAATACTGCTTGCGTAGCCGCTACGACCAGTATCGGTATTGGTTTCTCCAATGCAGAAGAAATGTTTTCCGTCATGGATATTCCATACATGTCTTCTGCAACTTATTGTAAATATGATAGGTTAGTTTCTAAGCAGTGGGAAAAAACTGCAGTAGAACGGATGGAGGAGGCAGCTCACCAGGAAGCAGAATATGCAAGGAGCATTGGAAGTGTCGACGAAAATGGGGTACCGCTCATAACTGTTGTAGCCGATGGATGCTGGTCTAAACGGTCATACCGGAAAAACTACAGTGCCTTGTCAGGAGTAGCAGCAATAGTGGGCAAGAAATTTGGTCAAGTGCTATTCATAGGTGTCAAAAATAAATATTGTAGTTTTTGCACTAGATTCAAGAACGCTGACGATGGTATTCCTTCGCATGTGTGCTTCAAAAACTTTGAGGGAAGCTCAACTAGTATGGAAGCCGATATTATCGTGTCAGGTTTTCGTACCAGTGAAGTAATTTATGGCATAAAATACAATAAACTTATAGCCGATGGAGATAGCAGTACGTATAAAAAAATTTTAGATGCCAAACCGTATAAAAATATTTCGGTGGAAAAAAAATGAGTGCCGAAATCACCTTTTGCGTAATTTTTGCAATAAATTACACGCCTTGGGATCAGAGACCAAATATCCTATAAAATTAAGGAGAATTTTAAATAAAAATACAATGCGCATGAGAAACGCTGTAGTAGGTGCCATAGCACAAAATAAAACCCTTGATAGTGGCATTACTTCGCTAAGAAGCGATATAGATAATATTATACCACATGTATTTGGAAGACACAATGATTGTAAAATTTATTTTTGCAAGCGCAAGGAACTGGAAGAACCAATTTTTTTTGAAGAAATAAAAAACAACGATGAATTTTATTCTAAATTATTGCAATGTTTTCACGGGCTTCGAGTGATCGTCAGATCTCTGATTGAAGATGTGGACAGCAATGTTGTAGAACATTTTAATTCAATTGTAGCCAAATTTATTGGAGGAAAGCGAATAAATTTTTCTTTGAGGGGATCTTACAAAGCCAGGTGTGAAGCAGCCGTAGTTTCATTCAACACAGGAAGGCCGCATTTTTATTTTTATAAATCATCTTTTAACAAAAGCCCACGGAAGTTGATAAAGCGCCTCGAAGACGGAAGAAAGAAAAAAACAATAGCCGCAAAAAACCGATTGAGGACAAAAAGCTCTATATTTAAAAAACTTATTTTTAAATCTAAAACTAACGACAAGGATTATGGTTCGACTTGTGAACAACCAGATTTATCAATAGAAGAATTTGAAAAATAATTTACACCGACAGTGCGATACATTCCGAATCTTTAAAGCATGGTCGCACTTTTGAGTCGGCAGCAAAAATGCAGTTAGCTCGCCAAGAATGTGTAAACATCGATGATTGTGGCTTATTTATATCGAAAGACCATCCTTATTTAGGCGCAACGCCCGATGGTTTGATAGGAAGTAATATGACTGTCGAAATTAAATGTCCATTTAAAAAAAATTACAAAAAAATTACATTTTGGAAGATAAAAAATGAGTTGTGCTCTGTAAATACACACCACTCCTGGTATTACCAAATTCAGGGACAAATGGTTGTTTCAGGAAGACGCGGATGTCTCTTCGCAGTATGGACAGGTGATGAGTATCCGATGAAAGTAGAGTACATACGTCGAGATAATCATTTTTGGAACACCAAAATGTTGCCCATGTTAAAAATGTTTTATACAAATTGTATGTTACCTGAATTGGTGGATCCTCGTCATACGAGAAATTTGCAAATCCGAGATCCACCAGAAATTATTGAGGCACAACAAAAACTTATGGAGAAAAGAAAGAAAAATAAATAATTTCGAATTTGTAATAAACAATTTTTAATTTAAACAATTTATGTTTACTTTATTATTTATGATTCATTTATTTTTCTCCTTTTCTTTCGTAATATGAATATGTTGTAGACCATTGGTATACAGGAGAAAGTGGTCAAGTCTAAAATTTATTTTTTTAAATTTTTTTCACATCAATCTATCTTATCTTATCTTTTCACGAGACACTTATTAAATCCATTTTCTAATAAATTCGTATTTTTTCTGTAAATTTGAAATTGACCAAGTCCAGTTTCAAATTAAATGTACAGGAGAGAAAAAATGAACTTTAAAATAAGAATAATAGACTTGGACACTTTCTCATGTATAACGATATATTCCATATACAGTATATCTCAGTGACTACCAGAAATAGCAAAATTAACATTGGTGAATTATGTATAGATCAACTATTGCAATGTGTATCTAAACATGTGATTGTCACAAATTTAATGCAGGTAGTTGAATTTATCAAATTTACCTTACTGTCAGGTTGCTGATATTTTTAGAATTTGCTGACTCAATACAACCATTTAATTATCAATATTCCATTAAATAATTATGTCATATGAAAATTATTTGACAGAAGTAAATTTCCGCTTGTTTTAAATACTTTGTTTTCGTTGTTTTGGCCCCTCAAAAACATGGCAATAGTTGATCTTTATATAATTTCCCAATGTAATTTTGCTATGTCTGGCAGACACTGAGCCACACTTTATGTAAAATTATTCTACCATACTTTCTAGGTATCTTCGAGTCTCCATAGCTTGAAAGTGATGTCGTTTTATCGGTTTTTTTTGGTATTACAATTTCCGAATCAGAATTTTATGACCAACCACGCCACGTGTAGTTTTTTGTCCAATTTAGCAACACCCTGTATACCTATTCAAGAAATAGTAGTTAATGATATTGTTCATATATATGTTACTATTTATTTGTTGTGTATATAATTTAATTACATACTTCAATATTTCGGTGCGTCAAATAAATTAGACTTTATATTGTCTACTATTTTTGTCATTATTACATATCCTGTGTACTCGTATTTCCTATATAACCTGATATAATTTTACTCATTACTATTGTATTAAAATTATTAATTCGCTAATTGTTTTACTTAGATTTACTTCATACAACGTTTGGCGCAAAAATAACGAAAAATACGAAAAGTCAAAGATCCCATTCGGCTTGTCGCGGTTGAGACAAACGATTATAAAGTGATAGTCTTCAAATCTAGCGTTTCACATGCTGTACCCCCACTGTCTCTTTCGGCGTCTATCCGACCCAAACCATGACGCCCACCAGGCATCGGAGATCTCTTTTCTACAAATCGCGCTCTCTCTAGACTCTGATCTCCGGTGACTAAAGAGGCCTCTTAAGGGGGTGGGGGGAGCAAAAGAATGTTCCAAAGTACATAAATAGTTTCGGAACTATTTTTGGCTAGAATACAGCTTTCGGCAAAATGCTTCTCCTTCCTGTACAGGCAATTTTCAAAACAATTCTAGAGGACCAGTTTTTATCTCATTTGGCTTTAAAAATTGGAAGAAGGCTTGAGAAAATATCAAGTACATCGAGATTTTGAGTATCATACAGTCGCTAGGCAAAAATGGTCTCTTTTTAATAACTCTCTCAAATATGATCACTGTAGAAGTTGTTCTACTACAAAACAAACATTAAATTTGTTTTGTTTAGTGGCCTTCATGAAAGGCAGAGAGTACTAATCGTTTAGAACTGTTTACTGTTTAGAAGATGTATTCGAAGTTTTGAAGAAAAAAAATTGAATCGTTTTTACAAAGTTCTAATCTGTCCAAGAATTGTGTCTAGATGATGCGTATCTAAATAAAGTTGTAGACAGTATCGCTAATTGCTTATTAAATATGTTTGTATAATAAACTATACAGCATATGCATAAGTTTCTATACATAGAAACGTGAAGAGAATCACAATTTTATGATTTTTGTTATAAGATATGCAAAATACTTTTATAATCATTCTGATAAACATATCTATTATTAAGGATTTATTTCTGATTGTTTCTCATATTAATGTTATTGTTATCTTCAGTGAAACATCATACTTCCTAAATAAAATTATTCATTATTATTTGCAACCAGTTTCAGCTGATCTTTCAGCCATCTTCAGGCAAAATTGTCGAATGTTAAGAGCGACAGTATATCCTGGGGGTATTATACATAAGTGTTCACAAAATTTGTAATGTTTAACTGGATAAGAGTGTGTCGTCCTTACAAAATAATTTAGTGGTTTAGTTCATTTCCCCTACAAAAATAATTTAGTGACTGCAGTTTCGACTACTCTAGCCTTAGTACTTAGGTTGACAATGACTATAGAGTAGTCGTAACTGCAGTCACTAGATTTTTTTTTTTAAATAAATGTGTTAGTGGAAGTAACAAAGTAAAGTTGTTTTATTTAATTTCATTACATTTTAATTTCATTACAACAGAGTTCACATCTCCAATTAATGGAATAATCATGATTTGCACTTACCCCTGGAGGTAATTAAAAATTCGCACCACAATAAATAGTTGTGTGCGAATTAATGATGACATTTTACTAATACAACGTTTTCAACTTTTGGATTTAGTTGTATGCTACTTTATTAGCACACTTCATGAACACTTGTAAAATTTCAGATTCGTTTGCTGAAACAGTAATTTTACTATAAGTAGATAAACACTTTCAAAGTTTTGAATTATATTTTGGGATATTAGACGTAAATATACAGGGTATATTATTATTATTATTATCATATGCAGGGATATAATATTTTAATCAATCCAAGCAAATTACTCTGCAGATATGTTCGATAGCGAAAATTGACCCTAATAAAAGTTGTATAGGGAGTACAAGGGGGATATCTGATGATGACCTTTAACTTTAATACCCCCAATTATACATAAGTGTTCACAAAATTTGTAATATTTAACTGGATAACAGTGTGTCGTCCTTGCGACAAGGACCTCAAGGATCATATTTCACCAAAAATTTCAACAGAACCAGTAAGAAGCAAATGTTAGTCTGCAAAATTTCGAATAGAATTGACATGGAATGGTTACAACGATAAATATAAAACTCAATCTGAATGATCAAATTCTTACTGCATTTATCAAATTTGATCCTAAATGTTAACATAACTTGTCAGAATGCAAAGGAGATTTGATGATTTTACCTGAATTTCACAAATTTTGATGGCAAATGTTATATTTTGAATTAGTTTAAGGACACATATCATATTTCACTTAAGATTTCAACAGAACTAGTGAGAAACAAACACCAGTCTGCAAAATATAATTGATAATTCGGACTTATAAATTGTTATTATAAGATTTGAGGCTGATATGACTGGACTATCAACGATATTAACAATTTAAAGTGAACTTTTCAAAAGTGAATTTTCTTTGTTGGCATTAGTTATGGAATGGTATTCATAATTTTGGACAACATTATGCAGAGTTTTTCAAAAGTGAATTTTCTTTGTTGACATTGGTTACGGAATGGTATTCATAATTTTGGACAACATTATATACAAACTGTATTGCTTCACTTTTGACAAAGCCTTGACATTGGTTATGGAATGGTATACATAATTTTGGACAACATTATATACAAGCTGTATTGCTTCACTTCTTCTAGTTTCCTTTTTTCGTTCGTCATTTATTTATTTATTTGTAAATTTATTTCTTATTGTGACTTACGCCTTTGATATTTTGCAAAAAAAATGCCGCCCCTGGAATTTGCCGCCCTGGGCTATAGCCCCCTCCACCTAAATGCCGCTGCTTGCTGGTTCAATTGCCAGTAACAATAGGTGTTTGATTGCCAAGAAACCAAGAAAACGGAGGTGAGAAACACATGTAAGTATGGGCTAGCAGCCGGTAGCCACATGGTCATATTTCAATGACCACGACAATTTTTGTTTGGAATTGCTGACTTCCAGAGATAAAGAGCTAGTTTAGAAAAGACTGACTTAAGCAGATACACTTCTGATGTAATTAAACGCTATGTGGATCAAGTTTGAATGTAACTCGTTAAAACTTTTGCGCTATACTTCGCGCAACGATAGTTTGTTTTTATGACATTGACTTGTAATAAAAATTATAAGGGTGGAATTGTTAAACCACTTCAAGTTAGGTAACATATAAGTATCATAGAAGGCCCTTTGTCACTGGCAACTCTTTGGTGCATCAACATTCAAGGCAAAGAAGTGGTTTAACAATCCCACCCTTATAATTTTTATTGCAAGTCAATGCCATAAAAACAAACTGTCGTTGCGCGAGGTATACAAGAATCTTTTTAACGTTTATATCTTCAGATGCTTCGCCGGTCTACAATATCTTGATGGATCGTGCGAGTTTTTACGGATTCGTGTGGCTTTATGGGCTTCTGCAGATATAAATTTGCATCGTTAGGCCGGGTCCTGGAAGGATCTCCGGCCCACGTCCGTGGCGTGGCGCGTCCTTGCGTGCCTTTCGTATCTGCAACGGCGAAACAACAATGTGTCGGATAAGCCCGGATGGATAAGCCGGTACATATAGCGACTCCGTGGAGGATGACCAAGTTTGAAGGTCAGACCTGGTGCAATGCTCTGGCGGCGGCTCTTTAGCGATCGGGTCATCGCACTGCGTCCAGCACGCGGGTTCAGTACACCATTTTAACCGATAACTATGAAAATCGATGGATTAGTGAGCGCGCGAGGCTACGCGGGCGCTCTGGAGGAAGAAAAAAAAATTGGACCCATTTCGTGGGAACGAATCCGAAATCGCCGTGCGACGTCTGGCCCGGCCTCGGCACCGATCGATTCCGTGAGAAGAAATTGGCCATACTTTTCACTATTGATTTCGTTCCGGGCCGCGATGAAATAACGCCGTAGGGTAAGATTGTTCTCGTAATGGTCCGAATAAAAAAAAAACGCCTAATTGCACCAATTCGTGCCTAAATTGTGCGAAACAAACGGCACGTACAAAGTTTCGCAAATGCCCAAACGAAAGTCACTTTCTTTTCCCGGCCCGAAACAGCAGAGGCACGTGTAAATCCACATTATATTTAGATTATCGATTGTGCAATAAAATGCTAATGTACTGATTAACCGCTGGCCCAATTCATGCCAGATATTGCGGCCATCTGCTCCTTGCACAAAAACGAAATTGCGACGCACTGCAGGAAGCACACGAGCCGCTCTTATTCCCGCTTATTAATAACAATTTACCAATTATTATTCCCCAGCCTGAGGATTTTCGCCGCCCCGCAGAGTTCATGCACGTACCGATGAGTAATTCATACCCCACCCCACCCCATTGTGGAATTTAATTGGGCACGCCTGAAAATCACTCGCATTGAAAGTTTTCGCTCGCCCGTTGGTTGGTTTGGAAATGTCGATTTGATGATCACCATAATGCGTCTAATTGTATGAATTTAATGACTGCATCATGTGTCTCCTGCTCGGTGAAATTATGTGCCGTGTTCTGTGTATGAATGCGAGCATCATTACCCCCAGGAATATAATTTATGATGTGTTCGGGCGTTAGCACTTCAAGCTTCAGGCATGGCGTATATTACTAATTTATTTGTATTTCCGGTCCATGTCATTAGCATTTTTTGTAGAGTCGCTTCCAGGTCCAAAATTAACTGCCGAAGACAAAGGACACCTATGACATTTATATATAATCTAATAATAATAATAATGTATACAGGGGTGCACTAGAAATTGGATGATGAAACCGGTTAAAAATGTTGTGTTACATAGTATTTCTGCACTAAAACGTTCATGCCTACATAATGAACTAGAAAGTGTAGATAGCATCTGATATTTGTGTTTTTTAAACGCTTGATAACTTCTACACATGCAGCACAAGCACAATCATAAGTTTTGCAATAAATAAGTTATTAAGTATTGTGTTCTGTCGCCTTTTTTCCTGAAACACAGTGTGTTCTATAAAAAGCGCCCAAGACTGTAGCGACTTCAATTGTTATGTAACCATATCAACAAACATATACAATGTGTCCAA
Source organism: Othius punctulatus (assembly GCA_951805005.1). Taxonomy (NCBI): domain Eukaryota; kingdom Metazoa; phylum Arthropoda; class Insecta; order Coleoptera; family Staphylinidae; genus Othius; species Othius punctulatus. The sequence goes on from OX638143.1 coordinate 24,236,254, forward strand.
GTTAAGGATCAACAGCATGGCGATCTTGGAAAGCGTAAAAATTACAAAGGCAGTTAAATTACAAAAAAGTTGCGCAATTTAGTGGTCAGTAATATTCTGTTGAGAAAATCAGAAAAATCCGCTTACTTCCGGAGATATTCGACAAAATCCGAAATCTCGAGATTTCGTTTTTATTTTTTTCTGAAGTTATTTGAAAAGGTATAAGAAAACCAAAGGCACTTTCTCATTGCCACATTTTTGGCTCTACAAGAAGCGTTTACAAATTTTCACTACAACGTTTCGTTTCGAAGAAACCATCATTAACTGTAGCGACTACAATTGTTATGTAAACATCAACAAACATATACAATGTGTCCAAGATAAGGATCAACAACATGTCGATCTCGGAAACCGTAAAAGTTACAAAGGCAGTTAAATTACAAAAAAAGTTGCGCAATTAGTGGTCAGTAATATTCTGTTGAGAAAACCAGAGAAATCCGCTTACTTCCGGAGATATTCGACAAAATCCGAAATTTTGAGATTCCGTTTTAATTTTTTTTCTGAAGTTATTTGAAAAGGTATAATAAAACCAAAGGCACTTTCTCGTTGCCACATTTTTAGCTCTATAAGACAGTGCTTACAAATTTTCACCACAACGTTTTGTTTCGAAAAAAACATTATCAACTTTTTCTTTGTATGGCCCGTAAAAAATGTACACCCTGTATTAGATAGCATTTCCTATTACGAATTCAACAAATTATATCACAGTATGGTTTCTCATGTTTTAATTCAGAAAAAGGCTTGTTAATATATGTCGAACATTTTCTTATAGTACGCGTTGAAATGTTGACGAAGAAACAAAATATGATCTAATTTTATCCCGGAAAAAATTTTGTTTTCTCAACAGATAATACTGACCACTAAATTGCGCATTTTCATAGATACCCTGTATATTATTAAATGGGACAGTCTTATAGTTAGTTACAAGGTAGTGATAATTTTTTTTTAGACACCGATTCTTTTAAAACCCAATACATTTGTAACCGACTATTTTCTTAAATCGCTCGGTATAATTTTTTTATGTATTCATGGAGAGAATTTTAGGTACTTTTCACCGGTTTAGATCTTTAGTAGGGTTATAATTTTTCATTACATTTAACATTATATAAATTTTTTAAATCAGTTAATCGGCTGTTAAATCCGAAATTCTCTGGAATAAGTGGTATATTCAATTACAACTGTCAAAATTAGTTATTTTTTCATCTGTAACTGTCAAAATTTGTCATATTTTCAACGTGACTCAATTTTTCTCATCGTTTCAACTGTAACTGTCAATATTTCACATATGTTCAACTGTAAACTGTAATTGTCAAAATTTATCATATTTTCAACTATGACTGTTAAAACTTGTCATATTTTTAACTGTGGCTCTCAATAATTATTCTATTTTCAACTGTAATTGTCAAAATCTATGGAGATTTGATCATCAATCGTGAAAAACTCTAACAGCGTTATTCATAAAAATGTAAACCGTGGTTCAGCGGTGTTTTACAAAGCGTTACCAAGGTTACTAAAATTAAACCACCGTAAAATCGTGGGCTTAAATTTTTGTGAATAACACTGTAAAATTTTAAACCTTAATTGTCGAATTCCACCAAATATCACATTTAAACTTGTCGAAAGAATAATATATAATAATATAATAATAAATCCTAATAAACCAGTAGCTATTATTGCATAAATTATTCCTGTTTATCTCCCTTCAGAAGAAAAAGTTATTCCGTTGAATCCTTATCTTCAATGTTTACGAAATCTTTATTAGGCATAAAAATTGTTTTTCAACTACTACAAAAGGGGTTTTCTTATGAATCTTACACCGGTATTCATAAAAATTTAAACCGTGGTTTAGTAGCACTTTACAAAGGGTTACCATGGTTACCAAGATTAAACCACCGTTAAACCGTGGCTTAATATTTTATCAATAACACTGTAAAATTTTATATGAAACACAACCATGTTTTCTTTTCATTTTTTTGTTTTTGTTTTGTTTCGACATATTTGACCAGTTGCGGTTAAAAACGACGTATTTTGGCAGTTTCTGTAGGAATTTTGACATATTTTCACTTATTCGCACGCACGTGGGTCTAAAAGAATACAGATTCTGACAATAGTGCTTGAAAATGTGACAAGTTTTCACACCTGGAAGTTTGAATTTTACAGAATATGACACACGCTATTGTAAATGTAAGAAGTTGGCAGATTTCGGCAGTTACTGTTAGAAATTGTACAGAGTTTCATAGCTGGCGAAAAAAACTCACACATATTTTGGCAGTTACAGTCAAAAAGATGAAAATTTTAACATAAGCAATTGAAAACTAGTCAGATTTTGACGGTGCCAATTGAGGTATTTGTAAGTTGCAGTTGAAAGATTGATGGATATGGGCAGTTGTGATTAAATATTTGACAGATTTTGACAGTTGCAATTGAACATTTCGAAAAATATGACATCTTCAATTAAAAAAAATGATAGATTTGGATGTCTGCAAATGAAAATTTTATAGATTTAGACAGATTATCTGGAAAATTTGACAAAAACTTGTTTGTCTTTGACTTTTTCAGTTGAAAGTTGGACAGATTTCGACAGTTGAAGTTAAAAATTCAGATTATTTTGCTTCAGACAGAAATTTGACAGATTAGGGCAGATGCATTTGAACGTTTAACAAAATATGACAGCTGCAGTTCAAAAAATGATAGATTTGGATGTTTGCAAATGAATACTTGATAGATTTAGACAGATTAACAAGAAAATTTAACAAAACCAGATCGTTGCAATTAAAAATTTGACAGACTTGGACTATTTCAGTTGAAAGTTTGACAGATTTAAACAGTTGAAGTTAAAAATTCAGATTCTATTTGTTTAAGACATAAATTTCACAGATTTGGGCAGTTGTAATTAATATCTGACAGATTTGGACAGTTGCAATTGAAGATTTAACAAATTATGACAGCTGCAATTTAAAAGATTATAGATTTGGATGTTTGCAAATGAAAACTTGATAGATTTAGACAGATTAACTAGAAAATTTAACAAAACCAGATCGTTGCAATTAAAAACTTGACAGATTTGGACTTTTTCAGTTGAAAGGTAGACAGATTTGAACAGTTGACGTTAAAAATTGGACAGATTCTATTACAGAAATTTTACAGATTTTCCCATTTTTACATTTGATATAAAACACATGAGGGATTCGGGTAGTGCTGAAAATTTGACAGGTTTCTTAAGTTGTACCTTTAAATTTGACAGATTTCGACGATTTTCAATAATAAATTATTGAAATTTGAAGCATTTTGTGGGGATTAGAACGTTTTTTGAACACTACAAGGAGTGCCAATTAGTTATATGATTGTTAGATACATCTGCATTGCTGTAAACTACCTGAATTGTATTAGTTTTCTTAGTTCTAGGTTTGAATTTGGCAGATTTCGACGTTTATTATTGACATTTGAAGCATTTTGTGGAGATTTGAAGGTTTTTTGAACACTTTACAAGGAGTGCCAATTAGTTATAATATGCTTGTTAGATTATATATTTTTTATTGTTTTCTTCCTTCTTTATTGGAGTACTTACTGGTAGATTATATATAAAATACCAGTAAGTACCGCAATAAAGAAGGAAGAAGGCATTACAAAATTATTACAATGTCACATAAAAGTTGTCAAAACAGACAATGCAGTAAGGGGTTAAGTTTGAGTTGAGTTTATTGTTTTAAATGTAATTTTAAAACCAATTGTTAATTCCAGAGAATTTAGGATTGAACAGTCTACTAGCTCAAATCAGTTTTTCACATGTTTTGCAAAACTTTAATATAATGACCCAAGTAAAAATTTCGACCGGTGAAAAGTAAATGCTCTACAAGATTACACCGAAAAAATTATACCGAGCCATTTAAAAAAATAAAAAAAATGCCGGCGACGTCACAACAAATAAATGACGGTGTTTAAAAAGGATTTTTTTTGCCAACTTATAGTTTAAACTGTCCAATTTAATAATATATATAATTTGTTGAGGATTAATTAAAAAATGAAGTCGCATAGTCTTGGGCGTTTTTTATCGAACAAAATGTTTATGATTTCCCCTCATAAAAATAACTTTTACTCATAACTTTTCAAACTCATATAAACTTTTCCCGGTTTCCCATATACCAGGGTACCAGGATACCAGGATAATCGGGGTATACTGATTTAATACTAAATTTATAACAAATTATATGTGCAGTGATTTAGATTTTTAAAACTCAAAATTTTTCCACAGTTTTTTTACTAAACAAAATACAATTATAATATGTTTCTAAAAATAATGTTTCATTTAATATTGCTACATCAAAAATTGTTTGGAGGTTTAGTTATATCAGCTTGATTAATTTTTTCTCTATCAATATTTGAAAATTTGTTGTAACTTTCGTAGGTACAATTTTTGGAGGTTTAGTTATATTGGGTTGATTTTTTTTTTAATCAACATTTGATTTTTTTTTACAAATTTCAAAGGTACAAAGGTACAATTTTCTGTGAGTTTTAGGAATATTTTGAAACACTTCTAAGTGAGTCTACCTGATCTACCATTGATCTACCATTACACTGATCCACCAGCATCTACACCATACACCATCTACACTGTAGTAGATACACCATTTACACTGATTTACCATTATGTTGGTAATAACAATTTCTCACACGAATATATGAGTTGACATTTTTATTTCTTACTACATGAAGGTGGGCTCTTAGAGTTAGGAGTTTCGTACAATTAGGTACAATTTTCTGTGAGTTTTAGGAATATTTTGAAATAAGTGAGTCTACCTGATCTACCCTTGATCTACCATTACACTGACCCACCAGCATCTACACCATACACCATCTACACTGTAGTAGATACACCATTTACACTGATCTACCATTCTGTTGGTAATAACAATTTCTCAAACGAATTTATGAGTTGACATTTTTATTTCTTACTACATGAAGGTGGGCTCTTAGAGTTAGGGGTTTCGTCGCTGTTTCACGATTTCCATCACTGGTTTTGACAAATATTGTTAGATTTATGGCACGTTTATTTGGTAATGTTGGGGTACATAAACTAGGGTATTACGCCGAGATTCGCATTTTTTAAGCAGGAAAGGAGGATGTTTTAATAATCTGCAAGGTAATTCAGCATCTCGCTTATCTCATGGGGCCTTATAAGGAGCGGGAGATTCGGCGAGTTCCAGCGAGAATGGAAGCTTGAAACATTCATTCGGTTTTTATAGTTTATCCGATTCGCTGCCGGGAAATGAAGCCCCATCCTTGCCCCACATTAAATAACCCCCACAGCAGCCGTAACTCGCGGCGCGAAATTCGCGGATTTGTAATCCCACACTGGCCACGCAACGCCATGTAATTAGATCCTTTATCCTTGTAAGTGGGCGCCCCTCGACTATTCGATATTCGAAAGCAGTGTGCATGGAAGCGCACGCAAAGGTCCAATGCGGGGGACGAGTCCAAAGGAACCCTCGCATTTTTCAATTTGCTGCCATATTTCTGCGTTATATCTCTTTTTCCCCGCGAGGAGCTTCCACCGGCGCATATTAGGCCAAAGCCATGTTTGAAGGGTGAATTTTTCAAGCCCCCAGGCTTTCCCCCCGTAACGAACACTGTTGCGAGGAGGGGGCCTACTGGGAATGGGGGGCCCATCCGAAGGGCCAGAAACGCCACGTGGCAAAAGCTCACTTTTCTTCAGCAAATTTCATTGTAAATATGCATTTTGTGGTCCTTTCTATAAGGAGGCATAATAGATTGCTCGAAATAATTTGTACCACCTGGTGTGGTTAGCTTCAAGTCAACCTGAAGTATTGGCGAAGTACCTAAATGGGTGAAGAATTTAATTTGGTCCTAGCAGAGTGTCGCTAATGAACAGCGTTCACTTTTGTTGGAAGCGAACCCACAAATCCCGTTAACCCGTTAAGGTTTGTTGTAACTTTCGTACAATTTTCTGGGAACTTCAGGAATATTTTGGAAACCTTATTCAAAGTCAACGTAGCAAGTATTTTGCACAAAGTAATATAACAATGTTTCTTATAAACACAACGAGATTATAACACATAAAGAAACTAACTTCTAATCATACTCTGAGCAAGTCTATCCGACAGATAACTATTCTCAAATTCGGTCAGCCGATCAAAAGACGATCCTACGATACAATCCTTGGAAAGCCTTTTCGTGCCCTCTTATTTTGCAGGCCATCCGTGCTCGTGCAAAATCCAATTAGCACGTCGATGTATGTACGTGATAGCGCCCTCATCGCAACCCACCGTCAATTATTGCAATAATAGAGCAGATGTCTCGCATTACCGGTCTGCACAGGCGCTGAGGAGCGTCCTGTAAAGTTCAAATTTATTTATAATTCTGCCAGCGCCTCCCGCGTGCTTTTTCCCCACCACGTAAAAACCCGAGGCCTTAATCGTCGCCGATTTAATTAGCGCTGCAATTGCCATTATTATTCGTATGGCGCGAGTTTTTCCTGGCGCGAATAAAATTTGTGTAAATTATTCGGCAGACACAGACGGCGATTAGTATAAACAGGAAACTTTTCGGTAAATCACTTTTTTTTGTGTGGCGAGATCGTATGTTTTAGACGCGACTGTAAGGACACGCGAGAATGGACCAAGGTGAAAACGAAAATTGTGGCATTTCGATACGTCCGAAAAAAGCGTCCACGCTTAGAAAGTACCAATGAAAAGTAAAAGTCCGATAACGCAAAATGCTTCTTTACAATGCTAAGAACGTTGGAAATTCTAAATTATTCCACAGAAACCAAGAACGAAATTAACAAAAATGCACCTGCAAAATGGATCTTCAGTTAAACGCATTTGTGTTAACTCACAGCAATTTTTTGATATTCTTGGAGATATCCGAAGATTTTATGAACTGGATCTTCGAAATTATAAGGTCAAAAAGAGGAATCGAAGGGCCTTCTATTTCTAGTTTGATGATATTAATAACAAAGAAAAAAACGTGTGTTGGCCCAGAATGTGCCTCTCTGTGAGTCCCTGTGATTCCCACAGAATGGGAGATTCATAGCGATGTTTTTATATTCCTGAAGATATCCGAAGATTTGATGAACTGGATATTCGAATCATGGGATCAAAAAGAGGAAGCGAAGGGCTTCCTGTTATTGGTCAAAAGATTCAATAATAAAAAAAAACGTACGGCGGCCCAGATTTGGCTCAGACAAGGATCGTCTACATCATACCAAGTTACCAACTAATACAATCTCATATGAAATGTTCTTCAGCTTTCCCTGTCCGGAAGTCATCGGTCAACTCGCTTTGTAACCCATTTGCCAGACCAATTTTTCTATGAATAATATTATTACATATGAGGTAGAAGTTAAAGGAGGTCAAGGTCCAGTAGGACTGTAGAACCACGGGAAGAAGAAGTATTATCACATATGAGTATGTTACATGCCAGAATCATGTAACATAAAATTTTGAATATTGATGGTTCAGTGGAAGATGGGTGGCCTATGGTGGGAGTCCATGGAGGTGCAAATTGTGCTACGTTGCCGGGTGGGTGCAAGCACTGACTTTTTACACTTTACACTTTTCGGTTATTTTTGAGATCGGGATATGGACTTTTAACAATCCGTCCCTTACGTATACTATGTATTTTTCAAATCCCTCTAAGTAGAGCGTTGTATCTTTAATTATTGTATTTTGGGTTGGGAGGGAGATCTGGCTTCACGGTAATAAAAGCAAGTGAAGAGGAAGCCTCAAAGTCCCACCACGAAGCAATCTCAAAAATTCTGTACTTGAAAACGCCATCAATTTGGAATAACGGGACGCAGCATTCGGTCGTAAATTCTGGGAAATAATTATGTTGTAGTTTCTCGCAATGAGTTTAACTTTCCTCGGAACAATCACGTCTCAGGCAGTGCAAAAAAAAGTAAAGTTTGTATACTTGTATTATGCAAATTGGGCAGCGCACCTTTCTCCAGGCGGCTCACAAATTTCGTACGTGTCGTCGATTGTCTTGCAACGTTTCGGTATCGACGTGACACATCTGCGTGTGTCTTAATTGCAACTCGCAGTCGAGTTCGAGATTGCATCGCTTTTGCCCCGTAATTCGAGGATGTGAGCTAATTGGTTTATCAAAAAGATTTTATAGCGTAATCTTGAAAAAAATTGATCCCCAATTATTTCCGTACTTCTAAGCCCAAAATGATTTGATGAAGAAACCCTCAGGATTCTTCATTTTTGTAGAAATATATAAATTTCTGTTGTACTGCAAATATGAAAAACTCATTTTAACTCAATTTTATTTTTAAGATGTAAATACCGACTTTTAATTTGTATTGCTGGGAATAATACGGAGGGAGGTGTTAGAATCAATATTATTTTGCGTGTAAATCGCATCAACCCTGGCAAATACTGATAAATAAAAAAATGTTTTATAAATGTTTTTTGATCATTGATTTTTTATTTCTTTAAAAAAATCATTGATTTTTGATTTATTTAAAAAATGGTTGGATTTGATTTATTTAAAAAAATTATTGACTTTTCATTTATTAAAAATCATTGATTTATGATTTATTTCCAAAACCAAATCATTTAATTGTTAATTTTAATATTGATACATCAAACTACATATAAAATTAAACTATCACTGTAAAAGCAGAAAGACCTCTGGTCGATAGCAAATAAAGATTGTAACTACTACTCAAATCATTCATTTGATTTACGAGTATTTAAACAAATATGATTTATTCCAACCCTGAATTTAGTAGTAAAATAACCAACTTGTCGGTCTTAGTAATGAGAAGTCAACAAAAGATATCTTACATAAGAACCCAATAGTAGAAGACTTAGATTATAATGAGTCAATAGTTGAATCCTTAGTAACAAATAGCCAACAGTAGAAACCTTAGCTACAAAAAACTAAAAGAAGAAGCCTTATTTATAGAACCCAACAGTAGAACCCTTAGTTATAGAATAGTCAATAGTAGAATTCTTGGATACAAGAAAGCAATAGAACTGGCCAGAGTGACCATACCTTGAGATTTCCCTCTAATCTACGGATTTTTAGAGGTTAACAAGGGAAAGAGATTTTTTGTAGTATCTCCTAAATTCTCCTAAATTTCTCATAAATTTAAAAAGAAATAATTTATTCCAACCCTGAATTTAGCAGTAAATAACCAACTTGTCGGACAAGTAAACAAGTAAAATCAAACAATTTTTTTTTAATTTATAAAAAAAGATGTATTTCAACCCTGAATTTAGCAGTAATTTATGAACTTGTCGGCCTTAGTAATGAGAAGTCAACAGAAGACATCTTTCATAAGAAATGAATGAAATCAAGTTACACTTTTTTATTTTCAAACTGTTTTTTTTTTCTTACATATTTTGTCATTTCTGACAAACATTTCTGTCTTACATAAGAACCCAATAGTAGAAGGCTTAGGTTATAAGGAGTAAATAGTTGAATCCTTAGTTACAAATAGCCAATAGAAGAAACCTTAGCAACAAGAAATCAAAAGAAGAAGCCTTATTTATAGAACCTTACAGTAGAAGCCTTAGTTATAGAATAGTCAATAGTAGAATCCTTGGATACAAGAAAGCAATAGTTATGGCCATGCCCAGGGATTTCCCTCTAATCTAGGGATTTTTAGAGGTTAACAAGGGAAAGGGATTTTTTTAGTATTTCTCCCAAATCCTCCCAAAATTCTACTAAATTTTTAGATATTCTAAATAATAATTTTGTCATTGTCATATTAAAACTATTGCTGTGTCCTCAAACCAGGTTTACACAAAATGGCCTTGGAGAATACGAAAATCAAATACGAAAATCCTTTGTACAAATAGAAAATATATGACCTGTTGAAAACCAGAGTGGTGTAGTAAATTCATTTTTTTTAAATTCCGAGAAGTCCAGAAATGTACAAGGGACAAGTCCTTGGATCCATTTTTTGGACTCATCCAAAAACAAAATGGACTTATATTAAATATGGACTATGGATCCAGGGACATGTCCCTTGTATATTTTCGGACTTCTCTGAACTTAAAAAAATGGACCCTCACCACTCTGATTTTCAACGGCTCAAAAATGTAAGTGCTAAAATTTCTGCTGCTCTAACTGTTAGAGTCTAAGAGACAAAAGTACATGGATTAATTGATGAAGAATTATTAAATTTACATAAATTTATATTATTGTTTGAAATTTCTCATACCTACAAAGCTCTTATCAAATATATTGACGTTTTGATGCTAGAAATAAATTGCTCTTATCAAATACATTGACGTTATGATCTTAGAAATAAATTAACACAAATTTTAAGAAGATTAACAATAATTTCATCTCTGGATCCATTTTTGGGCCCAGAAGAGAGGGTCCAAAATTTCATCCCTGTATCCATTTTTGGACCCAGAGAAGAGGGTCCAAAGGGAAATTAACACAAATTTTAAGAAGATTAACAAATTTCATCCCTGGATCCATTTTTGGACCCAGAAGAGAGGGTCCAAAAATTTCATCCCTGGATCCATTTTGGACCCAAAAGAGAAGGTCCAAAATTTCATCCCTGGATCCATTGTTGGACCCAAAAAGGACCCTCTCTTCTGGGTCTAACAATGGTTCCAGGGATGAAATTATTGTTAATCTTCTTAAAATTTGTGTTAATTTCCCTTTGTACCCTCTTTTCTGGGTCCAAAAATGAAAAGGGAGGGAGGGAGCCAGAAGGGAGGGTCTCTAAAATCCGTTCAAACAGACCTAACTAACTCTATGGTAATTACATCTATGGCAACTGAATTCCCAAATTTAGTTTCACCAAATGATTTGAGTGGTCTTTATCAAGAGTGGCGACTTTTGAGAAATATCGATTTGTCTGATTTCGGAGGGTTAAATATCAATAATTTTTGCAAAACATATCCAACATAAAATCAAATAATGATGTAATGTTCCCAATACTGTGTTTCCAAGTTTCCAATCTGTTTATATCAAGTTGATACATTCTTGTTCTATTTTGAAAATTTCAACACTAAATGTCACAATGTTGCCAATGCTCATACAAATAATTCCCTAACTGTTACGTAATATATATTACGTAACACTTTCATTACATAACACTGTTACGTTATAACTGATTTACTAGCCATGAAGCCCGTGTGTAATTGACAACTTACTAATGTGGGAGTAGAAAAATATATTGATGAATATTTTAATTTTTCATAAATCAGTATATTTATTCCGTTCTTCTGTGCATATATTCTGTGCCCTCCTGTATAGGTTACGTTAGGTCTTAATTAATTAAGCAAAATTATGACTGGAAGTAGAAAAAAATACCGTACATTACTTGCGTTGTAAGGCAATTGCCCACTCGAGAAGTAAATCAATTATAACGTAACAGTATTATGTAATGAAAGTGTTACGTAATATATATTACTTAACAGTTAGGGAATAATTTGTATGAGCATTGGCAACATTGTGACATTTAGTGTTGAAATTATCAAAAAAACTCATATGATGGTCAATCTCAAGTATTGCCATGAGCACCTGACAGAACAAAAATGTATCAATTTGTGCAAAAATTTTCATAATTACAACTGGGAGTAGAAAAAGTAGAGTTGTAAGGCAATTACAGTAGTTATACAACAACAGTTCCAGAACACCCCCAGCAGAGATTTCGATTAATTTAATTTCCGCAATCAACCCATTGTTACTGCTCGCGGCGATTGATTAAAACCGCGAATTAAAAGCGTCAATTAAATTAATCTAAATCTCTGCTGAGGGTGGTCTGGAACTGTTGTTGTATAACTACTAATTACGCACTCGAGAAATTGCGCACCTCGCCGCTGCGCAACTCGTAAAATTTCTCTTCGTGCGTAATATGCTTCTTACAACTCTCGTTATGTAATATACTATTATGTTATTTAGAAACTGAACCATCAAAGATAATCCACGATCGTACAACTGGGCGTTAGAAGACCTTTATGAACCTAAAAATGTCATTACAATTTTGAGTTATTTGAGGATTTCTAGGGCAGTTTTACGCGTAGAGCTAGGGATTTCGTAAAATTTCTTCTGGCAACCCTGGTACTGGCCTGCGACGCCAGCAGAGAGTACTAAACGTTAATTGCTACTTGCAGACACATACTTTAGTACTACAAGTTATAACTACATTTTACATGCTGTTAGTTATTCTCTCCAGAACTACCGTCGTATAACTAAGTCTTTATGTAAAATATCTAGTGGCAAACTAAGCGGATTATATGAGCAGACACACTTTGACAAGGTGAGGGTGTGAAAACATCAGCGGAGTCGTTTACTAGTAAATATGAATACGGAAAGTTTGTAATATTGACGCCATAAATTAAGAAAATTATTCACGGTGATAATGCATTGTTGGAAAAACAATAACAGTTCATTGAATGTGCTCATGTATTCTCTCAAGTATGTAATTGTAAACGATAATGGTTGTTATTTGCTGTACAACTTTATGAATGAAGAAGTTATAATGTTGATATGGTTGTATAAATAGGTTGGCAATCCATTAAAATGTGCACAGTCGTAACGATCTTTAATAAAACGTAGATAAACTGATAAAAACCTGCTATTTATATTTCCATTAGTGAGTAATGGAAGCTGTTATATGTCATTGTTGCGATGTTGGTTTGCAGAAACTGAGAATTAAGAGTGAATTAGAAAACCGCACCGAAATATGAGTATTACAAATTCCGATGCGCACAGCCACATTAAATACATTTACCGTCCTAGTTTACATATTTTATCCGCGATAAACTGCTAAATTTAATTAAAATAGCACGGATGTTGCGAACGTAAAAAATAAGCCCGTTGTTTTCTAAATATAAGCGAGGCTGCCGCGGTAAAAGTCCGTCCGATATAATACGACCCAAATTATTAACCCTAATTTAAGGAAAAACGCAATCGCCTTTCATTAGCATCGATTTCCACCGATGCGCAAATCCATTTGGAAAACCACAAAAAAAAACGGGATAACCTTAAACTCTTATGCTAATGCAATGGTCAGTGGAGGTTACTACAGCAGTAAATACGAACATTAATCTTCGTATCCTTAATTCGGCAATTAAGTGCTGTTTCCAAATTAAAAGGCTTAACGAGCATTATCCAACGATTAACCGACATGTGTAATAGATACGAGGAAATGGGCTACCTCAATTACGCAAGCGCAACAAGAGAAACAGAATTCGAGTGCAATTAATCATCCAACAATCCAAAGGGACGGATGTATCTAGGCTAAAAATTTTTTTGACCTTAGGCCACTTCCTCGCTCGCCTTGATGTATCGATTGTTCGGTGCCGTAATTGTTCCTGCGTATGCTTTGTCTTCACTCTAATCTCATAACGCTTCAACGGTTAATGGATTAATGTGCCATTACCGGTTGTGATAATTAATGAATTATGATGACATAATATAAATTGATGTACGTTGTAAACGATTTCACAAGGAATATTATGTGAATCCCCGCGACTGTAATAGTTTTTTGATAAGCTTGGCGAGTATTAAATTGCATTCAGGAAACTGATAAGCATTGTTCTGGTGTTATCTACAAAGGAAATTGCGCTGGGCTAATACGCGGGCGTGTATATTGATCAGGTATTGCCCCCAAACGAAAAATGCGCTGTCGTATTTTGGATTAATGGGGCTCTTCTCCGAACGGCTCTATCGATAATTGGGTGATGTGTAGATAATGCGAGCGCTCCTGATGGATTGCAAATTCACGTGAATTACGAAATTATGATGGAGTGCGTCGGGTGTTTGTGAAAAAGCGGACATGAATGTGGAGCGCACTGATCGATACGGACCATCCACGTTATTATTTTTTTTAATAACCTCCCACGAAACCGATATTAGATATTAATAGGCCGATAATCACCTTCAATGCCAATAGCCAAGCAGACGAAAACATTATTTTACCTCCGGTGGAGATTTAACGCGAATGGCAGGTATATTAACCTAAGGGTGCCCTTGTCTGGGTCTTCTGGAAAAAATAAAAGCAATAAAATCGGGGCCTTGGTGTGTGCCATGTCACAATACTCCCTCGAAATAGCGGGTTGTATAAATAAAGAGAAGAATTTATATACCTGCCCCGAAATTTCCAGCGTTCCTCGGGGCTTTGCAAACGGACGAGGACAGAAGAAGCGCATTTGGGACGGCTCAGGTCTGACATGCAATGCGGACGAATCCAAGTGAAATGGCACAACAAACGCCAGGCACTAACCTCGGATTAAACTGCTAAATTTAGCAACCAGAAAGCGGCCGGCGTGAACCTTCACTCCATACAGTCGTATACCATAGAAATGGCAATGGTCAGACGATGGTCATAAACATAATCGGCGGCTTACTCATGGAGATGCACAAATTTTGCCGCTGGTCACTACTTATAAGTTTATTAGTGGCGTTAGGAAAACCATAGCATATAAATCAGGCCAAGACTTATATTACTAACCGCACAGACAAATACCGGCAACCGAACGTATGTATGCTCCTCGCACTTTAACTACTACAAAAGTTATGCCATCTCGCTCACTCTTGGGTAGTGTTGCAACTTTTCACGAAAAGTTGAAATTGTTGAAATTTTCGGCCAAATTTTCTGGAAAAGTTGGAAAAGTTCGGAAAAGATGGAATAGTTGAGTTTTATTGTATCAGTTGTAAATGTTGAGATGCAAATGATGTACATACACACACACATACACACATTGAACATAATTTAACATTTTTATTTATACGTGGTGTCCTTTTAATGCCTTAAAAGCTCCGAGTCTTCTTTAAGCAGTCTTCTTTAAAATTACAATGTTTGTTTTAATGAAATTTTCCTTTAAGGGCATTAAAGGCACACCCTGTATAAAGGCAAATCAGTTTTAAACAACAATTTTTTTAAGTTTTTAATTAATTAAAATAAAATAAAGTCGGAGTGATTGGATGAACCATTGTTAACCGAAGTATTTGTATCATCATGAAGAGTGATAGTATCGCTATGAAGTATATTCTTCTCAGTTATTATTAATTAAGTATGCAATAAATAGTGTTTTTTAGCAAATTTTCAATTATTTATACCAAATTTTCAATTATTTCTGTAACAATTTCAATAATAATTATCAAGATTGCATAGACTTTTTTTAAATTATCGAGTCATTGTGTCATTCTTTTTTTCATTTTTCAATCCATCTTTGGTTATTGAAATGTTGACTGAATAATGAATAATTTTGATACAAATAATTTATAATTTAGAAAAAAGTGAACGAAATTCTGATAGTTATTACTGAAATTGTTACTAAAATAATTATTTGTTTTGTAAAAATTATTGAAAAAACCAAAGAAATTATCACAGGAACGATCAAGTTTTGATATGTGTTAATAATAAGATAAGTTAAAAGTATTAATAATAAGATTAAAGTTTAATTTTAGATATTTGCAAACAAATCACTAATTACGTTAAGTATTAATAATAAGATTAAAGTTTAATTTTAGATATTTGCAAACAAATCACTAATTACGTTTGCAAATATCTAAAATTAAACTTTAATCGTATTATTAATACTGAACACATATCAAAACTTGATCGTTCCTTCTTAATTACATTGGCTTTTTCAATTATTTTTGCCAAATATTCAATTATTTCAGTAACAAATTCAGTAATAACTATCAAAATTTCGTTCACTTTTTTCTAAATTGTCAATTATTTGTATCAAAATTATTCATTATTCAGTCAACATTTCAATAATCAAAGATTACGTTTACAAAATATCAAAAATTAAACTTAACACAATGCACATTAAAACAAAGTGAACGAAATTTTGATAGTTATTACTAAAATTGTTACAAAAATAATTAAAAATTTGGTAAAAATTATTGAAAAACCCAATGAAATTATGACAGAAACGATCAAGTTTTGATATGTGTTAAGTATTAATAATAAGATTAAAGTTTAATATCAGATATTTGCAAACAAATCACTAATTACGTTAGGTATTAATAATAAGATTAAAGTTTAATTTTAGATATTTGCAAACAAATCACTAATTACGTTTGCAAATATCTAAAATTAAACTTTAATCTTATTATTAATACTTAACACATATCAAAACTTGATCGTTCCTTCTTAATTACACTGGTTTTTTCAATTATTTTTGCCAAATATTCAATTATTTCAGTAACAAATTCAGTAATAACTATCAAATTTTCGTTCACTTTTTTTCTAAATTATCAATTATTTGTATCAAAATTATTCATTATTCAGTCAACATTTCAATAATCAAAGATTACGTTTACAAAATATCAAAAATTAAACTTAACGCAATGTACATCAAAACAAAGTGAACGAAATTTTGATAGTTATTACTGAAATTGTTACTAAAATAATTAAAAATTTGGTAAAAATTATTGAAAAACGAATGAAATTATGACAGAAACGATCAAGTTTTAATATGTGTTAAGTATTAATAATAAGATTAAAGTTTAATTTCAGATATTTGCAAACAAATCACTAATTACGTTTGCAAATATCTAAAATTAAACTTAACACATATCAAAACTTCATCGTTCCAGTCATAATTTCAATGTTTTTTTCAATTATTTTTGCCAAATTTTCAATTATTTCAGTAACCATTTCAGTAATAACTATCAAAATTATTCATTATTCAGTCAACATTTCAATAATCAAAGATTACGTTTACAAATATCAAAAACAAACTTAACACAATGCACATCAAAACTTAATGTTTCTCTTAAAACTTCTATGTTTTTTTAGTATTTTCGTTTTAATGAAATAGAATATTACTATAAAAAATATGTTATTCATATTTGCAATGTTAATGCTAATAAATCAAATTTTGAAAATTTGTTTTGGAAATATTCAAAACAAGTTTCATATTTTTTTATTGAAATAAAATATTACTGCAAAAACTACACTGCTATTTATTTTTTTGCCAAATATTCAAGCAATTGAAACAAAAATAGTAGGTAGTCATTTTTTCTATTGTATTTACTTTTGTACTATGAATAGTTTATTATCTATCAGAACCATTTTACGTTTTTTTAAAAATAAAATAGCATATAGCTGTAAAAACACTACTTTTATTTCAAATACCTACTCATTGACTTTTAGCTAAGTTATTTATCGATTCATTGTGTCATTTTTTTTTCAATTCATACTTCATCAATCTCGGATTACGCTTGCAAATATCAAAAATACCTTCAAATACCTACTCGAGCAATTGAAAAAATGTATCGCCCATTTTTTAAAAATATTTACTTCTGTACTATGAATAGTTTACTATGTAAATCTATATTCTTGTATGCTACAAAACACATGCTGTCCATATGTTTAGTATAATCATTAAATTTTGAAAATATTGATGTTTTGGAAATATTCCGAACAATTTTTATTTTCTTTTAAATAGAATGTTACTGAAGAAAACTGTACTGCTATTTTGTCTACATTGCTCAAATCAACACAGCGTACCTTGGCAGTGCCATCTGATTAGGTATTCTATGTAATTGTCTGTAATGATCAAATCGCAATGGGGAAAAACTTGGCATTGCCATCTAATGAGGTCTTTGATAGGGTCTTGAAAAATCACCATAGGGAAACTTGGTAGTACGATCTGATGAGATATCTGATCTGATGGGGGTCTGGAATGATCAAGTCTGCACAGGAAAATTTGGCAGTGCCACCTCTTGAGGTATGTTATACCATGGGAAAACTTAGCAGTGCGATCTGATAATATTATATGGGGGTCTGGAATGATCAAATCTGCACAGGAAAACGTAGCAGTGTCATCTTATGAGGGATGTTATATGCATGAACCACTGTTAACCGAAGTATTCGTATCATCATGAAGAGTGATAGTATCGCTATCAGTACTTGTAATATATTCTTCCATCAGTTGAACTATGTTCTTCGTTTTCCTCTGCTAAAGTTAGTTTGCTTCGTTTAGCAGGAACATGCGATTTTGATCTTGTGATCTTGTTCAACTGTTAAATCAGCGTACCACTGATGCCCTGGTTTTCACTGGCAACTTCAAAACCTTAATATTTTTGCAAAAGTGAGCTGTTAGAATGTAACTGCCTTTGATTTGTGTGACAATTCTTCCTGCTTGATTGTTAAAAAACAGAGAATATTATCCAACTTTATTATGTCTTCTATAAGGAGGTTGAGGGAATGGGCAATGGAGCCGTACAACGACATATGATTACATATCATTTGAACGACTTAGGGGAATCCCAAATGCCAAAATTTCCAGCTTTTCCAAAGTACCAGCGAACTTTTGCAACTCATCCATAAATTTTTCCAACTTTTCGACCGTACTTTTCATGGGATGCAACACTAGCCAAGGCTTATATTACTAACCGCACAGGCAAATGTCGGTAACCGTACGTATGTATGCCCCTCGCACTTTAACTACTACAAAAGTTATGCCATCTCGCTCACTCTTGGGTATTCTGTATCTGATATACCTTATTACTCGTTATATTCCAGTTAATTAAATAATTGATAAACTTAACTCGCATTGAAAACTTTACTTAGCAATTTGGTTGCCTGGGAGCACTTTAATGGCACATTGCTACACTTACTAATTGATTAACTGTACGTTTGCTTTGCCTTATAACGCAATTATTTAAAACCTGGTTTCTACAACGTGGAAGGTATAAGTCTAGACAGCCTCCTGCTTCCTATGCTGCACACGTATAAAATGTATAAGATCTGTGTGCACTACATATCGGTCTTGTTCGCAAATTACATTTTAAACCAGGGCTTGTTAATTAAAACACAGCCACGGCGCCTCATCGACGCGGCGGATAAGCAGTTTGCCTTTTTTTTATGCTCCATGCGCTCTCACAGCAATTAATCGAAGCAAAATAGGTTTTCGGGTTGGTCTCGATTTCAATTGCAGCACATTAATGACATCACGACGTTTGTAATGTCAAGCCATTCAAGAGCCGCGCAATTACGCTATTATTATATTGCTGAATTATACCATCCCAACTCCTCGAAAACTCGCGACCTACCGTTATGAGGTGGCAACTCCGTTTCGATGCGGAACGGAATCAATCGGAGTGTTGTGATTCCCATGAATCGGCGCTTATGCACGCTATGAACCATTCGCGAGGCGCAACAAAAAGGAACGTTAATTGGCGTTTATTGCCGCTTAAAAGGCTCGCTCGGTTGATATTTAAAAAACCCAAGCGGCGTCCTTCCAACTGAAGCTTACGGTTAATCCATTTTTCCTCAAATCCTTTCTAATAGCCCGAGTTACAGTTCTGCGCGCCTAAAAATCGGACTCCTTCCTTCAGGTACAGTTGGATATCGGGAGAGGAAGTGCCTCGTTTTGTACGTGTCGGCGGCGAGAAATTGCAATTCATCCCGCAAAAAATTGAACAATGTACAATAGCTGGAGCGAAATTCCAACGTAAATTACGAAAAATTACTACAATAACAAGGATTAATTGAATAACAAGCCGAGTACCTTTAGGAAACTTGAAAACACATGAGAGAACTAGCACATCTGCGCAGACTTTCTTTCAAAGCAAAATAGATGGTCAATGACATGACAAGTTAGAAATTACTGACTTTTTCTAAGTGCGCCAGAAAATGCGGAATAACTAACAAAAATTGACATGAGTAGTTTTAAATTTTTCGAGTTAAGTGACATTTTATCGCAAATTCACAAAATCCAATTATTCCAGCGCACTTTAAACAGACTTAAAAACATCCGAAAGAACTAAAACAATCTGTATAGACATTTATCCTTAGCACAATGTACCATTTTACAGTTTTATGAAATATTACCAGGATTCTGGAATTACAAAATATAAAAAACTAAACGGACATCTTCGATCTGTCAAAAAATCTTAAGAACTCTATTAAAATTCAACTTAGTATAGCAGGACGATACTTGCAAGAAAAGTTGAAAATTTCAAGATCTACAATATCTAGTGTAAAAGCCAAGGAGTTGAACATAAAAGAAGAGACAAAGAAAGCTGTGCCATGATATACTATAAAAAATCAAGCAACTTGTGTAAAACTGGAGCTTGTTTTGTATTTGATTTTTGCAATGAAATTTGTTCCCAAATTTAAAAATCCCATTTTTTTTTTTCTAAGAGCACCCAATAACACCTGTTACGTAAGTATTGGGATTTTTTTTAAAGCTTTACCGAACATATTATTATTATTAAATGTTACCAGGATTCTGGAATTACAAAATACAAAAAACTAAACGGACATCTTTGATCTGTCAAAAAATCTTAAGGACCCTATTAAATCAACTTAGCGAAGCAGGACGATACTTGTCAAATAAGTTGAAAATTTCAAGATCTACAATATCTAGTGTAAAAGCCAAGGAGTTGAACATAAAGCAGAGATAAAGAAAGCTGTGCCATGATATACTATAAAAAAAATCAAGCAACTTGTGTAAAACTGGAGCTCGTTTTGTAATTGATTTTTGCATTGAAATTTGTTCCTAAATTTAAAAATCACAAAAAAAATATCATTTTGCCAAGAGCACCCAATAACACCTGTTACGAAAATTTTGGGTTTTTTTTTAAAGCTTTACGTATCTTATTATTGTTATTAAATGTTGCCAGGATTCTGGAATTACAAAATACAAAAAACTAAACGGACATCTTCGATCTGTCAAAAAATCTTAAGAACCCTATTAAATCAACTTAGCAAAGCAGGACGATACTTGTCAAAAAGTTGAAAATTTCAAGATGTACAATATCTAGTGTAAAAGCCACGGAGTTGAACATAAAAGAAGAGACAAAGAAAGCTGTGCCATGATATACTATAAAAAATCAAGCAACTTGTGTAAAACTGGAGCTTGTTTTGTATTTGATTTTTGCAATGAAATTTGTTCCCAAATTTAAAAATCCCATTTTTTTTTTTCTAAGAGCACCCAATAACACCTGTTACGTAAGTATTGGGATTTTTTTTAAAGCTTTACCGAACATATTATTATTATTAAATGTTACCAGGATTCTGGAATTACAAAATACAAAAAACTAAACGGACATCTTTGATCTGTCAAAAAATCTTAAGGACCCTATTAAATCAACTTAGCGAAGCAGGACGATACTTGTCAAATAAGTTGAAAATTTCAAGATCTACAATATCTAGTGTAAAAGCCAAGGAGTTGAACATAAAGCAGAGATAAAGAAAGCTGTGCCATGATATACTATAAAAAAAATCAAGCAACTTGTGTAAAACTGGAGCTCGTTTTGTAATTGATTTTTGCATTGAAATTTGTTCCTAAATTTAAAAATCACAAAAAAAATATCATTTTGCCAAGAGCACCCAATAACACCTGTTACGAAAATTTTGGGTTTTTTTTTAAAGCTTTACGTATCTTATTATTGTTATTAAATGTTGCCAGGATTCTGGAATTACAAAATACAAAAAACTAAACGGACATCTTCGATCTGTCAAAAAATCTTAAGAACCCTATTAAATCAACTTAGCAAAGCAGGACGATACTTGTCAAAAAGTTGAAAATTTCAAGATCTACAATATCTAGTGTAAAAGCCAAGGAGTTGAACATAAAAGCAGAGACACAGAAAGCTGTGCCACGATATACTATAAAAAAAATAAATAAAAAAAAACAACTTGTGCAAAAACTGGAGCTCGCTTTGTTGTTGATTTTTGCATTGAAAGGTGTTCCTAAATATAAAAATCCCAAAAAAGGAAATTTTTTGCCAAGCAAACCCAAAAACACCTGTTACATAGTTATAGGAATTTTTTTGAATGCTTTACGTGACACAGTAAAACTATTACATCTGGTGAACTATGGAGAAACATGCTGCTAGGGCTCTTGTCAATTTGTTTGGCACTTCACATGTTCGTTTGACCTTTGCAAAATGGTATTTTAAGTAGATATTCTAAAGCCCATCTACAACTTAGTTGGACAGCTGCCAAAACGACACATAGTGAACATTTTTTGTGAGCAAAATATACATAAAAAAAAAACTCTGTATATCGGACAATTCGGGATGTGAAGAGGGAATTCCATGTGTAAACCTACCAAAAACAGGCCGTCTACGAAAATTAATAGATAGATAGAATAGTTAGTATAATTTTGGGCAATATGTAAACAATGTTATTCGCAGCGCAAAATGGCGCCAATGTTTTGTTATGGTTTCAACAGGATTTGAAAAAAAAACGACAGAAATTGGTAGAAGACACGGACTTACATTAACGACACATGACAGAAAAATGCTACTAAAAATATTTGTAAACAATGAGTTGAAAATTAATTTAATATGTAAATTTTGTTCTACTTTTGATAGTATGTATAAGCAAAATAAAATAAATTCTGCCTACTACGTACTTTTTAGCGATTGGTTAGTTACTCCAGTTATGGGACATATTAGGATACTGTTATAACTAACTAAACAAGGCGTTGAAAATTAATTCAATTTGTGAATTTTGTTCTACTTATGATAGTATTTATAAGCAAAATAAAATAAATTCTGCCTACTACGTACTTTTTAGCGATTGTTTAGTTAGTCCAGTTATAGGACATCTTAGGATACTGTTATAAATAACTAAACAAGGAGTTGAAAATTAATTCAATTTGTGAATTTTGTTCCCCTTTTGATAGTATTTATGAGCAAAATAAAATAAATTCTGTCTACTATGTACTTTTTACCGATTGTTTAGTTAGTTCAGTTATGGGACATTTTAGGATACTGTCAGAAGTAACTAAACAAGGAGTTGAAAATTAATTCAATTGGTGAATTTTGTTCTACTTTTGATAGTACTTATAAGCAAATTAAAATAAATTCTGTCTACTACGTACTTGTTAGCTATTGTTTAGTTAGTCCAGTTATGGGACATCTTAGGATACTGTCATAACTAACTAAACAAGGCGTTGAAAATTAATTCAATTTGTGAATTTTCTTCTACCTCTGATAGTACTTATAAGCAAATTAAAATAAATTCTACGTCTATGTCTACTACGCACTTTTTAGCTATTGTTTAGTTAGTCCAGTTATGGGACATTTTAGGATACTGCCATGACTACCTAAACAAGGAGTTGAAAATTAATTCAATTTGTGAATTTTCTTCTCCTTTTGATAGTATTTATGAGCAAAATAAAATAAATTCTGTCTACTATGTACTTTTTTAGCGATTGTTTAGTTAGTCCAGTTATGGTACATCTTAGGATACTGTCATAACTAACTAAACAAGGAGTTGAAAATTAATTCAATTTGTGAATTTTGTGCCACGTTTGATTGTACTTATAAGCAAAATAAAATAAATTCTGTCTACTACGTACTTTATAGCTATTGTTTAGTTAGTCCAGTTATGGGATATCTTAGGTTAATGTCGTTACTAACTAAACAAGGAGTTCTTTTGATAGTATTTATAAGCAAAATAAAATGAATTTAGTTAACTACATACTTTTTAGCGTTTGTTTAGTTAGTCAAGTTATGGGACATCTTAGGACACTATCATAACTAAAACACATCTGCGAAGACTTTCATGCAAAACAAAAAAAATCGACAAACTTAATTAATAGCCTCAGATATATTCGGTTCTTACGGTAAAATTGTCGTCGCGGTATCAAAAATCGTCGTTTATAAATTACCTCGTCGAGCAATCCACTCTGTGCCAACAAGAGAAAATAATTATCCTCTTGAGTTAAACCCTAATCAAATAAGACATGGCTCGTTTCAATTTAATGGACTTTAATTAACCCAGCAACCTCCAAGAGCAGCCAAGGTTAATATTAATATTAGCAAAATTGCCCCGATGGCTCCAATGTGAGCTGAGGAGAGCCACCTGTTAGTTGTAAGAAGGTCCCTTTCATAGGTTAGTTACTCTCTCCTGATTATCAAAAGCGTGTATTAAGCAGCCCAGTAAGCATGGTATTGTGTTCAGATTCGGAAGGATCTATGCAGCCATGCAAAATTTCCACTACATCTCTTTGTTAGGCGCAAATTGGTTTCTGTGCGAAAACCCAAAGAAACCCCAAACAAACAGATTACTTAGAATTCAATTGTTTTAATTTTTTTAATTTAACTAACTTTTCATTAGAATCAATCGTTAATTTACTTAATCTTAACATATTTTGTTCAATTTACTTTAATTTACATCATAATAACAAGGAAAAGTTAATTATCTCAAACGAATGTTGTTTCGATTATAAATGAAGAGTAATAAGTGCCTAACGTTATAATTGAATGAGCGAGTTGAAAATGGGAATTATTCCAAAAGCATTTCATCACTATTTTTAAATTTATCTTAACTATAAGTTATACTAATATACTAATGTATTTATTTACGAAAATATATCATACAAAGTTTTTTCTACGATAGCTGTTATGAAAAACAGCTAAAATTGTATGCAAAATACTATTTTTTTTAAATTTTTGGGTTAATGAATTGTTTATAAAACTTATGTTATGCACAGTTGGTGTTTGTAAGCACGGGTGATTTTTTTAAGCACTTGTGATAAAAGTATCACTTTACGCTCTTGTGCTAAAAAGTATCACTTTACGCACTTGTGCTAAAGAAGTATCATGTCACGCGCTGTAAATAGTGCGTAAAAACTCAATTTACGCACTATCGTAGAATTTTTTTTATCGGTATTATCAACTATAGCTACAAATTATCAATTGTGACTTTTCTTGCGTGCTAAAAATGTATCACTTTACGCACTGTGAACTGTGCGTGAACATGTAGATTAAAGGCGATAAATAGCACTAATTATGATATAAGCCTAATTAGATCATATTGCTTCCAACTTTCCATACATGACATCAATTTTGTATTAATTTTAACAGTTGACATGCGATTTTACAATGTGAGACGAGAAATTCGAATCAAATGTGGTCTAATAATTAATAATATTATAGATAATACAAATATCGAAACCAATATAATAAATCGATTTAAATTAGATTGATTCAATTACATGCATAACACATCTAAAGCTCGTACTTGATCTAATCTATTCTATTCTATCCAATAGAAAATTCTATTGGGAATTGTGGCCAGGCCACAAATTATCTACAATTTTGCTACACGGTTCGAATTCTAATTAGGAAATTATTTAGGTCAAACATTTATGTGAGCAAAGAAAAATTGAGATAACCCAAAATACATTTTGCCACAGTTTGGAGGTAAACAATGTAGCCAAAAAAGGACGCTCGTGTTTACGTAACGCGAGATAAAAATAAGGACATGTGAAATTTGTAGGTACGCACTCACTAAATGTGCGCTGATATTGGCAGTAATTGGGTCAAATTTGGTGCCGTGCTACTAATAACGGTAATTAAATTGGCGTTATTAATGTAGCGTTGACAGACTGCAATTCATTAGTTGTTTTAATAATATATTAATTACAAACAGCAAATTAAAATTAATGCACTAGCATTGCTAGAGGTCAATAGTAAAACTCGTAAAAGTCAGTCGTGTTATAATATACGCATGTATCCTATTTGAGATCTTGTACGGCCGCTCCAACGGTAATTGGCCATAGCTGCAGAAATAGGCCGTCGTTCAATAAAAATATAATAATAATAAATGTAGGGCAGACAGACCATAAAGAGGCTAGAAGAACCTAGTTGTTTTCATCCGTTTTTACAATGACGTAAAGATGGCATTTTCAGAACAGCGCACGGAAAACTTTTCGCAATCTCGATTTTTTTTCCGTGCGCTAATTAAAAAAAAATCAATTAGAGTTGTTATAAGAATAAGTATAATAAAAAATATCGTGAGAAATGTGGACATCAGAAATGAACTAGAAATGGTAGAACTTAATAAACAGATAGAAAATAGACTATTACAATGGCTGGGACACCTAATCAGGAGAGAAGTCAACAACCAAACAAAGAAGATATGGGAAACAAAGATAACAGGAAAGAGCAGAGGGACACCTAATCAGAAGAGAAGACAACAACTAAACAAATAATATGTGGGAAACAAAGATGACAGGAAAGAGAAGAGTCGCAAGACCAAAAAAGAAATGGGACAGAAATATTGTAAACATATTAAATAAGTGGGGGATAACCAATGCACAAGTGAAGGAAATGGCAAGAAACAAGAAACGGTGGAACCAAACGATAAAAGAAAATACATGAAGGAAAGATTACACCACTTCGACACCCGAAAGGGTAAAAGAAGAAAGATTATAATAATTAAAAAAAGTATCGTTCATTACTCGTCCAGAAAGGGACTTTTCCGTGCTTCCATGGCTTCTCGTGTTCGCCTCACACGATAATTTGTCACAAAAAACCCTTATTTCCAGATTCGTAATGAAAAGTGCTATTCTGTCGTATCCTAAACGGTCAGATAACTATTCATATTTATTGAATATGATATGATATAGGTGTAAAAAGTCTGGAATACATTCATAATTTCGGAAATTAAAAATATCTTAGAAAAAGTCTGTCCTTAGTTTTTCAGGATTTTTCTGGAATCGATGAATTCTAGACTTTTTGCACTCCTATATAATATTTATTTATTTGCTCACAATGGGACTATATCCAGTTGGCATTGGTAATTGTGCTTAAATAGATATTAAAGATAAGACATACATGTGCAAATAAATGTGAAAATATTAATAATATAAGATAAGTAAGTAGTTTGGGATTATTTTGAATCATATGAAAGATATTTAAAATCATGTATATTCTAGGCAAGTCTTTTCACCCACTGATAAAGTAATGGCTAGCTAACAAAAGGTTTAGAGATGTATATTCTAGGCCAGTGTTTTCATCCACTGATAAAGTAATGAATAGCTAAGAAACGGTTTAAGAGCACACATAAATTATAAACGTATTGAGAAAACAAAAATTCGGTACATGTTCCCAAAAACAGCTATTTTACCAATTTTTTTTTTTCAAGCTGAGACCGCAGTTCGTTAGGATTTTCTCTCCTGAATCTCCCGAATCGAATTCGCAACATGTGTAGGTACCAAAATGGCTTGTTTCGCCAGAAAAAAATCAAACTTTTTGGACAATTAATGAGACTTTGAATTTTGGAGGGGAAAAAAATGCGGCAATAGATTGTGATCTGAAGAGAAATTTTGAAGCCGAAAAGATCCTCTCAAAAAAAAAAATTAGTTTTCGAGATATTTCGAAAAGGGGGGTGGGGGGGGGGGGGGGGGGGGGAATGGTGCTTCGTGTTTCGCCGTTTTCTCGCCTATTTGATCAGTTTTGTGAAAAATAATTAAATAAATCAATTCCATGTAGAAATACATTTTTAGGATGCTCAATAAAAAAGTTTGAAATTTTAGCAACTTTTTTTTATTAATCTCGAAAATAGTGAGCTTCGGATTTTAATTACCATATAACCATAGTAACTGGATTGTTTTAACGTGAGTTAAATAGGGAATAGTTTGTGATTGAGTCCGGAAAAGACTAATTTTCTGGATTTAAATTCGAGATATTTCGAAAAGAAGTGAAAAAATGGTGCTTAGTTTTTCACTTTCGCTTATTTGACGAGTTTTGTGAAAAATAATTACAGATTCGGATTCCTGAGAAGAAAACCTATCGATTCCATGTAGAAATAAATTTAGGATGCTCAATAAAAAAGTTTGAAATGTTACCAACTTTTTTATTAAGCATCCTAAAAATTATTTACCACATGAATGATAGCTTGTCTTCTTAGGAATCCGAATCTGTAATTATTTTCCACAAAACTTATCAAATAAGCAAGAAAACGGCGAAAAAGAAGCACCACTTTTTTCACTTCTTTTCGAAATATCTCGAATTTAAGTCCAGAAAATTAGTTTTTTGCAGACTCATTCATAAACAGTTCCCATGGTTAAAACAATCAAGTTACTATGGTGATATGGTAATTAAAATCCGAAGCTCACTATTTTCGAGAAATATTTGCTCTGATCACATTATTCACATCCATAATAAAAGGTTTGAATGTGTTTTTGAGAGCACAAAAAATTAGTTAGTAACACGTACAATAGAATTTACAAGAATATGGGTTTTGGTGTGTAAATAAGATATTTTGAGATCTTTTGTTAATTTTCTTGGCTTGTTTGTGTAATTTTTGGGAACATTTTTATAAAATTGATTGTAAGTAGATAGTCTTATTTATCTTTTATTTTTTAGTATCATTTCTCTAAGTAGATATTCTTAAGATGCAGTATTCTAATCACTCATAGCTTCTTTTTCTTCTTCAATTTTAGGGTAATAATTAATTAAGACGTAGATTTTTATGTTCATGTATTTTTCTATTCATCCCATTTAAAAAAAAAAGTGCTGTTATTGCGAATAAATCAAAAATCTGACGTTCAATTGTTTTTCTGTTTACACCATAGTAATGTACAGTCGTGTTCAAAAATGTGTTGTACACAGATAAATGGCTGCTGTAAGTCGTGTTTAAAAATATGTTGTATAGAAATAGGTAGTTGGCTGTATATTTTGTCAATGGTAGATACAGTCATGCTCACATAAATCTAGTACAAGAAATCAGGTTACAATAGCAATTTTATATAGCAATGTAATTTTTTTTTTGTACTAGATTTATGTGAGCATGTCTACGTGTTACAAACAATATTTTTTTGTGTGTGCTCTCAAAAACACATTAAAATCTTGCTCACATCATGCTCAAGTCATGCTCACATAAATCTAGTACAAGAAATTAGGTTACAATAGCAATTTTATATAGCAATGTCATTTGTTTTGTACTAGATTTATGTGAGCATGACTACGTGTTTCAAACATTTTTTTTTGTATGTGCTCTCAAAAACACATTCAAACCTTTTATTATTTATGTGATTAATGTGATCACATATTTCTCGAAAATAGTGAGCTGCATGACTTGCATGACTGTACCTAAAATAAGTTTCTTCGGACTTATCTGCTATTCCAGACTCGGCTACGCCTCGTCCGAAAACAGTGACGATTTGTCCGAAAAAAACTTAATTTTAGGTACTTGTAACAAAATTAATTAAACTACGCCCCTAAGAAACATACGAATAAATTGCTGTTGTAGACGACTTGTGAAGTTACATACTTTGAGCTACGTGAGTTGATATTGATACAACGAAATACAGTAATGGTAAAGGCAAAATTATTATTTAAATATCATGGATGAGAATTTATTGGGGGTTTGTGTAGCACAGTTTTTTTGTAAAGCTGCAAATATACCTATTTTACGAAATTTTGTTTTCAAGCTGAGACCGCAGTTCGTTAGAGTTTTCTCTCCTGAATCCGAATTCGCAACATGTGTAGGTACCAAAGTGGCTGGTTTCGCCAGAAAAAAAATCAAACTTTTTGGACAATTAATGAGACTTCGAATTTTGAAAAAAAAAAAAGGGGCAATAGATTCGTGATCTGAAGAGACATTTTGGAGCCGAAATGTTCCTAATGAAAAAAAATAGTTTTTCAGATATACGAAATACGATATACTTGTAACAAAAATAACTAAACTACGCCCCTAAGAAACATACGAATAAATTGCTGTTGTAGACAACTTGTAAAGTTACTTTGAGCTACGTGAGTTGATATTGATACAACGAAATACAGTAATGGTAAAGGCAAAATTATTATTTAAATATCATGGATGAGAATTTATTGGGGGTTTGTTGTACAGTTTTTTTTTTTTTTGTAAAGATAGATGTTTACTGGTATCGTAATATATTTTGGCAAGCGCTATCACAGCACATTTAAATATACTGATAACAGCGCAACTTCAATGGCAAACGTACAGCTGATTGAATTTCGAGAGAAGCTCGCGTTAGGTGATAAATAGCAGCCATGAGTGTTAAGTAATCCCCAGATAACGAAGACCTCCAAATGCTCGATAAAGCCTACTTAACGGAGTCAAGTGTTGAATTTTAAATTTCACGATTTAGCATAACAGCAAAAAGTGTTTAACAATGCTTAATGTGCATGGTTGCCTTTGAAGTGGTGAAGAAGATACTGTTGCCCAAGCATTCGCTGCTTCGCTTTGTGATAATGTAATGGCAGAAAATGAAAGCCCGGATTCATTGCACATCTGAGGTATTATAGCAATACGTTATCCGATGGAGCATTTTCATTCCGGAACATACGCGTATAATGTAAACCTCATCCCTTGACGCCTCCTGGCTCCTTCTGGCAGGTGGTCAATGATGTTCAGAAATAGGCAACCCACCCATTTGACCCATTAATTATACATATATGTTCCGCATAGAAAATGCTCACCCAGTTTTGAGGTACTTTGGCAGCATATAAGATAGAAGGTCCCCAACTGATTGCAACTACAAGATTATATTTACATTGGGTTTTATGGCAATGTGGCAAAGAAGATACAAGGTTTATTTGGAATGAATAATCTATGTGATTTTACGAGTGCCAGCGGAGAAGATAGAAGGCCCAATTGATTACAAATAGAGAAATTATGTAACGCAGGCAGTTGCTGATTGGGCAATAAAATATCGAGGATAAGCGACTTTCATTATTGGCGAGATGCAAATGGGCGATAGTTTTTGAGGATAGTAAGTAGATGAATTTCTGGCCGAGTTCGACGATGTGTATCAGGACATGTAGGTGCACATATCGGTGCTACTGACCGACATTTATAGGATATACGTTGCGCGCATATTTTAATTCATACTAAAAGCAATACATAATAGATAAACGCGATATATCCACGTAATACTTACAACATTGCCTACTTTAAGCGTGCGAGAATAAGCGTTGCATTGGGAAACTCAATCGTGCGCTCGCTTCGACGAAAATTGCTCAAACGGGTGGACGAATTTTCGAGACGGAAGATCGAAGGGATGATCTAAAATAAAGTGGGTGGGCGACGACAAAGACTGCCCGAAAACAATGACTGGAAGTAGGTGAAATATGAGCCACGACACACGAAAATCCTTTGTTTCCATCCTTTTGTGTGCGCCAGAATGTTTATGAAGCATGAAGTAACACCGCATCACCATCGTGTGTATGTGTTTGTTCGAGAGCCTGAATCTGCGCGGACGAAAGGCGGAGATTGCGCGATATACTGTAGAAATGGTAAAAGTTACTGGTACAAACGTATAGCCTAGTTTAACACCCATAACCGGGTTTTAGCACCAGTTATCTTAATGTTTGCGATTGTCCGTTCCCACTGTGCACACACGTTTAGCGCGGTGCAGAAAAATAACAGCTCGCCCCAAATAAATAATCAGATCGATTCATTAGGAACACAGACGCTCGCGAGAGGCATCATTGCGAAACCGAAACACGCCTCTGCGGCGACAACTCGAATATTTCATATCAAGTTCATTATGCAAATGGCGGCCGTTACTTAAAATGCAGTTCTGACACGATTTGAATACACGGAAATGCAAATTCCTATAAATACCGGAGACGTCAAAAATGCAGCCGCCTCAATAGCACCAGATAATCGGACACGAGCACCGCAAACCGAAACGTTATGTTAATCTAAGGTGGAAATTTGCTGCCAATTAATGCACCACACCAACCCACGAATTTACATAATAGCGTGAGTTTAAAAACAAAAACGCTTAATCACATAAACTGGAAAACCTCTTGATTACGCGGGGATTATTGATTTAGAACGGCGGCTGTTTTGGTAGTAAATCCTTCATATTAAACCCAAACTCCCGGTTCGAAGGACCATTACGAGATTACTACAGTGAAGAACGAGGATGCAGAATTAAGAGCTATTTTTATGAGCAAAATCGTTTCTAATCTCTTCCAGAAACGTCAATATCTTCAATTACCATTCAAATGGAGCAGAAGCAGAAAACACAGTACAGGGTGTCCTAAATAGAGTATGATTGCATGGGTATCTTTCTTATTCTAAAAGCTAGATATCTAGTTAAATAGGCAATATTGTGCAGTGTCATATGCTCGTTCACATTATGTTGAAAAATTTTCAAAAGTCCGAGGTGTTTAGAAGTTATTCTAAAAAAACTAAATTCTAAAAATCGCGATTTTCCAAAAACCCTGACATATCTCTTTTAAGCAGCTCTTCAGCTTTCTGAGGGTTACCTAATTCATAATTATTACAACTGCGGAAAAAAGTTTAAAATGAAAGTTACTTGGTTCGATCGCTCAAACTTGAGAATCAAGTCAAAACAAAAGTCAAGATGGCGGTTTCCGAGATATTAATAGCAACTTTTTAAATTTTAAATGGCTGCCATATTTGATTTTATACGTCAAAATAGATTTTCTTTTCCTCAACGATGCATAACAACCTATGTCAAAATGAAAATATGTGAAATATTAATTATTTCATATTTGGATCAAAAGTAGGAAACATTTATGGAAGAGCTGGAAAAGTTCGCTGGTACCTTGGAAAAGTTGGAAAAGTAGGAAATTTTGGCATTTGGAATTCCCCTAAGTCCATTCCCTCAACCTCCTTATTGATGACATAATAAAGTTGGATAATAATCTCTGTTTGAAAAATCACGCAAGAAGAATTGTCACACAAATCAAAGGCAGTCACATTCTAGCAGCTCGTGTTGCAAACATTCAAAAAGAAAAAAAAAAGGTAGCTTTGA
The DNA here is from genome assembly GCA_951805005.1 of Othius punctulatus. NCBI lineage: Eukaryota > Metazoa > Arthropoda > Insecta > Coleoptera > Staphylinidae > Othius > Othius punctulatus. Next base: position 24,268,761 of record OX638143.1, read on the forward strand.
AGTTGCATTCTCTCAACCTCCTTATTGAAGACATAATAAAGGTGGATAATATTCTGTTTAAAAAATGAAGTAGGAAGAACTCTCACACAAATCAAAGGCAGTCACATTCTAGCAGCTCACGTTGAAAACACTCAAAAAGAAAAAATATTAAGGTAGCTTTGAAGTTGCATTCTCTCAACGCTCAAAAGTTCGCTGGTACCTTGGAAAAGTTGGAAAAGTAGGATATTTTGGCACTTGGGATAACCCTAAGTCGTTCAAATGATATGTAATCATATGTCGTTTTACGGCTCTATTGCCCATTCCCTCAACCTCCTTATTGTAGATATAATAAAGTTTGATAACATTCTCTGTTGAAAAAATCAAGCAGGAAGAATTTTCACACAAATAAAAGGCAGCACATTCTAGTACGCTGCTTTAACAGTTTAATCAGCGACAGGTATTGTCTACAACCTTTGGATGTGAATGAACTAGTTGTCAAGTATCTTCAAAAACATACGAAAACAATGCTATTGGATGATAATATTTTTAGGGTAAGACTTAAAAACACCAGAGATCTCCTAGAACCCATTGGAAAATGGATAACCAAAATCGAAGAAGACAAGCCAAATGCTTCATTATTTCCAGAAATATATGCAAACCTGAAGGCAATTTTTGAGGAAAAGGTACCTAAATGTCCAATGCGGAAGAAAAGAAAATTATGGATATGCTTTCTGATCGTAAAGACTTCTGTTTACATAAATTTCATCTTGCGACAAACATCCTGGATCCACGTTATCAAGGGCATAGTTTGTCACCTGAGGAACATGTTGATGGACTTGAGAAAAATGAGATGACAAAAACTTAAGAAAACAATGCCACTGGATGATATTTTTTGGGTAAAATTTGAAAACACCAGAGATCTCCTAGAACCCATTGGAAAATGGATAACCAAAATCGAAGGAGACAAGCCAAATGCTTCAATAGTTTCCGAAATATTTGCAAACCTGAAGGCAATTTTTGAGGAAAAGGTACCTAAATGCCCAATGCGGAAGAAATGAAAATTATGGATATGCTTTCTGATCGCAAAGACTTCTGTTTACATATATTTCATCTTGCGGCAAACATCCTGGATCCACGTTATCAAAGGCAAAGTTTGTCACCTGAGGAACATATTGATGGACTTCAGTTCATCAGTAACATTGCAGAGCACATGAATGATGTGGACGATGGAGAAGTAATGACCGACTTTGCAAAGTACAAAGCAAAATATGGGCTAAAGAATCGGCTTGGAAATGTGCTCACAAAGTGGATCCTATTGTCTGGTGGAATGACATGTGTTCTACATTCGCTCTGTCTACAGTTGCTTCTGCTATCTTATCAATGGCTACAACATCAGCCGCTACCAAGAAAAGTTTTAGTACATATAGCCGAATTCACACCAAAAGTAGAAATCGTTTAACAACCGCTGGAAAAATTGTTTATATCGGCCATAAATTGAAGCTGCCTACAAACGATACGACACACAAAGGGAAGACCACTAATAATGATCACGGTTCCAAGATACTCTAGCATAACATTGATCAAGATCCACCTGAGTCAAGTAGCTTTGATCTGTCTGTGGCCGGCCCTAGGAAACGGTTCACAAGATCTAAATTGCATGTTCCTGCTTATCGAAGCAAACCAACTTTAGCAGAAGAAAACGAAGAACATAGTTCAACCGATGAAGAGAAGCGAACCAACTTTAGCAGAAGAAAACGAAGAACATAGTTCAACTGATGAAGAGAAGCAAACCAACATTATCAGAAGAAAACGAAGAACATAGTTCACTTGATGAAGAGAAGCAAACCAACTTTAGTAGAGGAAAACGAAGAACATAGTTCAACTGATGAAGAATATACTTCAAGTGCTAATAGCGATACTATCACTCTTCATGATGATACAAATACTTCGGTTAAAAGTGGTTCATCCAATCACTCCGACTTCCATTCATTAAAAACTTATCGTTTCTTTAAAAAATTCTTCTTCAAACCTGATTTGCCTTTATACAGGGTGTCCCTTTAATGCCTTTAAAGCTGAATTTCGTTAAAACAAAGGTTACAATTTTAAAGAATACTGCTACCCGGAGCTTTTAAAGTATTAAAATTACACCCTGTATAAATAAAAATGTTAAATTATGTTCTATGTGTGTATGTGTATGCGTATGTACCTGATTTGCATCTCAACATTTACAACTAATATAATAAAACTCAACTTTTCCAACTTTTCCATATTTTCACATTGAATATTTCCAATTTTTCAAGAAAATATTTTGAATGGTGGTGTCTACTTCGTGATACATTTTATTAATTATAAATAAAACACATAGTCGAAACTAGTAACAAATCAATAAATAATTTTATGTGATACTAACAAAATGTATTTTATTTATAATTTTCAAGAAAAGTTGGCCGAAAATTTCAACAATTTCGTGAAAAGTTGCAACATTAATTTTATAGTTAATAAATATCATAAGTATATCAAGTTTTCCATCTTTTTACATTGAAAATTTCCCACTCTTCAAGAACATATTTTGAATGGTGGTGGCGTCTACTTCGTGATACATTTTATTAATTATAAATAAAACACATAGTCGAAACTAGTAACAAATCAATAAATAATTTTATGTGATACCAACAAAGTAATGTGTTTTATTTATAATTTTCAAAAAAAGTTGGCCGAAAATTTCAATAATATCGTGAAAAGTTGCAACACTAATTTTATAGTTAATAAATATCATAAGTATAAGTATCATATTTTCAAGTATCATTGACTTTTGAATGGCGGTTGTGCAGCAAATAATTTCTTCTTCGTCTTCCATATTTTTAAGAAATTAGACGCGAAACTTATAGATTATTTTTGGCAATATTGTGTTTTTGCATGCAAAGCACAAATGGCATCGATGACAACGCATTTCTATATAAAGTAAAATATTTACTTTTAACTTTTATTTTACAACTTCCATAAGAGGCTTGCAAAAATATTGCGATGTGAGGAAATAGTATATTATTTTACGTGGAGGAGAAGTGAGACTTTTCAAGGCGCGCCTGAGTTTGCGCGCCGAACGTAGTAAGTGAGGCGCGTAATAGAAGGCGCGCCATGAAAAGTCTCACTTCTCCTCCACGTAAAATAATATACTATTTTTTCTTTAAACGTAATGCAAAATACGAAAACTCGTAATTATGATATATATGTTTTACAAATAAATTTAATATCAAATAATGCATCGTATGGTTTTTTGTTTTCTTGACAAAAACTATTTCAGCATTTGGCAGTGACAGTGATAATTTTTGTTCAAAAAATAGCAAAACACCGATATAGAATTTGCGGCGCATGATGCAGTGTTGCGTCACGGGCCTACAAAATCTAGAAACAAATATGTTTAATTGTTTTTGAAGTAATTTATAGTATTGCTTCGCGTTGTTTACTTAATGTTGCCATCGGGCCTACAAAATCTAGAAACAAATATGTTTAATTGTTATTTAATGTAATTTATAGTATTTCTTCGCGTTGTTTATTTAATGTTGCCATGACAACACTTTCCCTTCCGCTGACTGGAAAAGGAAAAGTAAAACTTCCGCTGGCGGAAATGTGACATTTTTCCACAGTCAACTAAGTTAAATAATGACATCATTTTCTAACGTTTGAAGAAATAATAATATTCCATTTAAACTGGACCACAAAAAACAAACTGCGATCAGTTAGAGCTATTTTTGATCACCTTGTATATATGATGGCAATAAATAAATAAAACATTATTCATAATTTGTAACTTACTGCGCATTTCAGTCAAGATTAGAGTAGCATAGTAGGAGAACTTACCTGAAAATTAAAGAAAAAATATTAATACAAAGTCATAAAATACACGTACAAACTAAAATACTGTGCGAATTTAGATACAAAGGAAATTACAAATTATCACGTTCCATTTAAGTGTAAACCTACGTCTGCCAGTGGCGGATTTAGGGGGTTGCAGGGAGCAAAAGAAGCTTCCAAAGTACATAAATGGTTTCGGGACTATTTTTGGCTAGAATATAGCTTTCGGCAAAATGCAGCATTCTGCTTCCTGTACAGGCTATTTTCAAAAAAATTCTAGAGAACCAGTTTTTACCTCATTTGGCTTTAAAAATTGAAAGGAAGCTTGAGAAAATATCAAGTAATATCATCGAGATTTTGAGTATCATAGGGTCGCTATGCACAAATGGTCTCTTTTTAATAGCTCTCTTAAATATGATCACTGTAGAAGTTGTTCTATTGCAAAACAAACATTAAATTTGTTTTGTATATTGGCCTTAATGAAACGCAGAGAGTACAGTACAAATCGTGGAAACTGTTTAGAAGATGTTTTTGAAGTATCGAAAAATACAAATTGAACCGTTTTTACAAAGTTATAATCTTCCCAAGAATTGTGTCTAGATGATGTGTATCTAAATAAAGTTGTAGACAACACCGCTAATTGCTTATTAAATATGTTTGTATAATAAACTATACAGCATATGCATACGTTTCTGTAGAAACGTGAAGAGAATCACAATTTTATGATTTTTGTTATAAGATATGCGAAATAATTTTATTATCATTCTGATAAACATATCTATTATAAAGGATGTTGTTCTATTTCTGATTGTTTCTCATATTAATGTTATTGTTATCTTCAGTGAAACATCATACTTCCTTAATAAAATGATTCATTATTATTTGCAACCAGTTTCAGCTGATCTTTCAGCCATCTTCAGGCAAAATTGTCGAATATTAAGAGCGACAGTATATTCTGGGGGTATTATACATAAGTGTTCACAAAATTAGTAATGTTTAACTGGATAAGAGTGTGTCGCCCTTGACGACAAGGACCTCAAGGATCATATTTCACCAAAAATTTCAACAGAACCAGTGAGAAGCAGTACTAAAATACTGCGTGAATTTACGTCACGTTCACGTGTAGATTTAATCTATTATTAGTGAAAGCAGTATATCTACCAGAAAATAGGAAAAGAAATACAAAACACCGATATATTTAATTGATATATGATGAAATTTATAGTATTGCTTCGCGTTGTTTATTTAATGTTGCCATGACTACACTTTGTCTTCCGCCGGCTGGGAAAGGAAAAGTAAAACTTCCGCTGGCGGAAATGAGACATTTTTCCACAGTCAACAGAGTTAAATAATGACGTTATTTTCTGACGTTTCAAGAAGAATAAATAGTATGTGCGGTTCGAACTCGTAGTGCCTCTTTCCGGCCTCTTCGGCTGGTCATCCTCGGCTTACGCCTCGGACGTGAATTACAGCATCGGGCAGGAAATATCACTTCCTGTACTAATCACACAATCTACTAGTACAACTTCACATATTTTACTCTGTGTTTGTGAATTCGTGAAAGTGATAAGAAAGTTTTTGCACGTGCCTGGGGATGGGAAAAAGAATTTCCCCCGTCACACGAAATATGCTCGAGGGTGAATACAAATGGTGGGGGAGCGTCCCCCCTTCCGGTGGCACCCTCTGTACTTTTGTAGTTACACCCCCGCATCGATTGCATCTGTACAAACGCTCAGTTTTCGACATGGTACTTCCGTTTAAATGCTTTTGCTTGTAACGACCGAACCGCGCTCGTTACGTGGAAACTTGTTTCCCAACTTGTAACGTTGTTTTTTTTCTCAATCATTGCGTTTCAGTTTAACGTAATTAACGTCCAGCATCGTCCGAACGGCATTAATCGTGGCACAATATCTGATTGGCATTTGTGTGTATTCAATTAGATGAATTGTGGATTGCCGATGATTACCCGAGTGATATTTACAACATAAAAGTAACCTCTCTCGTGACCCGACCTTGCTCCAGCGCGGCCATTGATGATTGCGCGCATATGTGTGTGGGTGGGTTGGGGGTGCAGCGAAACTTGTGGCAAATATTGATATTTTGGGCAATTGGGGTTGCGAGGCGTCACGTGTCGGCATATAATTAATTTGGGGTGTGGGGGGTGGAAACCATGGTGCGCGTAGGTGTGAAAACGCACCGTAGTCTTCCTTTGTTTTCCTCTCTTCGCGTAATGTCACCCACTCGTCGGTTTTGTATGTGTGTCAGCTTATGTAGAGCACGGCTCGTTGCCTCAATCTAGAGATTTTCAATGACCCCAAAATGCCGACTAATATCACCATGAAACGGCGCATTCAAATGCCATGCCATGGTTTTACTTTAGCTTTCTATACATACTTTTCAAGAATACTCGCGCCTGAGCCACGTCCAACCCCGCCGTACACGAATTAGAGAACAGGACCCATCCGGTCCAATTAAATGCCGCATTCTTCATCTCTTTAATAGAAAATTTACGTCTCCGCGTTACTGTTCCGAGTGTTATTACTTATTAGATCAGAGGTTAACAGCCTCCTGGTATTGCTCAAAAATGCTTTCAAAATTGAAGAAATTTCGTTCCTTTCACTCCCGTGTGAGTTTCGCAGAAAAAGTTTTATTTATTAGGAAACACTGCGCCCACACGCGAAAGCCATTTATTATTATCAATAATAAATGATCCGGCTGTTTCACCACCACTGAAAAGGGTTCAAGGTTGGCGTTATTTATACTGTTCGGAGCGCCATTAGGGCCCCACAATTCGGGGCGCCCGCCCTTCCCTTGCCCTAATTAAATAATAATTCTACCTTAATTATTTTAATACGCCCTGGCTCATTCCCATTCGATCCAAGGGCGTACTCTCAAGGGCCGAGCACTTAGATTATAGATTACCGACGCATACTTTGTATGCAGAGGTCAGCCGTTTTCCCACATACCTGCCGTTTAATTAATGCATAATTATTTATAGGAAGCCATTAAAACAATTGTCACTCCTACTACGTGGCGTATCGATAATCTGGGAAACTGGCTTTTCTCGGCGGATTTTACTCGCCCTGTGCAACCCCCGCAATGCATTCTAATTAAATATGGATTTATTTTCGGTTCCGCTGTGCATGAATAATGCATGCGTGTAATTTAATTTTTTATTTGTGTCGTGCGGCCGTTGGATCGCGTCTAGGGGTTGCTGGCCGTGACCTCTGCTGGCAGCGCCTGCTATTGACTGCGACACAAACAATTGTGTTTTGCGATATTGCAGCGGCGATTTGCATTAAAAATATATGCTGTCATGCATGTATGCATAGTGATAGTGCGGTTCAGAGAATTAACACGATATCGCGCAAATTGGAAGGATGCAGAGCTCTGGTTACTAAACACCAGGCTATGATCCATTCACAGGCATTTGTGTATCTATGGCGATAATAATAATTAGAGGCAGGATTTTAAGCATTATGTTTTTTTCCAATATTGCAAATTTTGTGTATACCTATTTATATTCACACGAATTGGGCAAAAACTGATTATTTTTTCCATTCATTTTGCCTGTACATTATTTTCCCTTTTCTATCAATTCAAAACAATTTTCTGCAAATTTAATACTGTATCATTAACATACGAAAGGATGAGTATATCCTATCCTTTATAAGCGTCCAAAATTGAAAAAAAAAAAATGGTAAGATGAAGTACAAATTTTCTGATAAACATTATAATTTTTTTTAATTTAAATTAGAGCAGTTGCAGCTTTTTGTAAAAACTTTGTTACACCCTGTATAGCTAAAATGTTTGACTGCTTAGGTGTACACCCTTTAGATTTTCTCTTGAGAAATGCAACCAGTTGAATATGCGAATATATTTGCTGGCATCCACATTTTTCTTTGCAGATATCATCGCTCGTATCATTGAATAACACGCCCAAAGGCTTGAAGATTTATAACGTTTAGATATATTCCCGAAATACGTTAAGATCACCTTTTCATTCAAGATAAAATCAATTAGCATTAGTTATCAATCATCAGTTAAGTCATCATTAGTAAGAATCAAACTAGTTTAAAACAAATTAGGCATGAAACGCATAACATTTCCATACAAGTACCTAGGCATTGCTAAGGATTCATATTCCAAAAATTTGAGAAACAATTTCATAATATTGATAATATTTTAGAAATTTGTAAGCATTTGTATTTTGTATTTTAAAATTAGAGAAATTTAGTATCCAACATCATAGTACAGAATTATAGTAACCAGGCGATTTGTCTCTCAACAATATTGCTGTTTTTGTAATTTACCTTTTTGTGGTAAAAAAATTGGAGCGAGTCTTAAAGTATTTCTTCTGGTGGATAACAAACTAGAACGAACATAGTTTCACCACTGTTACCAAGAATTAAGTATGAATAAGCTTATGAACGTTTATGAGAATGGTGATAAGAAAATAAAAAAATAAGCAAATGAGATGGTTCTGTTAGCGTGTTTCGAGAATTGAACTAAACGTTATAAGTCTTCAAGTTAGTTAATATTTAAAACAAATCTTAATGTCTTCAAGTTAGTTAATATTTAAAACAAATCTCCATGTCTTCAAGTTAGTTAATATTTAAACAGTTTATCATTGAAGATATTTTCAAGTGACTTGTAGTACAGTAAAATAGTATGTATTTATTATTATATCATTAAAATCTATTTAGAAAGTCGATAATTTTGATAATTTTACAAAGTATTTTCCAGTCAATGTGTGAATGATCAATGATTTAATGATCAAACAACATTTAGACTTTCATTTTATTACTATTACTCTATAAAACTCACAACTTCAATGTTTCTAAAAAAAAATTCAAGGGTTTTAACGAATTTTTGAATTCAATTTAGGCCCATTTCAAAATGTTAGTATCTGCAGACAATTTTATCCATAGTTTTCAGCTTCAAATTGATATTATTAAAATCTATTGCCAACATTAAAAATGTAAGAAAACTCCAACATTGATAATTTTACAAAGTATTTTTCAGTCAAATTTTAATGATCAATAACTAGGTTTGCCAATATAAACATTTAGACTTTAATTGTATTACTATTATTCAGTACACCTTACAACTTCAATGTTTCTGTAAAAAATACAAGGGCTTTAACAATTTTTTCAATTAATTTTAGGCCAATTTAAAAGGCTCTTGTAAAAATAAAAAAAATATCTGATAATAGTGTCATAATTTTTAAATTTTTAATCGACATTTCGGTGATTATTGATTAAGTGCAATATCTAAAATTAAACTTTAATCACATTCAACAAATGTTTCAATATATTTTAGGCTAATTTCAAAGGCTCTTGCCAAAATATCTATTAATTGTGTCATGATTTTTAAATTTTCATTCAAAATTTCAATGATCATTTATTAAGTTAACTGTTAATTTTAGCTAATATCTAAAATAAAACTGTAAATTTTATTTAACACATTTTTCAATTTATTTTAGGCCAATTTCTATGGATCTTGCCAAAATATCTATTAATTTGTCATAATTTTTACATTTTCATTCAATATTTCAATGTTCATTGATCTAATGTGCAAATATCTAACATTAAACTTTAATCTTATTACTACTACTCAACACATATAAAAACTTCAACGTTTCTGTTATAATTCAAGGGCTTTTATCAATTTTACAATTGGTTTTACTAAATTTTCAATTATTCCTGTCAATATTTCAATAATAATCAAAAGTTCAATGATAATTGCCTCAATATCAATTAATTGTGCCAATATTTTCATATTTTTTTTCAATTAATTTTATTCCAGTTTAAATGGCTGCTGCTAAAATATCTGAAATTGTGTCATAATTTCAATATCTTTGATCATTGATTAAGTGCAATATCTAAAATTAAACTTTAATCATAATCAACAAATTTTTCAATTTATTTTAGACCAATTTCTATGGCTCTTGCCCAAAAATATCTATTAATTGCGTCATAACTTTTATATTTTCATTCAATATTTCCATGATCATTAATCAAGTATGTAAATATCTACAATTAAACTGTCATATTTTCGATGATCAATGATGAGTGAAAATATCAAAAATTAATGTTATTACTGATATGCAATTCACATAAAAAAATTATGTTGTCTGTTGTTTTTAGCAGATTTTCAATTGTTTTTAGCAAATATTCAATTATTTCTACCAAATTTTCAATTATTTCTGTAACAATTTCAGTAATAACTATCAAAATATCGTTCACTTTTGCTAAATTATCAATTATTTGTATCAAAATTATTCATTATCAGCCAATATTTCAATAATCATCATCATGCACATCAAAACTTAATGTATCTGTAAAAATATATATATATTTTAGCTTTTTTAATTTTAATTAAACAGAATATTACTCTAGAAAAATGTATGCTACTTATTTTTTCCAACTATCCAGACAATTAAATAAAAAATATGCCAGTGTAATTTCTATAATTTTTTTAATGAAGTAGAATATAAGAGGTAAACAAAATTTTACACTTTTTAAATTACTAATTTTGAAAATAACCTTCGAACTAAATTTTGTCGTATTTATCTTTGTACTATTAACAGTTTGCTATATGTATCTATCCAAGGATACAAGGATATAGAATAGGATATAGTAAACATTTAGAAAAATTTTCACAAATAGAATGTTACTGCAAAACATACAAGGTTATTTATGTTTTGCCAAATATTCAAGCAATTGAAAAAATATATATACTAGCCATTTATTTTTGTATTTACTTTTGTACTATAAATAGTTAATTAGCATTCAGAATAAGTTCCCGTTTTTTATGAAATAGAATATTAATGTAAAAAACACTGCTATTTTTTATCAAAAACGCAAACAATTTAAAAAAATATACAACCCATTTATTATTGGATTTACTATTGTGAAAATATGAGACGTTTTGGGAACATTAAGAACAACTTCATGGTTTTACTTAATAAAAGAAATTGTTATAGTAAAAGATATACTATATAATTTTTAATACCCCAGCGGATTTTTTTAAATTATGTTGGTAATTTTTAGTTTAGTAACCAAACGTATGTTTATTCATAAAAAAAGTTCGTTAAAAAATGGAAAAGTCAAGAAGTTTTACGTGACACTGACAAATAAATTGACATACTGCAATAATATTCGACGTGAGCTTATTTTGGCATTTTTTTTGTTTCATTCAAGTTACAAGAGATAGATTGAGACTAGTCCGGTAAGGCATAAAAAATACTATACCTTAATATAGCGTATTTCTTTGGGATAAAAGCTAAGTTGTAAAATCTGTTTCATTTCAGTATGTATAACTAAGCAAGAGAGACAGAGGAGGTAGACTGTGGTGGAATTTAACGGAAAATTAACATTTTACAACTTTTCACCGCATCTCAAAGAAATACTCTATAAGTAGTAGTAGTTTTCTTGAAAATATCTTGTGTTTTTGTATGTATGTACTATTAGTAGTTTAATAACTTAAATCTATATTCCGGAATACTGCGAAATATTGAATCTACACCTTTTGCATCATTTAGACCAAATTTTGAAAATTTCTCATACTTTTATATTTTGAAAATTTGTAATTTTTTAGAAAAATACTGAGAACATTTTCTTGTTATTGAACTAGAATATTTCTAGTATAGAACTTGGAATAGTATAGAACTTAGAAAAACACTACTATTTTGTAAGTATTGATCAAATCAATATGGTGTAACTTGGCAGTACCATCTGATTACAAATCCTATGTGGTATTGCAATGATATAATCATCATGGGGAAACTTGGCATTGCCATCTGATGAGGTATTACATGGGGTCTGGAATGATCAAACATCATGGGGAAACTTGGCATTGCCATCTGATGAGGCATTACATGGACTACAAATCCTATGCGGAATTGTAATGACCCAATCATCATGAGGAAACTTGGCATTGCCATCTGATGAGGTATTATATGGATTACAAATCCTATGCGGAATTGTAATGACCCAATCATCATGAGGAAACTTGGCATTGCCATCTGATGAGGCATTACATGGGGTTTGGAAAAATCAAACATCATGGGGAAACTTGGTATTGCCATCTTGCCATCTGATGAGGTATTGCCTGGGGTCTGGAATGATCAAAAATAATGGGGAAACTTGGCATTGCCATCTGATGAGGTATTAGAAGGGGTCTGGAATGATCAAACATCATGGGGAAAACTTGGCAGCGCCATCTCATGAGGTATGTTACAAGAGCCTGGAATGGCCAAATCGCTAAAGGAAAACTTTGCAGTGCCATCTGAAGATGTATTTTATAAAGGTCTGGATTTATAAAATTATCATGGGGAACTCAGCAGTACCATCTGATGAGGTATTCTGTATCTGAAACTGTCAAAGCACCATTGGGAAACTTGGCAGTGCTATCGGATAGGAATTCTATGGGGAATGATCAAATTACCACAGGAAATCTTGCCATACCCAACTGATTTGGTAGACTCTTAAAACGTTCACCAGTTATAATACCTTGGTAATATTATTGAAGTTACACATCTTGTTCTCAATTTTGCAAGAAATTACAACATACTGTCCGTTTACTGCTGGAGCTTATCCGATATTTGACCTAATTGCACTCAATTGGTTTTAATGTGTACTCATAAAGACGTACAATCATTTCCTTCGTAAGCGGAAAGTGCTGTTCCCAAATATTATTGCTGTGTAAACTACCGCATTACCACCTATCAAAATAATTACAATTAAACTTCAAAGAGGAAAAATTGCGTGCCCAAACATTAACACATAAAAAAAAACTCGTGTAAACTAACAGGCCGGCGACACGCCAATCCAGATTTTTCCGTGTGAAACCCGACTGTTCCGCCGATGCCCAAAGAATGCACACACGAGCCCGGATTTATATACAACGAAATAAGTGTGTATATTCGGCGGAGATGTTTGGCCTCCATTGCACCGAGTTTCTGGGACGCCGATGTGTTTTTGCTCGGCAGGAAGAATTCCTGCAGAATCAATATTTGGCGAGGATGATTTACTCGAGTCGGCCCCGGGGTTTGACGCCGCGGCCCCTATGCAAATGTGGATTTCGGGAGATAAGCGTCAGCCCGTCGCGGTAATTTCCAAGATGTCAGGTTTCATTTGCCAACGACCTGGTTTCCCAGCTGTAACTATTTCGCATTACGCCGTTTATCCGCGGGAGAATCTTCCGTCGGTTTAAGTAAACTCATTTATATTCTTGCCGGCAAATTACATCGCAGTTAATATTGTCATGAATAATATCATTCACTAAACAACCACACCGAAAACTCGAGACCAGAGATTTTGAGCGGTACGCAAGTTCCACTTTACAACCTCATAATACAAAAAGTGGAACTTTTGCTCACGTCTTATCGCCAGGCCATATCACGGGGAATTGTTTTTGCCTTACAATGCATTTTATGACTTCTCATAAAATATGCCATAAACTCTGAAATGTACATACATTTTTAAGTATAAGAACTTAATACCGAATAGTTAGTGGGGGTATTATAATAAAATCAATGCAAAAATGCAGTATTTTCGCGCAACCTCGTAAACTTAAAAATTGCATACAAGTTAGTTCATCGTCAGATAACGCGGAGGCTGAGTTCGCCACCGGCATGGCGACCTTGGGTGGTACACATGTGAAGAGAGAGAGAGAGAGAGAGAGAGATAAAGTTCAGAAATATTAACAAAAATAGGATAAACAGTATAAATTCAGAAATTCGGCACATACTCAGATCAGTTAGAAGTAACCACCAGCACAGAACTTACTCTGGTCGACGAAGTCTCAGAAGTTGTGCATTAATTTCTCAGGTAACTATACGAACGACGAAATCAAATGCACACCTTACTAACATACTCAAAGTCAATTTCCATATTTCCATACTAATGACAAAACCTATGTAGTGATGCTGCCATAGAGCTAGAGTAGTTGATCGAAGTTAATAAACGTAGAAGAACGTGGGTCACCGTCGCCACAAAATGCGCGGATAGGCATATCTGCGTGTTATACCTTGTCCTGACAATATTTTCAACAAGACAGTAGAATATTGCAAAATATAATTCCTTTCTTACGTCAAAATATTTGGATGCAAATATTATTAATCGAGCTGTTTTCTAAAAAGCTAACCAGTAACGAATACATACAGTGTGGAAATTAAGTAACGTTAAATACTCGACATACTCGTGTTCAAATTTTCAGACGAATTATCTTCAGGCATACTCTATACAAATCAGGCATAAAATTTTCAAAATATCTTTTTGATAAATTTTCAGAAATTTCAGTGACTGATAACCGATACCGGTCAACTCGGAAAGTTAAACATTCAGGATATTTAAAAATATCACAAAAAGTGTGCATCAAGCTGTCGCCGATTGAAGTGTCAATCAATTTGAGGCATTATACGTTCCTATTCCATATTTATTTTGCACGCTTTCTTTATGTAAATCCTCGTGGCGTGCGAGTAATTGTGGCGATTTTTTCGACACTCGAATTTCTGCTGGTCGTCGCGCGTCAGTCTGCTCTAATATGCAAATGCCAGTAATTATTCCAACACGTGTCATTAAGTGGCGTTCCATTTTATTAACGCGAAACAACAATGGCTCAGAAATGTGGGAATTGAGTGCGAGATACAAGCGGTAGACACAAATTATAGAAAGTAGAATACGTTCGGCATAAAGGCAATGATTTCGATGATTCATTGGCATTTGCATGGCGCACTGCCCACATCGGTGGTTTGCAAACTTGGGGGGCGACCCACTCAGGGGGAGTAAAGTAATTATTTTGAATATTTAATAATATTTCAAATATACAAACATAATATTTTAAATATACAAAATATTATGATTGGTTTTATGATAATATTACAAAATATTTGACCAAAACTCAAAATATTTTTTCATGTCTGATTAAAAATGCCGATTCCTAGATCGTCTGGCTATCGCGTTGTTAAAATCGAATATAGCGAGAGATCTAATTTAAGTAGGCTGTGGATGGAATGAATAACTTAAGTGTTGTGATACTTCAGGTATGATTTCGCAAATATGTGAATATCAAAATTTGGGTTGCATTGTTTCCAATATGTGTTTTCGTAAAAAAATATATGGAATACTGGAAATTTCTGGTAATAGCGAAGACAGTTGGACCTTTAAACGGTGACCTTTAAACGATTTAAACGATGATTAAATGGTGCTGAAATAATTCAGGGCCAATGCGTATTAGCATTTTTTTATTTTGCGTTCATTACGTCCCTCAATAAATAAATACCCGACCAAAGCGTTTCATTATACCAGAAGTCCTCACATAATTTTAATTTATTAAACATAATTAAATTATAACTTAATTAACTATTATAAATAGTTATAAGTTAAAGTTAAAATTAACCCCTTGTTGCCTCTGCATGTCGCCCATGTAATTAATTTTGTCATCAAGGGGTGTGCAATTATTAAATACATAAAATTAACTGTTCAAACGGAACATACAAGACAAAGAAGCAACAGAGAGGGCCATAAAAAGTAAAACCGGAGAAGTACTAAGGGATGAAAAAAAAAATAGCAGAAAGATGGAAGGAATACTTTAAAGCACTATTGGGAGCCACATAAGATGAAGATGAGCAGAACAAAGGGACAAATAGAATAGAAGCATATAAAGAAGGGGCGTACAGCGCAATCAAACGGAACAGACAAGACAAAGAATTGAAGGGTCAAGAGGGTCATAAAAAGCAAAAACGCAGAAGTACTAAGAGAAGAAAAAGAAATAGCAGAAAGATAGAAGTGTGCAATTTTTAAAGACATAAAATTATCCTCGTCCTGCACTATCATAGTTACTCAAATCTATATAACAATGAGCGTTTAGTACTAGTTATGATAATCTGAGGTGTGGAGATGCATTTGGCTGCGAACAACCGGTTTACGTGAGTGATAATGTATTTTGTTAATTTAACGCTCCGATCCCAAATGTTAACGTCCCATGTTAATTGTAGGCGGAATAAAGCACAATTGCAACGGTTTTTTTTTAATGGCTGCGTTAAATGGTGGGTTTTATGGGCGTTTTAAAATGGGATTTTGTATTGTAAAGGTGATGAAATAATCGCGTTTTTTGCGCCATTGATTTCGTGTTAGTTGCACACATTGTTTTAAATAAATGTTTAGAGAGGAAAAGTAATTATCGTTTTCGTTACAATAACATAAAATTCTATTAAACTGAGCCGCAAAACACATGATAGAGCCATGCTACTAATTAATATGCAAAATAGTTTCTATTTCATTCGTTAGAGAGAAATTATGAATATTTTTTAAATCGTCTATATGATGCAAAAATTTCGGGAATTATTTTTTTTTTCTCAAAAACTACTAAAGATAATCTATAGGCTTGATCAAATATGTTCAGAAATGAACGAGCAATCTGAATATGTAAAAATATACAGGGTGTTCCATTTAAAATAACAAAGTTGATGGCCACTTCCGGTAGAAGTGGCCATAAGGGATAGAAAAATAAATAAAATAAAATTCTATTTAACTGGGCCGCAAAAAACATGATAGAGCCATGCTAGTGATTAATATGCAAAAAAAGTTTCTATTTCATTCGTATGAGAAATTATGAATATTTTTTAAATCGTCTATAATTCTATATGATGCAAAAATTTAGGGATTTTTTTTTCTCTCAAAAACTACTAAAGATAATCTATAGGCTTGATAAAATATGTTCAGAAATGAACGAGAAATCTGATATGAATCTGAATGAATTATATGATGCAAAAATTTCGTGATCGCAATAAATAAATAAAATATTATTCATAATTTGTAACTTACTGCGCATTTCAATCTAGATTATAGTAGCATAGTAGGAGAACTTACCTGAAAATAAAAGAAAAAAACATTAATACACAGTCATAAAATACATGTACAAACTAAAATACTGTACATATTTAGATACAAAGGAAATTATAAATTATATAATATAAATAAATAAATATATAATAAACCTACGCCTGCCGGATACAGAATCCAGTTACTAGTGATGGGCTAATTCAAAGTATAATAATCGAATAATTCGATTATTGATATCATTCGGAATAATTCCATTATTAAAATCATTGGGATTATCATTCGTGAAAATAAATCATTCGGGTTATCATTCGGTAAAATCATTCCGATTATCTTTCGGTAAAATCATTCCGATTATCATTCGTGAAAATCATTCGGTCTAAAATCATTCGGTAAAATTCAGAAAACAGAAAATTTAGAACAAATGTGGAAAAACAGCTGAAAATTTCTTCTCTACTTCTTTTTGCAATCAACTGTATATATTTTTAAAAAAGAATCTGATTTATCAGGCGTTGATAAAAACTCTTGGTGCAAACAATGACTCAAATCATTAGTTTTTAATATGAATTGTGGAACGTGCAAAGCATTTTCGTTGTACATCAAATGATGGATGAGTTGATATCAACAAGTATAAAATCTAGTTTCAAATTATTTTGGATTTTTGAAAGGGTGAATCTACTATAACTTGGATATTGGACAATCATAAAACAACAAGAAGGATAAGATATAACAGAAGAGGAAGTGAAAACAGCAATACAGGAACTGAAAAATGGAAAAGCGAAAATTTAGAACAAATGTGGAAAACTTTCAAAGAAAGCACAACAAAAGTGGCAAGATTGCGGCAAGGGGAATATGCGAAACCGGCAAGAAAGAAACAAACAAAAAACGAACAGCCTGGTGGTCAACTAAAGTACAATTCAAAGTTTCAACAAAGAAACATTACATACACAAATTACCTCAACAACAAAACAAGGGAGAAATAGGAAGAATATAAAAACGCAAGAACCAAGGTAAAGCAGAAAATACTCAAGAACAAACAGAAGCAATGGGAAGAATTTGGAGACAAACTCGAAAGAAATAGGACGGAAAACAAAGAATTTAAAAAAAACGGAGAACTTCTAAGGGAAGAAAAAGAAATAGCAGAAAGATGGAAGGAATACTTTGAAGAACTATTTCGAGCTACAGAAGATGAAGAGGAGGAGAACAAAGAGAAAAATAGAATAGAAGCAGATAAAGAAGAGGCGTATAGCGTAATCAAACGGAACAGACAAGACAAAGAAGCAACAGAGACGGACATAAAAAGCAAAAACGAAGAAGTACTAAGGGAAGAAATAAAAAATAGCAGAAAGATAGAAGGAATACTTTGAAGAACTATTGGGAGCCACAGAAGATGAAAAGGAGGAGAACAAAGAGACAAATAGAATAGAAGCAGATAAAGAAGAGGCGTACAGCGTAATCAAACGGAACGGACAAGACAAAGAAGCAACAGAGAGGGTCATAAAAAGCAAAAACGGAGAAGTGCTAAGGGAAGTAAAAGAAATAGCAGACAGATAGAAGGAATACTTTTAAGAACTATTGGGAGCCACAGAAGATGAAGAGGAGGAGAACAAAGAGACAAATAGAATAGAAGCAGATAAAGAAGAGGCGTACAGCGTAATCAAACGGAAGAGACAAGACAAAGAAGCAACAGAGAGGGCCATAAAAAGCAAAAACGGAGAAGTACTAAGGGAAGAAAAAGAAATAGCAGACAGATGGAAGGAATACTTCGAAGAACTATTGGGAGCCACAGAAGATAAAGAGGAGGAGAACAAAGAGACAAATAGAATAGAAGCAGATAAAGAAGAGGCGTACAACGTAATCAAACGGAACAGACAAGACAAAGAAGCAACAGAGAGGGTCATAAAAAGCAAACACGGAGAAGTACTAAGGGAAGAGAAAGAAATAGCAGAAAGATGGAAGGAATACTTTGAAGAACTATTGGGAGTCACAGAAGGTGAAGAGGGGGAGAACAAATAGACAAATAGAATAGAAGCAGATAAAGAAGAGGCGTACAGCGTAATCAAAAAATGAAGAGACAGAAGTAAACAGCAGAATAGAAAAACTCAAAAACTATACCAGGCAATCAAAAACACAATCATAAACAATAAAGAGATAAGTAAAGAAATACAGATAAAAGTGTACAAAACAATATACAGACCAAACTAAGATTGGGATGCGAAACCTGGAAGCTGGACAGAACGGGAAAAAATAATAAATTAATAAATGAAAGTACTAACAAGAATCAAAGGAGTAACGAAAATAGACAAAATAAAAAGCACAAAAATAAGAGAAGAATGAAGCCAATACAACAATACATGGAAAAACGACAGCTCGGATGGTGGGGACAACCATCAGCCAAGAATGGACAACCAAAGAATAGTGAAAAAAGTAGGGAAGCAAAGCCAAGCTAAAAGAAAAGGAAAGGAAAACCGAGAGAGACATGGGATGACATAATGAAAACAATAATAGAAGAAAGAGGGGAAACATGGAAAGAAGCGAAAGAACTAGCGAAGGACAGGACTAAATGGAAGAACAAAATCATTCGATTATGCCCATCACTGTACTCTATTTAATAACCAGGAGGAGTAAGCCCCAACACCCAATTTACACTGTAAAACATTACTAGAAAAATCACCAGATACTTCTGGCGGCAATTTAAAATTATTTCATCTGTATAATCAGTAGTTTAATTTTAAACAAATCGTTTTCTTAAACGATTCGTAAAGGTTGTACTGTGGGCAGCTAAAGATATATTATATTATTATGTTATTCAAATATTCAGTATTATTCTTATTATTATTAGTATTATTCTTAGTATTATTCAGTATTATCCTTAGTATTCAAAGTACTGAGTTTGGGCATGATGTAGCTTTGATTGCTGATATTGTAGGTTATCACTTGATTAACTATTGAAAAGATCAAGATTGGAACCTAGCTGAGCTTGCACTTGGTTCTGAATGCATCACAATAATAAATGCAAAACTAACTATTTACACTGCAATCATAACTTCTGAAAAGAGCTGTTTTTGTTTACTTGCAAAATTTCACGGAATAGAACGAAAATAAGACTGATAGTTGCAACTCGCTGACGCTTCGAATTGAGGTTATATCAGTTAAAAACGGCGATTTGGTGCCTTGTGAAATGAGCGTGCTTTCAGCCAATCACAGGTGTAGGAATTCGCGCGCCAAATTTGAATCACTCCTCCTTGTTTTTAAATAGAGTATAGTTCGAAAAGACAAGAATAACTATTGATACTTCTACATGAATTGCACGTGTCGATGGGAATATTTATGCGAAATGTTATCGTCCAGTTCTCAAGCACCACCCTTCCTCAAAAATCAATTCCACACAATCGATAATCAATCAGGCGAAAAAAAATCGCATTTCGCTCTGGAGATCAAAGTGAAATTTACGATTTCATACCTCGCACCCGCGATGTTTTCGCAATAGCCATAAATTATTTCGCCGATACGTGACACGGCCAAACAACCGTTAAAACGAGCCTAGCATAAACACTGAAGACTGCGCGGCCGTAACTCTTCGATTACCATTTAACGTCCGCGAGCTGCGGCATTAATGTGGGATGTGGGCATCCGCGGCGCGTGTCAAGATGATTGGCAATAACAATTCCAAGTTATAAACACCGATTACTATCGTGCCGAATTTCGGCGCAGATTTTGGAACGTAATTGGACGAAACTTTTACGTGGTGCCCCTCATTTTTCGGCAAGCCGCATTTTAATGATGTGGGTTATCCAAATTTAAATTGGAAGCCCCAGCCCCGTTCCGAATTGGAAAGTAACTGTACAAATGGATTTGGAAATTGCGGGGAATGCTGAACGTGCAGAAGATTGGCATCGTTAACAGATGGACATGATTTAAAATATTGACACACCCACGCACACTTTATATTATATTAAATATAATATAAAATGTATTTGTAGTGAATCTATAACTCCAATTAGGTTCGTTAATCCTAAGCAGCCATTCGCGGATCCTGCTTACCCCAAGGTGAAGTTAGGCCGTAAGGTCCAGCCAGTTATTACTATAACGTGTTAATTGCAAACAAATATAACTTTTTACTTGGTTCCATGAGAAGATTTCCAGTCACAATTATGAAACATTTCCCTAGTCCATGGTTTTGAATTTAATTCCCCTACATGGTGAATATAAAGTTTCTTCACACTCCAAGGTAATTGTAGCTACGAACTGCTCTCAAATAACCGTGAATATAAAAAATAACCATTGCAGGTATGAACCGATCACAAGTATCAATTTTATAACCGTGTGTACAAAATATCCTGACCACCCAAAATCGGGGACAACCTGAGACCCGAGCCGTGATTGTGACGAATTTTCAGCGACCCTCGTTATTCTCCTGGGATTTATACCTACTCACTTCAAGCAGCCCGGGCTTTATTGCAGTTTTTTGTGCAGTTTGTCCACCGGTACAGGTTCGGCTACCTGGCGGGCGTTCGCTTAGTGTATAACTTATTTTACAGGGGTATAAATCCACAAAGGTTTACAGCACGTTAAGGCCGCGCGACGCTTCTTTTATACTTCGAAAGTTTTAAAGTACTTTGCACACGCTCGGTCCTGTAAAGTGGGGCGGACTGTAAACCCTGCTGTTTTAATTACGGAACCTATGCGTCCACCTTCGGCTCGGCACGCCTAATTGACGACTCCTAAATGGATGCCGTTTAATAGGGTCTAAAGTCTTCGCCGTGTTGGAAGCGCGAATTGCGGCGAAGGACACGAAAAAAATAGATTAGGGCACGTATACGTGTGCGTCGCGCAAAGACCGTGACTCATTTCACGAATTGTGACTCAATTAAGACTGCAATTATAATAATAAATGGAATTGGTGTACCAAGAGTTCAAGTACTAAATGATTATTTAAATGTTGCCAGCGGATTATCCGCTGTTTCGCCATTATGCCCGTGGTAATAAGCATGCATTATTTTCTTGGTGGTAAACGCTCAACATCTCAAGCAAAATTGCATAGGGAAAATCGATAATGATTGCGGTGATCACATATTGAACGTAATGCGAATTGCACAGTATTTATAGACCATCCTATATTATCCTACAATAAACGGAGCAAATTCAGGAGCCTACGTTACGTTAAAACTATTTTTATATCTATACAATTTGCTATTGCCAATGCCTTTCAGTACATTTAAATCGTTTTAAACTTGGACTATCTTATATACTTTTCCCATCAATTAGATTCCCATGGGTAATATAACAAATGGTGTTCTCGTTATCGATAATGATTTTATAAATTCAACGAATTTCAACCCCAACGACGAAAATGCATTTTCCAAAGTTTGGGGTTGAAATAAGTTGTATTTTTAAAATCATTATCGATTTTTGAGAACACCACGAATAATATTTAGAAAGGGATTATAATGAATTGATTGCGTCATCTAGGAAAGCAGAATAAACAAGAAGCTAAATATATACAGTTTAAATACCTATATTTATTTAGACACCTCGACACCGTAAGGTACAAGAGGAAGGATTATGTATGTACGTATGTATTTATTTAGATCAGTTCATCTTTCAAAGAGCAAACCACATTTAATACCACATTTTACTATTGTACTTGTACTTGAAACACACTGACATTTCGGGTTATGTTTTTATTTAGACTAGACTAGATTGATAAATAACACCATCGCTACAATCGCCACTGCGATTTGTGTTTAACAAAAAATTGTGACAGCGACCGACATTTGTTCGTGGTATTATCCTGAAAATACAACCGTTGTATTATCAGCATTGTCAGTTATTAGTACATGCGTAACTATAGAAACCGCATTGTTATGACGTCACTGTTTTACGTATGAGTTATATTCCCAGGGGTAATATAACAAGTGGTGTTCTCATTATCGATAATGATTTTATAAATACAACGAATTTCGACCCCAACGACGAAAATGCATTTTTCAAAGTTTCCTAACCGTTGCATTATCAGCATCGTCAGTTATTAGTACATGCGTAACTATAGAAACCGCATTGTTATGACGTCACTGTTCTACGTATGAGTAATATTCCCAGGGCAAGCACTCAAACTTGATAGAGAAAATTGACAATTAGATATGTACCTAAGGAATTCTTAAGGTCATCATAAATTATTTTTCACATTTTTCAGAGTTCCGTAAAATGTATGTGTGCAAAACGTAGACCAGAGTTTGAAAGAATCTCTCTAGGATTATAGATTATAGTACGTAATGATTCAATTTAAACAAAGTCTAATGAATGGAATGGTCGGAAATTGGGCCGCAACTAAGATGGGCCATTAATGTGCGAAGGTAAATGTGATGGAAGCGATATGAAGATTACGCCAATGCTCCCGCAAAGTTTAAATTGGAAATAGGTTTAATCGCCTGAACCCGCGGACTTTATTAATAATTCCTAGTTAAGCGCACGAAAATAGATGGGATTCAGATTGGTATGTAGGCTATAAAAAAATTGGCTGCCTTCCGATCGATCATTAAGGTCTGATACATAAGTATGCTCATTAAAATGGGGAAGTTTTTGCCAAAAACACGAGATGAAACGATGCGTGCAGGATACAGAAATTTATTTTGATGTAGAGCGTCCCATTGATCTACTATAATTTGAACCATTAATAATAATAAAGGTTTATTTACGATGTTGCAAAATTTGATTGAGCAGGTCACTGGAATTTTTGCATGCAGTTTTGCAAAATGACCTAAGCCATAGAACAAGTATCATATGAAGAGCTACGGGGAAGAACGATCATAGTACATATATATAACGATCTTTATTAAGGCTATCGACCCCAGAAGGGTTCTTTCTGCCCTGATCATAGTACACTTTTATCGAAATCAAGAAATGTCAAAGTGCCATTGGGTTGGCATTATTGATAAAGTTACTAGGAACGCCAATGGGTATTTTAACTATTTAATTCTGGCGGCAATATTAAAATGACTATTTCAAATTTTGACAAGTCCTTTGTATTAAAAACTAATAGGTCTCATAACCACAAAACACATGTTGACATCAATGACATATTTGTTACTAGTTTTTTACAAGTACACTGTCAAAATCATTATACGGTGTGACATTTTGGCCGACCTTGAATTTGACAATTCATATCTATATGAATTGAGGACTTGTCATTTTGACAAGTTCTTTGTATTAAAAACTAATAGGTCTCATAACCACAAAACACATGTTGACATCAATGACATATTTGTTACTAGTTTTTTACAAGCACACTGTCAAAATCATTATACAGTGAGACATTTTGGCCGACCTTGAATTTGACAATTCATATCTATATGAATTGAGGACTTGTCATTTTGACAAGTTCTGTGTATTAAAAACTAATAGGTCTCATAACCTCAAAACACATGTTGACATCAATGACATATTTGATACTAGTTTTTTACAAGTACACTGTCAAAATCATTATACAGTGTGACATTTTGGCCGACATTGAATTTGACAATTCATATCTATAATGAATGTAGGTCATTATATCTATAATGGATCTCTATGTAGCTTGGGAGAAGTAGTTTCTACACGTGACGTAAACCGGTAAAAAACGATCGCTTCAAAAATGAAGAACAACCACAGGCTGAGAAGAATAATAAGAATACCCTTTGCTGCACTACATATTTAATCAGGTAGAGAAATTATGAGGTAACTTCAAAATTAAACGGCATCCGGACACCATAAAATCCAAAATTAATAACCGCCGCGATGGTTATTGATCGACAGCTGCGCTTTATTGCCTTTTTAGGCCCATTAACACACAGAAGTTGCCCAACGAAAATGAAAACATGAAAGACGAAAACGCTCGGCGATTAAATGCAAATATAAACAAAGACCTGTGGCTTTATTGCATGCGCAGCCAAATGAGTGTTTGTTTTGCAGCCTCGCACTTAACCCCCTTTCTTAATGCAACCAGTCTGCAAAAAATCCATTTGGGTAATTGGTTTT
The DNA here is from genome assembly GCA_951805005.1 of Othius punctulatus. Taxonomy (NCBI): domain Eukaryota; kingdom Metazoa; phylum Arthropoda; class Insecta; order Coleoptera; family Staphylinidae; genus Othius; species Othius punctulatus. Next base: position 24,293,456 of record OX638143.1, read on the forward strand.
GGCCAGCAAATAACAAATTCATACTAACCACGAAAATATGAATTACACAACGCAAATACATTAATATGTACGTAACATTATAAATACGTGTATTAATACAGAAAACGTTTACTGGCCGAATGAGAGCACACACAGCCACTATCAGAATCAGAAGAATAATAATTGACGAATTCGTAAGAAAAGTTATGAATTTATTACAGTAACGAATTTGCTGTAAATTCATACTAACCACGAAAATATGAATTACACAACGCAAATACATAAATTATTATTAATACGTAAAATATTATTAATACAGAAAACGTTTACTGCCCGAATGAGAACACACACAGCCACTAATCAGAATAAAAAGAATAATAATTGACGAATTCGCAAGAAAAGTTATGAATTTAGTACAGTAACGAATTTATGACAAAAAAGTTATAGATTAAAGCCTGGCGCACATTGAGACGCAGGTGACGCAGCCAACGCAGGGAGCGCAGTGCAGGTATTTTCGCAGCCACTAAAAAAGGCGAGATTGGTAATCTAATTTTTTTATTGACTGCAAAAATTACTGTAACTGGTCTTACTGTTTAAAGGAAACTTTGACTCGATAGAATTGAATCAGGACAGGCTGAGGTCAACTATTGAAAGTGAAGTAAATCTTGCTCTTGAATTCGCACCACTATTGTATTGCAAAGTACGAGAAATAGGCATATGATCCAAAATTAGCACTAAAGTAATTCGATATATGCGAATAAGGTGGCCTACGTAACGCAATATACCCATAGAATCCATAACCTACATCATTCAATTTGAGGAGCGTCGATGCAAAACCAACCATGTCCACTAAAACAAAAGCTTGTGGTTTTTGACATTTTTGACTATTTTTTCGCCGATGCGTCGATGCAAAACCACCCATGTCCACTAAAACAAAAGCTTGTGGTTTTTGAATTTTTTGATTTTTTTATAAAAGTTAATAAGATAAGAATAAATAAGTGATAAATAAGAGATAATGTACACTTTTTGTCTGAAATAATGTGCATATGAACTTGCATCTTTCAGTTTGTTTTTTGTAAATATCGATGTATTTAACTTAAAATAGTTGTTCCAGTGCCACAAAAAAATAGTCTGGTACCGAGGTAATCTGCCCCCTGATACCATTGCTTGGGTTTCTCCTCCTCAAGGCTAAGATCAAGGTGCAGCCATCGTGCAGACAAAGAGTCAACAGACACCCCTCGACCATCATTTATCACCGTTACGATCCAGAAAAAAAAGAAGACCCAAACCCCTTCTTGTTGGCGGTGGGTCACCTCCGACGACTACCGCGTTTGCCCGGGCTCCAAAGGCCATCGGCTCCGCACAAGAGCCGCACAATGAAACTGAAAACGCCGAGGATGGAATTCCTTTCACAATTAAATGCAAATGTAAACAAAGACCTCGGGTTCCATTACATATTTAATCGATGCATAAACAGAACTGAAATGGCCAGAGCTGCAGATCGAGCCTAACGGAGCCTCGGCGGGTTTGCCGCTCGAACAGGAACTAATAGAAAAATCGAATTGACGGCAAGGCTGAAGACATAGGCGTAACCCCTAAAAGTTTGAGATGCCGATTTATATGCCACGTTCAGTGAGGAACTACAGACATATCATCACATCATAAATTCGAGTGAGTAATTTATTACTCCTAACCCCTTCTTCAGCCATTTTTTCTACCTTCCCCCTCCCTAGCAGGGTAGATACCTTAAAAAATATTGTCATCTCTCTCTGTCGATATCTCAGATGCAGAGGTCGATGTCTGGAGAATTGGAAAAACAAATAATGCAAATTAAACAACGAGAACGATAGCATAAGAGAGAGAAAGAAAGTTTACAAAGACGCAACACAAGCAAAAAAAAAATACCAGTAGACTTGGCATAGTATTCTTACTCGAAATTGAAATTCTAACTATGAGGAAGGTTTATTGCGGTCAATGGTTCTCTATAGTGAATTGACCCGCGAAGAAGCTGGAAGAGTGTGGACATCCATGACCCCATAATTATATCTTTGTTCTTTTACTCCAAGGCACTGAATGTGAAATTATTGATAGCGTCTGTGAATGTCCATATACTATAAACCAGAGTTGGTGTGATTTAAACCAAATGATCTTTTTAAATAAATCATTGATTTAAATAAAAATTTATTGTTTTTTTTTAAATTAATTATTGTTTCGCACCGTTTGTGCATTCCAATAGGTGTATAATTAAAACTATAACGTAACTAGAGAGTTAGCATGCTTTAAAATAGATAATTGGAAATAAGCAAGAAAAACAAAATTCTCTCATTTTTGGATCATCATGTAGTACAGATACACCAATTTTTTTTTCATCATCAATTGTACAAATTCAAGAATTTATTTTTAAAAAAATCATATGATATGAATCGTGATGTAAATCAATTGATATGAATCGTGATGTAAATCAATTGATTTAAATCACATATAAACTGACAAAAACTGATCTTAAATATAAAAAATCAATACATGGTTTAATGTTTTTTGATTTTTGTACTCATTGATTTTTGATTTTTTTTTAAATCTTGATTTATTCCAACCCTGCTATAAATTAATTATAATTGATAATTGATACAAAGAAATAAGCAGATATTTCCTTTATTGCATGAAAATAAGAAATTATCTATTCCATTAACACTTTTCAATTTCTTCGCCAAATCGAAAAAATTAAGACGTTGTCGGAAAATGATTTTGCGTTTTGATTCCATTCCCACTTCAAAAATAGGTTATAAGGGCGTTAACATTATTTTCTTTGACGTTTCCCGTAATAAAAATAATGTTGCTAACTTTGTTGCTTCTGTTATGTTTGGAGGTGTAAATTGTTATCACTTTCTATATTAATTACCAGCTTTATTGGAAATATCGACACCCAATGGGTAAAAGAGGGATGGATTATGTATGTATGTTATGTTTATTGGAAATAACAACGAAATGATCCGTTAACATACAAAAATGTTGACAGAAACAAATTGATTACATTTAATGAAATGTCACAATCACAAAATGGTAATGACCCGTCATTGGACGTCATATTCTATAACCTATCTAAGTTTGGAGGTATAAATTCTATCACTTTCTATATTAATTACCAGATTTATTGGAAATAATAACGAAATGATCCGTTAACATACAAAAATGTTGACAGAAACAAATTGATTACATTTAATGAAATGTCACGATCACAAAATGGTAATGACCCATCATTGGACGTCATATTCTCTAAGCTATCTAAGTTTGGAGGTATAAATTCTATCACTTTCTATATTAATTACCAGATTTATTGGAAATAATAACGAAATGATCCGTTAACATACAAAAATGTTGACAGAAACAAATTGATTACATTTAATGAAATGTCACGATCACAAAATGGTAATGACCCATCATTGGACGTCATATTCTCTAAGCTATCTAAGTTTGGAGGTATAAATTCTATCACTTTCTATATTAATTACCAGATGTATTGGAAATAACAACGAAATGATCCGTTAACATACAAAAATGTTGACAGAAACAAATTGATTACATATAATGAAATGCCACGATCACAAAATGGTAATGACCCGTCATTGGACGTCATATTCTCTAAGCTACGTTAACATTTTTGTGTACAAAAACAGTGAACTTGTCACGAAATATTTAATAAAAATGTGTGCATTTTGGTCACTATGTCCGTGGACAACTGTAGACCGGTTTCGATCTGGTGGGTCTCATCAGTGCAGTGCGTCCGAATGTAGTTACCAAAATGCATACCACTTATGACTTATTAACCAGTCTTGATGTATAATGATTGAGAGAAGCATGGAGAAGCAGGATTTTTCCACGAGATGGCACGCACTTACATGCTTCTGTCAATCACCAAATATTTCATATCGCATTTGTTGCCTAGCAACCGAATGAAGTCCTAATGTAGTTGCCAAAATGCACAGCACTCATAACTTATTAACCAGTTTTGCTATATAATGATTGAGAGAAGCATGGAGAAGCAGAATTTCGCCACGAAATGGCACTCACATGCTTTTGTCAATCACCAAATATTTCATATCGCATTCGTTGCCTAGCAACCGATAGGAAATGAAATTCCGTACAAATGTAGTTATTTATGATTGCATTTACGCTCTTCAAATATCGATGTTCTAAGAAAAACAAATTTTCGTGCCTCAAATTGAGGTTGAGGATACATAATATCAGAAAATATTTTATAGGAGTTGGACCAGATTTATTGTAAGTACGAGGCGTACAATTGGGACAGCACAGTATAAATTACTGTTTTATTTCTAAGCACTTTTAGTAGCATACACGATGTAAGAACAACTCTAATTTTAAAACCATAGAAATACTATACATGTATCCGTATCCTGCAGTATCCGAGCACACAAATATCCGTACGAATAACCGAAAGATTGGATAACTCAGATGTAAAGACAAATACATAACCGAAAAATCGTATCTAGATCCGACTGTTATTGTCTGTAACAGACGGATCATCAGATAAATCAGACAAATCATCTGGCATCAATGCCAGGTGGTTTGTCACTTTTGCCATAAAACCAAAATCGTCCCCGGTTTTATGGCAAAAGTGACAAATCATCTGGCATCAATTCCAGATGTTTTATCACTTTTGCCATAAAACCGAAATCCTCCCCACTGGTGGAATTGGACTAATGAAAATGTACCCCTCTACTTTATTTATTATTACTTATTAGTATTACTTTAATAATTTATAAATGAAGTGCTATGGAATAAGTAACAGCATTACAAAAGGACTTTAAGCTCACTATAGTATTTAATAAATTATGATGTTCTGAGTAATTCTGTTGTCGGACTTGCCGGAGGAGGGATTTCGCTTTTATATGAAAAGTGACAAATTATCTGTCATGGACTACAGTATCATACACGGATATGGATATACGGAAACCTTGACAACTTCCATTATAACTCCACCGAGTTTAATTATAAATGAAAACCACTTCTGGCATCAATTCCAGATGTTTTGTCACTTTTGCCATAAAACCGAAATCCTTCTCACTGGTGGAATTGGACTAATGAAAATTCACCCCTCAACTTGCTGGGACGGTTTTTGGGCCATAATCCATAAATGTATTACTTTAATAAACTAGGATGTTCAGAGTAATTCTGTTTTCGGACTTATCGGAGGAGGGATTTCGCTTTTATGTGAATAGTGACAAATTATCTGTCATGGACTACAGTATCATACACGGATATGGATATACGGAAACCTTGACCACTTCCATTATAACTCCATCGAGTTTAATTATAAATGAAAACAACTTCTGGCATCAATGCCAGATGTTTTGTCACTTTTGCCATAACACCGAAATCCTCCCCACTGGTGGAATTGGACTAATGAAAATTCACCCCTCAACTTGCTGGGACGGTTTTTAGGCCATAATCCATAAATTTATTACTTTAATAAACTAGGATGTTCAGAGTAATTCTGTTGTTGGACCTGTCGGAGGAGGGATTTCGCTTTTATGTGAAAAGTGACAAATTATCTGTCATGGACTATCTGTCATACATCTTACATCCATTATAACTCCATCGAGTTTAATTATAAATGAAAATAACTTCTGTTTGTATATTCCTGTGTAGAGTTCAAATAATTAAAATCTATAGGCGATAATTGGTTCATGAAAATTTTTCTTAGCATAACGAATAAGGTGTGATAGACAAAGAAGGATATTTTAAAACATAGCGAACGAGTGATTAAAAATAATGCATCAAAGTTTCCATGAAACAAAAAAGGACAGATATAAAATGTATGTCTTTGCTTAGTTGTCAAATCTGACGATTTTTTACGAAATAGTCAAAATGAGTCACTTTTAATCCGAATGGAGCATTTTTTCGGCAACCGAAAAACCGGATTCAATTAGTAGTTCAATAGTTCAATAGTACAATTAAAATGAGAGGAACTAGAGAACACTACTAAAATCGACTCTTCATGACTTTTGTTTTCAATTTTATTTATTCTGTCAAACTGGCAAGTAAACAAATCTTGCATTTTACGTAAATCGCGTAATTACGAATCTTGCGTAAACGCATATTTACAGTACTTTGAAGGCGAAATCCCGTAGAAAAGGTTTGAATACGAAGGTGCACAACAAGTTCGGACGGTCAAATGCTCGGTTAACGCCTCGGATTTAATATTACGACCTCGCTCTTAGAGACTTACTTAGAGGACTTCCACCATAAATAACTATTAATTCAAGGAACCACAGGTTTTTTATTAGTGACTTCAACTTCAATTACAGTTTTTGGTATTAGACGTCATGACTTCTACGACGGCTGCGGAAACATACTATTGTTATTAACTTACATAGAAGCAGCGCGATTTAGTAACGTGAATGTTATAACAACTTCGCTAGTGCCATATAAATATCATTGTTGCGAGAAAAAAAATATAGTACCAACTTTGAAACTACACGGATGCCACTATTGTGAAGATTATTTTTATACAGCTTCGCTAGTGCCATATAAATATCATTGTAGCGAAAAAAAAAATGTACAATTTTTTAGTACCAACTTTGAGACTATACAGATGCTATTATTGTGAAGATTTTATTTTTATACAGCTTCGCTAGTGTCATAAAAATATCATTCTTGCGGGGAAAAAAATTGTACCATTTTTTAGTTCCAACTTTGAGACGACGCAGATGCCATAATTGGCAAGACTTTTTTAATGCATTTTCTAGTTAGTTTTCTATTAACATCATGTGTTAATTATTACCAAATTTTGAAGATTTTTTTAGTACAAGTTGACCGACGCTTGGATGCCCAAAACTCTTACAATACGATGAATTTTCTGTTTTATGGGTTTAATGCGTTTAGCTGTTTTCGGATCCAAATACAATCCTTTGTCGGTGGGAAAAGTTTGTTACGAAAATAAAAATTGCCCGAAAGCTGCGAGGCTTCGTAATTATCTTTCCCCCCATGTCCGCTCCTCGTTTTATAACTTTCCGATGAATTTTCGGGTTTACTTCAAACAACCCCCGGCCAGCCGTATTCATAACGGTCCTGTATTAGGTTTCTCCCTCCCAGACCTCGAAATTTCCATTTCGTGCCCCACACTCTGCGATGGGCATTATATAAATACAATTAACCCCGGCCAGCGTTTGCGGCGGAACTCGCGTCTGCACGTCGCGAATTCGGGGGGTGATTAATGTGCGTGCGCTCGCCGAAATTAATCCGGATTTGATTTGTGGGGGGTTGTGTGCACGGGATTCGGCGTTTCGCATGATGAATTGACCGCGGAATTAAATCGGCGCGACCTCGGCCTAGGCCGGGAAGTGAACCCGAGGCGGCGGGTATGTTCACGTTCAAGATGCACTCACCTGGCTAAAGCCATTCTGACATTAGTAAATCCGAAAATAGACTCCCTCAGTTTGGCTTGTAGTTTAAAATCCAGCTTGTTTACAGTGGATCGGGACGATTGCGGGGACAAAAAAAAACGAAAATAAATAGAGTTCGGGTGGATATTTTCAGCACGTTATTGAGCACTTTCGTACGATTCACTGCCCTCGCAACGAGCACATTTGCACGAATAACCAAAATCACTGATTAGTACGCTATGATCCTGAAAGCATGGTCGAGACTATTGGTATTAGTGGAGATGTATGCCCCGCAAAGCGTCAACTACCGACGACGAACGTCACTTTACTAAGGTTACGGACCGAACGGTATCAAGAAACAAGGCAAGCGAGCAACGTTGCCGCTCCGACTGACCGACCAACACTGGCAAGACGCACGCTTCCAATTCCGTACCAAAACGCCAGAAGAAAGTTTGTTTGTAGTGGGTAGGTGGATCACAATGGTCCGCAGACAGTACAGGCACACACCTTTCTTATGTAAATGTAAATATCACGGGAATTATCCGAAACCGACCTCAGTAAAACAATAAAACGTTGAATTATCTCGATTTCGAACACCCACAATCCAGCACTCCTCGAAGCATCAGAACACCCACAATCCTCATTGGAAATTAATCGTTAATCAAACACAGAACCTTATTTGAACCCACTTTCACAGTCCAAAAATTGCGGAGCAAACCTAGAGAGTTGGCGAATTAAAAGAATGACACCAGACAAGTCACTGTGGTCCAGGAAAAACGCAGCTTTCTACTCGTGTTCCCGCTGCGAAAGGTTACATAATTTTTACAATAATTTCTCCGCAGTTTGATACAATTAATCTGAAGCGCTGCCCGTATTCCGGGCGCGTGAAAGTCGGTGAAATGGCCTGGACGATTTTTCTCGCGCAATATCCCCGCTCAAACTGCCGAAAAAGGAGAGCCGGCAACAGAGCAGCGCGGACGGAGGACGCTTGCGTGCTATTAGTGAGTAGTGGTCGCGCAGGCGCCCTGGCCCCCAGTGAAGGTGGAACTGAATTAGGGGGATCCGCAAGTAGATCATTAAATGAGGCACAACACACTTTTGTGTACATATCTATTACGAAAAATGCGCTCGAGAGGAGTGCGCGTCGCGACGCACGCGGATCAACCGTGCCAAAGGTTGCACATTCATAGACCGAAAACTTGCCACATAATTAAAACAAAGCCATTAACTAAGCCAAACGTAAATAAAGAATGGCAAGCAAAAGCAACATAAGGGGATCAAAACCTAATCCCACTTCTGAATGTATATCACCAAGTGAGGCGTTTATTACAAAATGAGCCCATGTCAAAAACAAGTAAACTTTTAATTTCTGCAGGTGGCACGATTTACTGTGCCTTTCATGGAAATATTTTAATCTCATAATGAAGAATCGTCAAAAGCTTGAACATACTTAAAAAAGCAGAGAGCACATGTTTTTAGCACAAATGTTTATTGATATATCGACATACACAATAAAATAACGACTCATGTTTCGACTTCATACTTGAAAATGACCGTAAGAAGTCGAGTATTTATTTTATTATATACAGGGTGTCCACGATAAGGATCAAAAGCATGGGGATCTCAGAAACCGTAAAAGTTACAAAGGTGGTTAAACTACAAAAAAAGTTGCGCATTTTAGTGGCCAGTAATATTCTTTTGAGAAGAACTTGCGAAGATATCTTGCGATTTCGTTTTTATTTTTTTCTCAAGTTAGTGGAAAAGGTATAAGAAAACCAAAGGCACTTTCTTATTGCCACTTATAACTCTACAAGACAGCGTTTACAAATTTTCAGTACAACGTTTCGTTTGAAGAAACCATCATCTACTTTATTTTTTATATGGCCTGTAAAAAATGTACACCCTGTATTAGATAGCATTTCCTATTACGAATTTAACTATTTATATCACAGTATGGTTTCTAATGTTTTTATTCAGACTTATTTTTGTTTAGAAAACCAAGAAACCATTTCCAGCATTTACTTTAATGTTATTTGAATGTAATTAATTGAACACGTTTGCACTTTATTTCAACTTAATTACAAAACTAGTTGACCAAATCATATTGTATTTATAATGACTGGAAAGCGTTTTTCAAGAGCTTTCCAACGATGTATCACAAGTAGGGAGGGGGGGCATTTTTTTTTTTTTTTTAGATGAAGCTGGCTGTGGCTTAAATGGTGTGTAGGGGTCGATACTACCTACGCCATTTTGGCTCACCCTTCGAACCACGGAAACGATTTTGAGTTATTTTAAAAATAATCATTAGTTCTATGAAAAAGGTCGGTGGCAAGTTTTCAAATTGACACCCTGTATATTATGTAATAACTATTCTTGTGTACTTTCAAAAACAACAATGAAAAGAATTTTGTAAAAATAAAAATAAATCAGTTGAATTATAGCTAATTGCGCTAACATTCTATAAAACAACAATTCCGGTATGGAATTGGCCAATGGAAAACAATTCTCACTACTCACAACATAATCAAAATTTTACTAAAAATTCTATGAATAATTTGATTATAATTGCTGATATTTTATAACTTGGAAGAATAATTTCCAAATAATCGATGAATTTTAAGACACTTAGTACATAGCAGCTTATATTCAATGAGTCCCCCAAAAAAATAATTCCAAACCATCACAAATGTTGTGATTTAATCAAAACTTAGTTAATAACTATTCTTATATATTATATACAATCATACTATACCATCTACATCATCACAAATGTTGTAATTTAATCAAAACTTAGTTAGTAAATATTCCTATATATTATGTAATAACTATTCTTGTGTATTTGCAAAAACAACAATGGAAATGAATTTTGTGAAAATTAAAAAAAAAGCTAATTATATTATAGCTGGGCTAATTGCGTTAACATTCTATAAAACAACAATTCCGGTATAGAATTTTATAATGGCAAAAATTCTCACTACTCACAACATAATCAAAATTTTACTAAAAATTCTATGAATAATGGGATTATAATTGCTGATATTTTATAACTTGGATGAATCATTTCCAAATGAATTCTATCATCATTCTAGAATAGAATAAAATTGAATAGAATATAATAAGGGTTATTAACATTAATGTACAATATGTTGTACTTATGTACATCAGGTTACAGAGTAGGTTGTTTAAATATCCATTTGCTAGTTTTAATAATATATACTCTTCTTTATTGTATTGACTTGTGTTACATTACTGTTATTTGACCAATAAACTCTTACTATCATAATAAATATCATCTAGTGTCAAAATCGGTATTGTTAGGTTAGGTTAGTTTGGTAGATTTCTGAAACTCTCTAAATCACCTTGCTCAAGCCATTTGAAAATTTCGACAAAAATTTTGAACATAATGACTGAAATTTTACTAAAAATTGAAAGAAAAAACGTAATATTTTGAGTTTTGGTAGAATTAAAGCATTGGCAACAAATATTGCAATATTGACAGTAGATTTCAGTAGATTTCAGATTTCAGTAGGCTTTCCACGAGCAGTTCGCATCAAAGATATCAATAGCTTCAAAAACATAGTTAAATCCATATTATTAACTAAATGCTTCTACTCTATCGATCAATTCCTGAGTGATTATTATCTTATCGATGATTCTATTATATTGTGTTTGTATGATTTTGTTGTATTTTTTGCGGAACGCATTTGTTGCTGCCGCCATGATTTTTTATTCTTTATGTTCCGTATATTTTTATCATCATTTTATTGATGTTATTATTATTGCTGCTGCTTTGATTATTGTGTAAGTATTATTGTGTATGACCACTTTTACTTAACTTTTTAACTTTGTAACCCTGCTGACTTGTATATCTGTTCTTGTAATTGCCACACATACCAATAAAAATATTATTATTATTAATAGATAGATAGATAGGGTAGATAGGTTTTCGATTATATATTATATATATATTATTATTATATTATCTGAAATTTTGATGCGATTCTTAAAACATTGACTGGAATAACTGAAAATTTACCAAATATTGAAAATTTGGCGTAAGGTATAAAATTTCAAATAGTTCAATTTTTTTAGAGCAATTATTGCAATTTTAATATTACAAATAAATAAATAGTTAAAATTTTGACAACATTCTTTGAAATATTGACAAAAAGATTCAATATAGCAATAACCAGTTTGTTAGATTTCTGAAAGTCTCTAAATCACCATTCTCCGGCCATTTGAAAATTTGGCTACAAATGTTGAAATATTGAACATAATGAGAAAATAAATGTTGTAATATTTGAAGTTTTGGTAGAATTAAAGAATTGGCAACAAATATTGTAATATTGGCAGTAGATATTATCTGAATTTGATGCGATTCTTAAAACATTGATGGTAATAACTGAAAATTAACCAAAAATTAAAATTTTTGCAGTAAGCTATAAAATTTCGGTATAGTTCAATTTTTTAGAGCAATTATTGCATTTTTAATATTACAAATAAATAAATAATTGAAATTTTGACAACATCCTTGAAATTTGACAAAAATATTGAATATAATAATAATAATAATCTACTACTCCTCCACCTATGGCGTAATTGGTTACTGTCATAATTTGACAGATAGCAATAAGCATAAAAATCATGTTACTAAAATTCGCAGTGATTATTGAAATTTTGACAGTAAACATAAAAAATGTTATTAGAGTAATTAAATATTAGCAGTAAGAACTGAAAATTAGACAGTACATACATAATAATTGTCATTAAGACAGCAAATAAGAATGTGTAGTTTGGTAGATTTCTGAAAGTCTCTAAATCACCTTTCTCAAGCCATTTCAAAATTTGGCTACAAATTTGAAATTTTGAACATAATGACTGAAATGTTACTAAAAATTGAAGAAAAAAAAAAAGTAATATTTGGAGTTTTGGTAGAATTAAAGCATTCGCAACATATATTGTAATATTGGCAGTAGATATTATCTGAAATTTTGATGCGATTCTTAAAATATTGATGGTAATAACTGAAAATTTACCAAAAATTGGACATTTGGCAGTACCTAGCTATAAAATGTCAAATAGTTCATTTTTTTTAGAGCAATTACTGCTATTTTATTATTTAAAAAAATAATGAAATTTTGACAACATTCTTTGAAATATTGACAAAACGATTGAATATAGCAATAACCATAAAAATCATATTACTGCAATTGGCAGTGATTGTTGAAATTTTCACAGTAATCATCAAATGTTTTATAAAGTAATTAAATATCAGCAGAAAGAACAGACAATTAGACACTACATATATAATAACTGTCATTTTGATAGCAAATAAGAATGTGTAGTTTGGTAGATTTCTGAAAGTCTCTAAATCATCTTTCTCAAGCTATTTGAAAATTTGATTACAAATTTTGAAAATTTGAACATAATGACCGAAATGTTACTAACAATTGAAAAAAATGTTGTAATATTTAGAGTTTTGGTAGAATTAAAGCATTGGCAACAAATATTGCAATATTGGCAGTAGATATTATCTGAAATTTTGATGCGATTCTTAAAACATTGATGGTAATAACTGAAAGTTTACCAAAAATTGGAAATTTCCAATAAGCTATAAAATTTCAGTATAGTCAATTTTTTTAGAGCAATTGTTACGACTTTAATATTAAAAAAAATAATTGAAATTTTGACAACATTCTTTGAAATATTGACAAAAAGATTGAATACAGCAATAACCATAAAAATAATGTTACTAAAATTGGCAGTGATTTTGTGAAATTTTCAGTGAAATTTTGACAGTAATCACCAAAATTTTTATTAGAGTAATTAAATATTAGCAGAAAGAACTGACAATTATACATAATAATTGTCATCATGACAGCAACTAAGAATGTGTCAGTAGTCTTTGAAATTAGGGTAGATTTAAAAAAGTTTATATTTCATTAACATGATTGAGTAGATAATGACAGCAAATAAGAATGTGTCAGTAGTCTTTGACATTTGGATAGATTTGAAACGTTTACAATTTCTTTAACATGATAGAGTGACATTAAAATTAGACATTAATATTTTATATTTGTATACAAATAATCACCAATTGCATTAAAATATTAATTTGGAAGGGATCAAATCTCACCTGGAGATGAATATGGTCATCTGGCCTATATCTGGAGGTGGATATTAGAACGATTTCTGTACCTCAAAGTCTGCCCTGTATCAAAACAATATTTGCTTGCGTAGTTACAAAGATTGTACCCTTTATTTTTTAAGGCAGCCCGAAATATAAATGCAAAGCACGTCGAGGCCTAAGAACTGCGACTTTAGAATGGTGGGAAATGTATGCACACAATATCGACTTCGCTATCCTCAAATCGATGAAATATCGCAAATCCGTATAGCAACCCTTACATACGTCGTTGAAATATTTAATCCCCCGACATATTCCTAATACCACCCCATAATCACATCACAACATTCCATCACCCATCAAATAAAACACCGATACTTCTTCCCCTTCACCATCCGTGCGAGGATAACGTCCATAGGTTTCCATCTCTATTGAATCGCAGATACGTGCGCCCCTTTTTAATCCATAATTCATTTTTTTTAGATATCGCCGGGGAGCAGAAATATTCCCCCGCCCTGCACCAATAAAAGTAAGCTCTTTATCGCGTGGCGCCTTAAAACGAAATAGCAAACGTGATGAGGTGCCTTTCAGACGCGGTGCGTTGAGGATATTAATTTATAGCAAATAAAGGCGCAACAGTGTGGATGGGGGTGTATTATGGGGCAAAATAATGTGTTTTTTGGCATGAAAAGACGATTGCAGTAAATAGGGGTAAGATCATCGGATTTAGACGATGTTCATGATGACACTTATGAGAAGATGGCGGAAACGGCTTATGAAATCTTTAGGGGTGGCGATGTGATGCAGTTTATTCGGGTACATGGATTTAACTATTTCAAATTGTACGCTAAAGATAAAGATCCGAATTGAAGGACACCAATTTTACTTTAGATCGCTTTTAAGATGAAATTTGTTACAGAATAGGTTTTATGAAGGCTGATTCTCAGCAGTTGCGCGTTCGCTAAACGCGCCCATTGATTACATTTGTAGACAGATCAAGCTAATTCAGAAAACAGTTTACATGTGAAAAAAAATATTAAGGTAGGTAGATGAAAAAAATTTTGTTCCACACTGTATTTACAACTTACGTGGTCATCCAATAAATCAAAAGATCTTAACTTTATTACAAGTTATCGCAAGTAATCAAATTGAGTGCTAACTCTCAATAGTAGCGTTCGCTAAACGCACCGAATGATTATTTTCAATATTCCATAAATGTCATATCGACTAGAATTTCTATTCGTTTGTAGCTTTGATGATGCCATAAGCCACCGCTCGCATAACCTGAAATCCTTGTTATGCCACTGAAACGGACAGTCCCTCAAAGACACAAACAAACATCCAACATCGGAAACTGCGGTTAGATGTAAGCAATAGCCTTGCGGTTTTCCTATAATGCAGAGGTCAATTAGAACATCGGAGCCGAGCAAATATTTAGAGAAAAGGGAAATGGAATGGGTCAAGAGCTGGGAAGCCAAGCGTCGGCGTCACTCCAGATTACTGAGATTAACTCGCAACTTGTACCTCGCCCAGCAATTAAACTGTATACGGCACCGCATATATTTTATGTTATATGTTTGATTTAAGGCACTGATTGCTGCAATGACTTAATTTATCAACAACACATAAATGCCAAAACTAATAATTTGTGGAAAAAAGTCTGTCTACAGTGAACTTTTACACAATGCATTGACAATTATGGGTTAGCTATTACTGAAATTTCTGAATTATTTGCAAATATGATATTAGATTCGTGTAAAGTACACCTAAAACTAATTCTCCTGAAAATTTGACAAAGTTTCAGCATTAAATAAGGGAGAAAATCAAACACATAACTTTCTGCATTGACAAGTATGGGTTAGCTATTAGTGAAACTTCTGAAAATTGATTATTTACAAATTTTATATTAGAGTCGTGTACAGTACACCTGAAACTAATTCTCCTAAAAATTTGACAAAGTTTCGGCATTAAATAAGGGAGAAAATCAAACATATAACTTTCTGCATTGACAAGTATGGGTTAGCTATTACTGAAATTTCTGAAAATTTATTATTTGCAAATTTGATATTACATTCATGTAAAGTATACCTGAAACTAATGCTCCTGAAAAGTTGACACAGTTTCAGCATTAAATAATGGAGAAAATCAAACATATAACTTTCTGCATTGACACGTATGGGTTAGCTATTACTGAAATTTCTGAAAATTTATTATTTGCAGATTTGATATTAGATTCGTGTAAAGCACACCTGAAACTAATTCTTCTGATAATTTGACAAAGTTTCAGCATTAAATAAGGGAGAAAATCAAAGCTTAACAAACACACACACAGTGACTTAATGCACACTTAATGCTAGTTCGTGTACTTAAGCTGAATGTAATAGAATGAAATGAAATTAGAAACGTATATCGAATTCATGCAATATGGATCGATGAGTCATTGTCAGGACGGGACGAGTATATTTATTTTATTTTAATATAGTAAGTATTTTATTAAATATTCATGACATTGTCTTCTGCATTTGGTTTGGTTTCCTATGTATTTGAAAGCCTTTTCAAATGTATTTGTATCTGTAGCTAGATACATTTTGAAATTTATATTTTTTCTAAAGTATCTGTATCTACTTAAAAAAAATAACAAATTATACTTTTTCACAGCGACATTTATTTCTCTAAATGTACATTTCAACCACTACGTGATCATCTTCAGTACAAATGTCTACTGAAGATGACCGCGTAGTGGTTCAAATGTACATTTAGAGAAATAAATGTCGTTGTGAAAAAGGATAATTTGTCATTTTTCTTTAAGTGTTAATATTAACAAGCTCCTACCGATTATTTTATCTGTATCTAGATACAAAAAAAAGTGTCTCTTACAACACTGAATATAAGTTAGGTTTGCCTTTTCATAATAAAATAGCTGTTAAAAAATCGGCAGTTGCTATCCTGTTTAAAGATAGCAACGGTCGATTTATTTATTTTAACAGCCGTTCTACGTATAATTGTGGCACTGTACATAAATGGTTATTTAGAATGCTCGTTGCTATGCAGTTAAAAGACTGTTTATGAATAGGTATTACAAAAATTACTATTTTCTACTCCCTTAATAGAAAGTACACACTTTCGTCGCCCATATGAGGGAGGAAAGTTCTACTTTTCCTCCCATGGGAATCAAATAACTTTGCCTCCCTAGAATAATACTTGGAATAGAAATATTAAATGTAAGGTTTTTTTTATTGATAGCGCCGAGGATTACCTGACCCTAAGCTATAATAGTATACACAACCGTGGTGTATATATATACCATTTCTTTCACTTCTAGAACAATTACAATCATTTAAAGTCAAATATTAAAGTACAACAAACATGTCATCACATCAATCAAAATTTGACATTGACGTTTTCAACGAATATAGAGAAAATGCGACCAGCTAGGGCCGGCTAAGGCCCAGTTTTACAGTCGCGGATTATCTTTGGTCGTGGTACATTTGCCTAGGATGCCATTGTTGACACAATGGTATCCTAGGTAAATATACCACGAACAAAGATAATTCACGACTGCAAAACTGGGCTCAAGTTTGGTAAATACACTTAGCACGCGAGAACTACAAAAAGATTCACCGAAAGACGAAAACTTGGCCAGCTACATACCCCATTACATTGTATGTATTCACATTGCTTCACTTTGCTCGCTTGTAATACAAATAGCTAATTAAATGTATAACTTGAAACATAATGAAAAAAACACTGCATGCATCCAACCCCCACAATTATTGACGCTCTACAAAAATTTGTGACGTCAGTAGTATGCTGTTGCAGAAAACACTTGATCAAAGGAACTTTTGGGGAGTTTCTGTTGTGTACACGGGAGAATGAATACACAGGATTGAAAAAGAACATCGAAATGAGCGATGATAATAACCCCGATCAGCTCGGTTTCGTTTCGGCCAGTCCCAATGCGAATCCGCCTCGGCCATTGAATAAGAGACACGAGAAGAATTCCGCTGGCATCCTTGAGGGGCACTTGAAAAGCAAATAATGGCGCTAATTGTTTGCCTTATTACCGCATTGAAAAAAATAAATAAATTTTCACGGCCAAACAGCTACGTCAGTCTCTATATTTATTATTAGTTTCAATGTAGGAAACGTTTCGCAGATGAATTATGCAAATGGTCGTTTTGTGCACGGCCTGCTTTGCATATCGCCCATTATCTCGCGCACGGGTCGCGATAAATGCCATAGGAGAGGGGAGTTACACCTTAGACGGGCAGAACTTGAAATCCGATGTAATTTCATAATTAAAATTCCTCCGGAAATGAGGGTGTCCTAATTCGATTAATAATGGAAGCGTTCCCATAAGAGCAGGCCCACATAAAAAGGACCTGTTAGTTACTGGAATTGCCGGGGTAATGGGGGGCCTCACGAAGTACCCGAGTAACCCAAATACAACAAAGGAGCGACGAGCACACATGGATAATAACCTCTTGGGTACGATGCGGTGGAGCCCAATACGACTGGCGACCTCAAGCGGTACGAGGTCAGTATTTTGTGTCCTCTACTTAGAACCGACTCGTATTAAATCAATTACAGCGTACATTCGGCGGCCGCAACCTCCTTCGCAGAGGTCGGCCCAGGGCTCCTCAAATCCGGGGTCTTACCCCTTACATATTTCTGCATAATTTCGGACTGCCACAGCAGGATCCGTAAAAATAGCCAGCCGCTGCACGAGAGAATGCCTCTGTGTCCGCTCCATTCGGGAATTAGCATCAAAGAATAACAGGTATTCGCACAAAGCGCATTTTTGTGGGCGAATTCCTCTGCAGACGACGGATGAGGGTGCACGCCGTTTCATGGAAATGTATCGTAATTGCTGCAGGTAGACAGGATTCAAATTGTTATCTTATTCGTTGCAGGTTATTTGCAACAGAGATTGCTGACAGTATTCGTGAATAGGCACCAGATGTTTGTGTGCGCGCCTCTTGATAACGGCAACCTACAGCGATATGAATAAAGGGACCGTTTTCGTGTATATTTGGGTCACGGACAAAAAACATTTTCTAGGTCGCTCGCTCCGGACCCTAAACAGAAATCACACGGTGCTTTCATACGAGAGTAATAAAAGAAACATTACATTTATTGCTGCGCCTGATGTTATATCGAAAGTAAATGCATTAGAGGACAAAATACAATTGGATGTATTGTAAACGTTAAGAAATTCATGAATATTTCCACAAATAAACATTTTATAATTGAAAATACTGTTTTCCTGAAACCGGAGCGAAAGTACAGTTTTCGCTTCGGAAATGAGGAAAATTGCATTTCGCTGACTCAAAGCAGGGAAATTCATTTTATGTTACCTTAGAAACAGATAAATGTTCTACCAGATACATAGGTTGTCTGGTAGAATGATTCTGTTTCTAAGGTGACATAAAATTGCATTTGCCTGATTAGTCAGGGAAAATCATGTTCTATCACCTTATAAGCAGAGAAACGTTCTACCAGATAGGTAGGTTATCTTATAGAACGATTCTCTGTTTCTAAGGTGAGAGAAAATTGCATTTGCCTGACTAGTCAGGGAAAATCATTACCGTAGAATCAAAGAAACGTTCTACTAGATAGGTAGGTACTAGAAAATCTCCCATAAAAATTATTCAACTAAAAAATATTACTTTTTATTATAATTGGAGGTTTCGAAAAAAAATAATACACGACTCGTCAGTAAAATGTCTTACTTTAGTAAGAGAAATAGTAGGAGTAGTACTTATGTAATGGATCATTTTCCTGTCCCTTCAGTAAATAACTATTTTATCATACCTGCATCATAAGCTTTGGTTATCAAACTAATAAGTGTGCAAAAATCCGTCTTTCTAGGACGGCGTGTTTTAAAGTCGCCTAGTAACAACTCATTTATTGACCAACTTTGATCGACAATAAACGTCACGCAGTACTAAAGTTTATTGAAATAAATAATTGGGCTGGGGAATTGGAATGTTGCTCCATTTTAATCGTGGGCAAATTATAGCTCTATCAACCTCTGTGTTTTCGATCTTGAAATTCATCGAAAGTAGGGTAGACATCTTAGAAAAAGAGGTGCGTAAGAAGAAAATAGTCTTACATGGAATAGAGGATGAACACGAAGAGTAGGAAACTCAAATAAAGGGTAAAATTGAAACGCTACTGATGAAAATTGAAGTGCAACTAAATATAGAACAAGACACTCGCGAGGTATTACGGCTGGACAAGTACCAACAGAACAAAACGAGGCCAGTACTAATAGAGTTAAACACACTAAGCAAGAAAAATGAAATCATGAGAAGTGCGAGGAAACTAAATAATTTTAGAGATGCAGATGTATGGATCACCGAATATTACCAAAAAAAAAGAACGAGACCAAAGGAAAATCCTTGTCGATCATCTGAAAAAAGCGCGAATGAATGGAGATAAAGCTACGATAACATACAACAAGCTTATAGTAAATGGAGAAACCTTCACATATGAACAAACAATAAACAAATGAGGTGAAAAGGAAATTATGAAAAAAGGAAGGACAATTAGTCAGAGATCGCCGAGTAATCACAACGACGAAGGGCTAAAAAAGACCTCGCATATGGATTCAAAAAACTAAGCTTGGGCAGTATAGAAACACAAAACCAAGATACCAACAGCAATGAACTCAGGAACAACGATTATGGAAACAAAAATCTAAAGAAAGAAACAGGCATAAATACAAGAACCAGGCAAAGCACATTGCACAAAGTAAAGGCAGGTGGAAAGAAATCGTTGATCAACTCTGCGAAGAAGAAGAGTAGTTGCAGGAGGAAGACGGTAAATGGTGACGACATTTTATTGGTACATCAGTCACAGAAACATCGAAAGATGCCCTACACTCCCTGGTAATAGGACCAAAGAAGAAGAAAACTAATAAGAGTGCGAAAATCCGCCTTTCTAGCACGGCGTGTTTTAAAGTTGCGTAGTAACAACTCATTTATTGACCAACTTTGATCGACAATATATGTCAAGCAGTACTAAATTTTATTGAAATAAATAATTGGGCTAGGGAATTGGAATGTTGCTTTATTGGAATCGGGGGCAAACTATAGCCCCGTCAACCTTTGCGTTTTCAATCTTGAAATTCATCGAAATGAGCAAACCTGAAGATGAACTGCGAATTTAACATCGCTGTAAATATATTAGCATTGGCTTCATTTCATTCCTTACAAGTCCATCCCTCCCTTGAAACCCACCCAAGACAATTGACTCGTGAAAACCAAATGAATATCTGCAGTAGATTACTGAATAAGTATTCAAATATGAATTTAAATTTATATACAGGGTGTCCAAGATAAGGATCCACAGCATGGAGATCTCAGAAATGAAATTGTCACCCCTTGCGAGATCCCTATGCTGTTAATCCTTATCTTAGACACCCTGTACTGTATGGTTATTCGTTGTAAAGATCTTTACAATGAATCAAAAACTTCTACAAGCTCGGTCTTACAGTCTCCGATTAACTTTAATCAGCTTATTTTTATATGGGGTACGTACCATTCTGGACACAATGGCAGTCAAGTTGAGTGACCATTGATATAAATTAATCGTAGACTGTAAGATCTGTAAGCCAAATGCTTCATTAGTTCGGGAAATATTTGCAAACTGAAGCCAATTTTTGAGGAAAAGGGACCTAAATGCCCTACAAGCAATGCGGAAGAAAAAAAAATATGGATATGCTTTCTGATAGTACTTCTGTTTACAAAAATTTCATCTTGAGGCAAACATCCTGGATCCACGTTATCAAGGGTATAGTTTGTCACCTAAGGAACATGTTGATGGACTTGAGTTCATCAGTAACATTGCAGAGCACATGAATGATGTGGATGATGGAGAAGTAATGACCGACTTTGCAAAATACAAAGCAAAATATGGACTGTAGGCTATGCTGTTAATCCATATCTTGGACACCCTGTATGATTGTTGTAAAGATCTTTACAATTAATCAAAAACTTCCACAAGCTCGGTCTTACAGTCTCCGATTAACTTTAATCGGCTTATATTTATATGGGGGTACCATTCTGGACACAATGGCAGTCAAGTTAAGTGACCATTGATATAAATTAATCGGAGACTGTAAGATCGGCATTAAGTCCAGAAATGTGTGGTAGTAATATCAACCGATAATTGAAAATTTAAAAAAAATAGGATGATTTAGTTGGGAAAGCAATAATTATCACTAGAGTTCAATCAACAAACTGAAGACGATTCAAATTGGTACAACTAAAACAATTTAATTGTCAAATTGACGCATTAGATGTAATTGTAAAAAAAAAAAATTGATGCCATTGCAAGAAAAGAAACTTGCATAACAAATAAATAAAAATTGCATTACCAAATTTCTACACTGAGAATATTAAAGTTTCCGTTTTCTCTGGTAGTTTGTTGATCGTTATGGTTTTGCCACTGAGCACGAAAACTAACCTAACCTAGCTTTTCATGTTCCAATAAACAGTGTTGTCACGTATATTTTTAGAGGTAAATTGCGGTGTTGGTGGGATTTTCATATTAATTTTGTAAACAATTTTATCAGAAAGTTTCTGATATAACATTTCGACAATGTGAAGAAACCCATGGCAATACCATTTTGACAGTATTTGCCATTAAATAATTAGGTCACTGTGTGTCACCAGGTATTTGTTTTTAAAATGTGTATAGATGGTTCCCTATATTGCAAGCATCGTCAATCCATTTAATGCATTATTTTAAATAAAAGTATGCATAAACCATATGTATACTTTTATAAAAAAAAAGACTCCCAGTATAACATTTAATATTTAATATTTTGTAATGAACGTTAGTGAAGATTCGTTTTTGGTTGAAAATAGCAGAGCGAAACAGAAATTATTTATGAATGAATATTTTTCTATGAATTCTTTCTTATGAATTTTTTTACAATAAATGGCAAGTGAAACATATTCTACTACTCAAGTTAAAGATAATTGAAAGCTACATACTTTTTGTATGTAAAATATTTTTTTCTACTAGAGTTTGGAAAACTTTAACACTTGAATACTAATTTGAGTTAGGAAAAGTTTAATATATCCTAACATTAAAAGTTATAAGTCAATTTATTGAAATTGTACATGTTATTTTTTATCATTATTATAAATCTTAACAGAAATTTCAGAACAGGTCTTTGTGGAAGTAGAAATAGGGTTATTATTAGGGTAAAATATTCAAATTATTAAAATTTAATTTATTTTCCAAACTCTAGTAGAAAAAATCATGTGTGCAACACGTAGGAAATACTTTTTTTTTTCGTACACGTCATGTTTTTAATCTCGGCTATCGCCTCGATCAAAAATCCCATGCCTAGTACGGAAAAAAATACATTTCCTAACTTATTGCACAAATAGCTATCTTAGAACTCTTGGATTATGGAGAGATTCAATATTTTAATTGTTATTACCATAAAGTCATGTGATGGCCACATCATTTTTTTTTTTCAAACTTATTTAAAAACAAGTTCTTTTATGAAATTATATATTTCAAAATTTTATTTACGTATCACCTTCCATTTTTTACGTGTTCGCTATAAAATGTAACCGACGCATATTATCCTGAATGAAAAATATATTTTGGCAATATTGACTATTTTTGAACACCCTTCACATTATTAAGTTTTCACAATTTTGAACATCTTCAGTAAAGACGTATGCGAACTTTCACTTGTACAATTTTAATTTTAGAAAATTAATTTCCAAATTTTTTACCAAAAAAGAAGGTTTTGATAATGACTTAATTAATGGCATTTATATCATGAAATAATAATAATTTAAAAAATCAAGGTTCGAGAATATGAATATTTTTAAAGACATACCTATGAGAGCTGTAATACATTCGGAATTTATAACATGGAATTTTAAAAATTAAGGCATAACTCGGTGTTCTCAAACTTTTGTTAGATGAAAGCCCGAAAACCATGAGAATTCAAAATCTAAACCAAAGACTCCGAAATGGATTTAGTAAAATAATCATTTAAGTACACAAAATGAGAGAACAAGCTTGAAATATTAAACATTTTTGCTGAAAGCGAGTGCAACTACAGTTTAAGAAACAGTTGCCAACGCGATTAATTGAAAATTATATCTAATTTAAAAGCATG
Organism: Othius punctulatus; assembly: GCA_951805005.1. NCBI lineage: Eukaryota > Metazoa > Arthropoda > Insecta > Coleoptera > Staphylinidae > Othius > Othius punctulatus. Next base: position 24,317,121 of record OX638143.1, read on the forward strand.
CGCGTGTCATGAGTTAAGGCCTCGAGTAATAAATTGTAAGTATTCGACTTTCGCCCAAGGCAATATACAAATTGTTTAATTTCCCAGATTATTTGGACACCCTATATAAACTTTCTTTGGCGTTTAGTCAGAAATTAACTTTTATAAGGTCACTTCTCACGTCAATCGATGGCTCAAACCATCTAAAAATTAATCATAAATAATAATAAATTAGGCTATTTGTCCACAGTCCTGAGACCGGCTGCCATTTTTCCAGGCTGAAAATTGACGTCCTCTCGGTTAAGTATTTAACATGGTCATGATTAAATATGATTAATTATAGCGACTTAATATGTTGTAGATAGTATGGTTATAGGCATGTTTAATTTTTTAATGAGTGATCGAGTGCAGCAGCGATTACATTGCTAACTGAGCATGAATTTACATCTTGATGCGGTTGTAACATTCCAGCGTGTAAAAGCGATGCAACGTAAAACTCGATATATACAGGGTGTTTTGTATGAAACAGTCACGGACACTTCCAGATCATCCATTATAGATATGAATTGTCAAATTCAAAGTCTGCTAAAATTATTAGTTTTTAATAATTTGAGTTGTTTTTTTAACTTTTTTTTAAGTAGGTACTGTTGCAATTTTTAGTTCATAAATTGTGAAAATGAGAAAGAAACAAAAACGTTTTAAATTCATTCAAAATTGGACAAATAATCATTTTAATATTGCCGTAAAAATAAAATAGTTAAAATACGTAAATCTGTTTTTAACTTTTTTATGACATCAGTAATTTTGAAATGAAAATGAATGACAATTATGACATCAGTAATTTTTCACTTTCAGTGACATCATTAACATTGTTTTCAAAAGCAATTTGACTTTGTTTATTTCACTTTTGTAGGGCTCTTAAATCTCTCAACAGCCATATGATTATTTTTGCATAAATACCTATCCTTACCTTTAAAAAGTGGAGTCATTCTCATTCTCAATAATTTTCCTATGATTTCTCATTAATTATCAAGATTTAGAGAGATTTTTCAATAATTTCGAGATCATTAAAATCAGAAAATGCAAATTGGTTGGAAAGATTCACAGGATTATTACAAACATGTTTCATTCTCCAAATGTCTCCATAATTCTTAAAATATCTAGTCATTTTTAAGTATTATCAAGATTTCGAGATAATTTTCAGTAATTTTCACGATTTCTCAATATTTTACATTACTAAGACTTCTAGAGATCAACAATTTCCAAGATTTTTCAATATTGTTCTAGATTTCTTTTCTTCCAAGTCTCAGTAATTATCGAGATTTCTATAGACTTTTCAATAATTGCCAAGATATTTTAATAATTTTCGAGATTTATACAGATATCTCACAAATTCTAATTCGAGAGATTTTTAGTTAATAAATTGTGAAAATGAGAAAGAAACAAATACGTTTTAAATTCATTCAAAATTGGACAAATAATCATTTTAATATTGCCGTCAAAATTAAATAGTTAAACTACGCAAATCTGTTTTGAACTCTTTTTTTTTTTGACTTTTTGTTATTTATACCGCATTTCTGACGCATTTAGAAAAATTATGACAACAGTAATTTTTCAGTGCCTTTCAGTGACATCATTGACATTGTTTTCAAAAGCAATTAGACTTTGTTTATTTCACAACTTTTGTAGAGCTCTAAAGCTCTCAACAATCATATCATTGTTTTTGCATAAATACCTATCCTTACCTTTAAAAAGTGGAGTCATTCTCATTCTCAATAATTTCCCTATGATTTCTCATTAATTATCAAGATTTAACGAGATTTTTCAATAATTTCGAGATCATTAAAATCAGAAAATGCAAATTGGTTGGAAAGATTGACACGATTATTACAAACATGTTTAATTCTCCAAATGTCTCGATAATTCTTAAAATATCAAGTCATTTTTAAGTATTATCAAGATTTCGAGAGAATTTTCAGTAATTTTCACGATTTCTTAATATTTTACATTACTAAGACTTCTATAGATCAAAAATTTCCAAGATTTTGCAATATTGTTCTAGATTTCTTTTCTTCCAAGTCTCAGTAATCATCGAGATTTCTAGAGATTTTTCAATAATTGCCAAGATATGTTAATAATTTTCGAGATTTATACAGATATCTCACAAATTCTAATTCGAGAGAATTTTAGTTAATAAATTATGAAAATGAGAAAGAAACAAAAACGTAAAATGGTAATTAAAAAATTACCATTTTTTCAAATTCATTCAAAATTGGACAAATAATCATTTTAATATTGTCGTCAAAATTAAATAGTTGAAATACGCACTGGCGATCCTAGTAGCTTTATAAATAATGCCAACCCAATGGCACTTTGACAATTCATATCTATAATGGATTTAGTTTAGACACGGACACTTTTTCGGTCTTGCGCAACTCAATGCCACGATCGACTTGACGTATATTCAGGATTTCCAACGGGCGATTATTCGCTAGATGGGTTATTTATTTTTCAAACAGTTAACGGTTAGATTCATTTGCTTTTTCGGCTATTACCATTTTTTTTATGTCGACCTAACTTCTCAAAATTTCCAAGTTTACGGTTTTACCATGCGATATTGAGTATGGAATATTAATTAGTTGTTACATATAGTTGTGAACGCTGCATGTAAAGCGGTGAAAACCAGAGTGTTGTAAGTCCATTTCTCCATAGTCGAGAAATATACAAGAGACAACATTCCTTGTATATTTCTCCATGGTCGAGAAATATACAAGGGACAACATTCCTTGTATATTTCTCCACAGTCTAGAAATATACAAGGGACAACATTCTTTGTATATTTCTCCATAGTAGAGAAATATACAATGGACAACATCCCTTGCATATTTCTTGACTTATCTGAATTTAAGAAAAGGACTTACACCACTCTGGTTTTCAACGCCTCACATGTTATCTTATTGTGCTAAGTACTCTCCACCCTATAATCATGGAATGAGAGCAACCAGGCAGTTATCGTTACCATAGAGGAAACCCCATTTGGGGCTATACGCTTCGGCAGCAACCTCATAAACCAGGGTCTCCAAACATTTAGGGATTAGGGCCACATACAAATGTTATAAGTTCTGGACTGACCATACCACAAAGATAGTTTTCTTCATTTGGCAATATCATAGTGTTAAAACCTAAACTTCTCCTTTTTATGTGTCGCACCTAACCTAACCTAACGTTACCTAACCTAAACTTAACTTTTTATGTGTCGCGCATTATAAAACGTTTATTAAGCATGGAACTGGAGGTTAATTGGGAACACCCGCCCACCCTAGAAAACGAAGTTGGAAGATGATTAGAATAGACAGTTGTTAATCGATTTGATATGAAGTCGGATTACCGTTTGCAGAAAATTGCACAATCTTTAATGATTAATGTCTCCATTCACGTCGATGCAATTAAGAGTAATTTAATTAACACGAGGAGTGCAAAAAGTTTCTGTTATTCTGCCGCCGAAGAGCCTCGCGCGTAATCTGTTGAAAAGGAAATGATAATGAACGACCCATTTACCTTCCCACCGGAATGTTTTTTTGCCGAACGGTCTCAAGGTCCCGCTCATTTGGGACAGCGGGAATGGGAATAATCCGCAGGCCGACGTCAGCAGAGGGCCGGGACTTTTGAGGAAGCCGGCAAGGCCGGCCGGGATTAGGCACAGAGCACAGAGCCGGAGTCGCCCTAATTGGCCGCATTTGATTACTAATTAAGCAAGATAAAGCAGGATTGTGGGCCGCGCGTGTTATGCGTACGCGCTGTGCGCGAGGAGAGTAAATGGAGCGGAACTCTTTCAATGATTTAGGACTAGAAATTTCATTTGAATGTCCACGTCCCTTCGAGAGAGCCGTTTCCAGGTCATGACTCAGCGGGCGCAGCAATTACTGTTTCATAAGGCACACGGCGAATATTGTTTGACGGAATTTCGCAAGCGGAATGCGAACCCTGCGGCCGCCATAAAAAATGCAAAGCCCACAAGCCGCGGAAATCGATCGCTGGACGTCCCTGGGGCACCAGACAATATCATGGACCGTAGATTAACGCAGCTGGAGTTCAAAATATGAATTCAGAAATTAATGACCAACAACTGAGATACTAACTAGCTCGATAGCACAATTTAATGCCACCACCAGTGCTTCCAAAACTTTTTTTAAGCTGGTCCTCCTTAAAAAAAAATTGTTGCCAAAGAGATTGGGAACCTCTGATCTAAGTCCTAGCGCATATGGAGCTCATTTAAAATGTTTCGCTGCTGTAAGTTAGCGTTGGTCTAATTACTTTTTTGACTATTTCTGTTTTTGTGTCTCTTGATATCTCCTTCTTGCTAAAAAAAGGTGTTTTTAACATGTTATATAGTTTTAGCTGTTATAGCTGTTGTTCCTATTTTATCTTCTATTTCATTATCTAATTTATCATTGCTCTGTACGATTGTTCCTAAATATCTGCATTGTTCTACTTTTTTTTCCTTGTATTTTTATTTCGTGTTTCTTTTTCTCTTTGGCAATTATCATGGTTTTTGTCTTTTCGTAGTTTATTTTCATGTTTATTTTCTTAATCTCTTCCTCAATTATTTCCATGTTGTGTTGCAGTTCTTCCTCTGTTTCTGCAATTATTGTCATGTCATCCGCGAATAGTAGTTCTGCTATTTTTGTTATCTCCATTTTCCAGTATCCAATTTTTAGCATTTTCATGTTTTGCTTTGTTTCATCACCTTTATGTTTTACTACAACACTATTTTTTAATATACGTAATTGTGAAACATGAATATTGAGATTGATTCAAATCTCTGCCTCTGCGAGATTTGATTTACTTCAGCCGATCTCTCCATCCACTCCTGTAGGTAGGAACGGGAAGAACTGGCGAATTCTGAGAACTATCGGGAAACAAGGATCAATAGCACGTCGCTTGGCACTGAACCTAAGATCCGGCAAAAAACCTCGTCGAGTTTTCGCCCCAAGTTATCCCGTCATATGTCATACAGCGAAAAATGCAGCTATCACCACAACACGGCTCCAATCTATATTTATACGACTATATTTACTCGTGGATGCGAACAACGGCAGAAAGCAGATTCAGGATACGATTCAAACCAAATTGATTATCAGATTCCGGCAGCTTAATAAATTGTGAATAAATCATGGAGTCGCAAAAATTTCAATTTAGATACCCCGAGGCTGCGAAATTCGTCAGCGCAAATTGACTTCGAATGGGGTTCGACGCCCGAAGTGCTTTTTCTAATTAAATCCCCAATCAGCAGTGGAGGGGGTGGGGGGTATCGTGAGCAGGGACGACATCTCCCCCGTTTTAACGGTTTTACTCCAGAATATATTTATGTAATTAAGCAAAGAATTCGAACGCGTTATTTCTGCTCAAACGTACAAATACTCTCCATTCACGAAGTTTTTGCGTCACGGCAGTCTATGAATATCTAGTAATTTTGTTGGTAGTTGTTGGTAGAAAATTTATTATTTGCAAATTTGATATAAGATTCGTGTACAGTACTGAAACTAATTCTCCTGAAAATTTGACTAAGTTTCAGTATTAAATAAGGGAGAACATCAAACATATACATTTTTGCATTGACAAGTGTGGCTTAGCTATTACTGAAATTTCTGAAAACATATTATTTGCAAATTTGATATTAGATTCGTGTACAGTACACCTGAAACTAATTCTGATGAACATTTGACAAAGTTTCGGTATTAAATAAGAGAGAAAATCAAACACTTAACTTTCTGCATTGACAAGTATAGGTTAGCTATTACTGAAATTTATGAAAATTTATCATTTGCAAATTTGATATTAGATTCCTGTACAGTACACCTGAAACTAATTCTGCTGAAAATTTGACCAAGTTTCAGTATTAAATAAGGGAGAACATCAAACACTTAACTTTCTGCATTGACAAATATAGGTTAGCTATTACTGAAATCTCTGAAAATTTATTATTTGCAAATTTGATATTAGATTCCTGTACAGTACACCTGAAACTAATTCTGCTAAAAATTTGACAAAGTTTTAGTATTAAATAAGGGAAAAACACAAACTTATAACTTTCTGCATTGACAAGTATGACTTAGCTATTACTGAAATTTCTCAGAAATTTATTATTTGCAAATTTGTTATTAGATTCGTGTACAGTGCACCTGAAACTAATTCTGCTGAAAATTTGACAAAGTTGCAGTAATAAATAAGGGATAAAATCAAACACTTAATTTTCTGCATTGACAAGTATAGGTTAGTTATTACTGAAATTTCTGAAAATTTATCATTTGCAAATTTGATATTAGATTCGTGTACAGTACACCTTGTGTACTAATTCTCCTGCAAATTTGACAAAGTTTTAGTATTAAATAAGGGAGAAAATCAAACACTTAACTTTCTGCATTGACAAGTATAGGTTAACTATTACTGAAATTTCTGAAAATTTATTATTTGCAAATTTGATATTAGATTCATGTACAGTGCACCTGAAACTAATTCTGCTAAATATTTGACAAAGTTTCAGTATTAAATAAGGGAGAACATCAAACACATAACTTTCTGCATTGACAAGTATGGGTTAGCTATTACTGAAATTTCTGAAAATTTATTAATTGTAAATTTGATATTAGATTTGTGTACAGTACACCTGAAACTAATTCTGCTGAAAATTTGACAAAGTTTCAGTATTAAATAAGAGAGAAAATCAAACACTTAACTTTCTGCATTGACAAGTATAGGTTAGCTATTACCGAAATTTCTGAAAATTTATCATTTGCAAATTTGATATTAGATTCCTGTACAGTACACCTGAAACTATTTCTGCTGAAAATTTGACAAATTTTCAGTATTAAATAAGGGAGAAAATCAAACACTTAATTTTCTGCATTGACAAGCATAGGTTAGCTATTACTGAAATTACTGAAAATTTATAATATGCAAATTTGATATTAGATTCGTGTACAGTACACCTGAAACTAATTCTGCTAAAAATTTGACAAAGTTACAGTATTAAATAAGGGAGAAAATCAAACTTAAAACTTTCTGCATTGACAAGTATGACTTAGCTATTACTGAAATTTCTGAAAATTTATTATTTGCAAATTTGATATTAGATTCATGTACAGTGCACCTGAAACTAATTCTGCTAAATATTTGACAAAGTTTCAGTATTAAATAAGGGAGAACATCAAACACATAACTTTCTGCATTGACAAGTATGGGTTAGCTATTACTGAAATTTCTGAAAATTTATTAATTGTAAATTTGATATTAGATTTGTGTACAGTACACCTGAAACTAATTCTGCTGAAAATTTGACAAAGTTTCAGTATTAAATAAGAGAGAAAATCAAACACTTAAATTTCTGCATTGACAAGTATAGGTTAGCTATTACCGAAATTTCTGAAAATTTATCATTTGCAAATTTGATATTAGATTCTTGTACAGTACACCTGAAACTATTTCTGCTGAAAATTTGACAAATTTTCAGTATTAAATAAGGGAGAAAATCAAACACTTAATTTTCTGCATTGACAAGCCTAGGTTAGCTATTACTGAAATTTCTGAAAATTTATAATATGCAAATTTGATATTAGATTCGTGTACAGTACACCTGAAACTAATTCTGCTAAAAATTTGATAAAGTTTCAGTATTAAATAAGGGAGAAAATCAAACACTTAACTTTCTGCATTGACAAGTATAGGTTAACTATTACTGAAATTTCTGAAAATTTATAATATGCAAATTTGATATTAGATTCCTGTACAGTACACCTGAAACTAATTCTGCTGAAAATTTGACAAAATTTCAGTATTAAATAAGGGAGAAAATCAAACACTTAACTTTCTGCATTGATAAGTATAGGTTAACTATTACTGAAATTTCTGAATACTTATTATTTGCAAATTTGATATTAGATTTGTATTTAGTACCCCTGAAACTAATTCTGCTAAAAATTTGACAAAATTTCAGTATTAAATAAGGGAGAAAATCAAACACTTAACTTTCTGCATTGACTAGTATGGGTTAGCTATAACTGAAATTTCTGAAAAATTATTATTTGCAAATTTGATATTAGATTCGTGTAAAGTACACCTGAAAGTAATTCTCCTGAAAATTTTACAAAGTTTCAGCATTAAATAAGGGAGAAAATCAAACACTTAACTTTCTGCATCGACAAGTATAGGTTAGCTATTACTGAAACTTCTGACAATTTATCATTTGCAACTTTGATATTAGATTCGTGCACAGTACACCTTAAACTAATTCTCCTGAAAATTTGACAAAGTTTCAGAATTAAATAAGGGAGAAAATCAAACACTTAACTTTCTGCATTGACAAGTATAGGTTAGCTATTACTGAAATTTCTGAAAATTTATTATTTGCAAATTTGATATTAGATTTGTATTTAGTACACCTGAAACTAATTCAGCTGAAAATTTGACAAAGTTGCAGTATTAAATAAGAGAGAAAATAAAACACTTAAATTTCTGCATTGACAAGTATAGGTTAGCTATTACTGAAATTTATGAAAATTTATCATTTGCAAATTTGATATTAGATTCGTGTATACTACACCTTAAACTAATTCTCCTGAAAATTTGACAAAGTTTCAGTATTAAATAAGAGAGAAAATCAAACACTTAACTCTCTGCATTGACAAGTATAGGTTAGGTATTACTGAAATTTCTGAAAATTTATTATTTGCAAATTTGATATTAGATTCGTGTACAGTACACCTGAAACTAATTCTGCTGAAAATTTGACAAAGTTGCAGTAATAAATAAGGGATAAAATCAAACACTTAACTTTCTGCATTGACAAGTATAGGTTAGCTATTACTGATATTTCTGAAAATTCATCATTTGCAAATTTGATATTAGATTCGTGTAGAGTACACCTGAAACTAATTCTGCTGAAAAATTGACAAAGTTTCAGTATTAAATAAGGGAGAAAATCAAAAACTTAACATTCTGCATTGACAAGTATAGGTTAGCTATTACTGAAATTTCTGAAAATTTAATATTTGCAAATTTGATATTAGATTTGTATTTAGTACACCTGAAACTAAGTCATTTTTTTTAGGTTAAATTGTTTTCAATTTGAGGTTATATTTTTTAAATAACATTGTTGCCAGAACTAAAGTTTAAATTATTAAGAGATGAAAGCCACTAGCGAAAAAAATTATAAATCTGACAATGTGGTAGGAAGAAAATGTGTAATAGACATCGACACAAAATAGCTATTTATGGTATAAGTGAATAAAGTCGATTTTTATCCTCGAAAAAACAGTTTAGCTCAAGAGGCGAAGCAAGTGCAATAATGTTTTCGAGTGGATAAAATTGCTTTAGTCGCGTGTATCGTACAAGATTCTTTCCAATTAGTTTTCAGAATTGAAGAATTTGCGTGAAGTGCCACATTGTCAGGTGACAACGAAAATTTCAAGGATAGTTGGAATTTACCTTTTTTTAAAACTTTATTCACGTTGTCAATGTTTATAGTTAATACACTGAAAATGTAAACATTTTATTCGCCCATTCGATTACAGTGTACTTATAACGATGAGATTCAATATTCATAATGAGTATTTTAATAATGCCAATTGGAAAATAGGTATTTACGGTATAAGTGAATAAAATTTCTTTATTCACTTGTACCATACAAGATTTTTTCCAATTCGTTATCAGAATTGAAGAATTTGGGTGAAGTGTCACATTGTCAGGTGACAACGAAAATTTCAAGGATAGTGCGAATTTACCTATTTTTTTAAACTTTACTCACGTTGCCAATGGTTATAGTGAATAAAGCGAAAATGTAAACATTTTATTCTCCCATTTGATTAAAGTGGAGTGTTAACGATGAGATTCAATATACATAATAATCATTTTAATAAAGCCAATTGGAAAAAAATAATTAACCTCCGGTACATCAGTGAGTTTGTCCAACATGACACAAACAAAACCCGAGCCAACTCGGTTGCAGAAAGGTCGTAAATGGATATTATAAACAAACATCTTAAAATTCATTACTTGCTAATGGAATATTTGTAAGGAAAACAACTTTTTGAAGGCACTGCACAAAAATGTAATCAAACTTTTAATAGAGGTCTTCAGATTTTCGCAAACTTTTGTATGCAATTAATATTGCAAGTGGAATTAAAAAACAAAGTAAGGCTCTAATTGGATGACACGGGGGTCTCCTGGAAAATTACTATCATGAGTTATTATATTAAATAAACGTATTTTATAGTTGAAAACTTTTAACCGATAGAACAGTAAGTTGGGGCTTGAACTAATCAATATTCCCGCTCAGGCAATATAATATTATTGATGACTTTCTCCCAGAATGTCTTCTAATATCCATTCAAGACCTTTTTGCAACCGAGTTGGCTGGATTTTCTTTTGGTCATGTTGGACAAATTGATTCAGTGATGCAACGGAAGTTAATTATTTTTTTACAATTCGCATTATTAAAATGCTCATTATGTATATTGAATCTCATCGTTAAAACTACACTTTAATCGAACGGGTGAATAAAATGTTTACATTTTCACGTTATTCACTACAACCATTGACAAAGTGAATAAAGTAAAGAAATAGGTAAATTCGCACTATCCTTGAAATTTTCGTTGTCACCTGACAATGTGACACTTAACGCAAATTCTTCAATTCTGATAACTAATTGGAAAACATCTTGTATGATACACGTGAATAAAGCAATTTGATCCACTCGAAAACATTATCGCACTCGCTCCGCCCCTTGCGCTAAACTGTTTTTTCGTGGATAAAATTCGACTTTATTCACTTATACCATAAATAGCTATTTTTTCAATTTCCCTAAAATAAAGGTCTGACAATCAGTCAGTTATCAACTGCGAGTTTGTACATAAGTAGCGTCGGTTTGAATAAGTCACTAACATTTCCGTTTGCTTTTATCGTATCTATAATTCTTTAGGAGTCTAGAGCAAACGAACAAACTATATATAGCACGAAATAATTATTATTAACCTTGACAAACACTGATATCTCAATTCCTCTAACAAACTGATTAAATAACAAATAATGACTAATTAAATCCGAGTGTATTTACTTGAGAATTTGAGGAGAGGTTTGCGAGACGTTTCCTGACGAAACACTTCGATGTGTGTCGACTTATAAAAGAATGCGTTAAATGGGGCGTCCGAAGGCCTATTTTTAATTCCCACCGTCCTATAATCAGAGATGCCCAGCCTCTGAACGATTAAATGCCATCGAGTGTAGACTTGGTTGCCTACTACAAGTTTGAATGTTTTGACACTTTTATGGCGGAGAGGCAAAGTTCAGTAAATAATGCAAATTGCTAAAAATAACGCAAATTCCTGAGCAAAGGGTACACACGAAAAAACGCTACATCACGGCTGACGAGACTTTCGGTCTAAACTGTGGAGTTTTAATAACTTTAAGAGAATTATTAAGGAATAGATTTATATGTTTTTCTACAATATTTAATTTATCTGCATGTAAATACGTCTTACCATCAAATTATGATACAAATAAAACTGAATATTTGTAGATTATTACATTTAAAAGTTACTTAAACTTGGGTACATTTTTATTTTTAACTAAGTTCGCTGTGATAGGATGACAGTATTGTTGGCCAATATAAAAAGTCACTAGACTTAAAAAAAATTATATTAAAAAAAACAGGTTATATTCTATGACAGTGGGCAATGCTGCCATCAAATTGAGTATCTATTGAATACAGAATTTAGTTGCTATTTTTATTTTAGAATAACAAATCAGTCAAATTATAATATAAAATATAGTTGATGATTGGTTAGTTTCTTAGGAGACACAAAAAAAATTATTTCTGTTTCACTTATTTGAGCAGTTTTTTTTTTCAATAAAGTTACTCTTTCACCATTATGAAAACCAAAATATTGATTAATCATAAATAAGTAAATAATTAATCATTATTTTGGTTTTCATAGTGGTGAAAGATTAATTTTATTGAAAAAAAACCTGCTCAAATAAGTGAAACAGAAATTATTTTTTTAGTGTCTCCTAAGAAACTCTAATTTTCGGAGATGAGGCCTTTTCGAAATTTGCAATTCAATAGTTAAGTTACTAAATATATTTGATTATTTAAAATATTGCTTTCGGGTATAAATCGTTCCAATTTTCTCGTTAACACCAAGAGAGCAAATCAAAATTGTACCAGTTGTTGGAAATGTACGATTTCGTAAAATGTTGTCTCGATCAGTTCTGCACAAGGAATGGACAGAACCGCATATTATCGGCGAAAGATAACTCCTGATATAAAACCGCAAGCATTCGAATAAAACTGCTGTAAACGGGGCTCATTTCAATTTATAAACACAGTTCCGAGTTTCAAGATGCAATAAAGCGGCGTGCAAAGTTTATAAATAAATCCTTAAAAGATTACGTAGCCATAAATTCAATAAAGTTGCCCATAAATACACCCTATTTTGTAACATACTGCCATTATGGCACTAGTATATTGGATATTTGTCAATTCCTCCTGCTCATAGTACCTACATATTAATTTATTTTTATGTTAATTAGTGTTCCACATGTTTTAGTTGCAGTACCACAGGGTACATTTGAACTTGACGACAGGCTTTTTATAATTTCATTGTTTTGTTATTAATTAAGTGGCTTAAAATTACCATAACTTAATTTTAACACACGCATGTAAATAACTGTGGAGCAAAATTAATTCTTTTTAGTCTGTTACAACATGAGTAATTATTTTTTTCCAATTCGCATTATTAAAATGCTCATTACGTATATAGAATCTCATCGTTAAAACTACACTTTCATCGAATGGGTGAAAAAAATGTTTACATTTTCACTTTATTCACTGTAACCATTGACAACGTGAATAAAGTTAAAACAAATAGGTAAATTTGCACAATCCTTGAAATTGTCGTTGGCACCTGACAATGTGACCGGTGTGAAGTTAGCAATAGATTCCAGCAATAGATTTTAAATTTAATAATTTCTATAATATACTCATATAAATGCATTTAATGTCTTTCAAATCTAACGCCACAGTGTTATAGTCCTCGTACCGGCACCCTCACGACCCTGTTTCACGTCATTCACCCCTAAAATACGAGATTTCGCATTTTTCTGTTTTGCACTAAATGAGGCGGGACCACTCATTTAAAAATTATCCAGTAGCATTCCAGAAGGTTTTTCCAATCATAATTTATCATTTTTAAAATGACATATTTTTGAAACTACCGAGTTAAAAAATTATTAAGGCGAGTTATTGCACGGGACCGCGACGCGCACTCACTAAATTCAAAATTCCCAAAAATGAGGCAGAGCCATAACTTTTTTTTAATTACATAACCATTCTACAGTGTATTACCAATCGTAATTGACCAAAATCAAAATGACATGTATTTGAAACGGCCGAGATATAAAAATATTAAGGCGAGATATTGCTTGGGGCCTCGACGCGCGCTCACTAATTTCAAAATTCTCAAAAATGAGGCAGAGCCATAACTTTTTTTAAATTACATAAGCATTCTACAGTGTATTACCAATCGTAATTGACCAAATTCAAAATGACATGTATTTGAAACGGCCGAGATATAAAAATATTAAGACGAGATATTACTTGATACCGCGACGCGCGCTCACTAATTTCAAAATTCTCAAAAATGAGGCAGAGCCATAACTTTTTTTAAATTACATAAGCATTCTACAGTATATTACCAATCATAATTGGCCAAAATCAAAATGACATGTATTTGAAACGGCCGAGATATAAAAATATTAAGGCGAGATATTGCTTGGGACCTCGACGCGCGCTCACTAATTTCAAAATTCTCAAAAATGAGGCAGAGCCATAACTTTTTTTAAATTACATAAGCATTCTACAGTGTATTACCAATCGTAATTGACCAAATTCAAAATGACATGTATTTGAAACGGCCGAGATATAAAAATATTAAGACGAGATATTACTTGATACCGCGACGCGCGCTCACTAATTTCAAAATTCTCAAAAATGAGGCAGAGCCATAACTTTTTTTAAATTACATAAGCATTCTACAGTATATTACCAATCATAATTGGCCAAAATCAAAATGACATGTATTTGAAACGGCCGAGATATAAAAATATTAAGGCGAGATATTGCTTGGGGCCTCGACGCGCGCTCACTAATTTCAAAATTCTCAAAAATGAGGCAGAGCCATAACTTTTTTTAAATTACATAAGCATTCTACAGTATATTACCAATCATAATTGGCCAAAATCAAAATGACATGTATTTGAAACGGCCGAGATATAAAAATATTAAGACGAGATATTACTTGATACCGCGACGCGCGCTCACTAATTTCAAAATTCTCAAAAATGAGGCAGAGCCATAACTTTTTTTAAATTACATAAGCATTCTACAGTATATTACCAATCATAATTGGCCAAAATCAAAATGACATGTATTTGAAACGGCCGAGATATAAAAATATTAAGACGAGATATTACTTGATACCGCGACGCGCGCTCACTAATTTCAAAATTCTCAAAAATGAGGCAGAGCCATAACTTTTTTTAAATTACATAAGCATTCTACAGTGTCTTCCCAATCGTAATTGACTAAAATCAAAATGACATGTATTTGAAACGGCCGAGATATAAAAATATTAAGACGAGATATTACTTGATACCGCGACGCGCGCTCACTAATTTCAAAATTCTCAAAAATGAGGCAGAGCCATAACTTTTTTTAAATTACATAAGCATTCTACAGTATATTACCTATCACAATTGGCCAAAATCAAAATGACATGTATTTGAAACGGCCGAGATATAAAAATATTAAGGCGAGATATTGCTTGGGACCTCGACGCGCGCTCACTAATTTCAAAATTCTCAAAAGTGAGGCAGAGCCATAACTTTTTTTAAATTACATAAGCATTCTACAGTGTATTCCCAATCGTAATTGAACAAAATCAAAATGACATGTATTTGAAACGGCCGAGATATAAAAATATTAAGGCGAGATATTGCTTGGGACCTCGACGCGCGCTCACTAATTTCAAAATTCTCAAAAGTGAGGCAGAGCCATAACTTTTTTTAAATTACATAAGCATTCTACAGTGTCTTCCCAATCGTAATTGACCAAAATCAAAATGACATGTATTTGAAACGGCCGAGATATAAAAATATTAAGGCGAGATATTGCTTGATACCGCGACGCGCGCTCACTAATTTCAAAATTCTCAAAAATGAGGCAGAGCCATAACTTTTTTTAAATTACATAAGCATTCTACAGTGTATTACCAATCGTAATTGACCAAAATCAAACTGACATGTATTTGAAACGGCCGAGATATAAAAATATTAAGACGAGATATTACTTGATACCGCGACGCGCGCTCACTAATTTCAAAATTCTCAAAAATGAGGCAGAGCCATAACTTTTTTTAAATTACATAAGCATTCTACAGTGTATTCCCAATCGTAATTGACCAAAATCAAAATGACATGTATTTGAAACGGCCGAGATATAAAAATATTAAGACGAGATATTACTTGATACCGCGACGCGCGCTCACTAATTTCAAAATTCTCAAACATGAGGCAGAGCCATAACTTTTTTTAAATTACATAAGCATTCTACAGTGTATTCCCAATCGTAATTGACCAAAATCAAAATGACATGTATTTGAAACGGCCGAGATATAAAAATATTAAGACGAGATATTACTTGATACCGCGACGCGCGCTCACTAATTTCAAAATTCTCAAAAATGAGGCAGAGCCATAACTTTTTTTAAATGACATAAGCATTCTACAGTGTATTCCCAATCGTAATTGACCAAAATCAAAATGACATGTATTTGAAACGGCCGAGATATAAAAATATTAAGACGAGATATTACTTGATACCGCGACGCGCGCTCACTAATTTCAAAATTCTCAAAAATGAGGCAGAGCCATAACTTTTTTTAAATTACATAAGCATTCTACAGTATATTACCAATCATAATTGGCCAAAATCAAAATGACATGTATTTGAAACGGCCGAGATATAAAAATATTAAGACGAGATATTACTTGATACCGCGACGCGCGCTCACTAATTTCAAAATTCTCAAAAATGAGGCAGAGCCATAACTTTTTATAAATTACATAAGCATTCTACAGTGTCTTCCCAATCGTAATTGACTAAAATCAAAATGACATGTATTTGAAACGGCCGAGATATAAAAATATTAAGACGAGATATTACTTGATACCGCGACGCGCGCTCACTAATTTCAAAATTCTCAAAAATGAGGCAGAGCCATAACTTTTTTTAAATTACATAAGCATTCTACAGTATATTACCAATCACAATTGGCCAAAATCAAAATGACATGTATTTGAAACGGCCGAGATATAAAAATATTAAGGCGAGATATTGCTTGGGACCTCGACGCGCGCTCACTAATTTCAAAATTCTCAAAAGTGAGGCAGAGCCATAACTTTTTTTAAATTACATAAGCATTCTACAGTGTATTCCCAATCGTAATTGACCAAAATCAAAATGACATGTATTTGAAACGGCCGAGATATAAAAATATTAAGGCGAGATATTGCTTGGGACCTCGACGCGCGCTCACTAATTTCAAAATTCTCAAAAGTGAGGCAGAGCCATAACTTTTTTTAAATTACATAAGCATTCTACAGTGTCTTCCCAATCGTAATTGACCAAAATCAAAATGACATGTATTTGAAACGGCCGAGATATAAAAATATTAAGGCGAGATATTGCTTGATACCGCGACGCGCGCTCACTAATTTCAAAATTCTCAAAAATGAGGCAGAGCCATAACTTTTTTTAAATTACATAAGCATTCTACAGTGTATTACCAATCGTAATTGACCAAAATCAAACTGACATGTATTTGAAACGGCCGAGATATAAAAATATTAAGACGAGATATTACTTGATACCGCGACGCGCGCTCACTAATTTCAAAATTCTCAAAAATGAGGCAGAGCCATAACTTTTTTTAAATTACATAAGCATTCTACAGTGTATTCCCAATCGTAATTGACCAAAATCAAAATGACATGTATTTGAAACGGCCGAGATATAAAAATATTAAGACGAGATATTACTTGATACCGCGACGCGCGCTCACTAATTTCAAAATTCTCAAAAATGAGGCAGAGCCATAACTTTTTTTAAATGACATAAGCATTCTACAGTGTATTCCCAATCGTAATTGACCAAAATCAAAATGACATGTATTTGAAACGGCCGAGATATAAAAATATTAAGACGAGATATTACTTGATACCGCGACGCGCGCTCACTAATTTCAAAATTCTCAAAAATGAGGCAGAGCCATAACTTTTTTTAAATTACATAAGCATTCTACAGTATATTACCAATCATAATTGGCCAAAATCAAAATGACATGTATTTGAAACGGCCGAGATATAAAAATATTAAGACGAGATATTGCTTGATACCTCGACGCGCGCTCACTAATTTCAAAATTCTCAAAAATGAGGCAAAGCCATAACTTTTTTTAAATTACATAAGCATTCTACAGTATATTACCAATCATAATTGGCCAAAATCAAAATGACATGTATTTGAAACGGCCGAGATATAAAAATATTAAGGCGAGATATTGCTTGATACCGCGACGCGCGCTCACTAATTTCAAAATTCTCAAAAATGAGGCAGAGCCATAACTTTTTTTAAATTACATAAGCATTCTACAGTGTATTACCAATCGTAATTGACCAAAATCAAAATGACATGTATTTGAAACGGCCGAGATATAAAAATATTAAGACGAGATATTACTTGATACCGCGACGCGCGCTCACTAATTTCAAAATTCTCAAAAATGAGGCAAAGCCATAACTTTTTTTAAATTACATAAGCATTCTACAGTATATTACCAATCATAATTGGCCAAAATCAAAATGACATATATTTGAAACTGAGGAGATATAAAAATATTAAGGCGAGGTATTTCTAGATACCGCGACGCGCGCTCACTAATTTCAAAATTCTCAAAAATGAGGCAGAGCCATAACTTTTTTTAAATTACATAAGCACTCTACAGTGTATTACCAATCGTAATTGACCAAAATCAAAATGACATGTATTTGAAACGGCCGAGATATAAAAATATTAAGACGAGATATTGCTTGATACCTCGACGCGTACGCATCTGTGTATGTTTTGGAATTTTGAATTTTGTGAGTGCGCGTCGCGGTCCCAAGCAATATCTCACCTTAATATTTTTATATCTCGGCCGTTTCAAATACATGTCATTTTGATTTTGGTCAATTACGATTGGTAATACACTGTAGAATGCTTATGTAACTTAAAAAAGTTATGGCTCTGCCTCATTTTTGAGAATTTTGAAATTAGTGAGCGCGCGTCGAGGCCCCAAGCAATATCTCGCCTTAATATTTTTATATCTCGGCCGTTTCAAATACATGTCATTTTGATTTTGGTCAATTACGATTGGTAATACACTGTAGAATGCTTATGTAACTTAAAAAAGTTATTGCTCTGCCTCATTTTTGAGAATTTTGAAATTAGTGAGCGCGCGTCGAGGCCCCAAGCAATATCTCGCCTTAATATTTTTATATCTCGGCCGTTTCAAATACATGTCATTTTGATTTTGGTCAATTACGATTGGTAATACACTGTAGAATGCTTATGTAATTTAAAAAAAGTTATGGCTCTGCCTCATTTTTGAGAATTTTGAAATTAGTGAGCGCGCGTCGAGGTCCAAAGCAATATCTCGCCTTAATATTTTTATATCTCGGCCGTTTCAAATACATGTCATTTTGAATTTGGTCAATTACGATTGGTAATACACTGTAGAATGCTTATGTAATTTAAAAAAAGTTATGGCTCTGCCTCATTTTTGAGAATTTTGAAATTAGTGAGCGCGCGTCGCGGTATCAAGCAATATCTCGTCTTAATATTTTTATATCTCGGCCGTTTCAAATACATGTCATTTTGATTTTGGTCAATTACGATTGGGAAGACACTGTAGAATGCTTATGTAATTTAAAAAAAGTTATGGCTCTGCCTCATTTTTGAGAATTTTGAAATTAGTGAGCGCGCGTCGCGGTATCAAGTAATATCTCGTCTTAATATTTTTATATCTCGGCCGTTTCAAATACATGTCATTTTGATTTTGGCCAATTATGATTGGTAATATACTGTAGAATGCTTATGTAATTTAAAAAAAGTTATGGCTCTGCCTCATTTTTGAGAATTTTGAAATTAGTGAGCGCGCGTCGAGGTCCCAAGCAATATCTCGCCTTAATATTTTTATATCTCGGCCGTTTCAAATACATGTCATTTTGATTTTGGTCAATTACGATTGGTAATACACTGTAGAATGCTTATGTAATTTAAAAAAAGTTATGGCTCTGCCTCATTTTTGAGAATTTTGAAATTAGTGAGCGCGCGTCGAGGTCCCAAGCAATATCTCGCCTTAATATTTTTATATCTCGGCCGTTTCAAATACATGTCATTTTGATTTTGGTCAATTACGATTGGTAATACACTGTAGAATGCTTAGGTAATTTAAAAAAAGTTATGGCTCTGCCTCATTTTTGAGAATTTTGAAATTAGTGAGCGCGCGTCGAGGTCCCAAGCAATATCTCGCCTTAATATTTTTATATCTCGGCCGTTTCAAATACATGTCATTTTGAATTTGGTCAATTACGATTGGTAATACACTGTAGAATGCTTATGTAATTTAAAAAAAGTTATGGCTCTGCCTCATTTTTGAGAATTTTGAAATTAGTGAGCGCGCGTCGAGGTCCCAAGCAATATCTCGCCTTAATATTTTTATATCTCGGCCGTTTCAAATACATGTCATTTTGATTTTGGTCAATTACGATTGGTAATACACTGTAGAATGCTTATGTAATTTAAAAAAAGTTATGGCTCTGCCTCATTTTTGAGAATTTTGAAATTAGTGAGCGCGCGTCGAGGTCCCAAGCAATATCACGCCTTAATATTTTTATATCTCGGCCGTTTCAAATACATGTCATTTTGATTTTGGTCAATTACGATTGGTAATACACTGTAGAATGCTTAGGTAATTTAAAAAAAGTTATGGCTCTGCCTCATTTTTGAGAATTTTGAAATTAGTGAGCGCGCGTCGAGGTCCCAAGCAATATCTCGCCTTAATATTTTTATATCTCGGCCGTTTCAAATACATGTCATTTTGATTTTGGTCAATTACGATTGGTAATACACTGTAGAATGCTTAGGTAATTTAAAAAAAGTTATGGCTCTGCCTCATTTTTGAGAATTTTGAAATTAGTGAGCGCGCGTCGCGGTATCTAGCAATATCTCGCCTTAATATTTTTATATCTCCTCAGTTTCAAATATATGTCATTTTGATTTTGGCCAATTACTATTGGTAATACACTGTAGAATGCTTATGTAATTTAAAAAAAGTTATGGCTCTGCCTCATTTTTGAGAATTTTGAAATTAGTGAGCGCGCGTCGAGGTCGCATGCAATATCTCGCCTTAATATTTTTTTATCTCCTCAGTTTCAAATATATGTCATTTTGATTTTGGCCAATTACTATTGGTAATACACTGTAGAATGCTTATGTAATTTAAAAAAAGTTATGGCTCTGCCTCACTTTTGAGAATTTTGAAATTAGTGAGCGCGCGTCGCGGTATCTAGCAATATCTCGCCTTAATATTTTTATATCTCGGCTGTTTCAAATACATGTCATTTTGATTTTGGCCAATTATGATTGGTAATATACTGTAGAATGCTTATGTAATTTAAAAAAAGTTATGGCTCTGCCTCATTTTTGAGAATTTTGAAATTAGTGAGCGCGCGTCGCGGTCCAAAGCAATATCTCGCCTTAATATTTTTTTATCTCCTCAGTTTCAAATATATGTCATTTTGATTTTGGCCAATTACTATTGGTAATACACTGTAGAATGCTTATGTAATTTAAAAAAAGTTATGGCTCTGCCTCACTTTTGAGAATTTTGAAATTAGTGAGCGCGCGTCGCGGTATCTAGCAATATCTCGCCTTAATATTTTTATATCTCGGCTGTTTCAAATACATGTCATTTTGATTTTGGCCAATTATGATTGGTAATATACTGTAGAATGCTTATGTAATTTAAAAAAAGTTATGGCTCTGCCTCATTTTTGAGAATTTTGAAATTAGTGAGCGCGCGTCGAGGTCGCATGCAATATCTCGCCTTAATATTTTTTTATCTCCTCAGTTTCAAATATATGTCATTTTGATTTTGGCCAATTACTATTGGTAATACACTGTAGAATGCTTATGTAATTTAAAAAAAGTTATGGCTCTGCCTCACTTTTGAGAATTTTGAAATTAGTGAGCGCGCGTCGCGGTATCTAGCAATATCTCGTCTTAATATTTTTATATCTCGGCCGTTTCAAATACATGTCATTTTGATTTTGGCCAATTACGATTGGTAATACACTGTAGAATGGATATGTAATTTAAAAAACGTTATGGCTCTGCCTCATTTTCGGGAATTTTGAATTTAGTGAGTGCGCGTCGCGGTCCCGTGCAATAACTCGCCTTAATAATTTTTTAACTCGGTAGTTTCAAAAATATGTCATTTTAAAAATGATAAATTATGATTGGAAAAACCTTCTGGAATGCTACTGGATAATTTTTAAATGAGTGGTCCCGCCTCGTTTAGTGCAAAACAGAAAAATGCGAAATCTCGTATTTTAGGGGTGAATGACGTGAAACAGGGTCGTGAGGGTGCCGGTACGAGGACTATAACACTGTGGCGTTAGATTTGAAAGACATTAAATGCATTTATATGAGTATATTATAGAAATTATTAAATTTAAAATCTATTGCTGGAATCTATTGCTAACTTCACACCGGTGACAATGTGACATTTCATGCAAATTATTCAATTCTGATAACGTTTTGGAAAAAAATCATGTATCATACACGTGAATAAAGCAGTTTTATCCACTCGAAAACATTATCGCACTTGCTTCGCCTCTTGTGCTAAACTGCTTTTTCGTGGATAAAATTCGACTTTATTCACTTATACCATAGCTATTTGTTTCAATTTCCGTAAATAAAGGTCTGTCAGTCAATCAGACAGTTAGTAGTCAGTCATGTCAATCATCAACATCAGATTTTTCTTAACATTCTTATGTCAGTCATCAACTCCAGATTTTTTTTATAATCTTATATTAGTTATTAACTCAAGATATTATTTATGATCTTAATGTCAGTCATCAACTACAGATGTTATTTCTTTATAACCTTAGAACTGCCGTTATATCTAGTATTTGTTTGAATTCTTATATTAGTCATCAACTCCAAATGTTTTTTTTTAATTTTACATCAACTCTAGATGTTTTTTTTTTTGTAATTATTATATCAATCATCAACTCAAGTTGTTTTTGTAATTTTTCACAAATCAAGTTCAGATATTGTTCATAATCTTTGGGCGAGTCATAACTCCAGAGTATTATTTTCATGCAATATTTATCTTATATCCAGTTTTTTGCAATATTTGTCAGTCATCAACTTTTTCTTGTAATCAATACAACTATAATTTCATTTATCAACTGTAGTTAAATTTAATAATATTTTAATTTATTGGAAAAATGAACCGTGCAGGTGCCCATCCATGAGCAATTTATAGGATCTAAAGTTGCATTTTGCAATCTATGATTTATTTCGTCTTTATAAAACCAAGGCGAAAAAATTAGTTTTGGTTTAAGACACTCAAAATTGATAAAGGTATTACACTATAATAAATATTGTTGAGATTAATAGATTAGCGCAGTTTATATATCATATTTGACGCTATCGTGGGTTCCATTTGAAGCCCCTTACTAACCATAAGCTTTTCTGGAGGAAATATTGATAATAACGTCGTTATTTATTGGCCTTCAAATACTTTGTAATACGAAGTTCAAGCAATGTTGTGGAAAAATTAAATTCCGTTTATGACGCACCAATAATCAGGATTGAAGGGAAATGTAGCTTCGTAAATATTTGATCAGTAGTTACTCACGCAAACTGTAGATTCGTCATGAGTTATGATATTTGATAGCAATAGTTATAATCTTAATACCATAAACTATGTATGTATTCCTGTGGCGTTACGAGTCAAGTTACTAAACATTATATGACGTTATTGAGCTTATGTTATTTTTCCGCCTATTAGCATAATAGCATTACACGAGAGCGGCACATTTTATTTTGCATGGGGAATACAAATCACCAATCGTTTGTTCAATTGTCTTTCAGGGTAGTATTGAAATTAATTTTAATGTTTTATCCATTGTATACCTGTTGATTGTAATAAAGTTTCTTAAAATGTACTTACTGGTAAATAGTTCTATATTATTTTATCATACAATTTGCCTAACCAAGTATTGAAAAGTTCAAACTCATGAATTTAACTAAATTAATAAAATTAACCGATAAATTAATTATATTATATGACGTTATTGAGCGTATTACACGAGAGCGGCACATTTTATTTTTCATGGGGAATACAAATCACCAATCGTTTGTTCGATTGTCTTTTAAGGTAGTATTGAAATTAATTTAAATGTTTTATCCATTATATACCAGTTGATTGTATAAAGTTTCTTAAAATGTACTTACTGGTAAATAGTTCTATATTATTTTATTATAAAATTTGCTTAAGTATTGAAAAGTTCAAATTCATTAATTTAACTAAATTAATTAAATTAACTGAAAAAATAATTATATTATAGCACGTTATTGAGATTACGTTATTCTTCTGCCTATTAGCGTAACAGCATTACACGAGAGCGGCACATTTTATTTTGCATGGGAAATACAAAGTAAATTCCATGTGGTTATTTTTAAGGCACGTTGTATATTATATCGCATGTATAAAAGCAGAAAACTTTAAGGGCCAATCTTTCCCAGCGCTGACAATGTAGTGAATAGTTATCCGACAGTCTAAGACTCACAAGGAGATATACAAATATAGTGAGTATGGAGCAGGTAGTTTGCAACCTCCTTGAGAGCATGTTAATCCGGCAGATAACTTATACTCAAGTTTGGGAGGACCGTCCCCAACACAAAATATAGTGTAATCTTCTTTGGAAACAACATAATTATTTGAAAGTACCAAATCACAGCTAACTAAATTAAATAGTGTTCTAGCAGGTTTAAGCAGGCTATTATAGTATTTTCAATACCCAAGAGGATTTTTTCAATTATTTTGGTTATTTTTAGTTACTAAACGTATGTGTATTCTTTATGTCAAAAAAGCCAAAATAATGAAATTTTACGTCAAACTGACGATAAAATGACATACTGTAATAATATTCGACGTGACGTTATTTTGGTATATTTTTTTTGTTTCATTCAGATTACATGTGATAGGCAGAGATGACACTAACATTTTACGTGGACAGATAAAATGACATACTGCAATAATATTCGACATGACGTTATTTTGGTATCTTTTTGTTTCATTCAGATTACATGTGATAGACAGAGATGACACTAACATTTTACGTGGACAGATAAAATGACACACTACAATAATATCCGACGTGACGTTATTTTGGTATGTTTTTGTTTCATTCAGATTACATGTGATAGGCAGAGATGACACTGACATTTTACGTGGACAGATAAAATAACACACCGCAATAATATTCGACGTGACATTATTTTGGTATTTTTTTGTTTCATTCGGATTACAGGTGATAGACAGAGACACTAACATTATTCATGGACCGATAAAATGACATACTGCAATAATATTCGACGTGACGTATTTTTTTTTGTTTCATTCAGATTACAGGTGATAGACAGAGATGACACTAACATTTCCGTGGACAAATTTAATGACACACTGCAATAATATTCGACGTGACGTTATTTTGGTATTTTTTTGTTTCATTCAGATTACAGGTGATAGACGGAGATGACACTAACATTTCCGTAGACAAATTTAATGACACACTGCAATAATATTCGACTTGACGTTATTTTGGTATATTTTTGTTTCATTCAGATTACAAGTGATAGACAGAGATGAAACTACTAACATTTTAAGCGACACTGACAGATAAAATGACATACTGCAATAATATTCGACGTGACGTTATTTTGATATTTTAGAAGAGATGACACTAACATTTCCGTGGACAAATTTAATGACATACTGCAATAATATTCGATGTGCTGTTATTTTGGTATCTTTTTGTTTCATTCAGATTACAGGTGATAGACAGAGATGACACTAACATTTTACGAGGACAGATAAAATGACATACTGCAATAATATTCGACCTGACATTATTTTGATATTATTTTGTTTCATTCAGTTTACAGGTAATAGACAGAGATGAAACTACTAACATTTTACTTGAAACCGACAGATAAATTGACATACTGCAATA
This sequence comes from Othius punctulatus, assembly GCA_951805005.1. Taxonomy (NCBI): domain Eukaryota; kingdom Metazoa; phylum Arthropoda; class Insecta; order Coleoptera; family Staphylinidae; genus Othius; species Othius punctulatus. The sequence goes on from OX638143.1 coordinate 24,342,561, forward strand.
ACATTCGACGTGAGTTTATTTTGGTATTTTTTTGTTTCACTCGGATTGCAGGTGATAGACAGAGATGACCCTATACCACTAGGATATTAAAAATACTATAATTAGTAGTCATGAATGATTAACGACTACAGCCGATTGTTTACGATCTCAGTCATCACCTGCTAAAATAACTGACGTGATCCGTAAATTGGCTTTTGCATTTCTATAAAGAGTAAATCCGCGTTTTTGAACACAGCCATTAAATTCTTAGTATACATTATCGCATTCCATGCGGATTAACGTGCGCGATATTTAAGTTTTTAACTTAATCTAGGCAAGTGCATTCATAACACGTTTCGCTATTCTCGGCACATTTTATGAGAATAATCACACCAATTACGAATTCCAGTTAAAAACAAGAGCTCCAATTACAGCACTTTTGCACTCCATGAAATTCAATCGTGTTGTGTCATAACCTCTAATTGAATAGACGGTTTATGGTCCAAAGGGATGAAGCAGAAGGCGAGTCAATAAAAAAAATTCACAATTAGCGCCCTGCCTAAACTCTGCTCCATTTTTATTTTTACCTAAGAAGGGTGTGGTTTCTTGTTATAAAGTTTTACACATGAACACCAACAAAAATGATCTGACAGTGAAATAATCATTAAATGTCAGATTTCTAACCACGTTGCCTAATTCGTATATTAAAAGAATTAAATTATTGCTTCAATCATTCAAGTGTGCTGTTTGTTTAATTATTTAAGAAATGTCAAAAATGTTATATTATAATTTTACTGATTTGCTCTTGTAAAATAAAAATAACAAATGAACTCAATATATACTCAATTTGATGGCAACATTGCCCACTGTCAGAAAATATAACCTCTTTTTTTTAAATATAACCTATTTTTTCTAGTCTAGTGACTTTTTACATTGGCCAATAATACTGTCACCCTAACAGAGACAACATTGTTCAAAATAAAAATGGAACAGAGTATTATACATTCACGACCTTTTTGCCTGGGTTTTCTTTTTCTCATGTTGGACAAACTGATTCAGTGATGCAACGGAAGTTAATTATTTTTGTTTGTGTCGATGGCTATTGCTATTGCTTCCTACCACATTGTCAGATTTATAATGTTTTCCATTTCCGTTCCATTTTCATCTGTAATAATTTAAACTTTACATCTCAGAAGAATGTTATTTAAAAAATAAAACCCCAAATTGAAAAGAACTTAATCTAAAAAAGTTCCATTGGGGAATTCAGTAATTTCCGAAACACTACCAACAAAATTACTAGATATTTATAGACTCCCCTGACGCAAAAACATCGTGAATGGAGAGTATACGTATTTGTAATATTTGTAAATAATGAAGTTGCCTAGGTTGCATACTTCTGATGGCAATAAAGAAACTTTGTAATGGGAATATTATCAGTTGAATTGCACCTTGAGCAGAACCATTAGCATTTTCATAATATTATGCATCACATACTATGCCATCACATTCAGCACAAACTAACCTACATTATAACGAAACTCATTTGTGCCAAACAGCTGATAACTGTTATGTAGAGGAATTAGAAAATCAAATCGACTACGGCAATGGAATTTAACTCGCAATGTATTATACATTCACGACTTTTTTGCAACCGAGTTGGCTGGGTTTTCTTTTTATCATGTTGGACAAACTTATTCAGTGATGCAACGAAAGTTAATTATTTTTTTGTGCCAAGTCTATTAGACATTTGCTTCCTACCACATTGTCAATTTTTTATTTTTTTTTCCTACTAGCTTTCATCTCTAATAATGATAACTTTACATCTGGCAACAATGTTATTTAAAAAATATAACCACAACTAAAAACAACTCAACAAAAAAAATGACAACTTCCATTGGGGAATTTAGTTATTTCTGAAATGCTTCCAACAAAATTACTAGATATTCGTAGACTCCCCTAACGCAAAAACATTGTGAATAGAGAGTACGCAAAATCACAGATCACATCTGATTTAGCAAAAGTAGGCACAAAATTGAACTTTATTCTAAACTAATTGTGATATTCTAAATGAAAACTGTTACTAGTAGATGTGTGCTGTATTCAAAGTTCAAACTATTCAAACGGTTTCCCCTAAATTATCAGGCATAACCAGCAAACCATGTGTCCTTACACAAATATTTTGGAGCTTGTGAAATAATCTTTAAATAAGAGTGTTTTCACCAAAAACATTTATTTTAACTAACATGTGCCCATATTGTAAAAAAAAAAATACTTCTACCTCGACACCGTAAGGTACAATATGAAGGATTATGTATGTATGTATGTATGTATGTATGTATGTATGTATGTATGTATGTATGTATGTATGTATGTATGTATGTATGTATGTATGTATGTATGTATGTATGTATGCATAATACTTCTTTATTATTGTAGTTATCTAGTTAGAATGGGTTAGGTTATGTTTTTTTATTGAAAATTCTAAGTGATACTAACAAAGTACCAGTGCGTGTTTTTTTTTCCCTATTTCACAATGTATCACAAAGTAGAGCTGTCAAGCGTTACTCATCAAATAATCTTGACAAATTTGTTCATCAACTACTTTTTCGAACTGTAACTAAAACGATATTCTCATTTTGTTATTTATGAATAATCTTGTTTATACTTAGTTGATACTTTTACTACTGTTGTGGAAAATGTATTCATTGTCTAGTAAGTGTCTACATTTACTAGCAATAGTAAACATTTTTATACTGAGTTGGTACTTTTACTAAAATATTAAGTAAAAGTATACACCGACTAGTAAGTGTAAACTTTTACTAAAATCTTAAGTAAATGTATACACTTGACTAGTAAGTGTATACATTTACTACACGTTTACTGTAACATAAACATTATACACGATCTGAGTCTACCCACCATAAAATATGTTTACCTTGAAGATTTTTAACAACATAAACGGTGCCTATTGGCTGAGCACTGTAAACTCGCCTCCTATTTTGACCAATCAAAAGCAAGGTCACGCGTTTTCTAGCTTACTAAGCAGTATTCTTATGCAAAATAGATTACAGTTTTGTGTGCTTTAATGTACAATTCGATTGGATACTTGAAAAGTTGATTACCCATAATATCTTTACCCATAAAATCTTTACATGTCACAGATATTTTTGTGGAAACATTTTTTTTTTATTTGACGTAATAACTTTATAATTCAAAGGTCATATAAATATTAGCCACTTGCTATAAAATTATTGTGGCTTCTAGGCTAAGAAACTCTGCTTTTCACGACTTCAACAAATAATTATCATTGATAAAGCCCCATATATTTTTGTCGAAAAAATTAACATTTCTTTTCATTCTATTAACTTTACAATTCAATGGTCATTCATTTTAGCTATTTGTTTCCTACGAAATAATTGTGCCTTCTAGGCTGAGAAACAAGGTTTTTCACACTTTATCAATTAATTGTTATTGAATAAAGCTAGGATGTATGTAATGCATGTTGTTATTGTAGCAGCAACAATAACACACAATGATAATAATAACTCGAATGTAACCCAAGATAATTTCTGCATACAGTTTAAATGTGCAGTGTGCAATAGTGAATCAGTAAACATACGAACATGCTGATGTGCACCGATCGTATTTTCACCGACCGTCACGCATCAGTGATCAGCACACTCAGCAGATTTTCATGTAAACCTTCAACAGTAATAACCATAATCGACAGACACACTCACGTTATTGATAATCAGCGTAAGCACAGCAAATTAACGTAATGATTAATTCAAGCCGGCAATGAGAAGCAATTCCGTCGCAGCCAGCAGGGAACCCGCTGGGGTGTTTGTGTATTATTTATACACATCATTAACACCGATAGCCTGTTGCCGCTCCAGAAAGCGCATTAAATTTAGCCGCACGCTGCGCCAGAAGCAGAACGACGGGGTCCTGAGGGAACGGGGCCCGCGGCCCCCCGTGGGCGTCTGACCCGAAATCCCAGTTCGCGGCACGATTCAAATCGGCCGCGACACAAAACAAAAAAGATAACCTTCAACTCGCAGAAGGCAGACGGGGGACACAACTGGGGTACTTACATAATTTCGGATAATCCATGTTACGAGGCGCTCCGACTGCTGAGGACCGCCTGCACGGGAACACCAAGACACGTCGGGGGGCACGACTGACACGCTAATTGGTGACTACAACGGGCCAAACGCGATTTTTCCACGGACGATCTGAAAAACGTCAGCCACCATTTTGACATTTGAAACAACTGAATGTGTGTGCTGCCAACAGCACGGAAGCAAATGCAACATACTGATAGAAATTAACATTGCAATTAAGACAATCAATAATTCTATTAATTAAAATAAAAACGTCGCTATTAATAACACGTCAATGTCAAATTTGCACTCCAGTAATTAAGAATATTAATCACGCGCTCTAATTAATAATGTGCGCGTATGGTTGCATGGTTGCATAACAATTCAAATAATTATACAAAAAAAAATATTGCAAAGAAAAGTTTTAGAACAATAAAAACGTTATTAACACCTCAAAAACAATCACCAATTAACACCTTAAAAGCAATTAAGTATAGCACTCCGCACATTTAACCTACGCCACCAAACAATAGTAACAGCAAAAATATATAGAAATTGCGCACGAAATTTTGAAAAATCCCGACGTCTATCGCGCTATTGATTACTTTTTTATAAGTTTATTTGCGTTAGTGACATACCCACGTGGATCCTGACCTTGATATTATTTCCAAACGAACCGCTTCATACAAAAACACAAAGTGTGATTCAGTGTGATTGTAACACAGAGGAACATGGCGCCAACTGCAACAAAATTATCACCTGAATAATTAAATCTGTAGCTTAATTACTGAAATGTTTTCACCCCAACGTAATAATCGTTTATGTGATTGCAACACGTATACATATGCCTTGAACTTAATTACTTTGAAATAATGTCTCCTTGGAAATTGTTTGCTTGGGCAACGCATGCAAGCGCCATCTGCCGGTAACTTTTTTTATTAAAATGGCTATATTAATTATTAAATTATTATTTAAACTAATTGCACACTACAGAATCCGAGAGTACTACGGAAATTAAGTGCAACAATTTACGTGCATTTTTGTATATGGTGCATCTTGAAAAAATATATTAGCTTTCAATGATAAAAAAATCCATTTTAAATCGCTAATGTAGAGCATAAATAATAGCTGCAATTGTATACTCAAAGGATTAAATGCATCAGACATCTGAAATTAGCTCAGAAAATAGGAAAAATGTGAATCAAGTACATACACTTGATAATTTAAATATAGGGTGTCTATACATGTACGTTAATACATGTAGTATTAACAGTTAAAATCGTGAATCATTGAATTAAAATGTGAATCACGTACATACACTTGTTAATTTAAAAATAAATATGGTCGCGAATCCATGCCCATACTACCTGCCCAGTCAAATTATATTTTACGTGGTTCATAATCACATGTAGTACACAAATGAGACAGAAGTGACAATCTATCAAGCGGCGAATAAAATGTAATAAAATTATGATTCATGAAGTAACACTTAAAATCGTGAATCATTGAACAAAAGTGAAAACTTGGTTGCCTAAAAATAAAGTGACATGCGCGCCCTCCAACGGGGAATAGTATTAACAGTTAAAATCGCGAATCATTGAACACAAGTGAAAACTTGGTTGCCTAAAAATAAACTGACATGCGCGCCCTCTAGTGGGGAATAGCATGACAGTTTCCTTTTAAATTATTTAATTACAGATTTCACTGTTGGATGGCGTGCAGATTAGTTTTAGAAATTTTAGGCATCCAATTCTGCACTCGTGTACAATGGTTAACGAACTTATTTATCATTATAACACGTTTTAGCAGACCAGTGGAGTACTTATTTGTAAGGTACATTCCTTAGTTCATCCCTAAACTGGCTTTATGAACCTAAGAATGGATCCTTCTGCAGCGTTATTTGTCCAAGCTGGGTATTGACTTACGCCTTGTTAGTCTAGAAATATGCCCCCTATCTCTAGAACGCTGTTAATGAGCTCCCAACGGCGAATGGCACTAGTTTCTCAGTACAAAGTACTACATTTTGTAACAATCCTGGCTTGATTGATGTCGCTTCTGTCTCATTTGTATACTATGTGTGATTATAAGCTTGAATTATGATTGGTCTGGAGTGAAAGTGAAGGCATCTTTTTTAGTTTGATTTTTACTTTTAATCATAGGCGTCCTAAAATGTCACAGTTTGAATAGTAATAGCTGTTTTACACGCCCAAAGTTGTTGATGAATTTTGTAACCTTGAAGTTATAGTTGCGTGTAATACACAAAATTGTCGTGAATAAATTGACGACAATAAATTCATGAATAAATTGTCACAATAGAACCTGTTCTAAGTTTTCAAGAAAAGGAATTCTGGTTACATTTCGGTTTTTAAATTAATACTAACCTACTGGAAAGTGACATGTGCACATGGTGTATCTAACATGGTGTAATTATGGTGTAATACATATGCAGCAACTGCTAACGCATACAAGGTAGCACAATGTTTTTTTGTTAATCTCATTTTTATTTATATGAGAACACAAATAGAGACAAGATGAGAAGAAAGTAACACAGATAGTTGGCAACACATTAGCAGTGCAGAAGTTCCAAGTTTACAGTTGGCAAAAATTTGACCGTGTAATACGCCTTCACATTTTCAATTTATTCAAGAATTTATCCAAGAATAAATCCACGAATTTTATCATACATTTTTTTGCCGGTGTAAAACAGCTATAACTCATGCTGCACGAACATCAATGAACACAGTTATACAATTTAATCTAATGGCTGCTTTACACGGTCAAAGAAATTGATGAATATTGTAACCTTGAAGTAATTGTTGCATGTAATACACAAAATTGTCTTGAATAAATTGACTACAATAAATTCATTAATAAATTGTCACAATAGAACCTGCTCAAGTTTTTTGACAAAAATTTGACCGTGTAATAGGCCTTCACATTTTCAGATTATTCACGAATTTATCCATGAATAAATTCATAAATTTCTTCATCCATTTCTTTGACCGTGTAAAACAGTTATAATGAAAAATACCAAAATTTTCATAAAGTATTTTACTTTTGGATGGCCACAATTGTACCAAGTAATAATTCTACTTTTGTATATGATCATTGGTTAACGAAGTATTTCAGTGATCTGAATTTTATACACATTTTTATGTGTATCACTTCTATACACATGTTATTATGAGCTTGTTGGTCAAGTTTCATGCATCTTATCATCGATTCTGAAACGTCACTGACATTTGTGTACTATACAAAGTGTTACAAGTTATTGTAATTTGCTCATATTAAACACTCATCATTATCACTGTGGGCCTTTGCTACATATTTCACCAATTTTCTGAGCTATTTCAGGCAGTTGACGCATTTAAGATTGAAGTACACAATTGCGCAAAACGGTTAAAACTTAATTATAAATCTACTGTGTGAAACGCTCTGCTCCTGTCATATAACTGCTGCAATCTTGAAAATAAGGTCAATTTATTATGGGTAAGCGCATTGCCAATAAAGGGCATTAGCACTTAACATAGATTTAATATGCCACTGAACGTAATTACTAAATTAAAAGGAATTAGTTTTTAGTACTTTTCAGTATTTTTTTCTCACGATAAATTAAAAATAAGGATGAATTCATGAAATTTGTAGTCATTGTATATGTTTAAATTTATGCTGACTAGCACTAACAAAAATTGCAAGTTCAGTTCTTCTGAAAAATCTTGTACAGACATCTTCAGACTTACGTAAATTCAGTAACGTAATAAATCTTGAAACAAACAAAAAATCCGCCGAGCCCAGCTGAATGCAAGTACGTACAGCTTTCAATTGAACTTATCAATAAGAAATAAGGACTGCGTAAACATTTATTTTTTTTGCTTAGTCTTTCCGATTTATTTTGTTGTTAGTAGTACCTTTGCATGCCTCATGTGGTTAGTTTAGTCACTGTTCATTACCATTAGTGTCCATTATACAGTATGTCCCCGGATTGGGTTTACAAGAGGGATTGTTTTTTACATTTTTACGTTTAAGTATACTCTGTATAAATAAATCAAGTTTCAATAACTGAATTAGTACTTTCAGACCAAGCAGGAATTATAATTCCTATAACATTGTTACATAAAAGTAAAAATAAAAATAAATTCTCTTTTGTAAACTCAATCAGGGGACATACTGTATATTTAGTTACCATTAAAATCCCAATAATTACTGCTGCATGGGGTTTCATTTACAAAATAATACTGTGTAAATAATAAACATACATATACATGTTACCGTTTCTTAGATAGATTCATGCAAATTTTCAATTTTGACTTACATAAAATTCAAGTTGTGTAGAAGTTTACGAAACGCATTACTTACGCAAATGTGAAAGAATGGGGACCAAAATAAAAATCTTCATAACAAATGGAGTTCTTATGACTGTTCATTTAAGAACTGTTGTAACAAATTAGTAACTATTGGAATAATCAGGTATTCACCGCCGTCTGCAGACCTCCTTATCTTCACCATTTTGTGGTCGATAAATTCAGTCAATTGCGTCTTTAACGCCAAATCAGTGCTCACCAAAAACGCTTCTCGACAGAAACCATACAGATCTTTGAACAGTAACCCTGAAATAGTAAAATATATTAGCTAACTTCATAGAAACGACAGGAACAGAAACATTGTGTATGCCACGGAGTAACTCGAGTTTAATATTTCGTAGTCAAACTTTCAACAGTTATCCTATGCACAAATCAAACAACAAATTGCTATGGGCTTCACTACTGCCAATGTACAACGTTAAAAGAAAACAAATAATAACACAGATAATAGCTTCCAAAATACTGAGACCTTACGGAAATAAATGAAACTTATACCAACCTTGATAATACTGATTTGTGTTGTGCTCCAACTGATACTTCAAAATTATCAAGTAAATTCCCTTTGAATTTGAAGTCAAAGATAAGAATACGTTCCGCAAAGACGACAAAGCAAGGTTTCCAGTTCTCTGCACCATCATGGAGCTTTCAAACGATGTCTCATCATTATACGAAAGGTACGAAGTTACATCCCACCAAACAAAATTAAACTTGCTCAATTTACTGTGGTCCCAAACTGCAATGCAACAAAAATCAATAAGTAATAATGGCAACTTTAAAACTCGCAATCTGGCCTACAATGATTGCAAATATTTTATAATTCCTTGTAGTGTTCGTATTTCGGATTAACTAATCTGGATGTGCTCTGAAATAATTTTGCAAACATTCTTGGATACGCAGAAGCATTACGTTTACGCGTTTATTAGGTACTTACTTAATGGTGCATTAATATGATCGATGGAAGCTATCAAATGCACGTTTTTAATGCTTGCCAGCCTCGCCAGGACACTCTGACTCTTATTGTTCCTCAGCATGTCACCATCAATGTTATGAATGATAAGATATAGGTGCTGCTCGGGCACCGATTCGAATTCACGTTCAATTATATCACACAAATCAAACACATTTGACGAGTGATCAGTAATCTCCAGCACGTCCTGCAGTATAGCGTCAAATATGTCTTTTAGAGTTAAACTAGGGAAGAACCCGTTAATTACGATTACTGGAAGCTTCTTAAGCATCTCCTGGTGGAATCGCTTGAGAACGTTTATCTTAGATCCTAGCCCGTAGAGCAGGAGGCTGAAGTTCTCATGCAGCAAACACATCCACTTATTAAAATTATCTCGTGCCGTCTCGGAAAACACGCGGACTGCATGCTCGTGGTCGTGCGAAATGGACATCTTCGCCAGCAGTCTCTGCAGCTGCTCCTGGCTCAGCCTCGGGGTCTCCAATCTGTCCAATGTGTGATTGGATGTGGTCGCCTTTTTGGTCGCATTGTTGGAAAAATACTCCTCGGTTTTAATGTGGTACTGTTGGTTTCTGGTCGTTCTACGAATAGGTCTTGTACCGGTGGTTGAAGGGGTGATTTTTTTCGGCGGCCTTGATTTTATCACTGGTTCATCTTCACTTGATTCTTCTTTTGCTTCTCCGGTTTCCTCTTCTTCACAGGACTCACTTCCTGAACTCTCGGATGGCGTAAACTCGCTGCCACTATCTTCGAAAGGATCATCATCGCTTGAGTGTGCTTCTATTGCAGACTGAATTGCTAAACAAAATTTAAAATGTAAACACAAGTGTCTCAGCAACTGATTAAATATTAAAAACATTCAAAATTTTTTATTGCAATTTTTTTACTACCAATGTTCAAATATTTATAAACACATTACACATCTGAATTACAATTCTTCTGTACTGAAGATAACAGATAATTATGTATGACAACTAATAATTAATAAATATGACAAATTTGGCTAGGGAATAGCGATTTACCTTTTCCCAAGCATTTTCGAAGATTGTGTGGAGTTTTAGGTATTAATTGCTTCGATTCGTTCTTCTTAGGAGTGCCGATAGCTGTGATTACACGTTCATGCTTTCGGACTTTATTGAAGCTGTAGATCTCTGCTCCGGCCAATGAGCTTGATACTAAAACGGAGGTCAAATTTGAGTCTAAATCATAACGAAAACTCCAATACAAATATGACAGTTCATGACTTAAAATCTGAAAGTTGCTACTGCAATTATTTCTTAATTAGAATTTTTTTGGGGTCCACCAAAAATGTAGTTTATTATTTCAAATAATATAAGTACAAATTTTCTTCAAAAAACTGAAAACTGTACTTCTGATTTAATTCATTATTAACTAATTAATTAATATTCTAGAAAATAATAGAACTAGCAAAAACTCTATTGAATCGAAGTAGAAACCATGCATATTATAAAAAAGGCTGCAAACAAATGAAAACTATTGCAGAATCACCCTTCATATGTTTTACAGTAGTGGTTTCCAACTTGTCCCAACAATCCCGATTTATCAAACGCATCAACATAAGTGAGTAGCAATTTGCGATCTGTAAAATTATATTCATGCTGAATGTAATAGCTGCAATGAGACAAGTAGTGGAAAAATCTAGTAGTGGACAAACTGACTGTTATGTGATTTGCAGACTTCAACAATGGATCAACATTCCTTTTGAACACTGATATCGTTAAGCTACAAAAAAACTGGCTGCGACTAAATTAAATGACGAACTATAATTCAACCACATACTTCATGTGTCTACTTAAAAACAACTGTAAATAGCTACCGGTATCTTGTACTTGAATTTCTTCCCCAGAAAAATCTTCATCTTCTTCATCATCGGATTCTACATAAGTAATTCTGGGTTTTCGCCTTTGGGTCTGAGATTCCACAAATTTCTCTGTGTATTTTTTCTGCCTCAATCCTCTTCTTGGTGTTTCTTCAGGTGTGGAGTTTCGACTCATTATTGCAAAACTGAACAATCATAACCTAAATTAATCTTCAACAACTGGAAAATCGCGCCAATATAACATAACTATAGGTAACTTTGTATACAATCAAACACTAGTAAATTTCGTAGGTCACAGGGGTATGTGAACTTGGCGACAAGATACTTTACTATGTTCATATGTACTATTGAACTAATATAAAAGGCATTATTATTGAGAGATGTACTTTTTAGTATCATGTTGTGTTTTCCAATGATATTTTTATTACTAATATTATCAGACACATTACTATGTTCATATGTACTATTGAACTAATATAAAAGGCGTTATTATTACATGTACTTTTTAGTATCATCTTGTGTTTTCCAATGATATTTTTATTACTAATAGTATCTGATATATTACTGTGTTCATATGTACTATTGAACTAATATAAAATACGTTATTATTGAGAGATGTTCTTTTTGAGGCATATAACCAAACATTGTGTTGGTGCCTTGTATTGTATTAAGAATCCAGGATATGGTCAATAATACTCATCAATGCGGCTCAGTGACCATATAGAAAGTGTGGCAACCAAACTCATTGATCATGTAGGAAACGATTGGTCAATAAATCGCACTTCAACTAAAACCCTACATATGTGACTGTCTCCAGGTCACTTTACGCACAAACGCATCTTTGTATGGTGCGGTAAGACAAACTCATTACTGCGTATCAACAGAAAAACTTAAGCAACTTACACAGAGTCCTGAAAGTCCACAGGTACAACTAAACATCACTGCGAGCAAGTATTCGTACTCTGCAAAGATAGCAGAGGAAGGAAGATCCGTTGAAAAAGAAAAAACGAAGAGACAGGCCCCTGAATGAGCGAAGGATTCCGCTGCCACAAGTTTATCTGCAACTACCACGAGAACTGAAGATTAAGCGTCCTGAGGAAACAGGACTTGGGGAATCCCTTCTTGGTACCAAAGATGGTCACTAGCTTTGCACAAGAAGAGATTCACAAGTTTATCTGCTGCCGCCACGAGAACATCTAAAACTGCCGATTTACAATAACAAAACCTGTAACATATTTAATTTATGTACTTTAGGATATCAGGAATAAATGAACACTTTGTAATATATGCATAGAGATTTGTGTGAAATTAGTCAATTGTTTCGTCGATCTCAAATTATCAAATTACATCAATCTCACAGTACATATTATCCAATTTGCACCAGTCCGATAGTATATAAGTGCATTACGTAAGTCACCATTGAAGTAAATTTCCTATAGGCTCCTACTGACAATATTTATGCATCATATAATCAATTGTTCACTTCACCAGATCAGCCATCAGACCACATTGTAACTTTAAGTTCACAATGAAGCAGTAAATTTTGTGCCCTATTACATCGTTAGAATTATACCTCTGCTGTTGCTCCATAGCCTAAAAGATGAAGGATAATACAAATAAAAGTTCAAATATGAATAAAGTTTACTTTTATATAAACTACTAGATTTATAGACATTAACATAATACTAGTTTTGAAAGTGATAAAAAAAGTTTATTATAAAATGGATGAAAACAATCAACATGTCGATGGAACGGAACGACCGATTGAATTTTGAAAATTGACGTCTCCCATCATCCGGCAGAAACGGAAGCGGTGTACCTTTAGAGGGGGGTGTTTGTGTGCGGAGGCTTGCCCCGTAATAATTAAGAATTACAAAAAAAAACACATAAAAATGGAAATCAGTTACTCTCAACTCCTTTTTTTTTATACAAACTACTACTGTACACGTCTGAACCTGTTAATAAATCTCCAATTTAAGTTCACCTCTCAAGAAGTAATTCGAAATAAAATTAAAACTTATACATAAAATAATAACATGAAATGACAGTGTTCAATTTTTTAGACTCTCCGAATCGAAAACCTTGGATTTTTGCCCGCTCTGCTAATAGTAACAAGGATGGCAATTTTCCGGCGATATTGGCGCCATATTAAGTTCGTCATACAGGGGCGCACAATTCGACTATATTACAAAGAACAAATTTGTGAGTTTGCATATACTCTTAAATAACAATGTATAAATTTACAGGAAATGGCGAGTGTCATCCAGTACGGTACACAGGCCAAACGCTCGGGCGACAAAGTTAATATGGCACAGTGCATTGATGTTGAGTTTAGATTGAACAAAAAGAATACAAGTTAATGAGATCCAACATTTTCCTAAATTGTACTCGAGTATCAAACATCTTGTTACCATTAGCAGTCATATGTCTCTAATTATATGTATATTCATAAAAATAAAGAGATATTTGGAAAATACTTTCTTTTTCTTGTGTATCAACTTGAAATTGCTAAAAATTAATTGATCCTATATCTCTTACATTTTTCTCAAAAATTAACTGGCTGCTACATATATTTAACATAAACAACTAAAAATGAAAACTTAATACGCATTACATGTCTAAACTTTTTTGTAAATTATTTTTTATAGTTTTGATGTAACATTTGTAAATAAATACAAATTTTTATTCATTTATTTATTTATTTCATCGGCGCACACACAGAAACACATTTGTATTTGTAACGTTAGTATATTCCTAAGAGTATATTTAGATTTTTTTTTGGAGTTTATTGTTTATGCCAATATAAAATATTTAAATATATAATATATATAATATCCGCTTATCTCCGTGTGCACGCCCATGAACTGATATAAAAGGTAATATTTTCTTAATAAAATTTCAATTACTAATTCATAAATTTCGAGACATTTTTTGATGTTTTGTTTTAATATTTAGAGTAGCACAGCCAGGTGTGTCATCTCACTTGTCACCAATCGGAAAACTAATATAGTTTTATCATTGGTCACTTTAAAATCACTAATTATTCTCAGCCCCTTCGCCATCTTCTAGTTTCCGTTTTTTGCCTCTTATATGAACTGCAACAATAAAACATATTCATTATTATTAATAAAACAAACAACTAAATCAAGTCAGTAATATAATAATTATAAAGAATATCCAAATTAATTATTCAACTGTTGCAACCAAATGGCATCGTTGACAATAGGGTCTTCCGCGATTTTTCAAAAACCTTGAAACTGAACTCTAGACACATTAAAAACATCCTTGGCACTAATTTTTGTGCTGAGACAAATCGTTGTAATTAGCAAACACGATTTTAAAATTAACGGTGTTTGAAAAAGTCCCGAAAGCCCGCCATGTTGCTGTGACGTCACAACGCACGTGCGCTCAGCTGTAGCATTGCTTACAATGGAGCGACAGAAAGAAAACGTCGGTTTTACGAAAAAAAAGACGAATAAGAATTGTATTGTGCCTGGATGTGATAGCAGCAGTAAATGCGAACCAAATAAGTTGTTTATAAACGTCCCAACAGGGGATATACGGAAAAGGGGGTTACAACAAGTCCGAAGTGATTCCGCGAGTGTCACTTTGACGTCTCACTATTTTTGTGAAGACCATTTTAATGTAAGTACATAATTTTTCAATACATTATCGACGAAATTCGATAAATATATATAATTAACTATCATCATTAGTAATGGGTATTCAAGGGGATTTCCGATTATATATATACATTAGTAATAACATAACCTCAAAATAGTTTTGTGGGTTCCATTCTAAAACAATACCTTCCATATCATTATTACTTTTTTAAAGTACTGTGAGATTTTGTACAATATGTTCTTACACAAACGTTTAGTTAAAACTAAAAAACATGTTGAAACAATATTTGTAGCAAACTGTTGATTTTATAAATTTGATTATGTTACGGCAACCAATGCCTGTCGACCACCACTGGCCTGCACCCCCTCTTAAGCGCCCCGACGGGGAGTTGAAGCGGGGTGGCTCTTCACGAAGAACATTGTTATCAGTCTTGTTTTTGTACCAGTCGGTCGAGTACCATTTTGAGTTGGCTGGACAACTCTCAATAAATGCTGTTTGCTTAAGCAATAAAGTTTAATTTCCCACGTCTAACAGATTAGATGATTAATAATTACAGATTTTGAAATCAGCATTACCAATTCGTATGAGATGTAGGATATATTGCAAAGTTTAAACAGTATTTTATTTGTTCTTACAGCTGGAAGAGGATTTGGAAAATTATATGCGACTCCACGCGTTTCGGCTATGTTGAAAAATTCACTTTTTGAGAAAAAGTCGGGAACCATTAACACGTGAACTTCTATCAGATTATCTGGCTGTCCCTTTACTAACCCATCAGAACTTATTTTATGTCAGACTGGATTCTAAGTCGTATTAATCCACGATTCCTATCCCTTATGCACTGACTCCCGATCGCCACATGCGCAAAGACGTCACAGTGGCGCTCGGCCAATAACAGCGTTTCGTCGGTCACGTGACAAAATGTGTAAGTTTTACGATATTGTATGTTGTTTGTTGATAAGTTACAATGAAAACCAAACGTTTTCTCTGTGGGATGTTTAATTACAGGTTATAAACTTTACGTTAAGACACAAAAAGGTTATATTATTTTTTTTCAGGAAGACCCTATTGGCTACATTACTTAAGCACATGTGGCATGATCCCATTTAAGGTACGATTATGTGGAAGAATACCAATGCGACTTTAACTTACAAACAACTAATATTTCACATTTTGTGAGAGAGAATGCTTAAAATGAACTCGAACACTCAAATGAATACGAACAATCAATTGAATACGAACACTAAAAGTATAAAAAATGCAGGAATATTTTTGACCCGTTGTCAACAAAAGTGTTGACTATAGCATTACGCAGATATTACAACCCACAGTGGTGTCCTAATTGCATTATGGAGATGTGGCATCAGACATCGGTTACCTAACACGAAACAGATACGAAACGTCAGATACACTTGTACAACAAATCTGTAAATGCACATGACCCGCAAAATAGCTTACAAAACTCATGTTAGTCGTATGCATTAAACATCACCAAACTAAGCCAAGCGCAAAAAAATATATTTTAAAATCAACCTTTAGATTGTGAGTCAGCTTCCTCATCCTCCTCCTCCTCGATAGCATCCTCATCTTCCTCTTCCTCCTCCCCAGCTTCATAGTCGTCCTCATCAGACATCTCTTCAAGATTCTCGGAATAGACTGCGCCCAAGCTGACTTCTAGCTCGTCGTCTTCTTCTGAGCTGCCTATAATCACAAGCATGCATTACTATTAAGCATTACTAATAATGAAAATAGTGGCAAAACAAAATTTTGAGCACAACTCAGGCTATTACAGTAGGCAAATTTATATAGAAACGTTAAATTCTTCGATTCAATAATATAGATGCTCAAACGAAAGTTTGATACAATTATTTAATCCAGTGATTAAAAGAGGGAGCAATGTTTTGACTGATTTACCTTCTTCTTCGGAATCATCTTCATTTCCATTAACTTCTTCTTCTCCCTCAGTATCATCTGCTTCAGCATCTTCTGCGTCATACCTAAGAGAATTTATATTACACACAGTTTTACAGAAGTATTCAATATTTATGCTTTAGAAGTATTAATTATTATGTAATGTTTAAATAATCTATAATATAGTGCATATTTGCAAAACCTGCAATAAAAGCATAGTTCTACATTCAATTGAACAAAAATTTGTAGCCAGACACTTATAGTTATCTTCTCTCGCTGTCTTGTTTAGGTTGATAATAGGGATCTAACTGCATCCTCGGGGTAGTTACAGTCAACCAATCATAGTATATCTTACCCATCTAGATATTTAAGGCTGGGAATGAGCTTAAAGATCTTCTCACGGTAGTTCTCAATCGTCGTGGCATCATTATTGAAAAGATCCAGGTTCTTGAGGTACTTAAAGTCTTTTAATGGCTGCAGAGTATCTAAATCCTTGATTTTGTTGCCGCTCAGGTTCAGGTAGGTCAGTTTGGGACTCGTGGACAACAAATTCAATCCATTGTTAATTCTGCAAGCAACAAAAAGTGGTTACGTCGAATAGAAATAGAGTTCTAAAAACACATTTCATTCTAAAATAATGGAGAACTTAAAATAAACCTGTAACAGAGCTTAATAGGTAGTATTTAGTTCTGGATTACCATGTGCGACATCTGGATTCTCAAAGTGGAGCTAACGCATTAGTTCTATTTTGCGAATGCAGGTGTATTGCGTTTTTTTTGTAAGAAAAACTAACTATAACTCACAAGAGCTAAAACATATTATTGAAAACACCATTTTCTCAAGGCCCAGTGTAAATTTTTCTACTGTTGGTAAAATGTACACACCTGTTGTCGCTTAATTCTAGTTTTTTCAAATTTGGAAGCTTTGGGAACCCCTTCACTGACGTCAAGCCTACATTGATCAAACTCAAAGTCTCCAAGTTGCAAAACTCGTCGGTCAGTCCCACAATGCACGGGCTCTTGCAATTGTCCAAATTAAGCTCCTTGATCTAGAAAAACAAATAATTATACATGGGAGATATTTACAGGTTGAAGACGATATCCCATGCAGTATTTATTCACGCGCGCACTTGGTTCAACAGTTCCCTATTAAGGGTTGGCACTACAATAAAATTTAAGCTACGGAAACGCTGTAACAACGATGATATAAAAACCGTCAGTTCCCTGTTAAAGGTCGGCGCTAGAATAAAATGTAAGCTACTGAAGCGCTGTAACAACGATTATATAAAAACTTTTAATTTTACTAACACTGGAGGCTTTTACTTCGTGATACATTATGTATAAATAAATAATGCAATTTTTGCTTTGTAGGTATGACAGTTTTTTAGATATAAAAACACGGTTCTGTTAAGAGCCGGTGCTACAATAAATAAGCTACTGAAGCGCTGGAACATCGATGGATATAAAAACCTGTATGCCACGAAACACTGAAATACAGGTCATCAAGTTTCAGCACAGTGTTTGTGCAGCTCACTGAACTTGAACTCGCGTAAAACATGCACAGGCATGTAGGCGACCATTTATATGGAAATTATCGATGATGTGAATTGGTTCAGGATTTGCAGATAGCAAGCAATTTTTATAGACTCGTTGCTAAGTAATAGCATTATTGAGAAGTGAATTTGCTCAGTCTTTGCAGTTGCCAACCCGAAGTTATTGGCGCAAACCACACTTTAACTTTACATTGAATTCTGAGTTATCAAAGAAAAATTAGCTTTTGTTTCTGATACAATATTGGAATTTGTTTTATGGCGACATTTGATCAGTACAAGCGGTTTTTGCTTTGCTTCTGATGATTTGGTGATATAAAATACAATATAATACAATATAATAGTGCAGCATAGTAGTGGTATCTGGTTTCCACCATGCCATACAAATTGATTGTTGCTGCATTGTAATGCATTAGGAGGCAAAATGTTGTGATGCCGGTGGTGATAAGCTAATCCGTGGCCTAATTTTTAATTATTACGAGTCCTATGGTTATAATGTAATGGAATCTTGTAAAACAGCCCAATGATGGTGGATGCAAATGATGCTTGGCACAATCTAAAATGCAATTTGATAAAAATACAAGTATGGCTGCAGGTTGGTTGATAAGCGGTATGGTTTTCTGCGCATTTCGGGACTGCGGAGGCGGAAAACGTGGATTCCGTGATGGGGGCGGCGGCGTCGGCGGTGGTTGTGCAGGGGGGTTCCGGTGGCCGCGTTGTGGGGGACGGCGGCGGGCTGCTCACAACATGTGTCGGCCGGTGGAGGCGTGCATCGTTGGCTTCTCCGTTGGAGGCAGCCGGGGACGACGCAATACGAATCCCCGGGGGGCACCGGGGGGCGCGCGATGGCCGGTGTGCGTCTTCGCGTCCGGCGTTCCTCGAATGCGTGCGTGTGTTTTTTTGAAAACAGCGATACTCACGTCTTTCGGGTTTTTGCCTCGCTTTTCCAGCTCTATCCGTTTTTCCATGTTGCAACGAGCCGATCCGCTTGAGAAACGATACGAGAGACACACTTATTCACATTAAAATCGACGGTAACCTAACGACTTGCAAACAGTTTACATCGGACATAAGATGGAATCACTGGACTCGAATGACAGTCATCGATTAGCGGACCCGTAAGAGACAGACAGTGATGCCGAAGTTCAATGCTTTGCTAGAGGGGTACTTATAATAACACACGGCAACGGCATCTTCACTTGGCGGGAAACCGACACCTGCCGAAACCGGCTCCGGCATGCGAATTTCCGGCACCTGCCGACGACCGGCGGCGCCCTCGCCCTGAAACAATCAAATCTCCGGCCCAAATTCGGGCGCCGCGGCGCCTGGAAACCGGAAAACCGGTGGCGTCGCGCCGGTTGAAAATCGAATCCGGCACGCGCGCTTCTACTTGTTGCCACCACAAAGATCTGTGCCAAGGAAAGAATCGACGCGGTTTATACGCGCCAATCAAAACCCTCACAGCAAAACACGACGACATCCGAAATTCAAACCAAATTTTCTTTATAAAATCGCTCCCCAAATTTTGCGATTAACTCCATAAATTCACAAACAGCAAAACCAGAATCACCATTAATTAAAAGTAATAAAAAATAATTAATATTTCAACTAAACCATACAAAACATTATTTAAGTTACCACATTTTTATAGACACAATAGATAAGATAAAGTCCGCAAAACATGCAACATGTTGACTTCCTATTATAGTGATTAAGCGTGTATTTAATAATGTATTAATAACATCTCATTTTATGCTTTATAACAGTATTTTATAATGGGCAACCAAGAATACATGTATGACACATAGGCCATTGCCCCCCTCTTAAGCCCGAGTTCGACTCAAGTTACATTTCGGTTTTTAAATTAATACCAACCTACTGGAAAGTGACATGTGCACATGGTGTATCTAACATGGTGTTATACATATGCAGCTACTGCTAAGGCATACAAGGCAGCACAATGTTTTTTTGTTACTTTTCTTACTTTCATTTTTAACACACAAATAGAGACAAGATGAGAAGAAAGTAACAGAAAGTAAAGTTGGCAACACATTAAAGGTGCAGAAGTTCCAAGTTTACAGTTGGCAAAAATTAGACATAATACGCCTTCACATTTTCAATTTATTCACGAATTTCTTCATCAATTTCTTTTACCGTGTAAAGCCGCTATTAAAGTACGCAACAGAGTTGCGTTGAGTTTTATTTTTTCTTTAGATGTGTATTTGTTTTTTTTTTTCATTAATTAATACTACACAGTATATATCCGGATTGAATTTACAAGTTTTTTTTTTTTACTTTTATGTATAAATGTTATAGCAATTAAAATTCCTGCTTGGTCTGAATCTACCATTTCAGTTATTAAAACATTGATTTATACAGGGTCTAAAAAATTAAATAAAAAATAAAATACTTTATGTCAAATAATTATACAAATAACATCATTTAAACAATCACCCGCCATTTTCTTCGCACAGTTCCAGCCTGGCATGGAACTCCTGAAGACTGTTTTAGATTTCCTCAATAGTTATTGATGCAAATGCCTCTCGTCGGCAACTTTTTAATTTTTCAGTATCATTTTCTGCATTTGGGGGACTATTTGAATGATTTTATTTTTCTTTAAAGCTACTAAATGTAATTTTAAATTCCTTTGCCAAATAGTAAATAATTAAGTGTCAAAATAAGATTTATTTTGATTTTGCCAACACCCTGTATAAATAAATCAAAGTTTCAATAACTGAACTGGTAGTTTCAGACCAAATAGGAAATATAATTCCTATAACATTTTTACTTAAAAGTAAAAATTAAAAAAATATTCCTCTTGTAAACTCAATCCAGGGACATACTGTATATAATACAAATAAATTAATAATATACAGTATGTCCCCGGATTGAATTTACAGAAGGGATTTTTTTTTCATTTTTAGTTTTAAGTAAAAATGTTACAGGAATTATAATTCCTGCTTGGGAAACTACCAGTTCAGTTATTAAAACTTTGATGTATATATACAGGGTGTTGGCAAAATCAAAATTTTTAAATCTTATTTTGATACTTATTTATTTGCTATTTGCAAAAAGGATTTAAAAGTACATCTAACATTATATAAAATCAAACAATCCCCCAAAAGTAGAAAATAAAATTTAAAAAATCGCCTATGAGAGACATATGCATCGATTACTATTGAAGAATACAAAACAGTTTTCATGAGTTTCACACCAGGCTTGAACTGTGTGAAGAAAATGGTGGAGGATTGTTTAAGTGATGTTATTTTTCTTGAGTGTCATAATTAGATGTTTTTTTTTAAATTTAGCCAACACATTGTATATATAAATCAATGTTTTAATAACTGAAGTGGTTGTTTCAGACCAAGCAGAAATTTTAATTCCTATAACAATTTTACTTAAAAGTAAAATATAAAAAAAATCGCTCTTGTAAACTCAATCCGGGGACATACTGTATATAAATAAGAAAGGCGAGATCACCAATCTCCACTTTCTTATTGGCTGCAAAAATTTCCATGGAGAACACCAATCTCGCCTTTCTTATTGGCTGCGAAAATTTCCATGGATAACTAGAGCTGAAATATAATTAGGTATTAATTTAGTGAAAAAAAAAAAAATAATAATAAAACCATGGATAACTAGAGCTGAAATTGAAATGATCACTCAGTAAATTGCAGAAACAAAATTCTCAATTAGATACAGACCAGAAAGGTGGTGAAAAACTGATTATTGCAATCAGTGAACGTTTTTAAGAAACGGTAATTAGCTATACAATTAATTTTGTTTTTTTTGTAGATATTTACGATTTTACAATTCATCAACTTTTTAACGGAAACGAAATCACAAAAATATTATTTAATAGACAGTAATTACCTATAGCATCAATACAGCATCTTTAAAAAAAACATTACTATATTCATAAAAATAAGATGTTATTTAATAGAGCTGCACTTTCTTAAATCCTTCAGATTGTTGAAGCGCATGTATTAATATAAACTTACATATTACAAATAAATAAAAATTATGGCATTTCATAGGAGACAGTACAAATAATAAAATGCTTCACTACTACAAAATAATATGATAAATGTGGATACCACAAATAACTATTATAAAATACACACTTTAAATATACTTCGTTAAAAATATTCATTTATAAAAATATTATTTATACAATTATTTCAAACATAAAAATCGTTATGATTACAATACTTACATATTTATAAAACCTTGACATTTCCTGTATACAGGGTAGGCCATTTTAATCAATCCAAGCAGATCACTCCGAAAGTACGTTTGCTAGTGAGAATTGACCCAAACAAAAGTTGTATCGCTACAATGTCCCCTTGTTGATGATCTTGAATTTGACCTCGAAGTTGAATTTCAAGGTTATTTTTCGTTTTCGAGAAACACTAATGACACTAACAGAGTTGCCACTAGTACTTTAAATAAAAATTACGAAGTTGATGGATCAACTTGAACATTTTAAATGGTAATACTACTTTTTGAATTTTTATTTTGAACGAGGGTGATCATATTATGGTATATTGCGTAAAAATTGCAATAAATTTTTTCTCGAATATTTTCTTATATAAGGTATTGAAATTTTTACGCAGCTGCAGTAACATGATTACCCTCTTTAAAAATTAAAATTCAAAAAGTAGGGTTGCTATTTAAAATTTTCAAGTTGGCCTTGAAATTACCTTGAAATTCAACTTTACCTAACTTTTGTTAGAGTCAATTTTCACAATCGAACATACTTTCAGAGTGATTTGCGTGGATTGATTAAAATGGCCTACCCTGTATAAACCATCTACCGTCATTTCAATGCAAGACAACAAAATCTACACACATGCTCAATCGAGTTTTAAAGCTTGCACTAGCAACTTGAGCGCATGCCCAGAATTATTAAATATCCGGGGTTTATCCTTATACTCCAACCCCCAATCCGGAATTAAAGACGGTTCTGGCAGGCTCTTGTACGGCGCAAACCTCGAGGCACCCTTTATCGTGCCCCTCATCACCATTTTCTGCTTGCGCTCGCACATCGTCTGCATCTTGGCCATCTGAAGCCTGATTTTTGGCAAAGCCTGCAGCACCTTGAGCTGTCGCTTGTCGTGCGTGTAGAGCCAGACTAGCGTGCACAGATGTGGGAACACGGGTTCCTCCTTGTCGCACCAGTGCGTCATTATCACGATGATGTCTTCGATGTGCTCGGGCAACCAGGCGTTATGGGAGCTCGGAGGGTACTTGTAGAAGTTGATCAGGATACTTGCCGCCACCGTGCAGACCCGCATGTCCGGTAAAGAGCGGCCCGAGAACTTGATGATATGTGCCACTTCTTCGGCGAGTGTGTTGCTCATGTCCAAACAAGTTTCTTTACAGAATCTCGTGACATATTCTACGGATTAAGTTATAAAGAATTATTGCAGTAATTTTTGATTAATATCTCATTTAATTTTAGTGCCAGATTTACTAATTTTTTTCTTTCACCCTAAATAAGCACAATCTGAAGGATGGAAATAGCCATTTGGAAGGTTTAATTTGAAAATGCCTAAATATATATTATACGTTTTGCGTATTTGCTCTGGTACCACGAATATTTACCTATATCCTCCAGCGCTCTGATTATTTGTAGAAAAGTGGATGATTCAGTGGATAACATTGTTAAAGCCTCCTCCTTTCTATGAGCTAAAGTTTTCTCCGGGTTCTTATTTTGCACAGCTAATTTGTACCTCTTGCGTATTACTGTGAATTTCGGTGACTGGCTTCTTCGTGTATTGAACCCACGCCAACATGCCTATTAAATAATTACATTCATAATGACATACACAATAACTTAACAAATATGAATCACCTGTATTTTAGTAGCAGAATTTTTGCGTACAATATTGAGCTTGCGTTGCTTCACTAATTCGGGATCCATAAGTTCCTTACATCGCACACGAGCCATGTAGCCCCTTGAGTGCGCCTGCAACTTTAAAATCGCTGCCAACGTAGTCTTTCGTATAACGGACTCAATCTTCATTTGGACATAGCCTCTGTAAAATCTTTGAATTCTAATAGTGGCTTGCTTTAAGTTCTGGTAATCATCACGGTATCGCCTCATCAGTGTATTGGCTCTAAATATCATTTGCATTGTAATAACGGCTGAACGTAATTGAATGTACTGGCGTCTGTAATGCCGCATAAGCTTATGTGCTCTGAATCTCCGTTGAAGTGTTAAAACTGACTGTTTCTGTGTCATGAATAGTGAGCGGGTTTGTTCCATAACCTTATTAGCTCTATATTTTCTTTGTACAAATACTGCCGATTTTCTTAATGCAACAAATTTACTACGCCATACTTGCATTACTAACACAGCTCTGTATTTCACCTGAATAATCAGAGCAGCATTTTTAATCTGGTTGTAATTATTCCAGCAGTCTTTCATTAGTTTATTAGCGCGGAATTTTCTTTGTACGAAAACAACAGTTTTAATTAATTCTAAATAATTATCTCTCGCTTTACTCGCAAGTCTCTTAGCCCTAAATAATTCTTGTATTCTAATAGTGATCTTACGTAATACCAAATATTTCTGCCGTTGCTCCTTCATCGCTTTAATAGCTTTGTAGCGACGTTGTATAATTACAACGGATTTCTTTTGGTTAATAAATATTTGGCGTTGGCACTTCATAATTTGGTTTGCTCTAAATCTGCGTTGTACCGTTAGAACCGTTTCCTGTAATTGTGTATACTCTCTTAATACTCGCCTCATCTCAGTGTTGGCTCTAAACTTTCGCTGCACCACGGTTACAGCTCGCTTCAAGTTCAAGTACGACATCTTCTGATGCTGCATTTCCTTTAAAGCCCGGTAACGTGTTTGCAGAACAACAACGGCATTACGCTGGTTCAGGTATTCACAACGTTGCAACCTCATGTCTCTCAAAGCGCTAAATTTATGTTGTATTAAAACCACGGCTTGCTTTATACGAGCATACTCAGATCTTTCTAATCGCATTGCTATCAAAGCTTTGAATTTCTGCTGAACTAATATGATTAAATTTCGGTGCTTAATATACGTCAACTTATAATGTTCCATTAACTTATTAGCCCTATACTGTCTTTGTATAATTAAAGTGGCTTTACGTTTACGCTGATACAAATCTCTTTGTAGTTTCATGACTGCATTCGCTCTGTACCTTCGTTGGATGCACACCGCTGCATGTTTTTGTTCTTCGTAAATGCCTCGTTGCAACTGCATGGCTTTTAAAGCTCTAAATCTCCGTTGCACTATAATAATCATTTGTCGTTGTTGAGTGTACAAAAACTGCTCGCGCTGCATTAATTTGAAAGCCCTGTAATGCCTTTGTATGCACAAAACGGCTTCTTGTTTTTGTTTGTAGCAATCTCTTGAATGTACCATTAATTTATAATCTCTATATCTTGATTGAATAACCATTGCAGCGCGTCTCTGGTGTTGATACTCATTTCTCTGTAACTGCATGGCTTTTAAGGCTCTGAATTTCCGTTGCACGAATATTGCCGATTTTATGAGGTCAATGTAGTACGATCTATCGCGTTGCATCAATTTTAAAGCCCTGAAGCGGTTTTGTATTGTAGCAGTAGCATGTTTTAGTTCATTAAAGACGCTCCTTTCTCGCTTCATACTCATGTAAGCCCTAAAATGTACTTGTATACATATAGCTGCTTGGCGTTGTTCGTAATATGCACGTTTTTGTGTTCGCATGGATTTGAGGGCTCTGAATTTGCTTTGTAATAAGACAACGGAGTTTCGTTTTCGGATGTAAAGTGATCGTTCACAACGCATGGACTGTAAAGCACGGAATTTCCTTTGAATTAACAAAACTGCCTGTTTTAACCTGTTATAGATGTGCCTCTGCGACTGCATTGCTTTTACAGCTATGTACTTCCGTTGCAAATAAATAACTGATTTCCGTTGGTTCAAATAAATGGACCTCTCGATCTGCATTAGTTTCAGTGCTCTGAATTTCTGTTGAATTATTATTATTGATTCTCGTTGCTTAACATATGAAGCTCTTTGGAGTCGCATTGCTGTTAGTGCTCTAAACTTGCGCTGAAATACATTCGCTGCTTGCTTTAGCTCCTTAAATTTGTTTCTTTGTTTGTGCATAGCTTTCAAAGCTCTATATTTTCGTTGAATATAAATAACTAAACTTCTCTCACGGACATACAATGTTCTGTAATGCTGCATTATCTTTAATGCTTGGTATTTTCGTTGGATGACAATTGCCGCTTGCTTTAGATTCCTGAATCGATTTCTCTGCATTTGCATAGCTTTCAAAGCCCTGTACTTACGTTGAATAATCAATACTGCTTGCTTTTGTTTATTAAACAAGCCTCTCTGTGTCTGCATCGCTTTCATCGCCCTGTATTTTCGTTGAATATAAATAACCGAATTCCTCTTATGAACATAAAGTGATCTACAATTTCGCATCATCATTAAGGCTCGATATTTTTGTTGGATAACAATAGCGGCCAGTTTTAGACTTATAAACTGACATCTTTGTACTTGCATAGCTTTCAAAGCTCTGTATTTGCGTTGTATGTGAGTAACTGAATTCTTCTTATGAATATAAGCGGATCGTTCATATCGCATCATTTTCAAAGCTCTATATTTCCGTTGAATAATAATCACGGCACTCCTAATTTCGTTATAAATCACCTTTTGTTGTTGCATTTCTTTCACTGCTCTGTACTTGCGTTGGATTACAATAACGGCATGAATTTGTTTCAAGTAATTATCTTGGTGATATTGCATTATTTTCAAAGCCCTAAATTTCGCTTGCACAAACATAGCAGCTACTCTTAGTTGATTATATTTGCCCTGTTGTTGTTTCATTATTTTATTAGCTCTGTATCTGCTTTGCACAACTAAAGTTGCTTCCCGCAAACAGTTATAAGCGTGTTTCTGATGTTGCATTAATTTAGTTGCCCTATATTTTCGTTGAATTAAAAGTACGGCGCTTTTAACTTTACAGTACTCCTCCGTACATCGTTTCATTAGCACGTTAGCCCTAAATTTCCTTTGCATAAAAATTATATTCAATTTATACAACTGAAACCGTTCCAAATCCTGCTTCATCAGCTTAGTGGCCAAATATTTCTCTTCTAAATAAATGGTTGCTCTCTTTAATTCCAAAAACCGTTTTCTCACTATATAACAACGTATTGAAGCTTGTAATACAACAATGGCATTTATTTTCTCTTGCATGTTATAAATAACGAGCCATTTCCTTGCGTAACTTTGCATTGCAATAACCGTTGTTAAAATATGTTTATATACCATGCGCTGCTTGTACATTCGGTACGTGGCTTGAATCACAGTTGCGGCTCTCTGTTGCTTCATGTGAAGCAAATATTTGCTTAGCATTGGTAAAAATCTTTCCAGAGCAATTCTATAAATTTGACGCTTGTACCATTTCTGTATGCGTAGTGCAGCATTGTGTCGATTTTTACGTATCCGTTCGTTAATTCGGCACTTAATAATGATACCCAAACTCCTCCACCAGTTTTGCACACACACGACTGCTTTTACAAACCGCGGGGCTTGGAATTTGTAAATGATCTGCCAAAGAAATGACAGAGTTTTCTCCTTGTGTCCATCAACGATATCCTTCGCTGTAATATCGTGCAAAATTTTGTAATTGGCTTGGGTTAAAGAATCGAAAACAATTTTCAGGTTGTGGATTTTCTGCAACCGTGAAATTGCGGGCACTCTCAGGCACTTAACAAGATCATTTTTTAAAAGAATAACTTCCATTATTCGTGTAAGTCGGACTCCGTCTCTGAGATCTTTTCCTAAGTTTTCAATTGCATAGTCATATTCGTGTATGTATGTCTGCTTGTGTACTAAAACGCATCCAATTAATCGGAGGCATTTGGTGATGTCTCCAACAGCTGATAAAACTTCACTGGAGAATTTTAGGATCAACTGGCGGCTTTCTTTATAAGGCGCGTTCTTGCAAAATAAGCACGGATCATAATGTATTAGCCGGCTTTCCTTGGCACAGTCAAGGAAGTATACGAGCATTAAAAACTTCTTTAAGATATGTTTTTTAATATCCACACTGTACTTGAGTGAGTGCACTATTTTATGTTTTGCTAGCAAATATGAGTCTTTAAAGAAGTTTTTCATTACAAATGAGCTTAATCCCATCAAATCCGAGTTCGACGACAATGGTATTGTTTTACCAAAAATTGTCTCTAAACCGATTCGTAGCCATAATGGATTGTAGCTTAGGACCAACGTCATAATCTCGTACTGCAGCCCTAAATCTAAGTGAATGTCGCGATCTGTTCTGATAGAAAACTTCCCGTTTTCCACCATCATCGAGCATTTTGATAGGACTTGGGATACCTCTCTGCTTCTGAATAATTTAACGGCGTTGTTTCGTAGGGCATCCAGGAGACTGCTGACATGGAATTTGCTCGACATTTCCTCTTTCGTTGGGGCTCTGCTAACGTCGTGTTTCTTGCACTCCTGCCACAATTTAGCGACATCGACCGGGTGGCTTTCCGCATTTGACGTGAGCTCCTCTGGTGGCGTGAGTAAAGCGTTCATCCATTTTTTAAATCGAGTTTCCTGCTCATCAATCCATTTGGGTTCGTAATATAAAGTGGCTGACATAAACGGATCAATGTCATTGGTTGTCGCTAACACATATGGGTTACTAATCTCATTGAGGAAGGCATCTGGGTCATGTAGAGCTACACTTTTTTCCTTGTATTCCACATTGCGAGCTCTCGATTTTTCAATAAATTCCTTCAGGTTTAAGCCCTTGGAGAATTTCTGTTTAATTGTAGCACCCGTGGTTCTTGGTGCCCAGGAGTTTCTGGGTTGCAGCGATGGCCTTTTTGATGGTGACATTGCATGTGTCATTTCAGATTTTCGTTTCCTGCAACTCATATGGGGCGTTGATTCAGAATCGGTATTCTGCAAGGATTCTTCAAATATTTTCTCCAGTGGCCGTTTGTTTAAAACCCAAGTTTCTAATGGTGAGGTGGGTGCATCAGGGGATTTAAATTCTCGGCTGGATTGGAAAAGTGATGTCGGTTTAGCCAAGCGCTTTTCATAGGCGTGAATGGGGCTTTCTACAAAACAGCACGGACTGACATCGGATTCGTCTAAAACGTACGTTCCGGAGCTGGAGTTTCCTTTAACGTACGTCCCTCCACTTAAATTGCCTTTAACATAGGTTTCCCCGCTAATATTGCCCTTAACATAAGTGCCGCCACTTACATTAAATGTGTTCTGTATGTCGAAAGTGTGATTTCCCTCCACAGACTTTTCTCCTGTTGAGCAACAGCTCGGAAAGAAACACGTTTGCATAACAGGGGTTAATTCCATGCCTTGTAATTTTGTTTGTATGCTTTGTGCACATTGCAAGGGAACGTGCGGTGAATTATTTGGCGACATCATTTCTAAACTATCTTCGAAGCTAGCACTACTATTAGAGGTTTTGTTTTGCAAATTCACGCTTTGGTTTAGAGTTATTGATCTGTTATTTATTTCTGTTATATAATTCAAGCTGTTTGGTGATAAATAGGAGTTGCTTTGAATATTAGGAGCCGGTAATATGTTTTCTTTATCGCCAATATTATAAGTTTGACGTCTGATTGGAGGTTCTACTACTATATCGGGCAATATATTTGGTTGCAGTGGCATACGTTTTATTCGTGGCGATCGCTTTGATCTTGGGGATGTCAATTTCTTTACAGGTGAAGTCTTCCATCTCGGCACTAGCTTCGAAGGAGAACGCTTTTTCTTTGTAAACTTTTTCTCTAACAATTTAGAGTTCATTGGGTTCACTTTATTAGTCCGTTTAAACGGCTTCTAAAATGAAACAAATATCAGATTTGTATATAACTGCATGTATAAATAGAATTTATAAAGTTTTCTTACGCATATCACCCTTAGTGTTATTGGCAACATTGAAAATCATCCATGATACAATGAAGTAAAGTTATGAAAGCTTATTAATTTAATAACCGTTCGGATCGGTTACTATAAAACATGATATTGCACACATTTTAAGTATTAGTAAAATACAGGGTGTTTCATAAACAAAAAAACTACAAGTGACGATGTTGGTCATAAAATTCTGAGTGGAAAAACTTAATTCCAAAATATTGTACCATGCTTTCTGGATATCCCCGAGGTCTCCATAGCTTGAAAATGATGTCGTTATATTTGTTCAATTTTATTTTAATTTAAAAAAATTAAAACAATTTTCAAAATTCATTTCGCATTTCGCAACATATTTGTATTAAAATTTTCGGCTCAGAATATTATGACCGACATCACCACATTTTGTCTAATTTAGAAACACCCTGTATAGAACATCTTCCGGCACGAGGGGTATGACATTGTACTGCACACGTTTGGCTCTGAATATAATTAGAAGTCCCAAATAGTTATCGAAAACATCTGAATCTTTGCAGACCTTTCTGTCGTATCGCACCTTCATTAGCATCAATTATAATTATGATTAAGAATAAATATAATTTTACTTATAAAAAACAAAACAATTTTATTACTTTATTTGATTATCACTTTTCTTTAATTCATAATAAGTTGCGCCATTTTCAAGTGATTCTCTGATTTATTACCAATAATTAAACATACCTTGGGCGAGACACATTTAAATGCAATAGGTATGTCTTTCCTAATGCGGTGTCCGTCTTCCAGTGTTAACATGTCCCTCCATGTCCCACTTTCCGAGGGACTCCATGCAATTTCCAAGATTGTTTCACCTTCAGCCGGAATTGTACATTGCTCCCAATTAAAAGTTACACCTCTTTCTTCGGGAGAAGCTTTAGTTATGAATAACTAAAATAAGTAATCAGAATAATAATAATGGGCCTGTGTGCGCCACGTAAAAAATTCTAAGTAGTATAAGAATGTTTAATTTTTGCAACAATTTCAGTCCTAACAAAATCTGCAGGGCTGCCTATTCCTCCTTGCCTTTTCTGCAATTTCCCTCCATCGATAGCGCAGCTAGTGAAGCACCCCGCTTCGCAGAAGAGAGGTCTCTATGCAGATATGTATTTACCTCAATATCAATTTTTGACGGATTTTTAATGTTCAGTTTCTGCTTGGCCACGGCCCCAAGCTTCACATCCTCGAAGAACAGCTTCGGTGTTTGGGTGAACAGGGCTAGAGATAGCTGTGAAATCTCCTCCCGTGCCTCCACCACTGGCTTCAATACTTTGGGCTTCTTCTCCGGAGTAATCTTAACCTATGGGCGATGTTATGTCAGAAAGGGGGCTACTTGCCACACACCGTACACTTACTTGGAAAAACATTTTAAATAGCTAAATATCTTTCTTCTAAAAAAAAAGGTGCACTGCACGTGCAACTGGGGAAATGGAATGTTTTAAACTAAACTAAAAAGTTAAAATGTATTGCAGTTGTGAATAAAAACACAGGTAAAAGCAGTTACGATTTGAAATGAAATGAGCCAATCACAAATGCTTCTGAGTGACAGTTTGTACGTCAACCAATTGGAACTTGTACAGCATTTGCGGTGGTGCAAGAGCATTTATATTACCCTTCTTCAGCACCTTTTTGTAAATTATACTTATGCACATTTTTATACCTAGAACATATAATTTTGAGAGAAATTGCGAAGTCTTTAAAAAAACAGACAATACAGCCCTATTTTTTTTTAATGTAACGTTTAATGTTATGTTTTTAACCGTTAGGACTATTTCATTACTGCGATTGGTACTGACTAATTTATTTGGCGTTGACCTTTCTGCGGGATTGGTGATCATGTTTTAAATTTGACATTTAGTGACAGCGAAATTTCAATTGTATTGTCTCTTTTTCCAGTTACTGAATTCGACCAGGATTTGTGAGAAAATGAACAAACATAGTTGTAAAACTATTAGATAAGATACGAAACAATATATTCCACAAGACATTTTCATCATTAACAACTATTATTTGTGACATTGACATTTCAACATAACCACATTTATGTCCTTTTTACAATGCAAAAGTTTCCCTTACTTGAAAGTTCGTATCACAACATAAAAGTTACTAGATGTAGTAAATCACATTTAAAAAATCGGGCATTCGAGCCACTACTGTTTTCAGTACTGTAAATTTGAGTACTGTTAACTTGGCGAATTCTGTATTATTTATAATATGTAATTTTGTATTTTCAAAGCTTGCCATAGTTATATTTATTAGAAGTGTAATCACTGATCCAATTAATAAAATAACTAAAATAATAAGAGTATTTTATAAAAATATCTGCCAACATTGATTAATTGACAATTGGAATTTATAAATATAAACTTTGTATTGTTATGCTAGGTTGTTATGTGAAAATAATGACCCATAGATTACGTGTTATCTGTGATTTCCATTCATGTTAGTTTAGTTAAAGTTAGAAATAAATTTATAGTTCACTAATTATTAATTATAATAAGAGTAATTACTTATTTAACTAAGTCAAAATGCAGACCGCTGCAGCAAGTGTACTAAAGCGAGGCGTTGAGCTAGATAGAGAACAGAAATACACGGAATCCCTCGTATGCTACGAGGAAGGTGTCCAGCTCTTAATAAACAGCGTCAGGAGTAAGTACAACCCCCCGATTAAACCACCCACACCACCAGCAATTTTCAGCTATGAACGGCGAGAAGGCCGCCTACATCCGCGGCAAGATCAAGGACTACATGGACCGTGCCGAGTCCATCAAGTTGAAAGTGGAGGAGCTGAAGGACCAGGGCAAGTACCACGAGCAGATACAGATACACGCCGACTCGACGGGCCACGGGTACGAAACGATCTTCCAGCGTTTCCTCAGGGAACAAGACGTCCGATATGTCCTTATAGAGGATCCGTTTATACGCGCGCACCACCAGTGCCAGAACCTGGTCAGGTTTTTAGAGCTGGTGATCAAGGAGGCGCCCGGCGTGCGACTTGTCAAGCTGGTTACCAAGCAGGAGGCCGCTGATCGGCAGGACTCTAGGGAACAGAGCGACCGGCTCGGCCAAATCAGGGCGAGCTTACGGAGTTACCAAGTCAAGTTTGTCGTTGAGTACTCACAAACACTGCATGATAGAACGATAACGTAAGTTTGGTTTGCACCAGGTTCCTAATTAAATGTATGAGAGCCATATATGAGTATAATCTGTTTGTAAACCAGGGGGGGCGTTTGAAATTTGTGGGGCTAAAACCTACCGTTTGTGAAAAGTGGACAAGGGAACTTTGTGGGACAGCAGCTAAATTACTGACATAACATGACAGAGGTTAGACGTTCTAAAAGCAAAAACAAACAATTTGCTATTTGGAGTTCTTACATGGTTAATAAAGAGAATTGTTTTTGGATTAATTATTTTCAGTTGATTTGGTTGCAAATTATTACTTAGATTTATCATTTCTTTACAGATTAAGCAACGGATGGACCATAAAAATTGGACGAGGGTTGGACTACTTTAAACCGGCCGAACACAAATTGGGGGTGGGTGCATTCGATATGAACCTTCGGAAGTGTCATGAAACCACTGTGGATATATTCCATTCGAAAACCGTTCGACAAATTTAATTATAAACCACCTATTAGTTTTAACTGTGATAATAATTATGGTACTATGCATTTTTATTGAACGTGCAATCAAAAAATATGTTATTAAGTGAAAAGTGTAATATGAAGGTAATCATGTAATTTTAAACAGTTTTTTATAATTAATATTAATATTGCTATTTTACTACAATACAGTTGTATATAAAGATCACGGGTGTATTTCATATTTTTCTCTATTTGTATGCTGGGTCGTCATTTATGTTTTCTTAAAAATGGTGTGGCATCACTGAATTGTTCAACAATAGCTCACTCTACAAATCTATGAATTTTTATTACACAGCTGCTGATTGCTAATTGTTGTTAGTTCATTCAGTTCACGTATAGAAAACGTTATCCAGGGTGCACCACGTGGAGGCGAACTAACCCTACACCCCAGTATAAGTACTAAATAATGTGTTTGTTTAAGATTTTAGTAATTGTATGGTCATGTATTTTATAATAAATGTTAATTGAACACAAACTAGGGTTTATTAATATTTTGCTATGAATGTCGAGTTTTGTAAGTACTAGTGAACCGTACTTATACCTGATTATATCTTTATTTTGAGTAAGTAACAGGATAGGGTCAACCTTTCTAGTTGCCAGTGTCGATCCATATGTATGTACGATATAATTTAATTCACACAAAGCAATAATTGAGTCGTTAAAAACCAGTCAGTTTTCTTTAAATTTAGAAAGTCCAGAAATATCTATGTAATGTACAGAAATATACAAGGAATGTTGTTCAGAAATATACCTATAAGGGGTGTTCTTCCTTATCAATTATTAGACCAAACATGTTTGGTTGCCTAAGTTATTTGTCGCATATTTCAAAACTTACATTTGGTAACATTGTTTTATTCCGTTTTGTAATATGATCTGTGAATCCCCTATTGCGAGGTTGTTAAATCAGTTGACAAATTTGTGTTTACAGATTAATTGCTGTAAAAAATGGTGACTGGAGCCAAACGATTAATAATTAGGGCTATAGAGCTAGACCAGAGCAATAATTACTTCGAATCCATATCATGCTACGCAGAAGGTGTTCAAACATTGTTACATGGAATGGAAAACCTACAAAGGCAGTGTAAGCGCAAGCCCCATCACTTTACACCCTCCATATTCATCCTACCATTTTCAGCTTTGACCTACGAACAGGCAGTCAGCATTTTCAACAAGGTTAGGGACTACCGGCACCGCACCGAACAGCTTATGTGGAAATTAGAGAAATTAGAGAGGTCGAAAAATTACCAGAAGCACTTCCGTATCGCTGAAGACTCAACGGGCTACGCCTATGAGACCATCTTCGGGGAATTCCTTGACCACCATGTTAAGTATGTGATAATCGAAGACGCCCAAATCTATAAGTACTACCAGTGCCAGAACCTGGTCAGGTTCCTTGAGCTGGTGGTCAAGAAGTGCCCCAAGGTGTGCCTGGTCGAGCTGGTCACCAAGGAGAAGCCCATACAGGAAACTTGGCTCGACCAGATAAAGGTCAGCTTGCTGAGCTGCAATATCAAAATAGTTATTAAATACTCGCACACATTACATGATCGGAAAATCACGTAAGTTTGCATCAAGTATTAAGTGAATTTATTTATTTAGCTTTAAGATCGACTGCAGATCCGTTCAATTATTCACACGAGTAGTAAACATATCTGAAATAGTGCTTCTGTACTCTTTTACTGACCCTGTGATTGCTAGATTTAATAATGGGCTTAAAATAGGACCCAACATAATTTATGTTCCATATACAGAAGCTGTAAGTTTATAATTGTTACAATTATTATTATCATCTATACAATGCAATTAAGCTGCCTCTCTTGAAAAACGTAGGCATATAGTGACCCACTATGACTCATTTTAGTAACATAGAACCTGTATAAACAATGTTATTTGAAACTTCTATTCCTTACCGAATTTGATTATTTTTATTGCTGCAATTTAGGTGTGATATCATTGTTATGTTTTAATAACTAATTCAATCCCTCCATATTTATGGATAGTGAATGATGTCAAAACAAATGAAATAGCAGACAATTCGCTCTGTGAAATGCTATATTTGCAGATTAAGCAATGGATGGGTCATCAAGATTGGCAGGGGCTTGGATTATTTTAAAGCTCCCGACCACAAATTGGGGCTGGGCACATTCGACATGAATCTTCGTAAGTGCTGCGAAACAAGTGTAGACATCTATTCCACGAACACTATTTGACAAGTTTTTGAAGTTCTTGGAAGGCCCGAATCCGCTGCTTCGAGCAGTTGTACCACCAATATCTACTATTTTATGACATTATTTAGTTACTATTTTATGACATATTATTTACAAAAATATATTTTTTTCTGGGAATTTGTATACATGTTCTGAACAATCCCTTGCAAGCCAAGTTTACAAACACCCTATATATTTAACAGTTTCAAGAAACAATTCAACATGAGGCGTCATTTCTCTCTAGAAGAACTAAAGTTGGCAATGCCATATACTGAACACATATTATGTTTTATTAATACTTTAATATTACATCTACTGGTAACATATAAGTTTATAAATTATAAAATCACATTTACGAACGAGACAACACGTATCGACATGGGTTCAAAATAAGTGGACTCTTATTACACAAGCAATAAAATAAACTAATAAATTATCCTTTAAAACTAATCAACAATGGATCCAGAATTCTCGGGTTACACTAGACTTTCGTTTTGCGCAGAATACGCCATAAACGAGTCCAGCAGCCGTGGCTGGATTAGCTCCTGAGCGTCTTCCTCGTTGACAACCTGGACTCCACACACTTCGGCAATTTTACGAAGTGTTGCCTGAAAAAAATACCGATATATAAACACATCCCCAGCTCATCTTGCTAACACTTACCAGGGCGGCAACGAGGATTGCATCGCTATCAAACCTCTCTTTCTTCTCCCTGCAGAGCTTCACAAGCCGTTCGACACCGCCGATGCCGACGACTTGCTTAGCAGCGTCAACTTCTCCACACAACCTGGACAGCCCGATCATAGATTTCTGTTGCAACCTCATGATGACTTCGTTGTCCATGCAGTTGGACTGTAGGAAGCATATCAGCGCGATGGGCGCTTCGTCTTGCGTGAGGCTTGTTCTAGCTTCAGGGACGGATGACATGTTGGCTATTAATGTGGCCACTTGTTCCAAGAGGTAGATCGAAGCTCTGGCGCCGTGATTCTTAACAGTGTCTAATAAAATCCCCGCTGTCTTATTATGCAGGAGGTATTTTATGCTCTTAACGTCCATAGCCGTGAGGTTGGCGAGAGCGGCTGTGCATAGCAGCACGGTTTGGCAGCACTTCGTCGATATGAGCAGCTTGGTCAAGTACTTAACCAACCTCTTGGATTGCCGGTGCAAGCCTTGCACGTTGTGGTTATCCTCGATCCATGGGGCGGTGATTTGTGCCAGCAGAGCCACGGCTTCTGTGCGCTCCGGCTCAGGTCTTGACTCGTCCGTCAAGGTTTCCGCCAGCATTTGTACGCCCTCGGAGCTCTCAAACTTCCTAATCGCTGCTGCGTTCACACACAATGTGCTCAACGCCCTCAGGGCGAGCCCACGTACCGATGACCCCTCGCACTTTTCGCATAAAGTGGCTACCACCTGCACAACTCCTGCGGCTATGAACAACTCGATGAGGTGATCGTTGCGGAGGGCGACCGAGGTCAGGCCGGTCAATCTGGCGCGGATGTCCAGCTCAGAAATTGGGGCCTCCAGAGCTTTAATTATGTGCCTCACTTCTGATATTAGTAGCTGCCTGTACAACAAATTCCAATCAACATGTAATTGAGCGGTGGTTTTTTCGGTTTCTTCTTCTTCGATCGCTTTAAGTTGCTCACAGGTGATTTTCATCCCTGCATCGAGGTCCAGCTTCGTCAGGAATTCCAGTATCAGGCCAGCAAGACTTTGTACTAGGGGACGTCTGTGTTTTTTCTGGCTAAAATATAAATCCGATATGAGTATAAACGTTTTTCGTAATCCACCAAATTTAAGACTTACTTTTTCAAATTATCAAATTCTTTTTCTATTAAATTGTTATAAAATAGTAACTGAGTGAGGCCGGATGTGGTGATAGCTGCCAATTGGGACACCTTTCCAGCAAGTTCTCCGGCTATCGATTTGCATTGCAAAGTTATCACACATTCAGAGTCGTATGTTTGTTTCACTTCATCCATCCACCTGGCAAGAGCTGTTCCTTCTTCTATACTATCAACAGTCATTGGTGGAATTCTGAAATTTGAATATTCATATTATAAAATGCAATAGTTTCCCAAAATTAAGGAAACGAAAAAAGGGTTAAATGTTTGATAAAATTCAATATGTAGGTTAAAATGCAGCCTTTATTAGAATTTTCTCAATTGTTTTTTAAATGCCATCATTGGCAAAATGGCAGTACATTTGACCAAATATTGTCAGTTTTTGGTAAGACTTAATCAAAATTTATCTATAAAATTATGACCAAATTAACACAAATTTTACATAGTGCATTCGGTCAAATTTTAACCCAAATGCATCACTTTTTTATCTTAATCAATTCTGAATTACTTATATTTTGAAATTTTCTATAAATATTTTAATTAATTTTTAATGTTTGATCAGTTTCAATCAAGTTTTGACCAAAGACAATGCAACTGATTAATTTGACACATTTTTCTAATCAAAATTAATCAGAGTTTATTTAATTTCGTTTAATCAATTTTTTACCGAATTCAAACTAGTTTTGACTAAGATTTATTTAAAAAAATGCAAAATTCTACATGGTTAGGCAATAAATTTGTGCAAATATTGTCAGATTTTGGTAAGGTTTAATCAAAATTTTACTACTCTATAAAATTTTGGCCAAATCCACATCAATCTTACTAAATTCTGTCAAATTTTAACCCAAATGAATTACTTTTTTAACTTAATCAATTTTGAATTACTTCGTTTTTCTATAAATATCCTTTAGAATTTTGGTTATAATTAAAAAAATAGGCAGTTTTCAATATACTTTCGTTAACTTATTTTTAATCATTTTCGCACAATTTGATAATATTTGATCAATGTAGCTCCGACGAATAAATGATCAATTTAACTAATTTCGAAGCAAATTTTGAACGTTTATTAACGTGCAGTGAATATGCAATTCATTAAAAACATGTGTATCTTGCATAACGTGCTTGATTACGATTACAAGATTAATTAAGTGTATAGGTACTTAAGTCTATGTTTGTGATGAAATTTGAGATTGCTTAAGTAGTTTACTAGGTTTGGGCCATCGATTGTGCGATTTACAAACGATTCCCTCTTTAGAGCCACCCACAATCCTCCATCAATTCCCCATCACCGCCTTCAGGAATTTGGAGAACAATTTGTTTGATCTTGTGTGGGATTAGCTTGGCTCGCGAATAGGTGAACTATGGAAGAGCCCCGCGGTACCGCGTGTAATCATCACGACACCGAAAGAACAATACAATTAGGCCACAAACATTGATTTATGTTGACCCGAATGGTAATCACACTGAGAAAAATAGATTACGGAAATTGAATGGTCAAAGCAATATTTTAAGTATTGGTTGTATTTTTGTTATGTACTTCCTTAATTTTTATAAAAACTAAATTTAAAAATTAAGGCAGTACATAACAAAAAATACAACCAATACTTGAAAACCATATGAGAAACATTGAAGATTCAATATTGTAATGTTTTTCAACATTTTTGTACTGGTGTTGAAATTTATTCTTTATCTTCTAAATGTTTCGTAAAAATTATAAACTTTATACAGTGTGTAACAAAAATCATGTATATACGACACTGTTTCTGGGGGCTACTTTCTTAAGTTTTATTAAAACTAAAAATTAAAAATTGAGGAAGTATATTACAAAAAATACAACAAATACTTGAAAACCTTAATATGAGAAACATTAAAGATTCAATATTCTAATGTTTTTTAACATTTTTGTACTGGTGTTGAAATTTATTCTTTTTCTACTAAAAGTTACGTAAAAATTATAAACTTTATACAGTGTGTAACAAAAATCATGTACGACACTTTTTCTAGGGGCTACTTCCTTAAGTTTTATTAAAACTAAAATTAAAAATTACGGAAGTATATAACAAAAAATACACCCAATACTTGAAAACCTTAATATGAGAAACATTAAAGATTTAATATTGTAATGTTTTTTAACATTTTTGTGCTGGTGTTGAAATTTATTCTTTATCTACTAAAAGTTACGTAAAAATTATAAACTTTATACAGTGTGTAACAAAAATCATGTACGACACTTTTTCTAGGGGCTACTTCCTTAAGTTTTATTAAATCTGAAATTAAAAATTACGGAAGTATATAACAAAAAATACACCCAATACTTGAAAACCTTCATATGAGAAACATTAAAGATTCAATATTGTAATGTTTTTTAACATTTTTGTGCTGGTGTTGAAATTTATTCTTTATCTACTAACAGTTACATAAAAATTATAAACTTTATACAGTGTGTAACAAAAATCATGTACGACACTTTTTCTGGGGGCTACTTCCTTAAGTTTTATTAAAACTAAAATTAAAAATTACGGAAGTATATAACAAAAAATACACCCAATACTTGAAAACCTTCATATGAGAAACATTAAAGATTCAATATTGTAATGTTTTTTAACATTTTTGTGCTGGTGTTGAAATTTATTCTTTATCTACTAACAGTTACATAAAAATTATAAACTTTATACAGTGTGTAACAAAAATCATGTACGACACTTTTTCTGGGGGCTACTTCCTTAAGTTTTATTAAAACTAAAATTAAAAATTACGGAAGTATATAACAAAAAATACACCCAATACCTGAAAACCTTCATATGAGAAACATTAAAGATTCAATATTGTAATGTTTTTTAACATTTTTGTGCTGGTGTTGAAATTTATTCTTTATCTACTAAAAGTTACGTAAAAATTATAAACTTTATACAGTTCTATCAAAAATCATGTACGACACTTTTTCTGGGGGCTACATCCTTAAGTTTTATTAAAACTAAAATTAAAAATTACGGAAGTATATAACAAAAAATACACCCAATACTTGAAAACCTTAATATGAGAAACATATTGTAATGTTTTTTAACATTTTTGTGCTGGTGTTGAAATTTATTCTTTATCTACTAAAAGTTACGTAAAAATTATAAACTTTATACAGTGTGTAACAAAAATCATGTACGACACTTTTTCTAGGGGCTACTTCCTTAAGTTTTATTAAAACTAAAATTAAAAATTACGGAAGTATATAACAAAAAATACACCCAATACTTGAAAACCTTAATATGAGAAACATATTGTAATGTTTTTTAACATTTTTGTGCTGGTGTTGAAATTTATTCTTTATCTACTAAAAGTTACGTAAAAATTATAAACTTTATACAGTGTGTAACAAAAATCATGTACGACACTTTTTCTAGGGGCTACTTCCTTAAGTTTTATTAAATCTGAAATTAAAAATTACGGAAGTATATAACAAAAAATACACCCAATACTTGAAAACCTTCATATGAGAAACATTAAAGATTCAATATTGTAATGTTTTTTAACATTTTTGTGCTGGTGTTGAAATTTATTCTTTATCTACTAAAAGTTACGTAAAAATTATAAACTTTATACAGTGTGTAACAAAAATCATGTACGACACTTTTTCTAGGGGCTACTTCCTTAAGTTTTATTAAAACTAAAATTAAAAATTACGGAAGTATATAACAAAAAATACACCCAATACTTGAAAACCTTCATATGAGAAACATTAAAGATTCAATATTGTAATGTTTTTTAACATTTTTGTGCTGGTGTTGAAATTTATTCTTTATCTACTAAAAGTTACGTAAAAATTATAAACTTTATACAGTGTGTAACAAAAATCATGTACGACACTTTTTCTAGGGGCTACTTCCTTAAGTTTTATTAAAACTAAAATTAAAAATTACGGAAGTATATAACAAAAAATACACCCAATACTTGAAAACCTTCATATGAGAAACATTAAAGATTCAATATTGTAATGTTTTTTAACATTTTTGTGCTGGTGTTGAAATTTATTCTTTATCTACTAAAAGTTACGTAAAAATTATAAACTTTATACAGTGTGTAACAAAAATCATGTACGACACTTTTTCTAGGGGCTACTTCCTTAAGTTTTATTAAAACTAAAATTAAAAATTACGGAAGTATATAACAAAAAATACACCCAATACTTGAAAACCTTAATATGAGAAACATATTGTAATGTTTTTTAACATTTTTGTGCTGGTGTTGAAATTTATTCTTTATCTACTAAAAGTTACGTAAAAATTATAAACTTTATACAGTGTGTAACAAAAATCATGTACGACACTTTTTCTAGGGGCTACTTCCTTAAGT
Organism: Othius punctulatus; assembly: GCA_951805005.1. Classification (NCBI taxonomy): domain Eukaryota; kingdom Metazoa; phylum Arthropoda; class Insecta; order Coleoptera; family Staphylinidae; genus Othius; species Othius punctulatus. The sequence continues at coordinate 24,384,893 of OX638143.1, forward strand.
TTTATTAAAACTAAAATTAAAAATTACGGAAGTATATAACAAAAAATACACCCAATACTTGAAAACCTTAATATGAGAAACATATTGTAATGTTTTTTAACATTTTTGTGCTGGTGTTGAAATTTATTCTTTATCTACTAAAAGTTACGTAAAAATTATAAACTTTATACAGTGTGTAACAAAAATCATGTACGACACTTTTTCTAGGGGCTACTTCCTTAAGTTTTATTAAAACTAAAATTAAAAATTACGGAAGTATATAACAAAAAATACACCCAATACTTGAAAACCTTAATATGAGAAACATTAAAGATTTAATATTGTAATGTTTTTAAACATTTTGCTGGTGTTGAAATTTATTCTTTATCTACTAAAAGTTACGTAAAAATTATAAACTTTATACAGTTCTATCAAAAATGATGTACGATACTTTTTCTGGGGGCTCCTGGGAAATAATTTAACAAATTGGCGAATTTCAATTTTCGGAAATAAAATATTAAAAATCCGTTTAACTTTGTGTAAGGGTATACCTATGTTAATATACACTGTGTATCCATGACTACCAGACATAGCAAAATTAACATTGGTGAATTATGTAAGGTTCAACCATTGCTGTGTCTAAATATGTCACATATGTCACTGTCAGATTGCTGTTATTTTTCCTCCAAATATTGTGTATGTTTTGGCACGGTACTTGCATACCCAGATTCTTTCCATCTTTCTTTCAGATCTCTTATAATAAGGTTTTGTTGATTTTTTTTTCCACGTCCTTGATTTTTCGTTAAATTTGATTAAAATGTGAATAACTTGGCAACGTGGTATCTGATCCTTCAAAATAGAAATGATTTGTGCGCACATGAAGCAGATTCCAAAAATTAAAGAATATACAGGGTGTTCCATTTGAAAATAAGACCAAATGTTGTGTCCCGGATTTATGGTACCTCTGTACACTCGAGATAATTTCAAAAGTAGCACATCAAGTGTGCAATAACTTCCATTCAGAATTTTTCCTCAATTTTTATTAGTCTAGCAGGAATGGTCCGAGCGAGGATATGTGGGCTACCCTGCATATGTTCAGTTTGTAGTATTGTCCCCATAGAATGATTTGAAAATGTGTCAAAACGTAAAATCGATGATTTTACGATCAAATCGACTAAAACGAAAATCCGAAAAATCGCGATTTTTCGTGTTGCTCCGATTGACCTTAGAACATAGCTATGTGTAACTGGGGCAGGGTCGTCAGAATTATGTATAATATAGTAAATGTGTAAACACTCATAAATTATCGTCGAGTTGCAGTGAGTAACATGTTTATGGTGCTCAAGAAAATCTAGTTTTCTCAATGGAATAATTGTTTGAGGAGTTCTGGACTTACCTCTCGTTTCTGTACTTGTGAAAGAGGTTCATGGCATGGACCCTGCCGAGTCTCGTCTCCTCGGACCTCTTCTGGGCGGCGGCGACCGGCGTGGACGTGTGCTTCGGGGAGTCGAGGGTGCCCCTGAAGAGGCATTCTAGCTCACTCTCGCAGTCCGAGCTGGTGCCGCTCAGGTTGAAGGGGGTGATTGCCTCGTCGTCGGTGTCCTCGCCGAGGAGGGCGGCCGGCGCGGAGAGGTTCACCAGGTAATCGGGCGTCCTGACGCCGACTAGAGGCAAAGTCTTCGCGCAATCCGGCAGCTCCTCGCTTGACAACCAAGAAACACTTCCACTGGATGTGACTTCACTGCCGATGGAATCCTCGGGATTGCGGCCGCCTCTTGCATATTGATTAGAGCCCATTGTCGATTCCATCTGTATGCTGCGGAACAAATTCCTGCTCACTCTCGGATGGCTCTTGTTCTTCACGTAGCGCCCCACGGGCTCCGACACCGCCTCCGCGGCGGCGGGCCTCCTCACCGGCGTGCTCTGCAGGCACGACCTCCTCGGCGAGGCGCTCTTCGCGAAGAGCAGCCGGATGCTCTTCCGCGGCGTCGTCTTCTCCACCACGTTGGAGGTCAGGTTGCCCTGGTGCTCCGGGCTGGTGGACTTCACCAAGTCGACGGCGGCGGCCACCTCCTGCGCCTGCTGCTGCTGCTGCTGGAGCTGCAGGTGCGGCGAGGCCTCCGTGTCGGAAAACCCGGAATCCTGGCTGCCGGGGCTCCCAGAAGCCGCCCTCCAGCTCGAGCTCTCCTCGCCTGCCCACCACACCTTGCTGGGGCTCCTCTGGAACTCCCCCATTTCGGTCGATCTGCAAAAGGAAGCGGAGGTTACTAATTTGGTCGAGTGGCCATTACCCGGCAGACCTCGATAGCCCCTAATTGACCTATTTATAACCCCTATAGTGCACCTCTCAGAGATTAAAACGCAATATTGAATACATACGATCGCGTCTTATCTGGACAGATACCAACACCATACTAGACCGTAGTAGTCACAGCTTGATAAGCAGGAAATAATCAACAGGAATGAAATTTGGTTAATCGGCAATTCATGTTCATTTAATTTAGATACGTGGGATCTAATACTCATTGGTAAGTATTAAATGAACAACAGGACTGAAATTTCAAATATAGAAGATTAATCTTTATCTAATTACGTATGTACGATCTAATAGTTATTCTTACCATTTTAAAAATACCACAAGGAAACAAGCATCTATAAAATGTAGGAACATTCGGGGACACCACCTAAAGATTATATTTAAACTTGGCGACAGGCTTTTGCAAACACCATTGTCATAAACAGATCTTTTTAAGGTATGATAGAACTCGCGTAGTTATTTTTTTAAGTTTATGACCCCCTAAAGCCGATTGATTACATGACGCCGTGGACCCGTGGATGTCAACGCTTTCCGTTAAAGGGTCATGTAATAATAATGTTTCGAATAGTTATCCGGCGGATTAAGATACCCACAAAATAAGAAACTCATTGGGTTTTGTAGGAATAGGACCGGGGTCCAGTGACTTTGTTAAAAATGTATAAGTTTTTAAATGCACTTGGGGGCTGCGTGGCTGCGGAGCAAGTATAAAATTAGATAACGAAGGTCCACAAGAGGCGATGAGTTTAACGCCAAGGGATCTTCTGCCATGCAAATTGCACCGACTGAAAATCTAGAACCAACTATAACATTTAATAAATTGCATATTTGAACACAAATTTAATTTAGCTTGTACTAGAATTGAATGGGAGGATTCACTATGTTCAAAGTAATTCAGTTAAAGAAAAGTAGAGTACATAACACAAATAAATTAATGCTCACATTGGATGTATGAACCAAACTATAAGATAAAAAATTTGGTATAAGAGCGAAAGAAGGACGAGGCTCGAGACAGTTGATGCCAGACTAAAGAAACTTCATCACTTTACGTTATATTGTGTGTGAGTTATTTTAAATAAGAAGTAAGTGATGAAATTCAAAATAATAAAAGTTTAACAACTTACAACATTTCATATCAAATAAAATAAAATAATAAGTTAATATAAACCGTCAGTGATCAATTTCAAATTTTCCACTAAATCAGAAAGTATATTAAAATTTAATAAAACAAAAGAAAAAGGGAATAAAAATTAATATCTCTCATATTTTAAAACAAATTTGAATGGAACTTTCTGGTCGTGACTTCCGACTGAACTGGGAAAATTCATATTTGAAAAATGGTATTGGAACCTTCTGGTCGTGACTTCCGGCTGAACTGGGGAAGATACCATATTGTTATTAAAAATATATTAAAAGAAATGAAATTGAAATTTAATTGAGAGAACTATGATTAAAGTTTAAAACAAACTTGAATGGAACCTTCTGGTCGTGACTTCCGGCTGAACTGGGGAAGGTACCATATTTTTATTAAAAATATATGAAAAGAAATGAAATTGAAATTTAATTGAGAGAACTATTATTAAAGTTTAAAACAAATTTGAATGGAAACTCTCTGGTCGTGACTTCCGGCTGAACTGGGGAATATACCACATTGTTATTAAAAATATATAAAAAGATATGAAATTGAAATTAAATTGAGAGAACTATTATTAAAGTTTTTAACAAGTTTGAATAGAACCTTCTGGTCGTGACTTCCGGCTGAACTGGGAAAATTCATATTTGAATAATGGTATTGGAACCTTCTGATCGTGACTTCCGGCTGAACTGGGGAAGATACCATATTGTTATTAAAATATATATGAAAAGATATTAAACTGATATTAAAATGAGAGAACTATTATTAAAGTTTAAAACCAATTTGAATGGAACCTTCTGGTCGTGACTTCCGGCTGAACTGGGGAAGATACCATATTGTTATTAAAATATATATGAAAAGATATTAAACTAATATTAAAATGAGAGAACTATTATTAAAGTTTAAAACCAATTTGAATGGAACCTTCTGGTCGTGACTTTCGGCTGAACAGGGAAAATTCAAATTTGAAAAATGGTATTGGAACCTTCTGGTCGTGACTTCCGGCTGAACTGGGGAAGATACCATATTGTTATTAAAATATACATGAAAAGATATTAAACTGATATTAAAATGAGAGAACTATTATTAAAGTTTAAAACCAATTTGAATGGAACCTTCTGGTCGTGATTTCCGGCTGAACTGGGAAAATTCATATCTGAAAAATGGCATTGGAACCTTCGGTCGTGACTTCCGGCTGAACTGGGGAAGATACCATATAAGTTTTCAAAAGATATATCATTAAAAACAATTATCTTAACAAAGAAATGAGAATAAAGAAAAAATAATGAAAACTTAATTAAATAGGTTTCCTTCTGTCGAGATTATCGGAAGTATATTTCCTTATGTTAAATAAGTTGTAAAATAAATCATAAAAGATACACATATTTTCAAGTATACATACTTTAGTGTCAAAAATTATCATTCATTATTGAAAATTCATTAATATTGAATTATATCGTTGTTTGTTCTGTGTTGATTGGTATTAACATTTTAACATGCCATATAGATTTATTTTCATTTCTTTTGATGAAAAAAAAACAAAATCTCTCTTTAACTCTAAATACATGTTTTATTTACCTACTATCTTTCGTTTTCAGGAATAAACATATTCACCAGGTTTGATTAAGTATTCAGTTTCAGCTTTCTACAACTAATTTAGAGCTGTGGGTTCGAGATACTACAGCTTCATTTATTTATCTGCAATTATGTCTATTCAGCAGATAACACATGGTAAACTTCGGAAAGACTGGCCTTCAGGCAGACGTCCTTAATGTGTGAAGGTTTGCAAAGTTTGAAATAGTGTGATCTAAGAGATTTCTTGTATGTCACTAGTAATAGTATTAATGAACTCGGTTTTGATATTATTAGGCACACTTTGTAGTTTTACAATGGCAACTTATGTTGACATAATTGTATCCTAGGTAATTGTGCCAGGGACAAGAATGTTCCACGATTGTAAAATCGGCTTTTAGTTGTAGTTTTGTGACAACTTTGACAAATTGAATGATCATCAAAACCATGGAAACCATAAAAACTAATAAATAAATAATCGAAATAACCATGGGCAATTAAAAAAAAACATCGTTTTTGCAAGAATTTATTCTGTATTTCTAGGAAGTGGTATTACCATGTAGTGATGTGTAGTGATGTATATTTTATTAACCGCACAATTGTGTTGTTTAAAACGAAGTATTTGTCTTATTCTGCGTTTAAATATGGATGGCATATTTAAGCAACCTTTAGTTCTTTTTACAACCTTAGTAAAGGTTGTGGCCACTATGGCAATTATTTTATTTTTTGAATTTTGCTAGGCGTTTTCTTCAATTTGTCAGGTAACAAGATGGACAGGCTTCAACCACAGTTGAAGCATTAGTTTTAAAAAAATCAAAATTTTCACACGTATCTATTCCCCATTTGGGGATTGCAGTCTCATGGTGCAGTGCATCTCCAGTGAATTGAATTTATATCTTATTCTCACGTGTGAAAATCGAAAATCCCCATAACACTGGATCCAGACGTTCACACGATAGGGGCTGACCGTCATTGCATTGTGAGGTTGTGGGGCTCCAGGTGTGCAGCGACTGTAAATGGGGGCACCCCTATCGGCAGCAACCCCATTTCGCATGCATTATGCTAACGAAAATGGAGAGAGGGTTATTTGAAAGTCGGTTGTAATCAAGCGTACAGCGCATGGAGAGTAACCGTAATTAAAATCAATTATGGCCATTTATAATAATAATTGTTTCAGTACTTAAATTAGTTAACAACTCAGTCCATGTGTTCTCTGATTAATCAATAATTGTAGCTGATTCTCGAATCGGAATATTGTATTTAAATATTCAATCGGGTCCTCTCAATACTACTTACTAATACTACTTACACTTACAACAACACTTATAATAACAAATACAATACTACTACACAACTCGGTAATGATTTTGGTTCAACTACCAAAAAGTTCCTAAAAATGTACAATAAGTTCCCAAAAATTTACAATAAAAAATCTACTTATCCCATGCTGGAAAATAATTTCACGCTAAGATTATTAGGTGGGACAGTATGGAATATATAAAAAAATATGCCGGAATAGTGTTTCAAGTGTTCGTCTTAAGCTATGGACAACTTTAAACTTTCGAAACAACTTAGAACGCATATTTCTCAAAACTAAAATATCTGTAGATACGAATGAGTTCTAGTGTGTATTAAAGCGACTTATTGTGATGTTTAAGTATAATTTTATTAGTTTCTAGATTAACAGAAACTAATCGGCCTCTTTTTGATTTTGCTGAAGGAAAATCTGAAGGAGTTACATAGGTAATTAATTATTAATTGGGCGATTCTTATTCGGGGATTAAAATAATAAAATTTCCATTACCACATACAAAATTTATGATTGATAATTTTCAGTAGTTTGTGTACTCGTTTTAGTGTACAAAGCGTATATACTAATTTTATTTCTAAGGTTATATATAATCGATCTTTATTGGGCTTCTAAGGTTATTATTGAACATAACCAAAAAGATAATTCGATAAAAAAACTACAATCTCTTGGGTTTTATTCGCTCTTTATTTTATTCTACTCCGAAAGTAATTTTATTAATGATTAGACTAATTTTTAAAATTACCATTTATTTGTACAAATTTTGTATCACAATTTTGTATTTTTAGTCTACAAAGCGTAATAATTTTATTTCTAAGGTTATTATTGAACATTACCAAAAAGATAATTCGATAAAGAAACTACAATCTCTTGGATTGTATTCGCTCTTTATTTTATTTTACTCCGAAAATAATTTTATTAATGATTAGATTAATTTTTAAAATTACCATATTTTTCTTACAAATTTTGTATCACAATAGATTTCCTACTTCAACTTTAATTAAACTGCTTGCTGATCATTTGGCGAAATTATTTTTAACCTTGAGCGCTCAAGCAGTGGACCGTACAAATGCTTGAATTAACAGTTTAATTATCACCGTCGTATATTCATATTCCTTCTGTAGTACATAATTAGAATCTCGACGAATCACTGCAGTGAATCGCCTTTGAGAAGCTTTGCAATAGCTTACAACCTCCAATCTGGGATGCAAATCAGACTATAGCTATTGTATCTTGTACACATGCAACAAATGCTGCTGCAGCATTGAATTCCAGATAAAAACATGTCCCTACCCTTTGCTGTGATAGAATTTAAGGGCATTGCCCTTTTCTAGTGTCCCCAAACTAGACAAAAAAGGCCCAAATTGCCAATTAGATGCACAATTTTTAGTGATAATTGGGGTGCTTATGCAATGCAATGGGCATGCAATACCAAAAGAATTTTTACATTAGTTCTGATTGTTAGATGTTAAAATTTAAAAAAAAGTTACTAATTGGTGGGGTACTTGCATGTGGTGAAATGCATTTTTGTGCCGACAATAAGATTTCAGTTATTAATTACATTTAGTTAACTAATTGGTGTACTTTAAAAAAAATCTAGCTTCCTCCGTTTATTTATTTATATATTCCAATATTAAAAAAAACTTCAAATTACTTTTGAAATTAATATTGGCTGAAATTGAATACTATAATAATAATAATAATAATAATAATTTATTATCATAAATGCTTACGAACCAACATTTTCCACAAAAGCCATGGGCTTGTCTGTGTAATTTTACATTAACTGTCTTATCCTATACAATATAATAGCCTATTTTGTACCAAAACCTTCAAATCTAGAATCCAGATCAAACTCTGCAGTTTATTTATTTTTATATTCTGCTGTAACAAGGGGATAAGTCCAAAATGCTAATTTTATTCAAATAAAAAAATGTTTCAGTTCTCTACTTTTAAAGTAAATAAAATAATTTGTTTATCAAGTTTTTCAAAAATCAGCCAAAATTTCAACAGTTTGTAGACCAAACTTAGTTATAAAACTAAAAGAAAATTATGAACAATCTGGATCCCGAATATGTTCACGAAAACGAAAACAATACTGTTATTATTGTGAAAGTAAACTATCCAGAAAAAAATAGAATTATTTAAAAATCTGAGAAAACTATAACAGCAGTTAGCAGTTTAATTACTAAACAAAACATAACTTAATTAAACAAAGTATTAAAATTATTTGGAGTATTTTTAAATGTCTGAGAAAATTTCAACAGTTTCTAGCCCAACCTTTGGAAGAAACTAAAATTGCAAATAATCTAAAACTCGAAAATATTCACGGAAGCAATAGTTTTCCAAGTGTACATGTGAAACTCCATTCAAATCTTCGCAAACTACGCAATAATTCCAAATATTTCAGGAAAATCCAAAATGATATGAATCTCCAAATTGTTCACGAAAACAATACTTTTCTTATGTTACATGGAACAGGTAAAAAATCCAAAAAAAAAATTGAATTATTTAAAAATCTGAGAAAAACTTCGCAATAAAACACAATATTAAAATTATTAAAATATTTTAAAAGTCTGAGGATATTTCAACAGTTTGTGGAACTCGAGAATGTTCATGAAAAAAATAATTTGCACGTGTACACGAAGGCAGTGAAAATTCCATAGAAAAAGTTTTGAGAAAATTTCAACAGTTATTATTATTATTATTTACTTGTTTATTTAATGACAGCTTATTTTTGCTGATATGGGCTATGGCTAATTACCGTCGTCGAGGAGCATATGTAATCTAATCTAATAGGAGTATATAATTACAGCCGAATGTGAATGTTCACAAAAGTAATACTTTTCCATAGTGTGTATGTGAAAAATCCGTTCAAATCATGTAAAGTTTTTCAGAGGGCTGAGAAAATTTCAACAGCTTTCAGCCCAAACTTCGAAAATAATATCCAAATATTGCAGGAAAGTGGAAAATAATATGAATCTCGAAAACGTTTACGAAAACAATAGTTTTCCATATATTTATAGAAAAGTGATAAATCCATATAAATTAATTGAAGTTATACAAAATATAATTGAATACAAAAATTCAAGAAAATTTCAATAGTGTTCAACACTATATTTCCTCACAGCAGGGAAATTATGAAAATAAGGAAAGCATGTAACTGAAATACATCGTCTCTACTTATAGTTCCTGAAGATGCTTTCTTAAAAAACATGTAGGTATGCATGGAAATGACAATAAATTTAAAAAAAGTACAGTTTTCACCCCAAACTTCGAAAATAATATCCAAATATTGCAGGAACGTCCAAAATAATATGAATCTCGAAAACGTTCACGAAAACAATAGTTTTACATATATGTATAGAAAAGTGATACATCCATATCAATAATTAAAGTTATACAAAATATAATTGAATTCAAAAATTCAAGAAAATTTCAATAGTATTTAACACTATATTTCCTCGTAGCAGGGAAATTCTGAAAATAAGGAAAGCATGTAACTGGAATACATCGTCTCTACTTATAGTTCATGAAGGTGATTTCTTAAAAAAGTGTAGGTATGCATGAAAATGACAATAAATTAAAAAAAATACAGTTTTCAACCCAAACTTCGAAAATAATATCCAAATATTGCAGGAACGTCCAAAATAATATGAATCTCGAAAACGTTCACGAAAACAATAGTTTTACATATATTTAGAGAAAAGTAATAAATCTATATCAATTAATTGAAGTTATACAAAACATAATTGAATACAAAAATTCAAGAAATTTTCAATAGTATTTAACACTATATTTCCTCGTAGCAGGGAAATTCTGAAAATAAGGAAAGCATGTAACTGGAATACATCGTCTCTACTTATAGTTCCTGAAGGTGATTTCTTAAAAATCTTGTACAGTTTTCAACCCAAACTTCGAAAAAAAAATCCAAATATTGCAGGAACGTCCAAAATAATATGAATCTCGAAAACGTTCACGAAAACAATAGTTTTACATATATTTAGAGAAAAGTAATAAATCTATATCAATTAATTGAAGTTATACAAAACATAATTGAATACAAAAAGTCAAGAAAATTTCAATAGTATTTAACACTATATTTCCTCGTAGCAGGGAAATTCTGAAAATAAGGAAAGCATGTAACTGGAATACATCGTCTCTACTTATAGTTCCTGAAGGTGATTTCTTAAAAATCTTGTACAGTTTTCAACCCAAACTTCGAAAAAAAAATCCAAATATTGCAGGAACGTCCAAAATAATATGAATCTCGAAAACGTTCACGAAAACAATAGTTTTACATATATTTAGAGAAAAGTAATAAATCTATATCAATTAATTGAAGTTATACAAAACATAATTGAATACAAAAAGTCAAGAAAATTTCAATAGTATTTAACACTATATTTCCTCGTAGCAGGGAAATTCTGAAAATAAGGAAAGCATGTAACTGGAATACATCGTCTCTACTTATAATTCGTGAAGGTGATTTCTTAAAAAAAGTGTAGGTATGCATGGAAATGACAATAAATTTAAAAAAAAGTACAGTTTTCAACCCAAACTTCGAAAATAATATCCAAATATTGCAGGAACGTCCAAAATAATATGAATCTCGAAAACGTTCACGAAAACAGTAGTTTTACATATATGTATAGAAAAGTAATAAATCTATATCAATTAATTGAAGTTATACAAAACATAATTGAATACAAAAATTCAAGAAAATTTCAATAGTGTTCAACACTATATTTCCTCGCAGCAGGAAATTATGAAAATAAGGAAAGCATGTAACTGGAATACATCGTCTCTACTTATAGTTCTTGAAGGTGATTTCTTAAAAAAGTGTAGGTATACATGGAAATGACAATAAATTTAAAAAAAACGTACAGTTTTCAACCCAAACTTCGAAAAAAAAAATCCAAATATTGCAGGAACGTCCAAAATAATATGAATCTCGAAAACGTTCACGTAAACAATAGTTTTACATATATGTATAGAAAAGTAATAAATCTATATCAATTAATTGAAGTTATACAAAACATAATTGAATACAAAAATTCAAGAAAATTTCAATAGTGTTCAACACTATATTTCCTCGTAGCAGGGAAATTCTGAAAATAAGGAAAGCATGTGACTGGAATACATGGTCTCTACTTATAGTTCGTGAAGGTGATTTCTTAAAAAAGTGTAGGTATGCATGGAAATGACAATAAATTTAAAAAAAAATGGAAAAAAAAATTCAAATATTGCAGGAACGTCCAAAATAATATGAATCTCGAAAACGTTCACGAAAACAATAGTTTTACATATATTTATAGAAAACTGATAAATCCATATCAATTAATTGAAGTTATACAAAACATAATTGTATACAAAAATTCAAGAAAATTTCAATAGTATTTAACACTATATTTCCTCACAGCAGGGAACTTACGAAAATAAGGAAAGTATGTAACTGAAATACATCGTCTCTACTTATAGTTCCTGAAGGTGATTTCTTAAAAAATGTGTAGGTATGCATGGAAATGACAATAAATTTAAAAAAAAGTACAGTTTTCAACCCAAACTTCGAAAATAATATCCAAATATTGCAGGAACGTCCAAAATAATATGAATCTCGAAAACGTTCACGAAAACAATAGTTTTACATATTTTTATAGAAAAGTAATAAATCTATATCAATTAATTGAAGTTATACAAAACATAATTGAATACAAAAATTCAAGAACATTTCAATAGTATTCAACACTATATTTCTTCATAGCAGGGAAATTTTGAAAATAAGGAAAGCATGTAACTGGAATACATCGTCTCTACTTATAGCTCGTGAAGGTGATTTCTTAAAAAAAATGTAGGTATGCATGGAAATGACAATAAATTTTAAAAAAAGTACAGTTTTCAACCCAAACTTCGAAAAAAATCCAAATATTGCAGGAACGTCCAAAATAATATGAATCTCGAAAACGTTCACGAAAACAATAGTTTTACATATATTTATAGAAAAGTAATAAATCTATATCAATTAATTGAAGTTATACAAAACATAATTGAATACAAAAATTCAAGAAAATTTCAATAGAATTCAACATTACATTTCCTCATAGCAGGGAAATTCTGAAAATAAGGAAAACATGTAACGGGAATACATCGTCTCTACTTATAGTTCCTGAAGGTGATTTCTTAAAAATCTTGTACAGTTTTCAACCCAAACTTCGAAAAAAAAATCCAAATATTGCAGGAACGTCCAAAATAATATGAATCTCGAAAACGTTCACGAAAACAATAGTTTTACATATATGTATAGAAAAGTGATAAATCCATATCAATTAATTGAAGTTATACAAAACATAATTGAATACAAAAATTCAAGAACATTTCAATAGTATTCAACACTATATTTCTTCAAAGCAGGGAAATTCTGAAAATAAGGAAAGCATGTAACTTGAATACATCGTCTCTACTTATAGTTCGTGAAGGTGATTTCTTAAAAAAAGTGTAGGTATGCATGGAAATGACAATAAATTAAAAAAGAAGTACAGTTTTCAACCCAAACTTCGAACATAATATCCAAATATTGCAGGAACGTCCAAAATAATATGAATCTCGAAAACGTTCACGAAAACAATAGTTTTACATATATGTATAGAAAAGTGATACATCCATATCAATAATTGAAGTTATACAAAACATAATTGAATACAAGAATTCAAGATAACTTCAATAGTATTTAACACTATATTTCCTCGTAGCAGGGAAATTCTGAAAATAAGGAAAGCATGTAACTGGAATACATCGTCTCTACTTATAGTTCGTGAAGGTGATTTCTTGAAAAATAAAAAAATAAAATAAAGAAAGCTGCTATATTACATTAAACAAGGTTTTACTTGGTTAGGTTAGGTTAGGTTGTCATGGGTTTACTGAAATTATTCCAAAACAATTTATTTCTGCTTGTTACTTCTAAACATAGGTATAATGTCATTATAGAAGAATAATGATTTTTTTAAAGTTAAAACTAATCAACGGAGGACAAATACTACTTCAGGTTATAGGTATTATCCAGTACAAATGTCTACTGAAGATAACCACGTAGTGGTTGAAATGTAGATTTAGCGAAATAAATGTCGTTGCGAAAAAGGTTAATTTATTATTTTTCTTTAAGTTAAGTTTAAGTATTATTAATGTCTGGCAGTAAACCTTTAATGCAACCTGTACTGAACGACATTATTTGAAAAATTGCCACCCTATCATATTAAAGTTTGTATCCTTACATTTCGAAGACAAGTTTCGCAAATGGTTCGGCGTTGAAATAAAAAAAAAGTTGTGTATGCACCAAGGGCGTTAAGAAGAAGATAATGCCCGGAGAGCGGCGATGTTCCAGCGCGAGAACTTTGGCCCGAAAGATAGATGTCATCTACAACCTTCATGTGCATGCAAGATTTTATGTTTCTCCAAAAAAATGTAGAATTTGTGTAAGGTTTGGTTAGTTTAGGTTAGGTTAGGTTAGGTTAGGCTAGGTTAGGTTAGGTTAGGTTAGGTTGGGTTATATTTACGATACGATTGCCGCGTAACAGCACTATCTTAAATGTAATAACATATACAAACTGTAATTGAAAGGCTTAAAATCGGAGGCGTTTACAACCAGGTGGTAATTCTAATGGTACCATTACGAAACAGTTGCATATGCACATGAGGGTGTCAACGATTACTGGGCTTGGATATAAGTATGTACTACGGAATTGATGTCGATTCTCCCTGCACTGTTCATATTATTTCTGAAATTACTCAAATATTGTTATCAAATATTATCTGAATTACGATTTCTCTAATAATTTAAACAAAGGCTGTAATGGGTATTCATGCTTACAATTTCAACTAGAAATAGTTTATGGAACTGTGGAAACAAGGAAGTATTTGGGTCAGTATTATTTGTTATTATTATCATTACTACATATTACTACTATATTAATATTATTAATAATAATAATGAGGCGGAAAGACCGCAAGTCGATAGCCAATCAAATATTGTTACTACTATTACTACTACTAATACTAATAATAATTAATAATTATTATGATTCTTAGTAGTATGAACATTTATTCCTTATACAGGTAGATACCTACAGCATACATAATACATATAATAATATAATATTGGTGCTAGATAGATAGATATATGATATACGATGTAATACATGATATCTGTGATGGGTGGGAAAAACAGTATAAGTCAAGAATTAGCATTTTAAGGAAGCGTCGACTTATACATTTTTTCCCTCCAATAATCGTAGTATTTATAGTTGTACTTAAACAGCCAACCTATTTAAAAGCCTTAACTGAATAATGTGACATATACTATTTCAAACACAATGTACAGCATCACTTTCTGAAATATAATTTGACTTAAACTCATTTTCCCAAATTTTCGACTTATACTGTTTTTCCCACCCATCACAGATATATGGAATGGCCTATCGACTTCTGTCTTTCGGCCCTATGATTCTTATTATTACTATGATTCTTAATATTATTATTATTATTATTAATATTCCTATGCCATACAAGTGTCAGACCTTTTTATGCATTGATCCCTGATGAACCATCTAGGATCACTGCTTACGGAATATAATCTCACTGCTTACTGAATCTCATCGGTCATTTAGAATTGATCCTTGATGATCCATCTAGGATCACTGCTTACTGAATCTAATCGGTCATATTACAATTGATCCTTGATGATCCATCTAGGATCACTGCTTACTGAATCTAATCGGTCATATTAGAATAGATCCTTGATGATCCATCTAGGAGCACTGCTTACTGAATCTAATCTCACTGTTTGCTGAATCTAATCGGTCATTTTAGAATTGATCCTTGAGGATCCATCTAGGATCACTGCTTACTGAATCTAATCTCACTGCTTACTGAATCTAATCGGTCATATTAGAATTGATTCTTGAGGATACATCTAGGATCACTGCTTACTGAATCTAACCGGTCATATTAGAATTGATCCTTGATGATCCATCTAGGATCACTGCTTACTGAATCTAATCTCACTGCTTGCTGAATCTAATCGGTCATATTAGAATTGATCCTTGATGATCCATCTAGGATCACTGCTTACTGAATCTAATCTCACTGCTTACTGAATCTAATCGGTCATATTATAATTTTTGGATCCCATGGTGCAATTATTATCCTACGGGATTCCTGTCCGAGTGATTGTGACCTAAGTGCCCCCTGATTTTTTTTACCGTTCACACGGGACAGCTGCGAGGGGGGCGATCATAATATGTCCTCGATGCAGTACGGTTATTTTTTCACAACAGGACCGTGAATGAGCGCCAACGTGCGATTAGATGCATGTCTCTTAATTGATTCCTCGATTCCAGCGCGATGGAACAGGTTTCCGGGCGGCGATTTCAATATCCGAGTGCACAATCGGAATCCGTATTTCGGGCGTTAATTGAAATACCTCTAACAGTAAGCCGCAAATTAATTTGTTATCTGGAGATTTATTTCCACTAGTAGCAAGTTTAAATCTTCTTAAATTCTCTCTTAAATTAAACCCAGCAAGAAAATTTAAATATATTAGTTTTTAGTTACAACTAAGAAATTAAGTATCATAAATTAAACTGAGCAAGTTATAAGCAATGAACAATAATTAAAAAAAATAGTTCAAATAACATACATCCATTTTTTACACACAATTTAGTTACAACTAACAAAATTAAATATTACTTTTTAGTTACAACTAAGAAAATTAAGTATCATAAATTAAACTGAGCAAGTCATGAGCAATGAGCAATTAAAAAAAAAGTACAAATGAGTACATACAACCAACTTTTTTACTTACAATTTAGTTACAAATAACAAAATTAAGTATCGTAATTATACGAGCAAGTTAATTTAAGAAAATAATTTAAAAAATGAGTACAAATGAGTACATCCAATTTTTTTTAAACTTACAAAATGATAGCCACTAACATTTTGTAAGTAAAAAAAAATGGATATACTCATTTGTACTCAATTATTTAATTATTTTTATTAATTAACTTGCTCGTATAATTACGATACTTAAAGTGGCTTAAACAATTATTTATAAATTTTTAATTAAAAAAAAAAGATTAGTTGTTGTACAGTTGCTGACAAGTGTGTACATATTGGTACATATTAGTTCATACACAATATTTTCTTGTTTTGCTTAGAAAGTGATGGCGATTTCATTATTCTTATTTTGTGTACTTGTGTTAGTAATTGTTAGCTCTTGATATCCTATAGCTTTGTATTCATAGAATCTATAGTATTGCCATTACTGTAATCCAGTTTGTGCTACACCGCAATGATTATGCGGGTGATTTATTGCGTTTCCTCCGACAACTGCCAAGCCACGTGCCATCAGTTAACCCGCCACACGTCTGATCATCCCCCAATTCACGGACGATGACCGCACCGGAAGGATGTGACCGTACTTCCTGCACGCTCCGGCGACGAACCGTACCAGAAATTGTAAGGTCGCCGCCAACGGTCAAGAAGAGGTGTAATTAATTGGCGTCCCTTGGTCATCCAAATCGCCGGTGGTGCATTGGTCCACGGTCATCTGAATGGCGCTCTCGTCCGACGAGGAGCGCAAAAATCCCACATCTGTCCCCTTTATTAATCGCTTATCTTCTTCGGGCCTGGGGTGTGCCATATGATAAAGTGAACATCTGTCGGAGGGTGTCGGTCGCGAGGGGGCCCTGCACACCTGGTGTTTGTGTTGTTGGCCGTACACGTGCCCGAGATCATCTGAACAGTTAGCTGGATTGAGATTTCGGTCGAATTTAACGATTTGTTTGCCTGATTTTGTGGGAATCCGACCAGTTCTGCGGCCGTGCTGCAGACAAATCCCGATTAATCACCAAATTTATGGCCCAAAAACAATCTGTTTGACCCAACAATAAATATATTGAAAAAAAAACAATTTGATCAGATTCCAGGCTTTAACGGCTCTCTTATGCACTTGTATCATAATATAGTACTCATATTTTATTAACCGTACAAAAAATAACACGTGATTCAAAAAATCTTTCATCAAAGCGTGCCTTGAAAAAAATTACGTATGTCTGAATTACTTTTCTGTTGAATTTATCAAAGTGAACGCTGACCTCTGGAAAAGTTTCTTGGAAATCTTGAAATGCATTTACGTGTCGAATAAACCCATTGCCTATCAATTTTTACACCGATTCTAAAAATACATTCCCAATATGCAGAGTTTTTGGTGCAATTCAATCAGATCTTTCACAAATCTGTCAGAATTGACAACTGAAAGCTAAGACATACATTTGATATCTATGCCTTTTTTCATGGCAACTTTCGATGAACAACATCGAACAAACTTTTTCAACAACTTTTTTGATGAAGGTTTTTTTGAATCCCCGATGTATGGGTTACTTATGGAACTAGTTTTAAAATTAATCTGAACAATAAAATATTCGCGGGCCTGGACGTAGTTTTGGGACCAATGACACAGAGCAACGATAATACCTCATAAAACTAGGCACTGCCTCATTCTTCATTAAGAAGGTAAGCAACACGTAAACGAGGCATATTCACATCACGTGCATTCAATATTAATTTTGAAAATTTCGATCCCGACGATCGCATCCATCCTAGGCGGTATTAAATAACACGTCTTGAAAATTCCTCGTCCCAAACAACGAATGGGTTACAATTTACGCGCCTGTCGTGCATTTTTTTTTACATAACCCATAGGTACCCTGCAAGGTTCCTCGTACGCGTTGCAATAAAGTTCGTGCACCGAAGATTAATCTAATCATTAATATTACAGCGTTGCGACACGTCTTGCATAATGGAAACGTTCTTGATCGGTTTTCCTGGTGATTCCGTCGAATCGGTTGAGCAATCTGTAGTAGCTAACGGCGCATTTTCGATAATGAGGATTCCGACGATGAGGGACCAGGAAAAAAGAAAACGAACGCGGAAGAGCGAATGCTTTTTTCTTAGCCACGCGATAATGCGAATTGCTTTGAATGCGGTTTTTGTGCCGATGGAAAAATTATACCACACCACGATTGTTGAACTGCGAAGTGGGCCGGATGTTGCGCTCTTGAAGTACCAAATTGGCGTCAAGGTGCTGCGAATCACTTCAAATTTGATTGATTCATCAATGTCATATATCGGTTCTTGAAAACCAGAGGTGAGCAATACAAACCACAAAGCAATAACCTTCCAATCAATTTTGCATAAGGGCAAATGAGATGATGAAGAAACAAACAAGCAGGCAAATAAAATAAGGAATCTTTACAGGAAAATATTTCAAGAAATAGTATATTGTGTGTTTGGTACATGAAATGATGTGTCCTCACCCAATGCGGTAATTGATGTCCGAGGCATTAGCCGAGGACAGCAAGCCGAAGAGTATTTTGTGGAGTGCGTATAGGCTAGGAAACTAAGGCTCATATGACGATGGGGGAAAAACATTGAAATTTACACAGACCTAGGTGCTGTGACCTCTTCAATTCTCCCTCCCAAACTCGCTCCAAAATCCTGATCATTTTCAATGGCAAATTCCCATTGGAAAAAAAAGTTTTCAATTATATTCACAAGAAACCTTGCAAACGGAAATGAAAATCTGACATAATTACGTCCATCGCCGGATGCAACACTTTGAGATACACCGAATTGGGCCATTGGCTACGTTGCTACTTATCTGTGACAGCACAATTCAAAATAATGATGCGATACACAGACCTAGATGCTGTGAGCTCTTCAATTCTCCCTCCAAAACTCGCTCCAGAATCCTGATAATTCCCAATGGCATATCCCCATTGGCAAAAAAGTTTTGAATCGAATTCACCGAATTCATCACCTGAATTCATCGAATTCAGAAACCTTGCAAACGGAAATGAAAATCTGACATAATTACGTCCATCGCCGGATGCAAGAGCACCACACTTTGAGATATACCGACTTGGGTTTGGCTACGTTGCTACTTATCTGTGGGAGCACAATCGAAAATAATGATGATGCGATACACAGACCTAGGTGCTGTAATCTACCCAATTCTCCCTCTCAAACTTGATTCAGAATCCTGATCATCCCCAATGGCAAACTCCCATTATCAAAAAAAGTTTTGAATCGAATTCACAAGAAACTTTGCAAACGGAAATGAAAATCTGACATAATTACGTCCATCACCGGATGCAAGAGTACCACACTTTGGGTCATTGGCTACGTTGCTACTTATCTGTGGCAGCACATTCAAAATAATGATGATGCACAGACGTTAAGCAAATAGAAGTTTTCCCTTTCAGCACTCAACACTTATGGCCGGCAATTAGTCTCCGCTCATCTCATCGAAATTCCTCCTTTCTCTCGCCGGATGGTTCGAGGAAATCCAAAGTTTTCCACTCCCGCGCACCTGGAGTACGCAATTACCAAGATTAGCACGGAGCCGGCTCATTCCGAGACGCACTTGCCCGATGTTTTATTCATGACGCCGCTCATTATTCCGCATGGGATCGTGCCAAATCACATCACAGGTACAGCGGACGTGCTAAATTAAAAACAAAACAGAAGCGAATCGGTGATCTCCGTCGCAAATTCAACTGTTATTATCTTCAATGGGATACAAGAGTGCCAACTTCATTGAAGATATCTTCTCAAATTCAACTGTCATTATCTTCAATAGCATGCAAGTACATCGAAGATATCTGTTTGCAAATTCAACTGTAATTATTCAATAGCATATAATTACATAGAATATATATATCTAAATTTCAATTGCTATTTCTTCTTATTCTTTATCACCATTATCATCATCTACTTCTTCCTCTCCTCCTCGTTGCAATTCCAAAATGATTGAACTTCTTCTTCTATTTTTCTTAGTTTGAAACCCAGAATGATTCAAGAATATGGCAATTAGGTACAATTATCCATTTTTTATAGCAACTTCAATTGTTTCATTATTGTCTTCACAACATGTTAAACGTAAATTTATCTTCAATACAATATACGTACATTCAACTGTGATTATCTGCAACAGAATATAAGAACATCGAAGATATCTTCTCAAATTCAGCTGTTATTATCTTCAATAGAATATAAGTACATCGAAGATATCTGTTTTCAAATTCAACTGTCATTATCTTCAATGGAATATAATTACATCGAAAATATATTTCTAAATTTCAATTGCTATATCTTCTTATTATTCGTCACCATCATCATCATCATCTACTTCTTCCTCTCTTCCTCATTGGAACCCTGAATCCTTCAACAGAATATAAGTTCATGAAAGATATCTTCTCAAATTCAGTTGGTATTATCTTCAATAGAATATAAGTACATCGAAGATATCTGTTTTCAAATTCAACTGTCATTATCTTCAATGGAATATAATTACATCGAAAATATATTTCTTAATTTCAATTGCTATATCTTCTTATTATTCTTCACCATCATCATCATCATCTACTTCTGCCTCTCTTCCTCATTGAAATCCCAAATCCTTCAACAGAATATAAGTTCATGAAAGATATCTTCCCAAATTCAACTGTTATTATCTTCAACAGAATATAAGTACATCGAATATATTTGTTTGCAAATTCAACTGTCATTATCTTCAATAGAATATAATTACATCAAAAATATCTTCTTATTATTCTTCACCATAATCATCATCATCATCTACTTCTTCCTCTCTTCCTCATTGGAATCCTGAATCCTTCAACAGAATATAAGTTCATGAAAGATATCTTCCCAAATTCAACTGTTATTATCTTCAACAGAATATAAGTACATCGAATATATTTGTTTGCAAATTCAACTGTCATTATCTTCAATAGAATATAATTACATCGAAAATATATTTCTAAATTTCAATTGCTATATCTTCTTATTATTCTTCACCATCATCATCATCTATTTCTTCCTCTCTTCCTCATTGGAATCCTGAATCCTTCAGCAGAATATAAGTTCATCAAAGATATCTTCCCAAATTCAACTGTTATTATCTTCAACAGAATATAAGTACATCGAATATATTTGTTTGCAAATTCAACTGTCATTATCTTCAATAGAATATAATTACATCAAAGATATATCTCTAAATTTTAATTTCTATTTCTTCTTATTCTTCTTCGCCATCATCATCATCATCTACTCCTTCCTCTGTTCCTCATTGTAATCCCGAATCCTTCAACAGCATATAAGTACATCGAAGATATCTGTTTGGAAAGTCAACAGTCATCGTCTTCAATAAAATATGTATAGTCCATTTAGTTGACATCTGCACTGTCAGTGTCAAATCTTGTGATTTTTTTTTTAGCATGCCTGTAAAACATCACTAAAACAAGATATTGATTCAGACTGTACAGCCATTTAGTTACTAAAATGTCAACAAAAAAAGTTGAGGTATCGTATGCTCATGGCATGGATATTGTTTGAAAATGATTGAGGCATAAGTCATTTAAATCTTTTCAATAAGTAACTACTGATCTTCTCTCTCTACCATTTAAGAGGATTCTAGTTCGTTTTTCTTGGAAATATCCATGTTTTCCATTAAAATATTTGACAAGTCTTTTAGTGGATGATTTGCACGAGATACCAGCAGGAAAAACTTAGAACCATTTAGTGATAAATAACAATGATGCCAACACACGTTTTTTAAAATCTTTTGAATTTAATGTTTTAATTTTGAAACGTCTGTTGTTTGAAACAAGCAACATGAAGTACCAAAAAAATAAATGGTATTGTAGTTTCGATACCTTAAACTTTCATTTTTTTGAAACTTTTCACCATCATCATCATCTAATTTTTCCTCTCGTCTTCTTCATTTGAATCCCAGAATGATTTAATTTCTTCTTCTATTACTTCTTAATATGAACACCCAGAATGATTCAAGAATATGGAAATTAGGTTAGGTTAGGAGAGGCAAGTCAACTGTCATTGTCTTCAATATAATATATTATAATATAAATATATATTATTCTATTTAAGATTTGCACTACTGCAATTGAAAATGTGACAGATTTTCACAATGTTACCCATTGATATAAAAAATTTACAAGTGCAGACAAAATTGGGCAGTTGCATTAAAAATTTGACAGCTGGAGTTAACAATTTTAGAGATTTTCATAATTTCACTTTTGGTTCTGAGAAATTCACAGATACTGGCAAAATTGGGCAGTTTCTGTTAATAATTTTAACAGCTGGAGGCAAATATGTGCAGATTTACACAACCTTTGCTGAAAACTTCCAACATTTTGTCATTTTTTGTTGCAAAAACGACGATTTATAAACAGTTACAATTGAAAACCATTCGATTTTCACTGCTGATGTTAGTAGTTGTAATTTAACAGATTTTCATAATTTTTCTTTCGTATCTAACGAATTGACATATATTCGTAAAACTGGGCAGTTTCTGTTGATAATTTTAACAGCTGGAGTCAAAATGTACAGATTTTCACAACCTTTGTTAAAAACTTCAAACATTTTGGCAGCTTTTGTTGGAAAAATGACGATTTATAAACAGTTACAATTGAAAACCATTCGATTTTTACTATTGATGCATAGTAGTTGGCAGATTTTACCAGTTGCTGTTGAAAATATGAAAAAATTTTGTATGTTCAGTCAAAAATTTGGAGGATTTAGACATATACAATTGATAAATTGAAAGATTTGAACTGTTGCAATTGAAAATGTGACAGATTTTCATAATGTTACCCATTGATATGAAAAATTTACAAGTGCTGACAATTATTACTTAAGTGCATTAAAAATTTGATAGCTGTAGTTAAAAATTTGAGAGATTTTCATGATTTTACGTTTGGTTCTAACGAATTCACAGATGTTTGCAAAATTGGGCAGTTTTTGTTGATAATTTTAACAGCTGGAGTCAAAAATGTACATATTTTCACAACGTTTGCTAAAAACTTCAAACATTTTGGCAGCTTTTGTTGGAAAAATGACGATTTATAAACAGTTACAATTGAAAAGCGTTTGATTTTTACTGCTGATGCTTAGTAGTTGGCATATTTGGCCAGTTGCTGTTGAAAATATGAAAAATTTTGGTATGTTCAGTCAAAAATTTGGATGATTTAGACATACGCAATTGATAAATTGAAAGATTTGTGCTGTTGCAATGAAAATGTGACAGATTTTCACAATGTTACCCATTGACATGAAAAACTTACAAGTGCTGACAAAATCGGGCACTTGCATTAAAAATTTGACAGCTGTAGTTGAAAATTTGAGAGATTTTCATGATTTCACTTTTGGTTCTAACGAATTCACAGATGTTGGCAAAATTGGGCAGTTTCTGTTGATAATTTTAACAGCTGGAGTCAAAAATGTACAGATTTTCACAATCTTTGCTAAAAGCGTCAAACATTTTCGCAGCTTTTGTTGAAAAAATGACGATTTATAAACAGGTACAAGTGAAAACCGTTCAATTTTCACTATTGATGCATAGTAGTTGGCAGATTTTACCAGTTGGTGTTGAAAATATGAAAGGTTTTGGCATGTTCAGTCAAAATTTTGTAGGATTTAGACATACGCAATTGATAAATTAAAATATTTGTACTGTTACAGTTGAAAATGTGACAGATTTTAGCAATGTTTCCCATTGATATAAAAAATTCACAAGTGCTGACAAAATCGGGCACTTGCATTAAAAATTTGAGAGCTGTAGTTAAAAATTTGAGAGATTTTCATCATTTCACTTTTGGTTGTAACTCTTTGGCAAAATTGGGCAGTTTCTGTTGATAATTTTAACAGCTGGAGACAAAAATGTACAGATTTTCACAACCTTTGCTAAAAACTTCAAACATTTTGGCAGCTTTTGTTGGAAAAATTACGATTTATAAACAGGTACAATTGAAAACCGTTCGATTTTCACTATTGATGCTTATTAGTTGGAAGATTTTACCATTTCTTGTTGAAAACATGAAAGGTTTTGGCATGTTCAATCAAAATTTTGCAGGACTTAGACATATGCAATTGATAAATTGAAAGATTTGTACTGCTGCAATTGAAAATGTGACGGATTTTCACAATGTTTCCCATTGATATGAAAAATTTACAAGGGCTGACAAAATCGGGTGGTTGCATTAAAAATTTGACAGCTGTAGATAAAAAAATGAGAGATTTTCATGATTTCACTTTTGGTTCTAACGAATTCACAGATGTTGGCAAAATTGGGCAGTTTCTGTTGATAATTTTAACAGCTGGAGGCAAAAATGTACATATTTTCACAACCTTTGCTAAAAACTTCAAACATTTTCGCAGTTTTTGTTGAAAAAATGGCGATTTATAAACAGTTACAATGTTTACTGCTGATGTTTTCTTTTTGATTTTTTTTTAATTTACTGTTTTCATTTTGATATGTATATGTTGTTTGAAACAACGAATATGAAGTACCAATGCAAGAAGTATTTTTGTAGTTTCGACACCTTGGACTTTCTTCTTCTCTCATTTCTTCTTCTTCTTTTCACCATCATCATCATTTACTTCTTCCTCTCGTCTTCTTAATTTGAATCCCCAGAATGATTCAATTTCTTCTTAAATTGAAACCCAGAATGATTCAAGAATATGGCAATTAGGTACAATTGCCATTTTTTTTATGGCAGATTCAATTGTTTCATTATTGAAACATGTTAAACGTTAAAAATCCTTCGAGTTCGAGTTTCTTCCAGGTAATTGCAAAACTGATCCACATTACGTTTCCACTGATTAACATATCTGTAACATTCGTCGCTGTGCTTTAAAGTGGAGGCGGTTGCTAGCACCTGGCAACAATCGGGCATTCATGCCCACAAAGACTCGTTTCAGTCGTCTTAAATCCTGATAAGAGAAGGTGCAGAGGCCGGTGACACAATGGGGCATTCGCCTCTTTCCGGTAGCCAGAAATTCCCACCGGTCAATTAATTCTCCGGAGATCAATCGATGCCGAGCCCAATCAATATTTTAATCTATTGGTACGCGGACGTTGCGATTGTGATCGTCGATGCAGCGAGGGATGATGGCATTGATCTCAATCGATTGATCGGGATGATTAAGTGCGTGAGAGTTCAAACCTGCATTTTATATACCGATTTCAGCGCAATTTATAAATTTTTGATTTGGTAGAAAAATCTGAGAGTTGTATTGTTTGGAAAATTGTTGAAATGGAAAAAAATGGAAATTTGTTTTTAGTTCAGACATTTAAATTAAAAAAAAAAAAGATTTTACAACAGTTATACAGGATAATTTATAATAGCTGTAAGAATCTCGTTCGGCAAATAATTTTAAGATAAAAATGTTATATGGACATAGGTCCATATAAAAATTGATTTAATACTGATTTATTACAATAATCAGTGATGCCTTGAAATTGCTGAAACAAATAAGGGCTTGTCACAAATTTAATAAATTTAAATCTGTTGTAGTTCTATAACTAATGGGAATATGAACTATGTCAGTAGTTAAGCTAGGAGAGTTCTACTTCACCCCAGCAGAGATTTCGATTACATTAATTCGCGCTTTTCATTCGCCGATTTAATCGTCGTTCTAATCACTGCGAGCAATTACAATGGGATGATTGCGGATTTAATAACAATTACA
Organism: Othius punctulatus; assembly: GCA_951805005.1. NCBI lineage: Eukaryota > Metazoa > Arthropoda > Insecta > Coleoptera > Staphylinidae > Othius > Othius punctulatus. The sequence continues at coordinate 24,410,807 of OX638143.1, forward strand.
GGATTACAATAGGATAATTACTGCAATTGCTCGGGGTGATTAGAACGCCGATTAAATCCGCGAATTAAAAGCGCGAATTAATTTAATCGAAATCTCTGCTGGGGTGAAGTAGAACTCTCCTAGCTTAACTACTTATGTCCATATGACTTTTTACCTTAAAATTACTTCCCGAACAAGATGGAAAAGTTTTTACCCCTATTAAAAATCACCCTGAATATGCCATTAAAAGAGCTGTAATAGTTTTTGGACTACGTCAGGGTACATTTGTAATAGAACTGCAATACTGCTTGAACACATTATTTTGCAACACGAGTTTGTGGAATGGGATTCTTCGGACTTGCAGGAATCCACCGTGATACGCAATACCTGCGAGTTTACCTTACACCGCAAATAACCGACACTTATCTATGACTAATGTTTCGTAATTCAATCGCGCCTTTGCTCCGTGCTGTACGCAGTATTTATCGATGTACCTCAATAACAAATAATCGCGGTTTGTAAACAAGATTACTCTTTTCCGTAAACACGAGCTCTGTTTCACGGCCCAAGCCGTAATGTTTTAAGGGCGTGTGTTTGCGTTATTTCCACGAAGGAACGCAAATAAAGGAGCGAAGACATATATGCACTGCCAAATTAGTAGTAGGTATATCTGCTGAGCAAAGAAGAAATTGTGGCGCTATCGGGTAATGTAAAGATGATTAGAATGTTGTTTTAGCTGTAAACAAGCAGCAAGTGCTTTTTCGTGGATGGGTATTTTCTGAAACGGATTTTTGATGGCTAGAAGTTTTTACAATTAAATTGATTAGTGTAGTACTTATCAATAAAGAAATTTCCATTTCGTTCCTCAAATTAAGGTTGATTAATTAATTGTAATCTATTGTTCTTTTTAGTTTGCCTGATGATGACCAATAAATTGGTCGAAACTGGTTGAAAAAACAATTGAAAATTTTAATTAAGGAAGTACGCGTTGTTTTACTGAATAGTCTAAATTACCTTAATATGAGTCAAATACAAGATTGTTCATTAAGTTATGTGTTGTACAAAATATTTTAATAAACACTAATTAATAAAGAAATTATTAAAAAAATTATTGATTTGTGTTTATAATTTAATAGTATTACTACGTTTACTATAAAAAATGATTAAAACAAAACAATTATAGTAGATTATAATAAATAACAAGTTTTCAACAAAATGCCTTTCTTTATGTCGTACATTATTAACACACACGTTTCCAAATATTTGCATTTTAACTACTATCCTCCGGCTGTTTGTTTCTTGTAGTCTTGAGTATTGGGAGGAATTATTAATGCCATCTATCCAACTTACACGGGAACCCCGTCGAAAACAAAAGGCTCACGCTCACGCCTCGCGCCTTATAAATAATTAATGTACGTACAGAAAAAAACAAATATGTACCGATTTATCACCTCAAAATTCTCCACAATCGCAGACGTCCACACCTTCGCACCTACGGGTTCACCTGAGGTTATCTTCAAACTTAAAGTGTTGTTTATCGCGGGTTTGGGCTACTTTTTTTATTAAAAAAATTTCAAATTATAAACACCACCTAAGCTCAAAGTAAATTTCACCAGCATTTTCAAAAAAAATTATCGGGTCCACCCCCAAAATTGGGGCTGGAAGGTATTTTTCGCTCCCTATATTACTTGCAATTTAATCATCATCATCAGTTTTCAATTTAAAATGTAAATCTTGATCGGTTTTTGATTTTCATTCTAATTTAAAGATTTTTTTTTTTTTTTTTTTTTTTTATGATTGGCTTTTTCGGGCTACTCAACCCATCCGCCACTTTACTTATTACAATTGGGAAAGACAAGGGACACTGACTTCACCTTACGAGGCCTATCGTAAGGACTTGTTTAACACAAACAACAATACGGCCGCTGGAAAAAGGGTTAACCCACATAGGACTGCTCACATAGGATTCTTAATAGCTAATACTTAATTAAATTATAATGCGGCATTCTTCTAAGAACACGCATATTGCCATATTGATCTCTGAATAATTGCCAGAGAGGAGATGAACCAGATTGCATGGACGTTTGATACCTAGATTTGCCAATTTCTCGAAAAATGCACAGCGCTCTTCCTCGTACCTCGGACATCCAAACAAAAGGTGATTGAGGTTCCCCTCATCAGTGCCACATTCACACTCAGGTGAGTCGATAATACCTAATCTGAACAGGTGCGATGGACATCTGCAATGCCCAATTCGCAGTCTAACTACCATCGTGTGATGCGCTCGAGATATTTTGACGTTCTTGGAGCAAGGCTTGTGCTTAATATGAGGTTGTATCCTAGCATACTGCGTTTGTTTTAGGGCACACCGCTTCCTCCAGCGGACATCCCATTCATCCCTCAAAATTCTATGTTTTAACAAGTTAATTGCATCTTTCGACGGCATCTCGTTTATTGGGGCTCCCCCTGCGTAAGCAGCTTCTTTTGCTGCCTTGTCCACTAATTCGTTGCCATTTATGCCCGTGTGAGCTTTGATCCACGCAAAAACGATCGTTTTTCCTTGTTTCCGTGACTCCGCTGACAGGTTCCATATCCTCTGAATGCTTTCATGCGCTCGAGACGGGTGTTTCCTATTGCTGATGGATTTTAATACGCTTTGTGAATCACTCATGATAACAAATTTAGTTCCCTCAATTCCTAATATATACCTCATAGCTTCCTCTATTCCCCTAGCCTCCGCTGAGAATATGCTAAGGTGCTTGTTCAGGGAAAACTGTCTTGTCTTATTGTTCGTGTTATCCAAGAACGCACAGCCGCATCCATCTTTGTATTTGGAGGCATCCGTGTATATTGCTCTATGTTCACTTAAAGCCTCCAGCAGATTGTTATGAATCTTTATATTAACTGCGACCGATACACTGTATACGGGGGTAATTACTGCAGGACGACGTAATAGATCCGCGAAGTTGTCCGGTTCAACTTGGACCGCCTTGTACAATTCCTCTCGAATCGATGCGGTGGTGATAAAGGCTTCCGCCAAGGGAGGAGAATTTCTTTTTCGCCAGTACTGGTTTTGGAGGTTTTCGAGAGTTATTTCATGCGTTTTCTTTAGCATCTCCTCGTTGTTTCTTGTAGACCATTGTATACAGGTTTTGCAAGCCAGAAACCTTCTTCTGAGGTCCAGCGGTGGCTCCTCAGCTTCAACGTGCAGGGCATCAGTAGGCGTGGAGCCCATTGCTCCCAGACATATTCTAAGTGCCTTATTTTGGATTCTTTCCAGTGCTTTCAGCTGATTTAAACTTGCCGAGCCATACACAGAGGAACCGTAGTCTAGATGGGCTCGTATACAGGCCCTATAAAACATTTTTGCTACAAATAGGTCTGCGCCCCACCCCTTTTTTGAGATAACCCGCAACAGGTTTATATACTTCTCGCATTTGCTTGCTAAGTGTTGAATGTGATTGGTCCATTTTAATTTGTTATCAATGACAAACCCCAGATATTTGATGTTTTGTCGCACGGATATTTTCATGCCTCCCAGTGATATACTATCTACTGGACTATCCCGACGTCGCGAAAAGAATAATGCAGAGCATTTATCTAACGATAGTTCGAGACCGTTCATTCTCACCCAGACATTTACCTGCTCCATGATCATGGATAGTCTCCTCACAGTTGTCTCTAGCGATGTGCTGGACACGTATACTGCGAAATCGTCTGCAAATTGAATTGAGCTTGTGTAACCACTGAAGAGCTTATGGAAGTCTGCGGTATATATATTGAATAGCAGTGGACTTAGCACCGAACCCTGCGGAATTCCTACCGACACTGTCCGCGGACCCACCATCTCCCGATTGGTGGCTCGTGCGTAAATGGATCTCTCTCGGAAAATGCTGGTAATAGCCCTTGCAGTTTTGGCAGGTAATTTCAATTTGATCAGTTTAGCCTCCAGAATCTCAAGGTTTACGTTATTATACGCGCTTCTAATATCAAGGAAGATGCAACCTAAGTATGCATTTTTAGAGAAGGAAATTTGAACATCCATCGCTAAATGAGATACTGCCTCAACTGTACCCCTGGCTCGGCGATATCCGTACTGGTTGTTGGGGAGGATAGAGTTTTTTTCCACCCAGTATTCAAGCCTGGCCTTTATCATGCGCTCATACACTTTCGTGAAGCAGGAAAGCAGCGAAATCGGTCTAAAGGAAGGTTTTTGATCCATGTTAAGATTAGGTTTCGGAATAGGAACTATTAAAATTTGTTTTAATGAACCGATAACTACTCCATTTACCCATAATTCATTATAGATTGTTAGCAGGACTTCTTTAACATTGTCTGGGAGGTGCTTTATGAAAGCAAAATCTACATCATCCAGTCCTGGAGTACTGGACTTTTTGTCTGCTAATGTGTTCTCTAATTCTTCCCTTATAAACGGGTCCGCCATAAATTTATCAGTACAATGCTTTTGATTAGCCGGAAGGGGAGTTACCTCGTTGGACACAAAAGCCGGTGCTAGCGAGTCTATTATTTCCTCCAGATCCGTCGCTGAGGTTACTGAGCCCGGCTGATTGGCCCTTCTAATTTTTTTTATTTTGGACCATATTTCGCTTAGGGGGGTATCCTTATTCAAGTTGTTTATAAACCCTCTCCAGCTCTCTCTTTTCTTGGATTTGAGAATTTTTTTCGAATACGCGGAGGCTTCTTGCCATTTGATATAATTATCTAGTATCGGGTCTCGTTTATACTGCTTAACCATGGCTTTTCGTTCCATTATTATTTTAGTACACTCCTCATCCCACCAAACTGGTGGCGGTTTCGCTGAGGTAATCACCGGCTTCTTGATTTTGAATGTTTCGTCGGCTGCCTGGTGAATACACGTTATAATATGTTCCAGCTTAGCCTCCGCGCTCCACATGGTAAGGTTATTCGCATCTCCAAATATCCTGCCAACTGCTCTGTTAAAGTCGAGCATATTTTCTGGGAGTATTTTCCATCTTCTAGACGGAAAGATAATTTGATTCGCGATACTATATTCTCCGGATCTAATCACAATAGGGAAGTGATCAGAGCTGTACGAATCTTCCAAGATGTTCCACTCTAATTTTATAGCTAGCTCTGGGTCAACAAGCGTCAGATCAAGTGCCGAAGCTCTCTCGGTTGGTCTATTTATTCGCGTGGATCTGCCATCGTTTAAACAGATCAAGCCTAATTCATCTATTACCTTTAAAATAATATTCCCCGCATTTTCGGTCTTCTCTGAGCCAAATACTCTATTGTGAGCATTAAAATCTCCGCATATAATACTGGGTGCTGACATTTGGGAAAAAAGATTAGTGTAATCTTCACAACTAACTCTTGACTGAGGAGGCCGGTAGAAGCTAGCTATTGAAAAACCCAATTGTGGCAGGAATACTCCACAGATATTAATGCGTTCCGGCAAATTAGTGAAGGTTACTTGCGAAAATTTTATTGTTTTGTGGATTAGCACAGCTGTCCCGCCATACCCATCCTCTCTGTCATTTCTAACTATTTTGTAATTTTTAATTTTGAATTGGGCTGATATATTCAGCCAAGTTTCGCAAATGAGTGCAATGTCTATCTTGTATTCGTGTAATAGCATCTCCAGATTCTCCCTTTTTGACATGATGGATTGTACATTCCACTGCAATATGTGTAAGTTGTGATTTATTGTCTCCATTATTCGAAGGATTCGAAGCCCATAATGTCTGACATTTGATCTGACATTTGTGATGAGGTGGAGCTGATGTCATCCAGAGACATAGTCTCCCCTAATTCCTTCTTAATTTTCGCAATTATTCGCTTAATGCGGCTCTTAAGATTGTTGGTTTTAACAATTCGAACAGCCATAATCAGCACTTCCACCAAAGAACTTAAATCTGCAGAGTATTCCCTCGCAATGTCTGCAACGTTTTGTTTGCCTTTGCATCTCGCTATCAGTTCACAGAGATCTTCATATGTAATAACCTCTATCTTTTCTTCAAAGACTGGAGCGACTTCTGCTAAGTATGGATCACTCAAGTTTTCGGTTTTTTTTTTCTTCTGCTTCTGTTTTAGTGTTTTTAATATATCCTCTTCTGCCTCAGATCCCTTGTGTACTGAATCTGAGGTCGATGAGGGGGCCGCTCTTTTCTTAGTTTCTGAGACTCCTGGATTTGTGATATTTATCATGTCTCCTTTATTCTCGGCTGCTGCATGAACATAACAGTTAGTTACCGTCTGTAGGGGGGTGTGAGCTCTGAAACCAGTACCCCCTCCCCTACTAGTTTCTCCTTGTTCACTAATTTGAATGATACTTCCTGGGGTGTCCTCTACTGCCTGGACATACGCAAGATCTTCTGAATTATCCGAAGGTTTTTCTCTGATGTCTCCGTGTTCTTTTGGGCCATTGCTGCACTTGCTCGCAATATGTCCAGTCCTCTTGCATACAAAACACCGAATCTCATCAGTGGTGAGAAAAATTCTGAACATATTGCTCTTATGACTAATGAGGATTGACTCAGACAGTTTATCCATTTCTTCTAAAACAACATATACTTGTCTTCTAAAACTAAGAACATGCCGGTATTCCTGGGTGTTCAGCCCTGCGCTAATGAAGCTAATACGCGAAACCGTTTTAAGTCCAGCCCTTCTTAATGCGCCTTCCACCACATCATGTGGAAGACAAGGGGAAACATTTGATAGAATAATTCTTTTCGCCGGTGAAACTAATCTACGAGCTGGAATGAATGAATCATCCAGCTTAATGCCACCAGCCTTGCTCATAAACTCTTCTACCACATATTTGGTAGACAAGTAGATGCATATACGGTTATTAGAAATGCGCGAAGCGAAGATGATGTTTTTAGGCCCAATGATTGTGCCTACAGCCGTGATATAATCGTTTTTTTGACAGTTTGCAATAGCGTCAAGCACTATTGCCTGTTCCCTCTCCGGGAATGTAAAACTCGGTGTGTAGCTTTTATCTTTAACTACGGACGCAAAGGACTGAGGGACTTCAGTCCCCGATGGTTCGTTTGTTTGAACATTTGAATCGACGTTGATATACGATCCTCCAGCTACAGAGGACGCGGGATTCCTTTGGCTCTGTCCGCCATCAACGGCAGACTCACCGTCTCGCAAGCGGGAATCCATTATAATACGCAGCTTGATATATCGCTCACCGCTGCTCTGGCTCCAATGATCCCCACCTGCACAGCCCGTGCGACCGCGCGCGGGGGGAGAGCTGCTGTCCCCTCACCTGCGTGAACGCAGGACGAGGGGAAATTGATTTAATTAGCGATTACAACCTTATAGAGACTAGCACTTATCTTTGCTGGATACAGATGATAACGATGATGTAACTCTGCCCTTGCTTCCACTTTGATTCTCCTTATTTTCTTCGTATTGACTGAACAAAATAAATTCACCATTAACACGTGTATTTGCCACGAGTGCCACGGATTCTGTGTAATTTAAAGATATATTCGCCTAGATTTAGCATTTCGTCCACTGTGCGTCGAAGAGATTTCTCGCCATCCGGAAGGTGGAATCGCGCGGCCTTCAGGTGATTCACGGGTGCAGCTGCTGCTGGAGGTGATTCAATCTGGGATTGTGTTTCAGCGCGAAGGAATTCCGCGTGGCGGCTTCTGGAAACTGCCAGGTAATTAAAAGTCGTGCGTTTCTGGCGATTTCCTTATCGCAGCTTTATCACAAGGCGTTACGAAGGTGTTAAATGTGAGTGTTCTTGTACAATAAATGTCTTGATAATGTTGGGCTGTGATTAATGCAAGCGTGATGTTTACGCAAAAAAATTGTAGCGTCGTTATGAATGACTGTACAATGAGCAATTTATTCCTTTGCGGTTTGTGCGTTTTCAGATGATTTCGTATTCCAGTCATTCTTCAGTAATGCAGAAGAGGAAGCTTGCTGCAGATCCTGTTCAATGCCTGAATCATTATAGTAATTGTACCAAGGGCGTTATGCCGATGATAATGCTCGGAGGGCCTCTGGCCCGAGCGATGGATATCGCCCGAGGGGCATCATAGGCATTATTAACCAATAATTGATAAATCTTTAAAAAATCCTTACAGATTAAGGAAGTACATAATATACCTATGGTGGCCATATGTACTTATTTTAGGGTATAGTACTTTCTTTGAGATCGATGTTCTCTGTCCTTAATGACAGGGTAAAGTACCTACGTTAAAATGTACTTTTTTAAATTCAGTAATCAGATCAGCTTCAGTAAGAGCAATATTAAATGATTACATGATGCTGTAGTGAATGAGTATAAAAAAATATATCTTTTTCAAAAATATATTCTTGAGTTTAATGTCAGCAGTTGAGACAATTTTAAGAATGTACAAACCATTACAGTCATATTTTCCTTAAGTGCCCTACAATTTTAAAGCAGTTCTTTGAAAAACCTGATATAGAAATTTTTAAGAAGTTTGCTTACATTGTTTCCTCACTATTTCTTTGAAAAACCTGTCAGAGATTTTTTTATGAGGTTTGCTTACATTGTTTCTTCACTATTTCAACAAGCTATTTTGAATATTGAAACCGATAAAGTATGAACCAGTAAAGCTATTTTGGAATACTTCAGTTTGAAGGAAATTCGCCTGTAAAAGTACATACTGGAATTCTAAAAAAACTTCCACTGAAAACGGATGGCTCGAATTTTTCAAATACTTGGAAGCTATTCATTATCAATGCCCGCCAAGAAATTTGAAAATTTTGTCGAATATTAATAACTACTGGAGTTCTGAAAACAGTTTATTTTTTTAAAATCAAATATACAATTGTTAAAGGAAATTTTTGTTTCTTCACTATTTCGACAAGCTATTTTGAATATTAAAGCCGATAAAGTGTGTACCACTAAAGTCATTTTGGAATACTTCAGTTTGAAGGAAATTCGTATGAATTAGTTATTCCTGCTATCTAACATGAGAGAATCTTTAAGTAAGCTTGAAAGTCTGGATAACAAAGCAAATTTTCTACCACAGTAAAGGAAATTCTATTCAAGATGTGTAAAGTACTTGGGGAATTGGACAACAAATCTATCTGAATTAAAGCTGTTCGAATGGGTCGGTTTAAGATAATAAGTTACATGGAATGAAATTATCTTATCATGTGAAGCTTTTAAGGAACCAATCGGCATTGGATTGCATGAAGATATTTATTTAGACCAATTTAGCCTATTAAAAAACTTTACAACAAATGAAAAAAATACATACTGGAATTCTAAAAAAAACTTCCCTATTCTAAGTGCCCTCCAATTTTAAAGCAGTTTGAAAAACCTCTTAGAGACATTTTTATGAGGTTTGCTTACATTGTTGCTTCACCATTTCAACAAGCTATTTTGAATATTGAAGCCGATAAAGTGTGTACCACTAAAGCCATTTTGGAATACTTCAGTTTGAAGGAAATTCGCCTGAAAAAATACGTACTGGAATTCTAAAAAAGTCTTCCACTGAAAACGGATGGCTGGGATTTTTCAAATACTTGGGAGCTATTTATTATCAATCCCCGCCAAGATTTTTTTTTTTTTCGAATATTAATTACTACTGGAGTTCTGAAAATAGATATCCTAGCTTTTCCCAGATTGTTATTATTGAAATGTTTATTTTTTTTAATCAAATCTACAATTGAGGGGTCTAGAAGTAAAAGGGTTTAAGTGCATTTTTTGTAGTTCTAAGATAAATGGCTTTAAAGTTAAGTTGAATTTCAAAATTCCAGGAATCAGTTTTGAAAACTGTGTTAATATTTTCGACTTAGGTGTAGACTAAAATATTAACACAGTTTTCTGAACTTCTTCCTGGAATTTTGAAATTCAAATTAACTTTAAAGCCATTTATCTCAGGACTACCAAATATGCACTTAAACCCTTTTACTTCTAGACCCCTCAATTTATAGAATGCAGTCCTCTATAATTTTAATAACTAAAGTTTGATACATAACTAATAATTGTTAAAGGGAATTTTAAGTTCAGATAAATATGATTGGAGAGCCCTCTACTTCGATTTCCAAATGAAATTAAAAATGACTATACAACTGTAATTAAAAATAATCGTGATCAATTTATTATATTGTTATTATTTTCCTTTTTTTCCTTGAAAAATTATGGTCACCATAAATATACCACAGCTATACAACCAATAAATAATTGATAATTGAAAAATAAAGTAATAAAAAACTAATTGTGTTCCGACTTAATTACTAGTCATAGGTTCGATTTTCGGCCAAAATTGTTCAATTTTTCTCCTAATATGTCTGTTCTGAAATTTTCAAATACTTGGGACCTATTCATTATCAATCACCGCCAAGAAATTTAAAAAAAAATTCAAATATTAATAACTACTGGAGTTCTGAAAATGAACGCCTAGCTTTTCCCTGATTGTTATTTTTGTACTGTTTATTTTTTTTAATCAAATCTACAATTGTTAAAGGAAATTTTAAGTTCAGATAAATATGATTGAAGCCAGCTTCTATTTCGATTTCCAAATGAAATTAAAAATGACTATACAACTGTAATTAAAAATAATCGTGATCAATTTATTATATTGTTATTATTGTCTTTTTTTTCCTTGAAAAATTATGGTTACCATAAATATACCACAACTATACAACCAATAAATAACTGTTAATTAAAAAATAAAGTAATAAAAAACTATTTGTGTTCCGACTTAATTACTAGTCGTAGGTTCGATTTTCGTCCAAAATTGTTCAATTTTTCTCCTAATATGCCTGTTCTGTAGGATAACTATAAATAGTTCCATTTCTAAGATTACAAAAAAATGTTTATGTCAAAGCCGGTGATAATTATAAATAGTTCAAATTCTAAGATTAAAAAAAAAAAGTTCATGATACAGCCGGTGAGGACTGCAATCAACGCCTTAAATCAAACAAATAATTTTTGGACTGCACCCTTGACAGCGTTATGTCATCACTGATGATACGACTGCAAAGGGATAAAAAAATGTATAAGGGATAAATCAATAACTGCTTTCAGTATATCAACAGAGGCAATTTAAAATCTAACAAAATCATTAATGGAATATTAAAAACATTAAAAATAATTACATAGGAAGTGCTAAGAAACTTATAATCCATCCTCCAAATCAAACAATTTTACCAACGCGAGCTCTACACTTGATATTTTGACGATTTTACTTGATAGTTTTATTGCGAGATTATAGTTTTTACAGGCTTTTAGCCATCAAGAGCAGGTCTTGATAAGTTTGCCACCAAGAGCAGGTCTTGATAAGTTAGCCATCAAGAGCAGGCATCGGTAAGTTTGCCATCAAGAGCAGGTCTCGATAAGTTTTCCATCAAGAGCAGGTCTCGATAAGTTTGCCATCAAGAGCAGGCCTCGATAAGTTTAGCATCAAGACCTGCTCTTAAGATAAGTTTATTAAGTTGGTTTTTCTACCTTTTATCTACAAATATGTTATCATAGAAGCAAGTTTAGTTGTCAAAAATGTCAACTTTGAAGCGACTTTAATTCTTCACTGTGGAAAACGAAATTGGTGAAGATGACCCCTTTTGTGATCGAAATGTGAATTTGAGTTTGTAATGTTTTTGTGAAAATGGAAAATTGTACCATTTTGTACTAGTATGTATATTCTGATGTCATTTCTGCCACTAAATTATAACTAAATTAAGGGATTTTCCGAGTAAATTTGTTTTGTGACGAAATTTTAGGATCTCAGGTAATTATGTCACTGCATGAATTCGCACAAATTTTGGCTGCTGTTGCACATACAGCTGCCACGTGAATTACACGGTAAGTAAAATCGCTAAATTCGGCTTATTAATTTTTTTAATGCTAATGTTAGTTCTAAATGCCCAAAAATGCAGCAGTAGCGGTTGTTCCAGTTAAAATCAATTTTAAAGCTCAAACTTTCACTCTTGAGACGAATTTTAGTACATTTACGGCAAAATTTACATAACATATAAATACTTAGTGAAAGATGGTGCAAAAAAGAGGCTGGAATTGGACCGGAATCCACACTAACGGTGGTTTTATGGTAGTACGAGATTTTGTACTTTTAGAGTTATTCTCGCTCTTATAATGTAAATAAATAAAATCTGAATGTGGGTTAGTTGTATGCATTGGGCAATGTTCATCTGCCTTTAGGCAGCGGATACACAGAGGATGCCTATTTCTGCTGCTATGGCAAATTACCGGCGCTACATTTGTAAATGTATGTGAATTTCACTTTACATTTCCGGTTCCGGTTCTTTAACGTGCATGCACAGTTTAACAGTGCACGGGATCGCCTGCTTCAGTTCCCCCCTCAAAGGAACGGCACTTTGATCTTGGAGAATTTTATTCACACGTGTACATGATTATAATAATTATTATTTTTAGAATGAACAGATTCTAGCTTTAGAACTAGAACTAGAACTAGAACTAGAAGCTGTCTAGAACTTTTCTGCGCGAAAAATAATCTCCTTAATAAATTTACCAAGTACTAAGTTTGTATTTTATGTGGTGTATGTGTATTTTGATTTAATTTAACTTTTTGAGTTTAATATGTTCGATATTAGATAAGATTTTTATATAAATGTTTTGAATTTTTAAATTATTTATTTATCTGTCAAATTTTGAAGTTTATGTTATTACTTAATGTTTTCATTTAGATTAATTTAATTTAGAAATAGAACTTCAATAGAAAAATCAATTTAATTTAAACACAATCAATTTAAATTTAAATCAGTATTAAATCAAATTTAATATCAATGTATTTTTGTACAATTATGGGCAAATAATATTCCTCAATCCCCCTTTTTCGGACACAATCATTTAATATCAGTGTCACGTAAAATCGGTTTGCCACTGAAGGAAAAATCAATTTAATTTAGAACGAAATAGTGTATTATATCAAATATGCGAATGACAAAGTTTTTTTTTAATTACCAGTAAGGCAGGAAAAATCTGCACTAAAGTGAGCCGAAATTGGCACTAAATTACCACATTATTGTACGATTATCTACTAATTATATTCACAAATCTCGTAAGAAAAATTCCGTTTTATTTCAAACATAACCATTTAATTTAATAAGTATTGAATTTATGCACTCAGAATGTAGCGATTTAAATTTTCACAAACGTGAACTATAAATCTCATATTTGTCGACCATCGCATTTTTTTTGTTTGTTTCATGATCTTTTAATATCAATGGTATTTGGGGTAGAAGTTTTTACCCCAAACACTAAAGAAAAAAAACCTTAATATGAGAAACCTAAATGATTTAATCTGCCCAATTCTCTATGCATATTGCTAATAGTAAGCAAGATCATATCTTGTATTTTTAATATTTTTTGTTACTTGGCTATATTTTCTATATACAATATATAGAAAATATTGCTAAGTAAGACAAAATATTAAGAACAGCAAGATATGATCTTGCTTACTATTAGCAATGTGCATAGAGAATTGGACAGAATATCAATGTAAATCTAGTCCTACTTACCGTGAACGTTCAAGATATAATCTTGAATGATAAAACGAATGATACTGATTTACATGATAATCCCGATTAAAATGATCAATTTAGTGAAAATGTAATGGGACCCTATGAGGTCGATAGCCTAATAAAGATTGTTTATATATATATATATATATATATATATGTAATGGGATTTCACATAACTAACAGTTTTCAATGAAATCTGTAGTTTATAACGTGTACACGCTGTGGAATTTCAGTAGTAAATATTTAGCAGCCAAAATACATCCAAATTGGGCATTAACGATGTTATTACTTGATAGTTAACATTAACTTAGCCTACGTGACTACATGCAATAATTATGAGGCCATTAAAATGGCAGACCGCAGAATAGTCACGTCAATTATAATTTAATGCCGTACATATTTGTACACGTTCACGCATGCACGTCTTGTTTATTAGTTACCTGAATATCAGTTTCTTTGGTGTCCGCAATTTACATAATTATGTTAATTAATCTATTATTATTGCTGATGGTTTCAATTATTCGCTGTAATATGTGAATAAATAGGGAACAAAAAAATAGTAAACCATTAAAAATACAGCAAAATGTATTAATAATTTGTAAAATTATTTACGCAAATTTAAAAAAATATCTAATTTATCGTCGGTTTACACGTAAAACTCATTAAGTCACTTTTTTATATTTCTCAGATATGTAAGATTATTAATAATTGGTATAAAAAAAACGAAATTCGTCAAGATTTTCAAGTCAAGTTTTTTATATGTTTTGTATAATATTAAACATGTTTACATGTTTTTTTTTTCTCTTTTTGAAAATATACTTACATACAGGTAAGTAACAATTATACTTTTAATGGTCATGTAGAAAGAACTTCATGACTAATTTCGTTTTTATTTTATACCAATATACCAAAGATTTAATGTAGTCGGTTTTGAGGTAAAATTCATTAACGAACATTGTATCCAAAATTAATTAAATATGTTTACATGTCTTATCTTTATGTTTATCTTTTATCAAAAACTTCATTATTAGGAAGATCGGGGTTAAAAATGATTAAGTATCTGCGTTAAATTTTAAAATAAGCCTAGCAAATATTAGCAGTGCTAAATACTCTAGTCACAACCTGAGTAAAACCCTAAATAATTAAATGTAAATTGCGTTTAAATTTCGTCTCTTGAAATTACACGAATTTCCATAAAACTGCACAGGAAATGTTTACGTGGAAAAATTTTGAAACATATATTGAAATATTGAAATGTTGGCAATTTTGTTGTGTTTATTATACTAAATTATTATAATATTAATAATAATATTATTAATATTATAAATAATATTATACAAAAATATTATTATACAAAAACTGCAAAATATATTCAAACAAACATCGAAATAAACACAAGTGATGCCTCAGTTCTGAGCGATTGAGCGATCAGGCATTTGTATTTATTGGGATGAAAATATAGTAAGGCCCGATTTTACAATCTGTGGTTAACTTTAATCGTCGGTTAATCACCATGATCAAATGGGTTTCTTTTTTCTCTGTCTATAATAGTTTTTTTAGATAAAATAGATGCAGCTATTATAATAGTTTACATGATTATAAAAATAACTTCCGTTGATTCGAAAATGGTTTACAAGGTGTTTAATCCCTAATTAATGTTAACCAAAATATTGGTTATATTGGTAGATAACAATAAGATATTGCAATTCTGGGCCTAATTCAGTTTGAAAATTAGCTTGTCGTCCAAGTTTATTGCCAGGTTTTTAATAGCAAAATTATAAAACGCTTTATAGAAGGTGTTTAACTTATTTGGATTTAGTACATAAAAAGTTTATTGCTGCAGGCCCACCTTTAACAAAACTAATTGAATTAATATTTCTCTGCCACACAAAAACACACCTTCACAAATCTGGCACAATCCTTCATAATCACGACTCATCTTAAAAAAAAAATCACCTCGTGATTTTAACCACGCCTCAAAACTGGGCAAAAAAAATCACTGATTCGAAATCAATCTCACGCCAATTTACATCACCGCTCATCAAAGTCCTTGTAGAACTCTCGCACTCACCTTGATCCCAGCCGGCGATTAGACACCTCCAATTATCCACGCGAAAAAAATACACCAGGAACACAAAACTCCACAAAATCCACGTTGAGCGCACAATAAACACGCGCTAATCACAATCGCAACATTGGTCTGGTGAGCGCGTGTGATATTTGAATCGTAAAACGCGCTGTTCGGGCGGAAGTTTGGGATGGGGGAAGTTGGAATCGAGGAGTGGGGGGCTGATTGTCGAGCCTCGTTGGTCCTGGCGAAAGAATGAGGTCCTTGCCGATGCGTGAGGTATGGAAATAGAATAATTTTGGGGTCGTTTTTATCACAGACGAGTAAACAGGATATTAAAGATGTAAAATTGGTTTTGTAGGTTGAGACTCCTTATTTTTTTACCTATATAGTCTGTTTGATTTGTTGTGACACAGCAAATATCTCGGTTATTAGTACAGATAGAAAAAAAAGTTAAAGCAAAAGTTTTTGTACTTTTGTCGTATATTTAATCCTAATGTCAGAAGAACAATTGAAAATCAAATAAACACGTGAAAGCTATAAGTTCATTTTCTTTAATGGAACATCCTGTATATTTTGGTTATTTCTAATAGGGAATAAAATTAGCTTTATAATGATACCACATACTTACTTTACTTTAATCCTCTTTACTCCGATCGGAGCATAGGGCTTCTACAAGCTTCTTCCATCCTTCTCTATCCTCCCGACTTGTATAAGCTTCCGTAGCACGCTCCCTTTTACGTTGCAGGGTTGCTAGCTCTGCGAACAACCCTCCTCCTTTCACAGCCGGGCTTGGGACCGGTCACAGCGGAGTTGATAGCACATAAGTACCCCTTTATTACACAAACAACGCTACAATTGGCAATAAATAAAATTTGCCTATTAGAAATAACCAAAATATACAGGGTGTTCCATTAAAGAAATTGAAGCTTATAGCTTTCACGTGTTTATTTGATTTTCAATTGTTTTTCGGACATTAGGATTAAATAGACGATAAAAGTACTAACACTTTTTTATTTAACTTGTTTTTCTGTCTGTACTAATAACCGAGATATTGGCTGTGTCACAATAAATCAAACAGACTGTATAGCCTATATACCAATTACCTATCTAGCAATAATAATAATAATTTCAAGTGGTTTCCGCAGTAAAAAATCATCATGTGTGAACCAGCGACGACTATCAAATCAATATTGAAATTATCCTATTCAGCAATTTTCTAAGATATCAATCACAACAGTTTTAGTAAGTCTTGAGTTGATATTACCATTGATTATAATACCCTTATTATAATAATCATAAATAATATAATAGGGTATTATAATTAATGATATTACCTACAACTATTTGATAATAGTATATTATTTAAAGGGTGTACAATGTAGGTCATATTACACGAGAATTGTTTACAACACGAGCGAACTCAGTGAGCGAGTTTTGTAATTATTCGAGTGTAATGTAACGGGTTTTCCAATAAGAGGTGTTATTTTTAATAGCCCGCTATTTCGGTAGATGTCACTTTTGAAGCTGTCATTTCTTGGCATTTGACAAGTAGAAACTACGCCATTACGATACACGCTTCAACAACGCATTGGAATTATTAAAATTCACTATAAAAATGGTGAAAATTTGGCAGAGACGGTTCGTAAAACTCGAACATTTTTGGGTCGTCGTGAAGCACCTTGTCGGACCGCAATACAGAAATTGGTGGAAAAATTCGAGCTGTTGGGACAAGTTAGTGATGAGAAGAATAAAACCCGTGCACGTCGCTCAAGAACAGCCGAGAATATTGCTGCTGTAGCCGAAAGTGTTGAAGAAAACCCAGGTTTGTCCATTCCTCGTCGTTCTTTGGAATTAGGTATTCCACAAACGTCATTACACCGTATTTTGCATAAAGATTTGGGTCTTAAGGCTTATAAAGTCCAGTTAACACAAGAACTCAAGCCGGCCGATCATCAACAACGTCGTGACTTTGCTGATTGGGTCGTTGAAATGCATGAAAATGATCCGGAATTCCATCGAAAAATCATCTTCAGTGATGAGGCCCATTTCCACCTCGGTGGCTTCGTCAACAAGCAAAATTGTCGCATCTGGGGCTCAGAAAACCCAAGAGTTATTGTTGAAAAGCCTCTCTATCCTCAACGTGTGACTGTTTGGTGCGGTTTATGGTCCGGCGGAGTCATTGGACCTTACTTTTTCGAAAATGAGGCTGGCGCAACAGTTACGGTGAATGGATTGCGCTATCAAGAGATGATTAACGATTTTTTATGGCCGGAATTGGATGGTATTGATCTGGACAACGTTCACTTTCAACAAGACGGCGCTACGTGCCACACAAGCAACGAAACCATTGATCTTTTAAGGGAAAAGTTTCCGGACCGTGTTATCTCTCGAAGAGGTGATCACAATTGGCCACCGAGATCTTGTGATTTAACACCTTGCGACTTCTTTCTTTGGGGCCACGTGAAGGAGAAGGTCTACGCCAACAGCCCAGTATCGATTCAAGACCTCAAAGATGGAATTCGTGAGGCTATCGAGGACATACAGCAGCCACTTTGCGATTTAGTTATGGAAAATTTCATGAAAAGGATTTTGTCCTGTAAGCGTGGCCGTGGTGGTCATTTGCTTGATGTTATTTTCCACTATTAACGGCATACCTTCCTCTTTGTAATGAAATAAACATCTGATGATTTATAATAAAAAATGGCATTTTTCTTTGAATATCAAAATAACACCTCTTATTGGAAAACCCTTTAGTATGTATGTACGTACAAACATACACGAATTCAATACTATACTTTATCTACGACAGTGTTATTTAAATATAAAGTTTTATTGGGTTTATTAATTTTCATCTAAAATGGTTTGTTGAAGCAAACTACTGTTGTTATTATTGTCAAGGGAACATATTAATTATTATCATAAATAAATAAAACGTCAAAAACGTGCAAACAAAAAGTGTTGTGCGTAAAAGCTAATGTTGGTCGAATATGGAAAAGAGTTGAAATTAAATACAGTCGATATTTCTCCAGAGATTACAAACCATACAAATGTAGTTTTGTTGTATTTATTAAGTGAAAAATCCAGGAAATATTACGAAATCGTGTACAATAGTTTCAACGAATGGCTGTTAAAAAACAAAACAAAGAGTCATGGAATATGATTCATATTCCACTAGTGTAATATGAACTATATTACGTTTATATGGTCACGCAAATAATAACGTTATGATTTGACACTCGTAGATAACGAATATTTATCTAGCTATCTATCAATTCGTAAAACGACATTAGTAGACACTATTTATTATAAATTGTAAAAGTTTATTAAAACTACAATGGAACATTTTTAAGGGGAGCCAATAGCAAATCCCATTACAAAAATATTCGTAATATAAAAAAAATCTGGAAACTCATCAATATTACTTGTATAACTGCCGAATGTTTAATTATCTAAGTAAAACAGTATTTTACTACGTAATATATAATGACTGTAATAATAAAATTACAGTCATTACAATCTCAAAGATTCTTTATTTTATTTTCCACTAGCTTTTTATTATAAAGTTAAATAGTAGAAACGTTTAGAGAAAACTACAATGAAACATTTCTTAAGATGAGCCAATAGCAAATCCAATTACACAAATATTCGTAATATAAAACAAATCTGCAAACTCATCAATGTTACATGTATAACTGCCGAATGTTTAATTATCTAAATAAAACAGTATTTTACTACGTAAAATATAATGACTATAATAATAAAAATACAGTCATTGCAATCTCAAAGATTCTTTATTTTATTTTCCGCTAGCTTTTTATTATAAATATAAATAGTAGAAACGTTTAGAGAAAACTACAATGAAACATTTTTTAAGGTGAGCCAATAGCAAATCCCATTACAAAAATATTCGTAATAGACAAAAAT
Source organism: Othius punctulatus (assembly GCA_951805005.1). NCBI lineage: Eukaryota > Metazoa > Arthropoda > Insecta > Coleoptera > Staphylinidae > Othius > Othius punctulatus. Next base: position 24,430,263 of record OX638143.1, read on the forward strand.
CTGCAAACTCATCAATGTTACTTGTATAACTGCAGAATGTGTAATTATCTTAATAAAACAGTATTTTACTACGTAATATATAATGACTATAATAATAAAATTACAGTCATTACGATCTCAAAGATTCTTTATTTTATTTTCCACTAGCTTTTTATTACAAACTTAAATAGCAGAAACGTTTACATAAAATGATCGTGCATAGTATACTATAATATTATGCTATTATAATGTCAACGTGACTTTAACTTCAATTACTAATTACATACAAATTTACTATCGCGTAATTTAAATTTTGAATACAAATTGTGATTCAATCGCCCTTGTATGAATAAAGCACGAACTTTTAAAAGAAATTTTAAATATATAAATATATAATAGGCACCGTACCGATGGCAACCCAATTTACACACCATTCAAACGATTTTAATATATTGTAACCACATGTTGCATTAAATATTTATACAAATATTGTACTTATTACAACGTATTAGTAATAGTATCAATGTTAAAGTTCTCTTGTGTTCTCAGTTCTCAGTGTCAGCCGATTGAGCCCTTAAAGATGATTAGAGAACGTGGATTTTAAGGAATACCATCACTGATCTCTATATTACTATATTTCTATATTGAAATATAGAGATCAGTGGATACCATTGATATTTAATATTTAAAAAAGGAACTGAAATGTGAAAGATTCTATACTTTTATAAATTTGTTGCAACGTACATCTTAAGGGATATCATTGATATTAAACATATAAAAAAGAGCTTAAAATGAGATACATTCAATGCAATTATAAATTTGTTGCAAAAATCATGTTGAGATTGTTTGAGATTGTTGAGAAAAAAAAAACTTCCGTTGAAAGCCTGTTAAAAGTGTTTAGAGGGCACTTTTAAGTTGCTACCAATGATGGTAGTCACATACATGGTTATTTACTGTGCTCGTCATCATTTATATAAATTAGGATTTATGTACATATATCTAAAACATATATTTATTATTGTTAACAACAAATTAGTTAGTACAGATTAGTAGTAATTGGGATTTATTTACATGTATGCAAAACATATTTATTATTGTTAACAATAAATAAGTTAGTACAGATTAGGTTGGGAGACAGTACACTAAGGAATATGGTCACTAGGTGATCGAAATAAGCTTTTAGTACAATATAAATCAGTGAACTCAAGTTTTTGATTATTTGTTGGTATTAAACATATAAAAAAGAGACTAAAACGCGATACATTCAACGCAATTAAAAATTTATTGCAAAAATCATGTCTTTGAGATCGTGACACAAGTGACACAGAGACGCAGTTTAAACAAAATCGTCCGTTGAAAGCCTGTTAAAAGTTTTAGAGTGCACTTTTAAGTTGCTACCATTGATGGTAGTCACATACATGGTTATTTAGTGTGCTCATCGTTATTTAGATAAATTAGGATGTATGTATATGTATCCAAAACCCTATTGTTAACTTATTCCTATTGTTAACAATAAATAAGTTAGTACAGATTAGGTTGGGACACATAACACTAAGGAATATGGTCACTAGGTGACCGAAATGAGCATTTAGTACAATATAAATAAGTGAACTCAAGTATTTGATTGTTTATATAAATTAGTAGATGATATTTAAATACAGCATCCCATTATAATTAAAAATTCCACAGGATGGGTCCTGCCATCTCACGTATAGCATATTAACTAGTGTGTATCATTGCTACCCACCATAGATGGCGCTCCAATTTTAAATAAAAATGTTGCTACAAGATAGGCAACTCATATCACATTTCATGACAATATAAATAAAGAATATATTAAATATATAAACTACTTAGCGTAGTTTTTAAGAAATTAGGAATCATATTCGATGATATATCATATATACAATTAATTTTTTTGTGGTATTCATAATTTTGATTTAATTTTTCAGCAGTTGCAGTTTTGGGCACCCGCTGGATTGAACTTCCGTCAGTCGTCCATTTCCGTTTCGCCATGAATGAACTAAAGATGCAGAAGGTTTGTTCCAAGCTTTTTAATGATAAATATGCCCAATTTTAGCAGCAAATTGTAACCAAACGCTTCCTTTGCAGTCGAAGAAGGAGCCGATCCAGTCCGTTCAGGTCTTCGGTCGGAAGGTAAGGCTAATTTACCTATTTTATGGCGTGCACATGTGTCATGGTGTCACTTGAGGTTATAACCAAGAAAAGTGTTTTATTCTTGGTTTTTAACCTCTATATGTCGTTTAATTTTACAACAAATTGTTGATTATCAACAAATTATGCTAAATTTTGACTTGTTTATACTTTTTGTCCCAATGTTGTGGGGAAGTAAATATTGACTTTATATAAGAATGAAGTTTTGCGCTTTTCTTTGCCTGTAATTTGTAATAAATTGTATGATGCCAGTGTCCCTCCTTATTATGGATTCCAGATTTGCTAATCCTTCAATTTTAAGAGTATTGCCGTAAACTAGTTAATTGTGAAGTTGCCGCTTATAAATGGCCCCATGTACGTCATGCTCACATAAATCTAGTACAAGAAACTATGTTACAACAGCAATTTTATATAGCAACATCAATTTTTTGTACTAGATTTATGTGAGCATGACTTACCAATGTATATTCAATTGTAGCAGTGATTAATATTAAGGTGCTATTTCTAGAAATCGGCTACTGCCGTGGCGTACTGCAAACGGGGCAGAGGGGTCCTTCGTGTGAATGGACGCCCCCTCAGCCAGGTCGAGCCCAAAATGCTCCAGGATAAACTACAGGAACCAATCTATTTATTAGGCAAGGTAATGATTGAGAATTTAATAGTTTTTTTTATATCTTCTGGTGGTGGCTAATAACTTTTATGTATTGCTAGAAATTCAAACATGGGTAGTTCTTCCCATAAAAACTATAACAAATTGGGTCAGCTCAAAGTCCACCGAATTATTTCAAATGATGGATCAAATTATCCCGAACTTGATGTTCCATGAAATAAAACAATAAGCTCTGAACTGTTTTACGTTTTTCCCATCGTTGCCGAATGTGTTGGACCTCGTTGATATATTTTGTTTTAATCCAGGAAAAATTCTCGGCTGTAGACATCAGGGTGCGTGTTAACGGCGGTGGTCACGTGTCACAGATCTACGCCATCAGGCAGGCGATTTCCAAGGCTTTGGTAGCCTACTACCAAAAGTATGTCGACGAGGCGTCCAAGAAGGAGCTGAAAGACATCCTGATCCAGTACGACCGTACCTTATTGGTAGCAGATCCCCGTCGTTGTGAGCCCAAAAAGTTTGGTGGTCCAGGAGCACGCGCTCGCTACCAGAAATCTTACCGTTAATTTTATTTTTACGTGTCTTATTTACAATAAACACCTAAATTTATAACAGTTGATTTTATTGGTACCTTTCAACAATAAATGCATAAGTAGCAAATCGTTTATTACAACAGAATTACTGTTTTATTTGCACAATATAAAATATGTGTACACATTACTTTAGTAGTACAGCACAGAACAAAACCGACTCGCATATGTTTTGGTTTAACATGTTAATTTCTCATGTAATCACAGACAGGAATGAAAAATACTAAAATAAAAAGTACATGAATACAGGATTAGTTTGTGCAAGCAGTTTACAGTTATCCCAGATGGAATCAACTGTATCATAAATGAAAAGAAAGCTACAAACTAAATAAGTCCCCCGTCTATTTTTGCGCCCATTCTGTGCAAAGCAATGATCATGTTGACTGCCCTGATCCACCTCTTTTTGATGACGTATCTCTTCAACTTACTCGTACTCAGTTCCTGGTCGGTGTGAACCGTCGTCGGACTCATCCATTGGTGCTCTAAGGCCTGCTCGCATGTTAATCGTGCACTAAAATATCAAGGGCTATTATTAAGCAAAAGTAAGTTAATCACTGAAGTGATATAAACGCCCATAAGAAAATTTAATTTAGTTTATTACTCGCTAATTACAAGAGCAATATGGTCGTTTTAAATCTATATTAATAACTACGTCCAGCAATTGGTAAATTGCTTATAGTAATACTGGAGATCATAATTTTGCAGTAAAAAAAATCAACATAATGCGAAAATAAATGCAAGCGTTAATAACTCAGACAATAAATAAGTAAAATGCAAGCGTTTAGTAACATAAATAGCGAGCGAATAATAGTAGTTATTTGTTAGTAGGTATTTATTGCGAGTGTTGTACAGTATCAGATTTGTGAAAGGGTGTTATCTTTTTACTCGTCGCCCTAGATTGAAAGAAAGTGTTTAACGAACTGATTGTTCTCTGCCCACAAGTTTCACTGTCGCTCCATTCCGTGGTCATGGAGTTTTGCCTGGGCCTGTTGGGTCCCTGCGGACCATCCCAGTGCTCTAACAGTTTTAATAGTAGGTTTTTGGTGCCGTTTGGACTGTTTGATCGCTTAGGCCTGACGTAAGTGCTGCTGGAGCCGTTGAAGGACGACAGTTTGGAGTTGAATTGCTCACGGAAGGTGCTGGAACTTTGCCTTCTTCCTGATAACGGCACGTCCCGGCTCATGTTAGTAATGCGGAATTTGGTCCTGCGCCATGGCAGTTTGCATTCGGTGTTACTGGGGTGGTCCCGGGGCAAATCGTTGCTTTGCCTTATGTTTATTGGGGTGCTTGTGGAATGATTTAATTCTGGAACATCGATTGGTTTGTCTATGTACCCGTCCCTTTTGAATGTATCTGTTGTGATTATTGTGGGCATTGTGGATAATTGGAAGAGTTTGTCGGATAATTTTCTAATTTCTTCGGCTAGATTAACGCGCTCGGATATATCGGATGCTTTTACAACATATGTGCTATCAGAGGCTCTTCGCATGTGGTCTAATGGTGGTAGCGATAGGTGGTCGTGGTAATTTTCAAAGAGAGGTGTGTCAGAGTCATAGGAAGACGCTAAAGAGCCGCAAGGTGATGGTGATAATCCCGATAGTGAGCGCATTGAGCTGGTCCTGCGGAGGCCAGAGTAGGATTGCGTCGTCATCTCGAAAACGTATGGGGAATTTGGGTGCTCGTTCCATCTTTCCACGAATTGTTTCAGATTATCTTTGGCCATCTCCATCGAGATGACTGAAGCACTCCTGAGAGGCGGAGGTGGCGAGTCCTTGCGTCGCAGCCACGGATGATTCAGGCACATTTCCGCCGACATTCGCGCACTAAAAGAAGGCAGAGCAAAGACCCAATTTATACCGAGGCAGGGACGCGCGTCTACACGTGCATACACATACAAGCACAAAACCCAAAATTAGTTTGCAACAAAAACAAAACTCAAAATAAAAACTGTTAGTTGTGGCAGTAAAAATAAATCCGCGTTTTGTTGCGCGACTATTTTTGGGCCTTTGCTTAACCTTTCACCTGACTCGCTCCCACACACGCCACATCAGGCACTCACCGTATATCTTTGATGAGCAGCTTCTGGATGAAGTCCTTTGCGCCCTCGCTTATATCTTCGAACGCCTCGTCCTCGAAGTCGTACTTTGCTATGGTCACGTTCGCCATGGTCTCCACGTCGGTGTGCCCCATGAACGGGGACAGCCCAGACAACCTTCAGGTGGGCAGACAAGAAGATAATTTTGGATACACGTGGATGTGGCTCGGGGTTAAGATCAAAATACGTGCCGATGAAAGACTTACAAGACATAGCAGATGACACCAACGGACCACATGTCCGTGCCGTAACCAATCTGGTCGAAGTTTACCACCTCGGGGGCTACAAACTCCGGAGTGCCGAAGAGCACCTGCAGCTTCTTGTCGGGATCAAACCGTCTGGCCAGGCCAAAATCTATGATCTTGATGCGATTGCCGGTTTTCGTTAGGCACAAGATGTTCTCTGGCTGCAAACCAAAATAAGGGAATGCCTAATCATCTGTATCCAACGAAATTAAGCGCTGATTGAAGTTAATTGGAATTGTTTTGGAGATGGCTTTAGTAGTTTTTTTTATACCTTCATATCCAAATGTAAAATCCTCTGTTTATGTATGAAACCAATTCCCTCGCAGATCTGTCGCATGAAGACGGTGCAGCTCTTCTCGGTCAGCACGAAGTCGTCGTCGATGACCCTCTCGAAGAGCTCGCCTCCCTCGATCCTATGAAACCTCATCGAGATCAGGCCCTTTCAATGATCGGGTGGCTACCACTTACAACTCGAGGACGACGCACATGACCTTCCCGTTCTCGAAGGCGTCGTACAGCTGGATGAGCCTCGGGTGCTGGAGTTCCCTCATGATCTCGACCTCGCGCTCCACGTCCCTGCGGTCCTCCTTCTTGGGCACGCCGACGAACTTGGCTGCCAGGCAGAGGCCCGTGGCCTTCTCCCTGCACTTGTAGACGGTGCCGAACTTGCCCCTGCCGATCTCCGACTCCAGGTCGTACAGGTTCTTGGGGTCGACGCCCTTCTGGATGCGGACATCCCTGTAGGGGAAGCTCAACTGCACCTCTGCAGAAGAAAGTTAGTCAGATGGCGATGGACACTTGTTTTGGAGAAAGGAGCTGTTTTTTTGGTGAGAGGCCAATTGGCCGGCGTGCTCCTGTTTTCGCCTTGTTTTTTAGCGTGGGAGAAGAAAAACGTGAAGCAGGAATGCTGCTAGGTGTCATTAAAGGGGGAAAGGGATGTGTATTGTTAATGCAAAAGTGCTGATCGCCAAAATCGCAGAGGTGAACTTACACAATACCCAGGCACGTGCCAAAATAAACATAAGTGATGGATATTTTTATTTAGACTATTGCCAAGGTTAGATTTTTATTCATAAAAAATTAACGCGAAGGATTTTTGCGCATCCGAAAACAATTAAAGGGCATTGCTTCCTAAGTCATTGGCGAATCAGTCTATTTGTGGTGTTATTTTGGTGACATCAAACTAATTACTTACCACCAACAGGATCCGCTTCATCTACATGAATCATTGCGCTTCGGGGCTCCTTAATCTGCAAAGATTTATTAGTGAGGATTTGTCTTGCCGAGCGCACCATTCCAAATAGTTGCAACGAAAATAGCTTTACGATAATAAAACCCCAGCCGATCGCCCTTGGTTATCGTTTTGGGCCGCACGCTCACATAAAACAAACTCATAGATTAACCCAAAATTGCAGCAACTGCTTGGTATAGGTTTGTACCTTCCCATGCACGATGATGAAAAATGGTATAAAAAAAAACAGCGCGCATTCCTTCTCGAATTGCATGCCGAAACATGTAAGCATACGAACGACGTATTAATAAACCAGGAGCGGCCGAACAAACCTGTGGATGCTGCGTACATGAAACTCCACCGAAGCAGACCAATTGGATGAAAATGTAGAAAACGAGAATAAAAAAAATATCGGGAACTCCCGGCGGAGTAAACACCGCCTGTGGAAGACGTCTGGGGCGCGCACACAGCACACTCTCGGACACGCACTTGGGTCTAGCTTCGTTCAGGAAGGAGCCTCGTAGAAGGCGCCTCGACGCTCCACCAAGCGCCAAAATTAGCTTTGGCCGGCCGCAGGCATCCCAGCCACGTGACACGCTGTGGAGGTGGAGGAGGAGGTGATGGCGTCTCGCTTATCACCCGCCAGAAGTTTAATTGTTTTCGACCGGTGCAACCATGAATCTTTGATGTGCAATCAAGATCAAGACCCAGAATCCCCTGGGGTGTCGTCCATGGGGGTGGTGTGGGGGCGTACGTGCAGCCCTCCTACCTGGAAGATTAGTCATCAGCTTGTCCACGAACTGGAGGTGCTACGTGACGACCGCACATCACCAGATGGACGATACGCTATCAGCAGTTCGATGAGCAACAGTTATATGCGCAATCCGAAGATATCAAACCGCAAAAATGCTCGATGCGAACAAATTAATCAAAACAATCGAGTAATCAAACTGAAGGACTTGCACATTCTCTATTGCACATCACAGTTATGACACGATTTGTTGAATTCTTTCGAAACTTGCGAAAATCACATATTCATGCATTTTCCGTCTGGTAATTAATCCACAATAAATAGATATTTTCCTGGTATAATTTCCTAATTGGTGAAATCTTCCATTAACGAAAATTTAAGTACATTCGTTAAACACCAGTTATTGTCAAGAGCATCCAACTAAACAACCATATTATCTCGAGTTCTACAACGTAGTAACAGCAGAAGTTTTATTTAAATATTTTCAGTTTAGTGTTGGTTTCTTTAAAAACATAATATTTTCTTAGCTTGGACCTATATGTTTGTTGCACCTCTAGATCACAACGTAAGGATATAAATTAAAATTTGTAATAACAGTGAGAGTCGCTAGGGGGAGGGGGTAACATTTTATATTCAATTAACATAGTTTTTAACATCTGCCTCGAAAACTGGTTCTTATTTTCATTGAAAAGAACTTAGATTTATTCAATATAAATTGTTTTGGAATTTTTCTAATTTTTTTTTCCAAAACGAATTGACAAAAATCTTGCGCCACTAGATTATTTATTTTTTAAGCTTAAAAATGAGGTACCACAAGGTGGGGGGTGCCATTTGAAATTTCAAAGTGGGGGTGGTTAGGGAGGAGGGGGTGACACTTTGACACATTTTATTTGACATTGTTTTTAAACTTCCCACTCCAAAAGTCAATTGACGTGTTTTTTATTTTTATCAAGTTAGCTTGCATTCAAAAGTTATTGAGACTGGCTAGTTTTGAACTGTACACCCTGTATAATGCTTTAATTCTTCCACTGTTGGATTTATTTAATTTAAGCGCCATAAAGTAATTATAGCATAATTAGTATAGCGTAATTATAACAATAATGAATAATATAATAATAAAGAATATCTGCATAATTTTGCAAAAGAGTTAAATTACCCCAGTACTTCAAGAAGCAAATAATATATTGTGCTTTTTACATTTTGCAAGTTCTCATGAAATTCTTTTAATATTGATGTCAGCCAATAGCTACATCAGAATCTCAGGAATCGCAAAATCCAATATCGAATATTGATGATATTAATTTCGCCAAATTTTCAGTTTTATCGCGACAAATTTTAAAGTAACTGCTAGGGACTTTTAAAGAATGTGACTAATTGGATCTTTCCGAGTTCAAAAAGTCCACTTCTGGATTCGTAGCGCCGGCGATTCCCGAGATATGCACCCTCAAAGTTTGAAAGTACAAAAAATAGAATTGATTTGAGCAAATATTTTGTCAGACTACAGTTGTACAAATTATGTTACATATCTATTTGCAAATAACAGTGGTACAAAATATTTTACCCAACGATACTAACAAGTACTGAATATTGTTCAAATTTGCAAATGAATTGTCTGCAGGTATACTGTATCCAAATCTGGCATGAAATATATAAAACATGAATCAATTAAATTTATAGAAATTTCAGTAATTGATAATTCATACTTGTCAAATCAGAAATTTATATATTCGATTTTCTCACTAATTTAAAGCCGAATCTTCGCAAATTTAATGAAGAATTGTATGCAGGTATACTGTATACAAATCTGGCATGAAATATATAAAACATGAATTAGATAAATTTTCAGAAATTTCAGTAATTGATAATTCATGCTGGTCAAATCAGAAAGTTATATATTCTATTTTCTCACTTATATAAATCACAATCTTTCTCAAATTAGCAGAAGAATTGTGTGCAGGTGTACTGTATAGAAATCTGGCATGAAATATACAAAACAAAATTAATAAAATTTTGAAATTATTATTAATTTATGTTGACAATTTATGGTGGAGGCGCCGGGTCAAGAAATTTGTTTTCTACATTTAAAGTTTACGAGCTTAAATAATGAAAAGTTCGATGAAATATAATGAAATGATTATGTTATTCTGTATTCACTGCCAAAATTAATTAAATATCAACGTAATTTTCTTTATTAATTAAGAGTTTTGTTAACAAAATGGGAACAACAAGTAACAAGTCGACGAATACTACTCGAAACCATGAACACTTATCGTGTATACTTGGAAAACACATATGTAATCCAAGTATATTGTCATTATTTATATTATTTTTGTTTGTATTTTATCCATTTTACCAGATATTTTTGATTATTATTTGTAATTTGTTAAAGTACTTTCTGGTATATTCTAGTATTTATTTATTTATTTATTTTCCCTACTAGTTTTGGCTTAATATTCAGCCATTATCAGGGCTTCTTTGTTGAACCTTTGATTCTACACAGAACGCCCGATGATAGCTGAATATTAAGCCGAAACTAGCAGGGAAAAATAAATAAATAAATAAATACTAAGAAATACTTTGTAGAACCTTTGATGAACACTTATCGTGTATACTTGGAAAACACATATGTAATCCAAGTATATTGTCATTATTTGTATTATTTTTGTTAGAATTTTATCCATTTTACCAGATATTTTTGATTATTATTTGTAATTTGTTACAAAGTACATTCTGGTATATTCTAGTATTTATTTTTTAATTTATTTTCTCTGCTAGGTTCGGCTTAATATTCAGCCATCATTAGGGGTTCTTTGTTGAACCTCTGATTCTACAAAGAACTCCCGATGATAGCTGAATATTAAGCCGAAACTAGTAGGGAAAAATAAATAAATAAATACATACTAAGAAATACTTTGTAGAACCTCTGATTCTACAAAGAACCCTTGATAATGGCTGAATATTAAGCCGAAACTAATAGGGAAAAATAAATAAATAAATACTAGAAGATACCAGAAAGTACTTTAACAAATAAGAAATAATAATTATATCACTTTGTTACTAGTTGTTTAATTATGCAGAATTATGTCGACGTAATTCTTAATTTATTTAAAATAATTCGCGGAAAACTGATTGGGCGTCCTTTAGACCTAATTCAATTGCTATAATTATTGGTGAGTAAACGGTTTTCTAAAATTAAAAATGATTATTTATTAATTTTGATTATTTATCTATGGTGGAGGCGCCGGGTTAAAAATATTTGGTTTGTAATTCGTACACGGTAAATTGGTTTTGAGTTTAGATAACTGTTAATAATAATAAGAATTGCTCCAACTTACTCACAAATTATTTGGCAGCAAGAATTTGTTTTAATTTATTATTGTTTTTAACAGTAATTAGATGTAATAGTCAATTTTATAAATAAATGTGTTTTTTCTTAATATATCAGTAACAATTGAGAGTTGGACATGTAATATCTTATAATTATTAACTCCAAATTATATAACTACTCAAAGCATTTATATCCACACCTTCAAAATCATCCTGTTTATATCAGGGTATCTGATTATGCCACTGCTGTGTATTAATAAATAAAATGCAGTATAATAGCAGAAAGCCTGAGTTATTTATGTACGCACAGTTTATACACAGATGATATTTGACTTATTAAAAAAAAGTCAAATATCATCTATAAAAATATTATTTAAATTACAAAAATATACCCCTGATGATGGCTGAATTTCAAGCTGAAACTAGTTGGGATAAATAAATAAATATTATAAAATACCACTAAGTACTTAAAATAACAAATAATTATCAAAAATAACTGCTAACATGGATAAAATACTAACATATAAAATAAATAAAACGTATATATATTGCAGGATTGCTTAACTATAGGCTACCCAATTTACGAGCTGACGATTTCTTCTAGTAACGCGACAGTGGCGCCAAAACGCTTGAACTATATATCTGTGATTTATACTGTACTAATTATTAAAAGCAACCATTGTACGTTAATGATAGATACGATTTATATCTAATAATATTATTTTTTATCAAAAACACGGTATATTTATCGAGATATAGCACATTTTAATGATCACTAGGCTACCAAACATACATATTTTAAAATCTTTTTAATGCGTTAGACAACCCAATTTGCATAGTACTGAATATAGTTCAGCAATTCACTAGCAGATGGCAAACTTTGGAGAATTATTAAGTAATGCTGTTAAATTAAGACTGTATGTGATAAATTACAATTAAAATCGTAATTTAAGCACATCCAACGCATCGCATTGTAAACTTACTTCTATATTTGGGATAATCGTTGTAGAATAATTATTAAATTTGTATTTACCGCGCTTTCTTCGAGTCTTTTACTTCGGCTACTGCTCCTTAGAGGTACGACGAGCGCTTCAATCTTCTCTCCGGTTGTTTGACACAAAAGTGGGTTTTCTGGTGCGTATAAATTTGTGCCCTCCACGATTTCTGCTGAATAAAACTGTTTCACAATGGTAAGTACGTTGCGTTAGAATTTTGTGCGTTCACGATTCTCGTTTCTGCACGTGCATTCTGCTTGACACGACTCTGCAATCGCACATTGCCACTGAAAAAACCAGGTGTGTCATGGAGGTTCGGCCGGCTAGTGCACGTGCTGATATTCCGTGTTTCTCCAAAATGTGGAAAACGCGAGGGTTATTTTGGGGGATGATTGTAATGGGCCTACGAGAAATTGGCTGAATTTTGTGGTTTGATGTTGCTGTACCTCCCCCAAAGTTGATAGGTTATGACAACACAGGGGGTGATTGTCAGTTATTACATACAAGGTCGTAATTAGTCATGCAATTTTTAATGAACTTATAAGGATAGTTGTAGTTTCACTGTCAGAGATGTCTGCGTTTGATAAGCTTATTTCTTTCGAGTATTTCAGAGCATTCAACCGAACAATCCCATTACCTCGAGTTTTATATTAATAATTCTAGGAGCAGCAGAAGCTTTACTTATACATTATTGATAGATGATGAAATGTCAGTTCAAATGTTGGAATTAGGAAATACTTTAACAGAGTTTTAATTTAATATTTTAGATAACTTAAAGGTTCATTGTGTGCTAACTCAATCTCAGATATCTGTATACTTTGTAAGCTGCTATCAATTTTATCCTTTTCCAATTTTTTGTAAGTACGATAAATCAAAGTAGGCTCAAAATCTAATCTTAAAAATTTGTACTTGTTGTCAAAATGCAAATCAAAGTCAATAATGCTTCTCAGCCAACAAAATTTGTAAGTCTTGATGAAAATGTGTTATATTTTAAATTTCCTGTGCATTCAATACACCTCAAAGAATTCCGATTAGTTGCACATTATCTTATTGATTTTATTTTGACAGGTGTCCCTTAACCCCGTGAGAATCCTGAGGAATGAAGCAGAAGAGGAGAAGGCCGAGCTGGCCCGCATGTCCAGTTTCATCGGTGCCATTGCCATCGGTGACCTGGTCAAGAGCACTTTGGGGCCTAAGGGAATGGACAAGATCTTGGTATCGTACGGACGCAGCGCCGGGCAAGTGGAGGTAACCAACGACGGGGCTACAATCCTGAAGTCGATTGGCGTCGACAACCCCGCGGCCAAGATTCTCGTGGACATGTCTAAGGTGCAGGACGATGAAGTCGGCGATGGCACTACTTCTGTTACAGTCTTGGCATCGGAGCTGCTTAAGGAGGCAGAGAAGCTTGTCGACCAGAAGATCCACCCACAGACAATAATCGCCGGCTGGAGGAAGGCCGTTGATGTTGCCAGGAAGGCACTGTTGGACTTCTCAGCCGATAACAGCGCCGATTCAGAGAGGTTTCGTGAAGATCTGCTGAACATAGCTCGTACAACACTCAGTTCAAAAATTTTGTCCCAGCATAAAGAGTACTTCGCCAAACTGGCGGTGGACGCCGTCTTGAGGCTGAAGGGGTCCGGAGAGCTCTCAGCAATACAGATAATCAAGATTAAGGGAGGCACCTTGGAGGAGTCATTTTTAGACGAAGGCTTCTTGTTGGCAAAAAAAGTTGGCGTGCATCAGCCAAAACGTATAGAAAAAGCGAAAATACTCATCGCCAACACACCCATGGACACTGATAAAATAAAGGTATTTGGATCTCACATCAAAGTTGACTCTATGGCCAAGATTGCAGAGCTCGAATCCGCAGAAAAAGAAAAAATGAAGGACAAAGTCAACAAAATATTGAAGCACAACTGCAACGTGTTTATCAATCGTCAACTGATCTACAACTACCCTGAACAGTTGTTCGCCGATGCTGGTGTAATGGCCATTGAACATGCAGACTTTGATGGGATTGAACGATTGGCGCTGGTAACCGGTGGGGAAATTGTATCAACATTTGACCACCCCGAGATGGTTAAACTGGGTACTTGCGATGTAATAGAACAATTCATGATTGGGGAGGACGTATTATTGAGATTCTCAGGTGTTGCTTTAGGTGAAGCATGTACCATTGTCATCAGAGGGGCCACACAACAAATTATCGATGAGGCAGATCGCTCCATACATGATGCCCTCTGTGTGCTGAATGCGACAGTGAAAGAGTCGAGGATAGTCTACGGCGGAGGCTGCAGTGAAATGCTGATGGCCGTTGCTGTAAATAATGCCGCTTCCAAGACAGCAGGCAAGGAGGCAGTCGCTATGGAAGCCTATGCTCGTGCTCTTCAGCAATTGCCAACCATAATAGCCGATAATGCTGGTTACGACTCAGCGCAATTGATTAGCGAGCTGCGGGCCGCTCATGCATTGGATCCTAAGTGCACCAAAGGGCTGGACATGGAAAAGGGGGAAATCGGCGATTTGAAGACTCTGGGCATCACCGAGTCGTTTGTGGTCAAACGGCAGGTGCTGCTATCGGCGACTGAGGCAGCTGAAATGATACTCAGAGTGGATAATATTATCAAAGCCGCACCGAGGAAGCGAGTTGAGGACAGAGGGCATTGTTAATCAGTACAATTATTGTCTGATACATTCATAAGATTGCACCAAGTTCTTTCTCTGCTTTTCATCATTCATGAGTTCTTATAAAACCATTAACTAATAATTAAAAAGCGATTTGTATTGTAATATTAATCACAAAATAAAAACGAGATATTTAATACACTTCTCTATTAATTTTAAATTGTATCCTTTAATATTGGATAATCCATGGAAATTTTTAGAGCCAATAAGAAAGGTGAGATTGGTGATAATTTAAATTTCCATGGATAACTAGTCCTGAAATATAAATGATCACTCGGTATATATTATTTTTATATTTGCTACCTGCTTGCAAAATAACTGCAGGATACCTAGAGTAACAAAGAAATTAATCAAGATTATTTTCACATTTTACAATTGCAGAACACAAATAACATTTTGCAGTAGCAGTAGGTTTTTATTTATTTCAAATTAATAGATACAATGAAATAATGTGTAAAAAAATTCAATATTAAATCATGAGCATAAATAGTTTATTACTTGAAAACTTGAGAAAATGTACAAATCAAACTAAATGTAAAGTACAGCAGCATTTGTTAACCAACTCGACACAACAGATAACTTCAACCAGTGAGTGTCGATACCAGATCTCCAGCTGCTTGTATTTCCTTAACTATGTCTAAGCCACCAATTAATTCTCCTTTCACATACAACTGGGGATATGTGGGCCAATCCGAATATGTCTTTAATCCTTGGCGCACTTCTTCATCCGTAAGTATATCAAATGTATCATATGGAATACTAAAACCAAATAATATATTTTTGCAACTTTACTGAGAACATAATTCAATAAAATTCTCAGCTATCTCCTATGCAGTGTCCTGTACAAAAAGTGATAGAATAAACTCTGGGACCAATCTCGAAAGAAGAAGCTCACACTGGCAGAAACAAATCACATTTCTAAAGGAACCATTCAGACAAGTACTATGCTGAAAAGTCTCCAACAAACACGATTCAAACTAGTGACAATGTACTTTGTAAATATCATTTACCTTGCGGCATTTAAAATCTCGATAATCTGCCTACTAAATCCACACCTAGGTGTATGTCGGTCCCCCTTCATAAACAACACAACATTGGCCCTGTTAACCAGTGCTTTCAGTCTTTCTTCTAACGGGGCTTTGTTCGCATCACTCGCGCCTTTGGCGTGCTCCTTCACTTTGGCAGCAATTTTGGCTGGATCGGCGCCATCCACCCGGTCAACTTTGGAGCCAGATCTGAAGAGTATTACGGTGGGCACGGCTTCGATATTATACTTCAGGGAGACCTCGGAGAGCTCTTCGGCATGGCATTTCGAGAACGACACCTTCGAATAGTCCGGCTGAGTGGCGAGGGTGTCTAGGAGGTCGTCGACGTGCTTGCACTGTTCCACGAAGTCGGCTGAGAAGTGCACGACGGACAAATGGGGTGACCTAGTAGAAGGAAAAAGGAAAGTCATGCAAGGCACTTGTAAATTTATTACATGAACGAAATTTAATGCACCATTTCAGGGAAGTGGTATTGTTCCTGGGGTATCGACTTACTTTACTTTGGCTTCAAATGCCTTGCCATCACTTATTAACTCCGGCATTTTTTGATTGTGTATAATTTTTTTTGTAGAGCTCAGATGAGGTTAGACTTTGAAATAATCACGTCCGCCACTCCTGGGGATATTTGTTCTTGCTTTTGAACAATGTTGTCAACACTGAAATGGCAGTTGCCATTCTGAAAATATGTTGTTGGCTGGCATCTGTGGTACAATAGATGAAACATGACGTTTCATTTGACAGTTTAATAAGTTTAAATCAATCAAATGTGTTCTGAAAATACATTTTTCACACATTTTCGCCAACCTTATGTGATCAGACATTGCCAATAGAAGATCAAATTGAATCCTGGATCTATTTGCATTGGTATATAAAGATACTGTTAATAATCGATAAGTATCTAGGCAACTTAAATGTCACCTGAATAATAAAAGTATGGTAAAATGTACACTGGGCTGCCTAGTTATAAGTGTTTCATTAATTCAGCTATATATCAATAAATACAGCGTATTTTCGATTAAAAATAGCACCATTAGTCAGGAATTAAGATGCGCTTTCTTGTGATATATTTGTTTTGTCCGTTTATTGAAGTTTAATTCATAGGTATAAAGTTCACCGGTTTCTGCGCTGGCGTCGCCGTGACTTCAGACTGTAGGCAACCCAATATGCACAAAATATATTTTTTAATTCAATTAATTGCTGTTTTAATTACTTGTACCTGCATGCAGGTCCTAATTTACATATAAACAAAATAAGCAGTTGCTTAGGGCTATTATCCATTGGGGGCTCTTGAAAAAATAGGGGTTAATACTTTGTGAAACATCATGGTGAAAGTTAACCAAGTGTTTTATTTATATTAACGGATGTATTTAAATTGGAAATGTAACATAATTTCTTATTTAAAATATATTTTCAACATTGTAGGGGGCCCCCAAAAAACCATGTGTGCTTAGGGGCTCCGCAGTAGCTGAATCTGGCCGATAATAACTTGATCAACTATGACATAGTAAAGGCTTCATCCATAAACTTCATAATAAAATAAGTACAAATATGTCGAATCATATTAATCCCTTTATTGATTTGCTATTAGTGGAAAAATGTAAATCAATGTATATTAAGCTAATTGAATGTTAAGTAATGTTGTACTGTTTTGATATGGTTTATATTTTGCTACATGTTTTGCTTAATTTGACTTGTAAATTTATATTTTTATCTATTTTAGGGTATATTATAAATATCATTAGTATACAATATTAAATTAATTGGTACAAAATGAATTTGCATACACAAAAGTATCTCTGATAATTATTTTTTGTAATCGTGGTCCTGCAAAGCAATGTAGGCATGAAGGTTGCCTGTAAAATACCCAAGTTTAGTAAACATTGTAGTAGATATTTAAAACATAAATTTACCACTATATTACAACAATAAATCAACAAAGTGATTAATAAGTAATTATTGTTATTTTAAAATCTTGTGTCAGGATATAAGAGTAAGAGTGGTGGATAGATATGTAGTATTTTAATAACATTTAGTTTTATAACCTTAAATGACTACAGTTTTTATTTTGCATATCATTTCTTACTTTCGTTATGGATAAATGGACGATTGTATAAATGTTTAGTTTTTACTGTAATTAAACTATTGATTAAATTTAATGGATTGTCGATATTAAGGATATCCTGCTATAGAGATTATATACCCAATTTTCATGAAATCATTGAATATTTCAGTCCGTGAAGAGAGATCTATATTATAGTTATAGTATGTTAGTTATAGTTTAGGTCCGAAGTAGAAAAAAAGGAGCTCATAATCCTTTTTATGAGCTCCTTAAAAAGAGCTCATAAAAGCTCTTTTTATGAGCTAAAAAAAAATAATACATGTTTTTAAATGTTTATAACTCGATTATTACAGATTAATAGTTTATTGTATTCTAATTGTGTTATTACAATTATCCTGATATACAAGACTATCACAATCCCAAATATATTTAATTGATCCACTAATATGTTCATTTTCATTCATTAACTTTGTTCTAAAACTGTCCACAGAAATGGTATCTAATGGGATTGTTCAATACATTGTTGTTCGTGGAGATTTACTAAAAGAGCTGCACTGGCCTGTTGGAGCACTCATCGCGCAAGCATGCCATGCCGTTACTGCAACCACTCATTTATTCCACGATGATGAACACACACAAACCTACCTGAAAGATTTGGATAGCATGCATAAGGTAGTTTTGGAGGCGCCCAATGAAGCGAGCCTCATCACTCTTAAGGACAAACTTCTTGAAGCAGATGTGAAGCACAAGCTGTGGATTGAGCAGCCCGAAAATATCCCCACATGCCTTGTGGCGAAGCCGTATCCAAAGGAGGATATACAGAAATATTTTAAGAAATTTAAACTGTTTAAGAGCTAATAAATATGGTCAGAAATATTTGTTGCTGTTGTATATATATATTTTTGATATTTCTAGGACCTTAAGATTTTGTAGAGCAATTAATATTTATTTGAAGAGAATCATGTAATACGAACAAAAATATACCTTTTTTTAAATATAGAAAAAATACGAAATTTAGCAATATGTAGAGTTTATGATTTAAAACATGTGTTGATCATGTTCTTTAAAAACACTAATTTTACACATTTTCGCCATCCTTATGCAATAAGGCATTGCCTATAAGCGTTTAGTGATGAGTTTAAGAAGAGGCGCAGCGCAATAGAAATATTCGTGACTTGTTTGTCTCTCGCTCTGTTCTACTCCCCGCACGCCTCTGCCACCGAACAGGGCTGCTGACGACTGTCGCCCCCAGCATTTCAAGTAACGGAAACACAAATATCCAAGTGAGTGTAATTCATACTTGTAAGAATCATACACGAATTCACAATTCTCAATATTTAACAAACAAAAAAATTGTTTTTGCAAAAAAAATTCGAGAACCAATTTTTGAATTTGAAAATTTGAAAAATAACTTAATATTCGTGCTTAGCATATGCATTATAGTGAATCCTGATATGAAATTTGTCAACGACTGCAATTAAAAGTTAATTTATTTGTGAGCAAATAAAAGTTATATTCTAACGGAATTTCTTTGTGGGGAGGGTTGGATATAAATTGATAAATACATTTTTTTATTAATCGGCGCCTTAGGTCGAAGAAATTATGTAATTTCGTCAAAACGGCGTAAATGCAAACGCTACATATTTAATTTTAATATGCCGGCAATATAACCTGCCCTGTTTTCGATGTGTCTCATTCACGCTTGACTGGGTTCTATGAACAGGTCGTAAAAATACTGGAGCTCGTGCCGAGCTTCGAGTTTATTGCCCCAATAAACACATAAAAGTCATAAAAAAAGCGAAAGCGAGCAGCCTATATGAAAAAAAGTGCCCCATGCTATTTTAATAATACATTTACACTGGCATTGTAATTTTTTTAATTTTTTTCTTTGCGGCCGTTAAATGGGGATGCATTGATTATGGTCAATCCTCATATAAAATTTATCAAAGTGCGCAATTAACAGTTAATTTACGTTTATTTTAAAATGCATACAATTTAGCGTGAATTATTTCTGGATCTGCTCAGTTTTCTCACAAACCAAGCATCGTATTGAAAAACGGATTCTTTATTCTTTTTCAGCGTACACGAATTAATGTTTCTCAATTTTAACAAACATAAAAATTGTTTTTGAAAAAAAATTCGAGAACCAATTTTTGAATTTGAGAAATAACTTAATATACGTGCATAGCGTACGCATTATAGTGAATCCTCATATGAAATTTGTCAATGTGTGCAATTAAAAGTTACTTTACTTTACGGGCAAATGTCTTGGAAATACGGCTTCATCGTCGGGTGCGAATGCACATAATTTAGCGTGAATTATTTCTGGATCTGCTCAGTTTTCTCACAAACCAAGCATCGTATTGAAAAACGGATTCTTTATTCTTTTTCAGCATACACGAATTAATGTTTCTCAATATTTAACAAACATAAAAATTGATTTTGAAAAAAAATTCGAGAACCAATTTTTGAATTTGAAAAATAACTTAATATTCGTGCATAGCGTACGCATTATAGTGAATCCTCATATGAAATTTGTCAATGTGCGCAATTAAAAGTTACTTTACTTTACGGGCAAATGTCTTGGAAATACGGCTTCATCGTCGGATGCGAATGCACATAATTTAGCGTGAATTATTTCTGGATCTGCTCAGTTTTCTCACAAACCAAGCATCGTATTGAAAAACGGATTCTTTATTCTTTTTCAGCATACACGAATTAATGTTTCTCAATATTTAACAAACATAAAAATTGTTTTTGAAAAAAATTCGAGAACCAATTTTTGAATTTGAAAAATAACTTTATATACGTGCATAGCGTACGCATTATAGTGAATCCTCATATGAAATTTTTCAATGTGCGCAATTAAAAGTTACTTTACTTTACGGGCAAATGTCTTGGAAATACGGCTTCATCGTCGGGTGCGAATGCACATAATTTAGCGTGAATTATTTCTGGATCTACTCAGTTTTCTCACAAACCAAGCATCGTATTGAAAAACGGATTCATTATTCTTTTTCAGCATACACGAATTAATGTTTCTCAATATTTAACAAACATAAAAATTGTTTTTGGAAAAAAAATCGAAAACCAATTTTTGAATTTGAAAAATAACTTAATATTCGTGCATAGCGTACGCATTATAGCGAATCCTCATATGAAATTTGTCAATGTGAGCAATTAAAAGTTACTTTACTTTACGGGCAAATGTCTTGGAAATACGGCTTCATCGTCGGGTGCGAATGTATACAATTTAGCGTGAATTATTTCTGGATCTGCTCAGTTTTCTCACAAACCAAGCATCGTATTGAAAAACGGATTCTTTATTGTTTTTCAGCATACACGAATTAATGTTTCTCAATATTTAACAAACATAAAAATTGTTTTTGAAAAAAAATTCGAGAACCAATTTTTGAATTTGAAAAATAACTTAATATTCGTGCATAGCGTACGCATTATAGTGAATCCTCATATGAAATTTGTCAATGTGCGCAATTAAAAGTTACTTTACTTTACGGGCAAATGCCTTGAAATACGGCTTCATCTTCGGGCGCGAATGTACATAATTTAGCGTGAATTATTTCTGGATCTGCTCAGTTTTCATGAAAACCACGCATCGTACTAAAGAGCGGATTCTTGATTCGTTTTCAGCATACATGAATTAATGATTCTCAAATTTAACAAGCATAAAAATTGTTTTTGCAAAAAAAATTCGAGAACCAATTTTTAAATTTGAAAAATACCTTAATATTCGTGCATAGCGTACGCATTATAGTGAATCCTCATATGAAATTTGTCAATGAGTGCAATTAAAAGTTAATTTATTTGTGGGCAAATAAAAGTTATATTCTAACGGAATTTCTTTGTGGGGAGGGTTGGATATATATTGATAAATAAAAAAAATTATTAATCGGCGCCTTAGGTCGAAGAAATTATGTAATTTCGTCAAAACGGCGTAAACGCAAACGCTACATATTTATATTTAATATGCCAGCAATATAACCTGCCTTGTTTTCGATGTGTCTCATTTACGCTTGAGTGGGTTCTAGGAACAGGTCGTAAAAATACTGGAGCTCGGCACAAAAAACACATTAAAACCCATAAAAAGTGCGGAAGCGAGCAGCCTATATAAAAAAAAGTGGCCAGTGATATCTCAATAATACATTTCCTTGGCGTTGTAATTTTTTTAAATTTTTCTTGGCGGTCATTAAATGCGGATGCATTAATTATGGTCAATCTTCATATAAAATTTGACAGAGAGCCCAATTAAAAGTTAATTTATTTTACGGGCAAATGTCTTGGAAATACGGCTTTATCGTCGGGTGCGAATGCACATAATTTAGCGTGAATTATTTCTGGATCTGCTCAGTTTTCTCACAAACCAAGCATCGTATTGAAAAACGGATTCTTTATTCTTTTTCAGCATACACGAATTAATGTTTCTCAATATATCACATACATAAAAATTGTTTTTGAAAAAAATTCGAGAACCAATTTTTGAATTTGAAAAATAACTTAATATACGTGCATAGCGTACGCATTATAGTGAATCCTCATATGCAATTTGTCAATGTGCGCAATTAAAAGTTACTTTACTTTACGGGCAAATGTCTTGGAAATACGGCTTCATCGTCGGGTGCGAATGCACATAATTTAGCGTGAATTATTTCTGGATCTGCTCAGTTTTCTCACAAACCAAGCATCATATTGAAAAACGAATACTTTATTCTTTTTCAGCATACACGAATTAATGTTTCTCAATATATCACAAACATAAATATTCTTTAAAAAAAAAAAATCGAGAACCAATTTTTGAATTTGAAAAATAACTTAATATTCGTGCATAGCGTACGTATTATAGTGAATCCTCATATGAAATTTGTCAATGTGCGCAATTAAAAGTTACTTTATTTTGCGGGCAAATGTGTTGGAAATACGGCTTCATCGTCGCGTGCAAATGCATACAATTCAGCGTGAATTATTTCTGGATCTGCTCAGTTTTCTCACAAACCAAGCATCGTATTGAAAAACGGATTCTTTATTCTTTTTCAGCATACACGAATTATTGTTTCTCAATATTAACAAACATAAAACTTGTTTTTGAAAAAAAATTCGAGAACAAATTTTTGAATTTGAAAAATGACTTAATATTCGTGCATAGCGTGCGCATTATAGTGAATCCTCATACGAAATTTGTCAATGTACGCAATTAAAAGTTACTTTACTTTACGGGCAAATGTCTTGAAAATACGACTTCATCGTCGGGTGCGAATGTATACAATTTAGCGTGAATTATTTCTGGATCTGCTCAGTTTTCTCACAAACCAAGCATCGTATTGAAAAACGGATTCTTTATTCTCTTTCAGCATACACGAATTAATGTTTCTCAATATTTAACAAACATAAACATTGTTTTTGAAAAAAAATTCGAGAACCAATTTTTGAATTTGAAAAATAACTTAATATTCGTGAATAGCGTACGCATTATAGTGAATCCTCATATGAAAATTGTCAATGTGCGCAATTAAAAGTTACTTTATTTTGCGGGCAAATGTCTTGGAAATACGACTTCATCGTCGGGTGCGAATGTATACAATTTAGCGTGAATTATTTCTGGATCTGCTCAGTTTTCTCACAAACCAAGCATCGTATTGAAAAACGGATTCTTTATTCTTTTTCAGCATACACGAATTAATGTTTCTCAATATTTAACAAACATAAAAAATGTTTTTGAAAAAAAATTCGAGAACCAATTTTTGAATTTGAAAAATAACTTAATATTCGTGTATAGCGTACGCATTATAGTGAATCCTCATATGAAATTTGTCAATGTGCGCAATTAAAAGTTACTTTATTTTGTGGGCAAATGTCTTGGAAATACGACTTCATCGTCGGGTGCGAATGTATACAATTTAGCGTGAATTATTTCTGGATCTGCTCAGTTTTCTCACAAACCAAGCATCGTATTGAAAAACGGATTCTTTATTCTTTTTCAGCATACACGAATTAATGTTTCTCAATATTTAACAAACATAAAAAATGTTTTTGAAAAAAATTCGAGAACCAATTTTTGAATTTGAAAAATAACTTAATATTCGTGTATAGCGTACGCATTATAGTGAATCCTCATATGAAATTTGTCAATGTGCGCAATTAAAAGTTACTTTATTTTGTGGGCAAATGTCTTGGAAATACGACTTCATCGTCGGGTGCGAATGTATACAATTTAGCGTGAATTATTTCTGGATCTGCTCAGTTTTCTCACAAACCAAGCATCGTATTGAAAAACGGATTCTTTATTCTTTTTCAGCATACACGAATTAATGTTTCTCAATATTTAACAAACATAAAAAATGTTTTTGAAAAAAAATTCGAGAACCAATTTTTGAATTTGAAAAATAACTTAATATTCGTGTATAGCGTACGCATTATAGTGAATCCTCATATGAAATTTGTCAATGTGCGCAATTAAAAGTTACTTTATTTTGCGGGCAAATGTCTTGGAAATACGACTTCATCGTCGGGTGCGAATGTATACAATTTAGCGTGAATTATTTCTGGATCTGCTCAGTTTTCTCACAAACCAAGCATCGTATTGAAAAACGGATTCTTTATTCTTTTTCAGCATACACGAATGGATGTTTCTCAATATTTAACAAACATAGAAATTGTTTTTGAAACAAAATTCGTAAACCAATTTTTGAATTTGAAAAATAACTTAATATTCGTGCATAGCGTACGCATTATAGTGAATCCTCATATGAAATTTGTCAATGTGCGC
This sequence comes from Othius punctulatus, assembly GCA_951805005.1. NCBI lineage: Eukaryota > Metazoa > Arthropoda > Insecta > Coleoptera > Staphylinidae > Othius > Othius punctulatus. The sequence continues at coordinate 24,454,835 of OX638143.1, forward strand.
AATTAAAAGTTACTTTATTTTGCGGGCAAATGTCTTGGAAATACGACTTCATCGTCGGGTGCGAATGTATACAATTTAGCGTGAATTATTTCTGGATCTGCTCAGTTTTCTCACAAACCAAGCATCGTATTGAAAAACGGATTCTTTATTCTCTTTCAGCATACACGAATTAATGTTTCTCAATATTTAACAAACATAAAAATTGTTTTTGAAATAAAATTCGAGAACCAATTTTTGAATTTGAAAAATAACTTAATATTAGTGCATAGCGTATGCATTATAGTGAATCCTCATATGAAATTTGTCAATGTGCGCAATTAAAAGTTACTTTACTTTACGGGCAAATGTCTTGAAAATACGGCTTCATCGTCGGGTGCGAATGTATACAATTTAGCGTGAATTATTTCTGGATCTGCTCAGTTTTCTCACAAACCAAGCACCGTATTGAAAAACGGATTCATTATTCTTTTTCAGCATACACGAATTAATGTTTCTCAATATTTAACAAACATAAAAAATGTTTTTGCAAAAAAATTCGAGAACCAATTTTTGAATTTGAAAAATAACTTAATATTCGTGCATAGCGTACGCATTACAGTGAATCCTCATATGAAATTTATCAATGAGTGCAATTAAAAGTTAATTTATTTGTGGGCAAATAAAAGTTATATTCTAACGGAATTGCTTTGTGGGGAGGGTTGGATATAAATTGATAAATACAATTTTTTATTAATCGGCGCCTTAGGTCGAAGAAATTATGTAATTTCGTCAAAACGGCGTAAACGCAAACGCTACATATTTATATTTAATATGCCGGCAAGATAACCTGCCTTGTTTATGACGTGTCTCATTCACGCTTGACTGGGTTCAAGGAACAGGTCGTAAAAATACTGGAGCTCGGCACAAAAAACACATTTAAAACCCATAAAAAGTGCGGAAGCGAGCAGCCTATATAAAAAAAAGTGCCCAGTGATATCTCAATAATACATTTCCTTGGCGTTCTAATTTTTTAAAAAAATGCTTGGAATTCATTAAATGCGGATGCAATAATTATGGTCAATCTTCTTATAAAATTTGACAGAGAGCGCAATTAAAAGTTAATTTATTTTACGGGCAAATCTTGGAAATACGGCTTCATCGTCGGGTGCAAATGCATACAATTTAGCGTGAATTATTTCTGGATCTGCTCAGTTTTCTCGCAAACCAAGCATCGTATCGAAAAACGGATTCTTGATACATTTTCAGCATACACGAATTCACGATTCTCAATATTTAGCAAACAAAAAAATTGTTTTTGCAACATACGTATATGCTTAACATACGAATTATAGCTTCATCGTCGGGTGCGATTGAAACATAGAAGGTGCAGGTAATATTTCTGACTACAATCGTCAACATTATATGTGGGGTATTTTTATAGAAAACGAATGGTTAGGATTATAATACACAATACTTCATACACGATACTAGTTTGTATTTTCATAATTCATTTCATTTGGGACCTTCTAGCGCTCGACCTCAAGGTATTGGTCACAAAACAAGCAATATGTAGGGACTCTTTGAGACTCTGTCTTACACACTAAACATATATTAAAATATATCACCTTTGGGAAAATACATCTATAGATACATTTATATGTTTTTTTACTAATGGTTTTTTTTGTAAAAAAGGTATGAAATTCCCAAAAAATGTTGAATTAGTATTATGTTTATTATTGAATTATTCAAATGTGAGAAGACACGTTTGAAAATTGAATGTTAGAAATGATAGCATAAATCTTCCTAAAGGTGACATATTTTTTAATCTGTTTAGTTTGTAAGACAGTCTCGAGGAGTCCGTACATATTGCTTGTTTTGTGCCAAATTTGCGTGCAGTCGTACTTTCGTACACGCTTAATTCTCACATAGCTGCGTCTCTTTACAAACTCCTTCACTCAACGCTATATGAGATTAAAGAGATTAAACAGATGTTAATTGATTTCTGGATCTATTTGCGTTGGCACATAACGATACTGATAATAATAATCAATATGAATGTGTTGATTTATTACATGTATATAAAATTGTACTTTTAGGAAATACTGTATAAAATATATGAGCAATCGCTGTGGAACGAAATATACAAATACAATACAATACAATAGAAATACAATATAAATTATCAACAAATATATTCATATGGAAATTGAGTGGCAGGAATCAATTATAGAGTTTAAATCCATTGAATCCTGCAGAGATGGATATCTGAACTACATTCAAAATGTACTCTGGAAATACATTTGTCATACATTTTCGCCAGGCTTATGCGATCAAACATTGCCAATAGGAGATCAAATTAAATCCTGGATCTATTTGCAATGGTACATAAAGATTCTGATATAAATCGATAAGTACATAGGCAACTTAAATAACACCAAAGAAAAGTAGGGTAAAATGTACATTGGCCTGCCTAGTTATAAGTGTTTTATTAATTGAGCTATATATCAATAAATACAGCGTATTCTCAATTAATAATAGCACCGTTAGTCAGGATTTAAAATGCGCTTTCTCGTGATATGTCTGTTTTGTCCGTTTTTTGCAGTTTAATTCATAGGTATAAAGTTCACCGGTTTCTGCGCTGGCGTCGCCGTGACTTTGAACTGTAGGCAACCCAATTTGCGCACAATTATTTTGTAAATTTTATCATTCGCTGTTTTAATTACTTGTAAGTGCATGCAGGGCCGGATTTACGTATAAGCAAAATAAGCAGTTGCTTAGGACCCCCATCCATCGAGGGCCCTTAAAAATTGAATTATTGTATTTAATTAGATTGTATAAATCGGTGGTTAATACTTGGTGAAACATCTTGGTGAAACTTACCAAGTGTTTTATTTATATTAATGAATGTATTTAAATTGGAACTATAATATAATTTCTTATTTTAAATATATTTTCAACTTTGTAGGTGGCCCCAAAAAACATGTGTGCTTAGAAGCCCCGCAGTACCTAAATCTGGACCTGCCGATAACAAAATGATCAACTATCTCATAGTAATCAATAACTATGAAATAGTTATTGATTTATTCACTTAATCATCAACTTAATTATAAAATTAGTATAAATATATCGAATCATTGATTATATTGGTTTGCTATTTGGAGAAAAAACGTAAATTAATGTATATTAATTTTATTAACACTGGAGGCTTTTACTTCGTCATACATTAAGTATAAATAAATAATGCAATTTTGACTTTGTAGGTATCACAGTTTATTTTAATACGGTGACTATAGTTTCAATCGAACAGTCGGTCATTTTCAAACACATAATGATATGTTATAATTATAACGTATAACCGAACAGTCGGTCATTTTCAAACCTATAATAATATATTATAATTATAACATAATAATATGTTTGAAAATGACCGACTATTCGGTCGAAACTATAGTCACCGTATTAAAATCAACTGTGATACCTACAATGTAAAAATTGCATTATTTATTTAATGTATATTAAGCTAACTGAATGTATCCTACATGTGTAATGTTGTACTGCTTTGATATGGTTTATATTTTGTTACATCGTTTGTTATATAATTTTGTGAAATAGGGCTGAATTACTGAGATTTATTAAAAAAACAAATCACGATTACCCACCCCATGTACCAAAAACGGGTATCATTGTAGTGCACAATTGTAGCTATCAAAGGCAATGATCAAACTTTTACTCTAAATATTGTATGTACATACGAAGGTAATTTATAAAAATGAGCCACATAATTGCTAAATTAAGTTACAGTCCTTGATGAATACATCATTAATCTACATTTATTTACACTTTAGGTTCTATCATCTTTTGTTCACTTCGTGGAGATGGTAATAAAAATATTGTTATGATGAGAACTGAAAAAGAAAAAGTAAAATAATAAATAATACAGTAAAAAAAAGTTTGTTTTAAATAATTATAAATTAAAATAAATCATTTGTTCGGGTGCAAATGTTAATTATACCGCAGAAAAAACTTTGCAGAATATCATGAGACACAAACATGAATGTCTATACATGAAAATTTTGGTTAATTTTCTCCCAAAAACATAAAAGGGACACGGCTTATATATTCTTATAATTTGCAGAATGTAAATCCTCTAATGTTAGAGATAAATTATAGATATATGAATGAGACATAATGAGACATATGGAAATATATGAATTAAAAATAATTAAAGAATTAATAAATAATAAGTGGGCCAGTAGATTCTAGGGACTTCAAGAGACTAAAAGATTTCAAGGGACTAAAAATAAATTAACTTAAATTGAGGACATTTGTTAGACGTAATTATATTAAAAAAAAACTTTGCAGAATATCATGAGACACAAATATGAATGTCTATACATCAAAATGTTGGTTAATTTTCTCCCAAAAAGATAAAAGGGACACGGCTTATATATTCTTGTAATTTGCAGAATGAAAATCTTCTAACGTTAGAGACAATTTATAGTGTTATATCACCCAATTTATTAAAATGGTAGATCATAATATTTAGGTTCGGGCGTATACGAGCGGGCCGATGACGCAGTTGTTTATAAATTCAAGGCCAAGTTGCCTCTCTTGTTGGACCCTTTTGAAGGTAACAGACGCTCCAGCATCGCATTCAGTAAGTTTTACCAGGCGGAGCAGTCGTGACGAATTAATAGAATAGTTTCAGTAAAGTTTTATTGTTTAGTGTCCGTATGGATAAATTGAAGGTGAGTGATTGTGTGGTTGAGTTGAGTTGAGGTTAACCCATCGTTGTTCCATTGTCTCAGAAGATAACAAGGATGTTGGGTTGACCAATTATTACTCGGTGTCAGCAAATATACTGAGTCATTGTATGGTTGTGTAGAGTTGAACTTGGGTCAACAAGTATAGTGAGTCATTGTATAGTTGTGGAGGGTTGAGCTCGGGTCAACAAGTATAGTGAGCCATTGTATGGTTGTGGAGAGCTGGACTCGGGTCAACAAGTATGGTGAGTCATTGTCTAGTTGTGGAGAGTTGAACTCGGGTCAGCAAGTATGGTGAGTCATTGTATTGTTGTGGAGAGTTGAGGTTGACCTATCGATAAACAATTTACCAAAGATAATTGTTTCACCGTAATTAATCAAGGATATCGGGTTGACCAATTAATACTCGGGTCAACCAATACAATTATCTCACTGAGTTGTAAACTCACGATCACTCTTCTAATTGTTACAGAATGACGGTCGTTGGAAGGAGCAAAAGAAGAGAGCGATTGCCATATTTTATTATACGATTATATAACCTTTTATATTTTTGTATCATTAGTTTGTATTAAATAAATAAGTTTCATTGATGCAGATCCCATTGTTTATTAATCGACAACTTGACAATACAAATAATTACCTATTATAAGTATAATACAGCAGAATTAGTATTGAAACTGTTTTTATGGATTAAAAATAATCAGAATTAAGCTAAAGGTAATTCGCCGGCCTAACAATATCTGAATTGGGTTAACAATATCAGAAGTGGCAAAAGTTCAGCTAACAATAGACATATGAATAAGACAATATGAGACATATAAAAATATATGAATTAAAAATAATTAAAGAATTACTAAATAATAAGTGAGCCAGAAAAATGGGAAGATTTCAAGGGACTAAAAATAAATTAACTTAAATTGAGGACATTTGTTAGACGTAATTATAAAAAAAAACTTTGTAGGATATCATGAGACACACATATGAATGTCTATACATGAAAATTTTGATTAATTTTCTCCCAAAAAGGTAAAAGGGACACGGCTTATATATTCTTGTAATTTGCAGAATGTAAATCTTCTAACGTTAGAGACAAATTATAGACATATCAAAGAGACATTATGAGACATATGGAAATATATGAACAAAAAATAATTAAAGAATTAATAAATAATAAGTGAGCCAGTAAAATGGGAAGATTTCAAAAGACTAAAAATAAATTAACTTAAATTGAGGACATTTGTTAGACGTAATTATAAAAAAAAAAACTTTGCAGAATATCATGAGACACAAATATGAATGTGTATACATGGAAATTTCGGTTTATTTTTTCCCAAAAAGGTAAAAGGGACCGGCTTATATATTCTTGTAATTTGCAGAATGAAAATCTTCTAACGTTAGAGACAAATTACAGACATATGAATGAGACATTATGAGACATATGAAAATATATCAATTAAAAATAATTAAAGAATTAATAAATAATAAGTGACCCAGTAAAATGGGAAGATTTCAAGGGACTAAAAATAAATTAACTTAAATTGAGGACATTTGTTAGACGTAATTATTAAAAAAAATGCATTTTAGGTACACCAAATGGCAATTCATTGCCTTTCCATTCATATCTTTTAAATTACCAAAAACTATTTCTTTGACTTCGTTTTAACCACTTGAAATCTTCTCATTTCACTGGCTCATCCTTTACAACTAATTATCGTTGAACAATGAATATCAAATTTATTAAAAAATACAAGGTAACTGATATCAGCAAAAAGATATAAAACTCTACGCTAATATTTAAGTAAATTTCCCTCATCTTTATGTAATAACACAAATAACAAGTAGCTAATATATTACTCGTAAACAGTCTTATAAGATTAGATTATGATGATACTATCTTCAAATGTTTTTATGTTATGACTGAGTGATTGTATGTATTTCTATCGTTAGCCACAACATTTCATAAAATTTACATACGAAATAAATATGATCTAATGGAATGGATGTAATTACAATAAGCAAAACCGTATCATAAATGGTATCATGCATTCTTTAGATATATTTTATGTAGAATTGCAAAAGTGTGTCATAATAAGAATTGCATTGAGTAAAATTTGAAGTATTTACAAGGTTAATTTAATTTGACTGTTATAAAGTACATTGTTTAATAAAACAGCAGATAAGAATTATTTCCTTGAATATATTCATCAAAATTTCCTGCTTATTACGAACATTTATTGTTATTTGTTATCATTGCAATAAACTTGTGTGTTTATTCAACAATGAACGCTGCTGTGGTTTCTTTTTAATACTCCAGTTATAACCTACTCCAGTTATAATTTGTGGACGAAATAATCTATATTATTCGTCGTAAATCTGTACATTGTTTATTGTTTATATTATTATTTGTGTGGCAGTTTAATAACGGCCTATTTCCGCTGCCTCACCTTACGTAATTAACTACTATTTTGATTTTTGTATTTATGCAATAATCTGAGTAAATTGTAGGTACTGCAAATTAATTGTGAAAGCAATTTTGTTACTTTGATTATGACAAAAACACTGAATATTTCATGTTTTGTATTTGTTAAAGGTTTGTAGATCTGTAAACTATTTAAAGTTTGTCAAATATTGGGCAACAATATATTTAAGTTAAAAAACTAGTAAAATGAGTAAAATTGTAGATATTTTCGCTGCCTCACCTTACGCCTCACCCTAATCTTTCAATCTGCCTTATTCTGCGTATAAGATGTTAAAAGACACATTAAGTTATACATGTTGTGTGAATCTGAAATCAGTTGATTTACTAATAAGAGAAAAATGAACAAAAATGTACTTTTTTTAACATATTATTGATTTCGACCCCCTAATTTTTCACTCTCGCTTATTTTGAGGTTAAGATATTAAAGGACACATTTAGTTACACTTGCTATGTGATTCTGAGATTTTTTGCACAAGTAATACGTGAAATATCTACATAAGTGTTCTTTATTTACAATTTTATTAAAGGTTAATAAATTTCGACCCCCGAATCTTCCAATCTCGCTTATTCTGAGTATAAGATGTTAAAAGACACATTAAGTTACACATGTTGTGTAATTCTGAAATCAGTTGATTTACTAATAAAAGAAAAATGAACAAAAATGTACTTTTTTTTAACATATTATTGATTTCGACACCCTAATTTTTCATTCTCGCTTATTTTGAGGATAAGATATTAAAAGACTCATTTAGTTACACTTGCTGTGTGATTCTGTGATTTCTTGCACAAGTAATAAGTGAAATATCTACACAAGTGTTCTTTATTTACAATTTTATTAGAGGTTAATAAATTTCGACCCCCTAATTTTTCAATCTCGCTTATTCTGAGTATAAGATATTAAAAGACATAGTAAGTTACACATGTTGTGTAATTCTGAAATCAGTTGATTGACTAATAAGAGAAAAATGAACAAAAATGTAATTTTTTTAACATATTATTGATTTGGACCCCCTAATTTTTCACTCTCGCTTATATTGAGGATAAGATATTAAAGGTCACATTTAGTTACACTTGCTATATGATTCTGAGATTTTTTGCACAAGTAATAAGTGAAATATCTACATAAGTGTTCTTTATTTACAATTTTATTAAAGGCTATAAAATTTCGACCCCCTAATCTTTAAATCTCACTTATTCTGAGTATAAGATGTTAAAAGACACATTAAATTATATATGTTAGGTGATTCTGAAATCAGTTGATTGACTAATAAGAGAAAAATGTATAAAAATGTACTTTTTGTAACATATTATTGATTTCGACCCCCAAATTTTTCACTCTCGCTTATTTTGGGGATAAGATATTAAAGGACACATTTAGTTACACTTGCTATGTGATTCTGAGATTTTTTGCACAAGTAATAAGTGAAATATCTGCATAAAGTGTTCTTTATTTACAATTCTATTAAGGGTTATAAAATTTCGACCCCCTAATCTTCCAATCTCGCTTATTCTGAGTATAAGATGTTAAAAGACACATTAAGTTACACATGTTGTGTAATTCTGAAATCAGTTGATTGACTAATAAGAGAAAAATGAACAAAAATGTACTTTTTTTAACTTCATGAACTATTATTTAGATTTTGGTATTTATGCAATTATCTGAGTAAATGGTACGAACTCCAAATTAATCGTGAAAGCAATTTTGTTACTTTGATTATGACAAAAATACTGAATAATTCATGTTTTGTATTTGTTAAAGGTTTGTAGATCTGTAAACTATTTAAAGTTTGTCAAATATTGTGCAATAATATATTTAAGTTAAAAAACTAGTCAAATGAGTCAAATTTTGGATTCAAATTATTTGGCTTATGCTGTTATTGGGCAACAATATAAGTTAAAAAAATAGTGAAATGAGTCAAATTTTAGATCAATTTCTTCTTATATTTTTTGTCTTATACTGTCCCCCCACAACAGTTTTGTGGCTTTGAACCAAATTGAAACTCTATTTAGTCGTTATAGTCAAATGTTTTTATATTATGACTGACGGATTGTATTTCTATCGTTAGCCATAACATGGCCATAAAAAATTAGTAAAAGAGTCAAATTTTCGATATTTACACTACCTAACCTTAGGTCATGAACTATTGTTTAGATTTTTGTATTTATGCAATAATCTGAGTAATTGTAGGTACTCCAAATTAATCGAGAAAGCAAAATGTTTTACTTTGATTATGACAAAAACACGGAATAATTCATGTTTTGTATTTGTTAAACGTTTGTAGATCTGTAAACTATTTAAAGTTTGTCAAATATTGTGCAACAATATATTTAAGTTAAAAAACTAGTAAAATGAGTCAAATTTTGGATTCAAATTTTTTGGCTTATGATGTTATAGGGCAACACAATATTTAAGTTAAAAAAATAGTAAAATGAGTGAAATTTTAGATCAATTTCTTCTTATATTTTTTGGCTTATACTGTACCCCAACAATAGTTATAGTTTTGTGGCTTTGAACCAAAATGAAACTCTATTTAGTCGATATCTTTGAACCAAATTGAAACTCTATTTAGTTGTTATAAGTGTTAATTCCAGGATATGGTAACAATATACAATATATTGCGGAATTACGAAGTAGAGGAAGATCAAGAAAGAAAAGTAGACAGACGATGTGATGTGTCTCATGTATCAGGCACAGAATATCCTGGAAGACGCTAGATGAGTAGGCCAAGATTGACAAAGCGTTGCAGTGCCACATAATTAATGTTTGAATGAATTGCAAATTCATTCATTGTGTCAATGCTACCCAAACCATCAATGCGTAGTGTGATCGAAAAGCAATCATCTTGATTTACTGGTATGTGTAGTTTCACTGATATTTATGGATGCAATTAATTTGGTACTTACTTAAATGGTTAACTGCGAAAATGTAGAATGTATAATCACAAAAGGCGTAGATCAAAGGTCCTGTGGCATTAGACCCAGTAACTGCCCCGAACCTTCCTGCCATCAGAGAGATAGCCAAAGCCATAGCTCTCAGCTGAGTGGGAAACAACTCCACGACGATGGCGTTGAGGATTCCAATGCATATAGCCCCCGTCAGAAAAATGCCCATGAGAGCCTCGCCAGCCACCTGCCCATCCACGTTCTGTGCAGCTATTCCACAGCAAGTGGAGACAACAAGGAATCCAACAACCAGATTCCTGGCACCTACTATATTGATTACTATCCCTACGACCATGTAGAGTACCGCAAAGGTAGTACCTATGATCAATGATGTCAGGAAGGCGTTTGTTTCTACTACATCATTACAGACCAAGTTTTCAGTCTGAAAATTGTTGCTGTAATTCAGAAGATATTCAGTTACAGTTAGTTACCAAAGCTGTTGCTGATGTACTTTCCAAGGCGTTGTGGTAATGTATCGCTGCACACATTGAAACTGGTTCATCGGGGTTTTGTTTTTCAAAAATTGTCATTCGACTGAGGATTTCTGGATACCACATAATAAAGCCTGATGAACTGAAACAACACCAATTAAGATTGGTACCATCATTGAATAGCTTTAAATTTTGTAATCAATACAAAACGTAAGGTTTTGGCAATTTCCTCTAAGGAGACTTAATGGGTTTCAACAACTTAGTATAATTTGGAATTATTGGAATTTTAAATTATTCCATAGTAGTAACTTCGTTCAATTGTAATTATTGAACACATCCTAAACAGCATTGCTTCTGTTATTCTACTTGAATCAATACAGAGCCATACAATTTTTAGATTGGTTTCTGGTAGAACTTTTTGGCTTATTTATTTAATAGAAGGTATTATAATTGTACTTGGAGAATCAAAAGTGATGTTATGAAAACAAATACTTACAAAAGGAAAGCTCCAAATTGTAGGACGCAAACCATAAAAGTCTTAAGGAGGAACGGCTTCTTAAACAACGGTATAGTTTGATTCCACATGGATTTCAAAAGCCCGGCTTTTTTCGAGTGCTCCACATTGGAATCCTCGTCGAAAATAAGTTCGTCCACAGGGAAGTCTTCGGGGGTTTTCCCCGAGTTCATGGCGTAAATATTCCTAAGGATATCGAGAGATTCTTTGTAGTAGCCTTGAGCCAGCAGGTATTTGGGACTCTCGGGCAGGAAGAAGAGCCATATGGCAAAGAAGAGGCTGGGCGAGCCGTAGCAGATGACCAAAAGCCTCCAAGGACGGAACTCAATGTCTAGTAGTGGTACATCGTAACTGAACTCCATTGGGAGGATGAGCCAGGCCAGGCCTGGTATGAACATGTTACCGAAGGCCACGAACGTTGCTATCCAGGATACCACTTTTGGGCGGTAGATTTTGTCGTGGAATTCCCCTGCGTAGGCGTATACCACAGCTGATGCACCTCCAACACTAATTCTCCAGCAATCAAAAGATGCAACATATTAAATGAGAATACTTACAAGAACCCGTTTATATATCTGATGAGGATGAAGAGCCACCCTTGAGAGACTATGCTTGAAGACAGACTGCTTACAAAACTTGCCAGCATGCTGATTATGAGAACGTTCTTCCTGCCTTTGGTATCAGCTATGAAACCCCATAGATGGGAGCTGGAGACGACCCCTAAGAAGCTTATAGCAGATAGCAGGCCTTTTGTGGCTAGTGTCAGCTCCAAATCGCAATGAGATGCAGGTGTGATGAACATCATGGCCATTGTCTCCACGATGACCACCATTAGGCAGCCTCCGGACGCCAGCAGGATTAATACATTGAAGGAGCCATATCCTGAGCGGCGTATAACTTGTATAGCTTGTTACGGATAAATATCTACGTCCTACCTGTTAGGGCTATGGCATCCTCAAATTTCGCTTTCCTGGCCGTGTCCATTCCCATCCTGGTCGATGTCGCTGACTGCAATTGCGCGAAATTTTACGTGTCTCATTTTTGGGCTTGCACAACACAAACTAATTTATTGCTCGTAAAGTACTCACCGTGTCAAGAAAATATAAGATACGCGACGTACGGCAAATATTTATCAGTCACACACTCGCAGAAAATGTAGAACACGTGCTACTCAGTATTTCGATGTTATTTTCTAAATTAATTGCAATCTGACGTGTTCTTGAACTTCAAGTTGGTACTTATTAACGCCAATTAGGAGAAGACGCCGCTGTATCATTAAACATATCTTGATTGGGGATTATTATTTTGTTGGTGTTTTTTATTTAGTGCTTAAACAGATATAATTGTACAATTCATTTTTGTGTTGTTTCAAAGTTACTTTTTCTTCGTAGGCAGCAAGAATCCTAAACCAGCACAACCTAAAAAATCTAAAAGTTAACATTTAAATATACATTGAGTGAATGTAATAATAAGTTAGTTGATTCTAACATCTCATTACTAGATTTAAACTAAGAACCAAATTATTCATACCAAGAGCAAAGATTTTTCGTAGTAATTATTTTTGCGATTTTTGATATCACCTAAATAAATTCAAGCTTCGATTATTTCTGGTTATCGATTTTTACATCTCATTATTAGATTTAAACTAAGAACCAAATTATTCAAACCAAGAGCAAAGATTTTTCGTAGTAATTATTTTTGCGATTTTTGATATTACCTAAATGGGAAATTCAAGTTTCGATTATTTCTGGTTATTGATTTTAACGCCTCATTACTAGATTTAAACTAAGAACCAAATTATTCAAACCAAGAGCAAAGATATTTCGTTGTAATTATTTTTGCGATTTTTGATATCACCTAAATGGTGATATCAAGGTTCGATCATTTTTGGTATTGGATCTTCCCAGTTCAGTGCAGTTAGCATTAGAGGCCGATCAAAATTACTATCCAGCTAGGCAGTGCATAGAACAGCAGAGATATTTAACCTCTAGTGTTAAAGACGAATTAAATTCTTTCAGTTGAAATTGGTCTTATTTTTAATGTGCCACCTGGTACCAATTGAAACCCAGCTCCCTTGCCATTTGAAATCATTTAACTTTTGCAGATATATCGGTAAAAATATTTTCAGAATTCTCTCGTGGTACCCATACATTAAGAAAACAATAATAATTGACCCATCGATGGACCTTCTATGGGTCTATGATAGACCATAAACTTCATATTCACACACGTACATATCAAACTGGTAGCATATAAGAAGAAGGTGAAGACGCAGTTCCACCTCAGAAGGTAGCCTAGGACGGAGCTTGAAACAACACTCCCCAGTCTGCCACAGAACATACTCAAGCATACAGCCATTGCCCTCAGATGGGTTGGGTAGAGGTCAACCACAGCTGCATTGACCACCCCAACACCGAGTCCGCAGGGTACCAACAAGCCCATAAAGAGGATGTTAATGGCAATTGGCTCTGGTACCCATACAAGGGCAATGGCACATGCTCCAGATATGCTCAAGCACACACCTGTAACAAAAAAATCATGTAAGGCCTAAATTTTGTATGATAGTAGAATTTGTAGTTTCGTGATATCTTACCAAAACTGTTAGATATGTTCTGGAAATTTGTGAAGATCGTTCGAATAAAGCAAATATATCTGTGGAACTAGTATAGTTCATCATCACTAGCATAGTTCATTGGTACAACATTAATATTTGTTAGTAGCCAGTTTCTCGTACAAGGGCAAATATTGTCTTGAGAGAGTTACTTATGCCTTCTTTAATTGTAATACTAATTATTTCCTTCTTTGCAACTGGTTTCGATATTTTTATTATGTACGATTTTGTGTACTATATAAGGCTTAAAGTTTGTAAGAAACTTGAATTTGTTGTTTCTTGATATCTTACAAAAACTGCGAGATATGATCTGGAAATTTGTGAAGATAATATACAATTTGTTAGTGCCACATCAAAATTGATAAAAGCTTGTTTGAATACATGTTGAATACAAATATTTCTATTGAACTAGTATAGTTCATTATCACTAGCATAGTTTATTGGTACAACATTAATATTTGTTAGTGGAAAGTTTCTCGTACAAGGGAAAATATTGTCTTGAGAGAGTTACTTTTGCCTTCTTTAATTGAAATACTAATTATAACTTCTCTCTTCCTTATTTGCAACTGGTTTTGATATTTTTATTCTGTACGATTTTGTGTATTATGTAAGGCTTAAAGTTTGTATGAAAGTGGAATTTGTAGTTTCATGATATCTTACAAAAACCGCGAGATATGATCTGGAAATTTGTGAAGATAATATACAATTTGTTAGTGCCAAATCAAAATTTATAAAAGCTTGTTTGAATATATGTTGAATACAAATATTTCTATTGAACTAGTATAGTTTATCATCACTAGCATAGTTCATTAGTACAACATTAATATTTGTTAGTGGCCAGTTTCTCGTATAAGGGAAAATATTGTCTTGAGAGAGTTACAACTTTTGCTTTCTTCAATAGTAATCCTAATTTTAATTTTTGTCTTCCTTATTTGCAACTGGTTTCGATATTTTTATTATGTATCTGATGATGATATAATAAATCTATAGAAATCGTTTGCACAAGAAAAGTGATAAAGTCAAAATTTGACAAAAATGAGTTCGAATGACCAGGCATGACCAGATACCATAAGGTTCATTATATTTATCAGGAAAAGGTTTCTATCTTGTACCATGGTTTATTGGAATGTTAATAAAAACTTTGCAAAAACAATAAATATTGGATGTGATATCCAATGTGTGATATGTGAATATATTCAACCTTGATGTTAGATATCTCTCGTGTGTCATTAATTATAATTAAACAGCTGAATTGAGCGATATTTTTTGTATTAGGTGAACTGGTGAGCCAAAAGTGTACCCCGAAACCACATTCCTGAATCATTTATAGCTTTGGTTTCGTCATCTAGAAGAGGCATTTTAACACTTAACTTATAAAAGTTTTAAACTTATGTCAACTTTGAAAGATTGTCAAATTTCAAAGAAATGGTGGTTATGAAAAACCTCATTTATACCACAACATTAAAAGAAGAAACAAGTATAGGAAACTGTTTTTGTCTACTTTTTTGCAATCAACTGTACCATATTGTATTGAATTTTCAAATGCATTTATCCCGAAACTTTTTTGACTTTGTCACTTTTTCATGTAAGCTCAAGAATTTAGCGAAATACAAAATTTATAATCCTTGAATGATTAAAATATAAGTGTATGATAAAAAAATATATATTAGGTACAGTCATGCTCACATAAATCTATGTTCTTCACATGAATCTATGAATTCAAGTTCAAATTGAGACCATTCAAGTTCAAATTGAGACCAATCAATTTCAAATTGAGGCCAATCAAGTTCAAATTGATACCAATCAATTTCAAATACCTTTTCAAGTTCAAATTGAGACCATTCAAGTCCAAATTGAGACAAATCAACTTCAAATTGAGGCCAATCGAGAGTAAACAAATAAAATTTATTATGACAACTTGATATTGTTTAGTGTCAACTTGATTTTGTTTAGTCTCAATTTAAAATTGATTGGTCTCAATTTGAAATTGATTGGTATCAATTTGAACTTGATTGGCCTCAATTTGAAATTGATTGGTCTCAATTTGAACTTGATTGGTCTCAATTTGTACTTGAAAAGGTATAGTTTTCTGTGAGCATAACTGTCTGTACCTTCTGTGTGCAAGTTGTCAGATATTCAATTCGTAGTTTGATACGTATAATTCGTCAAATGTGTCTATTAACCTCCCAGAACTATTAATTTCAGCAAGTTTTGTAATTACCTATAATTATTTTGACTCCAGTATATTTGATAACAGAACTGACGAGAATGTACCCTAAGAGGTAAATACAACCGATCCATATATTCTGCTGGAACACCGATACGTGAATATCTTTGGAACACATTTGGCTAGAATATGTATCGAAGACCAATTGCATGGCGCTGCAAAAATTAAATAATTACAGGAAATTCAAATATTCATCTTACTCTATAAACTCCAAATATCTTACTGTAATAAATATTGTAGTTATTACCTGCACACAGAATTTCGTGCCGGACTCCTGGAGATTTGCAAAAGTATATCAGGGTACCACAGCAGCATACCACTGGACGTGGCGAATATTCCAAACTGAAGTACGCTCATCAACACAGTTTTCCTGAGGTGCTTAAGTTTGAACAGCGAATAGATCTCCAAGAAAAAACTGCTGAAACAATCCCTCTTGTGATGGTTTACCTCCTCGAAGAGCAGCTTCTTTACGGGGTATTTTGATTTGGACATCCTTCGGTTGAAGCTGTACACTCCTGCTAGTACTTCAAGAGCTTTCTCCTCCCGCCCAACACTCAGCAGGAATTTTGGGCTTTCTGGGAAGAAGTACAGCGCCACGCAGGCGAATAGGCTGGGCAGGCCGCAGAGGAAGACGAAGAGTCGCCACGAGTTGAACTCGAAGCCAAACATGTAGAGTGTTATGTCTCTGGGGAGGATCACCCAACCGGTGGCTGGTATCAGAGTTATGGCGAGGCCTATGAAGATGCAGGAGCACATTATGGCTGTGGATCTATGTGTTTGCCCTACGAATTCCCCGCAGTAGGCGAATATGGTAGCAGAAGCACATGATATCCTGTAAAGAATTAGTTGATGTTTGGGTGACAAAATTGGTACAATTTTTAGTGGAGGCTTCTCGGTGCCATTAGAGAGGATCGCACATGCTCGGTTCTGGAGAGGTCAATCTGGTATGTACCGTTCAAGATCTATAGTGGACAAAGTTAGGGTAGCAATTTTATTGGTACGCTGCAGAAAGTTTCTTCTCAAGAACGCTTCTAGGAGTGAATATGATGGTCGATATTATTTTCAATTTGCAGTTCCGATTTTTGAAGCATGGCACTATTTCTACCAAAATACTCGTATGTGAGAGTATAGACAACTTGACAAAAGCAAATTTGGTTGAGAATAGATCGTGAACGGTCTACAGTCAATGTAACTGGGAGTCACGACACTATCCGAACATGGGCGATCCTCGTAAGCCTGAATCCTAGCAGGAAATGCACTCACTCGAGGTTAAAATAATGTAAGCTTGGATTATATGCTATGTACGGCATCAGTATAGTTCATCTTACATGAAACCGTTTAGGTATCGAAATACCAGGAATAGCCACAGGTACGGCGAAAACGAGGATGCTGCCGTGCAGACGAAGGCTAATGCTAGGGTGTAAAATAGGCAGTTCTTGCGCCCTTTGGTGTCCGCCACAAAGCCCCAGATGAACTGGCTACTCATAATGCCTATGAAGCCAATGGACGTCAGCAACGACTTCTCCTTGACTGTAAGCCCCAGGTCACATTCAGCAGCTGGCAGGACATAGCCTATGGAGTAGCTCTCAGAGTTCACTGCGTAGAGCACCAAGCCGCATGTCAGGATGAGCAATAAGTGGTAGCTTCCAAAACCTACGGATCTGTAGGTTAGTTTTTTTATTGGGAGGTAGTTTAGGGTTTACCTGTGGTTTCTAGAGCTTCCTCTATATCTCGTGCTTTGACTTCATTGTCATCCTTGCGACCTGTTTCTAGAATATAAAATTTTCGAGTAAATTATAGCCTCTGTTTGGGCTTATTTCAACCAATGCACCATTAGAAAGATATTGGTAGTCAAAAGTTTAAAAAAAAATGTGTACAAGAACTTAAATAACCAAACAATCATACTACAAACTAACAAAAGTTTAGGGGCACAATAAAATATGTTCCTAATCCTAGTTCAGGTGCTTATGCCTCTGTAAATTGTAGCCTCTATTTTGGCTTATTTCAACCAATGCACCATTAGAAAGATATTGATTGTCAAAAGTAAAAAAAAAAATGTGTACAAGAACTTAAATAACCAAACAATCAAACTACAAATTAACAAAAGTTTAGGGGCACAATAAAATATTTTCCCAATCCTAGTTCAGGTGCTTGTGCCTCTGTAAATTATAGCCTCTGTTTTGGCTTATTTTAACCAATGCACCATTAGAAAGATATTAATGGACAAAACTTTAAAAAAAGTGTACAAGAACTTAAATAACCAAACAATCAAACTACAAACTAACAAAAGTTTAGGGGCACAATAAAATATGTTCCTAATCCTAGTTCAGGTGCTTATGCCTCTGTAAATTATAGCCTCTGTTTTGGCTTATTTTAACCAATGCACCATTGGAAAGATATTGATAGTCAAAAGTTAAAACAAAATGTGTACAAGAACTTAAATAACCAAACAATCAAACTGCAAACTAACAAAAGTTTAGGGGCACAATAAAATATGTTCCTAATCCTAGTCAAGGTGCTTATGCCTCTGTAAATTATAGCCTCTGTTTTGGTATATTTCAACCAATGCACCATTAGAAAGATATTGATAGTCAAAAGTAAAAAAAAGTGAACAAGAACTTAAATAACCAAAGAAAATAAACTACAAACTAACAAAAGTTTAGGGGCACAATAAAATATGTTCCTAATCCTAGTTCAGGTGCTTATGCCTCTGTAAATTATGGCCTATGTTTTGGCTTATTTCAACCAATGCACCATTAGAAAGATATTGATGGTCAAAAGTAAAAAAAAAAAGTGTACAAGAACTTAAATAACCAAACAATCAAACTACAAACTAACAAAAGTTTAGGGGCACAATAAAATATGTTCCTAATCCTAGTTCAGGTGCTTATGCCTCTGTAAATTATGGCCTATGTTTTGGCTTATTTCAACCAATGCACCATTAGAAAGATATTGATGGTCAAAATTAAAAAAAAAAATTACAAGAACTTAAATAACCAAACAATAAAACTACAAACTCACAAAAGTTTAGGGGCACAATAGAATATTTTCCTAATCCTAGTTCAGGTGCTTATGCCTCTGTAAATTATAGCCTCTATTTTGGCTTATTTCAACCAATGCACCATTAGAAAGATATTGATACTCAAAAGTAAAAAAAAAAAAGTGTACAAGAACTTAAATAATCAAACAAAGAAACTACAAACTCCCAAAAGTTTAGGGGCACAATAGAATATTTTCCTAGTTCAGGTATGTAACTGTTTATATCTGCTGAAGGTGGCCTAAATACACATAACGAATTCTATTCGATGCAAAGATATAATTTAATTTTGATTTTGCCAAATAAAAATTTTAGAATTCCCGATTTCAATCGAAAAATCCGTTATGAAGTCTCTTGGATCTATTTCCACCATTTTTGAAAATTGTCAGTGTGAATCTTGCTGTGTGTGGCAAAATGTTTGCAAAATAAGTCAAACACTAATTAAAGTAATTACCTATACATACATAACATTTTCAATTTCAAGTGATTTAAATAGCAAAATTTAAATTTGAGATGTTCGCTTCGCTTTTGGATTTTTGAGATTCAACCAGGATTTTCAGGTTTTTCAATCTGAATCCGAAATCTTGGGAACCTCGTAACCACATTTATTTGTACTTACAAGCCACCGAATACAAAACATTCTAGGCAAATTTGTATGTGTACGACATACAAATTTCGATCTACCAAAGAATGTATTTTCCCGCACTTTTCAACTAATATTAAATCTGCCCTTTATAATATACACACTAAAAACTCCTTATGCCATTTATGATACAATTATCCATTGAAGATTATTAAGTTAAACATATTTTCTCTCTATAAAATCTGTCATCACGCTCACTCGTGAGGGTTCTGTATCCGGCAGACGTTGGTTTACACTACGTCATATGTTTAATTATTAAATCTCATCTTGCTCACTCTTGAAAGTTTCAGAGTTCTGTATCCGGCAGACATTGGTTTACACTCTGCCTTGCTTCTGTATCCGACAGAAACGATTGTACATTATATAGATACACCAATTAACGAATTGTAATTATTGCAGTGTAAACAGTGACTATTGAATCTGATTGTTTGCATCTGAATTCACAATATATAATGCCTTTATTCTTCGATAAAGCAGCTAGGCAGTAAATTATTAATTATTACATTAATTATTAAATACATATCATCTCGCTCACTCTTGAAGGTTTGAGAGTTCTGTATCCGGCAGACGTTGGTTTACACTCTGCCTTGGTTCTGTATCCGTTAGAAACGATTGTATGTACATCATATAAAGATACCAATTAAATAATTGTAATAATTGTAGTGTAAACAGTAACTATTGAATCTGATTGTTTGCATCTGAATTCAAAATAATATTATAATGCCTTTATTCTTCGATAAAGTAGCTAGGCACTAAATTCGTACTCACCAGTCGGCATTGCGGCTTCATTTGAGACAGATTGGTATGCGAAAATCTGTATCCTCAAATATTTTAAGCACTGATAAGAACAGCTTGCGTCTATCATTCAGTTTTACTAGACTTAATTCGGATTAGGCAAAAACGTGATTTTTAATAGATAAGGCTATAATTAGTTGCATTGTGTTAAATTGCCTTAAATTTCATTATATGTGAAATCTTGTTTCCAATAATACTGTGCCTACTGCTGCATGCACCTATGTTTACCTAGAACTTTATGCATTTTGATGGTTCGTTTGGAGAATACGTTTCGAAGACTCATAATTATTTATAACAGCAAGCTTTCGATATGAAATAATTGTACAATCATATAAAATTAATTTGTGATAGTGTACTTACTTTGTGTTCATACCACTTAGATTTATTGTTAAAATGCAACAAAGACTTAACTTCTGTTATCTTCATTATATAATTAAGTACATAAATATTCTGTTTGATAATGATTACACCTAACTTGAACGTGCGATTACTATTTGAAAACGTTATGGTGGATGTGAAATGAGCACCATTCGTCATAAGAGTAATAGTTTCGAATCCTGTGGGAACAATATTTTTTGAGTGATGCAAACCTTTGTTTTTTGGTGAAATTTACATTTTCAAGTTTTAACTTGTAAAGGTGCATTTATGCACCTACATGGATGTAGGTGCATAACACATTTTTTGAAGAAAAAAAAAAATTGAAACACCCATTAACTTTCAAAGTTTTTTTTCTTCAAAAACTTCACACAGCCATTAACTTTCAAATTTCAAAATTGAAATTGAATATCATAAAAATAAGATCAGGATACATACATATTAAAATACATATATCATGCCTCTGATGATGGTTTTTTAGAAACCAAAACTAGTCAGGCGAAATAAAATAAATTAATAATAAAATAAAATAAAAATCATTTTACCAGTAAGTACTTAATAATAATACCTTAAATAATATAAAGAAATATTGCAGCAATGTGCAATATTGCAAAGAATATTATGTAAACTGTAATGTAATTTTTTACTTAAATAAAATTTCCCAGAATATTGCATAAAGTAACTAACATAAGAAGTAATATTTCAATTGACTCGAGGATCGTTAATGACGATGCCATCATTAGATATTGCCAGATATTAAATGATGTTTTGGATAATATCAATTTTTTGAAAAATTTACCCGACTTAAATGAATTCATTACATTCTCATATTTTTAAATTACGAGCAATTGAAAAAACAGTACAACCTTCCACAGACATGAAAACATTCATATCTTGACAGTTTTACAGTTTTTTTACATGGCTCTTATTTATAGTTTAATCGCTTATTCGCTAAGTAAGCACCATAGTTTTGTTCAACATTTCTTCAGTACAATACATGAGTATCCTTTAATATGATAAAAATTATCCTATACTCCTTGAGTATAGCTGTATCCTAAACAACTCGTTTAATTATTGTTATAATAAAATATTTTAGGGATGCTACAGTTTTACAGTTTTTTTACATGACTCTTATTTATAGTTTAATCGCTTATTCGCTAAGTAAGCAGCATAGTTTTGTTCAACATTTCTTCAGTACAATATATGAGTATCCTTTAATATGATATATGATAAAAATACTTCTATACTCTTTGAGTATAGCTCTATCATAAACAACTCGTTTAATTATTGTTATAATAAAATATTTTAGGGATGCTACATTGTAAAAGAGATTGGTTTATTATTTATTAAGATGATAATTGATAATAATTCTTTATTTTAACAGCTCCTTCAATAATTGTCTTCTGCAGTCTGCTATGTTTTATAGAAAAAAATATTGTTATAATAAAATATTTCAGGGATGCTACATTGTAAAAGAGATTGGTTTATTATTTATTAAGATGATAATTGATAATAATTCTGTATTTTAACACCTCCTTCAATAATTGTCTTCTGCAGTCTGCTAACTATGTTTTATAGAAAAAAATATTGTTATAATAAAATATTTTAGAGATGCTACATTGTAAAAGAGATTTGTTTATTATTTATTAAGATGATAATTGATAATAATTCTTTATTTTAACACCTCCTTCAATAATTGTCTTCTGTAGTCTGCTAACTATTTTTATAGAAAAAAAATTGTTATAATAAAATATTTTAGGGATGCTACATTGTAAAAGAGATTTGTTTATTATTTATTAAGATGATAATAGATAATAATTCTGTATTTTAACACCTCCTTCAATAATTGTCTTCTGCAGTCTGCTAACTATGTTTTATAGAAAAAAAATATTTTAGGGATGCTACATTGTAAAAGAGACTTGTTTATTATTTATTAAGATGATAATTGATAATAATTCTATATTTTAACACCTCCTTCAATGATTATTTTCTGCAGTCTGCTAACTATGTCTTATAAAACAAAACAAAAATTGTAATAAAATATTTTAGGGATGCTACACTGTAAAAGAGATTTGTTTATTATTTATTAAGATAATAATTGATAATAATTCTTTATTTTAACACCTCCTTCAATAATTGTCTTCTGCAGTCTGCTAACTATGTTTTATAGAAAAAAACATTGTTATAATAAAATATTTTAGGGATGCTACATTGTAAAATAGATTTGTTTATTATTTATTAAGATAATCATTGATAATAATTCTTTATTTGAACACCTCATTCAATAATTGTCTTATGTAGTCTGCTAACTATGTTTTGTAGAAAAAAATATTGATATAACAAAATATTTTAAGGATGCTACATTATAAAAGAGATTTGTTTATTATTTATTAAGATGATATTTGATAATAATTCTTTATTTTAACACCTCCTTCAATGATTATCTTCTGCAGTTTGCTAAGTATGTTTTATAGAAAAAAATCTGACCATTTCTTCTGACCAACATGCTCTTCAAATATTGCTATTTGCAATCAGCAAATTGAAATATTATCTTTGGATTTAAATTTAATTTTTCATGGAGATCCTTGGGCATGGACATAAGTAGTTCACAAGCCCAAATGTATTTGGGCTTGTGAACTACTTATTGCTTATTGCGGGATGCGGCCTTTCCAGGGCCATGGTCTCTCTACCCTTGATATGAAAGTTTCTTTGTGCTGTAATCGATCTGCATGCGGGTTCAATGGATTAAAGGAAAACAACATAAAAAATGGACACCTTGGGAAGGGTCAATGTGAATTTCAGGCCTAGTCTAAATGAAGACCATGGAAATGATATATCGATACATCGATTGATCGAATGAGAAAACAATTATATTTCTGATAGATTATTGTTGATTATTGCAAATTGTATCCACAATGTGATTATCTATATAGATTGATAGATTGCCTACACATAAACTGTAAAGTATTCAATGTAGAAAACAATTCGAATTATTGATCCTGCTTTTCAGAATTTACAACAATAAATGTATCTCCAGTAGACTATTGGATTTTCACAAGAAACCACAAGAATAATACACTAGAACAATAAATTGCGTTATTGGTAATAATTTAAACTTTTCATGTACGTAATGGTGTTACATAGGTGGGTCATTGTAAAATTCCCATAATAGATTTAAGTGGTGTAAAGATATAGTGTGTGGCATGTATTCGTGTTAATCGTGTTGCATCTCGATTGTACATAGAATTCAGTCAATTTTACTTTGCAATTATTGGTTCGGTTCGATTCTTATCTACAGCAACATTAAAACCGAACGGGAATATTCTGGGGCATTTTTTTAATAAGTAATCAGTTATGATACGGAAAGCACTCATAATGATCAAAAACAAAAAAAAAAACAAAAAAAACAAAGAATAAAAAAAAACACACAGTTGTACTAGTAGTTGACAGTTGACTAGTAGCTACTAAAGTTTAGTAGATACTAACAAAAGTTAGAAAGTACATCACTGAATCTCATTTCTGCAAGAAAAATCAATTCTGATTAGTATTAGTAGCTACTAAGGTCGACAATGCATGTGGCTGTAAGACTGTAATGAAAGAATCAATCAGAATGAATGAAGGTTTTTAATAAATGTGAACTGCAGATCCACCTCAGAAAAAATAATTGGAAGAATGAAGAAATTTGTTAAAGATGAATTATTTTTTTTCTATTTCTTCGTAGTTAGAAAATATGAAGCTTAACACAGAGTTAGCAAGAGTAAGCAAGTAAAAAACGGGGTTGTAAAATATATTAAAAAGATTCCAAGATGGGAACCAATCGGTATTAAAAGTGTAGAAATGGGAAATCGAAATTATCTTCTTGGTCTCTTACTGCAAACATCTATTTTCTTTTTTTTTCTTTTCTTCAGGACTTTCAATTATTTTATCAAGTTAAAGATGGAATATGAATGACTCTCTGAAGAGAGTCTCTAAATATATAAAAAAGTGGGCACTGGTCTCAAGCGTTTTCAGACGTTTGAAATAGATACTTGTGATTTAGCCTATTGGACGGGTACTTAAGGTGTAATAGAAAATTATATTGTTATCTCAAAGTAGGTCTCGATTGATAAATTTTGTACATAACATCCATGAGGTTTAATAGTCTGTGTGAAATATTGGTGATGACTTGCGAAGACTTTGCTAAACTAAAGTTTTGTCGTCTGTAATACTAGTATTAAATACTACACAGCTGCAGTTTAATTTGAGTGTGATATTTGCTTATAAAGCTAAAGCTAAAGTTTTATCTCTCTATAAAACTATGATTAAATTCTCGAGAGCTGCAGTTTAGTTCGAGTGAAAATAAGTGTTTGAATACTTGGCAAAAGACGAAATTAGCTACTAAAGTTTAGTAGATCTAAAAAAAAGTTAGAAAGTGCATCACTGAATGTTATTTTTGCAAGATAAATCACTTCTGATTAGCATTAGTAGCTACTAAGCTTTAGTATCTACTAGGGTCGACTATGCATATAGCTGTAAGAGTTTGATGGAAGAATCAGTCAGAATGAATGAATGTTTTTAATAAATGTAAACTGCAGATCCACCTCAGAAATTGGTAAAATGAAGAAATTTGTTAAAGATGATGTTTTTTATCTAACTACATCAGTACGTTTCGCTACTTTTTCTTCAAATAGTTCTGTTTTCTAAAGAAGGTTTTTTCCTCATTTCTCCTTAGGAAGCTTTTCTATTTTGCCTTTATGCTAATACTTCCCAGCTTTCTCGACTCTTCATGTATCTTTCACATGTTATCTTCTATTTCTATGGAGTTAGAAAATATGTAGATAAGTACGGAGTTAGCAAGAGTTAGCAAGTAAAGCACGGAGCCTGGGGTTGTAAAATATACTTTAAAAAATCCAAGGTGGGCGACAATCAGTATTATAAGTGTAGAAATGGGAAGAACACAGTTTCTCAGTGGGAACCAAAGCCGATAGTCGAAAGTGTCTTCTTGGTCTGTTACTGCAGACATCTATTTTATTCTATTTTCCTTTTTTTTCTTTTCTTCAAGACTTTCAATTATTTTATCATGGTAAAGATCGAATAAGAATGACTCTCTAAAGATATGAAGAGAGTCTCTAAATATGTCAAAAAAGTGAACACTGGTATCTAATTTTTCGGACTTTTGAAATAGATACTTGTGATTTAGCCAGTTGGACGGGTATTTAAGGTTTAGTACTAAAAGTGTAGAAATGGGAAGAATACAGTTTCTCAGTGGGAACCAAAGCAGAGAGTCGAAAGTGTCTTCTTGGTCTGTTACTGCAGACATCTATTTTATTCTATTTTCCTTTTTTTTTCTTTTCTTCAGGACTCTCAATTATTTTATCATGGTAAAGATCGAATAAGAATGACTCTCTAAAGATATGAAGAGAGTCTCTAAATATGTCAAAAAAGTGAACACTGGTATCTAATTTTTCGGACTTTTGAAATAGATACTTGTGATTTAGCCAGTTGGACGGGTATTTAAGGTTTAGTACTAAAAGTGTAGAAATGGGAAGAATACAGTTTCTCAGTGGGAACCAAAGCAGAGAGTCGAAAGTGTCTTCTTGGTCTGTTACTGCAGACATCAATTTTATTCTATTTTCCTTTTTTTTTCTTTTCTTCAGGACTCTCAATTATTTTATCATGGTAAAGATCGAATAAGAATGACTCTCTAAAGATATGAAGAGAGTCTCTAAATATGTCAAAAAAGTGAACACTGGTATCTAATTTTTCGGACTTTTGAAATAGATACTTGTGATTTAGCCAGTTGGACGGGTATTTAAGGTTTAGTACTAAAAGTGTAGAAATGGGAAGAATACAGTTTCTCAGTGGGAACCAAAGCAGAGAGTCGAAAGTGTCTTCTTGGTCTGTTACTGCAGACATCTATTTTATTCTATTTTCCTTTTTTTTTCTTTTCTTCAGGACTCTCAATTATTTTATCATGGTAAAGATCGAATAAGAATGACTCTCTAAAGATATGAAGAGAGTCTCTAAATATGTCAAAAAAGTGGACACTGGTCCCTAATTTTTCAGACTTTTGAAATAGATACTTGTGATTTAGCCTATTGGACGGGTATTTAAGGTTTAGTATTAAAAGTGTGGAAATGGGAAGAATACAGTTTCTCAGTGGGAACCAAAGCAGAGGGTCGAAAGTGTCTTCTTGGTCTGTTACTGCAGACATCTATTTTATTCTATTTCCCTTTTTTTCTTTTCAGTAGGACTTTCAATTATTTTATCATGGTAAAGTTCGAATAAGAATGACTCTCTGAAGAGAGCCTCTAAATATGTCAAAAAAGTGGACACTGGTTTCTAACTTTTCAGACGTTTGAAATAGATACTTATGATTTAGCCTATTGGACGGGTTTAGTAGAAAATTAGATTGTTATCTTAAAGTAGATCTTGATAGATAAATTTTGTACATAAGACTTTATGAGCATTGAAAGTTTGTGGTTACACATTTCATGTCAGTGCGGCTGAGATTTCACGCATCGCAGGAAAGCTTTGAAAGCTCCTGCCGTGGCTTCCTCCTCGTTCATCCTGTTATCCTGTCATCCTGGCTATTGTACAGTCTGTCGGAGGACGATTTAGTCGAGTTAATTCGCGGCGAGCGTGCAATTTAGCGTCGTTAAATTGAAATGCCGCTAACAATCCCGTGGAACAATGCGCATCCAAATTGCTGTCGCATGCCCCCACCCCATGGAATCCACCCCCACGGCGGCGTGCCGCCCCCATAAGCTGTATCGATCCGGAAAACTCGTCGACCACCTCGATCCACTCCTGCAGCTCTGATAGCGCAGCTTTCCCGGAAGTTACCACCGTGACCCTTCCGGCTTTCACTCTCACTCCCCCACCCCGCTGGGAAAATTCGAGGAAATGCAGCTGCATGTGGGAAAATTCCAAGGTTGGCTGAGTAAACTTGAAAGTTTATGGTTTCGCGCGCTCAATGCCCTCACATCTGTTTGTCTCTCCCCGATAAATTACACGTGGCTCAAATATTTGATGTTACAAGTTATTGGCACCTCAAGGGTGCGAATCCTGCTGACTTACGAGATGTTTGTATTCGGCAGCGGTTAAAAGCGTCGCGGCGCTCGGAAAAGCCCAGTCCGCCTGCCACCATCGAGCCCCCCGCTTCCATGGTGGCCATGTGACCACGATCGCCCCCCCATGGGGTCCTAGACGCATAGTTTTTATTTTGGAAACCAGAGCGCTGTGTGTTGATAAACACCGGTGTTTGAAACACTACTCCACAACATTCGCGTCGAGGATGACAGTATAAGTAACCAGCAAGTGGTTTGCTAGACCCAGACAACATCACCATGAGTCCCAACAACTCCTTCGATTTCGTGCCCGACGACCTCCTCCACCAGAACAATCAGAGGGACGTTGCAGGTGTAGCTGACTTCGACACAGCTATAGCACTTACAGGTAACTTGGAAAATTTACGCAAAGAACAAGAAGTAATTCTTTCACAGATTGATACTTGCACAATACTTTGGCAGTGAAGATGTTGATGAAATTGCTTGTTGTGTGAATGGAGTAGATCAAAAGTGCACTAAGCCTGATCCTAAAGCTTTAGTACATTTATATGATAGAGTACAAATAAATGTTGATACCAAAGATATTGTGGAAAAATACTTATGACAAAATATGTGGTTAATTGATTAGTTCAGTAGGGTTTGCAATGCACCTAAAGCCTTTAAAGCCTTAGCCAGTATATCTATTTGAAAAATTCTGATAAATGTTGGAAAGATGTACAAGTGTTACAGAGCTAATTTTTTTAAAGAAAATTCGGCTCTGTAACAGCCTATTTTTTACAAAGAAAATTTGGCAGAAGAGAATGATATGGTAAAAAAAGTAGTCGTAGAAAAAATTGGTGATAAGTTGCGGAGACTTTGCTAAACTAAAGTTTTGTCTGTCTGCAAATACTAGTATTAAATACAAGACAGCTGCAGTTTAATTCGAGTGTGATATTGTCTTATAAAGCTAAAGCTAAAGTTTTATCTTTTAGCTGACTTCGACACAGCTATAGCACTTACAGGTAACTTGGAAAATTTACGTAAAGAAATCATTCTTTCACAGATTGGTACTTCCACAATATTTTGGCAGTGATTATGTTGATGAAATTGCTTGTTGTGGGAATGGAGTAGCTTTAGTATATTTATATGGCAGAGTGCAAATAAATGATTTAATACCAAATGTATTGTTGATAAATAATTAATCAAAATTAGTGATATATTATTAATCGTGGTTGATTGGTTCAGTAGAATTTGCAATGCACCTAAAGCCTTAGCCAGAATATCTAATTGAAAAATTCGGATAAATGTTGGAAATATGTATATTTGTTACAGAACCAATTCTTTTACAAAAAATATTTGGCAGAAGATAATGACTTATGGTAGAAAACATAGTCGTAAAAAAAATTGGTAATAAGTTGCAAAGACTTTGCTAAACTAAAGTTTTGTCTGTCTGTAATACTAGTATTAAATAAAAGACAGCTGCAGCTCAATTTGAGTGCGATATTGTGTTATAAAGCTAAAGCTAAGCTGCAGTTTAATTTGAGTGTGATATTGTCTTATAAAGCTAAAGCTAAAGTTTGATCTATCAATAAAACTAAGACTAAATACTCAAGAGCTGCAGTTCGAGTGAAAATAATTGTTTGAATTTTCCATTAAAGCACATTTCTCAAACTTAAGATGTGACTTATTTTCACATTGAACTAGAGTATAGATAAAGTTTAATATTTTCAAGAAGTTAACAGAATAGGTGATCAAGTTCAGATGTTATTCAGATGATAAGTACGAGGTAAATTGAAAAATAGGTATTTACATCAATTTTTTCACATTTTTTTTCGATGACTTTTAAAATCAGCTCCACTATTTGGCATTTCATGTTTATTCACGTCAAAAACAAATTACATGCGGAATAATTAAAATTATTTGGCAGAAATAATCTTCTGCCTAATAGGCAGAAGAAGTAGTCATTACTTGGAAATAAGTTTCCTGGACTTTTCATAACAGTTCAAGCCTTCATTGGTACTTTTATAAGAAATGCTGATCAAACACTTAACTTTCTCAATTGACAAGTATGGATTAGCTATTACAGACATTTCTGCAAATTTATTATTTGCAAATTTGATATTAGATTCGTGTACAGTACACATTATACTAATTCTCCTTAAAATTTGGCAAAGTTTCAGTATTGAATAAGGGAGAAAATCAAACACTTAACTGTTTCAATTGACAAGTATGGATTAGTTATTACTGAAATTTCTGAAAATTTATTATTTGCAAATTTGATATTAGGTTCGTGTACAGTACACCTAAAACTAATTCTGATGAAAATTTGACAAACTTTCAGTATTAAATAAGGGAGAAAATCAAACACTTAACTTTCTCAATTCACAAGTATTGATTAGCTATTACTGAAATTTCTGAAAATTTATTATTTGCAAATTCGATATTAGATTCGTGTACAGTACACCTGAAACTAATTCTCCTGAAAATTTGACAAAGTTGCAGTATTAAATAAGAGAGAAAATCAAACACTTAACTTTCTCAATTGACAAGTATGGATTAGCTATTACTGAAATTTCTGAAAATTAATTATTTGCAAATTTGATATTAGCTTCGTGTACAGTACACTTAAAACTAATTCTCCTGAAAATTTGACAAAGTTGCAGTATTAAATAAGGGAGAAAATCAAACACTTAACTTTCTCAATTGACAAGTATGGATTAGCTATTACTGAAATTTCTGAAAATTTATTATTTGAAAATTTGATATTAGATTCGTGTACAGTACACCTGAAACTAATTCTCCTGAAAATTTGACAAACTTTCAGTATTAAATAAAGGAGAAAATCAAACACTTAACTTTCTCAACTGACAAGTATGCATTAGTTATTACTGAAAATTCTGAAAATTTATTATTTGCAAATTTGATATTAGATTCGTGTACAGTACACCTAAAACTAATTCTCCTAAAAATTTGCCAAAGTTTCAGTATTGAATAAGGATGAAAATCAAATACTTAACTGTTTCAATTGACAAGTATGGATTAGCTATTAATAAAATTTCTCAAAATTTGTTATTTCCAAATTTGATGCTAGATTCATGTACAGTACACCTGAAACTAATTCTCCTGAAAATTTGCCAAAGTTTCAGTATCGAATAAGGGAGAATATCAAACACTTAACTGTTTTAATTGACAAGTATGGATTAGCTATTACTTAAATTTCTCAAAATTTATTATTTGCAAATTTGTTATTAGATTCGTGTAGAGTACACCTGAAACTAATTCTCCTAAAAATTTAACAAGGTTGCAGTATTGAATAAGGGAGAAAATCAAACACTTAACTTTGTCAATTGACAAGTATAGATTAGCTATTACTGAAATTTCTGAAAATTAATTATTTGCAAATTTAATATTAGATTCGTATACAGTACACATGAAACTATTTCTCCTGAAAATTTGACAAAGTTTCAGTATTAAATAAGGGAGAAAATCCAACACTTAACTTTCTCAATTGACAGGTATGGATTAGCTATTACTGCAATTTCTGAAAATTTATTTTTTGCAAATTTCATATTAAATTTGTGTACAGTACACCTAAACCTATTTCTCCTGAAACTTTGACAAACTTTCAGAATTTAATAAGGGAGAAAATCAAACACTTAACTGTTTCAATTGACAAGTATGGATTAGCTATTACTGAAATTCATGAAGATTTATTATTTGCAAATTTGATATTAGATTCGTGTACAGTACACCTGAAACTAATTATCCTGAAAATTTGATAAAGTTTCAGTATTAAATAAGAGAGAAAATCAAACACTTAACTTTCTCAATTGACAAGTATGGATTAGCTATTACTGAAATTTCTGAAAATTCATAATTTGCAAATTTGATATTAGCTTCGTGTACAGTATACCTGAAACTAATTCTCCTGAAAATGTGACAATGTTTCAGTATTAAATAAGGGAGAAAATCAAACACTTAACTTTCTCAATTGACAAGTATGGTATGGTATTTACATCAGTTTTTCTACATTTTTTTTCGGTGACTTTTAAAATCAGCTCCAATATTTGGCATTACATGTTTATTCACGACAAAAACAAATTATATGCGGAATAATTAAAAATATTTGGCAGAAATAATCTTCTCCCTAACAGGCAGAAGAAGTAGTCATTACTTGGAAATAAGTTTCCTGGACTTTTCATAACAGTTCAAGTCTTCATTGGTACTTTTATAAAAAATGCTGATAGAGAATAATTTACAGTTTTAGAAATCAGATATTTGAAAATGACATGTAAATCAGTCGAAACTAGAGTAAATAGTTTTGATCCCTATAATCTAATAAGTGATTTTCAGTTATAGTTACAGTTTTAGAAATTAGACATTAGATAATGACATGTAAATTAGTCGAAACTAGAGTAAATAGTGTTATTACCCAATAAACTAATTTGTGATTTTCAGTTATAGCTTGGTTGAGATGAAAATTAACGTTTGAGTCAACTCTACAGTACAATAGTGAGAAAAACCTCAAAATTGTGCAGCTTGAAATATTTACACTAATTTATTCAGAAAATGAAGCACAATTTAGTTTTACACAGCAGTCATTAATTCAATTAAATTTTTTTAAATATTATTATTACAGTGTAATGTAATAAAACTAAGAAAATGAAAAAGGCAGAAACATATTTTGCCACATTTAGAGCTTCGTGATGACTTATTAGCCCAGAAGTTTGTTGTACCAACACAGGCATAGGTATTTAAGAAAAAAATGGTTTTTGTTTGATAATTTAATCATTGAGCATCACGAAACTTTAGTTAATAAGACACAAGTTAATTAAGTTGAAGAATTATTTGAAAGATATTTGAAACAAACATTGGGTTTATTTTTAATAGTTTAATCATTGTGCATCACGAAACTTTAGTTAACAAGATACAGGTATATCATGTTGAAGAACTTAAACATAGTATTGCAGTTTGTTATAAAATTATTCTCTTTAATATTGCTATCAACTTTACTTGTTGATTCTGTAAGAAGGTAGAGTAAAACAAAAATATATTTATAAATGGTGTCCCAGAATGAACTGGGCAATTAATTCTGAATAAAATTCTTAATTCTTAGAATCTAACTTAAGTCTTAATTAAGTCAATCTATTAACATTAGTACAAAGCAGAGACTAAAATTATGTTTGAAGCATAGTATCTGATAAATTCTTTGTTATTTCATTAAAATTGTGATTTAGAAAAATGTGTTATATGTTTCCAAGTAATTTTTATTTAATTTTCAATATTTTGTTTATTTCAGTAATCTCTCTTAATTATTTTTTTTAAATGGTATCGTTTCCCGAAGCCCTATATATATATTTCAATAAATTTAGTGTTGCACAGAAAAGTTTTAATTGTCTTATTGACATAATAATTCTTATTCCAATTGTAATTGAAAACAAAAGCAAAATAAAATAGTTAATTGAGTATGCATGTAATTAATTTACAACGTAATTTCTCTTGAGTATGCACTGAACTTTCCTAGAATTTGGAAGGTTAGGAAGGTATATTCGGCATGTCGAAAGTGCGGTCAGGGTTGATCGATTATTGAAACTCCCTAATTATTTCATATATTTATTTTTAGTTTCCGAAAATGTTATGCGTAAATTACACCGCTGATGTTCATGTCAATTCCATTGTATGTACAAATGAGATTATGTTATTCGTCAGACAACATTGGTCTATTTTCAATAATAATAATCATTTAATTAACCGTTTTGTCTGGGTAGTTTTGAAGTAATCAGAATAAACATAATTAACTACTAACTTCTGATATCAATTAAAATAGAATAAGAATAAATATGGCAAAATGAAACAATAATAATGATTAATATTATACTTTTCCTCTGCACATGGCGTAATTGATCGCTAAAAAATTTTTGACTTATAATTATGAGTTATAAAAACGTTTATTCATTCAGTCTTACAAAAATTATGATTAATCAAAGCAATTATAATTAATCTAATTATACATTTTTCTAAAATCTTTACGTACTGCGACAACAATTAAAATTATAGAATGATAATTAAATTATTTTACCATAAATAGCATACGAAATTAAAACTATTTAATTTTTTAAAACTATTTAATTTGAAAGGCTGAATGGTCAATGTATAAAAAAATATTTACTACTATAGGTAATAGAAAATTGAAAGTAAGAAATATTTTTAAAGTTGAAATATTTTTTTGGGTTAATAGACACACTAGTATCAAAATAATGTATTAGACATATTTTCATGACGGTCCAAAGTATATTATTGATTTCGTTCAATTAAAAATCGATTGACATTCGATCGCAGTTGTCTTTTTTACATTGCATTTCTATAAAACCCATTTATTTTTACATTATTTTTGTATTTATGTGGATAAATGTATATCGCGATTCGAGGAATCAATCGATTGTGTTTTGTTTCTAATACGTTATTAGTCATTCAATTGTTACTGACGGCAACTCGAACTTGGTTTCATGTAATATGAACCACGATATGCGCCCATTATTGTGATTAATGAAAACATAAAATTCCTTTCCTCTGAATGCTACCATTGTGAAGTCATTTGTTATCATTTCTTGCTGCAATACGATTAATATTTCGAGATGAATCACAAATGTTTAGCATGGTTTTATCACTAATGTAATATTTAAGATTGAATGAATTGCTTGTGGTGGAAGTTTTGTTATTATTTCTTGCTGCAATGTGATTAATATTTCGAGATGAATCACAAATGTTTAGCATGGTTTTATCGCTAGTGTACTATTTAAGATTGATTGAGGTGTTATGGTGGAAGTAGATTTTTGTCACTTTATAAAAAAGGATTTTTTATTTTGCTTTTAATTATAAGTTTGATAACGACCAAGTGTTCGGTCGAAAATATAGTCACCGTAATTTAATAAAGTGTAATACCAACAAAGTACAAATTTCAGGTTTTATTTAAAAGGATTTTTAGTTTTGTCTAACGATTTAAAAATACTGATCAAATATAAACATAAAGAAAAGGATAAATAGTGCTTCTCGTTAATGTAAGATATTTTGTGTTATGTGATGTTGAATATGGTAAAATCAAGAGAAACATGAATAATGCTTGATACTATTTACTTTTTTAGTACACCTTTTCTCTTTCGACCTCTTGGTAGATATGTCAATATTTAAGATTGAATGGAGTGTTTATGGTGGAAGTGGATTTTTGTCACTTTATAAAAACAATGTTTTTTTTAATTTGCTTTTAATTATAAGTTTCTTAATGAACTGTTTGGTCGAAACTATAGTCACCGTAATCTAATAAAGTGTAATACAAACTAAGTAAAAATTTCATTTTTTAATTAAAAGGATTTTTAGTTTTGTATAACGATTTAAAAATACTGAACAAATATAAACAAAACAAACAAAATAATACAATGAGAAATAGTGTTTCTCTTCAATGTAAGGGTTTTTGTGTTATGTGATGTGGAATATGGTAAAATTTAGAGAAAAAAAATAGTGCTTGATACTATTTACTTTCTTAGTACGCCTTTTGTCTTTCGACCACTTGGTAGATATGTGAATATTTAAGATTGAATGAGGTGTTTATGGTGGAAGTGGATTTTTGTCACTTTATAATTTTTTATTTTGCTTTTACTTATAAGTTTGATTGAATAACTGTTCGGTCGAAACTATACTCACCGTTCTATTTAATAAAGTGTAAGACCAACAAAGTAAAAAAATGGTTCGTGATGTGGAATATGGTAAAATTTAGAGAAAAATAAATAGTGCTTGATACTATTTACTGTTTTAGTACGCCTTTTGTATATCGACCACTTGGTAGATATGTGAAAATTTAAGATCGAAAGACCTCTACCAAGATGAAGAGACTCTACCACAACAAACGAAATCCCATGTAAAGAATATTTCTGGGAATCATTCGGACTGAGCCTGTGGGCACCTTTATTTTTATTATTTATTATACCTTATCTACCTTACAACAAGCTGCACTCAAACCCAGAACTATTGGTTAGCCCCTTGACCATCGAGATCTCTTATCAAGGATATGCTGAATCTGCTTAGTCTAGAATTTTGTTATAGATATATTTTAGTTATAGGAACTTCAAAATTTTGTTCACTCTTATTGGATAAATTTAAAAGCATGTAGTTGCTGAAGAACTTTACTGTCTTTCAGAGAAAGTTATTGTTAAAGTTTTGTTAAAATTAGAAACTGGAACATTGACGTTTAAAGTTCCTCTATAGAAATGTTGATTGCATTAAATGAAATCAATACAAAAGGCAATGCAATCTCAACAGTTTTATCCCATTATCACAAGGTTAAAAGTTAAAGAATTATATCAATGTTTCTATAAAATCTCTATATATCTCAACTAAATATCACAACTATTCATAATCTAATGTAATCATTATTGTATATTCTATAAAATATTAAGTAAACTCTTAAAGCACAATATATTGTATTGATTTCAATAAATCAATCAGTGCTAGCTGTTTTTTTTTATAGTATTGGATAATTATAGAATAATTTTAACACATCTCTCATTTCAGAATATTATAGCTGAGAAGAAAATAATGCAATTATAATCAATTGAAATTGCTCTCATTAGTCTTAATCCATTATCACAAGACATAAAGAATTATATCGTTTTTTCGACAAAATCTCAACATATCTCAACTAATTATCATAACTATTCATAATCTAATGCAATAACTATTTTGTATTGATTGAATCGAATATATCTTTCGATTATCTCCGTAGTCTCAATCCATTATGACATGTCTTGATGAATTTTCTCGATATCTCTACATAATCCCAATCTGCACTAGTTATGACAATTATTTGTATTCATTTCATAATCAAGAATCCTCCCTACTTCTTGCGGCAAGTAAATTGTCAATTTTAACTTTAATGACAATGATAGGTACTTGTAGGGACAGCCACAAACCCAGAGGTACGAACTAAAAATATTTCTACCGAGATGAAGATATTCTACTACAACAATCGAAACCTGATGTAAAGAATATTTCTGGGAATCATTCGGCCTGAGCCTGTGGGCACCTTTTTTATTATTTATTATACTTTACCTACCTTACAACAACAGGGACTCAAACCCAGAACTATTGGTTAGCCCCTTGACCATCGAAATGGTTTATCAAAGACTTGCTGAATCTGCTTAGTGCAGAATTATTTTATAGATAGAATTTAGTTATAGAAACTTCAAAACTTGTTAACTCTAATCGGAGAAATATAAAAGCATGTATTTGCTGAAGAACTTGACTGACGTTCAGAGAAAGTTGTTGTTGAAGTCTTGTTAAAATTAGAAACTGGAACATTGACGTTTAAAGTTCCTCTATAGAAATATTGATTGCATTAAATGCAATCAATACAAAAGGCAATGCAATCTCAATAGTTTTATCCCATTATCACAAGGTTAAAAGTTAAAGAATTATATCAATGTTTCTATAAAATCTCAATATATCTTAACTAAATATCACAACTATTCATAATTTAATGTAATCATTATTTGTATATTCTATAAAATATTAAGTAAACTTTTAAAGCTCAATATCTTGTATTGATTCCAATAAATCAATCAGTGCTAGCTGTTTTTATAGTATTGGATAATTATAGAATAATTTTAACACATCTCTCATTTCAGAATATTATAGCTGAGAAGAAAATAATGCAATTATAATCAATTGCAATTGCTCTCATTAGTCTTAATCCATTATCACAAGACATACAGAATTATATCGTTTTTTCTACAAAATCTCAACATATCTCAACTAATTATCACAACTATTCATAATCTAATGCAATAACTATTTTGTATTGATTGAATCGAATATATCTTTCGATTATCTCCGTAGTCTCAATCCATCATGACATGTCTTGATGAATTATCTCAATATCACTACATAATCCCAATCTGCACTAGTTATGACAATTATTTGTATTCATTTCATAATCAAGAATCCTCCCTACTTCTTGCGGCAAGTAAATTGTCAATTTTAACTTTAATGACAATGATAGGTACTTGTAGGGACAACCACAAACCCAGAGGCATGCACTCAAAAGATTTATACCGAGATGAAGATATTCTACCACAACAATCGAAAGCTGATGTAAGGAATATTTCTGGGAATCATTCAACCTGAGCCTGTGGGCACCTTTATTTTGATTATTTATTATACCTTACCTACCTTACAATAACCGGGATTCAAACCCAGAACTATTGGTTAGCCACTCGACCATCGAGATCGTTTATCAAAGACTTGCTGAATCTGCTTAGTGCAGAATTTTTTTATAGAGATATTTTAGTTATAGAAACTTCGAATTTTTTTTCACTAATTGGAGAAATTTAAAAGCATGTATTTGCTTAAGAACTTCACTGACTTTCCAGGAAGTTATTATTGAAGTCTTCTTAAAACTAGAAACTGGATCACTGACTTTCGGAGGAAATTGAAGTCTTGTTAAAAGTAGAAACTGGTTCGCTGGCATTTAAAATTCCTGAATAGAAATGTTAATTTTGGAAGTATATCTTTAATGACAAAAATGAAAGTGCGAGGAACATAAACTTGAAGACACATCGTGAATATGAGGATATGCGAGAGAAGTATGCTGCAATCGGTTTTGTTTGGTTTGGGTCATTTATTGCTGCAATGGGTTTTATGCAGGATTTAGAGAGGATATACCATCGAAGCTCCAAGACTAGATCCTTGAGGAATCTCTGGATCTGAATCACGAGAGCGCTGATTTGGCGGAGCGCCATTGTAGTTTATAGCACATATGCCTCATTAAACCCGTCATACTTTCTTGACTAGGTTTCTTCGACTATTTCTTCGACCATTTCTTCGACTACTTCTTTGCCATTTCTTCGACCATTTCTTTGCCATTTATTCGACCATTTCTTTGCCATTTCTTCGACCATTTCTTCGACCACCCAGTCAAACAGGTGAACGCTGAATGCAAGAATGGTACTTAGAGATCTCTGCTTAGAAGATCTGATCTACCCGAACATGAACTCCAACATTGGCGACATTAGAACAGGTTGGGGTAGATCTGATCAAACATGAGAATTACTTAGCAGAGATCTCTAGGTCTAGTTCTCTAGGATGGTTGAAGAAACGGTCAATTCTGGGTCCAGTTTTTATCCTTTGCACTGTGCGCTCTCTATGAAACTCACCATGGAGAAAACCCTATAACTAAAATCTTCTTAATTTCCAGGATATGGCCGCTTCCACGCGAGGATCATCTCCGTCTGTGCTCTGTGCCTCCTCAGCAACGGCTTGCAGAACGGGCTGTCATCGTACGTCTTTTCCGCGGCACAGTGTGACCTAGGGCTGACCTCTGCTCAGATCGGCTTCCTCAACGTCTCGTTCCTGATCGGAGGCATCTGCAGCGCCTTCCTGTGGGGCGCAGCGGCTGACCTGGTGGGCCGCAGGAAGGTCCTGATGTTAACCCTCGCTGCAGACTTCTGCGTGACTCTGGGGGCGGCCTGCGTCAGCGGATTCCCTGGCATGGTCGTGTGCCGCTTCTTCAACGGGTTCCTCATCGGGGCACCAGGAAGCATCACCTTCAACTACATAGCCGAGTTCCACGGTCCCAAGCAGCGCACGAAGAGTGTTTGCTACTCGGGAGCTTTCTTCACGACTGCTTGGCTGCTGCTTCCCACGTTATCGTACCTAATTCTGCCTTTGCCGGATC
Source organism: Othius punctulatus (assembly GCA_951805005.1). Taxonomy (NCBI): domain Eukaryota; kingdom Metazoa; phylum Arthropoda; class Insecta; order Coleoptera; family Staphylinidae; genus Othius; species Othius punctulatus. Next base: position 24,494,385 of record OX638143.1, read on the forward strand.
TAGATTTGAAAAATGGTTTTTACTTAAGCTCCTGGAGGCTGTTCCTGATAATCGTTTCCGTCCCTGAATTGGTAACAGCTGTATGGTTATATTACACCCCGGAGAGCCCCAAGTTTTTGGCCGAACGCGGTGATATGGAGCGAGCATTGGAGATACTGAGGAAGATGTATGCAGTCAATAAAAGAGCAGAAGCCGATAGTTTCCCAGTTACTTCTCTTGATGTTTTGGGCAAAGGTGCGAAGGGTGGTGGAGATGACGTGGCGTGCACTGGAAGGGCGAAGCGGATGATGGGGGAGATGTCCGTGCAGTTGAGGAAGATCTTCAGGCCCCCGATAATCTTCATAACCGTCCTGGTCTGCTGTATAATGTACTGCAATATGTTTGGGTGAGTGGGTTGAATATTTTTGGGGGTATCGATTTTGTCATTAGTCTCGATATTGTTAAACCGTGACCTTGGAAACACCAACAGTTTATTTAGTACTTAGGGGAATTGTGGGGCACGTTTTTTTGAGATGAATTAGGTATGCTAATTGTACAGACGTCATCTATGCCGAAAAAACAGAGCTGTTCTTAATTACACAACCATTATAACTTAATCAATATTATAGAATTACTATTATGTTGTCAGTATTCTATTTTAGAATTATTTAATTTGAACAAGCAAATAAAATACTCCATCTGTGTTGATATGGAATATACCAATTTACATATACCAAAATATTTCATCGTATGGCAAAATGGTATGGTATACATTTACCTCTTCTATTTGTCACAAATTATTGTATACAAAACTTTTAAAATTATTTTTTTTTGGAGAGACAGCTACAAAAATTCTCTTCATAGTACTGTTCCTCGTTTAAAGTTAATTGTGGACTAAAATACCAGCCAAGTTTTCCAATTTCTACTACTTGCGTAAGCCTAAAATTCTATTAGGCCGATTGGAATGATAAAATAAGTTCAAAGTTAGAATTGCTAGCACTGTTACGTTCATCTATAAAACTACCATGTTTCATAACATCAACTTATCAACTTATGAATTATTCCAATCCATTGAATGCAATAATCATATTTATTACATGCACCAGCTAATCGCGAAAGCTTCTACTTTCACTTCAGTTCTACGCACGCAAGAGCTTTCCACGAACCTTCAAACCCCCTCGCACATCCTGATTTCCTGGCAGCATCATTTTTCATTGCCGGAAAAGCAAGGGCAAGGTTCCCGACGGCTTTCCTCCTTGAAAATTCCGGCGTCAATGAAAATACTACACACCGAGTACTAGGCTTTACTAGGCAAATTATGTTTTACGTGGGTGCATACGTCAATTGAAAAATGTTTTAATAAGGGCTAATAATACAACTGCCGTGCTTGGATGTGTACTATGCGAAGGGCGGACTTGTTTAATGGTTTTCAATGAGTTTCCTGTGAATGGGGAAGTGAGCGCATTGATTTTCCGGGGAAAGCGCGTGCACTTTTCCCGCATCATATCCTCCTGATCGAAAACTTTCCCCATACCGTTACGCCCCGGAATCTCGCGCCCCACCCTCTGGGAAAACTCCGGGAAAGTTTGAATCGTGATGGGATGTATTTCGTTTGATGTAAGGAGTCGATTGATGTAATCGTTTACCTGATTTGTAATTTCTTGGGATAGTTGAGGAGCGTCTATGCAAAAGCACACATGTCCATAATATGTTCCTGATGATTTGATGGTTGTTTCTGATAGAATTTCCTGAATAAAATTAGAATGTGTTATAAGATTTGCGCAAAAAATATCTTGTGCTGTAGTAAATCCATTGGAAATTACAACCGTCCAAACAATAGTGCAAAACAACAATGATGACAATGAATCTACGACGAGTTACAGTCAAAATATACAAGCTTTCTTTAGTTAACATTTTGCATGGACGCTCCTCACTTGCGGTACTCTCATATTGGAGAGATATTGAACAGCTATGGACGGGAATCTATGCAATTCGCGACTACAGATTAAAACTTAAGTGACTCAAAAATTTCAGTGACTAATAATCTCAACTCTCAAAGTTTAACATTCAGAATATTTCAAAATATCATAAAATGTGTGCATCAAATTGTCGCTCAATGACACTTATGTATGTTAGACCTAAAGGGTCTCTGAATGTACCCTGTAAGTGGTACTTACCAATTTGCCGTTGGAGGGTAGTAAATCAACCCTGAATATTTATAAAAAATCGTTCAACTCGGAAAGTTAATAACTCGATTTTCTCACTTATGTGAAACATGCTCGTGGTCAAATTTTCAGTTTCAGGAAGTTTCAGTATTACATAGGAGAGAAAATCAAACACTTAACTTTCTGAATTGACAAGTATGGGTTAGCTACTACTGAAATTTCTGAAAATTTATTATTTGCAAATATTTGATGTTAGATTTGTGTACAGTACTCCTGAAACTAATTCTCCTGAAAATTTGACAAAGTTTCGGTATTAAATAAGGGAGAAAATCAAACACTTAACTTTCTGCATTGTCAAGTATGGGTTAGCTAATTCTGAAATTTCTAAAAATTTATTAATTGCAAATTTGATATAAGCTTTGCATACAGTACACCTAAAACTAATTCTCCTGAAAATTTGACAAATTTTCAGAATTAAATAAGGGAGAAAATCAAACATATAACTTTCTGCATTGACAAGTATGTGTTTGCTTTTCCTGAAATTTCTAAATATTTATTATTTACAATTTTGATAATAGATTCGTATACAGTACAAGTGAAAGTAATTGTCCTAATAATTTGACAAAGTTTCAGTGTTAAATAAGGGAGAAAATCAAACACTTAACTTTGTGCATTGCCAAGTACGGGTTAGCTATTACTGAAATTTCTAAAATTTATTATTTGCAAATTTGATATTATATTCGTATAAAGTACACCTGAAACTAATTCTCCTGAAAATTTGACAAAGTTTCGGTATTAAATGAGGGAGAAAATCAAACACTTAACTTTCTGCATTGACAAGTAAGGGTTAGCTATTACTGAAATTTCTGAAAATTTATTATCTGCAAATTTGATATTAGATTTGTGTACAGTACACCTGAAACTAATTCTCGTGAAAATTTGACAAAATTTCAGTATTAAATAAGGGAGAAAATCAAAAAAGTTAACTTTCTGCATTGACAAGTATGGGTTAGCTATTACTGAAATTTCTGAAAATTTATTATTTGCAAATTTTATATTAGATTTGTATAAAGTACACCTGAAACTAATTCTCCTGAAAATTTGACAAAGTTTCGGTATTAAATGAGGGAGAAAATCAAATATTTAACTTTATGCATTGACAAGTATGGGTTAGTTATTTCTGAAATTTCTGAAAATTTATTATTTGCAAATGTGATATTAGATTCGTGTACAGTATACCTGAAACTAATTCTCCTGAAAATTTGACAAAGTTTCGGCATTAAATGAGGGAGAAAATCAAACACTTAACTTTATGCATTGACAAGTATGGGTTAGCTATTTCTGAAATTTCTGAAAATTTATTATTTGCAAATTTGATATTAGATTCGTGTACAGTACACCTGAATCTAATTCTCCTACAGATTTGACAAAGTTTCAGTATTACATAGGAGAGAAAATCAAACATTTAACTTTCTGAATTGACAAGTATGGGTTAGCTGTTACTGAAATTTCTGAAAATTTATTATTTGCAAATTTGGTATTAGGTTTGTGTACAGTACACCTGAAAATAATTCTCTTAAATATTTGACAAAGTTTCAGTAGTACATAGGAGAGAAAATCAAACACTTAACTTTCGGAATTGACAAGTATGGGTTAGCTGAAGTTAATTACTCGATCTTCTCACTTATGTGAGACATGCTCGTGGTCAAATTTTCAGAAGATTTATCTTCAGGTATTACTTTACTTTACTTCAATCCTCTTTACTCCGATCGGAGCATAGGGCGTCTACAAGCTTCTTCCATCATTCTCTATCTTTAGCTTTTCCTTTAACTTCCGTCCGACTTTCGAGGCTTGTGCAAGTTTCCGTAGCACGCTCCCTTTTACGTTGCAGGGTTGCTAGCCCTGCGAACAACCCTCCTCCTTTCACAGCCGGGCTTGGGACCGGTCACAGCGGAGCTATCTTCAGGTATACTGTACACAAATCTGGCATAAAATTTTCAAAATATCCAACAGATAAATTTTCAGAAATTTCAGTGGCTGATAACTTATTCTGGCCAACTGGGAAAGTTAATAACTCGATTTTCTTACTTATGTGAGACATGCTCGTGGTCAAATTTTCAGAAGATTTGTCTTCAGGCATACTATATATAAATCTGGCATAAATGTTTCAAAATATCAGACAGATAAATTTTCAAAAATTTTAGTGACTGATAACCTCAACTCGGAAAGTTTAACATTGAGAATATTTAAAAAATATCATAAAAAGTGTGCATCAAATTGTTGCTCAATGAAACTTATGTATGTTAGACCTAAAGGGTATGTGAATGTACCCTGTAAGTGGCACTCACCAATTTGCCGTTGGAGGGTAGTAAATCAACCCTGAATATTTATAAAAATTCGTTCAACTCAGAAAGTTAATAACTCGAATATCTCACTTATTTGAGACATTCTCGTAGTCAAATTTTTAGAAGATTTATCTAAGATTCTTGTTTCATTACGTTAACACTCTTTATGATTCGTATCTTCTTTCAGGTATTTTGGTTTGGGTCTTTGGCTTCCAGAACTCTTCATGCGCTTCGAGCAATTCCAGGAGCAGTTTCCGAACGTGACGGCATCCGTGAAGCATCTGGCTTCGCTTCAAACATCTCCAGTCTCTGAAAACGCTACATGTGGCTTCAACTTCAACGCGAAGCTCTACAGGAGCACGCTTATGACTGGTGTGGCTTCTTTGCTAGGTAACCTGCTTTCAGGGTGGCTCTGTGGGAGGGTGTCCCTCAAGCTGGTGCCTCTGGTGACAATGCTTGTGGGAAGCTTGGCCGCTGGAGCCCTGTACTGGCTCCGGTCCTCGCTGCAGAATTTGGTGGTGGCTTGCGTTTTTCAGGCGTCTATGGCCACTGCTAATGTGGCTATTGGTAGCGTGGCCGTGGAGCTTTTTCCGACGTCGGTGGCTGCTATGGCTTTATGTATGACTATGTTTGTGGGTAGGCTAGGGGCTATGATTAGTAATGTGGTCTTCGGACTTCTGATGGATACTCGTTGCGAGATTCCCATATTCTTGGTTTCTATTATTCTATTAATGGGTGCTATGCTTTGTTGTTTCATACCAAACAGTGGTGATACCAAAAAATCACCAAACTTTAGTTGGCTTGCGCCGAGGAATCTGCATATTGATATTGTTGTTATTTCCAATGATAAATTAGGCAATTAATTGTTTGTATTTTTTTATTATACCTAACACATTTAATATTTTTAACTATTAAATAATTACAAAAACAAAGCGTAGAAGTTTCATTGCATGGAATATTGCGCCATCTCTTACAAGCGGGTAATACCCTAAAATCAATACATTCGTTATTGATTTGTAAGGAGTATTATGTATCCTCCTGGCTTTTCTGTATTTTTGATCAACAATTTCCCTGGCGCCGTGACGTTCCATTTTCCACCGTGTCACCGTCATATTTCCCCCAAAAAATAGACGTCCCCGAAGCCCTTAACATTCACCTGACACCCAAAGCTCGGAGCTTCATCAAACCGCGGATTTCCATAAAAGCGACGCCATCGACTCTCCTGCTCTTCCTGCTTTCCCGATTGAAAATCTGCAGGCGTCGTGACGCCCCTCGCACTTAAATAAAATCCTGGCAACTTTAGGGTTCCTGCCCTATCAGTGCGGGGGCGTGATCCTGCCGCCCCCCACGGGAGCGTCCGGGCACGCGACGCCCGCACACCCACGCGTCGTCATGCGGCCCCGGTGGAAAGTGACGCCGGCGTCGCGACGCCGCGCCGTGGCGCACACGTGCCAGTGCTGCGGACGCAGGCTTTCCGCGGCGTCCGCGCGATTTTCCGCGCGGAAAACCGCCTCCGGGCCCTCCTGCTCCCCGGGGGCGGCTTTCTCCGGCGTCGTGACGTCCCGCAATCTGGCGTCGGCTCCGGGTGGGCTCCGGGCGCCGTCACTGGCGTCCGCCGCACGCGCCACCGGAAATCAATAAATAACGACGGTGCGGGGGTGCGAGGGGTGCCGGACACACCCCAACGAACTCCTGCTGCCCCAATACGGAATTTCACCGGCGTCGTGACGCCTCGCGACGCGTAACGTCCCGGAAAATTCCAGGGTTTCAAGGGAGATTAATTACGTCCGAGGTGAAACGCACATATCTTAGTGCTGGATTATAAGGGTGAGGTCAAACAAATCACCAAACATAGGAGTTCTACACGAAATTACCTACATAAATATATAAATAAATATATAAATAAATGAATAAATAAATAAATATGTGAAGCTGCTTGTTTCAAATCAATAATTTCATTTGTGGAAGTAGGCAGCCAAACATGCACTATTAAGGCGCGAATATAATAATAATGGATATCATGAAAACATCGCACTGTAAAATTTTCAAACCATACCTAAATGTAGATTTAAAAATAATAAGTCCTGTAAACTATAGATAGATAACAATTCTTTCAGTTCGAATTTATTAACAACTGATCCCCAGGTGGGTCCCCATGCAAGTAAAATGTGATTAAATGTAAAAGTCCAAGTATGCTGTAATTATTTATACTATTTTGATTGAAAAAGTGATTGGGAGTCTTATTGACCTAATTAGTTTGTTAAAATTAATATTGAGTAAATTCATTTCAAAAATTTGAAATGTAGTAAACCATTTATAGTATTGGACACTTCTATAACACTAATAACTATCTTAAAAAACTTATTTTCAACATAACATGTGATATAAGAGAATGAAATTAACAAGGTGTAAGCTTCTAAGTATAAGCCAAAGAATGGTTTGCTTAATTTTTGTAAGATTTGGTGATATTAATATTTATAAATTTTTGAAACAAATAATGCACAATAAGAGTTATTGGATAATTTTTGCAGTTATTGGACGAGAATTTGACAGTTATTGGACACTCAATTGTATTTTTAAATTATTTTATGTGCAACAATAAACAACGAATAAAAATAGTTATTTTTGTATCTAGAACGCGAAATTCCACTTTTGCGTTCAATAGTGGAAGTTATTTTTCCGAGGGTTTCCATGGCAAAATATCCATTAGAGAACGCAAAAGCATTTCGCGTTCGAGATACAAAGCTTCTCAGTATAAGCCAAAGAATGGTTTGCTTAATTTTTGTAGGATTTGGTGATATTAATAATTATAAATTTTTAAAACAAATAATGCACAAAAGGAGTTATTTTTTACAGTTTTTGCAGTTATTGGTGTTAGCTGAACTTTTGCCACTTCTGATATTGTTAACCCAATTCAGATATTGTTAGGCCGGCGAATTACCTTTAGCTTAATTCTGATTATTTTTAATCCATAAAAACAGTTTCAATACTAATTCTGCTGTATTATACTTATAATAGGTAATTATTTGTATTGTCAAGTTGTCGATTAATAAACAATGGGATCTGCATCAATGAAACTTATTTATTTAATACAAACTAATGATACAAAAATATAAAAGGTTATATAATCGTATAATAAAATATGGCAATCGCTCTCTTCTTTTGCTCCTTCCAACGACCGTCATTCTGTAACAATTAGAAGAGTGATCGTGAGTTTACAACTCAGTGAGATAATTGTATTGGTTGACCCGAGTATTAATTGGTCAACCCGATATCCTTGATTAATTACGGTGAAACAATTATCTTTGGTAAATTGTTTATCGATAGGTCAACCTCAACTCTCCACAACAATACAATGACTCACCATACTTGTTGACCCGAGTTCAACTCTCCACAACTAGACAATGATTCACCATACTTGTTGACCCGAGTCCAACTCTCCACAACCATACAATGGCTCACTATACTTGTTGACCCGAGCTCAACTCTCCACAACTATACAATGACTCACTATACTTGTTGACCCAAGTTCAACTCTACACAACCATACAATGACTCAGTATATTTGTTGACACCGAGTAATAATTGGTCAACCCAACATCCTTGTTATCTTCTGAGACAATGGAACAACGATGGGTCAACCTCAACTCAACTCAACCACACAATCACTCACCTTCAATTTATCCATACGGACACTAAACAATAAAACTTTACTGAAACTATTCTATTAATTCGTCACGACTGCTCCGCCTGGTAAAACTTACTGAATGCGATGCAAATGCGTCTGTTACCTTCAAAAGGGTCCAACAAGAGAGGCAACTTGGCCTTGAATTTATAAACAACTGCGTCATCGGCCCGCTCGTATACGCCCGAACCTAAATATTATGATTTACCATTTTAATAAATTGGGTGATATAACATTCGGCCTTCCTGACCTTTCAGAACGTCCTCGTTCAGACACAGTTAAACTTATTCATCTTCACTGGTGACAAAGTTAAACTTCTTCATTTGTCTACCGCCTCAACCATTGTATATGCTTTTCGTTTGCTCTTCCCTGAATTGTGCACCTCTTCAAGCACATACCTATCGTTAGTTAACCTTCTCCGCACCACAAAAGGCCCCTTGTAGTTTGCTAATAGTTTTTTTACTGCCTTCTCCTACTTTGTGCCTTCGCACCATCACTGTTGCACCTTCGTGATATTGTGTTGCTACCTTTCTTTTTTTATTATATCGTTCTTGAGACTTGAGTTGCGAGTCCTTTATTCTACCACTTGCTTCATCTCGGTCTTGTTGAAGATTTTTTTTTTTTCACAGCCCTCTCGTCTTGTACTGCAATAGATAAAAATGAATCTGCCGGTGACCTTGGCTTATATCCCATAAGTAATTCAGAAGACGTTTTCTTAGTTGTAGCATGTGCAACATTGTTAATTGCGAACTGAATTTCGGGTAATTTCCGTTCCCATTCTTTTTCTCGCTCCACAGAGGTACTTAACGAAGAAAGAATAGTGGAGTTAAACCTCTCCACTTGACCGTTTGCTCGTGGAGTTGCCATCGCGTTCTTAATGTGTTGTATCCCTTTATCACTGCAGAAGTTTTCAAACGCGTTTGACGTGAAACTTGTCCCTTGATCAGTAATCACCCTTGTGGGCACCCCATACACACTGATCAATTGATTGAAACATTTCAACACATGTTTAGTGCTTGTGTCCCTGGTTGAAAACAAATTTAAATATTTGGTGAAACCATCCACCACTGCCAGAATATATGTCTTTCCATTGCTTGGATTGAATGGTCCCAAGTGGTCCATATGTATAGTGTGGAAAGGAACGGAAACTTTATTTATAGAATGCAACATACCTTCCTGCTTTCCTTTGGGTATTTTAAAATAAAGACATCGCGCACACGATGCTATGTATTTCACAATATATTTGCGCATCTCTGGGAACCAGTATACTTCAAGTATTTTCTGCATAGTTTTATCCGTAGAAAAAATGTCCTAAATTATCGTGATTACATCTTACAATTTCCCTTCGCATACTTCTCGAGACAACCCAAAGTTGTTTACCATCCACAACTTTATAAAGACGATCGTCAGCCATCTTATATTCCTTGTGGATTTTTCATTCGTAATCATTTTTAAAACGTTTGTTATTACTTGTAGTTTTCGGTTTGTTAACTTACAAGCTAACATCCAATTGGCGAATTCTATTTGGTGTTCTTCACAAACACTTTGTTCGGCAATAGAGTTTCTACTTAGCTTATCTACATGTGCCACATTTTTGCAGGACGATGAATTACTTCATCTTCTTGTAGTTTATATGTACGGCTTGCTTCGAATTCGATGTTGTTCTTCCTTTGGGTCCGGTTTACCTCTTTTCCTAATGGGTCCTCTCTTATAGTTGCTATCACCAGGTAGTGGTCTGATCCTATTTCTGGTCCTCTTCTTACTCTTGCATCCGTTATTTTGCTCATATTGTTTTCTTCCACTCAAATATAAACTATTATCGATTTCTCGTTTCTACTCGGCATTTATCTAGTGTAACAGTGTATTTCCTTATGTTGAAAGAATGTATTTGTGTTTGTATTTGTTAGCTTTTGTTAGTTCTTCCCAGAATGTCTCCTTAATTTCTTCCTTTTCACCTTCATTTGGACCGTGTATTGCTATTATCGTCCTGATTTGTTTTGTAAGTTCGTCTTTTAGTTCTATTGTTAACGTTCTATCTGATCATACCTTCCATTCCTGTATTTGTTCTGCACTCCATTGCCATGCTTGTGATTTGTGCAGCAACATCTTAAGATGTTTGGCAATCCTTGAATCATTTTTCACAAACCGTCTGAAAAATCCAGTAAATCCCGGAAATTGTCGTACATTGTAAACTGTACTACATTGTACATTGTTGTCGGTGTTGCAAACATTCTTATTGTCTTTGTCTTATTTGTACCGGGTCTTACACCTTCTTCAGATATTTCATATCCTAGGTAGGTGACAGCAGTTTGTATAAAATAGCGTTTTCAGGGATTTAAAGTTAATTCATTCTGAAGTAATGTTTTAAACACTTGTTCCAGGTTTTTCCAATCCTTGTTCATATGCCTTGCCAGGACATAAAATGTTGTCGAGGCAAGTAATTGCGACTGTGCCCCGAAGTGGTCCCAACACTCGATTAACTAATCTTTGAAATACGCTTGGCGCATTACAAAAGCCAAATGGCGTACGATTAAATTCGTATTTGCCATTACAAATTTTTACAAAAGTAGTTTTCTTATTTTGCCTCCATTTCCACTTCTACTTGATAATATTCAGAAAATAAATCCAAACTAGTGTAGTTTTTATAAACTTTTAATTGATCGATTTGATCGTCTATAATATATCAATAAGTTTTCTATAATGTATACATAAACGCTTGTCCCTGTTTAGTTTATTAACTAAGATCACTGAATATGAGTAGGGAGAATTTGAATCTCGAATGATTCCAGTTTCTTAAATTTCAGAGATCATACCTCTTACCAATTCTCTTTCCACGTGAGCCATCTTGTATGGACGATAAAATATTGACTTATTTTCTATTAACGTAATTGGCATTTTAGTATTTCCTTTGCCAACTATCTCTGCAAAGAATGTAGCGAAGCATTTTCTATATTTATTAAATTATTCTAGTCGTTATTTATCTTCATTAGCAGCAAGACTGACATCTAGTATTTCATCAACTTCTTTCAACGGCGTCTGATTTTCCTCTAAAAGATTGAAATTTTCTTCACACTCCAAACAAGTGTGACCTCTGGCGACTATCTTTCCACCTTTAATGAGAAGGTCATGTTTGGAAATATTGCTCACACTTCAGAACTTTGCACTTCAAAGTATTATCGATGTGAAGAGCACATCTTGGAACCTGATGTTTTAAAAACGTTAACTTATTAGCAGTTTTTATAAATGACTGGTGAGTAACGCACTGATCTATTACGATTTCCAGTTTTTTTTTTTTCGATGTTTTTCTTTATTTGTTGCAATAAAGGTCACAAGTCATGTCATATTACAACAAATAAAAGGCGGGGGGGTACTTCGTCCTCTTCTTCGTATCAGATGATCTGCTGGTCTCTGTACTAATGGTATGAGGGCGGTGATGCTTAGGATTCCAGGAGGATTTTTTCCTTTAATTGTTTCTTGAAGGTTGCTAGATTTAGGGCTTTGATTGGGTCATCTAACTGGTTGTATTGTTGTATTGCGATGCTTGTTATTCCTAGTTTGTGTTGTTGTTGCTTACAGGTGTAGGTTCTTATGTGCTGATTGTTTCTTGTATCGTGTGTATGTATCTCGTTGTTCGTTTTTAGAATGATGCTGCTGTATGTTTCTTCATGTTTTATTTTGTGTATTTGGAGTATATTGTTAAACCTTATGAGCTGTTTTATGTTTAGTTCGTTCTGAAGTTTGTGAACCGAAATCAATAAACTAGTCGAAGCATTTATTTATTTTACACTGTGTTAATCAATGATGGATCAAACTAAATAAATTAAATATATTTAACCGCACTTGTTCTTAATATTGCACATGTTTATAGATTTCACTTATTTATAGAAATTCTCCTTTACAATTGTTTCGCCGTCTTTTCTTAAACATTTGGCTGTGTTAGTAATGCCTATAATTTCGCTTATCACAGGCAATATTTAATTGTCTGGGTCTGGTTATTCGATACTTTATTTATTTTATTACGCCGTTCACAATAAATAATAACTGAAACACTTTATAACACAGACACAAAACCATTTTATAGTATTACTGTATCATATTTGTTCGCTGAATGTAAATATACCACCACAACTATCATTTGGTATCAATCATTTACATGTACTATGTACTAGTATAAAAATGTAAGTAATACATATTTACTCCTCGGCCGAACAGTCGAGTAAATGCTTTGCATTTATATCATGAAGTTATTTTATTAACTTTGAAAGAATTAAACAAATTGTACAATAAGCACCATCAATTCAACACCCATTAAAATATTATGTTATATTCCTACACAAACAAAACTAATGAGTGATCGTATAGAGACGAAGAGAGAACGAATGCCATTAATTTTGATATGTTTTTTTTTTTATAAATTTTTTTTTTTAATTTTTAGAACAATCTTCCCTTTGTTCATTAGGTACAGCACTTGGGAGCAATCCCACTTCTGATATTGTTAGCTGCACTTTTGCCACTTCTGATATTGTTAACCCAATTCAGATATTGTTAGGCCGGCGAATTACCTTTAGCTTAATTCTGATTATTTTTAATCCATAAAAACAGTTTCAATACTAATTCTGCTGTATTATACTTATAATAGGTAATTATTTGTATTGTCAAGTTGTCGATTAATAAACAATGGGATCTGCATCAATGAAACTTATTTATTTAATACAAACTAATGATACAAAAATATAAAAGGTTATATAATCGTATAATAAAATATGGCAATCGCTCTCTTCTTTTGCTCCTTCCAACGACCGTCATTCTGTAACAATTAGAAGAGTGATCGTGAGTTTACAACTCAGTGAGATAATTGTATTGGTTGACCCGAGTATTAATTGGTCAACCCGATATCCTTGATTAATTACGGTGAAACAATTATCTTTGGTAAATTGTTTATCGATAGGTCAACCTCAACTCTCCACAACAATACAATGACTCACCATACTTGTTGACCCGAGTTCAACTCTCCACAACTAGACAATGATTCACCATACTTGTTGACCCGAGTCCAACTCTCCACAACCATACAATGGCTCACTATACTTGTTGACCCGAGCTCAACTCTCCACAACTATACAATGACTCACTATACTTGTTGACCCAAGTTCAACTCTACACAACCATACAATGACTCAGTATATTTGTTGACACCGAGTAATAATTGGTCAACCCAACATCCTTGTTATCTTCTGAGACAATGGAACAACGATGGGTCAACCTCAACTCAACTCAACCACACAATCACTCACCTTCAATTTATCCATACGGACACTAAACAATAAAACTTTACTGAAACTATTCTATTAATTCGTCACGACTGCTCCGCCTGGTAAAACTTACTGAATGCGATGCAAATGCGTCTGTTACCTTCAAAAGGGTCCAACAAGAGAGGCAACTTGGCCTTGAATTTATAAACAACTGCGTCATCGGCCCGCTCGTATACGCCCGAACCTAAATATTATGATTTACCATTTTAATAAATTGGGTGATATAACATTGGACAGGAATTTGACAGTTATTGGACACTCGGTTGTATTTTTAAATTATTTTATTTGCAACAATAAACAACGAATAAAAATAGTTATTTTTGTATCTAGAACGCGAAATGCCACTTTTGCGTTCAAGAATGGAAGTTATTTTTCCGAGGGTTACCGTGGCAAAATATCCATTCGAGAACGCAAAAGCATTTCGCGTTCGAGATACAAACAAGATATTTTCGAAAACTGCAGAAAATTTACAACAAGACAATTTTGTTATGCAAAACATTTCATTTATATTTGAAATTGTTTGAACCGAAAATATTGAGTATGGTCGCAGAAACGTATATAGAAGATTCTATACAAAATAACATTTCAATTTCGGAAGTTGCCAATAATACAACGAGTGCAGTAAACTTGAACAATTACAGCAGTGAACATCCAGAACTGAACGCTACGATAACGAACAGTATTGGATCTCTGGCATAAATTTGATTCACTGCAATATCGGCACTTTCAATTTATATGTAGTAGGTACAAAATAGTTTTCGTATGTTATGTATTTAATTAATTAAATTATAAATGTAAGTTGAATAATTGACAAATTATTTTGACATTTGTTTTATGTTCTAGAACGAACAAGACTTTGGCGTTCTAGAACATAAATATACTTCGCAGCTAGCTGACAAAAAATACTCACTTTGTCAAATGAAAATTCAACGTAAATGTCAACTTTTGATAACAGTTTTCGAAAATAGTTATTTTTCGTAAACTGTCATCAAAAGTTGACATTTACTTTGCATTTTCAGTTGACAAAGTGAGTATTTTTTGTTACCTAGCAGCGAAGTTCTTATATGTTCTAGAACGCCAAAGTCTTTTTCGTTCTAGAACATAAAACAAATGTCAAAATAATTTGTCAAATTTAACGTAAATGTCAACTTTTGATGACGGTTTTCGAAAAACGGTTATTTAATAGGTAGGTAACAAATTACCTAAGCAATTTGTTTCCCTTAAATACATATTATAAAATGGGTCCACATCTTCATCATCAGATTCAATATTGTCACTTATGCTGTGGTCACTTAGATAGTCACTTATGCACTATCTTCCTGATAGGAGTTGTGACGCACATATTTGTCTTCTTCTTCAGATGGTATGTGTATGGTATGTGATGGTGGTACATATTTCTTATGAACATGGTGATTACATGCATCGCAAATTTTGTTGTTATTTTGATGTTAGCCTTCTTAAGTTTAGAATCTTCTCGTTTACGTTTTTCTTCTTTTTGGCGATTTAATCTGACAGTTTTCTCTATTTTTTTCTCTACATTAATACTAAGCAATTTGTTTCCCTTAAATACATATTATATAATTGGTCGATATCTTCATCATCAGATTCAATATTGTCACTTATGCTGTCACTATCTTCCTGATAGCTGTTGTGACAAACATATTTGTCTTCTTCAGATGGTATGTGCATAGTATGTGATGGTGGTACACATTTCTTATGAACATGGTGATCTCATGCATCGCAAATTTTGTTGTTATTTTGATGTTAGCCTTCTTAAGTTTAGAATCTTCTCGTTTACGTTTTTCTTCTTTTTGGCGATTTAATCTGACAGTTTTCTCTCTTTTTTTCTCTACAAATATTCTGAAAAGTATGTGATTTTTTTGGCAACTCTCTCGATTTGTTCTTTCCCCGTTCTTGCAGGTGCAATTGGAGATGGAAGATATTCCGTGAAAGAAGTCGTTTCTTTCGGCGGTAAATTGTTGTTACTTTCATAATTATCTATAGCATGAGGACTGCTGTATTTATCGATGTCTGTAAAAATAGATCATACTGAAACTGGATTTACAGATTTATAAATTATCGAGTCATAATTTTTTACATTAGCGGAAATTTTGAGCATCAATATTTATATCCTCCTCTAAACATTATTCAGAATTAGGGGTTGCTACATCTAAGTTTTCAAGTGTTTCGAGCTCTAAGTTGATGAATCCGATGTAGTACTCACACCTGAATCAGCCTATTTTCAATCTTGTTGTTGTCTAAATTACTTGTAAAATGTTTCCATAATTTATAAAGATCCCAAAAACATTCATCCTCTTTGGTGATTGCATCAATAACTTCAAATGGTTGTAGTCTCACTGGTCCGAGAAGTTTGTCAAAATCATTAAATATCATAATGGGCCGTTCATCTAGATTCTGTTTATCAGAAGAATCTTGTGATTTACCCAAGTATTAGAAATTCAGAATTAGGGGTTGCTTCATCTAAGTTTTTAAGTGTTTCGATACGCTTAGTTGATGCATCCGATGTAGAAGCCATCTGAATTGGCCAATTTTCAGTCTTGTTATCTAAATTACTTGAAAATATTTCCATAATTTATAAAGATCCCAAAAACATTCATCCTCTTTGGTGATTGCATCAATAACTTCAAATGGTTGTAGTCTCTCTGGTCCGAGAAGTTTTACAAAATCATTAAATATCATCATGGGCCGTTCATCTAGATTCTGTTTATTAGAAGAATCTTGTGATTTACCTAAGTATTAGGAATTCATAATTAGGGGTTGCTTCATCTAAGTTTTTAAGTGTTTCGATACGCTTAGTTGATGCATCCGATGTATAAGCCATCTGAATTAGCCAATTTTCAATCTTGTTATCTAAATTACTTGAAAATATTTCCATAATTTATAAAGATTCCAAAAACATTCATCCTCTTTGGTGATTGCATCAATAACTTCAAATGGTTGTAGTCTCTCTGGTCCGAGAAGTTTTACAAAATCATTAAATATCATCATGGGCCGTTCATCTAGATTCTGTTTATTAGAAGAATCTTGTGATTTACCCAAGTATTAGAAATTCAGAATTAGGGGTTGCTTCATCTAAGTTTTTAAGTGTTTCTATACGCTTAGTTGATGCATCCGACGTAGAAGCCCTCTGAATTAGCCAATTTTCAATCTTGTTATCTAAATTACTTGAAAATATTTCCATAATTTATAAAGATCCCAAAAACATTCATCCTCTTTGGTGATCGCATCAATTACTTCAAATGGTTGTAGTCTCTCTGGTCCCAAAGTTTGCCAAAATCATTAAATATCATAATGGGCCGTTCATCTAGATTCTGTTTATTAGAAGAATCTTGTGATTTTCCCAAGTATTAGAAATTCAGAATTAGGGGTTGCTGCATTTAAGTTTTTAAGTGTTTCGATACGCTTAGTTGATGAATCCGATGTAGAAGCCGTCTGAATTAGCCTATTTTCAATCTTGTTGTTGTCTAAATTACTTGTAAAATGTTTCCATAATGTATAAAGATCTGAAAAACATTCATCTTTTTGATGAATGCATCAATAACTTCAAATGGTTGTAGTCTCTCTGGTCCGAGAAGTTTGCCAAAATCATTAAATATTATAATGGGTCGTTCATCTAGATTCTGTTTATCAGAAGATTTACCCAAGCATTTACTGTAATCTAGTCCTAGTTCTAGGTAAACTTTTATTTGCTAACTCTATTATCCATCTAGGTACAAATAAAAGTTTCTCTTTAGGTATGTAGAAACCTAGGTACCAACTTTTATGTGTATATAACAGGAGATTTATTGACTTACGTTGCTAAAGAATGTTCTTCTTGGGTAGTCAAAACTGCAGAAGGATCACAACGTGATCGGTGTCCAGGATTTTTTTATTTAAACCCAATCGTAGATTTTGGGATGGACAAGGCCTGTTGTGCAATTAATAAAAAAAAAAATAACATCATCATGATAACATCTTCTTTCCTTAACCAAACTGTTTACAAAAGCTCCAAAAATGGTGCGAAGAAGAATGAAAATTCAGAGAGTTACACAAACCTGTACCATACTCAAAGTTTATTGCCACGTTCCACAAACATTGCATATGTGTCTTTTTGGTACATGGTAATATTGCCTAATTCGCACAGAAACATTATTTATTAAATAAAATGTCACATTGTTCAATAACTTTAGGGTATGCCCTTCTAGATAAAAAGACGAGACAACTCTTAAAGCAGTATTGCCTTTATATTAGCTGAGTAACTAAAACAATTGTAAAATGCCTCATTCAGACGTTCAGAGAGCTAGAATTTGCATGTAAATTTATTAAAGGTGTCCATGAGGCACTTAGCACATTTCAGGTGGGGAAAAGTACAGAATCACAAAAGTGTCCTGTTTCTTGTTAGTACTGTAATTTATTATTTATTTTCGTTATTTTTTCGATGGTGGAGGCGCCGGGTTAAGGAATTTAGTTTGTAATTCGTACATCGTAGACGTAAAGTCGTGGCAAGTCATATTTCGAAGTGGAAGAAGGGTAAAAAAAGGTTGAGAAACACTGGTCCAGAGAATCTCTCTCATTTCTATAGCCTTTATTGTTTTATTTCTATCTATTTACAATAAGTAAAATTTTTAATATGAAGTCCATGTAATTCTTAAGAAAATAAAAATAATCCGCAGCAAATTGTTTAGGCGGATGCCTAAAATTCAGCTCCTGCTCAATCTTAGGTGAAGATTAGGTATCTTCACATAATCAATTTGCTAAAATTATTGGTGACTAAATGTGTTTTCTAGATTTAACAATTAATTAATTTTGAGTAGTTTTTTATGGTGGAGGCGCCGGGTAGGGTATTTGATTTACATGTACATTTGGTTGCCTACATATCCGTATAGGCAGCCCAATATACGCAAACCTACTTATCAGCTTATTCAACGAAGAAAAAAACGTTACACCTCTGACACGTCGGTGTGCTGGCTGCTGGCATTGATACGGGCATCAAAGCATTGACCGGTCGTTATCAAAGTCGATGTCTTCCTTATCACACCCCTTTGTTCCCCACTGGAAAGTCGTTGAACCGACATCGCAGAAAAACAAAGCGGACGATCTGCACAATGGAGTCCGATTGGACTTCTTACTGTTAATGGTCCGCTGATCCTGTGGAAGGACACAGCCCGTGATAAGAAAGTGATAAGGAAACCACCGCGTCGATCCCCACCTTGCATCCTCATCCGGCTCTCACAAGTGGTTCGCCAGGCGGTACAGGGAACAACCCTCGATAATCGCGTCCAGGCAACGTAAATAACCTCCAGGATGGACAACCCCAACGTCCTGCTGCTAGGAGGTGCGTATTTCCTTAAGGGCGCGCCGGCAGGGCCCCCTCCTGTCTCACATAACCTTAAACGCATTCCATTCTCTTATCATCTGTGATTAACTTCATGCCTAGGGTGTGGATTCATCGGGAGGAACCTGGTGGCCCACTTGGTCGACAACAAGCTCACTGGATTCCTCAGGGTGGTCGACAAGGTGCCCCCGCAAGTCGCCTGGCTCAACCCGTGCCATCAGAAGTGCTTCGACGACCCCGTCGTTGAATTCAAGAGCGCCAATCTCATTAATCCAGGCAAGAATAATATGTATAAATTATGAATACATCTCATTTCTTTTAATCTACGAGATCCTTGCATGCAACTGCATATGTATTTAAATACAACCCCCGGTCAATGCGGGGCATTCGTTTCCAGACATGTTCTGAAGTGATTTTGTAAATGGAAGATTCCATTTTTTTATTGATTGATTTTTTCTTATATAAGTCAGAGCTTAAAATAAAAAGGTAATTTCTGCATTAATTGGACCATTTTATTCCTCTATTGTACATATAAATAAAAATTTGACCTGTGGAATATATTTAAAGATCATGTTTTATGACTTTTTTATCGATTGATTTTTGTGTTACCATTACATTGATATGAAAAACATAGTTCAGGGCTCCGTTTTGGCACTGCCCGAATTTGGAGCTCCAAGTAATGTAGTGTCACTTAAATCAGGACTTTCATGTCTACAGAGCCGAATGTGCTACCCATTTTCAACATAACAAGATCTCAATTATTATAAAAGATGCATTTGTAGCAGTACTATATGCTGATTTAATGGTTTTCAGAATCTTGCAAGAATGCCTTTGTACCTCCGGAAGGTGTTATTTGGGATTTCGTCATTAACTGCGCGGGCGAAACTAAGTACGGCCAGACGGATCCCGTTTACAAAGAAGGCATCCTCAAGCTTAGTCTGAACTGCGCCAAAGAGGCTGCGCTGCAAAATGCCAAGCACTACATCGAAGTCTCCGCCGGGCAGATGTTCTCGTCCGAGAAAACTCCACACAACGAGAATCAGACTGCCGAGCCATGGACATATGTAGCCAGGTGGAAACATGAGGTATAAAAATTCTTATAGATTTTATAAATCATTACAAATATTTATACCTAGCCTGTTTTGACGTTCAGGTTGTTTTTTGAAAATATCTTATGGTATTATTCAGTAGGCAATTTCATCGTTTTATACAAATTATAATTGATTTAATCGATTATAAATTTTCTAGGTCGAAAAGGAGCTGGCCGAGATTCCCAACTTGAAGTACACTATAGTTCGCCCCGCTCTTGTCTACGGCTTGGGTGACAAACAGGGACTAATGTGTCGTGTGATGATTTCTGCCATATACAAACGAATTAACGAAACAATGAAGCTTCTTTGGAACGCGGACATTAAACTTAACACGGTGCATGTCGAGGATGTGTGCCGAGCCATATGGTTTATCTGCTGCAGGGATGACACCTTAGGACAGGTAATTATTACTGCTGCATTACATTTTATCAAAAGATATATTATCAATGTGGTAATAATAATCTAATAGTTAACGGAGTAATAATAAAAAATAAAAAAACTTTCAGTTAAATAGATCCTAATCTTAATTAAAACCATGGTTTATGTAGAGTTAACCCTCAAAGGTGCCTTTTCCTGTTTTTAATATATAGTTCCCAGATTTGGTTACCGTCTGGATAATTCTCTCTTTCTAGGTGTATAACAGATAATTCTCTCTTTATAGGTGTATAACATAGTTGATGAAACGAATTCTACTCAAGGCTCGCTTTCGAACGTAATGGCGGAGCTGTTCAACATTAAGGTGGATTACTACGGATCGCTGGTGTCTTCTGTGGTGGACCTGGCGAACGCTGCGGATGAAGCGAACGACAAGCACCTCCTGCCTTGGGCGGAGTCCTGCTCGAAAGACGACATCCAGAACACTCCGCTCTCCCCCCACATGGACTTCGAGATGCTGCTGCACAAGCACCTCCACTTGGACGGCAGGAAGCTGAAGAGCCTGGGCTTCACATACTCCATCGCAGCGCCCACGGTCGAGAACATCAAGGCGACAATAGATTACTTTGTCGAGATGAAAGTGTTCCCTCATACCCTCGCGCCTTGATGCCGCAGATGTCTGTATTGCATACTATTATTATATTTTACTGCTTTATTACCGTATAGTACTTACTCTTCCACTTATATTATAAATTGTGAGTTTTCCTATTGCTGATTGTGATGAGACATGTGCTGTAATCGTATTTTTGTACTTATGCTTTCCATTTATAGGTTTTAAGGAGACAATGATTGTGATGTTTAGGGGCTTAGTTTTATATAAATTTATATAAAATTTGTACCGAACATAGGTATAGATATTTGCTCAATTTGTTGATTAGATATTATCCATGGGTCCTATAATTATAAGTCAATAATTATGTGAGATAGGACGGAAACGATAAATCCTTAACGATACTGTAATGATGTTATACATGTATTCTTGTTATTATACATTTATTTTGATACGACTTTGTATCTGTTATCCTTCAAAAAACTGCATAAATATGGCCTAACAATTAATTTATTTTAAGCAATGAGGCAGACAATAAATTTTAACGCTACAAGACCAAAAGCAATTCAATTCTCCGATCTTAATTGAATGGTGAATGCTTTTAAAGACATGTTTGGAAACAAAATTGAATTTTATAATTTCATTTTCATCAGTTTTCGTCTCTGTAGTAATTTAATTTTTTTAATCCAAAGACCTAATTATTTCCCGATAGTATTAAGTTAAAAGCAATTTCAATAGCTAAATTAGTTATAATATTGATGACCAAGTGAGAACAACTTTCAAATGAATTTTATTTCAAATTGTTTACGGTGTAATCTATAAATGTTTATAAAATAAAAAATTAAATCTTCAACAAGTTGTTAGACTCTAAGTTCAATAAAATCTCATATAGGAAACGCAACAAGAATAATCAGTAATCAATAAGCGTGTACGGGTCGTCGGTATCAGGCGATTGATAGCCGTAGTCGGGACACCTGGGCGTGATGACTATGTTGATTTTCATTTGATCATTGTTGGGACCTATCAGGCAAGGACTAGAAGGCTGCGGAGGCCCAAGTGCGGCGGGCGGGTTTAGGTCGTCGAAAGGTAGAAAGTTGTCGACATTAAGCACCCTGTCCTGAGACGTGAAGTGATGATACCTTTCGATGACACGCATTATATGTTCCGTTCCTCCTTGCTTGCCATACAGTAAAATCCCAATGCGTACCTTCATGTTTTCATTTTTATTAATGTCCCCACGGAACGTTAGAGACAGCCGAACGGTCCGCAGGATTTCCTCAGGGACTTCTAAAGTGCCCTGCCAGACTATCAAAAAGCACTTTTTGAACCAGACTCCTTTCGGGTAGAGATCCACCATCCATTCGTAAATTTTATCCGATTCGCATTCCGCAGCAGACATGTGTGATGAAAAAACAAACGTACTCATGTGGTAATTAGGCAAGCCTACAACGTTTTCTATTAGTAATATCGCACTAAAACTATCGCATGTGTACAATCGAGGTGTGAGGAGCAATCTGCCCTCTTCGTTAGCGCATAAATTCTTTAAACGTTCTGTTTGGCCCGAATGGTATATCATTCCCATAGCCATACGGTCCACAAAAAACTCCTTATGCTCCTTAATCAACGGCGAGAGTAGCAAATCCGCCAATTCTCTAGGAGACATCATCGGAAACCTAATGTAACTCATAATCACCTCGACTAAACTTTTCATATGCAGCAGCAGCTCCGACTTTGGGAGACCCGACTGTTGCAGCCTGATCTTCTGCAGATCCAACCACCGCACTACGAAATTATACAGCACCATTTCATTGTAAACCACGATATCATTTTGTTGGAGGAGATTCACGAAGAGTTCCGCATCGAAATCACTAAATTCAGGCGTGTTCGCTACAGATTCCAAGTTCCATTTTATGTAGTTCAAGCAACGCTCTGCCACATCTTCATGCCCGCATGGTATCGTATATTGCAGCCACGAGAACAGCACGTTATGTGCTGCAGCATGCGACACATGCTTACACATATATTCTGTACATAGCCTTGTCAAACTCTGAAATTATATAACAGATTAAAATCATTATAATTAGAACTACCAAGTGTATAATGTACAACAAATTGTCAGTTCAAATTTGTGTGTGGAAACTCAAGGCGACTAACGATTTTCAATCTCTCATTATTTACCTTAACAATATACTTATCAGCTAAACAGAGAATTCCCATCACGTTCGTATGTGTTATTATTATTTTTCCCGTATAAAAATATTCCAAAAAATTATGAAACACCGGTTCACATTGAGGTAGTTCTCTTAAAACCACACGGCTCTCATTCCATTCACTCCATTCTGGTTTCATCAACATCGCCTGCAAAGTAAAATAATAATTTACTATTCTAAAATACTATGAATCTTTATAATCCTAATATTCCAAATCATTTGCATGATATATTTAATTAGAGCTTTAAAGTCGTCAATTAAAATAGCAGTAACTAATAATACGAAATAGTTCACCTGAAAAACATCACTGGAAGCGCAAAGTATTAATCGGTGTGCAGCGTGCACCTTGGTACCAACAGTTAAATAAACATCGCACATGATACTCTCATGATATAGATTTCGCATTATTTTCAAGACATTGTCCGAGTTGTCTATCTGCAAACAGAACACATCAATTGCATTAACGGCAAGAAAATATTAACTAGATTAAGACAAAATACTCTAACATGGCTTCAACAATAGGAGGTTGTCTGTAATATTCTATTACTAAACTACGCAATACACAATAGTGTATTTTAGCAAATAAAACAGCAGATGCAGTTTTGGCAAGCTTGACTAGTGTAGCCTTAACCTATGCAGATTTGGCTCCTATATTACAAATTGTATTGGATCACGTCATCGGTGTTTCATTAAGTTAAAACACTAACCGTCATCTGGCACGAGGAATCAGTATTGTAGCTCATGTTTAAATCCTTCCGCCTTGACTTGCAACTTGGCTCGTCCTCATAACTCATAACTGATCTTTGGAGCACTTCAGCAATTTGCTACCTAATTGAGTGTCCCCAGTTTCTGAAAATATTGTTGATAAGTGCAACTTAGCACAAAACATAACCTAAAAGTGTTTTGCAATAACTTGTAGTGTTTAACAAACTTACATCATTCCCTGGCTACTGGTATTACACGTGATGCTTTTGCGTTTATTGTGTCTACGAGGAGATATCTGTGGTGTATTGCTTTATGATAACGAGAAAATAAAATATCGACCAAAAGAAATGTAAAAACACAAATTAGGCGTATGTTGGGTGGCATAATCTAATGGGTTATGACTTACAATGCAGTATTATTATTATATTTCTATAGATTATTTGTAATTGGGTCTAAATAGTAATAGTAAAGGATTATATTATGCATTGCAATTTACCAAGCCACCGACAGTAATGCAAAAAAATAAACAGATAACCAAAACCATTCATATCATCTGTATACTTGGTTGACTAAATAGTCGATGTCTTCAAGCGAAGCCCGCGCCGAAACTGGTGAACTTTATACCTATGATTTATACCGGAATAATATTACAAACCGATACCCTGGGGATTATGGGGTTCAATTTTACTACGAAAAGCACTATTTGAAATCAATTATATTGCGCAGATATTGATTTATAACACAATTAAAAGTTTGCCCAAAACTAGGCAACTAAATGTACATGTGCAAAACAAAGATCGATGAAAATGTACATTTGGTTGCCTGGATTTAAGCGAACTTTTAATTGCGTCATAAATCAATATCTGGACAATATTATTGTCTACAAATAGTGCTGTACGTAGTTAAAAACGTGCCCCATAATCTCCACGTAATCGGTTTGTTAAATTATCATGGTTTAAATCATAAGTATAAAGTTCACCGGTTTCTGCGCTGGCATCGCCTTCCGCTTACAGACAGCAACCAAGTATACACATATTAGTGGTTTTGGTTACCTACTTTCCAATACCAAAATGGATATTTTTTTCAGGATCCTTTTCAGGAATTCTTTCACAAGTTAACTGAGTATGAAGTGAGTGTAAAGTACTGGATTTACCAGCACAGTACCGGTTTTTCTGGTTTTCAGGCTTACTTCAGTTATTTCATTTATATGTAAATCAAGTCATTGTTTTCAAACTTTTAATATTAATTTGGAAGAAAACTTTTGGAGAATTTTAATATCATCAACTTGTTATCCTGCGTAGAACTTTAGTTTAGTAATTGTTCTATATTTAGTACGTTAAAATCAATGCTAATATCTAAATATATAACATTAATTTGATGTAGAACAATTTATGCACCTATCTCAAGAAAACTGTTATGTTTCACTAATGTGAATTCATAAACTGTAAAGTTATTTGAAATGTACATCTCAAATAACTTTACAGATTATGAATTCACAGTGAAAATACATTGTTTTCCTGAGATAGGTGCATAAATTGTTCTACATCAAGTCAAATTAACTCAGGTTAGGATCCATACAATTATTATATAACTTTTACTTGAATTGTGCGAAATTTCAAGAGATGTTGCACTTAGATGAAGTAAAACATCATTCTTCTCTAAAATTAGTATAATCCTGATAAACATCGAGTACCTAACGATGATAGAGAGATTATTATAGAGATTATGTTCTTATTAAGCAGTTTTCGAGTTGTTTCGATTAACATGTTCATTTAGAAGTATTTTGGTTTTTTGCATTGTTTTATATATGTATTGTTTATTATAATACCGAGTGATCATTCAAATATTAGCTCTAGTTATCCATGGAAATTTAAATGATCACTCGGTATGAAGTATATGTCCTGGTTTTTTTAAATCATAATATGATCACTTGAAATCACTCAGTGAGAACTATCAATTTTAAATTGGCATTGCCTCTTATGCAAATATGACAACATTTTAGCAACTAAACCACCTTACAACAGTTGCTAATTATCATATAACGTTTTGAGCATATCTCTTAAAACCATGACTTCGCGAACATAAGAAAGGGAGGGAAAAAATCTCAAAATGAGCTTAGATTTTGTGCGAAAGGAAAGTACCTATAGTAAGTAGATTCGTTTCTTCTGATTCAATATACAGGAATCATATTGATGTAACGTCTTTTGCACAGCAAACAAAAAATGAAAAACTATGTTACATGCCACATTCTTGGTGCAACAACATAATATATTACTGTCGGTATAGGTCATAATTCTTAAGGGAAACTTACACGATCAATAATACTATCATTACTCGGAACATAATAACTTTCAGAATACATACTGCATTACTCCATATTAATTTTCAGTTTTTCAAGTATTTAATACAGTTACAGTTTTTAATTAATGATTGAACTATGCTTTAATGTTGAAAAGGGAGTAATGATATATGTACTCGTAATATAAAGGCAATGATGTTGCAGACAATGGCAGTGTTACTAATCGTGTAATCTTTACAGTTTCACAAAATAAATTGAATATTTCGTCGGTTTAGAAGGAAAAGTAAACTCATTAACTATTATCTTAAGCGAAAATGAATTAGATATGTTTACATTGTGTAGTTCTTTTCCTGTTTTCATAATAAACTTACAAATACAGGTGAGTAACAATTATAATTTTAATGTTCAATTAGAAAGAATTTCTTGACTAATTTAGTTTTTTATTCCAAGTTATCATTAATATATCTTACATGTTACAGAATTAGTTCCGTTTCATTTTCATTTTCTATGTTAGATAATGATTCTTACCTCTATAAGAATCAATTTTATGCCCAGAAACTACCACTGCAAATGTAAATGCTTTGTCCAATATGGAAATTGTTTAATTACTTTTGACATATGTAAAAAAAAGTAAAATATTATTCATTAACATGCAATAAATTACCTATTATTATTATTATGTATTATTGCCAAAACTGTCATGCCTGATTAAAAAATATCCTATTTGTTAATACATCATTTCCAAATTGCTTTTAGCCATGATCTATCAAATGCATTATCGATTTATTTCGTTTTCACTAAGTATTACAACAAATTCATTGGTAAATTTTAGAGCAGTATTATTGATTAAAAAAGGTATCATAACTAGTAAAAAATTTCGGCACTAAACCTCAGGTGATCAATTTGTTATTTTATCACATTTTAAATCATAGGTATACAGGGTATTTCCAGAATAATCTGAAATTTTGTTCGAGGTGATTTGTCATTTAAAATTACTACGAAAATGTTCATTATAAAGTTCACAATATCATTGAAATTGTAAAATTCGCACTGGAAATTAAGAAATTTTGATAGATTATGTGAAATTTTCATAGAAAGTGACAGATTTTGAAAGCATACTACGAAATATTCAACATAAACTCGTAACTTAATTGGAAATTATGAATTGTACATTGTACAAAATTTGGATGCTATTTTAGAAGAAAAAAATGGTTCAAAGTTTTAATAGGCGATTAGTAAATTATCGATGCAGGACAAAGTCTTGATAATTTCCATCCTAAATGATGCAATTTTCAATGAAATTATTTATAGTACACATACCAACGCTACTTTACTTACTAACACTTACTAATGATTTAATAAAATTATGAAATTTTCGTTTCTTAAAAAAAAAACGTTCAAATTTGATATGTTCTATGTATTTATGTATGTTTTTTGTATGTTCTTATGTATTTTAAAATGTACGTACAATTAATAATTACCAAGATATGAAATTTTATGAATATTTTTTAGTATGCTTTAAAACTCTGTCAGTATCAATGAAAATTTCTTTGTATCCATTGAAATTTCATTAAAATTTTGCAATAGCAATGATATTTGAATATTTGAATGCATTTTTTTGTTGCAATTTGCAATACATTATCGTTGGATTATAAAGCCTTGATAATTTCCATAAAAAAATATGCAATTTTCCATGAAAATATGTATAGTACACATACCAATGTTAATTTATTAATCACTCATTACAATTATGAAAAACTATTTCTTAAAAAACATCAAAATGTTATATGCGTTGTAGTATGCTATCTAGTATGCTATCTAGTGTAGTATGTAGTTTCAATGAAAATGTTAAGTATCCTTTAAAATAACGTGAAAATTTTGCAATTGCAACGATATTTTTCTACCATAGTGCGCAAACGATCTTTTTAAAGTGATACTTTTTAGCACAAGTGAGTAAAAAAAAACATGAAAACAATAACAGTACATAAAATAAGTTTCCCCACAATTCTTCACTAACCAATTAAAAAAATATATATATAGTACTTTGCAATAAATTTTAGCTGTTTTTCATAATAGCTGTCATAGAAAAAAACGTTGTATGATGGGTACATTTACGCAAAGTAGTCCTTTTTGTCACTCACGCATTTTGTTGAACTCTGCTAAAAATACTACTTTACGAAGTTGTATCATAAATAACAATTTGAATTTTATACTGAAAATTTAGGAATTTGCAATAAAAGTTTTATAATTGTTACAGAACTTTTATAATTTTTAGGAAGAATTTTGCAATAAAAGCTTTTACTATTGTTACTGAAATTTTAAAATTTATAGGACAAATTTTGTAAAATCCACTGATATTTGGTTGTTATCAGTTGTTGTTGTAAGTTACAAAGAACATTACCATAAATTCTAATAAAATTCTAATAAAATCCTAACAAAACAAATTTTACACAAGAACTTTTCATAGTTTCTAATTCCAATAAAATGTCATATAAAATACATTTTTAAATATAGTTACTAAATTTTTGTATTTTATAACGAAAATGTTGTATATTCTAGTTAAAAAAAATAAAAATCAATGGAAATTATTGATTGACGTAATCGATATCGATATCGATCGTTATCGATAATTTAACTGTTTAATGCTTGTCTAAAATTCTTCATAGTAATAAATAGGATTTTAAGGCAAAATTTCCAAGTTTCGTAGATCTCGTAAGCACTTCAATGTAAGAGCTTTCAATGCTGCAGATATGTTTTCATGCAATGGGATTGTTTACTATGTTACTCCACTGTATTTTCCTTTGGTAATAAATTATCTATTTCTATTATTATGTTAGATATGTAAACTAATCACATATGATCAACCAATAATTTGCCTCGGATAGATCTTAATCTAAACGCTAACGATGACTGATTCAAAATTTTGAGTATTTTGTGGTATTTAGCCAGGATCTATCAGCTGCATTATCGATTTATTTCGTTTTCACTAAGTATTACAACAAATTCTGTTCTAAACTGATCACATGAGATCAACCATTAATTTGTCTCGCATAGATCTTAATCTAAACGTTAACAATAACTGATTCTAAATTTTTCTGAGTATTTTCTGGTATTTAGCCATGATCTATCAGCTGCATTATCGATTTATTTCGTTTTCACTAAGTATTACAACAAATTCAGTGATCATCTAAAGTCTGATAATGCTGGAAAAAATTACTTTAATATTTATTGTTTTACTCTTCACGAAAATCTAAAAATTATTCTTAAAAACTATTCCAATTAGATTTTGGATTGTTAGTCATTTTGGCAAAAATCAAGTATTTTTTTGTTGAAATTATTTTTTAAGAAAAATTAATACATTTTTACATTGTAATGGGAATAATTATTAAAGTATTACAGAATAATTTTATATGAAGAAGAGTTTTTTACTTTGACACGTTGTATTTAAATATATTATGTGACCTGGTCAACTAAAAGGGACTTAACGTGTGAAAACAAGTTTTAGAGGTAACAGCTGATAAAGAAAACATTTAGATTTTATTATTATTCGTAGTTGTTTGGTTATATAGGCTAAATATATTGTGTAATTAAGTAAAAAAAAACTACTATTGTAATCTACACGTTTACACAATACATAATCTGTGTTCTAATCTATGTACATATTGTAAAATATTGTAAAAATAATACAATTTTTCACGTTTTTCGAGTTTTTTTTTCTTTTTCAAGAACAATTTACGAAGCCATTTAATATATTCTTAGTTGTTCGGTTATCACAGTTAACTTTGGTGAGAATTGATTGTGAACATGTTTATGCAATTGTTTGAAAATTTAGAAATAAATTTGATAAGTTTAGTATAGATATGAAGTTCCAAATAGTTCAATAAATTACTAAAAATTACAAAAATGTCCAAAACTTTTCTGAAACTTAAATAAAACTGAGTAAAATTTGTTGAAATGTACTGAAGTTTAATGAAATCTGTTAAAATATAAAATAAGTAAATTATGTTTTAAGATAAACTTAAATGTCGCAAAAAACAACTATTATTTGTCAATCATGTTGATACAATTTTGATACAATAAATTTTCAGTTTTTCACGTTTTTAAGTGTTTATTATTCATTTTCAAGTACAATTTGCGAAGTCATTTATATTATTCTTAGTTGTTCGGTTATCACAGTTAACTTTGGTGAGAATTGATTGTGAACAGTGTTTATGCAATTGTTTGAAAATTTAGAAACAAATTTAACAAGCTTAATATAGAAACGAAGTCCCAAATAGTTCAATAATTTGCTAAAAATTACAAAAACGTTCAAACCTTTCCCGAAACTTAAATAAAACAGAGTAAAATTTGCTGAAATGTGCTGAAGTTTGATGAAATCTGTTAAAATAATAAATTAAGTAAATTATATTTAAAGATAAACTTAAATGTCGCAAAAAACAACCATTATTGTGTCAATCATGTTGATACAATTTTGATACAAGAATTTTTCAGTTTTTCACGTTTTTAAGTGTTTATTATTCATTTTCAAGTACAATTTGCGAAGCTATTTAAATTATTCTTAGTTGTTCGGTTATCACAGTTAACTTTGGTGAGAATTGATTGTGAACGTGTTTATGCAATTATTTGAAAATTTAGAAACAAATTTGACAAGCTTATTATAGAAACGAAGTCCCAAATAGTTTAATAATTTGCTGAAATTAAATTTAAAAAAATGTTCAAACCTTTCCCGAAACTTTGCAAAACAGAGTAAAATGTGCTGAAATGTGCTGAAGTTTGATGAACTCTGTTAAAATAATAAAATAAGTAAATTATGTTTAAGATAAACTTAAATGTCGCAAAAAAAACTATTATTGTGATCAATCATGTTGATAAAATTTTGATTTTTCACGTTTTGCACATATTTATTTGTCATTTTTAAGTTCAATTTACGAAGTCATTTATTAACCTATCAATTTGTGGTTTGTTTCATTTGAAAGCGAATACTATTTTCCATCTGAATCTGAAAGACAAAATCGATATATCGACACATTAGGTTCCCTTTTAGTAGATTAGGTCACATATAGGGTGGCCCACCTATCCTCGCTCGGACCATTGCTGCTAGACTAATAAAAATTGAGGCAAAAGTCTGATTGGAAGTTTTTGGAACCTTGATATGCTACTTTTAAGGGCATAGACTTGTGATATCGGTATATATATATTTTTAATTAAAACCATTATTTCATCCAATTTATTTTATTTAGCGTATGGCATAATTACATCAAACTACAATATGTGTTATTGTTTTATAAATTTTAGTTCTATCAGTTCAAATATCTTACTTACCACTACTACTACACTATCACTTACTACCACCATCAGTGGCGAATTTCATAAAGTCATCGATGGTCCAGTAGCAATGTGTTGCATCATGTGAGATGTATATCCAGTCACCATCTTGATAGTTGTGCTTATCATTTGTAGCATTATAGAATGTGTCTCAGTCAGAAGGTCTTAAGATTATCTGATTGCCACTTTGTGTTAGTTCATTTAGCGTTATCCAGGGTGCACCACGAGGAGGCGAACTAACTTTACACCCCAAATTATTCAAAATAATCCCTCAACAATAATGAATACGGGGAAATTTATGTGCACATTAGAGAATTTCCAAATTAAAACTGATAGTAGAGTACGTCGCTCCCAAAGAGTACACAATTGAGCACAAAAAAATGCACCCAGTGGGATTAGTTGTGGGGTTTAATCCTGTTAGGATTTAATTTTTAATCTACGCGCCTTTATTTTTTTACAGTCTGAGAAATTCAAGACGAGGAGTGAGGAGTTATATTAAAGCTGAGACATAATTAAAAACTACAGCTGTAGTAAACAAGCAAGAAAGGTATTAAGTTACAGTAAATTGTTTTGTGATTATGACGAAACTGTTCTAAGATATGATTTGTGATATGAGCTCAGCATTTGCCAGCAAGCAAACATTGCTGCAAATTTGAGCATAATTATTTTTCAAGCTGTTATGGTGCATTTTATTAGGTGCTGAATTTTAAAGCATACTGAAGAATTCCACAGTATTAAATTTATTAAATATTGTATATTGGTAGCCGTTATACAGTCTGTTTGATTTATTGTGACAGCAAATATTTCTGTTATTAGTACAGATAGAAAAAAGGGGTACTTATGTGGTATCATTATAAAGCTAATATTATTGCCTATTAGAAATAACCAAAATATACAGGGTGTTCCATTAAAGAAAATTAAGGTTATAGCTTTCACGTGGTAATTTGATTTTCAATTGTTCTTCTGAAATTAGTATTAAATAGACGACAAAAAGTATTAAAACTTTTTTCTTCAACTTCTTTTTCTATCTGTACCAATAACTGAAATATTTACTGTGTCACAATAACTGTATGCTACATTGTTATTTCCACTAGTGGAAATAATAAAGTTGTTTTATTTAATTTTGTTATTAAATTTATTATCGAAATATGGGCACAGGATTTATCAATAAGCAAACATTGCTGCAAACTTGCGCATAATTATTTTTCAATGTGTAATAATATATTTTATTAGAGGCTGAATTTTAAAGCATACTCAAGAGTTCGTCAGTATTAAATTTATTATCAAAATGTGGGAAACACTTACTTTAATATTTATTGGTTTAGTTTTCACGAAACAAAAACTAATTATTCTAAAAAAATATTCCAATTAGATTTTGGATTGTTAGTCATTTTGATAAAAATCAGCAATTAGTTCCTCTACGTTCCTCTAAGTATTGTAACAGTAACTTTACATGGGTTGTTGTCCTTTGTATATTTATGGACTTATTAGGATTAAAAAAATCGATTTACACCACTCTGGTTATCTACGACTCAATTATAAAGTAATACTTAATAATAATTCTGGTTGTTATATTATTATTTGGTACTTACTGGTAAAAAAAAATCTTTTTTTTTAATTATTATTTTCGTCCACTCTTCCTCTGAATATGATGCCATAATAATATCAGGGATCTCAGCTATAAGCCTTGAGTTTTAATAGATGGAGTGTTATGTCTGTGATGAAATGTATTTCAGAGTTCAAAGGGTTACAGTCTTACACTTCGACAATAGTGCAAGTTCTGTTCTCAGTTCGCGATTGTTATGCTACAATGGTCAACTGTGAGAAGTACAAATTGAACGCCGAATTGAAACCCTCGCTGGATTATTAATTTCGTCGAAATTCAATCGTCTTATTTTTAATTCATGCTCCACATAGCGAGTTAATAGTATTTCTAACTCCTTGATACAATTGAGGCACGCGAGTGTTTCTGCATTTCTCCATGTGGCGACATTTACATCAATCATGGGCTCGAATCACTTGACTGATAAGGGCACCAAACAACATATGACACGATTTAATTAGGCGTCACGCATCTCGCTTATTGCCATTATGAGGGATTACGAGCGTCGAGAGGGAACAAATAAATGATTCACGACTTATCAGTAATTAAGGTGCGTAGGGGCGAGTTTTTCGCCAGTTGCTTGCTTCTGGGGCACATTTTGATTCGATTATTAGGCATGTTTCAATTTCACGCGTTATCAGGGCATACAGCATATTTCAGATATGGATGAGGAGTTATTGGTTTTTGATAGTACTAATTGTTTGGTAAGGTGTAATGAAGGTTCTAGGCACGAAATTTTTGGCTTTAATTTAATTCTTCATTTGTATTTGCATCATAGATTCCTGAGATCACTTTCCTTATATTTATACTATTCATCTTTTTATATTAATTGCTTAGAATATGTTTCTGGTCATACTGGTTATTGGTGATTTGAAAGCATTAAAATATCATTGTGTTTGGTTGCTTATAGAAAGCAACAATTGCACCTACAAACAAGCTAAGTGAAATTGTTTATTTTTAAGATCGACAATAATTACTAACACAATAATTGACACTTTTACGACTTCGTGAACAACGATATCGCATTCCGCCCTCAAAAACGTTCGCCACACTTTTCACTTTCTAGTCTGGAACTGCGTTTTCGTCACGGATTATCCATGCTGGCGCAATTAGGAACGGCTTGGTCCCTTATCGGGACAATATCGCTGGATGTAGGTGTGCATTGGCAGTTAACGGACCATGAGAATGTCGTGACTGAAGTTACATAAAAAAAAACCGCGCAGGTGATAATCATTCAATTACGATGGGCATTACCCGTGGAATTATCCGGCCGAATGCGTGACGCTTAGCACGAGCTAATCCAAAAAAGGAGCCGTTATGTGTTTGGAGAGTTGACGTGGTTTCAATTGGGCGTGATGGAGATTTAAGGATTAGATTCGCTTCGGAGTTATAAGTTTGATATAGGTTTATTGACAAAACTCTCGAGCCATCAAACTAGCAAGCAAGTTAGAATACTAATTAGTTATAATGCTAAGCCCACGGTGGCAGGGAGCTTAAAGCACTTGCCTCTCGTGCCATGGGTCGTAGGCTCGAACCCCGAGAATTTTTGAACGCGTAACATTCTCTAATATCAACGTGCAGTTCCTTTGGAGAGGAACTTACAATCCCATGAAACATTTTCAAGTGTGGAGGATCAAGTTATTAGCTGTAGCAGCAGAAATAAGCTATTAAATATTATAATATATGTATATATATATAGGGTGTTAAAAAAGAGTGAAAATATTTAAGGGGGCAATAGTATGAACCACAATAAAAATAAAGTCTTGATAAACATAGGTCCCCAAAGTAACGGTTTCTATGTTCCCCCAATGAGTTTACAAGAGGAAAAACTTTTTTTCTCTTATTTTACGCCAAAACTGCAAAGGAATAAGATTTTTTGCTTGTCCTGAAACCAGCAAATCTCTAATTAAAACTTAATTATTCTGACTCAGTGGAAAGAAAAGGTCATTTTTCTTTGCAAATAGGCAAATAAATGTTTCAATGAAGAATAATCTTCCATATCTCACTGTATATACAATGTTATATTGAACGCAAAGTCTTTCACAGAACAGAAATGTTTATGATTTACTAAATTCCATTCTATCGTCTAACAGTTTCAATTATAGCGTTTATAATGCAAGAGGCTAGGTATTACACAATGTGAGTAAAAAGTAAGGAATCCCCTCTAGAGCTTTTATGATTAGTATTAGAAAAAAAATATAATAACAAACGTTACATAGATAATTATTATTTGTCACAATTTGATCGTTTTTTTTGTGACACAACACAAAAAAAAAAAATCATCAAATTCTGACAACTAATTAGCTATCAAACTTCTGTAGAAACATTTTTCTAAAAATAATAATAAAGTTTCGTTGGAGGAGGTTCCTTAGTTTTTCTCGCCCTGCATAACGATATAAATGGTGATAAAATATACTTAAAATGGGTACATCCCAAAATTACATTGAACATATGTTTTTGTTCTAATAGTAGTATGAATATTAATACAGGTACATATCTATAGCATACTTAATACATATAATAATATAATATTGATGTTGATGATAGATAGATATATGATATATGATGTGATATAGTAGTAGTATGAACATTAATACTGGTACAAATCTACAGCATACTTAATACATATAATAATATAATATTGATGTTGATGATATATGGTATATGATGTGATACATGATATATCGACTTTAGGCCCATGAACTGTTGCGAATATGAATGGTTGTCTAATATTACTTCATGAGTTAATGATTACTGTCTTGATGGTTGATCAGTCTTTCGTACAATGTTTGGAAGAGATATTTGAATTTAGGAGTTTGGCTGATGTTTCGGGTATGGATGGAGAGTGTAATAGAGGGAAGGTTAATTGTTTTTTTTTGTTAAATTTTGCCAAAACTAATGTATTAAAAATTGTACTTCATGTAAATAAGAAACAAAACGGATTATAATTTATTTTTATAGTAAAAATTTCGGAATAAAATATAAAATAGATCAATAAAAAAATAAAACATTAAATTTAAAACATAAATGTTGTCATTGTCATCAAGATATACGTTTCAATCATTTCAAATAATACAACAATTTCAGTGATAGTTTGATACAATTGGAGCTTTTCTTAGAAAACAAATATATGTAGGTATTACTTACAATACTTACAATATAATTCAAAATAAATTATATTTTCCTACGAAAATATTACAAACAATTATACTTCATACAAAAGTATTCAACATATTATCAGTTACTTTTGGACTAAAAACAAAAATAAAATGAATTATTAAATTAAAATTATTTTATAATCAAGAAATACGTGTCAATCATTTCAAATACTTATCATTTCATAATCAAGATATACGTTTCGATCATCTTAAATAATACAACAATTTCAGAATTTCAGTTGTAATTTGGTATAATTGGAGCTGTTCTTAAAAAACAAGTATTTGTAGATATGTACTTGCAATAAAATTCAAAATAAATTATATTTCCCGATTCAATTTTGGTAAAATAAATCTATAAGACAATTGTACTACATACAAAAATATTCAACCGATTATCAGTTAATTTTGGACTAAAAACAAAAACAAAATGAATGATTAAATTAAAATTATTTGTTAATCAAGAAATACGTGTCAATCATTTCAAATACTTATCATTTCATAATCAAGATATACGTTTCGATCATCTTAAATAATACAACAATTTTAGAATTTCAGTTTTAGTTTGGTTAAACAGGAGCTGTTTTTAGAAAACAAATATATGTAGGTATGTACTTACTTACAATAAAATTCAAACTAAATTATATTTTCCAATTCTATTTTGGTAAAATAAATCTATAAGAAAATTGTAATTCATACAATAATATTCAACAGATTATCAGTTACTTTTGGACTAAAAACAAAAATAAAATTAATTATTAAATTTAAATTATTTGATAATCAAGAAATACGTGTCAATCATTTCAAATAATTATTATTCATAATCAAGATATGCGTTTCGATCATCTTAAATAATACAACAATTTCAGAATTTCAGTTTTAGTTTAATATAATTGGAGCTGATTTTAGAAAACAAATATATGTATGCATGAACTTACTTGCAATAAAATTCAAAATAAATTATACTTTCCAATTCTATTTTGTTAAAATAAATCTATAAGACAATTGTACTTCATACAAAAATATTCAACAGATTATCAGTTACTTTTGGACAAAAAACAAAAACAAAATGAATTATTAAATTACAATTATTTGATAATCAAGAAATACGTGTCAATCATATCAAATACTTATCATTTCGTATTCAAGATATATGTTTCGATCATCTTAAATAATACAACAATTTCAGAATTTCAGTATTAGTGTGGTATAATTGGAGCTGCTCTTAGAAAAAAAATATATGTAGGTATGTACTTACTTACAATAAAATTCAAAATAAATTATATTTTCCAATTCTATTCTGGTAAAATAAATCTATAAGAAAATTGTACTTCATAAGAAAAATATTTAACAGATTATTAGTTAATTTTGGACTAAAAACAAAAATAAAATTAAAGATTAAATTTAAATTATTTGATAATCAAGAAATACGTGTCAATCATTTCAAATACTTATCATTTCATAATCAAGATATACGTTTCGATCATCTTAAATAATGCAACAATTTCAGAATTTTATTTTTAGTTTGGTATAATTGGAGTAGTTTTTTTGAAAACCAATATGTGTAAGTATGTACTTACAATAAAATTCAAAACAAATTAAATTTTCTAATTCTATTGTGGTAAAATAAATCTATAAGAAATAAAATATACATAAAATGGGTGCATCTTACCCAATTTTTTTTTAAATTTAAAATTTTGTTTATATTGCAAACTTAGACTATATTGAAAATATAGTATACTTCATATAACATATTCAACAGATTATCAGTTACTTTTGGACCAAAAAACAAAAACAAAATGAATTAATAAATTTAAATTATTTAATAATCTAGACATACGTGTCAATCATTTCAAATACTTAATGCATAGAATTTCTGTTTCAATTTATTTTGGCATAATAAGAGTTATGTTTTATAAAAGAAACATACATACAAAAAAAGATATACATTGGTAGTCAAATTTTGCTAATAAAAATAAAGCTGCCATTTTACAAAAAATACAACTACAAATAATTGAAAACGACACGAGAAAAAAGGTGAATACCACAGAAAAAAAAAATAGAATTTTATTGTTCACAGTACAGTATTAACT
The DNA here is from genome assembly GCA_951805005.1 of Othius punctulatus. NCBI lineage: Eukaryota > Metazoa > Arthropoda > Insecta > Coleoptera > Staphylinidae > Othius > Othius punctulatus. Next base: position 24,532,672 of record OX638143.1, read on the forward strand.
CTAGCAGGAACAAATACATAATAAAAATGATAAAACTTTTAGATTTAATTTTTTTTTGTCTTTAGCCATTTCAACTTTATACAGGGTGTTCCACGCTCATGGACCATTAAAAGTTTATGGATTCAGACATGATTCAGATAGGTAGAAATTCGAATTTTCGAAATATATAAAAAATACTTATTTTGGGAATATGCTTGTATAATACTTTTTTGTAGCAAATTGTCATGCTAATTGCTCTATGAGATAAAAAGTATGTTAACATTCCATTAAAAAAATGAAATGCGCCTAATTTCGGAGGGCACTTAACTATTGACATTTTTTGACTAATTATCAAAATTTTCAGTTGCAAAATAAATCAATCATAGAGGTACCTATCAGGTACAATTTGAGATAAATTTTCCATTTTCATCTTATTTGTAAGAGCAATTAAAGCCATTTTTTATAATGTCTTTTTGATATCAAAATCTTCGAATTTAATTTTTATCTCATAAAGTAAAAAAGATAGGTGTACATTAGGGTGTCGGTTATTTCCCAAATCCACACTAGAAAAATTAAAATTTTAGGGTAACAGAACTAAAATTCGCGACAAGAAATGGTTTTCTTGTTGCAAAACAAAAAAAATTCCCTGTATTCAATACACGGTTTCTGAAGTTTTGCCACGGTATGTTGACACTACAACTTGTAAAAAAATAATTGAGCGTTTAAAGACGATTTTCTCTTGTTAATCAAATTTGAAATTTAATTTGCCTGCAGGCAAGCGAAAATACGGTTACCAATGAGTTTTTTTTATTTCAAAATAGTTATTTACCAAGAAAAAGAGACATTTAAGTAGTCCTTTAAAAATGATATCGCGATTTGGGAAATAACGGACACCCTAGTGTACATACATTTCTACAAAATATATATCAAATTAAACGGGGAAGCCAAAAACATAATAATATATAGGGTGTTCCATAAAAAAAAGAGTTGATATCTACTTCCGGTACAACCGGAAGTGATAAAAGATTGAAAGTATTTCAACTGAGGAGAACGGAATCAACCATGTTTGAATGATTTTTTTCAAATTTTGATTCAATCGGGATCCCCATAAACTTTGAATGGTCCATGAGCTTGGAACACTCTGTATTGATAAACCAAAAGAAAATGGGATTTTTTGTACCCTGTGCACTGTAATTGTTAAGAACATCATATTTGGGGTATAATATTTGATATACTAAGTGGTCCATTTAAGTTTGAAGAATATCATAATACCTAAAAAATAAGCAAAAAAAAACGAAAAAAATGTTCCAGATGAAACTTAATAGAATTGATTCACTGGTGCGCTAAAATTAGACCACCGCAACCCCCCTTATTGAGATGGCAACTCTGAAATCTTAACTGGGATTCCCCATTTTTTAAATGCAGACTAGGACTCTACGACAAAAACTATGAAGATTTTGGATGTTTTTTTTAAAATAATTTTTGTAAATGACGCTTCAATCGGCGTAATTAGCTAGGTTCATTTTCAAGGAAAATCCTCTATTTTATTAGAAAATGATGCAACAACTACAGTTCTATGTTGTAGAAAATAAATAAAATAGATTTTTAAACAGATCGAATTTCGTTTATTTCTATTCTTATACGAATGTATAAATCGTCTTAAACATAAATTTTTGGAAATGTATATTTTTGGGCGTTATCTGCAAAATAATTTGGCTTTGATTCCAATTTGCAGAATAATTTTAATATGTATAATTTTCTTATGATAAAATCAGTAAAATCAAAAATTGCCATTATGCAACAAATTAATAAGTACTTGTTGGTAATTTTATACCAAAAATGCAATATTTGAACCACGCATACATTTCCAAAATTTTAATATTCTATAAGAAAATTTGGACTGAAAAATATGTCATGCTCACATAAATCTACTACAAACAAATTGACATTGCTATATAAAATTGCTATTGTAACTTAATTTCTTGTACAAGATTTATGTGAGCATGACTATACATACTACGACTACATACCCAATCAATGTTATTATGAATACCAATAATACATTACAAGGACAAAATCAGAAATCAGAAAATTATCATTTATTATTTTTTCATTTTTCACATTTCACTTTTATTTTCACAGTTTTCTATTAACTACATTTCTGTTATTGATCGACAATTTTACATATGTTTAATGTTTATTGTAATGATTGTTGACAATACCATTATGACTGAAATTATATTGGAGTAAAAAAAGGTATTCGTTTATGATTTATTGACCAATTATATATAATTAAAATCAAATTCAGTTAACAGAATTTAATATATCTTTGTTAATAGTGTATTATTTGAAATACTAATTACTCTTATTTATAATACATCTCCTAATAATATTTTCTGAGTGAATTATATCTAAGTAAAAATGTGGTTTTTGGGTAAATAATTATTTATCATTTATTGATCGATTACATATGATCATAATCAAATTCAGTTGGTAAAGTTATGTAGATAATAACTAATTTAATTTAAAATAAACTGTGTATCCAAAATATAGAAACAAAAATAGATCGATTTTAGAAACGAATGTCATTGTATATTGTGACTGTAATTTAATCCCATAATTTTAATTGTAGTTTATGTATACACATAAGTCTAAGTTGAAGTTAAATCTACAGCGTGATCAGAATAATAGGTAACAAATGGGAAACTTTTTTGGTATGCATTTTAGAGGAAAAAGTTGTTATGTATTTTTTTTAAATCAGTTTTAAAATAATGCTATTATTAATTTGAGATGATGGAGGACTTTTTTTGCCTAATGACTTTTTCCTCTAAAATGCATACTAAAAAAGTTGTCCATTTGTTACCTATTATTCTGAACACGCTGTATGTCTATATTGCAATGAAAGTAAATACCAATGGTATTGAGTAGGCAATACCATTACTATTTGTAGATTTGCGGATTGTATTACTCTGCATTACATTAGTTGGGATGCATTGAAATAAATTGTCCATTACGAAAAAATTTAATACGAAAGTAGTTGTTTTAATTTATATGTTATCATTACATTTCTTCATTCGTGTGAATGCGTGATTAATGTGATTAATCACATTAATAAATGTGGTAAATTATTATTATTATTAATATTATTAAACATTAAGCGTATTATGAAACATTTTTCCACGAAAATTAAAGAAATTAAAAAAGTTGCTCACATTTTTGTATAAAATAATAATAATTATTATTAATATTATTAAACATTAAGCGTATTATGAAACATTTTTCCACGAAAATTAAAGAAATTAAAAAAGTTGCTCACATTTTTGTATAAAATAATTTGTAATAATTTTTTTTGTCTAAGTATACTGTGAGTACCTATTACATAAAAAATATATTGGAATTAAAATTATGTACTGGAATGTATCAATAAGCATGCCACAAATGTTACAATTGCAAATTTAGATTTAGATTGAAAGACAAACACACAGATTTAACAAAGCAACAAAATCGTACAAATAACAAACACATTTATTCAAGGAGAATCAATCCAATTATACTAATAAGGTGCTGTACGTGTGTCGGTAAGGCAAGAGCAAATTCAATTTTAGAATATTGTTGACTCCTAGCGCCAGGAAAAGACAAATGCATTTGAGGGTTGAGCGTTTGATATTATATAATTAATTAATTTAAAGCAAGCTTTTAAATATTGACGCTGTGGAAACGCTGGTGCAATGGGAATTAATTAGGCAGCCACAGCTAGAATTGTGCTAATGGAAACAAAGTAAAGTGATGGAGCCTGAGAAATGCTGCGAATTCTATGGAAACTCGTGCAGTGCAAATTACTATTTGTGGATTTGCGGATTGTATTGCTCTGCATTAGATTAGTTGGGATGCATTGAAATAAATTGTTCGTTCGTTCGCGCGTATTGAATGTATATTTTAATAAATACGAAGGATGTTGTTTTATTTTTATGTTACCATTACATTTCGTCATTTGATTTAACGCTTGATTAATGTGATTGGTAAATTTACTAGAAAAAAGGGGAATGAAATAACTTTAATATTGCTCTGAGCGACAATCGAATCCACAATTCCCATTTCGATTCCCATACATTCCCAACATACAAAAATTAAAGTCAAAGGCTGGACTCATGATTCTGTACCTACAGATTTTTTCGTATTTATCAGCGACTACGTTTTACATACAAGAGTAGGTCGAATTTCGACCCAAAATTTTCCCCAAATTTTAATATGTTTGTGATGGAAATTTTAATGTGACAGTTTTTCTGATTTAAATAAACTCACTAAGGCTATTTATACATATTCTAGGTATATGAAATTGACTACTTATGTATAGTTTATGTATATGTCAGGTTAGGGTACCAATGTTATGTTATGCTATGTAATTTCAGGTTATGTTATGATGTGTTATATTAGGTTAAGTTATACGGTCAGTATGCAGTTCTATCCTTAAATGTATTACTCTTCCATTCTGTCTTAATCGTATTCCTGTTTTACAAGTGGTGTCGAGGTTAAAAAAAGGTTAAAAATGTATTACATAAAAAAGATAAAATATAAATGAATTAATGATGTTCAAAATTCACCAAACACAAAAAGGTGAAAGGACTAAAGATTAAATAAATAAAATAAAATTAATGTACAATGTAGGTACATTATCGTAAGTATATTTTTTAGTCTTTACCAGAGGCTTTACTCTGGACTATAACACAGGATAATAATTGTTTAAACTTTGTAAACAACATGTATTATATTAAATATTAACATTTGCTAAATAATATATACCCGACGGACATATAAAGTAATTGAAATAATGCTAAACCAGCTAATAATTTTCTGTACAAATTCAGCAAATTCTGCATTGGTTAAACAATTTTCGCGGCCTTCAGGAGCAACACATCCACATTAAACGAATTGCCCCACGTCCCAGGCCAAACGAATTATTCATACGAAGATGCGTGTTCGCTCCTTCCATTTCTCCCGTTTTTTTCGGGTTTGGAGAATAAGCAGACCCTGAGTTATGAAGCGCCAGTAGCACATATTGTTCGTTATAATATATAACGCCGTAAATTTTAATCCGCATCATGTACAAGGCGCGAAGGTGAGGAAGACTCACGTGGCTTGTGAGGATAAAGGGGGATGACTGGTAATTACAGTTAGGGGTGGTTAACCGTCCGACGCCCACGCAGATTAATTTTAGAATATCACAGCGGGTCACTTCAGGATTTCTCACTGCGTTGGCGGAGATGTGGATAAGTTTAAATTTTCGGAGAATGCCAATTAAAATTGGAACATGAATAAACAGGAATTCGCAGTAATTTTGCACTTTTACTCATCTGATTATAAGTCTTCTCTTCTGTACGAAGAAAAGCTGAGTGTTCGAATCTGAGTGTTCGAGTTCCATAGAAACAGGGAGATGCATTGAACTGACGGTACCCAAAAAGTCGAATTTTACTAAAACTTTGTCAAATTTTCAGGACAATTAGTTTCAGGTGTACTGTATTCAAATATAATATCAAATTTGCAAATAATAGATTTTCAGAAATTTCAGTAATAGCTAATCCATACTTGGCAATGCAGAAAGTTAAGTGTTTGATTTTCTCCCTTATTTAATACTGAAACTTTGTCAAATTTTCAGGACAATTAGTTTTAGGTGTACTGTATACGAATGCTATATCAAATTTGCAAATAATAAATTTTCAGAAATTTCAGTGATGGCTAACCCATACTTGGCAATGCAGAAAGTTAAGTGTTTGATTTTCTCCCTTATTTAATACTGAAACTTTGTCTTATTTCAGGACAATTAGTTTCAGGTGTACTGTCTACGAATGCTATATCAAATTTGCAAATAATAAATTTCAGTAATAACTAACCCATACTTGGCAATGCAGAAAGTTAAGTGTTTGATTTTCTCCTTATATAATACTGAAACTTTGTCAAATTTTCAGGACAGTTAGATTCAGGTGTACTGTATATGATTTTAATATCAAATTTGCAAATAATAAATTTTCAGAAATTTCAGTAATAGCTAATCCATACTTGGCAATGCAGAAAGTTAAGTGTTTGATTTTCTCCCTTATTTAATACTGAAACTTTGTCAAATTTTCAGGACAATTAGTTTTAGGTGTACTGTATACGAATGCTATATCAAATTTGCAAATAATAAATTTTCAGAAATTTCAGTGATGGCTAACCCATACTTGGCAATGCAGAAAGTTAAGTGTTTGATTTTCTCCCTTATTTAATACTGAAACTTTGTCTTATTTCAGGACAATTAGTTTCAGGTGTACTGTCTACGAGCCTAATAACAAATTTGCAAATAATAAATTTTCAGAAATTTCAGTAATAGCTAACCCATACTTGGCAATGCAGAAAGTTAAGTGTTTGATTTTCTCCCTTATTTTATACTGACACTTTGTCAAATTTTCAGGACAATTAGATTCAGGTGTACTCTATACGAATGTTATATCAAAATTGCAAATAATAAATTTTCAGAAATTTCAGTAATAGCTAACCCATACTTGGCAATGCAGAAAGTTAATTGTTTGATTGTCTCCCTTATTTAATACTGAAACTTTGTCAAAATTTTAACTGAATACATATGTTATATCAAATTTGCAAATAATAAATTTTCAGAAATTTCAGTAATAGCTAACCCATACTTGGCAATGCAGAAAGTTAAGTGTTTGATTTTCTCCCTTATTTAATACTGAAACTTTGTCAAATTTTTAAAAGCATTAGTTTCAGGTGTACTATACACGATTTTAATATCAAAATTGCAAATAATAAATTTTCAGAAATTTCAGTAATAGCTAACCCATACTTGGCAATGCAGAAAGTTAAGTGTTTGATTTTCTCCCTTATTTAATACTGAAACTTTGTCAAATTTTTAGAAGCATTAGTTTCAGGTGTACTATACACGATTTTAATATCAACATTGCAAATAATTTTTTTTTGAGAACTTTCAGTAATACCTAACCCATACTTGGCAATGCAGAAAGTTAAGGGTTTGATTTTCTCCCTTATTTAATACTGAAACTTTGTCAAATATTTAGAAGAATTAGTTTCAAGTATACTGAATACGATTTTAATATCACATTTGCAAATAATACATTTTCAGAAATTTCAGTAATAACTAACCCATACTTGGCAATGCAGAAAGTTAAGTGTTTGATTTTCTCCCTTATTTAATACTGAAACTTTGTCAAATATTTAGAAGAATTAGTTTCAGATGTACTAAACACGATTTTAATATCAAATTTGCAAATAATAAATTTTCAGAAATTTCAGTAATAACTAACCCATACTTGGCAATGCAGAAAGTTATGTGTTTGATTTTCTCCCTTATTTAATACTGAAACTTTACCACATTTTCAGGAAAATTAGTTTTAGGTGTACTGTATACGAATCTAATATCAAATTTGCAAATAATAAATTTAAAAAAAAATCAGTACTAGCTAACCCATACTTGGCAATGCAAATAAGTAAGTGTTTGATTTTCTCCCTCATTTAATACTGAAACTTTGTATTTTTAGGACAATTAGTTTCAGGTGTACTGTATACGAATGTTATATCAAATTTGCAAATAATAAATTTTCAGAAATTTCAGTAATAGCTAACCCATATTTGGCAATGCAGAAAGTTAAGTGTTTAATTTTCTCCCTTATTTATTACTGAACCTTTGTCAAATTTTCAGGACAATTAGTTTTGGAAGTACTGTATATGAATGTTATATCAAATTTGCAAATAATAAATTTTTCGGAAATTTCAGTAATAGCTAACACATACTTGGCAATGCAGAAAGTTAAGTGTTTGATTTTATCCCTTATTTAATACTGAAACTTTGTAAAATTTTAAGGACAATTAGTTTCAGGTGTACTGTATACAAATCTAATATCAAATTTGCAAATAATAAATTTTCAGAAGTTTCAGTAATAACAACCCATACTTGGCAATGCAGAAATTTAAGTGTTTGATTTTCTCCCTTATTTAATACTGAAACTTTGTCAAATTTTCAGGACAATTAAGTTGAGGTGACTGTATACGAATGTTATATCAAATTTGCAAATAATAAATTTTCAGAAATTTCAGAAATAACCAACCCATACTCAGCAATGAAGAAAGTTAAGTGTTTGATTTTCTCCCTTATTTAATACTGAAACTTCTTAAAATTTTCAGGACAATTAGTTTCAGGTGTACTGTACACGAATGTTATATCAAATTTGACCCATACTTGGCAATGCAGAAAGTTAAGTGTTTGATTTTCTCCCTTATTTAATACTGAAACTTTGTCAAATTTTCAGGATAATTAGTTTCAGGTGTACTGTGTACAAATATAATATCAAATTTGCAAATAATAAATTTTCAGAAATTTCTGTAATAACTAACCCATACTTGTCAATGCAGAAAGTTAACTGTTTGATTTTCACCCTTATTTAATACTGAAACTTTGTCAAATTTTTAGGAGAATTAGTTTCAGGTGCACTGTATACAAATCTAATATCAAATTTGCAACTAATAAATTTTCAGAAATTTCAGTAATAGCTAACCCTTACTTGTCAATGCAGAAAGTTAAGTGTTTGATTTTCTCCCTCATTTAATACCGAAACTTTGTCAAATTTTCAGCAGAATTAGTTTCAGGTGTAATTTATACGAATCTAATATCAAATTTGCAAATAATAATTTTTCAGAAATTTCACTAATAGCTAACCCATACTTGTCAATGCAGAAAGTTAACTGTTTGATTTTCTCCCTTATTTAATACTGAAACTTTGTCAAACTTTTAGGAGAATTAGTTTCAGGTGTACTGTATACAAATCTAATATCAAATTTGCAAATAATAAATTTTCAGAAATTTCAGTAATAACTAACCCATACTTGGCAATGTAGAAATTTAAGTGTTTGATGTTTTCCCTTATTTAATACTGAAACTTTGTCAAATTTTCAAGACAATTAGTTTCAGCTGTACTGCATACGAATCTAATATCAAACTTTCAAATAATAAATTTTCAGAAATTTAAGTAATAACTAACCCATACTTGGCAATGCAGAAAGTTAAGTGTTTGATTTTCTCCCATATTTAATACTGAAACGTTGTCAAATTTTCAGGACAATTAGATTTAGATGTACTGTATACAAATGTTATATCAAATTTGCAAATAATAAATTTTCAGAAATTTCAGTAATAGCTAACCCATACTTGGCAATGCAGAAAGTTAAGTGTTTGATTTTCTCCCTAATTTAATACTGAAATTCTGTCAAATTTTCTGGACAATTAGTTTCAGGTGTACTGTATACAAATGTTATATCAAATTTGCAAATAATAAATTTTCACAAATTTCCGTAATAGCTAACCCATACTTGGCAATGCAGAAAGTTAAGTGTTTGATTTTCTCCCTAAGTATCTTAAAGAAATAATTATGCTAAATAGTCAAGACGAAACCAATGTATGAAACCAGAATTTATGGCAGTCACAAGTATAGGTGTGCAATTTATTAATTGGCATGGAAAGTTAATGTTCCAACCAGTCAATATTAGTTAGCTTAATTGTTAAATTTTTATCTGAAAATGGCTATTAGTATTATCTTAGGAAATGAGCATGTTCATTCCAAAGATTATTGATAACAATGAACGTCTGAAATGAAATAAAGCAATAACGCATATATTTTTCGTTAGTGAAATATAGAGAAAACATAAATTGTACGAAATATCAACCACGAAAGTAAAATAATAACAATTAAAACGTAGTTTTATGTAAAAAAATAATTTTGCATGAGAGTGAAAATTGGTGGAGGCGCCGGGACAAAGTTTCAGGACACTACTAATAATAATCAAAATATGATTTAATCATATCGGAGTTATGACTAATTCATTTTTAAATGATGTAATGAGGCCTTATTTTCGTTTTTTATTTCCTATTCAAAAAATACTGTGCGATCAACAATTATTTAGATAACAGAAGGCCGAGATGTTGGAAGTATGTTTGCTAGGGTACAAGACGTCTCCTGAAATATGGTGGCAGCAATTCACGATATGCTTGTATTTTGTAGGGTTGCTTATCCAAGTCCTTCATCAAATTTTTTTTTTGGCAGGTTCCATTATACTGACACAGTAGCCGCACCTTATCTAAATAATTGTTGATCTCACGGTGTTATGTTACATGCATAAATAATGGACAAATGCAAAGAACAATTAATTCAAGATATTACATTATTTATATGTGTGTTGAATGGTGGTGGCAGTTTCTTTCTGATACATTTTTATTCATAGTCAACAAAACAACTACTTTATTTATATCACGTATAAAATTATTAATTTGTGTAGACAATGACTAGCTGATTGGTCGAAATTATAGTCACGAATTAATAAGTTTATACGTGATATAAACAAAGTAGTTATTTTATTGATTATTATTTATGTGTTGAACAAATAATTGCTCCTTCATAACATACAAAAATAATTATTGTTGATAATATTTTTCAATAGTGTCATATCGTTTATTTTAGTAAACTTCCAGGATATTAATTAAGCGGCAGATAAATGGGTATAAAGTTTTTTAAACCAAACTGAAACTAATTCAAGATGTTGCGTTTTTACCATGCAGGTCTCAAAGGGTATTTTTTTCCGTTGTGTCAAATAATACACACATAATTGATGTTCCGGGTTATCGAGGAGGGTAATGAAAATCGTGACGACGTTTGTTAACGGGCCCGACTCGGGACAATAAGAGGCGGTCCCGGGGGCCGTTAATTAATGCAATATTTCAGCCCCCCTCCGCGCGAGGCTCGCGGGGGACGCCGCCGCCCCCGCGTTGCCGTCGGTGGCGGCGGGCGTCGCGACGCCCGGCGGAGCGCCGGCGTGCGTCTCCGGGCGTCCTGTATATAAACCGGTGCCGGATACGGTGGACAGTACGTCGCGACGCATACCAGTTCAACAGGTGAGTGCACTACTCGTAAAATTTTACCTCTAGTTCTTGCATAAATTTTAGTAGGTATTATTTTTGTATAAACAAAACTTCATTGTATATCCATACAATAATGAACGAATCTATAGAAATATGTTGTAAAACATTATATTTAATTTACTGCAGAAAGTTATAAAAGTTATTTAAAGTTTAAATAACTGCAACTATTAGCAATACTTGTTTTTAATATTTATTATATAATATTCAGTTGTTGTAGGTGTTAAGATCCATCATATTGAAAATTAATTAAATAGTTATTATAAAATATTAGTAAATTAAAATTTGTGAATATTAGTTCCATATAAAGTTAATAATATAAAAATGTATTCATATATTTATAACATATTAAGGTTAATCATAATATTTGTTTTTGAGATAAATAATGTTGATTTATTATTAACAATTATGAAAATAAAAAATACAAGAAGATTAAGTAATTTTGTTTTAGAACAAAATAAAATTTAGATTTAAAAATACCCTATTATAATATACTTTGTAATTCTTAGTGACAATATTATTATATTAATAATCTATAACAAAACAAAATATATAATAATACAGAACACTGAATGAAAGTTTAAATTAAAAAAAAATATTAGTAAATTTAAATTTGAGCATGTATAAGTTCGATATAAAGTTAATAATATAAAAATATATTTATATAATTATAAAATATATCAAAGTTAATCATCGTATTCTTTTTTAAGATAAATAATGTTGATTATTAAATTAAAGTATGAAAATTATTTAAAAAATATTTTAAACAATTATGTTGTAGAACAAAATGAAAATTTAATTTCAAAATGCCCTAACTATAACATACATCGTAATTCTTAGGGATAATATTTTTATATTTATAATCTGCAACAAAAACTTATATATTATAATACAGAACACCGTGTATATTAAATAATATTAAATTATTATTATATTATTATATCAAGTGAATATCAAATAATTTTGATAAAATTATTTAGATGATTGATCAGCAGAATGTATTTAGCAAGTATTTTTTATTAAACTAATTTATAGAGTTTAAACTACTGCATCCATGGAAATAATACTTTATTTGTGTGGCTGTAGTTATTTACAAAAATATTTTATTATACTTAACGTTCACGATAATAATTTGAAATATTTATTGGGTAAAAATATAATAACAGCATAAAATTATTTTATAAGTAACTTTATAACTTTATTAACTTTATAAGTAAATTGTTTAATATTATTGTACCATGGTACCATGTACCACGGTATTGTACCATTTTACCATGTTATTTATTCATAATAACTAAAAAGTAGTTCAAAATAGTGCGAAATTGTGAACAATAATTTTTGTTATAGTGCAAATTTATGTAGCTCAGTAAATCGATTATTCTAGTAAGACAATATTTCAGTCCGTTTGCTTAATTTAATATTCGTACAATTATACCATGTTATTTAGATCGTTATATTCATAATATCTAAAACGTAGTTCAAATAGTGCGATATATTAAAAATAATTTATGTTTTAATTGTCCTAATTTATGCAACTCATTAAATTGATTATTTTAGATCGTCAATATTTCAGTCCTTTTGCTTTATTTCTACCATTGTACCATGCTATTTACATGGTTGTAGTCATAATAACTAAAAAGTAGTTCAAAATAGTGCGATATCATGAAAATTAATTTTTGTTTTATAGTGCAAATTTATGTACCTCATTAAAAGAATTATTCTAGTAAGTCAATGTTTCAGTCCCTTTGTTTTATTTTATATTTGTATCATTGTAGCATGCTATTAACATGGTGGTATTCATAATATCTAAAAAGTAGTGCAAAATTGCGGAAAGAGTTATGTAATTTATTACATATGCCAAGTATTAAAATATTTTATTGATAATAAAATACTTATGACATATATTACATATTCCAAGTATGAAAATGAAAAATAATTTTGGTTTCATAGTGCAAATTTTTGTAGCTCATAAAATTGATTATTCTATTAAGTTAATATTCCAGTCCTTTTGCTTTATTTAAAATTTGTACCATTGTACAATATTATTTCCATGGTTATATTCATAATATCTAGAATGTAGTCCAAAAATATGTCCTTTAGTCCTTTTGTTTTATTTAATATTTGTACCATTGTACCATGTTATTTACAAGGTTGTATTTATAATATCTAAAAAGTAGTTCAAAATAGTGCCACATCATAAAAATTAATTAATGTTCTGTAGTTAAAATTTATGTAGCTCATTAAAATGATTATTCTAGTAAGTCAATGTTTCAGTTTTTTTGCCTTATTTGATATTTGTACCATTGTACCATGTTATTAACATGGTGGTATTCATAATATCTAAAAAGTTGTTTAAAGTCGTGCGACATATTGAAAAATAATTTTTGTTTTATAGTGCATATTTATGTAGCTCAGTAAATTAATTATTCTAGATTGTCAATAATTCAGTCATTTTGCTTCATTTGTACCATTGTACCATGTTATTTACATGGTTGCATTAATGGTATCTTAAAAGTAGTTCAAAATAGTGCTACATCTTGAAAATTAATTTTTGTTTTATAGTGCACATTTATGTAAGTCATTAAATTGATTATTCTAGTAAGTCAATATTTCAGTACTTTTGATTTATTTATTATTTGTACCATTGTACCATGTTATTACCATGGTGGTATTCATAATATCTAAAAAGTACTTCATAATAATGCGTTATATTGAAAAAAAACATTTTTGTTTTATGGTGCAAATTTATGTTGCTCATTAAATTGATTATTCTTGTAAGTCGATATGTCAGTCCTTTTGCTGTATTTAATATTTGTTCCATTGTACCATGCTATTAACATGGTTGTATTCATAATATCTAAAAAAGTAGTTCATAATAATGCGATATATTGAAAAACAATTTTGGTTTTATAGTTCAAATTTATATAGCTCATTAAATTGATTATTTAACTGTCAATATTTATATTTAATATGTGTACCATTGTACCATGGTATTTACATGGTTATATTCATAATATCTAGAAAGTAGTTCAAAATAGTGCTATATATTGAAAAATTATTTTTGTTTTATAGTGCAAATTTATGTAACTCATTAAAATGATTATTCTAGCAAGTCAAAATTTCAGTCCTTTTGCTATATATAATATTTGTACAATTGTACCTTGTTATCAACATGCTTATATTCATAATATCTAAAAAGTAGTTCAAAATAGTGCAAAATAGTGAAAAATAATTTTAGTTTAATGGTGCAAATATATGTAGCTCATAAAAGATTATTCTCGTGAGAAAATATTTCAGTCCTTTTGTTTTATTTAATATTTGTACCATTGTACCATGTAATTTACATGATGGTATTCATAATATCTAAATAGTATTTCAAAATAGTGCGACATATTGAAAAATATTTCTGTTTTTATGGTGCAAATTTATGTAGTTAATTGAAATGGTTATTTTAATCCGTCAAGATTTTAGTCATTTTGTTTTATTTATCATATTTGAAATTATCACAAGTATTAATACAAATTTAATTTAAGGTTTTATCTATATTAAGAGATATTTGTATTTAAGGATGTTATATTTAGTACTTACAGGCAAGTAATATTATTTTGTTTTTTTTATTATTTATTTATTTCGCCTGACTAGTTTCGGTTTAAAAAAAAAACTATCTTCAGAGTCATTTCTACGAATAATACAATAATTAGGTTAAACATAAATTAGAGTTAAGTTTGTTAAAATTTTCAAATTAATAACAAATATATATAATAAAAATAATATAAGGACATATACATATTAACATACGTAAATAAATAACTCTTAATATAATACAACTAAAACACTTATTTAAGAATTGATTTTACTTTATATTACCAAAATTAATACCCTCAAAAAAGATAATTTGACACATTTAAATTCATCTCCACACTAAAAAATTACATAAATACTAAATCATTTATACATACTATAACAATAAACACATAACACATATTATTACAATTTCTATTGAAACATTTTTATAACAAACTTTACTCTAATTTATATTTAACCTAATTATTGTATTCTTCGTAGATATGCCTCTGAAGATAGCTTTTTAAAAACCGAAACTGGTCAGGCGAAAGAAATATATAATAAAATAAATATTACTTACTAGTAAGTACTAGATATAACAAACTTAATTAATATAAATTAAAAATATTATATATATATATTAATATATATATATATATATATATATATATATATATATATATATATATATATATATATATATAAAATAATAATAATATAAATAATTGAATAATCAAATACTTGTGTCATTTATTACATATCCCAAGTGTTAATACAATTAATTGAGTAATAAAATACGTATGACATTTATTACATATCCCAAGAATTTATTGAATAATCAAATACTTATGCCATTTATTACATATCGCAATTACGTAATGTGGTAGAAGTTCAAGTTCAAGTATTTTATTGATTAAGGTTGACAACAGCATTACTATTGATCATATTTATTAAGTAATTGAACATTACTGTATCTCGTAAAACATATGTTTATAATATATTTATTACAGCCGTGATCAAATTTACAGCCCCTAAAGTAGAATCAAGCACCTCTACGATAATTTGTTAATAATTCATTTGTTATTTCTTTTTATAGCAAATGTAAATACCTAAATTTATGTGTAGGTAATTTTGGCAAATTGGTTTAATTTCGTGACTAATTATTATTAATATTAAAATTATTACTGTTAATTATTATCAGTATAAAAATACCTAAAAGTATTCACAAATATGGTTAAAAATGCAGAATAGATTAAAAATTAATACCTTATTATTATAAATTATTATCATTATAAAATTAACTAAAAATATTTACAATTATGGTTAAAAATGCAGAATAGATTAAAAAAGTGTGAGACAAAATTATTTACAAAAGTATTTAGTTTTTTGTTTTTTGTTTTGTTTTTTCATTGAAATAAACGGGACAAGCCCAAGAGTACATATAAAAAGAAAAAATACGTAACAATATTATAAATAAATATGTGTGCATTTCGATTTGAATAAATGATTAAACTTAAGCGAATAATAACATATGGTTCACCTCCTGCTTATAATTGTGTAACAGAACTTTTTTAAACTGTTTAAACGTTTTGCAAAAAAAGATTGAAAATATCTACTGCCAACGGTTATAGTACTCGTTTTAACTGTATTTACTTTTCATATTCAGTAAAATATGTCCTTTGAGAAACATAACCATTGAATTCAAACATGTAAAAAATATAATCGATTAAATGGGCGGTACAGAGGTGAAACATGTTTTATGGATTTAAACATAAAAAAATTAAACACAGCATTTTTAAATAATAAACTTCAATAAACAACTGGTAATATGGATAAAACCTTAAACAACATTTTTAGTTTCACGATAGATTTCAAACGTATTCAAAAACTTCAGATTTATGAATATTGGTTCAAATTTTATGAAGATACTAAATATTTCTCCATTACTTTGAATGACCATAACATTTGTTTTTTTTGACTGACAAATGATAAATGAATATTTGCTTTACGAGATTAAACATTGTGTAAGTATATTGTAAAAATTGCATTTAATACAATAAATATCCAGAAAATTGCATTTTTATAATAAATATCGAGAAAATTGTATTTATTGCATTTGTATTTGCAATATCCAAATACATACATTGCAAAAATTTCCAAAGTATTATTTGTTTCTTAAACCAAAATTTCGTAACTTTGATCCCATAAATAAATACAATATTTTATTTAAACTCTTCATTCATAACATAATCATTCATTATTTTTTGTCAGCAAAAAAAATAGATATGGTCATTCAAAGTAATTGAGAAATATTTAGTGTAGTCATAAAATAAAGTCGTATAGAATCAAAACTCACAATATCTAAAATCAATTATTAACGGCATTTATTATTTAAATGCTATATAAATAAGCATTTTTTTAATTTTATAATTCATTTTGTAGGGCTAACAGGATGTAAAAAAATCATTTGCAAAATTCGGGGAAATAGATTGTCGAGTAGAGCGGATTTTGGTTAATTCCCAAAATTTCGGTATTTAGATATTGTAAATAAGCATTTTTTTAATTTTATAATTCATTTTGTAGGGCTAACAGGATGTAAAAAAATCATTTGCAAAATTCGGGGAAATAGATTGTCGAGTAGAGCGGTTTTTGGTTAATTCCCAAAATTTCGGTATTTAGATATTACTAGTTTTGATTCTATACGACTCAAATATGAACCAAGATTCATAAACTTGTTTTTGAAGTGTTTGAATACGTCTGATAATCCCATAAATAAGTACAATATTTTATTTATACTGTTCATTCATAACAGAAACATATTTACATCATCTATGAGACAGTAAAATCTAGGTCAGGATTTGTCGTGGGAGTTGCTTTCAATATAATCGTCATTATTACAGCTGCTGCGCTAAACCTCAGATACGAGTTTTGTTAGACAAACGTTCACGAAGCTAATCTTAATTATATAATGAGAATGAACTGGATGTGCGCTACAAAGCACTCCCATTACACACATGCAAGATTATGAATTTAATTAAGTATTACTCCAGAAAAGGCGCATTTAATTAATGCCAGGTTGTGTGATTTTAACATCCAACAAGACCAAAATTGAACTCGACAGCATTAAAATGATATAGTTTTAAATATTTATGAGAATTAGTTTGAGCATAAAATAAAACTAGTCTTCAATTGAACTTGATAGTATAAAAATTGTATTACTGTATTGCATATTATTGAGAATTAATTTAGTGTGGTTGAGTATAAAATCTAACTAGTTTAAAATTGCGATACATTATTAAATATAAATAAAAAACTTTGTTTAAGTTTCACTATTTTTATAGATAGTATTCTTCAATTCAGTAGTGTTATGACAAAATATGTTATATGCCATTTTTGTTATTTTACAGGAGAAGCAAAACAGTTTTATATTTATAATTGTGAATATAGATTAGCATATATCATTGCTATAGTTATTTATAATACAAAGGTACAATAATGATACTTCCTCATTATATACTTGAAGTATACTTTATTTATGGCCATTTAAATGCCAAAATGTGCATTTTGACAAAAAAAAACAGATAGCATGTTTTGAAATAACACTACTGAATTGTTTCCATCTCGCTACCATTTTCATGAATTATTTAGTTAACAAGACGCAACAATTTTTTTTGTCAAATTAAATCACAAATTAATTATTTATATTAAACAATTTTGCTTCCTGATTTTTTCCATGTGGGAAACAAATACGGAATGAAACAAATGTAACAATTTTTTTTGACAAATGAAATCACATATTAAACAATTTTGCTTACTGATTCGTTTCTATGTGGGAAACAAATACGGAATGAAAAAATGTAACACATTTTTTCGACAAATTAATTCACAAATTAATTATTTATATTAAACAATTTTGCATCCTGATTCGTTTCTATGTGGGAAACAAATACGGAAGGAAAAAATGTAACACATTTTTTCGACAAATTAAATCACAAATTAATTATTTATATTAAACAATTTTGCATCCTGATTCGTTCTTATGTGGGAAACAAATACGGAAGGAAAAAAAAATGTAACACATTTTTTTGACAAATTATATCACAAACTAATTGTTTATATTAAACAAATTTGCTTCTTGATTCGTTTCTACGTGGGAAACAAATCCGGAATAAAAAAAAATGTAACACATTTTTTTGACAAATTAAATCACAAATTAATTGTTTATATTACACAATTTTGCTTCCTGATTCGTTTCTATGTGGGAAACAAATCCGGAATAAAAAAAAATGTAACACATTTTTTTGACAAATTAAATCACAAATTAATTGTTTATATTAAACAATTTTGCTTCCTGATTCGTTTGTATGTGGGAAACATAAAATATGAAAAAAAAAATTGTTTTGATGCACAAACTGATATTTTAATTAAAATTTAAAACATAGTCATTATTTCAATGCGTAAGTAAATGTTATATTATGTTATTATAATACGACTGAATTTATATACGTATCAAAACTGGGCTGTTGTGTAAGTATTTCATATTGATTATTAAATTAAAAATTTTTCGACAGCAAAAATTAATAGCCCGAACTGTTATTGTTTGTTCCGAGAACGATTCACGCTTCCTGTTTAATTTCTTTTATACAAATATACGATAGGAATTTGTACTAAAAATAATTAATTGGAAAATATATATCTTAATAGATTGATCGATGTGGCTTTTATTTGTTGAAAATTCATAATTACTAATGTATGAAATAAAGTTACGCACTTAAAAATATTTTTTTTTTCAAAATTGTTTTTATTGTTCACGACAATTGTTTCGCCACACTGTGGCTTCTTCAGGTGAAGAAATGATCTTCACCTGAACATTTCTTCACCTGAAGAAGCCACAGTGTGGCGAAACAATTGTCGTGAACAATAAAAATAATTTAGAAAATTTTAAAAAAGTGCGTAACTTTATTTAATACATTAGTTATATGTCTTAACATATACCAATTTAATTTACTTATGTTGAATTATGTCTGATGATGTATAACAAATGTTTTTTTCAATACTATGAAAAAAAGTACATGAAGTACTTTTAAAAAGTCATGTAAAAATACGGTAAAATTATATTTAAATGTGAGAAAATAATAGTATATTATTTAACAAGCATGTAATGTAGGCTATATTTCACGAGGATGAATTTTATACACGAACCCAAAGCGAGTGTATAATCATCCGAGCAAATTACAGCCATTATGGGCGAGTCAAATAGGAGTTTTTATCTATGACTTTTTATATAAAACAATTCTTATTAATACATTTTCGTCAATAAAAAACCAATTGTTAGCAACCAAATGTTCATATGTAAATGAGCTTGCATGGAATGATTAAAAGATAATAATGACAGCATACATAGGGAAGAGAAAAATAAGGAGAAATATAAGGAGAATAATAAAAATAATAAAAATAAGGAAAAATAAATAGTTTAATTGAAGAGGGCGTTGTATTATGAAGTTATATTACAACCTTTGTTGTATTTTGAACTCATAATACAACCCCTGTTGTATTATGAAGTCATAATACAACCGGTGTTGTATTATAAAGTCATAATACAACATTATTTGTACTCATCAATACCGAGATTGATTAGCTCGGCTAACTCTGTAGGAATCAAATTCTTCAACATATCTCTTGCTAAACTTTGCTTCAGTCACATTTAAAGCTTAGATAAACTGTATTTTCTGTGTGTATGTATTGTATTGTAAGGGCCTTGTCGTTACATTATGCCTTGCCTGTTGGATTATGAAGTCATAATACAACATTATTTGTACTCATCAATACCGAGAACGATTAGCTTGGCTAACTCTGTAGGAATTGATTTCTTCAAAATATCCCTTTCTAAACTTAAGTCACAATTAAGCTTAGATAATCTCGATTTACTGTACGTATGTATTGTATTGGCAGGGAATTGCCGTTACATTATGCATTGCCTGTTGTATTATGAAATCATAATATAACCTGTGTTGAATTATAAAGTCATAATACAATATTATTTGTACTCATCAATACTGAGAACGATTAGCTTGGCTAACTCTGTAGGAATCGATTTCTTCAACTCGATTTCTTCAACATAACTCTTTCTAAACTTAAGTCACATTTTAAGCTTAGATAAACTGTATTTACTGTGTGTATGTATTGTATTGGCAGGGCCTTGCCGTTAACAAATAAACAAATAGTTCAACCCCTGTTGTATTATAAAGTCATGATACAACTGCTGTTGTATTATGAAGTAATAGTATTGTATTGGCAGGGCCTTGCCGTTAACAAATAAACAAATAATTCAACCTCTGTTGTGTTATAAAGTCATAATTCAACCACTATTATATTATGAGGTTTTAATACAACCTCTGTTGTATTTTGAAGTCATAATACAACCCCTGCTGTATTATGTAGTCATAATACAACCTGTGTTGTATTATAAAGTCATAAATCAACATTATTTGTACCCAACAATACCGAGAATATTAGCTCGGCAAACTCTGTAGGAATCGATTTCTTTAACATCTCCCTTTCTAAACTTAAGTCACATTTAAAGCTTAGATAAACACTATTTACTGTAGGTATGTAATGTATTGACAGGGCCTTGCCGTTATATTATGCCTTGCCTGTTGTATTATGAAGTCATAATAAAACCTGTGTTGTATTATAAAGTCATAATATAACATTATTTGTACTCGTCAATACCGAGAATGATTAGCTTGGCTAACTCTGTAGGAATCGATTTCTCCAACATATCCCTTCTTAAACTTAAGTCACACTTAAAGCTTAGATAATCTCGATTTACTGTATATATGTATTGTATTAGCAGGGAATGACCGATACATTATGCATTGCCTGTTGTATTATGAAGTCATAATACAACCTGTGTTGTATTATAAAGTCATAATACAACCTATGTTGTATTATAAAGTCATAATACAACATTATTTGCACTCATCAATACCGAGAATGATTAGCTTGGCTAACTCTGTAGGAATCGATTTCTCAACATATCCCTTTCTAAACTTAAGTCACATTTAAAGCTTAGATAAACTATATTTACTGTATTGTATTGGCAGGGCCTTGTCGTTAACAAATTAACAAATAATACAACCTCTGTTTTATTATAAAGTCATAATACAACCCCTGTTGTACTATGAAGTCATAAATCAACCCCTGTTGTATAATGATATAATACAACCCCTGGCTAAGTACATTATGTTACCATAGTTACGTACATAATTAAAGTATTACTTACGACTAATAGATAAAATTAGTAAAATTGGTCATCAATATAAAAATGCCTACTTTATTGGTCATCAAAAACCACAAAAAATAACTTATATTAGCTAGTATCCTCTGAAGTTTGTGAAAGAGTCAGAAGTAAAATTAATATTAAAACCTAAAAACATTAGATGTTCGAGAGAAAGCTTGCGAAATTAAACACCAAACAGAAACTAAATTAAACAAGAAACGAAAACAAAATTGAACTTATAATTTTTAGAATTTTTCAATTAATACCTTAAATGTGTTATTTCTTCAAGTTTATGTCGTCAAAATCGAAATAACCTTGACAGCTACACTGAAATGCGAATACTTTTAGGTTGTGTAGGAGAAGCTTTTTGTTTCTACTCCAAAGGTCGTGAGATATCGCGATAACTTTACTATCCCATAATTTAGTCAGCTTGGCTGGAATTGTACAATATCACTCTATTTTAAAATTCATAACTGGCTTAATAATTCAAAACTAATAACGTTAATTCAATAATTTTGATTAAAAGTAATCGAAGTGTTAATAAATGACCACGGACAATGCATTACTTTCTGTATTCGTAGAAAATATCGATTATTCACCGTATTTATAAATATTTCGCCAGGTTACGATATCCCATATAATTTTATGATCGCATTACATCAGGAAGGGCTGCCAATCCTACAGAATTGATCCACTGATATCGGTAATTACAGTTTTCTCATAAGAAAAATCGGCGCTTTCATAGGCAATGAACTTTTTATGGATCATTATTTGAAAGGTAGTAATTTAAAAAAAATGACTACCGGTAAGCACTTGCTGTTGGCAATAATGGCAATAATGGTGAAATTAACAATATATATTTATGTAAATAACATATGAACATTTATAGTAAAATTTATGTAGTATCAAAAGTGTATCAAATAATATCACAAATATGATTTAGTAAACAAGATTAAAATAAACAATACATATTTATGTAAGTAAAATATGAACATTTACAGTAAAATCTATGCAGTATCAAAAGTGCTAATAATATCACAAATATGATTTACAAAGTCTCAAATAGTCTAAAAAAATTGATCGCATATTTTTAATTTTTTTGTTTCTACCTACAAACATGGATCACATCAACAACTTAAGAAAAATAATAATGTTTTTTTTTTGGAAAATGCTATAATTCTTTTGAGCAGTGTAGTTGTAAACATTGTTGTACTTCCTTAACAAAATTAAGGATAGAACTATTAAGAACTATTAAGGGTTCTATTTAGGACAGAACAGAAAAATACAGAACTTTTTTATTTAAATAAATATATAGACCAGAATATTATTCTGTACGATGTATGCTCAAACATAAATATAAATTTCGAATTTGCTGTGTGAACATCAAGGGTGAACAAGTAAATCGTAGCAGTGTTTTGCACTACGCAACTGTTTTATTTAATTAAAAAGTATAATCGCGTGCTGTTATGCGGTGAAATTTTCATAAACCCGAGCGGTTTTTTGTAATAAAATTTTACAGGCTCACGTGAAATGTGTGCTTTATAATATGATAATAAATTTGTAATAAGGCCAGTGGACTACACATAATAGAACACTAGAAAATACTAACTAGCAGGTGACATACTTAGAACAATATTTGCGTTGGGATTATGAAGACATTTGACTCAAGATTTAGGTAATGAATTTTAACAATTCAAAATAACAAATTTCTTTGACGGTTATATACAGCGGCAAATTGGTCAGATGTAAACTACCATTTTGATATGATTACGATCGTTTAATTAATTACACATTGAAGTTCAAATATTTCCACAGATTTCATCTACAAAAAAAGATATCATATTATAATGAATGAAAAACAACATTTAAAATCTGTATTGTGAATTTGGTGAGATAATTATCTCTTTGGTACGATTTTTTTCAGTGACATTTGAATTACAGAGCTTTTGATTAACTGCCCACATTTGATGCCCACATCCCTGTATATAGTCAATGCAAAATTGTCTCACAGGTGTCTCACACCTGGCTCACAGATGTCTCAAACCTGCCTCACATACGTCTCAGATGTGTGTTACACCCCTCCCACAGATGTCTCACACAAATGTCAGATGATATCGCACGACCGAAAAAAAGTAAATTTAGACCCCTATGTAAATCCTTATGGGAAATTGGCCCAGAACTGTCCCAGTCTATCTACTTTTAACATATCCCAACTTAATATAATGCTCATCTAATTCTCATTATCATGACCAAAGTAAGGTAACGTAGACATAATATAATCTAGAGTCATAATTAGAAAGAAATTTGAATTTTAATATTACTTGCAATGAGAATGTAATCGATCAAATTATGCGTTACTGTTAGCATGTTATGCTTACTTAGCTTAACCTATCCTACAGGAAAAGCAAAGTAAATTCATATTAGGAGATACATTTATATTGTGTCACTGAACATTGGCCCAGAACTGTCCTAGTTTATCTACTTTTAATATATCATAACTTAATATAATGCTCATGTAATCTTTATCATCATGACCTAAGTAATTTAACGTAGACAAAATATAATCTAGAGTCATACGTAGAAAGAAATTTTGAATTTTAATATTACTTGCAATAAGAATACAATCCATCAAATTATGCGTTACTCTAAGCATTTTATGATTACTTAGCCTAACCTATCCTACAGGAAAAGCAAAGCAAATTCATATTAGGAGATACATTTTTATTGTTGTCACTGTTGAGAATTGAGTGTTTAATAGAAATTGTAGGCTATAATTTGAACTCTGTGTCAGAAAATTATTAGGTAGCATGTAATATTGAATTCAATAGAATTTCATTCTCGTAAATGATTCCATCGTGGAAAATTACATCATGAGGGATGGGTATATAGGGTATAGGGGTATATAGGGTATATGGGTATTATGTGTGCAGGGTAGATGGGTTAGGTAAATATAACAATATTACCAACAAAAATGATAATAACAATAAGTATGTACAATGTACAGTAAGCAATTACGCAGTAGGTGCAGGAGTAGTAGGAATTATTATTATTATTATTATTATTATTATTATTATTATTATTAATATTATTATCAATATTATTATTATTATTATTATGAAATATTATTATGAAATATTATAGTCATTATACATAAAACACATGAACACACACACACATGCATACATAATATTGACTTGATTTTTGTAAAAAAAGTATTTGTACATTTTGTATGTAGAAAAAAACTCACTCAAAATTTAAAATACTTATGAAATCGATCAAAATACTTCATCAACTTCCTAATATCGATAATTCCACACACGTTGCTGCGGTTGCCGTTTTTTTCCTGAGGTGAAAATTAGTTTTCCAATGAGTAAACTTTCCGTGCTTCCATATACGGAAAATGTGGTGCCGTGTGAAAATATTTGAGAAGTTTTCCGCGCTGCTTAATTCCGCCAAGCCGCGAAATAGTCGGAAATTTAAATACAATTTTGAGAGCAACTTTTGTTAATTCCCGTTTCGTTATATTACAATTTGGTAATGCAAATAAGCTGACTACAGAATCGAGATCAAATAATTACAGACGTTGAAGTTATCTTACAGGGAGTTGCAGAAGTTAGTTTTATAGTAAGTGTATTTAAAGTTGGCGGAAATGAAAATAGAATTTAACAGTGGAAAATGTAATTTTATTCTAGTATGCAATTAAAGCAAATTATTATCGGGTACTTATTATTACAATTAACAGTTTTTTTATACATTGTTTTTTCTCCTGCCTGATGAGGCGTAAACTTAGATAAATTAGAGATAAAATAATTACGTGCTGAATTAAAAAAAAAAGGGAAATGATTTTTTTCCCGACGTAAATTTGGTTTTAAGTATTTGCCAATTAATTATCTACTTGACAGTTGTACCTATCAAAAAATGTAATCATAATCCTTTTTAATTACATACGTGGGTAATAAATAATAAACGTAATTATTATTTATATCACCCATTATTGTATTATGTAAGTCGTACTGTTTCTGCATCGATTTGTTATATTACAATTTGGTAATGCAAATACGCTGACTACAGAATCGAGATCAAATAATTACAGACGTTGAAATTATCCTACAGGGAGTTGCAGAAGTTAGTTTTATAGTAAGTACATTAAAGTTGGAGGAAATGAAAATAGAATTTAACAATGGAAAATGTAATTTTATTCTAGTATGTAATTAATGCAAATTATTATCAGGTACTTATTATTACGATAAACAGTTTTTTTATACATTGTTTTTTCTTCTGCCTGGTGAGACGTAAACATAGATAAATTAGAGATAAAATAATTACATACAATTGCTGAATTAAAAAAAAACGGGAAATAATTTTTTCTCCGACGGAAATTTGGTTTTAAGTATTTGCCAATTAATTATCTACTTGACAGTGTTAAGTCCTGGAGATCTAATAAGAACGAGTACTAAATCAAACTGGTTTTTTTCTATACATTTCGTCTATACAAACAAAAACTAATTGATAAAAACATGTCAAACATAAAATACACTCAAAATGAAAATAAGTATTGATATTAATAATTCACCTCATCAGACAGTTGTACCTATCAAAAAATTAAATCACAATTCTATTCAATAACATACGTGGGTAATAAATAATAAACGTAATTGTTATTAATATCACCCATTATTGTATTATGTAAGTCCTACTGTTTTTGCATTGTTTTGTTGTAAAATATTAAGAAATATAATTGGTTTTAATTAAACCTATTTATTTATAAACTGATACACCGTCAAATATTTCTAACCTATTTCTAAAAACCATTTTCAAACTATAATGTCTGTTTGACGCGATCAAAGAAATTAGTTATTGTAGCGTGTAATATACAAAATTGTCGTGAATAAATTGTCGACGATAAATTCATGAATAAATTGTCACAATAGAACCTGCTCTAAATTTTCGGCAATTTTTTGGGGAATTCTAGTTACATTTCGGTTTTTAAATTAATACGAACCTACTGGGAAGTGACATGGGCACATGGTCATGGTATCTAACATGGTGCTTCATGGTATCTAACATGGTGTAATCATGGTGTAATACATATGCAGCTACTGCTAACGCATACAAGGCAGCACAGTGTTTTTTGTTACTTTTCTTAGATTCATTTTTAACACACAAATAGAGACAAGATGAGAAGAAAGTCACACTGAAAGTTGGCAACACATTGACAGTGCAGAAGTTTCAAGTTTACAGTTAGCAAAAATTTGACCGTGTAATACCCCTTCACATTTCCAATTTATTTTCTGAAATTATACATGAATAAGTTCATGAATTTCTTCATCAATTTCTTTGACCGTGTAACACCGCTATAACAAAAGTGGAAAAAGAACGTGTAATTTTTATTGAGATTTCCCGTTTTTTTAAAATTTAGCTTAGCCTTCACAATTCCTATTTATTCACGAATTTATTCATGAATAAGTTCATGAATTGTTTCATCAATTTCTTTGACAGTGTAACGCTATAACGAAAGTGGAAAAAGAACGTGTAATTTTTATTGATATTTCCCGTTTTTTTTAAATTTAGCTGTACGTTAAAGTATTGTTAAAGTAAAGTAAAATAAAGCAATGTTAAAGTCCTCTTTTATAAGAAATTTTATACGTCTAAATGGGATCAAAAAGACTCAAATGACAGCTTCGCTCGCAGATTATGAATATCTTTCACAACTTATGTGATGTACAGTCATGCTCACATAAATCTAGTACAAGAAATTAGGTTACAATAGCAATTTTATATAGCAATGTCAAATATTTTGTACTAGATTTATGTAAGCATGACTGAGTGTCGGAAATATGAAAGAAAAAATGAATCCCATTCAAAATCAGTATTTCACTTTTTTCTTAAACAATAATTTTGATTCCAGTTTAACTCTGCTGGTATAACTATTTATTGCGATTTTAAATAAAATGCCATACGCATTTTATTCAATCAAGAAATTCTGAATACGTGATGGATAAATATTTAGCAACAGCAAATGTTATAAACCATAATTATGTAAGGCAATTTTACTGAAACATTAACTCGCTGATGGAATAATTTGAATCCCAAGATAAGCTATAAACACACTTAATTACTCTGTCCTACATGAAACATGTTGAGGTTGGATGACCAACAGACAGGACTTGGTTTTCGGTTGTTGACTTAATTGTGTTT
The DNA here is from genome assembly GCA_951805005.1 of Othius punctulatus. Lineage (NCBI taxonomy): Eukaryota > Metazoa > Arthropoda > Insecta > Coleoptera > Staphylinidae > Othius > Othius punctulatus. The sequence continues at coordinate 24,560,670 of OX638143.1, forward strand.
ACACTGGAATTCCATGTGTGAGGCTTTGACAATGAACGTGTAGGTTCTGTAATTAAACTGTACTACGGAGTAAAATCACTTAATTTGGCATGAATGAGTTAACTACGTAGATAAAAAAAGTAATAATAATAATAACGATGTAATTTGTTATTTGTAGATACAGCGTATTCTGTGGGCACTTTAATTTTTGTGTTTATGCTTGATCATATAACTATATAAAATAATAATACTTTCATTTCATTCAAGAAAACTCAAGCTTCACATCAGTTAATTATTACCTATTTTTTATCAGTCTGGCTACAATTTGAGCAACAACAAACAATGAGTTAGGCACTTAAATAGACATATAAAATAATAACAATACTTGTTTCGTGGTAGAAAGTCAAAGTTTAATATAAGTTACAAACAATAAGTTAGGCACTTAAATAGATATATAAAATAATAACAATACTTGTTTCGTTGTGGAAAGATAAAGTTTAATATAAGTTAATATTTACCCATTTTTTACTAGTCTGGCTACAATTGAAGCAACGGCAGACAATAATATTTGCAGTTTAATTTTTTGTGATTATTTTTCTGAATGATATATTAAATAATAATAATACTTGTTTCATTGTAGAAAGTTAAAGCTTCATATCAGTTAATTATCACTCATTTTTTACCAGTCTGGCTACAATTGGAGCAAAGGCAAACAATTTAATACGCAACAATTATCATGATAAAGGCTCAGTGAGTACGGATTTCTTGCGAAACCGGTTCCATCAAAAAAAGCTCGAGCTTTGGGCACAATAGGCGTCAATTAAACAGTTTCCTGTCGCACCTTAATTACGCCCAGGCGTCAAGCCGTTTTTGTGGCTAATAAAGCTCCTGAAGAATGCTGAATTATGGTGGCCAATTAAAAAATAACGTCCTGAAAAGAATGAGTGACGAAGTTGTGGAACGACCATGGCGTGATTCATTCGGAGTGAACTTCCGCAAACGAAAGCTTGATAAATACAGGAGTTGAGCTTAATCGGCCGTTTGTTTCATTATCGACAGCCGCAGGAAATAATGACAAGTTTCATGTAGTGGAACTAAGGGATTGTAATGAGATGCAAATAACGTCGGGATTCAGTTGTTTTACGGATTGTTTTAATAATAATGTAAATATTGGTTTAATAGTTAATTATGTTGTATTGATTTTAGGGCTTGTATCTAAATTATTGCGGTTTGTATATAAGGATTACAATAAACCACACTTAATGGGATTAAATATTTTACATAATACGCGTGATATTAATAAAATTAATCTACTCACTAATTTTATTTTATTAGCAAAGCAATAAATACATAGTTGACGCCTTAACCAACTATGCGTTACTCAAATATTATTTTTTCTAGATTTCTAGAATATTTATTAAATATGTGCTATTATTAGAAATATTTAATAGAAATAGGGTGAAACAAAAAGTAGAAAAAGCAAGCGAAAAATTACTGAATAATAATGATGTTTATATCCTAACTACATAATTAAGTATTGTTAAATATTATTTATTAATTAATATTAGGATAAAATTAATTAAAGTTGAAATAAACATAAGCACATTAGAAGACTTAATAAAGAAGTTACACAACGAAAATAATTTGACATGCTTACTTACTTGAAACGAGGATCTTACAATCGTTTTGTACGTTTCTTTGCAAGGACTGCGCTACATGAAAACAACGAGGGGAACATAATCCAATGATCCTACACAGTTATTATTTGCTGGCTTCATTTTACTGCAACATGCGATAAACAGAACGTGAATGTTAGTATAAATTGTAGAGGCACAGTCTGTTTCCACAAGTTACTGCGAATCTGCACTGTACACTCAAGGAAAAATATATTTATACACGTATATTTAAGCTGTACTTAAAACCTGCACATCTATTCATAGTTTCAAGCATTAATTTTGAAAACAGATTCAATTTTCGTATTGAGGTATTATAGGTACGGTCGCAGCCAAAAGAGTCTTATAGTGAATTTGCCTAAAACTAAGTTTATGTCATTCTTTCAAGCATTAATTTTGAAAACAGATTCAATTTTCGTATTGAGGTAATATAGGTATGGTCGTAGCCAAAACAGTCTTACAGTGATTTTGCCTAAAATTAATGTTATGTCATTCTTTCAAGCATCGATTTTGAAAACAGATACAATTTTCGTATTGAGGTAATATAGGTATGGTCGCAGCCGAAAAGTCTTATAGTGAATTTGCCTAAAATTAAACTTATGTCATTCGTCTCTACAAAGAAAAATCAAGTAATATGTCATAGTTTGTAACATAAATACATGTCATTTAATAAAAAAATAACTTAATAAGATAAAATAAAAGATTATCTATTCACATTAGACAAAACACCTTTTTTATGGTTATGGTCAGTGCGTAAACTAAGTTATTACGCACTGTTCACAGTGCGTAAAGTGATACTTCTTAGCACAAGTGCGTAAAAATATTATTTGTGTGAAAAACATCAATTGTGCGTGAAATAAGTTTTACACACAAGTTATTCCTTCACCAATTAGAAAAAAACGATAGAATTTTGCATCAAATTTCATAGAAAGTTGGCTTAGTCAACATTCAATAATACGAATGAAGTTCAAAACTTTAAACATTCAAGTTAATGATGCAATTGGTACAATGTGAGATATTGATTTTTTTTCATAATAGCTGTCGCAGAATTTTTTTTGTGTGATACACTTTCGTAAAGAACACTTTTGCACTCGCGTTTTTATGTTCAACTCGGCTGTGTCTAGTTCAACAAATTCATGCTCGTACAAAAAGCCTACTTTACGAACATGTATCATAAAAAAACTAATATTTCATACGCTTTCTAAAATTGCTATTTTGCAGATCCAAATCATTTCACAAAATGATATATTATTGGCCTTCTTCTTCTTCTGTTGCCTTACACCAATGTGCGTTGGCGAATTATCATTTATTGTATAATTGTTAAAGTTTTGTTTATTGCAGCTTGGCATATGTCGCCAAACTTTCTTATTCCGGTCCAGTTCCTGATGTTCCTAAGCCATGATAGCTGTTTACGTCCGATGCCCCTTTTGCCTTCTATCTTTCCTTCGAGTATGAGCTGGGGAATTCGATATTTTGGCCCCCTTAGTATGTGACCCAGGTATCCTATCTTGCGCTGCTTTATGGTGTTGAATAGTAGTCTGTCCACACCCGCCCTTCTCAGCACTTCCTCGTTGGTAATGTGGTCTACCCATGGGATACGGAGCATTCTTCTGAATGTCCACATCTCGAACGCCTCGATCTTGTTAATGGATGCTGCTTTTATCGTCCAGGTTTCTGCTCCATACAGTAGAACTGGCCAGACGTAGCATTTGACCATTCTGTGGCGGATTTCTAAGTTAAGGTTTTTATCGCATAGCAAGGGACGTAATTTGTTGAATGCCTGTCTGGCTTGTTCCACCCTACTCTTGATCTCTTGTAGTGGGTCCCATTTGTCGTTTACTAGTGTGCCTAGGTATTTCGTGCTCGTAGTTCTTTCTATCGTTTCCCCCTCTACTGTGATGGACGCCCCTGCCTGATTATTACGGCTTATAACCATGAATTTTGTTTTGGATCTGTTGATTCTTAGTCCGGCTTCCGTCCCCTTTCTGTTTATGTTGTTCATTAGTAGCTGTAGGTCTTGTTGGTTGCTTGCTATGATCACTGTGTCGTCTGCGTATCTTATATTGTTTATTGTAGTCCCGTTCACCTTTATTCCGATTTCTATATCATCGAAGGCTTCTGAGAATATTTGTTCGACGTAGAGGTTGAATAGCATTGGTGACATTATGCATCCTTGACGCACCCCTCTTTTTATCTCGATTTCTTCTGTCGTTAATTGGTTGTTGATTCTGACATTGGCCGATTGTTGCCAGTACAGGTTTTGGATTATTCTTACGTCTTTTTCATCTATACCAGCTCTTTTCAGGTATTCGATGACACGTTCGTGATTTATACTATCGAACGCCTTTTCATAGTCGATGAAGCACAGGAAGATGTCCTTTCTTTGGTCATAGCAGTTTTGTACTAAAGTGTTTAGGCAGAATGTTGCTTCTCGTGTACCGGTGCCACTCTTGAATCCAAACTGAGTGTCTCCGCTTAGCCCTTCAAGTTTATTAAATAACCTGGTATGTATAATGCGTAGGAATATTTTTAATGCGTGACTCATTAACGAGATGGGCCTGTGATCTTTGCATTTGGTTGCTGTTTGCTTTTTGGGAAGCATTATGAACGTGGACTTTAGCCATTCCTTTGGAAGTTGTCCAGTGTCATAGATCTTGTTGTAAAGTTTTAAGATTAGGTTTATGTTTTCCTCATGTATCTGCTTGAAGTATTCTGCGTAGATATCGTCTGGACCTGGTGTTTTGTTGTTCTTTGCAACCTTAATGGCGTGTACTACTTCGGTTTTAAGAATGCTGGGCCCTGTGAGGTCAAGTTGCGTTAGGCTGGTTGGTGCATCCGGCCTGTCATCGTCGAAGAGCTTTTTGACGTATTCCCGCCATAGATTACATTTATCGATGTCATTAGTTATTGCCTCGTTTTGGTCATTTGTGATGTGTGTCGGATTTCCCCCTTTGCGTGATCCTGTTATTTCTTTGATTTTTCTATGCAGGTTAAATACATCGCCTTTCTCTTGTAATTCCTCTACTTCTTTACACCTTTGCTGCATCCAGGACTCCTTGGCTATTCTGATCGCCCTGCGTATTTCCTTATGCATCACTTTATACTCGGCGTGTTTTTGCTGAGTTTTTAGCTTTCTGCGTTGTTCCATCAGCAGCATGATTTCTTGTGTCATCCAGTCCTGGTTTTTGTTTTTGTTGCTCCGGGCATACCCTATGATGTTATGTGCTTCCGATGTTAGCACGTCTTTGAGGTGTTGCCATGTATCTTCGACTGTTTCCAGTTGTTGCCCATCTTTTATTTTTGTGTTTATGTGGTTGGAATATGCGGTTCTCACAGTAGGTTCTTCTGCTAGTTTACGAATGTCGATTGTTTTTTTACCTTTAGATGTTTTCTGTTTTACTAAACGAAGGTGTGTATTTGCTATAATTGGGTTGTGATCTGAAGCGACGTCTGCTCCCGGGTATGCGGCTACTCGTTTAATGTAATTGCGAAATCTTTTAATAATTAGAATGAAGTCAATCTGGTTCCTAACGATGTGATCTTGTCGATGTTGGGGGGATGTCCAGGTGTATAGACGACGTTTCGGCAATTGGAACCATGTATTCGTTGGTATGTACTTATTGTATTGGCAGAACTCTACGAGTCTGTCCCCTCTGTCATTTCTAATACCTAGGCCAAATTCCCCAACTATGTCTTCGTATCTACCTTCTCCAATTTTCGCGTTAAAATCGCCCATTATTATGTTTATGTCCTCCTTCTTGGTATGCTTGAGTGTTGCTTCTAAGCATATGTAAAATTCTTCGCACTCTGCTTCTGGTTTATCCGCCGTGGGAGCGTACACTTGAATTATGTTTAGTTTTACTGGCTTAGTGTTAAGTTGTAAGAGCATGATTCTTTCCGAGATTGGCAGGAAATTATAAACAGATTTCTTAGTGTTGTTGTCCACCACAACAGCCACTCCGTGTCTATGATGTTTATCTGATTCGTCGCTGCCTGAGTAATACATAGTGTGGTTAGACATTGTATGTATCCCGTTCTTGGGCCATCTCACTTCACTGATGCCCATAATATTGACTTGTAGTCTTTGTATTTCTTGCGTTAGATTGTTAATTTTTCCTGGTTCATAGAGGCTGTTAACATTCCAGGTTGCAATTTTTTGGATATTTTCTTTTAGCTGGAACCGGGAGATTCTTAGCACCCTCCGGCCATTTAAGGCCTGCCCGTTACTGAGGGCCGTAGTTTGTGTTTGTTCCGGCATAAATGATAATTTGTCCTGGGGAAGTTACGCGTGGTGGTTTCCCGTTTCCTTCCACGCCGCAGTACCACAACCATTAAAACTGCTACAGTCATGCTTGTGGATGTCCGTGTAAAGCCGGTTCAGGATCATTTCCTTTTCGCCTCGTCTAGGTACTGGAGGTCGCTGCTGCCCTCCTCCAGTGCTAGTTTTGGTCCGCCCCTGGTATTTTATTTCCCAGGTACCAACCATATCTGGAAGGCATTCCCCTATCCGCCACCTGGGGAGGCGTCCGATGGGGGACTAGCAGAACCCCACACGGATTATTATTGGCCAAGGACGATAAAATTGCCATAGAAATTGTCTTAATTATAACACGTCATATATTTATTTGTAGTCATTGCCTGTTTTCATACATTCTTTAAATCCATTATATTCGATTTCATATTAATATTATATTATTATTATTGCCCCCTTGACATTTTGAGGATAAAATTTAAGGTGTCTTAAAATAAGTTTAACAATTTATTTACTCACTAATTAAAATAACAAATAAAATTTTGCATCTAATTTCTTAAAAAGTTGACTAAGAAGTCAATATTCAGTAATACGAAAGAAGTTCAAAACATTAAACATTCAAGATAATGATGCAATTGGTACAATGTGAGATATTGATTTTTTTTACAATAGCTGTCGCAGAAAAAACTTTGTGTGATATACTTTGGTAAAGAGCATTTTTGCACTCGCGTTTTTTTGTTCAACTCGGCTTAGCCTCGTTCAACAAATTCATGCTCGTACAAAAAGCACTACTTTACGAACATGTATAATAAAAAACGATTATTTCATACGCTCTCTAAAATTGCTATTTTGCAGATCCAAATCACTTCATAAAATGATATTTTATTGGCAAAGGACGATAAAATTGCCATAGTCTTAAATATGACACTTCAAATAGTTATTTGCAGTCATTGCCTGCTTTCATCTATTCTTTAAATCCATTATATTCCTTTTCATATTATTTCGTATTATTATTATTATTATTATTATTGTTATTATTATTACTGCACCCTCGACAACAATATTTTGAGGACAACATTTAAAGTGTCTTCTCTTGTTTTCTGCAATATTTTGTCTGTAATTTCACTCATTTCCAAATATATGAACAAAGTCACTTGAGGTTATCACCAGTAATAAGTGACATAAAATGTGACATAAAACTGACATACAACTCAACTTGCTTTATTTACATTTAATTTTTTAATATTGAGAGAACTTAAAAAATAAAATCATGCAACATGCAATTACTGGCCTATGATTTTCTTTGGCCTGGAATTTTCATAAAAGTGACATAAAACTGAACTTGCTTTATTTATATTCTTTTGTTTTTAAATTTTTAGAATACTTATGAAATAAAATCGTGCAACATGTAATTATTGGCTTCGGATTTTCCTCGGCCTCGAATTTTACATTTTGCAACCTTGTACATAAATTCCTATTATTGAACTAATATCGCAATTGTATTGTATTTATCGGATTTATTTTGGTCTTAGTTAATGACAGTAAATAAAATTTTACTGCTATTATCTATGTGGTTCATTCACACAGATGTATTGATGAAAGAAGAAGATGCTGATTCAAACGTTTAGATGGAATTAAACATATTTGTATATTGTTTTATGACTTCCATGCATCAATATTTTAAAATAATGGGAACAAACGTGCAGTGAATAAAATAATTTATAATATTCTAGGCACAATTTGCACTCAAGAAATTATACTTTCTAGTCTCGCTAGTCTGCTTCATTTTTTTTTCTTTATTCACGTTGTTAATGGTTACAGTGAATAAAATAAAAATGTAAACATTTTATGCACCCATTCGATTATAGTGTAGTTTTAAATATGTGATTCAATATACATAATGAGCATTTTGATAATGCGAATTGGAAAAAGATTATTATTATATCAAATTCAATTTTTGACCATCATTAGTTTCTTCGATATAATATCATCAACATTTATTTCAAAACGAAATTGTATTTTGCTTGATTTTAAAACATAGTTTTTTGACTTTATAAAAGAAAACTTTTGAGCAAAATACCTACAGTATTTTTTTAAATACCTTGTTTCAATGATTTACTTGCGCAATTCAAATGTGAACAGATTTTTGTAGAGTTATAAACAAATATTTGAGCCGTTGATTTTGAAAGTGGGGAAAGTCCATTTTTTAATTTAAATTCAGATAAGTCCAGAAGTACTCAAGGGATCTTGTCCCTGAAAAAACTGCTGATAAAACTTGGAAACAATACATTAATATTGAACTGTTTTGGATATCAAATACAAGTTTTGACCATCATTTGCTTTTGCCAAGTAACATCAACAACATTTCTTAGAACAGGCAATTGTTTTTTTCTTGATTTTGATAGCATACACTTTTTGACCTTACAAATGAAAAAAATTGTGCAAAATGCAGTTTATTTAAAAAAAAACCTATGTTTCTATGATTTACCTTCGCAATTTAAATGTGATTTTTTGTAGTTATATACAAATATTTATAAACTTGTTGTAATACTAATATACAATTCGCTGCTAAAGCTCGGAAGAAAAATCTTCAATGTTGGACATTAAAGTTGGACAACATTTTGGATAATAAATTCAATTTTTGATCATTATTAGTTAAACAAAAAGTATCATCAACATTTTTTCAAGAGGCTACTAAATTTTTCTTGATTTTGACAGCATATCATTTTGACCTTTCAAAAGAAAATTTTTGAGCAAAATACTTTATCTTTATTCTGTAATCTTTACAATCCAAAGTTTCAAAAGTTCCAAAGGTAAATGCATAAAAGCAGAATAACTTAATATCGAACTATTTTGGATACAAAATTCAATTTTTGACCATCATTTGTTTTTGCCATGTAACAGCAACAATATTTCTTAGAACTGGCAACTGTATTTTTCTTGAATTTGACAGCATACATGTTTTGACCTTACAAAAAAAAAAAGTGCAAAATGCAGTGTTTTTTAATACCTAAGATTCAATGATCTCACTGTTTCAAAAGTTCCAAAAGTAAACATAAATGCAGAATACAAAAGAATTTTTTTGTGCAAAATACAGTGTTTTACCTAATGCTTGAGATTGAATGATTTACCTGCGCAATTTAAATGTGACAGATTTTTTGTAGAGATATAAACAAATATTTGTAAATTTGTTTTAATACAAATATACAGTAAGCTGCTAAATCTCGGAAGAAAAATCATTAATATTGAAACATTTTGGATATCAAATTCAATTTTGACCATCAGTTGTTTTTGCATAAAAATATTAACATTTCCTTCAAGAGGCAACTAAATTTTTCTTGATTTTGAAACCATACATTTTTCGGCTTTACAAAAGAAAATTTTGAGCAAAATACAGTGTTATTTTTATAATCAATCTTTATTCTTTGATCTTTACAATCCAAAGTTTCAAAAGTTCCAAAGGTAAATGCATAAATGCAGAATACATTAATATCGAACTATTTTGGATACAAAATTCAATTTTTGATTATCATCTGTTTTTGTCAAATAACATCATCAACATGTCTTAGAACTGGCAACTGTATTTTTATAAATTTTGACAGCATACATGTTTTGACCTTACAAATAATTTTTTTTGTGCAAAATGCATTTTTTTTAAATACCTAAGAACCATTGATTTCACTGCGCAATTTAAATGTGACAGATTTTTTGTAGAGTTATAAACAAATATTTGTAAATTTGTTTTGATACAAGTATACAGTAAGCTGCTAAAGCTTGGAAGAAACATCATTAATATTGAAACATTTTGGATATAAAATTCAATAAATGACCAACAAAATAATTCAAATTTGACCATCATATGTTTATGCAAAAAATATCATCAACATTTCCTTCAAGAGGCAACTAATTTTATTTATATTTTGACAGCATACATTTTTTGACTTTGCAAAAGGAAACTTTTAAGCAAAATATCTACAGTATTTACAGTATTCTTGTTTTGAACACCCAAGTTTCAATGATTTACTTGCGTAATTCAAATGTGAACAGATTTTTTGTCGAGTTATAAACCAATGTTTGAGCCACTGATTTTGCAAGTGTTGAAAGTCCATTTTTCTATTTAAATGATTTAAATTCAGATAAGTCCAGAAGTACACAAGGAATGTTGTCCTTGTTAAAACTGCTGCTAAAACTGGGAAAAAATAATATTGAACTATTTTGGATATCAAATTCAGTTTTTGACCATCATTTGTTTTTGCCAAGTAAAATCAACAACATTTCTTAGAACATGCAATTGAATTTTTCTAGATTTTGATAGCATACATTTTTCGACCTTACAAAAGAAAAATGTTGTGCGAAATGCAGTTTATTTTTTAAAAACCTATGTTTCTATGATTTACCGGCGCAATTTAAATGTGATTTTTTGTAGTTATATACAATTTTTTATAAACTTGTTTTGATACAAATACACAGTTAGCTGCTCGGAACAAAAATCTGTGATGTTGAAATATTTTGGATATCAAATACAATTTTTGATTATCACTAGTTAAACAAAAAATATCATCAACATTTTTTTCAAGAGGCAATTAAATTTTTCTAGATTTTGAAAGCATAAATTCTTTGGCCTTACAAAAGAAAAAAATTGAGTAAAGTACAGCGTTTTTTAAATACAATCTTTATTCTGTAATCTTTACAATCTAAAGTTTCAAAAGTTCCAAAGGTAAATGCAGAATAAATTAATATCGAACTATTTTCTATACACAAATCAATTTTTGACCATCATTTGTTTTTGCCAAATAACATCATCAACATTTCTTAGAACTGGCAACTGTATTTTTCTTGATTTTGACAGCATACTTGTTTTAACCTTACAAAAGAAAAATGTTGTGCAAAATGCAGTTTTTTTAAATACCTAAGATTCAATGATTTACCTGCGCAATTTAAATGTGACATATTTTTTGAAGAAGAAACATCATTAATATTGAAGCATTTTGGATATCAAACTCAATGAATGACCATAAAAAAAAATCAAATTTGACCATAATATACAGTGAGTTGCTAAAGCTCGGAAGAAACATCATTAACATCGAAACATTTTGGATATCAAATTCAATGAATGACCACAAAAATAATTCAAATTTGACCTTCATTTGTTTGTGCAAAAAAATATCATCAACATTTCCTTCAAGAGGCAACTTTTTCTTGATTTTGACAGTATGAATTGTTTGGCCTTACAAATGCAAAATTTTGAGCAAAATACAGTGTTCAAAATACATTCTTCATTCTGTACATTTATTCTGAACTTTACAATCCAAAGTCTCAAAAGTTCCAAAGTTAAATGTCCAAGTTTCGACCCATTGGTTTACTGACAATGGGCAAGTAATTATATTTACAATGCTGTGTTTATAAACAAGCCTTGGCACTTATTTACCAATGCAGAAGTCGTGGGTTCGAATCCCTGTGTAACATGTTATCTTTTCATATATTAATATATTATTAGTGAGGATTGGCCTAATTTTTTTAATTATTTCCTAAATTCCTAAAAGTTACTCGATGCTAAGTTTCAAAAGTTTAAAAGTTAATTGCGTAAGTTTCGATCCATTGGTTTACTAACAAATGGGAAAGCCAGTCTATTTACGATGGTGTGTTTGTAGCCAAGCCGTGGCACTAATTTAAATGCAGAAGTTGTGGGTTCGAATCCCTGTGTAACATGGCCATTTTCTATTCAAATATTTATACATTATTAGTGAGAAATGGGCTAATTTCTTTAATTATTTCTTGAATTCCAAAAAGTTACCCGATGCTAAGGTTCTAAAGTTTTAATGTCAAATGCCTAAGTTTCGATCCATTAGTTTACTAACAAATGGGCAAGCTATTCTATTTGTAATGCTGTGTTTGTAGCCAAGCCCTAGCACTTATTTACTAATGCAGAAGTCGTGGGTTCAAATCCCTGTGTAACATGTTTTCTTGTCATATATTAATATATTATTAGCGAGGAATGGCATAATTTCTTAACTTATTTCTTAAATTCCAAATAGTTATTTGATGATTTTATATTACAATTATCTAAATACCTTCAGAATTATTCTTGTTTATACTTCTTCAATTTATGGGGCTTCTTCATACGGAGCTCTGTAGGCAATGGCACAGCGTTAAATTTTAATCTAAATTTAGATATTAATTAATATCGTCTGATATTTTATTTCGCGTTTTCAGATACCTAATTATACCTAATTTAAATTTTAAATCACCAATGGGGCACACTTCGCTTTATTCAATCAGACCACTGAGGAGCACTTGGAATTCAATTTCATGACGAGCAATTAAAACTGCCCGCAGGATCCTCTGTAATTACGCCCTAATGATAGTTTAAGGGAGCCGAGAGAAATTCGATTAATATGCTGATGCTTTTCAATATTTATGCGCCATAAGATAAAAATATAAAAATAAAGATTTCTGTTAAGGGAAGGAGAAAGACATTTGATTGAAATTAGTAAGATGTAGAAGTATAGGCTTATATACTCATTTAGCAAGATAATTAATTGAAATTAGATAGATGTAGACGTATAGATTTATATAACATACTCATTTATACAAGTCTATACTGCTACATCTATATAATTTCAAAAAATTATCTTGATCCTTGCCTAAATTACTAAAACTTTCCAAAACTCCTAAAGTACTCCTAAAGATTGTATATTTGTTTATGGATTACAAATGTAACAACAATTAGCAATGAAAATATTCTTTTGTAGGGCAAATGCTTAAAAATTTTCAATTGCTAAAAAAATTATAGTTGTATCTTAATAGTTTTTTTAATAATTTTTTTACCAATTGTACATTTTTAAGCATTTTACCTACAAAAGAATATTTTAATTGCTAATTGTTGTTACTTTTGTAATCCATAAACAAATATGCAATCTTTAGGAGTTCTTTAGGAGTTTTGGAAAGTTTTAGTAATTAAGGCAAGGAGCAAGAGTTTTTTAAGCTTTTCCATTTAAAAAATATATCATAGTCCATCATCGAATCTTATTAATTTTGCATTTTTTTTATTCCAGTGTGTTAACAGTTGACTAGCTTGATCCAATCATGAGACGCTGCGGATTCTGGCTTCTGGCACTCCTCGCCACCATGCTGGTGCTGGATGGCAATTGGGTTCGTGCTGCTCCTGAGTCGCGCACTGAGGACCTCCTCAACGCTCTTCACAACCTGGAGAAGCTGGAGAGGAAGTACTCTCCGATGGCGAGACCGAGGTTAGCACCTTTCCATTTATAGGCTTGCGCTTACACCAACACCTGATGGCGATGAAGCTTTGTAGGTTCACTCACTCAATAAAGAAGTTCCGAAGATTTTGCATGGCATAAGCTGTTTGATATTGGAAGCGATGTTGTGTAGGTGTATGTCATTTTATATGTGAGGCTTTCGCTTTTAAAGAAGTATCTTGTAGATTAACTGGTTTCTAGATTCGGTGATATCGTTTAAGATTCATTCTCACAAGTTACTAACAGTAGATATATTACGTATTTAGAACCCATCTTTTCATCCAATGACAAAGTTGCGAATAGATAACTATATGGTAATGCCATTGAAACAACAACAAGGAGATTAGAAAGGTATTGGGTAGATTAGCTATTTATGCACCAAGGGCGTTACTACGACGATTATTCGATGACTCCGTGATGCGTACAAGGTTTCATTTTTCACTTTTTCTTTTCATAATCTTGAAAATACACTCCAGGGCGTAATGAATTCATTACGCCCTCTTATTACGCCCCGGTTGATATGGACATGTTTACATAAAAATACACCGAGGGGTGTAATAAGAGGGCGTAATGAATTCATTATGCCCCGGTTATTATGGACATGTTAACACGAAAATACACAAGGGGCGTAATAATAACATTATTAGTTAAATTGAAACTATGTGTGGATACTACTTGGTGAAACATTATGATTAGGTTGAATCAAACACTTGGTATGAAAACAGTATACAGTGAAACTTTAACCAAGTGTTTGATTTAACCCAATAACATTATTATGCCCCAGTTGTTATAGATATGTTTACATATCACGTATTCTAGGAGTTAACATTCAATTATAGCAAAGTGAAAAATAAAGAAATATGAAGCCGAGAATGCGATTAATTTTGTCACTAAAGTAAGGCCAAGTCTTATAGCCTGCGATTAACTTTAACTGCTTGGATATTATTGTGCGTAATTTTAAACATACCTAAAGTCGAATGCACAAAAAAAAGTAGACACGAAATTTTTGACTGCTTGAACAAACGTGATATTAGGAAAAATATCAATCAATTATTCACGTATTAATTGGTAGATATTATTCTAATATCATGTTTGCCAATATCAATTCGTGGAATGTCACGAAAGTGTCAATGTCTTTAATAACAATTAAACAATGCACATTTGGTAAATTTTTTTGTATTTAGTATACTGATTCAGCAAAATTCGAGTATCACGTTGATTCAGAAAAATGTGCATGTTATTGGTACTTCTTGAATTAATAAGTGATTTTTTTTTATATAAATGCCACTGTTATACAATCATATTTTGAGGAAATAAAATACAGGAAACTACGTTTGTATACTTTTTTTTAAATTCGACTGCAGATTATTGTTAATCTGGGATTGTAAAAAATATAAAAAATATATCATATTTTATTTTCATTGTTGAAATTATATAACACATTCGGTATGTGTGGTCGGTTTTGCTTCGTTAGTAAGACATTAGGGTTTAAATAAAGAAGCTAAAACCGGCAATTTTCTTGTTTTAAAGTTGGTATCTATATATAACTAGATGAAAATGTCAAATTTGACATTTCCTGTCTGTCAAATTATTTTAGTGGCGTCATTTACATTAGTAGTACCACATAGTACTACCATTATAATAATAAATAACTGAAAAATAAAATCACACAAATATGATCAATTTATGATCTCCCAAAATAAAATAAGTACATGTTTCTATCACTTCCGGTCATACAGGAAGTGGCCATTAACTTTGTTATTTTAAATGGAACATCCTGTATATTTTTACATATTCAGATTGCTCGTTTAGTTCTGTATACATTTTGCCATTTTGTTAAGCTTTTTGAGTATATTATTATATTATTGAGTTATTCAGTACTGAGTTAAACTTGTTAAGCCCTTATCTTTAGTAGTTTTTAAGAAAAAAAAATAATTTCCAAAAGTTTTGAGTCACATTATTTTGTACTAAAAAAGTAAAAAGTAGACCAATAATTTGTCAAGAAAGCATTAATGTTATAATTTGCAGTTTATTCATTATCGATTTTGGAGTTATTTTAGTTTTCATTTTATCGGTAAAACGTCAGGCAAACGTAACAAAAATGACCGTATTGTATAAAAATATCTCGATAAATTAAAGTACTTACGGCGGAAAGACCGGATAGGTCGATAGCCTAATAAAGATTGATCTACTACTTAAAGTACCTAATTACTAAAATAAATTGTAAAGTGGATAGACCAAATACTTCAAAATAAAATAAAAACTTCGGAAAGAATACTATGGAAAAGTTTTACTTTGTATTACAAAATTATAAAATAATCGTAAAGTGTTCAAAATATTATCAAAAAATTTAAAACACATAATTGTAAAGTTCCATTTTCTCTGAACAAATCTCAAATTTCATAAAATATAAAAAAAAAACTATTTAATTACGTCTAGCTAATTATTTCGTTTCTAACTACAGTTTAGAAACTTCTCAAACTTCAGAAATGAAATATAACAGAGAGGTTTAAAAAAAATTAAATACCTACTTTCAAAAAAGTTTTTTAAAATTGTGAATACTTTATTTGAGAAAAAAATGCACAATCTATAAAAATATCACGATACTTCAAAGTTTGTTTAAGAACTTTCAAATTCCGTCAGGTGGATACACAAAATGCATCCAAATAAAGTTAAAAGAACGAAAAGAATAAACAAAAAAAATTAATTTCTGGAACAAAATCATAAAAAGTTTGATCAAGTTTTCCAGATACAATCAAAAAATTTAAAACATCTAATGGTAAAATTTAATTTTCTGTAAATAAATCTCAAATTTCATTAATAAATGACAATGAGTACAACACGCAAAAGACAATTCAAATAACTGATATAGTAAAATTTCATTGTTTTCATTTTATTTCGAAGTATTTTGTGTCTCCACCTGACGGAATTTGAAAGCTTTTAAACAAAGTGAATTTTTACTTTACATTATCGAGACATTTTTATAGATTGTGCATATGTTCTCAAATAAAATGTTCACAATTTTAAACTATTTTGTTTTGAAAATAAGTATCTAATTTTTTTTAGACCTCTCTTTTATACTTCATTTCAATATTTTGATCATCGTATATCTATCTAAGCTGCAGTTAAAAACAAAATAATTATCTAGATGTAATAAAATATTTTTTATGGAATTTGAGAAATTTATACACAATTTTGTGTTCCACTAAATCTATATTTTATTAATACACATTTTGAAATTTAAAATTGTGAAATTTGTGAAACTCTTGACCGTAAAAAGCAGGTACCAACATAATATCCGAAAATTAAACCGAAAAACATAACGTGTAGTAAGGCAGAGCTCCACTCTTTGTAAAAACATCTTAAAAATGAATAATACAGTACATATAAGTATTCGAAAATAAATTCCAAAAATGTGCAGTACCTAATGTGAGATCCCAAAAATTTAAAATACAGGAGGTAAAATTATATCACCACATTTTTTATTCCACTAAATCTCTATTTTATTAATACACATTTTGTAATTAAAAATGTGAAATTTGTGAAACTTTTGACCGTAAAAAGTAGGAACCAACATAATTTTTTAGATATCTCTTTTATACTTCATTTCAATATTTTGATCATCGTATATCTATCTAAGCTGCAGTAAGAAACAAAATAATTATCTAGATGTAATAAAATAGTTTTTATGGAATTTGAGAAATGTATACACATTCCTTTGTTGCACTAAATCTATATTTTATTAATACACATTTTGGTATTTAAAATTGTGAAATTTGTGAAACTCTTGACCGTAAAAAGCAGGTACCAACATAATATCCGAAAATAAAACCGAAAAACATAACGTGTAGTAAGGCAGAGCTCCACTTTTTGTAAAAACATCTTATAAATGAATAATACAGTACATATAAGTATTCGAAAATAAATTCCAAAAATGTGCAGTACCTAATATAAGATACCAAAAATTTAAAATACTTGAGTTAAAATTATATCACCACATTTTTTATTCCACTAAATCTATATTTTATTAATACACATTTTGTAATTTAAAATGTGAAATTTGTGAAACTTTTGACCGTAAAAACAAGGTACCAACATATTTTTTTTGGATCTCCTTTTATACTTCATTTCAATATTTTGATAATCGTATATCAATCTAAGCTGCAGTTAGAAACAAAATAATTATCTAGATGTAATAAAATAGTTTTTATGGAATTTGAGAAATGTACACACATTTTTTTGTTCCACTTAATCTATATTTTATTAATACATATTTTGGTATTTAAAATTGTGAACTTTGTGAAACTCTTGACCGTAAAAAGCAGGTACCAACATAATTTCCGAAAAAAAACCGAAAACCTTAACGTGTAATAAGGCAAAACTCCACTTTTGTTGTGAAAACTTCTCAAAAATGATTAATACAGTATAAGTTATCAAAAATAAAATCCAAAAATGTAGAGTAATGCTAAACTCCCAAAAATTTAAAATACAGTAGGTAAAATAAAATCACCACATATGTTTTTTCATTAAATCTATAATTTATCAAAACATATTTTTGTACTTAAAATTGCGAAAATTGTAAAATTGTGCGACACTTGTTGAATTGTGTAACCAAAATATCTATTTAGTAATACTTTAAGTGATTAATTACAGCAGTATAAATAAGCTGTTTTAAAAAAAGTAAATTGGCAAATTATTATTAAAATTATAATAATAATATACAATGAATAATTATAATTACAATATAATTATAATTATAAAAATATAATAATATGATGTTATAAAGTGTGAACTAATTTTCATTAATCAGAAAGATATAATTGATTTGGTGCATTGATCACATGGTCATACATACATACATGCTATAATTGTGTGAAACTTGTTGAATTGTGTAACCAAAATATCTATTTAGTAATACTTTAAGTGATTAATTACAGCAGTATAAATATTAAAAAAGTAAATCGGTAAATTATTATTAAAATTATAATAATAAAATATAAAATATAATGTCTAATTATAATTACAATATAATAATAATTATAAAAATATAATAATATGATTATTATATAGTGTTGACTAATTTTCATTAATCTGAAAGACATAACTAATTTGGTACCTTGATCACATTGTATCAAACATACTATAATTATTTATGACCTCAAAAATATATGATTGTGGATATAAACGAATATTGAATATAGATACAAGTTTAAATTCGTTTAAGTTCAACTGCAGCAAAGTATGATAAAAATATCTCCACCCACATTCTATACAATGTGGGTGGAGGTATTTTTAGCATACGTTTGTGCGAGTTGGTGCTTTTATTATATTTAGTTGCAGTTATGACGGTTGTACTGTCATTATAATAAGGTAATAATCATTATATGCATATAATAAGGCACTATAATCGTTTTATTGGTATTCAGTTCAGTAAAACTTCCATTACATACTTTTACATTGTTGTAGTTTCCCAGATTTGTTACACAACTATGAGAAGCCATTTTTACAAGCAAAAAATTCGACTGCTATGCGGTCAGTAGAAGTGTACTCAAAATGACATGTATTATGTGACATAATATATTAAGTATACTTATAAAGTGCATTTCGTTAAAAATAAATATTTTAATGAAAAAGTCTTATTGGGTTTTAAAAAACTCAAAGGAAATAACAAAGTGGTTAATAATATAATAATAAGAATATTTATTAGCATAAAAGCTACATAAAATACACACAAAGTATAATAGAAAATAAAAATATACCAAAAACAAAACAACAGAACACAAATAATACAAACATTTTTCAAAACATTTTTGAATATGTTATGACAAATTGCAGAATTTAGTAGGAAATTGCACATTTTAGTAGGAAATTGCAGAATTTAGCAGGAAATTGCAGAATTTAGTAGGAAATTACGAAACTTTCATTGGAAATTACAAAATTTTTGTTAGAACTTATGCAATTCTTATTTTATCTTTATTTGTTTATCAATCAAGATATGGTTTTTATATTCAGTTTTTATTTTTCAGTAGTATCAATTTAAAAAAAAACTGTATTTGTTAGGGACATTATCCCTAACAGGCTATCGACCAACGTGGGTCCTTCCGCCGTATCAGTTTTATTTTATCAATCTTTTACAAACTTCAAATCATTGATGATAAATTTTTCGGCTTTAAAAAATGTCATGAACATGTTTTAATTACTTAAAAAAATCATATGAATTGAATGAAATAATAATATCAAGTGTAGCATGATTTCAAGCATCCTATATTCAGAATCTCTGCAGCTGAAAATCGAATTCAGGAATCAATAAGATAACTGTGTGGGAACACAAATTCCAAGGTACGTGGGCGATAGGAGCAATTTACGTGAATATCCAGTTGCATTTAGACAATACAACAGCAGTATTATTAAAACAATTCAGTTTGCTTTGTCATCCCTCTGTGCAGACCTCATTTTAGTTTTCAGCACTAATGATGGGGTCGAATTCCAGGAGAATCCTGCTCCAGTAAACGTACTATTAGATTCTGCCGGGATCTTGTTGGCAAATAAATTGAAGCAGCAAATTAATAGTTAGAGGCGCCTACTAATTAGCGTTCGCCGAGCGTCGCGACGCTTTTGATCTTCCGCAGGCCACGCGTCTTCATAATTGGATGGACAGATTCGGGGAAGTTTTCCCTCTCCGTGACGTCAATTTCTTAATCGCAAAGTTTGGGAAGGCGTGGGGACGGATCGCAGGTGCGGAATTTGAACCGGGGAGATTTACGTTTAATTTACAGAAATGATGAATGGGACGTGATACGGTGTAGTATTTTGACACCGCCTTGGAACTACTTCCAGAATTTGTAATAAAGGCACTTGGAAATAAATTAAAACTAGTGTGAAGCTTTGTTCGCGTTCACTTGCCCTTTAGTACTTGGAAATTTACTGTGTAGGTATTACTTTTACTGGTCAAAAATAATACCGTGGGATCAACAATTATTTAAATTAAATAAGCTCTTGCGATGTTGAAAGTATTAGCAGACGTACAATACGTCTGTTAATATCTGGTGGCAGCAATTCATGATCGGCCTGTATTTTGTAGGGATATATCTATCATTTTATCTATCTTTTTCAATTTTTTTTGGCAGGTTAAAATTTAACCAAATCTGTCTTTTTGACAGTGAAATACTGTTAATTGGTAAGTATTTAATTTCCGTAATTATGTGACAATTTATACCCCGTTGATATAATACCATCAAACGAAATAATCACTCACCGAGCGCACGCCTATGGAATTTACGTCCCCGCCCGCTCACCACCAACCGCGGTCCAGCCTTACGATATGAGCCACTTCTACATTTGTCAGATCAGAGTATAGAAAATTGTTGATTGCACGGTATTTTATTAATCATTCATCACTATTAATTACATAACATAGAAACAAATGGAAACTAAATTAAATGTATCTGTGGTTAATACTTGGTAAAACAAATTTCATAAAGATTTGGTCTAAGTTTCACAGTTTTGTATAAATACGCTACTATTGTTTCAGTCCCTTGGCCATTTTCAGAGAACATTTTTTTGTCAAAAAAATATCACGTTGTTAACTAAAAAACTCTTGAAAATGGGCGAAAGACCGAAGCAATTGTTAACAAAGGTTTTTTTGTCAAATAATTGTTCCATTATGTTAACTAAATAACTCTTGAAAAAGTTCGAGACACCGAAACTAAAAAACTCTTGAAAATAGTCGAGAGACCGAAACAATTGTTAACAATTGTTGTAGTTGTTGTTGTAGAGTATTTTCTATAAAAGAGTGAAACTTAAAACCAAGTGCTTTTTTATATCAATATATGCTTATTTATATATCTATTAAATTATAGTCCCTTGGCCATTTTCAGAGAACATTTTTTTGTCAAAAAATTATCACGTTGTTAACTAAAAAACTCTTGAAAATGGTCAAGTGACCGAAACAATTTTTAACAAACACTTTTTTGTCAAATAATTGTTACATTTTGTTATCTAAATAACTCTTGAAAAAGTACGAGACAGTGGTCGAGAGACCCAAACAATTGTTAACAATTGTTGTAGTTGTTGTTGTAGAGTATTTTCTACAAAAGAGTGAAACCTAAAACCAAGTGCTTTTTTATATCTATACATGCTTATTTATATTTATATCTATTAAATTAAAACTAGTGTGAAAAGGCAGACTTTGTTCACGTTCACTCGCTATTTATTATTCGGTGTACGAATTATTTTTATTTGTGAAAAACTATATTTTATATCTAATTAGGTCTGCCATTCATCAGATATTAGTTTTTAATCAAGGCTTGCCCAGAAACGGCAATTATGAACAAGACTGGAGGAGAAATAATCTCTTTAGTCCTCGTGCGAGTGTAATTGACATTTTTAATTGCGCTAGGATTAGAACGGGCATAATTGAAATCTGTTTCTACTTCAGTTTGCGTTCGTATTTATGTACAAAATTCCACGTAAAACGAACGCAGGCTTTAGTTATATTTAAAACACATTATAAAGCTTCTGTGGTTTAGCGAGTTAAGTTTCCAGTTAATAGATTGTCCTGGGTTTGATTGTCGTCCTGGACTACAGAAATTTGTTTCAATTAAACAAGAGAATATATTTTCTACAGTAAACATTTCACTTCGAAAATAGAGAGAAATTACAGAATACTTTTTAACTCTTTTAAACGATTACATAATGACAACCCATATATACAATTCTAACCTATAAATTGACAATCTTCAGAACCGAACTTCTTAATTAAAACATTTGAGAAGAAATGGTATTACGCACGGTTGATGTTTTTACGTACAGGTGACTCTTTAGTCACTTGGGCTAAAAAGGATCACTTTATGGTCTGTAAACGGTGCGCAAAAACTTAGTTGACGCAGTGTCGTAGAAAAATAACTATTATAATTAATATTATTACCAACAATATGCAAAATATTATTAATTATAATAGTTATTTTTCTTCAACAGTACGTAAACTAAGTTTTAGTTATATTTAATTCACAATATAAATCTTCTGTGGTTTAACGAGTTAAGTTTCTAGTTAATAGATAGTCGTGAGTTTGATTGTCGTCCTAGACAACAGAAATTTGTTTCAATTAAACAAGAGAATATATTTTCCACAGTACACATTTCACTTCGAAAATAGAGAGAAATTGCAGATTACTCTTTGAACTTTTTTAAACGATTATCTAACGACAACTTAAATTTACAATTCTAACCTAGAAATTAACAATCTCCAGAACAGAACTTTTTAATTGAAACATTTGAAAATAAATGGTCGTACATTAGCTTGAAAATAACGCCAAGAAAAAATTAAGAAATTGTTCAATATAATTTGTAGTATCTTCTTTCGGTTTTTAAGAAAAGTCCCAGGTCAAAAACGCCTTGTATAATACTGTAATTTGGCAGATTGTGTATGTAAACTACGTTTTTACGCACTATGAACAATGTAATAGTTATTTGTGATACAAGTTCGCGTTTTTGTTGAATGAGGCGCAGTCAAAAATTTACGCTCATACCAAATGGACTACTTTACGAACATGTATCTTAAGTTTGTTTTTTTACGACAGCTATTATGAAAAATTGTTAAAATTTGAAGCAAAATAATACCTTTTTTTAATTGGCGAGTGAATGAATTGTGCCTAAAACTTATTTTAGGCACAGTAAATCTTACATTGTACCAATTGTATCATTAACTTGATGTTTAAAGTTTTGAACTTCCTTCGTATTATTCAATGGTGAGTTTTAAGTAAAATTTGATGTAATGCACTATCTTTTTTTTAATTGGTGAGTGAATGAATTGTGAGTAAAACTTATTTTACGCAGAGTCAATTTCACATTGTACCAATTGTATCATTAACTTGTTGTTTAAAGTTTTGAACTTCGTATTATTCAATGGTGAGTTTTAAGTAAACTTTGAGGAAATATATACCGCTAAAATTTGATGCAAAATATTAGCTTTTTTTAATTGGCGAGTGAATGAATTATGTGTAATACTTATTTTATGCACAGTTGAGGTTTTTACACACAGGTGATTTTTTTACGCATTTGTGCTAAAAAGTATTACTTTGCCGAATTGTTTATATTGTTTATATTGTTCATTACATCTCTAATCGGTCATTCAAAAGCATCTGCATGAATGCCTGCTGGGCTATCATGCGGTCTTCTTAAAAAAAAACTCAAAAACTTTTTTTCATTTGATAAAAAGGCTGGTAGATAAACGACTGCAAAAAAAAAATGGAATGGTGCTCTTACGGAAGGAAAATATTTACACTTTAAGGATAAGTTCATCATTGCTTTAACAATTCTCTCAGCAATATCGGATATTATCTCGGAATATTCATAAGGAACTTTGCCTAGTTTATTTTTTATTTCAATGGAAGTTGTAATTTTTTATATCGCTCTAGCGATAGCATTAAAAAAATGCAAATGTAAATGCACGAAATGACAAATTTTTGTCTATCAAATATTTGATACATACATAATGGGGGATAAGCGACTGCCAAAAAAAAAATTGAATAGTACCTTTACGAAAGATAAATATTTACACTTTAAGGATAAGTTCATCATTGTCTTTAACAATTCTCTCGGCAAAGAAAGAATAATCATAAGGAACGTTGCCTAGATTATTTTTTATTTCAATAGAAGTTGTAATTTTTTATATCGATCTAGCGATAGCATTAAAAGAATGCAAATGTAAAAGCAAGAAATGACAAATTTTTGTCTATAAAATTTTTGATACATACATAATGGGAGATAGTGACTGCCAAAAAAATGGAATGGTACCCTTACGAAAGAAAAATATTTACACTTTAAGGATAAGTTCATCATTGTCTTTAACAATTCTTTCGGCAAAGAAAGAATCATCATAAGGAACCTTGCCTAGTTTATTTTTAATTTCAATATAAGTTGTAATTTTTTACATCGATCTAACAGTAGCATTAAAAGAATGCAAATGTAAAAGAAGGAAAAGACAAATTTTTGTCTATTAAATTTTTGATACATACATAATGGGAGATAAGTGACTGCCAAAAAAATGAAACGGTTCGCTTACGAAAGAAAACTATTTACACTTTAAATATAAGTTCATCATTGTCTTTAACAATTCTCTCGGCAAAGAGAGTATATTCACAAGGAACGTTGCCTAGTTTATTTTTTATTTCAATAGAAGTTGTAATTTTTTATATCGATATAGTGTTAGCATTAAACGAATGCAAATGTAAAAGCACGCAATGACAAATTTTTGTCTATCAAATTTTTTATACATTCATAATGGGAGATAAGCGACGGCAAAAAAAATGAAATAGTACCCTTACGAAAGAAAAATATTTACACGTTAACACACGTCTTTAACAATTCTTTCGGCAAAGAAAGAATATTCACAAGGAACGTTGCACAGATGTTTTATTTCAATAGAATTTGTATTTTTTTTATCGATCTAGCGATGCCTAGATTTTTTATTTCGATTGAAGTTGTAATTTTTTATATCGATCTAGTGATAGCATTACAATAATGCAAATGTAAAAGCAAGAAAAGACACATTTTAGTAATCAATAACAAAAATTTCAGCACTTAATTTAATACAATCAAAAATAAACAACATCCTGCTTAAGATTCACTATCACAAAATTATCATAATTCAAAAAAAAATATTATATTATTATATAAGTTTTGCAGATTTCTAGTAAGTTTCGTGCAATTTTCACGAAAAATATGAGGAATATTCCGGATCTGTTTTCTCAGACTATTTGAAACTATTGGAACTACTATTAAATATTTTGATGGCGGTGGCGTTTACTTCGTGATACATTTTATTAATTATAAATAAAACACATTACTTTGTGAGTATCACATAAAATTATTTATTGATTTGTTACTAGTTTCGACTTCTTAAGTAATCAATTTAAGATTCTCTGTTTGATAATGATTACTTAAGTAGTCGAAACTAGTAACAAATCAATAAATAATTTTACGTGATACTAACAAAGTAATGTGTTTTATTTATAATTACTATTAAGTAAGTACTACAACTAAGTATTACGTTTTCTGGCAATTTTCATAAATCATGTACAGTTCGCAGTTTTTCACCCTCCTGATACTGTTGATATTTTGATTAAAATTCTGGCTATTTTAACTTTTTGATATTGTGACTACATTTTTTTGAAATTTTCAATCTCCATAAAACTTTTTGGCAATTTCTGAAACCTTTATAAAATGCTCTGTATTACCTGTTCCAAAAACCTTTTCAAATATAGATTTTAGAGAATTACACACTGGAGATTCCTAAGTATACACGGTGTCCAAGATAAGGATGCATAACATGGGGATTTTGGAAACCGTAAAAGTTACAAAGGCGTAATATACATAATAATAATAATATTAATAAATAATATTAAAAATATAGTAATATAATATAGAAATATTAAAAAAATATATAAAATAAAGTAATATAAAAAAGTTGATGATTAAGGGTTCTTAGAAACGAAACGCTGTACTGGACATTTATAAACGCTGTCTTGTAGAGCTAGAAATGTGGCAATGAGGTAGTGCCTTTTATTTCTTTAATAACTTTTCACATAACTTCAGGAAAAATAAAAACAAAATTACAATATTTCTATTTTTTTTAAATATCTCCAGAAGTAAGCAGAATTTTCGTTTTCTCAACAGAATATCACTAACAACTAAATTGCGCAACTTTTTTGTGATTTAATCGCCTTTGTAACTTTGACGGTTCATCCTTATCTTGAATACCCTGTATAATTAGCATAAAGTGCATTCTATTTACAGGAATATTTTTTAAATACTTCAATGCTAGATATTGTAGAATGGATATTGTAGATACTACAATATCTACGTATCCATTTATAAATTTATAAAAAAAACAAAACATCACAAAACTTATAATAATTATAAAGTTTGAAAATGAGAAATCTGTATCACTACCACTACATCACTATTTAAGATTAGTAACTAAACAAAATTTAGTTAGTTCGAAAAGCATTTTTTTAAATCTGATTATGATCAATTAGGTTTAAACAATTTGATGAGCTTTTTGTGATTTAATCGCCTTTGTAACTTTTACAGTTCATGCTTATCTTGGATACCCTGTATAATTAGCATACAATATTTACAGGAATATTTTTTAAATACTACAATGCTAGATATTGTAGAATAGACATTGTAGATACCATAATATCTACATATCAATTTTAAACATAAAAAAAACAAAAAATCACAAAACTTGTAATAATTATAAAGTTTGAAAATGAGAAATCTGTATCACTAACACTACATCAACATATAAGATTAGTTACTAAACAAAATTTAGTTAGTTCGAAAAGCTATTTTTTTAATCTGATTATGATCAATTAAGTTTAAACAATTTGATGAGCTTTTTGTGATTTAATAGCCTTTGTAACTTTTACGGTTCATCCATATCTTGGATACCCTGTATAATTAGCATACAGTATTTACAGGAATATTGCTTAAATACTATAATGCTAGATATTGTAGAATATATATTGAAGATATCACAACATCTACATATCAATTTATAAATATTAAAAAAAAAAACAAAAAATCACAAAACTTATATTAAATTATATAGTTTGAAATTAAGAAATCTCCATCACTATCATTACATCACTGTTTACGAAATCAAGATTTAGATAGTTCGAAAAGCATTTTTTTCTTCTGATTATGATCAATTAAGTTTAAATAATTTGATGAGCTACGGTGAAAAACGACTACGAGGGTGTTTCATGTAAAGGTGATTTTTTTTAGGTAGTTGTGCTAAAAAGTGTCACTTTACGCACTGTGAACATTGCCTAAAAACTTAGTTTATGCACTGTCGCAAAAAAATAACTATTATAATTAATATTATTACCAGCAATATGCAAAATAATATTAATAATAACAGAAATTATTATTAATGTAGAAGAATAAACTATTCAAAACATCGTATGTCCATAGATACCCTGTATAATTAGCATACAGTATTTACAGGAATATTGTTTAAATACTACAATGCTAGATATTGTAGAATATATATTAAAGATACCACAATATCTACATATCAATTTATAAATATAAAAAAAAAACAAAAAATCACAAAACTTATAATAATTATATAGTTTGAAATTAAGAAATCTCCATCACTATCACTACATCACTGTTTAAGAAATAAAGATTTAGTTAGTTCAAAAAGCAATTTTTTTTCTAATTATGATCAATTAAGTTTAAATAATTTGATGAGCTACGGTGAAAAACGACTACGAGGGTGTTTCATGTACAGGTGATTTTTTAGGCACTTGTGCTAAAAAGTGTCACTTTACGCACTGTGAATATTGCGTAAAAACCTAGTTTATGCAATGTCGCAGAAAAATAACTATTATAATTAACATTATTACCAACAATATGCAAAATAATATTAATAATAGAAATTATTATTAACGTACAAAAAATAAACTATTCAATACGTCGCATGGCCAATTATTATTATTATTATTTTTACCATTTTTACAGTCCAGTAAACTTTAAACGCGACTGCACTTTTCTAATATTCCGTGAATTGTTTGCTACGAGCTCAGATAACTTCCGAAGTCGAGTCGTGTAAAATGTGTTATTGGACAACGAACACTAGAAGTTCTTATTGTAAACCCGACTCCTTTGTGCAAGGCTGGCAGGGACATTACAAGTTTTCTTCTAGTAAAAACCGAACAAAAATAAAACTTATTAATGCTGACAATGTCATGATCGCGGATTTAATGTGGATTCAGTTGCCTCGCAAGTACTCGGGACAATCCTCTCACTTGTTGCACAGTCGTATAAATTCGTCCCTTAAGCCAACCCTTGTGAAAGGGTGCTCGGCATCTCGTCGCCAGTTGAGAGAAAAAACTATATAACCCCACTAATTGCCGTGGCCACATCCGGAGGGTCGTCGATCGGCGGGTAATTACCCCCTGTGGATATTGGACATTTACAAACTGCCCTTCACTTGTCGGCTTTGCTCTCATCCGGGGTCGGTCCTGGGGAAAATTTACGCCCGGAAAGTCCTTATTTTTCCGGGGACAGGTGAGCAGAGATTGAGCTTTCCGAGGGGTGGTTTGCGGAATGGGGGCAAAGGCTTAATGAAATCCAGGAATTTCGAGACTTGGCTCAGCGGTTTCAACAACCTTTTCTGTTGGAGATCCGAAAATTCGTTATGAAAAATTTGACGGAAGAAGAACAGAAATGAACGCAATAATTTAATGATATTGATTTACAATACAAATACCATACGTATTAATCTTCTGGAATGGCATAATTAATAGTTCCAAAAGTTCCAAAATATCTTCAGAAATAAGATCAGTTCAAGCCTAGACCAATTGGACCTTCCCGATTCCAATGAGCACACTTTCAGCCATGGATATGGACATGATCAGAATGAACGAACGTAAAATCGATTTAGTTGATTAAATATATTAAAACGAAAATCCGAAAAATCCCGATTTTTCGAGTTGCTCAAATGCCACGAATACACTCACATGCCAAGAGTAATTCGATCCTCCTGATTCCAATGAGCACACTTTCCGCCTCGTAGCCCCAGCGGTTCTCGAGATATCCGCTCTCAAATTTGGGAAATTTAAAAAAATAGCAAAAAAGGGCTGATAAAATGAAACTTCTGAACGGATGGTCGAATTTCGATGCCGATGGTCTTATAGGGGACTCAAACGGTTCATAAATTTCGAAATTTCAGAATTAATTTTGAAGAAATTTAATTAATTTTTCTGCGAAATTAATTAATTTGGTAACATCTGCACATAAGCTTTCCTTGACGTAATCAACACTAGAAGCAAATAACTCAATCTGCGCACTGCTGATTGTGAGCTGCAGGATTTTTACTACCCCATAAAAGCCTTACCCAACATCACGCAACCGGAATTTCCTTTAAATGTATATTTCCCCTACACATAATTTCCAATTTCCTCACCTTTTACCGGGAAGCCTGATGGTGGTCCTTGATCGATGCACGCTACTTGTTCCCCATCCTTAGAGGCAAATTCGGTTTGCGTAGCTTCGTGGGTGCTCCTCAAAGTGTAGTTAAGGATGCGAGTGGCGTTTTCCCCTATTTAATGCCATGCAGGGTGCGTGAATGTGCGTACACATGTGCGTGGCTCACCGTGGAAATCGTACGCGCCCTCTTCCCACGGGCATTTTCCAGGACTCGGACAAAGCGCAGACCGGGGGCCATTCAATTGCCGTCCTCATTGTTTCACGGGATTCAATTAATAATTCGCCTTCATGAACAGAGTAACGCAATTACCCACTTGTCTAGTGCAAATTCATTACTACTTAGGACCGTTGCGCAATATTAATTCCCATTCGGGGCCCGTGATTCGAGTTTTATATTGAAAAGGACAATCCGGGCGGCTTCACAATGGCGCTGTCGGGTTAATTGTGCTTTTAAATTTTCCTCTCATGTGGCGAAAGCTGGGGGGAGGAGTCGCCTTCCGGGCCCAACTGTCCGTGGCGGGACAATCTGATGAAAGCGCCGAACGCTCAGGCTGATGAGGTCCTTCGCGGAAAACGGATTCCTTGAGGGCCGTTAGTGGTGAAGTGGAAGATTGAAGGTCGTGGATCTGAATCAATTCATGGGAATAACTTGGATTGGACGTATGTGAGAGGCTGCTAGAACAGTTTTACTTTATGAAAGCTTTAAATCACTTAACACATATATTTTGGCATCCTTGGATTGGTGACATAACTAACGGGCTCCTAAAAGTGAATAGCTGAGTGCAAAAAGAAAAGTACTGCATGGTGTTATTTTAAAACAATCCTTTAAAGTTGTATTGCCAACCAACCAGGTCATTTGCGATTACCAAAACTTGGTTAATAGTGCATGTTATCATTTCCTTTCTGCATCAAACGATTGGTCAAATCTTTGATGCAAAACTTTTTTATTATTAGTTTTACGAAAACAGGTTACACTTTATCAAAAAATCTGCATGGTCTAAAACCCTAAATGCTACGTCATATATTATGAATTTCATTCAAATCCTTTCAAAAATAATTACAAATGCAAAGAAATAATAGTAGATACGTTAAAACATTAGACAATTATATATAAATGTTTACAATTCCTACGAACTCATAATAAAATAAACTTTTTAGTACTATTCCAAACTCTTAGTACTTTTTTACAAAAATTAGTACAAACTATTGGTATTAGTACTATTTTAGTTATTCCAAAACTGCAAACAAATTCAGATAATTTAGAACATTTCATTGTAATTTAGTAGAACTCGTACCGTGAAAAATAAATTTGTTAAAATTCTATAAAAATTGAAGATTTATAATAACAAAAAAGATCCAACATACGAGCCGTTCATTTTAAAAATTGGGCAAGTCCATTTTTTATTTAACTTCAGATATGTCCAGAAATTCACAAGAAATGTTGTCCTTTGTTTATTTCTGCATTTTTCTCAATTAAAAAAAGAAATGACGCCCCACGTTCAAAATCAACGGCTCATATGT
Organism: Othius punctulatus; assembly: GCA_951805005.1. Classification (NCBI taxonomy): domain Eukaryota; kingdom Metazoa; phylum Arthropoda; class Insecta; order Coleoptera; family Staphylinidae; genus Othius; species Othius punctulatus. The sequence continues at coordinate 24,591,356 of OX638143.1, forward strand.
TTCTTTTTAATAATTATTAACAAAAAAGAGGAAGACCGAAGAAAAGCTGGGAAGGAAAAGTGGAAGAAATACTGAAGAGTATTCTCTATTCTGAAGAGTAATGAATAACAATATTAGCGTACAAAAAGGAAGGAAATGAGTGAAAAACATAATCGCATGGAAGGAGCTACATATTTTCATTTGATTTATATTTTATATATTTTTTTATTTTTATGATAAAATGTACAGAAAACTAAATATCTCGACAGTCAACAAGGATACAAGACAGGATACAAGGAAACAGGATGCAAGAGATTAAAGACAATAAATAAATAATAAAAACTAAAAACATAAATTTGTTAACTGCTTTAAGGAGTTTCACGAAAGTTCCAGATATTCAAAATTCATTTGAACTTTGCAGCACAGTCCAAATATTAAAATCAGTATAAAGGTCTGGCCAAATTATATGAATTTCATTAAAATATTTTAAACATTAATTACAATTCCAAAACAATAATAAGAAGATCGTTAAAACATTAGACAATTATAAATATTTTCATATAACTTGTAATCAAAATAATGTAAACTACTACTTATAGAAAACATTGAACTTCCTACGAGTTACTTCAAAAATTAATACTAATTTATAAAATTGCAGAAAACCTATAAAAAAAAGTAAAATTCATTACTTCGAAAATAAATTTCTTAAAATTGCGCAACACTTAAATTGTTTAATGCTTTATGGAATTGCAGAAGTTTTGGAAGTTCTGGAATTGCAGAATTGTAGAAGTATTGTAGAATTGTAATTGTAAAAGAAGAAGTAATTACATTTCTAAAAGAGTATTCATAAATACGATAAAAATTGTCGATTCCTTCTAAATGATTTTGCGAACATTGATAAATATACCCCTTGATTTGCATTAAAATAGTTTTGTTGTATTGTTACAATATTATTTTCATTGGCTATGAACATTAAAAAAATATATAAATATAACGTCATTTTGATTTATTTCGAAACTTTTTAAATTGTTGTAATGATTTGAAAATAATGTGATACTCTTTTGAACAGTCATTAAATTCATTTGAAGTGCTATAAAAATGTTTAAATTGCGGAACTTTCATGAAATTTTTATATATTTGTAGCTTTGAAACATCGTTGTGTTACAACGAGTAGGTATGTTGCACCAAATTCGTACCCAAAGAATAAAAATTTAAACTAATTTCATGATTTTCATGAAATTCAAGAAAATGCTTCCTTAATATCGTAAAAAAATTACAATTGCTTCAAAAAGCTAAGAAAATATATTTTCTAATAAATTTTGTGCGTACACTATACGAATATATTGCAGAAGTTTTAGAAGTTCTGGAATTGCCGAATAGCAGAAGAAAAAAAATACATATCCAAAACGATATTAATAAATACGACTAAGTGATTATGAGACTATTGAAAAATATACCCATTGACTTGCATCAAAATAGTTTTATCGTATTGTCTCAAAATTATTTTGATTGGTTATAAAAATCTAAAATAATTATTAAGTTTAAGGTTATATCCATAAAATACCAGTAATGTATTTAAGGTTATTATATTATTATATTTATAAAAGTACTTACTGGTAAATTATTTATTTTAGTTTATTTTATAATTTATTTATTTTAATTCGCCTGACTAGTTTCGGTTTTAATAAAAAACCATCATCAGAGGCTTGATATGTATTTTAATATCTATATATCCTGATCTTATTTTTATAATAAATATTTGTTATTAATTTAAATTTTGATATTTGAAAGTTACAGATGTCTGTTTGAAGTTTAAGTTAATTGTTTTTTTTTATAATATAATAACCTAAAATAATTATATAACGTCCTTTTGAAATTTTCTAAACTTTTTGAAATTTTTATAAGAAGTTTAGGAAATACATTGACATACTCTTTTGAATTGTCATGAATTACATTTGAAGTGCTATAAAAATATTTCAATTCCGAAACTTTCATGATAAATTTATAACTGTATAAAATTATATGTAGGCTTGTAGCACAGTTATGCTACACAGAGAAGGTTTGTAGGACCAAATATGTATGCATAAAATAAAAATTTAATCTAATTTCATGCTTTTCTTGAAATTTAATAAAAACAACAATTAAAAAAAATGCTTTCAGCAAATCATAGAAAATTTATAATTTCTTCAAAATACTAATAAAAAACTTGACAAATATATTTTCTAATACATTTTGTGCATACTTTATAAGAATATCAATAAAAATATAATTTTTAATTGAATTCTATTCATTTCTATAAAATTTGCCGAATCACAAATTTCAGAACATTTCTGTTTGATTTAGAATCAATTCAAGAACATTTTCTTTTAGTGCATTTTATTTCACATATTACAATTCGATATAATTCTTTCGAAAAACCTAAATATGGGCCATTCAATGAAACAGTAATATAAGCTATAATGAAGATAATAGTAGATTATTAGATCTGTGGAGTCTTCTAAAATAGTTTTGCATAAATGAGTGACAAATCGTCTGTACAATTTACGGCCAACAAATCATTATCATAAAAAATACTAAAGTTAAAGCGTTTGCAAATATTTTTTTCCGAAAACTACACACCGTGCGGAATTTTTCCTTGTCTTTAAGAGTTTTCTAAAATATTTTTGCATAAATGAGTGACATATTGTCAGTGTCGTTTACTGCTCTCAAAGCAAAAACATTATCATCAAAAATAAAAAAGTTACAGCGTTTTCAACATTATCCGCAACTTCGCGCCGTGCGAATTTTTTTATCTTTAGACTTTTCTAAAATATGTAGTCATAAATGGGTAACACATCGTTAGTGCCGTTTACTGGTATTGAAAAAAATCATAAAAAAAAAAAATTACAACCTTAATAAAAAAAAAAACAATTGTCCGCACTTTTCCAACTACACACCTTGTGGTTTGTTTTCTTGCATTTAGAATATTTTTTTTAGTTTATTTTGCATAAGTGAGTAACAAATCGTTAGTGCCATTTAATGCATTCGAAACAAACCTTAGCTTCAAAAATAAAGTTTCAGCGTTCCAAAAATTTTCCGCAGACCACGTCATGCGGATTTCTTCTATCATTAGAGTTTTCCAAAAATTATTTGCATAAACGATTAACTCATCATCAGTGCCGTTTATGACCATCGAAATAAAATCATTATCTTCAAAAATAATAAATTTCTGCGTTAAATCTTATCACTCCGTGCGGTATTTTTTTTTGTCTTTATAGTTTTCTAAAATATTTTTGTATAAATAACTGATACATCGTTAGTGTCATTTACTGCCTTCGAATAAAAAATTATTATCATTAAAAATAAAAAAGTTACAGCGGTTTGTGGATAAAATTTGTTTGTTCTTTACTTATTTCACTTATTTCACAAAGTAGAGCTGTCAACCGTTACTCATCTAAAATCATTATCTTCAAAAATAATAAAGTTCTGCGTTAAATCTTTTCACACTGTGCGGTATTTGTTCTTGTCTATATAGTTTTCTAAAATATATTTGTATAACTAATTAGTAGACATCGTTAGTGCCATTTACTGTCTTCGAAAGAAAATTATTATAATAAAAAATTAAAAAAGTTACAGCGGTTTGTAGATAAAATTTGAAAACGCTGTAACTTTTGTATTTTTGAAGACAACGATATTTTTCGAAGGCACTAACGATTTCACACAAGAAAACTTCAAGAAATTCGAGAAAAAAATCCGTTGAAACAGTTTTCGGAAAAACAATTAAAACGCTGTAATTTTTGATGGAGTTCTCCGCTGATTTTCGGCAGCAACCATCACTAACATAAAGCTATGAAATGAGCCTAATTTCATCGTTACTGCTTCCAACTTTCGACAAACTTCACGCCCTTTAAACTTTTAATTCTGGTTTTGCGGTGTATTAAATTATCTATTAATACACCGCATTCTTATATAAATACTAACATATTAAGGACGATAATTTAATACACAACAAAACCATAATTACATAAAGCAGTAAAACTTTATACTCGGTAAACACAACAAAATAAGTTCTGAGGTGAGTATTCCCAGTTGTAAAGTTTCAGATGATCTCATTATAGTAAAACGGGAAAGAAAATTGAAGCGAAACTCTGCCGTGATACTCGTAATTGAGACTTGTGATGCTGGGAAGCTTCCCTGCTGCTATACTTTACAGCCTAACATAGTAATAATAATAGTAATAATAATAGTAGTAGTGAACGCATTTGTAAGTGATATTATCCCTAACTGGCTTAAAGACCAACGTGGGTCCTTCTGCCTGAATAATAATAATAATGCATATTATCCCCAACTGGCTCAAAGCCAACGTGGGTCCTTCTGCCTGAATAATAATAATAATGCATATTATCCCCAACTGGCTCAAAGACCAACGTGGGTCCTTCTGCCTGAATAATAATAATAATGTATAAATACTCTAATAGGAAAAAAATAAGAGCCATAGTAAAATTGTATTGTATGTCCCTTGCACGGTCCTTAGCCTAAATTTAATGGGAAATTCTGCTGCATAAGCTTGTTAGAAACCAACTTAACAGCTTCCATTTTGATACAAAAATGAAATACGTTACTACGTTTTTTTATAACTTTATTTTTTCGTTAAACACGACTGCAGTTTCGACCACAATTAGGTCATTCTCAAGTGATCCAAAATACTAGAAATCTTCAATTTGATTCAAAACTTATTTGTATTTTTCTCTTCTTCTACAAATATACGAGTACCTATATGGTATTTTAATGAAAGCAACTCTAGAATAACATTAAAAAAAAAACTACAAGATGGTCACCAAGAGTATATTCAATTTTGGCAGTTAAGATGATTTTTTTAACAAGATAGATTATCTAATTTCTTTGAAGAATCTAATGAAAAACCTTGGACAAAATTAGAGACAAAAAAGGCATATGATTATATAATTTTGAAGACTTTGAAAAACTCTTTTACTTTTTATATGGAATGCAATTTTACAAAGACTAAATGGGCAGTAAAAGTTTTAAAAATTAAAATTTTGATTTGCATAGTACAGTAAGGCCCGTATCTATAGTCCGTACTTGAGCATAAGTTCGACTCAAGTCGTATATTTGTTTGCGTATTTTCTATAAACGTGTATGCACCAAACGCAACCAAATATACGACTTAAGTCGAACTCAAGCTCAAGTACGGACTATAAATACGGGCCTATGTCTTTCAAAATCATTATCTTTTTACATATTAGAAGACATTCGAAGCAACTAATAGCCATATGTAAAATACATTGCTGCATATTTCTGCTTATTAGAAACCAGCTTAATGTCTTCGATTTTATTCAAAATTCATTTGTATTTTTCTTTTTTTCTACAAAGATATATTGTATTTTAATGAAAGCAACTCTAGAAAGACATGTAAAAAAATGTTCTAAAAGATGGTCACCATGAGTATGTACAATTTTGGCTGTTAAGATGATTTTTTTAACATAAAAAGAAAGTTTATCTAATTTACTGGAAGAATCTAATGTAAAGCATTGGACAGAATTAGAAGCAAAAAAGCTATATGCAAATTTTGAATACTTTGAAAAACTCTCTTGGTTTTTATATGGAACGCAATTTTACAAAGACGTAATGAGCAGTAAAAGTCTTAAAAATTAAAATTTTGATTTGCATAGTACAATAGGTTTTTCAAAATCATTATCTTTGTGCATATTAGAAGACATTCGAAGCAACAAGTAGCTATATGCAAAATACATTTCTGCATATTTCTGCTTATTAGAAACCAACTTAATGTCTTCGATTTTATTCAAAATTCATTTGTATTTTTCTCTTTTTCTATAAAGATATATGGTATTTTAATGAAAGCAACTCTAGAACGACATGTAAAAAAATGTTCTAAAAGATGGTCGCCAAGAGTAGTACAATTTTGGCTGTTAAGATGATTTTTTTAACATAATAGAAAGTTTATCTAATTTATTTGAAGAATCTAATGAAAAACCTTGGACAGAATTAAAAGCAAGAAAGCTATATGAAAATTTTGAAGACTTTGAGAAACTGTTTTGTTTTTTATATATAACGTAACTTTATAAAGACTAAATGAGCAGAAAAGGTCTTAACAATTAAAATTTTGATTTGCATAGTAGAGTAAGTATTTCAAAACCATTATCTTTGTACATATTAGAAGACATTCGAAGCAACTAATAGCCATATGCAAAATACATTTCTGCATATTTCTGCATGTTAGGCACCAACGTAACGTCTTCGATTTTATTCAAAATTTATTTGTATATTTCTCTTCATCTACAAAGATATGTGTTATTTTAATGAAAGCAACTCTAGAACGACATCTAAAAAAATGTTCTACACGATGGTCGACAAGAGAATGTACAATTTTGGCTGTTAAGATGTGAAGACGTTGAAAAACTATTTTGCTTATTATATGGAACGCAATTTTACAAAGACTAAATGAGCAAAAAAGTCTTAAAAATTAAAATTTTGATTTGCATAGTAGAGTAAGTCTTTCAAAACCATTATCTTTGTATATATTAGAAGACATTCGATGAAGCAAATAGCCATATGTGAAATACATTTCTGCATATTCACGTGCTCTCTCAAAACAACTTAGAATTTGTTTGAGTCATTTCCTATTATGACTTGGTTTTAACAATGATAACATCAAACAAATCCTTTGTAACTAGATAATAGTTGGAAATAAGAATACGAATTCCCAATCATAACACTTAGGATGTATTCACACACATATCATTATTATAGAATACTTTTATTGATAAAATTTATACCTGTGGCAAAAAGTTTTTTCATGCAGATAAATGCATTCACGGAATTGAGCGATGCTAATTTATGTGATTCAAGTTTTATGTATGTATCCACGTAGATTTTATTGAAGTAATTTTATGAGTTAAGTACTTTAAGACCTAAAAACTGTAGCCAATGTGTTTTGCTGTATACCTTATAAGATTATTTTCTGGTATTTTCTATGCAGGATTCAATTAGATCCGTTTCTCTCGTATCAGACAAAAAACACAAAACCTCCACACACATGCCGCTGCAAATTTCTCTGCCGCATTATTAACGCATAAATTACAGTGATTTGAATAATAACCGATAATTAACCTAATTAATTGCTGGATATCTCCATTATTACCGAGGAAAGCACTGGAAAAACAAACGCTGTGTAGATTGCAGGCAGTGCCGCACTAATCTTCACTTTGCGGTCTTTCACACACACGACGCTAATGGCCAACGTTATCTTCAGAAGATAATGAAAGTGCGCGGACTTAATCGCCGCATCTTCTGCACCGCAATTACCGCACAAAGTGCGCGCGGAAAAAAAATCACTTTCTACGATCGCCGCTGGAGATTGCAATCGTCGAATTTCTGCGTCCATTAAAGAGCGATTAAAGCGGGTACGGTCCTGGAGGCTTCGTGAAATTATGAATAGAAAATTGAGAATTTCCCGGGGGTTAATAATTTAATGATTATGTACTTATATGCGTAGCTGCAGTTATAATAATTAAAGGAAATCTGAAGTACGTGCAGACGGTTTGTTGGGAGATGAAGGAGAGTGTATCGTGATACAAATTAGAAAAGTAAATTATTAGTTTGTATCACGATACTGTTACTACTAGAAATGCTATCAATTGTACTAGTTTATATTTGATATTATATATATCTTACTTATTACAATCAATAATGGGGGTTCATGTCTTTCCCTGGGGATGCAAAATTTACTTATATATCAAAATACAACTGCAGCTTATTATGCGAAATTGGGTGTCATAAGGCTAGTGATTACAGCACTCATAAAATTCTTTAAAAAATCGATGGTAATGAGTATTACTGCTAATTAATAACAGTAACAGTTATTAGTATAATTAAAACAATAAAGTCAGTATGACACAACAGCAATAGTTATTTAGGTAATACGAAATTAGTAATAAAGCTGAAAATAGTATTTTTTTAGGTTTGTTGGTTTAGGATACATTATTATTATTTAAACTTATTACTACTCATTACACCAAGTAACGATCTGCAATTAGCTTACACCTATTACCACACAAAGTAGAAACTAGTATGATACCTAGCAGTAGATTTAATTTCCACTTAGCAACACTCATCCACTTCTTCATTGTCTCTCCACACTTTTAGCCGCACTTCTGGGGAGACCCACACCTTCTTCCATTACACTCCACATGGGTGTTTTAGCGGTTAGTGGTAATCTGTGTTCAATTAGGACCCACACCTATAAATGGGCATGTAAGTGTTCGCCTCTGTATAGAAACTTAGCGTCCCACAGGACCCTGCCTCCCGAATCCCTGTTGTCCTGGCCCTTAGGCGAGCATGGTTTCTGTGTGTCTGTATGTCTGTATGTGCGTGCGGGCCCTGAATAAGATCGCCACGACGAGGATCGCGTAGAAAATGACCTGCGGATTTGGCTGTAATGTGTATACACTTAACGCCTCGAGCCGTTGAATAAATAACCGAATTATCTAGTATGGCAACATACGATGTTTGCTCAAGCGATTAATTGATACTGTTTGAGAGATAATAGTTTTTGTTTGTTCATTCGCAAAATTTAGGCAATTAATTTGCTGATTGCAATGTTATTTGCAGGAACGCGGTTTAGACGTATTCAATACATGAATGTAGATTAGCCATTATTTGGTTACCATGATAACATTGTAGTTACATGTAAATAGCAGGTTATTAAATTAACCAGAAATATTGATCTGCTACTGTTAGCAATTGTTCTAGGGATGGTAAAAGACTAGGATATTATTTTTTTTGTATTATTGTTATTGTTATAGTAGGTAAGTCAATTAACCTGAAATATTAATCTGCTACTGTTAGCAATTATTCTAGGGATGGTGAAAGACTAGGGCATTATTTTTTTGTTATTATTGTTATGTTTATAGTAGGTAATTAAAATAACCTAAAATATTGATCTGCTACTGTTAACAATTGTTCTAGAGATGCTGAAAGACTGGGACATTATTTTTTGTTATTATTGTTGTTGTTATAGTAGGTAGTTAAATTAACCTGAAATATTGTACTGCAATTGTTCTAGGGATGGTGGTAGAGGACAAGTTTTTTGATAATTTAGATAATTTGATAATTATCCCATATATATTTATTAATTGATATCAGCAGAATATATTCGTTTCTGTTTAATAATCAGAATTCGCAGAAAAGCCACAAAATATTATTTTTTAAAGGTAAATAAAACAGTTGGTTAAAGTATCACGAATTAAAAATAATATACAGGGTGAGTTTTTTTATTTTAAGCATGGGGATCATGGAATCCATAAGACATAGAGATTCGGTTAAATGAGTATACAGTTGTCATTCAAAATATGCTTTTTTTTAAAAAAAAAACCCAGTTTTTCAGTTATAATACAAACTTTATTTTTTTTAAATGGCAGGTATACTTGGCTTTGATATTTTCAAAACGTACAATTTTTTCTCTTTATAGCGAAACAAGGTTTGCTATAGTTACTTTGATCCATAAAAGCCATCGTCGAAAATTAACTTTATGACAGTTATTACTTACCTAGACAAATAAACACAATACAGGGCTATTTGTATTATAAAGAGCAGCAAAACAGTTTTTCAAATGAGAGTTTTCCATTTAAAAAAAAAAAAAATCCTCACTACGAGAATTCTAATAATTCTTATTTCTTATTTCTTCTTATTCTAATTACACGAAATTATATTCAAATTATACAACGAAAATTCCAGCATCTCATTTATTTTTGAAACTTACCAAATCTTATACCGTTATAAAGAGAAAAAAATGTCTTTTCGAAAATGTCAAAGCCAACTATGACTGACATTAAAAATTAAGTTTTTATTATAAGTCAATGACTGTTTTTTTCAAAAAGCAACAGCATATCTAGCATAAGCTCTTAAAATGACAACTCTTTCCTCATTTAACCGAATCTCTATGTTTGATGGTTTCCGAGATCTCAATGCTTAAAATGAAAAAAAAAACTCACCCTGTATATCTTATTTACCTCTGATATTACCATATTTCACCAATTAGTAACCATGCATAAATATCATATAACATATGTTTTTAATAATTAGTGTTGGCAGAATAACTAGGCTCTATGTGTTAATAATTAAAGTTAGCTATAATACATTTCAGACAATATTGTTAAATTACTAGAATTAGCGGAAGAATGGCAATTTTGCTAACATATTTACCCATATATTACGTCATTTTCTAAAAAAAGGTTGGCAAGTTTCCACGTATTATTTTAAAATCAAATATCTGCAATTTTTGTTGCAGCTTGTGTAAGTTTGTGGAATTGTTCATGGCATGTGTACTTGTTTCCGAGAAATTTTAATAGTTTTCCGGGAAACTTATACAGGTTTCCATGAAATTTTGACAATTTTCTGTGAATCATGAAATTATACACATTTCCATAAAATCTGGGTCAATTTGCATTGAAATTTATTCAACTTTACATGAAATTTATAAGTTTACAGTTATATAGTTACTGTATACAACTTTCCATTAAATTTGCAATGTTCCATAGTGTGTACTATTTTTTTGAAATAGCAAAAGCATATCTTGCATAAACTTTAAGAGACATATGTATACATTATGGCATATATTGTCTCCATATATTACGCAATTTTATGGGTAATGATACATATTTCCCTAAAACATGGGCCAATTTATATTAAAAATCATTCAAGTTTATATAGAATTTCCAAAACAATTCATGAAATTTATATATAAGTTTCATAAAAGTGTATACAATTTCCCATAAATTTTGCAATGTTCCATAGTGTGTACTATGGAATATTTCCCCATATATTACATTAAAAAAAATTGAACAAGTTTCCATGTATTAATTTTTTATAAAATTTCTGAAATTTTAGTAGCAATTTATGTAGTTTTCTTTCATTTGTGTAATTTTCCATGGTATTTGTAGAGATGTAATTGTTTTTGAGAAGTTTTAACAGATTTCCGGGTAACTTACATAGGTTTCCATGAAATTTTGACAATTTTAAATGAACTATGTAATGATAAATATTTCCATAAAATCTAGGCCAATATACATTAAAATTCATTCCAGTTTTTATAGAAGTTCAAAAAAAAATCATGAAATTTATATATAAGTTTCATTAAAGTGTATACAATTTACCATGAATTTTGCAATGTTCCATAGTGTGTACTATGACATATTTCCCCATATATTACTTAAAAAAAGGTCAAACAAGTTTCCATGCATCAATTGTTTTATACAATTTTTTGCAATTTTTGTTGCAATTTATGTAGTTTTTTTAATTTTTTTAATTTTCCATGATATTTGTAGATATATAATTGTTTTCGTGCAGTTTTAACAGTTTTCCGGGTAACTTACATAGGTTTCCATGAAACTTTGACAATTTTCCATGAACTATGTAATGATACATATTTCCATAAAATCTAGGCCAATATACATTAAAATTCATTCTAGTTTATATAGAAGTTCAAAAAAAAATCATGAAATTTATATATAAGTTTCATTAAAGTGTATACAATTTACCATGAATTTTGCAATGTTCCATAGTGTGTACTATGGCATATTTCCCCATATATTACATAAAAAAAGTTTGAACAAGTTTACATGCATTAATTTTTTTTATATTTCTGTAATTTTTGTTGCAATTTAAGTAGTTTGTTTAATTTGAGCGATTTTCTATAATATTTGTAGATACGTTCTTGTTTCCGTGAAGTTTTAATAGTTTTCCGGGTAGCTTACACACGTTTCCATGAAATTTTGACAATTTTCCATGAACTATGTAATGATACACATTTCCATAAAATCTGGGCCAATTTACATTAAAATTCATTCAAGTTTATATAGAATAACTAAAAAAAAACTAAAATTTATAACTGTCATTAAAATGTATACAATTTACCATTAATTTTGCAATATTCCATAGTGTGTACTAAGGCATATTTCCCCATATATTACATAAAAAAAGTTTGAACAAGTTTCCATGCATTTCCATGCAAAATTTCTGTAATTTGTGTTGCAATTTATATGGTTTTTTTAAATTTGTGTAATTTTCCATGATATTTGTAGATATGTACTTGTTTCCATGAAGTTTTAACAGTTTTCCGGGTAACTTACACAGGTTTCCATAAAATTTTGACAATTTTCTGCGAATTATGTAATGATACATATTTCCATCAAATCTAGGCCAATTTACTTTAAAATTCATTCAAGTTTATATAAAATTTCAAAAAAATTTCATGAAATTTATATATAAGTTTCATTAAAGTGTATACAATTTATCATGTATTTTTCAATGTTCTATTGTGTAGGTACTATGACATATTTACTTATATATTACGCAATTATCTAAAAAAGTTTGAGCAGGTTTCATGTATTATTTATTATAAAATTTCTACAATTTTTGATGCAACTTCTATAGCTTCTTATAATTTGTGGAATTTACATGATATTTATATTTGTTTCTGTGATGTTTCAACAATTTTCCGGGAAATTTATACAGGTTTAAATTAAATTTGGACAATTTTCTGCGAATTATAAAATTATACATATTTCCATAAAGTCTGGGAAAATTTACATTGACATTCATTCAAGTTTCGTAGAAATTTCAATTTTCCATGAATTTTGCAATGTTCCATAGTGTACTATGATATATTTTCCCATATTTTTGAATTTCTATATGTTATCCTACAATGACAATATAATACTCTATTTAGAGTCTTAATACAAATAAATTAATGATGAAATATACTAGGCAATTTTCTAATGACGTTTGAGCAAGTTTCCATGTATTCATGTTTTATAAAATTTCTGCAATTTTTGTTGTAATTTAACTATGAAGTTTTGTTTTTTTTTAATTTGTAGAGATTTTTCCATGGTATTTATATTTATTTCAGTGAAGTTTAAACAATTCTCCGGGAAACTTATACAAGTTTCCATGAAATTATGACAATTTTCTGCGAATTATGAAATTATTGATATGTTCATCAAAATATGTATAATTTCATAAAATGCTGTTAATTTGCATTGAAATTCATTCAACTTTACATAGAATTTTAAAAGTTTCTAAATATAATGTTCAATAAAATGTATACGATTTGCCATGAATTTTGCAATATTCCATAATGTGTGCAATAGTAGACTTTCCCATGTATAATTGTTGTAAATTTAAAAGAAATTTGTGCACGTTTCCATGAACTGTATTGATTTTTTTATAAAGTTTCTGTAATTTTTCTCAAAATTTGTTTTTTTTAAATTTGTAGAGATTTTTCCATTAAATAATTCGTTGCCAATTATGTAATTATATTTTCCATCAAACTTATGTAATTTTCCATGAACGTTTCGATAGAATTTTTACATTTTATCGGGAAACTTATAGAGGTTTCCACGTAAATGTTCCATGAATTATGAAATTTTCCATGAAATTATGCACATTTTCCTTTATTTTATTCAAAATACAACTAATCATAATTTTAAATCTATATGCTCAAACGTCTATATAAAATATTCAGATTTCCATAGAAATTCTATACAATTTAACTTTGATATATTGAATTTTTATGGTTCTGCAGAAAGTTTAGAAGATCAATGAAATTACTGAATTTCATTGCAATTCTACGTATATAACACTGATTTATAATAATAATTTTCAATCTATGGCACTCGACATGCATAAAAATATTCAGATTTCCACAGAAATTAATTGTATACAATAGCAATATATGTAATATAAACAATTTTCATGGTTCTAGAAAAAAATGTAGAATTTCAATAAAATCACTAAATATTATTGAAATTCTAAAATTCTAGGTATTGCTATTCTGATGGTCAAAATCAAATTTTGTGGCTATGAAAATACCACATTTTCACTTTTACGAGCACCTTTTCATGCCGGATATCATTGAAAACACACTTCTTTCTCTCAATACTAATCACTATACACTAATACTTTTCAATCTATGATACTTGACCTCCATTAAAATATTCAGATTTCCACAGAAATTTCCATACCCCAACATTACAATATCACTATAAAAAATATTCAAATTTCCATAGAAATTCTATATATCACAGCTAAATTTCATAGAATTTTGTCTACATTAAAAAACTAAATTGAAGCTCTTAAGATTTCTATGAAAATCTATAGATTTCATAGATTTTATGTGAATCGAAATTATTTTATTATTTTTAACTTTGCTGTACTTCCCATTTTTGCATAGCTTTGTAATTTCTGTAGTGTTTTACTATAAATCAACATAATTCTTCTAAAAATTAATGACTACGTTTTGTTTTAGTTTAATTCAGTTTAAGTTACCTCAAGTTACTATGTTTATAATAATATTTTTGTCACTGTACTTAAAAATAATTAAAGACAAAAAACATTAAATATTGAGTTGATATGTATTTAATGTTTTTTGTCTTTAATTATTATTTAATGTTATTTATTGTTTTAATGTGTAAAATTCAAACAAGAGATGTCGCTCACACGATTCTCTCATGCATCAATTTTTGTTGTAAATTATTATATTTAGAGCCATATGCTGTACATATGATGTCATCATATATGTATATTTGATTATCCTAAAGCATAAATAAATTATTTCTATAAATTCAAGAAAATTAATAATTAAATAAGTGATAAGAGCTTTGGAGGAAACTTATTTTAAATAGTAGTTCTAAACATCTTTGTGAGACTATTGACCTAATCTATATTACCGCAGTTTCTACATTCGAATGCATTGCATATACATATGTTATGAAATATGTATTAATATTAAATGAAAAATAACACCAACCCTCACTACATCGTCCCAGTTATAAATAACTCAGGTAGTTGTAAACAGCTGTTGCCTGTTTTTGCGTCACTTTAAAGTTACTGGAAGTTACACAGAAAGTTTGCATGTGTGCTTACCCACTGCATTTACACCACTTCCAAGTTTTACTTTAAACGTCATGTATCAACTTCGAGAACATTCATAAATACTTCAAGCAACAGGTTATATTCATCATTTTATCTTAAACTAGAAGCAATATCAAGGTACAAAGGTCAATAGCCAATAACCTTAACAAGATTGATCTCTTCCTCTCTGTAAAAGCTAAATGAAAAAATATATTTTTTTATTAAAGTTTCCCATTCTGGCATCATAATTTAGCAGCGATATTTAATGGAATACTGCAGTAACTAAATTTTAATGACTATATGCAAGCAAATCATAACGAATAAAAAAATAATTAAGAGTTTGATTATAGAAAGTGAAATTTTTAATTCCACATTATGATTTTATTAAATTTTTACTCGCACGAAAATTTATTTTGGCATTATAATTTAGCAGCGATATTTATGGAATACGGTAGTAACTAAACGTTCATGACTATAGGCAAACCAATGATAACGTATCAAAAAATAATTGAGAGTTTGTTTATAGAAAGTGAAATTTGAAATTACACATTATGACTATTTAAAATTGTTACTCGTATACAAATTTATTTTGCCCATTTTGGCATTATAATTTAGCAGCAATATTTATGGAATACTGGAGTAACCAAATTTTAATGACATAGGCAAGCAAGTGATAATGAATCAAAAATAATTAACAGTTTGATTATAGAAAGTGAAATTTGAAATTCGACATTATGATTATTTTAAATTTTTACTCGTACGCAATTTTATTTTGCCTATTTTGGCATTATAATTTAGCAATGATATTTAAGGCACAAGTGCAATAACTGCTACATTGTTATGACTATAGGCAAGCAAGTTATAACGTATAAAAAAAAAATAAAGTTTGATTTTAGGAAGTGAAATTTGAAATTCCACATTATGATTATTTTAAATTATTTCTCGTAGTAATTAATTTATCTCATGGATATACATGGATTGGTTTCATGTTATTGATATTGACGTTAATACATTAAAGCAATAAATATATTTTTTTTGTTAATGGGCGAGTTCCTCATGATAACGACTCTTTATTGACTTCTAACAGTTGTTAGAAATACAACAATTAAGGATTTCCTATAATTCACAACCGTTACGAAACCGTATTAATTTCAATATCAATAAATATCGATGCTACAAGAATAATTATTAGTATTCATTAACAGCTACAATAAATTGAATGAAATTTTATAACTCTTGTTTTTTTAAACTAATATATATATACAATATTTTGTTTGTGATTGGTTAATTTCAATACCAATAAATATCGACGCTACAAGAAAAAAAAAAAGTAATAATTAACAGCTACAATAAATTGAATGACATTTTATTGCTTTAATTTTTTTAAATTAATTTACATACAATATTTTTTTCTGAATAAATCTAATTTTGAAAAAAAAATTAACAACCGACAACAGTGGATGTTCAATCGTATCAATTTGGTTTTGTTTTCTTTAATGATTTCAAATATATTGTATATTCCTAAAAAAATATTTTAATAAAGATGACTCCACTGCATACTTTCTACTTGCAGGAAACTAATAATCATACAGAAAATTAAAGTGACACATATTTGTGTCTACAATTGTTATTTCTACACAATAAAACAAATATAATTCGTTGTATAATGTATTAGGTAATGCATAATCATTGCATAATTATACAACGAATGGTTATAGATCATGTAAACAAATTCAGCATCAAATTATCAACTTAATTTTAACCAGATTTATTTATATAATTTATATAATAGAAATCTTAATTGTCTATCTATAAGAAAATGTAGTTAAAAAAACAGCTACAATAAACTGAAGTTTTATTGCTTTCTTGTTTTTAATCAATTTATATTCATTTCTTTCATATAAGTATTTAAGGGCAGCCAATTTCTGATGCTAATGCTAATTGCTAATATCCAAGTAAAACTCACTTCATCAGATATTGATAATATTTGCTAGAAATTACTTATCACATTTCTAAGTCATCAATGTCACACAACTATTGTAAATGGCTCAATAAAATATCAGCTTGTCTAGATAATTATGGCGGTCGCAATATAGTGTCCATAAAAATGTAAATGCGGATTATTTAATAAAAGGAATGTATGCAGCAACATAAATTTAATTAATGGTACATGATAAAATGTGATCGTTGGAAATACGATGGGGCAATTACTTCTTTATTATTCTCATATTTTTAAATTTGCTGATAACAATAGTAATAACAATTAAAATAATGAAAACGAAACGTAATAACAAGTAAGCTTTGATAACAAACAGTAATAACAATTAAAATGGCAAAAAACTAGGTATAAAAATTGTAAACAAATACAAATTTAAAAAATGAGCTTGTTTTTTATTATAAATAATAATAATAATCAGTATTGCTTCTGCACATGTGACATTATATTCTCAAAGAATATTTTTAGTGTTGAAAAATAATAGTTTGTACTATACAGGATGGTCACTTTTACGACACCCACCATTAGGATCTATTAAACTGAAATATATACAGAGTTGGTCAAATGGGAGAAAAGTTTCTTATTTTCATACATTTTAATATTCTGAAAAGAAGTCTGAAAAGGATATCTTGCATAGTTCCTAAAATATCGCTGAAAAACCGGAAAAACGCACTTTCCTTTTCCTTTTATAGCTTATTTACTTTTGAAGGAAATTTTACGTAATTTTTGCAAATTATCGATTTTTGGGGGTCAATAATGTTACATTATCCATGTGTTATACATGATTGAACTCGGAATTTTTCTCGCTCTTGAATGCTATTAAAATGCAATATTGCGGCCTTAAGAAAATCAAAAGTTGAGTATGAAAATTTGGGCTAATCTAGATGGTGCAGAAAATGTTTGGTACTGTCATCTGAAAGCTCACGTCGAAAAATGTAAGAGTGCCAAGTTTCGTAAAATTTCGTTCAAAAGTAAAAAAGTTATAAAAGGAAAAGGAAAGTGTACTTTTTCGGTTTTTCGGCGATATTTCAGGAATTATGTAAAATATCCTTTTCAGTTTTCTTTTCAGAATATTAAAAGGCATGAAAATAAGAAGATTTTCTCCCATTTGACCAACTCTGTATATATTTCCGTTTAATAGATTCTAATTGTAAAGAGTACAGAGTTGGTCAAATGGCAGAAAAGTTTCTTATTTTCATGCCTTTAAATATTCTGAAAAGAAACCTGAAAGTAATATTTTACATAATTCCTGAAATATCGCTGAAAAACAGAAAAAGTACACTATACTTTTCCTTTATAACTTTACTGTTGAAGAAAATTTTACGATTTTTTTTAAATTATCCATTTTTGATATTTCCGTTTAATATATTCTAATGGGAAAGAGTACAGAGTTGGTCAAATGGGAGAAAAGTTTCTTATTTTCATGCCTTTTAATATTCTGAAAAGAAATATAAAGAGGAAATGTAAAAAAGAAAGGATATTTGCTTAATTCCTGAAGTATCGCTGAAAAACCGAAAAAGTACACTACACCTTTCCTTTATAACTTTTTTACTTTTGAAGGAAATTTTACGTTTTTTTTTAATTCTCCATTTTTGGTGGTAAATAATGTTACATTACATGTATACATGATTGAAATGGGATTTTTTCGCTCATTTGAATGCAATTAAAATGCAATATTGCGGCCATAAGAAAATCAAAGTTAAGTATGAAAATTTCGGCTAATCTAGTTGGCGCAGAAAATGTTTGGCACTGTCATCAGAAAGCTTACGTCGAAAAATGTAAGATTGCCTTACTGTAAGTTTCGTAAAATATCCTTCAAAAGTAAAAAAAGTTATGAAAGGATAAGGCAAGTGCACTTTTTCAGTTTTTCAGCGATATTTCAGGAACTGCGCAAGATATCTCGGATTTCGTTTCAGTATATTGAAAGGCACTAAAATGAGAAACTTTGATCCCTTTTGACCAACTCTGTATATATTTCCGTTTAATAGATCCTAATGGTGGGCGTCGTAAAAGTAACCACCCTATAATATTTATAATTTGATTATTTGCGTCTAAATTTTTCAATTTTTTTAGTGGTTACTTTTAGAAGTTATGAATCATACTGCAAAATAATAATTATAAAATAGAGAGTGCCATTTTTAAAATTATTGTTATTACTTGTTGTTACTGTTGTGTTTAATATTACATATAAACAAGGTGAATAAGCAGTAGTGATTATTATTATTATTATTATTTAGATAAGGTATTAGTTTGTACTTAGTGGTATAGATATTTTTTTTAAATATTATTATTTATTTATTTTTATTTTGCCTGACTAGTTTTTTGGTTTCTTCAGCAAACCATCATCAGAGGCGTGAAAAGTGTAATTTTGCTGTATATATCTTTTAATTTTATTTCATTGTAAATATTTGGAATTATATTTAAATTTTGATAGATGTCTATTGTGGACAGATTAGTTTCAAGATGTCTATTTCTAATATTTCTAAAATAGACATCTATCAAAATTTAAATATAATTCCAAATATTTAGAATGAAATAAAATCAAAAGATATACACAGCAAAATTACAATATTTACTCCTCTGATGATGGTTTGCTGAACAAACCGAAACTAGTCAGGCAAAATAAAAATAAATAAATAATAAAATAAAATAAAAAATAACTATACCAGTAAGTACAAACTAATACCTTAAATAAATAACTGGTAATATGGATAAAACCTTATTTTTTTTTGAGATAATTATGCGTATGAAGGATTTATGTGTACAGATGATTATTTATGTTAAAGATTTCCAGATTTTCGGAATATTCTACCACCAAAAATTACTAAATAAAAATAATCCTATTATACCCTTTAATATATAAAATCTTTTATCATTTAAATAAGTTAATATTAAAAAAATAAATCTTAAAAAATAAAGAATAATATAATAAACGAAAAATATATCTTGATAAGTTCACACAAGCTAAATTTTTCTTGTCGTGGTATTGATTAAAGATTCGTGTGTTTCATAATAGGAAAGCCTAATTTATCAAATTTGCATATTACTACTGTACGCACAGATGTAAATCACCTGCAGTAATAAATTCTCAGGGGCGTTCAAGCCTGAAATTTCGTTCCCAACATTGACGTGAATTACGAAGGAAAACAGCCGGAAGTGAAACATTACGACGCAGAAACGATAAATTGAATCGTTGCAAACTGCAGGTTTTCCGCATCTATTATTCAATATATCGAAGTAAACATGTACACGATAGGGGATGTATCATAATAACAACATAAAGTTTCTCACATAAATTCAGCATGGAATGTTTGGAGAAGAATTGCAGGACGTAATTTCTCTAGAGGTTTTATAAAAGAATCGATACGTTTTATGATATGGATAACGTTGCATCACTGTCTTAAAGCGGGGGTTGAATGTGTTATCAATTTGAAATAATTTTATGGGAAATACGAATGGACAGATCTGTCATCCTAAAATAATCTAATCTAAAAGAACCTAACTACTGCCCAAAATTTGAACTACGAAATCTCATTTTTATCTCATGAGTCATGACGTTATGATGTCTTGTTCTTGATATTACTTCATAACCTAATCTAACCTAAATGAACGTAAGTACTGCCCAAAATTATCATCTAGGAAGTGATCTCATGACGTTTTGATATCTTGATCTTGAAAGTAATGGCCAAAATATATAACTGCGAAGTTGTCATTAAACTAACCTACACTAACCTAACTAATGCCTAAAATTGTCATCTACGAAGTTATCATCTCATGACGTTTTGATATCTTGGTCTTGAAACTTTTTCCAAAAATTTACATATACTAAGTTGTCCCTAATCTTACCTAAACGAACCTAACTAATGCGCAAAATTGTCATCTACGACATTATATCATTACGTTTTGATGTCATGGTCTTGAAACTAATGCCCAAAATTGTTATCTACGAAGTTATTTCATGACGTTTTGATGTGATGGTCTTGATACTAATGCCCAAAATTTACATCTACGAAGTTATCATTAATCTAACCTAAACGAACCTAAAGTATGCCCAAAATTGTCATCTACGAAGTTATCTCATGACGTTTTGATGTCATGGTCATGAAACTATTGCCCAAAATTTACATCTACGAAGTTATCTCATGACGATCAGATGTCTTGGTCTTGAAACTAATGTCCAAAATTAACATCTACGAAATTATGTCGGGACGTTTCAAAGTCTTGGTCTTGCTATTACCTTCCGGAGTATTTTCGTGGCGATCTTAATCCGGATCCTCCGCGCACCGATAAGACCTGTGAGCTAACGAGTCCTGCTGGCAGGTAGTGTGCGCAGTGGGCCCCTGACCCAGCCGGACATGGGTCCCAAGGTCCAGCGCGCCATCAACATGTTAAGAATCCAGCATCTGGAGCGCCTGTACGCAGACAGGGCACGTCCCAGGTGAGCAAAAAGAAACAACAAAAAGCACGTTACCTTTGTGTGTATGCAGGAGAGTGCCATTAGGGCGTTGGAGTACCACTGTGTGTATGCACATCCCCTTTGTGTTCTTTCGTTTACTCCCTAAGCGCATGCACACCGGCAACAGGAGAAACCAGCAAATTCCCAAGATTACCTCCAGTTTACAATTATTATTCCTGCCAAGGGAATGCAATTACAAGGACCTGAAGCCGCCTCAATTGATGGCATAGTAATCCCTGGATCATTCCTGTGTTTTCAGCACCTGCAAGTTGCCAATTCTCTCTACGCTTCACAAAGCTTATATTGAAAACAGCAAATAGGCGCAAATTATAGAAATTAATAAAAGCGTGTCGATGCTAGCCAGTATAATATTTGTGTTTTCATTAATCCCGCCTAGCTAATTACTGCAATTAACTCATTTTGCGCGTTAATTATAGACACACTGTAATTATAATGAGGATATGAAGGTAATTGCTTTAATAGCCACAAGCAGTTTACTGGATTCGCACCTTTGTAAATAATTAATTATTAATATTCCCCAGTACTCACACAGAATTCATTATCAACGTGTTGGTAATTAACGTAAGCCGAATATCAAATGTATTCTATTTGAGATTTTTTCTGTATAATAGAATTAATGTTAGATTTTTTTTCAGTTTAGTGGCAGTGCTGAGGGGTTCTCCGTAACCATATTAACCACGTATAATCTAAATTTACTCAAAACACTTAAATCTTATAAGCTAAGTACCAAAATATGCAACAATTTAAAAAAAAACCTCAATTTTGATCAATAATATGATCAATATGAATTTTGTGAATATCATATTTTATAAATAAAGTTTTGCCACAACATGTATGTGTCTACTAAATAATTGAGCTGATTACCATTAAGGCCCATTCATAAATATCTTACGCGAGCCATCGTTACGCTGTGGCATTGCTATCGCTATGGGCATTTTCAAAATCGCTAATAAGCTGTGAAATGCCTATTGTGATAGCGTTGCGTCGCATAAGAAATCTTTGAATCAACCTTTACATTTATAATAAAACTGAAGCAATATAGTGTTAATACAAATATTTCTAAAAAGATTTTGATATTTCTGGAGTTTTCGAATATTTATTAACTAATAACTATACAAAACTTTTGAAATTTTAGTTTAATGTCGATTTTTTAATTCAGTGTTTATATTTTTGATGCAATATAAAAAAAATATGCCCTGAACTGTTAAACGTAATAATTTTGAAATTTAATTTTGTAATTCATTTTTCTAAATAATTTTCATACAACTGCTTATATATTTATATTTGGAGTACTTCCGTTAATTGTGCTTAAATTTGGGGCAAAACTGAAGCTTCATTGAGCTTGAAGTAGTTACAGATTTATGATTTCATAGATTCCATTCTATTTGTATAAAATTAAAATTGACATACCCAATCCATGTTAACTTTTGTTAATCCCAGAAATTAAAATGAAATGAAAATATAATAGATCGAGAATGATATGGTAACCGATGAGTTTTTTGAAAACAATTTCTTTGGAAGCAAACTTTTGAAAAGTTAAATTCCTTGCAAATTCATTTGTGCAAAATGAGTCCTTCAAAAATAAATTCTGTGAAAGTATATTCTTCGAAAACAAATCCTTGTAAATTCAATTGTGCAAAATGAATCCTTCAAAAATAAATTCTGTGAAAGTATATTCTTCGAAAACAAATCCTTGTAAATTCAATTGTGAAAAATGAATCCTTCAAAAATAAATTCTGTGAAAGTATATTCTTCGAAAACAAATCAAGTGAATTCTTTGAAAAGTAATTATTTTGGTTTTGGTAAGATAAAAACATTACCAGAAATTGCCCGTTTGCTACACAAAAAAATAACACACTGAAAACCGCCCTAATAAAATAAAATATTATTATTAAAGTTACCTTACTTCAAGTTTATATTAGTACTTATAAAGGTGTGATTTCAAAGATTCGATATGAATTTCAGTGATATGATAACCGACCAGTTCTTCCCAAACACATTCTTTGAAAATACATATTTATAAAAGTAATTTCTTCGATAATATTTTTTTTAAAGTAAATTCTTCGAAAATATTTTTTTTATGGCATATTCTTTGAAAACAAAGCAAGTAAATTGTTTAAAAATGAATAGTTTTGGTAATAAATGATAAAAACATTTCCAGAAATTGCCCGTTAGCTACAATAAAAAATAACACAGTGAAAACAACTAGAACAAAATATAAGTTTAGTATTGCAGTAAGTTTATATGAAGTCTACAGGGTGTCTCTAATATTGTATTCATCCTTTATACGTCATATACTACTAACCAACATGACTCTTAGTTCATAAACAAAATGTTCCTGTGATGGTTATTTTTGAAGTTATAAGCGTATGAATTTGGGTATACAGATTCTCTCTTTATAATATTTTTCCAAAAATGTCCGTATCAATCATTTAAAACTGTACAAATTAAAATAAAAAATTATTGAAATTTTTTTACACCATTTTTTTAAGAAAATGATGGGTACTTTCAAACTTCGATTTGACAGAAACATATCTGGCAGTTTACTTACGTAAGTACTTACTTTTATGCTTTTATAGGGCCATTAAAGTGATTATTCAATTTTTCGTCTTGAAAACTTACTTATTTGTCATTTCTGCAATCAATTTCGTTCTCAATAGGGACTAATAACGTGACCTTATAAAAGATGGACACCATTTATGAGACACCCTGTATATTAGTAGTTACAGAGTTGCGATTTCATAGATTCGATAAATTTCAATGCTATGGTAACGGACGAGTTCTTCCAAAATAAATTCTTCGAAAATACAGTTTAAAAAAGTAACATCTTTATAAAGTAACACCTTACTAAATTTTTGAATAGTAATTTCTTCGAAAATAAATTCTCGGCAGGTATACTCTTCGAAAACAAAACAAGTAAATTCTTTGAAAATTAATTGCTTTGGTTACAACGATAAAAATATTACCAGAAAATACCCGTTTTTTGCACAAAAAATAACGCACTGAAAAACCACTCTAATAATAGTATATTTCGTTACAAGAAATGAAAATACCGTTTGTTTCGTAAGCGGAAAAAACGTATTTTATCTCGAGTAGGAAATGCTATTCTTTTTACGATATTGCAGTTTATAAAATATTAGATATTAGAGAACTTTCAAGTTCGAGTTGCAAATTACTGAAATTAATGTTTGTAAAGTCGTTTTAGAAATGAATGCATGCTTTCCATTTAATTTTACATGTTTATTTTCATCTCTACAGTGAAAAAGTATCCCTCTCATATATAGTAAGCCGTGGAAAAATTGCTACTTTCACATATATGAGTAGAAAAAATACAATTTTACTATTAAAGTCACTTTACTTCAAGTTAATTTTACTTAACAAAGTGCTAATATATATGAAGAGCTCGTTTTGTAGCAGGCTGGTCCGTCATTTTTATCTTCTCCTTTGTTTTTACATTCGTCAGACTTCCTAATGGGCAAAGGCATGTTAAATCTACTACTTTTCTCCAGTTCTCCAAAATTCTATTTCATTAAATACTTAAGACTTTTCTTCTTGAGTTTCTTTTCTTGAATTTCACTGCCCATTGGTTTTAACTTCTTCTCTTTTAATTTTTCTATGTAAAACCCTATATAATGTCATTGCTAGATTGATATCTAAAAATATTCAATATTCAAAAGAATATTTTGTTTCCACATTCATTAGATTTCTTAAGGACAAACACATAAAAATTCAATTTAATTAAATATGTAAGACAATTCTATTTCATTTCTTCAATTTCACTACACATTGGTTCTAACGTATTCTCTTTTACTATTTGTTTGTAAAGCCCTATATCATGTCATTGCTAGATTGATATCTAAAAATATTCAATATTAAAAAAAAAATGTTGTCACATTCGTCATACACCCTTAAGACAAAAACAGCTGTTTGCACCACCTTATATCTTCTATTGTCATATCTTCCTTATATCCTTATATCTTCTATCTACAATCTTCTATTTCTTACCACAGTTCTCCAAAATTTTATATCATTAAATACTTAATAATTTTACTTAACTTATAGACTTTAATGCTTAAATTACTTATTTTCTTGTATTTCACTACACATTGGTTGTAACTTCTTCTTTTTTACTTGTTTTTGTGAAGTCCTATATAATGTCATTGCTAGATTGATATTTACAAATATTTAATTTTTATATAAAATCGTTTTCATATTCGTCAGATTCCTTAAGAACAAATACAGCTTTTTGTACCAATCTTCTATTACCATATCTTTTTTATATCCTTCTATCTATAATCTTCTATTTCTTCCCACAGTTCTCCAAAATTAATTTCATTAAATACATAAATCTTTTCTTTTCATTTCCTTTCTTAGCCAAGACATTTCTACCACGTTAAATCTTCTATTCATTTCCACAATTCTCCAAAATTTTAGTTCATTAAGTACTTCATACTTGTACGAAACTTGAATACTTGAATACGTAAATAACTTATTTTCTTGTATTTCACTGCACATTGGTTGTCACTTCTTCTTTCTTACCTTTTCTTTGTTAAGCCCTATATAATATCATTGCTATATTGCTATCTAGATTCAATATTAAAAAAAACATTTTCACATTCGGCAGACTTCCTTAGGACAAATACAGCTGTTTTGTACCACTGTATATCTTCTATTATCATATCTACCTTAAATCCTTCTCTCCTTGTATCTTCTATCTATAATCTTCTATTTATTTCCACAGTTCTCAAAAATTCATTAAATACATAAGACTTTCCTTTTCTTTTTCTTTCTTGGCAAAGGCATTTCTACCACGTTAAATCTTCTATTTCTTTCCACAGTTTTCACAAAATTCTATTTTATTAAAAACTTCATACGTTTACTTAACTTTAATACTTTAATACATAAATTACTTCTTTTCTTGTATTTCACTGCACATTGGTTGTAACTTATTCTCTCTTACTTGTTTTTGTAAAGTCCTATATAATGTCATTGCTAGATTGATATCTAAAAATAATCAATATTAATAAAAAATCGTTTTCACATTCGTCAGATTCCTTAAGGATGAAAACAGCTGTTTGTACCACCCTGTATCTTCGATTATCATATATTCCCTATATCCTTCTATCCTTATATCTTCTATCTATAATCTTCTATTTCTTTCCACAGTTCTCTAAAATTTTATTTCATTAAATACACAAGACCTTTCTTTTCTTTTTCTTTCTTGGCAAAGGCATTTGTACAACGTTAAATCTTCTATTTATTTCTACAGTTTTCCAAAATTCCATTTCATTAAAAACTTAATACTTTTACTTATTTTACTTTAATCCTCTTCGCTCTCAGTGGAGCACAGGGCGTCAACTAGTCTTGTTGACGTTTCTTTAACAGTGTTAGGTTAGGTTAGGTTAGGTTTGGGTTTTTTACGTGGCAGGGTTGTTAACCCTGCGCACAACCCTCCTCCTTTTTCAGCCGGGCTTGGGACCGTCCTTGGCGGAGTTACTTAATACTTTTACCTAACTTTCATACTTTGATGCTTAAATTACGTCTTTTCTTGTATTACACATTTTTGGAACTTCTTCTCTCTTACTTTTTCTATGTAAAGCCCAAATATGTTCTCATTGTCTGATTGATATTTACAAACATTCCATATTCAAACGCAGCAACTTATACATAAATATTTAGTTTGTATTTAACTTTTCTAATAGAATTATTTTAGCTTCTGACCTTCCATTTACTTTCCTGCTATGATAATCTATCTCCTTAATATTGTGTATCTGCCAATCTGGCCTAAGAGTTTTTAAGTTGTATGATAAGTTAGCTTAGATTAGATTAGGTTAGGTTTGGAGAAAAAGGTTAGGCTTGCAGAACTAATATTGTGTATCTGCCAATCTGGCCCAAAACTTTTTAAGTTGTATGATAAGTTAGCTTAGATTAAATTAGGTTAGGTTTGGAGAAAAAACTTAGGCTTGGAGAACTAATACTGTGTATGTGCAAATCTGGCCCAAATTTTTTCAACTTTTATGATAAGTTAGTTGTTAACTTTTATTATGGATATTATTTTAGATAAGGCGGAAAGGCCCAGGGCCAATAGCCCATTAAAGATTGTCATCTCTCTCTCTGTATCTCGACATTCTATTCGCTTTTTTGTTATTTTCTTCTATCTTATTAATACTGCGTATCTGCAAATTTGGCCCAATAGTTTCTACAGACCTCATTCATTCATTCACCTCATTCATATAGAATGAAACATCTTCCCTTAATGTCACAATTGGAGTTTGTCTTAATATCCACTCTTCCGATTGCCATATCTGCAATATATTTCTAAGTAGATATATACGTTTTTGTACGTTTCAGATACGATATCGATTTAGGAAGAATAAATACAGTTTTGATCTCAAGTTAAAGCTAAAAATTTGCCAAAATCGATTTCGGAAGAATATATACGGTTCTGATCTCAAGTTAAAGCCAAACATTTGCCAAAATAAAAATATTAAGAAAACAAATGCCTCACACATTTGGTAAATATAGGTATATCCGGTTTTGCGTGAGACCTCCTCAATGAATTTCTGCGAAGAAATTCTGATGAGTTTTATTGCAAAATTTATCACTTTTTCAAATCGACGAAATGTATTTTAACTTGTGTGAAACTCACATGTTTTCTAAATTATTATTATTATTTGTCACAAAAACTTTTGATGTGGTCCCATTGTAATTGAGTCTAGAATTGATAATCAATTATATTATGTTACTAATGCGTCTACAAAGCAAGCCTAACGTATTCAGATCCATGTAATCAAGTTTCAACTCAAACAATAATCGTACCAAATTACAGTCCCAAACGTGCATATATCACAAACCAGAGTAATGTATATTGTTGCAGGTATGATTATCTTAATTACATTATAACTACAGCGTTTCGTGATGTGTGGGGGACCCTTGGTTGGTGACTACGCGAAATTGCGCTGCAATTAATGATAATAAGCGAACAAAACACAAACGGCGTGTGGAGAAAATGGCACTGAAAACGGTAACGAAAGTAGTAATAAGTGGAAGCAATAAGCCCGAAGCTTCAACTGTTTAATAATAATTAATCGTGGCTCCGGGGATCATCCGGGATGTACTACAAACGTCCGGTGGCAAACATCCATTCTCTGGTGGTTTGTTTCCCAGGGAGGCCGGAAAAACAGGCCTACGGTGGGATAGTAGTGAGCAAATAGTAGATGATACGTGGGGGTGGTTTGAAACAAATGAAAATTAAATGTGTGCGAACTTAAGGAAATGCTAGTATTTAACTTTGTACGTTTGAGGTATTTGAAAGGGAAATGAATTTCGTATAAATTATTATGCGTATTATTTATTGCTCCATGAAATACGTATCGGTTTTAACTTTCAACCGATTTTAAACTGCGTTTTATGAAAATGATTTCTGAAATTCTAATGAGGTTAATGTTTTCAGCATAACGCGATAGCAATAATAATGTCACCGTTTGCTTTGAGCAAATTTATCTCTCTCCGTGTGCATTGTGTATCGGAGGAGAAATCGGGCCAGTTTTCCTCCTGCTCATTTTTCTGCTGCAAACGCAGAACAATGGCGACTTTTTATCAGTAAAAGTGAACGAGTGAAATTATCCCACAAGTCCCGTCTCAATTTCCACCGTTACGAAACGCTGGTTTCCCCAGCGCGGGATACAAAAACCAGCGTCAGTTATGCATGAAGTAAAAGTGTGACAAATCGAACAATGGCACACAAAGGTTTTCAAAACTCTGAAAAGCTAAGAAGTTAAAAGACGTATAATATAGTGTTTACTGCATTTGTAAATAGCTGCAATAATACTACTAATAAAAGTATATCTATTGTAGTAAACTTGATTGACACGTATTGCAGAAGGCAGTCAGTACATTCAAAGTTAGTATTAAAAATATGTAAGTCTAGTGGGACATGAGACCAATAAATAAATAAAAGTGAAGCTGAAGCGAGACAATACGAGTAATGGTCATTGATTATCACAATATTTTTTGAAGAATGATAATAAAAGTAAAATAATCTGGGATACAGTAATTTTTTTTAAATTTGTAATAAATCGTTTCAAATTTGATGTAATTTTTTTGTATATTTGAAAAAGTACCATTAAATCATATTTTTCTATTTAACTTACGAGTTTTGAATTGAAACTGTCCAAAGTTATCAAATTTGTAATTGTAACTGCCAGAATCTGCCAAATTTTAACTGAAACTGTCACAGTCTGCCAGTTTTTGTAGCTCAACTTATCAAATCTAACAAATACTTGGATTCAGAATTGAATATCTGAAAGATTTTCAACTGCATGTCATATTATTTTTTTGTTTTTTTCTTGTTTCTCATTGACTGACTTATTACATCTGTAAAATAACAGCTAAGTGAATAAAATGTTTATTATTATTATTAATAATCTGTCAAATACTTTGCTCGAGACGTAAAAGTCTACACAATTTTGATCGAAATGTAAAGATTTTCAACTTGAACTCCTCAAATTGGTCAAGTTTTCAAATGAATCTGCCGAAATTCATGAAATTTTTAACTCAAGCTGAGAAATTAAAATATTAAATTCCATACATTTTCGGTATAGTCAACTTTTTAATTTAATTTTCCAAATGTGGTAAAGTTTTCGTTGCACCTACCCAAATCTATCAAATTTTTAATTACATCTGTCCAAAACTGCCAGGTTTCGACTGAAACTGTCATTGCCTGTCAATTTTTTAATGGAACTTGACAAATCTGAGAATTTTTGAATGTTACTTTGAAAATCTGTCAAATACTTAGGTTCAGAAGTGAATATCTATCCAATCTGGTAAAGTTTTCATTGCACCTTCCAAAATCTATAAAATTTTCAATTACATCTATCCAAGGCACTGTCGAAACCGACAGTTTAGATTGAAACTGTCATTGCCTGTCAGTTTTTGAATGAAACTTGGCAAATCTGTCAATTTTTAAGTAAAACTTGGAAAATCTGTCAAATACTTACGTTCAGAAGTGAATATCTATCAAATTTTGAAGTGCATGTATATATTTTCAACTTCAACTAATCAAATTTGTGAAGTTTTCAAACGAGTCTGCCGAAATCCGTGAAATTTTAAACCCCAAATGAGAAATTAAAACAAAATGGCAAAATTTTAATTATAGCTGTACAAATCTGCCAACATTTTTACTTGCATATTCCCAAAACTGCCGAATTTCAACTGAAACTGTCATAGTCTATCCATTTTTTAACTGAAACATTGCAAATATGTCATACATTGATAGAGACAAAAATATCTAACTAATTTTGATCTGCACGTAAAGATTTTTAACTTCAACAAATTTCAATTACATCTGTCCAAAACTGCCAAGTTTCAACGGAAACTGTCATTTTCAGTCAATCTTTAAATGAAACTTGGCAAATCTGTCAATTTTTGAATGAAACATGGAAAATCTGTAAAATACTTAGTTTCAGAAGTGAATATCTATCCAATTTTGAACTACATGTTAAGATTTTCAACTTCAACTGTTCAAATTTGTCAAGTTTTCAAATGGAACTGCTAAAATTCGTGATTTTTTTAACTCAAGCTGCGAAATTAAAATATTAAATTTTATAAATTTTAGGTACAGTCAACTTATCAATTTAATTTTCACAATCTGGTAAAGTTTTCATTGGATCTACTCAAATCTACCAAATTTTCAATTACATCTATCCAAACTGCTAAGCTTCGACTATAACTGTCATTGTCAATTTTAGCATGAAACTTGGCGAATCTATCAATTTTTGAATGAAACTTGGAAAATCGGTCAAATACTTAGCTTCAGAAGTAAATATCTCTCCAATTTTGAACTGCATGTTAAGAGTTTCAACTTGAACTGCTCAAATTTGTCTAGTTTTCAAATGAAACTGTAGAAATCCGTGAAATTTTAAACTCCAACTGCGAAATTAAAACGATAAATTCTATATTTTTTTTATTCATAGAATCATTGCATCAATTAGAAATCGTTAGTTTTTTAATAAAATTTTTAAATGTAAATATTCAAATTGGCAAAATTTTAATTAGAGCTGTGCAAATCTGCCAAAATTTTCACTTGCACATGCTTAAAACTGTCAAATTTCAACTGAAACTGTCATAGTCTATCTATTTTTTAACTGAAACATTGCAAGTCTGTTATACTTTGATTCAGACTTAATATCTAATAATTTTGATCTTCATGTAAAGATTTTTAATTTTAACTGTTAAAATTTATCAAGTTTTCATATTAAACTGCCGAAATTCGTGAAATATTCAACTCAAGCTGCGAAATAAAAATATTAAATTTCATAAATTTTGGTACAGTCAACTTATCAATTTAATTTTCCCAATCTGACAAAGTTTTCATTGGACCTACCCAAATGTATCAAATTTTCAATTACATCTGACCAAAACTTCCAAATCTGTCCAAGACACTGTCGAAACTTACAGTTTCGACTAAAACTTTCATTGTCTGTCAAGTTTTGACTGAAACTTGGCAAGTCTGTAAATTTTTGAACGAAACTTGGATAATCTGCCAAATGCTTAGTGTCAGAAGTGAATATCTATCCAATTTTAATTGAAACTTTGCAAATACATCAAATACTTTGATTCAGAAATAAATATCTAACCAATTTTGATCTGTAGGTAAAAATTTTCAACTTGCAACTATTCAAATTTGTCAAGTTTTCAAATGGAACTCCCGAAATTCGTGAAATTTTTAACTAAAGCAACGAAATTAAAATATTAAATTACATAAAGTTCTGGTACAGACAACTTATCAATTTAATTCTCCAAATCTGGCAAAGTTTTCATTAGACCTACCCAAATCTATAACATTATTAATTACATCTGTGCAAAACTGCCAACTTTCGACTGAAACTACATTATCTGTCAATTTTTGAATGAAACTGGACAAATCTGTCAATTTTTGAATGAGACTTGGAGAATCCGTCAAATATTTCGTTTCAGAAGTGAATATCTCTCCAATTTTGTACTGCATGTTAAAATTTTCAACTTTACTGTTCAAATTTGTCATGTTTTCAAATGAATCTGCCGAAATCAGTGAAATTTTTAACTCCAACTGCGAAATTAAAACCGTAAATTCTATACATTTTTCAATTCATAGAATCATTTCATCAATTAGAACTCATATTTTTTACTAAAATTTTCAATTGTAATTATTCCAATTGGCAAAATTTTAACTATAGCTGTACAAATCTGCCAAAATTTTCATTTGCATATGCCCTAAACTGCCAAATTTCAACTGAAACTGTCATAGTCTATCCATTTTTTAACTGAAACCATAACTGAAAAATATCTAACTAATTTTGATCTGCATATAAAGATGTTTAACGTCAACTGTTAAAATTTATTAAGTTTTCATATTAAACTGCCGAAATTCGTGAAATATTTAACTCAAGCTGCGAAATTAAAATAATAAATTCCATACATTTTTTGTATAGTCAACTTGTCAATTTAATTTTCCCAATCGGGCAAAATTTTCATTGGACCTACGCAAATCTATAAAATTTTCAATTAAATCTGTCAAAAACTGCCAAGTTTCGACTGAAACTGTAATGGTCTGTTAATTTTTGAATGAAACATGGCAAATCTGTCAATTTTTGAATGTTACTTGGAAAATCTGTCAAATACTTAGTATCAGAAGTGAATATCTATCCTATTTTGAACTGCATGTAAAGATTTTCAACTTGAACTGTTCTAAATTGTCAACTTTTCAAATGAAACTGCCTAAATTCGTGAAATATTTAACTCAAGCTGCGAAATTATAATATTAAATTCCATAAATTTTGGGTACAGTCAACTTTTCAATTTAATTTTCCAAATCTTGTAAAGTTTTTATTGCACTTACCCAAATCTATAAAATTTTCAATTACATCTATTGAAAACTACCTAGTTTCGACTGAAACTATCATTGTCTGTCAATTTCTGAATGAAACTTGGCGAATCTATCAATTTTTGAATGAAACTTTGAAAATCTGTCACATAATTAGTTTCAGAAGAGAATATCTCTCCAATTTTGAACTTCATATTAAGATTTTCTATTTCAACTGTTCAAATTTGTCAAGTTTTTATAAGAAACTGCCGAAATCCGCGAAATTTGTAACACCAACTGCGAAACTGTATATTCTACACATTTTTCAATTCATAGAATCATTTCATAAATTAGAAATCGGCTTTTTCAGTCAAATTTACAGTTGTAATTATTCTAATTGGCAAAGTATTAATTATAGTTGTACAAGTCTCCCAAAATTTTCACTTGCATATGCCCAAAACTGTCAAATTTCGACTGTTATTCTCATAGTCTATCCATATTTTTAATTTAAACTTTGTAAATACATCAAATACTTTGATTCAGACCTCAATATCTAACAAATTTTGATCTGCATGTAAAAATGTTCAACTTCAACTATTCAGATTTGTCAAGTTCTCAAATGAAACTGCCAAAATTAGTGAAATATTTAACTCAAACTACGAAATTAAAATATAAATTCCATAAAGTTTTGGTACAGATAACTTATCAATTTAATTCTCCCAATCTGGCAAAGTCTTCATTGGACCTACGAAAATCTATCAAATTTTCAATTACATCTATTCAAAACTACCGAGTTTCGACTGAAATTATCATTGTCTGTCAATTTCTTAATTAAACTGGGCAAATCTGTCAATTTTTGAATGAAACTTGGAAAATCCATCAAATACTTAG
The DNA here is from genome assembly GCA_951805005.1 of Othius punctulatus. Classification (NCBI taxonomy): domain Eukaryota; kingdom Metazoa; phylum Arthropoda; class Insecta; order Coleoptera; family Staphylinidae; genus Othius; species Othius punctulatus. The sequence continues at coordinate 24,625,469 of OX638143.1, forward strand.
TTTCAGAAGTGAATATCTCTCCAATTTTGTACTGCATGTTAAAATTTTCAACTTTACTGTTCAAATTTGTCATGTTTTCAAAAGAAACGGCCAAAATCTGTGAAATTTTCAACTCCAACTGCGAAAATTTTAATTAGCGCTTTAAAAATCTATCAAAATTTTCATTTTTATATGCCCAACACTGGCAAATTTCAACTGAAACTGTCATAGTATATAAATATTTAAATGAAACTTTGCAAATATGTCAAATAATTTGATTCAGACGTAAATATCTAACCAATTTTGCTCTGCATGTAAAGAATTTCAACTACAATTGTTCAAGTTTGTCAAGTTTGCAAATGAAACTGCAAAAATTCGTGAAATATTTAACTCAAACTGCGAAATTATAATGCTGAATTCCATAAATTTTAGGTTCAGTCAACTTTTCAATTTAATTTTCCAAATCTTGTAAAGTTTTTATTGCACCTACCCAAATCTATACAATTTCCAATTACATCTATTCAAAACTACCAAGTTTCGACTGAAACTATCATTGTCTGTCAATTTCTGAATGAAACTGGGCAAATCTGTCAATTTTTGAATGAAACTTGGAAAATCCGTCAAATATTTAGTTTCAGAAGTGAATATCTCTCCAATTTTGAACTGCATGTTAAGATTTTCAACTTCAACTGTTAAAATTTGTCATGTTTTCAAATCAGTGAAATTTTCAACTTCAACTGCGAAATTAAAACGGTAAATCCTATACTTTTTTTAATTCATAGAATCATTTAATCAATTAGAAATCTCCTATTTTCAGTCAAATTTCAGTTGTAATTATTCTAATTGACAAAATATTAAATATAGCTGTACAAATCTACCAAAATTTTCACTGCGTATGCCCAAAACTGTAAAAGTTCGAATGTAACTGTCATAGTCATCCGATTTTTAATTGCAACTTTGCAAATACATCAAGTACTTTGATTCAGACATAAATATCTAACCAATTTTTATCTGCATGTAAAAATTTTCAAATGAAACTGACGAAATTCGTCAAATTTTTAACTCAAGCTGCGAAATGAAAGTATTAGATCCCACAAATTTTTGGTACAATCAACTTTTCAACGAAATTTTCCAAATCTGGGAAAGTTTTTATTGCACCTATCCAAATCTATCAAATTTTGAATAAAATCTGTCTAAAACTGTTAAGTTTCTATTGAAACTGTCATTGTCTGTCAATATTTAAATGAAACTTGGCAAATCTGTCACGCTTGGAATGAAACTTAGAAAATTTGTCAGATATTTGTTCCAGAAGTGAATATCTATCCAATTTTAAATTGCATGTGAAGATTTTCACTTGAACTGTTCAAATTTGTTCGAGTTTTTAAATGAAACTGCCGAAATCGGTGAAACTTTTAACTCCAACTGCGAAATTAAAACTGTATATTTTACACATGTTTCAATTCATAGAATCATTTCGTCATTTAGAAATCGGATTTTTTCAGTCAAATTTTAGTTGGATGGATGTTTCCATCCATAGAATAGAATAGAATAGAATATAATAGAATAGAATTATTTCTCATCAATTAGAAATAATTTTTAGTAGTCAAATTTTTAATTGTAATTATTCAAATTGGCAAGATTTTAAATACAGCTGTACAAATCTATTAACATTTTCACTTAAATATGAACAAAACTGCAAAATTTTGACTGAAACTGTCATAGTCTATCCATTTTTAACTGAAACTTTGAAAATCTGTCAAATACTCTGATTGAAACATAAATATCCAACCAATTTTGATCTACGTGTAAAGATTTTTCACTTGTCACTGTAATTGTCTGTCAATTTTTGAATGAAACTTGGCGAATCTGTCAATTTTTGAATGAAACATGGAAAATCAGTAAAATACTTTGTTTCAGAAGTGAATATCTATCCAAGTTTGAACTGCATGTTAAGATCTTTCGCTCCAACTATTCAAATTTGTAAAGTTTTCAAATGGAACTACCGAAATTCGTGAAATTTTTAAATGAAGCTGCGAAATTTAAAAATTAAATTACATAAATTTTTCATATTGACAAATTTTTAAATGGAATTTTTATTCAAATCTAGCAAAGTTTCAATTGAGTCTGCTCTAATTTTCAATTGTTTCTGACCAAAACTGATAAAATTGGACTAAAACCGTCATTTTTGACTTGGCATATCTGTCGAATACTTTGCTGCATACGTGAATATCTGCCCAATTTTGGATGTAACAACATTTAGTTGGCACAAGCAAATGTGGCTTAAAATTTAGGAACAATGACGAAACATATTTCTGTACTATACGTTTGTTGATGCCTATAAAAATGACTGACGAGGTGTTTAGGGTACAATCCGCTCTTTAGTCATTATGAAGTCATAAATATAAATTTTTGTTTTGTAATTTGTTGTCACTTGATAATGACTAAATATATCGAAATATAAGTTATGCTAACTTGTATTGTACTTGTTATGTATTGTACACCTACTTATGTAGCAGTTTAAATTTGTGTTTTAAAGAACTACACTGTTGCCATATTTTTATGAACAATTTCGAAAATGATTACAGATATTTTAGAGTTCAAGAAAATTCTCAAAATTGGAAACGGGACTGAAATAATCCATTGATTTTCACAATATTTTTTAAAGAATAATAAGCGAAATAATTAATTATTTACACAGTCATCACACTGTTATATAATTCGTCATGCATATTAAATATTTAATAATAATTTGACATAATTACTTATTTACACAGTATATATTTCAAAAGGTTTTCAGTTTTTCAAAAACAAAAGAATTTAGCCATCGCGTATTTGTTGAATCGGCGCCTCGTTCAACAAAATTCGCGCGTACATTAAAGCCCTACTTTACGTACTTGTATCATAAATAACTATTTTAGCTTCACAATTGTTATTGACAGTTTACATAATTAATACCTATGTATTATTATTGTGAAGAAATTTCAAGTTAGCTGTAGCACAAAAAACTTTGTGTTATACACTTTCGTAAAGAGCATTTATGCATTCGCGTTTTTTGTTGAATCGGTTGTGCCTCGTTCAACAAAATTCACGCGTACATTAAGGCACTACTTTACGTACTTGTATCATAAATAACTATTTTAACTTCACACAATTGTTATTGACAGTTTACATAATTATTACCTATGTGTTATTATTGTGAAGAAAATTCAAGCTGCCGTTGTTTTTATAGTAATTATCGCAATTAGGCAATTAAGTCATGTGTAATTATGTTTTTACGGCTAATATAGTGTAGACGTAAAACACACCAATTTATACAATTTTTATACAGTTGTTATCCACACAGATGCAATTTTAAAATATAGGAAAGCTCGGGTCTTCAAAAGAAACTCCAGTAATTGCAATTCTGCTGAACTGCGATTTTGCAATTTTGCAATTGGCGCTGCAGCCTGCAATTTAATGCAAATTAATGTCATTCTGTTCGGCTATATGTGATGCAAACTATCGTTGTTTACGCTAATGCTCTGCCTGTGTTGCAGTTGGTTTAATGAATGAACGCGTGACAAAAACGCCGGTTATAATCTACTTTTAATGAATTCATTGCAATTCGTGTAAATGTAACAATAGTAATAAGACGAAGAAATAATTTTACAAACCGAACAATAAAACTGTTATTTAATATTTAATATGCATGACGAATTATATAACGGTGTGGTAAATTTTATACGAATGGCTAAATTCTGCTGTTTTTGAAAAACTGAAATAAATTTTGAAATATGTACTGTGTAAATAAGTAATTATGTCAAATTGTTATTTAATACTAGTATTTAATCTGCATGACGAATTATATAATGGTGTGGAAAATGTTATGCACATGGCTAAATTCTTTTGTTTTTGAAAAACTGAAAAACAGTTTGAAATATGTACTGTGTAAATAAGTATTGATTAAATCATTAGCTTGAACGTTTAAACTTGTGAACTTCTTTCGTATTATTAAATGTTGACTTCTAAGTGAAATTTTATGCAAAATACTATTTTTTTTTTCAATAGGTGTGTGCATGAATTGTATGTAAAACTTATTTTACGCACAGGTGATTTTTTTACGCACTTGTGTGCCAAACAGTATCACTTTACGCGCTTGTGTAACTGAACAATAAAATTGTTATTTAATATTTAATATGCATGACGAATTATATAATGGTGTGAAAGATTTTATGCACATGGCTAAATTCTTTTGTTTTTGAAAAACTGTAAACATTTTGAAATATGTACTGTGTAAATAAGTATTGATTAAATCAATAGCTGGTATGTTTAAAGTTGTGAACTTCTTTCGTACTGTCAAATGTTGACTTCTAAGTAGAATTTTATGCAAAATAGTATGTAAAACTTATTTTACGTACAGGTGATTTTTTTACGGACTTATGCTAAACAGTATCAGTTTTGTGCTAAAAATTATGACTTTATGCACTTGTGCTAAAATGTATCACTTTACGCACTTGGGCTAAAAAGTATCACTTTACGTACTTGTGCTAAAAAGTATCACTTTACGCACTGTGAACTTAGTTGACGCCCTGGATATAAATTTTTATTAAAAATATATATCGTATAACAGCAGTGCTAACAATTTCACAACTTCGATCGCGTTTATAACCCTTTATCTCCATCCAACAATTTGGCCCATCTGCCAAAGTAACAATCCATGCAAACGAATATCAATCGTCCTTGCATAAAGCATCGGTCTTAAAGCCTTAAGTTTCTCTCTCGGATCCTCCAATAAAAACTTTATCCCCGTCAGAGATTGATTTTTGCATCAGTGATTTATCTAATAAACGTCTCGAGATTGTTCTCGGTGAGGATGCAATATCGCAACTTCAGGGGGAGGGAGGTTTGCTCACGACAACAGCAGCAACAGTGTAAATCCCCAAACGTTTTCATTGCACGAAGCACAAATATCAGCGAGCCAGACAAGATACGGGAAGGATATTTATTACCTAATTCTGCAACGGTATTAAATCTGGAGTAATGATTAATTGGACACTTGCGGTAATAAATAATTGATAATTAGTATATTGTAAGCGCTTCAGTTTCGCAGCTTTAGCATCTTTTAGCACAATAATGATAATTTAAGGTTCCAAGTAATCGATAGATGTTTGTTCGATTATCACCAATGGTACTAGTAAAATTATCCATTCCCCTTCTATGTAGTTTATTTTATAGGAACAATAAGCTATTAAGATAAAATATCATTCTGAAGAAATTTATTATTTTAAGTAACTAATTTATTGGACAAGTGTGGCAATAATTTATTTTATGCGCGGTAATTAAGCTGCTCCAGCATCTTTTATCTAAATAATAACACAAGTACAAGTAATCAATAGATGTCTGTTCGATTCTCACCAATGGTAAACGTATAATTTTCCATTTTCCGTTCTATATAGTTTATTTTAGAGGAAATATAAGCTATTGAAATAAAATATCACTCTTATGAAATTTATTTAAAAAAATGCGATCGTAGATAAATTAATGTAAACTACACGTGTAAAAAGCCGTTTATTGAATGTGTGGCTTTTAAAACGCTCGTAAACTCGCGTTTCTATACTTGTGTCTTATCTTAGATAACAATTGATACTGGTTTATTCCATGAAAGTTAGTTGGAATGATGATTATAATTTATCATCAAGAAACTCTCAATCCTCCACAAAATCATTGATTATCACCAGTTCAGAGGACTAGCAGTTATGTTTGAAGCGTTTCGTAGATTTTCCTTGCGATTTTTCTCGATGGTCTGGAAGATTTCTCGTGGAAGAGGCGGATGGACATGCCCCAGTAACATGCATTCGACGTGTTTAAATTATTCGAATCGATTAATCGCGATGGCGGCGCATCGGGTGTGAATATTTTACGTGCGCGGATGTCGTGTGCACTCGAATACGTCCAACGTAATGAGGAACTTGGAAATCGACACAAATTCCAAGAAATGCTCATTGTGTTCGGCGCAGCCTCAATCCGGCACATTCCGGAAATGTGAGCATGTTCTTCGACGGCTTGTCATGATATCCCAGCCGTTAATGTGCTGCGGTGGTTCGTGACTTGAACACTTGCGAGGAAACTTTGCAGGAGGTCGCTGAAATTTGTTTGGATACCTTCTTCGTAATGGCTACTGAAGGCCGGTTTCGACCTAGTGGGTCTCATCAGACCTAGTGGGTCTGATCAGTTCAGAGACTTCAGGGGATGTAAAAATTTGAAAATATTCAGTAGTCATAAACTTACTAATTTACGCAAATATCATATGAAATCTGCCGCAAAAATTAGTTTAGATAAATTCTTTAATTGAATCGATAAGTGCAAGAACACTACATCTACAGAGCGTTCAAGAAAGTGGTATGAACTTTAAAGTTAGATACTTAGGCTCAGTTGTACAATCGTGGAACATCTTTAATCATGGTTTAGTTACTATGGATACCATTGTGTCAATAATTGTATCCTAGACAACTGTACCATGGTCAAAAATTATCCACGTTTGTACAACTGGGCCTAATTGGCACAGTTCAAGATGCATATCAGACATATTTTGCAACGTTGCTGAAATGTTTCCTAAGATACAAGCAAACAATTTAACTAAATTTGTACAAATATCATTATTTGTTATTATTGCGTTGGGATTAGTTAGAAAACTTGATACCACTTTCTTGAACGCTCTGTACGAAGGGACCATTTTAAGAAAAATAAAATAGAGCTATTTAAACACAAAATGACAGTTTTTTTTGATATTTTAATGTATTGTGAAGTTATAGTTTTTGAATCCATTTATAAAATAGTAAAATTAGATTCATCAAAAAATTGAAAAAAAGATATTTAGAAAATATGTGTACATATTCCTAATGTTCTTTCACTCCATTACAACAAAACAAAAATGTTGTTACTGTGTTTGCCACTTTTGTGACAAATATTTATTGACAAAGTTATAAAATGAAGTTATCCTTAGTTCTTCCTAAAAACTTTCCAAGAAAATATGTTAGAATTGAAAGCCAAATCCTCGTCAGACATATATTGCACAACTTCCTTAATATCTACTATGTTTGCTTCATTTATTCTTCATTTTTTGGTTATAGGTTCTTGATATGCTTTGTCGGTAGGAAGTTAAAGATTAACATTTTGCGTTATCAACTGGATCGTATAAAAAACATAGCCACCTATGCTCACTTGTGTCAACATAACCTTAGTAACAATATAGCAACAATATTATAGTAATAATATCGTTGTTGATTTCGAAACGAAACGAGTGGTTCATTTACTGTTCCATCGTCTATTGATATGCCAAGGTATTTAAAGTATCTTAGTTATTGTTACTATAATATAGCAACAATGTGATAGAAACAATACCGTGGCACCCTTCGTGGTACCAAAGATGGTCATCAGCTTTGCATCCAAAGAGATTCTGGACTTTTTCAAAGGAACAGGACTCATGGATGAAAGCCACAGAAGAAAGCACAAATGGACTACAGAGGCCAAAGTGCTGAGGAACTTTAGAGAACCTACCCAAGAGTAAAAAAAAATACCGTTGTTGATTTTGAAATGAAATGAATGGTTCATCTACTGTTCTATCGTCCATTGATATATCAAGGAATTTAAAGTATCTTAGTTCAAAATGTCATTTTTTGCGCTTATACAAGGCGAATTATTACTTCTGTGTCAAACTTTGAGAAATGAAAGGTGATGGTATTATAACAAAAAAAAAAAGTTATATTAACCTAGGTCAGATAAGGCTTCGTTTAGAAGTTATAAGGCTTTAAGAATAAAATAAAAATCAACAATTGGACGAGCCATGATAACATAAGAAACATTTGCCTTTACCAATAACAAAAATGTTTGCTTACGTCTTCACCTTTAGTTTTTCATTGCTAACGAACGGAATTTAGAAGAACAAAATGGCATCCTATGGACATTTTGAAAATCTATACATTTTTTTGTAAAAGCTTTTTTAGAAGACGTAAATTTTGAGATATTAAATATTTTATGATTGAATGATTTTCAAAATATTCAACATTTTGGATTCGGCACAAAATAGCACCATAGGTTTAATTTTGAAAGCCGATTTCGAATTTTGCATCAGTTAGTTGGTAAAAATTAATAATAATAATAATTCTTTAATCACGCCGCCAAGTGTACAGTGTATTTCCATCTACTAGTGGATGTGACAGTCAACATCATGATTACTAATAGCTAAAAATATTAAAATATAATATAAAATTGTTTCCTTGCCCATGATGACACCATTCCACCAGTTCAAGCAACTGTTTCTTGTTTTATCATGGATCTCCTGATTTTTTTATGGTTCATCTACTTTCCTATCGTCCATTGATATATCAAGGAATTTAAAGTATCTCAGTTCAAAATGTCATTTTTTGCGCTTATACAAGGCGAATTATTACTTTTGTGACAAACTTTGAGAAATGAAAGAGGATGGTATTATAAAAAAAAAGTTATATGAACATAGGTCAGATAAGGCCTCGTTTAGAAGTTAAAAGGCTTTAAGAATAAAAAAAAAAACTCAAGAATTCAGAGAGCCGTTACAATATAAGAAGTAGTTGCCTGTACTAATAACGAAAATAATTGCTTATGTCTTAATCTTTAGTTTTTTATTGAAAACGAATGGATTTTAGAAAAACAGAATGGCATGCCATAGACATTTTCAAAATCTTTACATTTTTATGTAAAAACTTTTTTTTACAACACGTAGATTTTGAGATATTTCATATTTTATGATTGAATCATTTTCAAAATATTCAACATTATGGATTCATTTGTATTGTTTTATGATGTATCTCCTGATATTTTATGGTTTATCTACTTTTCTATCGTCCATTGATATGTCAAAGTATTTAAATTTTCTTAATTCAAAATGTCATTTTTTGCGCTTATACAAGGCGAATTATTACGTCTGTGAAAAACTTTGAGAAATGAAAGGTGATGGTATTATAACAAAAAAAAGTTATATGAACATAGGTCAGATAACGCTTCGTTTAGAAGTTATGAGGCTTTAATAATTTAAAAAAAAACAATAATTGAGAGAGCCGTTACAATATAAGAAATAGTTGCCGGTACTAATAACGAAAATAATTGCTTGTGTCTTAACCTTTAGTGTTTTATTGAAAACGAACGGATTTTAGAAAAACAGAATGGCATCCCATAGACATATTCAAAATCTATACATTTTTATGTAAAAACTTTTTTTACATGACGTAAATTTTGAGATATTTCATAATTTATGATTGAATGATTTTCAAAATATTCAACATTATGGATTCATTTGTATTGTTTTATCATGTATCTCCTGATATTTTTATGGTTTATCTACTTTTCTATTGTCCATTGATATGTCATGATATTTAAATTATCTTCGTACAAAATGTCACTATTTGCGCTTATACAAGGTGAACTATTACCTCACTACCTCTATGACAAACTTTGGGATATGAAAGCTGATGGTATTATATAAAAAAAAAGAATATATGTCAGATTAGTCCTCGTTTAAAAGTTATAAGGCTTTAAGAATTAAAAAAAAAACAAGAATTGGAAGAGCCATGATAACATAAGAAACAGTTGCCAGTACTAATATAAAAAATAATTGCTTAAGTCTTAATCTTTAGTTTTTTATTACAAACGATCGGATTTGAAAGAATAGAACGGCATCCCATAGACATTTTTAAAATCTATTTTTTTTTCTAAAAATTCTTTTTATAACACGTAGATTTTGAGATATTTCATATTTTATGATTGAATGATTTTCAAAATATTCAACATTTTGGATTCTTTTGTATTGTTTTATCATGGATCTCCTGATTTTTTTATGGTTTATCTACTTATCTATCGTTCATTGATATGTCAAGATATTTAAATTATCTTTGTTCAAAATGTCATTATTTGCGGTTATACAAGGCGAATTACTACCTCTATGACAAACTTTGGGAAATGAAAGCTGATGGTATTATAACAACAAAAAAATGAGAGAACAATGAGAAATGAATGATGGTGGCATTAAAAAAAAAAAGTTATATGAACATAGGTCTGATAAATCTTCGTTTAGAAGTTATAAGGCTTTAAGAATTAAAAAAAAATCAAGAATTGAGAGAGCCGTTACAATATAAGAAATAGTATAAGAAATAGCCTGTACTAATAACGAAAATAATTGCTTATATCTTAATCTTTAGTTTTTTATTGAAAACGAACGGATTTTAGAAGAACAGAACGGCATCCCATAGACATTTTGAAAATCTATATATGTTTTTGTAAAAACTTTTTTTACAACATGCATATTTAGAGATATATAATATTTTATGATTGAATGATTTTCAAAATATTCAACATTTTGGATTCGACACAAAACAGCACTTTTGAATTCGGCACAAAATAGCACCATAGGTTCAATTTTTCATCGGTTCCTCGGCAAAAAATTGTTTCCTACTAGCAACAAAAATAATTGGTTATGTCTTATTCTTTAGTTTTTTATTGCTAACGAACGGATTTTAGAAATTTTTAGAAAAGAATAGAACGGAATCCCATAGACATTTTGAAAATCAATATATTTTTTTGTAAAAACTTTTTTTACACCACGTAAATTTTGAGATTTAAATATTTTATGATTGAATGATTTTCCAAATATTCAACTTCTTAGATTCTGCACAAAATGACACTTTTGAATTTGGCACAAAATAGCACCATAGGTTCAATTTTGAACGCCGATTTCGAATTTTGCATCGGTTAGTCTGTAAAAAATTGTTTCCTACTAATAACAACAATAATTGCATATGTCTTAATCTATGGTTTTTTATTGCTAACGAAGGAATTTTAGAAGAACAGAAGGGCATCCCATTGTCATCTTGAAATTCTATACATTTTTTTGGAAACACTTTTTTATAACACGTAAATTTTGAGATATTTAATATTTTATGATTGAATGATTTTCAAAATATTCAACATTTTGGATTCGGCACAAAATGGCACTTTTGGATCCGGCACAAAATAGCACCATAGGTTCAATTTTGAACGCCGATTTCGAATTTTGCATCGGTTCCTCGGCAAAAAAACGGTTTCCTTGTTCCATGGTGACTCTATTCCATCAGTTCAAGCAACTGTTTCTCGTTTTATCATGGATCTCCTGATTTTATTATGGTTCATCTACTTTTTACCGTCCATTGATATGTCAAGGTATTTTAATTATCTACGTTCAAAATGTCATTATTTGCGCTTATACGAGGTGAATTACTAATTTTGGGAAATGAAAAGTGATGGTTTTGTAACGAAAATGTTATATGAACATTGGTCAGAGTTGTATTTGTTTATAAGTTATAAGGCTTTAAGCATTTACAAAAAATAAGCATCAATAGAGCCAATAACACAAGAAACAGTTGTCTGTACTAATATAACAAAATTATTGCTTACGACTTCATCTTTAGTTTTTTATTGGTAACGAACGGATGTTAGTAGAACAGAACGGCATTGCAGACGTTTTGAAAATCTATATTTTTTTTGTAAAAACTTTTCAAAACGTACATAAAACATATTGAGATCTATAATATTTAATGATTAAATGATTTTCAAACAATCAACATTTTGTATTCGGCACAAAGGAAAAGATTAGTATTTATTATGAATGTGAATAAGGCTTTAAGGATTTATAAAAAAAATATACATCAGGAGAGCCATAATAACATAAGAAACAGTTGCCTGTAATAATAACAAAAAATGATTGCTTATGTCTTCATCTTTAGTTTTTTTTTATTGCTAACGAACGGATTTTAGAAGAACAGAACGGCATCCCATAGACCTTTTGAAAATCTATATATTTTTTTGGAAAAACTATTTTTACAACACGTAGATTTTGAGATATTTAATATTCACAAGCTCCACCTCATCGTTTTGAGCAATCTTTCAAAATCTTAAGAATTATTGAGATAGTTCTAGAAATCTCGAAATTAATTGGAAAATCTTTGGAATTATTCAAAAATCTCTGGAAGTATTGATATTTATTGGGAAATCTGTGCAGATTACGCAAACTATTGACAAATCTTGGTAATTATTGAAAAATTGCAAATCAATTAGTATTTTTTTATCACAAAATTATTGAAAAAACTCCTGAAACCATGAAAATTGTTGGGAAATCCGTAGAAATCTCGAAAAATAATGAGACATTGTGGAAATGATTGGAAAGTCTCTCAGAATCTTGATAAAATTTATAAATGTTTAGATATTTTGAGAATTGTCTAAAAGTTTGTAAAATGAAAATAAAAATGTAAGTGTTAATCGTGTCATTGTGTGAACCAATTTCGATTTTCTGATTTTAATAATCTAGAAATTAATGAAGTACCGCTTCATAGTATCTCTTCAGAATCATAAGGATCTCTTGAAAATTAATGAGAAATCTGTATAAATCTCGAAAATTATCAAGAAATATTAGGAATAATTAAAAGAATGTCTATAAATCTCGATAATTATTAAGAAATCTGTAGAAATCTCGAACAATATTGAAAAATCTTCGAAATGATTCAGTAAACTCTAGAAATCTTAGTTAGAAAGCAAATATTGCGAAACCATGGAAATTATTGGAAAATATCTCGAAATCTTAATAATACTTAGAAATGACAAGATATTTTACGAATCATCAATTAATTATCGTGCCAAGTATTTTGCATTTTCTGATTTTTATAATTAATAGGAAATCTATTGATATCAATAAAAAATATTGAAAATGTCTCCAATATTTAAAGGAAAGGATAACTATTTTTTACAAAATAATGTGACTGTAATAGTTATTTACGTATAAAGGGCTGTTAAGAAGGCTATAACGAACAAGGGGGCTGTTTGAAGTACGACGAAGGAGGGCTTTAATGCTCCTTTTTTGAATTAAAATAAAAAAATAGAAAATTTTTGAACTAACCAACTGGGTCGTTATAAAAGGCAGGCTGTTAAATTTCCTTAACGGCATTGTGTGTTGCCAGGGTTTTATTGATAGCTTAACGGAGGTCAACTGATGAACGTTATTCATTCCATAACAACATAGTAGGACGAAAAGAGAATTAAGACCTCTACAAAATTTGTAAAATAGAAAAAAATAGAATTTCATTAAAAAAATATGTTTATGATGCCATGAGTCATAAATTACTGATGTCATAATCTGTTAAAGTTGGTCAGAAAATTCGGGACAAATAACAAAAACCTGTTTGAGGATTTTTAATTTTTATTATATTTTAGCAGGATTTTTAATTTTTATTTAATCGCAGGAGGGGCAGCAGTTGGTTGTATATTAAAAAAAAACAAGTATACTGCTTTGGCTAATTGCACTACAGGTAAAAATATAATGTAGTAAACTACAAGCCTAACGTTTAATGTAATAAGTTTTATATTATAGACTTTTTGTTTGATTATTTAAGAACGGCATATTTACACTGCTTGGACTAATTGTGAAGTTAATTACACGGGAATTACAAAACTTGGTATAAAGTAAGGAGAAAAACATAGTACAATTAATTTACATTACAATTCTTCAATTTAATATGATTGAAGTTTTCTTTTCATGTTTGTGCATCAAACGACTGCTTTAACTAATTATTACTTAAAATTAAATACAAGGCATAATAAAGTGTTCAAAAGAAATTTAAATTAAAATCCTCAATCAGCAATTTTTACTTTGAAAGGCGAAGCCTAAAAATAGTTCGTTATTGTGCTTTTGATTCACTCTCATCATAAGTGGAAAGAATTTTCAAAATATATTTGGAATATCTCTCATCATAAGTGGAGTAGAGTAGTGGGAGTAGTGGAGTATATATATACACATAGTATATATGTACATAAGTGGAGTAGTAGGAATTATTATTATTATTATTATTATTATTAAGTGGAAAGATTTCCGAATTGAAAATATCGACGAAAATATCTGTTTTGAGTTTTCCCGAATCAAATAAGATAAATTTTGAAAAATATCTGTCTGCATGTGTGTGGATGTGGACGTGGAAATGTGGATACAAGTCTAAAAGGCTTAATATAATTGAATACAGTTTTGAAATTTAAAGATCAAAATCTAGATCAGAAAATGTTTTGAAAAAAAATAAATAACAGGAAGTGTATGTTTGTTTTTCATCAATAATTGTGAAAATACTAAAGATATTTGAGAGCAGATAGCTTTCCCGAGTCAATTAAGACATTTAGAACATATAGACAATTTTTGCACACATCAGATTTGTTAAGTTTCTATCAAATATGTTCTATTTTTTCTATAGGGCTAATCAACATAAAACACATCACATTATGTAAGATTGTAACATTGCCTCATATTATATACCATTCATGTCGACTAGCATTTGAATGCTATGATTATGAATAGCAAAATCGTTAATAATCTATTACCTACTTTATGGCACAGTGGCACTATTGTGCCTTAAAGTGAGAATATTATGGCATAGAATGACAAATGTTATGCCATAAAGTCATCTTGCCAACGAAATAAATAAGCCAATTTAACACTTATAAAAAACTATCCTAACAAGGATTGACTCAAGTGATGGTTCACAAAAGCTCACAAGTTCAAGGATTACTGACAAATAATAATTCTTTTAATGAATAACCTAACCTAACCTAACCCACTTGAATAATTTTTAAATTGCATTGTTTGGTAAATTGGTAAAACGCTAGTTAGACGTTAAAATTATATATGGAATTTATTTTAAATGCAGGATTATGGAATAAATAACCTAACCTGACCTAACCTAACCTTATCAACTTGAATCATTTTTAAAATTGCATTGTTTGGTAAATTGGTAAACTGCTAGTTCGACGTTAAAATAATGTATGGAATTCATTTAAAATGCAAGATTATGGAATAAATAACCTAACCTAACCTAACCTAACCTAACATAACCTAACCAACTTGCATAATTTTTAAAATTGCATCGTTTGGTAAATTGGTAAAACGTTAGTTCGACGTTAACATAATGTATGGAATTCGTTTAAAATGCAGGATTATGGAATGAGTACATTTTCTCTTCGCTCATACGACAGTTTCACGAATCCCTCACATTACAAACTAGTTTCATAATATACTAATATAATCTGCACAAGACAACCATTTTAAAGCTAAAAGTTGTAACTTCCATAACTCCTGTCTCCTTGAAGTATTGGTATTAAAATTTCCACCCTATAATTTCCACTGCGGTGATGTTTACAAATATCAGGCGGTACTTAAATGTACCGAAGTAGAACTATCCAATGCATATCTAATTTTGACATTATTAAACTTTTCCGTGCGCCTAGTAGCGATTCCAATGCATATTAAGTATTTTGAAAACTTCGCGCCAGTTTAATATTTATCCCGAGGCAAAGGCGAACTTCGCCAGGAAACTCAATCTTGCCTGCACGTGTGTTTCATGAACTGGAGGCTAATCATGAGTCGTAATTTATTAAGCTAGGCTGTGTTTTCCGTGTAATGGCTTCATTATTCGATTCGAGAGGTAGAAAATTACACCATCGGAATTGTTTGGAGGGCCTACTTTTAGATCAAAAGTTGGTTATTGATATTATTATTAGAAAATAATAGTTCTCTTATTTTCAAATTAATGAAACTATTAGAATTATAATAATAACACATTTATGATTATGAGGCTTGTGGGCTACTTTTAGATAAAAAGTTGGTAATTGTTATTATTCTCAGATAATAATAGTTAACTTATTTTAAAATAAATGAAGCTATGAGAATTATAATAATAACAAATTCATGATTTGTTGTTATTTCTATTATACATTTTTTATTGTTAGATTATTGTATTAGATTTTAACATTTTAATGAAGTGATTATGATAAATTAATGTGGTGGTCATTTTTTGTTTTATTCAGTACTTTAATGAAGTGATTATGATAAAGTAATGTGGTGGTCATATTTTATTTTATTCGGTACTTTGATTGTCGTTTTTATTGCAAGTAGTTTCTATTAGATATTGATTATGATCAATATTACGTCGAAAGATTAGCATTTAGGTCGTTTGTATCGGGTAATAATTAGCACCAAAACATATCTAATTACCGATAGATGGGCCTGTCAATAATGAGTGAGTTTTATAGTGTAATTAAATGTAGCGTAACTGTAGTGTGCTTGACAACCCTTTGGCCGATACTCAGATGAATGCGCGGTTCGTGTTTTTGATCGGTGCATAATCATAATTAGAAATTCAATCACAATGTAATTCATATTCATTTTTATATTATTGACAATAGTCAATAACTTCTATTTTTTTTAAATTATAGTAGGTACTAAATTTAATGCACAATAAATTAAAATAGTTGTAATGAGAGCAATTGATTTTTTTACAAAAATTAACGTCTTTTTGTAAAAAAAAAAACAATTGCTCTCACTACAACTATTTTAATTTATTGTGCATTAAATTTAGTACCTACTATAATATAAAAATAAATAGAAGTTCTTGTGGTTGAGTTATTACAGTGGTTGAAATTTTTTCCTTATAGTTTCGTTGATGATATCATGATCATTATCCATTATTTATATATCATCCATAATGCTCAATTCCAATAGCCATTTAAATACAAGGTGTATCTGAATGCTTGTAATTACGTCACCATGTAAAATATTTTTGTTTCGCTCATTTCAATTCAACTTCATTCCAACTTCATTTACACTCATTAGACACGCATATAGTAATAAAAATATTGTAATTTCTATTGTGGAATTTGATATTTGACTGTTTAAATACGAAATTATTATTAGTTTCAGTAATATTTGTGGCTTCCAAACACATGAAAAGACAACAATGAAGAATTATTTAAAGGCGCACGAGACATTTCACTCATTACTCATGAAGATGGCAATAAAAGCTATCTTCATGCAATTCAAATTTCTATTGTGTCATTTGATATTTAACTACTCAAACACTAAATTATTATTAGTTTCAGCAATATTTGTTTCCAAGCTTCCAAGCACATGAAAAGACTACAACGAAGAATTACTTAAGGGCCCACGAGTTTAAATGTACTTTATTTACATAACCTTACAATTAAAGTCGAGGGCATTCTTAAATTGTATGCACATAAAAATGACCAGATATGCATGAAAATGAAGTACTCACAGGCAACATCCCCAGTTCTCAAATAGTACGGTATACAAATTTGAAAGGCGGCACAATTGAATTGAAGTGATTACATAACAACAATCATTTAAGTACACCTTGCATTTATGTGAGCGACAATCGAACCAAATACATACTACCGATTTATATCGGGTATCTGGAAAAACCCATACGCAAATTATGTTGGTAGCATATTTGTTGGTTATGTCATCGTTATGTCGATCCCATTGAAATTTCCCCGCATGCCACTGAACAGTACCAACTGCAGACAAATAAAATCCAAGATACCAATATAATTGACGTATGGTCTTTTCCAAACACCCGATATATCAAGCAACGAACGTCGCAGCCCTAACTCAAACGCTGTATTATCATATTTCGTGTTGCAAGCCAAGTTAATAATCAAATATCACTACAACCTCTGCATTCCATCCAGACACTCAAACACAGCCCACACCAGCAAATTAAATTACGTTGCAATTATGTTGGAATAATGGAGCGGCGAGCTTTAAGCTCAAACCGTACGTACAATGTTAAGTGTTAAACTAACTGGATCGTACCGACCTGGGGATGAGCTTCGGCATCACCCCCGTTTAACCGTTATTAGCTTCGGCGTCCCGACGCTAAGACGATTAGTGTAGATCCGAGTCGCGAGCTTAATTATGGCCGCTTTCCCCCTCAACTTTTTGATCGCCGTGCAACATCAAAGCTGACGTGTCATTTTTCTGTGTCAGGGCAATGTAAACTTCGTTGCACGACACTTTTTTTATGGAGGATAATAGGGGTGTGTGCGAATCTGCAAAGTCAGCCAAAAACTCAGCTACATGGGCTAATTAACGTTTTCATAATCTGGGGCCAGATTGTTTTTTTTTTTATAATTATGTAAAGTGAAACCACAGCAAAACTGAATCACGTAATAGTCATATGTTATAAAGATAGTAACATTAATACATTTTGTATTAATGTATGTACAAAAACATGGATCTTGTGAAATATTACTTGGAAGAATTTTGATTTCTTGAAGACTGATAATTAATTGTGCATTGCTTGTAAGATTTGTGCCATATCTTGCTTAATTTTTGAAGAATTATTTATTTTGTAGTACTGTTGTATTTACAAGTACTGTTGTATATAGAAGTACTGTCAGTACTTGTATGAAATAGTGATGAAGCAGCAGAAGAAATAGCAAATGCTGCTCTTGAGATACATGTGAGGGTTCGAAAAATACTACAATAACTTCTACAAATGGTATAGCTTAAAATAGTACGGAACAGTGACAGTGGTAGAGTATGTCATTACATTCTGAAAGTGAACATCGTAAAGTTTGGCATTACATATTGATAGTAGATAAAATATTTTAGAATTCTAATGCATACTTAATAGATTGCAGGTAGTTACTAATATTCTTAAATAACAATATTTAAGAATACTAATGTGAATACATGCATAAAACAAACTTACTTAAAAGAAACTTAAAAACAAAAATAAATAGAATAAATGGGGTAGAAATCAGTGGTAGCAGGAGTATAAATCCCCTGTAGTTTTATACATAAAATCAATTTTGAGAATTGAATTCTCAAACTTTATTAAAGTTTTGTGAAAAGTCTAAAACTAAGAAGTGATGAAAATTCAATAGAGCAGAAATAATCGCGAAAATCTAAAAGTATTGATAAAAAAATTGTGCTAACTTTGTGTTAATGCTCAATGCATTAAATATTGTGGGAAATTTGAAAATATGAGAAAAATATCCAACTGTTTTGCCAGTGTAAATAACGTTAGAAAACAAAAGTATTAGTATTCGTAAATATTGTAGGAAATTTGAAATTTTTACAAAAATTTGCAACTGTTCTGACAATAAAAATAACGTTTGCAGACAAAAAAATCTTCTGAAATATAATTTAAATAAATGTGAAAACTATAATAAAGAAAAGGTTTAACAATTTCAAAAATGCGAAGGCTCAGAATATACCGAATTTTAAGATTTCAATTATGTAACCTAAATTATGTAACATAACACATGTTTTGTTATGTAACATAAATGAAATCTTCTTTATTAAAATCACAGATTTTAAAGATAATCTCATTTATTTAACATAAATTATTTTAAATATAATATAATGATAATAAATTTAACATACCGAATTTAAAGAAGATTTCAATTATGTAATTTAAAATATGTAACATATTTTGTTATGTAACATAAATGAAATTTTCTTTAATAAAATCACAGAATATAAAGATAATGTCATTTATGTAACATAAATAATGTAACATAACACATGTTTTGTTATGTAACTTCTGTTCTTTAAATTGGATATGTTCTGAGCGCTCGCATTTTTGGAATTGTTAAACCTTTTCCAAATTACACATTTGGCATATAAGTGCTATCTTTTATACTATTTTACTATTTTTGTTTCATGAATATTCTGAAATAATTTAAAACATTCACGAAAAGTATTTCCATGGCATTGTTCATTGTTCCATTATTAACAATATTGATTTAAACAAAGTTATAAATTTTCAAATAATGTACCTACAGGTGAAAGTTAGCTGAAATTTTAGACCCAAAAGTATATGTACCTACAGGTAAAATTTTCAAACCTCATAAAAGGTTCATGAATATTGCAAAACTAAAACATCAATGACATAAAAACAAATATAAAGTGAATTAATGGTAATAATTTAGAATCCCCCTGAAGTTTTATACATAAAACTCAATTTTGAGCCATTAATTCTCAAACATTATAATAGTTTTGTAGTAACTCTAAAACTAAAAATTAATTAAAATCCAATAGCTAGTAGAAAGAAACGTGAAAATCAAAAGTATTGAAAAAAAAAACTCAAACTTGTGCAAACTTTTGTGCAAATTTGTGAAAACTGTGTGCAACTCCAAGCTTTCATATTCTGAAAGTTTTTTACTTTTACACTAAGATAATCTAATTTATTTTCAAAATATTTTCAATTTAGTTATCATTACATTCTATTCTTAAACGATTTTGTTACTACTATCCAATGCAGCAAGAAAAACCTTGTCATATGTCATACTAGAAATATAGCTAATTGTGTCAAAATAACCCAACTACTCTAAAAATTCGATAAATGCAACAGGCCTAATCCTATTTGTGAAAAAAAAGGCTTCGGGTAGCTTTAATTTCTGACATTTTTTTACTTTTCCACTAAGAAAATCTAATTTATGTTCAAAGTATTTTCAATTTAGTTATCATTACATTCTATTCTTAAACGACTTTGTTACTACCATCCAACGCAGTAAAAAAACGTCATATATCATACTAGAAATATAGCTAATTGTGTCAAAATAACCCAACTACATTTAATACCCCACAAAATATGAAAAAATATCAAAAATAATAAAAGTATCAAAAAATACTTTTAAAGAGTATTTTAGTATTTTATCTACAGCATTTTTAAGAGTATTTTAACTACTATCGAATTGATTATAAAAATTTAACGCAAAGTAGAATTTACCGATGCTAATACACATAGAAAGTAAGGTCAAACGTACTATATATTTTTTATTAGATTAATTTGTATTTAAACATAAGGTAGAACACAAACACGAAGCAACATAACTACAACCAGTTAAGGTTAAATCTTTCAACTGTCATAAATTGCAGTTATGAAAAAAAAAGAATCAACATTAGTTGTTTTTGCAGAGAGTGGCTAATAAAGAATGTTGCATTTACAGGAGTTGTATTTATAGAATTTTTACTGTATTTCATTTTCATGTAGAAATAATAAAACATTACTTTTTTGTGCAAAGAGCAAAACTTTTCTAGTTTTCGGTACAAAAAGGCCAAACTATTTTAAGAAAAGTGACTGTTAACAGCAAAACTACTCTATTGTTGGGTGCAAAAGAGCAAAACTATTTTAGTGTTTTGTATGGAAAGTGGTTTTCATGGGAAATCACTTTAGTTTTTTTTTTGTGCAAATAGCAAAACTTTTCCTTTATTGGATACAAAAAGCCAACACGAATTTATGGTTATTGGCCATGGTTATAGTTATGGTTATTATGGGCAACAATTATCACCTTTATGCAGCCGTTTAAAACTTTATGCAAAGTAGAATTTACCGATGTTAACATACATAGAAAGTTAGGCCAAACATACTATATATTTTTTATTATGTTATTTTGACTTTAAACACAAGGTAAAACACAAACAAGAAGCAATACAATTATCATCAGTTAAGGTTAGATCTGTCAACTATCATAAGTTGCAGTTTTGGAAAAAAAGAATTAAAAATAGTTTATGTTATAGAGAGTTGCTGATAGAGAATGTTGCATTTGCAGGAGTTGCATTTATCGAATTTGCATTACTGCAAATTTATTATGCATTACTGTGTTGCAATTACTGTATTTCATTTTTATGTAGAAAGAATAAAACACTATTTAGTTTGTGAAAAGAGCAAAACTTTTCTAGTTTTGGGTACAAAAAAGCAAAACTATTTTAAGAAAAGTGACTGTTATAAGCAAAACTTCGCTTTCAAATTCTTCAAATTTTCAAATAATGTACCTACAGGTGAAAGTTAGCTGAAATTTTAGACCCAAAAGTATATGTACCTACAGGTAAAATTTTCAAACCTCATAAAAGGTTCATGAATATTGCAAAACTAAAACATCAATGACATAAAAACAAATATAAAGTGAATTAATGGTAATAATTTAGAATCCCCCTGAAGTTTTATACATAAAACTTTTTATGTAGAAAGAATAAAACACTATTTAGTTTGTGAAAAGAGCAAAACTTTTCTAGTTTTGGGTACAAAAAAGCAAATCTATTTTAAGAAAAGTGACTGTTATAAGCAAAACTTCTCTATTATTGGGTACAAAGGGCAAAACTATTTTAAGAACAAAGATTATCTAGAGAAAAACTTTTCTATTATTAGTTACAAAAAGGCAAAGCAAGACTTCTCTGTTATTGGGTACAAAAAGCAAAACTACTTTAAGAACAAAAACTGTTAAGCGCAAAACTTCACTAGTATTAGGTACAAGAGGGCAACACTATTTTAGTGTTATATATGGAAAGTGTATCATTACTTTAGTTTTTTTTTTGTGCAAAGAGCAAAACTTCTTCATTATTGGATACAAAAAGGGAAAACGATTTTAAGAACCAAGAGTATCTAGAGAAAAACTTCTCTATTATTAGATACAAAAAGGCAAAGCAAAACTTCTCTGTTATTGGGTACAAAAAGGCAAAACTATTTTAAGAACAAAGACTGTTAAGAGCAAAACTTCTCAATTATTTGGTACAAAAGGGTAAAACTATTTTAGTGTTTTATATGGAAAGTGTTTCATTACTTAAGTTTTTTTTGTGCAAAGAGCACACAAAACCATTATTGGATATAACAAGGCAAAACGAATTTAAGAACAAAAAGTGTCTGAGAAAAATTTCTCTAGTATTAGGTACAAAAAGGCAAAACTAGACTTCTCAGCTATTGGGTACAAAAGAGCAAACGTATTTTAGGAACAAAGACTGTTACGAGCACAACTTTTCTATTACTGGGTACAAAAGAGGAAAACTAGTTTAGTGGTTTATATAGAAAGTGTTTCATTACTTAAGTTTTTTTTTTTTGTGTTAAGAGTGTCTTGAAAAAACTTCTCTATCATACAAATTTTGTACTAAAATCTAGGAAGTTGATAACCACTTCCTGTAGAATTGAAAATCTTAGAATTCAATAATATTTGAACGTAGTAAAACTACCGCGAAAACTTCTAAGTCCAAATTAAAAAAAATATATATCAAAATGGGTCCATAAACTTTTAACGTCTGGTTTAACCGAATGATTCTGTATATATTGAGGATATCATTGATTATGGTTATTGGCTATGGTTATGGTTATGGTTATGGTTATTATGGACATTAGTTATTACCTTTATGCAGCCGTTTGAAACTTTTTACAAAGTAGAATTTACCGATGCTAATACACATAGAAAGTAAGGCCAAACGTACTATATATTTTTTATTGGATTAATTCGACTTTAAAAATAAGGTAGAACACAATCAAGAAGCAACACAATTACAACCAGTTAAGGTTAGATCTGTCAGCTGCCATAAGTTGCAGTTATAGAAAAAAATGAATTAAAAATAGTTGCTCTAATAGAAAGTTGCTAATAGAGAATGCTGGATTCACAAGAGTTGCATTTATCAAATTTTTACTGAATTTGATTTTCATGTAGAAAGACGAAAACATTAGTATTTGGCTGTTCCCTGATAAACATTTTTTTTTGTGCAAAGAGCAAAACTTTTCTAGTTTTGTGTATAAAAAGGGAAATATTTTTTAAGAAAAGTGATTGTTACGAGCAATACTTCTCCATTATTGTGTAGAAAAGGCAAAACTATGTTGAGAAAAGTGATTGTTAAGAGCAAAACATTTCTATTATTGGGTACAAAAGGCAAAACTATATTAAGAACAAAGTGTATCTAGAGAAAAACTTCTCCATTATTCGCTACAAAAAGGCAAAGCAAGACTTCTCTGTTATTGGGTACAAAATGGCAAAACTCTTTTAAGAACAAAGACTGTTAGGAGCAAAACTTTTCTATTATTGGGTACAAAAGGACAACACTATTTTAGTGCCTTATATGGAGAGTGTTTCATTACTTTAGTTTTTTTTTCTTGTGCAAGGAGCAAAACATTTCCATTATTGGATACGAAAAAGGCCAAACAATTTTAAGAACAAAGACTGTCCAGAGAAAAACCCTCCTATTATTAGGTATAAAAGTCAAAGAAAGACTACTCTGTTATTGGGTACAAAAAGGCAAAACTATTTTAGGGTTTTATATGGAAAGTGCTTCATTACTTTAGTTTTTTTTGTGCAAAGAGCAAATCAAAACCATTATTGGATACAAAAAGGCAAAACGAATTCAAGAACAAAGTGTCCAGAGAAAAACTCTCCTATTATTAGGTACAAAAAGGTAAGCTAGACTTCTCTGTTATTAGGTACAAAAAGGCAAAACTATTTTAAGAACAAAGGCAGTTGAGAGCAAAACTTCTCTATTATTGGGTACAAAAGGGCAAAACTATTTTAGTGTTTTAGGTATATCGAAAGGGTTTCTTTACTTTCGTTTTTTTTTTGTGCAAAGAACAAAGCAAAACTATTATTGGATACAATAGGGCAAAACGAATTTAGGAACAAAGAGTGTCTGAGAAAAACCTCTCTATTATTAGGTACAAAAAAGCAAAGGATTCTCTGTTATTCTGTACAAAAAGGCAAAACTATTTTAAGAACTAAGGCTGTTAAGAGCAAAACTTCTCTATTATTGGATACAAAAGGGCAAAACTATTTTAGTGTTTTATATAGAGAGTGCTTCATTACTGTAGTCGTTTTTTGTGCAGACAGCAAAACTTCTCCATTATTGGATACAAAAAGGCAAAACGAATATAAGAACAGAGAGTGTCTAGGAAAAACTTCTCTATAAACAAATTTTGTACTAAAATATAGGTGCCATTGACGTCAATGTCATCAACAAAATTCGGCAGGTTTAAACTGCTAGTTTCAAAATAACCAACAATAAAGAGTATGAAGTTTCTGGTTTGTGGTTTTCGAATTTCCAGCAATAGTAAGTTGATAACCACTTCCTTTAGAGATGAAAATTCTAGAATGTCAAAAATATTTAAACGAAGTAAAACGTCCGCAAAATTTCCTAACTTCAAGAAGAATCAAGAAGAAT
The DNA here is from genome assembly GCA_951805005.1 of Othius punctulatus. NCBI lineage: Eukaryota > Metazoa > Arthropoda > Insecta > Coleoptera > Staphylinidae > Othius > Othius punctulatus. The sequence goes on from OX638143.1 coordinate 24,650,262, forward strand.
ACGCCTTACTCCAAATAAAAGAAAAATCAAAATGAGTCCATATACTGGGTTAGCCGAATGATTCTGTATATATTGAGGCTATTATTGATTATGGTTATTGGCTATAGTTATTGGCTATGGTTATGGTTATTAAGGGCAATACTTATCACCTTTATGCAGTCTTTTAGTCCTTGCAGTCCTTTATGCATTATTGGATACAAAAAAGCAAAACGATATTAAGAACAAAGAGTGTCTGGGAAAGACTCTATAATACAAATTTGGTTCTAAATTTTAGGAAGTTGATAAGAACTTCCTGTAGAATTGAAAATCCTAGAATGTCAAAAAGATTTGAACGTAGTTAAACTTCCGCGAAAACTCCTAAGTCCAAATAAAAAAATTAAATTCAAAATGAGTCCATAAACTTTTAACGACTAGTTAGACAAACAATTCTGTATATATTGATGCTATTATTGATTTTGGTTAATGGCTATGGTTATGGTTATGGTTATTATGGCAATAGTTATCACCTTTATGCTTGATGCTATTATTGATTATGGTTATTTTCTATGGTTATGGTTACGGCTATTATGGGCAACAGTTATCACCTTTATGCAGCCGTTTGAAACATATTGAGTTAGCAATTATTAGTTTCCGAGTAGCTTACTGTGTTAGAAAAATATTGCCATGCAAAAAAAAACTGTAAAAAACTTACTGCAAAAAATAGTAGGCAATGTAACATGAGACTAAAAAAAAATTTTATCAAAGCGTGCCATGAAAAAAAAACGTATATCTGAATATTTTTATTAGGTTAATTTGACATAAAGATAAGGTAGAGCACAAATAAGAAGCAACACAATTAAAACCAGTTAAAGTTAGATCTGTCAACTGTCATAATTACCAGTTATGGGAAAAATGAATCAAAAATACTTGCTCTTTTAGAGAGGTGCTAATAGAGAATGTTGCATTTATCGAATTTTTACTGTGTTTGCTTTTATGCAGAAAGAATAAAACATTAGTATTTAGCTGTTCCCTGATATAACTGTCAGATTTGACAACTGTAAGCTAAGACATACATTTTATATCTGTCCTTTTTTTCATGGCAACTTTGATGAAAGTTTTTTTGAATCACTCTTTATATTTTTTCAACAATGTGTATTCCTAAGAATTTGATTTCGTTGAAAAGTACACAGACATCAAGGGGATGTTTGATGCACTTATTGCGCGATAACGTGTATGTTTATGAGGCGCACATATTAGTTACACAAGCAACATATTAGATATCCCTCCCAGAAACAAGGTATTGTCGTATTTTCGTATTTATCAATCCACATGATTAGTTTGCTCAAAAAAATATGTAATAACTTCAGAGCGCTCAAGTAAATAAGTTATTTATTACATTCCTCCACTTCATCTCCTTGTATCGTAGGAAATGCGTATACGACGTACAGCGGAATACGAACTTCCACCCACGCTCTCAATGAAGCATTTACTTGGATAAACACAAACAAACGTAGAACTTTATTTTAGAAAGCAGGAGGATGAGCGTGTCGAGTTGAAGCAGAGTGTTTGCTTTCCTCTCGATTCGAGCGCTGATCGATGGTGCTTGAGAGCTTATAATTGTTGTACCCATGCTTGCATCCTGACACGCTACAAAATCCCAGCATTGGCACGTGAAATCATCACACAATACATTTTTTTTTCAAGTACCATTGGCGTGAGGTGCCTTTTTTTGTTGCAAAATATCGAATTTACTCGTGCAGAATAGCCCCAAATGAAACAAATTGCTCCAATCGTTCGCTCCCAATGAGATTCCTCATTCATATTTCAATTCGTTAACCAAACAGCTGGTGCTCCTCGGTGGGCGTACTGGCGCAAATTCCCGATGAAAAGCAATAAAAAAGGGGGTCTTTAATAGGGGGCTTTAAAGCGGGCCACCGAGGAAATCAAATAAAGCCCAGCGTCGCGACGCCGACGAGCAACAGGTAATGATCTGTCTCTGTTTCAGGTTCGGTAAACGCGCCCAAATCAACAACAATTTCCCGGCCCAGGACTACGAAAGCCAGGTGAGTCCCCAGTCGATGAATAAATTTCACCCCCGGTTTTACTTGATTGAATTTTCGCGTCCTCTGTTTGAATTGAGGTGTTTGCAATCTCCAGACGGATGCCTACCTTGTTATTAAGTTAATTTTCCGCCTGGTGATAAACGGCGGCACAATATTTTCATGCGTAAGTACTAGGAAAAAATGTGTTTTCTTAAGTAATTATGGAGTTAATAATAGGCAAATTATTATGACAGCCGTTAGTTAATTACTAGTTTCCTATGTAATTTTAATATGTACGCAAATAATGATCAAAATAATAATAATGAAATAATGAGTACGTAATAATACTTCTGGACAAATTGATAACACCTATTTATCTTCTTAGAAAATCAACAAGTTCAATTTCAGCAAATCAGCATATTTTGTTTTTACCAATGTCCAATCCAATTAGTAATATGAATATTTATTCCATATATAGCACAATAATTTATAACATTATTATGGTGATGATGAAGTTTATGATATTGATATATGATATGATAGATAAAATAAGCTATAGACTTACGTTTTTATTAATGCAGAATTTAATTTGTTTATAGATTTTGAAACTCCATTCTATACAAAGTTTGGAAAGTAACATCCTTTGGTTCAAAGAAAACATAATTTTTGTTCGAAATTAAGTAATTTTTTCGATAAGTAAGTTATCGAAGAAAATGCAATTTTAGATCAGAAAGATTTGAAGACTTGAAAAGAAAACCGGGATAAGTGCCAAAATCATAAATTTTGAGTCTTGAACTTTTTTAAACTTAAGTCATTTTACGTGCCTACGTTAAACAAACAATAAATTACAATATAAGCATAGTGCATTGGAGCTAGTACATAGCCCGATTTTCAAGTTATGGTCGATGGAACTTAAAACAGTTTTAAGTGAAAAAACATTATGTCTTTTTGGCACTTATCTCTGTTTTCTTTTTAAGTCTTCATTTACATAATTGAATAGTTTACAAATCTTGAATATGCATTCTCTACAAATTTTAGAACAAAATCCGCTAAGATTGATGTCAAATGCAATGAATTAACTAGAGTTTTTATCATTAAAAGACACTTTTTCTTTCCTTAAATAAATTTTATTAATGAAATGAAAACTAAAATGATCGATTGTGAGTTAATATTCGACTAGTAACTTAATCTACACAGCTTTCTTAAATTGGGATTTAAGTTATTTAAAAAGATACTATTTTGCATTAGACGTTGTTGGATAATAAGTTATAAATTTTTATTGTCGTAAACTTTGAAAGTCTATTCTATAAAAAATAAAATTGAATCTTCTGTGCTTGAAACTAAATGGAATTTGAGATGAAATCTTAGTTCAGACATGTTCTTTACTTGAAAATAAAAGTTGCAACCCTACTTTTTCTCTCTTTCTCTCCAATACTCCACCTTTGGATGATAGTAGATAATAAATAATAGAATTCTATCGATATTCATTCCGGGCGCTTTCTGGTGATCGGGAAGGGGGTGGGGGGCTCCTAGGCGTTGTCCTTCACAGCCCAAGTCGTAGTAAATACCGATATAAGGGGGTGGGGGGATTAAATTAATAATCACGCCCGAGGCGCTAACGTAGGCAGCCTTCCTACCACCGCTGTACGTCTAATTTACAACGTTACAAACTCGTTAACAAAGATTAAAGATTTTGGCAGGAGGGCGATATAATAATGATACAAGTTCAATATCGAAACATGGTATTTCTACATTTCTTCCTTTTTATCTCTCTTCAGACGTTTCATTTACCTGCACCTAATTATCTTCTTCCTACTAACTTCAGACCGTATCAGTCTCATAACTTTTTTTACTTTTTATGTTATTTTATCCAAATTAATGTCAAAAGATACAGGCCATATCCACTTATGACCACAAAACCATATACCATTTTCAAATGCAATGACACCTATATTCTAAGATTTTGTAAATATAAATGAAAACATATATTAGACATTTTTAATGCCAAAATGAAATAAAACTATCAATTATCTTCTTCCTACTTACTTCAGACCGTATCAGTCTCATAACTTTTTACTTTTTATGTTATTTTATCCAAATTAATCTCAAAAGATACAGGTCATAAGTAGATATGACCTACTTATGACCACAAAACTATATACCATTTTCAAATACACCTAGATTCTAAGATTTTGTAAATATAAATGAAAACATAAATTAGACATTTTTAATGACAAAAAAAATAACAGTGTCAACTGGAAAATAGTGTGGAATAAATAATATTTATTAGTAACTCATTCACAAAATATCAAGATATGATCTTGATATTTTGTAGGTTATTTGGCAACACAGGCATATTTTATATTTATAGTTTGGGATTTCAGAAATTTCATTTATTAAAATGAAAACAAAAAGAAATTCGACCGAAATTTAGATTCAATTTTTTAGAGATTCCAATAAAATTTTCTAAATATATTGCATAAAACATTAACATAAAAAACTTTATAATCTATTGTTTTTTTCTCCTGAGATTGTTCAAAAAACAATTTTCCTTCTAAAAAAAAAATATATTACGGAGGAAAATTGAAATAGAAAAGTTTGGTAAGAAGATTTTTTTTATGTCAGTAACTCAGATATGCAATAAGACATTTATTTTCAGTGCCAAATTGTCAAATTGTATTATAAACGGTTGGGAGAAGCATGTAAGTGCCATCTAGTGGTGAAATCAAAAGAATCCAATTACAATCATTATACTCCAGGACTGGTTAACACGTCATGAGTTGTGTGCATTTTAGCAGTTACATTCAGATGCACTGGACTGATGAGACCCACTAGGTCGAAAAACCGGTGTCCACGGAGGTAATTTCCAAAATGCACACAAGATTTTTATGAAATATAAACGTTTGATATTTCAATTTGGCTCTGAATATAAATGTTTTTTTACATATCTCAGTAACTCACACAATACATTTCAATTTTCCTCCTACCAAACATTTTTATTTCAATTTTCTTCTATAATATAATTTTTTGTAGAAGGAAAATTGTTTTCCTTCTTTCTCCTTCCTTTTCCTGTTGTTTTAAGAAGTAAACGATTACTTTCGATTACTTTTAACGTCTGTTTATATTAAATTTCATACAAATTTTGAGAATTCAATGTAATTTATTGTATTTTATATTGCTTTTCTTCTATAATATAATTTTTTGTAGAAGGAAATTTTTTTGAGGCGACACTCTCAGGCGACACAATAAATTTCCTATAAATTAAAACAATAAATTTGCCTCCTATCAAACTTTTCTAATTTAATTTTCCTCCGTAATATACTTGTTTAAGGTTACGATTGCTCCACTAACAGACTATAGTAATGTTTATTTTTTACATTATCCCATGGAATATCATGTTCAGATTTCGGGAAATTTGCTGTATCGAACCCATGACTTTGGGTTCAAGATTATAGGTTGAAGAGGACAAATGATTTTGTAGTTGTAATAGATTTTTATAAACTATATCTCCAGTTATAAATAAGGTCATGCAATTAATGTGCAATTTGCAATAGATCTTCCTAATCAGAATTTGTCAAATTAATTTGGTAGAGTCTACTTTTACTATTTTTTTGAGGTGAGAGTCATGAGTTGGCATTTTATATTGGGTTACTTTCAACGTCAGTTTATATTAAATTTCATACAAATTTTGATAATTTAATGTAATTTATTGTATTTTAGTATTTTTAGCTATTAGTAATTTTAATTTATAGCTAATGTTGACTGTCACATCCACTAGCAGATGTAAATACACTGACGTGATTAAAGAACGTGATTGAAGAATTATTATCATTATTATAATATTTAATCACCCACCCTTTTTTACTACTACTACATTTTATGGAAATTGTTTCTTATCACTCACACTTTTTTTTTAATACATTTTTTGCAAATTTTTGAGAATCTATTATAATATTTAATCAGTTTTTTATTCATACATTTAATGCAAATTTTGAAAATTTAATCAAATATTTGATCACTCTCCATTCTTTTTAAAACATTTCATATACATTTTGAGAATATAATCTAATATTTGATCACTTACCATTCTTTTTAATACATTTCATGTAAATTTTGAGAATTTAATCTAATATTTGATCACTCACCATTCTTTTTAAACCATTTCATGTAAATTTTGAGAATATAATCTAATATTTGATCACTTACCATTTCTTTAATACATTTCAAGTTAATTTTGAGAATTTAATCTAATATTTGATCACTCACCATTCTTTTTAAAACATTTCATGTAAATTTCGAGAATATAATCTAATATTTGATCACTTACCATTTCTTTAATACATTTCATGTAAATTTTGAGAATTTAATCTAATATATGATCACTTACCATTTTTAATACATTTCATGTAAATTTTGAGAATATTATCTAATATTTGATCACTTACCATTTTTTAATACGTATCAAGCAAATTTGATAGTACTGGATAGAAAAGTACTGAATATTTAATCACTCACCCTGTTTTCAAAATAAATTTCATGAAAATTTTGAATTAGAATATGATCTAAGATTAATATAGTTCTCAAGATGTTATCGAGCCTTAACTGCAAGTCTTAGGTGAAAAACTAGAGGGCTTGCAGAATATGATATTAGGTTACAATTTAATCGACAATTTAACAGTTCGTCATTATAATTTAATCCAGAATTTAACAGTTCGTCATTATGCTAGTCCTATAATTTGACTAATCAAATATTTAAAAGTTCATAACTATGACATTACTAAAATCTAATTTATGTACCAAAACATATTACAATTTTGTGAAAATTTGCACAAAGGACTTGTTATTATAGTAAGTTTAGGTTAACTTTTAATGTATGTAGAAATGTGTCGTCTGTTGCAATTAAAAAAATCAATTCTTCTAATGGAAAACTTGTATATTTCAAATTTACTGCTAACAAGCTATTTTATTTCAATTTTTCTCTTAGCAAACTTTTCTACTTCAATTATTCTTGGAATATAACCCTTATATTACATATCAGTAATTGATCACTTACAATTTTTTTAATACGTTTAATGCAAATTTTGAGAATTTAATCTAAGTACTGAATATTATATCACTCACCCTTTTTCAGAATAAATTTCAGGCAAAATATGACTTATAATACGATCTGATGTCTAAAATCCTTGAAAACTTAGGCAAATGGACGAAGTGTAATTTTATTTTACTGATTACTTACCATTTTTTTAATACATTTCATGCAAATTTTGAGAATTTTATCTAAGTACTGAATATTTAATCACTCACCCTTTTTCAGAATAAATGTCAGGCAAAATATGACTTATAATACGATCTGATGTCCAAAATCGTAGAAAACTTAGGCAAATGGACGAAGTGTACTTTCATTGTACTGATTATTGGTCATATCCCATATTCCTTACATTGTTCCATAGGGAATTTATATGGGGGGGAATATGCACAACTTTCTTTGCTATATGCTAGTATGCCTAGTATGCTATATCCAGTATATATATATAAACTGCTATATCCAAAAGTTTCGGCAGGTATTCTGACTATGCTATGCTATGCTTCATAACTATGCTATTACTAACATTTAATTTATCTACCAAGACTTATTACAATTTTGTGAAAAATAGCATAATGAACTTGTTATTATAGTAAGTTGAGGTTAATTTTTAATATACAGAAGTGTCATCTGTTGAAATTAAAAAAAAAAGATATTGCTCCTGGAAAACTTGTATATTTCAATTTTGCTAGTAAGAAGCTGTTCTACTTCAATTTTTCTCTACGGAAACTCTTCTGCTTCAATTATCCTTAGAATGTATCAGTAGTGTAATTATAAATAATAACGAAGTATTATTTTATTGTTGTAATTACACTGGTCAACACAATTTTTGGCACATAGACGTAAATAGCCGATTTTTAGCCTATTTCCATACATCTATTTCACATCTTCACTATCTTCACATCTATTTAGCCGATAGATTTTTCTTTGCTGATTTTAGAAACGTCTACAAAAATTTCGTCTAAGGGTTCAGGTTTTTGTGATATTTCAATTTTTGCAAACTTCATTTTTTTCAGGATGCAAGATCGATTCCAATGATATTTAATGGCAAAACTGGATTCAAATTTCAGTTGACAGCTACCTGTATCACTTTTCTAACCTAACTTTAACTGATAACGTGTTTTTGTAAGTAAATAGTGGAAAAACTATGTAAAAAATCCAACAAAAATAACCTCCTACATTTTTTTCCCATTTCGTACATATGCATAGAATATACTTTCCGAAAAATGCATTTAAATTGAAGGGACATTAGTCAAAATTTGTCGAATAGTGTTATTGGTGATATCCGATATTTCTTACGTTGTCCCATAGGAAATTTAGAGTAGGGGGAATATGCACAATTTTCTTTGGGGAAGTTCAAACGCATGCCTATAAATTAAAAGTCGGAGCCTAAACTGCTATATCCAGAAGTTTCGGCAGGTATTCTGTGATAATTGAAAGAGTTCGATTAGTATTCAAATTTTTCCCAGTATTTCCCTCTAAGATTAAATTCGAACGAAATTTCCAATTAACGAGATTGAGGGTTGCATCAAGCTTTGCAGATTAGTTTGATTTAAGGCGTTGATTGCTTTGATTACTGGCATTATGAAGATTAATGCCTTGCAATAAGCTGCACAAAAGACATATTCAGAGTGAAAAAAAGATGTATAACAAATATTTGGGCTGTAATCGTATCCACGGTTATGTATTCAAAGTCGTAGCCTAAACTCACAATGTATTAATCGTTTCGTTATTGTTAACTGTTATGATTAATATATATTGTTCATATGTTCATAATTATAATGCTATTGTTATTGTTGCATGAAGCTCTGCAGATTAGTTTGATTTAGGGTGGTGATTGCTTTGATTACTGGCATTATCAAGATTAATGCCTTGAAATAAGCTGTACAAAAGTGAAAAAAGGCTATAAGCTGTACAAAACTCATATACAGAGTGAAAAAAAGATGTATAGCAAATATTTTAGCTGCAATCGTATCCACGGTTATGTATTCAAAGTCATAGCCTAAACTCACCACGTATCGTCATTGCTAACAATTATAAATAATACATATTGTTAATATGTACATATAATGTTATTGTTATTGTTAAAAGTCATGTCTCGAGTGAAATTAAACTATTTTAACAAAGCACTTGGTGATAGTCCCATACAGTGCGATGTATTCAAAGTCGGAGTCGGAGTACATAATAATGTTATTGTTATTGCTAAAAGTCATATCAGGAGTAAAATTAAACTATTTTAACAAACCCTTGGTGATAGTGCTATACCGAGCTATGTATTCAAAGTCGGAGCCTAAACTCGCATGTAATAACAGTTTTTCATAGACTTTGCACTACTAGTTTATACACCAGTAAAGCAATCTTTTACAGAACATACAATCGGATTAAGATTGCTTTGATTAGTGTAAAATTTGCTTTATGGTTACAGGATAAGTGGCCGGAAAGTCTATATTTTAGAGTTAATTAAGTTAATTAAGCCAATCAAGAAGATATTGCTTGCCAAATTAACTGCCTACAGTAATCAATAATCCAATACCTGAGGAGACACGAGTATAGTTGAACTAATTATTTTGTGCAGGTAGAAAGCTTCCAACTATTTCGCACTAATCTGATTAGATGCTCCTACAACTAAAGCAACAAACTGTTTATTTAGCGCAACTACATTGTCACATAAACTGTGCTCACCGCACGAGTTTCATTACTGCAGCAATTCTCTGCATCGTAGTTGGAATGCAAAGTTTTACAAAAAAATGTGAGCCACAGAGATTAGCATTTAATGCAGATTTCTACGCGTGACCTTTGATTATCACAGTTGTATCCTATGTTTTTCAATATGGTTAAAATATGGTTTTCTACTCGTAATAATTGAAGGAGCAGTTGGTACAAAAGTAGTAAAAGTATATAGAAACAATGAAACAAAAAAAAAAACAGTGTTGAATTTCAAAACCAAACCCAGTTAACTATAAGTTTTTCAAAATTTATTGTCAGAAACCTTCACCTCCAAAGCGAAGGTCTGGAGGTGAATGGTTCTATTACCTCCAAAGCAACGATATAGTTATAATTGAGATATGATTTTTTTAGTTTTAAATAATAATAATAATAATAATATGTAATAATAAAAAGCGCTAATGCCCATAGATGGCGATGTGCTTAGTTAAAAAAAAGAGCTATTCTAGGTTAGTACCTCTATAAAATAATTGCATTTAAATGGCTGTTTTGTAAAAATGTTAAGTTCAAAATGTACACTTCTTCTTTAATCTGTATAACAATGGCCTAAACATAATTTTTCAAAGGGGGTTATACTCTCCCATGATTAATCACCCCTGCAAACAAGCTTTGCAAGTGGTGCTTAACAAGCACTGATACAAGCGAGTATTGCTTGATGTACTCCACGTACATGTCGCACATTTCCCATGAACATCACGTATAGCTCGGGGTTGTGCAAGCACCGTTCAAAAACAGTGTCAGCCAGTTCAACCTGCTCTAGGAACACATCCTGCGCCAGCAGAATACTAATATTACGATAACAACAGCGTGCAGTGTATCGTGGAATTTTACGCCCCCGCGCTGAAGTCGCGTAGGTTCTACGTGCAGGCTTTCATCACCTCACCTGTTGCTTGTCAAGAAAAACAAATCCAAATTTGATTTTTCTATCCTGGCGTTAAGACAAAATATTGAAAATTGTCAAGGTTTGGATAAGGATTCGAAATTCCAGGAATCGCGCATTCAATCTGCAGTTGACTATTATTGAGTATTACTCAAACTTCATCTTCTACTGCTCAAACCCATACTTGTCAATGCAGAAAGTTATATGTTTGATTTTCTCTTTTATTTAATACTGACACTTTGTCAAATTTTCAGGAGAATTAGTTTCATGTATACTGTACACGAATCTAATATCAAATTTGCAAATAATAAATTTTCAGAAATTTCAGTAATAGCTAAGCTATACTTGTCAATGCAGAAAGTTAAGTGTTGATTTTCTCCCTTACTTAATACTGAAACATTGTCAAATTTTCGGAAAAATTAGTTTCACGTATACTGTACACGAATCTGGTATCAAATTTGCAAATAATATATTTTCAGAAATTTCAGTAATAGTTAACTCATACTTGTCAATGCAGAGATATAAGTGGTTGATGTTGTCCCTTATTTAATACTGAACCTTTGTCAAATTATTAGGAGAATTAGTATTAGGTGTACTGTATACGAATCTAATATTAAATTTGCAAAAAATAAATTTTCAGAAATTTCAGTAATAGCTAACCCATACTTGTCAATGCAGAAAGTTATATGTTTGATTTTATCCCTTATTTAATACTGACACTTTATCAAATTTTCAGGAAAATTAGTTTCGTGTATACTGTATACGAATCTAATATCAAATTTGCAAATAATAAATTTTCAGAAATTTCAGTAATAGCTAACCCATACTTGTCAATGCAGAAAGTTATATGTTTTATTTTCTCCCTTATTTAATACTGACACTTTGTCAAATTTTCAGGAGAATTAGTTTCGGGTATACTATATACGAATCTAATATCAAATTTGCAAATAATAAATTTTCAGAAATTTCAGTAATAGCTAACCCATACTTGTCAATGCAGAAAGTTATATGTTTTATTTTCTCCCTTATTTAATACTGACACTTTGTCAAATTTTCAGGAGAATTAGTTTTAGGTGTACTATACACGAATATAGTATCAAATTTTCAAATAATAAATTTTCAGAAATTTCAGTAATAGCTAACCCATACTTGTCAATGCAGAAAGTTAAGTGTTTGATTTTCTCCCTTATTTAATACTGCCACTTTCTCAAATTTTCAGGAGAATTAGTTTCAGGTATACATTACACTAATATAATATCAAATTTGCAAATAATAAACTTTCAGAAATTTCAGTAATAGCTAACCCACACCAGTCAATGCAGAGAGATAAGAGGTTGATTTTGTCCCTTATTTAATACTAAAACTTTTTCAAATTATTAGGAGAATTAGTATTAGGTATACTGTACACGAATATAATATCAAATTTTCAAATAATAAATTTTCAGAAATTTCAGTAATAGCTAACCCATACCAGTCAATGCAGAAAGTTATATGTTTGATTTTCTCCCTTATTTAATACTGACACTTTATCAAATTTTCAGGAGAATTAGTTTCATATATACTGTACACGAATCTAATATCAAATTTGCAAATAATAAATTTTGAGAAATTTCAGTAATAGCTAAGCTATACTTGTCAATGTAGAAACTTAAGTGTTTGATTTTCTCCCTTATTTAATACTGAAACTTTGCCAAATTTTCAGGAAAATTAGTTTCATGTATACTGTATACGAATCTAATATCAAATTTGCAAATAATAAATTTTCAGAAATTTCAGTAATAGCTAACCCATACTAGTCAATGTAGAAAGTTAAGTGTTTGATTTTCTCCCTTATTTAATACTGAAACTTTGTCAAATTTTCAGGAGAATTAGTTTCATGTATACTGTACACGAATCTAACATTAAATTTGCAAATAATAAATTTTCATAAATTTCAGTAATAGCTACATTTATGTATTTCGATAAATATGGGCTTAAAAAATTTAAAAAAAGTTATAGGGGCATTGTATTGAGTGAGACACTCTGCATATTATGTGAATATGATATTTAACAATTGCCAACATTTGCGCTAAGAGTGTTATTATTATTTTATTATTTATTACTAGTATTATTATTTAATAAACTAGTTTAGTTCTAATTACAATCTTAGTTTCATATTATGATATCTCACTATTTTCCATTTCATTGTTTTCATTTTCAAATGATATTCCAACTTAAGAAAATTAATATTGAATCAAATTTTAAAAAATCCTTACTTAAAATTCACGACCTTACATTTTCAAATATCCATCACTTCAAGTTATTATTATTTATGCTTCATAGTTAATTTTTTATATATTCCTAAAATTTTCAGTGTACAAAAGTTTCAAATTGTTCTCGATAAAGATTTTTTCTATTCTTAAAAAATCTGAAATAACATAAAACAATAGATAAGAACATTTTGAATTGAAATAAATTTAAAAAAAAAATCAATTACCTAATTAGGTCATTTATTAATTATTAATTCTGAAAGTCTGAATTTATTAATTCAGCTATATATAAGTAGTTCTTTTATATACATTTTTAAGATTTTAAATTGATTCTATACCAATAATTTAAAAGGCTAAAAATCTATGAAATCACTTTTTGAGTTAAATATTGCAAAAACTTGTAAATAAAGTTGGATTTTGATCCATCATCATAGAAACAAACCTACACAAAAATATTCACGATTTTCCAAAAAGTTGTGTTCAAAATTTTGACCAACTTAAGATAAAAGTAAGATAAATGGGTTAAACTTGTTATATTATTGATAATATGGGTGTGATAGTTCTGATTTTTTTAGATTTCAACTTAGAAATCTATACAAAAATGTACACGATTTTACCTAAATGTTGTTTTTCTTCAAAATGTTGACTAATTTATGATAAAAGTACTTCAAATGAATAAAATCTTGTCATGTTATAGATGATTGTGGGAATGATAGTACCTACTGGATTTTTGATACAACTTGGTGTTACTACCTGGTCGGCTAAATTTTGCACTTGATAACTCTAATTTTACCTTCCTGAAATATAATTCCAAGGTAAGATTATAAATGGGGAACTATGGGGAAACGAAAAAATGACAACAGAATAAGGTTTGAAACTATGAAAGATTTCAAACTTCACCAACGATTAGGTAAGATTCCAAAGTAATGTTGTAGGGAACTATAAGGAAACGAAAAAATGAAAGCAGAATAAGGTTTGAAGCTATGAAAGAGTTCAAACTTCACCAACGATGAATTTTGAATTGAAATAAATAAAAATTAAATCAATTAATTAATTCAGTTCTTTTATGAATAGTAGTAGTGACTGTATTTGTTAGGGATATTATCCCTAACTGGCTATCGACCAACGGGGGTCCTTCTGCCGTGTGTTTTGTGTAAGTGTGTGTATTGAGTTAGGGCTTGTTACTCTAGAAATTCGCCCCCGATCTCTAGAGCGCCGTTAATGAGCTCCCAACGGCGAATGGCACTAGTTTCTCAGTACAAATGTACTACCTGTACTGGGGCTCGAACCCAGGTCTTCGTGCATGCTAAGCAAGCGTTCTAACCTGTCAGCCAAACTAGCGGTTTTTTAATGAATATTTTTAAGATTTTAATTGGATGCTTGCTCCAATAATTTCAAAGCTAAACATCTACAAAATCACTTTTTCAATTAAATGTTGCAAAACGTTGAATATGAAGTTGGATTTCGATCCATAGCCTTCTAAATAAGGGATACTTTTTATTTTAGAATTCTATAAAAAAAATGGACACGATTTTCTGTAATATTTCTTCAACATTGTCACTAATTTAAGGTAAAAGTAGTGGAAAAATAAGTCAAATCTTGTTATACTATCGATAATTGTGGGTGTGATAGTATTGAATCTTTCGCTTTCCAATTTAGACATCTATACAAACATGTATACGATATCTTTTCAAATTTTGATAAATTTACGGCAAAAGTATCTCAAATGGCTAAAATCTTGGCATGATTGTGGAAGTGATAGTACTGGAATTTTGATATAACTTAGGGATAATACCTGGTGGCCTAAATATTGTAAGTTCAGAATGTAGTTCAGAATGTTCAGTGTAGTTTCAGAATGTAGTGTAATGTAATTTTATATGTTTTGTTAATTTGCCGTTTTGTGAACGGTTCTTGTTTTGATATGTATTTTTTTATTATATTATGTAATGACAATTGTAAGGCTGCAAAGCCATTAACATGAAATAAATTGAATATGAATATAAATATGAATTGCACTTGATAACTCAAGATCTTAAATGATAAGTTTTACATTCGTAGTAGATAATTTGCAAACTTAATGATGTAAATAATTGATAAGTTAGAATTCATTGTATATAAGGGTACGCACTTGGGAGTTGAAATTTAAGTCCACAGCAATTTGAATAACAATAGTCCGAATATAATTGTTTGCTTGGTTATGAGAGTAATTCAAATTAATTTTCTCTCGTGAGAAATAAGGTCATTATTATATTGCTTAAAACAAGTTTAAGACAAGCTTAAGATAAGCTTAAGACAAACTTAAGACAATCAAAAGATAAACTTAAGACTAACTTAAGACTTGCTTATAGACATCAGAGTATGAAATTCCTGCACTTATTTTGACTTGTACTTGAACTTTTATATTGGACTTTTTTCTTCATTAGATGTTTGAGCTTTAGTCCCCACACAAAGTTTAAACTTCCATTCGAGACCCGAGTAAAAACTCAAGTTTTGTTATTGATGATTGACGATTGATGATTGAGAATTGTTATTCATGTAATTCTCAGCATAAACTTTAATTAAACTGAACATGAGTTTATACTCAGGTTTCTTCATACTTGGCATGGAAACATTACGCCTACAAAATGAATATAGTCATTGAGAGATGCAGATTAAAATCAGAGAAAATATGAATTTATCCATAGAGACTATAATTAGCTATTGCAGCAGAAATATGCCCCATTGAATAAACAAACGATAACCATCTTTGTTAATTATTGCTATAGTGTATGTCAGATAATTTGTCACTTTTACAATAAAACTGGAATTCCACCCTCATTTTTTTATGGGAATGTACAGAACAAATGCAAATGCATCTCTCGGAGCATCTTAGCTTATTGAGGTAAGATAGTGACGTTAAAGTCCACGAGTTGCTTATTCCAAAGCACTTCATTTCTAAGGGATTAAAGGAATACATTTATGGTTTATGGCTTTATGGCTCAAAATCGCTGCCGCAAGTTTAGGGTGAACTATCATTAGTCCTACCTACCGGCAGGCGGGTTTTCGGTTTTAAGGGAATAGTGACAAATTATTGGGCGTGGACTTTATAATATAAATATCATAGATTTGGCCACTCCATTAAAACTAATTTTAAATAGTGACATCATATCTTAAGTACAATAGTAAAATTGTTACTTACACTATGTTTATCAGCATTCGCCAATCAACACTTTGCGCAGACATTAATTATTCAGATTTAGGCTGTAAGCTTTCCATCTTGGTATCATTTCTAACAGAGCTGCTCGCATTTATTATCCCTCAATTAGCTAAGAAGCTTAATACGCAAAATATCACCTCTAGTGGCCTCGGGTTACGCCCGGCAATTAGAAAATGCAAATTATGCTTTAATTAAAGTGTCAGACTATGCGAGATTTCTACACAGATTGAATAAATTGGCAAGTACAATAGTACGAGAAGTAATTAAAATATGTCACCATACGTACTTCATAATGTGCTTGATATATGGAGGTGCAAATGATATTTTAGATTATCTGCAATAATTACCACCAATAATCTTAAAGCTGCGCCAGTAAACAGGTGTCTCATTAAATTAATTAAGTGATTATACCTCGTGTAAGTTGTAAGCTTATCATAAATAATTGGTATATGAACGGTTGAATATTGAATATTGACGATGATTTGAATAAAATTGCTACTGCGGAGAAATCGGCGTGTAATTGCGAGTCAACAAGCCGGAATGTGATGCGATTAAGCGAATCAGTTGCGATAACAAAACAACCACAATCTGGGCCCCACCCGCTGATTTATTCGAAAGTGATACAATAAAACCGGGGGCAATTGCGTTTTAATTTAATTACCTCGCGGACGTTTGCGATCCTCTCCTCGTTTCATCCAGCGGCGGAGTTAAGTGCGCTCGTTTAATCCGCGTTTCTATTCACCCGGTAACTCAATCTGGCCGTTGATTACCGTTCTTAGGCCGGGCGATAAAGTGGAAAATGTCGATGTTAACGGCGCCCATCCGGCTTTCCTATTCAGCCATTACACGGATGACCGGACACCTTCGTCCTTTTTGTGGTCTCATGGCTATGGGTACTAACATAGCATCGACTTGATGTGTAATGTATCATCATCCTGGATTCCAGTTTCTCCGTAAAATTGTATAGGGATGTATTGATGGTTAGCTTTAGGTGCTTCATCAATCCATAACAGATCTTGTAATCCTTAGTTGTTGCACAGCTGTACTTACGAATAGGCAAAAAAATCTGAATATTACCCATCTCTTGATTTTCCGGAATTGTAAGCTGAAGCTTTAGCAGAAATATTGTCCAAATTTGCAAAAAAATATTTTATTTTTTTATTATGCAAAACACTTAATTGGATCAGATGGATCAATGATTATGCCAACTTAAATTACTAAATGAAGGTTTAATACTAAGGGCCTATTCATTAGCGGATTTATAAGCATAAAAAATTACAAAATAAGCGCTCAAAAATGCATAAAAATCTTAGAAAATAAGCATATAAAATAGCATAAAGATTAGAATAAGCACAAAAACGCAGAAATATTTTCAAATATTGATTTCTAGTGAATTTGGGAATTTTGTATTAAGTATTTTGATATTATATTTAGGATTGTTGGTAAATTTGGGAATTTTGGAGCACTCATTTTTTAAATTTTTCATATTTGAATAGTTTTTCATCGAATTGTGGTACAATTGAAAGTAACTAAATTAAACTATTGAAAGTAAGAAACGAAATGCAAAACTACTGAGTTTATTTTGGATATTTGAGAGTGCAGTGAATATTTATTTCAGGTAGTATTTTGACTATTTTGTAGTAGTGAGTTTTGAAATAAATGCCCAATTTTCAACGTTTAATGATTTTTGCCAAAATTTGGCATGCAATTAATGACAGTCACTTTATTTGCAAATTGTAGAGTGCGTTAATATTTGATAAATTTGGGATTTTTGGAGCACTGATTTTTTAATATTTTTATTTAGTTTTCATAGATTTTTTATGATATCTGCATTACAAGCAATGCCAACTTGAAAACTTCTTATATTCAGAACATGTAATCAGAATATTTATTTCGTGACAACTTCAAAACTGTTCAGAGTTTATTTTAAATTTTTATAGTGTAATATGTAATTGTAAATTCAACACTAATTTCCGGTAAATTGTGGAATTTCGGAGTTTTTCAATGTTTATCTGATTGTCGCTTTTAAAATGTATTTTGGTAAAAAAAATGTAATGTAAGGGACGACAATCACTCTCGTGTTATTTTGGATTTTCAGAGTGTGTAAACGGAACATTTATTTTTATTAAATTTGTGAATTTTTGAGCATAATTTTCGGAATATTTATGGAATTTTGACAAAATTTGCATTAAGGTATTTGCAATTGAGCATTTAATCTCAATATTTACTGCAAGTCGATTCTGGAATTCTATAGTAAATACGTGGTATGCTATTTTCATTGCAAAATTTCATGCGTTTTTCTTAAAGTCTGTATAAAATTCAAGAAAACTAAATTTGAAATTATAGTAGTTTTTTCTTCCATTACATTACATATTATTTATTATAAGTTATTAATAATATAAATATTTACTCAATTTATAAATATTGCACCTGATTTTAGTTTCTAATCAATTCTCATTTAATTTTAGATATTTTGGTCTACCATATTAATTGTTCAATGACAAACTCTGTATTTTTGGATTTAAGATTTCAGAAATTGCTGAATTTGCGGATTGCAGTGAGTGTTTGATTTTTTGTTCAATTAGGGGAAATTTTTAAATAAATTTGGAAATTTTGGAGCATTAATTTTTGATATTTTTCATCGAATTTAGTTAAATTTGCATTACTTTGCAAATTGCAATTGAGCATTTAATCTCAATATTTACTGCAATTCAATTCTGGAATTCTATAGTAATTACATAGTATGATATTTTCATTGCAAAATTTCTTAAAGTCTGTATAAAATTCAAGAAAAAAAAATTGAAATTCTAGTAGTTTTTTGTTCCATTACATTACTTATTATTTATTATAAGTTATTAATAATATAAATATTGCACCTGATTTTAGTTTCTAATCTATTCTTATTTAATTTTAGATATTTTGGTCTTACATATTAAATGTTCAATGGCAAATTCTGCAATTTAGGATTTAGGATTTCTGAAATTGCCGAAATTACGGATTGCAGTGAGTGTTTGACTTTTTTGTTCAATTAGAGGATTTTTTTTAAATAAATTTGGAAATTTTTCAGCATTAATTTTTGATATTTTTCAACGAATTTTGATAAATTTTGTATTACTTTGCAAATTGCAATTGAGCATTTAATCTCAAGGTTTACTGCAAGTCAATTCTGGAATTCTATAGTAATTACATAGTATGTTATTTTCGTTGTAAAATGTCATACGTTTTTCGTGAAGTGGGTATAAAATTCAATAAAAAAAATAATTTGAAATTATAATCGTTTTTGATTACTTTACACTACTTAATAATATGTATTATTGTTTTATTATATGTTATTAATAATATAAATATTTATTTTATTAATAAATATTGCACCTGATTTTAGTTTCTAATCTATTCTTATTTAATTTTAGATATTTTGGTCTACCATATTAAATGTTCAATGATAAATTCTGTATTTTTGGATTTAAGATTTCAGAAATTGCCGTAATTACGGATTGCAGTGAGTGTTTCACTTTTTTGTTCAATTAGGGGAAATTTTTAAATAATTTTGGAAATTATTGAGCATTAATTTTTTATATTTTTTATCGAATTTGGTTAAGATTTGCATTACTTTGCAAATTGCAATTGAGCATTTAATTTCTATATTTACTGCAAGTTAATTCTGTAATTCTATAGTAATTACATAGTATGTTATTTTCGTTTCAAAATTTCGTACGTTTTTCTTGAAGTGGATAAAATTCAAGAAAAATAAAATTTGAAATTATAAGAATAAAATTTGAAATTATACTAGCTTTTGGTTACATTTCAGTACTTATATACACATGTATTATTATTTTATTATATGTAATTAATATTAATATTTACTAAATTTATGAATATTGCATCTGATTTTAGTTTCTAATCAATTCTCATATGATTTTAGATATTTTAGTCTTACATATTAAATGTTCAATGGTAAATTCTGAAAAATAAGATTTAAGATTTAGGATTTCAGAAATTGCTGAAATTCCGGATTGCAGTGAGTGTTTCATAATTTTGTTCAATAAGGAGACATTAAATAAACAAATAAATAGACACAAAATACAGAAAAACAAAACAAACCATAATTTTATTAACAAGAACGCACTATAGGTAGATAAAAGTAATATTTTAATAACATAGATTGTTGATGATTTTGTGATAACCAAGCACTCTAGACGTAACGGAGTAATATTAATACTGAATTCTCATTACAATAATGTGCAACAAGATATATTCCTAGCTAATATAAATAATATGCTATAAAATTGAGAAATAAGCAAATAAGCGTAAAAAATAAGGAAATATACACAAAAAATGCATTAAAGCAATTATAAGCTTAAAAACTGATAATATGCATAAAGCACAAAAAAAATTGTCACGTTACTTCATTAGCTGAAATTCGTATAGATACGAGGTCGTTTTGGTCTGCTATTAATACTGATGTATAGCATAATACCTAGAAATCCGCGCCTTGATTATCATTTCTGCTACTTTCCATATATTAGGTACATATTTTAATCTTAAAGATGCATTAATAAGATATGTAAGTTTTACTATTGCTTTACGAGGAAGGTGTTCGAGAATTTCGCCAGAAATTAAGTCAAATCCTGGAGCTTTCTTAGTGTTAATGTTTTTTTTTTTAATTTTCATTGCAATTTCTTTAGGGGTAGAGGGTCTGGTTTCACCTTCTTCCTGGGTAATTTCCCAGTCTAGAATGGCTTCACCCTCATTCGGTTGGAAAGTCCTTTCAAGATATTTGACAAATTTATTAGCCCATCTGCATGTCCCATCTGCACTTCAAATTTCAGAATTCTGCAAGATTGGTCTCTTAAGTCTCCATCTATCTCCATCTATGTAATCTAATTCAAAAGATTTCGTCTAATATGTATATACAGTTTTAATTTAAAAGCATTTACAATAATCATGTTGTATAATTTTATTGATTAATTTAACGCTTCAATTGTCGTGATCGTTGGGTTGATTATAATCAGTTCCACCGAGTACGCTATAGAGATGTCATCTACAGGGAGAAATATATTTGAATATTGTCCGTGGCAATTAATATTTCTTGATTATTGTTTCTGAACCTCCAAGACCGATAAATGGCTAATTAACTCAGCGGCGCGCAAAAGCCTCATTACGCAAAGATAATAATTAAATAATTAATTACCGCTGTAATCGGCCGCAGCCGTGGCACGCTCCAAAGCCGCCCACGCTTTTGCCAAATCCTGACGTAGATCACGGGGATGATCCACAATGCGCGAAAGCGAGCATAATCCGCGCAGCACACTGGATAATCGCGGATTCCGGACAGCACTTTCTCCACTCTCAGAGCAGCGAGAGTCCTTAATCGCTCCTAATCACCGTTATTTATCGGCGTCACAGTCGACCGACGCCGGATCAACTCAAAGATAATTCAAACACCGATTACAATCCCGATTCATGGTGAATTCTCGAACCATAGGAGCCTAAAGACCTACGAAATCCGTGATGCGTGGGCGCGCCGTTTTTTTGGCTGCTAGATTGGTACAGTTTAGGTGTGGTAATTCATCGAGGAACGGATTTCTAAATTATTCAGTTTGCGCGGCTTCGAGTAAACTGACAGCCCAAAGCTCCAAATTGGGCTGTAATTTATTTATTTCAACAGCGAAAGTCGCAATCATTTCGTGACTTCAACACATTTTTTTTTTTTGTGTGCAGCCTTAAGCTGAATTTGAAAAAAAAATGGGTCTGAGCGTTTAGAAAATTATATATACTTTTGGAGTGTACCACAATCATATGAAATTTCGATCAAATTGTGAACGGTCCGAATTTGAAACATAAATATAATAGCCGAGTAAATATTTACTCCAATACACTATAATCATTTATATGAAAAACTTGAAAAAATTATATATTGAATACTATCGAAGAGTTACTGTACTTGGTGATCTATGAGGTCGGTGGCAAACTTTGGCACATGTAAGGTGATGTAATTCTGAGAAAAATAAGTAACATGAACATATGTCCGATTCTTCTAGTTAAGAAGTTACAAGCCTTAAAAGATAGAAACAATTTTTATTTGAAACAAAAGGAATTTCTGGTACCAAAGAGGAAGAAACTGCCAACAACTATTAGTAATTAAAAAAATATATCCCACTCTCTTGAATTATTTCGCTTAGAATTATTTTCTAAATTGTATGATCCTCTTAATTAGATATTTATAATATGTGTCAGTGTGACACATCATTTTAAAGAAATTTAGTGGAACTTCTAAATTTTTAATAACTTAGAAAATTTTAATGGAATTCTGTAGGTATAAAATGCTATTTATTCAACAACTTTTTCAAGCCTTCAAAGATAAAAACATTGTTCATTCGAAACAAAACAAAAAAACTACAGGGAAGAAAGAGGAAGAAAATGTTAGAACCTATTAGTAATTAAAAAATATATCCCACTCTCTTGAATTACTTCGTTTACAATTATTTTTTAAATTTATAGGATCCTCTTAATTAGATATTTATAACATGTGTTAGTGTGACCCATCATTTTAAAGAAATTTAGTTGAGCTTCTAAATTTTTAATAATTTGGAAAATTTTAATGGAATTCTGTATATATAAAATGCTATTCATCAAAGTTTTCAAGCCCTTAAAGAAAGAAACATTGTTTATTCGAAATAAAAAGAACTACAACTACGACAGTACAAGGAAGAAAGAGGTAGAAACTGTCAGCAACTATTAGAAATGTAAAAATATATCCCACTCTCTTAAATTATTTCGTATAAAGTTATTTTCTAAATTTGTATTATCCTCTTAATTAGATATTTTATATCATGCGTCACTGTAAATGATTTTCAAGAAATTTAGTAGAACTTCTAAATTTTTAATTACTTTGAAAATTTTATTGGAAATCTGTACGTATAAAATGCTATCAAAGTTTTAAAAATCAAAGTTTTCACATAAATACAACTCATTTTTTACAGAAATTATTGATAATATGCTGATATGATAAGTTTTGGCAGTAATTATTGATATTGCATTAAAAAAATCAGATATACTTGACAAATCGACAGTAGGAGTAGTAATTATGGCAGCAAACTTTGTGATTTTGATAAAAATAATTGAAAATTGACCGTAATAATTGATATACTGATTACTGATATTACGAGCGAATGATACAAAACCCAATAATAGTTAACATTTTGATAGTAGTAACCGATATATTGGCAGAAAACTTAGTACTTGTGACAGAAAAAAATAAATATGATAATTGAACAGTAGTAAGAACTTATGATAGTAGTTATTGATATTATGACCGAGTAATTAATACTATATTACACACGAAGGTTGTGAAGTATACTATTATAGCCGAGATCTCTTGTATCGCGAGAAGAGTAGCGCCGATACATGATCCAAGGCTATAATAGTATTCACAACGGGGGTGTACATAGGTACTATTTTTGCACTTCTAGAACAATTCCAATCATATAAAATTAATAATTAAAATATAACAAACATTTGTTATCAATCAGTAGGATCAATCACATCAGACTGTCATCACATCACATCAATCAGACTGTCAATACATCACATCACATCAGACTGTCATCACATCACATCACATCAAATCTCATCACGCATCACACCACATCATGTAATCACATCACATCAAGCATAGATTACATCACATAAAATGGTATCAAAGTTTTCAAAATAAAAAAATTCAAATGAATACAACTCATTGTTTTCAAATCATAATCACATATAAATGACCAAGCTGTTGGGATTGGGTTGTCGCAATCTGTAAAGGATCTGCGGCGGAGCTTAGCTGCGCAGCCTCGGACGAACATATACTTTTTTACCTTGGTCAAAAATAATATTTTTTTAACTTGGTAGAAAAGAACAATTTATTAACCACTAATCATAAATATCAACTTCACTGTGGTTTGATATATGACGAAATGATGTTTTTTGACTAGTAATGTAAAAAAAAATACAGCAACATTTGACAATTCCACAGTAACAATTAAAATATTGGTACTAATTTGTATATTTGTCACAAATATTTGACACAAAAATATTTACATTTTTTTTAGATTTGATTTTAGTGGACTAGTGTGCAATATTTGAAAATTAATTAGCAATTAATAATAGAAAACATTGAAATATTGACAAAAGTAATTGAATAATTGGAATTTTGACAGTTATTATTGATATTTTGATTCAAAAATTAAATAAAAACATAGTTATATTGTCGACAGTTCAGCAGTAACAATTGAAATATAGGCAATAAGAATTGCAATTTTGACAAAAATAATTGAAACTGTACAGTAACAAGTGAAGTTTTGACAGTAATGAAAATATATACAGCAATATTTTAAGATTTGACAGCAATTATTGATTATTCATTATTTGATCAAATAATTAATAAAATTTTCTCATTTCCTCACTAACAATTGAAATATTGGCAATAATTTGTATATTTGTCACATATATTTGACAGAAAATTATTTCCAATTTTTTGACATTTAATTTTAGTTTACTAGTGTGCAATATTTGAAAATTTATTAACTATTTACAATAGAAAAAAATGAAATGTTGACAAAAGTAATTGAATGATTGAAGTTTTAATAATATTATCATGAATTTAATATTATGATTCAAAAATTAAATAAAAACACAGTTATACAGTCGAAAGTTCAACAATAACAATTGAAATATAGACAGTAAGAATTGTAATTTTGACAAAAATAATTGAAAATGTACAATAACAATTGAAGTTTTGGCAGTAATTATTGATTATTCCTACTTTGATGAAATCATTAATTAAATGCAGTAACAAGTCCACAATAACAATTGAAATATTGGTAGTAAACTTTGTAATTTTTACAGAATTGAAATTTTGAGATAAATAATTGAAGCTTTGACGGTAATTATTGATATTATAATCAAATTATTATAAATATATACAGCAATACTTTACAAATGGATAGTAGCAACTAAATTTGAAACAAAAAACTTTGTCTTTGTCATTTTATCAAAAAAAAAGAAATTTTTGTACATAAATCTAGATACTTGCAATGTTTACAATTTTTTTAAACTTTTTGTATTGACTGGGTAGAACGTATTAATATCAACTATCAACAGAAATTCCACACAAACAAAATATTTGCAGTAAATTTGACAGTAATTATAGATATTATAATTGAATTATAAAAATATAGAGTAATACTTGACAAATCGATAGTAGCAACTAAATATGAAGCACAAAACTTTGTACTTTGTAATTTTGACAAAAAGAATTGAAACTTTTGTAAATAATTATTTACATTATGATTCAAAAATTAAATAAAAAAACAGTTTTACTGTTTACAGTTCATCAGTAACATTTGAAATATTAGCCAGTAATATTTGTAAAAAAATTAAATATTGACAAAAATAATTGAAAGTATACAGTAATAATTAGAGTTTGGCATTTATTACTAATATTATCATTAGACAGTAGACAGTAAAAATTGTAATTTTGACAAAAATAATGTACAGTAGTAATTGAAGTTGAGAATTGAAGTCATGAAAATGAAGCACTAATTGAAGATTTGATAGAAGGTAATTATTGATTATTCATATTTTGATCAAATACTTAATTAATATAATATTAATAATTGGCAGTAATTATTGATACTATGAGCATTAATTATTGATTACTCATATTTTAATCAAACACTTAATTCATAAAACGCAGTAACAATTCCACAATACAATAATTGAAATATTGGCAGTAAACTTCGTAATTTCGTCAAAATTTTTAGATGAAAAAATTGAAAATTTAAGAAGCATAATTGAAATTTTGACAGAAATAATGGAAAATTTAAAAGGCATAAATAAAATTTTGACGGAAATAATTTCAAATTTGGCATAAATGATTAAAAATAGACAAAAATAATTGAAGGTTTGGCAGTAATTATTGATATTATGATTTTTATTTTTAAATGTACAGTATTACTTGACAAATTGATAGTAACAACTAAATTTGAAGCAGAAAACGTTCTACTATGTAATTTTGACAAAAATAATTGAAATTATTGAAAATATAGGTATTTGAAATGTTTACACTTTTTAAACTTTTTGTACTGACTCTGAAAGTATTTCAAAATTAATATCAACTAATAGGAATTCCACAGAAACAATTGCAATATTGACATCAAATTTATAATTTTGACACTTACATTTGACAGAAAATTATTTACACTTTTTTGATTTCGGTTTTTAGTCAATTATGTATGTAATATTTGAAAATTAATATTATCAACTATTAATTGGAAAAATAGAAATTTTTACAGAAATACTTTAAAGTATATATTGACATTGAAGATTAGTCAGTAATTCTAGCCAGATATTGTGATCGTAATACTTGACAATTCAACAGTAACAATAGAAAAATAAATAGTCCCGTTATATTCATACAATTGATACATTTATAATTATAACTTATTTAAATACTTATAGTATATACAATAGATAATATCAATTGATACAATTATAATTAAAGGTTATTATATTACTTATAGTTATAACTAATTATATATAGTTAAAGTAAATAGTTAAAAATTATAATTAAACAAATAAAAATTAGTTGCTAATATAGTTTGGGCGAATTTTGATGACACTGTATAACAATTGTATGTATTTCTTATCCAAAATTTTTAAAATATGCACTTTGTTGCAGTACAATGTTCCGCCGATATTATGGAAACTATTCCAACAATATCCGCTGCAACAAGACCAAGGTATTTCGAAATTTTTATATTGTAGCATACCTAAACCGGAGTAGAAAATAGAAATTTTCCACGGAAAGTGCCTCGAGAAATTACCTCAATTAATATTCGCAAAGAGATTGCATTTATTATTAATTTCACTGGCCGGAAGCAAATTAATTAATTCAATCGGTTCCACTATCAATCTCACGTATATAAATATTGTTTTATAAAATAATTATTCGAGTGCACCGAAATTAGTTTGTACTTCATTTATAAGTTACGGAAAATAAAACATTTTATATGTTAAAAAATATTTCACGCTTCTTAGTGTATTAATGTGTATAAAAACTAGTACCATAATTATTTCAATTTGCTATTATGAAATTACGCAGTTCTCTAATTAAAGCGTCAATTTCCAGTAATGCTAATAATCAATGTGTAATTAAATTACGACTAATTCGATGGTGTTGAGGCCATTTAAGCCAAACGCCAATTAACAGATAGAGGATTTCCTCGCTCGTAGTGTTAATTGAATTACACACAGACGATTCTAGATCGTGATGCGTCAAGATTTTCGAATCCCTTCGTCCGGAAAATTACATTTAATATTCATATTACCATATTAGCCATTCCATAGCAATTCCAACGCTCAAATTGCACGTGGCAATTAATTGCACGCCTGTAAGCAGAATAAGTTCCAGTAAACGTTTTTAAGATGATATTTATTGTTGCCACATAAAGCGCATCTTATATAACAATAATAATTGATTTGTGTTACTGCACTGTAGTAAATATAATAATTATTATATGTTATTTGTTATTTCAAGTACTTTCTTTAAATAAAAAAATAAAAAAATACTAGAAGATACCAGAAAGTACTTAAAATAACAAATAATAATCAAAAATATCTGGTAACCTCGATAAAATATTAACAAAAATACAATAATGTTTATTATATTTTTATTGTTGTACAAGAAAAGAAATATTATATAATAAGATAACAATAATCGTGCTTGCATTATTAAATGTCTCAAGATTGTAATTGCGAATTTAAAACAGAAACTTTTGAATTTTTGAATATAAAGTATTAAGGAATACTTAAAACTGTAGATGTTGAATATATCAAGCAACCAAAAAAGTTTGTGCGATTTTTTATGCTAAAATTTAAAATTCGATATTATTTTTAAATAAGAAATTTAAAAAAATATATCGTGCAATTTTAATGTTGCAAATGGAAGAGTGATTCCTACTCAATTGAGAACAATTGAGAACAATAAGAACAATTCTTAATGAGTTCTTAGTTTTCAGTTCTCAATGAGAACCATTTGGAACACAAAAAAAAATCATCTTCTAATGATTTATTGTCTAAATAAATGTATATCTCTATCACAAACTAGACAAATTTGCTATCAACTAATAATATTTATTTGCAGTCTAATAAATACGCATTATCTGTAATTAAGTTTAAACATTGAGCAGAATCAATTTTTTTTGTATGCAAGTGCCTACATTTTTATTTGCTTGTCATGTTTCGACCTTCAAATGCAAAACTGTTAATTACCAATGATATATCAAATAATTAATACTGTTTAATAGAATAACTGTGCAAGTTCTACTCCTTCAATTAATTAACGAATGTCTTTCATTGTTCGATTGATTGACTAATAAACATGGCAATCATTTCGATCTTATTGATTGAACTTTTGATTAATGAACGGAAACAATTACAGGGTAATTTCGGAAAATACATGTGTAATTGAAAATAATAATTGTACTGCCATTCTATGGTTAAAATTCTCTAAGATGAAAGTGGCTACTTTGAAGGAAAATGAAAGTGAAAATTTCATGCGGAGAAGTTTATGGAGTTAAAATTCAAAAGTATTGAAGATTGTATGTTCAATTTAAAATGCCTATTTATACTGAGAGTATATGTGGACTGAGAGTCCACATATAAATAAATTATTATTATATTTATTGTAATTATTTAAGGTATTATTATGTTATTATTGTATATTAATAATTGTTATTATTGTTATACATCATGTATACATAGGTATAATATTTGGCTATTTAATGCATGTTACATTACATTACGCTAGGTTAGGTTAGATTATGTTATGTTAGATTAGATAAGGTTAGTTTAGGTATGTAAGAATAGTCAATTGTACAATGATAGCAGCAGAGATTCTTGATCTGTTTTAAGAGCTATTACTATAATTTCTACTACTATAGCTAATTACCTATTTGTAGTTATTTGCTAATTGAATTTGTAGTTTACAGTTGTAATTAGGTATAGTAGTAGGTAGAAATTAGTCGCCATTAAAACAGATACAAAATTTCTGCTACTATAATTGTGAAATTGACTATTTTTACATACCTAACCTGACATAATCTAATCTAACATATACTTATATACTTATATACTTATAAATAATATACTTATATACAGAATGTATAAGTAGACATTGTAAATTAAATTTCTTAGATTTGTCATATTAAGGTTGTCAATTTAAATACAAAAATTCTGTACTTCCTTGATTTAGTTATTTTTTTTTTAGTTGGAACCGTTTTTGGTGTTTAAACCATCAGGCAAAACTAAAATAGACTTTAATATAAAAATTACATGCTACTTTTCATAAAATGTACATTTTCTTATTAAATTCAATTCACACAAACTACATTTTGGCTTATTCTAGGTATGAGTTTACATATAATTGCCGAAACCGGTTTCAAATTAAAATTTTAATAAAATTAAGGAAGTACAGAATTTTTGTATTTAAATTGTAAATTAAAGTTTTCGGTGCAAAAAGATACTATCTAACATTTTCCAGATGTTAAATAATATACCTAATATACAGAATGTACAAATAGACATTTTAAATTCAAATTTACGTTGCAAAAATATGCCATCTAGCATTTTCCCAGTGTTAAAGTAGAGGAGAAGAACTAGTATCTTTAGAAGCAGATTTTTTAGTATCAAGTATCTCTAGTATCTAGAATCAAATGATTCTTGCCCCGATAGATAGAAGATTTTAGGTACATATTATCAAAAACTGTAAAAAAGTTAAAATCCCAAATGTCATCTGATGTATTTGGGATTTTTACTTTTATGGTTTTTGGTTATTTGTATACAGCCTCTTTATGATTCTGTGGCTAATTACCTTCTCCAAGAGCGAGTTGGTACACGTGGCAGTTTTTTCTATTATTTATGATGCTTCAATTGATGCATCCACATAATAATTTTATGAGTTTATGAGTTTTATAAAAAAAAAGAGCGTGTCAATATTGTTCTTACCACTCGCCATTGGGAACTCATTATCGGTGTTTTAATTTCTACTGCAGAAGAAACATTTTAGTTGATTGTATAAATTGGTCAAGTACTACTGTATATTTTTAAAATAATTTGATCATAATATCAATTATTACTGCTACTTCAATTATTTATGTCAAAATTTCAGTTTTTCTCTCAAAATTACAAAGTTTACAGCAAAAATAATTCAATTGTTATTTTGGAATTATTACTGAGTTTTATGAATCAAGTATTTGATTAAAATATGAATAATCAATAATTACTGATCATAATATCAATAATTCCTGTCAAACAAATATACAATAATAGTAAATGTGTGACAGTAATGATTGATATTTAGGTCAGTAATTATTTATTATTCATATTTTGATCAAATGCTTAATTAATACCATAATAATAATTGAAATTATTGTATTAATTAAGTATTTGATCAAAATATGAATAATCAATAATTACTGTCAAACCTTTATTATTACTATATTTATATAATATTTTAGTATATAGTATTATACTTTTATGTAGTATATTTTCAATTATTTATGTCAAAATTTCAATCCATTCCAATATTGATTATTAATAAATATAATTATTTAAATACTATTCAACTTTGTGTTGTACTATAAGTATCTTAAGATATAAAAGTAAGTTATAAACATTTTACTGCTTATACCACTTAATGTGACCCACTTTCAAAACCTCACCTGTTGCATGAGAAATTCATTCAGAGCTTTAGACGATTAATGCTGTGGGGGAAGTTTGTGACTTCCTCCAAACTTCTGGATTTTAATGGAGCAATTGTATAAAATACGTGTCTACTTCAATGTTCTAAATTTAGCACGCAATATGAATACAACAAACTAAAACTTATGTTTGAATGCCTTTTGTACCTCTAGGAGTATCTGTGTGTGTGTCTATGATAAATAATAATACAAAATTATAACAATAATAATAATACAGAAAGACACGAAATGCAATCAAAATAATGTAATAGTAAAAGCAAGAAATAGTTGTAAGTTAAGATTTCGATTAATCAATGGTTAAAACTTTTATTCTTACCCAGGACAATGTTAAAAGGAAATAATAATAATTAAAAAAAAAGGATAATCATGAAATAATACTAAAATATCTTTAATGTTTCTCATATTATGGTTTTCAAGTAGTGGTTGTATTTTTTGTTACGTACTTCCTTACAGAAAAGGAACAGAAAGACACAAAATACAATCATAATAATATAAAAACTAAAAGCAAGAAATAGTTGTAAGTTGAGGTTACGATTAGCTAGTGGTTAAAACTTTGATCAATAATAATACAAAATTATAACAAGAATAATAATACCGAAAGACACAAAATACAATAATAATAATAGAAAAACTAAGAGCAAGAAACAGTTGTAGTTGAGGTTACGATTA
The DNA here is from genome assembly GCA_951805005.1 of Othius punctulatus. Taxonomy (NCBI): domain Eukaryota; kingdom Metazoa; phylum Arthropoda; class Insecta; order Coleoptera; family Staphylinidae; genus Othius; species Othius punctulatus. The sequence continues at coordinate 24,681,891 of OX638143.1, forward strand.
GCCAGTGGTTAAAACTGTGATAGATAATAATGCAAAATTATAACGATAATAATAATAATATACAAAGATACAAAATACAATCATAATAATATAAATACTAAAAGCAAGAAATAGTTGTAAGTTAAGATTTCGATTAATCAATGGTTAAAACTTTTATTCTTACCCAGAACATTGTTAAAATGAAATAATAATAATTTAAAAAAATAGGATAATCATGAAATAATACTAAAATATCTTTAATGTTTCTCATATTAAGGTTTTCAAGTAGTGGTTGTATTTTTTGTTATGTATTTACTTACAGGAAAGAAACAGAGAGATACAAAATACTATCATAATAATAGAAAAACTAAAAGCAAGAAATAGTTGTAAGTTGAGGTTACGATTAGCAAGTGGTTAAAACTTTGATAAATAATAATACAAAATTATAACAATAATAATAATAATAATACACAACGACACAAAATACAATCATAATAATATAAATAGTAAAAGCAAGAAATAGTTATAAATTAAGGTTTCGATTAATCAATGTTTAAAACTTTTATTCTTACACAGGACAATGTTAAAATGAAACAATAATAATAATTAAAAAAATAGGACAATCATGAAATATTATTACTAAACTATCTTTAATGCTTCAATTATTGGTTGTATTTTTTGTTATGTACCTACTTCCTTAATTTTTAATTTTATTTTTCTTTTTCTTATTTTTGTAATACATTATAAATGTATCATTGAGTATGGTATGAAGCCTATGTATTTGTAATAAATTAAAACTTCTTAAGGAAAGTAAAAAGTGGCTGCTTGGTTATCTGATTGGTTGAGGTTTAATGAATTGGGTTTACAACGATCTTTGGCTATCTCTAAGTTATTCAGTAGCTTCAGTTTAAGTCCCTGTTTTGAAAGTGTTTGAGTTTGATATTGTTTTTGTTGGTATAGGTATGGTTATGGAACACCAAATATGTCTTAACTATTAAGAAAGTACATATATAATAATAATAGTTTATTGGTGGTAGAACATAATGGTTTACACAGGTCACGTACATTACAAAATTCAAGAGTATTTAAAACCAACACTAAGACTAAGCAAAACATATAAACGTACAAAATGATCCGCAATAAAAACAATGTTGTCAATAAAAATGAATGCTATAAATTGCAGAAGTGCATAAATAAAAAAGAGTGCAATAGTCAACATATAAAAACATTTCAAAATAATACAGTCTGTTACAGAGACATAGCCATTTACAAAATAAAAACTCTAAGCGGAATACACCACGAACTAAATTACCTTGTCACATTTAATCAGATCATCGACTGAAAAAATCAACAACATCATCAACATAACAAAAATATAACCAATACTAAAATAGTTAAAACGTTTATTCTTGCCCACGACAATGTTAAAATGAAATAAATTCTTCACTATCTGATAATATATACAATATAAGTAATAATTAATTGTGACTAATTAAGACTTTCACTAATCAATGGTATGGATTTGACTTTTGGCCAGGACAATATTAAAATTGATAAATTTTTTTTCATGTCTTTGAATCTTTTCTGTGACATTTCGAAGAGAGTGAATCAAAAATTTGATTTATGATGGGGAGATACTGTTTGAAGTTTAGCAGTCTATATGGCTAATGATCAAAACAGTTGTATATTTAAAAATTAAATAAATAACAACATACATTTTTGAACTTTAGACATAGTGAGAAAGATTCAATTTCTGTGGCATTTCGAAGAGAGTGACTATAATTTGGCTAATGATCAAAACAGTTGTACCTTTCAAAATTTAATAAAAAAAACAACATAATTTTTTTAACTTTCGACATATTCGTGTATTATTATTTATGGCGATATTAATTAACGGGGCTGTTTAATCACTTTTCAGCCAATGAGGCACTGAGATTTTAGATGACGAAAATTAGATTACGATTTAGATAAGATTACCAAGATGATTGGCCAAAAAAACGATTTTAACAGCTTTGTTAGCACTGCTGTTTAAGGTTTATTAAAACATTTTGTCTAATTAAAAAATAATTTTATAATGATAAAAATTAGTACAAATAAAAATGTTAATAGTCCAAAATTTGAAACGTAGATTGCAATACAATACAAATTAAAGATTAACATTGATTAAAATAGACGATGAACATTTAATAATCGATTGCTGTCAATGAAAATGAAATATGTTTATAATGATCTTATGTTTTTTTTAATTTAAAATTTTTACTGAAAATTTCAATAAAAATCTAAAAACTCCTCTAAAGGTACTTTGTTCCCTAAACAGTTTAGTGCAATTTAAGCAAATTTTAGTTTACAATTTCAATTGTCTTAAGATGATAACATTGCAGTTATCATCTTATTTCTCTCATCAACTAGGTAATAGAAAGTTTTTACTGAAAATCTAAATAAAAATCTTAAAACTTCTGTAAAGGTACTTAGTTCCCTAAACATTTTGGTCCAATTTATGCAAATTTTAGATTACAATTTTAATTGTCTTCAGATGATAAATATGCAGTTATCATCTCATTTTTTCTGAAGTGATATTTGGAAATATCTTCTTGGTTTAACTTCTTGATCATCAACCAGGTTATCATCCTGGTTCAGCAATTGGTATTTATGCAAATTTTAGATTACAATTTCAATTGTCTTAAGATGATAAATTTTCAGTTATCATCTTATTTTCTCTGAAGTGATTTTAGGAAACTTCTTCTAGGTTTAACTTTCTGAACATCAACCATTTGATCATCCTGGTTGAGCAATTGGCATTAATGCACATTTTAGATCACAATTTCAGTTGTCTTAAGATGACAACTTTGCAGTTATCATCTTATTTTCTCTGAAGGGATTTTAGGAAACTTCTTTTAAGTTTAACTTCTTGATCATCAACTAGGTTATCTTCCTGGTTCAGTTATTGGTATTTATGCAAATTTTAGATTACAATTTCAATTGTCTTCAGATGATAAATTTGCAGTTATCATCTTATTTTCTCTGAAGTGATTTTAGGAAACTTCTTCTAGGTTTAACTTTCTGATCATCAACCAGGTTATCATCCTGGTTGAGCAATTGGAATGTATGCAAATTATAGATTACAATTACATTTGTCTTAAGATGACAACTTTGCAGTTATCATCTTATTTTCTCTGAAGCGATTTTAGGAAACTTCTTTGAGGTTTAACTTCCTGGTCATCAACCTGGAAGTAGTGTCCTAAAATCACTTCAGTGAAAACAAAAGCTCAACCATGATGATAACTTCGTTGATGACCAGGATGATAACCTGGTTGATGACCAGGATGATAAACCTGGAAGAAGTATCCTAGAATCACTTCAGAGAAAATAAAAGCTCAACCAGGATGATAACTTGATTGATGACCAGGATGATAACCTGGTTGATGACCAGGATGATAACCAGATTGATGACCAGGAAGTTAAACCTAGAAAAAGTTTCCTAAAATCACTTCAGAGAAAATAAAAGCTCAACCAGCATGATAACCTGGTTGATAACCAGCTGATGATTTTAAAATCATCTGGTCACCAACCAGGTTATCATCCAGGTTGATGAAGTTTAAAAGTTTTTTTGGATAAAATTGATGTTGCTATTATTATGATTAAAGTAATAAAAAAACCTTGGAGCAAAACAGTTCCTGTCTAATAATGCAACGTAATTTTAAACAAGTTTTTATAACACGTATTTGACCTGGAATTAATAGGAGTGTACAAAAATGTTAAAATATAATTTGAGCTACAAATTTAATTTGATATAGTTAGGTTGTTTAGTTCCACATTTTTCCCAAATTTGAGATGATGAGGTCATGATCCTGGTTGAGGAATTGGAATTTATGCAAATTTTAGATTACAATTTCAATTGTCTTAAGATAACAATTTTGCAATTATCATCTTATTTTCTCTGAAGGGATTTTAGGAAACTTCATTCAGGTTTAACTTCCTGGTCATCAACCTGGAAGAAGTGTCCTAAAATCACTTTAGAGAAAATTAAAGCTCAACCAGGATGATAACCTGGTCGATGACCAGGATAATAACCTGGAAAATGACCAGAATGCTAACCTGGTTGATGACCACGATGATAACCTAGTTGATGACCAGGATGATAACCTGGTTGATGACCAGGAAGTTAAACCTGGAAGAAGTTTTCTAAAATCACTTCAGAGAAAATAAATGCTCAACCCGCATGATAACCAGGTTGTTGACCAGCTGATGATTTTAAAATCATCTGGTCACCAACCAGGTTATCATCCAGGTTGATGAAGTTCAAAAGTTTTTTTGGATAAAATTGATGCTGCTATTATTATGATTAAAGTAATAAAAAAAAAACCTTGAAGCAAAACAGTTCCTGTGTAATAATGCAATGTAATTTTTAACAAATTTTATAACACATATTTGACCGGGAATTAATAGAAGTGCCCAAAAATTTTCAAATTCAATTTGAACTACAAATTTAATTTGATATAGTTTGGTAGTTTGGTTCCACATTTTTCCCAAATTTGAGGATATTTGGAAATATCTTCTAGGTTTAACTTCTTGATCATCAACCAGGTTATCATTCTTGTTGAGCAATTGGTATTTATGCAAATTTTAGGTTACAATTTCAATTGTCTTAAAATGATAAATTTGCAGTTATCATCTTATTTTCTCTAAAGTGATTTTAATAAACTTCTTCTAGGTTTAACTTTCTGATCATCAACCAGGTTATCATCCTGGTTGAGCAATTGGAATTTATGCAAATTTTAGATTACAATTTCAATTGTCTAAAGATGACAACTTTGCAGCTAACATCTTATTTTCTCTGAAGTGGAAGGTGGCTTGTTATGAGGATAATCAAGTCAAAATGCAGGTTTTGATAAAATGTAATACATTTGATAAATGTAAGTAAAAGATTGTTACTACTACTGTAATTTGTAAAGAAATTTACTCTTGTTACTACAACTGTTAATTACTCCAGGTTCAGATTTTTTACGTTACGTGGACAAGATTTATGAACAGAGTTTAAATATATACAATTTTCTTGCTTAAGTCGTATATAGTTCTAATTTTGAACAATGGTTTAATTTGGTCAAAAACTGCGTTTTGATTTGTAGTATGTCAATTGGTATTATTACGTGCCTTTGCAATAGTCATGAAATTAAACAATGTTGTGTTATTTTTTGTTTTTGTAATTTAAAAAAAAACATCAAATTTCATGCAGCAATGTAAATTAGTATCTCAATTGGTGTTATTATGTGCCTTTGCAATAGTCATGAAATTACACAATTTTCTGTTTTTTTTTTGTTTTTTGTAATTTTAATAACAAATACAATTTGATTCATATAATTACTATATAAGAATTGTAATTATTTTTGAGGAGATGTTAATGAATCGTATAAGATAATTAAATCATGTTTAATGAATGCATCACAAATTAGTATGGCACCACTACAGTTTCCTCCGAACAAATTTCATGCAGTACAGTGTTTTGGAAGCAATGAAAATTAGTATGTTAATTAGTATTATTAATTGCCTTTGCAATAGCCATGAAATTAAACATTTTTTTTGTTTTTTGTAATATTAATAACAAATCCAATTTGATTGATATAATTACTATATGTATAAGAATTGTAATTGTTCTTGAGATGTTAATGAATCGTATAAGATAATTAAATCATGTTTTAATTAATGCATCACGAATTAATTACTGTGGCACCCTAAAGTTTCCTACGAATTTAATTACAATTCTGCAATTATCAAGCACTTGGCTAGATAAGGAAATGCATGTAATTTGTATCGCACGTCAATATACTTTTTAAAAATACTCTGACGAATTAATTATCACTTAATTCTATGGCAGAAATAAAATAATGACTTTTTAAACGAGGCTCGCACAGTAATTGGTTATATTAATTAGAGTTACAAGTTCAAATACTAGTTGTACTTATGTTGGCAATCAGTATAATTTCGCATAGTTATCATTGTGATACATTTTGGAATCAATACAAATTATTTGTTACATTATTATTAAAAAAAAAAAAATTAATATACAATTATCAATTTTGAGACAAATCTCCCGCGTTTTTGCCTTGCAATATGTAGATTTAGGAATGAACTCCAGAAGCACTGGACTGATGAGACCCTCTAGGTCGAAACCGGTCTCCAATTTTCCGTGGAGATAATATATAAATGTATAAATATTTAAATTATTTGTATTGTTTGTATTTAAATTACACAATTTTGTGTGTTTTTTGTTTTTTTGTAATTTTAATAACAAATTCAATTTGATTCATACAATTACTATATAAGAATTTCAATTGTTTTTGAGGAGATGTTAAAGAATTATATAAGATAATTAAGTCATGTTTAATGAATGTATCACGAATTAATTAGTGTGGCACCTCAACAGTTTCCTACGAACAAATTTCATGTAGCACAGTGTTTTGGAAGCAATGAAAATTAGTATGTCAATTGGTATTATTAATTGCCTTTGCAATAGTTATGAAATTAAACATTTTTTTGTTTTTTTAAATTTCAATAACAAATCCAATTTGATTGATATAATTACTATATAAGAATTGTAATTGTTTTTGAGGAGATGTTAATGTATATATATATATATATATATATATATATATATATATATATATATATATAAATATATATAAATATTGTATATAAATAGTATTATTGAATGACTTTATTATTATAAATCAAAATTTGTACCTCCTAAATTTGTATTTCGTGTTTAAAAAAAAAGACAAATTAAGGAGGTACAGATTAGATTTAAAATCAACTTGTTATTGTTAACTTAACTTAATACTTGTATTGTTTGTATTTAAATTATATATAAATTGTATTATTGAATTTCTTTATTATTATAAATCAAATTTTGTTCCTCCTAAATTTGTATTTCGTGTTTTAAAAAAATACAAATTAAGGAGGTACAGAATTTGATTTATAATTAACTTAATATGAGAAATCCGAAATGTACTTTATTACTATTTAGATTTTATTACAGAATTTGATTTAGTTTATTAATTTTTCAAATGACAGATGGCGTTTACGTTGCCTCTCTCACATATCACTGCCGCAGTGACACTTTATGAACCCGGCAATGTTCGAAATTTGGGAATTATAACTCCGGTCTCACGCTGGACTGATGAGACCCGATAGGTCGAAACCGGTCTCCATTTGTCCGCGGAGATAGTTCCCAAATGCATATTACAATTTTAATATGTTATACTTGAGAGGGCACAAATCAATATTACAAATGCAGAATACAAGTTTAGTTTATTATACTTGATAGTGTACAAATCAATATTACAAATGCACATTACAATTTTACTTTATTATACTTGATAGTGTACAAATCAATATTACAAATGCACATTACAATTTTAATATGTTATACTTGAGAGTGCAAAAATCTTATTACAAAATCACATTACAATTTTAATATATTATACTTGAGAGGGCACAAATCAATATTACAAATGCAGAATACAATTTTAGTTTATTATACTTGATAGTGTACAAATTAATATTACAAATGCACATTACAATTTTAATATGTTATACTTGAGAGTGCTCAAATCATTATTAAATCGTTTAACTCAAGATGGATGGACATTTTAAATATGTTATAAAATTGTTTATATTAAGGATCGCAAAAATGGCCTTTAAAATTATGAGCGTTAGTTTTATACTCAAATTTTGTACGAGTTCCTATAAAACCAGCAATATTTATAAATTTTGTTCGGTTACGAGCTCCTTAAAGCATATTTCTGGTTATTTCAAATTAAAATTCGCTCTAAGGATTTAAATCTGAGGATTACATGCAGATTTATACTTAACTTGGAGGAGTCCCTATCGTATAAAAACAATTCTTTTTTGTATATTTTGCTCAGCTATGTCTTCATTATGCTTGTTTATGAGGTCTAATTAAAATTCACCGTAATTGAAATGTGAGTATTAAGTGCAGTATACAAGTTGGTTGAGGAGTCGTTTATTTTTGTTGAGTTACGATTTCCTGTAGCTTTTTATGTCTTCAAATAATAATTCATTTTAGATTATTTTTAACGTTGCAGTTTAACGAATTATAAGTGCAGTTATAAAAGAACAAAATAGTATGGGCATAGAAATTACATCCTTAGAATAAATTAATTGGCCATCTGTAAACATGTTTACCATTCTTTGTATCCACTCCTGAACGTCATTGGAAACGTAAATTACTACAATGAGTTTTAATTAAGCGGACACCTCGGGGTGACAATGAAGGCAAGATAGGCCAATCAATACAACAAGCTGCCATCAATTAGCTACGCGAGAAATGGGCCATCCGAAATGATGGTTTTTAGGAGGACAACAAAACCTAGCTTGAACTTGAGGGGGAATTTCCGCAATTCGTGTCTCACCTTGCGATGCAGCTCATGAATATGCATAGAAATGTAATACGCGGATGCCGAATAGTATGGCATAGGTCAGGGTACTTTGAGAACCGGTAACTAAAATTAATTCGCATGTAAACAAATAAATCAATTTGAAAGTTCATCATACATATCAATTATGGGAAGATTTAATTTATGGCTTCGCTTCAACAATTGATTTAATCATTATTACGTGTTTTGCTGTAAAACTTGCTTTATTATTACAATTAGTTTTACTTTTAATTTTTTATTATTATTTTATGTGTTCTGCCTACTTTAACCTGGAATATCTCAGATACGCTTAATTTTTTCGAAGTTCCAGAAGTATACCTTTTTTATGACAATAAAGCTAATAGACCGAAATATGGTATATGATTTAAAAAAATCCTAACCTAAAACTTTTTATGTAGCAATAACTATCTACGGCACTGCGTGGCTTTGGATTGGTTGAATTTAAGATTTATTCTCTCTCGATATAACCAGTACTTTTTCAAGTATTTCAATTAATTGACAAATTTCAATATCAAGGTTTAATAAACAAGCACGAAAATAATAGTTTCGGAATGCATTTTAATTAAAACCTTGATGTGTGACTAGTCGATATGTCCACATTTACGCCACGGGCGTACCATTGAACATCAAAGAATAGAGTTCGCTTGCGAACTTTAATTGCATATTTGATTCGAACAGTTCCCAAACTCACACAAAATAGGTGTTCGCTAAAACGGGGCAAAAATGCGTAGCTTATTAAACCGCCCCGGAATTTGTGTTGAAATTAAAAATTTTCATTTCCCGACCCTTTCGCGTTTACCATCCTTTTGCAATTAATTTTCGATTAACGCAACAATTTTTCTTCTTCTAATTTCAGTTTCAAAGTGGAGAACTGGACGACTGGCTTCCGACCCGGAGATGAGGTCAATTAGAAGAATTGCAGTTTCACAAGAGATCCCCCTGCACCCCGGCCCCGTAGACAATCACGTTGGTTTCGTTTAGTCCGCGCATGTTTTTCATTCTTGTTGCCGGAGGCCTTGTCAGCCCCCAAATAGAGCACTACCCCAAAAGTTCTTGTCCTCCGCCCTCCTTGACACCCAAAGGCATCTCTTTTCTGTCCTGTCCTTATACAGCATCTATATACATATGAATATATCTATATACATATATTATAAATATCGATGTTAATGGTAATAAATCGAGTCAATTTTAACCTTCAATATTGCAAATAAAGTTTTTTCCTTTGGCTCTCACATTTTCTTTGAATCGCCTTACATTTTATTTCCCAATAGGTACTTAAAGGCGCTCAAGAATCAAGTGTAATTGATCGATTGTTGTTGATAAACAAAAATTGAATTATAACTATAAATATATCTTTGCTTTAATAGAGTTGATCAACTTTAAAGTTTAGTTTTTAATAAACTTTTTTTGATCAACTATAATCGATCAATTACACCTGATTCGTGAGAACAGCCTTAAACGATCTTGATGATTATACATAAGTATTTTATTTGAAATGTGCATTAAACCAACATTATGCGTCCAGACACGGAAACCAGGGAATCTAATAATCCATCTAAATTTGCCATAAATTATTATTGAAAATATTAAAATTTTATTGTGTTTTTGTTTTTCTATGTTTGTTTAACCTAGTATCTAAGGGAAATTATACGAATTATTAATAAATAAATCATAATTTATGGCAACATTTATAAATTTATGTTTAACAAAAAGTAAGTACCTACATCTGTTCTAATTTTTATCTTAGATTTAAAATATTTATAATAAAAATAATAATAATATTAATAATATCCATGAATTTATATCCTCAATGCATAAATGCATTTACATAATTCAAATTCGGTGGGATTATAACCAATAATCGAACTATGATATAAATTGTATGCAAATTGTAAACAACTGTATGCATTTAAAAAAAAATTAATCTGGAATTGTTTTGTAAATATATATTCATTATTTTGTGAATGTTTGAAGTTTGTGGAAATTCTCCAGAAATCTTGATATTTAATGCGAAATTTGTAGAGATCTCAAAATATAATTGAGTAATCTGGGAAATGATTAAAAAGTCTCTCAAAATTTAACAAAATTTGGAAATGTCTTTATATCATTTAATATATCGACAAATATAAGAATGAAAAAATGTAAGTATTAATCGTGTCACTCATTTCTGATTTTTATAATCTCGAAATTATTGAAAATCTTAAGAATTATTGAGATATCTACAGAAATCCAGAAAATGAATGGGAAATCTTTTAAATTATTTTAAAATCTCTGCAATTATTAATATTTATTAGAAAATAAATAATTAATAAAGGATTTAAAAGGATAATAAAGGATTTCAATTAGGAAATCTGTGAAAAATTTTAAAATTACTGAGAAAACTTGAAAAAAATGAGAAATTTTGGAAATGATTGAAAAATGTCAAACAATTTGCATTTTTTATCTCGAAATTATTATAAAATCTCCAGACATTATGGAAATTATTAGTAGTATTATAGTACTAATTAAATAGTATTAATTAATGCGAAATCTGTAAAGATCTCAAAATATAATTGATAAATCTGGCAAATGATTAAGGAGTCTCTCAAAATTTAACAATATTTGGAAATGTCTTTATATTTTTTAAATTATCGACAAATATAAGAATGAAAAAAATGTAAGAATTAATCGTATCAATCATTTCTGATTTATATATAAATAATTAATAAACAATCTTTATTGGGCTATCGACCCCATGGGGTCTTTCCGCCTTCTGATTTTTATAATCTCAAATTATTGAAAATGTTAAGAATTATTGAGATATCTATAAAAATCCTGAAAATGATTGGGAAATCTGGGAAATTATTTTAAAATCTCTGCAATTAATAATATTTATTAGGAAATATATAATTAATAAAGTATTTAAAAGGATAATAAACGATTTCAATTAGGAAATCTGTGGAAATCTCCAAAATTACTGAGAAATCTCGGAAATTATTAAAAAATGTCAAACAATGTGCATTTTTCACCTCGAAATTAATGAAAAATCTCCAGACACTATGGAAATTATTAGTAGTATTAATAGTACTAATTAAATAGTTTTAATTAATGCGAAATCTGTAGAGATCTCAAAATATGTATAATTGAGAAATCCGAGAAATGATTAAAAAGTCCCTCAAAATTTGACAATATTTGGAAATGTCTTAATATTTTTTAAATTATCGACAAATATGAGAATGAAAAAATGTAACTATTAATCATGTCAATCATTTCTGAATTTTATAATTTCGAAATTAATGGTTAATCTCTCAAAATATTTAGAATTATTGAGAAATCTATAGAAATCCTGAAAATCATTTGGAAATCTTGGGAATTATTTAAAAATCTCTGCACTTATTGATATTTATTTGGGAATCTATGGAAATCTCCAAAATGACTGAGAAATTTTGGAAATTATTAAAAAATGTCGAACAATGTGCATTTTTTGTCTCGAAATTAATGAAAAATCTCGAGACACCATTTAAATTATTAGTAGTATTAATAGTACTAATTAAATAGTATTAATTAATACGAAATCTGTAGAGATCTCAAAATATAATTGAGAAATCTGGGAAATGATTAAAAAGTCTGTCAAAATTTGACAATATTTGGAAATTTCTTGATATTTTTTAAATTATCGGCAAATATGAGAATGAAAAAATGTAACTATTAACCAAGTCAGTCATTTCTGATTTTTATAATCTCGAAATTATTGAGTATTCTCTCAAAATCTTAAGAATTATTGAGATATCTATAGAAATCCTGAAAATCATTGGGAATTCTTGGGAATTCTTGGGAATTATTTAAAAATCTCTGCAATTATTGATATTTATTAGGAAATTTGAGGAAATCTCTAAAATTACTGAGGAATCTTGGAAATTATTGAAAAAATGTTAAACAATATGCATTTTTTATCTCGAAATGAATAAAAAATCTCCAGACGTCATGGAAATTATTAGTAATAATAATAATAATAATATAATAATATTTATTTGGTGCTAATAACAAAGTTTTACACGAGTCAAAATAGAAATATGATCTATAAGATACAAAATTGTTAGTAGTATTATTAGTACTAATTAAATAGTATTCATTAATGCGAAATCTGTAGAGGTCTCAAAATATAATTGAGAAATCTGGAAAATGATTAGAAAATCTCTCAAAATTTGACAATAGTTGGAAATGTCTTGATATTTTTTACATTATCGTCAAATATAAGAATGAAAAAATGTAAGTATTACATTTATCATGTCAATCATTATTTTTATAATCTTGAAATTATTGAGCAATCTCTCAAAATCTTAAGAATTATTGAGATATCTATAGAAATCCTGAAAATTATTAGGAAATCTTGGGAATTATTTAAAAATCTCTGCAATTATTGATATTTATTAGGAAATCTGCGGAAATCTCCAAATTACTGAGAAATTTTGGAAATGATTGAAAAATGTCAAACAACGTGCATTTTTTATCTCAAAATTAATGAAAAATGTCCAGACATCTTGGAAATGATTATTAGTATTATTAGTACTAATTAAATAGTATTCATTAATGCAAAATCGCAAAATCTGTATAGATCTCAAACTATAATTGAGAAATCTGGGAAATAATTAAAAAGTCTAAAAAATTGACAATATTTGGAAATGTCTTGGTATTTTTTAACTTATCGACAAATATGATGAAGAAACAATGTAAGTATTAATCAAGTCAACCATATCTGATTTTTATAATTGAGAAATTATTGAGCAATCTCTCAAAATCTTAAGAATTATTGAGATATCTATAGAAATCCCAAAAATTATTAGGAAATCTTGGGAATTACTTAAAAATCTCTGCAATTATTGATATTTATTAGGGAATCTGTGGAAATCTCCAAAATTACTGAGAAATCTTGGAAATTATTGAAAAATGTCAAACAATTTGCATTTTTTTATCTCGAAATTTATGAAAAATCTCCAGATATTATGGCAATTGTTAGGAAATCTGCAGAAATTGCAGAAAAGAAAAGAAAAGAAACCGTGGAAAATATTGGGAAATCTTTCAAAATCTTGATAAAATCCAGAAATCGTTAGATTTCAATTTTAAGAATTATCAACAAATTTGAAGAGTGAACAAATTTATTTATTTATTTATTTATTTATTAACAAGCTAGCCAATACAAGTTTATATACATATATTGTTTCACAATGTATGTAATAATCGTGTAAATCGAGGAAACTAATTTAGATTTTATGATTTTAATGAGAAGTTTGCAGAAATCAATAGAAATTATTGAGAATGTCTTAATTTTTTAGATGAAAGGGTAAGTATATTTACAAAAAAAATATGTGAATGTAAAGATAATTAAGGGCTCTATAAAAGTTGTGAAATTAAATGAAACAATATTGGGAAATTTTAAGAATTATTAATAATCAGAATTCAGAATTTAGCACTGCAATATTGAGTAATTTTATTACATGTTGTATTTAAGTTGAGTGGCTCTATTAGTAACGCTACACGGGAAACTGGCTTGATTTTATTGACCTATGACGTTATAATTTTATCGTGAAATAAGACATATCAGAATAAATGCACATTTTATTGCCACATTATTATTTCTGCGAACGGCCCAATTATGACCGTCGTAACGTTTGAGTGATCATAAATCGGTGCATCCAAAACTATTTTAAAGGGGGAACACAAAACCTGATAAAAATTAAGTGTATTTTTCGAAATTTACAAGGAAATTATCTGTCATGCAAAGACTTTGAATATTGTTGCTAAGAGATTTTCTTAAAAATACATTCACCTCATTGCCTTTGGATTTCAAGAAATTTGATAAAAATTAAGTGTATTTTTCGAAATTTACATGGAAATTAACTGTTATGCAAAGACTTTGAATATTGTTGCTAAGAGATTTTCTTAGAAATACATTCACCTCATTGCCTTTGGAATGCGTTTGGATGTCCTTTTTAACAGATTTCCTTAGGCACCTCGTTGCCTTTGAAAAAAAAATTGGGCCAAATCCTATAATTTTGAACAATAATTCATAAGGTGATTTTAATATTGAATATGTTGGATTGCAACTTCTCTATAAGATTTCGGGGTTTTCTTGAAGTAAAAGTTTTTGTGCAATCTACTATAATCATTGCCAACTAAGCATATTTCGCACCATGTACCACCATAATTTTTAAGTTCTGGTGGTTAGTATATATCAGATAAATATATGTATATAATATATATATATATATATATATATATATATATATATATATATATATATATATTAATATTCAATATTTTGGATTTCAACTTCAATATAAGATTTCGGATTTTTTTAAGTAAAAGTTTTTGTGCAAACTACTATCATATGAAACTAGTGATATAATTGCCAACTAAATAAGTAAGAATTCGTTTTTCTTCTAAGTAAGAATTTTTAAGTAGACAGAACCACTATCATATGATAGTAGTGATATCATTGCCAACTAAATAAATATATTTCGTACCATCTACCGCCACCATATTTAAGTCTTGGTGATTAGTAAAGGATTTATCTATGATTTTATGCAGTGGAAAGAATTTAATGTCATAGTTCAATAGTGAAATGTCGAACAGTTTCAGTTCTGAGTAGTAAAATTTCGTAGTAGTAGTACAGTTTAGTACAGTCTACAGTTTAGTAGAGTAGTACAGTTTCAGTTCTAAGTACAGAATTATACATTGAGTGCCTTAACATGCCTGAGATTAACATTTAGCATTGAATGCTAAAAACTGTTTTTACTGATTTTTTTACAGAATTAATGTATGTTGGCGCGTAAACTCCTTGTAACTAGTGTTTTTTTTTTAAATTTACTCTCGAGTTTTAACCCGGCGCAGCCACCAAAATATTTTTAATAAATGTTGAAACATACATGCCAAATCCTGTAGATATTATCCATCCAATATTTTAAATTATTATTTAAGTGACTCCATGTGTTAAAATTTTTATGAATCTGTAACATCCTGTAGATATTATCCATCCAATATTTTTAATTATTATTTAAGTGGCTCTATGTGTTAAAAATTGTATGAACCTGTTACGTATTCTGTTATAAATCTGCCAATGCTTTGTGTTTTAAAGTTTTAGCATATTTATTAAGCTATTTAATACATAGTAAAGCTTTAAAACACATCTTGCAAAAGAGCTGATATTACCTCAAACACTTGTATTCAGTCATCCACATTTAATCAATACACCGTTATAATTAATCGAAAGCAATAATAACTATGCTCATAAGTTTGCATACGAGGATATTCTACAAAATACGCCGTTCTAAGAAACTGAGAAAATCAATCGTGCATTAATTGTTACTAATTAATGCATTGACTGCACGACGCTCATAGGTATATGTTTAGATTCCACATTGAAATCAATTACTAATTAATTTATTGATGCACATTCAGAGATATAGCCATGCTGGAAGGAAAGGAATTTAATCAACTTTCACGTGCAAATGGAAATAATTAATTGAAATGCAAATTACATTATACAAATACCGACGGTGATAGCAAAAGTGTAATAAAAGCATAAAAAATATAAGATGACTTTTAATATAAAGCAGCAATTATAAATCTATTTTCCAATTCGCTTTATTAAAATGCTCATTATGTATATTGAATCTCATCGTTAAAACTACACTTTAATCGAATGGGTGAATAAAATGTTTACAGTTTCACTTTATTCACTATAACCATTCACCGTGAATAAAGTTAAAAAAATAGGTAAATTCGCACTATCCATGAAATTTTAGTTGTCACCTGACAATCAAATTCTTTAATTCTGATAACGAATTGAAAAAAATCATGTATGCTCAGTTGGCCAAGAGTCCATATTAATTATATTATTGAGCACGTAAAGAATTAATATAAACAATCACATTTATGTCTGTACCTAAATAAATAATAATAATAATAATAATGAGATGACATAAAAGAATACATAATATTTGAGAATAAAAGTTACTTCAATTGAATATATAATACATGTAGAATACATAATATTTGTGAATGAAAGTTAACAATTTTTTTTGTGATTTTTTTCTTTCTTTCTGCAATAGAATACTTAATTCTATTTTGGATTTAATTTAGTATTAAAGCTGTAGCTCAGTTGACCAAGAAGCCATATTAATTATATTATTGAGCACGTGAAGAATTCATATAAACAATCATATATTTATGCCTGTACAAAAATAAATAATGAGATGACATAAAAGAATACATAATATTTGTGACTGAAACTTACTTCAGTAGAATACTTAATTTAATTTTTGATTTAATTTAGTATTAAAGCTGTAGCTCACTTGACCAAGAATCCATATTAATTATACCGCGCGTTTTTTTATCGCTGAACATAGGCTATGTTCAGTATTAAAACGACAGTATCAATTGTGTCGCTAAAATGCAATTTTTATACAACCAAAATGACATGCACTTGCAACTTGATCATTTGAAATGTCAAAACTATTGACAGAAAATGTATTCAACGCAAGAAAGTGTTTAAATAGGGCACTTTTACAAATGAGTTACTATATCGGGAATAACAGTTGATGATTCCTATTTGAACAGGAATGATGGGATTGGTGTGAGGATAATTCTTGAGTTGAATAAATTTTCTGTAAATAGTTTTGACATTTCAAATCGTCGAGTTGCAGGCGCATGTAATTTTGGTTGCATAACTGGTTGCAATTGATATTGTCGTTTTAAAACTGAACATAGCCTATGTTCAGAGATAAAAAAAACGCGCGGTATTATTGAGCACGTGAAGAATTAATATAAACAATCATACGTTTATGTCTATATAAACAATCATACATTTATGTCGGTACAGAAATATATAATAATAATAATGAGATGACATAGAAGACTACATAATATTTGTGAATAAAAGTTACTCAAGTGTATTATTGTTAAAATCAATCCTTCACTCAATAATATATGTTATAAATAAATAATATAATTACTTTTTTTCCAATTCGCATTATGTAAATGCTCATTATGTATATTGAATCGCATTGTTAAAACTACACTTTAATCGAAAAGGTGAATAAAATTTTTACATTTTCACTTTATTCACTATAACTATTCACAACGTGAATAAAGTAAAAAAATAAGTAAATTCGCACTATCCTTAAAATTATCGGTGTCACCTGACAATGTGACACTTCACGCAAACTCTGCAATTCTGATAACGAATTGGAAAAAATCTTGTATGACAAACCAGAATAAAGCAATTTTATCCACTCGAAAACTTTATCGCACTCGGCTGCGCCTCTTGCGCTAAACTGTTTTTTCGGGGATAAAATTCGACTTTATTCACTTATACCATAAATAGCTATTTATCCACAATTACATTATAATTGGAGTTTTATCCCACTTATGTAGCATATAAAATAGCACTTTATCCACCATAATAGTGGAATAATGAAATTACTCTATTCCACTAATAGATTAAGGAGCTATTTATCCACAATTACATTATAATTGGAGTTTTATCCACACTTATGTAGCATATAAAGTACCACTTTATCCACCATATTAGTGGAATAATGAAATTACTTTATTCCACTACTGGATTAATGAAAAATACAATCTTAAATCAATTATATTTTATTTATTTATTGTTAATATTAATATTAATATTTACATCGATAGACAATAATTCGTTCTTTATTTTATCATATTTCATATCGTTTCCATTAACAACAAGCTTGTAGTTTCAAGAATTTTTGACGTTACAGCGCTGTCAGAGCGAAATGTATAATCATTTTTTGATGAAACTGATTTTAGTAGTTTCTATAATTTTTGCCGTTACAGCCGCTGTGAGAGCGAAATGTAAAATCATTTTTTGATGAAAACTGATTCTAAATGACCGTGATTCTGCATACACCTTGAAGTAATTTCATTATTTCACTAGTGAAATAATGAAATTACTTTATTCCACTAATGGAATAATAAAAAATACAATCTTAAATCAATTACATTTATTTTTTTAATTATTAATATTAACAATAACATTTATATCAATAGACAATACGTTCTTTGTTTTTTCGAATTTCACATTGTTTCCATTAATAATCAGGTTGTAGTTTCAATAATTTTTGACGTTACGGCCGCTGTCACAGCGAAATGTAAAATCATTTTTTGATGAAAACTGATTCTAAATGACAGTGCTTCTGGATAAAACGGATAAAGTAATTTCATTATTCCACTAGTGGAATTATATTTTTTATATTATTAATGTTAACAATAACACTTATATCAATAGACAATTCGTTCTTTGTTTTTTATATCTTACATTGTTTCCATTAATAATAAAGTTGAATTTTCAATAATTTTTGACGTTAGAGCCGCTGTCAGAGCGAAATGTAAAATCATTTTTTGATGAAATTTGATTCTAAATGACCGTGATTATGGATAAAACGTTGTATTGCATTCATGTTTTAGTCGTGTTTTATCCACTTAAGAAACCGTGAAGCTTCGCTCTCGGGTTTAAATATTCTTGCGTGTATAAAACGCTATCTAAAACACTTATACAATAAATAACTATAAAGGAAATGGGCAGAAATTTTATTTATTGTAGAAAAATAAAAAAATATTTGTTTTGAGGATTATTTTTAGAAGCCGTTAGTCTGTGATAACTATTTATGATAATATATAATAAAAGGCACATTTTTAATATTTTTAAATTAGCCGTTAAGCTGTGATAACTATTCATAATAATACATAATAGACATTTTTTTAAATATTTAAAATTCTTTTGTATGGTAAATTATTATTAAGTTTGAGGTTTTATCCATAAATTATCAGGTATATATCTGAGGTTGTATGTATAGTACTTACTATAAATGTCAATTTATTGTCTTATTGAAATCTCAATTCATTTCTTGATGAAATCTAATTATAAATGACCGTGATTGTAGATAAAATTTTGTATTGCATTCGTGTTTTAGTCACGTTTTATCCATTGAGAAAATTAAGCCCTCGAGCTTCGCTCTCGAGTTTAAACTTTTTTACATGGATAAAACGCTATCTAAAATACTTATACAATAAATAACTATAATGGAAATGGATAGAAATTTTACTTGTTGTAGAAAAGTTTTAAAAAAATATTTGTTTTGAGAATTATTTTCAAAAGCCGTTAGTCAGTGATAATTTATTTATGATAATATATAATAAATGCACATTTTTGAATATTTTTAAATAAGCCGTTAGGCTGTGATAAGTTTAATAATAATACATAATAGACATATTTTTAAATATTTTAAATTCACTTGTATGGTAAATTATTATCAAGTTTAAGGTTTAATCCATAAATTACCAGGTATCTGAGGTTGTATGTATAGTACTTACTATAAATGTCAATTTATAGTCTTATTGAAATTTCAATACATTTTTTAATGAAATCTAATTCTAAATGACAGTGATTGTAGATAAAATTTTGTATTGCATTCGTGTTTTACTCACGTTTTATCCACTGAGAAAATTAAGCCCTCGAGCTTCGCTCTCGGGTTTAAACTTTCTTACATGGATAAAACGCTATCTAAAATACTTATACAATAAATGACTATAATGGAAATGGATAGAAATTTTATTTGTTGTAGAAAAGTAAAAAAAAAATATTTGTTTTGGGATGTTATGTTGAGTACTTACTGGTAAAAACAATATATTTTGTTTTATTTTATGATATATTTATTTTATTTCGCCTGACTAGTTTCTGTTATACAAGGTGGTCACTCTTACGACGCCCACCATTAGAATTTTTAAACGGAAATATATACAGAGTTGGTCAAATGGGATAAAAGTTTCTCATATTTGTGCATTTCAATATACTGAAACGAAATCCGGGATATCTTGCACAGTTCCTGAAATATTGCTGTAAAAACGAAAAAGTGCACTTTAGTTTTCCTTTTACTACTTTTTTACTTTTGAACTAAATTTTGCGAAACTTGGCAGTTTTATATTTTTCGACGTGAGATTTCTGATGACAATGCCAAACATTTTCTGCGCTAACTAGATGCCCAAATTTTCATAGTTAACTTTTTATTTTCTTATGGCTTTCTGGATTATTTTGCAGAATATTAAAAGGCATGAAAATAAGAAAGTTCACCCATTTGAACAACTCTGTATATATTTCCGTTTAATAGATAATAATGGTGTGCGTCGTAAAAGTGACCACCCTGTATACAACAATCATCAGATACATGTACTCAATTTTCATACATCTTGAATTCATTTGAAATGTAATTTTAAAATTTGAAGTTTTATTTAATAATAAAATAAAATAAAATAAATAAATAAAACTTAAAATTAGACAGATATATCAAATTTTATAATTACTTTTCAAATGAATTCGAGATGTATGAAAATTGAATACTTGCCTCTGATGTTGGTTGTATATAACCGAAACTAGTCAGGCGAAATAAAATAAATAAATTATAAAATAATATAAATACATTTTTTTTACTAAATATTTTAAGAATTTAAGTACAATACATAAAAACCTTAAATATATTATTATTACTAGGATTAGATTAATTCAATGGAGGTGAACTCTGCACTTCGCGGCCCTTTTTCACCTCCCCCCCCCCCCCCCCCTTCTCATCGCTCTCCGACAATAAGAGTGGCCCTTCTCGTTATTCCAAAAGGGTACTTCAGTTGCTCCACTGTTGGTATGCGTTGAAAGCATTACAGCTACGTCACAGCCCTTTGAACTTACAACCATTCGTTGTTGGGATGCATAGCCTAGTCCTGGGAGCTTCTCTGCCTGAAGTGCTGGCCAGTTGCACTGCAGGTTACCATTGAATGAACAGTTTTTATCTCTCGCGATTTATGATTGCCATTATTATTATTATTATTAATATTTGAGGTTGTTATATTATTATTTAATACTTACTGGTAAACAAATATTTTTATTTTATTTTATTTTTTAATTTTATTTCTGACTAGTTTCGGTTATATACAGGGTGGCCCACCTATCCTCGCTCGGACTATTGCTGATAGACTAATGAAAATTGAGGAAAAAAATTTATTGTAAGTTATTGAACACTTGATGTGCTACTTTTTAAAATTATTTTCTAGTGTACAGAATGTACCATACATCCGGTACACGAAATTTGGTCCCTTTTGTAAATTGATCACAATGAATATTCTTTCATTTTCAGAATATGCTATATGTAGGCTTCACAAATCATTTTTATTTTTTTTATCAGATGCAACGTTGCCAAGTTATTCACATTTTAATCAAATTTAACGAAAAATCATGGACGTGGCAAAATATTCAGCAAAACCTTACATAAGTGATCAATGAAAGAATTGCGTATGCAAGTACTCAAACAATGTGCCAAAATGTACACAATATATTGAGTTAGTTAGACTACACAGGGTGTTCTGAAACAACGATAAAATTTTGCGATTTTTAAAAGGCTAAAACTATTTTTTTCTTCAAATGGAAGACGCGATATATACAGGGTGTCTCTAAATTATGTGGACATGGCCTAACCACAGATTACTGGGATCAAAAGAAGACGATTTAACAAAAAATATCTATATACAAATGCGTTTGGTTTAGGCAGTATTTAGCTTCAATGTTAATTTAAAAATAGATAAGGTTTGTTAAATCGTCTTTTTTTTGTCCCAGTAATCTGTGGTTAAGATATGTCCACGTAATTTAGAGACACCCTGTATATAGCATCATATTCTGAGTGTTCTTCTAATGAGATATTCAATAATAGCATATGGAATATAATCTAATAATACTTTTTAATAGGTAAATAACGATCAATCTCAACAAGTTATAGCAATTTGGAAATGCCATAGCAAAATTCGATCGATGTTTCAGAACACCCTGCACGTTCATCGTAATTTCAAATATTGTGTCTGTTTACCAGCAATGATCCGAGCGAGGATAGGTGGGCCACCCTGTATATAACCATTATCAGAGGCATCTATGAAGAAATAATAAATTAAAAATAATGTTGTACCAGTAAGTACCAAATAATAATATAACAACCTTAAATATATAACTGGTAATGGAGAAAACCTTAAACGTAATTAATATTGGATACAAATATTTACGTTGCTTTTTTTTATAACTCTCTTATTATCTACCAAGTCTTTAAACAACATTAGGTTAACCAAATGATCACCAAAAAAAACTAAACTAAACTAAACGTACGTTCAGCTACAAGATTGTAATTTATTATCGTCACCTCATAATCCCTTGCAACCCTTCCAAGTCCACACAAAATTCTATTAACTTCTTTTGCCCCGGCGGATACAGCTCGGGAATTATTCGCTAAGAACTTTAAACTCTCAACTCGGCTGGGGATCCGCAGGCCGATAATAAAACCGAAATAATCCCCAACAATCTGGGAAGTATTTAAGGCCAGGAAGTTATTACTCGCCTATTAAGGGCGCGCGAAATTTCCCGCATAACATGCGTTAATTACGAGCCGCGTAATTGTCTTTCATCACATAAATTGATCATAAAGCAAGATATTTCTGAGGAATTAAATTATGTGATCGCAAAGTGTGGGGGAAATTAGAGTTTTGGGTGTCTTTAGGAATTACATTGTTATTAGTATTATAGTGTGTAAGTGTTATAGTATGTTACAGTACTATAAAGGTAGGTAACACCATATGTTCATAAAAAAGTCCATCAGGGGCGGCTGTGGGAATTCAAACGTATGTTCGTGACTTGATTCAGTTTTTCAATAATAAAAAATATTTTTTAAATTTAAATAATTTTATATATTAAGAAATAGTTTATAAAATTAAATGTTTCTAAATTTTTTTTCTAAAATAAGGAGCATGAATATTCAGGTTTCTGGTTTTCGGATTTCGAGTAATAGTAAGTGTAACTTTAAATTTATTTGAATAAAAATGTTGTGCTGCCTGCCGTTTATTGTAACTATTAAGAACTAGTTTTTAAAATTAAATGTTTCTAAAAAAAAATTCTAAAATAAGGAGCACGAATATTCTGGTTTCTGGTTTGCGGATTTCGAGTAATAGTAAGTTTAACTTTAATATTTATTTAAATAAAAATGTTGTGTTTCCTGCCGTTTATTGTCGAGCAAAGTTGGACAATTACTATGTTGTTACTAGGCAATTTTAAAACACGGCGTGCTGGAAAAACTTTCTAAAAAACGATTATTAGTTCGATAACCAAAGATTATAATAAAAAAAGAATTACTAGTTTAATTTCATAATGATAGGTGATTGTTTCATATAAAAACAAAAATAATGCAGTAAAATGTAAATATTTACAGGATATGATTAATGTTCTTGAATTGTGTTATTATGAACAACTTTTAGTTGCAACTGTGAGCGAGTTTCATAACAGTGGCCGGCGTCAACGGACACCGTTTCACTGTTATTTATGCAAATCGCTCGTCGGTTTTCAACTTGACCTTGATTTATTACGCCTCGTGGCAAGAAAACGAAACGTGCGCCAGCGAGTTTTTACTTTTTAGTGAAAGTCGAGAGAGAAATGCGCGATCGGAGCAGCTCCGGAACTGAGCGCCGGAGTTTCGATTTCTTAGGTAATTCCGGCGCCGCTTTTTTTCCGGGGGCGCCCATTGCGCGCCCCCCTGTCTGCTCGCGGGTAACGAGGGGTAATCCGAAGGCGCGGAACGTGTCGGAATTACCCTTAATGGGGGCGCTTTGGGGGAGCACGCCGCCTCATCTCGCGCTGCTTAGGACGCAAATGGACCATTATGGCCTGCGATTTTATCGTCTACCTAAATGCCACTTGCCGCTTGAGCAGCACCAGAGACAATATTTCTTAAGCACCACATGCGAAATTAATTTCGAATGGGAATTAGGGGAAAGTTGGAGTAAGCTGCGCACCTAAGCGAGAATATTATTTTTCGGAAAACACACTGTATCCAAAATTGTTTTAAAACAGTTCTCGTGAGATATTGCAGTTTCAATATTGATAATAAAATTCAAAAAAATCGAATTGAAGAAGTATAAAATTACCCAATGTGTAAACACACCTTTACCTATACTTCAGGGTAATCAGGCGCATGCAGTATGCAGTGGGTAATGATGCGCCGTTAGGTTAGGTTAGTAAGTTACAAATCAAATGTTTTGCAACGTTGCTGAAATTTTTTTTATGATGCAAGCAGGTCATTCAGAAGAAAATCGAGATGCAAATGAATAAAATTGCCCAATGTGTAAACACACCTTTGCGCACCATTACCCATACTTCGGGGTAATCAGGTGCATAGAGTATGGAGTGGGTAATTACTGCGCCGCCTCAAGGTTATATGGGCCCTGGGCACACAAGTTTGGGGGCCCCCGGAAATTATATAGAAAAAAAAAAGACAGGAATTTGAAACTATCGAAAATATTTGCCAAATAGAATACTGAATCAAGTGCAAAAAAGTACTTATAGCTCAAAATTTTTAGGTATTTAATTCAATTTTGACGTTTTAAAAACGTCATCATTTACCTAAATTTTATAGAAAAAATATGACAGGAATTTGAAACTATCGAAAATATTGGCCAAATAGAATACTGAATCAAGTGCAAAAAAGTACGTATAATTACAAATTTAAGGGTATTTCATTCAATTTTGGCGTTTTAAAAACGTCACCACTTACCTCAAAATAACCGAGGTTAACAAATGTTTATACGTTAACGAGTTAAAAAAAATAATCACAAGTAAGATACTTCACGAATTTGTAGACATTAGATTGAGCTAAAAAATGAACTCTCGTTATTTAAAAAAAAAATTATTTACTCACACATTGCACGACTACATTTTGTTATCGTGTGTTGCATACATTGATAATAATTTGTAAAATGAAGCTTTAGTAAGTTACAAATAAAATGTTTTGCAATGTTCCGAAAATTTTTTTTTAGTATACGAGCAGATCATTTATAATAAAATCAAGATGCAAAAGAATACAATTGCCCTATGTGTAAACACACCTTTGCGCACCATTGCCCATTCTGCGGGGTAATCATGTGCATGGAGTGGGTAATTGTGCACAGGGTTAGGTTAGTTAGTTACAAATCAAATATGTTTTACCTCGTTGTAAAATGTTTTCCTTCGATACAAGCAGATCATTTAGAAGAAAATCGTGATGAAAAAGAATAAAATTTCCAAATGTGTAAACACTTTTGCGCACAATTACCCATCCTGAGGGGTAATCAGGCGCAAGGAGTAGATAATTATGCGCTGTTAGATTAGATTAGAAATTAACTTTTTGCTACTTACAATGCCTATAGAGCCAATGCCAATAGTGCAATGATCGGAGCGATTTTGGGTTCTGCTCTTCCAAAGATTATTAATTTATTTCACAATTAAAAAAAACTCAAAAATCCAGAAATAATAGTCTTTTAAAATTTGTAGTACATTAAGGGATACTCTTTAGAATTTTATTTAAATATTTCATGTTTTTGGGTAATTTCTATCACATAATGAAAAAGTATCATTCTCAAAATTTATAGATTGTATCTGCAAGCATTTAGAAATTTGGAAATTTTCAATATTAGTGGCGTTTTTGGGGTATAAACTTTGACAATTGCTTTGTATTTCACGCGATGCGTTTTCAAATCAGGAATTATTGCTACGGTATTTAAGTTTTCTGTACTAGTTCTTTTAGGTTCTTATAAAATGTCCGGGGCGAATTAAAATTTGGAAATATTGCAAATTTTTACTAATTTTGAGCAAATTTCGTCCTATTTCAGTAATAATAATAATATCTATTAGCAGAAGAAGCTACATAGCAACGATATACATTATACATTATACATAGCATGTATAAGCCATAAAGAAAATTGTGTCAGACAAAGAAATTTTCAAAACTTTCAAATGATTTCCAAATAATTTACCTCAAAATAACCGAGGTTAACTAATGTTTATACGTTAGTGAGTTAAAAAAAACAATCGAAAGTGAGATAATAAAAAAATTCACGAATTAGATTGAGTTTTAAAAAATTTCCCCGGAAATTTTGTAGAAAAAATAAGACTGGAATTTGAAAATATCGAAAATATTTGCCCAATAGAATACCGAATCAAGTGCAAAAAGTGTTTATTACTCAAAATTTAAAGGTATTTAATTCAATTTTGACGTTTTAAAAACGTCATCATTTACCTAAATTTTATAGTAAAAATAAAACAGGAAATATTTGCCAAATATAATACTGAATCAAGTGTAAAAAAGTACTTATAATTTCAAATTTAAGGGTATTTCATTCAATTTTTGCGTTTTAAAAACGTCATCATTTACCTCAAAATAACCAAGGTTAACAAATGTTAATACGTTAGTGAGTTAAAATAAAAATAATCACAAGTGAGATAAAAAAACTAATTCACGAATTTGTAGACATTAGATTGAGCTAAAAAAAAACTCTCGTTATTTAAAAAAAAAATAAATATCTCACACATTGCACGACTACATTTTGATATCGTATGGTGCATAAATTAATAATAATTTGTAAAATGAAGCTTTAGTAAGTTACAAATCAAATGTTTTGCAACGTTCCTGAAATTTTTCTTAGGATACAAGCAGGTCATGTAGAAAAAAATTGTGATGCAAAAGAATACAATTGCCCAATGTGTAAACACACCTTTGCGCACCATTGCCCATTCTGCGGGGTGATCAAGTGCATGGAGTGGGTAATTATGCACTGGGTTAGGTTAGTTAGTTACAAATAAAATATGTTTCACCACGTTGTTAAAATTTTTCCTTGGATACAAGCAGATAATTTAGAAGAAAATCGTGGTGCAAATGAATAAAATTGACAAATGTGTAAACACACCTTTGCGCACAATTACCCATCCTTAGGGGTAATCAGGCGCCTAGAGTAGATAATTATGCGCTGTTAGGTTAGGTTAGGTTAGTTAGTTACAAATCCAATATGTTTGGCAACGACTGCAAAAGTCAAAATAATGGAGTTTAAACAAGTATCCGCCAAATCTATTTCCATGTTTTGCAACATTGCTGGAATGTTTCATAGGATACAAGCAAATAATTAAACTAGATTTTGCTAGTTGGAAAAGTTAACATCACTTACTTGAACGCTCTGTATATTTCATATTAATTTTCTGGGGATGCAGAAGTGGAGTCTATAATTTTCAGCAGTATCTTCGCCAATACACTCTCAAGGTTTCAAGATGAACGCAAAACACATAACCATAACTCCCTATTTCGTCCTATTTCTCCACATATCAATATACAGGGTGTTTGGTAAACATGAGCCAAACATGCAAGAGGTTATTTCATGGGTTGTTCTAAGCATATTTTGTCTTGATGTCTTGAATCTTTTGTATGATGTGTAAAAAGCATGCGTTGTTTCAAAAGTACAGGGAGATACAAATATTTGACATTTACAATTTTATTTGTTAATTTAAGATAAATAAGTTATTGTCAAACAATTTTATCACCCTGTGTCTTTGAAACAAAATGGTTATTCACACATCACCAAAGGACTAACTAACTAACTCCCTATTTCGTCCCATGTCTCCACATACCCAATATACAGGGTGTTTGCTAAACACGGGCAAAAAATGCGATGGGTTATTTCATGGGTTATTCAAATAATATTTTGTCTTGATGTCTTGAATCTTTTGCATGATATGTAAAAAACATGCGTTATTTCAAATATATAGGGAGATACAAATATTTGACAATTACAATTTAACTTGTTAATTTAAGATAAATAAGTTAATGATATTGTTATTGTAAAATAATTTTATCACCCTGTATCTTTGAAAGAAATCGGTTTTTCACACATCACCAAAGGACTAACCAACTAACTACATATTTCGTCCCATTTCTCCACATACCCAATATACAGGGTATTTGCTAAACATGGGCCAAAAATGCAAGGGGTTATTCCATGGGTTATTAAAAGAATATTTTGTCTTGATGTCTTGAATCTTTTGTATATGTAAAAAAAACGCATTGGTTCAAAGATACAGGGAGATACAAATATTTGACAATTACAAGTTTACTTGGTAATTTAAGATAAATAAGTTAATAACATTGTTACTGTCAAACAATTCTATCACCCTGTATCTTTGAAACAAAGCGGTTTTTCACACATCACCAAAGGACTAACTAACTAACTCCCTATTTCATCCCATTTCTCCACATACCCAATATACAGGGTGTTTGCTAAACGTGGGCCAAAAATGCGAAGGGTTATTCCATGGGTTATTCTATGAGTATTTTGTCTTGATGTCTTCAATCTTTTGTATGACGTGTAAAAAACAGGGTTGTTTCAAAGCTACAGGGAGATACAAATATTTGACAACTACAATTTAACTTGTTAATTTAAGATAAATAAGTTAATAATATTGTTATTGACAAACAATTTTATCACCCTGTATCTTTGAAACAAAGCGGCTTTTCACACCAGGACAAAATATTCTTTGATGGAATAACCCGTTGCATTTTGGCCCATGTTTAGGAAACACCCGGTATAGTGGTCTCGAGGAGAACTGACAATGACATATTGTTTCGAAGAAATAATCGCGGTTTTTAACGGTTTTTAACACATCATCAAATGACAAAATATTCTTAGAATAACTCATTGAATAACCGCTTGCATTTTTGGCCCATGATTAGGAAATACCCTGTATAATAGTCCCGAGGAGGGTTGACAATGAATCATATTGTTTCGAACAAAGAATCGCGGTTTGTACGCTCGTTAGCATGATTAAGGGAAATATAATAGTTGGAAATGTTTAGGAAACACCCTGTATAGTCGTCCCGAGGAGGGTTGACAATGAATCATATTGTTTCGAACAAAGAATCGCGGTTTGTACGCTCGTTAGCATGATCAAGGGAAATATAATAGAGTGAGAATGAAATAAGAAACATATGTCGAATTCCAGCAATATGCAGCGATAAGTCATTGTCAGCTCTCGTTGGGACGACTAGATACCAATAGAACCTGGATTAAGATCCCGTGAAAGTTACAGGTGTGAAAGCTTAGACTATTAATATCATCTAATTCGTCAAAGATCATATTCAGTGAATTCAAATCACTCAAAAATACCTGTACCTATTACAACTCCCTGTTTCGTTACATTTGTCTATTTACCGAGTGATCATTCATTGTCAGCTCTTGTTGGGATGACTACATACATTTAGAACTTGTCAGATCCCATAAAAATTACAGATGTGACAGCTTAGATCATTTACATCATTTAATTCGTCAAAAATCATATTCAGTGAATTGAAATCAGTCAAAATACATCTGATCCTACTTCAACTCCCTGTTTCGTTATATTTGTCTACATATACCGAGTGATTATTCATTGTCAACTGTTGTTGGGTGACTATATACCATTAGAACTTATCAGAACTCGTAAAAATTACAGGTGTGACAGCTTAGATCATTAACATCATTTAATCGTCAAAAATCATATTCAGTGAATTCAAATCAGTCAAAATACATATGATTCTACTTCAACTTGCCGTTTCGTTACATTTGTCTACATATACCGAATGATTTAAATTTCGACTCTAAATATTCATGGAAATTTTCGCAGAATATAAGAATGGCGAGAAGATCGCCGGTCTCATCTTTTTTATTGGCTGCGAAATTTTCCATTGATAACTAGAGCTGAGATTAAAATGATCACTCTGTACAATATACATCATTAGAAACTGTGTCAGGTTCAGGTTCAGGTTCAGTTAGAGTTGAAGGTGTAAAGCTTATACCATCTATAATAGTCTAATTCGCAATCATTATAATATACATCATTAGAACCTGTGCCAAATTCAATTAGAGTTACAGGTGTATAGGTGATACTACGAGATTTTAATTATAATGATAATTGCATTGTAATGATACTCGTATCATTATAATGCAATTCGTCATCATCGCAAATGTTAGACACTTTTGGTTCAGATGAATCTTATGACTTTTGTATTGGGTATTGGTTTTATTTTTCAATTTTCTTCTTCTACTTTTCTTATTATTTGTTGAAAACAAAACCTAAAAATTTCGTATGCTATTAACAATTTGTTTCTGTCATTTTCTCCCATTTTTACTTTACTTGTCTATTTTGATCTTTCCTTTTTTTGACTTTTTACTATTTTTTCATTTATTGGTTACTCATTTATTGCGAGTTACAGGTGTAAAGCTTAACCTTCAATATTGTCTAATTCGTCATTATTACAAATTTCAGACTTTTGCTTCAGATGAATCTGATAACTTTTGTATTAGATATTGGTTCTTCCTTTATATTTTATTTATACGTATACTTTTCTTGTTATTGGTTGAATCAATAAAATATTTTCGACTGCCATTAACAATTTCTTTCTGGTTGTTTTCTCCCCTTTTTACATTACTTGCCTCCTTTGATCTTTTCTATTCTTGACTTTTTACTAATTTCTCATTTATTGGTCATTTTTTAGAGTTACAGGTGTAACCTTCAACCTTCAATATTGTTTAATTCGTCATAATAGCAAATGTCAGACTTTTGCTTCAGATGAATCTTATGACTTTTGTATTAGGTGTCGGTTTTGTTTTTATTTAATTTATTTGATGTACTTTTCATCTTATTTGTTGAATTAATAAAATGTTTTCGAACGCCATTAACAATTTCTTTCTGGTCGTTTTCTCCCCTTTTTACATTACTTACCTCCTTTCATATTTTCTTTTCTTGACCTTTTACTACATTATCATTTTTTGACGAGCTGTTGCTTCGCCAGGGAAGTTTTTCTACCTTCTTTAACAATTTCTTCTGGTATTCATCTTCTCTGTTGAAGTTTGCAGATCATTGTGGCTGTTTTTTATTCTAGTGGCTGAGCAGATCAGGTCTACCGATAAGACGCAGGACATTTAATTGATATTACGTACATATGATAGACGTCATCTTCCCACTCTTCGTTTTCTTTGGATATCTTCGGATTATCAGTTGTAGTAGTTCTTTTTTTAGGTCCCTGGTGATGTGTTCTAGATATTGTAGTTTTCGCATATATTTTCTATATAAGAGATAAAGTTCATATTCCGTGTAAAGTGAATTATTCAAAAAAATGAAGAAGTTCAAATCAAGTGGATAGAGATGATCTGAAGTGTGTGGTAAAAAAAAAATAATACAAAATTCAAATCAATTTATTTATTTCAATTATTTTAATAAATTCAAAATACAAACTATTCGGATATTAAAATTTATACCTTTGTTGTTCTTGTTCTTGCAGAATTCATACGACCTAACGAAATGTAGTTGAAATGGTTATATATTATATACAAAAAATGGAATAGCTTCAGTGGAATTTTGCGTGTCTTTCGAAATTTATTATTTATTTTAATAAATTCAAAATACAAACTATTCGGATATTAAAATTTATACCTTTGTTGTTCTTGTTCTTGCAGAATTCATACGACCTAACGAAATGTAGTTGAAATGGTTATATATTATATATAAAAAAAAGGAATAGCTTCAGTGGGATTTTGCGTGTCTTTCGAAATTAGACAGCCAGTCCCAGTCAAAAGATAAACATTTTCCGTGTTTTGAACATTGATTGCAAGCACAAATTGGCTAATGTTTTTAAAGTGTAGTATTTAACTTCGTGACGTCTTGAAGAATTAACTTTTTGAAGTCTTAAAGTGTTAACTTTTTGAAGTCTTGACGTGGTAACTTCTTGAAGTCTTGAAGTGTTAGCTGTTTCTATTTAAAGTTAACTTCTTTGAAGCTAAGTACTTCAATTACTTAACTTAAAGTACGTTAAATAGTTAAGTACTAAGTACTAAAGTAAGTGAAGTACTTTAGTACTTAAGTATTTAAGCAAGTAATAAGGTACTTAAATCTTTGGAGATTTCTCTTGCATTGTGATACAATCCATTGTGATACAAGTTTCATCTATTTTAAATATTGTAATCGGCTAAAATTATAATTTTTCCATAACTATTTTGAGGATCGGATGAAGACGTACACACTCGTGACATCTATTTATATCCATGATCGACCCGATCGTGTATGGTCTTCACTAAGGTAAGTACGCCGCTGCTTTTGCTTGCATTAATTAATTAATTTTTTATTCAGTTTTTGCGGCGCATCGTAAATTGTACTCAAATTATGACCGCAACAAATCGTCGAGCATAGGGAGGGGTATAAACAATTTTGTATTTTAAAGGTGCGATTATTGCATCAATTTTATTGTGTTGATTTAATAAAATGAAATACTATAATATTAACGAGATAGTTATTATTATATCAATTATTTCGGTATAATATTATTTGTGATGATACAAATAAACGTTAAGCGCGTCGATATTATTTCAGTTCATGTAATAACAAAATATTAATCGCATGATTATAAATTCGCTAATTAGTAGTTTGTAGAACTCAGCAATATTTTATCAGCCGAATATATGTGCACGAAAAACCCCCATTATTACTTGACTGTAAACAAATATTACTGTACTAAATTCCTCCACCCACGCATTGCTGCTGACCAGGTTTTTCATTACATTGGCGATCATTAAACGGCAACTTTGCATGTAATCAAATGTGAACAAGTGCTGTGGAAATTTATATGTACAATTAAAGCCGTATGTCTATTTATCCATTATTCTGTAAATGTCCTTCAAAGAAGAATCAAGGAGGGGGAATATATATTTTTTTAATTTTATGATGACATGATGATGATATGATGATTCATATTTTAATGAGTAAGTGGTTCTAACCAGCACTAGCAGCAAAATGAAGTACTCATTAGATCTTATTCAATAAAATATGTTTGACAGATTTCAAACATCACCTGAAATTGCAACACTTCAAGATTATTCCGGAAAGTGCTACACATTAGAGGTACTGTCTGTGAACGGATAGCCTGATTCACGATACAACTGGTTTGATGAACATTGAAATATATCTTGGTTAATAATGATTCCTCTAATGTTGAAGTGTTCCGTAAGTTCACCAACTGTTGGTAACTGTTAGTGAACAGTAGTGTTCACTAGTGTTACCAATAGTGTGTTGGTAAATAGTTACCAACAGTGTGTTGGTGAACAGTTACCAACTGTGTGTTGGCGAACTGTTACCAACTGTGTGTTGGTGAACAGTTACCAAGTGTGTGTTGGCGAACTGTTACCACCAGTGTGTTGGTGAACAGTTACCAACTGTGTGTTGGCAAACTGTTACCAACTGTTACCAACTGTGTGTTGGTGAACAGTTACCAAGTGTGTGTTGGCGAACTGTTACCAACAGTGTGTTAGTGAACAGTTACCAACTATGTGTTGGCGAACAGTTACCAACTATGTGTTGGCGAACAGTTACCAACTGTCTTTTGGTGAACAGCTACCAACAGTGTGTTGGTGAACAGTTGCCAACTGTGTGTTGGCGAACTGTTACCAACAGTGTGTTGGTGAATAGTTACCAACAGTGTGTTGGTGAACAGTTACCAACAGTGTGTTGGTGAACAGTTACTAACAGTGTGTTGGTGAACAGTTACCAAGTGTGTGTTGATGAACTGTTACCAACAGTGTGTTGGGGAACAGTTACCAACAGTGTATTGGCGAACTGTTACCAACAGTGTGTTGGTGAACAGTTACCAACAGTGTGTTGGGGAACTGTTATCAACATAGTGTTGGTGAACAGTTACCAACAGTGTGTTGGGGAACAGTTACCAACGGTGTGTTGGTGAACAGTTACCAACAGTGTATTGGTGAACAGTTACCAATAGTGTGTTGGTGAACGGTTACCAACAGTGTGTTGGTGAACAGTTACCAACAGTGTCTTGGTGAACAGTAATCAACAGTGGTTGTAAATAAAGCTGCCCAATTCACTGATGCCGTTATCTTTTTATTTTATACATGAGAGATCTCGCCTTCAGCCCTATTTTACTCATGTAACCTGAAAGAGAAAATTATTAGAGTTGTACTTGAAATTCACAAGTACTGTAGATTATAATTTAAGAGAATCTGCTTACAGAGACCCAATGCAAGTACAGTATACGGGGTTTTAGATAATACTTCCGCCAAACTTTAAGAATAGCTTTATACTGACAAATCGAGAAAAAAGTATAACGCTTTTTTTTAAATATGCAGAGTTTCTGAGAAAACGTATGCTTTATTTTGATAATTTTTCAAAAACTCAATTGCGAAGGTACAATAAATAGAGAAATGGAAACTGAAAAACGTTCTAGTAATCATGGCATGAGCGACTATTAAAATTTAAACAGGAGTACCTTAATATTGCGCATTTTGAACATTATTTTTACAAAATCTATGCAACTGAAAATAAAAATGATATAAGACTTTTTTATTCTTTTTATCAGAACAAACTCACCCCTAAGGTTTGGTAGAAGCAGTACCTAACACCCAGTATATAGTACCCGAAAATGAAAATTCTAAAGGTTCGTACCTATAATTCATAAGTACTATAAATTGTAATTTAAGGGAACCTGTTTAGAGGAACCCAATATAGGCGCAGTATATATTGTATAAGAAAGAGAAAATTCTATTGTTCGTACATGCAATTCACAAGTACTATAGATTGTAATTTAAGGGAACCTGTTTAGAGGAACCCAATATAGGCGCAATATATATAGTATAAGAGAAAATTCTATTGTTCGTACATGCAATTCACAAGTACTATAGATTATAATTTAAGAGAACCTGCTTAGAGGAACCCAATATAGGGGCAGTATATATAGTATAAGAGAAAATTATATTGTTCGTACATGCAATTCACAAGTACTATAGATTATAATTTAAGAGAACCTGTTTAGAGGAACCCAATATAGGCGCAGCATATATAGTATCTGAAAGAGAAGATGCTATTGTGCGTACCTGCAACAAGCAAGTACTGTATACACAGTAATACAGAGAACCTGTTTAGAGGAACCCATATAAGGCGCAGTTTTACATGCATCTACTTTAAATGTAGCTAAAAGATTGTACCTGAAAAGAAAAACCCTTTTCAATGCATGGGCGCAACAACGCGGTTCTAATTATATGCACATCGAATAAGTACGTCTAACAGAACGAGAATATGCGTTTCCAACATGGAAATACACTTGGCGCGTATTAGTACTTGCAACAAACAAGTACTGTATACATACTAATAGTACTTGCAACTAACAAGCACTGTATAGTGTAAAGTGTATACTGTAGAAATATGTTTGGCGCGTCTACATAGTAACAGTATATGCAAAAAACAAGTACTGTATATGTAGAAATAGTACTTGCAACCATCAAGCACTGTATGCATGTAAATTGTACTTGCAACAAACAAATACTGCATACATAGTAATAGCACTTGCAATAAACAAGTGCTGTATACATAGTAATAGTACTTGCAACCAACAAGTACTGTATACATAGTAATAGTACTTGCAACAAACAAGTACTGTATACATAGTAATAGTACTTGCAACCAACAAGTACTGTATATATCGTAAATGCAACAAACAATTACTGTATACATAGTAATTGCAACAAACAATTACTGTATACATAGTAATTGCAACAAATAATTACTGTATACATAGTGTATGTATTAATGTGCATACTGTAGCAGGGTAATAAGACCCTGCTCGTTAGTACTGTGGTACCATGATTGGCGCGTACCCATGGTAATTGTACTTGCAACAAACAAGTACTGTATACCTGGTAATAGTGCTTGCAACAAACAAGTATTGTATACATCGTAGAAGTACTTGCAACACACAAGTACCGTATACATATTTATAGTAATTGCAACAAACAATTACTGTATATATAGTAATTGCAACAAACAATTACTGTATACATAGTAATTGCAACAAACAAGTACTATATACGTAGTAATACAGTATGTATTACTGTATATACTAGCAGGTCAACGGGACCTTACTAGTTACTGTTTCGACGTACTGGCGTATTGATGTGTGCGCACCTGAAAACCCTAAACGTACATATACGGGGCGCAAGATATATAAGTACGTCGCCCAGAGAGAGAATATGCGCCGACAGTACACAAATATAAATGGCGCAACTGTAAGAAAAACCCTGCTCACCCAGGCGGCGTACTGGCGACACTATAATGCAGTTATTCTTAACCTTTTTGAACCCCTGTAACCCCTGAAGGGGGCAACCTGATTGAGGACAGCAGGTTAACAACTTCCTGCTTAATACTAACGTGCAGCATGCAAAAGAAGATAGATTGCCATAGATGCGTGGGCGTAAGAAACCCTGGCGGCGAGGAAGTGCGGAAAAAATGTACTCACTTTGAGACGTCTTGGAGCTCTTCTCAAAAAAAGACCTACCTTGAAATTGACTTTTAAAGTTGTATTGGCGAAGATCCAGTACCCTGCAACTCCGAACTCCGAAAACAAATCGGAGTTCGAAATTTGACGGTGTGGCGCGGGCGAGGAAAGCACGAAACAAACGCAACAATCCTCAGGCTCAACCATACCCGAACTTTCGACACTACTACGTACTGGCTCTAAATGGACATTTATCGTCAGAAGGTAATCTGAACTGCTCAAGATACTTTCACTAATTATTTGTTGAAGACAAGACAAAGAAAACACTAAAAAGTATACGTTTGAGTAGGGAAGGTAATCCCAAAATGTTAATCGCGAATTTAACACTTGCTGGAAGATGAATTACACATTAGTAGATACAATAGACTCACACCCACACGCACACATAATAGTTATGTATGTATTAAGAGCGAATATTGATACATTATTGCTTGAGGATGATAGTTGCATTCACTCGAAAGCAATTATGTCACTTTTTGCTCATAATGCACACAATTTTTTTTCTACAATCACTTAAAGATAGTTAAATACTGTGCAAACTTTTCGATTGAGTTTTTTTAACAACGATATTTATTGGTTGCTAGTCGTCAGTAGACGTCAATTTTCGTTGTCAGTGTCGAGCAAAAAAGCAAATATTATTAAGTGATTGCAGAAAACAATGTTATTATGATCAATAACCTTAGGTGCAACACAGAATTATGAATTCAGCTCAGGAATTAAAAGTAAATTGGGCTCAATAAGGAACCCTCAATCACGATTAACAATATTGCACCAAAAGCTAATGGGTTATTCATACACACCGTTCATATACGCCACACTTCAACCAAACCCAGGTTGGCCCAGAAGTGGTCACAAATATAAGATCATGCCACATGATTCACTTTTGGGAGTTCTAGGTGCCCTGAAACATTGAGGAGAAAATTTAAATTGTTTGCTCGTAAAATTACAACGCTGATTTCTGGTGAATTGGTTTAGAATATTGCATTCAATAAACTTAGTAATTGCACAATCATCGCGTAAATGAAGGTCTATTAGATTAAATTGATAAGATATTGATAACTAATGAGGGTATTGATAAGATCAGGGTGATATGTAGTACTTGGATCTATGTAATTATTCATCTGAGCAAATCGGCGATTTCGTTATAATCTGCGAAAAATTTTCCCCATACATTTATTTCGGTCTCTTAATATTTAGGATGTAGTGTAATGTAATTTTATATGTTTTGTTAATTTGCCGTTTTGTGAACGGTTCTTTTTTTAATATGTTTTTTTATATTTATGGAATGACAATTGTAAGGCTGCAAAGCCATTAACATGAAATAAATTGAATTGAATTGAATATTGCATACATTATTCAAGTTCTTGAATTCGCAATTAGAACAGTTAACCCAAATTTGCAGGACTTTGTACAATTGTACCATTTATTCAATATGGTATTAATGAAATGAAACTTACCTTATTTTTCTCTCCAATTCAGACAATAATCACACTTGATTGTGATAATTAACGCATCAATTGCTCGAAGAGAATGTGGATGATCTTCTTAGATTCGAGAGAGAGAAGATCTGCAACTGTAGCAGGAACGGCCATTTCTGAAAACACATGAAATTATTGAAAAATGCTTCCCTCGTGAATAAAAATATTGTAAATGAATTTAAAAATTTAGTTACGTTTTATATGTTTTATTTTTAAACAGCGATACGTTTTAACTTTTTTGTTATGTAGATGTCTAATTATAGGTGATGAAAATTTCATTAGATGTATGAAATATTGCTGATATTTTTCATATCTAATTAATAATTAATTAAATGCAACCAATATTTTTAAAATGAGTTATATTTACACCATGAAACGTGAATTTATTAAACTATTGTAAAATGAACAATGGTGTTAATCATTATTGATATCAAGTTTAATTCTAAAATGTGTGGCTGGGAAAATGCATTCATACTGTATACACAAAATGTATACATAACTGCACTGTACTATACTGTACTGTACTGTACTGTATATATATAAAATATTGTATGTATACAGAAAATATTTCCAAGCGATCTGTTTTTATACATACCTATACATACATAAGAGATAATAAATTCTTACAGTGCGTATAAATAAATAATCAATTGCTTATTACAGTTATTATCACAGTACGTATAAATAAACAAAATCATCAAAAGGTTACAAATTGGCATTAGGCAAAGATTATTAGAACTCTGTAAGCAAGAGCAGCTCTCTTATCATATCTTCGATGACATGGACACTGTCCATGTATATCCATGTGTATCATGTATTGGACATACATTATTGTAAATAGTCAAACTAGTAAGTGTGATTTAATTTATCAAAGGTTGAAAATTTTGGAAAATGTTATTAAAATTATTACATTACTAAATAATCTGCATTATATTATAATTTTAATGGTTTACTTATCTAAAATAAGTTAGGAATTGATGAAAATTTACTAATCTAAAACCATTTAGGATTTAGGAAAATTTGCATAAATACTTCACTTTTTCAAAATACTGCGATACTAACTTCAACTGTAAGTTGTAGTAGCGTTAGCAGAGATCATTCGATTAAATTATTTCGTCGGTGTTCTGGTAAAAGTCACCAAGTCCAATAAGGTCACTTTTCAGTAGACATATTTTAAAAGTTAAAACTACACCATTCACATATGTATGGTGTACAGAACATTCCTATAACTTTAAATATGCGATTTTTCGTACATGTTTAACTTTTAAAATGTGTCTACTGAAAAGTGACCTTATTGGACTTGGTGACTTTTACCAGAAAACCGACGAAATGATTTAGTAATTTCAGTAAATTTATCTTAATGCATTATTTGTCTTAAAAAAACAGTCTTAACTATATCTAAACTGAAATCAGTATTCTAATAACTATAAATTTTTGAGTAGCACCTTTTACTGGTTAATGTGCTGTTATATGCTGTTAATTATAAACATACTGTAATGTGTCTGCACATCATTGTCTGTGCTTCTGTGAGATTATATTTTATCATAAGATAATTATACGAAATGTACCAAGAAAACGTCCAAAAACGTCCTTGTACAGAAGAATGTACAAGTATATACGATAAATCGGTGCAAAAACTTACGTTTTATGATCGCTCCCTCCAGATGCATTTCATTCTATGGCACGGGAATCGGCTTAAATTGTATGAGGTATCTGCTCGTTTTTCAGCACTGCAGCAGAAGTTCGTTTTATCGCCTAAAAATACATGCCAAAGTAATATTACGGAAATTTGCATTAGTTGCATTTTATAGAAACATTTTATAGAAACATCTGCAACTTTCAACAGTTATTACATTTTAATAAGATATTTTGACAATATAAGCAATGTTGTAAATGTTGTATACAAATTTAAAACTTTTTATAAAATTATTGAAGAATTTTGAGTGAAAAGGTTGAGCTTATTAATCGTTTAATAATACACAAGTTAGTGACAATCCACACAAAAAAACAACATACAAACATACAAACAAACTTACATACATATAACCAAAGAAACAAACAGATAAACATGCAAACATAAAACATACAATGATATACACACACAAATATACAAACATGCATACAAACTCAGAAACGTAGAAACAAACTTTCAAACTTACAAAAAAATATATAAACATAGAAGGAAACATACATACAAATATACAAACGTAGAAATAAACATTTAAACAAACAACTATACGAACATACAAACAAATATACAAACATACAAACACACAAACATACAAACATAAAATATACAATCATATGTTTGTTGCATTTTAAGCATTTTAATAACGTATCTTCAATTTGCAACTTATTTATTTTTGTCATGTTTTGATGAACATTTAAACAAACAAACAACTATACAAACATACAAACAAACAAATGTACAAATACACAAACATACAAATGTACAAACAGACATGCAAACATAAAAACATATAATATACAATCATATACACACACAAATATACAAATATACCAACAAGTTTGTTGCATTTTAAGCATGTTAATAACGTATCTGCAATTTTCAACTTATTTATTTTTGTCATGTTTTATGGCTTCTTTTTATGTTATCTTGCTCATTATTTTTTTATGGCCTTTTAACAATATAAGGAATATTGAAAATTTGATTAGAAATTCAAAAGTTATTATAAAACCATAGTTGAATTTTCAAGATTGTGTGCATATCTTACAACCATTAAAGTGTTTGCGTTAATTTTAGCTGATATATAAAATGCATAAACCTGTTGAAGCATTATTAATATATATATATATATATATATATATATATACACACACTTCGCTGAATATTACAAATGTGTTGTTCTTACAGTATATTTAAACATCACACATGATTAAAAAAAATGCTTGTCTCATGGATAAAAAATATTATAAATTGATTTCAAAATGTACTGTATTAATGATATATTTTAACATTTTTGTATTGATGTTTAGATTTTGATGATGCAAACAAGTTATTTAATTTGATTTAATCTTACAATAACTTTCTAAACTAATAAAAATGTAATAATATGAAACCAGAATTTATTAAACTATTTTTAAAATAAGCATAATTCGCAGTAATTAATAATAGTTTAACGAACTACTATATTAATAAGGGAGCTAAATAATCGAAATATTTAAATGATTGAGATTATTAAATGCTTATTAATACACGAGTTGGATACAATACATGTCCGTCGACATGTGAGCAATCGAGGAATTTTGATTTAAAAAAAACAGTTTTCAATTTGCTATTTGTCTGATTTGTGTTTATAAACATTTATATTATAAAGTAAATAGGACGTGACATTTTCACGCACACACTCATACTACACACACAAATGTATACATAGAAACAAATAACATACAAACAAATAAATAAACAAGCAAACATTCAAACATAAAACATACAAACTAAAACGTACAAACATACAATCAACCATAAACACACACAAATGTACAAACATAGAAACAAACATACATACAAATACACAAACGTAGAAACAAATATGCAAGATTAGAAACAAACCAACAAATATACAAACATATGAACATACAAAGAAACATACATACAAATATGCAAACGTAACGTACAAAATAAACAATCAAATAACATACAAACAAACAGATATACAAATATACAGACATACAAACAAACAGATATACAAACATACAAACAAACATACAGACAAATATACAAACAAAGATATAAACAAACACGCCAACAAACAATATACAACCATACAGACAAACACACAGACGTACAAATAAACATTCAAATATACAAACAAACAAAGAATACTCAAACATACATGTAAATATAAAATCATATAAACATACCAACAAACTCCCACACACTCTCACACACCATGTTTTGCTTGTTGAATAATGATATGCCAAAGTCATTCAATAATGTAATATTATTTATTAATTTTTACATTTATAAAAGATTTTGTAACCTCGTAAATACCCAGTCGACGGAAAAATTGATTGATTTATAAGCATT
Organism: Othius punctulatus; assembly: GCA_951805005.1. Classification (NCBI taxonomy): domain Eukaryota; kingdom Metazoa; phylum Arthropoda; class Insecta; order Coleoptera; family Staphylinidae; genus Othius; species Othius punctulatus. The sequence goes on from OX638143.1 coordinate 24,724,105, forward strand.
TATAATATAAAGTAAAGAGGCTGTGACATTTTCACGCACACCCTTATACACGCATACACAAAGTTATACACACAAACAAACAACATACAAACATAAAACATACAATAAGATATCCACAAATAGACAAACATACATACAAACTCAGAAACATAGAAACCAACATTCATACATACAAACAAATATACAAAGTAGAATCCATTAATTTAAACCAACAAACAAACAAATATACAAAGATACAAACAAGCAGACAAACAAATAACAAACATAGAATACACACAAACAAATATACAAACAAATAAGCAAACATAAAATATACACACATACTTACAAACATACAAACAAATAAGCAAACATTAAAAATATACACACATATATACAAACATACAAACAAATACACAAATATATACACACACAAACATGCGAACAAATATACAAACAAACATACATACAAATATACAAACATATAAACATACAAAGAAACACACACACACACACACACCCACACACACACAGATAACATTTTTTGCATGTTCAGTGAATATGCCAAAATCATTCATAAATGTTAACATTAATAAAAGATTTTGTAAACTCATAAATATGCAGTCGACATAAAAATTGATTAATTTTTCAGAATATTTTTGAAAACACAAAAATTGTTAATTTTCAAATTTATTTTGAAGAACAACAAAAATTCAGTGACTGATTGTGAAGTCAGATTTATTACAATTAAACATGTATGTATTTAAAATATTTGTAAAATGTACAATATTCGCAATAATCAATATTGATGTAAAGAAAGTTTCGTTCTAAAATGTACGGATGGGGCAATGTATTCAAACTGTATGAATAAGCAAAATACTATTTATACATACTGTAAGTATACGAGATTGAGTTTTAATACATACCTTACCTGACAAATGTGTACAGTGTGTATATATATAGTAAATTACGAAATTAATATCTACCACCAAAATGTATTTGTGGTTATAAAATTTGGATTATTAAGACTCTGTAAATAGGAGTAGACTTTTTAGAGCTTCCCCCAACAATATTAACTTACTACAAGTTATACAGAGTGATTAACTGATCACACAGATGCATATTTGCATGTAATGTGTCGTCACATTATTAAATGCGAATATGCAGCCATTGATATGTGCAGTAATGTACCTTGCCAGGGTCCCTCGGCGCATCCTCTCCAGACCTGCCCAGCAACAACCATCCATATCTCCCAGCTTCCGCAATAACCTCCGATTTATTCAACGGCGCGTGGAATGAGGGCCATCATCATCTCACCACGTCTTGTGCACATCCTAAGCTCCTCCTGGGCCTAAAATAAGATTTGTATCTCTTCAACTTCCCCATATTCAAATCTCTTCGGCTTCCGTATTCGCGATTCTTAAGAAAAGATGCGTGGAGCAGTTCGCCTAAAAACACTCTGCCTGCACCCCGCAAGAGCTCGGCTCATCGCCCTTGGATGGATTCGGACATCTTCGTGGGTTAATCGTGAGTGCAGTGCATGCTCAAGACAAGGACGAAAGTGCGAGATGCCGCTATTTAAGAACGTTCGGCGCAAATCAGCAAAAAACTAATTAATTCATAGGCACGTCCCAACGAGATGCAAGAGCGTAAAAAACATGCATTGTTGAACAATACAAATGCAACGATTTATAACGTTAAATCAGGTCGGGACAAGGTCGTGGTACATGTAGCCGATCACCACGCAATTTTAGGGGCTTGTGGCACACGAATGTGTACACATACATGATAATGCGTACATTTTCGGGGCGGAAGGAGCATTCAGGTTTGCAGACATGTATATGCATGTGATTTGTGTACTTGAAAGCTAATATGGCTCCTGTAAACGTCTCAGATGCAGATTGCATAAGGCCGGACAAAACACATTAGTACGTTAGTTCTATTGAGCCAATCAAAAAGAATCAGCCAGCATATGATACGTGAGACCTTACCGAAACGTAGTAATATTATGGGCCCTTCTGGTAACTCAAATCTCATGCAGAGACAAACTGAATACTCATACATTACAAGTACAATTATCGGAAAAACCTTGTTACCTCGAACAAAATAGTCCTGCAGATATTTTGTTTGAGAAGTGTTAAGGGACATAAGACAAGTCTAAAACCAAAAAGGCGTATCCCCACTACCGTCAGAAGTGCCGCCATTTCGAAAAAATATAAAAGTCGATATATCTCGTTTTCTATTGGCCGCAGACAAAAACTTTTGAGACAAGAAATAATGGACATAAAATTTTACATATTTCTTATCCTTAGCGCAATACTGTACAGTTGATATTTAAAACGGTAGAGGTCGTCAAAGTTATCAAAAACCAGTTTTCCCCATTTCCTGCCCGTAGGAGTCGCATTTTTGAATCATCCCAAATATAAAAGATGTAGAATTTAAAATAGTCTGCAAAAGCCAGTCTGAATCATGTGATTTCTGCAAATAGTCTCCGAGTTACAGTGCTTCAAACTCCGGTTGGCGCAAGAAATCGATCAAAGTATTTGGAATGGTAAGTTTTGTGGTAATTAAACATAGCAGCTGTAATATGTCGTTAGAATCCTAACTAAAACTAATTTAATTACAAGAGTTAAATAAACTGGCATTTGCGAAAATGCATGAAAAAGAAACTTTTCATAAATTGTGTCTAATTTTAGTTAATGAAATATTTAGATTGGTTGCATGAAATGAAAGAGGTGTGAACTATACCAAATAATATCGAAAACTGCCAAAAGAAAATCTAAACACATGTACTTCAATTTAAGACAGTACGAGTTTATAAATTGTTTGGATCAGGAATTTATGACAATTATTAAATTAAATTATTAAATTATTATTAAATGACAGATAACTTACACTGGTCAAATGGGAAAGTTAATAAATCGATTTTCTCACTTAATTTACACACACCCCTTGTCAAATATTTAAAGGTATTATATTCAGGTATACTGTCTGCAAATCAGGCGAAGCAAAAACATTTTTGTATTTATAATTGTGAATGTAGGTTATCATGTTTCATTGTAATAGTTATTTATAATACAAAGCTATTACAGAAATTTCTGAGAATTTATTTTTTGCAAATTTCATATTAGATTCGTGTACAGTATACATGAAAACTAATTCTCCTGAAAATCTGACAAAGTTTCAGTATCAAATAAGCGAGAATATCAAACACTTAACTTTCTGCATTGACAAGTATGGGTTAGCTATTACTGAAATTTCTGAAAATTTATTATTTGCAAATTTGATATTAGATTCGTGGACAGTACACCTGAAGCTAATTCGCCTGAAAATTTGAGAAAGTTTCAATATTAAATAGACGAGAAAATCAAACAGTTAATTTTCTGCATTGACAAGTATGGGTTAGCTATTACTGAAATTTCTGAAAATTTCTGATTTACAAATTTGATATTAGATTCGTGTACAGTACACATGAAACTAATTCTCCTGAAAATTTGACAAAGTTTCAGTATTGAATAAGGGAAAAAATCAAACACTTAACTTTCTGCATTGACAAGTGTGGGATAGCTATTACTGAAATTTCTGAAAATTTATGATTTGCAAATTTGATATTAGATTCGTGTACAGTACACCTGAAACTAATTCTCCTGAAAATTTGACAAAGTTTCAGTGTTAAATAAGGGAAAAAATCAAACACTTAACTTTCTGCATTGACAAGTGTGGGTTAGCTATTACTGAATTTTCTGAACATCTATTATTTGCAAATTTGATATTAGAGTCTTATATAGTATACCTAAAACTAATTCTCCTGAAAATTTGACAAAGTTTCAGTATTAATTAAGCGAGCAAATCAAACACTTAACTTTCTGCATTGACAAGTCTGGGTTAGCTATTACTGAAATTTCTGATAATTAATTATTCACAAATTTGATAATAGATTCGTGTACAGTACACCTAAAACTAATTCTCCTGAAAATTTGACAAAGTTATAGTATTAAATAAGGGAAAAAATCAAACACTTAACTTTGTGCATTGACACGTATGGGTTAGCTATTACTGACATTTCTGAAAATTTATTATTTGCAAATTTGATATTAGATTCGTGTACAGTACACCTGAAACTAATTTTCCTGGAACGTTGACAAAGTGCCAGTATTAAATAAGGGAGAAAACCAAACACTTAACATTCTGCATTGACAAGTATGGGTTAGCTATTACTGAAATTTCTGAAAATTTCTGATTTGCAAATTTGATATTAGATTCGTGTACAGTACACCTGAAACTAATTCTCCTGAAAATTTGACAGAGTTTTAGTATTAAATAAGGGAAAAAATCAAACACCTAAGTTTCTGCATTGACAAGTGCGGGTTAGCTATTACTGAAATTTCTGAAAATTTATGATTTGCAAATTTGATATTAGATTCGTATACAGTACACCTGCAACTAATTCTCCTGAAAATTTGACAAAGGTTCAGTATTAAATAAGGGAAAAAATCAAACACTTAACTTTCTGTACGAACTTCTTCAACTTATTATTGAAGGCAAAATCCAGGGGAAACGATCAGTCGGAAGGCGGCAGAACTCGTGGCTGAAAGATTTACGTCGATGGTTCGGTTGCACATCAATTGAAATCTTCCGTGCAGCAGTGTCTAAAACAATGATGGCTATTTGGATCACCAACCTTCGAAGGGAGATGGTGTGAGAAGAAGAAGAACTTTCTGCATTGAAAAGTATGGGATAGCTGTTACTGAAATTTCTAAAAATTCATTATTTGCAAATTTGATATTAGTCTTATATTGTATACCTAAAATTAATTCTCCTAAAAATTTGTCATAAAGATTCAGAATTAAATAAGCGAGAACATCAAACACTTAACTTTCTGTATTGACAAGTGTGGGTTAGCTATTACTGAATTTTCTGAAAACGTATTATTTGCAAATTTGATATAAGAGTCTTATATAGTATACGTGAAACTAATTCTCCTGAAAATTTGACAAAGTTTCAGTATTAAATAAGCGAGAAAATCAAAAACTTAATTTTCTGCATTGACAAGTATGGGTTAGCTATTACTGAAATTTCTGAGAATTTATGATTTGCAAATTTGATATTAGATTCATGTACAGTACTCCTGAAACTAATTCTCCTGAAAATTTGACAAAGTTTCACTATTAAATAAGCGAGAAAATCAAACACTTAACTTTCTGCATTGACAAGTGTGAGTTAGCTATTACTGAAATTTCTGAAAATTTCTGATTTGCAAATTTGATATTAGATTCGTGTACAGTACACCCGAAACTAAATCTCCTGAAAATTTGACAAAGTTTCAGTATTAAATAAGGGAAAAAATCAAACACTTAACTTTCTGCATTGACAAGTATGGGTTAGCTATTACTGAAATTTCTGAAAATTTATTGTTTGCAAATTTGTTATTAGAGTCGTGTACAGTACACCTGAAACTAATTCTCCTGAAAATTTGACAAAGTTTCAGTATTAAATTAGGGAAAAAATCAAACACTTAACTTTCTGCATTGACAAGTATGGGTTAGCTATTACTGAATTTTCTGAAAATCTATTATTTGCAAATTTGTTATTAGAGTCGTGTACAGTACACCTGAAACTAATTTTCCTGAAAATTTGACAAAGTTTCAGTGTTAAATAAGCGAGAAAATCAAACACTTAATTTTCTGCATTGACAAGTATGGGTTAGCTATTACTGAAATTTCGGAAAATTAACTATTTGCAAATTTGATATTAGATTCGTGTACAGTACACCTGAAACTAATTCTCCTGAAAATTTGACAAAGTTTCAGTATTAAATAAGGGAAAAAATCAAACACTTAACTTTCTGCATTGACAAGTCTGGGTTAGCTATTACTGAAATTTCTGAAAATTAATTATTCGCAAATTTGATATTAGATTCATGTACAGTACACCTGAAACTAATTTTCCTGGAACGTTGACAAAGTGTCAGTATTAAATAAGGAAGAAAATTAAACACTTAACGTTTTGCATTGACAAGTCTCGGTAAGCTATAACTGAAATTTTTCAAAATTAATTATTCGCAAACTTGATATTAGACTCGTGTACAGTACACCTGAAACTAATTCTCCTGGAACTTTGACAAAGTTTCAATATTAAATAAGCGAGAAAATCAAACACTTAATTTTCTGCATTGACAAGTCAGGGTAAGCTATAACTGATATTTCTGAAAATTAATCATTCGCAAATCTATATTAGATTTGTGTAGAGTACACCTGAAACTAATTCTCCTGAAAATTTGACAAAGTTTCTGTATTACATAAGGGAAAATGTCAAACACTTAACTTTTTGCATTGACAAGTATGGGTTAGCTATTACTGAAATTTCTGAAAATTTCTGATTTGCAAATTTGATATTAGATTCGTGTACAGTACACCTGAAACTAATTCTCCTATAAATTTGACAAAGTTTCAGTGTTAAATAAGCGAGAAAATCAAACACTTAATTTTCTGCATTGACAAGTATGGGTTAGCTATTACTGAAATTTCGGAAAATTAACTATTTGCAAATTTGATATTATATTCGTGTACAGTACACCTGAAACTAATTTTCCTGGAACGTTGACAAAGTGTCAGTATTAAATAAGGAAGAAAATCAAACACTTAACTTTTTGCATTGACAAGTATGGGTTAGCTATTACTGAAATTTCTAAAAATTTATTATTTACAAATTTGATATTAGTCTTATATAGTATACCTGAAACTAATTCTCCTGAAAATTTGACAAAGTTTCAGTATTAAATAAGCGAGAAAATCAAACACTTAACTTTCTGCATTGACAAGTATGGGTTAGCTATTACTGAAATTTCTGAAAATTTATGATTTGCAAATTTGATATTATATTCGTGTACAGTACACCTGAAACTAATTCTCCTGAAAATTTGACAAAGTTTAAGTATTAAATAAGGGAGAAAATCAATTATAATAAAACATAAAATAAATCATTAATATATGTAATACTTAAGTAGCATTTCAGAAAATACGTGTTAATCTAAAAATTCCTAAAGTACTTATAAGTCATAACTGATGTCAGATTGATGATTGATGTATAGCTTTAATGGTGATGACTGTTATGACATGATCTTGCATTTTTACTTCACAGTTGAGGAAGCATTAAACATAATCTATTTAAATGAAGAAGAAAAAAATGTTGGCAACATAAGAATGTGGATATTATATATGTAGTTTTTGTGGGTATCAGCTGTAAAGTAAATTTAGCTCCATGACAAACCCATTACTCTTAATTTCCGATGTTTTGCTGTAAATCGTCGTGAGTAGGTTGATGGAAAGTTATTGGTATTTGCGTCGTCGCATTCCTGAGTCGTGGCATTGTCCTTGATCTTAAGCGGTACGAAACGCGGGGTAGATAAGAGTGTTTTCTGTGCATTCCAATCGATTGTCTCAACGAGCCTTTGACATATCCGGCCAGTGGAGTGGAGCATTGCCCGTTTTTTACCACCACGTACCCAACTTGGTGTACACATTTCTTAAGCGGGGTCTAGAAACTATACCGTACGCCGAGGCAGCCTCAAGAGCACTTTCATTGTTGTACTATCACTCTCTCTTGGTGCCGGGGTGGACTAGTAGAGTTCCAACAAGAGCTGCTGGTCATGTCAGTGCTATGGGCGTCAAGCACCACGCGCTCCTGCTACTTCTTGCCGCGCTCTCTGGGTCAATGTCAGGAGTACAAGGTAACCAACAATCAGGAGTGCTCGAGTTCTTCTTCCGCGACCAAGTACCCAAGTACCCGAGTACCCGAGTACCCTAGTGCGAGTTGCTTTTTATTGCCGCGAACGCGTCACTCCACTGGCACAGCTTGTTTACATCTTGTTCTTCTTCGGAAGTGAACCGCCAAAATTGTGCAGTGAATTCCGAGCCCTGTTAATGTGTATGTGCGGATGTTGGTAATTAACTGGATTAGGCGACCTCCAATCTGCACGGTTCCTATTGCACCAAAATCCTTAACCCAGAATTCTTTTACGTCCTTGATGGCTCTCAGTCATCTTCCCAATTAGGCAAATTTACTGTCTGTTTCACTCAAAATATCCTTAACCCACAATGTGTAACTGCGCAGACTTGATCCTTCGTAAATAGCCAATTGTTCAGAGTTAAGACCACTAAGCAGACTTTCATACTCACCTCTATGGTTACATGGTTTTTTAAAACCATTTGAGCATCTGATTGCTGGCCACCCAATTATTAAAAAACTACAAAATCGTGAAACAGGTCTACGGTCATTAATTAGCTAATATGAGCTATAATTATAAACTTACAGTCCATTAATACCCATAATTTTCTAGCTAATAACCAGTAGGCTAAAAATTGTAAGGGAACCATAATAAATAGTATCTAAATACTATCAGTTGATTACTAATTTAAATCAAATCAACTATCAATTAATTCAAATTATCTATTATTAATTTCAATCAAAAAGATTCCGATCGAAAGTGATAAAAAAAAATCATTAACAACACAAAAACAATAAATATTGCGATGAAATGTGCTCAAATAATTTTATGTAAGAACCTATACTTCAACACAACATAAAATATGTTTGAGTATTTAAGTGAAATAATATCGAGAACTGCCGGAAAATACTTGAAGTAGAACAGTGAAATCAATACATTCTTATGAGTATTATTACTGAGTATTAGTATTGAGTAAAGTGGAGTACTACCTCATAGTATTTTTCAAAAAATGATGAAAACTGCCAAACAATTAGCATTTTAGTGAAATAATATCGAAAACTGCCAGAAAATACTTATAAATCATACAGTGAAAATCTTAGACTGTACTACCTTAAAGTATATCTCAAATAATGAAGAAAACTGCTAAACTATTTTTAAAACTCGTACAGTCTCAAATTGAAGTATATTTATTTAGTTTTCCTTCTGGCAGCTTTCGATATTATTTGGTATAGTTCACACCAGTTTCATGGCATACAACCAATGTAAATATTTCATTACTAATCAAAAGCAATCAATATTTTGTAAGAAAAAAACACAGAAGTTGTGTAAGTTTGAGTATTTAAGTAAAATAATATCGAAAACTACCTGAAAATACTTAGAAGTAGCATGAAATTAATACATTCTTATGAGTATACTACCTCATAATATTTTTCAAATAATGATGAAAACTGCCAAACAATATTAGCATTTTAGTAAAATAAAATCAAAAACTGCCAGAAAATACTTAGAAATCATACAGTGGAATACGTATGACTGTACTACCTTAAAGTGTTTTTTATATAATGGAGAAAACTGCCTAATAATTTATAAAACTCGTACAGTCTTAAATTGAGGTACATGTATTTAGTTTTCCTTTTGGCAGCTTTCAAGATTACTTGGTATAGTTCACACCACTTTCATGGCATACAACCAATCTAAATATTTTATTACTAAACAAAAGCAATTAATATTTAAAAAAAAACACAGAAAATGACAAATGTTAGTTATACTGCAAAAATGGTTTCGATACTTAAAGGCCTTTGAGGCAGATGAAATAATTGTTTCGCCTCTTAGTGACTTTATTTGGTACATGGTACAATTGTTGCAATACGACATTAAATTTATGTAATTTCACATTTTGTTGTTATTATTTTTTCATAGAGTTTCATCAAATGTCGTTCTTATTAATCCAATTAATATTTCGATATTATCAAGTATAGGCAGATGATTTAATTGTTTCGTCTCTTAGTGACTTTATCAGGTAGATGATACAATTGTAGCAATACGACATTAAATTTGTGATGTTCACAAAACATGCTTTTATTTTTTTTTCATGGAGTTATCAAGTAATAAAAAGTAATATAAAAAAATTGATGCATTTGAATTGCCGAAATATCATTAATACACATTTAAATTTTAAATTAATTAAAATTTTAATCTATTGTAGTTGTGTAACTATTGGGAATATGACCTATGTCCATAAGACATTTTTATCTAAAAATTAATTCTCGTACCATATAGCACACCATTATAAATCACCATGTATGTTACAATGTCAACCAGAATGTAATCTATAGCTTTAACACTGATTATTATTATTATTGTTATTGTTAAAGCATAAGTTACGTTGTATTTGCTTAAAGGTGAAATTAAATAGATTTAAGTGTTTCAATGCACAAAAAAGCATGAAATCTGTCAAATACTCCCGACAGCACCGGACTTATGTGAGGTATTAGCTCGAAACTGGTCTCCAATTGCCCTTATGGATATGATATCCAAATGTGTTACATAGGAGTATTATTTTATTCCAACATTAGACATTTTATTTATATAAAGTAAAAAATTACCACAATAGAAACGCCAAATTTTATTTAAATAATAGATTTCATACTAGGATATCCCAAAATTACTTACAGCATTACATTAGCATAAAATTAATTACATCAATCAATTCTATCAAAACTGCAAAATCATTGGCAATATTTGCGCACCTTCACAATAATTCTATAAAACTTTCAGAACTCATGAAATTTAATAAAAAAATCCGATATAACCATCACCGAAAATGTGTTGTATTAAACAAATTATTTCAGCTGAATTCATGGTTGAAAAGTTGAAAAAACATTATTTACCAATTTTGTACTTCGTGACCTTTGTGGAATTTATTTTTCTTCAAAATTTGGAAATAACAGTTATTGGCAATAACACAATATTGCAGCTGAAATCATTTTTACAAAATATCAATTGTAAGTAAAAAAATTATCATTTGATGCCAATTATGGAATATTTTGTGTACTTTATGGAGATTTTGATATCAAAATTTGAAAATAACAGCTTAAACAAATTATTGCAGCTGAAACCAATGTTTTAAAAAGTCCAATGTTGCAATATAATTGGGTAATTATAAATACCACTATGTTATCAAAAATGATCTTAGGTTAAATCAGTATTGTAAATATCATACACAGCAAATTTGAGACTTTTACATGTATGCAGTTTGTAGATACTTTCTTCGTATCTTCAGGAATACTTATCAACATTTTATGGACATACACATATACAGTATTTTCGTAAACTCAGTTATAAATTGAGTAACATTAGTTCACCTTTTTATTCAAAAAATCGCTTCCATACGTCAAGAGATTCCATTTAAATTGCTCGTTCAGATATGGCATCTTCAAGTCATTCAGTTGCAATTCATAATTTCAGAGTCATTTATCTCTGAAGCCAAGAATTCTTCATATTTTTTTAACTGTAATATTTCATAGCTAAAAAATAATGGCAGACTATGACAGTTTGACTTCAAATTTTACAGTTTTGACAGTTGCAATTGAACATTTAACCGATTTGGACAGATGAAGTTATAAGTATACCAGATTTGAAAAGTTACAATTGAAAATTTCAAAGCAGAACAAATTTTTGGAATTTATTAAATTTATTTAACGAAAAATTTGTTAAATTTGTCTGGTTGTTGGCACAGTTTCAATAAAAAAATACAAATCTGGAAAATCTGGCAAATTTCGACAGTTCAAGTTTGAAATCTTGATAATTTTAGCGTTCATCAAGAAATTTGAAGATGCCCACTGAGGTACTGCGACCCACAGTTTAAGAATCAGTGATAAATTTGGCTAGTTGCCCTTGAAAATTTGACAAAATTCATCATGTTTTAACAAATTTAGAAGAAACTTTTTCCGATTTGACAGTAGGTAGGTGTTGAAATTTTTATTGACTACACAAATTTGGTGCTAAAAAGTTCAAAGATTTTAACAATTTTGCAAAAATGATGAAGCTGACAAAATTTGACAGATTTTGACTGCATGGCCAAACATTTGATGTATTAGAACATTCTCACATTTGGATCTAACATTTTTTGGCAGATTTGACAGTTTCAATTAAATATTTCAATTTTCATGTCTCAGTTCTGGAATTTAAAAAAAAAACAGTATATGCAGTTAAGAACGTACTAATATTTACTCTATTTATTGCATTATGCGTAATCATAATTTATAAGGATTGTACAAATATTAACAAAAGGATAATGCATTTATCTGTAATAACAATTAAAGATTGTTTACACCAACAAAATCATTGACGTAATCAGTCAATCATCAAATGCAACCTTACTAAATATCTAGCTCAGTAATAAAAATACCTTGAAACTATGACCAAGTTCATGACAAATTAAAATCTATATTGTTCTACTTTACGTATTTCTAATCCTTATACACATATCGAAGGTCTCTTACATAATTATGTGCTCTCTAAATAAGTGTATGTCAAGTAAACGGTTCAATGCTCATTAAAAACTGCATACCATAACTCTGGCACTTAATTGTTATGCTTCTTAACCGAGCAATTAATTACTCGGTAATTGCCGGTGTTCGTGTGAAAGCTTATTATGTGTTTATTGGTATTTTAAAGTAGCAACTATTATGTTCTCTCTAAATTACAAGCCTTATTACACAAGCAAAGGAAGCAGTTTATTATGGAAGAACTCGTAGCGAGTATAAAGGAAATTTTAAATAATTAACAATCAGAGAGATTTATGTAAATATTCAAGGATTTAGTACATAAAATTACAAACGAATATTACAATATTATATCTAAGACAACTGTGGATGAAACCTAATAAAAGACAATAAGATCTGAATTTATATAATTTCTTTTAATAGTAACAAATAGGCGGAAAGACCGCTGGTCGATTGCCTGTAAAATATTGTTACTACTACTAGTAACTAAATATACTCAGTAAGTGGTTTTGTTTTTTATTTTTATGAACTTTTTTCCTACATTATTTACAACATACTCGTTTTGTAAAGAGGTGGAAAATACATGCGATATATTAAAAAATATAGAAACAAAAATTGCTACAAATTCTGCGAATCATTAGCAGAATATTTGAAAATGGGGCTAACCATAATTTGTATAGCTACCATAATTTGTATTGCTTTTGTAGATTTTCAATGATTTTTCATTAAACTTTATATAATTGTCACAAATCCCCATGGATTTCATAAGAACCAATCTAAAACTTCATGGTTTTTGTCGAATCGGAACGAATTTTCTTAAAATTTTCGGAAATACTTAGGATATTATGAAAGGTGCCTTAGGTACTTTAAATTGTTATTTCGGATATATACTGAACTGTCATGAAATTTCAAGAGAACTTCGATAAAGACTTTACGAGAACAAAAATTCCAAAAAATATTTGAAAATGTTATTCACAATGAGAAACTTCACAAACATTGGGTCAATTGTAAATTTTTTTAATGATAATTTTCATTATCTTCGCTAATTTACAAAGAGACATTTTTGAAAAATCGTTGTCCTTTATAATTAGTTCTGTTTATGTTGATTTTCAAACACATTTAATCAAATTTCCAGATATATTATTATAATTCAAGAAAAAGTATCATAATTTGGTGGACATTTTTGAAAATTCATTATCTACTGTATTTTATTATATTATTTGTGTGAAGTATGTTTGTTTATAAGGAAATTTTGTAAAAGTTTATAATTGTAGCAAATACCTAAGCATTGGCAGAATGTTTGAGAATGTGTTGTCCACAACGTTTGTATTACTTCCGTAGATTTAAAAAAAAAATCATAAAACTTTATAATTGTGACAAATACCCAACAATTTCCTCTATAATTAGTTTTGTTTACGTAGATTTTCAAACACATTTAATCAAATTTCCAGATATATTATTATAATTCAAGAAAAAGTATCATAATTTGGTGGACATTTTTGAAAATTGATCATTTACTGCATTTTACTATATTATTTGTATGTAGTATGTTTGTTTGTAAGGAAATTTTATTTAAAAAAATAATTGTAGCAAATATCTAATCTTTGGCAGAATGCTTGAGAATGTGTTGTCCACAATGTTTGTATTACTTCTGTAGATTTAAAAAAAAATCATAAAACTTCATAATTGTGACAAATACCCAACAATTTCATAGGAAGTAATCCAAAACTCCAGGTTTTCTTCGATTCACAAAAAAAATTCTTAAAATTTTCGGAAATTCTTAGGGCATTTTGAAAATTGCTATATATAGATACTATAATTTACATTGTTATTCTGGATATATACTGATTTTCATAAAATCTCCAGAGAAAATGTCGATTAAGACTTTACAAGAACAAAATTTTAAAAATTACTTCAATATAATGCCTGCACAATTAGAAACTTTACAATCATCGAGTCAATTGTGGATTTTGAATAAAAAAATCATCAAATTTATTGAAAAAACAAATGCTGAATAAAATCTTTATCATCTTTGTGAATTTACAAAGCGACACATTTTGAAAATTCGTTGTACTTATAATTCGTTTACGTAAGATTTACGTAAGATTTTCCAAAAAATTCATCAAATTTCCGGAGATATTATAATTCACGAAAATGTACTATAATTTAGTGGAAATTTTTGAAAGTTCGTTATTCAATATAATATCCTATATTGTTTTTATGGAGCTACAAGGAATAAAAAAAAAACTTTATGATTGTAGCAAATACGTAATCATTGGAAGAATTTTCGAAGATGTTCCTCATAGTGTTTATATTGCTTACGTAGATTTTCAAACAGAGAGAGACAACAATCTTTATTAGGCTATTGGTCTTCGTCCTTGCCGCCTTAAATTTGCAAAGATTTTTTTATAAAAGTTTATAATTGTGTAAAATATATAACATATAAAATTTTTATAAGAACCAATCTAAAACTTCATGATTTTCGTTGATTCACAACGAATATGATTAAAATATTCGGAAAGACTTTACACAATTTCAACAATGTTTTAGGTACTATATTTTACATTGTTATTCTGTATATGACTGGATTTTCATAAAATTTCCAGAGAAAATGTACTATATTACATACATTACATACATTACATACATTATTATTAAGGTACTATATTTTACATTGTTATTCTGTATATGACTGGATTTTCATAAAATTTCCAGAGAAAATGTCGATACAAAGACTGTCAAAGAACTAAATTTCCAAAAATTAATTATAAAATTCAAGGCACAATTATAAATTTCACAATCATCGAGGCAATTGTGAATTTTGAATGAAAAACTCAAAAAGTTTTGTGAATTTTCAAAGCGACAGTCTTTGAAAATTAGTGGTCCTTTATAATTTGTTCCATTTAAGTTGATATTCAAATAAATTATATCAAATGTTTAGAGATATTATTATATTTCCAGAAAAAGGAACTATAATTTAGTGGTAGTTTTTAAAAATGTGTTAGCCACTGTATTCTACTATATTGTTTTTATGGAGTTCCAACAAATTTTTATAAAAAATTGTAATTGTAGCAAATACCTAATCATTGGCAGAATGTTTGAGAATGTGTTGTCCACAATGCGTGTATTTCTTCCGTAGAGTTTGAAAAATAAAATAAAATAATCATAAAACTTTATAATTGTGAAAAATTCCAAAATATTTCATAAGAGCCAATCCAAAATTCCATGATGTTCGTCGATATACAACGAATTTTCTTTAAATTTTCAAAGATACTTACATCGTTATATTGGATATATACTGAACTTTGATAAAAAAATCCAGAGAAAGCGTCGATAAAGACTTTACAAGAACTATGTTTCCAAAAATTATTTATAAAATTTGAGGCACAATTAGAAACTTCACAATCATCGAACCAATTGTGAATTTTGATTGAAAAACTTCATTGTTTTCGTGAATTCACAAAGCGACTCTTATAAAAATTCGTTGTCCTGTATAATTTGTTTCATTTACGCAGGATTTTAAAGAAATTTCATAAAGTTTCTGGAGATATTATTACAAATCAAGAAAATGTACCACAATTTAGTGGAACATTTTGCAAATTCGTTGTTCACTGTATTTTACTATATTGTTTTGATGGAGTGTTATAGGTTTTTGATAAACTATAGGAGGAAATTTGATAAACGTTTATAATTGTAGCAAATACCTAATCATTGGCAGAATTTTCGAAAATGTGTTGTCCACAATTTTATATTGCTTACGTAGATTTTCAAAGAGAGAGGAGAGATAACAATCTTTATTAGGTTATTGGCCCTCGTCCTTTACGCCATAAATTTTCAAAGATTTTTCATAAAACTGTATAATTGTGACAAACATCCAAAGATTTCATAAGAACCAATCTAAAACATTACGATTTTGGTTGATTCAACAAATTTGAACGAATTTGATTCAAATTTTCCGATATACTTTACACATTTTCAACAGTGCTTTAGGTACTATACCTTACATTGTTATTCTGAATATCGACTGGATTTTCAAAGAACTAAATTTCCAAAAAATATTTATAAAATTCAAGGCACAATTAGAAACTTCACAATCATCGAAGCAATTGAGAATTTTGAATGAAAAAATTCATTGCCTTCTTGAATTTTTAAAGCGACACTCTTTGAAAATTAGTTGTCTTTTATACTTTGTTCCGTTTGAGTAGATTTTCAAAGAAATGATGTAAAATTTTGGGATATTATATTTACAAAAAAAGTACCACAATTTAGTGGGAATTTTTGAAAATTTGTTGTCCACTGTATTCTACTATATTGTTTTTATGGAGTTCCAACAAATTTTTATAAAAAATTGTAATTGTAGCAAATACATAATCATATTTATAATTGTAGCAAATACCTAATCATTAGCAGAATTTTCGAAAATGTGTTGTCCACAATGTTTTAATTGCTTTCGTAGATTGTTTAAGATATTTAATAAAACTCCATAATTGTCACAAATACCCAATGAGAAATGTCGATACAGACTTTACTAGAACTAAATTTCCAAAAATGATTTATAAAGTTCATGGTACAATTAGAAACTTCACAATCATTGAGTCAATTGAAAATTCGTTTTCTTTCATTGTTTGTTCCCTTTACTTAGTTTTTCATAGAAATTTCATAAAATTTCCAAAGATATTATTACAATTGAAGAAAATGTAAAGCTACAGCTAAATGTAAAAATGTAAAATCTTTAGCTACTATAATTTACATTGTTATTCTGTATATCGATTGGATTTTCAAAGAACTAAATTTCCAAAAATTATTTATAAAATTCAAGGCACAATTATAAACTTCACAATCATCGAAGCAATTGAGAGTTTTGAATGAAAAACTTCAATGCCTTCTTGAATTTTCAAAGCGACACTCTTTGAAAATTAGTTGTCCTTTATAATTTGTTCCATTTAAGTAGATTTTCAAAGAAATTATGTAAAATTTTGGGATATTATATTTCCAGAAAATGTACCATAATTTAGTGGGAGTTTTTGAAAATTTGTTGTCCAGTGTAATCTACTATATTGTTTTTATGGAGTTCCAACAAATTTTGATAAAATATTGTAATTGTAGCAAATACATAATCATGTTTATAATTGTAGTAAATGCCTAATTATTGGCAGAATTTTCGAAAATGTGTTGTCCACAATGTTTCTATTGCTTTCGTAGATTGTTTACGATGTTCAGTAAAACTTCATAATTGTTACAAATACCCAATGAGAAATGAAATGAGAACTGAATTTCCAAAAATTATTTATAAAATTCATTGTACAATTAGAAACTTCACAATCATCGAGCCAATTGAAAATTCGTTGTCCTTCATTGTTTGTTTCCTTTACGTAGTGTTTCGGAGAAATTTCATAAAATTTCCAAAGGTATTCTTACACTTGAAGAAAATGTACCATAACTAGTGGAAATTTGTGAAAATTCGTTGTCCACTGTATTTTACTATATTGTTTTTATGAAGTTCCAAAGTTTTTTTTATAAAACTTTATAATTGTAGCAAACACCTAAGCAATGGCAGAATTTTCGAAAATTATTTATAAAATTCATGGTACAATTAGAAACTTTACAATCATCGAGTCAATTCAAAATTCGTTGTCCTTCATTTTTTGTTCCCTTTACGTAGTTTTTCGAAGAAAATTCATAAAATTTCCAAAGATATTATTACAATTGAAGAAAATGTACCATAATTAGTGGAAATTTGTGAAAATTCGTTGTCCACTGTATTTTACTATATTGTTTTTATGAAGTTCCAAAGTTTTTTATATAAAACTTTATAATTGTAGCAGACACCTAATCATTGGCAGAATTTACGAAAATGTAGATATTAAATTAATTATTATATTAACATTTTATTCCTATAAAATTTACTACTCGAAAATCCAATAATCTATAATTATTTTCACTAGTACAAACTTGAGTAGTGATTTTTTTAAGAATAAAATATGGTAAAAACTGTAAAAACTATGGTAACTGCATTGTTTTAAGCGCTATTATTATAAATGTAGATGTTAAATTACAATGTCTTTACTACAATTTATTCCTATATAATTTACTGCTCGAAAATCCAATAATCTGAATATATTTTCACTATTCCAAACTCGAGTAGTGAATTTTATAAGAATAAAATGTAGTAAATACTTTGATACGCAAATTACAAAATTAACTGCATTTTTTGAAGCGCTATTATTTTTCAACTATCACTTATAATAAACTCCTTATAATTATTTCTAGCAGGCATATAATTTTACGCGCAATTTATGCTGCGGTTATTTCACTAAGCAAATTGTATATCTCGGCTGTAATATATACAATTTTGTGTGTTTTAATTTCGTACGCGGTTTCTAATTAGTATGGAAACCTCTCGTCCATGAAAATAACGTGTTGTTTCGAGCAAATTTCTAATCACCTGCATCTGCATTACACTTCTTGCTTACGCAATCCGGTTACACCTCGAATTTCACTTTTTAATTTCGCCGGAGTTGGTGAATCTTTGCTCTCCAGATGTCCGTAATATCGTATTGCTTGTTGGCCGTTTCTATTACCCGTTGGAATATCTTATTCCACATTTTGAGTTTTTCACCTATAATACCTACAGTAACTTAAACTACAGAATAAAACCAAACTACAGTATAAAACCAGGCAATTGCTATTTTAGTATTGCCTCATAGTCATAAGAGTTATTGGTCTATTCGTGGCACTTTTATATGCAGTATTAATCGAATATAAATTCCTGAGGGGATTTCAATGCATGTAAGGTGGATTTTGGTGTAGATGCTCGCACGTATCAGTAGCAAAATAAACGATCATATCTCTAAGGAGTTTACGCTCATATTTCACCACTGCTGTTATTCCTTTGCATTTTCACGTACATGTTTTGTTTTATTTGAGTTTTCGTGTAGTTTTTATTACAATTTCATTATTTTAAAATACTGGTAGCAATTTGCAGGTTAATAACTCTACAAATTTTTAAGATGTAAACGCACGAGCAAAAATTCTTTACGAGATAAAGCTGCACTTTCTGCATATCATTACGCTTGTTCTTGACACTCTCTCGGTTGCATTGACCTTTCTATGACGAGGCCGCAAAAAC
This sequence comes from Othius punctulatus, assembly GCA_951805005.1. Taxonomy (NCBI): domain Eukaryota; kingdom Metazoa; phylum Arthropoda; class Insecta; order Coleoptera; family Staphylinidae; genus Othius; species Othius punctulatus. The sequence goes on from OX638143.1 coordinate 24,743,447, forward strand.
TATCTTTTGCACGTTCATTAGTTATCACTTTAGCGACCGTCCGAATCAAATCGAAAATCAATAACCAATCAAAAAGACAAGGCTGTCTAATACATTTTGATTGAGCGCCCCCTGTTTCGGACGGTTTGTAGGTTACCAGTCTGAAACTTGTTTAAATCACTACAAAAAAAGAAACAGACAAGGTTCTGTGATTCATTATGAGTGATCGGCGAGTCTCGGCGATTTGCACATTTGCAAAACGTCGACGAAAGATAATGGACTAGCCAAGTTAATTGATTGACCGTGGCATTAAAAATGACCAGTGAAAAGGTGGTTGGTACGTTGTAGTAATGTGAGTCACGAGAAATAATCAAAACATCAGCAATATTAATAATAATAACTCGAATAGCTTAAGGCTTGCATTATACCTACATATATTCATAATTATTATCATTCTTTGATATTTTGCTTGAATCCATGACAATTTATCGACAATATCGTGGATTCAAGCAAAATGTTAAAGAATGTTAAAGAAGTGTTTCTTTCTTCTCTCATTCGTCTCATGTGTCCATACCTCATTTGGCCTGCATTATACCTACATATTATCATAATTATTATCATCCTTTAATATTTTGCTTGAATCCACGACAATTTATTGTCAATATCGTGGATTCAAGCAAAATGTTAAAGAATGTTAAAGAAGTGTTTGTTTCTTCTTTCATTCGTCTCATGTGTCCATACCTCATTTGGCTTGCATTATACCTACATATTATCATAATTATTATCATTCTTTAATATTTTGCTTGAATCCACGACAATTTATCGTCAATATCGTGGATTCAAGCAAAATGTTAAAGAATGTTAAAGAAGTGTTTCTTTTTTCTCTAATTTGTCTCATGTGTCCATACCACCTCATTTGGCCTGTATTATACCTACATATTATCATAATTATTATCATTCTTTAATATTTTGCTTGAATCCGCGACAATTTGTCGTCAATATCGTGGATTCGAGCAAAATGTTAAAGAATGTTAGAGAAGTGTTTGTTTCTTCTCTCATTCATCTTATGTGTCCATACACCTCATTCGGCCTTCTGTTATTTTTTCCTGTATTGGTTTCATTTTTAAGTTTTTCTTGTGGGTCTCGTTCCTTATCCTGTCTCTTCTTGTTTTGTTTTCTATTTTTCTTACGTAATATCCCATCTCCATGGCATTTATTCTTTTTATTTGTTTTCATGTCATCGTTCATGTTTCGCTGTTGTAAGTTAGCGTTGGTCTAATAATTCTTTTGACTATTTCTGCTTTTGTGTCACTTGATATCTCCTTCTTGCTATAAAAGGTGTTTTTAAATGTTATACACTTTTGCTGTTTTTCCTATATTATCTTCTATTTCATTATCTAATTTACCTTTGTTCTGTACGATTGTTCCTAAATATCTGTATTGTTCTACTTGTTCGACTTTATTTCCTTGTATTGTTTTTCTTTCTCTCTTTGGTAATTATCATGTTTTTTGTCTTTACGTAGTTTATTTTCATGTTTATTTTCTTAATCTCTTTCTCAATTATTTCCATGTTGTATTGCAGTTCTTCCTCTGTTTCTGCAATTATTGCCATGTCATCCGCGAATAGTAGTTCTGCTATTTTTGTTATCTCCATTTTCCAGTATCCAACTTTTAGCATTTTTATTTTTTGCTTTGCTTTCTTCGCCGCCTTATCTAATACAACTGTAAAAAAGCACTTAGCACGCATCCTTGTTTGACTCCTTTCTTCGTTTCGAATTCTTTTGATTCCTCATTGTTTGTTCTCACAATATTTCTGTTTTCTCTGTAAATGTATTTTATTACATTTATTATTCTCCTCCTCTATTCCTCTTTCTGCTAGTTCGTTCCATATGTCCTCTCTCCTTATCCTGTCGAATGCCTTTTCGAGATCTACGAAGCATATGTGCATTTCTCTGTTTTTCTCAATTAGTTTCTTGCTTAGTTGTCGGAGTATGAAGATTTTGTCGATCCTTTTCGAGATCTATGAAGCATATGTTCATCTCTCTGTTCTTCTTAATTAGTTTCTCGCTTAGTTGCTTGACTATGAAGTTTTGGTCTTTCTCGTACTTCTCCCTCTTCTGAATCCGTATTGGCTGTCCTCTATTGTTATTTCAAGTTTGTCTCGCATTCTTTTTTCTAGTACCGTGGTCATTATCTTACTTGGTATACTTGTTAGTAAGATTCCTCTATAATTTTCTCATATTCTTTTATTCCCTTTCTTACGTATTGCTACAATCATTCCTTTATTCCATTCTCTTGGTGTTTCCCCGCTGCTTATTATGTCATTTATTAGTTTCGTTATTTGTGTTATTCCATTCCCTCTTCTCAAATGTGATTGTTTCATCATCTTCAGGGTTAAATCGTCTGTTCCTCGGTGGTTTCCGTTTTTTAGGTTCTTATTGCTTCTTGTACTTGTTCTTTTTTAATTTGTTCAATTTTTTTCGTTTGCCTTTCTTGCGATCCCCCCCCATTCTTGTGTGACATTATCTTCTTCATCCTATTCGGTTTTTTCTTTGAAATATTGTCTCCATCTTTCCAGTATCTTGTCTGCATTCGTGATAATTGTTCCATTTTTATCTTTTATGTTTATCATGTTGTGTTTTTCTTTTTTGTTTTAGTTGCTTTAGTGTTCCGTAGAGTTGTTTTTGGTTCTGGCTAAAATTCTCATTCATTCTTTCACCAAATTTCGTCCATGTCTTTTGTTTTGCTTCTTTTATTATTGAATTCGTTTTGCTTCTCTTTTCTTTGTATTTTTTATAATCTTCAATTTTTTGTTTGTTTGTAGGTATCTCTTCCATTTCTCTTTTGTGTCTCTTATCTCCTTTTTGACTTCCTCTGTGCACCTTTAGTGTTCCGTAGAATAGTTTTAGATTCTGCCCAAAATTCTCATTGATTCTTTCACCAAATTTCGTCCATGACTTTTGTTTTGGTTCTTTTATTATTGAATTCGTTTTGTTTCTCTTTTCTTTGTATTTTTCATAATCTTCTAATTTTTGTTTGTTTGTAGGTATCTTTTCTAATTCTCTTATGTGTCTATTATCTCCTTTTTGACTCCCTCTGTGCACCTTTAGTGTTCCGTAGAATAGTTTTTGGTTCTGCCCAAAATTCTCATTCATTCTTTCACCAAATTTCGTCCATGACTTTTGTTTTGCTTCTTTTATTATTGAATTCGCTGTATTTCTCTTTTCTTACTATTTTTCATAATCTCTATTTTTTTGTTGGTAGATATCTTTTCCATTTCTGTTTTTTACTTTTATCTTCATTTTGACTTCCTCTGTGCACCTTTAGTGCTCCGTAGAACTGTTTTTGGTTCTGCCCAAAATTTTCATTCATTCTTTCACTAAATTTCGTATATGACTTTTGTTTTGCTTCTTTTATTATTGAATTCATTTTGTTTCTCTTTTCTTTGTATTTTTCATAATCTTCTATTTTATTTTTGTTTATAGATATCTTTTCCATTTCTCTTTTTTGTCTATTATCGCCTTTTTGACTTCCTCTGTGGACCTTTAGTGTTCCGTAGAATAGTTTTTGGTTCTGCCCAAAATTCTCATTCATTCTTTCACCAAATTTCGTCCACGACTTTTGTTTTGCTTCTTTTATTATTGAATTCGTTTTGTTTCTCTTTTGTTTGTATTTTTTATAATCTTCTAGTTTTTGTTTGTTTGTAGGTATCTTTTCCATTTCTCTTTTGTGTCTCTTATCTCCTTTTTGACTTCCTCTGTGCACCTTTAGTGTTCCGTAAAATAGTTTTTGGTTCTGCCCAAAATTCTCATTCAGTCTTTAACCAAATTCCGTTCATGACTTTTGTTTTGCTTCTTTTATTATTGAATTCGTTTTGTTTCTCTTTTCTTTGTATTTTTCATAATCTTTTTTTTTGTTGGTAGATATCTTTTCCATTTTTGTTTTTTGTCTGTTATCTCCTTTTGACTTCCTCTGTGCACCTTTAGTGCTCCGTAGAATAGTTTTTGGTTCTGCCCAAAATTCTCATTCATTTTTACACCAAATTTCGTCCATGACTTTTGTTTTGGTTCTTTTATTATTGAATTCGTTTTGTTTCTGTTTTCTTTGTATTTTTCATTATCTTCTATTTTTATTTGTTTGTAGGTATCTTTTCCATTTCTCTTTTGTGTCTCTTGTCTTCTTTTTGACTTCCTCTGTGCACCTTTAGTGTTCCGTAGAATAGTTTTTGATTCTGCCCAAAATTCTCATTCATTCTTTAACCAAATTTCATCCATGACTTTTGTTTTGCTTCTTTTATTATTGAATTCGTTTTGTTTCTCTTTTCTTTTTTTTTCATAATCTTCTTTTTTTTTTGGTGGTAGATATCTTTTTCATTTCTCTTTTTTGTCTTTTACCTCCTTTTTGACATTCTCTGTTCACCAGTTTGTCTTTTTCATTTCCCTGTTTCCAATTTTCGTTATTCCGCAGGTCTCCCTTGCCGCTTCTAGTATATTTCTTTTTAATGTATCCCATTTTTCTTCTATGTTTAGCTTCATTTCGCTCTCTCTGAATTAATTTTGGGTATCTCTTTGTATTTCTCTTGTGTTTGTGTTTCTCTGAAGCTGTAGGCTTTTATCTTTTATTTTCTTTTTTTTTGTTTGTAGGTATCTTTTCCATCTCTCTTTTTTGTCTTTTATCTCCTTTTTGACTTCCTATGTCCACCAGTTTGTCTTTCTCATTTCCCTGTTTAAAATTTTTGTTGATCCGCAGATTTCCTTTGCCGCTTCTCGTATATTTCTTTTGAATGTTTCCCATTTTCCTTCTATGTTTAGCTTCATTTGGATCTCTCTGAATTTATTTTGTAGTATCTCTTTGTATTCCTCTTGTGTTTCTGTTTCTCTTAATCTGTAGGCTTTTATCTTTTCTTTAACTTGTATCCTCTTCTTGTCTGTTTTTTGTATTTTCTTCCAACTCATGTCCATTTTTAGTAGTGGTCACTTCCTATTTCAGCTTGCATTGTAACTCTTACATCCATTATTTTGTTCCAGCTGTTTCTACTAATTAGGTGATAGTCTATTATCGATCTTTCGTTTCTCTTAATTTGTAGGCTTTTATCCTTTCTTTAACTTTGGTCCTCCTCTTTTCTGTTCTTTGTATTTTCTTCCAACTCATGTCCATTTTTAGTAGGTGGTGGTCACTTCCTATGTCAACTTGCCTTGTAACTCTTTCATTCATTATTTTGTTCCAGCTGTTTCTATTAATTAAGTGGTGGTCTATTACCGATCATTCGTTTCTGCTTGACTGCTCCCTTGTGTACTTGTGTATGTTTTTGTGTTTTATTTTTGTATTTGTTATTACAAGGTTGTTTTCAATGCATAATTATATTATTCTTTAGCCATTGTTGTTTTTAATATCTTCTCCTTCATTTCTCATTATCTCTTCTATTCCGCTATTTTGGCATCATACTCTTCCGTTAGGTATCCTATTATCATTATCTGTTCTTTTCCTTCATCTACTTCCCTTTGAATGTTTTCAAGGAATGTGTCTTTCTCTTCTTTCTTTGCGTCTTCGTTCGTTCCGTATGCTTCTATCAGTGTCCATGTTTCATCCTCAACTAGTTTGATTTATATGGTAATTATTTTTTCGTTTGTATATTTTTCTTTTATTACATTTTTTTTAATTTCCGATGTTATTATAATTCCTACTCCTCCTTTTGCTGTTTTCTTTTTATCTACTCCTGTCCATATCAACCAGTATCCTCCATGTATATTTTCTATTCTGTGTTCTCTCTTTTTTGTTTCGGTAATTCCTAGTATTTCTATTTTATGTTTTCTCATCTCCTCCACCAATTCTGCTTCTTTTCCTCTAAGGTTCCTAGACCATGTCCCTATTGTTATTTTTCTTTAATTTTTTCTGTTTTTTGATTTTTTTCTCATCTCCTCGACCAGTTCTGCTTCTTTTTCAATGTATCCTCTAATGTTCCATGTCCCTGTTGTTATTTTTCTTTTCTATTTTTCTGTTTTCTCACTTTTTTCCTTCCTACTTTCTTTTTATTTTTATTTTGTTATTGCTATTTTGTTCTGGGTTTGTGTTATTTTCTATATTATCTATTTTATCATAGTTTTCCATATTTATGCCTTGTGTGTTGCCGCTGTTTGTCCTCTGTCTTGGTTTTTAGTTTACTTTTTGGACCCTATTTAGAGGTAAACTAACATTAATTTTGGTTTTTGCTTTAGTTTTTTGGCAACTTTTTAGGGGTAAACTAACATTAGTTGCAGATGGTTAAGATAGTAGAAAAGAAATGGTACTCTGACACGTGGCGTAGAGTTCGAACCTGAGACCTCTGACAAAGCAAGCAAGCGTCTTGATTGGCTGCAAACGCAGTAGCTACTTATCCAAATTACTATCGATGCCATCACATAATCGAGAGTTTACTTTCGTGTGGAACAATTTACTTTCTCTATTCTGAGGTGTGACAAAAGTAAAACTTACCGGTTTAATGAATGTGTGTTTAAAGTCGAGCCGAATTGTGGAAACTCTTGAAAAACTACAAACACTTGTAAAAACGTGTCGAGAGAAAGTGTTAAAGTGCGTGAAATGCGCTGCTAATACGTTGAAAATAAAGCATTTTTTTATCTGTGTAATACAAATACATCTCATTACATTTTATACGCCAAGACCAAGGCCAAGAAGAAAGCATTTGTTTTTATTTGTGTAATGCAAATACATCTCATTACATTTTATACGCCAAGACCAGCACTACTTACATAATTAAATATAGAAAATAATAGAAATGTGTGTACATATGAAAGTACTGGATAATGCATAAATAGAAGAATAATAGAAGAAAGAGGAATAAATAACTCTGGAAAATAAAGATTATAAAAAGCTCATCGGGATTATTGCAATTTTGAAGCTTTTCAATTGGGACATATATAAAACGATTTGATTATATGATTGCATATTTACTGATTGCAACACGATACCAAAGCCCGCAGCATTATCATGCAATACGACTTGATTGATTACCAATTTATACGTAAATTAATTTTATAGGTGGAATTGAATTCATAAATTTTTATTTTTATGCCACAAAGCGTATTTATAGGTTTGTTTGCGTTTAAATAACTTTTGCAATTATTATTTACAACACAACGACGATAGTAATTAATGAGGTTCAACCTGAAGCTCGTGAAAATTTAGTTGCTAAATTTTCATGGCCGCAGTGCGAATTATTAAAAGTGGGAGATAATTATTAATTAGAATTGATTAATAGACACGATGTTCTAAATACTGTAAAGAGGCGTACTTTGGTTCAAGCAACCTTGCTCCAAAATATGAATGAATTTTGTTACAAGCAGTAAAGATATTGTTTTTGATATTTATTTATTAATTCATTTGCCTTTCTACCTTTCGGTGTAAGGCATATATTATTAATTTTGTTTGATTTGAAAGTGAAAACTGTTAATACTACAAGACTTGCTTAAAGATATCACATGTCTATTAAGATTCCAATATCCTTTAAAAATTATCAACAGAAATTATCAACAGAAATTTTAAACAGAATTATAAACAGAAGATTTAGCAGCATTTAACACTTTCGGTGTAAGACATACATTATTAATTTTTATAATATGTTCTCCACTTCCTCCTATCTTTTGTTAATTCCTTTATTTCTTTCCATATGTTCCCTTTTCTTGTTGCCTCTTCTTTTATTGCGCTGTTCCACTCTTGTTTTTGGTCTTCCTTTTTATTGTTTTCCTGTTGCTCTTGTCTCGTATATTTTCTTAGTGTTTCTATCTTTTCTCATTCGTCTCATATGTCCGTGCCACCTCATTTGGCTTTGTGTTATTTTTTCCTGTATTGGTTTTATTTTTAAGTTTTTCCTGTGTGTCTCGTTCCTTATCCTGTCTGTTCTTGTTTTGTTTTCTATTTTTCTTAGGAATCTCATCTCCATGGCATTTATTATTTTTATTTGTTTTCCTGTCACCGTCCATGTTTCGCTGCTGTAAGTTAGCGTTGATCAAATTACTTTTTTGACTATTTGTGTTTTTGTACCTTCTATCTCCTTCTTGCTAAGAAAGGTGTTTCTTAACTTGTTATATAGTTTTGCTGTTTTTCCTATTTTATCTTCTATCAACAACTGAAATATTGAATACGACATTAACATGTAGAAAAATCTCTGTTTACAGAATGTGGGACTAGTGTGAGACGCTCAAGACAACCTCGTGCTGGATCGTCAGGAAGGATAATTAATGGGAAGCAGAGTGCACGCGGTGCATGGCCATGGCAGGTAACTACTCACTTTGTGAACGCTCATTCAATAAGCATAAGGAATGCACACAATTAGGCATGTGATTGTAAGAATCAATCTCTCCTAACGACGCCTCAGCTACTTTGAAATCTAAATGTTTTCACATGCGGATAATGATCGGTTAGGAGTGAATTAGTTATGATTGATCGCAGCTTGGAAACGGGGATAGATTTCTAATTGTAATTACATTTGAGAATATAAACAACGTCAGCGACGAAAGGCACCTCATGAGTTAGCAAATTTTTATTTTTGTTATATACAACTTATTTTTATTTGTGTTATTTTCATATCATTAAGGACGCGAAGTACATGCATTAATTGCTGAATTTTTAGCCAAGAGAGGAAATAAGTGTACACGACTTTGTACTAAAACACGTCCTTTCCTTGATGCCGTTTTGTTTCCACCACATTTTTCATTGCGAATTGCCAGACGTGACGCAAAGAGCGACAAACGCATCCTTCGCGCATAATTCAAAGTCGCGGGATATCGGTTGATTTATGGGATGTTCTCTTTTTATGGTGACACGACAAGTTCGTACGTTAATTGCAGTATTAATTTTGTACGTTTTAATATCTTTAGTCACCGTAAATTATGCGTGAAAAATACATACACAAGAAACGTGACTAATAATTGTATAGTAAATAAATACTTATTATGGTCGTGATAATAATTAATTATTGAAGCATGTTGTTCAAATACTACAATATAAATTGAAATCTGGAACTTAAATCTAATGTTCTTATCTTATTCATGAAGATAAGAAGATATTTAATGCAGATTTTGCAATATACAGGGTATTCAAAGTATGGTCCGACTCTAAGGCTCGTATCTATAGTCCATACTTGAGCACGAGTCCGACTCAAGTCGTATATTTGGTTGCGCATTTTCTATAAACGTTTGTGCACCAAACTCAACCAAATATACGACTTGAGTCGAGCTCGGATACGGACTATAGATACGGGCCTAACTACTCTCTATTCACGATGTTTTTGCATCAAGGGAGTCTTTGAATATCTAGTAATTTTGTTGGTAGTGTCTCGGAAATAACTGAATTCCCCAATGGAACTTGTCATTTTCTTTTAGGTTAAGTTGTTTTCAATTTGAGGTTATATTTTTTAAATAACATTGTTGCCAAATGTAAAGTTTAAATTATTATAGATGAAAATGGAAAAGCAGGAAAGAAAATGAAAAATAATGCATTGAAAAACATTCAACTAATTCAATCGAATATGCAGTAAAAAAATAATGATATCTTTAAAAGCTAGTAGCGAAAAAAATATAAATGTGGTAGGAAGCAAATGTCTAATAGATATCGACACAAAAAAATAGTCAACTTCCGTTGCATCACTGAATCAGTTTGTCCAACATGACAAAAAGAAAACCCAGCCAACTCGGTTGCATAAAGGTTGTGAATGAAATACAACTTTAAGGTTGTTATATTATTATTTGAAATATAACTTGCTAACTCTGTTATTATTGAAGTTACAAAGTCGGTTAGTAATTTTTCCGCTGATTAAGATAACGAAATCAGAACAACAATTGAATATATTGTTTTAGAATGATTAATACTAAACTTTGAACACCCTATATAATTGATGATCCTACGTAATTAAATAAGCAGGGAATTTATGTTATTCACGAAGTTTCATAAAATCTGTACTGTGTAAAAATACTTATAAAGAAATTTTCTATTTTTAATAATATTGCTTAAATAGTTGTACCTATAATAGTGATTGATGATTTTACGTATTAAAATAAGAATATAATTTATATTATATGGGAAGTTTCATCGTAATTTTGATGGAATTAGAATAATGGTAAAATATAAAGAAATATAATTTTCAAAATGATGATTTGAAAATACAATAAATATTCACTACAGTTCTAGTGATTGATGATTCTAAATAAGTAATAAGCTAAGAAGAACATTTATATTCTACTTTGTAATAAAATAAGAAGTACATTTATATGCTACTAATATGTAAAATATGTTTATGTTTAACATTATTTTCATGTTCATGTGCTGATATTTATTGATGCCTTTCTGTTTTGACGTTCTTCGTTCTTCTTTTTTCCACTGTAATGTATTTTTAAGAAAAATATATATATTATTATTATTATTATTACTTTGTAATAATATAAGAAAATTTATATTCTACTTTGTAATTAAAAAAAAGTATATTAATATGCTACTAACATGTAAAATATGTTCATGTTTTACATATTTTTCATGTTCATGTGCTGATATTAATTGATGCCTTTCAATTTTGACGTTCTTCTTTTTTCCACTGTAATGTATTTTTAAGAAAAATATATTATTATTATTATTATTATTACTTTGTAATAATATAAGAAAATTTATATTCTACTTTGTAATTAAAAAAAAGTATATTAATATGCTACTAACATGTAAAATATGTTCATGTTTTACATATTTTTCATGTTCATGTGCTGATATTAATTGATGCCTTTCAATTTCGACGATCTTCTTTTTTCCACTGTAATGTATTTTTAAGAAAAATATAATATTATTATTTTTATTATTACTTTGTAATAATATAAGAAAAATTATATTCTACTTTGTAATTAAATAAAAAAGTATATTTATATGCTACTAACATGTAAAATATGTTAATGCTTTACACTTTTTTCATGTTCATGTGCTGATATTTATTGATGCCTTTCTGTTTTGACGTTCTTCTTTTTTCCACTGTAATGTACCTTTAAAAAAAATATATTATTATTATTATTACTTTGTAATAATATAAGAAAATTTATATTGTACTTTGTAATTAAATAAGAAGAACATTTATATTCTACTTTGTAATAAAATAAGAAGAACATTTATATTCTACTTTCTAACAAAATACGAAGTAATTTTCTATTATTAACGATGTCCCCTAGTAATTATTGTGAAATTTCTATGTAATTGAATCATAATAAAAAAAGATGTACACTCCTTAGTGCTATTTCTAAGCAAACAAATAATAAGAAAAAATATATTTGTAGGCATTTGATTTCACACAAATTTATGTTCAATAAAATTATATAGAATATTTACACTAATTATTCTATGGAAAGAAAAGAAGAATAGTTAATACTTTTAAATTAGAAGATCTACATACTACAACTTCTAGATTACATGAAATATTAAAAGATATCAACAAATCATTTAACATTTAACGAATTAAGAAAGACTCAAAGAAAATTTTTAATTTACACTAATTATTCTATGGAAAAAAAGAAGAATAGTTAATACTCTTAAATTAGAAGATCAACACACTACAACCTTAAGATTTCATGAAATATTAAAAGATATAAACAAAACGTTTAACATTTAATGGATTAAGAAAGAATCAAAGAAAATTTCTAGAACTATTAAAAAATATCAACAAAACTTATAATATTATATAAGTGTTAAATAATATACACTTAAATACACAATAATATATTCTTGTTATTATTATACTTTTATTTTCAGTGCTTACTGTCAATTTTGTCAATTACTATCAAATCAAATTTCATTTGTCAAATTTCAAAGATTACAGTCATGACTTCCATACTTCAATTGATGTCATATTTTCAATGCTTACTATCAATTTTGTCAGTTATACTATCAAATCAATTTCATATGCCAAATTTCAAAGATTACAGTAATGATTTGCAAATTTGAATTTATGTCATATTTTCAATGCTTACTGTTAAATTTGCCTCTTATAGTTGTTAACATTTCAATTACTCTGTGAAATGGTCAATAACTATCAAAATTTGAATTATTACTTTGAAAATTTCAACAATTTCTATCAAAATTTCAATTATTGAGATATTTTCAGTGCTGAATATCAATTTTTCAATTATTTTAATCAGAATATCAAATACTGTCATTTTTTAATAGACACTGCCAAATGTTCAATCAGTTCTGTAACCATTTGAATTATTTCGTCGAAATTTCAATGCTGACAGTGAAATATTTTTATAATTTCATATTTTTAGTGCTCACTAATAATTGTAATCTAATTTCATTTATTTTTAATAACCTGACACTGTAATATTCACTAGGATCATAATACTGTGAATTATACTAATATACTACTACTACTTTATTACCTTTGACATGTTCCAATTTATTGTTATTTTGTAATAATCTCTTGAAATAAAAATATATCTATCTATCTAAGACACCAAAAATATGTAACTATCTAAGACATCAAAAATATGAACAAAAAAGGTTGACAGCTTTTAGAATATCGATATTATTTCAAAATAGTATTGTTTTGAAAGTGAAAACTGCGAATACTACAAGACTTGCCAAAACATATCACATAAAGATTTCAATATCCCTTTAAAATTATCAACAGAACTGTTAAGATTTAGCAGCATTTAACATATTTAGGGCAATATTATATATTTAATTGCCCTAAGTATAAATATGTAGGGCAAAATGCTAAATTGGAATTAAAAGTTTAATTTATACATCAAAGATATAAAAGAATAACAGTAATTAATTTTTTTTAGTAAAATAGTTCCAAAACCGACACATCTAAAGTATCTAAGACTATTTTTTCTTGATTTCATTGCCCCAAATCGAACTAAAACTAAATATTTAATATATTAAATATTATTATAATTGTAATCTAATTTTATTTATTTTTAATAACCTGACACTATAATATCCACTAGGATTATAATACTGTGAATTATACTAATATACTACTACTACTTTATTACCTTTGACATGTTCCAATTTATTGTTATTTTGAAATAATCTCTTGAAATAAATATATATCTATCTATCTAAGACATCAAAAATATGAACAAAAAAGGTTGACAGCTTTTTGAATATCGATATTATTTCAAAATTGTATTGTTCTGAAAGTGAAAACTGCGAATACTACAAGACTTGCCTAAAGATATCACATAAAGATTTCAATATCCCTTTAAAATTATCAACAGAACTGTTAAGATTTAGCAGCATTTAACATATTTAGGGAAATATTATATATTTAATTGCCCTAAGTATAAATATGTAGGGCAACATGCAAAATTCGAATTTAAAGTTTAATTTATACATCAAAAATATAAAAGAATAACAGTAATTAATTTTTTTTAGTAAAATTGTTCCAAACCGACACATCTAAAGTATCTAAGACTATTTTTTCTTGATTTCATTGCCCCAAATTGAACTGAAACTAAATATTTAATATATAAAATATATTTAGGGCAATATTATATATTTAATTGCCCTAAATATAAATATTTAGGGCACTATTTTGCTTTTGTCTTTGTTATTTTGCAAAATTGGAATTAAAAGTATAATTTATTCATCAAAAATATAAAAGAATCACAGCAATTACATTTTTTTAGTAAAATAGTTTGCTGCATAAATATGCAAAACCGAAAAATCAAAAGAATCTGAGACTATTTTCTATTGATTTCATTGCCCCAAATCGAACTAATACTAAATATTTAATAAGTTTATGCAACAAATCAGTTTCAAAATTATTACTATTTTACAGTAAAATATACAAAAATCTATACAAAATTACATAGTGTAAATCCTTGTAATAAAATGAAGCATTTAAAAATTGTTTATCTTATATAATTTTCTATCATTATTATCATTATCACTATCACTCTAATTTCTTGCAAAATTATAGTGATCTTTTCTATTCAATGATATAAGAAAATTTGCAACTTTCAGGATGTCAGCTCTATTCTAGATTATACCAATGAGATTTAGTATTAGAAAATTTATATTAATTTCTTCTATCCAAAATTCTGTACATAACAATATTCTTCACGGTTCTTGAAAATCTGTAACATCTGAAAACATCTGTAATATCATGAAAACATTATGAAAACATCTGTAACATCTGAAACTCTGTTCCAAATTATGGCAATGTTGTTACGCCTACATACATGATTTTTGGATACCAAAATTATTGATTGCTCAGAGCTATAACGTTTTGGATTTATTTAATAGTTTACTATTATTAATCAAATTTGCATAAAAATATATTTTAAAACATTAGAGAAGAATGTTTTTATTTACCTTAGTAACATATTTCTTCATTAAGCAACACAAGCATGATGATTATTATTATATTATTATCACATATGAAGCATATTATCTAGTAATATGTATGAATATTAGGTCATGTCGTGTTGACCCATCCATAACTAAATCTAAGCCAAAATCCGAAATAGATATAAATGTTAAATTGACTATATCACAATAATTACGTAATATTAATATAATTTTTGTTATAGTTTCATCCATTTTGGATACTAGTTATTATTATATATTTTATTGTTTTCTTTCTTCGTTATTGGAGTACTCCCTGGGAGTTTGTATGTTTAGATATAAAGATGTTTTTTTTGTTTGTTGCTATCTTTTAGCCATCTTCAGAGGTGTTATTTTTTGTTTGTTCAATATATGATATTGGAATCAATGTATATATGATATTGGATAAGATTTTTCATAAAAAGTTAAAACATTTATAAACATCTTATCCAATATCATATATGTATATTGAACTCAAAAAATTAACACCTCTGAAGATGGCTGAAAGATAGCCGAAACTAGTCAGGCGAAGTAGACATAATAAAAATAATAAAAAGAAGAAAACATCTTTATATCTAAATATATAAACTACCAGTAAATACTCCAATAAAGAAGAAAGAAAACTATAAAAAATATAATTAATATAATTATTATTTGTTTGTTATTTTAAGTACTTTCTGGAATCTTCTAGTATTTATTTACTTTATTAACTATTTATCCCGACTAATAAATACTAGAATATAACAAAAAGTTCTCAAAATAACAAATAACAAATAATAATCAACAATATCTGGTAACATGAAAAACATACTAATAAAAATTAATATAATTATATTCGGGCTTATATAACTATATGCAGGAGTTATGGTGCAGGTGCCGGGTATAAATTTTGATATATAATTTATACGAATAATTTGTACTGATACTTTCTCCAGATAAATGGCAATTGATTAAGAATAATAATCGAATTAATTATATTATTGATTTTATAATTATTTATAATGATTAATATGTATATTAGGTATTATGTTTCTTGTGTTCTTGTGTTTCTATAATACTTTCGCAAGCTCGACCTCATCGTTATTAGGTATTATATTAGGTATATTACCTTATTTATTAATTGCTGAGTTAGAGATTGTAAAGATTAGTAAAATAAAAATCAGAAAAACCTAGTTGTATAGTATTGAACCTATTTGTTAGGGATATTATACCGAACTGGCTATGACTATGACTATGACTAACAAGAGTCCTTCTGCCATGTGATTTGTGTAAGTGTGTCTATTGAATTAGGGGTTGTTTCTGATAGAAATTCATCCCCGATCTCTACAGCGCTCTCAATGAGTTCCCAACGGCGAGTGGCACTAGTTTCTCAGTACAAATGTTCTACCTGTACTGGACTCGAGTCCAGGTCTTAAGGAAAAAGAAATTGTTTGGGAAATTTTGATAATTTCGCGCTTATACATGCAAACAATATTTCTAAATTACCATATCGCAGTGTGTTAGTGTGTGACGTTCAAAAAACATTATGATACCCTGTAATTAGCAGTGATTCCATAATTTTATATTTATTTTAACAAAATTATAATTTAATTTGTTCGTATTCTATAAGCTAAGTACTGCGGTATGGTAATTTAGAATTATTACTTGCAGGTATAAGCTCGAAATTTTCAAAATTTCAAAAAAATGGATTGTCTTTATTTTTAGCAAACAAGTTTTCAAATGTTTGAGTGGCTAAAAAGTGATTTTAACAGTGCTGACTTCGCTATTTGTACAGAAAAGAGCCATTAATCAATCACGAATATGTGCAGGACAATAAAAATGAAATCAATAAAAGCTGTTAAAATGTAATTAATTAGTGTCTAAAATAAATGTAAAGTTTGCGAGCTGTTAATTTTACACGTTTACTAATATTTCATTTCTATTTAAATATTGTTTTCAATGTCTAGCCAGGAATGTTTTTATGTGGAAAATAACGCACAGTATGTATGGAGAATTTCTCGAGTTCCATTAATCATTCATAAAATTTGTTGTTTATAATTTTTCCGTGATCATGAATTATTGAATTTATGCAGTTTATACAACTATTTATAGACATAATGAGTGTATACGATATATATAACAAAAACTTGCTCAAATGAAATAGTCACTTATGTATCATTAGCATGCAATTTGAAGTAGTGGGTATCATTTAATATTCTAATTATTAAAATGGGAAAATTAGTTAAATAAAATGTATAGATAAATATGCTATAAATTAAAATAAAATACAAAAACATTAAATGTATAAATATTCATTTGTCATTATTTCTAGAAATTACTAGTTAGCGGAAAATATTAATTCTTTATGATTCAGATTTTGATTGAATAATGAAAGTATTAGATGTTATATAACCAATGATTAAAATTTCATCTGGATATACCGAATTATTGCAAGAATACGTTAAAAAATGTATCTATGCCTTTGTGGCACAGTAAGTTAATCCTCCCATTAAGAAATAATGTGGCATCTATCCCACTCAGGGTAATATAAGAATACTAAAATTTGTTTCTGAAAATTCTTCTTTAATAGTACTTTCTTAGGCCCACTTGTACGATTGTGGATTATCCTTTATCGTAGTTCATTTTCTAAGGATACCATTGTATTAACAATTGTATCCTAGGTAACAGAAGCATGGTCAAGGATAATCTACGATCGTACAACTGGACATAAGTATATAAGGAATTGAAAATCTATGGAATGCAGCAGAAGTAATGCAACAATGCTTTCTTTTTGGATATTTGCATCCTTCATTACTATTATTTTGCAATACAATTAGGTACATCATCGTACTACTCCAAATCAGATATTTATTACATGAAAATGATAAAATAAGTGGATAACGATTCGATATGATGAAATAATGATAAATGATGAATAATAAAGTGATGAAGCGTAGGACAAATTATAGAATTTCAATTAATGTGTGTTATATAAAACCATGCATCATTTATATTAATTAAATATGTTTCGCAACGCATTTTATGTGAGGACGTTGTAATTGGCAATTATAATCCTATAATAATTAAGCAAATAATATGTGTCGCTTATACAAGAACTATACCTTATTATTTAAACTCAGGTTACAATAATAAAAAATGAATGCTAAACTGTTTATAGCCGTAAATACGTAATTCGCCAATTAAGTGTAATATGCCCAACGAGGGCAGACATCAGGTCGCTCACTCGCACGTCTCAATGTAATTCAATCATCTCACAATCTCGTTCTTTAATCTGAATCATTTTTTTGCTTGATTTATGGCGTCAATTACTACCAGCGCTGGCCTTATCATGGCCAATTTCTGGGAACATCGTCATATTCGGAGTGAAAATTAGTGTAGGAGCAGTACAAAAACTTTTTTATTTTTATCTCATTCAAGGTATCGATTGCTGTGATCATTGTCCTTAACCACGACCAAATCGAATATGGAATTTTAAACAATCATATTCAAAGAGAAATTTCATCATTTCAGTATTAATTATTAGTTTGCGGAAATTATTATTTCTTTATGATTCAGATTATTATTGGAAATTAAAAATATATATATATATAGATAATCAAACATTCGTAAACATACTATATTAACAAAACAAAAAATAGATTTTAGAGATCGAAAACTACTTACCGATTAAATTTGAATTTGTAATATATACAAGCAATTTTAAAAGTAATGTAACTATTATTATTATTATTATTCTTATTATTAGTTTTAATAATGTCCTGAGAGATAATCAAATATTTATAAACATACTATATTAACACAAAAAAATAGGTTTTAGAGATCGAAAACTACTTACCGCTTAAATATGAATTTGTAATATACATATTCACGTAATTTTAAAAGTAATGATAAAATCAATAAAAGCTTTTAGAAAAATATTTGAACAAAAATGCTTGAATAGGTCGATTTTAAATTTTACATTATCATTTAGAGGTGTAATTTTTAACCCCAAAGCGCAAACTTTAAAAAATTAAAGAGCAAAGTACCAGTTCTGATACTTCATTTAATAGATATTTTGTATCCTGAATAAAATAAAAAGAGTTTTTCAAAATCGGTAGATGAATAGTAGAGTTATATACCGAAATGCGAAATACGATGTTATTGATTTTATACGTTCTACCAGAGTTTGAAACTCCCTGTATATTATTTTCATTGAGTTACAAAATTTGAATCTTCAATTTAAATAAAGTAAATCGTAAGTAATTAATACATATGTTCTGTCTGATTGTGTTATTTGTTTCTATATCAAATTTTAGTAGACATTTTTGACATGATGACATGATGACAGATGATGACATGGTGACGTGATGATATAATGATGACATGATGACATCGACATCATTGGCATTGAGACTTTTGACATCACTTAGCAACTGATTGTGGATCAAATTTCATAAAAGTCCTATATAGCATTTTCGGCCTAAAAGTTTGGAAAACACTGGTCTACAATGTTTATGAATTAGATTAAAATTGCAAAAAAATAATCATAAATTACATAGTTTTAGTATCGGATTTTAATCAGTGCCATTTGCATAAATTAGTCTTGTTAATTTTTTTTAACGACACATTTTTTATTAACCTAACAATTTATTTAATGATTGCATAGTACAAAACATCTACCTAGATCGCAGTGCTGAAATGCTATGTAGTGTGTAGTCACGTGTAGTCATCACTACGCATCTAAATCTAATGATTAAAAACTGCTGATCAATTGATTTTTTTCAAAAATATATATTATTTTGGTTATGGTTTTACAGCTGTTGATTTTACGTCGTCTCATTCTGCAATAGCAATAATCATCAGCAAGTGACTTACTAGTTTTACTACTGACTTACTTGTCTACATTACTTGCGAACATTAATCTTCACTGAAGACTCAATATGATGAATTAGGTGTAATCAATCATCATTTACCAACTGTCTAACAGCATCATGTTGTTGCAATACTGCAAATTTACAGAAGTTGTTTATATTTGAATTTATTTTTAATTTAATAGATTCACACGTTTGGTACACATATTTTTAAGGTTGGCCTTTTCATCAATAGGTAAAGTTGAAACAGGTTATCATAGTTTAATGTTAATCTTTGTGTTATAATGATAAACTATGATAACCTGTTTCAACTTTACCTATTGATGAAAAGGCCAACCTTAAAAATATGTGTACCAAACGTGTGAATCTATTAAATTAAAAATAAATTCAAATATAAACAACTTCTGTAAATTTGCAGTATTGCAACAACATGATGCTGTTAGACAGTTGGTAAATGATGATTGATTACACCTAATTCATCATATTGAGTCTTCAGTGAAGATTAATGTTCGCAAGTAATGTAGACAAGTAAGTCAGTAGTAAAACTAGTAAGTCACTTGCTGATGATTATTGCTATTGCAGAATGAGACGACGTAAAATCAACAGCTGTAAAACCATAACCAAAATAATATATATTTTTGAAAAAAAATCAATTGATCAGCAGTTTTTAATCATGTGTTATAATAATCATGTAATATAATAATTAATCTTTGTGTTATAATGATAACTTATACATTTCATCTCAAAATTTCGAAATTTGTAATTCCATAGAATTAAAAAAAAAAAAGATTCACATTTTGTTTTTTACATATGTTTCGGAATTTGGAAATTGAAGTTGAATATCTGAAGTTTTTAAAGTTTTAAATAATTAATTTTTTTTTGGGACATCTTGAGAATTTGTTTTGTTGGAATATTGGAAAATTTGGAAAAATACATACACATGTACTACAAGGATCTCAAGATGACTATATCTGTAGAATTGTTATACCATCAGCCTGATGACATCAGGTGTAACTTTGTTAATGAATAGAAACACCGTCATGTAAACATTTGATGTCAAAATTTTTAGATTTGTGAAATTTTAAAGAATTTTTCATAATTTTTGTATCACATTTATGGACGTTGTTTATAAGTTATTTAAATTTCGTTTTAATACCATAGATTCACACGTCTGATAAGATTTTTTTAACGTTGGTTCTTTCAGCAACAGTTATAGTTGAAAAATCTACATCACAGTTAACATTCTTACACAAAAACCAACATTAAGTGAAACATTTCAGTTTAAAATTTTGAAATTTGTACGATCATTCTGATATTTGTAAATTTTATAGAGTTTTTCATAACTTTTGTATCACATTTATAGAAGTGGTTTATTTTTGAATTTATTTTTAATATTATACATGTCTCGCACCAATTTCTTAAGGATGGCCTTTTCGTCCACAGAAAAGTTGAAACATTTTATCACAGTTTTATATGCTAACAGCATTAACATTTACTTAAACATTTTATCGCAAAATTGTGAAATTTGTAGTTTTATAGAATTTTTATAATTTTTGTAGGTATCACAACGTTACGTTAAGTTACGTTTTTTTACTATGTATCAGAAATTTGGAAATTGAGAGTTTTGTATCGCGTTTACAGTAGTTGTTTATATTTGCTTTGAAGACATCAACCAACTATGATAAGAACTAAGAAGAAAGAAGAGCAAGTTTTAGCAAAATAAAAAAGGTGGTAAAAAGAATAATCTTCCATATATCCGAAACCGTTACTTTGAGGACCCATGTTTATCAAGACTTTTTTTAAAATTGCAGTTCATACTACTACCCCCTTAAATATTTTAGACTCTTTTTTTAACACCCAATATATTGCCTAAACCTATATTTGTATCTCTGCTCTACCTAGGACAGCAGTTATCACGTGATTCAGCTCATTTCTGTTGAGCGATAGCAAGTGAACCAAATTACACACAGCTAAACCACGGTTTAAATATTTATGAATAATGATAAAGTTCTAAAGAATTTTTTCTTACAATTTTTCATTAAGGGAATTTGCGTAAATTGGAATATTTGAAAATTTGGAAGAATATATACACAAGTGCTACAAAGCCTATATCTATAAAATTCTGGTACCTTCAGGTGTAACTTTGTGAATGAATGTAAAGACCGGTTGGAAGTCAAAATTCTTAAATTTATAAAGTTTTAAAGCATTTTTCAAAATTTATTTATCACATTGGTCTGATTTTATCCACAGATAATATTGAAACATTTTATCACAGTTTGACATTCTAATACAAACTTTAACTTAAACATTGTATCTCAAAATTTGTACAATTGTAAATTTATGAAATTTTTATAATTTTTGTGTAATATTTGTGGAAGTTGTTTATATTGACATATGTTTTTAATATCATAGTTTTGCAGGTCTCGTATGACTTTCTCAGGGCTGGTCTTGTTATCAACAGTTAAAGTTGAGGATACGTTATCTGCGAGTTAACTATACTCAGTATAGAAACTATTTATACAATGCGTTTCTCTTCTCGTCTCTTTATAGATAACTTAAACGTCAGATATGTTTACCTTAATTTACTAAGGCCCAGTTGTACGATTATGGATTATCTTTGATCGTGGTTTAGTTTCTAAGGATACTATTGTATTAACAATTGTATCCCAGGTAACTGAACCATGGTCAAGGATAATCCATGAACATATAAGGCCCAGTTGTACGATCGTGGATTATCTTTGATCGTGGTTCAGTTTCTAATGATACAATTATTTTAACAATTGTAACTTAAGTTACTGAACCATGGTCAAGAATGATCCACGGTCGTACAACTGGCCCTTACTAGGCCTAAGGCCCTGTTGTACGATCGTGGATTATCTTTGATCGTGGTTCAGTTTCTAATGATACAATTATTTTAACAATTGTAACTTAAGTTACTGAACCATGGTCAAGAATGATCCACGGTCGTACAACTGGCCCTTACTAGGCCTAAGGCCCAGTTGTTGGATTCTGGATTATCTTTGATAGTGGTTCAGTTTCTGAAGATACGATTATATTAACAATTTTATCTCAGGTACCTGAACCATAGTCAAGGATAATCAATAATCGTACAACAGGGGCTAATAGTTCAGAAAAATTGCTTAGTTAAGCGTTTTGATAATAATTCAATGTCAATATTTTGAAATTTGTAAAGTCTTCCCACAATTTTTGTAATTTTATTATAGAATTTGCCTATTAAGTTACTATATTAATTTGATTTAATATAGTATATATAGTTTTTATAAATTTGCATGTGCTATACAAGAGCGGAAGTACATATGTTAGTTAAAGTTGAGGATAAGTTACCTACCAGATATATGTACATTACGTCATAGGGGTTATAAACTATGTGTATAAAGCCTTTATGAATTTGCTTATGGGTATCTTATTAGATACCCATGAGCACCTATGATATTAAGGTGCGTTATACGAATCAAGGTTATCAAGATCGATTATAGTTGATCAACAAAAGTTAAATGAAAACTATGGTTTAAAGTAGAACAGCTCTTTTTAAACAACTTTTCTGACTATAGTTTTCATTCAACTTTTGTTGATCAACTACAATCGATCAATTAAACTTAATTTGTGAGAACGCACCTTTAAATTAGAACCTGCTTATGATCTTGAAGAGTGAGACATTTGCAATTCTATCAGGTGATCCATAAAGCATTTACTAATTCTAAAATTGCGTTTTTATTCATAATTATCAAATATGATTCACTACTGATTACTCGAGTATCTGAATAACGATATAGAATTAGAACGACAATGAAAACTAATTTTAGAATTCGTAAATATTTTCTAAATATTTTTAGATTTATAGAGACAAACTTTATTATTCAACGTTTGTTGATCAACTACATTGAAACAATTAAACTTAATTCGTTTCAAGTTTTAAGTTTCAATTAAAACAATATATATTTTGGAAAAAAATCAATTGACCAGCAGCTTTGAATCATTAGATTTAGATTAAGATGCCTACCTACAGATAACTACACACTACATAGCATTTCAGCACTGCAATCTAAGTAGATGTTTTGTACTATTTAATCATTAAATAAATTGTTAAGTTAATAAAAAATATGTCGATTCATAAAATTTAACAACAATATTTTATGTAAACTGCATTGAATCAAATCCGATACTAAAAATATACAATTTATGATTTTTTATTTGCAATTTTAATCAAAATTATGAACATTGTAGATCAGTGGTTCCCAAACTTTTTGGCAGAAAGGCTATATAGGAATTTTATGAAATTTGATGAACAATCACTTGCTAAATGAAGTCAAAAATGTAAATGCCAATAATGTCAATGTCATTATGTCATTATGTCATCACCTCACTATGTCATCATCTGTCATCATGTCAACATTTCAAAAATGTCTCCCAAAATTTGATATAAAAACAAATAACACTGCCAGGCATAACATATGTATTAATTACTTACGATTTATTGCGTTTCTATTCATTATCATCAAATATGATTCAATACTGATTACTCGAGTATCTGAATAACGACAATAGAATTACGATATAGAATTAGAACGACGATAAAAACTAATTTTAGAATTCGTAAATGTTTTCTTAATATTATTATATTTAGAGAGAGAAAGAGATAACAAACTTTATTATTCAATTTTTGTTGATCAACTACAATCGATCAATTAAACTTAATTCGTGAGAACGCACCTTCAAATTAGAACCTGCTTGTGATCCTTACGATCCATTCGTAATTCTTCAGGAGATCCATAAAGCATTTACTAATTCTAAAATTGCGTTTTTATTCATTATCATCAAATATGGTTTACTAATGATTACTCGAGTATCTGAATAATGACAATAGAGTTACGATAAAAAATTAGAACGATGATAAAAACTAATTTTAGAATTCGTAAATGTTTTCTAATTATTTTTAAATTTAGAGAGAGATAACAAACTTTATTATTCAACTTTTGTTGATCAACTACAATCGATCAATTAAACTTAATTCGTGAGAACGCACCTTCAAATTAGAACCTGCTTGTGATCCTGGAGCGTGAGACATTCGCAATTCTACCAGGTGATCCATAAAGCATTTATTAAATCTAAAATTGCGTTTTTATTCATTATTATCAAATATGGTTTACTAATGATTACTCGAGTATTGGAATAATGACAATAGAATTACGATATAGAATTAGAACGACGATAAAAAAATTTAGAATTCGTAAATGTTTTCTAAATATTTTTAGATTTAGAGAGAGATAACAAACTTTATTATTCAACTTTTGTTGATCAACTACAATCGATCAACTTAACTTAATTCGTGAGAACGCACCTTCAAATTAGAACCTGCTTGTGATCCTAGAGCGTGAGACATTCGCATCTACCAGGTGATCCATACTGGATTTCTAAATTCTAAAATTGCATTTTTATTCATAATTATCAAATATGATTAACTACTGATTACTCGAGTATCTGAATATCGATAATAGAATTACTATATAGA
This sequence comes from Othius punctulatus, assembly GCA_951805005.1. NCBI lineage: Eukaryota > Metazoa > Arthropoda > Insecta > Coleoptera > Staphylinidae > Othius > Othius punctulatus. Next base: position 24,768,164 of record OX638143.1, read on the forward strand.
ATTAGAACGACAATAAAAACTAATTTTAGAATTCTTAAATGTTTTCTAAATATTTTTAGATTTAGAGAGAGATAACAAACTTTATTATTCAACTTTTGTTGATCAACTACAATCGATCAACTTAACTTAATTCATGAGAACACACCTTCAAATTAGAACCTGCTTGTGATCCTGGAGCGTGAGACATTCGCATCTACCAGGTGATCCATACTGGATTTCCAAATTCTAAAATTGCATTTTTATTCATTATTATCAAATATGATTCACTACTGATTACTCGAGTATCTGAATATCGATAATAGAATTACGATGTAGAATTAGAACGACAATAAAAACTAATTTTAGAATTCGTAAATGTTTTCTAAAAAGTTTTAGATTTAGTGAGAGATAGCAATCATTATTAGGCTATTGATGCGGGGAAATAGCTGACGCTCGACATCGAGTATGGCAATCCAAGAAGAAGATTAGATTATTGGCCCTCGGCTTTTCAGATTAGATTTAGACTTATGAAAACTTGAATTTATTTCTTCTGAATAATAGATCACTTAAGGAAATAATTGCTTTTCAATATGTGGTGATATTGAGCCTGATACATTTTAATTTTTAATGCGATTTAAACCAAATGGGTTCCAAAAATGATTAAGAACCCTGGAATGGTACCCGGGGTAATGGTGTACCACCCCACGGCTTCTAAAAACTTCTACTACTCTTTGATAGACCAAAAGCACATTCTAGAAATTTCTTGTTTTCATTAGAAATGAAGAATATTCGGATGTTCATATTCGTATGTTTTATCATACGTTTTCTAAGTTATGCTGTAGGCTTTATTTAGGAGTACATGGTAACCCCAGGGAACAAGCTTGTAGGACAAGGGTAATAAGCCTGTAACATTTTAATTTTTAATGCGATTTAGACCAAATGGGTTCAAAACATGATTAATAACCCTGGAATGGTACCCGGGGTAAAAGTGTACCACCTCACGGTTTCTAAACAACTTCTGCTACTCTTTGATAGACCGTAGCACATTCTAGAAACTTCCTGACTTCATTAGAAATGAAGAATATTCGGTATGTGAATTTTTATCATACGTTTTCTAAGTTATGCTGTAGGCTTTATTTTCGGGCACATGGTAACCCCAAAGAACATTTTGCATGAGTTGTATTTTGTCAAAATTTCATTTTCAGGGATGGAAAAGGGTTATAATAAAACAGAGCAATTACAATAGTAATAATATAATAATAATAATAATCATAAACAAAGGGCAAGAAAAAGCAAGACCAAGTACACCATCTGTAAAAAATGCTGTTTTTTGGAACACTAGAAGAAAGTGTATCCAGACGGTTCGTTTTTAAGATGCAAGAAAAAGCAAGACCATTTACACAATGTGGAAAAAATACTATGTTTTGGAACACCAGAAGAAAGTCTATCCAGACGGTTGGTGTTTTTTGTCATTTGTCATTAATGTTAGGTTATTATTTATATATGAAAATGCAGTACACAATTTTCAAATTAGGGTGAAATTCTCTCAAAGATTTGGAGGAAGATGAAATTCTCTCAAAGATTTTCATCTATGGATGAAGTCCAAGTAAACAAAGGGCAAGAAGAAGCAAAACCAAATACACCATCTGCAAAATATGCTGTTTTTCGGAACACCAGAAGAAAGTGTATCCAGACTGTTGGTCTTTAAGATGCACGAAAAAGCAAGAGCATATACACAATCTGTAAAAAATACTGTTTTTCGGAACACCAGAAGATAGTGTAACCAGACGGTTGGTGTTTTTTGTCATTTGTCATTAATGTTAGGTTATTATTTATACAGGGTGTCTACGCTAAACCGTTCGTTAAAAGTTTACGGGGTTGCCGATGTACTAAAAATTTCAAAAAAATCCTCGTCATACAGTTGAATCAGTTATCCTCATGTGAAATATTTTCAACTTTCTATCACTTCCGGTTCCGCCGGAAGTAGCACCAACTTTCTTATTTTAAATGGAATACCCCATATATTATTATATTTTTGAATTCTTCACTTAAATTGGAACATATTTTGTAAGAACGTATGTACACCTATCTCTTCCAGTTTTCAAAAAAAAAAAATGTTTTTCTAAAATAAGAATAAATTGATAATTTGTTGATTTGTGTAATGATTCATTTTATTGCTTTTGATTTCTGTAATACTTTATTCTAAATGGTTTTATTATTTGACAGTTTGCATTACAATAGCGACAAAACAAAAGCATATCACATGCCTACTAAAGTGCACTTGTGATATGCAAAATTATACCCTGCAGAAATGCGACGAAAAAGTAACCCTCGAAATAATTCAAAAAATACTTGCTTTAGGAGTATGGTTGTATTATACTTTTTTAAAGTAAATTTTTCTCCCAATCATGCTATGCAATAAAAAATGGGTCATTCCGAGGGCACTTAGATATTGACATTTTATGAACACCTATTATCAAAATTGACAGTTTCCAATTATTTCACTCATAGAGGCATCCTCTATGTATAATTAGAAATTTCACTCATAATTTTATCTTATTCCTAAGAGAAGTTATAAACAGATTTCAGGCTACCTTTTAGAGGTCAAAATTTTAGAAAAACATTTTTTTTTCTTGAAAACTGGAAGAGATAGGTGTACATACGTTCTTACAAAATATGTTCCAATTTAAGTGAAGAATTCAAAAATATAATAATATATGGGGTATTCCATTTAAAATAAGAAAGTTTGTGCTACTTCCGGCGGAACCGGAAGTGATAGAGAGTTGAAAATATTTCACATGAGGATAACTGATTCAACTGTGTGACGAGGATTTTTTTGAAATTTTTAGTACATCGGCAACCCCGTAAACTTTTAACGAACGGTTTAGCGTAGACACCCTGTATATGGAGATGCAGTTGACAATTTTCAAAATAATTTAAAGATTTGAAGAAGGATGAAATCCTTTCAACGATTTGGAGAAGGATGAAATTCTCTCAAAGATTTTCATCTATGGATGAAGTCTAAGTAAACAAAGGGCAAGAAGAAGCAAGACCAAGTACACCATCTGTACAAGATGCTGTTTTTTGGAACACCAGAAGAAAGTGTATCCAGACGGTTGGTCTTTAAGATGCAAGACAAAGCAAGACCATGTACACAATCTGTAAAAAATATACTGTTTTTTGGAACACCAGAAGAAAGTGTATCCAGACGGTTGGTGTTTTTTGTCATTTGTCATTAATGTTAGGTTATTATTTATTTATGGAGATGCAGTTGACAATTTTCAAAATAATTTAAAGATATGATGAAGGATGAAATCCTTTCAAAGATTTTGAGAAGGGTGAAATACTCTCAAAGATTTTCATCTATGGATGAAGTCCAAGTAAAAAAAGGGCAAGAAGAAGCAAGACAAAGAACACCATCTGTAAAAGATGCTGTTTTTTGGAACACCAGAAGAAATTGTATCCAGACGGTTGGTGTTTACGATGCAAGAAAAAGCAAGACCATGTCCACAATCTGTAAAAAATACTGTTTTTTGAAACACCAGAAGATTGTGTAACCAGACGGTTGGTGTTTTTTGTCATTTGTCATTAATGTTAGGTTATTATTTATATATGGAGATGTAGTTGACAATTTTTAAATAAATTTAAAGATTTGAAGGAGGATGAAATTCTCTCAAAGATTTGGAAAAGGATGAAATTCTCTCATAGATTTCCATCTATGGATGAAAATGGATGTATGGGGATAGATTTTCATCTATGGATGAAAATCTAAAGGCCGGTGACCTTTGGGAAATTTCTTTTAGATATTTGTGTACGTTTCATGAAAAGCTAAAATTTGCTACGAATTATGCATTCATATATATTTCTATCGTCTTCTAGGTATCGTTGCAGCTTCTCCATCCGCAGTTCGGCTTCCTGGGGCATTGGTGCGGGGGCGTGCTGATCTCCCCGGAGTGGCTGCTGACCGCTGCCCACTGCATCAACAAGTAAGCGGCGAGAGCGAGAGCCGGGGCCTCGACACTGAACTTGCCCGAGTCGCCCTCGACCCGAGCGATAATAAGTTTCGAGCGATCGACGTCCTCGCGACCGTCTCGACGATTGTGCAAATGTTTGCCTGAATGTTGCAGCGACCTGTTCAACCTGCCCCTCGCCGCCCTGTGGACGGCGGTCCTCGGCGACTGGGACCAGAACCTGGAGGAGAACACCGAGGAGAGGATCCCCATAGAGCACATCGTCATCCACGAGAGGTTCCACAACTTTCAGCACGACATAGGTATTCAGTAAAAATCTTAGTTTGGGTGTGGTGGTTTGGAAGCTGCGGTGTTAAATTTTTGATTGTGGTTTAGCTCTGATGAAGCTCTCGAAGCCTGTGAAGATAGCGCGGAATAGTAGGATTCGGGCCGTCTGCTTGCCGACGAAGAGGATAAGCCATAACGAAACGGACCTGTGCATAGCTACTGGTTGGGGTCGTTCCGCAGAGGATGGTCAGCTGGCTGGTCAGCTGCTAGAGGCGAAAGTTCCAGTCCACGATAACGCCATTTGCAGGAAAAAGTACGGCCACTCGGTGGCTATAAGGTCGGGGCACCTATGTGCTGGACACCTTGATGGATCAACGGGGACCTGTGTTGTGGGTACACCTTTGACCGGTTCGATAGTCTGAGCAACATTTACCTTGTATTCCAGGGTGACTCTGGAGGGCCACTGCAATGCGCGAACACCGAAGGGAGATGGTTTTTGGCGGGAATCACCTCCTTCGGCTCAGGATGTGCCAAGCCGGGATTCCCCGATGTCTATACCCGTCTGACGTATTACCTGCCATGGATCAAATCGAAGATGCGAACTTAACGAAGAGGTTGTAGTTTAATATGTGATCTCATATAGTTTGAATAAGCAAGGAATTAAGGATTTACAGTAGACAGTGATAATGCTAAAAAATAATTTATTTAAATCCTACATGCTACATCACAATCGCTGAGGCTACTATACACATAATATAAATATATAAAAACAAATAATAATTTATAAATCAGTCTGTACTTGATAAGAGTCACCAACATCACTAACAATTACCCTAGTTTCTACTTATTTGCTGATCCTTATCAAGGTGGGTGGATTTAAGTAGTTCGTCATTGGGATTATGCGTATTGGACTATACCCTATTCTACTGTCGTAAGGATCCTCCAGACCGTAATTTGCAGGCGCATATAGCGTAAACAGGGCAGCTGCTGCCACCATGGCTACCCCAAAGAGCATGAAGAGCCACATGCATACCTGCTGCGCCACAGGAAGTATTGAATACATCATCGTCAACATAAACGTTAACAACGATGGTAATTTTTCCATCTTCATCTCCAACCAGAAAAGAGGCAGCGTAAGCCCATTGAACGGCTTACATTTAGTACTGTACTTGGTATCAACCTGTAGATTAATTTGCACCCTCAAATGCGCTTCCAACGGCACACCCAACTCCCCGTGCAGTTTAAAAGTAGTATCATGCTTCTCGCGATCAGGCTCCATCCCTTCGACTTCCTCCAAGAAGCTAGGATCAGCGCCGTAGTAGTGGGGTTGCGAAATAGCGATTGGTATACCGTAGTAACAAGGCGCTACGGTGCAAAGCCCTTTCTTAGGGCACACACCTTTATAGCAGAAGCACGCATTGTCCGGGTATTCTTCGGCCGTACCCAAGAAACTCGGGTCCACTCTAAAGTCCACGGAGTCGTAACCCTCAACCTTCCCGTAAGCTTCGAAACTGAAGGGCACCGTCCTACAAAACGCCCTCCTGTACAGCTTCACGCTGCTGGTGGAGTTCATCTTCTTCGGGAATATGCCTTCGACGTATCCACCGCGTAATGTATTGCAGCGCGTGTTGATTTCAGGATCTGACGAGGCGTCGTCGTAGCCCCATTGGTGTAGCCCCGGTGACCCATTGAATTCAGTAATTGAGTACTGGTCTTCTGCAGTTTCATCCCAGTTCTTCAAGGTGACTACGTTGGTGTCGTTATCTAAAGCCATCAACTAAAACATTAAGACTTAGTACTCAAGCTAAGTGCATTGGTAACCGATTACATACCCGATCCATAATCCCAAACCGTCGGAAGTTAATCCATCCTGGTAGTGCTTTATTAGCCAATTCCACTAGCCTGTCATCGTACCCCCAAAGGTACTCATTAATTGTCAGATTTAGAAACACCTGGGAATCCAGCATATTTGCAATTTGGGCCAAACCTATGCTTACAAAAAATGAGGCATCTTTCATGTGAGAAGTCATTCCCTGCAACCAAAAAAGCATCAAAAATTTGCCCAAAACACATTGCTTCTTGTACTTACCAGCAAAGGTATATTAGGCGACATGACCGTATCAACTTCAGGATCCCCTACCGAATATTCCCGTCTAAAAATCAGCTTCCTCTTGGGATAAAACGTGAGCGTCCCATTTTCGTTAAAACTCCCGTTATTATTAGTCAGCACCTCCCTGCAAACGCACAATTAGTCTCCAACTAATAACCCCCACACACCTGGTACCAACTTCCTGGTACCAACTTTGGTATCAACTTACTGGTACACATAAGGGCCTAACTCCTGCACCTTAATCTTCTCCTCCCCCGCGAGGAACTGCTCGGGATTCGTCACGTTGAAGATGTAGACGTCGATGAAGACTTCGTACGGCGGTCTGGACCACACCTTGAAGAGCAGCGAGTGCGGACTCATCACGGCCATCTGAAGCAAGACAAATTCTCGGTAACCGCGCGGTTAGCTTGGGTATGGTTCGACTTACCACTTTCACGATCATCTGCAGTGGATCGAAGGTGTAGATGAGGTATCCGCAGAATGCCAGCAGCGTGCCGAAGAATCCCAGCACTAGGAAACCTAGAACAAGAGCAACTTGAAGGCCGTGGCACAGATACTGCACGCGAATATGCTAAGCAGGAGAAATTTCCAGTGGAAACAGAAACCGCGGTAATTGCGATTTTCACACCTTCCTAGACGGTCGCGCTCCATTTTCCGTGTCACTCCAAGAAACCGTAAATTTGAATAACCGTGTATTGATTAATTTATAAGTACATTAATTAATGCTTTGGTTCTAAATAAACTGTTTTTGCCAATACGTTGATTTATGTGAGTTACTTAATGCCTACTGGTACCCAGCAATTAACAGCTATAACAGTTGCAATCAATGATGCGTCAAGGTGTGAAGATGCTATTAATTTTGTTATTGAACAAACTCATGGTGCTCCTGGGAAAATTGTCCGTACGTGAATGACTCGCTATTGCAAAATAACGTTTTATGGCCTTTTTAATTATCAGCCCAAGAAATGAACAATTCTAAAAGTCTGCTGGTAATTCAACAATTTCACGTTCTGAGTGGAAAATTGTGCGTTTAAATTGCTAAATCAATGATTTCTCACGTGTATTTTGTTATTACCTTATCCAGCATATTTTCCTTCTCAAAACCATGAATCACATCAATATTTCCTCCAAATCATACGCATGTGCCAAGATTTGTATGGCACTTTAACGAAATTATCAGAAAATTACGTGATTTTAATGATAAGTTTCTCAGAAAGCACATTTACAGTATTTCACAGGCCGGATCTGAAGTGAATGTAAATACAGTCGTTATGCCACCGACATATTTTTCACCACAATCATTTAGGATTATTCAATAAAGTAGTAATTATATTATTTATTTATAACATATACAGAGTGTCCAAGATTAGGATCAGCAGCTTTAAGATTATTCAATATAAAAGGAATTATATTTAAAAGGATCAACAGCATGGGGATCTCGGAAACCGTAAATGTTACAAAGGTGGTTAAATTTAAAAAAAAATCGCAATGTAGTGGTCAGTAATATTCTATTGTGAAAACCAGAAAATTCCGCTTACTTCCGGAAATATTCGACCGAAATTTTGCTATATCGTTTTTATGTTTTGCTGAACATTAGAAACCATACTGTGATATAAATACTTGAATTCATAATAGGAAATGCTATCTAATACAGGGTGTACATTTTTTACAGGCCACATAAAAAAATATAGTTGATGATGGTTGATGTAATTATATTATTTATTTATAACTTATACAGAGTGTCCAAGATAAGGATCAACAGAATGGGGATCTCGGAAACCGTAAATGTTACAAAGGCGGTTAAATTAGAAAAAAGTTGCGCAATTTTGTCGTCAGTAATATTCTATTATGAAAAGCAGAAAATTCCGCTTACTTCCGGAGATATTCGACAAAATCCAAAATTTTGCGATATCGTTTTTTTATGTTTTGCTGAACATTAGAAACCATACTGTGATATAAATAGTTGAATTAATAATGGGAAATAATATCTAATACAGGGTGTACATTTTTTACAGGCCATATAAAAAAATAAAGTTGATGATGGTTCCTTCGAAACGAAACGTTGTACTGAAAATTTGTAAACGCTATCTTGTAGAGCTAAAAATGTGGCAATAAGAAAGTGCCTTTCGTTTTCTTATACCTTTTCAAATAACTCCAGAAAAAAATAAAAACGAAATTGCAAGATTTCGTATTTTGTCGAATATCTCCGGAAGTAAGCGGACATTTTAGGTTTTCTCAAAAGGATATTAATGACCACTAAATTGCGCAACTTTTTTGTAACTTTTACGGCTTCCGGGATCCCCATGCTGTTGATATTTTTCTTAAACACCCTGTATTATTGACTAAAGGATTGATATTAACAATAATACACTTGAGTAACTTTTATTCACAAATATTATGTATTCTTCTATGTCATCTCTTAATTATTATTATTTATTTCTGTACAGACTTAAATTTATGATTGTTATAAATTAAATCCAAAATTGTATTAAGTATTCTATTGTAGAAAGAAAAAATATCACAAAAAAAAATTGTGAACTTTCATTCACAAATATTATTCATTCTTCTATGTCATCTCTTAATTTTTATTATTTATTTCTGTACAGACATAAATATATGATTGTTTATAATAATTCTTTACGTGCTCAATAATATAATTAATATGGCTTCTTGGTCAACTGAGCTACAGCTTTAATACCAAATTAAATCCAAAATTGAAATTAGTATTCTATTGAAAATGGTCACGTTGACCGAAATATACATCAGATACAAATAAAATTTATGAAAAAAAAATAACTCAAGTGTATTTTTATTCATATTATTTTTCTCCCGTTTTTAATTTATTTTTATGTATTGTATTATTCATTGTAGAGCTCTTTATACAAACAGTAATCTATGTACATTATGAAAGTATATATGATTTCAGAATGGATTACCACAAAGAAAACGTCTCAGCCATCTTAATGATTATATATGAATTTTATAGCAAATAAACAAAATTAAGTAAAATACAATAAAAAACATTAAACTTTCTACGTATTACTCAAAAATTCATACAATAGCGGAAAAATTAGAACACTTAATGACTTCCAAAAGAAATTCCAAAAAATTGGAAGACTTTAAAAAAACTAAAATTAATAAATGCTTCATGAAATTACAGAACTTTGATGGAAAAAATAATTACATTTACAAGAACGTAATAAATACGATAAACATTGGATATTCCGTCTAAACGATAATAAGAATATTGTTAAAAATATACCTATTAAATTGCATTAATACAGTTTTGTTGTATTGTCACAAAATTCGCTTGATTAGTCAACTAAATCTAAAAATGTATAACGTTTTATTGAATTGTTTCGAAACTCTTTTAAATTGTTGAGGGGCTATACAAATTTTTGTATTTCAAAAATCAAAATTCTTTCCTAATTTTTTTATAAATATTCCAAATATTTGTAGGTTTGTAGCACAGTTTTAAAGATGTATGGAAATAATGTGAATTTCAGCTATTTACATGAATTTCGTGAAATTAAAAAAAAATATATAGCACAATTCCAAAAAATGTTTTTATAAAAACGAAGAAACTTTACAATTTCTTCAAAATGATAATAACAAAAATTGGAAAATATATTTTATAACAAATTTTGTGCATGTTCTATAAGAATATTAATAAAAATATAATGTGTAATTGAAAGGCATTCATTTCTATCAAATATATTAAAATATCAGCTAACATTGGCCAAAGAACATTCTTGTTTGATTATGAAATAATCATTTTATTTTAGAACATTTTATGAAATATTTTTTATGAAAAAAAGTAACACAAGTGTATTCTAATTCATATTATATTTCTCCTATTTTTAATTTATTTTAATTTATTGCATTATTCATTGTATATAATTGTTTATAAAAACTGTAAGCTATGTACATTATGAAAGTATGTATTAATAAGTATGTATTATTATTGCAACTAAAGAAAATTAAGTAAAATTCAATTATTGTAAAATACAATAGAAAAACATTAAACTATTTACGTGTTACTTAAAAATTCATACAATAGCGGAAAAATTAGAATAATTAATAACTTCCAAAAGAAATTAAAAAAAAATTAGAAAACTTTAAAAAAACTAAAATTAATAATTACTTTATGAAAATGCAGAACTTTGATGGAAAAAATAATTACATTTACAAGAACGTAATAAATACGATAAACATTGGATAATCCGTCTAAACGATAATAAGAATATTGTTAAAAATATACCTATTAAATTGCATTAATACAGTTTTGTTGTAGTCACAAAATTCTCTTGATTGGTCAACTAAATCTAAAATAATATAACATTCTATTTTTCGAAACTCTTTTAAATTTTTGAGGTGCTATAAAAAATTTTGAATTTTAAAAATCACAATTCTTTCATATTTTTTTTATAAATGTTCCAAATATTTGTAGGTTTGTAGCACAGTTCTAAAGATGAATGAACATGAACAGCAAACAATGAACATTTTTGCTATTTTCATGAATTTTGTGAAATAAAAAAATATATATAGCACAATTCCAAAAAAAATGCTTTCAGAAAAACGTAGATACTTTACAATTTCTTCAAAATAAAGATAGCATAAATTGCAAAATATATTTTATAACAAATTTTGAACATGTTCTATAAGAATATTAATAAAAATATAATGTTTAATTGAAATGCATTCATTTCTATTAAATATATTAAAATTTCAGCTAACATTGACCAAAGAACATTCTGGTTTTATTATGAAAAAATCTTAGAACATTATATGATAAGAGGTTATGATCTTTATATTATATTTCTCCTATTTTTAATTTATTTTTATTTATTGCATTATTCATTGTATAGTATTTTATAAAAAAAACTGTAAGCTATGTACATTATGAAAGTATATATTAATTTTATTGCAACTAAACATAATTAAGTAAAATTTAATTATTGTAAAATACAAAAAAAAAACATTAAACTTTCTACGTGTTACTCAACTCATACAATAGTGTAAATATTAGAATACTTAATAACTTCCAAAAGATATAAAAAAATTGGAAAACTTTACAAAAACTAAAATTAATAAATGCTTTATGAAATTGAACAACTTTGATGGAAAAAATAATTACATTTAAAAGAAGGTAATAAATACCATACACATTGGATATTCCGTCTAAATGATAATTAGAACATTGGTGAAAATATATAAATTGCATTAATACAGTTTTGTTGTATTGTCACAAAATTCTCTTGATTGGTGAAAAAAGTGTAAAAAAATATAACGTTCTATGAAATTGTTTCGAAACTCTTTTAAATTGTTGAGGGCTATGAAAATTTTTGAAATTCAATAATCTTAATTCTTTCATAATTTTTTTATAAATGATCCAAATATTTGCTGGTTTGGAGCACGGTTCTATATATGGATGAAAACAATGGAAATTTTAGCAATTTTCATGAATTTCGTGAAATAAACAAAAATATATAGCACAATTCCAAAAAATGTTTTTATAAAAACGTAGAAACTTTACAATTTCTTCAAAATGATAATTACAAAAATTGGAAAATATGTTTTATAACATATTTTGTGCATGTTCTATAAGAATATTAATAAAAATATAATATTTAATTGAAATGCATTAATTTCTATAAAATATATTAAAATTTCAGCCAACATTGGTTAAAAAACATTCTTGTTTGATTATGAAAAAATCTTTTTATGAAAAAAAGTAACTCAAGTGTATTCTGAATTCCTATTATATTTCTCCAATTTTTAATTTATTTTTATTTATTGCATTATTCATTGTATAGCACTTTATAAAAAACTGTAAGCTATGCACGTTATGAAAGTATATATTAATTTTATTGTAACTAAACAAAATTAAGAAGTAAACACATATTTCATAATACACTTAGTGTAGGAAATAATTAACATTTTACACTTTGTCAGACCATTTACACGATCAATATAAACATAGTCCTGTCGGTTTGTGCAATTAGCAGGTACAATTTTTATTACGTGATCATGCTAATTGCCACCAATGCCACTTTTTACTTTGCTGCATTTGTTGACAATTTCGACATGCATCTGTAATTATTGTTCCTGAGCGAGTTCTTGGGTTTGCTTTAATTATACGCTTGTAATTAGGTAAGTAGCTGCCAAACTGTTTCAATGAAGACTGGAATAGAGTAATTATTGCACTATAAATAGCCTCATGTTTATAATAATTTTGCATATTAACGTATATTTTAAAAGTATTTGCGCAGGTAATGTATGAATTCTATGGACATTGGTGATTTAACTGAAATTAAAGTAAATATTAGATACATCAATCGTACTTTTATCGATCTAGCCATTATTTAGTGATAAGTGTTCTTCGTATCAATTCATTTATATAATTCCTTGGAAATACCAATAAAAACGTTCATTGTTATTATTAATAATTTAGATTTAGGGTTCGTTGTTTTAATTATTTTTGAACTAAGTGTCATTAATATGAAAGTTATAATATGATATAATGAATAAATTCTTTTATTTATGTTATTAATATTTCAACAAGCAATAATGTCACGTAGATTAATCTGAGTGTTAAAATATGAAGAACATTGTTTTGCTATACAATGGTAAGAATAAATAACAAGTTGCTAGCAATATATGTCACTCAGAGGATCTCATCTCAGAGAGACACTCGGGCAGTCAGACACTCAGAATCACCCTTTCAAACACATAGACACTCAGAATCACACTCTCAAACACTCACACACTCAGAATCACACTCTCAAACACTAAGATACTCAGACTCAGAGACGCAAACACTGAAAACTCAGACACTCAGACTCAGACAATCAGACACTCAGACTCAGACAATCAGACACTCAGACACTCCGACTCAGAACCTCAGACACTCAGACACTCAGACATCTCTGAGAATCCAAAATATTTAACACTGACTCAAACACTGAAAACTCAGACACTCAGACTCAGACAATCAGGCACTCAGACACTCAGACACTCAGATTCAGAGCCTCAGACACTTAAACACTCAGACTCAGAGCCTCAGACCCTCAGACATCTCTGAGAATCCAAAGATTTAACTGTCATAAATATTCCCCGAAAACTCCAAATTTTGATTAACATATTATACGGTGTTAGATGTTAACATACATAAGAAGATTGTAAACTTTTAATAAACGGGTGAGCTGAATCACTAGTAATACTATAATTATACGTTCCACTTACATTGTAATGCATTCGTAATAGTTGAACAATATCCTTGCAGTAATAAAAAAAATATGCACTCATAATGCTGATAATAATCTGTAATGTATGAGCGGTGAATACTAATTAGCGGTTTAACATTGAAGCTCAGTTTTCGGCTCAATGAACTTGGCGAGGATTTTGGAAAGTAACAAATTCTGTTGTCACGATTTTCAAATTCGTAGATAGATTATTACACACCAGTGATGCTCACCTTTCCTTCATTATTAATCGATTTAGTCAGTGTAAATAGTAAGTTTTGTGTAAAGTTCAAGTCGTTTATGTTTGAAGCAAAAAAACATTGAAGGTGACATAGTTGTGGCAGATTTAACAACATATTTTATGTACGCGAAACATATCTAACATATCTGTGTGGATAACAAGTTTATTTTTCAAGTGTATGCGATGTTTGCAGGCAAATGTATGTGAATTTATAATTGTGCCCTTTCTTGAACACATTGTTGTTGAACTGTATTAAGATAGAATACGTTGGGTTGGGTTAGGTTAGGTTAAGTTGGGTTCGAAATAGCGTTTTTCTACGACAGTGCGTAAACTAAGTTTTTACCCACTGTTCGCAGTCCGTTAAGTGAAACTTTTTAGCACAAGTGAGTAAAAAATAATTTTGACGTAAAAACATAAACTGTACCTAAATTAAGTTTTACACCCAATTCATTCACTCCCAATTTAAAAACAAATATTATTTTGCATCAAGCTTTACTTATAAGTCAACATTCAATAATACGAAAGAAGTTCAAAATTTTTTAAACATTGAAGTTAATGTGAGATATTATTTTTTTTCTTATCTGTCCCAGAAAAAACTTTGTATAATAGACTTTCGTAAAGAGCACCTTTGCACTCGCGCTTTTTTGTTGAACTCGGCTGTGCCTCGTGCAACAATATGCACCTTTGCACTCGCGATTTTTGTTGAACTCGGCTGTGCCTCGTGCAACAATATATCGTGTATAATAGACTTTCGTAAAGAGCACCTTTGCACTCGCGCGTTTTTGTTGAACTCGGCTGTGCCTCGTGCAACAAATTTCACGCTCGTACAAAAAGGCAGTATACGAAATTATAATATCATAAATGATCATCATGTATGATAAATAAATATTAGGTTAGGAGGATTTTTTCATATTAGATTAGTTCCAACAATTGAATTAGCATAAATCAATTGAAACATTTTATCCGATTCAAATTCCTTTATTAAATAGGAGCAACTGTTATTACTAATTTAGTTTCAATAAAGTAAAAAATCATAGATTTATTGAAAAGATTTACCAATTTTTGTTAAGTTACGCGAAATATATAATGGCAACATTTTCATGTACGGTGGATCGTTTCTTGGTAAGAATAATTAGCCAAAGATGCAGAAATAAACTATAATGGAAGGTTATTTTTGAGGACTATCATCTAACTAAATTACTGTTGATTAAAGTTAACAAGAGACTGGCTCTTTTCACATATTAACTAATAGATAAATATTATATTAATTTGACCATATACAACATATAAACAATAGGTAAAAGACGGGCTTACACTCTTTTCACATATTAACTATTAGATAAACAATATTAATTTGACCATATACAACATATAAACAATACAAGTAGTAATATAATTATGGTAATGAATTATTTCATAATATGGAAAACTTATTCATGCTAGAACTACAACCTGCTCTAAAATACGTGGATTTGGCGTTCATCCCTAATGAACGAGAGGCGAATATTAATTTCCAATTTAATATTGGAGCTCAGTTTTACGATGACGGCACCTTGAAAGGATTATGGAAAGCGATAATTTCCACTCTTAAACTAGATTTTAAAATTTATTACTTTTACTATTATTTATTACTACTTATATTTAATATTTTCTGGCATTATATGAAAATCTCTTTAATTATTAGTTTCACGAAAACTAATTACAGTTTATAAAAAGTTTTGCATGGTCTAAAACCCAAAATACTTATCCAAATCGAAATTTACTTTAGTCACATTACAAACAAAACCTGTTAACATGGTAACCAAAGCAAATAAATGCGATTAATAAAGTAATTCTATTGTTCGATAAATATTACTGCATATTAATTTCGTATAGCTAGCAAAAATATTTCATCCATTTAAAAATGAAACTTTCTTTTGAATAACCCTATATATAAATATTTATAATTCTTTAAAATTTATATAAAAAAACTTTTTAGTACTACAACAAACATTGAACTTATTACGAATTATTCCAAAAATTCACACAAATTAAGAAAACTTCGGAAATTCAATTGTAATCTAAACGGCAGAAATTTTCCAAAACTTGTAAATTCCAAAGTAATCTAGTAAAATTCTATAAAAATTGCAGATTTGCAATATCTCAAAATATTTCTTTTGAATTGTCAGGAATTTATTTGAAGTGCTATAAATTCTATAAAATTTTATAGCCCTACTCAAAATTTATGAATTTCGGAAAAAAAATTAATTCATAAAAATGTTATAAATTTACACATAGTAGACAATTATTTATAGGTTTGTAGTTAAAAAAAATATGGAAACAATAAGAATTTTCAAAAATTACATGAGTTTCGTATTTTTTTTAAATGTAACAATTCTGAAACCAAAATGCTTTCGTAAAAACGTACAAAATTTACAATTTCTTTAAAATGAAGAAATATTGCTAGTTTTTAATAAATTTTACACATATGCAGTAAGAATTTTAATAAAAATATAATTTTTGATTGAATTCTATTTATTTTGATACAAAATTGAATAAATTATTGGAACATTGGGCAAAGAATATTCCTGTTTGATTTAGAAAAATCTAAGAACAATTTCTCTTAAAATATTTTATTTTTCACGTTATAATTCGCATAATTTCATTCAAGTTCCTAAAAATTAGTAAAACATCCATAAATATTTATAACAATAATCAGCAAGATGATTCAATTTAGAGTTACAGAAATTGCATTAAAATTGCAAAAAATACTCATAACTACTAGAATATTTGTTTTTAGTATTCTACTAAAAATAACGTTCAATATTAACATTAATACGTTTTAAGGTATGATGTATTTTTCATCAAAATTCTAGTAACGTGTATACAGGTGTCAGGCCGATAATTTGAGTGGTGAAAAGGGACGTCATTAATAACAAGTTTAATACGTCATTAATACAAGACGAACTCTTAAATCATATTTATTATAATAATACATTAATTATTATACGTTAATGGCTAGGGCACCTAGGTTGGCTTGGACGTGTCAAGGCTTGGCGGGACGGCACGATTCTGTAACGAAGAGAAGATATTCCTGAGCCAAAGCTCAGTAAGCACCCTTCCAAAGAAGTGATGAATATACACATGCACATATACATATACATATACATATACACATATATAGACTGCATATTACGAATGCGCCCCAGAGACTACTCAAACTCACCGCTGGGGACGGAACCTATGCCCGGCCAGGGGTAAGAGATGAGGATCGTCCCCAACCTCCCCCTGGACACATTTCTGCAATCATATATATCTATTGAGACTACATATTACGAATGCTCCCCAGGGACTACTCAAACTCACCGCTGGGGACGGAATCTATGCCCGGCCAGGGGTAAGAGATGAGGATCGTCCCCAACCTCCCCCTGAACACATTCTGCAATCATATATATCTATTGAGACTTCCATATTACGAATGCTCCCCAGGGACTACTCAAAGTCACCGCTGGGGACGGAACCTATGCCCGGCCAGGGGTAAGAGATGAGGATCGACCCCAACCTCCCCCTGGACACATTCAATCGTATATATATATATATTGAGACTGCCATATAACGAATGCTCCTCAGGGACTACTCAAACTCACCCCATGAGGACGGAACCTATGCCCGGCTACGGGTAAGAAATGAGGATCGGCCCCAACCTCCCCGTAGACACATCCCGCAACCATGTGCGATTCATAATTGTAGAGTGCAGGATCCCATATACGACGATGGCAAATAAGTCTCTCTACTTGTTAGTTTTTCTACCTTATTCTACCGTGCAATCTACGAAGGTGTACTTACATTATCTAATTCTATGGGCTGCAGGCACTATATACTTTTATATACAACTACTTAACTTGCTGGATCAATGCGTACTAATGAATGACATAAGCGCCCGGTCTCCTACAGAGGCCCCTTCGTTCGTGCGAGGACGTACAGGCATGTGCTGACTTAAGTAAATAAACGTTACTGGAGCAAAGCTGGAAGATACAGGAAAATCGAAATTATTGACGCGTAACACAGGGTGTCTTAAAAGTGACGCCTGTACTTAAATCCCAAAGGTTCTGAAGTTCATTCAGGGGCTAAAACAAATTGTAAATTAAGAGTGGAATTTTTTTCGTTTGTCCCTTGTTATAGTTTTATTGACATGACATTTCAACTTTAAAGTTTATAAAAAACTAATAACATTAAAAAAAAACAAGATATTGTCCACATCTGTCAAACTAATTGTCAAATCTGACACTTGACAGATGACAGACTAAACAAAATTCATAAATCAAAATTGTGTTTTACTTAGTGGACGAAAAAGTTATTGTTTAGACTTTTATTAATAACTCTATAACGAGGGACGGACTGAAAATTTTCCACTCTTAATTTTCAATTTGTTTTAGCTCTCTGAATCAGATCCCAAAATCACAGGCGTCACATTTGAGACACCCTGTATAGAAACTAATGTGTTGCTCAAATCTTTCAGTTGACTTAGCCTTTCTTAGCCTTTATTTAGCTGAAATTTCCTCCACTTTTGGAGCTGTAAATTTTATTGCAACAGTTATTAATATACGATCTATAGGGATATCTTTTCATGGAATACCTTTATTTGTTTGAATGATCATATATTTTCTTTTAGATTAGTTCTTGTTCGTTTTATAACGCTTCCATAGTATTTTGAATAGTATCATTGCTTTTTTAGTTTTTTGTTTGTTTTATAATGACAGTTTAATGCAACTATCTCATTTTGATTCCTACTATTTAATCGTTACTCTACTCTATTTACTACTATGTTTTCTATACCCTGTATAGAAACTCATGTGTTGCTCAAATCTTTCAGTTGTCTTAGCCTTTCTTAGCCTGCATTTAGCTGAAATTTCCTCCATTTTTAGAGCCGTAAATTTTATTGCAACAGTTATTAACATACGATTTATATGGATATCATTTAATGGAACACCTTTATTTGTCTAAATGATCATATATTTTCTTTAAAATTAGTTCTATTTCGTTTCATAACACTTCCATAGTATTATGAATATTTTCATTGCTTTTTTAGTTTTTTCTTGTTTTATAAGGACAGTTTAATGCAATTTTCTCATTTTGATTCCTACTATTTTATCGTTACTCTACTATATTTACTACTTTATTTTTTATACCCTGTATAGAAACTTATGTGTTGCTCAAATCTTTCAGTTGACATAGCCTTTCTCAGCCTTCATTTAGCTGAAATTTCCTCCATTTTTGGAGCTGTAAATTTTATTGCAACAGTTATTACATACGATCTATAGGGTTATCATTTAATGGAATGCCTTTATTTATCTGAATGATCATACATTTTCTTTTAGATTAGTTCTTGTTCGTTTCATAACACTTTCATAGTATTATGAATATTGTCATTGCTTTTTAGTTTTTTTGTTTTATAATGACAATTTAATGCAACTCTCACATTTTGATTCCTACTATTTTAGGAATACCTTTATTTGTCTGAATGATCACATATTTTCTTTTAGATTAGTTCTTGTTCGTTTCATTACACTTCTATAGTATTATGAATATTTTCATTGCTTTTTTTGTTTTTTTTGTTTCATATAGACAGTTTAAAATGCAATTGTCTCATTTTGATTCCTACTATTTTATCATTACTCTACTCTATTTACTACTCTATTTGATTAACGATTCTTAAAATTGTGCTAAGATTTGAGTAATTGTGTAAGCTATTTAAATACCTCTCTGGTAGTACCATAATTGCACCCAGTTTTAATTTTAAATTTAATACGCTTTATACATTAGGTTTTAATGTGATAACCAACAAGCACATTTTACAGTGCATTAGTATAAATTATACAGGCATAATAACGAGGCGGAATGTGGAAAACACACAATCCCAAAGAGATCTATGCAAAAACATGAAAAGTTGCTATTAAAAAATTCATGTTAATGGGACCTGCTAAGTAAACGAGAATAATAAATTTTGAGCGTGGTGGTAACATGTAATCAATTTATAATAATAATTATAATAATGAATGAATAATAGTTAAAAATAATAATTGTTATTAATAATTATATTATGTTTAAGATTTTATCCATAATTACCAGTTATAATTATTTAAGGTTGTTTTAATAAGAACTTACTGGTATTTAGTTTCATTTATTTTATTATTTATTTTTATCATCAGACTAGTTTCGATTTATAAAACCATCTCCAGAGGCATATGTATTATAATGTGTATATATCTTGAACTTATTTGAATTGTAATTTGAAATTTGAAAGATATGTCTACATCTTGTATATATTATCTCTCTCTCTCTCTCTCTCTATATATATATATATATCCTGAACTTATTTCAATTGTAATTTGAAAGATATAGAAATATCTTTCAAATTTTCCGAACGTATTTGAATTGTAATTTGATTACAATTTATTTAGTTTTATTTATTTTATTATTTATTTTTACCATCTGACTAGTTTCGGTTATAAAACCATCTTCAGAGGCATATGTATTATAATGTGTATATATCCTGAACTTGTTTGAATTGTAATTTGAAATTTGAAAGATATGTTTACATCTTGTATATATTATCTCTATATATATTTATATATCCTGAACTTAAATTGAAACTGTGTGAAACTTACAAATGTGTGGATACTATCCTGAACTTATTTGAATTGTAATTTGAAAGATATAGAAATATCTTTCAAATTTAAAATTACAATTCAAATAAGTTCAGGATATATACACATTATAATACATATGCCTCTACAGATGGTTTTATAAACCCAAACTAGTCAAATGATAAAAATAAATAATAAAATAAATAAAACTAAATACCAGTAAGTCCTTATTAAAACAACCTTAAATATGGAGGTATTTTTATTATTTTTCAAATTACAATTCAAATAAGTTCAGGATATATACACATTGTAATACATATACCTCTGAAGATGGTTTTATAAACCGAAACTTGTAAGGCGATCAAAATAAATAATAAAATAAACAAAAATAAATACCAGTAAGTACTTATTATAACAACCATAAATAATTATATTATCGGTGGAGCTTATATCTAATCCATTCACGAATATTATTATTATCAGTTTTATTGTAAATATGTTTTGTTATTTAACCATCTCAAAGGATACAATTTCTTCGATCTCTTTCGAAAATTTGTCGGGGCGAGATTATGGATGTAAACTTTTGAAACGTAAACTATTTGATTAATTTAATATATTTGGCAAAAAAAAACACATATGTAATAATTCCCGAATAGGGTCTTCCGCGACTTTTCAAAAACCTTGAAACTGAACTCTAGACACATTAAAAACATCCTTGGCACTAATTTTTGTGCTGAGACAAATCGTTGAAATTAGCAAACACGATTTTAAAATTAACGGCGTTTGAAAAAGTCCCGAAAGTCCGCCATGTTGCTGTGACATCACAACGCACGTGGCGCTCTGCTGTAGCATTGCTTACAATGGAGCGACAGAAAGAAAACGTCGGTTTTACGAAAAAAAGGACGAATAAGTATTGCATTGTGCCTGGATGTGATAGCAGCAGTAAATGCGAACCAAATAAGTTGTTTATAAACGTCCCAACAGGGGATATACGGAAAAGGGGGTTACAACAAGTCCGAAGTGATTCCGCGAGTGTCACTTTGACGTCTCACTATTTTTGTGAAGACCATTTTAATGTAAGTACATAATTTTTCAATAAATTATCGACGAAATTCGATAAATATATATAATTAACTATCATCATTAGTAATGGGTATTCAAGGGGATTTCCGATTATATATATACATTAGTAATAACATAACCTCAAAATAGTTTTGTGGGTTCCATTCTAAAACAATACCTTCCATATCATTATTACTTTTTTAAAGTACTGTGAGATTTTGTACAATATGTTCTTACACAAACGTTTAGTTAAAACTAAAAAACATGTTGAAACAATATTTGTAGCAAACTGTTGATTTTATAAATTTGATTAGATGATTAATAATTACAAAGTTTGAAATCAGCATTACCAATTCGTATGAGATGTAGGATATATTGCAAAGTTTAAACAGTATTTTATTTGTTCTTACAGCTGGAAGAGGATTTGGAAAATTATATGCGACTCCACGCGTTTCGGCTACGTTGAAAAATTCACTTTTTGAGAAAAAGTCGGGAACCATTAACACGTGAACTTCTATCAGATTATCTCGCTGTCCCTTTACTAACCAATCAGAACTTATTTTATGTCAGACTGGATTCTAAGTCGTATTAATCCACGATTCCTATCCCTTATGCACTGACTCCCGATCGCCAACATGCGCAAACACGTCACAGTGCCGCTCGGCCAATAACAGCGTTTCGTCGGTCACGTGACAAAATGTGTAAGTTTTACGATATTGTATGTTGTTTGTTGATAAGTTACAATGAAAACCAAACGTTTTCTCTGTGGGATGTTTAATTACAGGTTATAAACTTTACGTTAAGACACAAAAAGGTTATATTATTTTTTTTCAGGAAGACCCTATTAACGAGTATTATTACAATAATACTCATTATTATTGTAATAATAAACGAGTATTATTACAATAATGTGTAATATTATTAATATTACATATATAATCCGAAAACCCTCATCATAGAAAAACCAAGGTTTCCTTAATGATTTTTGGAAAAGCTGATATGACGGATGACGCAAAAAAAATTGTTTGCTTCGGAATAGATTTATAAAAAAATGAGTAATAACAATGTTGTACTATTTAGATGTACATGCCTTTCCATTAAATTTAAAAAAAAAAGATTAAAAAACGTATTTTCTTATTTATATGAAACCCATTTGTTACTTACAAGTTACATAAAAACGCAAACAAATCTAAATTTGATTCAAGTTATTAGATAACCATGCCATGTAATTGAGTTAATTGTTGAATAATTGTCTTCCTTTCTTCGTTAATTATCAAACAGCAGGCAATAAAAATGTCGTTTGTAATAATTGAAAAATATTGTAATAATTCTCGAATTAACGAGTATTATTACAATAATATGTAATATTATTAATATTACATATATCATCCGAAAACCCTCATCATAGGAAGACCAAGGCATCCTTGATAATTTTTGGAAAAGCTGAGATGACGTGATAACGCAAAAAAAATGTTTGCTACGGAATTGATTTGCAAAAAAATTAGTAATAACAATGTTGTACTAGTTAGTTGTACATGGCATTCCATTATATTAAAAAAATAAGGATTAAAAAACGTATTTTCTTATTTATAGGAAACCCATTTGTTACTTACAAGTTACATAAAAACGCAAACAAATCTAAACTTGATTCAAGTTATTAGATAACCATGCCTTGTAATTGAGTTAATTGTTGAATAATTGTCTTCCTTTCTTCGTTAATTATCAAACAGCAGGCAATAAAAATGTCGTAATGGTAATTACGATTTATAAAAAAAAGTAATGAAAGTACACAATAAAACGCAATTATTTGCATTTATGGGTATCATTCTGTACACTCACTTGAGATGACTACGCAATATAAGGAAACAATTGTAATTGTAGTGATAGCATTAGTTTTTGTATGCGTCGATTGCTTTGGCCTTATCACGCTCATTTACGAACGCCATGAAAAGGTGCATTCGAAATGAAATTGAGAAATAATATTGCCTAGGGTAGAATCGTGACACTTACTATAGATTAAACTTTGGAACCTTACAGTGAAAAAAAAAAGTTATAAAAGCAATCTAGTTAATGGCGGAAAATGAAATCATTTACAAGAACGAATTAAAAACAGAAATCACAAAATAACTATTGTTGCACAACGCAAATTAGTATTCGACAGAAAATTAAGAATTAATATTGCCTAGGGTAGAATCGTGACACTTACTACAGATTAAACTTTAGAACCTTACAGTGAAAAAAAAAGTTATAAAAGCAATATACTAATTGCGGAAAATGAAATAATTTACAAGAACGATTTATCACAAAATAACTTTTGTTGCACAACGCAAATTTGCATTCGACAGAAAATTGAGAAAAAATGTTGCATAGGCAAGAGTAGTTCAACTTAATTAAACTTCGAAGCCTTAAAGAATACATGAGTCGTGGAGAATCAAAACTTACAATATCCAAATACTGAAATTTTAAGAATTAACCAAAAACCGCTCTACTCGACAATCTGTTTGCCCCAATTTTACAAATAATTTTTTTACATCCTGTTAACTCTACAAAATGAATGGTAAAATAAAAAAATGCCTTTTTATATAGCATGTTTATGATAAAAGCAGTTAAAATTGTGGAATGGATATTGTGAGTTTTGATTCTATACGACTCATGTATGTTTTAACAGCAATATAACGGACGGTGGAAAATGATATCATACATAAGAACGAATTTAAACCAGAAATCACAAAATAACTTTTTTTGAGAAATAACTATGAGCTCATTCTTATATGATAAATTTAGGAGTCTAAAAGAGAAACAACAAAAAGAGAAACAACATATTGTTATACCAGTAATATTTCTAGAGGCGGAAAATAATATAGATTATTTTACTTAATATAGATGAAACTTCGGAGCCTTAAAGAATACAAATGTTTTAACAGCAATATAACGGAAGGTGGAAAATGGAATAATTTGTAACAACGAATTTAAACCAGAAATCATGAAATAACTTATTTGAGAAATAATTATAGTGCTCATTCTTAGAGATTAAATTTCGGAGTCTAAAAGAGAAACAACAAAAAGACAAACAAGATATTGTTATACCTGTAATATTTCTGGGGGCGGAAAATTAAATCATTTACAAGAACGAATTAGAAGCTGAAATCACAAACTTGCTTAGGATAAGGTTTCGTTTGCGAGACATTCAAGATAATTTAGAAGACAAATGTCTCTACATAGAAATGTAGAGTTTCAAATGCAGAGTTTTTCTCAAATTAATTATTCCCCGTCGATAATTTGAGCCCTTGGATTTGTATTTTTATTTACAGTAGGAAGATTTACATGATTAATAGGAGTAATTTTAGGTAATTCATCTATTGATATCTTCTGTATTATGATAGTGAAGAAAGTTTGTTGACAATGAAATGAGATTTATATGACCCTTCCATTAGCCCCATTGTGTGTTTATTAATAAACAAATTTAAATATTCCGCTCATCAAGCCATACATACAGTGACCTTATAAATGTCAGGATGTGGGATTGGTTTTGCACATGAGGAAGCGGTGGGAATTTGCCGATCGATTTTGGGTCAAGGCGCGTTTTGGCGAACTTTTCCAAACCGCGGAGCATCGAACTTCTGGCCTGCTCCTTGGACGACCTCAGCAGGAGTCGTGCCTCTGGAGGTGATCAGGTCTCTGGAGCGACGGCGAGGGAAGAATGGTCAAACTAACGATAGCCGGACTGGGGCGCAGGCACTGCTCTGAACGACCTTGACCGAGATCAAAGACCCGCCGCCGCCTTGCAGGCTGGCCATCGACTAGTTGTACGCCTGGAGAGTCCGACGACGATGAACGTTGTCCTGGCTCTCTTGAAACACTTCCTGGTGACCCCTCGGTTATGCAAGAGGTGAAGACTAAGAGGATCCGGAATTTCGCTGGACGGAAATTTACGAGGTATTTCGTATTCAGTGGGTACAATGTCACGCGAACGTTTTTTTGGAAATTTGATACTTTGTATGCAAATTAAATTATGGTCATAATTCATAACAGTGGTAATAACGAATAATTTAATACATCATTAACATTGTCACAGCTTTTATAACTACTATCACTTATATTACTACTCTACTACTGCTACTACTACTACTATTACTACTACTACTACAACTACTTTCACTACTATTCGAGAAGAGCGAGGGGTTTTAGCAGGTTAAAGTCCTGCACTATAGTTCAGTGCTCCTGATGCTTCACAAAAAAGCACTATTACTGCTAGTACTACTACTACTACTCCTACTACTACTACTACTCCTACTACTACTATACTCTAGACTATTACAACTACTACTACTTCTATTACTACTCTACTACTACTACTACTATTACATCTACTACTACTACTACAACTACTCGAGAAGAGCGAGCGGTTTTAGCAGGTTAGAGGTTAGAGTCCTGCACTACTGAACGCCATAGATCTGTAGCGTTGAGTGCTCATGATGCCTCACAAAAAAAACACTACTACTGCTACTACTACTACTACTACTACTACTACTACTACTACTACTACTACTACTACTACTACTACTACTACTACTACTACTACTACTACTACTACTACTACTACCATTACTACTACTACTACTACTACTACAAGTGCCCTCGATGGGAAACAGAAAGGAAGGCCTGCAACAGAGGATTGGGTTGGATAATTTACCCAGAAAGTCTCTTACAGAAGAGACTTCTGTAAGTCCTGTCTTACAAAAAGCTCTAAAAACTGGGAAGTGGTAAAGACGCTCGCAAAGGCCATCATGCAAGTAGAAGAACAAGAGGAGAGAGATAACGGGTTGTGAGAGGAGAGAGGATGCCATTTTCGACGAATGCCAACAAGCAGTACCGAAACGGCATGCCAGAAAACAGGGGTTATTTAGTTGGTGAAAGCCCAATTCGCTACTAGTACTACTACTATTACTACTATTACTACTACTATACTCTAGACTATTACAACTACCCCCACTTATATTACTACTCTACTAGTACTACTACTATTACTACTACTGCTACTTCAACTGCTATTACAACTACTCCAGAAGAGCGAGGGGTTTTAGCAGGTCAAAGTCCTGCACTACTGAACGCGATAGATCTGTAGCATTCAGTGGTCATGATGAGCTTTGCCTTACAAAAAAACATTACTACAGCTACTACTACTACTGCTACTACTACTACTACTACTACTACTACTACTACTACTACTACTACTGCTGCTACTACTACTACTATTACTATACTCTAGACTACAAAAAATATCATTGAAAATAGGCCATTATTTGACTTGATCAAGAATGTGGTAGCTAAATTTGATATATTTATTATTATTGTGTTATTCTAAATTATTCTGTTATTATTATGTTATACTAAATTATTCTGTTATTATTTTGTTATTATTGTAAATATTGTATTATTGTGTTTTATATTACTATGTATCATTATTTATTTGCTGCATTTCAAAAATATCTTTAATAATAATAAATTTTCATCTTTTTAAACTTTATGTGTGTTTTGCTCAACAATATTGTTATGTGGGGCAATATTTTGTTACATCATCATTTGACTGGTAATATACTGTATGGCAATATGTTTTAAGATGGGGGTGTCAAGCAAAAAAAATCGATTGATTAATTGGATTAAAATTGATCTTTTATAATAATGAATTTGGATTATCGAACATATTCAGTTGACCATGAAAAATGGTTAATAGTTTTTTTCAATTTATGTCTTTTACTACGGAAGTAAGATATTTATTATTTCATTGTAAAGACATGTAATTATTAAACGTTGTACAAGCAAGACAAGATTCCAATTAACTTAAGACAATTATTACTGTAGTAGTAGCAGTAGTGTTTTTTTTAGACTACTATAGTCAAAATTTAAAAAAAATCATTGAAAATGGGCTTTTATTTGACTTGATCAAGAATGTGGTAGTTACATTTGATGTATGTATTTATTATTATTGTGTTAATAAAAGTTATTATTTTGTTATTAAAGTATGTATTGTACTATTGTGTTCTTTTATTATTATATATTATTATTTTTTTGCAGCATTTCAAAAAATATCTTGAATAAAAATAAATTTTGATCTTTTGAAACTTTATGTGTGTTTTGCTTAACAAAATTGTTATATGGGGTAATATTTTGTTACATCATTATTTGATTGGTAATAAGCTGTACGGAAATATGTTTTAAGATGGGGGTTCACCCAAAAAAATCGATTAATTAATTGGATTAAAAATGATCATTTATAATAATGAATTTGGAGTATTCAAGATATTCAATTGACCATGAAAAACGGTTATTACTTTTCACTGAAATTGTATTTATGTCTTTTACTACGGAAGTAAGATATTTATTATTACATTGTACAGATATGTAATTATTAAACGTTGTACATGCAAGGCAAGATTCCAATTTACTTAAGACAATTACGCCAGACACGCACTGCCAAGATTTAATTGCAATAATTAATAGCTCTCATATTTATGCAGGGCTCAGCTTTAAATATTGTACATACATTTAGAGGGAGAAAGAGAAATAATCTTTTTGGGTTTTGAGGAATTATAATCCACAGAACTTTTCAGATCCACGGTGGAAAAGATTGCAGACTCAATGGAAGTTTCTTTCAGAGCTTAGTACTTTCTACAGTAAAAAATGTTTGATAATTATCTGACTGTAGTTAAAAAAAAGACATAATTGATAGCACATGAGTCCTTTTTTTCCAGCGTAGATTTGAATTATGACCCACAAAACTTTACAGTTCTGTGGTGGAAAAAATTACAGACTCAACGTAAACTTTTTTTAAGAAGCTTATTACTTTTTACAGTAAAATTTTTCCAAAAATCATTGGTATCATATATGGAAATTCAAAACTGCTGTTACCCCGTACATAATTTTTTCAATACATATATTTAGAGAGCGAGAGAGAGAAATAATCTTTTTAGATTTCGGGGAATTATGACCCACAGAACTTTACAGATCCATGGTGGAAAGTATTGCAGACTCAACAGGAACTTTTTTTAAGAATCTTAATACATTTTACGGTAAAAAAGTACTGTAATTAGTAAAAAATATCATTGGTACCAGATATGGAAATTCAAAAGTTCCGTTACCTCGTATACAGGGTGTTAATACTAAGTTGTAACACCCGAAAATGGCAGTTAGAACTCAATGAAACAAACAACTTTTCTTAGTTAAAATTTTTGAATTGGAGACCAAGTTCATAGCAATTGGCGTTCTTTTGTTTTTCGAAAAATCGTCATTACTCCCTTATTTTAAGGAATATTTAAAAAATACAACATGCGCTTTCGGTTCTCTAAAACATTTGTATTTACAATTATTTTCTATTTTATCAAATAACAAAATGGCGACCGATAAAAAATTTCTATGCAAGATATTTTGAAAACCAATCGATCGATTTTTGAAAATAAAACATTTATAAAATCCTTGAACTATCTTATAACATTTGTCTGTTTTGATAATTATGCATTTTTATACAAAAATTATGCAAAATACGCACACAAATGATAAACGTGACAGAAACTTTTTAAGATGAAGCAGAAATTTCTAAAGAACAAGATCAAAAAGTATTGAAATTTGAACGTACAAACTAGAAAACACGTGCCTCAACTTGTTGAATGGCCTAACTTAAGATTAGCCTACTTTGTTTTAAATGATTGTTGCAGTTTGTTAAAATTCATCTTGTAATTCAATTTGAATAATAACTTTTTTGGACAGATAGAAAAAAAAAATTGGACAAATGTTATAATATAGTTTAAGGATTTCATAAATATTTTATTTTCAAAAATCAATCGAGTGATTTTCAAAATATCTTGTTTCGAAAATTTTCTTCGGTCGCCATTTTGTTATTTGATAAAATAGAAAATAATTGTGAATACAAATATTTTAGAGAACCGATAGCGGATGCTGAACGTTTTTGTATTTTTTTAATATTTCTTAAAATAAGGGAGTAATGACGATTTTTCGAAAAACAAAAGAACGCCATTAACTATGAACTGGGGCTCCAATTCAAAAATGTTAACTAAGAAAAGTTGTTTGTTCCAATGAGTTCTAACTGCCATTTTTGGCTGTTACAACTTAGTATTAACACCCTGTATATTTTCCATACATATATCTAGAGAGAGAGAAAGAGAGAAATCATCTTTTTGGGTTTTGGGGTTGGCCACTGAACTTTACAGATCTGTGGTAGAGAAGATTGCAGACTCAACAGGAACTTTTTTTAAGAATCTTAGTACTTTCTACAGTAAAAAAAATTAGTAAAAATTATTAAGCATCATTGGTACTATACATGGTAATTCAAAAGTGCCGTTACCTCCTATATAATTTTTAAAATACATATATCAAGAGACAGAGAGAGACAGATAATCTTTTTGGGTTTTGGGGAATTATAACCCACAAACATTTACAGATCCATGGTGGAAAAGTTTGCAGACTCAACGGGAACTTGTTTTAGGAAGCTTAGTACTTTCTACAGTAAAAAAATTACTGCAATTAGTTAAAAAAATTGTAAAAAATTAATAATTGGTACAATATATGGGAATTCCAAAGTGCCATTACCTCGTATATAATTTTTTCAATAAATATATTTAGAGAGAGAGAAAGGCTATTTGGGTCATTGACCCCCATAGGGTCTTTACGCTTACATATATTTTTTACTGCAAAAAAAAAATGAAATCAGTTTCGACAATATTTTTATATTTATACGATATTTTCAAGATGTTTTATATGTTCATATGTACTCTCTATTGTGGTCTCGAAATTGATTTGTATCTCACTTTATTATAGTTTATTTGACGTTCAATATCCACTAATATTTTGTTAATCTGTATATTGTAGTTGACAACATTAATTATAGTATAATAATATACAATTTAATTAAACAAATTAATTTAAAAAAAAAAACAGTTTGCTATGTTCCAGTTTTTATTTTCAACTAAGTTGGCTCTGTTAGGGTGATAGTATTGTTAGCCAATGTAAAAAGTCGCTAGACTTGAACAAATAGGTTATATTTAAAAAATATAGTGGTTATATTTTAGTACAGTGGGCAATGTAGCCATCAAATTGAGTATCTATTGAGTACTATAATTTAATTGTTTTAATATATGATTTAGGCAACGTTGTTAGAAATCTGACATTTCATAATTTTTTCACTGTCAGATCATTTTTTATTGTGTTCATGTATAAAACGTTATGAAATAAAACCACAGCCTTCTTAGTTAAAAATAAAAATGGAACAGAGTTTATATTAAGTTATACATTTTATGGGGTATCAAAATAAGATTCTAGAAACGTATTCTTTATAATAAATTAATATAAATAATAACTAAAATATAATAAAAAATATCTTAATAATCTCAAAAATTGTCTTGATATATTCAATAACAACAGAGTTATGAAGAAAAATGAACCGTAAATATCGTAAGTAAGTAAATATAAAAACATCCGAAAATTTTCTAATTTATCATTAAGTACTATTTCAATAATTAAAGAATAGCTGAAGTTATATGAAAGTTATGTAAATAGTTTTGCAATTTTCATTTTCAATTGATGTCCTGTAATAGAAATTTCCCAAACAAACTTCAAAAATCTTCAAAAATTATGAATAATATGCCAAATTTCTCACTACAGCTTATTAACTTTAGGAATTAAGTACATAAAATTGACAATTTTTGATAATATCCAAAGTTCCATAATTCAGTCAAGAAATTTCGTAATTATAATTAATAACTAAAATCAAAACTTAAACATTTTACAACCTAACAACCTCAATGCATAAAATATATTACATAAAATATGTCTAAACCTCAAATTATTAGTTTTTAAATCCAAAATTCTTTGAATATTCATTAAAATACCAAATTCAGTTCAGTTCAGTGGTTCAAAGTTCAACTTTACCAATAAACGACTTGAAAACTAAAATGCATTACAGAAATTACATAATAGTTACTTTTCTACTCCTTTCTACATTAGTAAATTGTCAATTACACACGGACTTCATGGCTAGTAAATTAGTTATAACGTAACAGTGTTATGTAATCAAAGTCATTAGCTATGACTAATAACAGTTAGGGGGGAATTATTTATATAAGCATTGACAACGACATTAATGTCACATTTAGTTTTGAATTGACAAAATTGTCATATGATGGTCAATATTAAATATTGCCATGAGCATCTGCCGGACAAAAATGTATCAATTTGTGCAAAATTTATCAATTTGTGGAAAATTTTTCATAACTAAGACTGGGAGTAGAAAATATAGCGTACATTACTTGAGTTATAAGGCAATTACGCACTCGAGAAATTTATTTTCGTGCGTAATATTTTTCTTACAACTCTCGTTATGTAATATACTTTTATGTATTAAGGGTGTGAAGAGGATTTTGAGGACCGAGGCTTTATTTTTAGCCCGAGGCGACAGCCGAGGGATAAGAAAATGCTGTAGGGTCATGTAAGTAAGTTACGCCCGTTATTCGTACACTATTTTATGCAGAAGTTTTTATCTCAAATCTATCACTGTGTAAAACATAATAATAAATATTAAGCACACAAAAAGTACTAATAATAAAAATAGAAAACAATAATAAAAATAATAAAAACAAGATAACATCTTTATATAATATAAACTACCAGTAAGTACTCCAATTAAGAAGGAAGAAGACAACAAAAAAATATAATAATGACTGGTATCCAGTTATTTAAATTTTTCGAATTTTAAATTGTTCGATAATTTTCGAGCCTATGAGGTTTGAACCTACGACCATTGGCAAGTGCACTAATCTCACGGCAACTATCAGCATTAATGCATTTATCAAATGAGCCGTCAAAAATCAAAGTGGGGTACGTCCATTATTAATTTTTTAAATGAGAAAAGTTAAAAAAAAAAATTATTGACCCACAAAACTTTGATTTTCAACGCCTCATGCATTTGTTAGTTATCAAATTAAGTCTTATTGTTATTATTTTTATTAATACAGTATTTTCGATTTGTTTGTTTTCAAATCAACTTATTATTATTGTTATTATTAATATAGTTTACTAAACTTTGAATTTCAACGCCTCATACATTTGTTAGTTATCAAATTAAGTCTTATTGTTATTAATTTTATTAATGCAGTATTTTCGATTTGTTTGTTTTCAAATCAACTTATTATTATTGTTATTATTAATATAGTATTCTTCTTTTCTTTTTCCCCAAATGCAAATTATGTTTCACAATTTGTCAAATGACTGTCCAGTTTATCAAATGCAAGGAGTTATATGTAAAATTACATTCCTTTTTTGTCAAATCACTTTCACTTTATACCAAATGCGTAATATAGTTTTATATGTTTATAATTGGTGCATTATAAAGTAATTAATTGTTTAACCTTATGAAATCTCATGAGTATCGCTGTAACAGTAGTTTTATGTTTTGTTGGAATCAAGGCGGAGATTTCTATAAGATCATTGGCAACACCATGGCCAACTTATTAGAATTCGCATCAAAACAATCTTGAAGTTGGACCATTTTTATATTCAAGGGTAAATGATATTTTTCCCATCAAATGTAATAATTAAAAATTGTTGAAAAAATGAGTAATTAATATTCATTGCAAAACTTAACCTATTTATTTTATCCTACGTAAGAATAGATCTCACTGCTATTATTTATTAGATTTATATAAGATCAAAGATCATTTGCATCATGATAGTCAACTGATTAGAACTCACAATAAAATTTAAAAAAAATGGACTTGGACCATTTTTGCAATCAGGGGAAACTGATAAATTTCCTATCAATAATAAATAAATAAACATTTTCAAATGTTTGTAGAGAGTGAATAATTTTAATAGTCATTAATATTTATGTATTAATTTTAATTAATTTTATATATTATATATAATAATAGTAGTAGAATAGTAAAATTTAACGATTTAACTTAAGTATATAGTTTATCATAGGCGAGAATAGTTCTCACTACTACTATTACTATTATTAGTATTATCAAATTATGATTATAGTCTACACATAACTACGTATTATTGATTTTTAACATAATATGAATTTTTCTACGACAGTGCGTAAACTAAGTTTTTACGCACCATTCACTGTGCGAAAATTGATACTTTATAGCACAATTGCGCAAAAAAAATCACCTATGCGTAAAATAAGTTTTACATACAATTCATTCTCTCAGGAATTAAAAAAAAACTATTTTGCCTCAAATTTTAGCTGTTTTTCATAATAGATGTCGTAGAAAAAACTTACATGACACATTTTCGCAAAGTAGTGCTTTTATGCACTCACGATTTCCAAATTCACACTCATACATAAAAGCACTACTTTATGAACTTAAATAACTATTTTTTTCTTTGTCCTTTAACATATGCTTCATATACAGCTTATGCCATAATTTTATACTTCTGATTATACTTCTTATACCATAGTTTTAAAGTGTTAACATTAATTTTATTTAATTTAATTTAATTACGTATGTATTTTCAAATTTTATCTACACACTTTGCTTTTTTTATGTTTAACATGTAATTTTTCGGTCTTCTGACAATATTTGTAATACAAACTCATTCATTTGCCTATTAAATATGTTTATGTTTATATCGAAGGGGCAGTTTTGATTCTGGCAACTTGTTAATTAATTTTCTTTTGTTTATTTTGATTTATGTAAAACTGTCAAGTTATAGCATAAATAAAGTATTATTATTATTATTATTATTACAATATCTTTATATTTTTAGATTTGTATCTAAATCATGTGTATGCCTTTGTATAAATACGTAAATAAATAAATAATTCACTGTTCCTTCCTACAGTTGTTGTAACATAGAGTGAACCTACTAAAACGATAATTGTATACTAAATTACTAATTGAGGTGAGCATTATACGTATGTAGCAATACCACAATTAAGAGTAACAAATTTGTAAATCGCATGACAGTAGAAATTATTGCTTTCCATAATCCTCGTAAAGTGCATTGATCCCAAAGCTGTACCTCAATGTTAAAGTTGCAATTAAAATTCACCTCTCATTCATTAAGGATGAATGCCAGATCAACGTTTCTGGTGCATATTTTCTATTCCAAATATGGCTACATTTTTTACGCCAAGAAGGAATTCATGACCGCTTAATTGCATATGCATGTGGAACCCAAAATTATAAGGAAATTACGTTAAAAATAGTCCAAAATAAGTATTGTGTAGCCTTTTTAGGTATTTGTGTATTTTATAATTTGTTTACTTGTTTATTCTGCATAATGTTAATTTACTAGTTTATTCTGCATAATTTTAATTATGAGTCAGAAATTTGTGAAATTTTATCAATTGATACAAAAATGTAGAGAGTTTCCTTAAAATAACCTTAAAATTCATTAAATATCCTTAAATATTATAAATTTAAATATTGAAACAAAAATGTGAGTAACAAATACACGAATTGTAGAAATTATATGACAATCGTAGACATTTTTGACTTGTAATTTAAAGTTCTTTGGAATTGATCAAAGATCGATACCCAAAAATTAAAGAAATCGAAAATTGGTTACACCATTAGAAACACAAAATTTCTATAATTAAATAGAAGCTAATGAAAACACCAATCTAAACAGAAATTACAGAGAATTTTAATAATTAAAGTGAAGCTATAGGAAATTTGCACAAGTAGTAATTTTATCCTATAATAATATTGCCTTAACAAAAATCCAAAACATCAAAAATTAATAATAATCAATGAAAGTTTATGAAAGTTTGTAAAATTGCATCACTATACTTAGAAATGCCTTTACCAAAAAACAAACATCTCAAAAAATTAATAATAATCAGTAAAAATGTATAAAAGTTTTCACAAATGAATCACTTTACTTGGAAATTTCCTTAACAAAAATCAAAATCTTCAAAAATGAATAAAAGTGAGTAAAAATTTTGTCAAAGTTCGCAATATTGCATCACTGTACTTACAAATTTCCTTACCAAAAATTCCAAGATCTTCAAAAAAATATATAATAATCAGTAATAATTTATCAAAGTTCGTAAAATTGGATCACTATACTTATAAAATGTATTACCAATAGTCAAAAATCGTCAATAATTAATAATAATTAGTAAAAATTTATCAAAGCTCGCAAAATTGCATCTCTATACTTCATCATAATTAAAGAATAGCTGAAGTCATACAAGGTTTGTACAAATTGCAATTGATATCTTACAATAGAAATTTTCTTAACAAAAATCAAAGATTAATAAAAATCTGTAAATTCTGTTATATTTTCAAATATAACATTATGGAATGCCCCTCTTGAAAAAAAAAATCTGCAGGTGCCTATGTGTTTTACAGATATGCCTAAAATATTTATCATTCTTAATATCATTCATAAAGACTTACAGTAAAATTTCAATCAATATTACAAAATTATAAAAACAATTCTATCTATTTGCTAACAAAATATCAGAAAGTGCACAGCATTTTCATGGAAATTCGAGAAATAGAAAATGTATCAAAATTTGTTCATGATTTATTCTATCAAAATAATCCTTTTTTGAGGCACGCCATTAAAACTTAAATTTTAAATTTACATAAACACAGATATTTTTTAACTGGGCAAATATAAATTATGAAAAATTATGACTGGGGAAGTTTCATCAAAATTTCGAAAACAATTTAATATTTGCTTTTATGTTTTGGGGTTGGGAATGTTACTTAATGGTTTATTAATGATTGTGATATTAAGGATCAGTACAATCTTGCATTGGGTTTAATCTTGATTCAGTTTCTTAACAATTATATCTTAGGTAACTGAATCATACTTCAAGATAATATGAAATGCCACTAAGTAAAGCAAGAGTATAAAATACCTCATCAGTGATTTTCTATTACTATGTATGCAATTAATTGGCGAAAAGCAACCAGAAATTGCCTGCAAAACTAGAATTTTCATTTGCTGTTCAAACGTATTTTGGCTCTATTCTTACCCTTACAATATCCCCCTTTTCAGTATTATACCCTTTTTCCCACTACTGTGTATAAAATTTTGCAAAACTCATACAAACAGATTTTCAAATTTACTTTTTCTAGCTACATCTGTAGTAAAGCATATTATATTATGCAAGTAGTTTCAGTGCATAATTATAAAGGAAAAATTTTCAGTATTATACCCTCTTTCCCACTACTCTGTATATAATCTTGCAAACTCATGCAAACAGATTTTCAAATTTACTTTTTATAGCTACATCTGTAGTAAAGCATATTATATTATGCAAGTAGTTTCAATGCATAATTATAAAGGAAAATTAATATACTTAGGTACAATTATGCAGAAATCAAGTACACAATTACATAATCAAATTACGATTTATTATTCTCATATTGCAATCCACAGGTGTGTGTTCAGGAATAATTACTTCACGTGTATGAAAATTGAGATCTGTTGAGCAATACGTTTCAGGTAAATCAATTAAGTGAATAATGTTTATGTTATTAATAAATATAAACATAAACAATAGCGTATGAAATTATTAATAATTTAACAATAATTATTGTTGACACTTTCAGTAGTAATAATATTTTAATGGATATCAACAGCCGATTTTCAAGTTTATGTTTTTAGTTTATAAAATCTATAATATGCATTCACAAAAGTCAAAATAAATTTCAAAGTAAAAAAATTAACACATTTATAATACTGTGGTGTTTGATAATTTTCTGTAATATATTGGAAACGAAAAAAAATTACCACATCTATTAATATCAACACATCCTAATGTCAAGAATGCGATTTGTACACTTGTTCCTACTTACCTCATTAATATTTCAAAACTTGGATCAGATCATGGACACGTTTACTGCGATTATCGAGCGAGTCAAATGCAAGGAAATTTAAATGACACGCGGTACAAATACCGATTTCCACATTTTTGGTGCACGAAAAGAGTGTGTGTCAGTTGCAAAGCAGTAATTGCCGGGTAATTGACCACATGCCGCAATACATAATTAATAGGTGAGGAAATGTAAATAAAAACCGAACAACGCATGATTAAGTTATGGATTCGATATTAAGAGCTGCATTTATATTGGCAATTAATGATGTTTGCAACACTCGCCAATTCAATTATAACCTTGAATATTTTTGTTAGAAATTTATCGTCTGGCGTATTAATTGCTATTTTCATTAAGATTATATTTCAACTTGAGTTTTAACCCTACACGTGGCATATTTCCTCATACATGCAATAGAGACTTCTTTTTTGTTTTTTTGTTTTTTTTGTTTCGTATGTTGTTGTTTATATAGACGATAATTTATAGATATACTCATTACGATTTCACGCAGATTAAGTTGTCTTCTACGATAATTTCCAAATAAATACCCACATGATAGAATGACAGTGTTAATTTTTTTCTAATTATGAAAACAATTTGTACGTGAGCTTGCTTTTGAAAATAACAATGCACACGAGGCGCAGAAACTGGACTTTGACCCAAAACTTCGGCCTTACAAGGCGCTCACTGCTGGAATTTTAATTTTCATCCAAGGATCAAAGGATGTTATTCCCTTTTTTAGCTTCCACGGAAAACACGCCACGCAAAACAATCAGGAAAATCTGCGTTCACGACGATGATCTTAATCACATTCAATTTGTACCCAATTATGGCCCGTTCGCCGAAATCTATGATTTACAGTCGCGTGGCACACGAATCTTTTGCGATAAACCATTGCAATTACACCGTGTAATTGTATGCGATTTGTTAGCGAAGATTGAGACGCTCCAAGGTACATACATTACATACCGACTTGCTTATAAGGCTTCCTACACGAAAAAATATGATGATTGTGCAAAACTTACTGCCCAATTAAGGATCGCTATTTATTGTATTTGCTATGTAAAGTCCGTTTTTGTAAACACAGTACTTTTTGTAATGATAGTGCAAAATAATGTTTTGCATGGCTTTTAACGATATAAGGTAAACTAAGTATTACTTAATTGGGTTTTCAGACGGTTAAGTAAATCATTACACAAATAATACATAATATAGAAACTCCTACATTTGCCTTATTATTAGCAAAAACTTAGATACCACATATTTGCTTTTATAGCAGCGATTTTAGAAACAAATAAAAAAAACAAGAAAACTATTCATTATAATTAGAACTTGTCATACATGGAATAAAAGCCTAATCAAATGTAGAATATATTCAGGATGTAAAAAAAATCATGCACGAAATTTTTCTGGAGGCTCGTGGGAAATAATTAAACAAATTTAAATACGGGTTAGTTCGATAGCCGAATAATGATCGATTTCAATATTTTATTTCCGAAAATTGAAATTTCAAAGTTGCCAGTTGCCAGAGCAGCCAGAAGTATATTGGCAAATTTTACATTTCAATCTTCGGAAATGAAATATTGAATTTTCCATTTTTCTTTATCGTTTACAAAAATGTACCATACAAAATGAAAATCTACCAATGTAACAATTGTATCATTACCTTGAATGTTTAAAGTTTTAAATATTTTTTGTATTATTGAATGTTGAGTTCTAAGAAAAATTAGATGCAAAATACTATCTTTTTAAATTGGTGAGTGAATGAATTGTGTGTAAAACGTATTTAACGCACAGTGGATGTTTTTGCGCACATGTGATTTTTTAACGCACTGCATGCTAAAATGTAAAACTTTACGCACTACGTGCTAAAAACTATCACAACTAATGTGAACGGTGCGTAAAAACTTAGTTTATGTACATGTCGTAGAAAACTTACATTATTTTTGTTGTTTTTTTTTTCTGTTTTACTACATCAAGACTACAAGAGCTCAAATCATTGTAGCAATTCGCATAAAAAATGAGATAAGAAACTGTAAACAAGTCATAAATGAATCTGTAATCGACATATTTGAGATATATACGTCTCATAACATAAATAGTGCGTATGAAATTTTACTATTAATAGATATCTGTAATGCATTTTATTAAACATATTTTTGATAAATTTTAATGTAATTCTATTTATAACTTCATTAATGTGTAATGATTAACTTGATAATATGTTTTTTATATATTTCAATTTAAGCGTCGATTTTTGTGATTACTGGGTTTATTATGACTAATTTTTATATTGAAAATCTGGGAGAAATCCAAAATTGTCATTGTTAACTTAGATATCCAAACCTATAATTATGAGTTATAAGTCGAAGCCTTAACTCATTGGAAAAATTGAGGAGGAGCACAAACTAAATCGTCTACTATACTCCAATACAGTATGACGATTAATAAATAATAACAGTAAATAAAAATACACATCCTAAAGCTCAAATTATTGACGTAGAATAATTAATTTCATAAACATTCTAATAGATGCACCTAGATTTTTATTATAAATAAATATTAATAAATTTTAAAATAGCAAAATAGCAGCATTCTTTAACGGATTTTCACTAAATTACTAATAATGGAAACGTTACCTGTAATAATTTTGTAATAAATTTTAATGTATTTTTATTTATAACTTTGTTCATGTGTAATGATTAACTTTATAATATATATATAATATTTGAATTTAAGCGTCGTTTTTTGTGTTTACTGGCTTTATTATGACTATTTTTTATGGTATGCTATAGATAATTGAAAATCTGAGAGAAATGGAAAAATTTCCATGTTAACTTACATAATCAAACCCATAATTATAAATATATTATTCTCAGAGCTTTGTGAAAAATATTTTTATAATAATCTTATAAAACTACGTTTACTATTTTTTCCACAACTGTAAGTTATACGTCGAGGCCTTAACTCATTGAAAACATTGAGGAGGTGCAAAACCAAAATCGTCTACTACACTTCAATATAGTACGAGTATGATTATTAATAAATATTAATAGTAAATAAAACTACATATCCTAAAGCACAAATTATTGACGTAAAATAATTAATTTCATAAACATTCTAATAGATTCACGTAGATTTTAATTATAAATAAATATTAATAAATTTTAAAATGGCAACTATAGTAAGCATTTTCTTAGCTCATTTTTCACTAAATTACTAATAATGTAAACGTCACCTGAAATAATTTTGTGATAAATTTTAATGTCTTTTCATTTATAACTTTGTTCATGTGCCATGATAAACTTTATGATATATATTTTTTTTTATATTTGTGTTTAAGCGTCGATTTTTGTGATTACTGCTTTTATTATGACTAATTTCATTTACCATCGTCTGTAATAATTTTATGTAACATAATTTTACGAGATTTTAGATAGATTA
Source organism: Othius punctulatus (assembly GCA_951805005.1). Lineage (NCBI taxonomy): Eukaryota > Metazoa > Arthropoda > Insecta > Coleoptera > Staphylinidae > Othius > Othius punctulatus. Next base: position 24,808,965 of record OX638143.1, read on the forward strand.
GATAACAAGATACGTATACATTTAAATTGCTGTATAGATTTTTGCAAGCTAATTTGGCAAGCAAGCTACAAATCTCAAGTTTGTATTAGAGTCATGGAAAAATTGAATTTTTAGCAATGTTCCTTGCAAAACTCCCACATAGAAAATTGCTACAAATTCAATTTTCCATGACTCTAATACAAAACTTAAGATTTGTGAACTAAGTACCATTGCAGTCAAGTTTATAAAAACAGAAAAATAAAATCAATTGGAAAAATAACGATTTCAGAACGGTTTTTTTTACTCATAATTGCTTGAATTAGGACTCTTTAATGGAAAATTGCACATGAGGGTTTTCATGTGGATCTAAATATTTAATATTTTCATTGAGAACAACTTTACTTTAATTATTTACTTTACTTTAGATTACTTTTCGATTACTTTAATATTTTTAATTCTTATACCATGCATTTTCCTTCTAAAAATTTAAATTTCTCACTAAATATTATAATTTTCGATAGTTAACTTAAATCTGATAGTTTTCAATTATCGTTTCAATAAGATTGGGTAATTCTATACACTGATAATTTTATAGTAAATACTAAATACAGACAAAAACCAATTACGCCATAGGTAGAGAAACACCAGGGATTATTATTATTATTATTTAAGGTTGTTATATTATTATATTTATAAAAGTACTTACTGGTAAATAATTATTTTAATTTTATTTTATTATTTATTTATTTTATTTTGCCTGACTAATTTCTGTTTTATTTAAATATCATCGGAGGCATGATATGTATTTAAATATTTACATATCCTGATCTTATTTTTATGATAAATATTTGTTATTAATTTGAATTTTGATATTTGAAAGTTACAGATGTCTGTTTGAATTTTAAGTAAATATTTATTAAAAAAAAAAAACGAAACTAGTCAGGCGAAATAATATAAATAAATAATAAAATTAAATAAAAATAATTATTTACCAGAAAGTACTTATATAAATATAATAATATAACAACCTTAAATATATAACTGGTATTTTATGAGTAAAACCGTAAACTTAATTATTATTATTATTATTATTATTGTAATTTTCCCTCCAATTTTGGAATTTTGAATTACCCTTTCAGTGTGAAAATTATTGTCTCTGCTCGAATATGAAAATTGTGCACATTCTGATGTTTTTATTACTATTGTAATAAATTGCCAATCAATTGATTAATTAATTCAATCTTTTAGAAATCACCACCTTGACTCATAAATAAAACTACTGATGCAGATCGATGCTCATATGATTATATGTATGAGGTTAAATAATTTATAGCTTCATAATTGAACTATTAAATCATACAAAACTGTACTAATAATAATAATAATAGTAAAACTACTGCTGCAGATCGATACTCATGTGATTATATAAAATTTATATAATTAGTTACTTCATAATTGAACCATTAAATCTTAAAAGACTAGATTAGTAATAATATTCCACAGTGAGTGATATTCCACTGTGTAATATTTTTAATGTTGATGTTTTTTTTTTATGTTTTATGTACTCTTTTATCTTGACGCTTCATATATGTTACACTGCAGCTATTTGAATAGACGTATTATTATATATTATTATTATTATATTAGTAATAATAATAGTAATTATAGAATATGTAATAATAAATGCATTGATAGTTTGAAAGAAATATGTTAAAACTCAAAAGTGTTATTAATTTTAGAAAATAATTACAAAAATTATGTATGGTATAATTTTTTAATTTTTTTTTTTTTAAAGAAATAATAATGGAGAGAGATTGCTGGACTTCTGTACATTGCACGATCTAATCATTGCGAACACATTCTACGAACATAAAGACATACACAAATATACAAGAGTGCAGCAGAGTAGAGGCGAAAAATCCATAATAGATTATATAATACTCGAAAGGAAAAACAGAGACTCGATACGAGACGTTGTAGTCAGAAGAGGATTTGAGATATACAGTGATCACCACCTACTTGTGGCAAAAACCAAAACAAAGAACGAAGAAACTAAAACAACCCCAGAATATGAAAAGAGAAAACACACGGAAATAATAAGAGCATATAAACTAAAGGACAGAAAAACGGCAAAGAAATACGAAGAGAAAACAAATGAAAAATTTGAAAACACAGTAGATAAACTAGAATACATGGATATTGAGAAGCTTTGGAAAGTATTCAGTACTATCATCATCGACACAGCACGGGATATATGTGGAACCAACAGACAAAATCAGAACAAAAAACAAACAGCGTGGTGGACAGATAAGATTAAAGAGCAAGTAAAAATCAAAAAGAAGAACTGGCAGACGTACTTACATATGAAAACAACTAGCAGCTACGAAATATATAAAGAACAACGAGTCAAAGTAAAAAATATGATTATGGAATCAAAGCAGAAAACCTGGCAAGAATTTGGTGAAAAAATAGAAAAAGACAGCAAAGGAAACCAGAAATTATTCTACAGGGTGCTCAAAAATTGCAGAAGTAGTAAAAAAGCAGACAATTTGGCAATTAAAGACGAGAAGGGCAGAGTCCTAACGGACGAGAAACAAATAATGGAACGCTGGAGAAAGTATTTTCAAAACCTACTAGTAGAGAAAGAAACAAGACAGCAAGAGAAGGAAAAAGATACAACAAGCAAAAGAGACCAAAAAGAGCCGAAGACAGAACCGAATATAACTATGGAGGAATTACTAGATGCGATAAACAGACTAAAGAATGGCAAGGCAGCAGGAGAGGACCAAATCACGGCGGAGATGATTAAGTGTCTGGGAGAAAGAGGAAGAGAAACATTGCTAAATATATGCAACAAGGTGTGGACTGAGGAAAAAATCCCAAAACAGTGGGAAATAGGACTAATAGTCCCAATACTCAAAAAAGGAGACAAGATGGACTGCAACAATTATAGAGGCATCACATTGTTAGGAACAACTATGAAACTAATGGAACAAATTCTGGAGAAAAGGTTGCGACAACAAGTAGAGCAGTCATTGTCAGAAGAACAGAGCGGATTCAGGAAAGGCAGATGTACGCAAGATCATGTATTTACAATTAAAGAAATAATAAACAAAACCCTGGTCAGATCACAAACAACATACCTGGCATTCCTAGATATGGAAAAAGCTTTTGATAAGGTGCCAAGAGCGAGGATATGGGAAGCTTTGAATAAAAGGAACATCGACCAAAAACTAATTAAGGTAATTAAAAGCATGTACAATAAAACCAGAAACTGCGTAATAAGTAAAAACATGAAATCCGAAATATTCTATACCACTGAAGGAGTAAGACAAGGAGGAAGCTTAAGCCCGCTATTATTCATCATTTTCATGGACGATCTGATCAAAGCAACGAAACAAAGAACCAGGCCCCTGTATATAGGCTATAGAAAACTAGAGAGGATTGGTATCTCGGACTGTGCCTTTGCGGACGACGTGGGGATCATAGCCAGGAATAAAAAAGACCTCGAAAATAACCTGAAAACATGGAATGATGTGCTCAAAGAAAACGGAATGAAAATGAACAAGAGCAAAACAAAAATAATGGTGATATCGGAAGAAAAGAAAGATGTACAAATAAAGATAGACGGAGAAATAATTGAACAGGTTAGCAGCTACCAATACCTAGGTACCATGATAGATGAAACAGGCAGACAAGAAGCAGAGCTCAACAAAAGAGTTGAAATGGCAAACAAGGCATATTATGCAATGGACAAGGTACTGGGAAGAAACAAAGAAATATCAAAAGAAACTAAAATGAAAGTATATAGGATAATATACAGACCTATACTCACTTATGGCTGTGAGACATGGGTATTATCAAGGAAAGACAGAAACAAGATCAGAGCAGCAGAAATGAAAATACTTAGAAGAGTGAAAGGTGTAACATTAAGAGACAGGGTTAGGAGCGACCAGATACGTAAAGAGCTCGGGATAGAACCCGTTGAAGAATTTGTAGAGAAGAGGCAACTTGGATGGTGGGGCCACATGCAGAGAATGAACGACACAACACCCGTGAAAAAGATCTGGGAGGCGAAACCACAAGGAAAAAGAAAGAGAGGAAGACCGAAGGACACATGGGACAACGCGATAGGAAAAATACTAAAGAAGAAAGGAAAAACATGGACAGAAGCCAAAGAAATTTCAAAGAACAGAAAAATATTGCAGAAGTTTATTAAGGGCCATTGAGGCCATATAACCTACACCCTAACGGGTAGAAAATGGTCTTGATTATATATATGTATGGTATAAACTTTGCAGTCTAACAATTTTTATATTAAACTTAAACAATGATCGAACCCATAATTTTATAAATAACAGTTCCATTTTAGAAGACTTATTATAAGTTTAAGGTTTTATTCATAATAAACAGATACATTTTTTTAAGGTTGTTTTAATAAGTACTTACTGGTATATGTTTATTTGTTTTATTATTTATTTTGATTGCCTGACTAGTTTCGGTTATGAAAAATCATCTTCAGAGGCATATGTTTTTAATGTTTATATATCCTGAACTTATATGAAAAAAAAAACTTATAATAAGTAATTAGTAGTGTTAGTTGTATAAGTTAAGAATCATTCAAATAGTTTGTAACAATTGGAATATCTATCTAAATTGTTAGTAATGTACGTTAAGTATTTTACTGAGTATTCTTTAGTGAGTTGTAAATACTAAGTAACTTATTCAAGATATTATTTGTCAAACAAAAACAATGCTAAATGGAATATTTTGAGAATCTCAGAATATCGAAGTGAATTTTTCTGAATATGGTGTTACTTTTTCTGAAATTGATTTTACATTCTTTGAAATTGACTTTTGAAGTTTGTAGCACCAGATTGAAAATCTGTAATATTTTCAACTTCAACTGTTGAAATTTGACCTATTTTCTTTACTGATTTATCGAATTTTCAAATCCATTTGTCAAAATCTGTTATTGTGTTAGCCCCGCCTGTTAAATTTTATCAAATTTACAACAGTAACAATTGATTTAAAAAATCGATTACAATTTAATTGCAAATTTCGAAAAGGCTCATCTCCGTAAGAGAAAAATGTTTCAGAAGATAAAAAACACGAATTTCTATTGGACCAGTTCACTTATTTGGGCAACATTTTTTCGATCGATTCGGTTTTGTTCTGTTGTTTTTTTTTTCGAATTCGACGATATGTGATACTCGACAGCTGAGGATTATGTTTTTTTGTTTCGTTAAAAACGGCTTTTTTCTACTTTTTACGTTACGTTAAGCTAAAATATCATACCTCAAGAATAAAAAGTTTTTGGGACACGGATGGCTTTGTTAACGTTGTTGACATCCTCTGCTGACATTGTTCAAAATGCCTTTTACATTATTTTATAACTTCCTGCATTTTACTATATTTACAAATAAGTGCAGAATGCTTTGGAATTTAAACATGAATCATAGCTGTAAGACACTGCCAAAAACTGTTTGCGCCACGAAACAAAAACGAAACAAAGAAGCATTTTATCGAATGCAGAACAAACACGTTATTCAGAATTTCAAAATTAATGCGAACGAAAAACTAGTCCCGATACACAAAAAGGTGAATTTTAGTTTTTTAGTATTTTAAGTTTTAGTAAGTATGTAACAAAATTTTAATTGTGGTTATAGTTTCATCAATTAGTTTTTTTCATTAATCATTCATTAGCCATTCAATAGCCACTAAAATCCTGAATTTGGCTATCGACATGCGATCTGATATCTGCCATTGTAAGTATTTAATCAAAACAAATCTGTTTTGCAAATTTCGATTCACCTACCATATAATTTTGCAACTTTGCCAAATTTAAACTTGCCTCTTATTTCATCGGATAAGACAGAATAAATAAAAACACTTATATCTCTAGTGAAGTATAAGATTATTGATACAAATTTTGAACTCTAATATGTAGGTACAGTCATGCTCACATAAATCTAGTACAAGAAATTAGGCTACAATAGCAATTTTATATAGCAATGTCAAATTGTTTGTACTAGATTTATGTGAGCATGACTGTAGATGTAGATTTAAAATTAATTTAAAAAAAAAAATTAACAAAACCTGTTCTGAATCCTACTAAATTTCCAGTTTTAGCTCAAGCTCACATATTTGCCCCAAATTAAAATTGCCCATAAAAACCAGATTATCCTCAATAATAATTACCAAATAAAATTAGCGCTGAATTCAGACTCGTGTTTCGGTATTGTAAATGAACCAGAAGTCCTTCTGCTGCGGAACAAGGAAACGTCGGCTTGCCGAAAACGTGTAAACAACTCGCCACAGAAAGGAAGCAGTCAACAGAAATAGCGATTAATCATTGGTTTATGCAATGACGAGTGGTACTTAAATTTTCTTTTCTTATTTTAATACATTTTTTTTAGAGGGGATTTTTGTTGGTTAACAGGATGTAATTATGTTTTCTACACGATTTTTTTCTTTTCTTATTTTAATACGTTATTTGTAAAGGTGGTTTTTTGGTTAGATGAATATAATTATGTTTATCTAGAGGATTGTTTTAAAATTGATGGCGTCGGTTGATGTGATAACTGACTGGCCTGATTCTATCAATTAAGATGAGTGATTCGTGTATGAAAAGGTAAGTGTTTACGTCTATTATGTTTAATTAATTTATTCGTATTACTCAATCTCAGACAGGAATAATTTTATGTAGATTAAAAAAATATATAAGAAATATGAATTCCAGTGCAACAGTCAACCTTAGTTATACTGGATGATCCAAAAGATCAAGGACTGTTTGAATTTTCTGACATAAGTTTTAGTGTATTTTACCTATTACGGTGGCACTACGGACATGTGTTTTGTGACTTTTTGAGTGGGTTTTATGTTGGGTTTCGAACTTTCAAGTAAGAAAAACTTTTACATTATAAAAACTTCAATGAATGCAGCAAAACGGCAGAGGAAATGCAGATCAAGGAAAAATAATAACGAAAAACGAATCCTTTTGAAATTTGAATGGAATGTTCTTCTAATTCGCAGAAAATGTATTAGGCAAGGAAGGGAATGAACGAAAATTACTCGAAGAATATGAAAGGTAATGCGCTGTTTGTTTCTATGATAGAAGATTGAAGCAGTTGAGCAAATATTGAGCAAATGACTCAAGGAACTTGAATACTACTATAAAACCAAAAACAAATCATAAATTTGTAAATAACAGGAGGACCACAAATTTAATAAATCCTAGAAATGCAGAAAATGGCAGGGGAAATGTAGATCAGGATAAATAATAACGAAAAAATAATCCTTTTGAAACTTAAATGGAATGCTTTTCTAAGTTTCAGAATCAAAGCAAGGAAGGGAATGAATGAAAATTACTCGAAAAATAAGAAAGATAATGGACCATGAATCTAAAAACGCCAAAGAATGCAGCAAAATGGCAGAGGAAATGCAGATCAAGGATAAATAATAACGAAAATTTTCTTCTAATTTGCAGAAAATGTATTAAGCAAGGAAGGGAATGAACGAAAATTAAACGAAGAATGTGAAAGGTAATGCGCTGTTTGTTTATGTGGTAGAAGATTGAAGCAATTGAGCAATTGAGCAATTATTGAGCAATTGACTCAAGAAACTTGAATACTACTATACAACCAAAAATGAATCATGAATTTGTAACTAACAAGCAGATCACAAATCTAAACACTCCAACAAATGCAGAAAAATGATAGAGGAAATGTAGATCAGGATAAACAATTACTAAAGTATAATCCTTTTGAAACTTTGATGGAATGTTCTTCTAAGTTATAGAATCAAAGCAAGGAAAGGGAATGAATAAAAATGACTCGAACAATAGGAAAGGTAATGCGCTGTTGGTTTATATGGTACAAGATTGAAGTACTAAAAATTAGAAAACTGCAAGGAAAATAATCGAAATCAGTTACAATAAATGACATTAAAAAGGCAACATATTTGGGAAATTACCAAGAAAAAATAATTTCTATAAAAAAGTGTGACGAAGAAGTAACTAAGGTTTAGAAAAAAAAAATCAATATAAAAATGATAATTAGAACGAAGTCAAGATTCAAAAATTGAAAGTTGGAATTTTCCTACAATCTGAAGAAAATTATTTCCCTGAATGAGAAAAGGGAACGTAAAGTAAATGAATTGATAGATTAAAATCTAGAATCGAATTGTAAGAGTTGAAGCTTAAACAAGTGCTTTTATTAATTAAGTAATTATTTGGGTGTTAGGCAAGTTGACCGAAATCTTTCTAGGGTGCAGAATCATGGTGCAAAATTAAGTCGAACATGCCTTTGCCACTTTTGGCCCAGATTCCCCTAATTCCGTGTTAAAAGTGGTGCCGCATATTTTTGGAACTGCCAAATAAATCTCGATAATGTTTTGTTCTTTGAAATCTAGTATGTTACTTGCATCAAGTTTGGCCCAGATTTAATTAAAATTGAACGTTTATCATTTTCCTGAAAAAAAATCTAAGATTAAAAAAATCATTAAAACCAAAAATTGCAAAGGATTATTCGACTTCATTTTGCACCCTGATTCAGCCCTAGAAATTTTTCGGTCGACTTCCCTAACACCCTGTATAAGATATAAATACGAGAAAGTTCATAAAACCAAAATAAAAAACAAACTCATACGAATCATTGTTCTTTACCAATAATCTAAGATAAAAAAAATCATCTAAACAAAAAATGGCAAAGGAATATTCGACTTCATTTTGCACCCTGATTCAGCCCTAGAAATTTTTCGGTCGACTTCCCTAACACCCTGTATAAGATATAAATACGAGAAAGTTCATAAAACCAAAATAAAAAACAAACTCATACGAATCATTGTTTTTTTTATCAATAATTCCGAAAATATGACAGATAATTAAAACATATTTCAACAAAAACTGAAGATAATTTAAGAATACATTTATGTTTGCAGAAATCAAAGGTTATCAGACAGAAATAATTGTTGATTACTGCAAAATACCACAGCAAACCAACCTTTTTTATTATTTTTGTATTAAATATTAATTTCTCTTTATTAAGTGTGGAAAATTACAGGAGTAAACACTTTTTTCTGGCTGATTTGAAATGCATTTGCCGTTGTAAATAAATTAACCGGTATTTACAATAAACAAAACAATATCTCTGTATTGTTATGTCTGTAATACTTCTGTGTTTTCATATGATTATTTACAAAAGTGTATTTTTCTATTGCTATTTATGCATTATCAAAATGATAATTATGTGATAATAGCTTATCATTTATTTACATATTATTTACAAAAGTGTATTTTTCTATTGCTTTTATGTGATAATAGCTTATCACAAAATTATCATTTTGATAACCCATAAATAGCAATAGAAAAATACACTTTTGTAAATAATATGTAAAAAAATCAACTACGTTTACATGGTTGCGTGACGAATTTCCCGTGTAGTTATTTTTATGTCCGGATTGTTTCGTTTTATGGCTAAATTTCTTATTTAGTTATATTTTATTTTTAATTATAATAGGAGGAATACTAGTTGTATTTATTTATGCAACAAGATTTGATGGGATTAATGTATTTTATATTGAATTTATAAAAAAAAATATATATAATAAATTATTTTTCTCAAACACTACTCTCATGCAATAAAAAAAAAATATGTTATATAGTTTTTCCCGAAAATAGGTAGGATATGAAAAAATATTGTTTGGGCCATTCTGTACACCATGTCAATTATTTTTTTCATTCAGAACTTTACATTTTTCAAATTAACAGTCTATAAAAAGTCCAGAAATATCCAGAGATATGACCCTTTTATATTTCTGGACTACACTGAATGAAAATACTACTATGGAAAAAAAAACTTGCACTACTCTGGTTTTCAACGGTTCATATGTGGCAAAAACCACAATTTGCAGTATTATTCAGCTCCACAGATGCAAATTCCTTTGTATTGTGCAAACAATTATTTGGCAGTTTGGCGTATTCGAAGCTTGTAAACGCGAGGCAATTTAAGCTGTTATGTAACTTGGGTTAGTGTCTTGACCCAGTATTGGCATATTTCCTGTTTACGTCTTGTATCACCAAGCAAAGAGTTTGTAGGGCAATTTAAAAAGGTGAAACAATTAAAAATGATTCTCATCAAATATGGCGCAAAAAAAAATATTTATTCAGGGCTATTATTAGTGTGTTTGGCTATCATTGCCGATCTGTAAATAGCAATAGAAAAATAAACATTTGTAAATAATATGTAAAAAAATGTAAATAAGTCTATTAGTAAACACGTTTAGTCTTAAACTACACATAGTACTTAGTAATACATATGTTATTAGTGCTAATATCAGTTTTCTTATGATTGTATTTCAGTTCCTTTTTTTTAGTTTCTACAGTTTTTCAAAAAAAAAAGGTTAATGAACAGTGTGTACATATATGCTACAATTTTTCAGCCAAATCTGTGCTTCATAATATGGGTTACTTTTTGAAATTTGTAAATAATATGTAAAAAATTATGAATAAGTCTATTAGTAAAAACGTTTAGTCTTAAACTACACATAGTACTCAGTAATACATATGTTATTCGTGTTAATATCAGTGTTCTTATGATTGTATTTCAGTTCAGTTTTTTTTAGTTTCTACAGTTTTTCAAAGAAAAAAGTTAATGAACAGTGTGTATATATGTCATAATTTTTCGGCCAAATCTGTGCCTCATAATCTGGGATACTTTATAACATTTGTCCAGTCACCTAAATCTAGGTCTAAGTTCTAAGTTCTAAGTCATAATTAAACGTCATCAGGTATATATTCAAAGAAAAAAATTATTAAGCAGTGTTTATATACAGGGTGTCTCCTAAAAAACGCCGCTAGTCATAACTCCTTTATTTATTGGCCGATTTCAATAAAACAAAACAAGATTAAATGGCTACACCAATGTTCTACAACGGGGCCCTAATTTTCTTTTTTTGCAATATCAACTTTCATTTCAGCGATAGCCAACTTTTTTTTTATGGTTACATATATTTTCTTAATTTTTTATGCTAGAGATTATTTTTCTGTATCCAAAGATATATAACAAGTTGGCTTTGATGGAATATTCGTTACAGAAAAATAATGTTTGTTAACATGAAGTTATTTTTTTGTAAGTTTATCAAGTATGCCATGGAATGCAAAGTGAATACAAAAACAATAAAAGTCATTTTGTGGTTTGTATTTGTTTTTCTTAAGAATTGCATTTACCGTTCGTTTTGATGTGAAAATGTTATTTGCAAATTCCCGAATAGATGTTCTCTAGATGTTTGAAATTTGTAAATAATATGTAAAAAATTGCGAATAAGTCTATTAGTAAAAACGTTTTAAGACTAAACGTTTAAGTTTAAGACAACACACAGTACTCAGTAATACATATCGTATTAGTGTTGATATCAGTTTTCTTATGATTGTATTTCAGTTCAGTTTTCTAGTTTCTATTTAATGTTAATATTTATTATTTCTAGTTAATATTTTTCCAGTTAATGAACAGTGTGTGTATATATGCTACAATTTTTCGACCAAATCTGTGCTCCATAATATGGGTTACTTTATAAAATGTATCCAGGCACCTAGATCTAAGTCTAAGTTCTAAGTTCTAAGTAATAATTAAATGTCTTCAGGAATATTTTCAAAGAAAAACATAATTGGGCAGTGTTGGTATATAAGCTACAATTTTTTGGCCAAATTTGTTACACTCGTTAATTCGGGTTACTTTATCAAAATTGATCAGGCTTCGAGATCTAAGTCTAAAGTTATAATTAAATAGTGCAAAGAAATAAGTCTTGAGATAATTTTCAAAAGAGAAAAATAATTGGGCAGTGTTTGTATATAAGCTCCAATATTTCGGCTAAATTTTCTACAAAAGTAAAAAAGTTATAAAAGAAAAAGGAAAGTGCACTTTATCAGTTTTTCAGCGATATTTCAGGAACTGTGCAAGATATCCCGGATTTCGTTTCAGTAAATTGAAAATTACAAAAATGAGAAACTTTTATCCCATTTCACCAACTCTGTATATATTTCCGTTTGAGAGATCCTAATGGTGGGCGTCGTAAAAGTAACCACCTTGTATATGCTAAAAAAATTCGGCTAAATCTGTGCTCCATAATATGGGTTACTTTATAAAATTTATCCGGGCACCTATATCTAAGTCTAAGTTCTAAGTTCTAAGTAATAATTAAATGTCTTCAGGAATATTTTCAAAGAAAAACATAACTGGGCAGTGTTGGTATATAAGCTACAATTTTTTGGCCAAATTTGTGATACTCATTAATTCGGGTTACTTTATCAATATTGAACAGGTGTGGAGATCTAAGTCTTAAGTAATAATTAAATAATGTATAAAGATAAGTCTTGAGATATTTTTCAAAAGAGAAAAATAATTGGGCTAGTGTTTGTATACAGGGTGGTCACTTTTACGACGCCCACCATTAGGATCTATTAAACAGAAATATATACAGAGTTGATCAAATGGGATAAAAGTTTTTTCATTTTGGTGCCTTTCAATATACTGAAACGAAATCCGGGATATCTTGCATAGTTCCTGAAATATCGCTGAAAAGCTGAAAAAGTGCACTTTCCTTTTCCTTTTCAATTCACCATAAATTATAGATGTGTCAGTAGCATTTCTGTAATTTCTTACATAGAGATTGTACATATCATTTTTTTCATGTTGAGGATAATATCTTGCAATTTTTACTAATCAAAGATAGTATCTCCTTTTTTGCACTTAATACACAATAAAATTATTCATGAGGTATTTTTTCAAAGAAAAAAATAATTGGGCTGTGTTTGTATATAAGCTACACCTTTTTGGCCAAATTTGTGACACATCAATTCGGGTTACTTTATCAATATTGAACAGGTGTCGAGATCTAAGAATAAAGTAATAATTAAATAATGTAAAGAGATAAGTCTTGAGATATATGTTTCGAAAGAGAAAAATAATTGGGTGGTGTTTGTATATAAGGTACATTTTTTCGGCAAAATTTGTTATTCTCATTAATCCGGATCACTTTATCAAAATACGTTAAACTTGTAGATCTAAATCTTAATTTATAATGAATAGTGTCAAGAGATTGAGATATTTTTCAATATATATATATTGGGCAGAATTTGTATATAAGCTACAATTTTTCGGGCAAATTTGTTATACTCGTTAATCCGGGTTACTTTATCAAAATTGGTCAGACTTGCAGATCTAAGTCTAAAGTTATAATTAAATAGTGTAAAGGATAAGTTAAGAAATTTTTCAAAGAAAAATATTACTGGGCAGTGTTTGTATGTAAGGTACATTTTTTTGGCCAAATTTGTGATAATCATTAATTCGGGTTACTTTATCAAAATTGACCAGCTTTCGAGATCTAAGTTTAAAGTTATAATAAAATAGAGTAAAGAGAAATGTTGAGATATTTTTCAAAGAAAAAAATAATTGGGCAGTGTTGGTATATAAGCTACAATTTTTTGGCCAAATTTGTTTGTTAATTCGGGTTACTTTATCAAAATTGGTCAGACTTGTAGATGTAAGTCAAAAGTTATATTTAAATGTCTTGAGGTATTTTGACTTTATCGAACTGATTTAATTTTGTTTGGAAAAACGTAATGGTATCACCAATTGGTGTTCAAAAAGCTTTTGCAACTTACGTGTGCTCTTTTGGAACTTGAGGGTGATCATCTCTGCTGCTGTCCCGAAACTCCAAAGCTGCCAAAGCCTATCTTCTGTTATCACCAACAGTCAGAACCACAATTTCACACTTCTGCGGGAAGATCACTGCACTGACAGTTTGTTGCGGCACTTCGGAACAAAATTCCTTCCGTGGGGACGGTCTGCGGTTTTTAAAAGACCGGCATCGGGGCGCTTTGCGGGGCTCTGGTGGGGAGGGACACGTTTGGACGTCATCGGAGTCCGGGCCTGGAGCATCGTCCCTGTGCCGCCGTCACTCGTTCCGTTACTGGTTTTTGTGCAACACGCACACACACGCAAAAAGTGTTATCATTAATAAGCGTTGCGATTGCACGGCCTGTGTGCTATGGGGATGACCTTTACACCTTCCTGGCGGCTGGCCGCCGATCGGTGCTTTTCTCGAGAGAAGGAGCCGGCGAGAGAGGCTGCGGAGGCTGGACCAATTGCGGGCAAAAACTGCTCGTTTATGCACTCGCAATTAATCATTGGCACATAATGTTTCATATATTTTGACAGATCGGTGTTGTAAAATTGACCTTAAGACATTTCGTTATGTAATTACATGGTAATGTTGTTATTATAATTATTTATAAGAAATACTTTCCTTTTTTAGGACCAAACGTTTATATGGAAGCCGAGTGCAATATGCATAGACTCTTGCACCAATAGCCAAGCAATTCTGTAAACACGCAGTCATCTAATCCATATTTGGGGGAACCTATTGCAGTACCAGTAGTTAACATGAGTTACAAAAAAAATCTAAATAAGGAAAATGCAAGATCATAAAAACGTATTTAGCAACGCTCATATTATAATAACATTCCAGTGAGCAATATCAAAGAAAAAAATATCATCAATATCACGAATTTAAGTAATTTAGTTAGCTGTTGATTGATTTAAGGCATAATTGAAATACATCCTTTCCTAATATTGAGCGAAACTGTGTATGCATTTGGATGACATCTCAAATTAAATGAGTTACGTCATTTCGTGATATTGATGATGTATTAGAAGTGCTATTAATTTGCAATATTTTATAAAAGCAGGTGTGCATGTTATAAAAATAAATCAAACAAAATAGTAAATGGATTAATGGTTCATATGGTAATTAAAGAACAGGCGATAGTAGTTATACTGTGGGAGTTCCAACTCACTCCAACTCAAAATTGTATGCCAGATTTGCATACAGTATGCCTAAAGATAATTCCTCTGAAAACTTCACAGAGAGGATGTCCTAAATAACTGGGAAAATAGAGTTATTAACTTTCAAAAGTGACAAGTATCGCTTATCTGTCACTTTAATTTCTGAATATTTATCTGACGAATTTTTTGAAAATTTGACACCAGATTTGCATACAGTTTGCCTGATGATAATTGCTTTACAAATTTGACAGAGAGGATGTCCTAATTAAGTGAGAAAAACGAGTAATGTGTCAATGTAATTTCTGAACATTTATCTCACGGATATTTTGAAAATTTCATTAACTTTCCAATTGACAAGGATCTGAAAGTTTCTGTATATTTATCTGTTGGATATTTTGAAAAATTTATGCCAGATTTGCATACAGTATACCTGAAGATAATTCTTCTGAAAATTTGACAGAGAGGATATCCTAAATAAGTGCGAAAATTGAGTTATTAACTTTCCAAATTGACAAGTATCGCTTATCTTTTACTGTAATTTCTCAAAATTTATTTCTTGGATACTTTGAAAATTTTATGCCAGCTTTGCATACAGTATACCTAAAGATATTTGCTCTAAAAATTTAACAGAGAGTTTATCTTAATTAGTGCGAAAATTGAGTTATTAACTTTCAAAATTGACAAGTATTGCTTATTCGTCACTGTAATTTCTGAAAATTTACCTGACGGTTACTTTGCAAATTTTATGCCAGTTATGCCTACAGTATGCCTGAAAATAATTCCTCTAAAAATTTGACAGAGAGGATGTCCTAAATAAGTGAGAAAATCGAGCTAATAACTTTCCAAATTGACAAGTATTGCTTATCTGTCACTTTAATTGCTGAAAATTTAACTGACGGATATTTCTAAAATTTTGTGCCAGATTTGCATATAGTATTCCTGAAGATAATTCCTCTGAAAATTTGACAAAGAGGATGTCCTAAATTAGTGAGAAAATTGAGCTATTAACTTTCAAAATTAACAGGCATCGCTATCTGGCAATGTAATTTTTGAACATTTATCTGACGAAAATTTTTAAAATTTTATGCCAGATTTCCATACAGTTATCCTGAAGATAATTCCTCTGAAGATATGACAGAGAGGATATTCTAAATTAATGAGAAAATCGAGTTATTAACTTTCCAAAATAACAAGTATCGCTTATCTGTTGCTGTAAATTCTCAAAATTTATCTGATGGATGTTCCGAAAATTTTATACCTGATTTGCATTCAGTATGCCTGAAGATAATTCTTCTAAAAAGTTGACAGAAAGCATATCATAAATAAGTGAGAAAATCGGGTTAATAACTTTCCAAATTGACAGGTATCGCTTATCTGTGACTGTAATTTCTGATAATGTACATATCTGACAATTATTTTGAAAATTTGATGCCAGATTTGCATACAGTTTACCTGAAGATAATTGCTCTGAAAATTTGACAGAGAGGATGTCCTAAATAAGTGAGAAAATTGAGTTATTAGTTTTCCAAATTGACAAGTATCTCTTATCTGTCACTGCAATTTCTAAAAATTCATTTGACGTATATTTTGAAAATTTTATGCTATATTTGCATAGTGTGCCTGAAGATAATTGCTCTTAAAATTTGACAGAGAGGATATCATTAATAAGTGCGAAAATTGAGTTATTACTTTTCCAGATTGACAAGTATCTCTTGTGTCACTGAATTTCTGAAAATTTATCTGACGCATATTTTGAAAATTGTATGCCAGATTTGCATACAGTTTGCCTGAAGAAAATTCCTCTGAAAATTTGACAGACAGCATGTTCTAAATAAGTCAGAAAATCGAGCTGTTAATTTTTCAAATTGACAAGTATCTTTTATCTGTCACTGTAATTTCTGAAAATTTAACTAACGGCAGTTTTGAAAACTTTATGCCAGATTTGCATACAGTATGCCTAAAGATAATTTCTCTAAAAATTTGACAGAGAGGATATTCTAAATAAGTGCGAAAATTAAGTTATTAGTTTTCCAAATTGATAAGTATCTCTTATTTGTCACTTTAATTTCTGTACATTTATCTGTTGGATATTTTGAAAATTTTATGCCAGATATGCATACAGTATACCTGAAGATAATTCCTTTGAAAATTTGACAGAGAGGATATCCTAAATAAGTGCGAAAATTGAGTTATTAACTTTCCAAATTGACAAGTATCGCTTATCTTTTACTGTAATTCCTCAAAATTTATCTCATGGATACTTTGAAAATTTTATGCCAGATTTGCATACAGTATACCTAATGATAATTGCTCTGAAAATTTGACAGAGAGGATATTCTAAATAAGTGCGAAAATTAAGTTATTAGTTTTCCAAATTGATAAGTATCTCTTATTTGTCACTTTAATTTCTGTACATTTATCTGTGGGATATTTTGAAAATTTTATGCCAGATATGCATACAGTATACCTGAAGATAATTCCTTTGAAAATTTGACAGAGAGGATATCCCAAATAAGTGCGAAAATTGAGTTCTTAACTTTCCAAATTGACAAGTATCGCTTATCTTTTACTGTAATTCCTCAAAATTTATCTCATGGATACTTTGATAATTTTATGCCAGATTTGCATACAGTATACCTAATGATAATTGCTCTGAAAATTTGACAGAGAGGATATTCTAAATAAGTGCGAAAATTAAGTTATTAGTTTTCCAAATTGATTAGTATCTCTTATTTGTCACTTTAATTTCTGTACATTTATCTGTTGGATATTTTGAAAATTTTATGCCAGATATGCATACAGTATACCTGAAGATAATTCTTTTGAAAATTTGACAGAGAGGATATCCTAAATAAGTGCGAACTTTGAGTTATTAACTTTCCAAATTGACAAGTATCGCTTATCTTTTACTGTAATTCCTCAAAATTTATCTCATGGATACTTTGAAAATTTTAAGCCAGATTTGCATACAGTATACCTAATGATAATTGCTCTGAAAATTTAACAGAGAGTATATCTTAATAAGTGCGAAATTTGAGTTATTAACTTTCAAAATTGACAGGTATCGCTTATCCGTCACTGCAATTTCTGAAAATTTACCTGACGGATATTTTGAAAATTTTATGCCAGATTTGCTTACAGTATGCCTTAAGATAATTTCTCTGAAAATTTGATGAAGAGGATGTCCTAAATAAGTGAGAAAATTGAGTTATTAACTTTCCAAATTGACAAGCTCTTATCTGTTGCTGTAACTTCTCAAAATTTATCTGATGGATATTTTGAAAATTTGATGCCAGATTGGCATACAGTATACCCGAAGATAATTCCTCTGAAAATTTGACAGAGAGGATGCCCTAAATATGTGAGAAAATTGAGTTACTAACTTTCCAAATTTACAAGTATCTCTTATCTGTCAATGTAATTTCTGAAAATTTATCTGAGGAATATTTTGAAATTTTATGCCTAATTTGCACACAGTATGCCTGAACATAATTCCTCTGAAAATTTGACAGAAATCTTGTCCTCGTCGCTTTGCGACTCGTTGCATAAACTTTCATGCTTCTTAGAACTCAAATTTTTCTACAACTTAGTAATATATTATTGTGTGAAAATTTTGTGAAAATAGTACCATCAAAAATAACGTTATGTACCATTAGTGGTACATGTACCATAGTTTGAGAAACGATGCTCTAAAGTTCCCCATTATTTTACGGTTTTATGCAAATTTGTTTACCAATGTAACATAATACAATAAAACACTCATTGATACTAAAAAGTAAACTTTAGACCTATGAATAAAGGCATTTCGCCCAAATAATGCAGAACCAATGAATCAATATAATTATCAATTTTCAATCATTCTTTTGTAATGTTGTTGATATAGTAGCAAGGACACAGACAATGTCCACCATAAAAATTGAGAAATGCTGGATACTATTTTTTTTCTGATATCGTCAATGTAGAAGAAAACGGAAGAATGTAGTGAACCCGGCTCTAGAATAATACATTATTGAACGGTTTTGGGCAAATTGGGTGGCATACATAGCCTAATACTACCAAAGAATTATGTACAACAACAAAAATTAATATTAATATTTGTAATATCCATTGTACAAAAATTAACTTTAGTCTCATGAATAAAGGCACTTCTCCCATATAACCTAGAAATAATGAATCCTCCTAATTTATATAAATTTACAATTCGTTAATTTTGTAATGTAGTTCGTTCATATAAGGTCACATTGATGTCCACAACAACAAAAATATTACGGAAATGTTACATTCTAATATATATTTTTTAAATCGTTAGTGTAGTTAGGGAAATCTTGTCTAAAGTACTCCATTATTATACGGTTTAATGTATACTGGGTTACATCCAGTATACAAAAACTAACTTAGTCTCATGAATAGAGTCACTTCACCAAAATAATTTAGAACTAAAGAATCTCTTCTTAATTAATATCAATTTTCAATTCGTGAATTTTGTAATATTCATATAAGGTGGCCACATTGATGTCCACAACAACAAAAATATTACGGAAATGCTTGATTTTATTTTATATATTTCTTTAAATCGTCAGTGTGTAAGGGAAATCTTGTATAAAGTACCAAAGGAACTGTATATTGGGTTACCTACATAACATAATTCAATCGAACACCAAAGATTTGATACTTGACTGAAGATTATTAATAATAATAATAATAAATATCAGGGTTTGAGATGTGAAGCATTCTCAGGTTTGTATATGAATTTCTTTGTTAGAACATCATTCTATTTTACATGGACATGTTTCGGCCTGTGGGCTATCATCAGCGGGTACCACATCTGTTTATTCAAAAATATTTGCAATTTTGTAACAAAACCTTATAAACTAATGAAAAAGTATGTTTTGTTTTTTTGTTACAAAATTCCAAATATTTTTGAAGAAACAAGTTAATAATGGCATACAGGCCGAAACATGTCCAATGTAAAATAGAATGATGTTCTATCAAAGAAATTCATTTACAAACCTGAAAGTCGTGTACATCAGAAACCCTAATATTAAACAATCAACAAGTTATGGATTTGAAAACCAATTATAATAAATTTTAGTTCCATGCAGAAAGGTATTTCAGCCAAATAACCCAGAACTAATTCTATGGTCTGGTGCAAGAACAAACGATATCAAAATATTATGACTAAAAACTGATCTCAGCATTACACCCTTAACTATTGCAGGTATGTCACGGAATACCCTGCATAAGCATTTTGTTACAAGGGATGACATCCCTTGTATATTTCTGGAGTAAAATTTAACAAACAATTGACTTAACACCACTTTGGCTTTCAACGGCTCATATATTTAGCCAGAGAAAATGAATATGTACCTTGTATTGTATTATGATAAATGTTGGAATCTCCCAAATATAGTAATACCCATAGGCTACCAACTTTTCACCTGTTTACAGAAAATATAAGGCATTGAAACTAAATATTTTTGTAAAGAAAATAAAAACATTCCACGGCAACTAAGGTTTTTCCATTTGACATTGTCCAAGTGGTGTACATCAGAAACCCTAATATTAAACAATCAAGAAGTTATGAATCTAAAAACCAATTATAATAAATTGTAGTTCCATGCAGAAAGGTATTTCAGCCAAAAAAACAGAACTAATTCTATGGTCTGGTACAAGAATAATCGATATCAAAATTTCTTGACTAAAAACTGATCTCAGCATTACGCCCTTAACGTAGTGCAGGTATGTCACGGACTACCCTGCATAGGCATTTTTTACAAGGGATGACACCCCTTGTATATTTCTGGAGTAAAATTTAACAAACAATTGACTTAACACCTCTTTGGTTTTCAACGGCTCATATATCTAGCCAGGGAAAATAATTATGTACCTTGTATTGTATTATGATAAATGTTGGAATCTCCCAAATACAGTAATCTCCATAGGCTACCAACTTTTCACCTGTTTACAGAAAATATGAGGCATTGAAATTAAATATTTTTGTAAAGAAAATAAAAACATTCCCACCGCAACTAATGAATTTCCATTTGACATTGTCCTCGTTGTGACCATTTAAAACAGCTCAAGGAAATTTAAATTTTCTTGGAATACTGGTGTCATCACGATGAACGTATAAATTATAATGGACACATGTACAATTTATAAGTCACTGGTTATAATTTAAATGTAAATTATAGAATAAGTACCTACGCACAAAATGCCGTGATTTTTATTGAAAATTATGTAGTCTTGCATAACAACTAATTCTACTTGTCAGTATTATGGTATTGAACTGTTTTAATGAAGTGACCGATGTTATTTAAGTACAATGATATCAGTTCATTTAGTGACTTACTTACTCACTATTGCTATTATTATTAATAATATTGCTACTATTACCATATTTTTCATTATCTGCAGTGTATTAAAATTTAAAAATATGCAGCATTTTCGAAGAAAAGAAAATATGTCGATTGGTGTAAAACAGTTGGAATTGGAAAAATTGGATTGAAACATTTGTAAAAATTGGAACTGAAATTGTTTAATGGATTCCGTTTATATATCGACTGCTAATGCTAATAGCATTATTATTAGTAGTAAGAACATTTATTCTATATAGCTTTATATATTGTTTGTTACATCACAGGTATGGTGATAATGAAGTATTTGATATGCTATATGGAATGGGCTATCGACTTTCGTCTTTCAGCCCTCATTATTATTATTATTCCGATAATGCTAAAAAAACTCATGAAGTATCAAATTTTACAAATCAACGGAAGATGTGATCAAGTCTTTGTGGAAATAAACATAATCCATGTTTCACAACAAATTAAGAGAAAAAATTCAACATAGAAAAATAAAACTTCATTAAAACAACAGCCTGATATCTTCTATTGTATAAAAATAAAATTTGTCCTGAAATTCTAAAAATCTGCATTAAAACAAATTTCATTAAAACAACTAGGTACTTGATTACTTCTTTTGTCTGAAAATAAAAATTTGTCCTGAAATTCTAAAAATTCTAAATATTCAATTATTAATTAACATATAATTCATTTAAAATTTAAGTGATAACCTACGTATGAGAAACTTGGATCCTGTCAACTAAAGGTGTGAAAAAATGCTGGCCATATATGAAAGGAAAGTTTTGAGGACAATACACGGTCCATTAAGAGAAGAATAAGGATGGAGAATCCCGCATAACTTTGAATTAAGGCGATTATACGTAGAGGGAAGTGCAGACGAATATATCAAAGTTCAAAGACTCGATGGGCGAGACTTGCAGAGTCGATGGATGAAAAACAAGTACCAAAAGAGATAAGTGATGGACCACTGGCAGAGAGAAGACATAGAGGGCGGCCAAGAACACGATGGAAAGGTAACTTACGAAAATACGCCCAGGACCTACTATCAATAAATAATTTGCAGGCGGTGGGTAGACTGACCTGAAAGCAAAAGTTCATGAAGGTCGAGGACCTGTAGGACTGTAGAACTGGGGAAAGAAGAAGAAAAAGAAGAATTTTGAATTATTTCCTCGAGAAAAATTAAAATTATTGAATTTTTCTCCAATTACATGATAAAATAGGCAATAGGCAATATGGGTAATAGGCAGTATAGGTAATATACTGATATAGCTATGATCTTAATATTGTGGTAGTTATTTACTACGTTATATAATGTATTTTGATATTATTGACTATTATTACTATTATTTATTATTATCTATCTCTATTCTATTATCTATTTATTATTATTATAATTATTATTATTAATTATTTACTATATCGGCTTTTTAATAATGGAAGTTGAATAATAATTTGAAAAATTTGATTAAAACATAACATATTTGAACATAATTTCCAGATCACCATTACCAGGACCACTGAGATCATTATCGATATTGTGGATCTTGTCAGTCTAGTGCTGTCAGGAAATTATGTCCAGTGCTGTCCAGTGCTGACCAAAATTCAATGATTTTTCTACATACTTATGTAAATAAATGTTTATTTCGCTTCGTACAGAAACAAATAATCTACAATACTTATTATTATACTTATTATTGTACATACTTATGTAATAAGACTATAATAATTTACGAACTGTACTAACACAATTAATAATAATTTAATAAGACCAAAATAATTATATTCGTGTAATTATCTATGACAGCAGGTTTATATGGGATCCTTCATGAATTTTGGCTTAAAGCATTTAAATGGTTATTCATTTTGATTACACAAAACATGTTCACACTCAAATTACATAAAATTATTAAATATTAAGATGGTAAACACAGTGAATATCATTTTCTATTGCACACAATTGAGGAGACATTGTAGTGGTACATTTGTCAAACAACGTAGGTCATCGATGTATATCTAACCCATTGTAGTTTATGGGTTTATTATGCATAGCACATCCTGTCTATTCTAGTCCACATGAATTACTAATAACTCATACAATTTATCTCACCATCAATGAAAACACTATTCGCTTCCACCAATATTAAACCTCAAGTAATTATCGATTGCTTATTATACGTAATTATCAATTTATCTGGTTGTTAATTACTGAGCAAGTTCAGAGACTAAACGTTACTGTGATTAGCTATATTGTAATATTTAATTAATATTCCATAGATGTTGCAAATTTTAATTTCAACTTTTGTATGCAATTTGTTATAATATAATTATAAAAATCGCGCTATATTATGGCGTGATGAAGGTAATTATAAAGCGGACATTAAATTATGTAGGTATAATTTATAATATAATTTGTATAAAAACAAATGAATCTCAACTCGACATTAATTGGACGTTGTTATTACCAAAGTACACAAATGATATACCGAGTGATCATTTAATATTCAGCTCCAGTTTTCCATGGAAATTTTGCAACCAAGAAAGGCGAAATTGGTGATTGATGCAAACCTCGAATTTCTTATTGGCTGCGAAAATTCATTCCACGCATAAAATTCCAATCAACAGATTACATTAAAAACTTTATCACAAGATGGAAAGACAATGACTGGTCTTTCCATCTTCTGATAAATTAACGAATAGATTTCTGATGAGTATTCACAAGAAAATTAGAAATGTTTTGAGCAGATACTTTCTAATTTATAACTTAATTTTGGTTATGAATATGTCTATTCAGAAGAAATTTTTGAGAGACTGAATATAGGGCTTTTAGATAGGTGTAATAATATCTATCAAATTGTAAGTTTTCCGGATGTGGTATATCGCTTCTTGACATTGATAATTAACACAATTAGCATTTTACTAATTATTGTTATTATTTATTTACTAATCGGCAGCCTATCTGATGCTATAGCTAATTACCTTGGCCAAAAAGTGATCTAAATATTCTACTATTTATATATTGTATATTTACTATTTATATATTGAGTATATTGTACTTATCATTTATGTGTTACTATCATTGCTAAGGATAAAACAAAACTTACAAATTATATACAACTAATTAGTATCTTGGAGCTTGTGAAAGGTTCGTAGAAATCAGAAAAATACAACACCTTTTTTCACAAAACACATTTATTCAATCTAAATGTACATTAAATACTTTATCAGAAGATGGAAAGACAATGACTAGTCTTTCCATCTTCTGATAGAGTTGCGAATTGATTGCTGATGAGTATTCAAAACGAAATTAGAAATGCATTGAGCAGCTACTTTCTAATTCATGACTTAATTTTGGGTATCGATATGGGTATTCGGAAGATATTTTTGAGAGACTGGATATAGGTCTTTTTGATAAGTAAAATAATATCTGTAAATTTATAAATTTTCCTGGTTTGAATAAATTGAATAATAAATGTGTAAATTTCACAAAAGGTGGTTTGTTCTTCTCATTTCTATATACAACTACTAGTATTAGTAATAAATAGTAAAAAATAATAATATTAACAACAATAATAATCTAAGCATCCTTAATCTGTGAACTAATAGCTAACTGATAATTAAAATAATAATCCATTTGTAATAAGTAATAATATTCAAATTAGCCATTTTAGTAATAAATAGCAGGAGTAATAAATAATAATATTAATAATAATAAGCGGTGTAAGTCTTCCTTGATCTGACAATATCTGTGAACTAATTGGTTACTGATATATTAATTAATTTATAATAATAATAATAATAATCAAATCAGCCAATTTTGGTAAACCGCTCATTGTTGACGGTAATTAGCCCTAGCAGCCGAAATGGGGCCCCTTAAAAATTGCGAAACTTGTTCTTAACACAGTTGAATCATTTAATGCATATCCAATTAAATATTTATAATAAAAAAGTGTGAAAAAAGTAATTGGTAAGTGTCGCACTGTACTTAACGAGTGGAGATAACGAGGGATATTAAATTGTCATTAATTAGCGAAATTTATATTTATTGCAATTAGATGATTGCCTAGCAACAGCGCTATTCATATCGTGCGCATCTTTAAATTGTGCAGTAATAGAAAATGTATGCTCAAGATAAGATGCTATACAAAAACATGTTTCCAAAGTACAAAATGATGCAGTCCTACATATAATTGCTAACTTACAAAGTTTGAAAGAATTTTCGGTTGTCTATCATTAACTTCATGCTGGAAAGAACAGTCAGATCGATAACCTAAATAAATATTGTTTACTACTACTAGTAACTCGGACAGAAATTTCGAATAAACAAATTAGTTTCCAAAGTACAAAATGATGCAGTCCAACAAATAATCGCTAACTTACAAAGTTTGAAAGAATTTTCGTTGCTGTAAAATTTACTTCATGCTGGAAAGACCAGTCAGATCGATAACATAAATAAATATTGTTAACTACTACTACTAACTCGAACAAAAATTTCGAATAAACAAATTAGTTTCCAAAATAGAAAATGATGCAGTCCAACATATAATCGCTAACTTACAAAGTTTGAAAGAATTTTCGATTGTCTAACATTAACTTCATGCCGGAAAGACCAGTCAGATCGATGCCCTAAATAAAGAGTGTTTACTAAAACTAATAACTCGAACAGAAATTTCGAATAAACTAATAATTATCTCGAGTTTTCTTATCTAAAGTTTCCTTATTTTTATTTTTATCTTTATCTTTACTAACTTGAAGTTTTCTCGAGTTCAAGACGCCATAAATTTTACATTTTCAGAAGATTTTGAGATTTCAAGATTCTACAATTGTTCAGGAATATTTATGAACTATCTCTATTTATTATTCTTTTTCTTTTCTTTATTATTCTAATTATCTCTAATTTTCTGCACCAATTTTTAAATACCTTAAAATTTGTTTTCAAGTATTTCAAAACTATACAATTTTCGGTAATATTTTTCAATATATCAGTCATTTTTTTATATATGTTGTCGTAACTTGTATATTTGCAGACGAAAATCTGCAAATACAAGAGTATTTATGAGTAATTTTATGTTCATCGACCAAAATTTTGTGTTATTTTGTGATTATTCAAATATTTTTCATCTTTTTCATCAAAATATCTTTCTACAGCATTAAATATTTCGTGAAACGAATTATCTATAAGTATTTTCAAATTTAATATGCAAATGTTGCTATAGCTGCTACATTTCCATGAATATTCTACAATTATTCTTGAATATTTCCATATTTCTAATGCTTTGCACAAAATTTTTACCTTCCTTAATATTTATTTAGATTTTTCTAAAGCGGTAAAACGTTTTTAATCGTTTTTATAAAGTTTTTATAAAGAACATTCAATAAAACAAAAGTTGCTATAAATTGTCTAATATTTAAGATATTTAAGATGATTTCCAGAAAGAGCTTTCAATTATTCATGAATATTCAACAATATTTATAATTTTTTGCACCAAATATTTACCACCCTTAAAATATATTTCAGTTTTTCTAAAGCATTCATACATTTTCAACCATTTTTTGTAAAACATTAAACATTCAATAAAACACAAGTTTCTATAAATTGCTTAATATTTAAATTGCAAATTTTGTCAAAGCTTCTACAATTATTCATGAATATTTCGGCATTTCTAATGTTTTGCACCAAATTTTTACCTTCTTTAAAATTTATTTTAGTTCTTCTAAAGCATTCAAATATTTTCAAACATTTTTTGTAAAGCATTAAATCGTTGTCTAATGTTTTAGATTCTGAGTTCGTCAAAGCTTCTACATTTCCACAAAGAGCATTCAATTATTCTTGAATATTTAACGATATTTCTAATTTTTTGCACTAAATTTTTACCTTCCTGAAAAGTTATTTTAGTTTTTCTAAAGCATTCAAACATTTTCAAACATTTTTCTAAAGTATTAAACATTTGGTAAAACAAAAGATTCTATACATTGTCTAACATTTTAGATGCAAATTTTGTCAAAGCTTCTACATTCTCAGGAAGGTTCTACAATTATTCATGAATATTTCGGCATTTTAAATGTTTTGCACAAAATTTTTACCTTCCTTAAAATTTATTTTAGTTTTTCTAGAGCATTCAAATATTTTCAAACATTTTTTTGTAAAGCATTAATCAT
This sequence comes from Othius punctulatus, assembly GCA_951805005.1. Lineage (NCBI taxonomy): Eukaryota > Metazoa > Arthropoda > Insecta > Coleoptera > Staphylinidae > Othius > Othius punctulatus. The sequence goes on from OX638143.1 coordinate 24,836,308, forward strand.
TCAATAAAACAAAAGTTTCTATAAGTTGTCTAATATTTAAGATGCAGAGTTGATCAAAGCTTCTACATTTCCAGAAAGTGCATTCAATTATTCATGAATATTTAACGATATTTCTAATTTTTTGCACCAAATTTTTACCTTCCTGAAAAGTTATTTTAGTTTTTCTAAAGCATTCAAACGTTTTAAAACAATTTTCTAAAGTTCCAAACATTCAATAAAACAAAAGATTCTATAAACTGTCTAATATTTAATAAACAAATTTGGTCAAAGCTTCTACCTTTTCAGGAAACTTCTACAATTATTTATGAATATTTCGGCATTTCAAATTTTTTGCACCTAATTTTTACTCCTTAAAATATATATATATATATTTTTTAAAGCATTCAAACATTTTCAAACATTTTTTGTAAAGCATTAAACATTCGATAAAACAAAAGTTTCTATAAATTGTCTAATATTTCGGAATATTTAAAATGCAAATTTTGTCAAAGATCTTAAGACGAGTCTACAATTATTCACGAATATTTATCGATATTTCTAATATTTTGCACAAATTTTTGCCTTCCTAAAATATATTTTCACTAAAACATTTTCAAATATTTTTCTAAAGTATTAAACATTCGAATAGCAAAAGGTTTTATCAATTGTCTAATATTTAAGATGCAAATTTTGTCAAAGCTTCTAGATTTTCAGAAGAGTCTACAATTGTTCGTGAATATTTACCGGAATTTCTAATTTTTTGCATTAAATCCATATTTACCGTTAAGTTTATTTCAGTTTTTCTAAAGCATTTAAATTTTCTTAGATACTTTAAAGAATTCTAAAGAATTCGAGATTTTGTTAAACCATAGTTTCTATGTATAAATTCTAATATTTTAGATGCACATTTTGTCAAAGCTTCTAGATTTCCAGAAAAGTCTACAATTATTGATGAATATGTCTAGATATTTCTATTGTTTTGCACCAAATTGTTACCTTCCTTCAAAGTTATTATAGTTTTTCTAAAGCATTCAAACGTTTTAAACATGTTTCTAAAGCATTCAAACGTTTTAAACATGCTTCTAAAGCATTCAAACGTTTTAAACATTTTTCTAAAGTATTAAACATAGAATAAATCAAAAGTTTTGATACATTGTTCAATTTGTAAGACGATATTTTATCAAAGCTTCTAGATATCCAGAAAAGTAAACAAATATTCATGAATATTTATCGATATTAATATTTTCTTGCACTAAATCTTTAGTTTATTTAAAATTTATATTACATTTTGTAACGTTATTTTTATCGCGTACGTGCATGGTCACATCGAGATTTAAGTAAGATTTAGCCCTTTTCAGTCTCGTCAGTGGTACTTAGACCACCACTCCCTAGCTGTAGGCCAAGTTGTTACGGGCACACGACCCGTATCTACAAGGTCAAGGGAATTTGTCGACACCTGATAGGATTGTATTTATTGATACATTTATTACTGGTTATATAATTATTCGCAATTCCATTTGTATGTATGTGTATTGGCATAGCCCTGGTGTTAACAAGTAAATAAATAAATAAATAAATAAATAAATGAATAAATAAATAAATAAATAAATAAATAAATACATACATAAATAAATAAATAAATAAATAAATAAATAAATAAATAAATACATAAATAAATAAATCACATTACGGGAATGTTATTACTTTACTCATGTTAGGGAAAACTTAAAGATTAAAGAAAAGCTCAGTTTCAGGGTTTTCACAATAATTTTTTGAGCTGTTTGGCATCATTTCCTTAGTTAACGCTAGAAGTTCAGATAAATGCAGAATTTCAATATAAGGCATACATATTTTCGATTAAAAATGCTCTCCTTAAAATTAATTAAGTTGCTATCATTGTATCAAAAATTGCCAACTTGTGTTTCTTATTTTTAAGATGTCTTTGTTTGCCTTATGAAGAAACTAAGTACTTAGTAAGTACTTTCATATTATTTTGTTAAAACTTTCATGTAAGGGACAAATCGAAGATTGAAGAAAAACACAGTTTTAGAGTGCTTGTCAATAATTTTTGGCAACAGTTTGGCATAATTTGCACAGTTAATCTGAGAAGTTCAGAGGGATGCAGATATTCAGTTTCATGCAGACTCGCCATATTTTCCAGTGGTTAGTAAAATGTATTTTTAAGATTTTGGTATGGGCCAAGACATTTTCGAAATTTTCAATTGTCAATCAAAATGTATTACAGAAATGGTAATACTTCATTTGTAATACGTATGATAAAGTAAATACTTATTATGCATTCACGACCTTTTTGCAACCGAGTTGGGTGGGTTTTCTTATTGTCATCTTGGATCAACTGATTCAGTAATGCAACCGAAGTTAGTTATTTTTTTGTATCGATGTCTATTAGATATTTTCTTCCTACCACATTGTCAAATTTGTAATATTTTTCACTACTTGTTTTCATATCTAATAATTTAAACTTGACATCTGGAAACAATTTTATTTAAAAATATAACCTCAAATTGAAAACAACTTAATCTAAAAAAAATGACCATGAAAAGTTCCATTGGGGAATTCAGTTATTTCCGAAACACTACCAACAAAATTATTAGATATCCATAGATTCCCTTGACGCAAAATTATCGTGAATGGAGAGTAGTTATACACATTTTGGGGAAAATTTCTACTGTACTGATAATATTTGATTGCCGAGACACATACTTAATAAGGTTCTATAGTAGAATTGGGAAATTTATGGAAAATTTCGAAATTTTTATTTTTGTTTTCCAATTTACTGATAATAATATTATCTCATTTCACCAGTTATAACCAAATTATCAGAAAATCTATTTTGGTTACCAGTAAAAAAATAATCGAAATAATACATATTTAATTGGATCAAAATGCTGGAAGCAATTTTAAGATTCTTAAGTATTCTTTAAAGAATTCAGGTACTAAGTTAAGTAGTTATTCGAGACAAATTTCATATTGTAAATCTCTCAATATTACTCATGTAATTTTGCTTTTTTCTTCTTCCACATAATTCTAGCCTTCGGATCGTCCATCTTGCTATTACCTCAACCTACCAATTTTTCTCATTGTGTATAAACTTTTCTTCTCGGAAAACCAAAATTACAGCTTACATTTGCATGCGGGACCAATTTTGTACATGCAAATGTAAGCTATTATTAAGTTGTTCATGAAATTTAAACGGACTGATGCGAGAAATTCGATGCGAACTGATGGAGTATTACCAAATCTTGGAAATATAAAAAAAACATCTCTCTAGTCTTCCAGCCTTTCAATTTTACTGCATACCTTTCTATAAATTTCCCTCAATCATTTGACCTAATTTTCTTTATCTCAATAAATTTAAAAAAAAATTAGTGCGTGTTTGTAGTTAAAATTAGTCTAGTACCAATGAGTAATTATGTAATAGCTATGCCCAAATAAAATGCAGCCATAAAACAATCGCCAATGAATAATGCATCAATTGCATTAAACTGCCAAACAAATTGTAATATATTGTTACCAGAAAATTATACATTTCCAACGTAATCACATACTGCTCACGTAAATTGAACTGCAAAGTGTATTATAAACGCATAACGTGCAATAATTCATTAACCTTCACTTTCTTTTATAGTTGGTAATTAAATAATATTAACAACAGAAACGAACTTGGTGCACTGATTATTCAGGATATATAGGTACAGGCGCGCACGTGAAATTGGAAATTCTTAAGTCCTTGGGAAAAATTGGCACGTGTGAGGATTTGAAGTTCGGGAAGATGTGTAAATTTCCATCGCGTAGGTTTTCCACGAGGGAAAAGCGGCACGAAAGAGCGAGACCCGATAACTACTAAGCCATATTTCGTGGTATACTGGATAGCAGGATGCGGAATTGAAAAGTGTTGAGGGACACAAGCGGCTCATTAGTATTTTCCGGACGTGGCCATTGATTGTGTGATGAATTACACGTGCGCAAATCGCGATGAATAAATAATCGATTGTCTCGTCCTAATCCACAGATTATGACTACTCATTGGGCGATTATAAAGCCGATACAAAAATATTAAACAAAATTTCTAATCTGATTTCTGATTTCGAATCTGATCTGAGCGAAATTTTGGAATAATTTTGGAATATTTGGATATATTTGGTAGTTCGGTTTCTAAGGATGCCATTGTATTAACAATTGTATCCTAAGTAACTGAACCATGATCAATGATGATCCACGATCGTGCAACTGGATCTAAGTGTTACATTTTTTTAATCAGAACATGAATCTGCATTTGAAATTAATTAATAAGTATAAAAATATATAAACAAAGAAATAATTTGGAGGCCAAAAATTCGACAAAATGATGCATAAGCAATGATTCCTATCAAAAATATTTTATAGAGTTTATGAGAAATTTATTCCCATTTCAATGAAATATTTTGATCACACTCTTACGCAATTTGGAGATTTAATTAGATGCCGATTCAATGGCCTTGAGGCGAGTCGAAAAATATGTTACTGCCACTTCAGAGGTAGTCTCAAGAGACTTCCTGGATTCGTAACAAGTGGTGCTTAACATTTCAAATTTCGTGCGCAGGTGCGATACAATTAGATACAATCAAAATCGTTTAGGAAATAGCGACGTGATTGTTTTTTTTATTAGATGATTGGAATATTAAAAAAAAAGATATTTGCGCAATGTTTATTTCATTTTAATTACAAAGGCAACAAGAAAATTGATGTGGAAAGCCGGTATTATGTGATTATTTATCATTATTGTACAATTAATATTCGATTACTTTGTTTTGAATATTACTTTAAAAGTGTTTCAACTTCATCATTCAATCTAAATTGTTACCTGGTAATGGAGCCACATTGTGGGAGCTTGATCATAATATTTTTGTTTATTAATAGAATCGGCGCCAATCAAGGCTAGAGATATCGAATAATTTGATAATTTGTTGTGAATATAAATAAGAAACAGAATAAATAGAATAAAATAAGAATGGTTCAAATTATTATGTTTTTTTGCACCATTTTCTGGTGCTCCACATTGTGGGAGCTTGATCATAATATTTTTGTTTAATAATAGAATCGGCGCCAATCAAGGCTAAAGATTTCGAATAATTTGATAATTTGTTGTGAATATAAATAAGAAGCAGAATAAATAGAACAAAATAATAATGGTTCAAATTATTATGTTTTTTGCACCATCTTCTGGGAACTACTGTAACTAATTACATCTGACCCATATGGCAGTGAATTTAAGATTTCATTCGAAATGTTCCTCACTCATTAAAACAGTGTTTGAGACATGTATGTGTCTGTGTAAGTAAGGATGTGATAACTTTTTTGTGCACACGATAAATCAAAAACGGCGCAAGATTATTGAATGAAATTTTGAAAGTAAGATTTTAAAATGTAAATTTGCATTTTTACAGGTTTTGGGAAAAAACCAACAACCTGAAGTGGGTGTTTTTATCATATGTTTATCAGACGGGGCGTAATAAGAGGGCGTAATGAATTTATTTCGCCCTGGAGAGTATTTTCATGTAAACAAGTCCATAACAACCGGGGCGTAATAAGAGGGCGTCATGAATTCATTACGCCCTGGAGTGTATTTTCATGTAAACAACTCCATAACAACCGGGGCGTAATAAGAGGGCGTCATTAATTCATTACGCCCTGAAGTGTATTTTCATGTAAACAAGTCCATAATAACCGGGGCGTAATAAGAGGGCGTAATGAATTCATTACGTCCTGGAGATACCAATTTGTTTTTTTAAGAAAATGTGAAAAACAAAATCTTCTATGCATCACGAAATCAAACGATATCTATCTCTCGAGCTGGATTTCAACGTTCTCCGGGCGTAATCATCATAATAACGCACGTGGTGCATAAATAGCTATTAATTAATTGGACTAAGAGTGTCACAAATCAACTGATAAGAAGCTATAATAAAGCTCAATCAAGTCTATCAAGATATAATAATACATATTGTTTAATTAATTTGATCCAGTTGTATTTATTAGGGCTCCGACTAAAACTAAAAAATCTATGGTTCGATTAAGAGAAAATTAAAACAGTTGAATTTGCTTTTGAAAACTGTATCTACTGCACTTTCTACTGTATATCAATCAAGATATAATAATACATATTGTTTAATTAATTACATTACGTTGTGTTTGTTAGGGCTCCGACTAAAACTAAAAAAATCTTAGGTCCGATTAAGAGAAAATTAAAGCAGCCGAATTTACTTCTGAAAACTGTATTTTCTACATTTTCTACTAAAATAAATTAGGATAACGGCAAGGTGGTGGTTTTAGTTTAGAAATGACTGTATATAACTTACATGTAATAAATTATTAATCATGACATTATCAAGCTTTTAAAGTCGTATGTTGTTCCATTAAAAGGTACTCATTGGAACAGGTTACGTAATTGCAATAAAAAATATATAATTGCTTGCAATAAACGAATCCAAAGTCGCAAAATAAAAACTTTATCGCATCAATTTGTTTTGTATACACGCGTATAAGTTTAGCAAACAATTGTAAAGAAATGCGCATTATTCTTATAAAGTATACAAATAGAATTACAAATAGAATAGCTCTACAGGATGTTTTGAAACTGGTGAAAAAAGCAAAAAATATACATGCTCCCAAAAATGGCTATTTTACGGACTCATTTAAGTCTCTCAAATGTGTCTTTTCCATACTCAATCCCAAAAAGTTGCCATGGTTAAAACAATCTGGTTACTAGGGTAGCATGGTAATTAAAATCCGAAGCTCACTATTTTCGAGAAATATTTGCACTGATCATATTAATCATTTATAATAAAATGGGTTGAAAATGTTTATGGGAGCATATACAAATAAAAAATAATAGTTTGTAACACGTAGGTAGATACCTTAATTTACTTACTTCGGACTCTCGGATTTACTTCGGGAGAGTCCGAAGTAAATCCACTCTACTATTCCAGACTCGGATACGCCTCGTCAACTAAACACTCAATTTTAGGTACCTACTTAGGTATTTTAGGTACTTACTTTTACTTTTTCTATTGTTTTGACCTGTTGTAGTTAAAACGTTATTTAACCAGAATAATCATTAGGTATAACAAAAAAAACATAAGTATTCATGGTATGAAAAAAATAAAATGATAAAATTCAAAATATTATGAAAAATATTTTGCGAATGAATACAAATTCTACATCGTCGTAATAATATTGTGCACTTTTTGGGGAAAAGTTTGGAAATCACCGTGTTAACTATTCTTTGAAATTAATTTAGACATTATACACAAGTTGCTTCAAGAATTGGTCCAGAATAGCAGCTGAAGTTGCTTATAATGACATTGAATCTGAGTTCAACGATAATGAAAACAAAATAGGCCTAAGTGTTGGCATTTTGACCAACGAAACCTCATATGTGAATGATACTTTTTTTTCTTGTATTTTTTTTCTATTCATATTTTGACCAAAATTTATACATTCAGTTGTTTTTTTGTCAAAACGAAGGTTTTGACAAAAAAGTGTTTGGGGAAAAATCAACGTCCTGAAGTGGGTGTCTTTTATCATATGTTCATAAAATCCTGGGCGTAATAAGAGGGCGTAATGAATTAGTTACGCCCTAGAGTGTATTTTCATGTAAACAAGTCCGTAACAACCGGTGCGTAATAAGAGGGCGTGATGGATTCATTACGCCCTGGAGTGTATTTTCATGTAAACATAGTACATAGCAACCGGGCGTAATAAGAGGGCGTATCGAATTCATTACGTCCTGGAGATAACAATTTTTTGAGAAAATGTGAAAAACGAAGTCTTCTATACATAAAGAAATCGAACGATATCTATCCCTCGTTGAATCTGAGTTCAACGATGATGAAAACAAAATAGGCCCAAGTGTTGGCATTTTGACCAACGAAACCTCATATGTGAATGATACTTTTTTTTCTTGTATTTTTTTTCTATTCATCTTTTGACCAAAATTTATACATTCAGTTGTTTTTTTGTCAAAACGAAGGTTTTGTCAAAACTTCTAAATTCAATGAAATGAAATTTTGTTTTCCAAATCATGTAAAAAATGTACTGTTCATTAAATTCTATTTTTTCTATCAATAGCATGTAGGTTTTATATTTCTTTGTAATTTATTAAAAGAAATAGTTTTATTTTTATTTTCCAAATGTCATACATTTTAGACTTATGCCCATTTAATATTAACCGATACATTTGTGAATTGCATTTGTTTTGAATTATTTCACCAATAAATTGATAGGTACAGACTTTGTGTTGACTGTAGATATTTCATCTAATGTTATTTTAACTAAATTCATAGTTTTAAAACTGTACAAAAATTATTCAGAAAGTTGGCAAAAACTGCTTCTTGTTTAAAACTGAATTTGCTATATTGTTCTCTTGTTATAGAACACCCTGTATAACAGAGATGACTAAATACATAAATAAATCATATTAACATTAAACATAATATAAATTGAAATTAGCTGGTAAGGGGTTTTTGAATGATCTGAATATTAATAACTATACGTAGTTTCAACTCTAGAAATATCAATTTTACACCTGAATACTTATTTTATCTCTAATACAAGCATTTGATGGTATTTGGCAGACATTATTTGATAACTGGTAATTATAATGGTTAGATTATGTTAGGTTAGGTTAGGTTACTTTGGGTTAGGTTAAATGCTTCTCCGAAACATTATATCTTGAGCATTCATTTATCAAAGATGCTAATAAGTAGAAGAGATATTCGGTACCAATAATAAATATTTATATATTTATCATAATCACCAATATTTTGCAAAAAGTAATGATGATATTTATCATAATCACCAATATTTTCCAAAAAGTATTGATGGGTATAATCAATTATAAATATTTATTGAAGAACAAATATAAGAGTATCTTCGTTGGAACACCAATTACATACCAATTACTTCATTAGGCAGTTTATTTTCTCTGAAAGCTGCAATGCTTTTGCACCAAAGCTCTTTGCACAAATCATGTACAAGGACATGTCTTTATAGAGATTTTAGCATTATTTTATTAGATTGCATGAGGCTTTAAACGATTTAAACACATAAATAAGATGTCTTCCAAATCATACAAGATATAAAAGACATTGTGAAGATGATTACATTCCTGATCAGTAGATCAGAAGATTAAGTTAGGTTAGGTTACTTTAGGTTAGGATAGATTCTTCTTCAAAACATTATATTTTAAGGATTCATTTATCAAAGGTATCAATAAACACATGTGATTGGTATTTGGTATTGCATAAAGTAATGATGGGTACTATAAGTAATAATCAGGAATTTTATCAGTAGATCAGAAGGTAAAGTTAGGTTAGGTTACTTTAGGTTAGGTTAGATTCTTCTTCGAAACATTATATTTTGGGGATTCATTTATCGAAGGTACCAATAACAGGAGATACAAGATACCATTAATAAATATTTATATATTTTTCACAATTATCAATATTTTGCATAAAGTAATGATGGCTATAATCAATTATAAATATTTATTTAAGTACAAATATAAGAGTATCGTTCCTAAAAACTATCGACCATTTCATACACTAAAATTTTACAGTTATAAAAAAAATCTGCATCGATAGATAATTTTTAGTATTGATTTTTCAAAGTATCATTGTTTTGAGAGAGTATTTACTGATTACTTATTGTAAATAAGTATAAATCAGATATACTTATCTGATTCTCCAAGACTGAAGCTAATTGTTCATAATATCTGACAGTTATGTATAATTAGCTGCTCAATGGAACACATTTCTAGACGAATGATCTAATGCACCATATAATTATTGAACTGATATGCTGCTCAAGAAACAATATTGAAGAGATTTTAAGCAATTTTAAAGAAATTTACAGCAATTTTGAACAAATTGGAAACCGTTTGAAAGAAATTTGAAGCAATTTTGAAGTTATTTGAAGCAAATTGGAATCAATTTAAAATTTTGAATTAATTAAAAAATTAAAATTTTGAATTGGGCAGATTCGAAAACGGAGTTTTTTTGTTATCTTACTGGGACACTGTCTCTATGGTGCTCCCATCAGATTTCATTAATTAATAATTTTATAAAATTTGGGGTAGAAACAATCTTCTTCTTCTCAGTCCAGCTACCCTAAGAAGGGTTTGGTGGCATTATGTTGTGGCCCTTTGCACGGTATGCCTCCATGTCTCCCGATCCTGTGCCATTGACGTGGCCCCATGTAGACCTTGTCCAACAAGCGGCTGCATTTGGTCAATCCATCGTGATGGTGACCTTCCTCTTGATCTTTTTCCGTTAACCTTTCCCTGCACCATGAGCTTCTCCATTCCGTCAGTTCGTCTTGATATGTGGCCGAAGTATTGTAGGTATTTTTGGTTCACTCTTTTGGACAATCTGGTAGTAATTCGTAGTTCATTTAAGATTGATACGTTTGTTCGGTGTTCGGTCCATTGTATTTTAAGCATCTTCCTGTATACCCACATCTCAAAAGAGTCGACTTTTTTGCGGTCAGCCTGCTTCATGGTCCAGGTTTCGGCTGCATAGGTTGCGATTGGGAAGATTAGTGTTTGCGCCAATTTCAGTTTAGTCGCTTTTGATATTGCGCTATCTTTCCACACTCGGCTCAGTTTAGTTGTTGCGGTTCTGGCAATTGCTAGCCGACGTCTTATTTCGGCTTCGCTTCCTACACCATTGGTAATGATTGATCCCAGGTAAATGAACTTATCAACAACCTCGAAACCTGCCACTTGCCGAATGTGAGTGGAGTTGGAGTTCTGGTCCAGCAGTTGGACAGAACGGTTGTGCTCTCCAGAGCCTGAGTAGACTTACCGTTGTAGGGTGGCGATTCCAGTTACCTACCTACAGCTGGCTGCTCTCCTCTGCTGCGTGCTCCGTTTTTGTTCGGTGCTTAGATGCACTAGCCTGTGACCAAAGGCCGTTATCAATTAATTGAGCGGTATAGCAAACGCCTGGCCATGCCGGCCACCCACTCAAGCCCGGAGACTAAGTCTTCCGACGTCGTTTTGAACGACGTCGCGTCGCCGTCCCCTGCCCCCGCTGTCTCTGCGACATCCGCCCCTTCGGGAACGATGTCGTACGAGCAGCTGCTCTCGGCTCATAGAGAGCTCCAAGCCCGCTTCGAAGCACTCGAAGCCCTTTTCAAGTCGGAGAAATCCGACGACTGGGTTGATGTGCGAAAGCGCAAAAAACCCCGCGCCGTTAAGAGCCCTGTGCTCTCGGCCACCCCTATGGAGATCTCCGAAGGAGTCTCCACCTTGCCCTGCCGCACTCCGGCGCGCCTCCCGAAGTTGAAGGCCGTGTCCGTTAGGACGCAGTCGGCAACTTCGAAAGGCCCCTCCAAACCCTCGCGCCCCGCGCGTAAGGTCGGCCCCATCCGGGTCGTTTCCCCCAAGCCCGCTGCTGCCTCCGTGCAAGCCGCCGCCTCACCAATGACCGTCGCGAGCGCCCCCTCAGCCCCCTCGGGGGAAAAGGGGGGTGTTCCCCAGGCTAAGGCTAAGGCTGCCGCCCCCTCAGGGGCGGGTGCCAAGGCCCCCTTATCAATGGCCGCTGTGGTAAAGGCCACAGCTCCACCGGCCGTCTCCGTGGGGGCGGTGACCGTGGAGTCCTCTCAGGAGGGCGCCTCGGCCGCCGGACCCGCGGCTGCGGCCCGTGCCGCCTCCACTCAGGAGGCATCCAAGCCCGCTCAACCTACTCCTAGGCTTAAGAGCAAAAAGTCTTCCGCTAATAAAGCGGAAGCAAAGTCAAAGGCGGCGGCGGCTTCCACGAAGCCTTCCGCAGATAGCGCGGCGGCCACTTCGGCAAACCCGACGGCCCCCCCCGCAGCCCCCAAGCCCCGGCCTCCTCCAGGCATCACCGTCATCGGTGTGGAGAATTGGCCAAGAGTTCGCGAGCTTATGCTCGCCAACAACATCAATTCCCTGGGTAAAACCACCCAAACCCGCGAAGGCCACCGTGTCTTCACGGCCACTCCAGCTGACTTCCGTCAGCTTACAAGCCTGCTGGAAGCAAACTGCTTCCAGTTCTTCTCTACTCAGCTTCAAGGCGAGAGAACAATCAAGGCGGTGATCCGGGGAATAGATAAGTCTATTCCCATCGAGGAAATATCGAGCGAGATCACACATCTGGGTTTCTCATTGAAATCCATAACTAGACTGGGCTCTTCCAAAAAGCCATCGGACCTCCTGTACGTCCAACTCGAGCAGTCTAAGCTGTCCGCTACGTTTTTCAAACTCCGCTCTCTTTATGGTTTAGCCATAACAGTTGAGCGGAAAATCCGCTCCACTAGGCCTACGCAGTGCTACAAATGCCAGCGTACTGGGCATGGGCAATCTAACTGCCATGCCTCTCCTGCCTGCATGAAATGCGGCAATCCGCACTGGACTTTCGAGTGCACAAAACCGTCCGACAGTAAGGCCTACTGTATCAACTGCGGAAATAATCATCCCGCAAATTTCTCTGGCTGCAAAGCCTTCAAAAAAGCCAAAGGAAGCTGGAAACGGAACCTTGCTGGTGGGCAAAGTAGGGCTACTAATAATGGAGTATCCCACAGCGCCGCTGCCAACAAATTTGCCAATGCAGGGGACACGTATGAAAGTGTCCTCGCTGCTCTAATTAAGAGCAACCCTGACGCCGATAAGGCAGGGTTGGCAGCGACGGCGTGGGAATCCACGGGTCACCTTTTAAAGATCCTTAATGGCAGTACAACCTAAATCTGTACCTGATGCCCTCCGCGTCGCGTTCTGGAACGCACGCGGGATTGCCAACCAGCTTGGGGAAGTTGAACACTTTCTGAAGCATCACGACATCGACGTATTCCTAGTAAACGAGACTCTGTTATCTTCTCGTACCTCTGCGAATATCCCGAACTTCTTTCAAGTCCGTAATGATCGCCCCCTGCGCGGGGGAGGCACGATCATATATCTTAAAAAGAGTTTGTCCTCGTACACAGAGGATATTGCCACTCCCGATCTCGAATCTTCTTCGGTTTCCATCACTCTAAATGGAAATCGCTCTCTCCGCCTGGGGGCCGTGTACGCGTCCCCCTCACTGCCATTCAATCCCTTATCACTGGAGGCCTTCTTCAACGGGCCCCCAGCCATCGTAGCTGGTGATTTCAATTCCAAGCACACTGCTTGGAACAGCACTCGCATTTGCCCCCGCGGCCGCACTCTCTTCGAGTACACTGAGCGCCGCGGGCTTGAGGTTTTTGCCCCGGTCGACCACACTCACTTCCCTGATGTGGCCGACCATAAATCCGATGTTCTAGACATCGCAATATGCTCACAGGTCGAAGCTCCGCTAAACACCTGGACATCTGATTACCTCAATTCCGATCACCGCGCTGTCATCATGGACTTTTCTCTAAGTCCAGCGCCCTCCGTTTGGAGGACGTCGAAGCGCACGGACTGGGAGGTTTTCCACATAGTTTCTGGTGCCTTTCTGGGCCCAATCTCCCCAATCAGAGATATCCGTGATCTGGAACATGCTTCCACCCGGCTCTCAGCTGCCCTGAGCTCCGCTCAGGAATTTGCCACCAAAGCCACTATTCGGACTCCCAGGAGTCCATTTACACTTCCCAGGCCGGTTTTGGAGCTGGTTAAGCGTAAAAACGCGGTCCGCCGTAGGTGGCAGAAATTTGCGCGGCCAAACGATCGAGTCCTCTTAGCGGGGCTAAATCGCGAGGTCAGGGAGGAGATCCAATCTCTCAAAAATGAGAGGTGGAACTCTGCCATGGACGAGATAAACGATGACCCTAGTATTAGGGAAGTCTGGAGTCTTGCCCGCCGGCTCAAATCCAAACCGCAAGTTCCTGCTATCCTGCTCGGGGCCGCCGGACACGTAGCCACCACTCCTGCCGATAAGGCCACGACTTTCGCCGATCATCTGGAGTCAATCTTCACGGAACCGCCAAACACGGTTCCGCTCCACGATGAAATCAACGAAGTCGTTAACAATCAACCGCCCCCCGCTCTGCCCCCGATGGGGTTCAGGCCGGCGTCCTCTGAAGAAATTTCTTCTTACATCAAATCAGTCAAATCTCGTAGTGCACCTGGCATGGATGGAATTATGAACACAGCCCTGAAACGCTGCCATAAGAAAATCCTCGCCCAGATCACTAACATTGCCAATGCCTCACTTCGTTTTGGCCATTTTCCCTCCTGCTGGAAAACAGCGGAAATCATCATGATTGCTAAACAGCACAAGGATCCAAAACTTCCCTCCAGCTATCGCCCTATCAGCAAACTCAGCTGCATAGGCAAAATTCTCGAGCGTGTCATCGAATCACGCATCGTTGAATTCACTTCGGCTAATGACATAATTCCGAAATTCCAACACGGATTTGTCAAAGGTCTCTCCACCACCCACCAACTTGTCCGTGTATGTAATTACATACACGATAACTTCGGAGGCGGCCGGACCACTGCCGCTGTACTTTTCGATATCGAGAAGGCCTTCGACAAGGTCTGGCACAATGGCCTCCTATCAAAGCTCGAAAGTTTCAATTTCCCCCCGCATATCATATGCATCATCAGGTCCTATCTTGCGGATCGCACGTTCCGTGTGAATGTCCAGGGCGTTTCGTCAACGGACAGGAACATGGGAGCGGGCCTTCCTCAGGGCAGCGTCCTATCGCCCTTCTTGTATAACATCTTCACGGCCGACCTTCCGACTCCGCCGGGCATCTTTCTAGCCCAATATGCGGATGACCTAGCCCTCTTCTCCTCGAGCCTTCGCCCGGCAAAGGCTCGCAACATGTTACAGGAGTCACTCATCATCTTCTCGAAGTGGCTCCAACGCTGGAAAATTAAGGTTAATGCCCTTAAATCCCAGGCCATCATGTTTTCTAGACGAAAACGCAAACGCGTTATTCCTCCACGTCTCTCTATCGCCGGAGCACCCATTCCATGGTGCGACGACGTATGTTACCTTGGAGTCCATCTTCAAAAACGGCTCCAATGGAACAAACACATGACTCGCTCGCTCGGTAAGGCCCGAGGCGCTGCGAAAGCCATCAGTTGTCTTCTTCGAAGCAAACGGCTCCGTAAGGAGACGAGACTCCGCATGTACAACGTTTACGTGCGTCCAGTTCTCACGTACGCGGCCCCAGTTTTTTATGATGGGCCCCGTTCTCATATAATTAGATTTCAACAACTTCAGAATCGAATCGTGAGAACAGCAATGGACGCGCCGTGGTACATGCGGAACTCTCAGATCCTGAGGGAAGCCAAGGCCGTTCCAATCATGGAGCATGTTGAGAAGCTCACCACTCGTTTCTACGAGGTTGCACAAAGCCGTGAGCTTCTGGAAATCTCCCCCCGTCTTCCAACCGAGGGGAGTCCGGCTGATTACATCAGCAACTTTCAGCGGATGCGTGAATCTCTGGCGGACTGCGTTCCGCCGGTGTTCTCCGCCGCGCCCTAATCCTTGGATTAGTTTTCGCCCTTAATTCTGCTCTCTGTTTCAGAATTGCCAAGCCAGATGAAATTCACACAGACCAACCGAAGACCACCAGTTTGATGCCACCGATCCTCACGGATCCAACGGACCCGGTCCATTAATCCTATTTGCCCACAGGTTCCCTTATTAATTATTTGTGTGCTTGCGGTGAGTGTCAGTACGTTTGGCAGGCACTCGCCAAACTTTTTACTATCTCTACTCTTATCTGCTCTCATATCTTGTCTCTTAATCCTTCCTCTTTCCAGCTGTAGTTTGAATATTTTAATTATTTCTTTGCAGAGTAGTTGTTGAAGTAGTTAGAGTTCCTCAAACTGTAGTTAGTTGCCACAAGCCTGTTAGGTCGGGCGTACTTGTACGAACGATCAGCAGGATAGGCATATATAAAACTGTTATGCCAAGGTTCTCATCTCCTTATAATCATGGAGTTTGGGTTCCGAAGCTCTATTCATAGTGATCCGCACTCTGCGCGATCAATGCATGCCACAGAGGAAGGCCCCCCTTCGGGGGCGCAAACTCTGAAACAAACACGGCTCCGCCGCCGAGTGGAGTTGTTATTAGCTCGATCGACTATCATGACTTGGGTTTTTGAGTGGTTAAGTTTAAGCCCATAATGGTTACTTATATTTGTAACTTTTGCCATGATAGCTTCTAGCTCCAATTGATTCGATGCAATAATGAGTGTGTCGTCTGCGTATCTTAAGTTGCTTATACGCCTTCCCCCTACTGCGACCCCTCCTTCCCAATCCTCTAAGACCTTTCGCATCACATATTCGCTGTATATATTAAAAAGCATAGGTGAGATAATACAGCCCTGCCTGACTCCAGATTTTACTTCAAAATTGCCCGAGTATGTTTGCCCTACTCTTATTTTTGCGGTGTTATTTTCATACAAACTGCGTACAAGCTGTATTAAATGATAGGGTGTTCCCATTTCCTTGAGAATTTGCCAAAGAGCCTCCCACTGAACACAGTCAAATGCTTTCGAGTAGTCGATAAAGCATAAGTACATAGTCACATTAAACTCGCGTGCTTTTTCTATTAACTGACGGATGTTCAGTATCTGCTCTCTGGTTCCTTTTCCTGGAATGAACCCTGTCTGTTCGTCCGATATTTGCGGGAGCAGGAACCACTTTAATCTCTCATTAAGTATGGTAAGAAGAATTTTACTGGTATGAGATATCAATGCCACTGTTCTATAGTTGCTACATTCTGTAGGCGAGCCTTTCTTATATATTGGTATAAATATTGATTCGGACCAGTCCTCTGGCCATTTTCCCGCTTCCCATATTTTTTCGCACAGTTTGTGTAGTATATCCACGCCTATGTCTCCCATTGCCTTTATCACTTCAGCTGGTAGAAACAATATACATCCTTAATTCTTGTCAAAGCTGTTTTATTTGACCTATCCTAAACTAACCTAACTAAACTAACGTAAGCTAACCTAACCTAGCATTATAATAAAATTATACACAGGATATTAATAAATGACACTGTTCAAGATGCAAATCAATATATTACAATATTGCTGAAATGTTTCCCAGTATAGAAGCCAATACTTGAACTAGACTTTTTCAAATGTCATTTGTTATAATTTAGTTGTAACTAGTAGGAAATGTTGACACCACTTTCTTGAACGCTCAATATTTACTGTAAATATGTTTCAATTACATTTTTATCAATATTGAATTTTTTCAAATAGGTATAGGATTTGTATTAATTTAACTATTAATGTTGATTCATCGACGGATTGTTAATTAAAATCTATATACCTCTTAAAGCACTGAAAATTAGTGTATTGACTATTCGAATTATCGACCACTTCGCGTATTTATCCACCTGCTAGAAATGTATGTTTAGGTGTTGGGCTTAATCGATTATAAGTATTCGATTAATCTGAATAATAGATATTAATAGAATTATTATCAGTATTGATTTATCGAAATGCGGACCATTTAAAATCATAATATAGATTCTCGAAATAATCGCTCTTTCAAAGAATTGACCATTTAAAATACCAACGTTAGATTTATTGACTGTACAAATTAACGACTATCAGATATTTTCATGTAGCAATATTAGATGTGTTCATTGTTCTAATAATACTCCTGATCAATTTTTCAAGAAACCTATTACTCTCAATATCGATTTTTTCAAAGTATCGAAGTTTTAAAGCCGTATTTACACTTTAATATTGATTCGTGGAATTGTAAATTATGTAATTTAAAATACCGAAATTTACTGTAGTGAATCAAGTATTCTAGAAGAATGTAGGAAGAACTACTCCATTCCGATTAGAAACCATCCAATGAGGTCCATATTAAAAGTCGTCTACTTAGGAGACGACTTAGTAGTCTACTTAGTAGCTGTCTTAGAAGAACAATAAGAAAAAACCTTGGAGTAGACTCTGATACATGGTTTTTTTCTCATTGTTTTTCTGGTTCGGGTATTAAGGTCATTGTCCGTTGAGATTTTCAGATGTCCTAAACTTTTCGCAGAAGCTCAGTATTTAAAAAAAAAGAAATTTCAAAGAAATTTGAAGTTATTTCGAAGAAATTGGAAACATTTCTGAATAATTTTAAGCAATTTTGAAGAAATTTAAATCAATTTTGATAAAATTTATAGCAATTTTGATAAAATTTTAAGCAATTTTGAAGACATTTTAACCATTTTGAAGAAATCTAAAGTAATTTTGAAGATATTGAAAGCAATTTTGAAGAAATTTAAAGCAATTTTGAAGAAATTGGATTGTTTTGAAGAAATTTGAAACAATTTTTGTCACTACATGGTCATGGTGGCACTTAGACAAAAACTAAATAAAGACAAAGAAAAACACAGAGCGATACAAAAATGAAATGTTGATAAATTAAAAGACACTTAGATAAAAACTATATAAATACAAAGAAAAACACAGAGCGATACAAAAATGGAATGTTGATAAATTAAAAGACACTTGGACAAAAACTAAATGAATACAAAGAAAAACCCAGAGCGATACAAAAATGGAATATAGATCAATTAAAAGACGAAGATAATAAAGAGAAATATGAAAAAAGATTGGACGAACTCATGAAGTACGAGGAAGCGAATGGGAAGACAGAACAAGAGATTGAATATGTATGGCGATTTAGAATTAGGACAGATTCGAAAATGGAGTTTTTTTTGTACAAAAGGAAGTTTGGACTCCAATTGATAAATGGAGACTTATCTTATTGGACTCTATGGTGCTCTATATTGGTCTCTATGGTGCTCCCATAAGATTTCATTGACTAATAATTTTAGAATATTTGGAGTATTAACAATATATTTTTTTAACACTTGTTTGTAATCTTTATTTATAATTTACATTTGCTACCGATTTGAACTCCATTCGGAGCCATCATCAGGCAAAAATTGTCACAGGCGATATGGGGGTATTGTTTATTGATATAATTTGCATATTATATGGATGTTAGAGGATGTTATCGTAAATTAATACCAAATTGCTGCTAAAATATTATTTTGGAATATATTTCAATAATTATAAACTGGTTTGAATAATACAGATCCTAATTTTTCAGCCACAATGTTATTGCCTTAAGCTATTTTAACGGTTTGGTGATACTTATGAGAATAATTATCACCTAATTAAATTATATAATACAATTTCTATATTACCATAATTCTAACAGGCATTTAAAACCATTTTTCACTTGTAATAATGATCACGGATGTGTCCCGATGTTACGTAATCAATATAAATTATTGGTATTTAAATAATTATCGGTATCCTTCCTTCGACAATTTTCATTAGCGACAATCGTAAAACCCTACTATTGATATTTAATTATCGAGGAAATCCTTGGAGGAAACCAGTGCGCGCGTAAGGAAAACTTCCTGTTTCCTCTGCGTGTAAAATTGCGACGAGGAAAAGCGTCAGGAACTGATGTGATTCACCAAGACCCAAATCAACAAAAATGTTTGTATGCCTTTGAGTGTTTCAATGCCGCGATTGCAATTGCGAAACGTTGATTTAATTGGCGATTTGTACAGAGCACGATTTTTGCCAGGTTTGATGTGACTAATTTGTTTAGAGAAAATTAACGCTTTCGTTTTGTACATTTAATACGGTCAAGTTTCCGAGATTATTTCATAACTATCATTTATAATATGTGCATACAAAATTGTCCAATTAATTTTTTTATACATCATGCATATGCACGTTCTAAAATATGTGTTAAAATAATCAAATTATTGATTACTTTAAAGTATAAAATGCTACTCCAATTCGTTTATAATCTCCTTGTAGGGATTTCAAACCATAACTACATTTACCTTAATACATAACAGATTTTATATAACCAATGGAAAACCAATAATATAGATAACCAATTTTATCAATGGACGGAAATTGCTGCCCTAAATGGGCCATGACAATAATATAACCAATTGATAACCTATAAAATAACCAATTTTATAAATGGGTGGAAATAGCTGCCCTAAATAGGTTATATCTAGGATGAAAGAAAAATTCTATACCTAATTTTATTTATTAGTTCGTTTGTAGTAGAAGAGTTTAGAGTAGAATCGTGTAGAGTAGAAGAGTTTATAGTAGAAGAGTTTAGAGTAGACGAGTTTATAGTAGTAGAGGAGACTCTGACAAGTCAAAGATGTAGATATATACAACGAAAAAATAAATAAAAAGCAGAAGAGAAAGTTGCAAGAAAAGCTGCAATATGATTTATAAAAGTACCAATTAACTATTACCAACTTTATTTGTGGAAGGAAAAACTTTCCTTGGAACCGTCCAAGTGGGTATCCTAAACTGTCAGTTAACTATTCGCAACTTTATTAATGGAAACAAGCATTGTCCCTTAGTACCTTTATAAAGCTGACAATGAATTCTCAGATGGAACTGCAGTATTGCCTTGGTGAGTGACAACCTTCTTAGTAGAGACACCATTTAACGAAGAAGTCATACAAGCTGTTGCGGCACATTTAACATTTGCCCAATAACTATCAGATAACCAACTGCAAATATATCATTGGATGATAAGATGAATCTTAAACGAAGAAGAGATATAAGTGACGATAGCATTTGCCCAATAACTATCAGATACAGTACTAGACAAAAAAAAAACGGTACACTATTGTGATACCATACTGAAATTCGTTTGCTAAGATCCTTATTCTTCAAGACCATCCATCTTCAATTTTCGTATAAATTCTAGCTTTCTGATCGTCATTTAAATGAGACATTCTACTCGTTTAGAGTTACTCGGGTAAAATTAAAGCAAAATTGCTTAAGATTTATCCCTTTTTTTTCTCAAGTACTATAACTAACAGCAAATTTATCAGTGGACGAAAAGATGAATCTTAACCAATAAATAGAGTAAATAGAAATATGTAACACGACATTTACAATAACACCAAAATACTATTAAAGTTGATTGCACCTTTTGGCAATAATTTATTACCATCAATCAGTCATGCAAACCTACGTCAAAGAATCTGTCCGCGTAGATGGGTCATCACAGTGATTTTTTTTTTACTTATTTGCCCTGAGTGCGGTTGTAGATATTAACGTTGATTTTTTTTTTACCTATTTGCCCTGAGTGCTGTTGTAGATGTTAACGTTGATCGTTCCACATGTGTTCTTTTTATTTTAGTCCCATGGGAGATAATTCGTTGTGATTTGACCTGCCGAAACTACATTCCTGCATGGGCTCTGACGCACGTCCCTTGATTTGCGACCGCTGCAGGTGGGAACCATCCTCCATTGACGTCATTGGTGAACTGCAAGAATTCTTCGGGAGGTATGGGCCATGCTACCCAAATTAGTTCAACTTTTTGCACAGCATTAATCCGGGCCCGAATCTTTTAATGTACGCCCATGCGAAAGGGATTGACGTCAGTAGAGGCCTACAATCGAAAAAGGCGAAAGCAAAACGACAATTTGGACCCAATTAAATACTTCGTATAGTTTGTTTATTGAAATTTAACCTGTATGCAAATATTTGCTTACAAATACATTTTTTGCACGTGCGTGGCTAATAATTATATAATTCATTATGTTGTTGTAATTAATCAAGAAACGGCGACATTATCATCTTTATCATATTTTGTACTACAGAGATATGTTTAAATGTGTTTCACGTGCATAATTAATTCAAAATATGCAAAACTCTAAAAAAATATGACTATTAATCAAAATACGAATAATGTGAAACCTGAACATCAAGATTTTAGAAAATTACAAATTATTCGTAAAAGATGATCGTGTGATCATCAGATGATCAACATGACCACATACTTATTTTATTAAAAATCATGAAAATTTAACATATTTAGTTATTAAATACTGAAACTTTGTCAAATTTTCAGGAGTATTAGCTTCAGGTATACCTAACAGATATCTGATAATAAATATGCTATATTTCAGTAGTAGCTAACCGATACTTGTCATTGCACAAAGTTAAGTGTTTGATTTTCTCACTTATTTAATACTAAAACTTTGTCAAATTTTCAGTACTATTAGCTTAAAGTGTACCAAACAGATATCTGATAATAAATATGCAATAAATAAATTTTCAGAAATTTCATTAGTAGCTAACCGATACTTGTCATTGCAGAAAGTTAAGTGTATGATTTTCTGACTTATTTAATACTGAAACTTTGTCAAATTTTTAGTAGTATTAGCTTCAAGTATACTAAAGAGATATCTGATAATAAATATGCAATAAATACATTTTCAGAAATTGCAGTAGTAGCTAACCGATACTTGTCATTGCAGAAAGTTGAGTGTTTGATTTTCTCACTTATTTATTACTTAAACTTTGTCAAACTTTCACGAGTATTAGCTTAAAGTATACCAAACAGATATCTGATAATAAATATGCAATAAATAAATTTTCAGAAATTTCAGTAGAAACATTCCGATATTTGTCATTGCAGAAAGTTAAGTGATTGATTTTCTCACTTATTTAATACTGAAACTTTGTCAAATGTTCAGTAGTATTAGCTTTAAGTATAACAGACAGATATCTATTAATAAATATGCAATAAATAAATTTTCAGACATTTCAGTAGAAACATTCCGATACTTGTCATTGCAGAAAGTTAAGTGATTGATTTTCTCACTTATTTAATACTGAAACTTTGTCAAATTTTCAGGAGTATTTGCTTCAAATATACCAAAGAGATATCTGATAACAAATATGCAATAAATAACTTTTCAGAAATTTCAGTAGTAGCTAACCGATACTTGTCATTGCAGAACGTTGAGTGTTTGATTTTCTTACTTATTTATCACTGAAACTTTGTCAAATTTTCAGTAGTATTAGCTTCAAGTATAGCAAAGAGATATCTGATAATAAATATGCAATAAATAAATTTTCAGAAATTTCAGTAGTTGCTAACCGACACTTGTCATTGCAGAAAGTTAAGTGTTTGATTTTCTCACTTATTTAATACTGAAACTTTGTCAAATTTTCAGGAGTATTAGCTTCAAGTATACTAAAGAGACATCCGGTAATAAATATGCAATAAACAAATTTTCAGAATTTCGGTAGTAGCTAACCGATACTTGTCATTGCTGAAAGTTGAGTGATTGATTTTCTCACTTATTTAATACTGAAACTTCGTCAAATTTTAAGTAGTATTAGCTTTAAGTATACCAAACAGATATCTTATAATAAATATGCATTAAATAAATTTTCAGATATTTCAGCAGGAATATTCCGATACTTGTCATTGCAGAAAGTTAAGTGATTGATTTTCTCACTCATTTAATATTGAAACTTTGTCAAATTTTCAGTAGTATTAGCTTAAAGTGAACCAAACAGATATCTGATAATAAATATGCAATAAATAAATTTTCTGAAGTTTCAGCAGAAACATTCCGATACTTGTCATTGCAGAAAGTTAAGTGTTTGATTTTCTCACTTATTTAATACTGAAACTTTGTCAAATTTTCAGGAGTATTAGCTTCAAGTATACTAAAGAGACATCCGGTAATAAATATGCAATAAATAAATTTTCAGAAATTTCGGTAGTAGCTAACCGATACTTGTCATTGCTGAAAGTTGAGTGATTGATTTTCTCACTTATTTAATACTGAAACTTCGTCAAATTTTAAGTAGTATTAGCTTTAAGTATACCAAACAGATATCTTATAATAAATATGCATTAAATAAATTTTCAGATATTTCAGCAGGAATATTCCGATACTTGTCATTGCAGAAAGTTAAGTGATTGATTTTCTCACTCATTTAATATTGAAACTTTGTCAAATTTTCAGTAGTATTAGCTTAAAGTGAACCAAACAGATATCTGATAATAAATATGCAATAAATAAATTTTCAGAAATTTCATTAGTAGCTAACCGATACTTGTCATTGCAGAAAGTTAAGTGTATGATTTTCTGACTTATTTAATACTGAAACTTTGTCAAATTTTTAGTAGTATTAGCTTCAAGTATACTAAAGAGATATCTGATAATAAATATGCAATAAATACATTTTCAGAAATTGCAGTAGTAGCTAACCGATACTTGTCATTGCAGAAAGTTGAGTGTTTGATTTTCTCACTTATTTATTACTTAAACTTTGTCAAACTTTCACGAGTATTAGCTTAAAGTATACCAAACAGATATCTGATAATAAATATGCAATAAATAAATTTTCAGAAATTTCAGTAGTAGCTAACCGATTCTTGTCATTGCAGAAAGTTAAGTGTTTGATTTTCTCACTTATTTAATACTGAAACTTTTTCAATTTTTCAGTAGTATTAGCTTCAAGTATAACAAACAGATATCTGATAATAAATATGCAATAAATGAATATTCAGAAATTTCAGTAGAAACATTCCGATACTTGTCATTGCAGAAAGTTAAGTGATTGATTTTCTCACTTATTTAATACTGAAACTTTGTTAAATTTTCAGGAGTATTAGGTTTAGGGATACCTAACAGATATATGATAATAAATATGCTATAAATAAATTTTCTGAAATTTCAGTAATAGCTAACTGATACTTGTCATTGCAGAAAGTTAAGTGTTTGATTTGTTTACTTATTTAATACTGAAACTTTTTCAAATTTTCAGTAGTATTAGCTTCAAGTATAGCAAACAGATATATGATAATAAATATGCAATAAATAATTTTTCAGAAATTTCAGTAGTAGCTAACCGATACCTGTCATTGCAGATAGTTAAGTGTTTGATTTTCTCACTTATTTATTACTGAAACTTTGTTAAATTTACAGTAGTATTAGCTTCAAGTATAACAAACAGATCTCTGATAATAAATATGCAATATATAAATTTTCAGAAATTTCAGTGGAAACATTCCGATACTTGTCATTGCAGAAAGTTAAGTGTTTGATTATCTCACTTATTTAATACTGAAACTTTTTCAAATTTTCAGTAGTATTAGCTTCAAATATAACAAACAGATATCTAAAAATAAATATGCAATAAATACATTTTCAGAAATTTCAGTAGAAACATTCCGATACGTGTCATTGCAGAAAGTTAAGTGATTGATTTTCTCACTTATTTATTACTGTAACTTTGTCAAACTTTCAGGAGTATTAGCTTCAAGTATACCAAACAGATATGTTTCTTTTCTACGACAGTGCGTTAACTAAGTTTTTACACATTGTTCACTGTGAATAATATGATGCTTTTTGGCACAAGTGCGAAAAAAACTTACCTGGGCGTAAAAACATCTACTGTGAGTAAAATAAGTTTTATACAAAATTCATTCACTCACCAATTAAAAAAAAGTAATATTTTGCTTCAAATTTTAGCTGTCGTAAAACAAAAATACGATACATTTTCGTAAAGTAGTGCTATTTTGTATGAGCGTAAATTTTCGGCTG
This sequence comes from Othius punctulatus, assembly GCA_951805005.1. Taxonomy (NCBI): domain Eukaryota; kingdom Metazoa; phylum Arthropoda; class Insecta; order Coleoptera; family Staphylinidae; genus Othius; species Othius punctulatus. The sequence goes on from OX638143.1 coordinate 24,861,661, forward strand.
CAACAAAAAATGCAATAACTTTTATATTGTTCACAGTGCATAAAAAGGTAGATTACGTACACAATCTATCAAATTACAGTATTAGGGCGTTTCTGAACTGATGTTAATTCAAGAAAAATATATTTTTTTGCTTAGTCATTCGAAAGTCAAATATCTTATAATACGAAAGAAGTTCAAAACTTTATTCATTCAAGTTAATGATTCAATTAGTAAAATGTGAGATATTCATTTTTTTCATAATAGCAGTTGCAGAAAAAATATTGTATGATACACTTTATGAATTATGAATTATGAATTATGAAAGAGCATTTTTGCACTCGCGTTTTTTGTTGACCTCGGCTGTGCCTCGTTCAACAAAATTCACACTCGTACAAAAAAGCACTACTTTACGAACGTATCATAAATAATTGATATGGGCACCAATTGGCGTGTCGATTCGATTTCAATCCATTCGATTAATTTGATATTTGTTTCTGTACTAGCTTCAAATATTTCTTACATACCTTAGCACTCTGCCCATTAATATATTATGTTATAAAAATTTTCCTTATATATGTAATATTATAATTCTAATTGCTAAGATGGTGGAATATGATTTACATTGATAATTACAAGTATTTTTCTAGATATTCATTGAAGCCAAAAACTGACTAAAAGTTATAAATCCCTGTTTTTAAAGCCTTTGACATTTGGGGTTTATATTACTTACAATAAGTAATATAACCTAACCTAACCCAACCTAACCTAACCTAACCTAACCTAACCTAACCTAACCTAACCTGACCTAACCTTCATAACTCGTTTACTGTGAATGTGGTTTTATTTGCGTTGATTTTGAGTAGGTACATGATATTTAATGCTGAATAACATGATATTATTATACAAATACAATAAGAGTGTTTCTACAAGTCTATATTAAATTAAATTACTCAGTGGTCCACTGAAATGACCTAACCTAATCTAACCTAACCTAACCTAACCTAACCTAATCTGACCTAACCTTCCTAACTCGTTTACTGTGAATTCAGTTAAATTTGCGTTGTTTTTGAGTAGGTACATGATATTTCATGCAAAACAACATTATATTATTATAGGCCTATTTCAATTACATAACTTGAACATACTCTCACTGAAATGACGAGACCTACTAGTTCGAATCGAAATAATATTTTAACTACTTTATTATTGGTAGACTAGCAATTTTAAAATTGAAAAGAATACACGTAAAATATCCTTATTAATACGTAGGCAACCCACATCTGTTTTGAACCTTGATTCCACTTTAGCTTCAAGGATTCATACCACTGAACCATTAACTGTTTACCCTCATAGCAGTGCGTGCGTTTAAGTTGTTACAAGTTGAAGACAGTAAACATTGCATACTTACCTACAGCTAGTTATTGCTTAGAATGCACAAAAACACCTAATCACTAGCCTAAAAACACAATTTATGGCACAGTGCTGAAAGTGATTCTCAAGGGACAGTTACTCCCTTGAGAATCAATCAACGCCGAGCATCGTCTTAAATAATTCATCTCTAGCAAGGCAAACATACCGAACGCACCTGCTACAGAGTAGGCCACAAAAACTGCACTGATTAGTGCTCAAATTCCGACAAGTAAAACGAACATTGACCTCTGCCTCAAATTCAATAGTGTGCATTCTGACCCAGACGTAATATGTAGAGCACATTGTGAGAAACATCAGTGGAATAAATCCTGTGCTGGTGAATCACTACTGATGCGAAACCAATGGCTTAGCACATAAATGGCGAGGGATTTCTTAAACGTAGTTGGTGCACACTCTACTTCCATAATCCATATCCAAATATTCCAAAATCCAAAAATTCATAAAAGAAGTTGTGGAAAAATCATCTGAAACTTATAGTTGATCTTAACATCGCATAAAATTATTGAGCCTATATAGGTAATGCGGCCTTTTGTGTATATTTGGAGTATATTAGGCCCCAAATTTTTGATCTACTTTTGTATAAAAATAGAAATTATTTATGATTATTGAATATGGCGATTAAATCTAATCGTCTTTGATTTTGTAGGAATAAATTATACGAAATCGTGGCTTATCTATGAACGTTGTTATAAATACAATTAATAATAAATTTATTTGCGAGCGAAAACTTGCAATTCGAATTATATATTAGAAGTGAATAGCATAACAAGGAAATTATTAATTAACATTCAAGGAATACGTGCATCATTTGTTGCAATTAAATATTTAATTATAAACATTTTCTTTCATCGCACCAACTTGTGGCACAACAACAAAAAAGCATAGGCGCATCCTATTAAACACATCATTAACTTTAACGGCGTTTCATGGAAATCGTGAAAATCGTGGAAATGTTTTTTAATCACATACATCTCCTTTGGATCCTGACGCAGGCTGTCCTGTTAATTCGTTTACCGAGTGCGTGTCGTGCGAGTCCTTAATTAGTAAATATCACGCCGTCATCGCCGTGGAAAAATGCGAACCGGTGTAGGATATCGTTGGGCGGATGCGGGAATTCTCACGAAAACAAAGGTTCAACCAAGGGCACGTAGTTCGCAAATATTTTACAAGTCGTATATCTGTTTGCCAGAAGTTTACGACTGCAAGTTATCAGGATTCTTGTGCACACAAAATTATGTCCAGTGAGTCTCTAAATCGCAGGAAATGATCGTGGAAAATTTTTCTGGGCGCGGGGATTCAAGATCACGGTTAAATACATAGGGGCAAAAAATTCTGTGTAAGTGTCAAAGGAACTAATTACACTAAATCCACTAAGTTTTTTAGATAAGAAGTCCTAAAATGGTTTAGACATTCCTTACATGATATCAAGCAGTGAGGAGGAAATAGGTGCTGGCAGTTCAATTATGCAAACCTAAAAATCATCCAAATTTTTCCAACGGAAATTTGAAAAACTGATAGTGCAATTATACCAGCCAAAACTTTCTTCAAAGTTTCCAGATATGTAATCGTAATTTTTTTAAGAAACTCCTCATATGGTCCATGCAGTGAAGAGAAAATTAACGCTGGCAGTCAGAATTCATGAACAAGGTCAAGTACATAAAGGTAAATTTCAGTCAACTGACGGTGGAAGTATGATTTACTTTTCTAAATTTCCGGTAAGATTTCAGATATACAGGCTGGTCACTTTTACGACGCCCACCATTAGGATCTATTAAACGGAAATATATACAGAGCTGGTCAAATGGGATAAAACTTTCTCATTTTTGTGCCTTTCAATATACTGAAACGAAATCCGGGATATCTTGCACAGTTCCTGAAATATCACTGAAAAAATTAAAAAGTGCACTTTCCTTTTCCTTTTATAACTTTTTTACTTTTGAAAGAAATTTTGGCACTCTAACATTTTTCGACATGAGCTTTCTGATGACAGTGCCAAAGATTTTCTACGCCAACTATGTAGATGCACACATTTTCATAGTCAACTTTTGATTCAACTTTTCAGTCATCTTTTCGGTCAACTTTTTGGCGATATTTCAGGAACTATGCAGATTTCTTTTCAGAATATTAAAAGGCATGCACAGAAGAAACTTATCTCCCATCTGACCAACTCTGTATATATTTCCGTTTAATAGATCTTAATGGTAGGCGTCGTAAAAGTGACCACCCTGTATATCTGATCTTAAAATGATTCAGAAATTCTTGATGTGATTGCAAACAGTGAAGAGTCTTATAAATGATTTTTCAGTTGATTTTTCTCCAACAAAAAGTATGAAGTGTTCAAATTACCATCAACTTTTATTAAAATATTTTTCATTTATCTATTCTATTTGCTGAAATATTCATAAAACTAGAGATTATAATTGTAAGCTATCACTTTCTGTTTTCCATTTTGAACCAAAAACTAATAGACTCTCAAAAGTATCACTTTACGCACTCTGAACAGTGCGTAAAAACTTAGTTTACGCACTAGTATTTAAATCACCTAAATTATGCTAATAATCTATGGGACTAATAAACTCTAAAACGTATAATTTTACTCATTGTAAATAGTTTGTAAAAACTTAGATTACAATCTAGTCTTTAATGCACCTAAATTATGTTAATAAACTATGGAACTAATAAACTCTAAAAAGGATCACTTTTACGCACTGTGATTAGTACGTAATAGTTTAGTTTACGCTCTAGTCTTTAATGCACCTAAATTATGTTAATAAACTATGGAACTAATAAACTCTAAAAAGTATCACTTTACTCATTGTAAATAGTGCGTAAAAACTTAGTTTACACTCTAGTTTTTAATGCACCTAAATTATGTTAAAAAACTATGGAACTAATAAACTCTAAAAAGTATCACTTTACGCACTGTGACTAGTGCGTAAAAGTTTAGTTTACGCTCTAGTCTTTAATGCACCTAAATTATGTTAATAAACTATGGAACTAATAAACTTCAAAAGTGGATAAAACCTTTAAAAACGTGATAAACTGATTTTTCTGCCACAGTGCGTAAACTGTCGAGAAAATTTGAGAAAATTAACGCTAGCAGTCAGGATTCATGAACAAGGTCTAGTACGTAATGCTAAATTTTAGTGAACTGAGGGTTAGAGTATGACTTGTCATATCGTAATAAGTAATAGTAATAGTAGTGATAGTAATATGCACATATCTCATCTCAAAATTATTGAGAAATTCCTGATGTAATTTAGAATAGTGAAGTAATTTAGAAATTCCTGATGTAATTGAGACTCCTAGAAATCATTCTTTCACTTGATTTTTTATCCAACAAAAAGTATTAAGTTTTCCATTGCCTTCAACTTTCATTAAAATATTTTTCATGTATCTATTGTGTTTTAGGAAAAATTCATAAAATTAGATATTACAACAGTAATCTATCACTTCCGATCTTCCCTTTTGAACCAAAAACTAATAAACTCTAAAAAGTATCACTTTATGCAGTGTGAATTTACCTTTCACTGAAATTTACCTTTATGTACTTGACCTTGTTCATGAATTCTGACTGAAAGCGTTATTTTCTCTTCACTGTACGAACCGTATGAAGAGTTTCTTAAAAAAATTACGATTACATATCTGGAAACCTTGAACAATGCGTAAAAACTTAGTTTACGTACTAGTCTTTAATGCACCTAAATTATGTTAATAAACTATGGAACTAATAAACTTAAAAATAGATAAAACCTTTAAAAACATGTTACACTGATTTTTCTAAGACAGTGCGTAAACTAAGTTTTTATGCACTGTAAAAACATTAATTTATCACGATTCTAAACGTTTTTTCTACTTTTGAAGTTCATTAGTTCCATAGTTTATTAAACGAATTTAGGTGCATTAAAGACTATTTTTTCCAAGCTCAGGATAATATATAATATTTCATTTGGACATACATTGCTCTAATTGCTCTACTCTACTAATATATCTCTGTTGATCTAATCTCGGTTCTCTATCTATTTCTCTATCTTTCTATTCTATATTAACTACTCTGTTTCGTTCGTCTTCATTGTCTTCTTTTTTAATAAATTTCGTGGTTCCCAAATACTTGTAGTTATTACATGAACTGATATTTGTATATTTTTTAAACTTTCCATAAACTCTAAAAAGTATCACTTTACGCACTGTGAATAGTGCGTAAAAACTTGTTTTATGTTCTAGTCTTAAATGCATCTAAATTATGTTAATAAACTATGGAACTAATAAACTTAAAAATAGATAAAACCTTTAAAAGCGTGTTAAACTGATTTTTCTAAGACAGTGTGTAAAATAAGTTTTTATGCACTGTCGTAAAAACATCAATTTATCACGATTCTAAACGTTTTATCTACTTTTGAAGTTCATTAGTTCCATAGTTTAGTAAGCGAATTTAGGTGCATTAAAGACTATTTCTTCCAGGCTCAGGATGATCCATAATATTTTATTTGGACATACATTACTCTAATAGCTCTACTCTACTAATATATCTCTGCTTATCTAATCTCGGTTCTCTATCTATTTCTCTGTTTCTCTATCTTTCTGTTCTGTAATTACAACTCTGTTTAGTTTGTCTTCATTGTCTCCTTTTTTAATAAATTTCATGGTTCCCAAATACTTGTAGTTATTACATAAGCTGATATTTGTACATTTTCCAGGCTAATCTTATTAAAATGATCTCTATCTGTTTCTCTCTTTCTGTTCTCTAATAACTAATCTGTTTCGTTTGTCTTCATTGTCTCCTTTTGAAATAAATTCCGTTGTTCCCAAATACTTGTAGTTATTACATATGCTGATATTTGTACATTTTCCAGGCTAATCTCATTAAAATTTTCTCTATCTGTTTCTCTGATTCTCTATCTCTCTGTTCGCTAATAACTACTCTGTTTCATTTGTCTTCATTGTCTCCTTTTTAAATAAATTCCGCCGTTCCCAAATACTTGTAGTTATTACATATGCTGATATTTGTACATTTTCCAGGCTAATCTCATTAAAATTTTCTCTATCTGTTTCCCTGTTTTTCTATCTCTCTATTCTCTAATAACTACTCTGTTTGATTTGTCTTTATTGCATCCTTTAAAAAAAAATCCGGCGTTCCCAAATACTTGTAGTAATTACATAAGCTGATATTTGAACATTTTCCAGGCTAATCTCATTAAAAAATTTCTTTCATTTACATTGGATTTTTCTTGGCTTACAAGACGATCCCATTCCTCATATTTCTCTCTCAACTTTCTGACCATAGACACACATTGAGCTGTTTTGTACATATCAGCAGTCGTTACCATACTATGGACCAAACTCTTTTTTGGCTTACAGTAGGACCCCATTGGTCATATTCCTCTCTCAACTTTCTGACCATAGACACATATTGAGCTGTTTAGTACGTGTCAGCAGTCGTTACCATACTATGCCAAAATTTTTCTTGGCTTACAGAATGACCCAATTCGTCATATTACACTCTCAACTTTCTGACCATAGATGAGCTGTTTTGTAAATGTCAGCAGTCTTTACCATACTATTGACTAAAGTCTTTCTTGGCTTACAGGAAGACCTCATTACTCATATTCCTCTCTCAACTTTCTGACCATAGACACATATTGACCTGTTATGTACATAAGAGCAGTCGTTACGATACTATGGACCAAAGTCTTTCTTGCCTTACTGGAGGACTTCATTCGTCATACTCCTCTCTCAATTTTCTGACCATAGACACATAATGAGCTGTTTTGTACAAATCAGCAGTCGTTACCATACTATGAACCAAAGTCTTTTTTGGCTTACAGAAGGACCCCATTCATCATATTCCTCTCTCAATATACTACTATATCTGTCTATATACTATAGACACATATTGACCTGTTTTGTACATATCAGCAGTCGTAAGCATACTATGGACCAAAGTCTTTCTTGGTTTATAGGATGACCCCATTCGTTATATCCCTGTCTCATCTTTCTGACCATAGACACATATTGACCTGTTTTGTACATATCAGCAGTCGTTACGATACTATGGACCAAAGTCTTTCTTAGCTTACAGAAGGACCCCATTTGAAATATTCCTCTATCAACTTTCTAACCATAGACACATATTGAGCTGTTTTGTACATATGAGCAGTCGTGACCATTCCATGGACCAAAGTTCTTTCCACAAACAGATTTTAATTATGCAAACATTTGTAAGTTTATTACAAATAAGGTAGCCGATGATATTCAAGTCATCGCTCTTAGTACTTTTCCAGTACTCACATATACGCAACATATGCGCTGTGAAACTGCATTTTAACCGTTTAGCATGAATTTACTCAATTTTATGGACGTTTAAGTAAATTTGTTTTCCAGTGTAATCATTCGGAATTATCCCATACGGACGTAAAATCGATGTATTCTGTTCATCACCACTGCAAATACGACATAAAATTGTTATGGTAGAGTAAATTTTAGCATTATTAGCAGAAAAAATATAATGATAATTTAATGCAGATACAATTTTTTTTTAAACAGAACACAAGAAAAAATCGTTGCCAATGGACGTTTTTGCGTCATTGGTAAATTTTATTAAAATTGTATTTATATTTATCATGTAACTTGATTCAAGTTTACTAGGCATTTATTTTCAATTTATATCAAAGAAATAATAGTTCAAGACTGAAAATATGCATTCAATAAATTTAATTTTGTTCATATCATGGTTAATATTCTGAAAACAAATGAAAATTACGATAGTAAATGGTATGGGTTAAAACTTGGAATAAATATCTTCTATGCTTTTGAATGCATTTTAGAACCAAGCTTATATACAGGATGGTCACTTTTACGATGCCCACCATTAGGATCTATTAAACGGAAATATACACAGGTTGGCTAAATGGGATAAAAGTTTCTCATTTTTGTGCCTTTCAATATACTGAAACGTAATCCGGGATATCTTGCAGTTCCTGAAATATCGCTGTAAATCTGAAAAAAAACACTTTCCTTTTCCTTTTATAGCTTTTTTACTTTCAAAAGAAATTTTACGAAACTCGGCACTCTTTCATTTTTTGACGTGAGCTTTCTGATGACAGTGCTAAACATTTTCTGCGCCAACTAGATGCGCAAATTTTCTACTTTTGATTTTATTATGAATTTAATTTTGTTCATATCATGGTTAACATTCTGAAAACAAATGAAAATTACGATAGTAAATGGAATGGGTTAAAACTTGGAATACGTATCTTCTATGCTTTTAGATGCATTTTAGAAGCAGGCTTATGTACAGGGCGGTCACTTTTACGATGCCCACCATTAGGATCTATTAAACGAAAACATACACAGAGTTGGCCAAATGGGATAAACGTTTCTCATTTTTGTGCCTTTCAATATACTGAAACGAAATCCGTGCAGTTCCTGAAATATCGCAGAAAAACTGAAAAAAATCACTTTCCTTTGTCTTTTATAACTTTTTCACTTTCGAAGGAAATTTTACGAAACTTGGCACTCTTTAATTTTTTTACGTGAGGTTTCTGATGACAGTGCCAAACATTTTCTGCGCCAATTAGATGCCCAAATGTTCAACTTTTGATTTTCTTATGGCCGCACTATTAGATTTTAATAGCATTCAGAGAGCGAAAAATTCCGATTTCAACGCTATTAAAATCCAATACGCCGGCCATAAGAACATCAAAACTTGAAAAAGGTGCATTAAAGACTAGTGCGTAAACTAAATTTTTACGCACTGTTCAGAGTGCGCAAAGTAATACTTTTGAGAGTCTATTAGCTTTTGGTTCAAAATGAAAGACAGTAAGTGATAGCTTACTATTACAATCTCTAGTTTTATGAATATTTCCGCAAATAGAATAGATAAATGAAAAATATTTTAATAAAAGTTGAAGGAAATTTGAAAACTTCATACTTTTTGTTGGAGAAAAATCAACTGAAAAATGATTTATAAGACTCTTCACTGTTCACAATCACATCAAGAATTTCTGAATCATTTCAAGATCAGATATATAGGGTGTTCACTTTTACGTTGCCCTCCACTAAACGGAAATATATACAGAGTTGGTTAGATGGGAGATAAGTTTCATATTTTCATGTCTTTTAATATCCTAGAAAGAAATCTGAAAAGGATATCTTGCATCGTTCCTGAAATATCGCCGAAAAGATGACCGAAAAGATGACTGATGAGTTAAAAGTTGACTATGAAAATTTGGGCATCTAGTAGGCGCAGAAAATGTTTGGCACTGTCATCAGAAAGCTCACGTCTAAAATTGTAAGAATGCCAAGTTTCGAAAAATTTCCTTCAAAAGCAAAAAAGTTATTAAAGGAAAATGAAAAGGAAGGCATTTTTCGGTTTTTCAGCGATATTTCAGGAACTGTGCAAGATATCCTTTTCAGATTTCTTTTCAGAATATTAGAAGGCACGAAAATAGGAAACATTTCTCCCATTTGACCAACTCTGTATATATTTCCGGTTAATAGATCCTAATGGTGGGTGTCGTAAAAGTGACCACCCTGTATATGTACAATGTACATATGTCATTAACTCCATATCAATGTACTATCCTGTAATGCAATGAATATTGCATTTTTTTTAATTGAAAGTACGAAATTTGTATTATAAGTACCAAAACTCAAATGACATAACAAAGTTGTCATGATAAATTACATAATTTAGTTGAAATTATGAAAGTTTCATTAGAAATTACAATATTTCCGTTTCTAATTTTTCGGAAATTATAACATTTTTATTCTAAATGCTAAAATTTTAATTTCAAATTTCAATGTTTAATTGAAACCTAAAATGTGTAGTAGAAATTATAAACGAATTATTCAACTCATATCACTCATTAAGTTAATAATATTTGAATAGAAATTTTCTAAATTTTTAATGAAACATACGAAATTTTAATTACAAATAAAACATTTAAATAGAAATTATGAAATGTTCGTTGCAAATGACAAATTTGTATGAAAATTTTCCACATTTTCCTTACAAATTAATTGAGACCTGCAATTTTGACTGGAAATTATAAAGATATTATCCAGAAGGCAAATCACTTACTAAGTTATTAATATTTTAATAGAAATTTGCAAAACTTTTAAGGGAAAATACGTAACTTTTATTAAAAATCAAAACATTAATAGAAATTATGAAATTTTCGTTTCAAGCGACAAATTTTCTACATTTTTCTTACAAATTACAAAATGTTATTAAAAATTGCAAGAAGCTTATCAAACCACAAGATTTGTCATTGAGATTTTATAGTTTCAATTTTAAAATACAGTGTATGTTCCATTTTTTTGGATTTTACAAAATTTTCATTTCAGTCATTATTTTTTAAATAAATTACAAAGATACTAAGAGAAACCATGAAATGTTACTCACTATAGACATTATTTAGTCATTATATTTTAGTCATGTCCATTCTAAATTACAATGAATGTTGCATTTCTTTTGGAAATTACAAAATCTTTATTAGATTTTTTTTATATAAATACGATTTTTTTATAAATTACAAGGATTAATGGATCCGGCGAATTTTTGGTTTTTCGGCTTTCATCAGAAATCACATTCCTCAGAAAATTAATAAATATTTCATAGAAATTTACAAAAAATGAAACAAAAAAGTCACCTTTTGGAAACCACTGAAATAATCAGTTAAATTGTCTTCCAAAATTCAGTGGTCATCAAGTCTACCTTCAGCAAGAAAAATTTGCAGACATTTGGACTGGACCCAACACTATAAGACATTTCTATTAATTGAAAGACCTCAAAATTTCAAAACTTAAAAAAATAATTACACGGAATTTGTACCATCAGAAAATCTTTTAAGCAACAATTGGTTTATTGTGTGGACTCAGAATGAGCCAAATGAATGGCAAATTCGATACGTTTAAGGCCAGCCCCATTGAGAGTTTGTCGACTCCCAGTGGAGCAAGGCTGCTGGCTCCTCAGTCACGTTCGGATCCCGGCGATCTTTTTGCGGGTCCTTGAAGGACCCGAGCGCCGGAACCGGAAACACATTTAAGAAGTAAAAGCGAGCACTTAAGGAACGACTGGATTAAATATGCACATAAAATTGTTTTGTATAATAATGCTTGAACTTGGGAAACCTGCAGCACACTTCAGAAACTGCGCATTGTGTATCAGAACAGAGTCAATTACGAAATTAATTTACCATTATTATTACTGCATAGTGAATTTGAATGTGCATATGAAGTTATTATGTATTTAGTAATTAATTTGTTTAAATGTTGTCAGTTTTGTGCAGACACTTAAAGCTTTCGACAAATTTATAACTGTGGGTTCGGTTCTCACCAAATGCATATCAAAATTGATCATGGCAAGGATACTGATCACAGCAATGTTTCTTCATTTGAGCCAATAAAGTACGATACAATACAATACAATAAACGTGTTAAATAAAACAAAATACAAATTGTAATAGCAGTTAAGTGAGTTACACTTGTAATCTCTGTAAATTGAACATGGCAAGGTCAATAATCACTGCATTCGACATATTAAATTATGAAAAATAACGATTATAACAGTTATGGTTATTATATCTTCATAACTATGAAGATAGTTATTTAAGTGTGTTAAGGCTTAAACCTGTATTAGAAATGAGCCATGGTCTTAAAACAAACATAATAATATACCTGGTATTAACAATTACATCGGCAATAATTGCAATTCTTTGTTTTGGCATGTAATTTTCCTATTTCTGCGCAAACAGTAATTATATGTCAATTGGTTGGCAATTTATTGACGTCCAATTTTAACTAGACTACTAAGGCAAGCTGATGATGATTTGCATCAAACGCCTGCAATTTTGGCCCATTTATCACTTATTTTTTCATAACGCGTGCGTCATAAACGCTCTGGTAGTTCATCATCATTAGGTCCAGTTTTCAGAAACGAGAACAGAATGTGTTCGTAAAGATGTATTTATTATTGTCTCAATTTATCGTCAATAACATAATAAAATGAATACCATATTAAGTTCATTCTTTTGTGAATTATTAGGTATTATTTTTACAACATTTGATACCTTCTCGATACCCAAAACCACTTAACATGGAAGATATGATAAATATATGGAGGATATGAAGAAAATTATGGAGATCTCAGAGATAATTTAATACAGGGTGTTAAAAAAAGAGTGTAAAATATTTACGGAGGTAGTAGTATGAACTACAGTAAAAAAAGTCTTGATGAACATGGGTCCTCAAAGAAAAGGCTTCGGAGATATGTAAGATTATTCTTTTTTACCTCCTTTTTTTATTTTGCTAAAACTTGCATTTTCTTATCATAATTGGCTGATGTTTAGTGAAATAAACAATCAATACTTGACAGTTTGTAAACAGCCATAGCAATGAAAACTTATGCACTAAATAAAAGCTAAAAAGTTTTAGCAAAATAAAAAAGGAGGTAAAGTAGAATAATCTTCCATATCTCCGAAACCATTTCTCAAAGTAACTTGCATTTTCTTATCATAGTTGGCAGATGTTTAGTGAAATAAACAATCAATATTTGAGAGTTGTTTGTAAACAGCCATAGCAATGGAAACTTGTGCACTAAATAAAAGCTAAAAGTTTTAGCAAAATAAAAAAAGGAGGTAAAATAGAATAATCTTCCATATCTCCGAAACTTCTTAAAGTAACTTGCATTTTCTTATCATAGTTGGCTGATGTTTAGTGAAATAAACAATTAATATTTGAGAGTTTTTTGTAAACAGCCATAGCAATGGAAACTTGTGCACTAAATAAAAGCTAAAAAGTATTAGCAAAATTAAAAAAGGAAGTAAAATAGAATAATCTTCCATATCTCCGAAACCATTTCTCAAAATAACTTGTATTTTCTTATCATAGTTGGCAGATGTTTAGTGAAATAAACAATCAATATTTGAGAGTTGTTTGTAAACAGCCATAGCAATGAAAAATTGTGCACTAAATAAAAGCTAAAAAGTTTAAGCAAAATAAAAAAACGGAGGTAAATCCTTCATTTATCATCGTTCATACTACTACCCCCTTAAATATATTACACTCTTTTTTTAACACCCTGTACACTATTTGTCTGGTGAACATTTTAAAAATTGTTGTAGTCCTGAAAATAAATGACTAATAATTGTATTGAACGTGTTTTTGATACACTGAGTATTATAGTCACAACAGTTTCTCCTGATTTTTGGCATTAATCTATTCTAGAAAATAATTACTAGTAGACAAACTGGTATTTCCAGATATATCTAAGATTTCGTGTTACAGGGCACTTAAAGAAATAGGTGAAATCCCTCAGTAAACTGTTTATCCCAGGAATACCTCTCAAAGGAAAAGTTTTCTGCTCAAAATATCAAATATTATATATATTTATAACTATAAATATTTATATATTGTGCCTAAATAAATTCGTATAAATAAAATAAAATATTAATATTTCAAGCATTAGGAGTTCTTATTTAATACAGAATGGAGCTGTAGTGTTATTGCCAAGTTATATTTGTTTTTATATTTATTTGTATATGTATACATCAACAAATAATAAAGCTATATTTTTTTTATTACAACTGTATTGTATTTTCAATATATATCCCATGGAGGAAGAAACGAACTTCCAACAATAAAAATTCTGCTAGACCCTATGTCATTTGCTTGCACGTAAACATTAATTAATTATTAATGTTAGGGTTCAAATTCTACAAAGATTGACCGTCTATTATCGAAGGACAGAGGAAACTGACCGACGAAAATAATGCCTTAACATACGTATTATGCCGATTTTAGTTTTTTCCACGAGGTTCGTGTGATTTATAGCAATTTGGCTTAATGACGAGTATAAAAAATTTGGTGTCAAGTTACCACTTAAAAAAATCTGGCAGTCCACAAACATAATTTAACAACTACTTACTTATATTCTTGTTTGAACAGATATATATATATATATATTACAGTAGTATTTTTATGTGGCAATTACAAATCATAAGAAACTATCATAAATCATTAAGGTGATAAATTAATTAAAAACATTAAAAAAAGAATTAATAGCTATATACACGTATGTACTGAAATTGCAAAATTATAAGAAATCATTATAAATCATTAAGGTGATACTTAAAAAAAAATGTTTCGCTTAAGAATTGTTTGTTATATATCGAAGTTATGCTATACTATCAAGTCACATCCACTATCCATTTATACTATCCATCTATCGATTTGCTAATAGATCATTAAAATAAAAATAAATTACCTAGAGAAAAGTCAATTTAAAATGATTCAATAGAAATCGACATAAATCATTACGGTTATAAATAAACAAAAACTGATCTCCTGAGAATGGTTTGTTGGTATTGAACTCTACGTACTATCCAGTGATTTTAAATGAAGTTAACCTACAGTCTACAAACCAGTTAACCAGTTAAATAACTAGTTAACCAGTTAACAAATCATTTACCCAGTTATCAAACCAGTTAACCAGTTCCAAATAAACATTCAAAAACTAGGGTAACCATTAAAAATTTGCAAGTTTACTTTGAAATGACCTTAACAGTCAAGTTTCGACCTAAATTTTAAATTAAGTTAACCAACAATTAACAAACCAGTTAACCAGTTATCAAACCAGTTGACCAGTTATCAAACTAGTTAACAAGTTCAAAATGAAAATTCAAAAACTAGGGTTGCCATTAAAAATTTGCAAGTTTACCTAGAAATAACCTTAACAGTCAAATTTCGACATAAATGCAAAATAAATCGACATAAATCATTACGGTGGTAAATAAACAAAAACTGTTCTTCTGACAATGATTTGTTGGTAATGAGCTCTTCATACAATCCAGTGCTTTTAAATTACGTTAACCAACAGTTAACAAACCAATTAACCAGCTAACAAACCAGTTCACTACTCAACAAACCAGTTAACCAGTTATCAAACCAGTTAGCCAGTTCAAAATAAAAATTCAAAAATTAAGGTTGCCATTAAAAATTTGCAAGTTTACCTTGAAATGACCTTAACAGTAAAATTTCGACATATATGCAAAAGAAATCGACATAAATCATTACGGTGATAAGTAAACAAAAACTGTTCTTCTGACAATGATTAGTTGGTATTGAGCTCTACATACAATCCAGTGATTTTAAATTAAGTTAACCGACAGTTAACAAACCAGTTGACCACTTAACAAACCAGTTCACTAGTTAACAAACCAGTTAACCATTTATCAATCCAGTTAGCCAGTTTAAAATAAAAATTCAAAAAGTAGGGTTGCCATTAAAAATTTTCAAGTTTACCTTGAAATGACCTTAACAGTCAACTTTCGACATAAATGCAAAATAAATCGACATAAATCATTACAGTGATAAGTAAACAAAAACTGTTTTTCTGACAATGATTTGTTGGTATTGAACTCTACATACAATCCACCGATTTTAAATTAAGTTAACTAACAGTTTAAAAATCAGTTAACAAGTTCACAAACCAGTTAACCAATTGACAAACCGTTTAACCAGTTATCAAACCAGTTAACCAGTGCAAAGTAAAAGTTCAAAAAGTAGGGTTGGCATTGATAATTTGCAAGTTTACCTTCAAATGACCTTAACAGTCAAATTTCGACATGAATGCAAAATAAATCGACATAAATCAATAACCTACAAATGAAATGACCTTAACAGTCAACTTTCGACATAGATGCAATAGAAATCGACAGAAATCATTACGGCGATAAATAAACAAAAACTGTTCTCCTGACAATGGCTTATTGGTATTGAGCTGTACATACAATCCAGTGATTTTCAATTAAATTAACCAATAGGTAACAAACCAGTTAACCAGTCATCAAATCAGTTAAAATAAAAATTCAAAAAGAACGGTTGCCATTAAAAAAAATCAGGCTGACTTTGCAATGACCTTAACAGTCAACGTTAAGGGCAACTTCAAGGTCGTCATTGCATGTCCCCTTTTTGGGCATAATTTTTTTATTTTGGTCAATTGTCGCTAACTTTGGAGTAATTTGCGTGGATTGATTAAGATGGCCTACCCTGTATAGTAAACAGAAGTTGGGTATTGAAACATGTTTTTGTACACAGATTACATCATAGTCATCAGACAGTCATCATAGTCATCAGACCAGTTAACAAACCAGTTCACCAGTTATCAAATCAGTTAACCTGTTCAAAATGAAAATTCAAAAAGTAGGTTGCCATTAAAAAAATTCAAGCTGACCTTGCAATGACCTTAACAGTCAACGTTAAGGGCAACTACAAGGTCGTCATCGCATGTCCCGTTTTTGGTCATAAATTTTTTATTTGGGTCAATTGTCGCTACTTTCGGAGTAATTTGCGTGGATTGATTAAGATGGTCTAACCTGTATAGTAAACAGAAGTTGGGTATTGAAACATGTTTTTGTACACAGATTACATCATAGTCATCAGACAGTCATCATTGTCATCAGAAAAGTTAACAAACCAGTTGACCAGTTATCAAATCGGTAAACCAGTTCAACATAAAAATTCAAAAAGTAGGGTTGCCATTAAAAAAATTCAAGTAGACCTTGCAATGACCTTAACAGTCAACGTTAAAGGCAACTTCAAGGTCGCAATCACATGTCCCCTTTTAGGTCATACAACTTTTGCTTGGGTCAATTCGGAGTTGCCTTCGGAGTAATTTGCGTGGCTTGATTAAGATGGCCTCACTGTATAGTAAACAGAAGTTGGATATCGAAACATGTTTTTGTACATATTACATCATTGTCATCAGACAATTCACTATCAGTAAAGTGCTTAAATTATGAAAACAGCGATTTTACGCATATGCTAAGTACGCTATGCTTGATTATAATATAATGTCTAATATTTTTATTACATGCCATCGATCGTTTTTATTGCCTTTTTATGGCGTGTTACAGCTGTTTTATCTCTTCTTTAAATCGTATATATATAATATATATGTGCCAACCGATTGCCATCCTACAACGTATTTATTACAGTTTTGTTTATTTAGTATAATTTATTATTTATCTGCAAAGTTATCACCATAATAATAATTAATAATCATTTATCCAAGATAATGGAAATGGAAGGTAATCACCTTACACAAGGTGTCTAAAAAATTTGGAATCACTGCAATAAAAGGAAACTTCAGATTCATGGATATAACACAAAAATAGTTCAATAAGTAACTATTTATTTATTGAACACTGAACTTATTGAACACTATTCTTTTAAGAGGCAACGTCCTAATTTTATTGCATTGCTATGGTAAGCTAGGTAAGCTTACTATACGCTTACCATAAGCTTACCAAGTCAAGCTAGGGTATAGCTATAGTGCCAGGTAAGATGTCACATTTCACATAAAACCGAAGTCCCTCCTATGACCTGTAGGACTGGCCAACAGAAATGCAAATGCATATCTTGAAGCATACTATATAGTTTATAGTTAAAATCCTTTAATTTATAGTTTATTGAAGTCCCTCAAGTCCCTTAAACTCCCTGAGTAATGCAGTTGCTTATTCCAAAACACTTCATTTATAATGGATCAAAGGAATAACTTTATGGTTTATGGCTTTATGGCCCAAAACAGCTCTCGCGGTTTTTGGATTAATTCTCATTGGTCCAATTGGTGGGAGGATTTTAGGTTTTATGTGAAATGTGACATCTTATCTAACATGGACTAGATCAGAATGTACAATAGAAAGTCATACAATAGAAAATACAATAGAAATCGAAAAGTACAATAACATTTTTTACACACAAAATTAAATACATAATGAATATATAAATAACGCATGCAAATATATCTCTAAATAAGACACAAACTAAAAGTACATAAGCTAATCAATATCTAAAACAGTCATCTAGAGAATAAGGTTGAATTCGACATAAATACACATATAGTTGTTTCTGGAATTCTAGGCTGTTTTTAATTAATATTATATGATCAGGTAGTTTGTTGAATTACGCGACACATTAAAAAAAATATTGGTTGTCATCATAAATTTTTCACGATACTTATACATAAAATAGAGGCATGTAACTGTAAAGCGTAGATTAAAAAAACTCAAATTGACCTGTGTTAGCAATATTTCCTCAAATCCAAAATTTTAAATTTTAATGTATTGTTTCTAAACTTTTAGAACATGCGTAATAATAAGTCTTCATTCTACCAATTCTACCAATGTAAAGAAAGTGTCCATTGAAGTTATAAAATGTTCTACAAAATAAAACATTCGTGGAGCATCATAATCCTCTACTGCCATTTTAATCAAATATTACATAGTTACATATGTATAAGTACCAAAACAGCTTATAATTGTCTCATATACGTCAATAAATAATTGCTTCATGAATTTCGATTTTCACCAATTAATTTCCCATTTGTGACAATTTCTACATCGTATTTACTTGTCAATCAACCAGTTACACAATTACAATGATTAGGCGTTTGTTATAATTGGAGTAGAAATACCACAGTATGTAAACATCAATTGATTAAACTGTAGTAGGAAGTGTTGAAACTGTCCCAATGATTGATGTTTTCTGAAAATTACTTTAATCGATGCAGCTTTGTTTCCAAATATTTTCAGTTTTACATAGAAATAATGATTAAGTTTCAGAATCGATATTAAAACTATAATTATGTGAGCCTTACTTCTCTGGTTTTATAATAGTATACCATTATACAGGTGTATAAGAGAGCCTTTGAAGCACGCGCGAGGGGTTTAATAACACGACTCGAAGCAGAGTGCTTCAAACCTGCTTTAAATGGCGTTATACACGTATAGTATACGTTATTTTTTCTGTTATAAATGCAACTGCGTTAAATGGCGTTATACACGTCTATTATTTGTTATTTTTTCTACGAACTAAAGTACAAGATATGAAAAATTAGTAAGTATTTTTATAAGATTTAAGTACAATTAAAAACTTCGTAATTTATATGGGAACCTAACTTAATACATTTTTCTACGACATTGCGTGAACTAAGTTTGTACGCACTTCTCACAGTGCGTAAAGGGATACTTCTTAGAACAAGTGCGTAAAAAAAATCACCTGTGCGTAAAAACAACAACTGTGCGTAAAATAAGTATTACACACGTTTCATTCACTCACAAATTTAAAGAAAATATAGTATTTTGCATCAAATTTTACATAGAAGTCAATATTCAATATCAAATCGAAAGAAGTGCAAAACTCTAAACATTCAAGTTAATGATACACTTGGTGCAATGTGAGATATTCATTTTTTTCATAACAGCTGTCGCAGAAATATATTTGTATGATACACTTTTGAAGAACATTTTTGTACGAGCGTGAATTTTGTTGAACGAGGCACAGCCGAGTTCAACATAAAACGCGAGTCAATATTCAATAAATCGAAAGAAGTTCAAAACTTTAAACATTCAAGTTAATGATACAATTGGTGCAATGTGAGATATTAATTTTTTTCATAATAGCTGTCGCAGAAATATTTTTGTATGATGTATGACACTTTTGAAGAACATTTTTGCACCCGAGTTTTATGTTGAACTCGGCTGTTCAACAAAATTCATGCTCGTACAAAAAAGTACTACTTTACAAACCTTTATGCTACTTATGCTATACTATTTTATGCACTACATGTAAAAAAAAATAACGTGTGGATATCATTTTTAATCTTACATGGAGATGGTTAGCATTTGTTGCATCAACGTCATCTACTATAGACGTCTAAGTTATCACCGAAAATTGGAAGACTGCTAGTTTCCAAATAACCAATTATAGGTAGTTTAAAGCTTTTGGTTTTCGGATTTCCAACAATTATACGAGTAAATTCAATATTTGGTTGAATAAAAGCGTTGAGTGAAGGAGTTTAAGTAGAAAAATTCAAGTAGACCTTGCAATGACCTTAACAGTCAACGTTAAAGGCAACTTCAAGGTCGCAATCACATGTCCCCTTTTAGGTCATACAACTTTTGCTTGGGTCAATTCGGAGTTGCCTTCGGAGTAATTTGCGTGGCTTGATTAAGATGGCCTCACTGTATAGTAAACAGAAGTTGGATATCGAAACATGTTTTTGTACATATTACATCATTGTCATCAGACAATTCACTATCAGTAAAGTGCTTAAATTATGAAAACAGCGATTTTACGCATATGCTAAGTACGCTATGCTTGATTATAATATAATGTCTAATATTTTTATTACATGCCATCGATCGTTTTTATTGCCTTTTTATGGCGTGTTACAGCTGTTTTATCTCTTCTTTAAATCGTATATATATAATATATATGTGCCAACCGATTGCCATCCTACAACGTATTTATTACAGTTTTGTTTATTTAGTATAATTTATTATTTATCTGCAAAGTTATCACCATAATAATAATTAATAATCATTTATCCAAGATAATGGAAATGGAAGGTAATCACCTTACACAAGGTGTCTAAAAAATTTGGAATCACTGCAATAAAAGGAAACTTCAGATTCATGGATATAACACAAAAATAGTTCAATAAGTAACTATTTATTTATTGAACACTGAACTTATTGAACACTATTCTTTTAAGAGGCAACGTCCTAATTTTATTGCATTGCTATGGTAAGCTAGGTAAGCTTACTATACGCTTACCATAAGCTTACCAAGTCAAGCTAGGGTATAGCTATAGTGCCAGGTAAGATGTCACATTTCACATAAAACCGAAGTCCCTCCTATGACCTGTAGGACTGGCCAACAGAAATGCAAATGCATATCTTGAAGCATACTATATAGTTTATAGTTAAAATCCTTTAATTTATAGTTTATTGAAGTCCCTCAAGTCCCTTAAACTCCCTGAGTAATGCAGTTGCTTATTCCAAAACACTTCATTTATAATGGATCAAAGGAATAACTATTACATAGTTACATATGTATAAGTACCAAAACAGCTTATAATTGTCTCATATACGTCAATAAATAATTGCTTCATGAATTTCGATTTTCACCAATTAATTTCCCATTTGTGACAATTTCTACATCGTATTTACTTGTCAATCAACCAGTTACACAATTACAATGATTAGGCGTTTGTTATAATTGGAGTAGAAATACCACAGTATGTAAACATCAATTGATTAAACTGTAGTAGGAAGTGTTGAAACTGTCCCAATGATTGATGTTTTCTGAAAATTACTTTAATCGATGCAGCTTTGTTTCCAAATATTTTCAGTTTTACATAGAAATAATGATTAAGTTTCAGAATCGATATTAAAACTATAATTATGTGAGCCTTACTTCTCTGGTTTTATAATAGTATACCATTATACAGGTGTATAAGAGAGCCTTTGAAGCACGCGCGAGGGGTTTAATAACACGACTCGAAGCAGAGTGCTTCAAACCTGCTTTAAATGGCGTTATACACGTATAGTATACGTTATTTTTTCTGTTATAAATGCAACTGCGTTAAATGGCGTTATACACGTCTATTATTTGTTATTTTTTCTACGAACTAAAGTACAAGATATGAAAAATTAGTAAGTATTTTTATAAGATTTAAGTACAATTAAAAACTTCGTAATTTATATGGGAACCTAACTTAATACATTTTTCTACGACATTGCGTGAACTAAGTTTGTACGCACTTCTCACAGTGCGTAAAGGGATACTTCTTAGAACAAGTGCGTAAAAAAAATCACCTGTGCGTAAAAACAACAACTGTGCGTAAAATAAGTATTACACACGTTTCATTCACTCACAAATTTAAAGAAAATATAGTATTTTGCATCAAATTTTACATAGAAGTCAATATTCAATATCAAATCGAAAGAAGTGCAAAACTCTAAACATTCAAGTTAATGATACACTTGGTGCAATGTGAGATATTCATTTTTTTCATAACAGCTGTCGCAGAAATATATTTGTATGATACACTTTTGAAGAACATTTTTGTACGAGCGTGAATTTTGTTGAACGAGGCACAGCCGAGTTCAACATAAAACGCGAGTCAATATTCAATAAATCGAAAGAAGTTCAAAACTTTAAACATTCAAGTTAATGATACAATTGGTGCAATGTGAGATATTAATTTTTTTCATAATAGCTGTCGCAGAAATATTTTTGTATGATGTATGACACTTTTGAAGAACATTTTTGCACCCGAGTTTTATGTTGAACTCGGCTGTTCAACAAAATTCATGCTCGTACAAAAAAGTACTACTTTACAAACCTTTATGCTACTTATGCTATACTATTTTATGCACTACATGTAAAAAAAAATAACGTGTGGATATCATTTTTAATCTTACATGGAGATGGTTAGCATTTGTTGCATCAACGTCATCTACTATAGACGTCTAAGTTATCACCGAAAATTGGAAGACTGCTAGTTTCCAAATAACCAATTATAGGTAGTTTAAAGCTTTTGGTTTTCGGATTTCCAACAATTATACGAGTAAATTCAATATTTGGTTGAATAAAAGCGTTGAGTGAAGGAGTTTAAGAAGAGGCGCAGCCCCATAGAAATATTCGTGCCGTGTTTGCCTCTCGCTCTGTTCCACTCCCCGCACGCCTCTGCCACCGAACAGGGCTGCTGACGACTGTCGCCCCCAACATTTCAAGTAACGGAAACACAAATATCCTAGCGAGTGTAATTCATACTTGTAAAAATCTCAGGCCGGTGGTTGTGAGCCCAAATACGGGTCCGAACGTAGCGAGCGTCGTCTCGTTGCTGTCCTTTTTTTGTATACTCGGAATACATTAGGTAACTTTTTACTTTCTCATATAAGTATAAATATTTTTTTCGCAAATGTTATTGTCATAGTAATTCCCTCATACAATAAATAACTATTATTATATGCTTACAAAATACAAACTTCTAATCAAAATAGTATGTAAATAATGATACATTTTTAAGAGAATAAGAAAAATAAATAAACATACTAGTATTGGGCAGGAACATAATAAAGATGAAAATCAGATGTGCGCATGTATGTGTGGCACATGACTCTCCATATTAATATGTATGAATTAAAACATAAAATATAAATTTCAACGAAGTTTTGTCCACAAAGCAAGACTGCTTTGAAAATTAGTTTTCTTATGCACTTTAAGATTATCTTCAACTCTTATTAAGACAATTTTTAAATATTTGTAATATTTTCGAAATAATTGATAAATAATATAAATTAAATGATAAACACCAAATTTCAACGCTTTTTTTTCTGCAAACCAAGAGTGCTATGAAATTGTGTATCTTACAAAATATGTGCAGCTAAATCATTTAAACGTCATAAGTTTTTTTTTGTTTACTATAAATTTTGCAAAAAATTTTTTTTTATTTTTTTTAATAGTTTTAATATTCCACTTACCGAAACTGAATTTTACATTTCCTTTCGGGTTTCGGGCCCAATTTGGATGTTTCTATAGGGGATCTCGGTAACTAGAAGAAGTAGAAAAAATCGAGAAAAGAAAAAAAAATCCAAAAACGATCTATTTTTCATTTTCGATTTTTATCAATATTTCAATTATTTATCATTTTATCAAGATAAGAGTTGCATGTTCGTTAGAAAACATTTTTAAGAAGTAACTAAGCACCTTTGACAATCTCCATTTTTATTGTTTTGTAACAATGTCAATTTTCAAATTAAAACCTTATTAAAATCTCAAGTGTTGCACATCATTGTAACAGTACAGACGAGTATAACTCAAAATAGAAATAAAAATTGCAGGTCCTTATTTAAAAATTTAAACTTGATAACGGTTGCACTCACACGAAACGTCTGATCCAAAATCTAAAATTCCCATGTTGTAGATGAGAAAAAGAGGCAACGAAGATATATTTATATATATTTTTTTAATATCTCTTCAAGTAACGACAGGAAAAAATAAATAAGATTTTGCATTAAATTTTGATTTAAGATTGAGATTTTTTTTTAAAAATCTCAGCAATCATTGAATTTTTTTTAATTATCTTTATTGAATATTGTTCCCCATATGATTACGCAACTATGCCGCAATTTAACCGACTTCGTATCTCTTACCATTTCCGATATCCCCATAATGGTAATCGAAATTGAATAACCCTGTATAATATTGTATTCACGTGACATTTTATAATTTATAGGTGGCAAATGTATGTATTTGTCAATAAATAATTTGATTATAAACAATACAAGCCTACTTACCAGTCTATTACGCCCAATAAGAGAACATATGACGTATTGATAGAATTTTAATAGATTTCAACAAAAATGCAATTATAATATTGTATTGTATTTTGTTTATTAACAAAGATATCGAAATTCTGTAAAACTCATTAAATTCCCCATAAAAAAGTGCCTAAAGAACATGCAACTCTTATCTTAACAAAATGATAAATAAATGAAATATTGATAAAAATCGAAACTGAAAAATAATGAGTTTTTGGCCATAACTCGAAAACAAAGGACGATAGCCAATTTTTTATATTTACATCATTGAGTTTGTCTTAAAAAAGCGATCGGGGATATACCATCTGATTTTACTACTATACTATCTCTTCTAGTTACCGAGATCCCCTATAGAAACATCCAAATTGGGCCACCCTGTACTTGTACATAATTGAATTTTTGAAATAGTACTAGAAAAATATCAACATCTACAAATTATTGCAATGATAAAGCCATGCGTCTGCTACAATATGCAAAAAGGTTAAGTTTCTATTTTATTCATAAGAGAAATTATGATTATTTTTAAAATGGTCTATTTCAAGCAAAAATTTCGGAAATTATTTTTTTCTTCAAGAACTAGTAAAATGAAGTACCCCACAGGCTTAACCAAATGTGTTCAGAATTTAACGTGCAATCTTAATATGTAGAACTATACGGGTATTCCATTTAAAATAACAAAGTTCATGCCTGGAAGTTATAGAAATACATATGAATTTTCCTTGAGGAGATCGCAATGAACCACGTTCATATGATTAAAAAAAATCAGGAACCTCGTAAACAACTTGCTTGAGACACCCTGTATTATTCGTAATAATTAGTCTCGGAATTGTTTTATGTGCCTGAATAGCCGATGAAGTTCACTACGAAATTCATTCAACAATCAATTACAGCTGTTTTACAAGTCAGATTTTGACATCTATTAAATTTATGCATGCATTTTGTAAAGAAATATCATATCGAACTTTGGTGTAGGACGTGAACGGTGTTTATTAGGAACACAATTTTAGTAAATGTTTTTAACTTACCTTCAACAAATTTTATTGGCACTGCTGTGTTCACTAACAACCGTCGTCGATTATTTATTAAAATATCTTTAGGTAGGAAGTGTTTTTCACAAATCAGTTTCAGTTTTAAATTATTTTCTTCCACAGCTGAAATGCTGATGTTCCCACAATTTCTCTTCCATTCTTCTAATCTCTCCACATTTTTTACCGGAAATTGGAAAAAGTCTTTATTAATCCTAGTGTTATTCAAACAATTGATATAACAACACTTGTGATAAGCGGTACTCATATTGATAATATCGATGATGATAAATGTTCAGATACTTTAAACAAATCAAATGGAGCACACAGAACAATTTCTTTAGATGCGAACGAATGAGCTGGTACGACAAGTATGAAAATTGTTTCATTTTATTATGCTTTAGTTACATTTTAGGGTAGATTTACGCCGAACTGTACTTGTGTAAGCCGATCATTAGTACAATCGGTAATTTGCATAATTCGACATCGGCACCACTTACGCTTGAAGGTGCAGGTAATATTTTTGTTTACTATCGTCAACATTATATTAGGGGTATTTTTGTAGAAAACGAATGATTAGGATTATAATACACAATACTTCACTACACGATACTAGTTTGTATTTTCATAATTCATTTCATTTGGGGCCTCCTAGCGCTCGACCTCAAGGCGCTTTTGTCACAAAACAAGCAATATGTACGGATTCTTTAAGACTCTGTCTTACAAACTAAACATATATTAAAATATATCACCTTTGGGAAGATACATCTATAGATACATTTATATGTTATTTTACTAATGGTTTTTTTGTAAAAAATATATGAAATTCCCAAAACATGTTGAAATTGTATTATGTTTATTATTTAATTATCCAAATGTGAGAAGACACTTTTGAAAATTGAATGAAAATTTGTAAAAAATGTATGAAATTCCCAAAACATGTTGAAATTGTATTATGTTTATTATTTAATTATTCAAATGTGAGAAGACACTTTTGAAAATTGAATGTTAGAAATCATACCATAAATCTTCTTAAAGGTGACATATTTTTTTAATCTGTTTAGTTTGTAAGACAGAATCTCGAGGAGTCCGTACATATTGCTTGTTTTGGTGCGAAATTTGCGTGCTGTCGAGCGCTAGGAGCGTCAGAGCACACGGACAGTCATCCGAGATACGAACCAGACATCCACCTCCCATCGCAGTCATGGCGAGAATAAGAAATCTCAACACTACTCCGACCACAGCGCCCGCTGGATGTCAACACTACTTTCGGACACGCTTAATTCTCACATAGCTGCGCCTCTTTACAAACTCCTTCACTCAACGATAAAAGTTAGTTCTGCCTGAAATTTATTGCAAATGTAAGTTGGTCAATAAATGTATTTTTAACCTTTATTGCACGCCGTGCTTAAAACACGTTTTTTTCGCTCGTTTGTTAGTTTTACTAACAAAGATTATGATGCAGGTATGATACAAAAAAAGTTGTATTCCTGTACAAAATTGTGAAATAATCGAATAACTCTGAAGACATTAATCTATTTAATTGTAAAGTGGCAGTAATTTGATTTTGAATCAATTGTTTTATTAAGTTTAAATTAAGTTTAATTATTTTATTAGTCATGCCTCTGATGATGGTTTGTTAGAAACTGAAACCAGTTAGGTAAAATAAAATAAATAAATAATAAAATTAAATTAAAGTAATTCTACCAGTAAGTACCCATTAATAATACAATCAATTGTTTTATTACTGTGCAATTTTTTATACTATTTCGAATGCACCTGCACAACATTTTGATAGAAACGAACCATTTTGTTGTAACTAATCTGATTTTTATAAAATAAAAATAATTAAATTAAATTGTTTAATGAAAAAAAACTACAAAAACAATAACATGCAATAGTAGATTACATACATACATTTTATGCTGTAATTATTATTTTATAACTATTTATCGCACAATTGCAAGAAATAAAATTGACGAAAACATATTTAATTATCCCTGCAATTACAAGCAATTACCCACAATTGTATTCCTCTAGTTCAAAATACTTAGTTGCACGCAAAATCCTCTTTTTATTTCGCGATTTCCGAGACGAATATATGGCCGAAAATGTTGCTGAAATTAAATAGGAAAAACTTGAACATATGAACCACTTTTTGCGCTCCCTTTTCAGGCCAATTTAAAATACACAGGAGAGGAATTTAATTGCTGAAACATTAAGTAATTATGAACCTACTTTTGTCATTAAAATTTTATGTCATACAATTTTCCAGACACGTTTTTCTATTAATTGTCTAGTAAAAACGTAGATTTTTTTCGTGGAATTTGAACTGCTTGGACGATTTGGCCTGAAATGAAATGTTGTTTACATTTGCAATAAACACTATTCAATTTATAGTGACGTATTTGTTGCGCAGTACAGATTTTTAGTTTGAAAAATTTAAACACAGCACTAAAGCACTAGAACACTAAATTGGGGCACCTTCTTCACATAAATATTTATTATTTAAACACAGTAATGCATCACTTTAACTTTCATAGGCTCCTATATCGTTAAATACAGAATACAGAATATATACACGTGGGAATGTTCCTTGAACCTATTCATGTTGATTTTAATAAACCGGCAGCTATTTCATTCTTACTAACTATTTGAAAATTCAGACATAAAAGTCTTTGTGTTTAAATATTTAAAAGCTATTGCCGAACGAATTAGAATTATTGTATTGAGGTAATACGTTAAGGCTCAGACTAATAGCAACTCATCATTGTTGATTGGTCAGTATCCTAATGTATCATTTATACATTTAGTCATGTATAAATCCAAATTGGATTTATAAATGAATATTAAAATGGTATACTGGTACTAAAGTTCAAAGCCTATCTACTTCACTAGTATTATAATTGTACCTTTTCCAGCCCAGAGCAGTATTAAAATGTTCAATTTTTCTCAGAATATTTATTTTGTATGGGAAATATCTTTCCACAAATTATATTTTACACACATACAAGCATTTAGTTTAAAATAAAAGTTAATACAAATACGCAATGGTAGTAAAATTTGCATTATTCCTTGACGTTCAAGATCAAGGTTTATGAACTGGTGATCCAACAAGTTGTCCTTTGCAAACTTTCTTGCTTGTTCCAATTACCACACATGAAGACGCTATCAAATTGCTCCCCACATGTTGTCCTTAACCATATTCCAGTTCTTTTAAATGCCTCAGGTAATCGATTGGTGCTGATGTATGTAATTATATTGGTCCAAATTACCCCATTTGACTCTAGGCTTGAATTGTTATTAGACATTTATGATACTTATTGACGAGAGCTCATTTGCATATAAGACCAAGTGCACAGTACACATTTGTGTGCTCCAAATTATTTTTTTTAAATTTTAGATACAAGACTGTTTTTTATTCTAAGGGTATCAAATATCTTCTAAATGTATACGATATTATTCGCTATTCGTATTAAACTTGTAGGAATTACATAATTGCAGAAATATTTAGTGAAATTATAAATTCATCGTGAAGAATTATAATAATTGATAATCATCATAACTTATTAATAAGTTAACTAATAAGAACTAATAACTAATAACTAATAATATTAATTAACTTAATAACTGATTTGTTTGAGACAATTTCAGTTACTGATTTATTTTAAAATAGATTTTATTGTCATTTAAATATAGATTTATTGATTTATGAATTAGATATTTCTATATTCATTAAATTATGATATATGAATTCTAAATTAAATATTACAAATAATACACTAGCAGGTACAACAGTTTAAAACCTTACTAATTTAATTTTACTACAAATTATTATTAAGCATTAAATTAATAACATTGATGATTATTAGATTCACCAATAATAATAATAATAATAATGTTTACTGCGTAGTTGTGCATTACAAAATAGATACTATATGACAATTTGTACATTTAATATGACCATATATTGATAATTAACATGAAATTTGTCGTTTTGTTTTCATTTAATTCCTCAATAACTAAACATTGAGAGATTACTACACTAATAATAATAATAAAAATAATAATATTTACTGCGTACTTGTACATTACAATAAAGACATTATATAACAATTTTTACGACATTTAATATGACCTTATATTGTTAATTAACATGAGATTTGTCGTTTTGTTTTCATTTTATTCCTCAATAACTAAACATTGAGAAATTGAGAGAACATTGCGGTTTACATATTCGGATTCTGCAATCATTACTCAATGCGTATAATGTGTTAAAACAACCCTTGTTATGTTGAGGATTTATTTTGCTGTCTTTTTGAAAAAGAAATTCACAGCTGCAGGGACGTAATGTAAATGTGTAGTTATATTTATTATCAGGTGAAATAATAGAAAATAGTTAAAACACTGTTTTCATCAAAGTGTTTCATTACAGTGGTTCATTTCATGAAGACATACATGTACAGCTAGTTGGACATGTACAATTGATGAAGGCCCCATTCATGGGACAAATTAGCAACTGCTTCTTTTGCTAATACGTAAATCCAGCCCTGCATGCAAGTACAAGTAGTTAAAACAGCAATTGATTAAATTTTTAAAATATATATGCGCATATTGGGTTGCTTATAGTTTGAAGTCACGGCGACGCCAGCGCAGAAACCGGTGAACTTTATATCTATGAATTAAACTTCAATAAACAGACAAAACAGACATATCACGAGAAAGCCCATATTAATTCGTAACTAATTATGCTATTTCGAATCAATAATACGCGGTATTTATTCATTTATAGCACAATTAAAAAAACACTTATAACTAGGCAGCCCAATATACATTTTACCCTACATTACTACATTCTTACTAAGTCATTTAAGTTGCCTATATAGTTACCTATTATTATGAATATCTTTTACTTTTATTCAAACTTTAAATGGCTCTGCAGGCTCAACGAAATGTTTTATCGGAAAACTATTTCGATATTCGTAATCAGCATGCATATGTTGACGACTGATGTGAATTGTGTCGAATTCGGACAAAGAATTTAAAAAACTGGCAATTTTCATTAAATTTGTCATATTTTGGATAGCTCTCTGCTTTACTGAAGTGTGCTAGCTAAAGTCCAGGTTGCCACGATTAATCAGCATACAAAGATCTACAAAATGTGTAATTCCTGTTCAAATCGGTCCAGAAATAAAAAAGTTCACAACTATAAGGGGGGGCCCTTATGGTTTTGAACTTTCTCATTTCTCGTACGATTTGAACATAAATTACACATTTTGTAGATTTTTACCTGCTTATCATTCGTAACCACCTGGATCTCAGATAGCATGCTTCAGTTAAGCTACAGAGCTCTCCAAAGTTTGAACGATTCCATAAAAATTGCCAATTTTTCAATTATTTGGTTCGAAATGGATATAAGTCATATCAGTGGTCAATATTAGCATGCTGATTACGAATATCGAATTAGTTTTTCTATAAAATAATTTATTATGGCTACAAGGTCATTCAAACCTGGACAATATTTGGATATTTTTGATTTATACTGTGGAACGTAGTAGTAAACTGTTTAAACGAATGAATAGTTAATGCTGAATCCAAAATGCAAACCGCAATGCTGTGCAATGTTTTGTTATTAAGAAAAAATAATAAGAAGCAATACATGATATCCTGCAACACATGTATTCCTGGTTGATCCGAAAATTACTAAATATGTATTTGGAAAATTTAACAGTATGATAGAGTAATGAATGCTGAATCCAATTTATAGAGCTTAATTCTTTCCACTCCGATTGATTGTATATTTATACAGTATCTCATACAGTATTATGTAGTACATGTAATAAATTAATACATTTTTATCAATTATTATCAGTATCGTTACATGCCAATATAAATAGATCCTAAAATCAATTATCATCACTTTAATCTATTTAGGCAATGTCCAATTGCATAAGGGTGGCAAAATGTACAAAATGATTGTGTTCATGAGTTATATATATATTATAAAATATACATTTTAAAATTTCCTCTTCCTCCATCAAATTCCTGTTTTCATTAAACCAATATCATTCGTAAAATAAGGTACAATGTGTACGGAAATGTGTTCAAGGGTAGTCATAAAAATATCAGATATTTGCAGTAATTTATACATACTCTCATGTAGAGAAATTTATTGGGAAACTAAGCAACGTGGAATATCATGTCACACTTACCTTGAAGTTGAAGGATAATCATGCAATTATTTCTCATCCTGCATTCTAGAGGATGTGTACAGATAATCTAAAACATTCATCTGCAAATATTGATAGCAAACAGCTGTACTTCTGGAAACGAACAAATTCTTCATATACTGGCAAATATGTATTTACCGTATGTCCAACGCTTCAAGTTCAAACTGATATGTTTACTATAAAATAGCATTGAGTTTTATTACTTGATGTAGTCAATGAAGTTACAAGACATTATTTATAGCAAGTGTAAACAATTTGTACAGGAAATGTTATGAGGTATTAATTTTGTTTCTTATTTGTATTACTTAATTTAACAATAACACATATGGTGTTATGAATAAATGAACTTTAGCAGTAAAGCGGAAATAAAATTGTATATTGGTAGGTGTTATCGTCATTGACTTTGCTTTAACTTAAAATCACGTTCATCATCATTCTTTGTAGTATTCAACTAACTATAATTAATATTTATGGATAACAAACCGTAAAAATGCCATTCAATATAATTTTCTACAGTGCTGTGAAAGTATGTCGTTCAGATATTTTACAATAGATTGACAAAATTGGTACGGGAAGTAAAAATAAAAAGCAGAAATTTTAAAATTTCATTTTCATACCCACACAGCTTATGAAACTTTGAAATTTTTGCTTCAAAAATTGCAATGCAACAAAATAATTGTGAAATTATATTTTTTATTCATGTACAATTTCATAAAAAATACACTAGACACTAAACTCAAACTCATGAAATAAAACTGACAAATTTTCCAAATATAAATAAGTTTATTAAACATTTGTGCTTGACACGATCCTTCTAAAATATGTTCTTGATCCGCTTAACTCGGGATCCGCGACGAATCTCAACACTGCGACACAGTAGATTTTGTCTTGTTCTGTATGGGAAGGAACAATTTGAACTCCGAGGGCAGCTCGTCTTCTGAATACAGCCGATCCGAGAAATACACCCGGCGAATCCGGCAGTTTGCGTGCACCTGCACACGCAGTGTCTCCACGTAGTTCGTGCCGTAAGCCCTCCTGGTGAAGTCCGCAACGTTGAACTGAATCTGGTTCCAGCCGTCGTCGAGGCGCATGGGCATCGTGCAAATGAACGGCTTCACCCTGGTCGTCGACTGGTAGTTGCTCGCCCTAAACCGCCGCCTCACATTTTTATCATCTAATATCTACGGAGTAAGAATGCAATGAAATAAACGTTAAGGAATCGTGTTTGTTAGACATACCTGCACTTCAAAGGTGAAATACTTCTTCAAATTCTTAACTATCATAACTAAAAATGGTAATTTTATACCAAGAGTTTTCCTCGGGTCAGCCGGGCAGGTGATATAAGTGGTGCTAACGTTGCACCCGACTACTTCAAGCACCAAGGACTGGATGTCTTCATCGGTTATCCGTTTTATGTGCCCGTTCTTCACTTTCTTGTCCCATATTTGCAATGGTTTACTACCTATACTGTACAGAATTGAAAGGAAGCCACTTTGGAAGGTGTTTTTAAACATTATTGCAGTGTACAGTCAATTTTCTTCTAGTATTATCAATGGAAACACAAAAGTAGGGTTAACTTAAAACATTATGTGCTTTCATTGATATGTGGCTTGACATGGTAGTATTTGACTAATTAAAATTAATGATTTGTGTAGTTCACGTTGAATTTTGCTAATTTTTCAGTGTTATTTCACAGAAAACACAGAACTACGAGGTGAAGTAATAATAAACAAATTAATGGTGGAGATGACAACTGATTTTATGCAACCAAATTAACTACGATATTTAAATGGTAATTATATTCATAAACTGTATGAAATACTGTATAAATATACAAGCCATGGAACGAATTAAACCCTCCAAATTATCAATAAATATATTTGTATGAAAATTGAGTGGAAGGAATCAATTATAAAGTATAAACGGATATCTGTACTGGATTCCAAATGGACCTTCGAAATACATTTTTACACATTTTCAGCAGCCTGATACAATCAAACCTGGCTAATAGGAAATTGTATTAAATCCAGGATCTATTTGCATTGGTATATTAAGATATTTGATAATAATCAATAAGTATATAGGCAACTTAAATTACACAAAAATTAGAAATAAAAGGTAAAATGTACATTGGGCTGCCTAGTTATAAGTGTCATTTTAATTGAGCTATATATCAATAAATACAGCGTATTATCGATTAAAAATAGCACCATTAGTCAGGAATTAAAATGGATTTCTTGTGATATGTCTGTTATGTTTGTTTATTGCAGTTTAATTCATAGGTATAAAGTTCACCGGTTTCTGCGCTGGCGTCGCCGTGACTTCAAACTATAGGCAACCCAATATGCTCATGTATGTTTTTTAAATTTAATCAATTGCTGTTTTAATTAATTGTACGTGCATCTATTGATGAAATGGACAAAATCTTTAATAAATGCAGTATTTTATTTATTTTCTAATATTTGGCCTGTAAATAAACATAACTATGCATTTCAATTACCCACTGCAGCTGATCAAAAGATTAAAAAGACAGCGAAAGAAACCCTCTACATAACAAGAGTGTTTTTAACATTTATGCACATTATGAATGAATAGTGAGTGTAGACTCTGAATATGTAAACTGTAATGCTGAGATATGTTTAGTTATTGAGGAATAGAATGGAAACAAAACGAAAAAAGTAATATTAATTTCACTTCTACACTGGTGCTATATCGATTGCCTGTCGAAATATTCTATTTCAATTTGTTACTGAAAATTCTGTAAGGAAATCGTGGAACTTGGAACTTTTCATGAAATAGTTGGAAACATTAAATTCAAACTGAATACAGCACGATAATTTATTGAATACAGAATCTAAACATTTACACCGCAATACTGATAAATATTGAAGTAAATTAAATAAATAATTTAAGTAATTTTCCACTGAAACTAAGTACTAATGACTAGACCTTGGTCGACACTGCAGTCACTAAATATTTTTCAAATATAAAAGTTTGTGTGGAACAACAAATTATTTAATTTAATTTAGGTATTTACAATCTTCCACAAAGTAACGGCTACCAGTATACAATATTTGAGAAATATTTACGTATTGAGACAAAGATAAAAACGAAAAATTTCATATTAACTTAACTGCTACAGGATTTCAGTATTGGATTTGTATTAGCAATACTGGAGGTGAAGGAGTTGATTTCTTCAAACTAATAAAACACATATTATCCTTCCAGTTTTATTATAATATTTCGCAATTCGCACCAGGCATCGTGCATCGTCATATACGATACACGATATGTTTTTACGCTGAAATTTCTCCACCTATTCACGTCCTTCCCTTGCTTAACTCTCTTAATTGATTGGGTTGGTAAAAGTAAAAAAAAAGAAGGATAAACTTTATGTTTTTAAGCGACAAGACAGACTTTCCAGAGTCCTACTGCAGTACAGAATTATGTTATCAGAAAACTAATTCGATATTCGTAATCAGCATGCTAATATTGACGAGTGGTGTGACTTATATCCATTTCGGATAAAAAATCGAAAACTTGGCAATTTTTATAGATTTTGTCAAACTTTAGTACGCTCTGTAGTTTCACTGAGACGTGCTATCTGAGGTCCTGGTGGCTACGAATGATCAGCAGGCAGAGGTCTACAAAATGTGTAATTCCTGTTCAAATCGTACAAGAAATGAGAAAGTTCAAAACCATAAAGGTCCCCCCTTATGGTTTTGAACTTTTTTATTTCTGGACCTATTTGAACAAGAATTACACATTTTGTAGATCTTTGTATGCTGATTAATCGTGGCAGCCTGGACTTTAGCTAGCACACTTCAGTAATGCTGCAGAGCTGTCCAAAATATGACAAATGTAATGAAAATTGCCAGTTTTTCGAATTCTTTGTCAGAATTGGACACAATTCACGTCAGTCATCAATGTTAGCATGCTGGTTACGAATATCAAAGTAGTTTTCCGATCAAATATTTCATTAAGGCTACGGAGCCTTTCAAAATTTGAAGAAAAGTATAAAAAAATGTAGTTCCATTAAGTTTACATTTGAGTGATTTTAAAAATGTATTAACAATTACTACTAAATATTCTGTGTATAGTCTTTAAATCCGTGGAATCCTGCAGAGCTGAAAAAACCAAATATGCACGATATGTTAGTCTTTATATGCTGATCGGTTGTGGCCACCTGGACTTCAGGTAGAACAGTACAGAAATGTTGTAGATCTGTCCAAAGTTAGACCGATTTTATTAAAATTATACATTTTTCTATTTTTGTATCCAAATTGGATAAACGTTACATCAGTCGTCAATGTTAGCATGCTGATTAAGAAAATCGATATAGTCTTTTGGTAAAACAATTGAGTATTCCTGAAGGGCTGTCTAAAGTTTGAATTGTCTGTATTTGTTAAAAAAACCTGGGGCCCTCAAAGACCTCATCGTTAACGAAATCGATAATCTTTCAAGACCTTGACGAAAATCAAATTCAATGCCTTTTGATTGCAAGTAAATTATACATATTTAACTAATTCTAACTCATGCTTCATCTGATTCCCCCAAAAATTAAAGAACGCGCAGAACTTTCTTTTAACAGAAAGTTAAAACATACAAATAATTTCGATACTGCCACTAGTATCGAAGTTTCAATAAATGCTTATTAAATCCTGTATCTAATATGCAAATTTATTCCGTAAACACCAATTTTACATATTTTCGTTACCCTTATGCAATCAGACATTGCCTATGCAAAATTAAACTGATACTAATTGATTCCAGGATCTATTTGTTTTGGCATATAACGATTCTGATAATATTCGATAAGAATGAATTGTCTTATTACATGCATGGTTGGTGTGATTTAAATCAAGTGATTTTCAAATAAATCATTGATTTAAATCTAAATTGATATTTTTGTAAATTAATCATTGTTTTTGCACTGTTTGTGCATTCCAATAGGTGTACAATTAAAAGTATTATTAACTATACAGTTAGTTTGCTTTAAAATACATCATTGGATGTAAGTAAAATAATTTTCTTTTCTTTCATGTTCGGTCATCACATAGTACAGATACACTGATTTGTTTTAATCAATGCTTGTTCAAATTTAAGATATTAAGAATGATTTGAACACGTGTCTGGTACGGACACGTGAAAAGGATGGCAGATCATCGCTTGCCAAAAATTACGCTCGACTGGGTCCCTCCGGAAAGACGGAAACGAGGCAGGCCCAGGAAATCCTGGAATGACGGCATCCAGAAAGCTATGAGCGAAAGGAACCTACAAGATGACCAATGGCAGGATAGGTTAGGATGGAGGAAGAGTCTGGGGATCGGACAGCGTCGACAGACGTTCTAAAACAGAAATTATATATATATATATATATAAGAATGATTTGAATCGTTATATAAATCAATTGAAAAAATAAAAAATAAATATCATTTAGGTGACATCAAACCTATTAAATTTTCTGAAAAAGGAGATAGATTAAACAAGTATAGAAATCAAAAAAGCTATTATGGAAAGAAAAATCATAATGAATAATCAAAACGAGCTCTTCCAAGGCAATGATATTTTTATAGCATTTTGAATTAATCAAATGTGTCATCAATCAAATCATCAATCAAATAAATAGCATTTTATTCAAAGAATAAAACAAGCTCACAAGAATCTTTTGAAAATGGCTGAATAAGCCGAAACCCAGTCAGTAAACTGATAATATATATAAAACAAAACTAATTATACATAATATACATTTATAATAATAAATCAATTCATTTAAATTACATCTAAACTGGCATAAACTGATCAGAAATATAAAAAAATCAAAAAAATCATGTTTTATTTCATTTTTTTTAAATCATTCATTTTTTATTTTATAAAAATAATCATGATTTATTCCAACCCTGCATGTATATACAACTGTATGCAAAACTATATAAAGATACAAGGAATTTTAAAATTAAGGCCTATAAATTATCAATAAATATATTTATATGGAAATTGAATGGCCGGAATCAATTATATAGTTTAAATCCATTGAATTCTGGAGAGACGGACTGAACTACAATCCAAAACTACTCTAGAAATACATTATTTTATACATTTTCGCAAGCCTTGTGCAATCAGGCATTGCCAATAGGGGTTTAAATTGAATCAAGGATCTATTTGCATTGTTATATAAAGTTACTGAAAATATTCTATATCTTTATAGGCAACTTAAATTACATCCAAATTATAAAAGTAGGGTGAAATGTACTCTGGGCTGCCTAGTTATAAATGTTTTTTTAATTGAGCTATATATCAATAAATACAGCGTATTATTGATTAAAAATAGCACCATTAATCAGGAATTAAAATGCGATTTCTCGTGATATATCTGTTATATTCGTTTATTGCAGTCTGATTCATAGGTATAAAGTTCACCGGTTTCTGCGCTGGCGTCGCCATGACTTCAAACTATAGGCAACTCAATATGCGCATAAATATTTTTTAAATGTAATAAAATGCTGTTTTAACTACTTGTACGTGCATGCAGGGCCTGATTTACCTATTAAAAAAATAAGCAGTAGCTTATTTGCTCCATGAATAAGGACCTTCGTCCATCGGATGCTTTAGAACCTTTTTAATAACATTAGCCTTGCCACATAGGCATAAACCAAATAAACTGTAATTTTTGGCACTTAGACCCTTTTAAGGTATAGGTTTCCAAATGTGAATTTTAAACCCTTTAAAACTAATGGTTTCCAAATCTGAATTTTTCTGCCATATGTACATTTTATGTTAAAAACAAATTATGTTATGGTTATTATAAGTGTAATACTCCTATTATTTGTTATATTTGAGATAATTATGTATTGTTCTCTTTTTATTGAGTCTTGTCCGACTGGAGTGGTGATGATTCAAATGGGGATTCATATTTTCAAAACAGCAACTCGATATATGTTTGTTGATGAGCAGTCAAATCATCCATGCATGTTGATTTATGTATTTATGTATGCATTGATATGCACAGATTTAAATCGAATAGATTGAATTAAATGAAAATTCGTAGATTGACTCTTTCGTTAATAGATTAGAATCGTGTAGATTATAATACAAGGCAATCAATTCAATAGATTGATGATAAATAAGTATATTTTCTTTTACATACTTATTTTTTAAACATTATTTGTTTGTTTCCCTGTCCGATTGGAGTGGTGGTGATTCAAATGGCGATTCTTAAATAAAATTAATTTTAAATTCTAATTTCAAAACAGCAACTCGAAATATGTTTGTTGATGAGCAGTCGAATCATCCATGCATGTCAATTTATGTTTGTATGTATGTATTGATTTGCACAGATTTAAATCGAATAGATTTAATTAGTTGAATATTCGTTGATTGACTACATCGTTAATAGATTAAAATTGAGTAGATTATAATATAAGGCAATACATTCAATAAATTGACGACAAACAAGTGTATTTTCTTCTGCATATTTATTTTATAAACATTGTATGTAAAGATTTTGATAACATTATTATTCTTGCAATTATTTTCATGATTATTTTTTAAGGTGATTTTGGGAGTTATTCAGTAATTTTAACGAGTTTAATTGAGTTGGATTAAATAAAATATAAATTCAGCAGTGTAATTAATTCATTTTACACAATAAATTTGGAAGAGAAAAGGTAGAAGTAAATTCGTACTCTTATATAATTGAAAATATGAGGTAGAAATGTCGAGGACCAATAGCCTAATGAAGATTGTTCCCTATAGAAAATATGCATGTATTTTAAAACAGATATAATTTGTATATCATGGGAGTTCATAATGACTACAAAAATGACAATTTGGCGTATGTTTTATTTAAATCTGTAGTCAGTACACAAATATATCATGATGTGATATATGTTTTATCATTAAGAGGCCTCTTTACCCCAGCTAGTATACGGCATTACTACTAAGCGATAGCAAAATAATTCATGAACGGGTTAACATAATTACAATCGGAGAACTGATATAGAAAGTTTAAACATTTATCTACAATTAGACAATTAGACAATTTTCAGAAATAAATCAAAGGTAACTTATTTCTGATCACCTAATCGAATTTATGTGCAGACAAGAATACTCCATTATAATTCATGATATAGGAACAAAAAAAGGTGGTTCGCAACAACATTACCTTCAAATACCCTGTGGGAATTTCCATTATATGTACCCTGCCTTAATTAAATAAATACAGAAGAAACTTTCACAAATCGGCTAAACGTGCCATTCTTTTAATCAACATAATAAATCACCATTTTATTATTTCTTAAAAACTACTCAGCAAAATTGTAGATAAATGTCTAAACTTTCTAAATTAAGTCTTTGATTGTAGTTATATTGACCCGCTCATGAATTATCTTGGCTGTCGTTTACATGCAATTCCTTAGCCAGCGTTTGGGTAAAGAGGCCTCTTAACTGTTTCAATTGACAAGTATGGATTAACTATTACTGAAATTTCAGAAAATTTATTTTTTGCAAATTTGATATTAGATTCGTGTACAGTATATCTGAAACTAATTCCTCTACAAAATTGCCAAAGTTTCAGTATTGAATAAGGGAGAAAATCAAACACTTAACTGTTTCAATTGACAAGTATGGATTAGCTATTACTGAAATTTCTGAAAATTTATTATTTGCAATTTGATATTAGATTCGTACCTTTAAGTTCAGTAAGAAAATATGCAAGTTATTTAAAACTAATAGAAGTTGAAAATCATGGGGGTTCATAAAGAGTAAAAAATTGACAATTAGGCATATGTTTTATTTAAATCTGTAGTCAGTACACAAATATATCATGAGTGTGATATATGTTTTAACATTAAGTACCTTACATATGATATGTTACCACTTTTTTTGATATGTATAGAGAGCAGACCATCTGTATTTGCCGTAGCACACCTAAAACTATATAACGGAAATAAACTGCATATACATTTGAATAATAACGTACCATAACTATAAACAATAAGCGTTAGTGTATCACATTCAACAAATTAATTACCTAGTCTATCAACACAATGATATCAGTATCGTCTTAAATCTAATCACGTGGACAAGTTATACTGTGCGGGCTTATACAATTAACAGTGACAACAAATTATCCATAACTATGTTTATATGTATATATGTATATATATCGACATTTAGTATAATATATATTTACCAAGAGGTTCCCTAATATAGTGGGCAATTTTCGAAATTAACATAACTATAGAAGTGTGTGTGTAATTAAGAAAATATTTAAAGCTCATCAGCGCAAGAGTATTGAGGAACATAACAGTTAACAAATGAACCACTATAGCTATCCAGTACAAGTCTACAATTAACAAATAACAATTTTATATAAATTATTTTGTAACACTAACCGTAGCATCCAGATCTACATATGTGGCGAAAATATATTATACTAGTTACATTATATTGCTAATACACGACTTTTCTATTAAAATCTCTATATACATAATGAAACGAAAATCTACTTTAATACTATTTTAACTATATATACTGACGTAATACTATTTTTCTTAGATTTATGCACTCATATGTTAGGTATATGAGTGAATAAACGTTCGTAGACCTACAAATAAATATCCTAGAAGCATTTTTCATTCTCATTTCATCACATCCCTCATCATCGGATCCAACAATATATGCTTACATTAGTTCTATTTATATATATAAATTTAAAATAGTGATCCTTTTATTTCCATTTAACAACAAATTATACTTTATACATATTCTAATATACATCTAACATTAAATAACAACAAATATTACACAAGATGGTCCATCCAATCACGTAAGCGTAAGGGAGTTTGCGATTAGTGTTAGTAGTACAATTCCAGTCAACATGTAAAATCAACCGGTCTAAGAAACTTCAAACGTAGGCAAGGATAAATAAGTAACATTTAGATGGACCATGCTTTATATCAATATCTAGATTGACAGATGTAGCGATATATGCCATTCAAAGGCCATTATTTAATTCTTTTATCAACAAATCGTTATTGTTTATACAGCTATAAACTTACTGTACAATAAAATTTTAAAAATTATAATTTCATTTACAATTATATAAGCATATAAATACATCCTTAAATATTAATATATATATATATATGTAACAATATGATATGTTTTTGATATGTATTTGGTTTTCGTTGCAAAACTTCAACGAAAAATATCCTTACAAGGTTACGAAAATTTTGTGCCTAACATGGCTAAGTGCCACTTAATTGTATTAAAAGCGATTGTTTGTTTGTTACTTTGTTTCAGTTGTACGCGTGAGAAGGTTTTGCATTGCGTTAAGGCTTTCTTCTAGCGATTGTGCAAATTTTGACGAGCTTGTGAACTCAGACGACCAAAACGCGGACAGGCAGAATATTATGTGGTCCGGTTTGGGGTTGTACGAGGCCCCATAGCCTTCAGGTTCGACAGGGCCATAACCCATAAAACTATCATCTGCCGTTGCCACCTGGCTTGTGCTTAGAAGGAATTTGTTGGCCAAACGGTACATTGGATCCGTGAAGATTTCAGGCAGTGGATGTGCAGCTGTGGGTGATGTTTCTCTGGCTGCTTCGCGTAAGCCTAGCAGATGTATATCAATTCCTTGGCCTAAGATGTTATCGATCATCTCTTTGGTTTGTTGAGTAACTGCCTCGCACCACAACTGGAGCTTGACTTGATCACTTACCAGGTGAAACGTGACTTTCTTTTCGTCCTCCTTGCGTTGGGCCATGGCTGTAACCCATGCTAAAGCTTCTGGGCTTGCTGATCTTATGCAGTCAACTCTACCTGAACGGAATCTACGCGTCGAAGCGCTTTCATAGGTAGCTGTTAGTTTTCCGTATAGTTTGTAGTAAGCTAATTGTAAAGCTAATTGTATGTAAACGTCGGGGCTTACTTTGCAGGACTTGATGAAGTCTTTGCCGTAATTTGAGTATCTGAACACTTGGAAATCTAAATCTTTGACTAGGTTGTCTACAAAAACGGCAGCGTCTTCAATGCGTTTATGGTCGTCCAGCTCAAGAGCCCACTCCAGACGTTCTGGAGGTGGTAAATGCGAGGAGGCTGTTGATGGTACGTCTGAGTTCGTTGGTACGTTAGCAGCGTACTTATATAGCTTTTCTACTAACTGTATTACTGCAACACCTTCAGCTGATGAATGTTCATAGCATAAACCAAAAGCCCCATCTCCTGATACAATTAATTGAATGGTTTTATCAAACCACCGATTCGCGGAGTTGTACGAGCTGCCTCCTCCGTGTACCATCTGCAAAGCTAAGTTGGTTTCATCGCGGCCCCCAGTTGTATGGCCCTTTGCACCCCGCTGCAAGCGACAGTTGAAGGAACCTGGTAAAGCCTCATCCAAACATACAACCATCAAAGAACGCGCGATTAGCTCTAAATTTCGGCGGTTCCTGTCGTCTTTGCAAAGAGCATCGCGGGCCTCGCCCCAAACGCTCCTCTTCAGGCCAGTCAGCAAGCCTACAGGAGGTGGACTGGCCAAGCAAGGAGCATCGTCGAGGATGTACAGGAGCTGTGAGCAGATTTCGTCCTCGCTTAAGCGGCCTCGATCGGGCGCCTGCACCGGCACGCAGTACAGCTGGCTCCTGCATATCACCACCACGTGCTCCGTAGGCATATCACCTGGTGGAGCTACGGGGGCCGAGTGCTGCGAGTCCTTCGCCTTCCCGGGGAGCCTGCAGGACCCCAGGAGGCGGTAGTACTGAGCCATGCACAGCGGCTGGCCCGGCTCCCTGGAGGTCGCGTGCTCCACTGGGAGCTCGCGCCTGTCCAGGACGCTCTTGTGGGTGAGGGCCGCGTCGACGAGGCGCGCCGTGAAGCGGGCCACGTCCAGGATGGTCGTGAACCTCCTCGGCGGGAACACCATGCCGGGGTTGGAGTTGACCGGGAGCGGCAGCTGGTTGTCCATGTACATGTCGTCCAGCCAGTACTTGTGCGCCTGCAAGTGTACAAGCATCGTCAGCAGGAGGAATTCGATTCCCAATTGACGCGGAACGATCGCGTCATTTCCCCTATTGTGTAATAAAACTGCACCCCGACCGTGATTGGGCGATTGTGGCAATGAAGAGACGCGTGCGTGCGTGGTGTTACCCCTGATTGGCCGCAACCCTTAGCAGGAATTCTTCCGGGCCGCGGGTATTTCGGGACCCGGGGCGCCCCAGGCTTAATGCAACCCGAATATCGACCGGAAACGTGTTGGAAATACACACAGAGTCAGAATATATAGTGAATTTATCATCCACAATAAAACTCGATGTTGTCGAAATATGACATTAATGTCAT
Source organism: Othius punctulatus (assembly GCA_951805005.1). Lineage (NCBI taxonomy): Eukaryota > Metazoa > Arthropoda > Insecta > Coleoptera > Staphylinidae > Othius > Othius punctulatus. The sequence goes on from OX638143.1 coordinate 24,905,839, forward strand.
ACCCAAATAATACAGTAATGTATTGTAATTGATAAGAAATATGTTACTTGTCGTATTAAGGCATAAATATACACGCATTATACTTACAAATACCTTTTAGTTCATATTTAACGGAATCTAAAATAATTTTTGTTAAGTAAAACTAAACGAAAACAAAATATTGGCGCTAAATAAACAAATAAAAAATAATACTTTTTTGGTGGACGCGCCCGGTCAACACTCAAGATTTTTTGAATTGAACCCCATATGACTATTTGAAACGAAGTACTAGGTATGAATATTAAAAAAAAAAAATGGCATTTTAATTTGAACACGTTGCTCGTTATTATGTAGTTATCTATATTTAATGAACGATTTATCTAAATTAGACAAATAGTCTATTATTTATGTCAAATGAACTTTTAACATACATATATGAGCAAAAAATCACTTTCTCATGGTAAAGATTAGTGGCGTAAATAAATATAGGCTGCCATTATATGAGCAAGTAATACAAATGCGCACAGAAATAGCTAATAATTAATTAAATTTGAGAAATCCCTTAACTATTTATTGTGCTGGGTTTTGAGAGCTTGTTTAGTCAAATTTATTGTTATTTTGAAGAACTTTATAATCATAGAAATTGACCAAAATATATTTACAAATTAAATTAAAAAAATAAAGCCTTTAAGAGAAACTTAAAGTTTGAGAAATCCCTTAAATATTTATTGTGCTGGTTTTTGGGAGCTTGTTTAGTCAAATTTATTGTTATTTTGAAGAACTTTATAACCAGTGAAATTGACAAAAATATATTTACAAATTAAATCAAAAAAATAAAGCCTTTAAGAGAAACTAATTGGGAACAATGCGAAAATCGTTAAATATACATTTTGGTGGATGCGCCGGGTACTACGGTGCTGGTACTACGGTGCTGCGGTGATAAATTAGTTACGACGCCGAGAATATTTTCAAAGAGATATCAATACAATTTATGGACTAAATCATGAGTATACCGGGTAATGCATCGGTCAATACACTCTAGGGATTGACATATAAAAATTTAAACCTTTAAATATTGAATCATCAGGATGGTTTTGACCTTTACTACGTGGTAGTCCATATTAAAAGTAAAATTATATTTCGAATTAATTTTTGAACTAATTACACGACTAAAGTAATACTTCATAAGGTCTGTACGAATGTCATAAAGCTAGGTATATACAGGGTGGTGCGTAACGGAAAAACTGTGTTTTTTTTTCAAAAAATAAATGCATATCTTGCATAAGCTCTTAAAACGACAACTCTTTCCTCATTTAACCGAATCTCTATGTCTTACGGTATCCGAGATCCTAATGCTTCAAATGAAAAAAGAACTCACCCTGTATATTGTCTTCCCTGATTATTTTAGAGAAGAATTGTAATAAACTCATATCTAGATTAAAAAATACTGCGTCGATTTAAGATATTACTCTTTGTTTTCCATTATTCACAACCCGAAAAATCGACGAAATAAAATTATCACTTTTAATAAATCATTGATGCCTGGAGATTAAAAAGCAAAAAAATTGCGTTTTACATGTATCAGTAATGTATTATACCCTTAAATAGTTACATTGTTACAAGTTTAATATGTAAGCAATACATATTCTTTATAATAACCGTATATTTTATAGTCGGTAAATTATGGCTTATTTAAATATTGATTTTAAAACGACAGAATATGTATTGCTTACATAATAAACTTGCAACAATGTAACTATTTAAGGTTTAATACATTACTGATACATATAAAACGTAATTTATTTGCGTTTTAATTTCCAGGCATCAATGATTTTTTAAAACCGTAAGACATAGAGATTCGGTTAAATGAGGAAAGATTTGTCGTCTTAGAGCTTCTGTAAGATATGCTTTTATTTTTTGAAAAAAAAACACATATTTTCAGTTACGCACCACTATGAATATACCTATTTTAATGACATTCGTACAGACCTTATTAAGTATTACTTTAGTCGTGTAATTAGTTCGAAAATTAATTCGAAATAATAATATCGCTTGGACATTCCAATTTTAGATTTTAAAATGTATTTACAACGAAATTCTAGTTTGCACAATTACATCAATATACAGGGTGTTTCATGATGACGAACTGTTCAAACTCAAGCTGAATGGTCCTGAGGCCATTTTAAGTAGAAAATGTCCTATCAACGTGGGACAAAATGGCAACTATTGCCCAGCTATAATAATAATATATAACAATAGTTTTTTCTCTCTTGAGAATGGCAGCAGTGCCGAAATAATTGTAGAGCAATTCTATAAAACTTGTGAAACTTTACCAAGTTTTAGCTTTATTAACCTAATAAAAATGTTTCACCAAGAAGTAACCACTTCCTCATACAATTTAATTATAATAATAACGTACCTTACTATACAAATCGCAACTCGTTTGTTTTTGACCAGTCAAGAATTGTAAACACAACTTTACCGTGACATATTTTTAACTCGATAGCCAACTCCATCAATGGGAACAATATTGAACATTATTTAAAAATTTAACAACCATTGTTAAATTTCATGTAAATAACGTCCTATCATTGCAGTGGAATGTGGGGCTTCATCTATTTGAAACCAGACATCATTGACATTCAAGTTTTGGATCTGCGGAATTATTTATGTATGAAATATGACTAAGAAGGAATTAGAATTTAAATTTCCGTCAATGAAAAATGGGCCAATTAACGTATTATTAATAACACCTGTCTATACATTAGCCCTACAGCTGTACTGAGTCCTTGTTAAATTTTGGAGGTGCGGATTAGTCCTTGACCAATATCTGTAAGGAAAGGAATTACAAGGAAAGAGGATATGGCAAATAAATGCAGACTAACTGATAATTTCGAGAATGTACTTCACCATCAAATTCAAATGATGCTTCGTCTGTAAATACTATTTTTTCTAATATTTCTTCATTGTTATTTATTAATTTAAACATCAGTATACAAAAAGTTTTTTTTAAATTTTGTCTTCATTAGTTTGTAAGGTTTATATTTTATTTCTTTAAAACCCTTTAATTGAAGAAGACGAAACTCCAAAGTATATTTCCTTCTGCATAGCATAAAATGTTTAACATAGTTTTTTGTGTGAAGACATAGATTGTTCTAATTCGTTTGTGGTGTTTCTACTCCTGGTGTTCCTGGTGGTTTATACTCCTAGTGTTTATACTCCTGGTGTTTATACATCTGTGGTTGGCAAAACTTGAAATAATGATAAAAATGGTTCTAGTTGATAGCATTGGTCTATCGGGATAAGTGACTGAAGAAAACGTCACCCATATTTCTTAAGCTCTGACTTGCTAGATATAAATGCATTATTTGTTTCTTTTCTTCTGTTAAATACATTTCTTTAATGTATTTCAGCACAACAATAGTGTTGGCCAATGTAAAAAGTAAGTAAGACATTAAAAAATAGGTTATGATTAAAAAAAGGGGTTATATTTTATGACAGTGGCCAATTTTGGCATCAAATTGAGTATCTTTTGAGTACAGAATAGTAAAAATTTAATTATTTTAATATATGCATTAGGCAACGTTGTTAAACATCTGATATTTAATATTTTTTTCACTGTCAGATCATTTTAGTTGGCGGTGATGTGTAAAACTTTATAAAATGAAACCACAGCCTTCTTAGTTAAAAATAAAAATGGAAAAATGGAAGTTTCGTTGTATTTTTACCCATTTGGGATGAGGTCAGAATTATCTTTCTCTTTTTCGTTTTAGTCAAACAACAGAAATAGCAAATAAACTAAATAAAGGCCACTTCCTTTATTAATAGTAATTTATTTGACTCTTGTCAATATGATATTCGTCATGCATACGTACAGTCATGCTCACATAAATCTAGTACAATAAATTAGGTTACAATAACAATTTTATACAGCAATGTCAATTTTGTTGTACTAGATTTATGTGGACATGACTGTACATACATCATTGTGAGCACATCATTTACTCCTAAAGTTCTGACTGAACAGTTTTTTTTCAATTGTCAGATAAAGGAAAAACATAACCTTTCAATGCAATTGCCAACAAACTTGACAATTATTCCTAGTTACATTTGATAATTTAAGTTTGCTTCTGATGTGATCAGAGACATTCGAAATTTTACCAGATAATGACGTCATCCCAAATAGGTGAAAATAAAACTATATGTGTGAATTGAGCATTTACATTCTCCTCTTATAATACTAATAGAAAATGAAAAAAATGAAAGATTGAAAACTGATAAATGTTAGAGAAAGCCCTTCCAAAGAAGTTTGCGAATTAAGCTATATTACAAACAATATTGGGTACTTATTTCTAAAATTAATAATATTTAAGCTGCTCAAAAATAAGATACAATTTTCATGCATTCACGTAGACAAATTTGCACATTTCAATTGATACATTGGGCATATAAATTGTCCTGTCTAAAATGCCAAGTAGAGAATTAAAGAAAAAATAGAGATTTGTTTTCGTCATCGTATATAGAGATATAATAAGATTAGATTTAAAATAGATATAGATATATAGATAATATAATTAGATATTATAAGAAATTTAATTCTATTGAACAAATAGAGATTAGTTTTTGTCATCAAATAAAAACAACTACTGATAAATGTTTGCGGATTTTAATTTATATATTAGGCATTTATATTATCCTCTATAAAATACTAGGTAGAAAAATAAAAAAAAAATGGAGTCTTTCATAGTTTTCGTCATAAAATAAAAATTAAAACTGATAAATATTAGAGGAAGACTTCCAAAGCAGTTTGTGAATTAAAATATATTACAAAGAATGTTGGGTACTTATTTCTAAAATTAATAATATGTAAGCTGCTCAAAAATAAGATACATGTTTTCTGTAATCACGTAGATAAGAATGAAATCCATGCAACTCTAGGAACTTTTCAACGTACTTAGGTATAAGATTCTAGATGAAAAAATATAATTTATGCAAAAAATTTACATTACGAAATAATAGCAAAGGGAAAATACGACTTGACAACGAATTACAAAGTTTACGCCATAAAATTAAGTAACAAAGTTTTCCATCGCCAACGGCTGGTCTTCTTGCCCCAGTTCATTAATTAAACTACTCCTATATTATAATTAATATTACTTGTGTCTAAAATTAATGAGTTCCAAGCTTCTAAAAGTGAACTCTGCAGAAAGTTTCATCCAGCAAATTAAAAAACAACACTGCATAATTTCTCGGCTCCCTTTTTGCATCCCACCAGATCTAAAGAAAGCAACCGAATATTTACGTATCATGAACGAAGATAGATTAATATAAAATTCTGCTGATCTATTTAAGCCATGTGCACGCCATGTAGAGTAAATTAAATCTTTAATTCCAAAATTCCAAAACCGAAACAGAAAATTCCAAAACCTACATTGTTGCATACATCCAGATACCACATCTAATAATGATTGGTGTTTGGAAGGTGTATGGGATATATGGGAGGTATAGTGTGGAGTAAATTAAATTTTTATATCCAAAATTCCAAAACCTAAACAGAAAATTTCAAAACCGACATTGCCGCATACATCCAAATACCACATCTAGTAATTATTGGTGTTTCGGAGGTGTATGGGATATATGGGAGGTATAGTGTAGAGTAAATTAAATTTTTAATTCCAAAATTCCAAATCCAAAACAGAAAATTCCAAAACCTACATTGTCACATACATCCTAATACCACATCTAGTAATTATTCATGTTTCGAAGGTATATGGGATATATGGGAGGTATAGTGTGGTTTTTAATTGGGCTCTAATTGTTTCTACTGCTCTATATAATCCATGTGCAAACCATGATGAGTATTTTAATTTTTTTTAAATAATTAAATTTCCACCAGCTTTTACATACAAGTATTATTTTTTCATGTGGATCTGAATGTGGCAAGAAAATGGTTCTAGTCAAAGCTAAATAAGCATAAAAAAACAGAATTTCCAGGAAAATATGGAACAAAGCTAAAGCGGCGAAGATAAGTGGAAAAAGCAAAACAATACAGGTGTCAAAATACTCAGTTTCTTGTGATCCATCAATCACAATTTTTTATGCTTATTTAGCTTTGACTAGAAACATTTTTTTGCCACATTTAACATTTAAAATTATGTTGGTGTGCTATTAATATGTCTAAAAAGAAAATTTGCCAGAAATTCGGACCCCAGTAATACTTCAATTTCTTCGTCAAACAGGTTCTAATAATTCTTTAGGAATTAATAGGAATATTGACAAAAATTCTCTTCCGCTCATATTTTTCTTTTGAAGATTTATTGGGGTTTGTAACTTTAAGATTCTTGAATTTTTATTCTTTGAAATCTTTTGAATGGTTCGGACGTTTAAATGGGCTTGGGTTCAAAATTTTGAGGCAAAAATTTTCACAGAAGATATTATCTGATAAAAAACAAATTATATGTGTAACGTCCATGAGGGTGGACCACTGTTGCCGGGTATTACATTTCGCCCAGAAAAAAGTTGCAAAATGAAGCACCCCAATCCTCATAACACTATTACCACGCAAGTTTCTTTAGTTACATAGATTTGGTGCTGTTAACAAGAAGCTTCAAACTAATTAACGAAAATGTACCAAAGCAATTCAATTTCTCTGAGTGACTTCAAAACATTCCTTCTCGTTACAAAACTTTTGCATCACTTGAGCGTTTGAGGAACCACATGCTGCATCCCGCCGCCGAAATTTACATTCACCCCAGCCATCCAGGTCTATCGTCACCCCGCTCCCTTTAATTACCCAAACGAGGGAGGAAGAATTGTGTCGCTATTTTGTGGACTGTGTACCGAACACGAGCAGCGCCCGCTCCCAATTAGCAAATGCATCCAGTTAGTGTGTCGAGGATTGGGGGTGGGAGGGTGAACTGGAAACTCGTGCACGAATTCCTCCTCCCCCACGCGCACTGATCTTGTTAGTCGTTCGAAATTGTTTGATCACCGATTTGGAACGTAAACGCAGTATTTTCCCCGTGTGCACCGAGTTAGTTACGAGGCCCCTTTTTATTCTGCCTCCAGACAGGCAAAGAACGCGAACCGTTTAAGTGGAAATAGGAAAAAGAGAAAATAAATAAATTTATTGACAAAAAAGTATTGCCATGTCAAATATTATTATTTCAATGTAATATTGTAACAATAATGTGGACATAATTACACATTCGTGTCCCCAGGCGAATTTACATGCAATACTAGCTTGATTAACGCCGCAATTTGATTAACGTCCGTTTAGGCAAGAGCAATCTATTTGAAATTGAAAATTTCCACAGATGAACAATCGCGATTAATCCGGGCCGCAGCAAATCCCCGTATAATCCCTCGCTAATCGTCCGGAGCGCAAAAACCCCATCAAACACGAGTCCGCGGCAACTTATCAGAAACTAATTTACTATTCCATAAATACTAGATTCACCGTCTGCGATGTTGCGGGGGAGCGTTTGGAGGGGATCCATTCACGTGGAGCGCAAAGCAAACACCACTTGCCCGTGCCCCTTGGGGGATTAAAAATTATAATTGGATTGTGCAGAGTTTGCACAAGGAAGGCCTGCGTACCTCCAGCCCCAACCATCGCATGGGCTCTTCACAAACATAAATAATTCACGTTGTTTAATGCGACCCCCGACCCTTGCCCCACGTGTGTATACGTGTGTACAACATGCATACAACATTTTTCATAACATGCCATTCATGAAACTACAATATGTGACATAAATATTTCAGAAGCTAAGAAATTACAACGAAAAAGGTCTTATAACGTTCTTTGTACGACTATAGAACAATGCACCTATTGTGATTTGTCCACAAGTTAATAAATATAGTAAGTATGACATTTTTCATTTGAGTATAGCTGCAACTTCACCCCGTGCACAATAACCCTATTGTGTACTAGTTGGCATGGCAACTAGTGCACAATGAATAATAGTTCACAATATACAAGATTTACTCGGCGAAGGAGCAGAGTAGCTGCCATCCTAACAGTAGAAAGTGACACACCTAATTTTAGAAGTCATTCATGAACTTTCAAAGAAAATAATAAAATCTTACATCTCTTTCAAGGCTGAGCACTCATGCAATACTGATAATGTAACGATTCAAAAACGATCAACAAATTCGCTAAACATGATCTTTAACATTTGCTAATGAGATTTTCATATTTTTATTCTAATAAACACTAAAGTCTCATTCTTTAGGTAAAAACCTGCAGTAACATGTAAACATAAAACTGTATATTTCATCTCGTCTCATGTTACGCCTAAAACAAGATTAAGAAAATAAAAGTAACTATAAGTACAGTCCAGAAGATATTTTTTTGTCTGATAAAGGCCCAGTTTTACAACTGATTATTTTTATAGTCTGATTAAGGCCCAGTTTAACAATTGTGGATTGTCTTTGTTCGTGGTATTATCATACCATTCTCTGGGATTTTGTTGGATTAGCATTGCCTAGGATATCATTGTGTCAACAATGGTATCTTAGGAACAGTTTTACAATTATGTCAACAAAGCTATCGTAGGCAAATGCACCACAAACAAAGATAATCCACGATTTTTATTGTCTGAATAAAGCCTAGTTTTGGAAGATCTTTGACACAATGGTATCCTAGGTCCAATTTTACAAGTATGTCAATACTGGTATCTCAGGCAAATGTACCACTAACAAGAATAATCTACGATTTTTATAATCTGATTAATGCCCAGTTTTGGATTATCTTTGACACAATGGTATCCTAGGCCCAGTTTTACAATTATGTCAACGATGGTATCCTAGGTAAATGTATTACGATCAAAGATAATCTACGCTTTTTATTGTCTGATTAAGGCCCAGTTTTGGATTATCTTTGACGCATTGGTATTCTAAGCCCAGTTTTACAATTATGTCAATAATGGTATCCTAGGTAAATGTACCACGAACAAAGATAATCCACGCTCTTTATTGTCTAACCGGACAATAATAATCGTGGATTATCTTTGTTCGTGGTACATTTGCATTGTTGAAATAATTGTACAACTGGGCCTAAGATAGAATTGTTGACACAATCATATCCTAGGCAATCCTAGACAATGGTATCCTAGTACCATAAACAAAGATAATCCACGATATTTATTGTCTGATATGCCCAATTTTGGATCATCTTTGACACAATGGTATCCTAGGCCCAGTTTTACATCTGATTATTTTTAGAGTCTGATTAAGGCCCAGTTTTACAATTGTGGATTATCTTTGTTCATGGTATAATGATACCATTTTCTGGGATTTTGTAGGATTAGCATTGCCTAGGAAATCATTGGGTCAACAATGGTATCTTAGGCCCAGTTTTACAATTATATCAACAAAGCTATCCTAGACAAATGTACCACGAACAAAGATAATCCACGATTTTTATTGTCTGAATAAGGCCCAGTTTTGGATTATCTTGACACAATGGTATCCTAGGTCCAATTTGACAAGTATGTCAATACTGGTATCTCAGGCAAATGTACCACTAACAAGAATAATCTACGATTTTTATAATCTGATTAATGCCCAGTTTTGGATTATCTTTGACACAATGGTATCCTAGGCCCAGTTTTACAATTATGTCAACGATGATATCCTAGGTAAATGTATCACGAACAAAGATAATCCACGCTTTTTATTGTCTGATTAAGGCCCAGTTTTGGATTATCTTTGACGCATTGGTATTCTAAGCCCAGTTTTACAATTATGTCAACAATGGTATCCTAGGTAAATGTACCACGAACAAAGATAATCCATGCTTTTTATTGTGTAACCGGACAATAATAATCGTGGATTATCTTTGTTCGTGGTACATTTGCCTAGGATACCATTGTTGAAATAATTGTACAACTGGGCCTAAGATAGAATTGTTGACATAATCATATCCTCGGCAATCCTAGACAATGGTATCCTAGTACCATAAACAAAGATAATCCACGATATTTATTGTCTGATATGCCCAATTTTGGATTATCTTTGACACAATGGTATCCTAGGCCCAGTTTTACAACTATGTCAATAATGGTATCTTAGGCAAATGTACCACGAACAAAGATAATCCACAATTGTGAAACTGAGTCTTAACCGGACAATTAAAATTATGGGTTATCTTTGTTCGTAGTACATTTACCTATTGTATAACTGGGCCAAAAATAACTATAATGAAATATATTTTAAATAATTTTTTTTTCAATGGTATCAATGGTATAACTTAAATAATAATTTAAAAACATATATTATTTTAAATACTTACTTATATTAATAATAATAATTTTAATAGCTGCACTTTTGGATACCTATATTATTACTAATGTGCAAAGTTATAATAAATTTTTATATAATTACAATTTTTAAATTGTTACTTCGTAATAATTTTGTATAAAGTCTATGAAGTATTGTGAAGTATTGTTTTCGTGAAACCGTGAACATATGGAATGTATAGTTTCATCGCAATTTATATTGAATCGATGATTGATGAACTCAAAATTTAAAAAAACATGGCTTTGAGAAAATTATTACTTACTACAAACCAATTAATTTGGATCACCATTTGTGATCAAAGTTGAAGTACATGGCACTGATGTTGCAGGATAATAAAGTTGTAATCAGTGAAAACATATTCAAGCCAAAATTCAATATGGTGCCAATTTGAAATTAAATGGTTGATATCAATATCAAATACTAAAAAAAAAAAATTTAGTTTTTTTAAGTTTTTAACATTTTGATGTAAAAAAACATTAATTACTTTACTTTACGGTAGTAGTAGTTCAAAATTCTAACCTTTGCTTTCAAAAAGCAAGCATACATATAATGCTAGTAATGGTGTCCAAAGAATTGTCTACTGATATTCCTCTAGGTAAATTATAAGCATTCGATATAATAGAATATATGGTTTTCTGTTTCTCTCAACTTTTTACTGAATATGAGCTGTTGAAAACCAGAGTAGGCAAATCTTTTTTTCTTAAATTCAGATCTTCACATAACTCTCCAAAGAATCTTAAGAAGTCCAGAAATATACAGCGAATGTTGTGCCTTGTATATTTCTGGACATCTGAATTAAAAAAATGGACTTACTTACACCAGTCTGGTTTTCAATGGTTTATATAATTATATTTCCAGAAGAATGATATAGATAAAAACTACACTACATTGCGTATTTATCCATAGCTCTATCTTTAATTTCAAAATTACAAAATTATTCTATTATTAGCTAGAAAATTACTCAGTTTGGAGCACCATTCACATAAAATACTATATTAATAGAAAATATTAATTACTTTTAAGCGGAATGCTTTGAAACTGTTTGCTGTTTTAGATCGATACATGTTTTATTCCAAAGAAAAATTTCTTGTCAATTTTTTGTTGTGTTTTGAAGTATGGACATTATTAAACTGTGTGATATTTTAGATCAATACATGTTTCATTCCATAGATACACTTCTTGTTAATTTGTTGTAGTATTTTGAAGTACCTATGGACATTATATAGATACATTGCCCCTAATCATATCGTTGGTATACAGGAGAAAGTGCAAAATTTTAAGGATTTTGACTTTTAATATCAATGTACAGTTATGCTCACATAAATCTAGTACAAATAAATTGACATTGCTATATAAAATTGCTATTGTAACCTAATTTCTTGTACTATATTTATGTAAGCACGACTGTATCTAAAACATATTTATCATTTCATCAGATATTTACTAATTCCATTTTCTAAGAAATTCGTACTTTTTTCTGTAAGTTTATAATTATCCAAGTAATTTAAATTAAATGTACAAGAGAAAAATGAACTTGAAATGATTTATAAAGGACTTGGATACTTACTCCTGTATACCAGCAATATTTTCAGATAAAAATAGTTCGCTATCTATTCTTGCCCAAACTGTTTTGTAAAATCAATGTACAGTCATGCTCACATAAATCTAGTACAAATAAATTGACATTGCTATATAAAATTGTCATTGTTACCTAATTTCTTGTACTAGATTTATGTAAGCACGACTGTATCTAAAACATACTTATCATTTCATCAGATATTTACTATTTCCATTTTCTAAGAAATTCGTACTTTTTTCTATAAGTTTATAATTATCCAAGTAATTTTAAATTAAATGTACAGGACAAAAATGAATTTGAAATGAGTTATAATGGACGTTGACACTTTCTCCTTTATACCAACAATATCTTTAGATAAAAATAGTTCACTATCTATTCTTGCCCAAACTGGCTGTGATATTTTTCTGTCATGTTGCATGCATGCGATTTAATAGTCTTCAAAATATGATAAAAGTGGCAATTTTGTGATAGCTGGACTCACAGTGTTGCTCAATGACCATTGTATCAAATTAAATGATGCCTACTCTCCATTCATGATGTTTTTACGTCTATAAATATTTAGTAGTATTGTTGGCAGTGTTTCGAAAATAACTGAATTCCCCAAAGGAACTTGTCAAAATTTTTTAAGGTTAAGTTGTTTTTAGGAAAGAAAATGAAAAATAATGCATTGAAAAACATTTAAGCAATTCAATCAAATATGCAGTAAAAAAATAAATAGATATCTTTAAAAGTTAGTAGTAGTATAAATATGACAATGTGGCAAGAAGCAAATGTCTAAGGCCCAGTTGTACGATCGTGGATCAACCTTGACCATGGTTTAGTTACCTAGGATACAATTGTTAATACAATGGTATCTTTAGAAACTGAACCTCGATCAAGGATGATCCACGATCATACAACTGGGCCTTATAGACATCGACAAAAACAAAATAATTAACTTGTTACATCACCGAATCAGTCTGTCCAATATGGCAAAAAGAAAACCCAGCCAACTCGATTGCAAAAAGGTCGTGTATGAAATATACATTACAGTCATGGTAACAGTATTCACTATCAAGTATTGTAACGACAAATTGACATTAAAGTAACCTTTTTTGTTCCTCATCTAGATATTTTGCATTCGTACCAACAAAAATTCTACAACCATTTTCGTGAATAGAGTTTTGTCATAAACTGCTTTTCATAACTTTTTTCCCTCCTGGTAAGGTTCTCACACAAATGGACTATAAAGGCCAAAGTGCCAATGGGCCTGAGCACTTTGGCCTTTATAGTCCTTTTGTGATTTCCCCTGGATCTACAGGGGAAATCACAAAAACTTTCATGCATCAGTCCTGTTTCTTTGAAAAAGTCCTCTATCTTGTTGGGTGCAAAGCTGCTGACCATCTTTCATAAGTTACAGAAATTGGTATTTTTTCGAAACATGACGCATTCAATGGTTTTTGTTATTGACAGATTCGATATGATACCGTGCTATTAACAATTATTTAGATAAGAGGCGGCTATGACTATGTAAGTGTTATGGAACTTGCAAAAAAAAAATTGAATAAATATCATGAATTGCTGCCACCAGGTTTAAACAAACGTCTTGTACCCCAGCAGACATATTTCTAATATCTCAACAGTTTCGTTTAGCTAAATAATTTTTGATCGCACAGTATATTGACTGATAGACTGATGATTTTTCTGACAATTATTTCTGAAATCGTTAACTTACAAAAAACAGTAGAAATGGAGCGAATATCTTTTCGAAGTCTGAAGAGATGTTCAAACTGATTTATTTATAAATGGGTTTAAACAATAATTATTAATTATGAAAAAGTTGCATCAACAAGAACAGTTGTCTTTACCCAGTTGTCAGTGTTCTCCTGCCTATCCAGAAGGTATAGCTGCAGCTTCCTACCGAGGCCATTCTCATCCCCGAATTTCCGAGTGATTTCATGCAGTCGTTTCTTCTCATCATCGTTAAGTAATGGTTGCAGTGTTTTCTCGTACTTTTCTAGGGTTTGCTCTAGCGGTGGTACTGGTAGTTTTGGGAGTGAGACAGTCTAGAACAATATAATATATAATTAGAAATCAATCAATTATTATACACCATAACTTATTATATAGATAAGTAGATATTCTTTATTCATGGAATGCAAACAAAACAAAAAAAAACAATACTTATATATATAATAATAATCTTTATTTGGCCTCATATGTCGAGGCAGATAGACACAAATAAATAGTTATAGTCATACACTAAAATACTTTATATGAGGAAAGTAAATATAAATATTACATCGCATATAATATTTGTGATGCAATGTAGGTTAATCAAAATTTTCATTAATAAAATACATGATTAAATATTCATACATCATAAGTACATTTATTTACAGTTTCTAAAGATATTAATTATTCACGTACCTACCCAATTAAATTATAATGAAGAAAATTAATAATCCATTACTGTGTCAGTTGAGATGTGTGGATGTGATAACGTTTTCTGGACACATTATGTTAAGAACGGCTGAATATAATTGAATGAAATATACAAATTAAGAAATATAAATAAGGACAAACAACAACAAAATCAGGATTTGAAAAGGCTTTGAATAAAAAATTATAACGTGAAGTGGTTAATAACAATTTTCTTATTATCTTTATACCGAGCGTTCAAGAAAGTGGTGTCAACTTTTACGCTGAATACCAATAGATTACACTGTGCAAGATGCACATCAAATATGTTTTGCAACATTGCTGTTATGTTTCCTACGATACAAGCAATAATTTAACTAAAATTTTTCAATAGTCTTTATTTGTTATTATTTCGTTCCAGCTAGTTGGAAAAGTTGCAACACTTTCTTGAACGCTCTGTATATACCTACGATAGATACGTGAAAAATATGTTATATTGCTTTGTAGAAGCTAAATAAAAAATCGTAGCTTTGTGAACAAAATCGTGTTGATATATATTTTTGATCACTTCATCATTTTGTTGATAGAAGCAGTAGCAGATCGATATTTATTCGGCTATCGATCTAACTGGTCTTTCCCCATCTTTTTTCGAATTATTACGGAGAACATAATATGCTGCCTATATGAGATTTATGTAATATAAAAAACTTTTCTTCCGTCTCCAAGTATAAATCTACTTATATCATGGAGATTAGTGCGTAGAATATCTAAACCACGTTTGGGGGTGGAAATTAAGTATAATCGAAGTGATCGCGTGACCATTTGCGTGTTACACGCTATATATATATATATATATATATATATATATATTTGTGTGAGTGTATGTGTGTATATCGATATAACTAGGGCCTCGTGTGCACACTACAAGCCGAGTAAAGGCAACAATGACGTAGTCGCGTGCGACCACTTCATTGTACTCTTCAGACCGTATCTATTACTTAGCATCGAACAGCAATAACTCTTGCACACAAAGAGATGATTAATCGAACGTAAGTACGCGTTTAGTTCCGGCCTATTTACGGAATTATAAAGGCCTTCCCGGGTATACAATAATTTGCCTTTGAGAGACGCGAAGACAAGGTAAATATTCTTCCAAAGAAGCATGTTGGCTCAACGAATTCAGCATACATTTAAATGAAACATACAATAACATTACCAACAAATATTGGGAATCAAATTAAAAAAAACAGGACCGATGAGAATCCTGGTCATTTACCAAAACTATTTTGAATGACGTATGTAGAACCATTGATTATAATATTATAATCAATGGCAGAACTATTGCATGGATGATATTTAAATTTTTTTTTCATATTAACACGCATTTGATAGATGAGGTTTTGGAAGATTGGTTGGGTAGCTATTTTACCTACAAGCGCTATTTAATAGATGAAGTTTCAAATTGAAATGTTATGACTTATTAATCATTTGAAGCAATTTCAAAATTTCAGTATAAGTCAATAGAGTAATACGACACATGATGAATGTGTAGCACTTTTAAATTATAGTTTTAAATACACTTTCAATAAATTATTAAAGTTCAAATTTTATTATTACCTACTACCTATGCAACAAAAAATGATAAAATTCTAAATATTATATTCCAAGTGTTTCCATGACCCCTTGAGGGGTCGAAAGCTAGTAAAGATAGATTCTCTCTCTTATATTCCATCACCGGTTTTTATAAAATTTCAGTCTTTTGCCATGTAATCCAAATTATTGGCCTTTATTAAAATAAAGAAATTCAAGTTAGAAATAAAAAAAAACAAAGATTTTGACAACGGAACATATGTACGAATTTTAGGACTTCAGTTTACAAATGTCCAATGATTAAAGAAATATACATTTTCAGCCAAAATAAAAAATAGGTTTTTCTATATTTCAATTATTTTTACTTCCTAAATCCCTCATGACTAAAAATTGTACTTCAGTCCCTATAAAGTATCCCTCTTTATAGGGACTGAAGTACAATTTTTATATCAGTGCAATAATCAGATTTTAGTCCTGGAAGAGCAAAGATGATTTAATACAACAGGACCACATACTGAAATCAATATTTAGCTAAAAATATTCAGTATCCAATATATTCCATTTGCAGCAGATGAACACGTTCACATAGACCGAGGGGGTTGAACTCTGTCCCTGTGAGACCCGCGCGTGTGTACGTCTGTCTGTGCGTAGACCCAGGATAATTCAGTTTCAGGATCATCCATATATTCATAACGCGGGGGTCCGCAGCGTTGCATGACGGTTTTACGAGGGGCCGTGGGGGGCGCGCGCCAATTAACGGCCGGTGAATCACAACCCGCGCCCAATTAGTGCGGGACGTGCAAAAATATCACTACTAATTCGGCGCTAATTACTGCTTATTAGCCGTTCTCACGCCTCGACTGAAAATCCAAAAACAAAAAAAATCGCACCGCGTCGCTGCAAAAGTTTTAATTAATTTCGCAAAGCGCTTAATTGGGAGCTGCTGCATCCAGGGATTAATCAGCGTGTGTGTGGAAAAGTTATTAATAGCTGGGGTGCGGTGGTTCGAAATTTCTGGGGCTAGTGGTTAAAATAATTATTAGTTTCAAATTGGGTTTCAATTCCGACAATGCATCAGAGTTGCAGTAATTATTATGTCACGAAATCGTGTTCATTAAAATAACTTACATCCATTATTACACCTGGTGATTAAACAGTAGCCAATCCAATTAATTTAATAACTGAGCAGAATACATTTGAAAATTTATAGCTCCAGTTATATAAAATTTTCAAAAAAATTAAATATACATTTAGAACGTTTAAATCAGTGTAAACAGAATATATGACAGACATATAAAATGACAGACATATAAAACAGAGTAGAACAGAGCATGACAGACGTATAAAATGAGCGACATATAAAACAGACTACAACAGAGTATAACAGAGTATATAAAAAAATCTTGACATGAGTCAAGGCTTCAACTGTAGTGGAAAAATTATATTATTCTCAAGCAAGTTATAGATTAAATAATTTAAAAAAATGTAAATTAAATTAGAGAATTGCACATTTTGAAATAAATAACAAAGTCGGAAAATATTTTTCCTGAAACTACTTGAAACATTAACGTATAAAAGATCAAAATCAAGCATAAAACTCGACCATAACTCAGTACTGAAAAATATTTAAAATGTATGTAGCTAAGATATATAAAAAATACAAATAAATACAAATTGTATACTACAAAAACTTCATTGTTATCAAATGTACCAAATTGATACTGTGATAGAAAATAATAGATTTAGTAATAATTGAATTTTCCAAATTTTGTATCACTTGTGCTGCAATTGTCTTGAAAATAAAAATAAACTATACATTTTTTTTTGTCAATTATGTTCTAAATTGTGTAAAAATGTCATAATTGGTTAGGTTAAGTTAGGTTAGATTAGGTTTGATTAGGTTAGGTTAAAATTGGGTAAAAGTGCCATATTTGGTTAGTTTAAAAGTTCACAAAACACAAAATAGTTATTTATGATACAAGTTCGTAAAGCACTATTTTACCATACAAACTTTATCGCACATAGTTTTTTCTACGACAACAATTATGAAAAATAGTCGAAAAATAGTTGAAAAACAATTTTGTTTTTAATTGGTGAGTGAACGAATTGCGTGTGTAAAACCTATTTTACACACATTGATTTTTTTACGAACTTGTGCTAAAAAGTATCAATTTACGCAGTGTGAATAGTACGCAAAAACTTAGATTACCCACTGTCGTAGAATATGGTTTTTTATTAAACAGTTTTAAAGAATTTTTGAGTTTGGTGGCAACAGCAAGAAAAGTACATAAAGAAAAATTTCAAATAAAAATTAAGAATCCATTTTAATTCCCATTAATTTCATATGTACTTTGAGGCGAATTTTGTATGGGAAGTTCTCAGAATGCATTTTTAACAAAGTTGAACAAACAACTACAGAAAACCACTTGATTGGACAGAAAACGTTATTTCTGATGCACAGGAAACCATAAATAAATTTATGTAACTATTAAAAAGTTTGAATTAAAAAAGATGTGTTTATTAAGTAATCAAAAAGTGCGACAAAACCCCCAGAAGTCGTATTGCCCTATTGATTAAATAATTAAAGTTTCTAAAAACTACTAATTGAAAATAGTCGAAATTTTACAATTTTTTATAGTATCAAATTTACTTTTAACATATGTGCAAAATTTGAACTCTGTTAAAATATTTTTCCGTTGATCTGTCATTTAAGCATATCATTAATGTATGATTTGTACAGAGAAATCGTTCATTAATAACCCCCATTAATGAACGATTTGTTTTAATAAACTATTTTAGTATAGGCCACCAAACATACTATATTCAAATGTCACTGTAAAACGTCAAACGTGATTTATAAGTTATTTGTGGCTATTATGGATCTCGAAGACGCTCTAATATTGACCCCGCCAGAAGTTTTGGAGAGTGCCAATGTTGCTTCATTGTGTTTGCTCCCGGAAAAAAGCAGGTCTTTATACGAAAAGACATACGGAGAATTTACAACATGGTGCGCAGAGAAGCAGGTAACGCGCCATTCGGAATCTGTTTTATTAGCGTATTTTGCTGATATTGCGGGAAAAGGTCTGTTGGCAAGCTTATGGCCGAAATATTCAATGCTTAAAGCGACATTAAATATAAAAGAAAACATTGATATAAGCAAATTCAATAAATTGATCATGTTCATTAAACGACAAAAAGAAGGATATCTGCCGAAAAAATCCAAAGTACTCGAAAAAGAACACATCCAACGATTCCTATCTGATTCTCCAAACAGTGTCTTCTTAATGACTAAGGTAATGAAATAATGACCAACTGAAAATATAAACATCGTATTACATTTCAGGTTGCAATGATTTTTGGAGTAGCTGGAGCATTAAGAAAAGATGAATTATTGAAATTAGAGAAAGATAATGTTCAGGATATGTCATCAAAATTTTTAGTTACAATTAAGGCGTCCAAAACACAAACAAATAGAATTTTTACAGTGGTGGACAATGAAGAAAAAACATTGTTAACATTAATTAGAAATTACATTTCATTGAGGCCAAGACACACTCCACACAATAGATTTTTTATTTTCTATAGAAATGGCGTCTGCTCCACCCAACCTGTAGGCATCAATACATTTTCCAAATTACCGTCACGAATTGCAACATTTTTAAAATTAGATCAGCCTCATCTTTATACAGGACACTGTTTCCGACGATCGTCTGCTTCAATTCTTTCCGACGCTGGTGCAGACTTCGCAGCTATTAAACGACATGGTGGCTGGAAATCCACTTCAGTTGCTGAAGGATACATAGAAAATTCAATTCAAAATAAAATAAACATCGCTGAAAAGATTCTCTCGACAAATAATTCAAAAGCACCTCATACTATTACGAGTGCTAATAATAATAATGAAACAGAAAATTCCACAACAAGTGTCGAAGACAATAACTTAAACTTAAATTTTAGTTCAGAATACCAGAAAACTGAAAATACTATGTCTATTCCTGGTTTTAATTTCAGCAATTGCACAGTTACTAATCTAACTATAAATATAGACAAACACAGTGCAACTTAAAAATTAGTAATCTTACAAATTAGTTAATAGGTTTTGAATCATTTGTATATGTATATCACAATAATTATCACAATTAATTTGATTTTTTAAACTTTTTTATTGCTAATAAGATCAACGAAAAAATATTGTAACCAACACGTAAGATTAATCGGCGATTAATAATCTCGACAATTAACGCGCTCGCTCGCTCCGCTCGCTCACGCGTTAAAATTTCTCGCTAATTAATCGCTCTCATTAATCAACTTGTTGGTTAAATAACTATAAAGTGGGTTTAAAATATAACAAAATATTGCCCAAAAATAACTAAGTACATATTTCTCTACTGGCAAAGACTAACTTTTGTAAAAGTGAAAGTGTATATTCTGGATTTTGCTAGATTCAACAATATCAGATATAGGTACCTAACATAGGTGTACATTTTTTAAATTTATTTAAATAATTGTAAGTGTATTTTGAGAATACTAAAAACATGTGAAGAAAACACATGTCATATCATATTATTCTATAGATTCACTGCAATTTTCTTGTAATAAAAAAAATAAAAAAACAATAAAGGTGATAAATCACAAAAACACCAAACACAAAACACTAGAACACAAAACATGTGTATACAAAAATTAAATTTTTCCAGTCAATTGCTATAAATTGGTTTAACAATGGCATAAGTGGTTAGGTGAAAAATTAAAAAAACAAAACGTTATTTTATTGAATAGTTTAAGGATTTTTAGCGAAAATTATGTGGAATCAGGGAAAATTTTAAATAAAAATTCGGAAAAACTTTATAAAAATTATCATGTATCATGTATCAAAACCATCTTATATGCCTCGAGAAGAATTTTGTACAGGACATTCTCTTAGTGCAATAGTGAACAAAGTTTCAAATATCAAAAAGAGGCATTTAAATAGAATCGTTAAATATTGTTAAAAATAATGACTTGTTCGAACGATATTTCTAAAAAATATTGACAAGATTTGACTGAACTCGTACATTATCCTTATCCTACTTTTCCAACGACTATAATGAAATATGTAACTTATGATTATATTATTGTTTCGAAAATTTAGTAGATGGTGTAGTTGAAGTGGTTTGGTGAAAAAATAATCAAAACAAAAAGGTCTTTTAAAGAACAGTTTAAGGAAGAAATTTAGTGAAAATTTTGTGGAAACAGTGAAATTTTAAAATAAAAATTAAGAAAAACTTTTGAATTATCTTGAATTTCTTAAGTGCATTTTGCATAAAAATTTAAATATAAAAAATGGCATTTAAAGGGAATCGTTTGACTTGTCCAAACGATTTTTATAAAAAAAATCTGAAATGATTTTAGTGGATTTGTACATTATTTTCTTCCTACGACTATAATGAAATATGTCACTTATGATTATTTTATAGGTTTGTAAATCTAGTAGATTGTGTACTACTATTCATTGTGCACTAGTTGCCATGCCAACTAGTGCACAATAGAGCTAATGTGTACACTTTCAGTAAATCCAAGCTGTCATCTTTACAGTGCAAGTGAAACTGTCTAAAACACATAACATTTAGAAGCCATTCATTAGAGAATCAATACAAATATAAAGGGAAAGTGATGTGAATATGGATTTAATACCTCCTAATTTTATGAAAGCTGCACAAGTGATGACCAAAAATTTGATACCTGAAATATTGGAAGAAAAATATATAAAAACATATAAATCACTCAAAGTGCCAATCTTTGAATGATGAATCTTTGAATAATGGATCTTTGAATGATGAATCTTTGAATTGGTACAGGAAATCGAGTGAAAATAAAAAAAAAACGTTTTGTTGGTTTATTTTGGGGAGCTTTCAAAGAAATTCAAATCTTCCATCTATTTCGAAGATTGACTACACACGAGATACTGATAATGTATCGATTCAAAAACTTCTAATGAAATTCACCAAAAAATAATCTTTAATAACCGTAGTAATTCGACATTTCACATTCATAATCATCAATAAATAATTTGACACATTCAAATCCTCAAATTAAAAATAATAAATGCTGTGGACGTTGAAAAAGTATAGTGTACAACTCGTATGGAATGTCCATTTCGTAGGCATTACTTTTATGAATACGAAACTTTCATATTCGCGGGAAACGAGTACCATTCGGTACTTAACAGCATATAAATCATTCAAAGTGTCAATCTTTGAATCATGAATCTTTGAATGATGAATCCTTGAATGATGAATCTTTGAATTGGTACAGGAAATCGAGTGAAAATTAAAAAAAAAACGTTTTGTTTTTTTATTTTGGGGAGCTATTAAATAAATTCAAATCTTCCATCTACTTCGAAGATTGAGTACACACGAAATACTGATAATGTAACGATTCAAAAACAATCCTAAAATTTGCCAAAAATGTTTTTTAATTACCGTAGTAATACGACATATCACATTCATAATCATCAATAAATAATTCGACACATTCAAATCATCAAATTCAAAATAAAAATGCTGTGGACGTAGAAAAAGTATAGTGTAAAACACGTAAGGAATGTTCACTTCATATGAATTGCTTTTATGAATATAAATGAAGAATGAAAATGAATTCAAAGTGCCAATCTTTGAATGATGAATCTTTGAATAATGAAATTTTGAATGATGAATCTTTGAATAATGAATCTCTGAATGATGAATCTTTGAATAATGAATCTCTGAATGATGAATCATTGAATAATAAATCTTTGAACGATGAATCTTTGAATTGGTACAGGAAATCGAGTGAAATAAAACAACGTTTTGTTGGTTTATTCTGGAGAGCTATTAAAGAAATTCAAATCTTCCATCTACTTTTATGATTGAGTACATACGAGATATCAGTATCTGTATACTGTATCGATTTAAAAACCATCATGAAATTCGCCAAATCTCACCACCCTCTCTCATGCTCTCTCTCTCTGCCTATATAGACATATATTGATATCCCTACTTATTTATGATCTTTAATAACCGTAGTAATTTGATATTTCACATTCATAATCACCAATAAATAATTTGATACATTCAAATCCTCAAATTCAAAATAATAAATACTGTGATCGTAGAAAAAGTATAGTGTATAACTCGTATGGAAGGTTCACTTCATATGAATTGCATTTATGAATATGAAACTCTCATATTCGTGAAAAATGAGTATCATTCTGTACTCATTGCACAATGTACTACGTATTTTGAAAGTACTGTTTATGTCAATGAAAATGTAAATGATATAATAATAGTACTATCTACTATCTACTATCTGTCTATATGTCTATTTATCCTTCTATCTACTTGCCTATCTATTGATATATCAATATTCTAACTATCTAATTCTAATTATCTACCTGTATATCTCTGTCTCTCTCTCTCTCTCTCTCTCTCTCTCTCTCTCTCTCTCTCTCTCTCTCTCTATCTCTCCCTCCCTATGTAGATATATATTGAGATCCTTACATCTCTCTTCCTCATTATCTCTTCCTCACTATGTAGACATATATTGAGATCCCTACATCCATCTCTCTCCCTCTCTCTATCTCTCCCTCCCTCCCTGCCTATGTAAACGTATAGTCATATATTGACATCCCTACATATCTCTTTCTCTCTCTATCTCTCCCTCCCTATATAGACATATATTGAGATCTTTACTACTCTCTCACTATCTCTCTCTCCCTCACTGCCTATATAGATATATATATATATATTGACATCTCTAAATCTCTCTCCCTCTCTCTCTCTCTCTCTCTCTCTCTATCTACCTCTCTCTTGATACATAGCTTTTTATCTACGTTTATTACTATCTACCTGCATATCCCTAAATAGACATATATTGAGATCTCTACATCTATCTCTCCATCACTCTCCCTCCCTATGTAGACATATATTGACATACCTACATATATCTCTTTATCTCTCTCTCTCTCTCTCTCTCTCTTTCTCTCTATCTCTATCCCTATATCTCTCTCTATCACTCTATCACTTTCTACAAATAGCTTTCCATTTACGTTTATTTCTATCTGTCTGCATGCATCTCTCTCTCCTCCCCTCACCACCCACTCTCATGCTCTCTCTCTCTCTCTCTCTCTCTCTGCCTATTTAGACATATATTGATATCCCTACATATTTATCTCTCTCTCTCTCCCCCTACCCCCCTCTCTCCAGCCCTCTCTCACTCTCTCTCTCCCTCTCTCTCTCTCTCTCGTTCTCTCTCTCTCTCTCTATTTCTCTCTCTCTCTCCATTACTCTCTCTAAATACAGCTTTCTATCTACCTTCACAACTATCTACTAAATATATATTATACATGTAGCAATGAATATAGGTTAACACTAGCCATTTGCAAATCACAGTAAATCACACACCCTTGCACACCATGCACACACAAAAAAATGCAGATTGTACCTCCAGTGTGTTCTCCTGTTCAGGCGCTTGTTCTTTTCATAGCAAACATCCCTTCACGTTATTGTTGTTTAGAGTGAGCGAGCTAGGGAGCGACTACACGGGATGAAAAGGGAGCGGAGCAGCTCAGTGAGCGGACTTATCGATCCGGCAGGAATATGGAGCACACACATACACGCACACATTTACGCACTGCACCCGAACACTGTCGACTGCGGAAGGTCGGCAGGTGCGTAAAGTTCAGCGGGGAAAACGTGGAAATTGCCGGGAGAGTCAGTTTCCCTTTCACAGCTCGTAATCGAACACTGGATTATAGTTTTTTTCATAATAAAAAAATTATAAAAAAATATTTTTTTGTTTTGTAATTAACTGATATTAAAATATTAATTTTGGATTTATTTATATTATACTAAATCAGAATTACCTGATTGAGGTTAAAAAAAATGAAACGTTATCTGGATAGGTTCATTTTCCTTTTCTTACGTTTCCTACAACTATAATGAACTATATCACTTATGATTATTTTAATGGTTCGTAAATCTAGTAAATTGTATACTACTTTTCATTGTGCACTAGTTGCCATGCCAACTAGTGCAAAATAGGGCTATTGTGCACGGTTTTAGTAT
The DNA here is from genome assembly GCA_951805005.1 of Othius punctulatus. Taxonomy (NCBI): domain Eukaryota; kingdom Metazoa; phylum Arthropoda; class Insecta; order Coleoptera; family Staphylinidae; genus Othius; species Othius punctulatus. The sequence continues at coordinate 24,930,775 of OX638143.1, forward strand.
ATCCAAGCTATCATCCTGACAATTGTTTACTAAAGTGTATATCTCATTATTATCGTATTAATAGTATAAATATACTACATTAGAATTAGTATTATAAAAAACTACAAAATTCTATAAAGCATTGGATGTTACTACAATAGAATATTAAACATGTGTACATCATCTCCAACTGGATAATAACCGGTTATTAGATCTAATCAATCTGGTGCTATCTGGAAATAATGCCCAACATCACATTTAAAGAGAAAACAATATGTCTTTAGTAGCACTTTTGCGTTTCCTTCATACGTTAATATTGGAATTTTATTTGCTGCTTCGTCATAAGCATAAATTGCGTTCTAAAATTCCCTCAGCTCCCTTAACGGATAAAAATTATCAGGTTAAAAATTACACAACTTTCCCATTTCACCCTCTGATTGCAGCAATCTGAAATGAAGATTAATAAATCGCCGCAATAAAGAAAACGCACACCCTTGTAATTTGCGGTCGCGATATGGTAATTTGCAGGGCGGAGGGCGTTTTTTTTTGCACAACGTCGAGATTGCGTCACGTTCCTAATTTGAGCAATTAATTAACCTGCCCAGCACAAACCTTCGAACTGAACAAAAACAAAGGCGAGTATCGCGTTTCACAACTGGAAGAAAGTTCATCCCTAACATTTTTGCTAAGAGTTTCGTGTTTCACAGCTTCGCAGAGTTCAGTTCTTATTATTTTTGTTACCGAATTGATTGACGGTTCAGGTTTCATAACACTGTAATCAATAACATGGAGGGTTTTATGTTTCTGGAGTAAAACGTTGCAAGTGTACCGATACAAAAATAATGAGGTGACTGATGATTTTTATTTGTTTATATTAATTTTCAAACTCTGGAGTATAGCTTTTCCTTAATTTTCCCAATAATAAAATAATAAGATTTATATAATTTACAGTACCGTGCATCACCGCATCAATAGTTCCTCAACAGCTTTAAATTTTTAAAGTGGGTGCCATAAAAATTGAAAATTACTGCTCCAATATAGATTATTATATCGGGTGTCTGGAAAAACCCGTACGCAAATTATGTTGGTAGCACAACGGTTGGTAGCACACGACAGTTGTCAATACTGATGATTTGCAGTTTGGCTGTCAATGTGACAGCTTGCAGAGGCGTGCCTACAGTATTATTAAAAACCGTTTTCTAGACTATCTCAAAATGTTTACACCGTAATAATATACGTACATCATAATGGCGCATTTTAGAAGTGCAACTCCAAACCCTAACGGATCATGAGTAATTCTCGTCAACTCTGTTTTTATTTGATTCCCAATATTTGTTGGTTAAGTTATACGACCCAGTTAAATATACACCGCACGCCTCTAAACAGTACCAACTGAAGAAAACTAAAATACAAGAGTAGTGATACTGTGGGAGTTCCAACTCACCCCCAGCAGAGATGTCGATTACTGGCAATTTCCGCAATCAACCTATTGTTACTGCTCGCGGTGATTGATTAAAATACAAGAGTAGTGATACTGTGAGAGTTCCAACTCACCCCCAGCAGAGATTTCAATTACTCGCAATTTCCGCAATCAACCTATTGTTACTGCTCGCGGTGATTGATTAAAACCGCGAATTAAATTAATCAAAACATCTGCTGGGGGTGAGCTGGAACTTTCACAATATAACTACTTACAAGATACCAACATAAATGGCGTATGCTCTTTTCCAGGCACCCGATATATAATATATTTTTATCAATATTTCCTCTCCATTTTCGTTTGACCTTTGACTTTCTGCCTTCCTCATCATTTATGTCCCACTTAGAGTCGGCGAGTATCGCTAAATGGAATTGAAATAGTCATGAACGTCGAGGTATAAATAGTAGTAAAAGATAGCGGCGTTCGCCGTTGGCTGGCTTTCATGGAAAATCAATTTGGTAATTAAAAATGAATGAGCACTGTGCCGGAATAGACCTGTTCCTGCGCTAAGGGTTGGGGGTTGTCAGGATAAACACGGGGGACGATGCGCCATTAAATAAATAAGGGCCCTCTCTGTATGAATAATTGAGGTGTGTTTTTGTGTGTACGTGCCGGGGAAAAACATTGACTTTAAGTTGGAGATGGCTCTTACTGATGGAGATGGATAGAGTGATATAATGGAAAGTGTACATATGTGTGACCACACGTGTGCAAGTTGGGGTGGGAAAGTGTATGCGAAATAAAGAGAAATATCCGGAACAAAAAGAATACTCTGTACACGAAGTACGAAGAGTAGAAATTTGTAATCAGGGAAGATTTTGGTACAGACATCATAAAAATAATAATAAGTGATATAAAATAAATGGATGTAGAAAATATTCTAGAACAGGTAGAAAAAATTAAGTATCATTTATTGCATATACAATTTGAAGGAGGTTATAATACAGATTATAGATTTTCTTAATTCTGTTAACCAGACTTCTTTTTAATAAAATAATACATTTTTAGGCATGCCAATAAATGAAGCAATATTTTCTAACATTTAAGTTATTGGTGCCAATAAATACCACTTTAGAAATTTCTTGCAACTTCTAGTGATTTAGTCTTTCTTTCTTAACCATTGACCCCTTGAACCCTCTTGGGTGTCGGGTGATTGTGATCTCTTGTGAACCCTCGTCCTGTCTCTTGTGAACCCTCTAGTGATTGCCACCATATGATATATTATTAATAAGGTACCTACTAGGTATTTAGTGTGGATCTAGCTGTCTAATTAATAATCATTATTTTCATTACGCAAAAAATATATTTCCTCAAAGGCACAATGTTGCCGATATAAACTGGAAACACATACAATTTAATATTCACAGACAATTTTTTTTCTATTAATATTTTTTTTTTACATTTACGTCATACATTTTGGATAAATCAACACATTTTGCATTTACAGAATATTAGAATGCCAAAAACAAAGAAGAACCGAACATACGAAAAAACGTATAAAGATTCTGACATAGCACTTGCGTTAAAAGCTATACAAGATGATGGAATGTTCAAAATGAGGGCTTCAGAAAAGTTCGGTGTTCCCAGACAAATTTTGCAATTTAGGCTTAGTGACAAATGATATTTGTTTTAGGTATGCGTTCTCTATGGTATTTTCTGGTGCAATCATTGCATTTTATTTCGGTGGCAGGTGTAGTAATGTTCCGCGTGCAAATGAAGCATATGCCCTTGATAACACAATTATTGTTGGCATTGTAAAATGAAGTAGTCACAGTTTCTTCCAAAAATAACTTACCCATTTTTGAACGCACTTACGCGTTCAAAATGATCTGCATACAGATTTTGATTGGTATTGTCCGTTCGTTTATAAGTGGAGATTTGATTACAAGAGAGGATATAATATCTATTATTGGTTTACTTTTTGATCGATCAACACTTTCAGCTTTTGGCTGTTTTTTACATGGTTTTGTTGGTTTTATAGTAGAACACTGTTGTGTTTTTTTAAATTATATTTTCTTGTTTCTTTTCAACCTGCTTTCGTTTCTTTTCTTCCTTTTCATCTATCTTATGTTGTTTCAAAACTTCTTTGTCTTCGTGTATTTTTTTCCATCCTGTTGATGTGATAATATAAAGTAAACGTTCCGAATTACGATTACCTGCTCTTTCGGTGGTTTTTGGCAACTGCAAATGATCTTTAATAGTAAATTGCTCTTTAATAACACTATCTTCGTAATGGACAGGAATATCCTCAATATTTGTCGCCATATAGCACAGACGTTCTTCAGATTCGGATGCTGCGGCTAAGATATCAGCTTCTTCAACCGGATCTCCATTTAAAATTATGCTGAAAGGTTCTTCATCGGATATCATGTTTAAAGAAAATATAGTATCATTGTATAGTATATTTATAATATAGTATGATATCTATCATTTTTTTCATACTCGTAACGCTGTCCGTGTTTGTATTTATGACATACAATATTGGAAATGTTGAGCATTTATTAGAAGCGCTGAACTTATTTTAGTAATTTTTACAAAATTTTCTTTGTATCATTGGTAGTGAAACAATCTTGTGTATAGTCGATATTTTTATAGTTCATGTTGTTTATAAGTACAGAGTCTGGTTCATTATTTGTAAACATTTCTGATTGATTATGGAAAAGTTGCCAAATTTAGTATAATGCTATAAAATCTTCGGGAAAAATATCTATCTTATTATTACCCAAAATTTTAAATTCATTGATTTTGTTGGGTCCAATTTCCTGGAACTGTTCGTAACTTACTGTTCTATCAAAAGTGTTGTGATTTTGTTGAAGAACTGTCAAGTTTCTGTCAAGAAAAAAAAAAGCTATACGATGCATTCTTTGATATTAAATTTATTTGTAAAAATTATATATAAAAATTACGAGTATTCGTGTTTTGCAGTACGTTTAAAGAAAAAATAGTATATTTTACTTGGAGGCGAATTGACTTTTTATGGATTGCCTTCTATTACGCGCCGAATGAAGTGAACGAAACTCAAGGGCGCCATGAAAAGTCTCACTTCTCCTCCACGTGAAATAATATACCATGTTTTGACTTACATGTCTTAGTTATTGTTATGGTTGTCGAACCCTTACATAAGGTACGACGATTGCTCTTATGACTTGAACGATCAAACAAATTTAAGCTTCTCAATGATCTTCTTATTTTCTCATACACGTAACTTTGTACGTGTATGTATTTATGACATAATGTCGGCTTAATGTTACAAGGTTGTATGTGCAAATTTGTAACTTTGGGAAAAGGATTTTAAATATGTTTGTTATATCAGAAAATGATAAATTTTGCACTGTCAATTGATATGTTTTTTCACAGGAGAAAGGTCTAGCTTTGAAAATATATAGCCCTGCAAAGCTATAGAACTAAAAATTTAAAAATGTTACACGCAACCTTGTAACTCTAAGCCGACGTTATATTGAAAATTTTGAACATTTATTAGAAGCGCTGAACTTATTTTAGTAATTTTTACAGAATTTTCTTCTATAACTTCTCATACGAAAATATGAAATAATTTTTCAAACAAATATTAAGTTACTGTACTTTTCTTCTTATTTTTTCATAGACAACATTTCATATTCATTTTGACTCGTGTAACCTATTTCTGTACTAGCACACAATAAAATATTTTAAAATATTATTATATTTCTGACATTTAACAGAACTTGTGTTCACATTTAAGTTTTTCTATACTTTTTGTCTAATATTTTCTTGGACCATAAAACGTACCACAAAAACATACAATACAATAAAATTATACAGTTTTATTAAGGTACCAACGCATAAGGCATTATTTTATGGAATGTCTCGTTCACAAATTTGACAAAAAATATCAACGTTTCAAACAAATTGAAGTTTATTTTCTAATTGTTTCCTAGACATTGTTACATGTATGTACTTCTCATATATTTTGAAATTTTTACGTACATACCTGTATTATAAAACATAGTGATTTTTTTTCAAATTTTTTAGACATGTTTCTGAATTAATTGAAATAAGTTTTCAATTTTTTACCCAAATTTGAGTTTTTATTTATTTTTCTACTTATTTTTTCAACATCAAAACATTTTGCATTTACAGAATATTAAAATGCCAAAAACAGAGAAGAACCGACCATACGAGAAAACATATAAAGATTCTGACATTGCACTTGCGTTAGAAGCTATACAAGATGATGGAATGTTCAAAAAGATGGCTTCAGAAAAGATCGGTCCCAGACAAACTTTGCAATTTAGGCTTAGTGACAAATGATATTTGTTTTGTGTATGCGTTCTCTATGGTATTTTCTGGTGCAATAATTGCATTTTATTTCAGTGGCAGATGTAGTAATGTTCCACGTGCAAATGAAACATAGGTCCTTGATAACACAATTAATGTTGGCATTGTAAAATGAAGAAGTCACAGTTTCCTCCAAAAATAACTTACGCATTGGCAGCTTCTTGTTTGAAATAGTCGGAGATGGCTCACGTTTAAAATGATCTGCATACAGATTTAGATTAGTATAGAGTTTTTATTTATTTTTCTTCTGATTTTTTTCATAGACATTACATGTAGTATGAATTTCTGACATATTTTGAATTGTACTAATCCGTGCTCGAGTGCTCATTAAATTGTGAATATTTTTAGCATTCTTTATAGAGTTTTCTCCTGGAATCTCGTACAAAAATTTGAAAAAACCGAATTCATGCAACGAATTTGAGCTTTTCTTTCGTTTTCGTCTTATTTTTGCTTAGACAACATGACATACATGTATGTATTTCTGACATATTTTGGAAACCCATAGTGCACATTATTAAATACAGTAATTTTTTTAGTGTTTTTCTCATTTTTTTTTCTGGACTCTCTTGTGCGGAAAATTGTCATTTAAATGTGCATCTGCATGTGTAAATACATTTTGTAATATTTTAAAATAAAAAAACCTCTACACCTACTTATTTACCAAATTTTCAGATGAAAACATTAATTTTTTTAATTCTATTTCTATTTTTATTCCATCTTATTTCACTTTTACTCTATTACCTTTGCTGCTCTCTTCTCTAGCAATGTTTCTGATTTCCCCCTGCATGCCTCTTTCCACTATTTTTCGTTTCGCAGTTTGTTACTCTTTGCTTTCATGATTTCTTCCTTTTTGTCCCATGGCTCTATTTCCATTATTATCATATCTACCTTCCTGCCTTTCTTTATCATATATGTACCTTTGTGGCTACCTTTGTGTCCACTCCTATATCTTTTTTTACAAAACTATCCACTTCGTCCTTTATATCTGCTCCTTTTAGTTGCAACTTTTAATTACGATGATATTTTCCCTCTTTTTCTTCTTCTTCTTTTCCCTCCAGTTTTCTAGTTTTTCTATTCTAGTCACTATTTCTTGTTTTTCAATCTCCCACTTGTCTTCTTTAATTCTGTTTTCGTTTCTTAGTTCTTTTATCTCCGTTTTTCTTTCTTCATTGCTCTTCATTAAATTGGACAACATTTCTTTCAATTCCTCTATGTCTGCCTCTTCTCCTTTTGATGCTATACACTTTCTTTCTTCTTCTTATATTTCTTTTAATGGTCTACACATCTTTACAAAATTTCTCATCTGACAACTTTCAAATATCTTGTTCTTGACATTTCTTCAATTTGTCACATATCTTTACAAAATTTCTCATATGATAACTTTCAAAAGTTTTGTTCTTGACATTTCTTCAATTTGTCTACACATCTTTACAAAATTTCTGATATGACAACTTCCAAAAACTTTGTTCTTGATATTTCTTCAAATTGTCTACACATCTTTATTAAATTTCTCATATATTAACTTTCAAAAATGCTGGTTTTGACATTTCTTCAATTTGTTTTATAGTATGTTGAAGTCATACTTTATGAACCTACTAACAATTTTAATATTTCTCAGGTTAAGCATCCATGCAAATATAATATCTATTCATTACATTGTCCCCTTAACGTCGTTCGCTAAAACATCAATCTTTAATTTATACTAATTTTACTCCTAATCTTGAAATTCGAAAATACGATACGTGCGATAATTCTCGCTTCGCATTCTTGAGCTGTAATATTTTGCACCGAACACTAATTAATGATAATTTGATTTAATTTAATAACGCAGTACGCCCCCTAGCCACCCCCGCACTGTAAATCACCGCACGGCCCCCGTGCATTATAATAATTAAATTGGGACTGCTGGAAACACCGATGCGCTATTATTTACGTGTGCCCTGCAAATTTCACGGCCTCGCTGAAAATGAAAATCCAGTTAGCTCGGGGTTAATGAGGTTCACTATGAAAAATTTACAGCTTAATTATTTTAAGGCCCCTAAAATTCATTTATCCTCGTTTCAGACGGAGTGTGTTGTACTTTCACTTTTAACTACCTACTTTACTGCTCTAAGCTGTTAATTAGATTTAAAAGAATGCAAATGTAAAAAATGTTTATGAAGCACGAGCGGTACTGTGAGTCAAGTCTCTTAATATTGCAATGACAATAATGAAATCACGAAATTGCAATTTTTTTATTTTGCTTTAACAAAGTTAAATGCCTTGATGATTTTCCGGGCTGGGGTTATGTTTTCAGCAAGGTAAACACTGATTTTCATATATATTTTTATATGAGGTGTTCTGTTGTACTCCACCATCAGTTTTAATGTAGGTACCCCTTTCAGCAATGCCGCTATAGCTTTCCGTATTGCTATAACAGCCTGGTAACTCCACCATCAGTGTAAATAACGTAACATACATGAAGATGCCCACAACAATATTTTACATTCAAAACACCTTATATAAAATTTACAGTTTACAATTTGGTCTGGGTTTTTTTTTCCACTCTGCTTCCCCTAGGCACATATTCCTCGGTTTATATTAAACGTTACTTTTCAGCTGCAGAGCAAAATCTTACAATAGGGAGTAATTATTGCACACTTTCCCCATCCTTGACGCTCGCTCCTGAACCTGGATGAAAGAGGCTCCCGCGGGAATCACCCCCTGCGCCACCGCACGTCTCGTATAGCGTAACAAATGTACTTCTCTACGCAAACAACCAGACATTATTTCCGGGCATCACAGCGTTTGCGATACCCTTGTGCGTTTGAACGCCAGGATAAAGCGTAATTGCAGGGAAACAATGAGCCACTCTTTGATCGCTCTTGTGAATTATTAATGGGGATGAACAAGGGTCGATTATTATATTCCATCAAATACTGTAGATTTAATCAAATGTTTCAACGAATTGATAATTTTATGACGTTTCAAAATTGGATTAACCAACTTGAGGATGAATTAAACAATCTACGAGGCCTCTTTTCTACCTCATTAAAAAAATGGCTTACCTGCATTTGATCCAGATACAAGGCGAGGTATAAAACCGTTATTTATGTAAATACAAGTCCTAGTAGGCTATGTCATATTCGGAAAGAGAATAATTTTCTGTGTTTTTAATGTTTTTTGAGAATTACAGCGAGTTTCCACCAATGTTAGTAATATGTGTTGAAAACAAATTGTCATTTTGGGCCAATAAAAAAGGCGAGCAGATGATCTGGACTTTCTTATTGGCTACGAAATGTCGATTTGTTAGAAACACATGTTACTAACATTGGTGTAAACGCGCCGTAATATCGTGTCATAAGTGTTTTACATTTTCATATTCAAATATGCCTGCAATTACTCGCGCTGTAATTAACATGGCACTTCAAACCTAAACTTCCAAACTGACTGCACACTCAGACGACAGAACTCGATAGCACGAGCAGAGACTGGCTAAACTAGAAGTTCGCCACTGCAATTCCCCTTAGCCTGGAACTACTTCAATCGCTCTAACGAGTCAGACGTCCACATTTAAATATCAAACGGGCATAATTCTAAGCGCCTGCGGGGGTGGAGGACACCCCGGAACTCTCGCTCGTTTGCCAATTCGATACTTATCGGCGCGAAGGTTAATTAATAACGGTGTGTTGGTATTGTGGCACCGTCCCCCTGCTTGGAGGGTCGTAACGAGGACACGTGTCCCTTTCCCGCACCCCTAAATGCCGTGTCTACAGCCGGCCGCATGAATCCACACAGAATGGAAACAGGGATGAAAAAGGCTGCAGCATTCGAAAGCGGAGGTTTCTATTGGGCATACACTAAGTGTGCGATTTTATTTCATGTTTAAGTTAAAATCTTTTTGTTTTGTTTTTCTGCACTTCTTCCATAAATGGGGCAGAATTTTGAGAACAATCGTTAAAAAAATATGAAACAATTAGTCCCAGTTTTTCAATCTATAGTTAACTTATAGATACAAGTGAACTCTAAGTTAAAGTGGTAAATAGTTTATCCAATATAGGTAAACTTTTTTTTTGTCACTAGGTGTATGATTTTATTTTATCTTTAAGTTGAAATGTATTTTTTTTTCTACACTTCCCGAAAATGTGGCAGAATTTAGCATACACTCGTTAAAAAAAATGAAACAATTACACCCAGTTTTTCAATCTATAGTTAACTTATATATAAAAGTGAACTCTTTGTTAAAACGGTAAATAGTTTTCCATTATAAGTTAACCTTTTGTTTATAGTTAACCAAGAATTCAACTTTACAAGCTGATTTTTTATGAGTTAAATGTTATCTGTCTATAGTTAAGTTATAGATAAAAGTTAACTCTAAGTTGAAACGGTAAATAGTTTTGTCCATTATAATTATCTTATTAATTAATTATATTTGTGTAGTTAATCTTATTTTTGTAGTTAACCAATCATTCAAATTAACAAGCTGATTTTATATGAATTCAATGCTGGCTCTCTTGAGTGATCTAATTTGTCTGTAATTTTAGTAAGTATTATAAACCGTAAATAATAATTAATTATTGTAAATCGCAATATTGGATTATGATATTGATTCATATTTAATTACAGCTTTGCGAACTTCAGGAAATCCTATAGAAAAAGTTTTCAATGAAATTCAAATTCGAACTCTCAATGTGGTAGAAATATCTTATGATATTTACAAACGTAGATTTTACTGGACTTGCACAAGAGTTAATATTGAACATAGAACATATCAACCATCTAGCCTACACTGAAGCTACAATAACGGAAGTAGTAATAACAAAAATTAAATTGAACGGTAGTTTTTTTTTATCGAGAAACTTGCTATGGGAATCTCCAATATTTTTTTCCAATTTTTGACAGCTTACATTTCCTAAATAATACTGTGACATTTGATTAGATTATATTTTATATTTCAGCCAAAAGATTGAGCTATTGCAGTTGATATCATCAATCAAATACCATTGACTGTATCACTCAGAGGCTCTTATTTCTTTTATATGCATCACACCTGGAATGCTAAATTTGCTAAAATGGGTAATTACAGCTCCAGATAGAATATTACCAACATCGTATTAATAGTTATGGGCTGCCCGGGCTGCCCAAGATAGGGACATATGGGCGACAAAAATAGGAACAGCACATCGATGACGTCACCAAACCCTCACGAATGGTGAATGATCGAGGAGGAGGAATAATAGTTTGCAAGCTGCAATTTAACTCCAAAATTAAAGATGAGGTTTTGAGACATTTTTTTCTGGAACACCTACTATCATCTGTACCAATCAACTTGAATATTGAATGTTGAACATTGAATACCAATATTGAAATCTTTTTTACTAATCAGTTTCTGTAATCCATATTTCTCAATCTAGCTAACAGCACAACTAAAATTAGTTACTAGCAAACCTGGCGCTGATGTTTTTATATTTGACCTAAATGATTGACTAAATAGTGATTCTAATTACGCTGTTAGCTAGCATCACTGCTGTAATTTTACACAGCTTCACTTAGTTTCACTCGTTTCACTTTACTCAGTTTCACTTCACTCAGCTACACTTCACACAGTTTCACTTTACTCAGCTTCACTTAACTTAGTTTCACTTCACTCAGCTTCACTTCACTCAGCTTCACTTCACTCACTTTCACTTCATTCAGCTTCACTTCACCCAGTTTCACTTCACTTAGCTTTACTTCACTTAGCTACACTTCACTTAGCTTTTCTTCACTTACTCCACTTCACTTAGCTTCACTGCACTTAACTTCACTTCAATTAGCTTCAATTCAATTCCCGTCATTAATACACGTTTTTTTAATTTTCGAAAAATCGTCGAGCTGCGAAACCATCGTTAGTTGTGATGTTTATCCATAATTTTCAAAATTCATGTTATGATATTTGAATATTTTAGAATTTAAATTTTAAAATATGAAAACCTCAAAATGGATATTTGAATGTTTCAAAATTTCAAATTGAAATATTGAAATAGTTACCAGCAAATCTGGTGTTGATGTTTTCAAATATTACCTAAATAATTGACCGAATAGTGATTCTAACAGTGCTGTTAGCTAACATCACTGTTGTAATTTTACACAGCTTCACTTAGTTTCACTTCACTCAGCTTCACTTGTTTCACTTTAATCAGATTCACTTCACTTAGCTTCACTTCATTTAGCTACACTTCACTTAGCTTCACTTCACTTAGGTTCACTTCACTTAGTTTCACTACACTTAGCTTCACTTCTATAATAAATCTGTAATAAATCTCTGTATTCTATTATAAAAATATTACGAATTGCTGTGAAACCTTCATTGGTTGTGATGTTTATACATTATTTTCAAAATTCATGTTACGATATTTGAACAATTTTGAATTTAAATTTTAAAATATGAATACCTAAAAATAGTCATCTGATTATTTCAATCCTTCAAATTGAAATATTATAAAGTTAGAAAATAAAATCCATTTTGAAAAGTCAATAATAAAAACTCTTACAAAATTTTCAAAGTTTGTAAACTAAAATATTTTCTCGAACGATTGGAAATACTGACACTCTGGAAATTTAGAAATTTGACTTCAGGAACTCAAAATAAATATTTGCAGTTCATTAACTCAACATCCTTGAAATACAAAAATGGTTATGATCTGAGATTTCAATTTTGAATTTATAAAACTGGAATATGTATTCACAATTTCCAAATTTAGACATTTTGAATCAAACAATTAGTATTCTAGAATGAGGAAAAATAAAAGCTAACATTTGTCAACATAAAAATTCAAAAATTCCTTAAAATTCAATATTATTCGATCCAATATCGATTTCTAACTGTATCATCTGTACCTGGTTATGGTACTAGACATTTCAATGACGCCAATTGCAACGAATTCATAATATTTGAGGCAGAGAAAAACCAGAATTGGTACTACTTATGGTGTAATCGTTTTTATAATGGTTTGCCCGAAGATGTTCAAGGTTTAAAGACTTTTAAGGACTTCAAAGTTTTCACTAACCAGTACTTTATCTCTAAAGACATGTCCCATTTTTTTCAAATAAATTCCAAATTGGAAATAAACGAAAATTGCCCAATCAGGATAAATAAGCTTATGAGGAGAAGAACCCAACGTATCCACAATGACAGTTTCATCAATTTTTCTAAGAATACGTCTCTTAGAGAATGTCTATTTTCAGGTTTTCATATTTTAAAATTTGGATTCAAAAAGTTTCGAATATCATAACATGAATATTGAAAATTATGGATAAACATCACAACCATTGATGGTTTCACAGCAATTCGTAATATTTTTATTACAGAATAAAGTAAAGTAAATTTGATAATAGACATTTGATTGTTTCAAACTTTTAAATTGAAATATTCTAAAGTTAGAAAATAAGATCCATTTTGAAAAGTTAATAATAACAACTCTTACAAAAGTTTGAAAGTTTGTAAACTAAAATATTTTCTTGAACGATTGGAAATATTGGCATTTTGGAAATTGAGAAATTTGACTTCTGGAACTGAAAAAAAAATTGAGATATTATAAAGTTAAAAAAAAAATCCATTTTGCAAAGTTAGTAATAAAAATTCTTACAACATTTTGAAACATTTGAAACTGAACTATTTTCTTGAACGATTGGAAATACTGACACTTTGGAAATTAAGAAATTTGACTTTTGGCACTGAAAAAAAAAGTTGAACTTCATTGACTCAGCATTCTTGAAATACTAAAATTGTTATGATCTATGATTTAAATTTGGAAATTATAAAACTGGAATATGTATTCAAAATTTCGAAATTTAGACATTTTGAATCGAATAATTTGTATTCTAGAATTAGGAAAACTAAAAGCTAAAATTTATTAACAAAAAAATCTAAAAATACTTTAAAATCCAATATTATTCGAGCCAATATCGATTTGTAATTGTATTATTTGTACATGGTTATGGTACTAGACACTTAAATGAGACCAATTGCAATTAATTCGCAATTTATGAGACAGAGAAAAACAAGAATTGATACTACTTACTGGTGTACTCGTCTTATAATGGTTTACCCGAAGATATTCAAGGCTTAAGGACTTTTAAGGATTTCAAAGTTTTCAACTAACCAGTCAGTACCTTATCAATATTCCATAATTATGATAATTTTTCGTAGTTTTGCAGCAAACTATGAAACATTTTTTAAACATTGTGAATTTATGGAATTGGCGTGAAGGTATCGATTGGCTACAGCCCTTCGCATCAGTCAAGGTGTTCGAAGTGGGGGCTTATAGGAACTGCGTGCTGGATGAGACAGTAACGAACCGTGAACGGCGACCCCTGCTCGGCCTATTTGCCACCCCAATTTTTTAACTATTAAGAAAATTGGGATGGAAATTGGAAATGTTTTCATTTCCTCTAATCCCCACCGAAATGACGCACCGGCGTAATTCGTGCGCATCCCCAATCAGCGCCTCCACCACCTGAAAATTAAGCTGCATTCAGGACCCATGAGTCCACCCCCAGCGGGAAACAGGAGCTTATAACGCTCGGGGGTGGATGTTCGTGCGGGGTGTAGCGTGTCATCGACACGGCGCCCACACCTGCTCCGCGCGGGGCTGGTTCCCACGTGGGGGGCGAAGCCGCCCCTACGGCGCCGCCGTCCGCCGAAGACATTTAGGTGTAATGAAAACTGCGCCCCGCGGGCCACCTCGTTGGGGGCGGCGGAGGATTGGAATCGATTCACCTGACACGGGCAGCAGTGCGGGCGAAAGAGCCTTTAATTATGTTGCGAGCTCTGACGGATGGAATTTATTTACTGCCGGGGGTTTCTTGCCCACCATAACGGCCGTTAATTATTTACTTCTAATAGAGTACTGTTTATTTAATGACGCGTCGCCCCATTACGGACCTGCCGAGCCACCCTCTTTCCGACAGGTTTATTCTGGGGAAGCCGGCATTAATTTTTAATGCAACAATCGTTCGACCCTAAATCGACCCTTCTGCTTATTAAAAATTATATTGACACAAATTCTAGAATTCTAGAATTCTAATAAATGAACTTGGAATTATTATTTGTTATTATTATTATTTGGTCAAGTTTCATATAAAAATTGTACATAATACATTACATGGAATAAACCATCTTGGTACTGTAAAACTGACAGTTTCTTACTCTTGCTCTTACTTACTGGATACATTTTTGTTGCTGAAATGACATGTTTATTTTATAACTTAACTTTTTAACTTAAAAAAAATATTTCTTTTTTCCCTACTACTCCTCTTGATAACTAATCGACAGATTTTAAAAATTAATATACCGTTATATTGAAAATTATGTAAGCTTTCAAATAAGCTATCACTCGACCCGTACTCCATTTTTCTTAAATCGGTATACCTATCCTGTGGCCAGAGAGTTAAACAATGGAAGATCATTTGACTGTCAAAAGTTGTCCCCATTTTAATGCATCATAAATCAAACCCATCTCCAAAGATATATAAAAAAAGTTTCAGATCCAAAACTATTACACTGTCCTACGTATTTCCAGACCTTAAACAACCCCTCCCTGGCATATCACCTATTCTTGGGTTGGTGCAACGCACCCTGTCTGCTCCTGGGCAGGTGCATGCGTGCCTCGTGCGTAATTTTCAGGTTGCGACCTGTATTGATCGTCGGGAGCGGCCCGTCTGTCGCTCTTTGACCTCTGCACATAATTCGCTGGATATTTTTAGCACAAGGTAGAATTTCCAATTACTGGTGGAAAACAAGGAGCAAACCTCCAGGAGGGCACAGTCTCCCAAAGGAGGGGAAAAGCGGCCGCAAGGATAACATTTCAGAAAACGTACACAATTAAATAATGGAAACGGAATACGCCGCGGGGGAAGCAATTGTATTTATTTCAGATGTTTTCAGGAATACTGAATTATGTTTTTTTGTTTTATTAATGAAGCTGTCTGTTCAGCTGTCGCTAAACGACGCGAACGAAAACAGGTTTGTTAATGCATAACAACAATAAGCCTGAAATAATGTTTTTTAAACAATGTTTGTAGTCGACTAGCTTTATAATTCAATGTTTGTTATAGAAAACCCATGCATAAGTACCTACTTTATGGAATTGTACCGCAAAGTGTGCCATAAACTAGCTATAACATTGCTGTTATAATTTCTCTTTAGATTCCTCTTTTACATAGTTACATCAAGATTTACAGAGCTGTGCAAATGTCATAGCCTTTTATGACTTGTATTTGATAGAAAACTTGATAATGAATAAAAATTATGACCGCTCAAAATTTGGAGGATGATACGTAAATATTTTTTGTAGTCGACTAGCTTCATAATGTTATAAAGAAAATCATGCATAAGCACTTACTTTATGATATTGTGCTGTAAAGTGTGCCATACAGCAGCCATAACAACAAAATAAGCAGTCAAAGATTACGTTGTCTTTTATTCGTAGCATGCATTTCAACTTCGAGAACATACACCACAAGGAAGAAGATTTGTCAAGTTATGACTAATAAAAAATGTACTATGAATTAATAGATAAATAATAGAATCCAAATTCGATCAATTTGCCTGATCTAAAAAGTACGTAAGAATAATCTGTTCTGTAATTGTCTCCGCGTTTTGATCCTTTGCCAAAATTCATCGCCAAAACTTCATTGCCAAAATTTGTCATACTCATTATTATAAACATCTTCTGAGTTTTTAGGAATCAATCTCAGCTCAGCTTCTGCAGATATTTTCAAAATTTCATCACTTACCAAATCTTCGTTATAACTATTCATTTTGGCGGTATTTGAGAAAAATGGTTACCATAAACAGCAGCTTAGTAACCGCATCAATCAGATCATCATAGAAAAACTATATCAGCACAGGCCACCTCTTATAATTTTTTTATACGCGGATTAGTTTTGAACAAATATTTGTCAGAAATTTATAATAATGCTGTAGTCGACTACAAAATAGTATGTGAAATTCGTTTATATTTCTGGATTATGGCATTCGTGAAATTAGCGAATTAGCAAACCATTCACTCGTGCCACAATCCTATGATTATCGGATTGATGCGGCTGATACATGATGAAACTCCATGTTAATATATAAATAAAACACAATTGGTGTGAGTTTCACAAAATGTTTATGAATCCTATGAATTTTAAATTAATATCATAATAAACCCTTTTCAACTCCCACATCAGTAAGTTATCAATTACACACGGACTTCATGGCTAGTAAATCAGTTATAACAAACCAGTGTTATATAATAAAAGTTACTAGACAACAGTTAGGGGGGAATTATTTCTATGAGAATTGGCAACAATGTGACTTTAGTTTTAAAATTTCCAAAATAGTCATATGATGGTCAATATCATTGACAGAACTGACAGAACAAAAATGTATCCATTTGAGCAAAATTTTTCATAATAACTTGGAATAGAAAAAATTGTGTACATTACTAGAGTTGTAACAGTACCAAAAAGTGAGCTATGCTGAATAAAAGCTAAACTCTTCAAGTTCATACTTAGAATATTTGCTTCTGGATTCAATAGAATTTCCAACGTTATTTCAGAAAATACACGAAAAACTGTAAGAATTAAAATTGATATAATGACTGACGAAATTTTCCATATTCCATTCTTGTGATTATAATACAACTAATATTCAGACTAAAATACGTGTATATTCTGTTGCAAGCAAATATTCTATAAGTGAAAATAATTATGAAATTCCTGTACAAAACTGTCAAACAATCTAAGATTCGATAATTAAATAGCAGATGTAAGTCAAAATTGTAAAAAGAGAGTGACAAAGTGCTTAATTAAAAAGAAGGCAATGAAAAGTCCGTAAAATGCACAATATTTTATATGGAACTGCAAGAATATTTTCTACATATGAAAAATCCAAAAACGTCTAGTCATAAAACTATCTAAGATTCGAAAAAAATGGCAGAATATAATAGGAATCATGAAACGGATTGGAAAATTGCACAATTTAAAAGAAAATGTAATGTGAGCTTAGCAAAATGAACTAAAATCAACGATCATTAAAAAAAGGTGAAAAAAAATCTGCCGCAAATTTTCAAATTATCTCAGATTAGTTAATTAAATTCTGCAATTTAATTCAATTGGAATTATCAAAATCAAATGAAAGATTGTACAAATCAATAAATTGCTAGTCAACCTATCTATGATTCGAGGAATAAATTGCAGAATTTAATAGGAATCACCAAAATGGAATGGAAAATTGCACAATTTAATAGAAATCACCAAATGGAATGGAAAATTGACCAATTTAAAAGAAAATGTAATGTGAGCTTAGCAAAATGAACTAAAATCAACGATCATTGAAAAAAGGTGAAAAAAAAATCTGCAGCAAATTTTCAAATTATTTCAGATTAGTTAATTAAATTGCAGAATTAAATTGAAATTATCAAAATCCAATTAAATATTGCACAATTAAAATAAAATGTTATTACTGAAAAGTTCGTAAAATGCACAATATTTTATACAGAACTGCAAGAATATTTTCTACAAATGATAAATCAATAAATTGCTGGTCCAAAAACTATAGGAGATTCGAGGAATAAATTGAAGAATTTAATAGGAATCACTAAAATGGAATGGAAAATGGCACAATTTATTATAAATCACCAAATGGAATGGAAAATTGCTCAATTTAAAAGAAAATGTAATGCAAGCTTAGTAAAATGAATTAAAATCAACGATCATTAAAAAAGGCGAAAAATAAACTCTGCAGCAAATTTTCTAATTATCTCAGATTAGTTAACTAAATTGCAGAATTAAATCGGAATTATAAAAATCCAATTAAAGAATGCTTAATTAAAATAAAATGTTATTACTGAAAAGTCCGTAAAATGCACAATATTTTATACAGAACTGCGAGAATATTTTCTACAAATGACAAATCAATACATTGCTGGTCCAAAAACTATCCAAGATTCGAGGAATGAATGGCAGAATTTAATAGGAATCACCAAAATACAATGGAAAATTGCACAATTTAAAAGAAAATGTAATGTGAACTTAGTAAATTGAACTAAAATCAAGGATCATTGAAAAAACGTGAAAAAAATTCTGCAGAAAATTTTCAAATCATCTCAGATAAGTTAATTAAATTACAGAATTCAATTGGAATGATCAAAATCCAATTAAAGTATGCACAATTAAAATAAAATGTGATTACTGAAAAGTATGTAAAATGCACAATAT
The DNA here is from genome assembly GCA_951805005.1 of Othius punctulatus. Lineage (NCBI taxonomy): Eukaryota > Metazoa > Arthropoda > Insecta > Coleoptera > Staphylinidae > Othius > Othius punctulatus. The sequence continues at coordinate 24,949,778 of OX638143.1, forward strand.
TTTATACAGAACTGCAAGAATATTTTCTACAGATGAATAATCAATAAATTGCTCCTCCAAAACCTATCTAAGATTCGTGGAATAAATTGCAGAATTTAATTGGAATCACCAAAATGGAATGAAAAATTGCACAATTTAATAGAAATCATGAAATGGAATGGAAAATTTCCCAATTTAAAATTTGTATTGAGATACTTGTTTAATAAAGCTGCCTGCAATTCTCATCGATATTTTTTTTTCTTTGGCCATTCTCATCACTTTTGTTTTAGTTTGATTTATTCTTAGATTGAAGGGTTTCAATTCTTGTTCTAATGTAATTATGTTGTGTTTCAGATCTGCTTCACTCTTTGTAAATACCACCAGGTCATCGGCGAATGCACACAATGCAATGTCCACTATCTTCATATTTCTGAATCCTACTTTTAGCTTCTTCATTTTGCATACAGTTTGTTTTATGACTTCGTCTAGGGCTGCTATAAACAGTAGTGAACTGAGAGTCCCTCCATGTCGGACACCTTCTTTCGTTCTAAATGTTTCCGATATTATATTTCTTGTCCTAACATAGTTCAGATTGATAGGATATATACTCTGCAATGCTGCCAGTAGTTCTTCACCGATGTTTTTCTATACTAAAGTCTTCCATATCTTCTTTTTACTTATTCTATCTAATGCTTTTTCTAAGTTAATAAAGCACATATATACTTTCTTGTTGTACGCTTTGCATTTCTCAGATATCTGTCTTATAGTGAATATGAGGTGCTGTGTACTCCGCCCTCTCCAGAATCCTCTCTGATTTTCTTCCAGCTGGTTGCCTATTATTTCTCTCAGTCTCGTTTCTAGAAGTGATTCGTATGTTTTTCCCGGTATGGAAAGTTGGGTTATTCCTCTGTAATTACTACAATTCCTCGTATCTCCATTTTTGAATAGAGGGACTATAATTCCATACTACCAGTCTTTCGGAATCATCTTCAGTTGATATGCCAGGTTAAATATGCTGTCAAGTTTCCTAAATCCAAGATCTTCTAGGTTTAATTTAATCATCTCACCTGATATCTGGCCCTCTCCTGGGGCTTTTCCTAGTTTTATTCGTTCGATGGCCGCTTTCACTTCTCGTTCTGTTATTGTATCTTCGGTTTCCTTGTATATAGTTTTGAGTCGCATAGCGTCTTCGTGTTTACATGTTTCCTTAACTCCCTGCACTAGTAATTCTTGGAAATGTTCCCTCCATCTGTTGACAATATCTCCATTGTTCATCAACATTTCTCCTTCTTTGGTCAGGAGTTGTTGTAGCGTGGACGATTTTTCTTTCCTAAAACTTTTATTTATTTTAAAAAACAGGTTTTGATTCGCACCTTTGCTTTCTTTTAGTTTTCTTCCAAAATCCTCCCAACTGTTTTTCTTTGCTTCAGTTACCGTTTCCTTAGCTTTTTTCCTTTGTACTCTGTATGCTTCTAAATCTTCTCTTGTGTGTGTTTGCAAATATTTTTTCCACATCTTCTTCTTTGTTTTTACTTCCTCTTTCACTCTTCCCGTCCACCAAACTGTGTGTTTTTTCTTATATCCTAAAGCACGACGTTTTTGAACCTTGTCCACCCTTGTTCGATATTGTATGACTCCTTGATATCTATATTGAATTCCCTTGCTAAATTTTCTCTGCATTTGTCTCGACAGCCTTCCTCTTGCAATTTGTAGACTCTAATTTTCTCTTGATCTGGTTTGGTTCTTCGTGCCTTTGGATATAGTTCTGGTGCTCTTCCTTGTGTTATGTATATTACCAATAAATAATGATCGCTTCCTATTTATGCACTTCTTTGGACTCTTACATCTGCAATTTTGCTGTTGTTTGTTCTCTCCGTGATGAGATGGTCGATTATAGACATTTCGTTTCTGGTAAGCATTACTCTTGTATACTTGTGGATGCTTTTGTACCAGGGTTTTGTATGATTGGTAATTTTTACCTGCAAAATTCTAGACCGATACGTTATCGTGGGGGTAGTTCAATATACAATTAGAACAAATAACGATAATTGACACGAAACAACAATTTGATCAAATCTGAGCCAGGTGTGTAAATTTAAAGTACAATGCAGACCGGAGAGGAAGGCTTGTTAAACCTGCCGTTGTACATCATATTTCCAGTACAATGCGGACTGGAGAGGCTGGCTTGTTAAACCTGCCTTGTACGTACATACTTGATAGTGTAATTGATACGTACGATATAGTGTACAGAAAAAACTGTGATTAGAAATTGATGCTTGGTATACGTGAAATATATAAACCATACGCGTAAACTCACCAATTTTATTGCTTGTACACTGTCTAAATGTACTTATTGCATATAGTGGTAAAACTATCACGTTGATAGACCTTCAATTTTATTGTTGACGTGAAGGGGTTATAGTTTTCGTAGTTTGGTAGTGTCCGCCCCCACGTCAGTTACTTTTAGGGAGTCTCTTAATTAAGCCCTGGAATAACTTGCGAAGTAAAATTGCATGGAGCCACCCCCCCCCCCCCACTCACCGACATCGAGAGCTAGAGGCCTTTCTTGGTTGTTCGAAAGGGACATTCAGTTGCTCCACGCCTTTAAATGTCGTTAAAAGCCCTTCGAGCACGTATTGTAATTTACCTGAAGATGGCGTTCGCTGTTTCTATTTTTCGTTTAATTTCGAAACAATTAACTAATATCGTCGATGTGTACAGTGCTGGTGACTTGCAAAACAGCGAAACTAGTCCACAGTTTGTTCTGCTGGCAACGATATCTGTATATCATATATGTTTCAACTGTGTGATCTGGAGGATGGATATAAACCCGTGCAGATAAAACAAGCCATCGTTTCCTGCGTATCGAAATCCAAATTTATTCATAGAAACCAAATCCTGCGACTCCCCACCATGGAGGCCTGTTAAAACGGAAAATTTTCACCACTTCCTCGACGGTGCGATCGATGCCGCACGCAGCACCGGTAGTGCTATAATCGCGAATACATCAGGCAACAAATTGACGCGCAATCTAATATCTCTGCGCCCCCATCCCTGCAGATAATCCGTTTTTTCTTCCATCCCTTGTCCGGGTATTCCCCGTTTCACCGCGATTTTCCCCGCGTCCATCCGGACAGTTATTGTAACGGATGACGTCGCGCTGCCGAACACGGAAATGCCATCTACATATTTGATGTCCCGCGGGACCTTCGGGGCTCCGTCACTCCTGTACACCCCCGGTCCTCGAAATGCATACTAATACCGAACACATAGATCCCGGATTATCCCGTATGCGTGAAATCGCCCGGTTGCTAAAGTACACGTGCAAACACGCCTCTATTTGCCTATTAGGTGCCCCCGGGCGGTGTTTTCCCCTGTTTCGGCTGGTCCTCGACCATCTTCGGGCCCTCCTTTGATGTGCCTGTTTGTCTTTTCGCTTCGTTTCGTCTCCCTTTTGCGGTTCGTTTGTTTTCCCTGATTTTTCCCGCTGTTTTCCTAGTGTTGTTTTAAACGTGCCGCCGCGGGGGTGGAAGCCATGTTTATGTATGACTGCGAGCAACCTAATAAGCCCCGGGATGACTAAACGTGATGCAACGGATGCGAGACACGTCTGATCAAAAGATAAGCCCGACAGATAGCGCCGTTCCGTTGGGAGAAAAGCCGGATCAGATCTAATAAAGTGAAGCCATCCACTTACCGTCACTGCACAAAGGTGGATGGGATGAAGAGCGATGCCGGTCAATCAAATCAGAGGGATTATGCGAGGAAAATGCGGGTTTTTAATTTGCGAATTTTCTACGCGAGTTTTCCGACTGAAGGGGGAGTGCGCTGTGTATGCGCGAAATGGTACAAAGCTTGCAGCTCTTTGCAAATTGCATTTGAACGCAATTACCTCGCGCTTTCGCATTCAATCATAATAGAAGCAATTAATTAAGCGTCTCTATTGGTCAGGTTTGCTTACACTACACAACGATGAACATACCCACCCATTGAATTTCAACCCTTTCGTCCCGAACGATACACATTTGTACCAGCATGATTTGAAAATTACTGAATGTTAAACTAAACATTATGCTCATATGGCAAGTGTACCACACCGGTGTTTAAGGTTTATTTAATAAATTCCCGGGTATTTTTCTAAGCTAATACTTAATTTTAGGTTAGTAAAAGCCTTCACATGTAGATATGACGAGTGGTGTTAGTGAAAACATATAGTTTTGGAGAAAAAAATCATTCATTTGATAAAAATCTGATCACTGCTAGGGTACCTACCTCTCTATCAAACCAAATTATCAAAAAAGTAAGTAAGTTTTAGTTGTATTTTGAAGTGTAGTAACCTTTTTATGTGACGGTACATATGTGTACCACCAGTGATTTATGTGGTACATACAATTATCACCGGGTTTATATTCATTTTTGTTAAGAATTATTATGGACCAAAGAAGAACATTGACAGTAGTTAGACTATGGGGATTCCACTTCACCCCTAGCAGAGATTTCGATTAATTTAATTGACGCTTTTAATTCGCGGTTTTAATCAATCACCGCGAGCAGTAACTATGGGTTGATTGCGAAAATCGCGAGTAATTTAATCGAAATCTCTGCTGGGGGTGAAGTGGAATCTCCATAGTCTAACTACTATTGATGCAGAACGAACTAGAATATGCTGCTCAACACTTATCGGATTTTTCTAATGACGAAGAATTAGAACCGTTTTCGTCTGGATCCAGCGATGACTACGTACCTGAAAGTGGGTCAGACACTGATAGTGAGCTGGAGAATAATTTGTCACTTCAAGAACCTTTAGCTAGTGTAACTGACACTAAGATAAACGATGTTGAAAAACATATACCAATTGAATCTCAAGCAAACCAAACTAATTCAGGTGAGGTTAATCGTTCTTTAGAATGAGAAATCTTCTGAGAATCTGAGAAATCTTCCTCAGGACAGAAATTGTAAAATTAATGAGAATATAACATTGCATTCAAGCCCAATGCAAATTTTTCATAAACTATTTTCGCACTCACTGTACTACTAATGTTACTAATAGAAGAATGCACAAACAAACGTCTGGAAATAATGAATAGGGGCAGAAAACATAAGCAAAAACTTATTGATAAAGGAGAAATTCAAAAATTATTAGGATATATATATATATATATATATATATATATATATATATATATATATATATATATTATTGGAGCAGTAAAGAATCACTAGGCATCCGTGCAATAGAAAAAGCTATGTCTCGATTCATGAATCTAGTTTAAAAACTTTATTTTGCGTTCCAGGGAAAACCACCGAATGCATCAAAATCTTATTATGTCGATGAGCTAATATCGTGCCTAAAATTCACATTCTCAAAATATCGCCAGGATAGCTTTTACCAAAGTATAGATGAAAGTATGACGAAAACCCGGGATAATTCTCGGGAAAACCACTAAACGCATCCAAATCTTATTATGTCGATGAGATTATATCGTGCCTAAAATACACATTCTCAAAATATCGCCAGCATAGCTTTTACCAAAATATAGATGAAAGTATGACAAAGTTCAAAGGGTGCTCCTCCCTAAAGCCATACATGCCATTGAAATCAACGAAAAGTGGTATCAAGTTATGAACATGTATTATGGCAAATAATTCAATGTACAAAAAAGTGAAGAATCGCGTACCTTATGAGAAAGAGTTGTACAATCACTTGCATCTACAATAAAGGAAAAATATGTGCTTGTCCTTTGTTTTGATCCTTTTTACAACTGTACAGTTATTAGAAACAATGAATTTTGCTGCATTGGGAACAAAAATGAAAGAAATTTTACAACGTGGACAGTCTGTATTTCGATCTACTAATAGTGGATTATGGTATACAAAATACCAAGGCACAAAGGAAGTTATAGTTATGAGTAATTGTTATGAATCCAAGTTGACTACAGTTTCCAAAAAAAACAAAAACTGGGGAACGGAAATTGGTTAAATGCCTTCAAGCTGTCTCATTTTATCCTCAGAAAATGGGAGGAGTTGATAGGGCAGATCAGTTTTTCGGCTTGTATGACCATGACAGAAAATCAAATAAATGGCGAAAGAAGGTTTTTACACATGTCTGAATATGTGTGCAGCAAATGCATGGATAATGCACAATGATTTGAGACGACAAAATAAAAAGGAACCATTCCTGACTTTTATCGTAACACTGGCCGAAGAATTAATAGCTGAAGGAAGTCAATATACATCAAAAACCATCAAAAAGAGGACCTCCAAACAAAAAGATGAAACTATATGGCGCTGTACCTTTGCAATTACCAGTCGAGGCGCCAACAAGAAGGAGATGTATTTCCATCTACTAATAGTGGATTATTGTTTGCAAAATGGCAAGGCACAAATGAAGTTATAGTTATGAGTAATTGTTATGAACCCAAGTTGACTACAGTTTCCAAAAAAACAAAAACTGGGGAACGGAAATTGGTTGAATGCCTTCAAGCTGTCTCATTTTATCCTCAGAAAATGGGAGGAGTTGATAGGATAGTTTGTCGGATTGTATGACCATGACAAAAAAATAAATAAATGGCGAAAGAAAGTTTTTTACACATGTTTGAATATGTGTGCAGTAAATGCATGGATGCACAATGATTTGAGACGACAAAATAAAAAGGAACCATTATTGACTTTTTTCGTAACACTGGCCGAAGAACTATTAGCTGAAGGAATTCAAAATACATCATTACGTCCACCAAAAAGAGGACCTCCAAACAAAAAGATGAAACTTTATAGCGCTGTAAAACAGCAAATAAGAACAAAAACTATTTGCCAGGAATGTAGTATCCCTTTGTGAAGGGATGTGTGACTATCATGTGAAGTAGAGAGAATATAATACATTTTCAAAATTCCTCGAGTTTAATTTCAGACCTGGTGGTATACAAGTGTGCCATATAAAAACCCTATTGGTATATATGTGTACCACCGAAGCGGTTATGGTCACAATTTTTCTCAAACTCTGCCAAAATTAATAGTTGTGACGAAGATTAAATAAGTGATGAAATTTTGAAAAAAGCTGCAGAAACTGAGCTGAGTCTGATTCTGCCAAAATGAATAGTTGTGATGAAGATTAAATAAGTGATGAGATTTTGAAAAAAGCTGCAGAAACTGAGCTGAGTCTGATTCCTAAAAAGTCGGAAGATGTTTATATAAAAGAGTAGGACAAGTTTTGGAAATGACTAAGAATAAAAAACGCGGAGACAGTTACAGAAAAGGGTTTGATTGCGTACTTTTTAGATCAGGTAAATTGTTCAAATTTTGATAATATTATTTAACTATTAATTCATCGTACTTTCTTTTAGTTAAAACTTTACAAGTTTTCTTTGTTATGGTGTATGTTCTCGAAGTTGAAATGCATGCTACGAATAAAAGATAACCTAATCTTTGACTGTGCTAATTTTGTTGTTATGGCTACTTTATGGCACATTTTTCGGTACAATGCCATAAAGTAGGTGCCTATGCATGATTTTCTCTATAACAAACATATCATTATGAAGCTAGTCGACTACAAAAAGTATTTACGTATCACCCTCCAAATTTAGTAAGGATTAATATGCATTGCAAAAATATCATGCACATATCCAATACTTTTGCAAGTTCTGGTTTCAAAAACCAATCATAGTTTGAACGTATTTTATTGAAATACACAACATTTTGTTTTTTCAACTACTTCAAACTAAAATTTAAATTCATATCCTACCATGTGCTATTTGCAATAATCATCGTCTCTGGGCCATGCTTCCTATCGCCACGCTTATTACAGTTATTAGAGTTATCGTTTCTTGTAAATGGGGCGGTCGGGCACAAAGCGATGTGTCATACCGGAGGACATCATCCCATTGTGTGCAGTGTATTACAACACCAGCGCAGTTCACAGAGGGTCCGCCACCCCTGCGGCGGCCGCCGCCGCCCCCACGGCCCCCGCAGTGTAGCGTTATAATAGCATCCGCACCGGAGAAATTTGCATTGTATATTAATTAATGCGGATGCCCCAGACCTTTCGCTCCCGCACAAGCGAAAGGGGCCCTAATGGAGATTAAGCATAGGAAACGGACGCGCCCCCCGAAAAAGCCAGGAGAATTGCAATTTCATGATCTCCCGCTGAGATGTAGAGATTGTGGATCCATTTTTTTGTGTGTGGCACGCTTAATAATTGCCTCCATCAATTCGTAATATTTTTGTTATAGAATGCAGAGAAAAAATGATGGAACTGTCATTGGGGATACATTGGGTTATTCTCGTCGTAAGGGAAAGTATCCAGATTGGGCAATTATCGCTTATTTCCCATTTGAAATTTAAAAAAAAAACGGGCATGTTTGAGATTACGTTTTATGCACCAGAACTATTGTACGTTTTCTAGAATCAGCTACCAAGATCTACCACCTGTTGCTTTATGTTGGTCAAAACAAAAATCACTACAAAGATCACTACATATGTATTTAATCGTTACCTTGTTTCGACAAACTCAAATAATACTGGCATACTTACCACTACTACTTTTCAGAGAAATTGCGATCTTGGTGGATTTAAAATATAAACAGTAACTAATTTCACTGATTACACAGCCACTAAGTGGAAATGAACAAATCCTGGACAAAAGTCGAAAAACGTAAAATTTTGAATATTCCTTTACACCAGGAGTGTAAGACCTTAGTGTTTATAAGGACTTTTTTGATAATATTATTCGAAACCTAAAATGTCAATTTCATTTTGCCAATTTATTTGGTAATAATAAATAAAATCATTTAATGTTAACTATAAACTTAGAAAACATTTCGCAAACAAAAGATTAATTATATGGGAATAGTGGAGATATTTACTACTACTAGTACTACTACTTTATATAAAAATAATCAAAAAGTGCCCAACTTCAAAAACACCATGTGACGAGTGTAGATTGGATATAAAATAGAAACAAAAGTGACATAATTGCTGCATTGCTTATAACGTTAATACGAATTATTAACATTTAACAAACAAAAGTTTAATCATGTGGGAATAGATATTTATAAATGCATCAAAACATTCTTAACTTCAAATACACCCTGCGTGCTATGTGAAGAGATTATGTTCGGTATAAACTACTACATATCAACATAATTAATTATAACGTTAATGCGAATCATTATTATTACCAGTACATTATCAACTATCTTAATATACTATGTGCACTATGTGAAGATAGTATGTTGGATGTAAACTACTACATATCAACATAATTAATTTTAACGTTAATGCGAATTATTATTATTACCAGTACATTATCAACTAATCTACAAGGGTTTTACTTACCTCGGCATTAGCCGACACCGAACCTGTGTGCACCAGGGACGTTCCGGACAGCCACTTCTTCGGCAGCGACAGAATGGACTCGCGCCATCCTGGAACACATACAAAGAGGGGCGTTAATTAATGGACCGATTAACAGCGGTGACATCAGTAATTGCGTTAATGTCGTGGCGTGTCGCGGGGCGGATTTAATTGCCCCCATCCCCCAAACACCCCCCAGCAGCATCCTTGACGTTTATTACCGTTCCATCGTCAATGTTTGCCCGCACGACTGTAATCCGGTTATGAATGCCGGGGATTACCCGACAGATGCGCCCCCGTCATCCCCGATGGTAAATGGGACACGGTGTCGTGATGATATGTGTGTAGTATAAGGGGATGTGGGGAAAATATGACAGTAATTCCAATGCTTGTTTAACGGGGGTGTGACAAAAAAAATACAATACGTTGTTATATTAATATGTTAAAAATAGTATATTACATCCCTTATCGGGTCAATAATGGCACATTTTAAAATAGCAGTAATTTATGTACCGAAGACGAAAGAGTGCATTTTTAGAACGAGTCTGAGTTTGATTGCCGCTGAGAAATAACCGAGGCAATCAAATAGACGACTGTCAAAAAAAACAAACAATTTGTCAAACAAACAGACATCAAATAAACAGATTGTCGAACAAACAGACAATAGTCTCCTACTCATTGACAGTTGGAGACGAAAAGTGTTTGCGGACAAAGAAGGTTATCAAACAAAAATTTACTACTTTTCGTCCGCAAATGTAATATATATTACGTAACAGTTAGGGGGGAATTATTTGTATGAGCATTGGCAACATTGTGACATTTAGTTTTGAAATTTTTAAAATAAAAATATGATGGTTAATCATATGTGACAATTTTAGAAGTAGGTACGTACTAAATTTCGAAATGGACAAATTGGGACAGTTTATTGTTATGGTGAATAGGAATCCACCTGTTTATGTTTGAAATTTTGATACTTCTAAAAATAACTCAAAATAATGGTAATTATGCTATAAAAAGTTTAATTGATTTTTTCTTGAATGTAATGTGTCACTTTCAATACTTTTAGAAATAGAACATCTTAAAACTGTACCAATAAGTATAATTTGTTATGAAAATTTGTATAGTGAACAGATAATGTATACACCGTTACCACGTATTAGTGTTCAAACATTGAATATAAATAATTAAATATAAATTAAATCTGATTTTTTGAAAAAATGATAATTGGATAACGGTGTGCTTCTGAAAACAATAAGATTGATGCAAAAAATGCCTTATCTGATTAAATCTGGTTAAAAAAAAAAGATAATTGGATAAAGGTGTGCTTCTGAAAACAATAAGATTGATGCAAAAAAATGTCTTGTCTAATGTACGTACGTACATACAAGGTGTTCAGAAAATGAGCTAACGTAAAAAAAAACATCCAAAAGTAACGTATAGCTATTGCTGATTTGAGAAAATGTTACGTTATGTAAGCCATTACAATACATTTTTTCTTGTAACATTTTTCTCTAAACATGTAATACGTATATTTTACTCTTGCGTGTTTCTTTTTCATTTTTGCTCATATTTGAACTCTATATAGGTACGTACATCAGACACCAAACAATGTTTGTCAATTTGATTTTATCTAGAAGCTTAAACCTATATTTAAATATCTTTTTTCCGAAAAATCAGAATATCTGCGTGGTAACTGCAAAAGGTCATATGTCCAAAAAACACTTTTTGGTGTATTGCACATTCATGATCAATTAGGTCAATCGGGATAGGTCTTTAATAGGACATACAACCTATTAAACTTTGCGTAGCTAACCGACAATGATCAAGAATGTTACGATATGTAAGCCATTACAAGCAATTTATTCTTGTACATTTTTTCTCTAAACATGTAATACGTAGATTTTACTCTTGCGTGTTTTTTTTTCATTTTGCTCATTTTTGAACTCTATATAGGTACGTACATCGGACACCAAACAATTTTTGACAATTTTATTTTATCTAGAAGCACAAACCTATATTTAAATAACTTTTTTCGAAAAAATCTGAATATCTGCGTGGTAACTGCAAAAGGTCGTATGTCCAAAAACTTTTTATTGTATTGCCTATTCATGATCAATTAGGTCAATCGGGATAGGTCTTTAATAAGACATGCAACCTATTAAACTTTGTATAGCTCACCGACAATGATCAAGAATGTGCCATAAACTAATTTTTTTTTTGTACGTACGACATATTGCACTTACCACGACGATATGTTTTTTTTGTGTATAAACATGAATTTGTGGCTACATAGTCTTTTTTAATGTTTTGTCATTTTCCAAATGCCCTGTGGATAGGATGAAAGTAAATATTTTTGCATTAATTTATTTCGTTACAACAACGAACTTTTATATAAATTATATATTTTTAAATTGCGATAGCTTGGTGCAATCAATAAACTAATAATTTGCAACTATATTTTGAATTTTTGTTAGTATTTTATCAATTTTACCAGATATTTTAAATATTATATATTACTTCTTAAAGTACTTTCTAGTATGTGGTAAGTTTAGATTGTGATGAAAAACTTTAAACTCACAAAAAGTCAAATATAATCTTTTATTAATTGTTTTATATGAGAAAAAATGTTTAAATTGATAAGCAAATAAAATAAATCCAATAACTTTCTTTAAATACTTTACATTTTAACATACTTTATTTCTACTAATATCAAAATTTCATTGTATAATAATCTTTAATACTGCGCAAATATGAGTAAATTACACACAAAAAGTAAATATTTAATTTTGGCACTTACCACATTTGTGTACTACACCATCGATAGGTAATATACTCATATTCAAATAAATAGTAAATTTTGCTAACATAAGATGTACATATTTTGTATCTAAATAAAAAACGCCTCATTCTTTTATTGATTCAAGCATGTACTTAATTTTTAAAAGTATAACATCCTTGCAGATTTTTCTTTTGATACAAAATAAACTTACACCAAATTTGGAACAAAACAAATGCTAAATTTACGGGAAAAAACAAAATAAACTAGAAATTGTAGCAAATGTTATAGCAACATGTATTAAAACTGTGTATTATGTAAAATATTGATTTGAACTAGGTATGTAGCAAATTTGTGAAAAATCAAACATTTAATTCCTGAAACATATCCCTGATTTTAGTTATGTTTTTAGATCTGGATTCTATACTCTTTGTCTATTTTCGTTTGTATGTATTTATTTATTTCAAAATTAGTACAATTAATATCAGGCACAAAAATTTAAAACATTATTGTAAACATAAAATGTTAATCCTTGCATTCTTTAGTCTTCCCAAGGTAACAATGTTGCTGTCGTAATTACCATTATTACTGTCAAATTTTCATTTATTACAGTCAAAATTGTAACATTTACTGCCAAATTTTAAATTATTCTGTCAATATTGCAATATTCAAGTTTCAAAGATTGTTGAAAAATTTTCAATAACATGTGTAAAAATTTCTGTTATGCAAAAATTTAAATTTTTGCTGTATATTTTTATTATCTCTGACAGATTTTCAATTTTTATCGAAAATTTCATTGATGACTGTCAAAACTCTAATTATTCCTTACAAATTTTCAACTATTCTGTCAATATTTCAATGATTGCTGATAAATTTTCAACTATTTCAAGGAAAAGTAACCGACGATTAAAGTTCTACGCCCATAAAAAAATTTTGTTGAAAACCAATTTTCCAAAACCTGTTACAAAAACTGCTAAAATGAATTGAAAACACGTATTTCTGTACAGAGCTGATTTAAAAAAAGTAAAAGTAGATATATTAAGTCTTAGTAGATGTACTAGAAGTTTAGAATGGTTTCTAAATTTTCTGAATTGGCCCGTAAATCTTAAATAAATAAACAAAACTGCAGTGATGCACGAGTATACAAAGAAACAAAATAAATTGAGACTTGAAGAAAATTTAATTGTGGATAATATCAAAACATGCAAATATACAAACAATTATACTTAACTTAATATGTAATGTGTATTTTTCGCTTCCATGTTGATTTCACTGCAAAATTGTTTTTATTATTTCTTACAAATTTGCAATCACTTTGTCCAAATTTATTTTATTCTGGCAAAATTTCAATGATTACTGTATTTTTTTTAATTACTAATCACATATTTGCAATTATTATTCTGTCAAAATTTCAATGATTACTGATAAATTTTCATCTATTTCAAGGAAAAGTAATCAACAATGATCCAAGGTCTTCTTGTACGAATTTCGATTAATTTTAACCAGCAGTAAGTTTCTATGAATACTAATTATCAATTTTCAATGATTGCTGACAACATTTACATTTTTCTCTAAATAATCAATGATGACTGTCGAAATTTCAATTATTACTCAAAGAATTGCAATGATTACTGTAATATTTTTAATAATCCTTCCTTTATTTTACGTCTTACAAATTTTCAATTATTTTCTCAAAATTTCAATGATTACTTACTACTACTACTACTTCGATTTTTTAAAATGTTTTCTTACAATTTTCAATTAGGTACTCATTACTCATTGAAATTTTGACATATCGATGAATACTGATAAATTTTCAACTATATTCAAGGAAAAGTAACAAATGATTATAAAAAAAATATAATTTTATTCACAAAAACTCCTGATGATGGCTGAATATTAAGCAGAAACTAGTAGTGAAAAATAAATAAATAAATACTAGAAGATACCAGAAAGTACTTTAACAAAAACAAATTGATTGGTTTTGAATCAAACAATTATTGTCAATCTCATTTTATCTAGAAACACAAACCTGTATTTAAATAACTCTATTTCCCAAAAAATCTGAATATGTTTTTTTGTGTCTGAATATGAATTTGTGGCTGCACTGTATACATGGTCTTTTTTTTCATGTTTGTCATTTTCTAAATGCCCTGTGGACCAGTATTTATTACCAGTACCAGTTACCAGTTTATTTAACAGAACATATTTTTGCATCAATCTTATTTCTTTACAACAAGGAACTTTTTTCCAAATTATTTTTTTGCTTAATGTTTGTTTAGACTACTTATCTGAATACCAATCCATTTATATAGTGTATATTTGCTGGGATTGAATACACAATCACCTTGATTATTACCATTGTTTAGTATACATAATTATTTTCAATTCAAATTTAAAGCCAGATCGAACAATTAATGTCCAAAACCTGCACAAACCTGTATTTAAATAACGTTTTTTTTTTCCAAAAAATAAGAATATATTCTTTTGTGTCTGAACATTAATTTGTGGCTACACTGTATACATAGTCTTTTTTAATGTTTTGTCATTTTTCAAATTCCAAGTGGACAGAAACTAGTAGTGAAAAATAAATAAAAAAATACTTGAAGATACCAGAAGTACTTTAACAAAAACAAATTGATTTGTTTTGAATCAAACAAATATTGTCAATCTCATTTTATCTAGAAGCACAAACTTGTATTTAAATATACTAAATATACTTTAAATAACTTTATTTCCCAAAAAATCGGAATATTGTTTTTTGTGTCTGAACATCAATTTAGGGCTACACTGTATACATGGTCTTTTTTCGTGCTTTGTAATTTTCTAATGTGGACTAGTATGAAAGTAAATATTTCTGCATTAATCTTATTTCTTTCCAACGAACATTTATCCAAATTATTTTTTGAATTAATATTTTTTTACTCTACTGATCTCATTACAAATCCATTGATATACTATATTTGCTGGGATTGAATACACAATCACTTTGATTATTACCATTGTTTAGTTTACATAATTATTTTCAATTCAAAGTTAACGCTAGATCGAATCTAAATTATGCATTCTGTTTTATTCTCTATATTCACAGTTTCGAGTAAGCTTCGTTTAATTTTTAATCAACATACAATAATAATAATAATAATATCAGTAATAATAATAATCTCTACTGCCTCACAGTGGGGCGAAATCCAAAAAACCTTCCAAAAATATAGAGTTACTGTTGTTTTCAACAGAATTCATTGGTTATAGATTTTTGATATAGACTAAAAATACCAGCAAACACTTAAAACTTGTGATAATTGGATTTATCTAAATTTATTTGTTTTTAAAAACTTGATTTTGTGTAGATTTCAATATTTTTACATTGTGTCAATAATTTATGGTATAGTTTCAACTATTTCTATATGAGGCGTTAAAAGCCAGAGTTGTGTAATTACTCTTATCACTATGAATTAATACTGAATGGTGTAATAGTTTTTCTTTAATTGTGTATGTTATTTTACTTATTTGGACGTATTGTACCAGTACTGTACTGTAGGGTACAAAATATTAAAAATTAACTTGTAATTCATTTGCACCTCAATATATCTGAAAATTATGAGATGTAAAGTAGTTCTCCGACGTCTGACTGTCAGGATATATAGATGTGAAACATTTTGCTTTTTATGCCGGTTCTATAGTTGGTTTAGAAATATGCTCTATAATTTGCATGTTCTCAAACTCATTGGTTCGAATATATACGAGTAGATGCCAAAATATAGATTAAAAATACCAGCAAAAACTTAAAACTTAGTAGTTGTGATAATTTGATTTGTCTAACTTGATTTTTATCAAGAACTTGATTTTGTGTAGATTTCAATATTTTTGCATTGTGTCAATAATTTATGGTTATGGTATAGTTTCAACTGTTTCTATAAGATGCAATCACTCTGATCACTCGGAATCAATTCTGAATGGTGTAATGGTTTTCTTTAATTGTGTATGTTGTTTTAATTCTTCGGTCATGTTGTACCAGTACCAGTAACTTTTAGAACATTTGCACCTCAATAACTCTGAAAATCATCTTCGCAGAAACTTGCTGTTGATTAACCCGCACCGACCTTTATTCCGCTCGACTATAGCCATAACCATTAACTATTTCGTCAAACAAACAAACATTTTGTCAAACAGACATCAAACAGATTGTCAAATAAACAGACTGTCAAACAAAAAGATTATCAAACAAACAGATTATCGTCTCATACTCATTGACAGTAGGAGACGAAAAGTGTTTGCGACAGAAAAATTACCAAACAAAAATTACTACTTTTCGTCCGCAAATGCGGACGAAAAGTGGTATCTAATGTACTATTAGTAATCTACTTTTAGATAAGATCGATAGGAAAACGTGTTTTAGTAAATATGAGTTGTACACTCATGATGTATAATTTGCCTTCGCTGCACATTTTTTTATAAGATGTCTCAAGGTTTTTCCAAAGTCTGCTGTAATAAAAAAATGTCAAAATTTTGTTAATGTCATAAATTGTTTAAATGCTATTGAGATGTGCCTATTGCAGCTTTAGAGAGATATGTTGAATAGTTTTTTCTTTAGCTGAAGTAGAAGTTTGTTGAAGTACGATGGTCTTCGTAGAAAATTATAATGATTATGAAGTCTGAAACTTTCAAGATATATAAAACATGAGAGACCCCTGAAAGCCCAACTTTTCCACCTTCCCAATTCTCCCTGTAATCAGCTTGGAATCAACAAAGACGCCTTTCTCCCCTGCGTTTTTAATTATTGTTTTTATTAAGGGGGAGCTCGCGGGCAAAGGGGGGAACCTTCGGCACTCCGGTTGCAATCAGGAGGGCGTCGGAAGAGGAAATTGTGCACGGTGTGAAGTGGAGATGAACTCGTGACAATAAAACAACCTGACGAAGCAATCAAGCGTGTCTGCGCCCCACAGAGGGGCCTGGAGATTAGCCAGATATATCACGAAACTGCCCCCGCAAATAGTTGCGGAAGGAAGTGTGCTGCTTAAGTAGCCGGTGGGAGGTTCTGCTGAATGGGCAGTTAAAATGCTGGGTTCGGTGCTGCAGACGGCTTTGATGGGCCCATAGAGTTAATGGTTATGGCTATAGTCCAGCGCGATGAAGGTCGGTGTAGGTTAATCACCAGCAAGTTTCTGCGAAGATAATTTTCAGAAATATTGAGGTGAAAATAAATTACAAGTTAATTTTTAATTTTTTGTACCCTACAGTACAGTACTGTTACAATATGTCCAAAGAAGTAAAATGACATACATAATTAAAGAAGAACCATTACACCATTCAGTATTGATTCCGAGTGATCAGAGTGATTACACTACTCTGGTTTTTAATGCCTCATATAGAAACAGTTGAAACTATACCATAAATAATTGACACAATACAAAAATATTGAAATCTACACAAAATCAAGTTCTTGATAAAAAATTTAGTTAGATAAATCAAATGATCACAACTACCAAGTTTTAAGTGGTATTTTTAATCTATATTTTGCCATCTACTCGTATATACTCGAACTAATAAGTTTGAGAACCTGCATATTATAGAGCGTATTTCTAAACCAACTATAAAACCGGCATAAATTGCAAAATGTTTCACATCTATATATCTCGACAGTCAGACGTCTGAGAACTACTTTACATCTCATATAAGAATCGCCCCTTTTATACTGCACTATTCGCATGCATTAAATATACCTCGGATGCCTTCCCTGAAATCCCTGAGCCTTTGCGATCCCATATCCCGTCATCCACATTACCGCCGTGCACAGCGCAGGTAGGATTTGCGAAGTCGCCCCCTGTGGCGTCGCGACGCTCGCAAATATTGCAATAAACCACCCTAGGGAGGAATTGCACTGCACTACTTTTCTTATCTTCCACGTCTAGGCTTTGTGTAATTGATGATTGTGGAACGCAGTAAACGAGCAGCACGTGGACAGTTACAAAGAGTTAATTAAGTACTTATGGTAAGACGACGCCCACGACGAAGCCGACGCGACGCTCGGCGTCGCATAATTGTAATCGTACGAAGTAATTAGTGGAAGTGGAGTTAGGTGCGAGGGGATTAACTGCAAAGTATACGACTGGAACGTGTCTCTGAAGTAATTTCATGGTTTGATTATTCTTGTGTCTGGGGTTTTATCAAAGAATGGTATATGCGAATTTTTAAGCGATTACATAAATTATTGCTATTTTTTTCAAAAATATTTCTTACCACGAAAAACCCTGACGAACGACGTATCAAATTATAATATCGCACTCCCTGTAAGCATTATTCATTTACTAGCTATAAATAATGGAAAAAAAATCCAGTCAATCACTATAAATATATAATCCTGACATCATTGAACTGGCTGTAGGCTCGTACCTTATGCCAGGGTTGGGAGTTCGTACCCAAGCCCAATGGCTCGAAGGCGGGACTCCAAGACCCCACAAAAAAAAGAAGAACTATTAGAAATTATTATTCAAAAATGTTTAGTGCAGTCATGCTCCATATTGGTGCTGTCCATGTAGCCATAAAAAAATATTGTCTAGATACTGCCAAAAGTGCCTATTTTCCAATGCTAACGAATAAGTCGCATTGCTGCAGTAAATTAATATTAGATTCAAATATTATATAAGTGGATAGCTATACTTCAAAAGTATACTTCAAAATATATTCTCTGAGTTCGCAAAAATCAAAAATTGGCTGATGGCGAATATCCTAATGATTGATTGATTGATTGATTCAAAAATATTGATTTCTCTGAAGAAGTTGGCCATATTAGTGAAATTGTTATCAATATGTAGCAGTTTGATTAAATGTTAGTTATTATTTTCAGTCATGAAACATTTTTGATTAAACTACTACTTCGTTATCATGGATAATATTTGAATCTTGTCGAGAATTGCAAGTTACAACAAATAAATTGTATATGTTTCATTAAACCGTGCCATCTTATCACAGATAATAGATAAATGTTTAAAGACTTTAATAGTGATGTACCATTAACCTTAAAAAGTAAACTCTAAACCCAGAAAAAACAATGAAATTTCAATCAAACTTTTTATCAATACTACACTATATCTCCAATTGAGAGAATTAATCAGAAATATGTAAATATCAGAATCTACAAAACAGGTAAGTTTTATTAACACCAAAGGCCATTTTATGGTTTTCATCAAAATATTTAAAATATAGTTGAAAATATAAATTTATTGAATGCACCAAACTAGCATAATTTAAAAATATCAGAAACATGGTTACTAACCAATCCTTTTTTTATCAAGCCTACAAATAGTTTCAATTTTAGTTTTTTTCTGATTTCTTAAAAGTGTGATAAAAACTGGCAATAATATCTTAATTTCTACAAGAGTTATACAATAGGGTCTTCCTGAAAAAAAATAATATAACCTTTTTGTGTCTTAACGTAAAGTTTATAACCTGTAATTAAACATCCCACAGAGAAAACGTTTGGTTTTCATTGTAACTTATCAACAAACAACATACAATATCGTAAAACTTACACATTTTGTCACGTGACCGACGAAACGCTGTTATTGGCCGAGCGGCACTGTGACGTCTTTGCGCATGTTGGCGATCGGGAGTCAGTGCATAAGGGATAGGAATCGTGGATTTATACGACTTAGAATCCAGTCTGACATTAAATAAGTTCTGATGGGTTAGTAAAGGGACAGCCAGATAATCTGATAGAAGTTCACGTGTTAATGGTTCCCGACTTTTTCTCAAAAAGTGAATTTTTCAACGTAGCCGAAACGCGTGGAGTCGCATATAATTTTCCAAATCCTCTTCCAGCTGTAAGAACAAATAAAATACTGTTTAAACTTTGCAATATATCCTACATCTCATATGAATTGGTAATGCTGATTTCAAAATTTGTAATTATTAATCATCTAACCAAATTTATAAAATCAACAGTTTGCTACAAATATTGTTTCAACATGTTTTTTAGTTTTAACTAAACGTTTGTGTAAGAACATATTGTACAACATCTCACAGTATGTACTTTAAAAAAGTAATAATGATATGGAAGGTATTGTTTTAGAATGGAACCCACAAAACTATTTTGAGGTTATGTTATTACTAATGTATATATATAATCGGAAATCCCCTTGAATACCCATTACTAATGATCATAGTTAATTATATATATTTATCGAATTTCGTCGATAATTTATTGAAAAATTATGTACTTACATTAAAATGGTCTTCACAAAAATAGTGAGACGTCAAAGTGACACTCGCGAAATCACTTCGGACTTGTTGTAACCCCCTTTTCCGTATATCCCCTGTTGGGACGTTTATAAAGAACTTATTTGGTTCGCATTTACTGCTGCTGTCACATCCAGGCACAATGCAATACTTATTCGTCCTTTTTTTCGTAAAACCGACGTTTTCTTTCTGTCGCTCCATTGTAAGCAGTGCTACAGCTGAGCGCCACGTGCGTTATGACGTCACAGCAACATGGCGGGCTTTCGGGACTTTTTCAAACGCCGTTAATTTTAAAATCGTGTTTGCTAATTACAACGATTTGTCTCAGCACAAAAATTAGTGCGAAGGATGTTTTTAATGTGTCTAGAGTTCAGTTTAAGGTTTTAGAAAAGTAGCGGAAGACCCTATTGCTGAACATAATTAAATTATGACAATTATAATCAAGCACCTTCAAAGGTTCCCCAATTGCAAATAGGTATTTAAAGAAAATATGATGAAGCTGGAAACCTCTTACAGATGTTCAAATGTAGTGCTGAAATATAAAAATATCAGCTAATTTATTCAGGTCTGATCAAACTATGATATTAATCTTCATAAAGTTCCATCTCCTATTGCAGATTGGATATCATCATAATAATCTGTACTTTATTAACACTTTATTTAAGTAGTTGAATACTTGTTAGAACTAAATTCCCTTAAATGGTTCGTTCTAACAACAATTTTTAAGCAGTAAATCCGTCTTCTTCTTATAAGTCTCTTTCCCCTTATATTTCTTTCCATAATTAGTCTCAGAAATCTGTAGTACTATCCTCTTATGCCATGGCTCAGGTACTGCAGTTTTAAATAGTATTTATTAGTTCTTCTTTTTTGTTTAGCCTTTGAAGCACCTCAAGATTTGTGACATGGTTTACCTTAGGTATCTTTAGAATTCTTCTAAGCACCATCCTTAATATGCTACCACCATCCTTAAAATGCAAAAATGCTACCAGTTTGTTTGTATCTGCCTGTTTTAGAATCCAGGCTTCCGCACGGTATAATGAGACAGAAAATACCTAGCAGCGCAGCATTTGTATCGTTAGGTCTAAATCGATCACGGCTACAGAATACCATTTTCAGAAAAATATTCAGTCACCTTCAAATGTTGCCCAACTGCAAATATTAATAGAAATATTCAAAAATGCTAAAAACCTCCTTGAAAATGATATATCCTGAAATATATATGATTACTTTTAGAATAGAGTTGATATGTCTGATTAAAATATGACAAAGCACCATAAGTAGTAATATATACAAGAAAAACTGAAAACTTACTGGAAACGTCCAACAGATATATCATTAGTTTTTGAATAAAATTGATATTATAGTAGAATTTAACTATATTTATAAGGCTATTAATTTTACAGTTCTTTCCACTGCTTGATATCACAATATACGTAGATGATTATCTAATGATCACAATTTGAGAAAATTGCAACAGTCAAAATTCTATCAAAATAGGTGTGTATTTTTCATTAAATGGAAATCTCTCAAAATATATTCGTTACAAAATTTAGTACCAGGCTCACTCACAGGACATGTTAAGACATGTTAATAATAATTCCTCTTAAGATTTCATTAGAATTCTGTTATTGACTAGTGAGAAAAATAGGTCATTAGGTTAGTACATGAGTAATATGGGATATTATTGCAAGTACTACTCAGAAATCTCTCAAAAGTTATTCATTAACAAATTTAGTAGCAGAATTATTGGTAGGACACCTTAAGACAATTCCTCTATAGATTTAATTAGTATTCTGATATTAACAAATGAGAAAATTAGTGATTTGGCAACTGCAGTGAGTAATATGGGTTATTATTGCTAGTACTAATCTGAAATCTCTTAAAAGTTATTCATTTATTCGGTCAAAATAAGTGTAAACGTTCTTATTAAATAGAAATTTCTCAAAAGTAATTCATAAACAAATGTAGTACTAGAAGCTCAGGTAGGATACCTTAAAGCCTCGATTACATTTGGAAAGTTTACTGGCGGAAAGTACTTACCGCCAGTAAACTTACGATGTATAGACCAGCAAAGCGTCTTTCGAGAAAGAAACTAAATAAGAAAGTAAGACGTTTTTCTGGTTTACACATGGTTAGTTTACTGGCGGCAAGTAAACTTTCCAAATGTAAACGAGGCATTAATATATTCGTTTTAAGATTTGATAAGAATTCTTTTATTACGAAGTAAGACAAATGAGTGATTAGGTTACTGCAGTGAGTAATATTGGTTATTATTGCTAGTACTAATCAGAAATCCCTTAAAAGTTATTAATTTATTCAATAAAAATAAGTGAATACCGTTTTTATTAAATGGAAATCTCACAAAAGTTATTCATTAACAAATTTAGTACCAAAATCATTAGCAGGACACCTTAAGATAATTTGTATAAATATTTCATTAGAATTCTGTTATTAACAAGTGAGAAAAATGAGGGATTGGGTTACTGTAGTGAGTAATATAGATTATTATTGCTTGTACTAATTAAAAATCTCTCAAAGGTAATTCATTTATTCAATCAACATAGGTGTATACTTTTTTATTCAGTGAAAGTTCAATCAAAATAAGTATGTTCATTATTATTAAATAAAAATGTCTCAAAAGTTATTCATTTACAAATTTAGAACCAGAATTATTGGCAAGACACCTTAAGATAATTCCTATAAAGATTTTAATAGAATTCTTTCATCAACAAGAGAGAAAAATGTCTGATCAGATTACTGTAGTGAGTAATATGGGTTATTATTGCCAGTACTAATTATAAATTTCTTAAAAGTGATAAATTATTTTATCAGAATAAGAGTATACTTTTTTATTAAATGGAAATTTCTCAAAAGTTATTCATTAACAAATGTAGTACCAGAATCATTAGCAGGTTACCTTAATATAATCTCTCTAAAGATTTCATTAGAATTGTGTTATTAAGATGTAAACAAAATGAGTGATTGGGTTACTGCAGTGAGTAATATGGGTTTTTATTGCAGGTACTAATCAGAAATATCTCAAAAGTTATTCATTTATTTAATTAAAATAAGTGTATACTTTTTTATTCAGCCAAAATTCAATCAAAATAAGTGTATACTTTCTTATAACTGGAAATCTCTCAAATGTTATTTATTAATAAATTTAGTACCAGGATCATAGATGGGACCTTAATTCAATTCCTCTAAAGATTTCATTAGAATTATTTTATTAACAAGTGAGAAAAATTAGTCATTTGGTTACTGCAGTGAGTAATATGGGTTATTATTGCTAGTACTAATCAGTAATCGCTTAAAAGAGATTTATGCAATTAAAATAAGTGTGTCCTTTTTTCTTTCAAGGAAATCTCTCAAAAGTTATTAATGAACAAATTTAGTTACAAAGTCATTGGTGTTTTCTTCTTTCTTTCTATTATTGTTCCTAGGTAGTTGTATTGATTCACCTGTTGTAGTTGTTTCCCTTCTAGCTCTATTTTGTGTTTGTTTTCTTTTGACGCTATTACCATTGTTTCAGTTTGCTTTAGTTAGTTTAGTTGCTGATGTTTATTTCCATACTTATCTTTTTCAGTTCTTCTTCGTATATATTCAGGTTATCAAAATTATTATCAACATAAGTATGATTCAAAAGTAAGAGTGTTATTTAACATAAGTTTATATTATTTTTTATAGTACTAAAAATGATATTATTTCTAGTACAATCACTCAAAAGTAATTAATTTATTCCTTGACCATGATTCAGTTATCTAGGATACAATTGTTAATACAAGGGTATCCATAGAAACTGAAGCATGGTGAAACTGAACAAATTGCAGTTCAGATTACATGAAAATCGCTAAGTCAGTCCAAGGATACTGCACATTTCCCTTAATTCTTAAAAATCATAGATTCCTACTGCATGTCGTGCATCTACAACATAGAAATAGCAAAAGATAATGGAATCTACGACTATTGAGTAAGTTATTTGCTGACTTATATTATTATTATTATTATTACGTTTATTCTTACAAATTCAAAAGCCACAGCTTTCTGTATTTAAAACGTGTCCATTATTGTATTTTCCGCTCGATTTCCATAAAAATCCAGCAAATTATAGAAATCCGATTTGCGTTTCCAAATCCCATTTACATTCGCACATTCCCATCCCCTCTCGCAATCTCCGCGAACAGGAAAACATTATTAAAATCGTCACACTGACGATTTAAAGTGAAAGACCCATCGACACAATGGGGAACGTCGCTCTGGGGGCAGCACGTATTGCTGCAGAGCGACGCGTTTCTTTTATTTGCTCGCGCCTCACGTACGCCAGAGAATCCCTCGGGAGCCCGGCTAGAAAGTTCCCGAACGCTAACTTTGTCCGCACACAAAGGAAACAGAACGCCCGACGTCGGTGGGGGAGCTGCGCCCTCGGGGGATTCCCCGGCGAAGGAATGAACCTAGAATCAACTGCACAACGTTGCAACAACAACAGAAAAAAAACTTCATGCATCGCTCCTGCGGCTACGGAAAAGTACGTAGCAGAATTTCTCAACTAAAGCGTGGGAGGACATAGACGTACACCATCCTGAATCCTGCATACTGCAATGTATTAATAAACCCAGGGTCTTGACACGCCATCCGATACTGTTTTTTTTTCTCCCGGTTTAAACCGTGGGCTTAGTGGAAATTGAAGGCGGTAGAGAGGGATTTGTAGCGGGATAAAGCCGCACCTTAAATTGGCCTTGTTCCCTGTGCGCGGGGGTGGCAGTGTGGCGGCGAGGTGAGAGACACTGCTGGATCGATAGCCGGGAAGCGAGTGAAAAGGCGAGCGGCCGGGCTAACGCGTAAAATTGGATCAGGCCGGCCTGGGGAGATCCCGCAGGATGCAGGGGTTCGAAAGGGGGATCTCCCGGAAGATCGATGTGGGTCGACGAAAATTGCCTAACGAACGGAATCGAATCAGGAAGATCGGCGCTGGTTTGGTTCAGCTGCGGCTGCTCCTCGCGAGGTGAGAGGTTGACTTTTGACTTGGCTCGATCAAGAACTTCTTGGGATGTAGGCAATTTGTGCAGATGATCATATTGTGTGTCACAATTGGATTAAATGTGATTGATGAATGGTGACGAACTGTGTTTAAGATATAGTAATTCAGTTAATTATAATTATTAATGGTTGAAATCTCTTTCAATAAAATATAATCTGATTTATATATCTCCATAAATGTATCCACATATAGATCATTACATATTTTATAATTTACTGTGCATTCCTCTCAATCATAATTTAATTATAGGTTGCCCTGATTCAAAATTAAATTTATGTTCATACAGGTATGATCAAAAATGTATGATACGAAATGCATTTGGGCAATTTTGATGATATTTAAAAACAAAATCATAAAATATTAGTAGATGTACGAAGATGGTTCTGGTCTAAGTTTTCGAAATAATTAACATAGAGTCTAAATATCTTGCATCCCTCGAGACATTTTACTGAAAATGTTGCTATTGTTGTAAATGTTGTGTAATGGTTGTTGTAAAGATTGTTGTTAAGGTTGTTGTAAAGGTTGTTCTAAAGGTTCTTATCAAGGTTGTTGTCAAGGTTGTTGTCAAGGTTGTTGTAAAGGTTGTTAACGTTGTTCTAAAGGTTGTTATAAAGGATGTTGTGAAGTTTGTTGTCAAGGTTGTTGTCAAGGTTGTAGTAAAGGTTGTTGTAAAGGTTGTTGTAAAGGTTATTGTAAAGGTTGTTGTAAAGGATGTTGTCAACTGACAACTATTTTACGTAGAACGCTATTTGTTTCCAAACCTTACTAACCATGTATAAAACGTACAATACACTATGCAATCTGTTGTACAAGTTGTACTGCAGATCAGAGAAACAATCGATACAACAAGTTCATAGGAGTTTCACCCTTAGAGACAAATGATCTGAACATCAATCAGTCGTTGCAATTGTGAGTTATGGATGAAACACCTACCAACTTGTTATACTGGTTGTTTCTACAATCTGCAATACAACTTATCGTACAACAGATTGCAAAGTGTATGGGACGTTTTATACATGCTTAGTAAGGTTTAGAAACAAAAAACATTCTACATCAAATAGTTGTCCGTTTAAGGCTCAGTTGTATGATTGTGAATCGTCTTGACCATAAACATCAATTTTGGATCATGTATCACGAAATCTGTACTAATATATTTCTTTGTTATGGTTTCATCCATTTTGAATACCAGCTATTATAATATATTTTATAATTGTTTTCTTCGTAATTGGAATACTTTCCGGTAGTTATATATAAAGATCTTTTCATGTTTTTATTACTTTACCTTACTAGCTAGTTTCGGCTATATTTAGCTATCTTCAGACGTTGATTCTACAATATATATTGTATTGTTATTCTGTTGGTTTAGCCTCACCGACCAGACAGTCACTTTTCTATTATTGATTTTTCGTTTGTCTTTCTTCAGAACTTGAAAATTTACAGCTTCGTCCGACAATTCATAATTGTTGCCTTGGTGATCATTCCATAATGTATAATTTCTAATTTACTTTTTCGTCCTTGTACGTCATATTTGAGATTTTCATTTGTAATTACGAATTCACAATAATAACTAAAAAGCACTATCTAATTATTTACCTAACTCGATAACTATCTGTAATATTTATGATTTACTTTCAGAATATATTTAGGTGGGTGTACAGATCATGCGAGAAGAATATTTTTGATACAGTTTTTTATCACCAATCTACTTATTTATATATTTCCATGGATACCATTATTCAAGGCTATTCTTGATTCTCTTCGGCATACTAATCTAGTGGTCTTGCTAATCAATTTGTACTAGCTGACCTGCACTACACCACAACTAAAACTATAACCAAATCTATCCCTACTCTTTAATTTAAATAAAACTATCAACAACATTCCTAAATAACTATAAAATTAATTAATAAATATCATCACAACATATTTAAAAATAGAAATTATATTAATAATAAGTTTGTATTTTATATGGTGTATGTGTATTGTATGTATGTGTATTTTAATTTAAGTTTCCTTACTTTTTGAGTTTAATATATTTGATATTAGATTAGATGTTTATATAAATGTTGTGACTTTTTAATAATTTCTTTATTTGTCAAATTTTTAAGTTTATGTTATTACTTGATGTTTTAATTTAGATCCTGTAAGGATTATTTATAAATATATGTATAGTGGTTTGAAATTTAGTTCTGTATGGTCGTTTAAACATATTGTATTAGGTTCTGTATTTACTAATTTATCTATTTCATATGCCTCTAATAAAATTTGTTTGAGTGCTTTGTTCGTGTTAATAATAATAATTTTGTGTTGGTGTTAATGTCGATGGTGTGGTTGTTGAAATTTTTGTTAAATTTATTTATTTACGGGAAAACCCCTGTTACACAAAATATATAATTTACATTAGAAATAATAACTTAAATACTAAACGTTACAATAGAAAATAATAATTACAATACTTTTGTAATGTTGTCAACAAGAAATGTAAATGTCTTCTACAATTTGGTAGAGTTTTGTCTCTGATGCGTTCTTTAATTCTTGTTTTGATGGCTCTTTATGTTTCTCTAATGTATTTTGCACTGCAATCTGTGCAGCTTAGTACATAAACTCCATTTTTGTTTAAATTTGTAGTGTGGTCTTTTGCATTAAATAATTCTGTTTCTATTGTGTTTTCGGTTCCAAATGAAATTTTAATATTATAGTTTTTAAATATTTGATTGATTTTGTCGCAGATGTGTCCTTGGTAAGTAAGTGATCTATATTGTATATTGTTAGTGACTTTTAGTGATTGTTTATTTTTTTCATATATTGTTAGTAATATTATGTTTTCTTTGGAAGTATTTGAATGTTGTTTTTTTAATTATTTTATTAATTGTTTTTAATTTAAAGTTGTCCTTAATTGCTGTTTCTTTGATTTTGTTTATATCGTGTATTTCATTACTTTTGTTTAGTGGTGTAGTGAGCATTCTGTTAATTAGTAAGTATAGTGAAGAGTATATGTGTGGTCTATTGTGGAATTAGTCTGCTGGGATAATTATGTTGTTGTTTATAGGTTTTCTGTATATCTTGAAGTTTAGTTTGTTATTTGTTTTATATGTATTAATGTATAGGAAATTAATGTTATTATTTTGTTCTCTATTTTAAGTGTGAATTTTATGTTTTTGTGCAAAGTGTTAAAGTAATTAAGCAAATCTGTAATGTTATGTGTGTCGTTGTTTTTCCATATAATAAAAATATCGTCAACATATCTTTTCCAAAGTAGTACGTAATTGTTCAAAGGATTTTTATTACTGATAATAATGTTTTATAAGTTATTTAAGAAAATATTTGATAATATTGCACTTGTTGGTGAACCCATGTTGGTGGGGGGAGTCCATCAGTCATTTTGTAATAATTGTTATTGAAAACGCAAAAATTTTGTTCTATTGTTAATTTAAATAAATTTATTATATCTGTATATTCTTTAATGTTGTTTACGTGTTCTTTGATTATATTTTTCTTTGATTTATATTACTGTATAAGTTAGTTATGTCAAAAGAAGCTAATGTGTATTCCTGTGGTAATTTTATTTTATTGATTTGTTCGATTCATTATACTCTTTTTTGGAATGTATTTTATTCTATTGTTCAGAAGGTTGTTTATAAAAAAATCCAATGTTGTTTGTAGGTGAGTTTGTAGATGTTATCTCTGTTATCATGTTATGACTCATAGTCTTATTGGAATTTTAGGTTTAAAAAAATATGGTCAAGAAGACACAATACAGTAATGAAAACAAGAAAAGATGTTTTTATATAATTACCAGTAAGTATTCCAATTAAGAAGAAAACAATGATAAAATATAATTTTTTGATTTTGTTTATTTCATTTATTTCATCATTTTTGTTTAGTGTATTTTAAACCGGAAATCCCAATCAGACCCATAATAGCATCTACAAACTCACCAACAAACAACATTGTAAATTTTTTTAACTTTTTCTTTTATTGGATTTTCTGAATGTTTTGTGACCTTTTCTAACTTCCCTTAAATTTTCATTAAAAGATTGAAATTTTTACAAGGGGCAATGAAATTATATTCTAGAAATACAATGTTTTTAGATTTCTATTTCAGAAAGTAACCTCCCTTTTGAATTGATATTTGAACCTTTCGAATTTTTGATACTAGTTGTAACTTTTTGGAATTTTCTGATTGTTTTGTGATCTTTTCCAACTTCTCTCATATTTTCATTACAACACTGAATTTTTCAGAAGAGGCAGTGAACTTATATTCTAGAAATAACATGTTTAGATTTGAATTTCGGGAAGTTGGAAGTCACGTAAATTTTTTCTATACCTTGTAACTTTTTGGGATTTTCTGCTTGTTTTGTGAACCTCATGAACAACACAATAATACCACAAAATATAATATATTTTTGTTTCATTATATACATATATGTATCGTGCAGTCAATCCAGTGACGTACTATATACTGTTACAATTTTTATTTGTGAAATTAAATTTGTGTACAAATCGAGGTGCAAATTTCAGTGCTGAATGTTTCAGCTCGAATATATATTTTTTGTGAATACGTTTTCAACTGTGCATTCAACCATTTGTGAACAATCCGGAATAGGTCATTGGGTTTTATGCAGCAATATGTTTTCAGAGCGTGGCAGCTTCAAAGCGAATATAACGGGCTAATTCCAACCGAAGTACGTCCGAGTGATTGCCACGAATTTTAGAGAGGGAAATTGCGAAACGGCGCTTTATCGTGTGTGAAGTAATTTGATTATAAGCCCTGTGCAGTGTCCATGCAATATGCAGCAGTTCAAACGGGTATGAAAATCAAGATGAAAAATAACGTTGGCTTAGTACACGAACGATTGATAAGTAAACAGTGATTTTTATTACAGAATTTCTGATAGTAACTAAAAATAACTAACGCAATTAAAAATTTCGCAGGGGTTTTAAAAATACTATACTTACATTATAAGAAGGAAAATTAAATAAAAATAAAAGTTGTTGTCTATCAAAAGTTTAATAGTTATAATATATAAATAAGAAAAAAACTTTAATAGGAAAATAAGATGAATATCATGTAACATTAGATAATTTGATGTGTGTATTCTAGTTAGATATTCACTTTATGTATCAAATGAAAGTTTTGATCTTACTTTTTGTTGTTTACAATAGAATTCTACTCGTATTTACTCTAAGTTTACTTGTTTAATATAAAATAAGATGATTTCTTTCTAACATTAGATAATTTGATGTGTGTATTCTAGTTAGATTTTCACTTTATGTATCAAATGAAAGTTTGGATCTTACTTTTTATTAGGTGTAATAGAATTCTACTCGTATTTACTCTAAGTTTACTTGTTTTAATATAAAATAAGATGAATTTCTTCTAACATTATATAATTTCATGTATGTATTCTAGTTAGATTTTCACTTTATATCTCAAATGAAAGTTTTGATCATACTTTTGTTGGTTGCAATATAATTCTACTCGTGTTTACTCCAAGTTTACTTATTTTATTATAAAATAAGATGAATTTCTTCTAACATTATATAATTTCATGTATGTATTCTAGATAGATTTTTACTTTATGTCTCAAATGAATGTTTGGTTCTTACTTTTTGTTGGTTGCAATAGAATTATTCTCGTATTCGAGCGGTAATTTGACTATTGATTTTTATGCAGCATATTATAAAACTTGCAGCTTATGTAGCACTAAATATCATTAAACGGTACTATGCCTGAGCGCGAGGCCACTATAAGTTCAGGGCCATACATAATAATTTTATTTAAGCCCAGGGCTTTATAATTCTAAAGCTTTTCTTCATAGATTCTGTTAGCTATGTCGTATTGGATTGTTTAATATGAGCTTCAATACGATACTAGCGCTTTATAATTCTAAAGCTTCTCCTCGAAGCCTCTTCTAGCTATGTCGTACTGGATTGTTTAATATGAGCTTCAATACTATTTTCTCCCTTTTCTCACCCAATTCCATCCAACTCTGAGCGAGTCCGTGCAAAATTAATCCGGTTTGCTCCGCAACAATTCAATTTCCAACATAGAAGTTCGTGTTGGAGTTTGCACGCATTTACACAGTTATCAAGTTGGAAAAGTGGAATGGCATGTAATTGGGTTCCAAATATTGAAAACAGAAATAGGCGCAGAAAATTATTGCATATATTAGAAATAAAATATTCAGGCAGGTATCTACATGAATTAGGGAATTGGATAATGAATAAGTTAAAATACTCACAATGGCAACTTGTAATTTCATACTACAGAAGACTCTTAAAGTATTCAATCAGTTTTTCAAACAATACAAAGAGACTGAAAGACTTGAAATTATTCAAATACGTATGTATATGCATGGTCAATATCTTTAAACATAATGTTTTTTATGACATACGAATACGACATTTTTATTTTCCATATCGCATTATTAACATGCTCATTGTGTATATTGAATCTCATCTTTAAAACATCACTTTAGTGATGTGTATAATAATGTGAATAAAATGCTTACATTTTCACTTTATTCACTGTAACTATTGACAACGTGAATAAAGTAAAAAAATACGTAAATACGCACTATCCTTGAAATTTTTGTTGTCACCTGACAATGTGACACTTGTATGAAAATTCTTCAATTCTGATAACGAATTGGAAACAATCTTGTATGGTACAAGTGAATAAAGCACTCGAACATATTATCGACTCGGATTCGCCTCTTGCGCTAAAATATTTTTTCGTGGATAAAATTCAACTTTATTCACTTATACCATAAATAGCTATTAGATAATTTTATGTGTGTATTCTAGTTATCGTCTTGATTGTTTTCAGCTTCAAAGATTTTCAGTTTATGTGTCAAATAAAGGTTTGGTTCTTACATTTTGTTGGTTGCAATAGAGAAATAGATTGTTGGTTGCAACAGAGAATAGAGAAATTTTCCTCTAGAAAATCTTCTCGTATTTTTGTTGTGATTTCAGTATTCATTTTTATGTAATATTAAACGACATATTTATTTTCCAGTTGGTATCCAGTTGATATTAGAGTGAAATGGAATGTTTCTCAAATTTTAGTGGAACTCTATTTAATATTCTGAAAACTTTTGCGGTAATGTTTGTTCCAGAAAATGAAAAAAAACAAATCCTTTTCAACAGATTTTTCAAGATATTTTTAAGCAATATGAAAAAATCTATTCAAAAATTTCATTTTTTTTAAATTTATAGGCATGTTCTGAGGACTGTCGACTATCGTATAAGTTTCATATTTTAGGATATTTTTGAGCATTACGTATATTTTTCTTCGATAATTAACTATTCCACTTATTTCTTCGATAATTTTTCAGCCAATTTATTTCCTTGATATTTGTTTAACTGAAGAACTAAGAAATTGGATAAATTTTCAACCGACTTATTTCAACCACCATTCTTAGAACTATTAATTTTATATCTAAATTTCTAAATTTATTTCTTCGTTTTGAAGTTTTTAAGCATTTTTAAGCTGAAGAGATTTTTTTCCAAAACTTGTTCAACATGTTCAGTATCTTCAATGTTCTTCCATAACATTTTTAAACAACATGACAAAAAAATATTCAAAAACTTGCGGTTTATATTTGTTTCTCTCTCAGCTTTTCATTTGGACTCTTCAATTTCGTATACTTTAAAAAAAATCTGACATTTTTAACATTTTTACCTGAAACGTGTTTCCAAAACTTATTTAATTTTGTTTTGTCCGCAGACTAATTAGGTGAACTATTGAATTTCACATGATTTTCATGATTCAAAATATATTTAAGCATTACGTATTTTCTTTAAAATTATCAATAGTTTTCGTTGACCTATGCTCAACATGTCAAATTATTTGGTGATTTTTAAGTTTCTGGCATTTTTAACTGGATTTATGTCTTCGATAATTTTGCAGGGGATTTATTCTTAGGACTATAATGATTACATCTTTATCAATGTTCAGGACGTTTTTAAGCTTGAAGAAACTATTTCCGAAGCTTCTTCTAGTTCATGAATGATATTTTTAAACATAGTGACAAAAACAGCTTCAATAACTTGTTCGTTTTTGATTTGTTTAACTCACAACTTATTATTCGACCTTTTGAATTTCATATATTTTTAAAAAATCATGAGAAATATGCGAAATATTAGAAACAAATTTCCAAACCTTTTTCAATGTTTTTTCTTGCGGAGTTATTACTTGGAATGTTCGATTTCAAATGTTTTTCATATTTCAAAATATGTTAAAGCATTACATGTTTTCTAAATTATCAATACTTTTGGTAACCAGTTTTTCCAATTTTGTTCCCACGGCATTATTACATGGGCTGTTCGATTTCAAACGATTTTCATATTTCAAAATTTGTTGAAGCATTATGGGTTTTCTAAATTATCAATACTTTTTGGTAACTAATTTTTCCATTTTTTCCCACGGAATTATTACATGGACAGATCGATTTCAAAAGATTTTCATATTTAAAAATATGTTAAAGCATTACGTGTTTTCTGAATTATCAATACTTTTTGGTAACCAATGCCCAAAATGATTTATTATTTCTTGATTTTAAAGATTCTGGAATTTTTAAGTATTAAGACCAATATATTTCCAAAAATTTGTCTGTTTCTTTGCCATAATTTGCATAATTGTAAAATATCAAGAGTATTTAAAGTTATAGGAAATATGAAATCCCCTACTTTTTCTTTAGTTTTTCCATGGATTTGGGCTGATAAATCTCTCATGATTTACATACATAAGTATCGCTTCTCCGTTTTCATCTATTATAGAATACATTTAATCTATGTTTTACTACTATTAAGTATTGCTTACTATTAATTTTTAAACTGCAACAATTTTCAGTTCTTATTTCTCGGATAAATAATTATCACATATATTTTAATTTTCATTAGATTTTTAAGCTTAAAGACAGTGTTTTTCAAAATTCCTTCTTATTCTTCACTCCTGGATTACAACAGAGATTGTTAATTTTTGCAGTGTTAATTTTTTATGACATTTTTAAGTAGGGCTGTATAATTCGTTTAAAAACTTCGAATATTTTTGAATCAACTTATTACAAGGACTAAAAATGAATTAGGACTAAAGGAACTACTAGGACTAAAAATTAATATACATATATGAAATTTCCCCATAAATTTTTTCCAAGTTACATCATGTTCCCCTAAAATAGTTCTTTGAACTATTAAATTTCACATACATTTAAGATTTTGTAACATTACCAATCATGTTTTTCAAAACTTTGAACGTTTTCAGTTCATTTTATAAAAATTAAACCTACATGTATGGACTTTTTCCTAATATGAAGTGTGTTCCAAAAGTGAGGAATTAATATATTATATTCGAAGTGGAACATATTGGAAAACATTCCACTAACAGATTTTTGTCAATTTTGAAAATACACATTTTGCATAATAAAAAACTTATTTTGTAGCTGTGGTATTGTAATTTTTTTTTATAGGAATACATCTACAATACAGGTGGCACTAAAAATTTTTATTGCAAATATTTATATTTTTTAAATTATTAATCGACCTACTCGAGGATTTTATTTCAATATTTTCTGTTTTGAATATCATTAATTTATTCGTTACTTTTGAGATACCCCGTGTAATCTATATATTTTTTTAAAACTTCGATACATTCCAGTTTACATATCCTAGGAATAAATATTAAATAATTGTGAAATTTCCGTACATTTTCAGTTATGTTGCATACAAAATTTCCAAAATTTTGATACAATTTTCCTGGAATGGTTCCGTGAATTATAAAATTTCACAGACATTTTTAATTTTGAACTATTTTGGCATTGCTTATATATTTTTTCGGAAGTACTTAGTTTTACAGGAATACATTCTAGAAGTGTGGCATTTTACAGAATTTTCAGTTCTCAGAACTTTTTAGGCACATGTAATACATTTTTCAATACTTTACAATCAATTTATCGCCAGGTATTCCTCGCTCTGTTTAATATTTCAGATATTTTTTGAAGCACATCTTATACAAACTGATTATAAACTTCGAGGAACTCCTACTGATGAATTAAAGAAATAATTCCATAAACAATAGTTATGGTAGGTAGTTTGGTAAATACTATGACACTGCGTCATATAGTACTATGCTCCCTTTTAAGTAGAAAATTCGCTATTATTAACAAAAAATTAAATAGGTTAAGGCCATAATTATAATATTTATTTTAATGATAACATCGCATTGTAACACTTAAAATTTAAATCGATTCAGAAGTGAGTATACTGAAAACATAATACTCATTTATTTTATGCTCATACATATTCATTTCCTAGAACAATCGTACAAAGTCCAATATGTGGAAATAGATTGAACCTGCTGTGTACCCTACGTGTGAAATTCCCCGAATGAATGCGGTTTTGTGTATAATATTTGAGCAAATATGAATTGTGGTTTATGCAAACATCAATGAAATGTATGTCTGCGTTTCGCAATTCGAGCTCGAATGCTGCGCGTTTATGGAAGCTGAAATGGATTTTCTTAATGGAAGTTTTCAGCAGCGCCATGCAATGTAACTGTTTGCGTATTTTATTTGCCCTTTTTACCTACCTAATTGGATTTGATGAGAGTTTTATATTTCCGAAATGAAATTTTCTGCATACTTTATCATATTTAATTTGCGTAAAATGATGCTATAATTTCATCAGGTGAACATTTCATGCATTCATAGCGGATTTTTTTATGCTTGTACAGTCATGCTCACATAAATCTAGTAGAAGAAATTAGGTTACAATAACAATTTTATATTGCAATGTCAATATGTGTGTGCTAGATTTATGTGAGCATGACTGTACTATTATTATTATTATTATTACAATTAAGCCCCGTATCTATAGTCGGTTTTGATAGTACCAAGTAGATAGTATAGATATTTGGATAGTATCAAGCAAGTAGAACTTTAAGATCGTGTGAACTAATAAGGCCTGTATTTATAGTCCCTACTTGAGCATGAGTTTGACTCAAGTCGTATATTTACGTATATTTGGTTGCGTTTGGTGCATAAACGTTTAAGAAAGTACGCAACCAAATATATCACTTAAGTCGAGCTCATGCTCAAGTACGGACTATAAATACGGGCCTTAAAGGATAGGATCTTAATACAGGATCTTAAAGTTCTACTTGCTTGATACTATCCAAATATCTATACTATCTACTTGGTACTATCAAAACCGACGTCATTTTGATGCTACCATTATTGAGAATTAAGAATTGTCCGATTGTTTTTACAAATTTCACATTTCAATTACAAGATTTCTACAAATCAACCAATTTAAAAATACTTCAAAGATCATTTCTGACACAATACATTTTTGCAGTTGACTTTTCCTACTGAGCAAATTTGAAACCATTGATCATCCCAATTACTTGTATTCCGACATCCCTCTATTCTGTCCCAATTTCCGATCTTCCGATCTGCTCCTGATATGCAAAATCCACCCCCACATGCCCCCTTATCGCGACACTTTCCTATCGGGATCAGTAAGGCAGAAGGACGTCCGCTCATTGTTCACGGATCCTGGCGTCCAAAGAAACAGTAATCCTGTGGGGTTGTAAGCAATTGGGATACACGCGTCCCACAGAAGCCGGCCATCGATCACTCCACGCCGACGAAACGAGCATCCCCGGAAAGTAAGCCAAGGAACAAGGCGAGTAAGCAGAGAGAGACTTTAAAGGAAGGGACGACCGATGAGGCGAGCAAATCGAATTTTAAGGACAATTGCGTCGGCTGAACAACTGTACGTGATGGTGGAGAAGATTTTAATGGTTTAAAATAGAGCTGTTTCTTAGATTAGAAAGATATTAGAATTAGAAGATTCGATAGAAGAAATTGTAATCAAGTAATGTCCAAGTCCTGAATGTTACCCCACGTATATAATAATATAAAATTCGAATGAAGATAATATCATCATCACCTCTCACCATATCGTTATAACATCTTGTAAAGTGTTCCTTTTCAAGCACACATACGCTTTTATACCACATCTCGTTCCTTCCATCATTTTATTGGTCTAAAAATACCGTTAACGTTAAACATAATGAAAACGTAGCAGTTTACTGCCCCGGGGGACTGCAAATGTGCACTTTTATTGCGCTCCGGCCCCATCGCCTTCCTCCTTTCATTCCCTGGGTCCTTCCCCAGGACGCCGAGGATAATAAACACGTACGACGGCGGGGAATGGATGGTACCTTTACCCGTGTCATTTGGCTTGATGTATGGCATCCGAACACGTCCAGGTGCTGGCGTGGTTTTTTTTAAGACGTGAGACGTCAATGTGATGGATAACGAGAACGTAGATGTCTGATGTAACATGACCGAGACGAACAGGAGAAAATTGGTGCGAGGAGGTATCAGGTTCTTTTGTTAACTTAATAATTACACCGGAGAATTCCGGGATTAGATAGTCTTACATTACGTTTCCACTTCTTAAAAGACACTCTAATCATAATGTAAGCAAAACCAGGGATACAGTTCTGACTAATACTTCACTCCACTCCACTCATAGGCCAGTATCTTCAGTTCGTACTTGAGCATGAGTACGACTCAAGTCGTATATTTGGTTGCGTATTTTCTATATACGCTTATGGACCAAACGCAACCAGACTTGAGTCGTACTCAAGTTCAAGCACGGACAATAGATACGGGATTAAGTGTAGTAGACACGTTTTGTTGTAGTTTTGTAATTTTTGTTATAAAATTCTTTTTATAATTAGTTATAGCAGTAGATATGACATGTAAATATTTTTTAGCGATGACAATTAGTTATAGCAGTAGATATGACAGGTAAATATTTTTTAGCGTTGATAATTAGTTATTGCTAATTATTTAGTTATAATTATTACTTATTAATTAGTTATTGTTTATTAGTAGAAATGGGATGACATCAAAAACCAAACAAACGAAATACAGAAAAAATAAGTATTATTTATCTTAAACAGGCTCATTTACCCCGGAAACTTTCTTAGACGCAATAAATTAACTTGCACATGTATTACTGCAGTTTGAAGAAGGATGTCTTACTCACCACCCCTGCAATAACGCGCATTACTTCGCGAGGAGAGTTACGGGGGTTGCGCTAAGTGTTTCTTGCTATTAAAGGAAGAGATACTGGGAGAATTGCCCGGTGTGATGAAACCCAAAACCGCCCGTAAAAATATTACCATCGAGGGGGAGGCTTCTTCTAGAACAACAAGGATATGAAACAGGGATGACACCAAACAGCAAGGAATGAAATTGATGCACTATTTTTGCAATATAACAATGATTTACTTGCTAGCCCTGTCTCAATGGGGAATTTGATTAGCATATAACGCACTGAAAGTCCAAGCTTCGAATTCCATCTCATAGGAAAGTACTTATGTACGAGTACATGCAATGTGTTCATTAAAACTTTATGTGGTTTCCACAATTTAAAGAAGACTATCCATACAAAAAATTGTCAATGTTGGAGGCATCTACTTCGTGATTCATGATGAAATTGAATAAAACAAACACTATTCTTGGTTTATATCACACTGTTTATTGAAATTAATTAATTAATTAGTTTATTAAATAGTTTACGTTCTGATCATTATCAAACTTAGAGTGAAACACTGATAGTGATGAAAATTATTTTAATAAACCGTGTGATATAAACAAAGAAAAGTGTGTGTTTTATCTATCCAAACATAGTTAGTTAATCCAGTCTCCTTGAACAAAGTACTTTCAACTTTCTATAATTTCTGGTTCAAGAGGAAGTAGCCGTTTTGTAAATGGAACACCCTGTATATTTATACGTTTTCTGGCTTCCACGATCAATTTTGAAAATCTTCTGTGAATATGTTATTTAGGGTTCTAATAAAAAATATTTAAAATTCCAAATGGTATCTCCCTAACATAAATCAAATGAGCACCTAATTTGATTGATTTAGCTATCTAAAATTACAAACAGTATGTCCCAAACATAAATCAAATGAGCACCTAATAAGTTTGGATTATTTTTGTGCTCAGCCTCTCATTTTGTGAGAATATTGTTTCTGTACTACGTGCTTTATTTTTCATTGATGTAAAAAATGAGAACTAATGAAGAAAAAAATTATAATCCGTCCATTTTTGCCCAAATGACAATTTTACCAAAATTTTGCTCAAAGTATCATTATTTTAGGTATAGTGACACAAAGTAAGAGAATGAAATCAATAAAAATAAAAATAGATATTTTTTCCATACATTACTGAAGCACCCCAATGTTTTTTTTTCGAATTTATTTATTATCATAAATCTTAACAATATTAGATTTACATTGTCTATGTGTACATACTTTTTTGTGCATGCAACATGAAGGAAGCGCCTCTTCTTCGTCATGGATGTCGCTCTGTCGAGGGTATATCCAGGCTGGTGGTATGGGTGCTTCGCTGTCGGGGTGGATGTCGGGCATCTCGTGTTTAGTGGACCTCTGCCTTTCTTATTGTTCGTTTGAAGATGTCTATATTTTGTGTTTTTGTGTTGTTGCACAGTTTGTTATATTGTATTATTGATGTGATTTAATAAAAATATTGTTCAAAATTTTGACATACAAAAATTGAAGTTTTGAAAATTGTCTTATATTTCTCTCAGGAATAAGACAGAAATTTGACAGAAAAGAACGATAGAAAGAAACTACGTTCGATCTCGTATTATACCAGAACATAGATCTCTGAGTGCAATATTGAATCATTAGTAGATCTTCCCAATTTTGATTATAAAAAAGTCAAGGCCCCATTACATACCTCATGCTAACGGATCATCGCAAACGTGTTCCTCAGTTTGTTGTATTACCGTATTTGTGACGTATGAGGAATTTATTTGCTTCCTAATTATCTTTTTTTTAGCGAGTCGACGATTTTAATGTGTATTATAAATCCATAGTATTGCAGAACACATTAAAAATTTAGAAGTTCTTGATTTTGTAATATTATCAATGATTAAGTCGCAATGCAGAATTTAGTACCCATGTAAGATGTATTCGAACTTGCGTTTGCAATATTTTGAGCACATGCTGGAATTTTTTTCGTGCATGTGTATATCTCGATAGTTTTTGACTTCTAATTTCTAAATTTTCGATGATTCCGTTTCACTATGGAGTTTTTATATTAAAACAATTTCATCGCAATGCAAAATTTTGTAGTAATATTTAGTAAACTTGCAAATTCCTAACTTGCATTTGCAAGATTTTGAGCCCATGCAGGAAATTTTGTCATGCATGTGTATATTTCGAATGTTAAAATTTTTCGATGATTCCATTGTATCATGGAAGTTATTACTTGCTTAGAATGTATACTAACATTTTCTCGATATTTAGGCAACATTGGGGATTTTGTCATGCATGTGTATAATTCGAACGTTTTTCACTTCTAATTTTGAAATATTCATGATTCTATTGTATTACAGAACTTCGTACCTACTTATTATGTATTCTAACTGGCATTTTCAAGATATTGTGCCCAAGCTGACGATTTTGTCGTGAACGGTATATTTTGAACGTTTTTAACTTCTAATTTTGAAATGTTGGATGATTCACTTGCACTAAGGAATTTTTATATTAGAATGATTTCATCGCAATGCAGAATTTATTAGTAGTATTTAGTAAAATTGCAAATTGCTAACTTGCATTTATAATATTTTGAGCCCATTCTAGAAATTTTGTTGAGCATGTTTATATTTCGAATGTTTCGACTTCAAATTTAAAAATTTTCGATAATTCCGTTGTATTATAAAAGTTATTACTTACTTAGAATGGTCACTAACTAACATTTTCTCTATATTGAGGCAACATTGGGGAGTTTGTCCTGCATTTGTATAATTCGAAAGTTTTTGACTTCTAATTTTGAAATTTTCGATGATTTCATTGTATTATACATTTTGGTACTTACTTAGAATGAATTCTAACTGACATTTTCAAGATATTGAGCTCAAGTTGATGATTTTGACTTGAATGTGTATATTTCGAATGATTTTGACAACCAATTTTGAAATTTTCGATGATTCCATTATACTATGGAATTTATATATTAAAATGATTTCATCGTATTGCAGAATTTAGTAGTAGTATTTAGTAAAATTGCAAATTGCTAACTTGCATTTGCAAGATTTTGAGCCAATGCTGGAAATTTTGGACGTTTTTGACTTCTTATTTTAAAATTTTCGATGATTCCATTGTATTACAGAATTCAGTACCTACTTAGAATGTATTCTAACTGACATTTTTAAGATATTGAGTCCACGTTGACGATTTTGACGTAATTGTGTATATTTCCAATGTTTCGAACTTCTAAATTTGACATTTTCGATAAATCATTGCGCTATGGAATTTATATATTATAGTGATTTCATTATAATGCATATTTAGTAGTAGTATTTAGTAAAATTACAAACTGCTAACTTGCATTTGCAAGATTTTGCGCCCATGCTAGAAATTTTGTCGAACATGTTCATATTTCGAAAGTTTGTGACATCTAATTTCAAAATTTTCGATGATTCCATTGAATTATAGAAGTTATTATTTATTTAGAATGTACACAAACTAACATTTTTTCGATATTGAGGCAACATTGGGGATTTTGTCCTACATTTGTATAATTCGAACGATTTTGACTTCTAATTTTGAAATTTTCGATGATTCCATTGTATTATAGATTTTGGTACCTTCTCAGAATGAAGTGTAACTGACATTTTCAAGATATTGAGCCCACGTTGACGATTTTGACTTAAGTGTGTATATTTCGAATGTTTTTGACATCCAATTTTGAAATTTTCCAAGTTCCATTGTACTATGGAGTTTATATATTAAAATGATTTCACCATATAGAAGAATTTAGTAGTAGTATTTAGTAAAATTGCAAATTGCTAACTTGAATTTGCAAGATTTTGAGGCAATGCTGGAAATTTTGAATGTTTTTGACTTCTTATTTTGGAACTTTTGATGATTTCATTGTATTACAGAATTTAATACCAACTTAGAATGTATTCTAACTGACATTTTTGATATATTGAGTTCACGTTGACGATTTTGACGTAAATGTGTATATTTCGAATGTTTCGAACTTCTAATTTTGAAATTTTCGATGAATCATTGCACTATGGAATTTATATATTAAAATGATTTCATTGTAATGCAGATTTAGTAGTAGTATTTAGTAAAATTCCAAACTGCTAACTTGTCTTTGCAAGATTTAGAGCCAAAGCTGGAAATTTTGTCGTGCATGTGTATATTTCGAATAATTTAGGCTTCTAATTTCAAAATTTTCTATGATTCCATTGTATTATTGAAGTTATTACTGACTTAGAATATACACTAACTGACATTATCTCGATATTGAGGCAACATTGAGGATTTTGTCGTGCATGTATATAATTCGAACTCTTTTGACTTCTAATTCTAAAATTTTCGATGATTCCATTGTATTACAGAATTTAGTACCTACTTAGAACGTATTCTAACTGTAATTTTCAAGATATTGAGCCCACGTTGACGATTTTGACGTGAATGTGTATATTTAGAATGTTTTTGAATTCTAATTTTAAAATTTTCGATGATTCCGTTTCACTATAGAGTTTTTATATTAAAATGATTTCATCGTAATGCAGAATTTAGTAGTAGAATTTAGTACAAATGCTAATTGCTAACTTGAATTTAGTATCTACTTAGCATGCATTATAACTGGAATTTTTAAGATATTGAGTCCACGTTGACGATTTTGACGTTAATGTGTATAATTCGAATGTTTTTGACTTAGAATTTTGAAGTTTTCGATCATATCATTGCACTATGGAATTAATATATTAAAATGATTTCATCGTAATGCAGAATTTAGTGGTAGTATTTAGTAATATTGCAAATTGCTAACTTGCATTTGCAAGATTTTGAACCAATGCTGGAAATTCTGTCGTCCATGTGTATATTTCGAATGTTTTAGGCTTCTATTTCTTTAGGTCTCTTTAGATTTTTAGGCTTCTAATTTCAAAATTTTCGTTGATTCCATTGTATTATAGAAGTTATTACTTACTTAGAATGTACACTAACTAACATTTACTCGATATTGAGGCATCCTTGGAGATATTGTCGTGCATATGTATAATTCAAACGTTTTTGACTTCTAATTTTAATATTTTCGATGATTCCAATATATTACATAATTTAGTACCTACTTAGAATGCATACTAACTGGCATTTTTAAGATATTGAGCCCACGATAACGATTTTGTAATGTATATGTATATTTCGAATGCTTTTGACTTCCAATCTTGAAATTTTCGATGAATCCATTGCACTTAGAATTTTTATATTAAAATGATTTCATCATAATGCTGATGTTAGTAGTAGTATTTAGTAAAATTGCAAATTGCTAACTTGCATTTGTAATATTTTGAGCCCATTCCGGAAATTTTGTCGAGCATATGTATATTTCGAATGTTATTGGCTTCTAATTTCAAAATTTTCGAAGATTCCATTGTATTATGGGAATTATTACTTACTTAGAATATAGATATATATATATATAGATATATAGATATAGATTTTGTCGTGCATGTGTATAATTCGAACGTTTTTGACTTCTAATTCTGAAATTTTCGATAATTCCATTGTATTACAGAATTTAGTACCTACTTATAATGTATTCTAACTGTAATTTTCAAGAAGTTGAGCTCACGTTGACGATTTTGACGTGAATGTGTATATTTAGAATGTTTTTGACTTCTAATTTTGAAATTTTCGATTATTCCATTACACTAATGAATTAATATATTAAAATGATTTCATCGTAATGCAGAATTTACTAGTAGTTTTAGTAATATTGCAAATTGCTAATTTGCATTTGCAAGATTTTGAGCCAATGTTGGAAATTTTGTCGAGCATGTGTATATTTCGAATGTTTTTGGCTTCAAATTGCAACATTTTTGAAGATTCCAATGAATTATGGGAATTATTACTTATTTAGAATATACACTAACTAACATGTTCTCGATATTGAGGCAAATTTGGGGATTTTGTCGTGCATGTATATAAATCGAACTTTTTTGACTTCTAATTCTGAAATTTTCGATGATTCCTTTATATTACAGAAT
The DNA here is from genome assembly GCA_951805005.1 of Othius punctulatus. Lineage (NCBI taxonomy): Eukaryota > Metazoa > Arthropoda > Insecta > Coleoptera > Staphylinidae > Othius > Othius punctulatus. The sequence continues at coordinate 24,994,279 of OX638143.1, forward strand.
TTCGTACCTAATCATAATGTATTCTAACTGGCATCTTTAAGATATTGAGTCCACGTTGACGATTTTGACGTGAATGTGTATATTTCGAATGTATCGAACTTCTAATTTTGAAATTTTCGATGAATCATTGCACTATGCACTATGGAACATATATATATATATATATATATATATATATATATATATATATATATATATGTATATATATATATATATATATATATATATATATATATATATATATTAAAATGATTTCATTGTAATGCAGATTTAATAGCAGTATTTAGTAAAATTGCAAACTGCTACCTTGCATTTTCAAGATTTTGAGCCCAAGCTGGAAATTTTGTCATGCATGTGTATTTCGAATGTTTTTGGCTTCTAATTTCAAAATTTTCAACGATTCCATTGTATCATAGAAGTTATTACTTGCTTAGAATGTATACTAACTAACATTTTCTCGATATTTAGGCAACATTGGGGATTTTGTCATGCATGTGTATAACTCGAACGTTTTTAACTTCTAATTTTGAAATTTTCGATGATTCCATTGTATTGCAGAACTTAGTACCTACTTAGAATGCATTCTAACTGGCATTTTTAAGATATTGAGTCCACGTCCGTTAAGGTTTTTGTCGTGAATGTGTATATTTCGAAAGTTTTTGACTTCTAATTTTGAAATTATAGATGATTCCATTGCACTATTGAATTTTTATATTAAAATGATTTCATCGTAATGCAGAATTTACTGCCCATGTAAAATCAATTCTAACTTGCATTTGCAAGATTTTGAGCTCATGCTGGACATTTTATCGTGCATATTTCGAATGTTTTTGGCTTCTAGTTTTCAAATTTATCATGACTACATTGCACTATTAATAATATTCTTTATTTATGTTACCAATAGGCTTACACAAGTCTTGAAAAAAGAGGCATACAGTGTAACGTATAAATAATTGACTATCATAACATATGTGTATAAGTAGTAAGATGGGTCAACTATTCAATATTTTTTTTTAAATATTTTTTTTTTTGTTCTTCAATTTTATTTTGTTATTAAAACTCGAATGCTAGCCAAATTAATTCAATAGAACAATTAACTGAGAGGGTTTTTTAATGGTAAAATGGTAAAACGAAAAAATGCTAAAAAACGACATTATGGGCGAAAACAACCCGATACCTTAATGATGTTAGTGAGTCAATTGATGACAGTCATTTGATGATGTGTGAAAATTAAAGTGTGCGATAAAATTTTCCAGAAAAACAGTGGTTTGGGATTTTATTACCACGGTTACATATTTTTAGGATGCACTAGGATGTTTTATATTTTAGGATGTATATTTAAATTAGATGGGTGTACCAATAGAAGCTAATTAGTTAGAAGTTCGAGTAAGACTGGAGACCCGTGGACTCCAGCCAAACAGATAACCAACCATATGGATCCCAGACAAACAATATCCAGCCACATAGACAACCAAATAAAGCAATCCTAGACAAGCAAACTGCCATCCAGAACAATTGTTTCGTGCTTATTTGAACTCAGTAGTTAGGTGCTTCCATATCTTCAGCTATTATAAAGTAGCTAGTTAGTGTAGCGTTTAAAAATGTTACGATTGCCTATATCTGCAGCTATATATCTATGGTATAATGCTACATGTAGAAAATTAATAGGTATCATTAAACTACACCATTCTACCATCTCTGAAAATTTTAGCTTCATTAATTTCACTTACATTTCGGTTATTTCGATTAGTTTTTGGTATTTTAGGCTACCTAAGATGCTTTTGTAATTTAAGAGGACGCGATATTATCAGGTATAGGTCTTCACTAAAAAAACCTCAACATCGATGTATGATAATTCAAATCGATTACCAATTCTCGACTCCCAGGTTTCGAACCTGCAACCCCTGGCATGCAAGTGCATTGACCTCTTACCCATTGAAGAGCTCGCACTTAGTTAATTAATTTGCCCCCCACAACTTCATCAACCCGAATTCGGCGAGGATCTCGTCCACGAAACGCAAACTTCTTGTAGAGTCCTCTCAGGTGTAGCTCCATTAAATTAATTAACCGGCGCGGTGGTGTGTCTCACGGCAGGGTCAACACTCGCAACTCAAAAGGGTGTTCTCGGGTGGATCTGAAGGGCTCTCGTGCGTTCTTTCTGCAGGGGGTGCCTCTGCTGCCTACGGCGTCCCCTGAAAGCGAGGCAACACGACTCCCAGGAGACCACCGGCCGGATAATCGATAGATTACAGGACACCGGCTGGCTGGGGACGTCCTCCACCTCCACGGGGCGCTACGGTGTTCAGTTTCGCTGAACTGGACGTAATTTACCGTGAAATCCCGTATCGGATTGCCGATACCTCTACAAAGTGAGGATTAGAAGGGTATATTGCGATCGTGTGTTACTGGAGTGGTGATGGGCGGCGATGAAAAGAACTGATTCAGCAGATTTGTTGCAGATGATTGGTATCTATATATGGTATCGACGGTTGGTATTTTGGTATAGCATTCATCAATAGTTGTTTATCAAAGATGTACAACAGCCGAAATTATTGCATCATATTTATATATTCAATAGTAATATGTTAAGTGCATAGTGACTTGCCGATAATACCCGCTATAGTGGCATCACTCTAGCGGGTATTATCTAAGCAAGGATCTATGTACGAAACATATTTTGTATGACTATTGCACGTGTCGTATTGACATTGACAATTTTGATCTGCATGTACAGATTTTTAACTTCAACTGTATGAATTCTATACATACTATACTTACTACTGAATCTATATCGTAATGCTGTGTACATTCTAAGAAAGTTAAGAGGAAATGATTAATTCTAGAATCCAGACAACAGCAAATTGCATTCGAGCATCTGGAGCTGAGAAAAGCTTCCCCCTGAAAAACCTGCCTGGTGATTATTAGTGCTGATGAAATTCTGCAACAAATGCAGCACTTCCTCTCATCCATTCACAGGCGCGAACCAATTTATCTTGCAGCCCTCGCAAAAAAAGATCCCATTGACACACTCAATTCTGTCCGGCGCCCTGCGAAACGCTTTCCTCGTCCTCCGCCAAGATTGCCGGGGGAATTGTCCGGATTAATACTTCGCCGGCCCACAGTCGGTCGACCCTCATCTGCACGGCCGCGGGGAAAAAATCCACGGAGGTCATTAATGGCCTCACCCTCTTCAGCAGCAAAAACGCGCTCTAGCCGCAGCGCAACACGGTTAGGGCTTAACAAAGCCAATATTTTCCGGGTTCCGGGGATGTTTTGGGGGGCCTTGCGGGGGCGGGCACGCCCAATTGACTCGCACCGCCGACAAAGGCCGCGCGCCGCACCCCCTGCCCGCTCGGCCGGAAGTTATGAGGAACTCATTGAAATATCCGGAAGGAACTTATGCCGCACCCTGCCGCTCCATTGCGCGCCCTGTTGGTTTTCCGGTTGTAATTCTTTCACGCTCACGTGGGCGCCCCAGGCCCGTCACCTCATTGTCACCGCAAGAATGAGCAAGGGCCCGAGCAAGAAATACATCCTGTTAGGACAGATACATTACAAGCGATATATTTTCAAAGCAAATTTTACAAAAATGTCCTAGGTTTCAATCCCGATGAAGAGTGCATGTGTTACATACTTGTCAATTGAGAAATTTAGGGTTTGATTTTCTCCCTTATTTAATACTGAAAGTTTGTCAAATTTTCAGAAGAACTAGTTTCAGGTCTACTGTACACGAATCTAATGTTAAATTTGCAAATAATAAATTTTCAGAAATTTCAGTAATGGCTAATCCATACTTATCAATTGAGACAGTTAAGTGTTTGATTTTCTCCCTTATTTAGTACTGAAACTTTGTCAAATTTTCAGGAGAATTAGTTTCAGGTGTACTGTACACGAATCTAATATCAAATATGCAAATAATAAATTTTCAGAAATTTCAGTAATAGCTAATCCATACTTGTCAATTGAGAAGGTTATGTGTTTGAACTTTCTCCCTTATTAAAAACAGAAAGTTTTAAAAAATTTCAGAAGAATTAGTTTCAGGTGTACTGTACACGAATCTAATATCAAATTTGCAAATAATAAATTTTCAGAAACTTTAGTAATAGCTAATCCATACTTATGAATTGAAACAGTTAAGTGTTTGCTTTTTTCCCTTATTTAATACTGAAACTTTGTCAACTTTTTAGGAGAATTAGTTTCAGGTGTACTGTATACGAATCTAATATAAAATTTGCAAATAATAAATTTTCAGAAAATTCACTAATAGGTAATCCATACTTGTCAATTGAAACAGTTAAGAGTTTGATTTTCTCCCTTATTCAATACTGAAACTTTGGAAAATTTTCAGGAGAATTAGTTTCAGGTGTACTGTACACGAATCTAATATCAAATTTGCAAATAATAAATTTTCAGAAATTTCAGTAATAGCTAATCCATACGTGTCAATTGAGAAAGTTGAGTGTTTGCTTTTCTCCCTTATTTAATACTGAAGCTTTGTCAACTTTTTAGGAGAATTAGTTTCAGGTGTACTGTACACGAATCTAATATCAAAAGTACAAATAATAAATTTTCTGAAAATTCAGTTATAGCTAACCAATACTTGTCAATGCAGAAAGTTATATGTTTGATTTTCTCCCTTTATTAATACTTAAACTTTGTCAAATTTTCAGGAGAATCAGTTTCAGGTGTACTGTACACGAATCTCGTATCAAATTTGCAAAAAATTTTTTTTTCGAAATTTCAGTAATAGCTAATCAATACTTGTCAATTGAGAAAATTAAGTGTTTGATTTTCTCCCTTATTTAATACTGAAACTTTGTCAAATTTTCAGGAGAATTAGTTTTAGGTATACTGTACACGAATCTAATATCCAATTTGCAAAAAAAAAGTTTTCAGAAATTTCAGTATTACCTAATCCATACTTGTCAATTGAAACAGTTAGGTTTTTGATTTTCTCCCTTATTTAATACTGAAATTTTGGCAAATTTTCAGGAGAATTAGTTTCAGGTATACTGTACACAAATCTAATATCAAATTTTCAAATAATAAATTTTCAGAAATTTCAGTAATAGCTAATCCATACTTGTGGATTCTGAGATTGGGCTTACTTGTTTATTTATATTTTTCTCTTAACTTTTCCAAAAAAACTCCTCTATCACACTGTATATAAAGAACGTAAAATTTGGGTCTCAGATTCTTACTAATTTTGTAACACATTTTTTAAATATCACCATTTCCATATAAACCCCTCGCCTGGTTCAATCAAATCGTCATAAATTCCCCACCAGTGCTCACAACTGGTAAGTGCCCTTTACGGCTGGGAACGGCGGTGACACATGCCAGACAAGCCATGGCATTTACATCCCCTTCTATAACCGGGAAGCAGGACGACCCTCTGCAAAAATAAATATAGCTCTATGGATCCCGCACGTTAATCCGCGATCCGGACTGGCGACAGAACCACCAACATTAATATTCATAACCACGCACCCTCGCCTGCATCCTTCGTTCCTTCATTCCACCAAGGATAACAGGAGGTGAGGGGGAAATACCTGGATACCCATGAATTTACATGCATGAAATGCGGAATAACAGAGTAGATCAAATGAACCAGACTTGAGAAATATAATTACTACACAAATCCTGCAGAACATAATTTAAACATTGGAATCGAGATTAGTAATAGCAGAATTTTGAACAGAAAATTTGTAATAATAAACGATGATGGTAAGTTTGTAAGATGATCATATCTTTTACAATTACGTAAAACATGACTTATTAGAAAACAATTTCCATTCGTTTTTGATGTTTGCTCCTTTATAAATTTGCTAGAAAAATAGATTATTTTTATAATATTTTCATAATAATGTAGAGTCGGTTCTCATTATAAAATTCTACGTTAGCAAATAACAATCTACCGTTTTACAAAATGCTACTCTTTCAATTACAAATATTCTGTTTTATAAAATGATGTAAATCTAGATAATATATGTGGTCAAAACCAATGCAGCGAAAATTGTTGTTGTAAATTTGCCAGAAAAATAGATTATTTAAATAATATTTTAATAATAATGTAGTCAGTTCTTTTAACAAAATTCTACTTTAGCAAAATAAAAATCTACTATCTTACAAAATTCCGAATAAAAATATACTGTTTAATAAAATGATGGGTTTCCATACAAAACTGGTGTTTTTATAATGAATCGATTTATTGAAATTTATGGAAATAGCTATTTTGCTATTTTTATAAACTGATACGTTTTAAATGAATTTTGTTATCAATTGCTTGTGATATGATAACTCAGTTGCTGACCTTTACTCTGTAAAACTTAGCTTTAATAAACTGATACTTTGGCAAATAAAACAGATTTTGATACAACTGTTGCCAGCTATAAAAATAGAGCCATTCTTATGTTCTGTCAATATTGCTGCAGTCGGTTGGTTTTATAAATTGCTTATATTTATAATAATAATAATAATAAAGACTATAATAACTATAACTATAATATTTATATTATATATTATATTTATAATATAATTATAAATTAAATACTATTATAAATAGTATTTTATACTATTTATAACTATAAAAAATATTATTTAAGAAAAAATCAATGATATTTATACATAGCTGTTATGAAATTTTTCAAATCTAGGAAAGTTATTACTGTTTCTATCTAGATCTCACAATTTTTCATTTCTATCTGCCCAAAACTGAAAAATTTCAACTAGAACCCTCATTGACTGTTAATTTTCGAATTATAACTGGGGAAATTTGTCAAATTCTTGACTGTAGAAGTGAATATCTGCTCAATTTTGAACTGCATGTGGTAAAATGTTATGTTATGTTAATTGTCTGCATTTTCTGTTATTTTACAGGAACAGCAAAAACAGTTTTGCATTTATAATGGTGAACGAAGTTCAGCATGTATGATTGCCATAGTTAATTATAATTCGAAGGTACAATGAAGATACTTCGTTCATTCATACTTAAAGTATACTGTATTTGTAGCCATTTAATAACAAAAATTGCATTTTGAAAAAAAAAGACAGATAGCATGTTTTGCTCTAACGCTACTGAATTTTAAGATTGCAAAGAAGTACTTCATACATCATTCATCTGACAAATTTTCATTTCTATCTGCCCAAAACTGAAAGATTTCGACTAAAACCCTCAATGACTGCTAATTTTCGAAATTACAACTTGGGAGATTTGTGAAATACTTGGCTGTAGAAGTGAATATCTGCTCAATTTTGAACTGCATGTGATAAAATGTTATGTTATGTTAATTGTCTGCATTTTTTGTTATTTTAGAGGAAAAGCAAAAATAGTTTTGCATTTATAATTGTGAATGAAGGTTAACTTGTAATATTGCCATAGTTATTTATAATACAAAGGTACAATGAAGATACTTCGTTCATTAATACTTAAAGTATACAGTATTTGTAGCCATTTAATAACAAAATTTGCATTTTGAAAAGAAAGACAGATAGCACGCTTTGCCATAACACTACTGAATTTTAAGATTACGAAGAAGTATTTCATACATCATTCATCTGACAATTTTTCATTTCTATCTGCCCAATACTGAAAAATTTCGACCAAAACCCTCATTGACTGTTAGTTTTCGAAATTACAACTTGGTAGATTTGTCAAATACTTGGCTGTAGAAGTGAATATCTGCTCAATTTTGAACTGCATGTGATTAAATTTTATGTTATGTTAATTATCTGCCATTTTTGTCATTTTACAGGAAAAGCAAATATAGTTTTGCATTTATAATTGTGAATGAAGGTTAGCTTGTATCGTTGCCATAGCTATTTATAATACGAAGGTACAATAAAGATACTTCGTTCATTCATACTTAAAGTATACTGTATATGTAGCCATTTAATTAAAAAAAAAATGCATTTTGAAAAAAAAGACAGATAGCACGTTTTGCCATAACACTACTGAATTTTAAGATTACAAAGAAGTACTTCATACATCATTCATCTGACAAATTTTCATATCTATCTGCCCAAAACTGATGAAAAATTTCGACTAAAAGACTCAATGACTGTTAATTTTCGAAATTACAACTTGGGAAATTTGTCAAATACTTGGCTGTAGCAGTGAATATCTGCTCAATTTTGAACTGCATGTGACAAAATGTTATGTTATGTTAATTATCTGCCTTTTTTTGTTATTTTACAGGAAAAGCAAACACAGTTTTGCATTTATTATGGTAAATGAAGGTTAGCATGTATCATTGCCATAGTAATTTATAATACAAAGGTACAATAAAGATCCTTCGTTCATTCATACTTAAAGTATACTGTATTTGTAGCCATGTAATAACAAAAATTGCATTTTGAAAAAAAAGACAGATAGCGCATTTTGCCATAACACTACTGAATTTGAAGATTACAAAGAAGTACTTCATACATCATTCATCTGACAAATTTTCATTTCTATCTGCTCAAAACTGAAAAATTTCAACTAAAACCCTCATTGACTGTTAATTTTTGAAATACAACTTGGCAAATCTGTCAAATACTTAGCTGTAGAAGTGAATATCTCCTCAATTTTGAACTGCATGTAACAAAATGTTATGTTATGTTAATTGTCTGCATTTTTTGTTATTTTACAGGAAAATCAAAAATAGTTTTGCATTTATAATTGTAAATGAAGGTTAGCTTGTATCATTGCCATAGTAATTTATAATACAAAGGTACAATAAAAATACTTTGTTCATTCATACTTAAAGTATACTGTATTTGTAGCCATTTAATAACAAAAATTGCATTTTGAAAAAAAAGACAGAGCATATTTTGCCATAACACTACTGAATTTTAAGATTACAAAGAAGTACTTCATACATCATTCATCGACAAATTTTCATTTCTATATGCCCAAAACTGAAAAATTTCGACTAAAACCCTCATTAACTGTTAATTTTCGAAATTATAACTTGGGAGATTTGTCAAATACTTGGCTGTAGAAGTGAATATCTGCTCAATTTTGAACTGCGCGTGACAAAATGTTATGTTATGTTAATTGTCTGCAATTTTTGTTATATTACAGGAAAAGCAAAAATAGTTTTGCATTTATAATTGAGAATGAAGTATGGCTTGTATCATTGCCATCATTGCCATAGTTATTTATGATGCAAAGGTACAATAAAGATACTTTGTTCATTCATACTTAAAGTATACTGTATTTGTAGCCATTTAATTAAAAAAATGCATTTTGAAAAAAAAGGCAGATAGCATGTTTTGCCATAACACTACTGAAATATTAAGATTACAAAGAAGTGCGTTATGTATACATAATTCATATACTTTACGGGATAAGATTTTTTTATTCGTTTAAAGAAACACATTTTTTTCGTAAACTGTTATACATCATTCATATTCATTCATATACTTTACGAGATAAGGCTTTTTATTTGTTTGAAGAAACATATATTTTTTGTAAACTGTTATACATCAATCATATACTTTAGATCATCATATTTTACATCATTCATATACTTTACAAGATAAGATTTTTTTATTCCTTTGAAGAAAAAATATGTTTTTCGTAAACTGCTAAATACACTGCTCAACAAAATTAGGGGAACACCTTTAAAAAAGGGTTAAAATAGAAATTTAACAACTATACGAAATTAATTAATTCAGATTCATCTTAATTCATGTTTATTTTAACAGAAAGAGGCATTTTTAAACCATGTGCTCAAAATAGGCAAAAGAATACCCCCTACTATAAAAAATATTAACCATTTTTACCCTTTTTTATAGGTGTTCCCCTAATTTTGTTGAGCAGTGTATATTGCCACGTAATATTGTATAAGTCAATATTTGGAATTTACATGCAAATAACTCAACAATTTCAAAATAAAGCAAAACTAATTTTTGACACCATGATAACCGATTACTTAGCTTTCAAAATCCGGAAACGGATTAAAAAAATTTCAATCCTGAAGGAAATTACGTTCGTTTATGCAACATGGCGCTGGAGACCCTATGCCCATATTGCCAGGTCAAGCGACGAACCCAACCAAAAATTTACATATTAGAAAGTATTCAGTTATCGCACTGCTGTTTTCGCTTGTGCGCCATTAAATACTTGTTCTATGACCCAAAAGGCACTGGTCATAATTGATAACTAGTAAAATTTGTGGACTGGCAACAAGAAAATTTTAGTGGAAGTTTATAACCGATAACTGGCAGATTTATGTGGGTATAACTTTTTCGATATTTCCGTGTATCTACAATATAATGAATAACTAATGATTACTGCATTCTGTATTCAGACTGTATTTACTCATACTCAATAATGTATTAATTTGCTGTTGAAAATGGTTTAACTACCTAAACAATTCGTCGGATTGGTGTTACAAGGTTGCATGTAACAATTTTAATTTTTTTAGTTCTATAGCTTTGCAGGGCTATATGTTTTCAAAGCTGGACCTTACAACTTATTGGAAGATTAAAATTGGATCATTAGGAACCTGTGATAAAAACATATCTATCGACAGTGCAAAATTTATCATATTTTGATATAGCAAACATATTTAAATCATTATTCCCAAATTTACAAATTTGCACATACAACCTTGTAACATTAAGCCGACGAATTGTAGAGATATTTCTATAAAAAAATATTAGATATACTTATTATTTATTTAGTATATTATGTCAGGTAAGTCAGGTTCTAATATATCTTTGTTTGATATATTAGAATTTTATTTTTTCTCCAACGAAATCTGAATTAGCATATAAAACTGCTCATAGTGAAAAATGAACTCAACGACACAATGCATTGTGGAATTAACTAGTTAACCAAATCTCTTCTTTTAATAATAAGAAGAAAAAAAACCATACTCTCCTTCTCAATTTGGGATATCCTTGTGATCAGGCTGACCACAAGGAGTGATTGTAGATTGTACAAAACGTGATTGTAGTTGGGAGATATTTTAGTTCTATTTGGTTATGTCATAAGGGGTTACCTTATTGTCCTTATCTTATCTTTATCTTATCTTATCTGTTACCTTATCTTTATTAAGTCATAAGGAGTTGCCTATATTACATAAACCTTTCAGGTTTATGTTATATAGGCAACTCAATTTGAGGAAAATCATACAATAATTATTTACTGATGATTTCGACTTACTTTAGTGCCGCTTTATGTTACCTTGCTAACGATTTTTAAAAAATAACTGTAATTTAATCCCAAAATCCCAGGAAATATGAAACTAACAAAGCAACCGCCACAACATTACATCTGGTAAATCTTTATAAACTATTATTGCAATTATAGTTATTGTAATTATTATTGCAGATGGCAAACTATTGCCATCCAGAGAACTGTAGTCTGGAATGACTGACGCCGGTGTTTGCCCCTGTGTCGGTGGGGGATGTTTGTGGGGGTGACTTAATGAAGTAATATCGCATGATAAATTCAACCGTTCGGACGATAAAACTGTCGGCTGGCTCTAAATAAACGTCATAATCCGCTAATGCCGTGTAATGACGTTAGGAGTCGACGGCAGAATCCTTTTGTGTCAATTAGGGAGCGCCGGACTCGGCAAGAGCGTCGCGACGGCTTTGGATCGCACAACTGTAATCCCTCGGAATAGTGTGGGGAAAGCGTGAAGATAAGGTGGTATTAAGGAGTTCTGTAGGTGTTATTGCTTGGGGGAGCAAGGAATATATTTCCAGCATAAGTTTAGTGACTAACTGTAATATTTTAAGAATAGCTATAAGGACGGTTAAATTTAGTTAATTTAATGTAAAACTGGATACAATGTCACAAAGTATGCAATATTCACAATTGATTTCGATCATCTATGGCAGGGGTCTCCAAACTACGGCCCGAGGGCCACATCCGGCCCGCGTACAGATTTTGTCCGGCCCGCGGAGACCCAGCATACTTGAAAACTCCTTTTAGAGAACATATTTTTTATAGCAAATTAAATTTTGTTTACTGAAGTATTCTAATTTTATGTTGAATAATTATTAATATGACATCTACATTGATATGGTTATGGGCTAACTACTCATAACATTGTTGTAGGCTTATTGTTACTATTTTTGTGATAAATTGGATAAAGAAACACAGAATTGTAATGAGTAAAGACATGTATAATATGCAGAAAATTTGACTGCAGTATATAATAACTAACAAATTATGTAAATGATTCCAACTAACATTTTATACATTTTAAATAAAAACATAACTTATAACAAGCATAATGACATATGAAATACTAATGAGATTTATGTAATTGAGATTTTCCACTGACAATAGTTTGTAGTTGTGGACTAATTTTACTTGTACCAATTATTAAAAGAGATTTAAGATGCTCATCAGTTAATTTAGATCTGTAAACATTTTTTGTGTACTTCATTTTGGAGGTCTTCTCACACAAATAAGTAGTACCAAAAACAGAAACCAGCCCACGAGCAAATTTATGCAAATTATCAAATTGTGTCAGTGGAAGACTCTTATAAAATTCCAACAAAGATGAGTTTTGATATTTGTTCTTAATTATATCACTGCACTGTAGATCAATCATTTCCATTTGAAGTTCCGGGGCTAGGGTTTCAATGTCAGTATCAAAACGATTCTGAAAAATCTTAATTTGATTCGCAATGACATCAAAGTCCGAGAAACGAGTATCAAAATTTATTTTCAAAGCACTCAGAGTTTAGATTTCAAAATCGATAGGAAACTCAGTCTCAGTGGTGTGGCTGAATATTTCACATGTTTTAAAATGTGAAAAACATTTACTTCGTAGTTGTTATTGAAACAGTATCAATTTCTTCTGGAATGATTTGATATTTGTGTATAAATCAGGAAGATGCTGGTTTTCTCCTTGCAATCTCAAATTCAGTTCGTTCACATGTTTTTTCAAATCAACATAGAATGCTAACTTCCACAGCCATGCGTTGTTTTGTAATTCAGTAAGAGAGCGATGCTTTTCATTCAAAAAAATTTCGATCACTGCTCGAAGTTCAAAAAAGCGCTGAAGGAGTTTCCCACAACTAAGCCAACGTACGGCAGTATGATAAGGTAAGTCATTTTCTCCAATCTCTTCAATAAATTGTCGGAATTGTCGGTGATTCAGCCCAAAAGATCTGATAAAATTAACAGTTGATATGACTGGTTTCAGAACTTCAGATATATCCAAACATTTTCCGCACAAAGACTGTTGATGAATGATACAATGTAAGACTAATAGTTTTGAACCACCGTCATTTTCTACAGCCTTTGAAACAAGAGCGACCACTCCTTTATATTTCCCACTCATGTTTTTGCCTCCATCAGTTGTAATACATTTCAAGTGTTTCCATCGAAGGTTCTTTTGATTAATGGCCATTTCAACTCCTCTAAAAATATCTGTACCAGTAGTTGTGCCATGAATACTATACATATCAAGAAGTTCTTCATGCACTTCATAGCTTTTATCTACTCCTCGAATATAAATCAACACCTGAGCAGTATCTGACACATCCGTTGACTCATCCAAGGCCAAAGAAAACCACTCAACATGTCCATTTTTGTCGAACAGTTGAGAGGATATCTTTTCAGCGATGTTTTCTACCCTTCGAGCCACAGTGTTTGCTGACATACTGACAGTTTTTAATAAATTTACCTTTTCAGGGCACATTTCTTCGGCTGCTGCAATTATGCATTCTTTGATCATTTCTCCATCGGTGAATGGTTTTCCACGTTTTGCAATTTCAAGAGCAACACGAAAGCTAACCGTAGGCTTCCTGAACGAAAATTTGCTGGTAATTCAAAACTACAGTACGTTGATATGATGAGCTACCTAAGGCTTGGCCCTTGGGACTTAGTGGAGGAGTCAGTGTGGCCCTCGGGCTAAAAAGTTTGGAGACCCCTGATCTATGGAAATTATTTGATGTGCTTAAATGGCAGTTCTATTGACCAATATTTTAATTGTTTGTAGGGCAAAAGCTATTTCATTTTTTTTTTAATTTTAGGATTATAGCACCAAGTTTTTGTCACATCGTATTTTTAAGCAGTTGTTCATATTTCTAATATTGAATTGTTTAGCCAAACTTAACGAACGTAACGTATGGAAAAAAAAACTGTGGAAACAGACACACAAAAAGACTTTCTACAGATATGTGTCTAGAAATGCTTTAAGTAGGCATTTCTCGTTATAGGTTATAGAATTTTAAAATTATCAAATGTGCTGAACTCGAGTTAGATATTGCGTTTTTGTTCCTTAGAGACCAAATCAACCAAATCGACCAAATCAAAGATATTGCTTTTTTGTTCCTTAGAGACCAAATCAACATAGTTTTCAGTTTTCAAAGTTATGATGAAAAAATATTTCTGACATCACGTTTTTTCAAATATTCCTCATTTTCTGAATATATATTTTTTTTTTCTTCTAATTTTTCTCATTTCCGCAAACAAAATTGATCATTTAGGCTTAATTACAGCAGCATACTACACTTGTAAATTGTATACTGCATTAATTTCTTAATTCTGAAATAATTTTAAATATCTGCAGGCAAATTTATTTGGCTATTTTGTGCATTTGATTTTAGGCTTCGGCTGCTTGTTATAAAATGTTAAAGCTTGACCTTTCAATTTTCCCCTCCGGTATTGTGTGAGTGTTCGAGCAGATTTACAAAGAGGAAAACCGATCCTCGCTCGTCCGAGGAACGAGGCGTGGTGGAGGGTGAGGTTTCGAGGCCTCTCCATGGAATTAAGCCCACGGAGCTCGCGCTAGGAATACAGATTATGAGGATGATCTGCAGGATTATCTCAGAAGGTTTTCTTAAAACGATTAGCCTTTCAACGGATAATTATATTACAAGTGGTATAAATCATGGAAGCTTGAAAGTTTTCTAGAGTTAGCAATTATTAGATAAACATGTAACAATAATAATAATAACAAAAAACAATGTACTGTTTCTGTACCTCTGTAGCAGAGGAATGTACGTATCACCTTTAAACACTTATATGCATATTGAACTTAGTAGCGCCTAAAGCTAATACTAAAAACGTTTAGAAAGTACATCACTGAATGTAATTTCTGCAGGATACATCACATTCTGATTAGCATTAGTAGCTCCTAAGCTTTAGTGGCTACAAGGGTCGACTATGCATATGGACGTAATTATTCTGAAATGTAAAGTAGAATATACCAAAACAATATTCCAACCAATATATTTTTTTAATTAAAATCATTAAGGTTTTCCATGCCCAAGCATCTCCATAAACCCCAACCACCTACAAAAATCAATTAAATAAAATTTCCAATGCCCTTACAACAGTTCTCTGTTTTTCTCTCTGGGCCTCCAATTATAAATCTTCTGATCGCATCCAATTACCTAGTTGGAGTACCTTCCTTCTGAGGACGAGGACCACGTCGCCGCGCAATTACGCTAATACTCCGTGCAGGATCAGGGAGGCGGCTGCGTGGGGGGCGGCGGAGGCGCGTGGCTGGGCCCCCCGCGCCAGCCCCTCGGTCACGACCCCTTTATATTTGCAGATAACGAACACCGGGGGTGATTTGCAATGCGGTTGCCCTCTGTTATACAATGGGACCGGGCAGAATTAGCCAATTACCGCCGCCCCCACGACTTGCACCGTGTTTTAATTACAATCTGATAATGACATTTTGTCGTGTAATTGCGCCTCGGCGCGCCCCCTTGGGGTGTTCGAACGATCAATGGACCGACAGGAGAATTAGACTAGTTTTTGTAACCATGAGGAATTGATTGTCAGACTTGATTCTTGTTGAGAGGGAAGCATGTTAGTCGTTACTTAGATGTAATCAATTATCACAACCACAAGTGGAGATGTGAGGCTGGAAATTTCAATTTTGCAACATATTTTATTAGGCTGTAGTTTTTACTGGGTTTGAAATTATGGCATTGTAGGGATATAAAGGCAAAATTACGAAGGATTGGCTGTCGGGACCACGAGATTGTTGTATCTACTAGAATCGTGGTCTGCCTTGTAACTCTTAGAAGTTATCTCCATAGAAAGCAAATACCTAATAATAGAATAATTTTGAGAAGTTTTTGAGGTATGCACTATACAAATGTTATTCAATTCATCATTTTTCTTAATAATCTCATTTAATTTATATAAATCTAAATATAAAATTTTTACAAGCTAACTTGGCTATTCTTGTGAATTTAGTACATCAAAACTATTAACATACTTCGTGAAGATCTGAACTGCAAGAAACCTATAATCATACGTTCTTCTGGCTATTCTTCTGAATTTAGTACATCAAAATTATTAACTTACTTCATAAAGATCTGAACTACAAGAAACCTATAATCATAAGTAATAATAATTACTAGTTATTACAGCATGATTAAGTTATGCCGAATTTGGTAAACTCTTCATATTCTTATAGTGTCTTCTCCTTGTGCCTATAAAGTTATAGATATTAACTATTTTCTCAAACAAAATTGATCATTTAGGATTAATCATAGCAGCATACTACACTTCATATAAAATTGTATACATTATTAATTACTTAACACTGAAATAATTCTAAATATCTGCCAGAATACTTGCGACTACATTTTTTATTTTTATTTTCGATTCATGGAATTAGTCTTTCGATGACTACTGACTACTGATAGTTTGCTCGTTTAATATGCAAAGCTCGCTTCACTCGTTTTGGCAAACTCGTCAAACAATATCGCACTTTTCATAACTGGTTACGTGAATAACTATTTAATTACTGAAATTTTCTAGGATCGTGCAATTTTGTGAATACTTACCTTATCTAATCACCAATTAAGTCATTACTGCAGTATTATTTTCAGCTGTTGACATTTTTTTTATATTCTTAAAGATAATTCTGAAATTTAATTGTACATATGCTCAGTGAATTTTCGAGGATATTGAAAAATATAATTTGAGCTGCTAAACTTTTTCGATAATTAGTGATATTCTCTATTCTCTGAAATTATTCCTTAATTAACATAACCTAACCTAATCTAACCTGATAATTAATTAAGAAATAATGGCAGCATTGATTTTATCTATTAAAATTTTCTGGAATCCTTAGGGATTTTGTAATAACTAATCAATCTGTGATGAGCAGATTTTCGGGTATATTAAAAATTAAACTGAAACTTGTTAGTTTTGTCCCAAGTTGCAAAATTTGCTCATACTTTTCGTATTTTCGAGAAAATTTATGATAATCGAAGAATTATCATCGAAGATTTTTTTTTAACTTTTTATACCTAACCTAACGTAATCTAATGGAAATTAACATAAACTATAGTCTGTCCAATTTCAAGATGAAGCTAATGTAAAATGATCACGTAAACGGCGACAATTTACAGAGCTGAATCTACACAACTCGAGTCTAACACGAGGCCAGACCGCAGCATGCGGCAAGACCAATCTTATCGCATGGAACTAGTTTATATAAGCTCCGCCTTGAAAGTGGACTATACCTAGCTAAAAAGAAAAAATAACTTTCTTGTCTTCTGCAAAATTTGCTGTTACTTCTCGTATTTATATGAAAATTAATTCACAGCCTCTTGCAGCTCTGACTTAACCTAATCTAGCTGTAGTACGTAGAGTTTACCTCTGTGAAGGTGCATATTTTAATGAAATTTGCTGGTGTTATAAAACATATTTTCTAAAACAGATATAATTTTCAGATATTGTACAATACTATTTAAAATGTAGAAAAATATAATGAAATATTCGGGATTAAGTCTTGGAATTCTATAATTTTAAAGATTAATAAATTTTAGGCAATCGTATATGTTTACTGAATATTTAAGGTATCAATTTTATTGTTCATTTTAGATTTTTTTTAACTACTATTATGACACTGAAACTGATGAACTGAAAATTTTAGAATATTAAAGTTTAGGAAATTTCAAGCAATCGTATACATTTACTGAATATTTAAGCTATCAATTTCATTGTTCATTTTAGATTGTTTTGAACTACTGTTATGACACTGAATCTTATGAACTGAAAATTTTAGAATATTAAAGTTTAGGAAATTTCAAGCAATCGTATACGTTTACTGAATATTTAAGCTATCAATTTCATTGTTCATTTTAGATTTTTTTAACTACAATTATTAAGATTTTTCGAAAGGAAACAGGAAACATTTGTGTTTTTTATTTGAATTTCGAAAAATGTGCTGACATTTTTCTCGTGACTCTAAACAGATAAATCCATGGTAGCATGGCATGGTTATATCTCTGGTATAAATGCCCCATAAGGGCTGTTAGTCACTCTATTTTAAATCAACGGTGTTACAACACTTAAGGAAATTATAGGTATTATAATATTAGCCTCTATGACAAATATGTCTATCAGGCAAATAATTATCCTTAATAGTGAAAAGAGCATCCCTAAACAGAAGAAGAGGATGAGATTAATAATAATATTCAGGGCGACTTCTTCGAAATCAATTTATTCGAAAATGTATTCTTTTAAAAATTGAAAATAAAAAAAAAAGACGGAAGGACCGCAGGTTGATAGCCAATAAAATATCGTTACTACTACTTACAAAAATGAACTTAGGAACTATTTGAATTAAAAATATAATGTTTTAATTACAACAAAAATTGTAACAATTTTGTTTCTGAGTAATTGATCAAATCAAATCAAATCAAATCAATATTTATTCACGAATGATGAAGTACAGGCAATTCACAAATAATATTAAAATGAGCTACATATCTGCACATTCATTAACATGAAGGTCGTCACAAATATTTGGGGTCGTGCTGTCCCCGATATATAAGACATACGCGGGAGTTTACAACTCCCTTATGTCATACAATTCCCTTTTGATAAGGTATTCAGATAACCTAATTTTAATCAGGTTTAGTTCGTTTATGTCTTGTAATTCGCGAGGTAGGTTGTTGTAGAATTTAACAAAATTTTCTGAATCGAACTGATCGATCTGAACAATGACTATAAAAGTTTATATACTTTTTTATGTCAGTTTTATAATTTATTCGATTTCCACCGTTCATTTCATGATATTAAAGTACTATCCTTAAGGGCAAAATTTCCAAGAGATGTAGATCGCTCCTTGGCGGTGGTAATTACAACAAACTAAGTGAATCAATCAAATCAAGCACCCTAAAAATATTCAAACAAAAGACAACAGCATTAATACTGTCCGAAGACCAGCTCCAATGCCATTAGTCTGGAAGCAGCCCATCCGGGACAACTATCCAAGGCGAAGAGTGGAGCCGAGGACATATGTTCTTCTTTATTTTTGTAATATATTGACATATGTTCAAATAAACATTATCCGTAAAAAAAAATTAACTGTAGATATATTAATAAGCCTTCGTTAGATAAACAAATAATATTAATACATTTATGTTATTGATTACTATATGGCAGTATGTTTATAATGTCATTTATACACGGTAAAAAATATTATTTGAAACTCATAAATAATATATGCACGTGAGTCAATACATTGTCATTGTCTTTAGCCTCGTTGTTCTCATTGCTTTATTGGCAATTTGTCCTGCAATAAAACTACAGCTCCAAACGGAGGGGCTCATTGTGAGGACACAATGGAGCCGAGACAAAAGGTGAATCCTGCAAAGGGGCGCCTTTATCAGCCAACAATTCACGCCGGAATCCATCCGGGTTTGGTGGATTTTATCTCTCAGATCCAAGGATTGCTATTTAAAGCCTATCATATAGCTACAGTAACAATTATTATCACACGTTATGAGAGTGATAATGCTCATGGATTAGTCTTCATAGACTTGGCTGATAATTTTATTAGGGGTGCGATTATAGTTTTAATCTCTAGAACTATATTTTGCAGTCGACTAACTTCATAACGTTATGTTTGTTATAGAGAAAATCGTGCATAAGCACCTACTTTATGGCATTGTGCAAGTGTGCCATAAAGTAGCCATAACAACAAAATAAGCACAGTCAAAGATTACGTTGTCTTTTATTCGTAGCATGCATTTAAACTTCGAGAACATACACCATAAGGAAGAAGACTTGTAAAGTTTTGACTAATAACAGAGTCATTCTAGAAATATTACAGTTCTAGTCCGAAAATGTGATTTGATGTACTTTTTCATTTCATTTTATGTGTTATTCAATATGCGTCATTTTAAAATTTAAATATCTTACAAACTGGCTTATCAATGTTGATGTAATTTATTTCAGATAGTACGCAATATAGTGTAAATGAACGTGAATAATTACATTGATATTCAATGAGTGATTATTGAGATATTCGATATATAGCTTGAACAAGTGATTTTATGTACTTCTTCAAGTGTTCTCCAATATATCTGATCTCAAATTGCCATCAGTACCAATGCGTCAACTTGTTATAAATTAACATCAGTACATTTTGCACCAAGCATCATAAATGATCTCTGATGTCGAATAGCCGAAACGGCCAGTAAATATAGAATAATGACTTTAGGTTAAAACGCAGAAGATCATTTTTCACAAAAGGCATTTATTGTAGTTTAAATGTATTTTCTGAAAAAGGAATTTCTACGTTTTCCTTTGAAAACTTTCACAAGCTACCATTACAAAATTTAAGTCATTTTCTTATGTTATGGTGTAAGCGTCAACTTGTTAAAAAATGACATCAGTACTTTTTTGCACCAGTCACAAATGATGCCTGATGTGGAATAGTCGAAACGGCGGGTAAATATAGAATAATGACTTTAGCTTAAAACGCAGAATTTCATTTTTCACGAACGGCATTTATTGAAGTTTAAATGTATTTTGTGAAAAGGGAATTTCGGCGTTTTCATCTGAAAACTTTGACAAGCTCCCATCACCAAATGACTTAAGGCTCGGATTTTTTACGTTATTGTCGTAAGAGTGTTTCTGGCAGACAGATTGACGTCAAACAGGAATTTCTACGTTTTAATTTAAAAAACATTCACAAGCTGCCATCACCAAATGACTTTAGGCTCAGACTTTTGTTGTTGTCGAAAAAGTGCTTTTGGAAGACTGCTTGGCGTCAAATTATTGGAGACATGCAAGTATTGAATATAACTCGATTTCGATTACCAATGGGTTGTTATTGTTACTGGAGGAAACCAAAATCTTATTTCAATTCTAACAGTAAAAACATTCAAAGTTTTGAAATATTATTAGGATTCACATTTTGGATTGTATGACTGGTATGTAGTCTAAACTTGCATGGCAGTGATAATGTTTCTACTAGTGAGGCACAAGCCCTGCTAATTAGTGAACATGAGCCTCCCCTAGAATCTAGATAATTAACACGAACGTAGATCAGCAAGTTCACCCATCAATTAACCGCATTTTTGCCAGCTTCTGGGATTACCGCCAGCAACTCCCAAGTTCCTCATCCGCTGAAATTAAATCGCGCACGCAAACTTCCCTGGGCCTCTACGTCTTAGTTAGGGGTAAATTTGATTAGGCAGACTTGGTCGCATCTAGGGTTACCCCCGTGCTGCGTATGCGAACGGCCCGCGAGAGACGAGGCCCAGGAGGGTTGCTACCATCATTTCCTACCAGATCGAATCTGCACCACTCCGGCAAGGGAGGCATGTTAAAGTAATGTGTCCAGGCCATTACTGCGATGTGTATCTTCGCCGGGATAGACGCAGGAGTTGATCGATGCCGATCGCTGGAACGTATCTCCAATCATAACATGAAGGAAATTCGCACCCTGGGAATTGGATTACTGGCGAGAGAGAAGAGGGTGCAGAGAATTTTGTTGTACGGGTAAAGTACAGGATACGTATTCACGCTGTGGTCTACATAAAACTTTTAAATATACATATGTATTACAGGACTTGTGAGCCCATGCGAACACCTAGTGTAGACACGATAGTAAGCAGTAGGAAATTAGGAAGCAAATTACTGCTTAACATAATAAGTAGTTAATATATAAACCTGATAATACAAAAATATATTCCCAACGTGAAGGAGGTAGCTGGAAAATGGTAGCTACAAGTGGCAATCGACAGAGAAGCTTGAAGGACTATGGAAAAGGACTATATCCAGCAGTGGATCAATCAAAGCTAAGAAGAAGAAGAACAGATAGAAAATGATGATGAAGAAGAAGAAGATGATGAGGAAGAAAAAGAAGTGGAAGAAGAAGAAGAATAAAAAGAAAATGAAAAAGGAGAAGAAGACATTCCCAACATATACCAAATTTCTTTTAAAATTCTTCTAAATCTAAAACAATTATAAATTTTTTTGTCGAATATTTCAAAGTTTTACCATAGCTTGAACTATACGATGTAGTAAAATTTCGTGTAATTTCGTTATTACACGACATTAACATTTTATTGTTATAAAAACACTTGAAAATTTTTAAGGTGTACCATAAGTCAACTAATGTGGCAACAATTGAACAAGTCTCTCGTGCTCATTCTCCAAGTTTTGAAGTTCTTGGTAACAGATAATCACAAACAAGCAACTATGTCAGTAATATTGTGAAAGCCCCTGTAATTTACTACCCAAATCAAGCCGCGTGCAAAAAAACCCTAATCAATCATTCGGATGAAAAATGAAGTGACCACCCCCGCATGTCCGGCGAGCCATCTGCTCCCGCCTAATCAACCGCCCCATTTATATTAATTACCGAATTTGAAATGACACAGGAGACTCGCGCCTGCTAATTGGGTCCGATTCAACCTCCTGTCTGGTTCACGTCCGTATCCGATCTATGTTACGAGGGCGAGAGCGCCACTCCACCCCTGGGACCTGGCACGAAATTGGATCCAACTAATCGATGCCACGGAATTAAATAAAGTCATCCATAAACCCGAAAACTTTGGCGGGGGCGGAGGTAAATGGGATTTCCGGGGGAGACGGTTGTTACTTTGAAGTTACTTGGAGACGTAACTTTGGTCGTTTCTCGAATTTTGCAATTATGTAAGAGCTAGTAATTCCGCTGTTAATGGCGGGGGCGGTTGAAGTATTAGAAATTTTATTTGGAATCAGAATATAATTGAGTTTTAGAAATGATAATATCTTAAGGGAGGTAGAAATATATTACCACAGATTTATAGAAGAATACAACATTTCAAACATTCCTGATTTTCTGAATAAAAAAATATATATATATATATATATATATATATATTTTTAATTTCATGTTTCACCGATTTGTTCCATACGTACGTTCGTGAAGTTTGGCCAAGTTTCGTGGAAAACTTGGCCAAACTTCACGAACGTACAAAAATAGTTAATAATACATGATCAGATTTTACTTAGTACATTATTTGCAATAATAATCTAACGTCAAGTGGGATCAGGCTATTGGGTATGTACCCTAATTTTCGGGAGCGTTTTTGAGCCCTAATGCCATAAACTTTAAATGTATTCCTTTAATCTCCTAGAAATGAAGTACTGCGGAATAAGCTATCATACCTCACTATCATACCTCAACGCATGAATGCTCAGATTATAAGAGGTGCACTTGCATTTGTGTAGTCGTGTCCGATATGAAATATATATGAGGGTGGGATATCAGTTTTATGGGAAAAGTGACAAATTATCAGGCGTGGACTATATCTAACTGCCAGAAGCCAAGTAGTCGGGGTTCAAAAGAGTGCGAATACTGTCCAATTCTCGTACGTCAATATAAGTACAGATGTACCACAGGGGGGTATTATTGGGCCTCTACTCTTCATTATTTTTCTATTGTATTAAATATTTGGCAGCAATGGATGGTGAATTGGTATGTTATGCTGACGATGCCAACTTATTTTTTGAATGTTTAAATTTTATGGATATCAATATCTAACTGCCAGAAGCCAAGGAGTCGGGGTTCAAAACAGTGCGGATACTGTCCAATCCTCATACGGCAATATAAGTACAGAGGTACCACAGGGGAGTGTCATTGGTCCTCTACTCTTCATTATTTTTTGATTGGATTAGATATTTGGCAGCAATATGCAATGATGGTGCATTGGTATGTTATGCTGACGATACCAGCTTAGTTTTTGAAGGCTTAAATTTTATGGCTATCTTCATGGATATCATGGTAATGTAACCTAACCTAACCTAACCTAACCTAATATCATTTTGTATAAAGTGCAGTATGCTGCTGTGCTTAAGCCTAAATGATCAATTTTGTTTAAGAAAGCAGTTAATAATGCATGATAAAATTTTATTTATTACATTATTTGTAATAATAACTTTATATAACGTAATGTAAACGTAAT
The DNA here is from genome assembly GCA_951805005.1 of Othius punctulatus. Classification (NCBI taxonomy): domain Eukaryota; kingdom Metazoa; phylum Arthropoda; class Insecta; order Coleoptera; family Staphylinidae; genus Othius; species Othius punctulatus. Next base: position 25,018,462 of record OX638143.1, read on the forward strand.
GAAAACTAACGTAATGCAACATAACCTAACCTTTAAAGGCTTAAATTTTATGGATATCTTCATGGATATCATGGTAATGTAACCTAATATAACCTAACCTAACCTAATACAATTTTGTATAAAGTGCAGTATGCTGCTGTGCTTAAGCCTAAATGATCTATTTTGTTTGAGTATACAGTTAATAATGCACGATAAAATTTTATATACTGCATTATTTGCAATAATAACTTAATATAACGTAATGTTAACGTAATGAAAATTAACGTAATGCAGCCTAACCTAACCTATTTTTTAAATTGAGTTTTGGAGATAGCCTTCCAGGTTTCTGTTTTGGGCTCTGACTCAGTAAAGCAGTAAATTCCACTTGTGCACTTTCTTGCTACCCCGGAAACGCCTATGCTTGAAGGAACCTAATCTTGCCCTTTGCATTTCTTCATGGAACCTAACCTAACCTCGGCGTTTATAAAAGTTTTTAAGGCCTTTTATTTTTCTGATATATTAATGATTGAATCTAAAGAATTAGCGTAGAAATATGAATTTAATTCTTCACTAACATCAATTTAGATACTAGTATTCGATATCTCCAATTTAATAAATATCTAATGTGAGATACTTGAGATACATCATTTTTTGTTTAATACCGTAGATTATAAAAATGTTTACAGTGTTGTATTAAATTTTTCTGATACATTAATGACTGAATCTGAAGAAGTACCGTATAAATGTGAATTAAATTCTTTACTAACATAAATTTAGATACTAGTAGTATTCGATATCTCCAATTTCATGAATATCCAATGTGACATACTTGAGATACATAATTTTTTGTTTATTACCGTGGATTATAAAAATGTTTACAGTGTTTTATTAAATTTTTCTGAAACATTCATAACCGAATCTAAAGAACTAGTGTATTAATTATTATGCAAATCTTTAGTAACATAAATTTAGATACTAGTATTTGATATCTCCAATATAATGAATATCCAATGTGATATACTTGAGATACATCGTTTTTTTTGTATAAAAACGTCGATTATAAAAGTTTTTACAGTGATTTATTTAATTTTTCCGATACATTAATAACTGAATCCTAAGGACTGGCGTATAAATGTGATTGCAATTTTTTGCTAATATAAAATGATATACGAGTATTCTATATCTCCAATTTAACAAATATTCAACGTAAGATCATTACGTGGATTATAAAAATGTTTATAGTGTTTTATTCATTTTTTCTGAAACATTAATGACTGAATCTGAAGAAGTACCTTATTATTATTATATTATATTATTATTTATTATATTAGGCATTTATTATTATAAATGCAATTCTTTACTAACATAAATTGAAATACTTGTATTCGATGTCTCCAATTTAATGAATATCCTATGTTAGATACTTGAGATACTTGAGATACTACATCAATTTTTTGTTTAAAAAAGTCCATTATAAAAGTTTTCACAGTGATTTATTTAATTTTTCCGATATATTAATGACTAAATTTAAACACCTAGCGTATACATGTGAATGCAATTTTTTACTAATATAAAGCGATATATGAGTATGCAATATCTCCAATTTAACAAATATCCAATATGAAATACTTGAGATACATCAATTTTTCTTTGGAGAAAATCTAATATTAGTGTTATTTTATGTGTTCCTCTAATTTGGCTCATATTTAAATATTGGTATCTCAAAAATTAGTAGATCAATATGCAAGTATTATTACATTATTATTATATTATTATTAAGTTTTATCATTATAATTTTTTACTAACATAAAATGATATACGAGAATTCGATATCTCCAATTTAACAAATAGCCAATGTGAGATACTTAAGATACAGTCAGTTTTTGTTTGAAAATATTTAATATTAGTATGATTTTATGATTTTTTCTAATTAGGCTCATGTTTAAATAATGATATCCCAAAAATCGATAGATCAAGTATTATTATTATAATTGCTATATTATCAAATACTACTAACTGAATGCGTACAGCTAAACTTCCAATACATCCAATGATGTATTCTTGAGATATATCAATTTTTAATTCACAATGTCGAATATTAAAAGAAGTTTTTTCCAATCAACATGATAATTGCACTAAAATTGAAAGATCTAAAAAATAAAATATTGTATATTAATCCAATTAAATATGCTACGCTCTGCATACCACTAAAAATCAATAATAAGTTGTAACAATATTGAGCCGGAAATTTTTGAAATTTTTGTAATATTACTTTGATACATATATTAATATTTGATTAAAAATATGGAATTTTAAAAGATATTATAGGTATTACAGCTGCACGTATCCAAGTTACCAAAAATTTGGAAAAATTGATTTACACGTGCAATGTAGCCTAACCTAACCTAACCGCACGTAACCTAACCTATCTATAAAGCCGTTATAAAATAATAAACAAAGGGAGCATTCGGCCGGCTCTGTAATCAAGTTCCATAATGTAGTAAGCGATGTTTCTGCCTGTTGGGCTAGGTTCGCTTAGGTTGGTTATAAGTTTGGTTAGGTAATGTTGGATACAGCACTAATTTGTATCCAACTTTACCTAACCAAACTTGAGCCAACCTATCTAGACCATCAATCTATTTATCTAAATTTTTGGGAAGGTAGGTACATACAGCAGTCATACCCATCCTTTACTTACATTTAGAAATGACTTGCACTGAAAATTTACTATTTTTAGATAAACCTAGAGGCATGAGAGATTTTAAGTGCGTATGCTGTTTAAAAAAAGGAACTCTAAATAGGAACAGGAAAAGGCTAAATTGGACTCCACATTTTGGAATACAAATCTAAAATTTTGTGTATAGATTTATTCACTTTCAGATATAACAATTTAAAATTTTCACGTGAAACTGGGAAAAAAATGAACTGATGAGACCCGAATAGGTCGAAACCGGTCTCCAGTTGTACGCAAAAATATTTCCCAAAATGCCTACCTAAGGTACCTAAATCGAGAGTACCTGAATGTATATACGAAATCATATAACTCAGGATGAAACCGTACACTTTTAAAAAGCAAATCTAAAAGTTCAGTTTAATTTTGGAATTAATTTTTCTCTTTTAGTTTTGTCTAAATCTAAATCCTGTCTCATCTATAAGTTCAGTTAAAATTTGTAATTAATATTTATCTTTTGGTTTTGATTAAATCTAAATCTTGTCTAATCTAAGGGTTCAGTTTAATTTTGGAATTAATTTTTCTCTTTTGTTCTTGTCTAAATCTAAATCTTGTCTAATCTAAAAGTTTAGTTTAATTTTGAAATTATTTTTTCTCTTTTGGTTTTGACTAAATCTAAATAATCTAAAAGTTCGGTCTATTTTGAAATTATTTTTTTTCTTTTGGTTTTGTCTAAATCTAAGTCTTGTCGAATCTAAAAGTTCAGTTTAATTTTGGAATTCATTTTTCTCTTTTGGTTTTGCCCCGCCCTTTTAGGCATACAGCTCTGGTATGTAGTTATAATAGCTTTTAAACATCTCCATCATCGTTTTGCTTGGATATTTTTTAGGAATTGATACCTGTACATCATTTTGCAGCTCCGAAGTAACTCTCGTAATGCCTGGGTTAAAATAAAACGCAAATATTGTTAACAATTATTTTAATTAGATCCATTGAGATCCTTTCCTCCAGATAATACATGTGTTCTTAAAGTTAACCTCTCCGGGGGACGCCATCCGACTCTAGAACATCACGAAAACGAAAATCAACACCCAAGTGAACGAAAGGCCTCAGCTGGCATCCCCCAAGCTTGCGTCTGCATGTTTAATTAAATACAACAACAATATTTCTATAATAACAGCACCCCCTTCACACAGATTACACATTTTATGTTTTTATGGAAAATAAAAACGAAGGCCACGCGCGCCACCTCAGACCGGAAATACATGGCGGCGGGGTGGCGCGCGTTTCCGGAACATTTAAAAGTATTCACCTATATAAACACTTATCGCTACACTACTAGCGCTACCACTAGAAGAGAACTAGATGTTTTAACATGCGCGCGACTTTCAAACGAGATAACATTTTAAACTATCAGTACTTTACAAAACACATTATCAATAATTAATACTAGATTTTAAATTATACGCTACAGTAATATCAGGGAATAGAACCAGAAACAGGGTGAATCTTCAGTATCGGCATTTCAGTTTCGTGCTAGTAGTTTTTTGGTTCAGGTTGAAATTGGGTCTACTTCATTTTCAATCTGCAAGTTATGATTTTACATCTTAAAGCTGATTCATACATTTCTAGATTCTAGATTTCAGACAATGCTATCGCTATAGGCATTGTCAACAGCGTTCAATGCAGTGTTCAACGGTGTTCAATTGAAAATACCCATAGCGATAGCATTGTCACAGCGAAGCATGAATCATGAATCAGCCTTTAGTCTATTAGCGAAATATGGCGCATCCAATACAGACGATTTTAGTGGTCTTATTTCGGGGTCAAGTTTTTAATAGGCCGCGAATAAGATCTGTCTGTGGCTGAAGCGAGAAGACTGAAATACCTGAAACGATGATTTTCATGAACAATTACAAGTACCGGTTGCATCGTTATAACATGTTTACAGACATAGTTAATTGTCGCTATTTTAATTGTACCGGCATTACTGAATAAGTACAAGTTCAACGAGTTCTCTTGTGTTAGGATTAAGTTGTAGTCCAAATTAGGATGTACATTATAGAGGCGGTATTGTTATGAAACCGGTAAAAATGATAAGTGTCGGTTGCATAAAAATATCGCCGTAATAGGTTCTGGTACTAGTCCCAGTTAAATAGTACAATCTAGAGCCGGAATTACCACAAAACTGGCTTAAATAAATTGAACCGGTTCAATGAAATTATAGTTCTAACAGATACTCCCGTCAAGTTCTCTTAAGTACAATGTATTAGACGCAGCAATTTCACAAACCCAGAATAAATGATCGCTGCCGGTTCAATAAAATTATTCTGCTATCGGATATTACTAAGTATGATATCCTTTACGAGTAATTTACACGAAACCGGTATAAATAATCGCTGCCGGTTCAATAAAATTATTTTGATAACGGATACTACTAAGCAGGATATACCGAACAAGAAATATTCACGAGTTTAAATGATCGCTGCCGGTTCAATGAAAATATAATTTAAATACGTATAGGTCCCGTTTATGTTTACCATCCCGAGCTATAATTTTTATGAAACCGGTATAAATTATAACAGATCAACTGAAAATACCTAATTTGGTAATATGTGCCAAAGTTAGTCCACAGTAATTATTATGTAGTAGTAGGTACAAGACCAGTACAAAACATTAAATCATTACTACTGGTTTAATGAAAATATTCATCTAATTGTATAAGGTCCTTGACGTAAAACATTAAAGGACCATGATTTTTACAGAACCGGTATCAATTATAGGTACCGGTACAACGAAAATGACGTTGGATTCCGGTTCCAGTCCGATGTGAGCACTATTACGTAATATATTCGAGATCAGATATTTTTATGAAACCGGTGTACATGATTGGTACCGGTATAATAATAATATCGCTCAAAATCCGGTAATAATGGATTCCATCATTTATAAAACCGGTTCTAGTCCCTCGTAAGTATGACTATGTAGTACATACATCCGAGATCCGGTATTTTCATGTAACCGGTGCACATGATTGGTACCGGTATAATTAAAATATCGCTCAAAATCCGGTAATAATGGATTCCATCATTTATAAAACCGGCTCTAGTCCCTCGTAAGTATGACTATGTAGTACATACATCCGAGATCCGGTATTTTCATGTAACCGGTGCACAAGATTAGTACCGGTATAATAAAAATATCGATCTATTTCCGGTAATAATGGATTCTAGTTCTAGTCCCGTGTGAGAATTTAGTATGTTATATATCCGAGAGCCGGGATTTTGATGAAACCGGCGTAATAAATTCTGGTAATAATGAATTCCATCATTTATGAAACCTATTCTAGTCTCTCATAAGTATTAGTATGTAGGACATACAACCGAGATCTGGTATTTTCACGTAACCGGTGTACATGATTGGTACCCGTACAATAAAAATATCGCTCTGATACCGGTAATAATGAATTCTAGTTCTAGTCCCTTGTGAGAACTAAGTATGTAATATATCTGAGAGAAGGTACTTTCTTGAAACCGATGTTCATGTTTGGTATCGGTAGAATTAAGATTCCGGTAATTATGGATTCTATCATTTTTGAAACCGGTTTTAGTCTCCCTTGAGTATTAGTATGTAGTACATACCTCCGAGATGTGGTATTTTCTAGTAACCGGTGTACATGATTGTTGCCGGTACAATGAAAATATCGCTCTAATTGCGGTAATAACGGATTCTAGTTCTAGTCCATGGTGAGAATTTAGTATATAATACATCCGAGGGCCGGTATTTTCTTGAAACCGGCGTACATGTTTGGTACCAGTAGAATAAAGATATTGCTCAAATTTCGGTAATAATGGATTCCATCATTTATGAAACCGGTTCTAGTCTCTCGTGAGTATTAGTATGCAGTACATCATCCCAGATCCGGTATTTTCATGTAACCGGTGTACATGATTGCTACCGGTACAATGAAAATATCGCTCAAATTCCGGAAATAACGGATTCTAGTTCAAGTCCATGGTAAAAATTTAGTATATAATACATCCGAGAGAAGGTATTTTTATGAAACCGGTGTACATGTTTTGTACCGGTAGAATAAAGATATCGCTCAAATTCCAGTAATAATGGATTTCATTAGTTATAAAACCAGTTGTAGTCTCTCGTGAGTATTAGTATGTAGTACATACATCGGAGATCCGGTATTTTCTTGTAAACGGTGTACATGATTGCTACCGGTACAATAAAAATATGGCTCTGATCCCAGTAATAATGGATTCCGATTCTAGTCCCTTGTAAGCATTAATATGTAATATATCTGAGATCCGGTTTTTTCATGTTACCGGTGTACATGATTGGTACCAGTATAATGAAAATATCGTTCTAATTAGTAGATGTTGTGGGGTCCAGTTCTAGTCCCTGTTCAGCAGTATTGCTACCGGTACAATGAAAATACGTTATAATTACGGTAATATGGATTCTGGTTCTAGTCTCTTGTGAGTATTAATAAGTAATACATCTGAGATCCGGTATTTTCATGTAACCGGTGTACATGATTGGTACCGGTGCAATGAAAATGACGTTCTTATTAGTAGATATTGCTAGTTCCAGTTTAAGTCCCTGTTCAGTAGTATTGCTACCGGTACAATAAAGATACGTTCTAATTCCTGTAATATGGATTCCGGTTCTAGTCCCTTGTGAGTATTAGTATGTAATACATGTGAGATCCGGTATTTTCATGTAACCGGTGTACATGGTGTACCGTGTACATAGTGTACATGTACATTGTGTACCGGTACAATGAAAATACCGTTCTCATTAGTAGATATTGCGGGTTCCAGTTCTAGTCCCTGTTCAGTAGTATTGCTACCGGTACAATAAAATACGTTCTAATCCCGGTAATATGGATTCCGGTTCTAGTCCCTTGTGAGTATTAGTATGTAGTACATCCGAGATCCGGTGTTTTCATGTGACCGGTGTACATGATTGGTACCGGTACAGTGAAAATACCGTTCTAATTAGTATAGCGGGTTCCAGTTCTAGTCCCTGTACAGTAGTATTAGGTAGTATAGAGAGGAAGTTTCAGAGGCTGAAAATTGGGGGAAATTAGTGTGCCCGGGAAACGCGCTCAGATGCGCAACTCTACAATACACACATGTATAAGTAATATAGATTAACAGGCACCTTGACTGTGTTCTTGGTTATAGGTTTCAATAGAAGGGCACGTGCGTTATCTCTCCTCCGTTCGATGTGGATTAAATTCGCGTCTTATTTGGTCTCAACTTAATCAATTTTTTATTGCTTCAGGGCTGTACATCTAGGGTGACAATGACTAGAAGCGTTCGGGTGTCAAGCTAACTACCTCAATTATTTACACGAAATCAATTTAGGCTCTCTTCCAAGCTACAAGAGTTATATTGGATTTTATTAGTTAGCTCTCTCAAATTAAGTACGCTAGAGTTGAGTTAATGTGGGGGGGTTTGGAAACATCTACAATTCGTTGAGAGGGGTCGAGTACACGTAATAATTTATAAAGATTACTTTTTTTTATACACAGCGTGAGCAATACTTCTGGTTTCCAAACGTATTTATACTAACGGCAAATTATCGTATTAATGAATGCAAACATCTAAATATTTTGTTCACTGTACAACTAGTAAATTGACACTATCAAGTCGAGAGATATGTTTCAATAAAATCCAACCGTACGTACGTTTCGCAACATAAGAAGACGGGGTGATGCGGACTACACCAGTGTGACTTACATGCTACTTATACCCTATTGCTTACTTAATCTAAATTATCACTAAACCTACGTTGGTCGTGAGAGACCTATCACGTTGTAACAAGCGAATCATTCGATTCTGATATGTATGTGATCTTAGTTGATATACTTATATGATATATAAGAAAAAGAGTTAAATTATTGGTAATCCGAAATCAAATCCTAGGATATATAACTATATATAAAGAATATTTGTATATGTATATATATATAAGTTCAAGTCGTCTGATGGATGTACTGACTTTTATAAGTATTTGAGGCGATATGTACAGTGCCACAGGAACAACTGGTGTGATATGTACACGTTGGAGATAAACATCTAGGTAGGGGCACTAACACAAATATACAGTATACACATATAAATTAGTTGAAGCCCTGCCTGAAGGGATTGCGGCCGGCTGCGCTGCCTCCAGTGGAGGGTTCAGGTTGTCTGAATGGGTTCGGGCTGTTGTCGGGTTGTGAGGGTAAAGCCCTCCCCGTAGGCCTGCTAGGCGCTTGTTGTTGGTAGCTTGTTTCTTGGTAGCCGCCCTGCTGTTGGTAGCCCGGCTGCTCTTGGTAGCCGCCTTGCTGCTGGTAGCCCGGCTGCTCTTGGTAGCCGCCTTGCTGCTGGTAATTGCTTTGGTTTACGTTCTGCTGGTCTTGCTGGTAATACCCGTTCGAGTCGAGGCTCGTCTCTTGCTGCTTGTACTCTAGGTGGTTCTGTATTTCGCCGCTGACCGGTTTCTGGTCTTGCATCGTGTACGTTTGGTACTCTTTATTGGGCGGGTCTGACATGAGGACGTTGGCCTCGTTTTCGAAAGGCTTGAAGTCGTAGATGTGCTTGAGGTAGATCAAAACTGGGGCGTAGAGGAGGTTCGAGAACGCGATGCCTATGTTCAGCGCCGTGAAACCAATGGCTTCGACTACCCCTCCGGCTATTATCGGGCCTACCGCGTACGCCACGGAGTAGGAAATGTCGGCGATGGCGTAGATGCTGCCGTAGATTGATACGTATCGGACGTCCACCAGGTATCCGAGCATGGGGAGGAGGGCCGTGTCGATGAGGGCGATGCCGAAGCATATGCCGCAGATAGGTATCATGAGAACGATGTAGGAGTTGGAGAACGGTATGATGAAGCAGCAGAGGCCTTCCAGGGCGAGGCCACCGGCCGCCATGAGCCACTGGTACTGCGGGTACTTCCTCGCCATCTTGACGGTGAGTATAACCCCGAATACGTGCGGGAAGAAGGCCGGCAGCCAGATCATTCCGATCTTCCAGTTGTCTGTGGTGAGGTTGTCTTCCATCCATAGGGAGATGGTAGGCTCTAGGAAGGCCAAGGCGACGTTGGACATCATAAGGGCGCCCGCGCAGACCGCGATGTACGGGTCCATGAAGAGCCTCCAGATTGGTACTGACGGTGGCTTCACCATCTGGGATTCTTTGATTTGCTCCTTGATGGGCTTCATTACTAGTAACAGCATGAAACCGTCGGCCAGGGAGACGAAGGCCAGGATCAGGAAAGGCACTTCCTTCCCTGCGAATTGGTAGAGGGCGCCGCCGAACGGCGGGGCCACCAGGCATCCGAAGCTGATGAACGCCAGGGCTATCCCAAGGGCTTTCGACCTCTCGTTTTCCTCCGTAAATCGGTCCGCGATCATCGCCAAGCCCGAGGTGTCCGCGAAGGCCGAGCCCACCCCCTGGAGGCTTCTGGCGAAGAACAGGAGGCCGTAGCTCCGGCCACAGGCGAAGACCGCCGTGGAGAGGAACATGATCGTCAGGCCGATCATCATCGGCATGTCGTAGCCAATGCGGTCGATCAAGGCGCCCGAGAACGGGTTCACCATCAGTTGGACGATTGCTTTGGAAGCGAAGAGGATGCCGGTAGCCGAGTCCTGGCCGTGGTGGTCGTGCTTCACCGGTGTACCTGGTGGTAGTGTTACGTTTCCCGACGGCAATATTGGAGGGCCGTCTTTGTAGGCGCCTATGTAGCGCAGGTAGTCTGGTATTATGGGCACGATGACCATGTAGAGCATGTTGTCCAGGAGCAGCGCTATGGACACTATCACCAGGATCAGCTTCCGCTGATTCCGCGGCTCGTGGACCTTATTCCACATCACCTCCTTGAACTCGCTGAACTCCATATTGATAAACGGTAGGGTCGTCATGATTGCGGCGAGGTGTCCTCTTTGGACTGACCCTTTCTTGCTCTACTCTTTGGGTGCGGGGGAGCGCAGTGCCATCGGGTTAACCTGGACACAGAACAAGCATTAGACACTGCTGAGGCTCGGGAGGGGAGGCACTGCGCTTTTCCCCCCCGCACCCCGCACCGTACTTCGTTACGTGAAAATAAACGCGCGCGGACTTCATTAAAAATAGAGTCAGCGTGCTTTCAATGAAATCATTTCGAAGCACGGCTGGGGGCACTCACTGCTAAACGTCTGCCGCAGACAACTCAAAGAGGACAATTACGCGGCGCCCCTCGGCGACTGTTACTCCACCGACAAGCCGTCTCTAGAAACGCTTTGATATCGGAAACAATTTAAAACCTGCAAACTGCAGACGACAACCAGACAAAGACCTAATTGCAAGCGGAATGCGCGAGTTATTAGAAAACAATCTCGCGCACACACGACGGCGACGCCTCCTAATTAAAGCGACATCTAAATATAGACACGTTACGTCATTGAATATTGATTGCGGCCATCTTGTCCACAACGGCCATTTTGTATGCACAAATTCCAGGTGAATCAATACCCGCCGAATCCCACTTACATAACACCAAACGATTGACCCACAATCACTTAAACCCTTAAAACAACCCACCCCCAGCCAAATCAACCACTGAACTTGCAAAAAAATTACCCAACAATAATGATTAAAGATTTTGTTTATAAGTTGTTTTTTTGGAAAAATGTTGACTTACCTGTGTCGGGAAGTGCGTTTCCGATCCGGTTGGCGAAGAACCCGCGTATATTGCTGGCTACGCGCGACTCACCGAGCAGGCTGAGGCTGCCTCCCGGGCCGTGTTGCCCGCGGGTATCCACGGTGCCGCTGTCCAGGTGCACTTTGCCGCTCACTCCCGCAACGTGTGACCGCTCCGCTATGGCAGCCCACGCTCTCTCACGAGCGAAACGGCCGGCAGGGCACGCGGGGGCGGTTCGGGCAGGCGCCGTCGCCGCCTCCGCCGGATTGGCGGCGTCGCGACGTCACCGCCGCTGGGACCAACCGACGCCCGGGGACGCGCGCCGCCGCCGCCCGGAAGCCGGCGCCGCGGTCGATATCCGTCCGCGGACCCCCCATCGGCGGGGGGCTCACGTTTTGTTGCTATTTTTGGGGGGCAACTTCGCGATCCGATGCGAGTGCAACTGTGCGGGCGTTTCACGCAACAATGGGCATTGTTAAGGGGCATGCACGGGGTGCAACAATGGCCCCGGCCGTGTTTGTTTGCAATTAGCCTTCCCTGCTGCCCCCTGTTTATGGCGCTCGTCGGAGGGTATTAACGGGGCAACCGCCGCTTGGTTCACCTTGCAGGGTTCAATGCAAATTCCCTAGCTGCAGGCAACACTCGGGATGAAAGGTGGGAATTGAAACAGAAACGAAGCTCATGTTCCAGACCACCGGAAACAAGCTCCACACTGAAAACTTCAGACATCTAAAAACTATTGCACTTGCACACCAGAAATACCTCTTCTACCATTACATATTTACACAAACCATTTTAAGTTGAGCTATCATTAAAACAAAATTTCATTTGAGCCTGTTACCCTTGATTTTTTTAATGACAACAAAGTCTATTTTAGTTTAAAGTCACTTCTATTACGTTGTAGAATGTAGTGGACGTTGCCCAGTTGCGACATGCTAACACAGCGAAGCTATGCAAGTCCATTGCACTTATGTCGATGCACAATAATTAGTTGTAAGCAGTATTTGTACATAGGTTAAGTATACAGTGTATGTAAGACGATTCGATTAAGTAGTGATTAAAGACGAATGAGTAGAAACAAATTTGATTACGATTTTACATCTATGTCACCCCAAAACCCCTAAGACATGACGAACCAGAAGGAGAACACCACATGGGGTTCCTGCCAGTTCTATCATCAATGATGATAGATAGAGCAACACCAAAGACATGCTGAAGAAAATGATCCATGAGGGGATTTCTAGGACTGCTGTCCTGGAGCACCGTATTGCTGTCCCAAAACCCCTAAGACATGACGAACCAGAAGGAGAACATCACATGGCGATCCTGCCAGTACTATCTTCAATGATGATAGCTACAACAACACCAAAGACATGCTGACAAAAATGATCCAAAAGGGGATTTCCAGGAGCACCATACTGCTGTCCTGGAGCACCGTATTGCTGTCCCAAAACCCCTAAGACATGACGAACCAGAAGGAGAACATCACATGGCAATCCTGCCGGTTCTATCATCAATGATGATAGATAGAGCAACACCAACACATGCTGAAGAAAATGATCCACGAGGGGATTTCCAGAAGCACCATACTGCTGTCAAGGAGCACCGTATTGCTGTCCCAAAACTCCTAAGACATGACGAACCAGAAGGAGAACATCACATAGCGATCCTGCCAGTTCTATCATCAATGATGATAGATAGAGCAACATCCAAGACATACTGAAGAAAATGATCCTTGAGGGGATTTTCAGGAGCACCATACTGCTGTCCAGGAGCACCATACTGCTGTTCAGGAACATCCTATAGCTGTCCAGGAGCATCGTATTTCTGACTAGGACTACCGATCAAGTATAGCTGAAAGTGACGTAAATAGTGTGCAGTGGAAAATGGTGTTTCGCAGTAAAATAAGTGTGATATGGAAGGACTCAGATGAAAGGTATTTAGATGAAACAAATGAGTAACACTGAGCCATTTTAACACATACATGAAGAACTTATAATGTTTAGAAGAAATATTGGTTGAGAAAGTCTCCAAAGGCAACTTGATATAGATGAGTATGAAATATAGTTACACTTTTTAATTTAATATTTTCAAACTCTTTTTATTGTTCGCAACAACTGTTTCGCCACACTATGGCTTCTTCAGGCGAATAAATAATACCATCAGACTATGATGGTATGACCATAATTCTTCAGGCTTCTTCAGGCAAAGAAATGATGGTCATAACATCACAGTCTGATGGTATCATTTATTAACCTGAAGAAGCACTCTGTGGCGAAACAGTGGTTGCGAACAATAAAACAGTTTGAAAATTATAATGTGTAACTTTAAATAAGAAGAAGACAATCATCTTCTTCCTGTATACCATCCTGTACACCTCCTACTACACCTCCTCTACACCATCCTCTACACCTCCTACTACACCTCCTCTACACCATCTTCTAGCAAAGGTTGGTGTTCCATATGGCTACTCGAGCTTTACCAACTGCAGCTTGGAAAATGTCTTTAAAATATTCAGTTAAAACAGAGAATAGCATAAACCTATTATTGATTTCGTAGTTCCGTTTAATTGAACTTTAATATAGGCTAGTTTTTTTTTATACAATGAATAGCTAAATACGAGAAAATTTACAAAATTCGAGAAAATTCACACCATATATCAATGCAGTTATGTATATTAAGTTGTATGTGTTAAGTATGTTGTAAATATGTATATGGAATAAATGTTCATACTACTACTTCGAAAAATTGGCGATAAATGAATAATAATGAATTGCACAATTAACAAAAAAGTGAAAAGCCAAATGATTCTAATAATATAATAATAATAAAGAATATTTATTAGCAAACAACGCTACATAATATACAAAATTTCAGCAGAATAACCAAAGAAAACACACAAATAGCAAGTACAATTTTCATATTAACATATATTTTATTCTATTTACTACATCTACTATTTTCTATTTACAGTCAATCAATTTGAACACATATTCCCTCACCTGAGATTTCTTGTATTTTAAAGTACATGAAAATTCGCAAAATTTGTATGTAAATTAATTAATTGCGTAATAAGAAGATACATGAAAAGCCAAATGATTCTAGTAATATGAAATCCGAGAAAATTCGAAAGACAGAAAACGAGATATTTAATAATATTAAGTTTCCTCTATTTCGGATCAAATTAGGTATGTTATAATTGAACATGTATCAGAAAAAAATCCAAGACGCAGATGCTTTAGAGGATGGAGGGAAATTTTCAAAGCAATGGTTTTTTTAATGTTCTGATGCAAGTCCAACGCAACAGGCACATATTTTCAAACATATCTATGCTCATATAAGTTTTCCGTGTATCCTTTGTGCTAAAGAAGGTAACATGGATTCTGCCATCTAATGAATACATCTCAATTATCAGAATCATCATACATTTTTGTGTTTTATGTATGTAAATTCGTTATCTATGAATACATTCATAGATTTAAACAAAATTTCTAAAAAAAAAACTTAAAAATGCTGAAGTTGTCAAGTTTTCACATATTCTGATAGAAAATTGTGTATTGATTCAGTGTGGATGATTAAGCATTAATTTATAATGTAATAATTTATATCTATATATTTATATATTAATTTATTTTTATTAACTAATAAATAGCAATTATCAGAATGTATTCATAAGTTTAAACAGAAATTATAATAAAACTAAAGACCCCATCTTGTCAAGTTTTTCCATTTTCTGGTAGAAAATTGTGTATTGATTAAGTGTGGACAAGTAGGTATTAATTTATAGGGTGAAACTCAACTACAATTCGTGTTATTTGTAAAAACATGCAAAATTGCACCCCAATATGGCATTAATGTGGCAACTTTTAATCCAGAAAAACTAATGATTGTATGAATAAAGATTTTTTCCTTTTTTGTAGTATTTTCTGATACAAAAGAGCAGGATTTCGTACCGGAACTGAAATGAAAGCCGGAAACTGAAAAAAACTGTTATTTTTGTCGGAGCGAAAACCGGAGCCGAACTGAAAAAAAATCTGTTTATTTCGGTACAATTATAAAAAATAATAAAAATAGTGTTTTATTATGCTTTTATTTTATTATGCTTTGGTAATTTATGTAGCTTTATGCTAAGAAATATTCTTTTTATTATGATTATTGCTTAAAATAATTACTAATTCCAAAACTGGCTAGCGATTTAGTTTTTTTTAGTTTGATTGTATCTCTTAAGTTATGCATATTTGTAGTAAGTTTACAGCATTTTTATTTTTAAAATTGCAGGAATATTCTGAAACTATTTTTCAGGCCTTTCAATCGGAAATGAACAGAAAACAAGAAACCGGAGAAACCGTCATTTTTGCCGGAACGAAAACCGGAACAGAACCGGTATTTTAATTTTTAATTTAACCGGAATGAAAACCGAAACGAAAAATATAACGGTTCCAAGCCCTGTTAAAAAGTGTATTTAAAATGACAGTTTTTAAAAAATATTGTTAGTCTAGAACTTCTAGAAGTGTTGTTTTTCTTAACACCTGCTCGAAATTTTCGGAATAAATGCCATATTTCGATTATCACAATGCATTCATTAGTTTTAACGAAAATTCAGGAGAAGCAAATGTTTGGTTGTTCTCAAATTGTTCCATTTTCCCCTAAAAAAGTGTGTATTGAATAATTGTAGAAAATGTAATTGTAATTTACTCTGAAACTAAGAAAAAATGGTATTGCAAAAACATGCAAAAACAATGTTGCATACCAAAATTCTCCTGCCTCAGATGAAAAATCTTCTAGGCTCGGTACTGATATCAAGAATATATACATTATTTAAGCGTCTTTAAAGTAATTATTATTGTACGATTTTATGTACAGCCATGGACTCTATGAATGGCGCGCTCTGTAATACCAAGCAGTCTGCCGTACGGGACCAGACAAGGATTACAGATCGTTCGGTCTTACGGAGTGCGTCATTCCCAGAGTTCGTGGTTGTAAATTGCTTTGCCTACATAACTTAATATTATCGCCAGTATATGATCCATAAATTTAAACATTTTGTACATCTCTGTACTTATGTTTACTATGTTGATATGCTTATTTTGACGTATGTAAATTGTTCTGACAATATCAAGTAATAAATTTCTATTTCTGTTGCAATTTCAATCTATTATCGAGTAATGTTAAATTCGTTCTACCATATGCCACAAATATTATTATCAAATCAAATTCCTAAATCAAAGATTAGGTACCTACCTATATAAATATTCAGTCTAATAATGCATTATTTGATTAAACTATTTTTTCATTAACAATAACTATAAAAAAGAGGTGAACATGGTTAATCATTAATTACGTATGTGAAGAAACTTAATTAAATAAAATTTTTGCTACTAATGTGTAGATTAGGCCAAATAGGGCATAGTTCAATTTGAAGCAAATTCTCTTTATTATTTATTTACTTTAAATCCTTCTGATGGCTTTATATTACCATGAATTAATATTTTGTTCTGTTCTGCAAACTCCATAGACTCTTTACATTGCACTTTTGTGGTATTTTTTAATCGTTCAGCTATTCTAATTCATATCAAAATGTAATGAATACAAAATAATATTATAGAAAGTAATGCCAAATGGGCGAAAACAAAATTATACTACTTGCATATACTTTCACATTTTGATATAGATTGAAGATTATAGAATATAAATACTAAAATAGTAATTGTTTTGAATGAATTGTTCACATATAAGATGCACAACTATTTATATACATATTCTTAACCAATTATTGGAATCCGCATCGATATATCCTTATAAAGGGAGACGTTACACGTGTAGAATAAATATTGGATTTGATGATAGATAAATATAGACTTACGGGTGTTATTTTCGTATCCTTAAACGGCCTCGACACTTCATAGCCGGAGAAAGATCGTTCTTGTCGTTTATTTGTATGGTATTGATCCATGCCAACAAAGAACTTGAACTTAAACAATTCCCAATTCAGGGACCTTAGAATAAGTTGACCAATTTATTTGTCCACAGATTCTCGTGTGCAAATTACTTATATACCTAAATACAGAGAAACAACTTGTTATGTTTTTACCACAAAATGTTTATTGATATATAGACATACAATAAAATAACGACTCCAGTTTTGACTTCTTACGGTCATTTTCAAGTGAAACTCGATTAGTTATTTTGTTGTATATATCGATATATCAATAAACAATTTGTTGTAAAAGATTAATAGTTCAATTATTAGGAAAAATTTTAAAATAAGGTTAATTTTATAGTAAATTGTTTATCTGATTTTTAATATCGACTACTACGTAGTAAAGGTCGAAACCATCCTGATGATTAATTACATACCTAATATATTTGAATATATTATTATGTGGATAGGCCTTCATACGTTTTTAAAATATTTAGAATGTAGTGTAATCTTGTTTTATATGTCTTGTTAATTTGCCGTTTTGTAAACGGTTCTTTTTTATAATGTGTAAAATATTTATTATGTATGGACAATTGTAAGGGTGCAAAGCCAATAACATGAATAAAATTGATTGATTGATTGATTGATGTACAGTTGCGGCAAAAGAAGTGGGGCATTATTTTTTGTAGTACGATTTTTGTAGTTTTTTTGTAGATATTTTGTAGTAGTAGTTTAGTACATAGTTGTAGTAGTCGTATTAACTAGTTTTTTAAAAGCCAACAATAACAACTAAATTTGTTATAAGTGTTATCCCACTTAGTTTGGACCGTAATTGTACTATGCTCGACAAAAAAAAAACTGTGACAGCTCTTAATTGAGATTTTAGCATTATTTTATTTGATTGAACGCGACTTTAAACAATTTTGACACATAATTTCAAATTAATTAATACGGTATCCATAGTAATATCAGATACATTCACGTTGGAATATATTAATTGGCCCAGTTTTTTTTGTTGTGCATAGAGCTACAATGTATAAAAAAGTTTGATTGTTTCTATGGCCTTCGATTGCCTCGTGTATATACTCGTGTATGAGTACATTTTACTAATGCTAGTTTTTAAAACAATTTCAAGTAAAACAATATTAAAATGTAAATGGCTCATACTCGTGTATGAGTACATTTTACTAATGCTAGTTTTTAAGCAATCTCAAGTAAAACAACATTAAAATGTGAATGGTGAAGGCGCCGGACAAATGACTACTACAAAAACGTATAATAAAAATACAAATAATATATCGATAACAGAAAACGTAACTCATCCATCTTTTCTGAAATATGTTATTTATAGTGTTTGATTTTTGTCGATTGGTGATTATACGTGTATGTAAGCCTAATAATGGGCAATTTTTACTTAATACAAATATGAGGGATATTGTACAATTTCAATATATCTGTGGACAGGAATCGAACCCGTAAATATAATTAGTTAATTATGTCTCACTGTACACAAGGACTCAGTTATGTAATTAATTGGTACGAATATTTATTTCGATTTTTTATACTTTTTAATTAATTTTTTTATGTATATTATGCATTCATTTATTATTCGATCATTATTTTTTAGTTATTTTTTTAACTATAACTGTAACTGTAATTAACTAATTATGTTTCATTATACAGACGGGCTTCGTTGTGTAATTAATGGATATGATGAATTATGTATTTAGTTATTTTGTTATATGAATATTATGCATTCAATTATTCGATCATTATTATTTAGAATTTTTTTATTTAATTTGTATCATAAGCTATTTATATAATCATTCATTAATTAATACCTGCAAAATAGATACAATCCGTGGAAAATCTCGAATAATAGGAAATTAATTACAACTATAATGAATTGAATACCTTCTCTGGTAACATTGTTATGAAATCACCGATATGGTGGAGGTGCCAGGTTCGAAAAAAATCAATATATCATCATATTATAAAATCATATAAAATCATATAATCGTATTATCATTATAATTAGGCTATCATACAATCATCATTACAATCATATAATATCATTATGATTATGACATCATATCATCATACCATAATTATGATTATGACATCATATCAACATATTATAATTACAATAACGATATCATATCACCATATTAACATTATGATTATGATATCATATTATCATAATTATTATCATTATGATTATAACATCATATTATCATTATTATTATGATATTGTAGGTATATTGGAAGTCCCCGCTATACGTATCGATTAAATTTGTTTTGCTTCCCACTCGGTGCTTTAGAAACAAGGGAAGTCTGCAAAACAAACGCCTGATGAGTTTACTGGGTAACGACGTCGGTCGATTGTTTTACGTGATTGCATTATCGCTGGCTATCAATCCGCGTCAGGGTGGCAAGACTTCTGCTGGGAAACCGGGGGAGGGGGTAATACTTTGTAACTCTTTTAAGCTCAGTTGCGGGGAGAATTTTTCTGGAGGTGAGCTGCAGAGCGGAAAGTTTCGCATTAATGACGGCACAGGAGAATGGTTTGTATCGATTATAAATTTGCAGCGTTTTCCGATAACTTGAAAAACTTGAACACGAACAGCAAAAGTTGAACACGAAGAAATTTTATGAAGTGTATTCGAAACCTAATGTAAAAATGCAGAAAAACTGTTTTTTTAATGTATATACAGTGTGGGTTTTTTAACCTGAAACTTGCAAATATCTCGAGTAATAAGCACTCTATGAAAAAAATGTCCATAATCAATATTTAATCACTCCACGGGGGAAATTCATTAGTGCCAAAATTAGTCCCCCACCCCCTTCCTTGTAGGTGGGGGGTCACTTTTAAATCTTGAATAGAAACCCCAAGTTTTTATTGCAAATTCGGATTTTATTGCTAAAAATACATAGGATTGGTATGAAATATTTTTGTCGGTTCATGATTAGATAGCGCTGTAATCGATGAAATTCAATGGGGGGTGGGGGACTAATTTTGGCACTAATGCATTTCACCCGCAGAGTGATTAAATATTGATTATGGACATGTTTTTCATTGAGTATTTATATCTTGAGATTTTTGCAATTTTCGGGTTAAAAACTCACCCTGTATATATGAAGTGCATTCTAAAGTGAATGTAATAAATGCAAGAAAACTATTCCTTTTTTTTGTTTTTATGTAAAGTGCATTCGAACCCTAATGTAATACTAACCTATGTTTTCTGCAGGCATAATCATCGTATTGCTCTTGGTGCATAAATAGCTATAACATAACCTAACCTAATCTAACCTATTCATATAAATTAAATTAATTTTGATTTACTAACTACTTTCATTATTGCGAGCAATTTTCACGTAGAGCTATTTTCCAATCGAGCATTTTCTATTCGAGGAATTTTCCTCTCGAGAAATAGTTATTTGAACAACTCGGTTTTCTAGCATTTTTTTATTCGAGGATCTATTTTTCGAGCAATCGATTTCGAGCAATTTTGTTTTGAGCAATTGTTTTCGAGCATTTGTCGCAACTTATAATAAACGTACTAAAAAAAAATATAGAGTTTTGAAGAATAAATTCAAATTTTAATGTGTTTTGTTGAGTTTTTTTTAAAACATTTTTTTAACATTTAATAGTAGTATCTGATTGTTTTATAAACAAAACAATGCATGACTATTTTTTAACATTAAAAAAATATATCATAACCGTCAGAGACTTCATCAAGCATCATGTTGTTTTTAGCTTCTAAGAACCACATGGAAATATTTGATAGAATTTCAGAATAGTTGTTATATTTGCTATTTACTAAAATTAGCATAATATTATCAGCATTAAGCATTATAGAAATTTAATACGTATTGCTAAGATAATGTAGAATTTTACAACATTTAATGGAATTTTCTATAGAACATTTAACAAAATTTTGAAGCATATTAAATTTTTTATGGAATATTTGAAAATATAGCATTTAGTTTTCCTGTATTCCAAGGCAAATTTTGGTAGTTTGTAACTTCTAAACTTTCCGTTATCAGTTTTTCAATTGCAGCATGTATATGAAATTTTTTTATAGACTTTTAGAACAATTTAGAACATATATGATATAATTTCCATAACTTTGTCAGGCATTGGAAAAAATTGATACGTATTGCTAAGAACATTGTAGATTTATATGTAGAAACTTTTACATCATTTTGTGGAATTTTCTGAACATAATTTTGACTGAATTTTCAAGCATTATATAATTTTTACAGAATTTTCGACAATATAGCATTAAGTGTTGCTGTATTCTAAGGCAAAGTTCAGTGGTCAGTAACTTCGAAACTTTCTGTCATCAGTTTTTCAATTACGGCAAGTATATGGACATTTTTGATGGACTTTTAGGACAGTTAACAGAATTTTACAATAATTTGCATAACATTGCCAGACATTATTGAAATTTTATACGTGTTGCTAAAAATATTGTTGCTAAACGTGTTGCTAAACGTGTTGCTAAAAATTTATTGAATATTTAAACATATATGAAATGTTGGAGAATTGCTAGTGTATGAAACGAAATTGGCTGCTATTTTTTTTAGCATCATGGACAATTTAGGAAGTTTTTAGAGCATGGGAAATTTATGAAAAATATTGGAAAATTTTATGAAAATTTATTATAATTTGCATAACATTGTCAGACATTAAGGAAAGTTTATGAGTTGTTAGGAATATTATAGAATCAAGTATATAGAAAATATTATCTTGGTATAATTTTGACTGCATTTTTGAGCATTATTAAATTTTCAAGAAATTTTTGATAATATACCGGGTAGAAGATAAATATTGTTTTTCTACTGGTATAAGGAATATTTCAAAGTGACTGATTACCATGTCATTATTAAACATAAATACATAAAAGTATTAACTTTATTAACACTGTAGTACTATTAGTATTAGTACTATTTAAAAAAGCAACAATACTATAACTAACATACCTAACATATATTGCAGAATAAACAAAATCATAGTGATCATCAATGATTGAGTGATCAAAAATCATTGTACTGAATTCATAATTTTGTTACATTTTTTATAAAATAGGGCTTAGATATAGTATTAAAGATAATTTGCCACTTAAATTTGTTTCAGTCGGCTTTCGTTTTCCCGCTTATGGGGCCATATTTTATTTAATGAATTATGATGATAATGATTATTTAACTTTATTTGTGGCACTGATTATTATATTATTGGCTAATAATTGATTAATTAGTAATAAAAAATATATTTTTAAATAAATTATACATAAAACACAAACATAATTAACTAGCATAAAAATAATATAAATATAAATATTCAGATAAAATATAAATAAGTCATACACCTTCTTTACAAAAAAAATCAGGGGTTCTCTTATTTAAAGGTTCTTATTTAAAGATCGTTTCACAAGTTCCAAAATATTTGTGTAGATAAGATCTACCTACATAAAACTTCTAAAATAAAATCTTTTGAATAAAATTGGGATGTAAACGATGTAAACACATAAATATATTTTTAAAATTTTCGAAAAAAACAACAAATTGAAGGGCATCTCATATATTATTTTTCGAGAAAATGCACTTAAACTTTATATTGTAGAAAATTAATATTTTTGATGAAAAAAATGTTGATATTCGAAAGTTCAGCAAATTTCTCTAGAGCAAATGTTTAAATTTTAAACTTTCAGTAAATTAAATGTTCTATTTCCAGTAAACTTGAAGTTTACAGTCAGTGTCACAGTGAGAACACCAATTTCACCAAAAAAATCAGG
Organism: Othius punctulatus; assembly: GCA_951805005.1. Lineage (NCBI taxonomy): Eukaryota > Metazoa > Arthropoda > Insecta > Coleoptera > Staphylinidae > Othius > Othius punctulatus. Next base: position 25,041,512 of record OX638143.1, read on the forward strand.
TGTTCTTTTATTTAAAGATTCTTTCACAAGTTAGGAAATATTTGTGTGGATAAGAGATACTTACATAAAACTTCTAAAATTAAATATTTTGAATAAAATGCGGATGAAAACCATGACGAAACAAAATAACTAATTGAAAGTTATCTCATATCTTATTTTTCGAGAAAAATTCCCCTAAACTTTAAATAGTAGAAAATTAATACTTTTAATTAAAAAAATGTTGGAATTCGAATGGACAGCAAATTTATCTAGAGCTTATGTTCAAATTTAGAATTTTCAATTAATGAAATTTTCTATTTTCAGTATACTTGTACTTTATAGTCAGTGTCACAGTCAGAAAACATCCAGAAAAAAAAATCAGGTGTTCCCTTATTTGAAGATTCTTACACAAGTTAGAACATATTTGTGTAGACAGGAGATACTTACATAAATCTTCTAAAATTAAATCTTTTGAATAAAATTCTGGCGAAAAGGATAACCCACATTAATATATATTCGAGATTTTTGAAAAAACAACAAGTTAAAGGTCATCTCATATATTATTTTTCGAGAAAAATGCACAAAGACTATATCTAGTAGAAACCAAATATTTTTAATGAAAGACAAGTTGAAATTCCAATGTATAGCAAATTTATATAGCACAAATATTAAATTTTAATTTTTTAGATAATGATATTTTCTATTTCCATTAAACTTGTGGTAAAAATGATAAATTACTTTGGTATACTTAGATAGTACAAATATTCTTGAAATCACCAACGTTTGACAAAAACGTCCCCAAATGAAGAAGAAGGAAGTGCAATAGAAATTTATGAACATAAAATTTCAAGATTTGATGTTAGATTACGGGTGTAACTCAGCGTGAAGCTTGAATGGGGTCAGATTGGTGCTGTTTACGAGTATCGTGACCTGACCGGTCACTTATTGATTCTAATGAGGTGTTTTTTTTTAGGAAAGCCGAGGGCAACCAATATATTTGGATGCATGTACCAGTAATTACGACGAGTGCCGTCATTTTACGGTAGTACATGCTTCCTGATAGTGCAAATTGATTGACAGGCGAATGTGAGCATACTGACCTTGACCTTTTCCTAAAATTAAATCCAAATTGATTGTTAACGTGATTTTTCTTGCAAATTGCCATCGTGAATGACTGCATATATTCACTGATACTGATATTGATTTCAGTAATTATTATGTGCAAAATTAGATAATAATAAGGATAATAGTAGTACTTATTAACAATAATAATAATAATAATAATTAATTTAATAATTATCCATAAATTACCAGTTATGTTTTGAAGATTGTTATATTATTACTTGGTATTTACTGGTGAAACTTGATTTTTATTTTATTGTATTATTTATTTATTTTATTTCGCCTGACATACATCAAAATTTAAAATTACAATTAAAATGAATTCAAGATGCATAAACATTAAGAACTCTGAAGATGGTTATATAGTAACCGAAACTAGTCAGGCGAAATGAACTAAATAAATAATAAAATAAAATAAAAATAGTTTTTTACCTGTAAGTAACGTAAAGTTAAATAAAGTATTTTTATTGGTGTTAAGTAACATTAAAGTGTAACACAAGTCAAATTACACATTTAAAGTTCCAGAGTATGTACCAAAAACAACCTTAAATAATAATAATAATGTATTGATGCTATGTACATTATATATGTCTACACAGGTCATTAGAAATATACAGAGTGAGTATAATAACAAAGGCTTAACGGACATTCAGACTAAATAATTATCAGCCCTAGAGAGTTATATTATCGTTTAAGAAAATGTCCAAATCGTAGTATGTTTTTTTGATTAAGAATGATTTTGATTTTGACTTTAAAATATTTTTTGGAAGATCCCGTGCTGATGTGGGGAGCGAGTTGAAAAGTTTGATTCCATTATCGTTTGATCCATTTGTTACGCACCTGTCATAGTGTCGTCAAATTACGCATTTTCTAAATATGTACTGTTTGGCTTGTATTTCTAATTTGTAATAAAATCAATTAAATTTCCCTTGTGTGACACGTCCTGACCTCCTAGGCGTTAGTAACTATTTCCATTGTAATTGTTTGATCAATTCTAACACACACTTTGGCACATGTCGTAAGTGGTTGAGATCATCTTTAACAAGCAATGAAAGTAGACCATTTCCTAAAAATAAAAAATTGTAACGGGTGTACCAATTCGTGTACACTATTGTTGCTGCGATCGTTTAAGCAATTAAACGGGCGCCAATTAAGAACTGAAAACCGCTGAGAATCCCGACGTACCTATTCATCACACGTGAGTGAACGTTCTTACATTGTAAATGCATTACACCATATTCGCTCTAACAAAGGGGCAGGTGTGTGTGCTCGCATAGCACACGGACACTTGCCAAATGCAAATGTGCGAATTTACATGTCCGTGTGGTCGTAATGCGCGAACTTCGTAAACGGGAACACTCTCATCCTTGCAATTATTAATGCGAGGGTGGGGATCTATGCGCAATTAAGCACCTACGCATGTTGAATTTTATCAAAATGTTGTGACATCGAAAAAACAGCTTTTCTACTACAGGGCGTAAACTAAGCTTTTACGCACTTACTGCGTAAAGGTGTACTTTGCAGCACAATTGCGAAAAAAAATATCACCTGTGCGTAAAAACATCAACTGTGCGCAAAATATTAATTGTTCGTAGCTATGTGACATTTAATGCTAAATAATTTACAATTATTATGTTCGCCCCTTATCCCAGACACTCAGTATAATAAATCATCGCATAAAAAATTATAACCTTGATTTCAGAGTGATTTTTCAAAAGACTTAATATATTAGGCAAGAAGATTAATTTCGTAATGCAATTATTATATTATACCCTGTACACGGCACTAATTGCTGAAAAATAATTAACTAGCCCAGGCATGACAGGTGCGAATTTATTATGCAAGTTATTGATTCATACGTGAATACGCTATTTATACATTTTTATATATAGTGTTTGGAAGACTGTAAAATTTATTATTGCAGTGATGTTATTAAGCAATCAATTACGAGATTAAAATAAATACTTATTCAAAGTAGAACAAATGAAGTGGGTTGCTATAGATTGGGTTTTCAAAAAATTGATCGCAATGATTCAAAATTTGGAAACCCCTGCCATAGAGGTAGAACCAAGCATGTTAGAAAGTAATTAGCTACATCAGCAATAGGTGTAACAAACAGTGTATAGAAACTAATGTGTTTAGAAGATGTGTGAAATGTCGAATAGTTTTTGGAAAGTCGAATAGTTTTTGAAAAATCGAATAGTTTTTGAAAAGTCGAATAGGTTTTGATAAGAAGAATCATTTTTGAAAAGTCGAATTGGTTTTGAAAAGTCGAATAGGTTTTGAAAAGTTGAACAGTTTTTGAAAACTCTAATAGGTTTTGAAAAGTCGAATAGTTTTTGAAACGCCGAATAGGTTTTGAAAAGTCTAATAGGTTTTTAAAGGTCGAATGGGTTTTGAACTATAGTTTTTCCAGCACGCCAAAACCGTTTAGGTGGCACCTATAATCGTTCCGTTTTTTGCGTAGTAGTAATGCAACCATTACATTAGGTACTCTGTTATTTGGGTATATCATATTATATCTTTACTCCGTGGAACCTACTTGCAATGCTAAAATTCTCAGAATACAATTTACAAGTGAACGCAAAAATTGTGCAAATAGCACTAATTTATCGGACCACCACAGCTAGAATCCCGCCGATTAACAGGCGCACACCATTATATAAGACGTATGCCCGCCATTGAAAATCTCTTCAGCAACATTAATTATCCGACGTGTTGCAATCCGGCGGACGTTTCTCATGTCGCTCTTCGAGGAGATGCTCGGCGTTGCAAAACGCAAACGAAATTGCGTCCGCGATATCGTGCACTAGAAAAACTTCCACCTTTGCGGCGGATCCATCTTCGGATGAACGATGGTCATGACACAGATCCTGGCCAGCAACTCTGTCATCAAGTACTTAGGGCCGGCCAGAGGATCCAGTGCAGGTGCCGATTGTGCAAACGCAGAGCAACAATTAGGAGCGGAGACGTGAGCATCTCCCGGCATCCAGTTGATGAGCGTAATTAAATATAGATTTATTAGACGTGCTCGATATTGAGATGGGCATTGTTGGAATGAGTCCAAGGCCGCGGCGCGCTCAATGAAGATAATTATTCATGTTTCTGTGATTGGGAGCTGGAAATCTTGGCCTCAGGTGGGTCGTTCCTAACGAAGAAAGCTGGGACGTGCAATGAATAATAAATGCATGAACACCATAAGGAACCACCACTGTTACTTTTAACAGGGCCAAATTATAGATCTCAGGACTTCATTTTGCAAATATCCAAAATATCATCAAAGTAGTAAAGATAGTATAAAGGCATAGATACAATCAAAGCTATCAAAGGCATAGATACTATCAAAACTATCAAAGGTAGCTATCAAAGATAGCTGTCAAAGATAGCATATCACAGTACAAAGTAAGTAGTGATCCAAAAAGAGTAACCAATATATTAATAATACCTAGTTCTCAAAATAACTACATTTTCCAAATATTCAAAATACAAAGTAAGTAAGAAGAGATGAAAAAAAGAGTATCTAAAATATTCACGATACTTAGTTCATAACATGTGAGGAGACTTCTTGTGAGGAGGTTCTTAACAACTGAGAAATATATCATGGCTGAGAAATATAAGGCAATGGAGTGGAAAAAGGACCATCGGAAGTCTGGTTCATACATCCAGGAATCGAGACAAGATGATTCCTATTGTCGGAAACATCGATTAATGGATAAATCCATTAGAAGAGGAGACTTCTTGCAAGGACGTTCTTAACAATGTCATGGCATTATATATCTGCAAATATCCAAAATACAAAGTAAGTAAATTGAGATCCAAAAAATAGTATACCAAAATATTTATGATACTTAGTTCTCAATAGTGAGGAGGCTTCTTGTGAGGAAGTTATTAACAACTGAAAAAAATGTCATAGCTAAGAAATATTAGGCAATGGACTGGACCAAACAGACAAGATTATTCGTATTATTGCAAACGTCCATTAATGGATAAATGCATAAGAAGAAAAAGAAGAACATGTGAGGAATTAGGAAAGTAAGCCAATTGTGCACTATAGTAGCTATTTGGCAAAATGAATGAAATGTTTCAATTATTTGTGCAGATGAGGTCAGATGAGATGCAGATGAAGAAACGACCAACAATACATAGAAGAAAACCGTGAGTTGCTACGAAAATGTGGTCTGATGGTCTTGATACAAATAATTTATGGGAAAAAATATGTGTGCAGATGAGGCGAGATGAGGTGCAGGTGAGGTCAGGTAGATGAGGAGAAGGACTAAGAAAGACCAAGAAGTGACTATGAGTTGCTACTAAAATGTAGACCGATACGAAAAAAAAAACTTACACACATGGCGATTTATCAATTCGGCAATTGATGGGCTATTCACACCTTAGAGATCTATTGGAATTACTTGATAGATAAATACAGAGTATAAGTATGACCAGCCTGAAATAGGCTTCAAAATTCTTATGGAAGGATCAACAAACTAAAAAAAAACTAAAAATACTTAAGAAAAATTGTCTTCTATTTTTAGTTGAAACTATTGTGCTGATGGTGCTCTATAAACAAAATTGAAAACCAAACCATTTTTCTAGTTTATAGCCTACCATGTAGGAGGTTTCAGGCATATATATTTTTTATCAATGAACCGCCAATCTATCATTACCAGACATGGTTGTTCTAAATTAGTCTACACATAAAAGTGAATTTCATTCGGAATACTGATGTTATATCAGTTTTTCGAATGAAAATCAGGTTTCAAATGAAATTCAGGTTTTGAATAATATGGCTCATATTAGAGGCAAAAAGTTGCAAAAGAAAACCAACACTGAAGTGACATTTGGATGTATACTTGTAACATTAACAAATACAAGAAGTTGTGTAATTCTGTGTTAAGTTGAAAGATATCTATTGTTAGTACTATTATTATTAGGTACTAATTGAAAATGTATTCATACGCATTTATAGTTTGTAATGTATGTGTAAAGGAATGTATTTTTGGGCTTTGTCGAGTTAATTCACTAAAAAGTTAAAAACAATAACAAAGTGAAATATATAAAACTTTCAACATTTTAATTTTTTCCTATTTAAAATAATGTCAAATCGATGGTATTACGCCCAATCAAACAGCTATCATTATATTAATTTCAGAAAATTTTGCAGGAAAATTCAGAAGATTTTATTAGGTTTTGATACAAACGACCCTTTTTTTAAGTGTTTTTTGTTTCGTGATGTGTTCAAATTGCAAGCCACTGTCGTTTAAATCATATGATTTGACCAATGCCAGCCTTAATTTCTTTTGAGATATGATCTAAAATCTAAAACTCCACAAAATTTCGTTCAGAACATGAAAATTAACAAAACTAATATTTCACGACAATTGAATTAAGTAGCTACTTAAACGTATTCTCGATAAAACATCATATGCAAGTTGAAGAAAGTGATATCATCTTTTCTAACTATTTCGAACAAAATAATAACAAATAATGGCATTTTAAAAAATCTTGTTAAATTATTTGCTTCTATCCTAGGAAACATTTCAGCAACATTACAAAACATATTTGATTTGCATTTTGAACAAACAGTGTCTTCATTAGTATACAGCTTTAAAAATTTCTCAAACGCTCTGAATAACTTGAAGAAAAAATTTGAGTTTTAAAGAAATTAAATATTGATTGAAGAAAATAAAAATTGTTTAAGACATTATTTACATACTTACATATATACATACATACATAAATACATACATGCATAGATACATGCATACATACATACTTACATACATACATACATACATATATACATACATACATACATACATACATACATACATACATGCATACATACATACATACATACAGCAGAAACATAAAAATGCCTCAATAAACTCCTAACAAATTGAAGATTTTTAAGAAATTGTGCAGAAGTTGGACAATTGGACATTGGAATATGTAAACTGAACGGTCGGGAGAAAATTTTTGTATGTAATTCTGAATATACTTCAATAATCACTCGAAAAATGGGTAGGGTTTTACCTTTTGGGACTAAAAGGGGAAGGATTCAAACCTTCGTTTATTCCCTAAAAGCATAAATAACTATTACTATCCTTTTTAGTGGGGTGATGATATCGCAATAAGGTACTTCTATTCATAATTATTAGTAGGCCCAAAATAAAAAAATCGTTCATATATAATATAAAAAATGTAGATTTCACAATTTTATAAGAGACTGGTATCAAAATTTAATATTTTGTGAAGGACTGCTATGAATTTTATTAATAAATCATGTACATATTAAAGGAACTTAAGTATTTGTAAGAAAGTTATTTTATTTCCTTATTTCCTTCTGAAAAATTGAAAGTAAATGAACATTGTTTAGGAAATTAATAGTTCATAAATTCGAATTTCCTAAACAATGCCCATATCATTAATTATTTCCTTCGGAAAAATTGAAAGAAAATAAACATTGTTTAAGAAATCATATTTTTATATTAAATCATGTCAAAATTTAAGTCGCAAAATTGAAGACAAATTAAAATTCCCGAAAAAATGTAATCAAAAAATCATAATTCGCTGCCTCTTATACCTACAAAATCTACCTATAATTAGGTAATAATTGTTTCACATAGAGCTATATTTGAGCATTTGGAAATCAAAGTGAGCTAAGTTAATTTCTTTTTAAATTGAGAAAACTCCAGAAATATACAAGGGAAACATTCCTTGTGTATTTCTGGGCATATCAGAATTTAAATAAATGGACTTTTAGCACTTTAATTTTCAACGGCTCATTTATCTAATTCAGTAGTACCAAATTGCGAGAAAAAAAATTTACACAAGTATGAATATCAATGTTAGTTTTTCAAAAAATAAAGCAGAAAATAGATTTTTCGCACAAACGGTTTTAATCAAATGCAGCTCCTCTGAAGATGGCTATTTCCAATAGCGGAAACTGGTTGGATAATCATAATAATAACTGCATCAATTTTATCCAAAAGAAAACTTTCACAGATCGAGAAAAAATAATTGATTGATTTAGTTACTAAACCTCAAATGGTATCTCTCCAGCATAAATCAAATAAGTACCTAAATTACAAACACAAACCCTATCAGTAAACTAATCAAAAACCAAAAAAATATACAAACACACAACAATGTTATAAGACATAACAATAAAATATTATTATATTTTGAACAGATGAGGTCAATAATTGGATACACTATGACAAGATAAGGATATAAAATATAAGATGTTTGAGTTTGAAAGATACGAGTATAAATCACACATAGTATTTTTGTTTCCACATGTATTACTTTTATTGAATTAATAAGGAATCTACTATTGCTAGCATTAAAGATACATTGATGAGCGACTAGCCAGCCTTTGAATTGTTATTGAAACACGAATAAAACTGTAACATTTCATTGTTTGCAAACAATGTAAAACATTCTAGAATATTTTTAATAGAACACTTTCAGTGTTCGCAGAGAAGTTAGTGTAGTGTTTAGTTTTCGTGTTGCGCAGAGAAATTAGAGGTCGAAATTTGTACCAATATAAAACATTAGATGTTTTACTTTGAAAGATATAAATCACACAACAAGGAATCTACTATATAGCTGTCTTGAAAGATACATTTATGAGCGACTATCCAGCTTTTCAATTGTTATTGAAACACGATTAAAACTGTAATTTGTCAATGTTTGCAAACAATGTAAAACATTCTAGAACACTTTTCTAGAACACATTTCAGTGTTCGTAGAGAAGTTAGTGTAGTGTTCAGTTTTTGTGTTGCGTAGAGAAATTAGAGGTAAAATTTGTACGAATATAAAATATTAGATGTTTGAGCTTGAAAGATATAAATCACACATAGTATTTTTGTTTCTAAATCTATTACTCCTATGAATAAACCACGAATCTACTATTGCTATCTTGAAAGATACATTTTTTAGCGACTATCCAGCCTTTCAATTGTTATTGAAACACGATTAAAACTGTAATTTGTCAATGTTTGCAAACAATGTAAAACATTCTAAAACACTTTTGCTAGAACACATTTCAGTGTTTGTAGAGAAGTTTTTAGTGTAGTGTTCTTGTGTTGCGTATAGAAATTAGTGGTCAAAATATGTACCCTAGAATAGTAATCTACATTTTTTTAATAATTATAATAATATTTAGAAAAGTATATTACTGCTTTCTTCAAAGATGTTCTTTTGTAAGACAATCCAGCCGTCTTTCCAATTGTTTTTAAAGAATGATTTAAACTCTAATTTTTCGTTGTCTATAAAACATGAAAATTCCTTGTGTGTGGAGAGTATGTGAGTGACGGTTCAAAATATTAAGATTAAGTCTCGTAAGATAACAATAAGGTACATTTATTATTTGTTATAATTTTATACTATTGCTATCTTGAAAGATAATTTTTTTAGCCATTCCACTATTCAGCCTTTCAAGTGTTATTGAAACACGATTAGAACTGTAATTTATCAATGTTTGCAGACAATGTAAAACATTCTAGAACACTTTTGCTAGAACACATTTCAGTATTTGTAGAGAAGTTAGTGTAGTGTTCTTGTGTTGCGTAGAGAAATCAGTAGACAAAATTGGATGCTAGAATAGTAATCTACAATTTTTTAATAATTGCAATAATATTTAGAAAAGTATATTACTGCTTTCTTCAAAGGTGTTCTTTGGTAAGACAATCCAGCCGTCCTTTCAATTGTTTTTAAAGAATGATTTAAACTCTAATTTTTCATTGTTTATAAAACGTATAAAAATTACTTTTGTGTGGAGAATATGTGACGGTTCAAAATTTTGTCTCCTAAAATACCTTATTGTTATTACATTTTTATTTACATTTATTATTTGTTACAATTCTATACTATTGTATCTTGAAAGATACTTTTGTTGTAGTTTGAAAACAAAATCTATAATAAGAAGAATTGAAAATGCAGTAATATTGAATTATCTTCTTCTTAACTATAATAATGTTTAACTTCCTGATATTTTTTTGTATTTTGAAAAAAAAATGATAATAAGAAGAATTAAAAATGCATTAATATTGATTTATCTTCTTCATAACCTTAATAATCTTCAACTTCCTGATAAAATCTAAATTGAAAGAAATACAAGAAACCTATAAAATTTATAAAATTTGCAGGAAAATCTATGTTAATCAAATTTTATATATGAAGAACATGAATGAAACAGAATTATAATATAAACTCAGCTGTATAAAAATCGAATATTGAATCTAAAACTGGGTAGCACTGTGTAGAATTGTCCTTCTCGTAGTTGCTTTTGAACATGATTAAAAGTATAATTTTGCATTGTCTTAAAAAATGTAATAATTCATTGAACATTTTAAATGCGCAGAGAATTTAATAGAATTAACAAAATGTATGCATTAAAATAATAATCCAAATATATATATTTTTTAATAGGTAGAATAAAAAATCCAAGAGTTTCGTTTAAAATTTAAAACAAATGCAAAGTTTATCTCTCAATATACAAGCCTTAAATTATTTATATTAAAAATATATGAAATGAAATTACGCTCATTTAAAAGAAAATTCTGAGTATGTGTGTGTATATCCATTTTAACAAATTTTAAACTAGAACGAAATACAGAAAACTCCAACAGATTTAGACGAAGACGACCATTTCTGAAGCCAATTTTCAACGGGATATAATGCGTTTTTCTCAAGCATGTATTTTGTATAAAAACAATTAAAAAAAATATATACAAGGTACAAAGTTGCAAAATATGGCAAAATGAAACAACTGAAACTTTGCACGATAAGTTTTTTGTAACGTAAACATAACATACAATGAAATTACTCCCATTAAAATAAAAACTTATCCATGGCATGTATAAATAACCTAAGGGTAATTATAGTTGTGAATACAAAGTTTGTAATAAAAAATGTGTCATTTTTGAACGTAATTAGATTCCCTCAAGTTTTGCTCTAACAAACTCTGTTGTACTAAAACCTAGACGTCGTAACAACCTGAGACGGGTTATCCTAGGTTATCACAAAATCTGTTCCACTGTGTGTGACCTGCGAGCAATGGTTCACCTTGCTGGACGGCGGCGGGGGCGGCAGGTGCGCCGGGGTGCGGGGGTGGCGCCGGAGCCGGTCGATACAGCGCCCGCCGCTGCCACATGAATATTTGAAGCCCCCGCCTCCCTCCTGCGACCTCGGGAGCGTCGGAAAAGCGCCGCCGGAAAATTCACTTTCCCGCGGAGCCGTGGAAATGCACAGGCCGGGATGAATGCCTTTCAGGTGCAGGTATGCGTCGGTGCACACGTCGAGATTTATGTGTGTCCTGCTGGGGTGATGCATGGGGTGTACCTGGCTGGCTGTGGATGCTTTTACCGCGATGAGGCGGCGGTTATTAGCTGTAGGGGTGCAATAAATTGCGGGGTTGTGCGGACGTCGGATCGGCTAATAAATGCAATTTGTTTCGAGGAAAGGATCGTGTGGCTTGGAATGGAAAGATAAATGGTATCCGTGAAAGGGTTTTGTTTAAGTTAATTGCTACATTAATGCTATGTAACAACACAAAATTAAGGACGTAATTGAAAAATATGTATGAAATAATTATGATGTTTTTTGAAACTCGTCTATTAACAGTTACACATAGGATGAAACGAATTCCATCAATTTTCGAAAAGTGGTGGAGTAATGGCAAAATTTCGAAGGGTAGTGGATCGCTGCTTGACGACAGTAATTAGCTGTAGCAACAGAAATAATTAAACAATAATAATTATTATTAAGGCAAACAACCGAAAACAAAAGGAATACCTACAAAAAAAAATTTGTCAAATAAGAACCATAACAATTGATTTTTCGGCCATTGATTTAGTTCGTTAAGGTCATTTCTATTATTTTCAATAGAATTGCCCAATAAATACTTTGTCATCAGTATAAGTATATAAAAATTTAAAAAATGAAAAATGAAAATCCAGGTTAATATCAATAGAATCGCCCAATAAATACTTTGTCATAGTATAAGAATATAAAAATTAAAAATTTGAAAAATGACAAACAAGGTGTAATTTATATATTTTTAAAAATAACCTCAATTTTGATCGCCTAATTCAACAAACTAAACATTTCAACTAACGTTGGTATAACATGAGGGGTAGCATAATAAATATTTCGAAAACTAAAATATTTCAATGAATATAATCAAATAATATGTATATATGTATGTTTCTTTTAGCACGTATAAAGCTGTAAGTCTAAACAATACATTTATTATATATATATATTTTTTAAACTTGGGAGTTGAAATTGAAATTCTGGATGTTTGTACATATTTTCTGCATAAATATTATTCTGATTGAAATTTCATAGGCCGCACAGCTGCACTTTGAACCTGGCACTCAGGTTAAGTGCAGCCCCAGAAGCACAAAATTGATCCAACACGCAGCACTCTGCAAATTTAATACATGAGGGTTAAATTTCTCAACTCCAAAGAAAAAGCAATTTACGCGGTGAAACTTTTTAATAAAATCTCTCCATCTCCACAACTCCACTTTAAATCATCTTTATAGTTTGCTGGGTGAGAATAGAAACGCTGCAAACGAGTTATTCTCGTGAATGCATTCAACTTCTTGCCATTGCTACAGAAATATAACAATAAAAGTAACAATACTTATAATTTTAAGGTATTATTATTCTGTGCTTTCTGGTAGAGTTATTTTTATTAAAGGCATCTTTCAACTAATCAGGCAAAAGAAAATAAATAAATAATAAAATAAAATAAAAATAACTCTACCAGTAAGTAGAATAATAATAAATTGCATAAATATAACAATAAAAGTAACAATACTTATAATTTTAAGGTATTATTATTCTGTACTTACTGGTAGAGTTATTTTTATTTAAGACATCTTTCAACTAGTCAGGCAAAATAAAAAATATAAATAATAAAATAAAATAAAAATAACTATACCAGTAGGTAGAATAATAATAAATTACAGAAATATAACAATAAAAGTAACAATACTTATAATTTTAAGGTATTATAATTCTGTACTTACTGGTAGAGTTATTTATATTTAAGACATCTTTCAACTAGTCAGGCAAAATAAAATATATAAATAATAAAATAAAATAAAAATAACTCTACCAGTAAGTAGAATAATAATAAATTACAAAAAAATATTACAATAAAAGAAACAATACTTATAATTTTAAGGTATTATAATTCTGTACTTACTGCTAGAGTTATTTATATTTGAGACATCTTTCAACTAGTCAGGCAAAATAAAATAAATAAGTAATAAAATAAAATTAAAATAACTCTACTAGTAAGTAGAATAATAATAAATAACAGGCAATGTGGATAAAACCTTAAACTTAATACTTTTAATGTTAAAATCGTGCAATTACTTCATACTTACCTATGATTATATAAAGCGCAATTTAAGTTTTCATATACAGTGATATAGGTGTATTTGCAGCTGGATTGAACTTGACACTGGATTGAAATTAAAATTAATGTATTTAATACAAGAATTTGAATTGGGTTAAGTGTTTCATAAATGTTGTATATATTTGGGCATATTGTTGTCACAAATTATGTTATACCTCCGAGAGAGAAAAATCGAGCGAGATCAATATTTAAAATCGATTGGCTTATTAGCTTTTGCAAATTGAAAATTAGTCAATAATTCCAGAAATGTGAACAGCAAAATTCATGGTTCATGTATTTAATACAGGAATTTGAATTGTGTTAAGTGTTTCATAAATGTTGTATATATTGGGGCATATTGTTATCACAAATTATGTTACACCCCCGAGAGAGAAAAATCGAGCGTGATCAATATTCAAAATCGATTGGCTTATTAGGTTTTGCAAATTTAAAAATAGTCAATAATTCTAGAAATGTGAACAGCAAAATTCATGGTTCATGTATTTAATACAGGAATTTGAATTGTGTTAAGTGTTTCATAAATGTTGTATATATTTGAGCATATTGTTGTTACAAATTATGTTATATCCCCGAGAAAGAAAAATCGAGCGAGATTAATATTCAAAATCGATTGGCTTATTAGCATTTGCAAATTGAAAAATCGTTAAAAATTCTAGAAATGTGAACAGCAAAATTCATGGTTTTCTAAATAATACTAAATGTATTGGATAATGTGTATATCAAAATTGATTAGGTTGTTATGCATATTAAAAAAATGTGAAATATTTTAGAAATTTGTAATCCAAAATTTTCTATTTTCTCAAAACCACCATATATTCAGGAAGAAGTGTAAGCAAATATTCGAAATGTATTAGTTTTGTATTGAAATTAAAATAAAATCAAATAATGTAGAAATTTGTAAGGTAAAATAAATAATTTTCTAAAATATACCGAATATACAAGGAAGTATTAGAATTATTATTCAATATTGATTATTTTTTGTTGTTGTGCAAATTAAAAAGCAATGGTCTAGAAATTTATAAGTTAAAGTTCATCATTTCGCAAAATTTCATAATCAGTTTTTGATCTAATTAGGTGAAGAATGTTAGAAATTGAATGCCTTAGGCCTAAATGCCTAAAAATAAATTAAATTATTAATGCCTAATTAAAATATTTTTAAACAAATATCAATTAGGCATTCATACTGTATCTTGTATTTGACTCATATTAAGGGAATTTATACTCTTCAGTGAAAGAACGTGTACTTTCTTAATTATAATTTGTAATTGCTTTTGCAACCGATTTAAACCAATTAATTGGTCATCATCAGACAAAATTAAAAAGAAGAATACTATGCAAAAACTATTACAAACTGTAATCTGTTATTCTTTTTACTTTATCTGATGATGACCAATTAATTGGTCGAAACCCGTTTCGACCAATTAATCCAGCTGTCACCAATTTGTAACCAAAGCAACTCAAAATTTTAATTAAGAAAGTACACGTTCTTTTACTGAAGAGTCTAAATTACCTTAATATGAGTCAAATACAAGATAAATTATTAATGCCTAATTGATGTGTTTGAAAATATTTTTATTAATCATTAATAATTTAAATTACTTTTAGGCATTTAGGCTTTAGGCATTTATTGTCTAATATTCTCCACCTAATTAGATCAAAAACTGATTATCTAGTTTTGAGAAATTATGAACATTAACTTGTAAATTTCAAGACTTACTTTTTAATAAGCACCTACACGTTTTTTTTTACTGAATAGATTAATAATTTAATTTATTTTTTAGGAATTTAGGCCTTAAGTATTTAATATCTAACATTCTCCACAAAATTAGATCGAAAACTGCTGATTTGGACTAAATTAGTTGGAACAAATAACAATCATTAAAATATTTTGTAATAATTGTAAAAACTAACTAGCACAATACGTGTTTTTGTTTAAATAATGACAAATTTCCCAGACCATATTCCAACTCAAAATAATGATTTACAAATACGTGTTTTTGTTTCAAAAATGACCAATTTTCTAGACCATATTAAATCTCAAAATTATGATTTTCCAAAATGCATGTTTCAGAGCCAAATGATTTAGCAAATAAATATCTAAGTACATTCATCATACCAATAGCAATTACTAGGCATTAATATTTTTAATGAAAAGTGTCGTGTGATTTCACCATGAGATGGCGTTATCTTGTATTAATATTTTTTTTCTTATCAATATGTTTATGTCTAGAAATGAAAATTTAAAAAGTCATTATGTTAGAAGTCAGCTGCATAGGAAACGTTAAAATGTGTATCTGTCAGCTTGCATGTTTGTGTCAGTATCATTACAAGTGTCAGTGACAGTGTCGTTATTGCATTCAAATCTTTTAAATTTCGAAAATCTGTTTCAAATTTTCCAGACCAAATTAAATCTTAAAATTATAAGTCTCCAAAAACGATGTTTAATAGCGAAAATATTTTAGCAATCATTTTTAATGGCTATCAAATCAATATCTATTTCTTAGATATTAATATATTTAAAAAAAGCTTCAAATATTGTTTCACCAATTAGATGTTTATAAAATCTCGAAATCAAAACTTTCCAAAATTGGTGCTGATAGCAATAATTGATTGCTCAGGAAATCTAAAAATTGGTTTCTAATTATCTGGACGAAATTAAATCTCAAAATTGTAAATCTCCAAAAAATATGCTTAATAGCGAAAATATTTGAGCAATCATTTTTAATTAATATCAAATAAATATCTATTACTTGGATATTAATATTTTTCAAAAACATCTAATTTTGTCTCACCAATCAGATGTTTATAAAATCTCTAAATGAAAATTCTCCAAAATTGCTGCTGATAGCAATAATTGATTGCTCAGGAAATCTGAAAATGTTCGTCTGTCTGCTTGATTGACCGTGTCAGTGTCATTATAAGTATCGATGACAGTGTCGATATTTCATTCAAAGAAGTATTTAAAAAATCAAAAGTCGCTTTTTAATTTACTCGACCAAATTGAATCTCAAAATTAGAAATGTCCAAAATCGAGTTTTTCAAAAATATTAGAGCAATATTTTTGAAGTACTATAAAAAGAATACCTATTACATGGATATTAAATTTTTCAAAATCCTCCAATATTGTCTCACCAATTAGATGATTAAAAACTCCTGAAATAACAACTTTCCAAAATTGCTGCTTATTATATCATATTGGATTGCATAGGAAATCTGAAAAAGTGCGTCGTCTGATGGGATGTCATTTGTCATTATACGTATTAGTGATATTGTTATTTCATTCGAATGTTTTATAAATCCAAAATCAATAATCGTATTTTAAGGTCAAATTAAAACTTTTTAAAATTGCTGCTTATTATATCATATTAGATATTGCATAGGAAATCTGAAAAAGTGCGTCGTCTGCTTGCTTGTCATTTGTCATTATAAGTATTAGTGACATTGTTATTTCATTCGAATGTTTTATAAATTGAAAATCAAAAATCGTATTTTAGGGCCAAATAAAAACTTTCCAAAATTGCTGCTTATTATATCATATTGGATAATGCATAGGAAATCCGAAAAAGTGCGTCGTCTGCTTGCTTGTCATTTGTCATTATAGGTATTAGTGACATTGTTATTTCATTCGAATGTTTTATAAATCGAAAATCGAAAATAGTTTTTTATAGCCAAATTATTTGTGCAAAAAAACCAAAATATTTTCAAACAAATTGCCATAACATGACTGCAATTTTTGCATGAAATTTCAGAATTAATACTTTACAAAACTGGTGCAACTAATACCTAATACCTAATATAAGTTGCACAGGAATAATAAAATAAATCTACGACTGTTCACTTGATTGTATTTCTTAGGTTACAATATATGTTACAAAATCTGAAAATCTTAAAAATCTGAAATCTGAAAATGTTAAAATGATTTTTTTCCAAAATTGTTGCCTATTAAGCAAATCAGTTGCAGAGGAATTGTCTAAACTTATAATTCTCAGTCTCAGTATCTTGTCACTATCAGTGTCAGTGGCAGTATCTGCTGTTCTGTACCCATTAGTCTATTCTGTACCCATGGAAATATAAAATTTAATATCTGTACTTTCAAATGTTATAATTCGTAGTACACCACCATCACCTTCACCCCATTACCAGCATCACATCATCATCACCATCATCATCATCATCATCATCACCATCATCATCATCATCATCATCATCATCATCATCATCATCATCATCATCATCACAACCATCACCAACACCATCGCCATCACAAGCATCATGGTCACATCTGCCCGTTTCATCTACAAATACGTTTTTCTCTGTTCCTCTCAATTCCTGAAATTTGCAGAACACCTAAAACTGAAATTAAAGTTAAGTTTGGATTTAATAACTTTGAAGGATTGTAGAAATTGTTTAAAAAATGAAACAATCTACAATTTCCGAAATTTTTTATCAGGTTCATCTACAAATATGTTTTTCTCTGTTCCTCTCAATTCCTGAAATTTGCAGAACACCTAAAACTGAAATTAAAGTTAAGTTTGGATTTAATAACTTTGGAGGATTGTAGAAATTGTTTAAAAAATGAAAAAAATCTACAATTTCCGAGAATTTTCGAAAATGTAGCAAAACTAGAACCAGTCAATGATATTGATTTTTTTTTTAATTTATAGACGTATATGTTCCTGACATTTACAATCCAAAACTTTTATCATTTGTATATCACAAATAATAGTTACTTGTGATACAATTTCGTAAAGTAGTGCTTTTTCGTACGAGCGTGAACTTTGTTGAACGAGGCACAGCCGAGTTCAATAAAAAAAAACGCGAGTCCAAAAATGCTCTGTACGAAAGTGTATCATACAATATTTTTTTCTACGACAGCTATTATGGAAAAAATGAAAATCTCACATTGTACCAATCGTATTGGTTGGCCATTAACTTGAATGTTTAAAGTTTCGAACTTCTTTCGTATTATTGAATGTTGACTTCTAAATAAAATTTGATGCAAACTACAATATATTTTTTTCCATTGGTGAGTGAATAAACTGCGTGTAAAACTTATTTTACGCACAGTTGATATTTTTACGCACATGTGAGTTTTGTACGCACTTGTGCTAAAAAGTATCACTTTATGCACTGCCCGCAGTACCCAAAAACTTACTTAACGAAAAAAAAACTTAGTTTTATCACGAAAAACATCAGAATAAATATTATATTTGTTTAGATTTATAATAAAAAGTGATCTACCTATATTTATTGTAACCGTTTCGCTCTATAATTGTGGAATTTATACATGATTGTAATGCAAATTGTTTTCCGCGATAAACAATTTTAAATAGTTAGTTGAATTAGTTGCTGTATTTGTTATTTAATGATGGCCCATTTCAGGTACTCTGTTTTTACAGCATACAAACATTTCAATTGAAAGCAGAATGTATTACCAATAAATTCATTACTGGCAATTCGAATGCAAAACGAATGGAATTGATATATTTGCTCATGTACTGTTTCTATGTTACACGAACAATAGAATTATATGTATTTTATTCAACTCCAGTTCAATCGAATAACACGCAATGAAGGCAATTGAATAGATAGTTATGTATTCGGTATAATTACATACATGAGCAGCATATTAACATGTTATTACTTGTTATTATTGGTGTCATCAAATTGATAAGAAATAAATTAATTATTTTAAACTTATTATAACGCAGACTACTGATCATAAATTATTAACCACGAAGTTACACGTAGACAATTATTGCTATATATTTTGTTACATTTATTAACAACTGTGCTACAAAATTCACAAATTAAAATGTTTACAATTTTGTTAATAGTTTATTCTCGAAAAAAGTTTTAGATTTATAAGAAGTTTAAAATTCTGTAGAATGTACAATACTGAGTAGATACGAAAAGTGTGAAATTCTATTTTAAATGATGAAATTGTTAGCAACGAGGAGTCTAATAGTATAGCATATATTTTGCCTGGAAAGAGGGCGAAGGTATTTTACGAACGTGAATTTTTCAGGTATACATTATTATTTGAACCTAAACAACTTTTAACGACCAGTTTGCGTGAATTGCTGGACGGATACAATGCAGTTTTGAGCTGGGACCTTTGTAAATTTATAAGAAAGCATCTGATCATTATCTCAAGCACAATCCTAATAGTGGATGCTTTAGAATATACACCTCTAAAATGTTCGGTGCTTTTAAACTTTTTCATTGCAAAATGAATTTGTACCAGCTTAATAATGTTTTTATTTGTCGGCATATTTTGTATTCGCCCATAGTTAAACGATTTGGATTCCCCTTAACTATCACAAAAGATATAATATTATTTAAATATTAGATATTTTGTGTGTTTGTTTATTATTTATTTCATTATTTACCTCAGGACCTATTTTGCAGTCCTGCATGGAATGTTTAAAATGTTTTGATGGTATTATTTAATTATTAGTAATTTTTTTGTGTTTGTTTATTATTTAAATTTTAATGCGCTAATGTTTTATGTTCGTGATGCGCGTCAAACTAACAAAAAAACCTAAATAATAAGTTGATTTGCTTCAATTTCTCTTATCCAATCCGATCATTAAACACGTCTAAGATCCTAGATTCCGCACGCCAGTAGTTATAAATAATAATAGGCCTGGCATTGCCCGAAATGGTAATTATATACACACTAATATGCTGTGCAAATGCGCAACTGTATATAATTTGGTCATTATATCATTATTTGTTTGCAAACATTAAAAAACACGGGCAAAAATTAGAGTAAATGTCTACGAGGCCTTAATTAAATATGTAGAAATTTACACCAACGAGCAGAATCTGAGTGCCCCATTAAAAATTGTAATTCCACGAGGCAGGGCAAATTTCGCAAAAATGTTTACAGACTGCGTGAGAAAAGTTTGTGCGTTGTTCGATTTTCGTTGATGAGAGAGTGGACAAAGGATTAAAGTATGCAGGATAAATCAGAATGGTGTAAGTCCAGTTTTTTTTTTAATTTCAGTGCTGAAATATACATTGAATGCCATCTGTAACCTATTATCTAAACATTATCTGAACATTTTTTCAGAAAAGTGAAAAGTAGGGGCACATTTTTCATTTGGTACAATTTTATTAAATATTAGGAATGTTGAACGAATAATTTTTTTGATTTTATTGTAACTTCGATTTTCCTAGGAAGTTAAAGATATTCAATTTTATTGCATTTTCAATCCTTTTTATAGATTTTGTCAGATTCATTATTCATTTAAACCTTATTTGAATTATTAATAGTTAATCGCAGCTTTAACAACTAAACTTGAATTTCAAAATTTCAGGAATAAGTTTAGAAAACTGTGTTAATACTTTAGTCTAAACCTAAGTCTAAAATATGAACACAGTTTTCTAAACTTATTCATGGAATTTTTCATTTGGTACAATTTTATTAAATATTAGGAATGTTGAACAAATAATTTTTTTTAAATTTTATTGTAACTTCGATTTTCCTAGGAAGTTAAAGATATTCAATTTTAATGCATTTTCAATTCTTATTATAGATTTTGTCAGATTCATTATTTATTTAAACCTTATTTGAATTATTAATAGTTAATCGTAGCTTTAAAAACTTAACTTGAATTTCAAAATTCCAGGAATAATATTTGTTCATATTTTAGTCTAAACCTAAGTCTAAAATATGAACACAGTTTTCTAAACTTATTCCTGGAATTTTGAAATTCAAGTTAACTTCAAAGCCATTTATCTCTGAAGTACCAAAAATGCACTTAAACCCTTTTACTTCTAGACCAGAATTTGTATATTTGTCTTATTATAATATATTTCGTACTGTACTGTAAAACTAATTGAAAAACATTTAATCGAATCAATTATGACAAATCAGTCCATTGAAACGACAATTAAATCTGAACTTTCGCGTGGTATTTGCAAATGAACTACATACGTCAATCTAATAAATATGTTATAAACGCCGTGTTAAAATACGCTATCATGAATTATTAGTAGATCCCTACAACCATTAGAGGTCAAACATAAATAATATCTGAAGCGCAAATTCCGTTTCTAGTCTCATTATACAGAAATGTGAAAAACCGTGATTGAGATCACAGTTTTGCAAATTAATAGGCAGTACATCACCAATATATCATTTCATAATATTACGTATCATGCAATCATTGATAGAGTGTGAAAAATGATGGCATTGAAATCATCGTTTAACGTATCATTGAAGGCTGTATTACATATTTTATAATAATTACTGGTTCTCATGCTGAGTGAAAAATGTGTACCAATTATGTATAAACTGATTTAGAGCATCGTTCGCAAATCAATAAACATTGGCCTTGCGCAATTACATTTAATTATTATTATGAGGGAAAGGATGCCATATTTTGTGGGAACTTGAAATCTGTAATGATTTAATTTGTTTGACTAAATAAACGTCAATAACAAAAAATTTGTTTATTTTTGTTATCATGTGATCCTGCAAGATATGTTAACAAAAAAATATGTACGATATAGATTTTTTTTCGTAAGATAGAAAATTTCCACTATGCTTACACCAATAATTTCAATGATAATTAAATTGATTAATTACTCCCTAGGATATAATTAAAATTGATTATTAGCACCGCAATCTTAACACTTGCTCCTCTCTTTGGAGAGATCAATTACAACATTCCATCTTGCACAAGTATTGTGTAAATGATCAAATCGACAATCGTTACATATGATCGGGTCCAGAATGTGTCGTTACCACATGGAGAATCGCTCCTTTCTTTCCTGCCTTAATAATTATTATTAATCAGCAATAACCGTAAAACGCGTACTTAGATTAATACCTCCATTCTTGCACACTGAACGAATTGAAAGGTAATTATGCAATGAGTTGTTTGCAACAGTCCTGGAAGCCGAAAATCACCTGCGGAATAATAATTAATATGTGTGAATGATTGATTTGAAATTAGCTCTCTCTAATAATTGTGAGTGCCCATGCAATGAAATATCTTCTATATTATATTAATTATTATATATACCAGTTTTCATATAACAGCATATACCTATATACAGGGAATTCTATGAGGTCGGTGATAAACTTTGGCTGATGAAAGGTGCTGTAGTTCTGAAAAAAAAGTTATATGAACATAGATCCGATTCATCTCAGTTAAGAAGAAACAAGCCCTTAAAGATGAATTGGACCTATGTTTATATATTTTTTCTCTCACTTCTTGAAAGATTTTGCGTTGTTCACAAAAACAGAAAAAAAAATCACAGTTTCGTTCTAAATTTTCAGAATGGAAATCGATTGTATTACCCCGTGACGTTTATACACCAAAATGCAGTTCATATTCAGAATGTTTCATTGCGATTTCCAAGGAAGTGATACAATTTAAATCCATAATTGCAAAAATATAATAAAACTTATATCTCTATCTAATCTTTATAATTAAACTTTCAGAATTGTAACTTTTCATAGTGATTTCCAAGGTGGTTACATTTTTTTTTTGATTGAATGAAGTTTAATTCGAAATAATTTATTGAATTTAATATAATATATATATATAGCATTATTATAAAGATGCTTATGTATTCATCAAGGGATACTTTTTGTATTATAATTTAACTGATAATAAGTGAAGGAATCTGATTTAATAAAAATATTGCTTTATTAACTTGACGTCAGTTAAGGCTAGACTGGAATGACTACATCATGCTTGATTGATGATTGTTTGATTGATGATTACATCATGAAATGTGCCCATGAATGATTATTATTTAATTACTGGTGGGTTAGGATAAACTAATGCATCAGAATTTAACTTGTAGCATACTTATTGGATTTATAAAGCGTATGCATGATGAAACTGCATTAAAATTTAATATTACACAAGTTGTGCGATTGTTAATCTGCTGCATAAGTCCACTCTGAGCTAAAACAATTATTTCAGTAAAAATAAGCTGCAGCAATAAAAAATTGCGAAACTCGCATAGCTTTTATGAGTAATAAATTTGAATAAAAAGTACGTGCAAATATTTGGTAATAAAGTGAAAATTATGAGTACATTCTGCTGCGACAACACATTTTCCAATTTTATTTCAGAATAGTTAAGATGTTATTCAGAAAGACCAATGGCAATTCAATTCGTTAATAGTATAACAGATAACGTCAATTTTAATTCCGACTAATTAATTTTATATTCATCTATTCGATAATGGCTATATTGAGTTTAATGACTGTCATGACTATAATGACTATAATCACTATCATGACTATAATGACTATAATCACTACCATGACTATAATGACTATAATCACTATCATGACTATAATGACTATAATCACTATCATGACTATAATGACTGTAATATTCCTACAAATTAATTTGAAACTTTATTAAATGTTGCCATTCAGTCATACAAATACACTGCAAAATAATAGTCATCACATCTCAAAACTGTGTAACTGATTCATTGGTTTTCGATCAATCAATATATGGCTTAATTAGACATTAATGGAGTGAGAGTAAGTAAGTCATGCATTATGACTCATTTTATCAGTTAGCTAGACAGTTACTGGGTGACTGAAATAATCAATTTATTAGTTGTTTAAGAAATTAATTAGACTACTAGTCAATCCATTATTTGTATAAATATAAGTAACATACCGAGTCATATAATTTAATAGGTTAATTATTCGACCATTTTTTCAGTCTATTATAAAGTAATGTAGTGAATCAGCTAATAAATAGCTCAGTCATTTGGTTAATTAATCAGGTATTGGATTGAATCATGACTACAGTATATCAGGATGGATCACAATGAATCAGGACTACAATGAATCATGGAAATTTTATGAAAAGTAAAATTGAGTCATGCATTATGAATCATTGTATAAGTTAGCTAGACAGTTATAGGGTGAGCGAAATTATCAATTTGTTAGTTATTTAAGAAATTAATTAGACAAATAGTCAATGTATTATTAGTATAAGTATTAGTCATTTGGTTAATTCATCAGTCATTGAACTGAATCATCACTACACTGGATCAGGATGGATCACAATGCAGCAGGACTACAACGAATCATGGAAATTTTATGAAAGTAGTTGAGGTGAGGTAAACATAAATGGCTATAAAGTTAACTTGAATTTCAAAATTCCAGGAATAAGTTTAGAAAACTGTGTTCATATTTTAGACTTAGGTTTAGACTAAAATATTAACACAGTTTTCTAAACTTATTCCTGGAATTTTGAAATTCAAGTTAAGTTTTTAAAGCTACGATTAACTATTAATAATTCAAATAAGGTTTAAATGAATAATGAATCTGACAAAATCTATAATAAGAATTGAAAATGCAATAAAATTGAATATCTTTAACTTCCTAGGAAATCGAAGTTAGAATAAAAAAATAAAAAAATATTCGTTCAACATTCCTAATATTTAATAAAATTGTACCAAATGAAAAATTTGCCACTACGTTTTAGTTTTCTGAAAAAAAAAATCAAATAATGTTTAGATAATTGGTTAGTTATTTGGGTAATTAATCAGTTATCGGAATGAATCATGACTAAAATGGATCAGGATAGATCACAATGAAACAGCACTACAATGGATCAGGATGCATCTCAATGAAACAGCACTACAATGAATCATGGAATTATATGAAAGAGTTGAGGGTCTGAAAAATGTTCAGATACTGTTTAGATAATAGGTTAGTTATTTTATTAATAAATCAGTCATTGGACTAAATCGTGATTACAATGGATCAAGATGGATCACAATTAATCATGGAAACTTTATGAATGGTGTTCAGGGGTCAGCACAATGTGCCTCTAATTTTTAGTTTTCTGAAAAAAAAATCAGATAATGTTTAGATAATACGTTAGTTATTTGTTTACTTAATCAGTCATTGGACGTTGATTATGACTAGAATGGAGCAGGATGCATCGCAATGAATCAGGACTACAATAAACATCGAAATTTTATGAAAAGAGTTGAGTAGATGAAATATTTGCCCCTACTTTTCAGTTTTCTGAAAATTTTTCTGATAACGGTTAGATAATAGGTTAGTTATTTGGTTAATTAATCAGTTATAGGACTGAATCATGACTGCAATGGAGCAGGACGCATCGCAATGAATCAGGACTACAATAAACATGGACATTTTATGAAAAGAGTTGAGTGGATGAAAAATTTGCCACTACATTTCAGTTTTCTGAATTTTTTTTAGATAATGTTTAGATAATAGGTTAGTTATTTGGTTAATTAACAGTAATAAGACTGAATCATAACTGCAATGGATCAGGATGTATCATAATGAATCAGGATTACAATGAATCATGGAAATTTTATGAAAGGTGTTGAAGGGTCTGAAAATTTTCCTACTACTTATCAGTTTTCTGAAAAGTTTTCAGATAATGTTTAGATAATATGTTAGTTATTTGGTTAATTAATCAGTTATTGGACTGAATCATGACTACAATGAATCTGGACTACAATGAATCGTGGAAATTTTATGAAAATTTCAGATAATGTTTAGATAATAGGTTAGTTATTTGGATAATTAATTAGTTATTGAACTGAATCATGACTACAATGCATTAGGATGGATCACAATGAATCAGGACTACAATGAATCGTGGAAATTTTATAAAAAATTCAGATAATGTTTAGATAATTGGTAAGTTATTTGGTTAATTAATCAGTCATTATACTGAATCAGGACTACAATAGATCAGGATGGATCACATTGCATCAGGACTACAATGAACATGGAAATTTTATGAAAATAGTTGAGGGGTCTGAAAAATGTACCACAACTTTTCAGTTTTCTGAAAATTTTTCAGAGAATGTTTAGATAATAGGTTGGCTATTTGGTTAATTAGTCATTGGACATTGAACATGACTAAAATGGAGCAAGATGGATCACAATGAAGCAGGACTACAATGAACCATGGAAATTTTATGGAAGCAGTTGAGGGGTCTGAAAAATTTTCCACTTTTCAGTTTTCTCCAAAAAAATAAGATTAAGTTAAGATAATAGGTTAGTTATTCGGTCAATTAATCAGTCATCGGACATTGATCATGAGTACAATGGAGCAGGATGGATTATAATAAAACAGCACCACAATGAGCATTGGTGTGAAAAATTTCCCACAAATTTTCAGTTTTCTGAAAAAGTTTTAGATATTTTTTAGGTAATAGTTTAGTTATTTGGTTTATTTAGTTTATTTGGTTTAATTTATCAGTTAATGACAGACATTGATCATAACCACAATTGAGCAGGATAGATTACAATGAATCAGGACTACAGTAGACATGGAAATTTAATGAAAAAAGTTCAGGGGTATGAAAATTGTTCCACTACTTTCCAACTTTCTGAAAAATTTTCAGATGATGTTTAGATAATAGGTTTGTTATTTGGTTCATTCATATCAGTCATTGGACATTGATCATGACTACAATGGATCAGGATGGATTACAATGAATCAGAACTACAATGAACATGGAAATTTAATGAAAATAATTCAGGGGTCTGAAAAATGTTCCACTACTTTCCAACTTTCTGAAAAAATTTCAGATCATGTTTAGATAATAGGTTAGTTATTTGGTTCATTCATATTAGTCATTGGACATTGATCATGACTACAATGGATCAGGATGGATCACAATGCATCAGGACTACAATGAATCATGTTAATATCATGACAAGAGTTGAGGGGTCTGAAAAATATTGCCACTACTTTTCAGTTTAAAAAAAATCAGATAATGATAAGGACTCTGAAAAATCTGACACTATTTTTCAGTTTTCTGAAAAATAAATCAGATAATGTATAGATAACATGTTAGTTATTTGGTTAATTAAACAGTCATTGAACTGAATCATGACAAAAATGGATCCGGATGGATCATCTTTAGATGATGATAATGATAATTGGTTAGTTATTTGGTTAATTAATCAGTGATTGGACATTGATCATAACTACAGTGGAGCAAAATGTATCACAATGAATGAGAACTACAATGAATCATGGAAATTTTATGAAAGCAGTTGAGGGGTCTGAAAATGTTTCCACACATTTTCAGTTTTCTGAAAAATGTTAAGATACTGTTTAGATAATAGTATAGTTATTTGGTTAATTAATCAGTCATTGGACATTGATCATGACTACAATGGATCAGGATGGATCACAATGCATCAGAACTACAATGAACATGGAAATTTCATGACAAGAGTTGAGGGGTCTGAAAAATTTGCCACTACTTTTCAGTTTTTTGAAAAAAAAAATCAGATAATGATAAGCACTCTGAAAAATCTGCCAATATTTTTCAGGTTTCTGAAAAAAAATCAGATAATGTTTAGATAACATGTTAGTTATTTGGTTAATTAAACAGTCATTGAACTGAATCATGACAAAAATGGATCAGGATGGATCATCTTAAGATGATGATAATGATAGTTATTTAGTTATTTGGTTAAATAATTAGTGATTGGACAGTGATCATAACTACAGTGGAGCAAAATGTATCACAATGAATCGGAACTACAATACATCATGGAAATTTTATGAAAGCAGTTGAGGGGTCTGAAAATTTTTCCACAAATTTTCAGGTTTCTGAAAAATGTTAAGTTATTGTTTAGATACTAGTATAGTTATTTGGTTAATTAATTAGTCATTGGACATTGATCATGACTACAATGGATCAGGATGGATCACAATGCATCAGGACTATAATGAATCATGGAAATTTCATGACAAGAGTGGAGGGGTCTGAAAAATTTTCCACTACTTTTCAGTTTTTTGGAAAAAAATCAGATAATGATAAGGACTCTTAAGAAAATCTGCCACTATTTTTCAGTTTTCTGAAAAAAAAATCAGATAATGTTTAGATAACATTTTAGTTATTTGGTTAATTATTTGGTTAACAGTCATTGAACTGAATCATGACAAAAATGAATCGGGATGGACCATCTTTAGATGATGGTAATGATAATTAGGTAGTTATTTGGTTAATTAATCAGTGATTGGACATTGATCATAACTACAGTGGGGCAAAATGTATCATAATGAATCATGGAAATTTTATGAAAGGAGGTGACGGGTCTGAAAATTTTTGAAAAATTTTCTGAAAAAAGAATTTAGCACATTTTATTAAAACTCCAGTAAATTGTACTTACATTGTGTAAAATTTTCTATTTAACGAAAATTATATAAAAAAGTGCCGAATATTCAATGAAATTAAACCTCACTGTGTAACTTGCAGACAATTCTATGAATATTGATGTCAGAAAATATGAAGAAAATCAATGATATGTAATTGAGAATATATTATTAAATTGGGCCCAGTATTATAAAAATTTATAAAATTGTATAAAAATCCTACAAATTAAATTTTTAAAGAAAATTTTGTAACAAAAATTGAAAAAATGTCATATACTTAAGTATTAAATTTCTTTAAATATGCATGATTAATCTACTTACCATACAAAGAAATAGTTACCGTACAAAACAAAGTTACATGCAAAATGTAATGATATTATGATATGTAATGATATAGACTAGACCTTAGTCAAAACTGCAGTCACTTAATATTTTGAAAAATAAAAGTGTGAGTGGAAATAACTAAGTTGTTTTATTAAATATATTGATATTAACTAAGTTGCTGTTTTTAGCTATAATTATTTTTGATTTAGTAATTTTCGAGACATCGTCCAAAAAGGCCCATAACAATGAGATAGAGTTCAAGCCAATGGAACAATGGTGCAATTTAAATTTTCATCTGGGCTTCGCTGTAGATTACCATTATCTGATTACACCCCGCAAACCCATAAACTCAAACTATCGACCCGCCCGATTTCCATCCCCATAACCACTTCCTGAGATTTGTGGCGGTCCTTGAGGGCAGCCACGATACGCTATTTCAGCGATTAGCGTCGCGACGCCGCCCCCCTCACTAGACGCCCGCCGCCACACGACGACGCCCCCGTTTTAGATTATAAATATAATTACGCGCGTTATGGCTTATCTCTTTCGGGGTAGGGGGCTAAATTGACCGTCCAGCGCTTTGGGGGAACCCCCACGATAACGGGTAATTTGCATAATTGGTCCTGTATTAGGACACGAAAAATTGGAGTGAGTGCCGAGTAAATAATTCAATAATGTTGCAAAGTTTGGCGTTTAAGGAAGCTCTTGGGGACTATTTATGAACAGGAGATGGGGAATGTTACTGATTAAATAAAAAAATTAGGATTGAAATATTCAACGTAGCGACACACTTCACAAATAATAAGAATATATGAGCTTTTGTAGTCGAGTAGCTTCATAATGCAACTCTGAAAGACTCATATTAAATTATATAAGTATTGCACTCTTTTCTCGGTGTTCCTCTTTGTAGTTATCCTGTTGCTCTTGTCTCGTATTTTCTTAGTGTTTCTTTCTTCTCTCATTTGTTTCATGTGTCCATACCACCTCATTTGGCCTTTTGTTATTTTTTCTGTATTGGTTTTATTTTTAAGTTTATCCTGTGCGTCTCGTTCCTTATCCAGTCTCTTCTGGTTTGGTTTTCTATTTTTCTTAGGAATCTCATCTCCATGGCATTTATTCTTTTTATTTGTTTTCCTGTCATCGTGATTGTGAATCTTTCACACAATTTCATTATTGAGTGAAAGATTCGTAAATTTTTAATATTCTGCATTTCTTGTGTTCTGATATGATCGCAATGACTTTTTCGTGACTGCGGTAAGGTCAGTTTCTTTATCGTTCAAAGCAGTACGTAGTCCATTGATTTTGTAGATACTTTACTACGCATTCAAGTCATGCCCGTGCGTTTTCCCTACAGGTGTAATTTTAACGAGGCGCACGTTCAACCCTTCGTGCAACCAGACACGGTGGCGGGCAATTTATGGGGGAGAATACAAAGGGCGCGGGTTCAAGTCGCGCTCATGGGGAAATTCGTGATTTGGTGGAGTGGCCAGCACGCGTTTGTTACACGGCTTTGAAGAGGTGCAGCAGTTTTATCCGATCATTTTAACCAAGGGGAGACTCAGAAGATGTATTTAAGTGCAAGCTGGATTATATTTGAGTGTTTCTACGTGATAATGTAGTTGATGAAATAAAATATGATAAAAAAAGCATTACTTAAAAGCGACGAAGAAACAGATTGTCAAACAAACAAACAATAAGCTGTCATAAAAATATGCTCAACCAAAATGTGTTCAGTGTGGTGGAGAACATCCAGCAAACTACAGAGAATGTATGGTTGCAAAAGAAATGCAAGAACTAAAAGACTAACGCAATAAAAAAAAATCTTTCTAAACAGCCACATAAATTGCCAACAAATGCCTGTAGTCAGCACAAGTACAGAGAAAAAGTCATACAGACAAGCAGTCATTAACAAGTCCGAAAATAATAATAAAAATGAAACCCAAAAGCAAGATCCAAACGCTTTCATTCAAAACTCTCTTCAGCAAATTATGGAGAAATTAACAAAAATGGATGAACGTATAAGCAGGCTTGAACATGTAAGGGATCGAAATGCACATATTTTGTATGAATTAATTTATATATATATATATATATATATATATATATATATATATATATATATATATATATATATATATATATATATATATATATATTATGAAAAATGACTGATATTAATTGAGACGGTTCGAAATAAAATTATAACAATTTCATACTCGGGTATAAACATTGAAAAACACACGTAAAAGCCAAGTATTGTGTTAGAATAGGAAGGGGGTGATCATTTGGGGGATTTTATAAGTAATTTTATTAAATATGAATTCAATTTGAATATATTGCAAACGAAATTACGTGAACTTTTATAATCACTTATTAAGACGCGTTCGATGCGTGGTGACGCAATTTTATAAACAAAACAGAGGCGCCCAAGCCGGCCGATGACGAATCATAACAATTTAGTATTTTGAGGTCAATAACCTTGCTATAGGGCCCATGTGAGATCACCGAAATTAGAAATAATGTTACGGGGAACCACACACAACATCGCTGAGTGGGCAAAATTTTAATATAAATAGCATCGCTTTGCATACGAAAAGTTTAGTTGGTGCCAGATTAGCGTGGCGTCAGTCCGTTATTATCTTCGTTAATAGTATCCGCGAATATCATTACAAAGAGTATTATCCGATTTATTTTGAAAGTGACTGTGTTCAGGATGGTATTGATTATTTCGAAATTGAGTAGCAATAATCACTACATTCCTACTAAAGTACCAAAAACGAAGACCCCGTGAAAGATATATATAAAATCGTTCCGGTTACACATACGTGGGATGTTCGAAATCTTTATTAATTTCTGGCATACGCTATGATCGGTGTCGTGGATGTTAATGAGGTAATCATTCCGGTTACACATACGTGGGATGTTCGAAAGCTTTATTAATTTCTGGCATACGCTATGAGCGGTGTCGTGGATGTTAATGAGGTAATCGTTCCGGTTACACATACGTGGGATGTTCGAAAGCTTTATTAATTTCTGGCATACGCTATGAGCGGTGTCGTGGATGTTAATGAGGTAATCGTTCCGGTTACACATAGGTGGGATGTTCGAAAGCTTTATTAATTTCTGGCATACGCTATGAGCGGTGTCGTGGATGTTAATGAGGTAATCGTTCCGGTTACACATACGTGGGATGTTCGAAAGCTTTATTAATTTCTGGCATACGCTATGAGCGGTGTCGTGGATGTTAATGAGGTAATCGTTCCGGTTACACATAGGTGGGATGTTCGAAAGCTTTATTAATTTCTGGCATACGCTATGAGCGGTATCGTGGATGTTAATGAGGTAATCGTTCCGGTTACACATACGTGGGAAGTTCGAAAGCTTTATTAATTTCTGGCATACGCTATGAGCGGTGTCGTGGATGTTAATGAGGTAATCGTTCCGGTTACACATACGTGAGAAGTTCGAAAGCTTTATTAATTTCTGGCATACGCTATGAGCGGTGTCGTGGATGTTAATGAGGTAATCGTTCCGGTTACACATACGTGGGATGTTCGAAAGCTTTATTAATTTCTGGCATACGCTATGAGCGGTGTCGTGGATGTTAATGAGATAATATTTCCGGTGTCGTTCGCGTTCCGGCAGGAGAATGCTACCATCTCTAATTGTGTTTACCTTAGTAGACATGATTAACGATTCCCCTCACAAGTTAACGATTCTTCTAAACATATCAAATAAAATGTAGAATAGAAAGGATAATACTCTTCAGGGGATAAGTATAAATTGTTAAAATATAACTTAAATAATATCTCTTCGATAAAGTGGCAAAACATTATTTAATTATGAATCATTAATCATATGGATTTGAATCAAATTAAGATTTAGTTTAAATCGGAAACATTACAAAATTTTAAATAAAAAAGGTTTAAGTAAATGAAATCCATAAAATTATCAGAATTGCTTATTTAACGAGTTTCATTCTAAATTTCAAGATGAAATCTAAAAACGATCATGTTCTCCATGGAATAATTATGAAATATTAAGGTATAATTTACATAATAACTGGGCAATACTGTGGCAGATTATTGGTTGTTTTGTGTAATGAGTAAAAACCTTATTTAATCTTATTACAAATTCATTAATATCAGTCATACGAACAATTTACAGGACGTATTTAACAAAATTGTATCTATCAAAACCTAGTTAGTGAATCCTGAAGTAATAGATGAAAAATGACATTGGAAGACACAAACAGTGACATATTTCATGAAGTGGTGACATGCATTGAGCCGTTTTGCGGGCACGTAGAATTGAGCAATGTGTGAAAGTCATTGACGTTACTAAAGATTTCCAACTGATGTACAGATAAAATGAAAAATGACATTGGAAGGCACAAACAGTGACATATTTCATGAAGTGATGACATGCATTGAGCCGTTTTGCGGGCACGTAGAATGGAGCAATGTGTGAAAGTCATTGACGTTAAGTACATCTTTTATCCAAAACTAACTAACACTTTTTGAGTCAATAAAGAAAGTCATTAAATTCAAGTTGATGTTTAATTATTGGTGCAAAATCCTCTAAGGTGAATAAATTACACTTAATCTATAATTCTTTGTCTTTATTTTATTAATATTATTGTTACTAACACACGCATTACCTCTAAAAGAAGTTTGAGTCGTCACGATAATGATTTAATATCAAACATAACGTAAAGAAGTACTGCCATTATACGATCCCACAAAATAAAAGTAAAATAAATAAATCACGAGCCAAAACAAATAGCATAAATTATAAGAATTTATGATTACAAGTAAAATATACCTAATTATTAAATATTGGGAAAACCGAAGTCTTACAAACATAGCACTAAAGGAGCTATTCCCAAAAACCGCAATGTCAAGTAACATTACTGTCATGGAATGGAATGCCAATGGACTCTTGCAACACTAACAAGAATTGCAAGCAATCCTAGATATAGAAAATATTGACATATGTCTTATTTCGGAGACTCATTTTTCAAGAGAGTCATTCATCAAATTCAAAGGATACAAGGTATATCACACCATACATCCTGGAAATACAGCCAGTGGTAGTAGTGCTGTCATAATCAAGGAAACAATTGAACGTAACCAAGAGAGGGATATAAAACAGATGAATTTCAAGCTGCTTCTGTAAATGTTAAAACAAAAACATACAATATCACTGTCTCTGCAGTTTACTGTCCGCCTAGCTATGCTCTCAAAAAAGAACAATATTTTGACTTCCTAAATAAACAGGGATATAGATTTATCATTGGAGGCGACTTTAATATTAAACACATTCAATGGGGATCTACACTAACAAGTACAAAAGGAAAGGAACTACTACAAGCAGTCAACCAACTAAAATGCGAAACAATATCAACTGGCAAATCAACATATTGGCCTACAGATCTTAACAATATTCCAGATTTAATTGGATTTTTTTATAACACAAAATGTGTCTGTTAACTGTATGTACGTGGAAGAGGCTTGGGATATGAACTCTGACCATTCTCCGATTGTCCTCACCCTAAGCGATAGTAGTATACAAAAGGAAATACCTGCTAGATTGACTAACAGATTAACTGACTGGCGGACCTTTAAATTTCAACTTGAAGACGGTATCAACTTGTCATTCTCAATAAGAAATGAAGACCAGCTAGACAATGAAGCGGAAAAAAATGTTGATAATATCCAACAAGCTACATGAGATAACACCCCTATTATTACCCTACGAACAAAACGTAACAATTACTCCAAATAAATTCGAACCCTTACTTATGAAAAGAGAAGACACAGAAGAATCTAGCATCAATCTAGATGGCCAGCAGATAAAACTACAGTAAATAACGCAACGCAACGACTCAAAAGAGAGGTTAAAAAAAATAATAATGACTCCATTGGTGAATATCTAATTGGACTATCAAATGACAGTAAAACTGATTATTCACTTTGGAAAGCTACTAAGAGACTTAAGAGACCAATCTTGCAGAATTCTCCAATTAAAAGTGCAGATGGGACGTATGCAACAAGCAATACTCAAAAGGCTAATAGATTTGCCGAATATCTTGAAAGGACTTTCCAACCCAATGAAGGTGAAGCCATTATAGACTGGGAAAATATTACCCAGGAAGAAGGTGAAATCAGACCAGCTACCGCTAAAGAAATTGCTATGGAAATTAAAACCAAACATTAACACTAAGAAAGCTCTTGGATTTGACTTCATTACTGGCGAAATTCTCAAACAACTACCTCGTAAAGCAATCGTAAAACTTACATATCTTATTAATGCATCTTTAAGATTAAAATATGTACCTAAGATATGGAAAGTAGAGGAAGGGATAATGATTCCTAAACCTGGAAAACCACCAAATGAAGTTTCTTCTTACAGACCAATCTTGTTATTACCTGTAATCTTGAAACTGTTCGAAAAAATACTCCTTTAAGAATTAAAACCAATAATGGAAGGCAACAACATAATACCAAAATCAGTTTGGTTTCAGATAGACTCATTCAACTGTAGATCAAGTTCATACGTACAATTTTCTCGCCTCATGCAAACTATTAAGGATGGTATGAATTTACGTCATCAATGTAAGTATAAGCTTAGTTAGGGAGGGTGTAGTGGCATGTCTAAATATAGCGTTTCTTTAAATAGCAGCTCATTTACAGCGTTCATTGTGATTGATAAGCAAAAGTCGTGGCAAAATCAACCCCCGGCCCAATTACGTAAAATTATTAATTCAAAACGCGACTGGGAATAAATTGCCGGGGCAATTTTTAAACGTCGCGCCTTAATTGCTCGTTAATCCAGTTTAATTTTTTGAATGAAACTTCTCGATCCATCGACGCAAAAATTGCCGGCCATGCATTATGCATGAAGTAGCCGGGGGCCTCGCGTGCTTATCACGGGGAGATCTCCCCAGCCCGTAATTTCCCCGACATGTCCAGGAGCGGAGTTTCTGGCAGGGAAAGTTACACAAACGCACCACCCTGATTTCGTAGCCACCCCTCGGTGCAGCGTCACCTAGGGGGGCGCGGCGCCCCCGGGGGCACGTCCCGAACATGCCGGGGGGCCGCCGGCTGATTCCGTACGGCGATTCCTCTGCAAATGTCAAGTGCCGTTTCGTTATATGTTAAATGGAAGGTGAGATCGATTCGTACCGCTTCCTGGGTGTTTTACGGCTTAATCGGTGGAGCGGTTGCGACAGGAATCATTTTTCGACCGCTTTCACAGCCTCTCGCGTCCGAATCAATCGCGGAAGAAGACGTTTCGGTCGTAAATTAAGGGAGATCGGGCAGATAGATCACAGCCCGTAATGGTGGAACATAAATCTTGCAGATGTTACCACACAGACGACGTACTTATTAATACTGAATGAGATTTATCTTCGAAGCCCATTTAGAAATAATTAATTGGGATAAAATTTTCTTTCATATTTCTATCCTATCTTAATATATATCTATCTTAATCTCCTAAGCCAAAATTAGCTGTAATTTTTTTGGTCACATTCCATCAAAGCATTTTAATATGTGTCATACTTTGAAATTCCTAAAAGATTCTAGATCATTTCGAGTATAACTGATTCTAGTTATTCACTAAATTATCACCTCTCGGTGTGATATAATATGTATATTGTATTTCACATAGCATAGTTTTCATAAATAAACCACGAATCGTTAAGTAAACTATATTTTCTACGACAGTGCGTAAACTTAGTTTTTCCGCACTGTTCACAGTGCGCAAGGTGATGCTTTTCAGCACAAGTGCGTAAAAAAATCACCTTTACGTAAAAACATAAACTGTGAAAAAACAAGTTTTCCTTCAAACGTCAGAAAATTATATCTTTATTTAACTCAGTTTACTGTGGGAAATGTCACATTTCCGCCTGCGAAAAGTAAAACGTTTTTGCACCAAGATGTAAAACAAAACACATGTGCGTAAAAACATCAACTGTGCCCAAAACAAGTTTT
Organism: Othius punctulatus; assembly: GCA_951805005.1. NCBI lineage: Eukaryota > Metazoa > Arthropoda > Insecta > Coleoptera > Staphylinidae > Othius > Othius punctulatus. The sequence goes on from OX638143.1 coordinate 25,078,534, forward strand.
ACACACAATTCGTTCACTCACCAATTAAAAAAAAGATAGTAGTTTGCATCAAATTTTACTTGGAAGTCAGCATTCAACAATACGAAAGAAGTTCCAAACTTTGAACATTCAAATTAATGATGCAATTGATACAATGTGAGATATTCATTTTTAAATAATTTTGTATGATACACTTTCGTAAAAAGCAAGTTTGCACTCGCGGTTTTGTTGAATTTCATTTATATCTGCGCAGTTCGCACTAACATATTTATTTACTTTTTCGCACATTTTAATAATTTCACTCAAAATAACCAGATTATAAAATTATTTTTCACACAGTTTAATAATTTTACTCAAAGTAACCAGATTCTAAAATTATTTTTCATATATATCTGCGCACTTAAATTTTAATACAGTTTTTGTATGCGAATAGGAGTGTGTGTACTCGGTTGTGCCTCATTCAACAAGATTCACCCTCGTACAAAAAAGCATCATTTATATAATAATAATAATAATAATAATATTTATTCACTTAGCTGTAGTACATACAGATGTGATAAGTCAAAAAAGCTTTATGTATATACAATATAATAAGACAATAGAAAACATGCAAATGTCAATACACAACACATTCAATTTAAAATTGAGCATTAAAATTAATCACAAGTCATCAGCGATGAACTCACTCACATAATAATACGCCATATCAATAAGAAATCGTTTTAGCAGAGTTTTAAATTTACAGACATTGGCTATATGTTTGATATAAGTTGGTAATTATATAGATTTAGGCAATTGTAGAAAGGAGATTTTTCAAACAATGCAGTATTTCTATCACCTTTTTAATTTATACATTTCTTCCAATTTCTACGTTGTAGTCACTGCTTCTATTCTAAAATTGTCTTCTAACTATTTTTTTTATTGTTAGAAGATAATTTTAGATTATAAGAATGATTGGCAGTATACAATGCAGAAATTGAAAAAATAAATTTAAATTCAGATAAGTCCAGAAAAATACAAATACTTTCAATATATCCAATTTAAGTAGTTTATCTGTAAATCGTGAAAAGACTATTACAATTTAATAAAATTCTCATTTGAATTAGCAATGCCAATATCAAATTAAGAAAAATGTATCGATAGAAAATTTAAAACATTATCCAGAATATTCCATTCAAGTTATAATAAAATTTCAGAAATATTAGAAACATACACAAATTTATGAAAATTTAAAATAAAATTCTATAAGTCTACGAACATTTAGATAACTTGTATGTATGTTTTTTATGTAAACAAGTTTTTTTAATTACTAAACATCTGATAAGTATATCTATTTGTTTTGATTTGGATAATTGGCCAAAATAGCATCACATTTTTCATTAATCGAGACATTCCAAAAAAATTAACCCAACAAAACCAAGTTTTTAAACCTATAGTTTATAGTTACAATTTCACTACTGTATTTAATTTAAATGTAAAATGTTTGCAGTTTTTAAATGATAATCTGTTCAATTCAATTACAATTTCATAAATTTCGATGAATATTTCATCATTTCCAGTAAATTCTTTTCAATTTTAGGGGAAATGTTACACGTTTTTTTTAAATTTTCATTGCAATGTAATTTACAATCAAAATTTCGGAATTTCCGCGATCGGAATTGATCCGCGATAGTAATTTATCATTTTCAATCACATTTTTTTAATTTTTGCTCAATAGAGAGATAACAATCTTTATTAGGCTATTGACCCTCGGCTTTTCCGGCTTTTACATGCCTTTAATGAAATCTTATTTTATAAGTTTCATTGAAAATTTCATTATTTTTAGAAAAATGTTTGCTATTCTCTGTAAAATTTTAAACTCATGCACAGCAATGTATAATTTACAAATAAAGCATCTAATAAAAATTTGTAATTCTCATTTACAATTCCAATCACTGTAATGTTTGATTCCAATAAAAAAATCCCAATTTTCAATAAAGAAGTTTATTAAATTTTATAAATTTTGTAATAAAAATTTGTAACTCTAAACAGAACTAACAATATACAAAGTAATATTAATACCAACACTAATATATGGATGCGAAACGTGGACGCTAAATAGGAGACAAAAAGATAAGATACAGACACTAGAAATGAAGTATCTTAGGAAAGTATATGGAGTAACCAGAAAAGACAGAATCAGAAACGTAGACATAAGAATAGAAGTAGAAATAACAGAACTAAACAAAATAATAGAAGACAGACAGCTGCAATGGTTGGGACACCTACACAGAAGAAAAGACACCAATCAAACAAAAATCATATGGTAAACAAAAATAACCGGAACAAGGAAAGTGGGAAGACCGAAACAGATGTGGGATAAATATGTTGAAAATATTCTGGAAAGAAGAGGAATATCTAACACCCAAATTAAGTAAAGCACAGGAAACAGGAAGATCTGGAACCTACTAGTAAAAGAAATTACAAGAAATTAAAAAACTAGAATATTATACACCCGAAAGAATAGAAGAATTATGACTATAATGTAAAAAGAAAATAGTAAATCTTTATTATAAGAAATACGATTAACTATTAATAATTCAAATAGGGTTTTAATGAATAATGAATCTGACAAAATCTATAATAAGAATTGAACCTGCAATAAAATTGAATTGAATATCTATAACTTCCTAGGAAAATCGAAGTTACAATAAAATCAAAAAAAGTATTCATTGAACATTCCTAATATTTAATAAAATTGTACCAAATGAAAAATTTGCTCCTACTTTCCACTTTTCTGAAAAATGTTCAGATAATGTTTAGATAATAGGTTAGTTATTTAGTTAATTAATCAGTCATTTAACATTGTTCATAACAACAATGGTTCAGAAAGGATCACAATGAATCAAGACTACATTGAATCATGGAAAATTCATGAAAATAGATGAGGGGTCAGAAAAATTTGCCACAACGTTTCAATTTTCAGATAATTTTTCAATAGTTATAAAATAAGTTACATTTATTTGCTCATATTTATATAATATATTTTTTGATTTGATTTTTAATCGCTTTTAATAAAAAAAAATTGAGCCAATCAAGTGCATGTTTTATATGTATAATTTTAAAAGTATGCATTTTTGGAAATTTACCTGTAAATCAAGAAAAGACTATTATAAATTAATAAAATTTTCATCACTATTTTGAATTATCAATGCCAATATCAAATTAAGAAAAATGAATCGATACCAAATTTAATACATAATCATTCATTTAACATTGTGCATTACTACAATGGTTCAGAAAGGATAAAAATGAATCAAGACTACATTGAATCATGGAAATTTCATGAAAATAGTTGAGGGGCTGAAAAATTTGCCACAACGTTTCAGTTTACAGAAAAAAAATCAGATAATTTTTAAATAATTACAAAATAAGTTACATTTATTGGCTCATATTTGTATAATATATTTATTGATTTATTTTTATTCACTTAAAATTAAATAAAAATAGTTAAATTGAGCTAATCAAGTACATGTTTTATATAAATAATTTTAAAAATATGCATTTTAAAAAAAATACATGTAAATCGAGAAACGACTATTATAAATTAATAAATTCTCATCACTATTTTGAATTATCAATGACAATATCAAATTAAAAAAAATGTATCGATACCAAATTTAATACATAATCAGTAATTTAACATTGTTCATTACTACAATGGTTCAGAAAGGATCGCAATGAATCAAGACTACATTAATACATGGAAATTTCATGAAAATAGTCGAGGGGTCTCAAAAAATTTGCCGCAATGTTTCAGATGTGGAAGTATCAATTTCAGAAAAAATGTTCAGATAATTTTTAGATAATTACAAAATAAGTTTATTTGCTCATATTTGTATAATATATTTATTGATTTATTTTTTGTATAAATAAAGCACTTGGTTAAGTTTCACAATTTTTTTATAGAAAAAGTTTACAATTGTTTCGGTCTCACAACCATTACCAAGAGACAAATAAAACTTAATCAGTCATCAGTTATGAGACAAATCAGTTTATTTATAAAAAAAAAGTGAAACAACCCAGTTCTTTGTTTATACTAATTTAAAGATGTTTTACGTATTAACCACCGATTCATACAATCTGATTTATTTTTATTCATTTATATTTAAAAAAAAGTTAAATGGGGCTTATCAAGTGCATGTTTTGCATGCATACTTTTAAAATATCCAATTTAGGTAATTTAGCTGTAAATCGTGAAAAGACTACTACAATTTAATAAAATTTTCATTTAAATTATCAATGCCAATATCAAATTCAGAAAAATGTATCGATTCAAAATTTAATACATAATCCAGAATATTCCATTCAAGTAATAATAAAATTTCAGAAATATTTGAAACTTACACAAATTTATGAAAATTTAAAATAAAATTCTATAATTCTACGAACATTTAGATAACTTGTATGTATGTGAATTTGTGTATCCATCCTGACTTATGAGGCTAAGGAAGTAGATTAGGCACTCTCAAGGGTTAAGTAATTAAAACAAGTTTTTTAATTACTCTACACCTGATAGGTGTATCTATTTCTTTAAATTTAGATAATAGGCCAAAATAGCATCACTTTTTTCATTAATCGAGAAATTCCAAAAAAAAACCAACACAACCAATAAAAAAGTTTATTAAATCACTTTTATAGTGCTTAGTAACTTCAGATAGTTTTATAAATACACATAATTCAGACGTTCGTCGATATTCGATGAACGTTATAGTTATAGTGCTAGTAACTTTGGATCTTTAGATAGTTTTATAAATACACATAATTCACACGTTCGTGGATATTCGATGAACGTTTTAAATATGTACACTTTTAAAGGATTGGCAGGTTTTCGTAAGCATTTCTATGTGTGTGGTACTTTCATTTTGATTCATTCAATTTACGTACGATTATACAGGGCAAATATTGCATATATTTAATATCATTGTAAAGTACTAATATCATTGTAAAGTGATTATATTTCCCTTGGGTTGTGTAGTAGCTACTTGTCTGGTTGATGACGGCTGAAAAAGGAGGAGAAGAAGATTAGTTTGTTGCAACTGCATCTATTGGGGAATTTGGTGTAATCTATCCCTTCTATTAATACAGAAAGCCATTCTGCTCTAGACCCATTCTGGATATAGCCGCGTTCGATATTCTACGTTTCTATGAAATACGCAGTTTGTATTTTTCAATTCTGTTCAGTACGATGGTCTGGGTTTTGCATGGTTATGTGACCACCAACTTCATGCATGCAAAACGTAACTTCTGTTTTGATGAATGCAATAACATTTTCCAACATCATGGCAAACTATTGATTTCATCAATTTTGTTGGTTATCCTCTTTCGAAGATAATCCATATCAACCACAGGTGATTTATCAACCGTAATTTAATTCTTATGTAGCACCTAATTGTATTTCTCATTTTATGGTAATGAAAATCTTATTTGCCTTTTCAATTTGCGATTATTTAATACAAAAATTACGTGCATGTGCAATTATAAGTAGTCATAACAACCCATTTATTAGGTTTTGTCTCTAATCATAAAACTTCTAAAAGTTAATGTATAGACTAAATAGCTGTATTGTGTTTCAGATGTTTTTGGGTCATAGCTACCTATTCGTTTAATTTGTTTACTTTTCTGACTGGATCCTACTAAATGTAAGTACATGAGTGAAATACACTGCGTTTCAAAAAAAATGTACCACCTAGAAGGAGTTGACGTAGAACTCTGAAATTATGTGAAAATAGTTAGTATGTGTTGAGAAACAATTGATTAAATTTTCATCGAAAAATAATAATATTTATTAAGAAAATAATTAATAATGTGTTGCATCTCCGCGCACTCTTATGCATTCAGCAACCCTTCTGGGCATGCTGGAAATCAAATGGTCCAATGCATCTTGAGGCAGCTCATCCCAGGCAATCTGAAGATGGTGTCTTAATTCATTTAAATTGTTGGGAGGATGCGCCTCAAGATGCATTGGACCATTTGATTTCCAGCATGCCCAGAAGGGTTGCTGAATGCATAAGAGTGCGCGGAGATGCAACACATTATTAATTATTTTCTTAATAAATATTATTATTTTTCGATGAAAATTTAATCAATTGTTTCTCAACACATACTAACTATTTTCACATAATTTCAGAGTTCTACGTCAACTCCTTCTAGGTGGTACATTTTTTTTGAAACGCAGTATATATTAGAAGGGCATTGGAAAATAATCGTTTGAGCTATTAAGCGCTAATATAATTTGGTTAGGCACGAAAGCCTGGTTATGGGTTTAATATCGACTCCAATAAAGATCAATTACAAGACTACAATAGCTGAGCTCTCCACTGTTTTTTGAAGCCGTATTGCCACTTGACCCTGCTTTGACGTCGCGGTGGATTGTCCTCCTGCAAACAAAGGGCCCTCACCAGTCCACCCTCCCATGCCACCATGCACCCCCGGATAACATTTTGATTCCTGGTTAATTCCTCCGGGAATCCGCACGTCCTCCAGAACACAATTAATACCTTATGCCGGGTTTAAAGGTACGGAGACATACGCGTTCCCCGCACGCACAGACGCCCGCATCGATCCGGACGCCGCGGAGTTTTATGAATGGCCCCGTTTCGATCGCGCCCGGATTATTGATCCGGGCGCCCCCGGGGGCAGCGACGCCCGTCCAGGACGCCCATCCCGGAGGCGCCGCCCCCGCGTCCCGGCGCCGGCCCCGCCCCCGCGGAGGCGTCCCGCAGGACTTCGATCGCGGCGTCGGGTTCACCGAAAGGTCGCGGCGCCCGGACGGCGCTGCCCGCGCTCGCGACTTGTCCCCGGGATTACCGACAGGACCCTCGCGGTATTCATAATTCAGGATGACCGGGATTACGCCTGGGAAGTATCCAGGATCGATGCCGATCAACTGCCGGACGTCGTAGGTGGATCGATGGCCATAATTTATGTCGCGGCATGTAGCTTTTATCGTGTCGTAATGATTTACGAGCTCGGCTGGAACTTGCAACGTTACGACCCGATTTTGCACGCGTAGGAGTTACGCAACGCCACGTGCAGGCGGGATTCTGGGTCGCTCACAGACATATCTCATCTGGGAATAACATTTTGCACGATCCCAGTATTTTATAGGGAAATGAAGAAACAGCTTTTCCTCCATGCATAAGATTAAGCAACCATATAAATCAAATATTATCCCACGAACTACAGAATACCCATCCAGTCATACAACCAAATTTCTTTGTACTAAAGTAAATGCAAACGATAATTACAAAATTGTACATACACGGCACAAGATTCTTTCGGCGGTTTGTACGGTGAAAACAACCGTACATGTAGTTGTTAAACTGATATGTATGGCAAAAATTACTCCTAGATGTGGATGTCTCCTATAATGTCGAGTTGATTTTATCTATGTTAAAAATGAATGATTATCATCTTATATGAAGATGGGGCCGTTAGTATAGATTTACCACTGCAAAATAGCAGCGTAAGCTATTCGACGATCAATGGGAGATAATTCAGGATAAAGTTAAAAATAATGGCCACCTTATACGTTTTCCTCATGTTCGACCGCCAGGTGATTGATTGCTGCAATCCCCAATATTTATAGGTTCGACGTGTATGAAATCGTGTCAATTGTTTGATAAATGTGCGTTATGAATTATTTATGCGGTGATAATTTTTTCTATTTCATACATGACGGCGAGCTTTAAATATCAGTACATATATTTGAAAGCATATTTAAATAACACTGAAGCTAAAAACATTTACAATTATTGATAGATTAACCGAACAATGATAAATCGATTAACCGGTTTTGCGTACAAAATTGAAATACCCAATTATTGTGATGTGTTTTTGCACAAAACGAAAAAGTATGTGGCGCATGCCAGTTATTAGTAAGCGCGAATCAAAAGAATGATTGAATTAGTATGAGCATATAACTTTCTGCAATGACAAGTATCGGTGAGCAACTACTAAAAATTCTAAAAAAATATTTATTGCATATTTATTATCAGATATCTGTTGAGTATACCTGAAGCTAATACTCCAAAAAAATTGACAAAGTTTCAGAATTAAATAAGTGAGATAATCAAATATATAACTTTCTGCAATGACAAGTATCGCTTAGCTACTACTGAAATTTCTGAAAATTTATCTATTGCATTTTGATTATCAGATATCTGTTTGGTATACTTGAAGCTAATACTCCTGAAAATTTGACAAAGTTTCAGTATTAAATAAGTAACAAAATCGAATACTTAACTTTCTGCAATGACAAATATCGGTTAGCTACTACTAAAAGTTCTGAACATTTATTTATTGCATACTTATTATCAGATATCTGTTTGGTATACTTAAAGCTAATACTACCGATAATTTGACAAACTCTCAGTATTACATAAGTGAGAAAATCAAACACTTAACTTTCTGCAAAGACAAGTATCGGAATGTTACTACTGGAATTTCTGAAATTTTATTTATTGCATATTTATTATCAGATATCTGTTTAGTATACTTGAAGCTAATACTTCTGAAAATTTGACAAAGTTTCAGTACTAAATAAGTGAGAAAATCGAACACTTAACTTTCTGCAATGACAAGTATCAGTTAGCTACTACTGAAATTTCTGCAAAATAATTTATTGCATATTTATTATTACATATCTGTTTAGTATACCTGAAGCTAATTCTTCTAAAAATTTAACAAAGTTTGAGTACTAAATAAGTTACAAAATCAAATATATAACTTTCTGCAATGACAAGTATCGGTTAGCTACTACTGAAATTTCTGAAAATTTATTTATTGCATATTTATTATAAGATATCTGTTTAGTATCCTGAAGCTAATACTCCTGAAAATATTACAAAGTTTCAGTATTAAATGAGTGAGAAAATCAAACACTTAACTTTCTGCAATGACAAGTATCGGTGAGCTACTACTGAATTTTCTGAAAATTTATTTATTGCATATTTATTATCAGATATCTCTTTAGTATACCTGAAGCTAATACTCCTTAAAATTTGACAAAGTTTCAGTTTTAAATAACTAAGAAAATCAAACACTTAACTTTCTGCAATGACAAGTATCGATTAGCTACTACTGAAATTTCTGAAAATTTATTTATTGCATATTTATTATCAGATATCTGTTTGGTATACTTGAAGCTAATACTACTAGAAAAATGACAAAGTTTCAGTATTAAATAAGTGAGAAAATCAATCACTTTACTTTCTGCAATGACAAGTATCGGTTAGCTACTACTGAAATTTCTGAAAATTAATTTTTTGGATATTTATTATGAGATATCTGTTTGGTATACTTAATGCTAATACTCCTGATAATTTGACAAAGTTTCAGTATTACATAAGTGAGAAAATCGAACACTTAACTTTCTGCAATGACAAGTATCGGTTAGCTACTACTGAAATTTCAGAAAATTTATTTATTGCATATTTATTATCAGGTATCTGTTTGGTATACTTTAAGCTAATACTCCTGAAAATATGCCAAAGTTTCATATTAAATAAGTGAGAAAATCAAACACTTAACTTTCTGCAATAACAAGTATCGGTTAGCTACTACTGAAATTTCTGAAAATTTGTCTAATGCATATTTATTATCAGATACCAGTTTAGGATACCTGAAGCTAATACTCCTGAATATTTGACAAAGTTTCAGGATTAAATAAGTGAGAAAATCCAACACTTAACTTTCTGCAATGACAAGTATCGGTTAGCTACTACTGAAATTTCTGAAAATTTGTTTATTGCATAGTTATTATCAAATATCTGTTTGGTATACCTGAAGCTAATACTCCTAAAAATTTGCCATAGTTTCAGAATTAAATAAGTGAGAAAATCAAATATATAACTTTCTGCAATGACAAGTATAGGTTAGCTACTACTGAAATCTCTGAAAAATTATCTATTGCATATTTATTATCATATAACTCTTTAGCACACCTAAAGCTAATTCTGCTGAAAATTTAACAAAGTTTCAGTATTAAATAAGTGAGAAAATCAAACACTTAACTTTCTGCAATGACAATTATCGGTTAGCTACTACTGAAATTTCTGAAAATTTATTTATTGCATATTTATTATAAGATATCTGTTTGGTATACCTGAAGCTAATACTACTGAAAATTTGACAAAAGTTTCAGAATTAAATAAGTGAGAAAATCAAGTACATAACTTTCTGCAATGACAAGTATCGGTTAGCTACTACTGAAATTTCAGAAAATTTATTTATTGCATATTTATTATCAGGTATCTGTTTGGTATACTTTAAGCTAATACTACTGAAAATATGCCAAAGTTTCATATTAAATAAGTGAGAAAATCAAACACTTAACTTTCTGCAATAACAAGTATCGGTTAGCTACTACTGAAATTTCTGAAAATTTGTCTAATGCATATTTATTATCAGATACCAGTTTAGGATACCTGAAGCTAATACTCCTGAATATTTGACAAAGTTTCAGGATTAAATAAGTGAGAAAATCCAACACTTAACTTTCTGCAATGACAAGTATCGGTTAGCTACTACTGAAATTTCTGAAAATTTGTTTATTGCATATTTATTATCAAATATCTGTTTGGTATACCTGAAGCTAATACTCCTAAAAATTAGCCATAGTTTCAGAATTAAATAAGCGAGAAAATCAAATATATAACTTTCTGCAATGATAAGTATAGGTTAGCTACTACTGAAATCTCTGAAAAATTATCTATTGCATATTTATTATCATATAACTCTTTAGCACACCTAAAGCTAATTCTGCTGAAAATTTAACAAAGTTTCAGTATTAAATAAGTGAGAAAATCAAACACTTAACTTTCTGCAATGACAAGTATCGGTTAGCTACTACTGAAATTTCTGAAAATTTATTTATTGCATATTTATTATAAGATATCTGTTTGGTATACCTGAAGCTAATACTACTGAAAATTTGACAAAAGTTTCAGAATTAAATAAGTGAGAAAATCAAGTACATAACTTTCTGCAATGACAAGTATCGGTTAGCTACTACTGAAATTTCTGAAAATTTATTTATTGCATATTTATTATCAGATATCTGTTAGGTATACTTAGAGCTAATACTCCTGATAATTTGAGAAAGTTTCAGTGTTAAATAAGAGAGAGTATCAAACACTTACCTTTCTGCAATGACAAGTATCGGTTAGCTACTACTGAAATTTCTGAAAATTTATTTATTGCATATTTATTATTAGATATCGATTTGGTATACTTGAAGCTAATACTCCTGAAAATTTGACAAAGTTTCAGTATTAAATAAGTGAGAAAATCAAACACTTAACTTTCTGCAATGACAAGTATCGGTTAGCTACTACTGAAATTTCTGAAAATTTATTGATTGCATACTTATTATCAGATATCTGTTTGGTATACTTGAAGCTAATACTCCTGAAAAATTGCCAAAGTATCAGTATTAAATAAGTAAGAAAATCAAACACTAACTTTCTGCAATGACAAGTATCGGTTAGCTACTACTGAAATTTCTGAAAATTTATTATTTGCATATTTATTATGAGATATCTGTTTGGTATCCTTGAAGCTAATACTCCTGAATATTTGACAAAGTTTCAGATTTAAATAAGTGAGAAAATCAATTATATAACATTCTGCAATGACAAGTATCGGTTAGCTACTACTGAAATTTCTGAAAATTGATTTATTGCATATTTATTATTAGATATCGGTTTGGTATACTTGAAGCTAATACCCCTGAAAATTTGACAACGTTTCAGTTCTAAATAAGTGAGAATATCAAACATTTAACTTTCTGCAATGACAAGTATCGGTTAGCTACTACTGAAATTTCTGAAAATTTATTTAGTGCATATTTATTATCAGATATCTGTTTCGTATACATGAAGCTAATACTCCTGAAAATTTGACAAAGTTTCAGTATTAAATAAGTAAGAAAATCAAACACTTAACTTTCTGCAATGACAAGTAATGGTTAGCTACTACAGAAACTTCTGATATACTATTTATTGCATATGTATTATCAGATATCTGTTTGGTATACTTATAGATAATACTACTGAAAATATGACAAAGTTTCAGCATTAAATATGTAAAAAAATAAGATACTTAATTTTCTACAATGACAAGTATCGGTTAGCTACTACTGAAATTTCTGAAAATTTATTTATTGCATATTTAATATCAGATATCTGTTTGGTTTACTTGAAACTAATACTCCTCAAAATTTGACAAAGTTTCAGTATTAAATAAGTAAGAAAATCAAACACTTAACTTTCTGCAATGACAAGTATCGGAATGTTACTACTGAAATTTCTGAAAATTAATTTATTGCATATTTAATATCAGATATATGTTTGGTATACTTAAAGCTAATACTCCTGAAAATTTGACAAAGTTTCAGTACTAAATAAGTGAGAAAATCAAACACTTAACTTTCTGCAATTACAAGTATCGGAATGTTACTACTGAAATTTCTGAAAATTTATTTATTGCATATTTAATATCAGATATTTGTTTGGTATACATAAAGCTAATACTCCTGAACATTTGACAAAGTTTCATTATAAAATAAGTGAGAAAATCAAACACTTAACTTTCTGCAATGACAAGTATCGGTTAGCTACTACTAAAAATTCTGAATATTTATTTATTGCATATTTATTATCAGATATCTGTTTGGTATACTGGAACCTAATACTCCTGAAAATTTGACATAGTATCAGTATTAAATAAGTGAGAAAATCAAACACTTAACTTTCTGCAATGTATCGGTTAGCTACTACTGAAATTTCTGAAAATTTAGTTATTGCATATTTATTATCAGATATCTAATTGGTATACTTAAAGCTAATACTCCTGAACATTTGACAAAGTTTCAGTATTAAATAAGTGAGAAAATCAAACACTTAACTTTCTGCAATGACAAGTATCGGTTAGCTACTAATGAAATTTCTGAAAATTTATTTATTGCATACTTATAATCATATATCTGTTAGGTATACTTGAAGCTAATACTCCTGCAAATTTGACAAATTTTCAGTATTAAATAAGTGAGAAAATCAAACTCGAAACTTTCTGCAATGACAATATCGGACAAGTATCGGAATGTTACTACTGAAATTTCTGAAAATTTATTTATTGCATATTTATTATCAGTTATCGCTTTGGTATACTTGAAGCTAATACTACTGAAAATATGACAAAGTTTCAGTATTAAATAAGTGAGAAAATCGAACACTTAACTTTCTGCAACGACAAGTATCGGTTAGCTACTACTGAAATTTCTGAAAATTTATATATTGCATATTTATTATCAGATATCTGTTAGGTATACTTGAAGCTAAAACTCCTGCCAATTTGACAAATTTTCAGTATTAAATAAGTGAGAAAATCAAACTCTAAACTTTCTGCAATGACAATATCGGACAAGTATCGGAATGTTACTACTGAAATTTCTGAAAATTTATTTATTGCATATTTATTATCAGTTATCGCTTTGGTATACTTGAAGCTAATACTACTGAAAATATGACAAAGTTTCAGTATTAAATAAGTGAGAAAATCGAACACTTAACTTTCTGCAATGACAAGTATCGGTTAGCTACTACTGAAATTCCTGAAAGTTTATATATTGCATATTTATTATCAGATATCTGTTTGGTATACTTAAAGCTAATACTCCTGATAATTTGACAAAGTTTCAGTATTAAATAGGAGAGATAATCAAACACTAGCATTTCTGCAATGACAAGTATCGGTTAGCTACTACTGAAATTTCTGAAAATTTATTTATTGCATATTTATTATCAGATATCTGTTTGGTATACTTGAAACTAATAGTCCTGAAAATTTTACAAAGTTTCAGTATTAAATATGTGAGAAAATCGAACACTTAACTTTCTGCAATGACAAGTATCGGTTAGCTATTACTGAAATTTCTGAAACATTATTTATTGCTTATTTATTATCAGATATCTGTTTGGTATACTTGAAGCTAATACTCCTGAAAATTTGACAAAGTTTCAGTATTAAATAAGTGAGAAAATCAAACACTTAACTTTCTGCAATGACAAGTATCGGTTAGCTACTACTGAAAATTTTGAAAATTTATTTTTTGCATATTTATTATCAGATATCTGTTTGGTATACTTGAAGCTAATACTCCTGAAAGATTGAGGAGTTTTTTTTAATAGACTACTTATCTTTCAGAAAAAAAAATCATTAGTTAAATTGCATCACTCTTATAAATAATTAATACCAAATATTACAATTTAACATTAGAGCAAAATAATTCAATTGCTTCCACGTTTCACACAAAATACCATACGTAATCATACCTTATAATAAATAATAATATAATGATGTACTAAACAGCTAAGTAGGTATATGTATATAGAAATATCAATAGTTTTTTAGTAGACTTCCCGTAATAAAATTATTATAAATTATTATTAATTATTATTATAAACTCTCATTACATTAAGAAATTATCGGTACTTTCATCCAGCATTATTGAATTGTGAAAGATACACAGATACATTTAGTACTTACTTTCGTTAATAATTTGCTTATGTAAAAATTACGTTCACAATCAATAAACGATTGAGAAATTGCGGTAAATTTTGTTTAATAGACTTTAATAGACTAATAATAGGGCCGATAGTAATATCATTGGTAATATCAATCGTTTCATAAAACCAATTTTTAGTTTCGCAGCTGTACTCGGTACAATTAAAATCTGATGGGATAAATGGTTCAGCCATCGATGGAGAATTTCGTTGTAAATTCTTCAAGAGCACGACCGTCATTTGTGCTTCAACCTTCATCACTGTAAACCATCCGTGCGTGTGTTACTCACCGAAAATACTCTTCATAATTAAATGCGGGTTAAGGTCGTGAGGATTTCGGCCGGCAATCGATGGACGCACTTGTGGTCATCACTTATTCAAACCGGTCGCCCCATAAAAGCCCCATAAATCATTCGGCTTTGAAAATTTACCAGAGTTACATCACTGACCATTACAAACGCCAGTATTGCTCTGGCAATTACTATTGCGGCCAGCTCAGGCTTTGACTGGGATAACATCAAATGGTTCCTATGGTTTCTGATATGATTGACGACGTTATTACATTGCCAGTAAAAATAGATCTAATTTTATTTTAATAACATATTACGTTTACTAATATGTAGTAAAACATTTTTCTGTATATAAGAATAGGAGTATGTGCATTATCTGTTACTAATTTTGGAAATACTAATCTACTAATATTCGTATTCGACTAAGTTTGACAATATTATTTTAGTATACAAAAGATACATGAAAAAATATTTCGTTATTTAATCTCTGAAATGAGAATTTGAAGTCTATCATATTTATATTGTGAGATACGACTGCATAATATAATAACGATGATTGGTAAATCTTGTATCACAAAACTTCTTCCCAATCGATGACATCTATTTTAGTGCTGATCTAATGCATTCTACCTCTCAGCGAACTTTGTTATATGAAATCTGTCTAGCCGTCGTTTTTCAATTTACCATCTATAAATAAATAGTGACCCAAATATGTCATTTAGCTAAATGTAACTGGCATCCTAATGGAGAACAACGTTAACGTGGTCCAGGGTCTTTTTGGGGATACTAAATGAGCTATCCAGGAAGTTATTGATCCGGGTCAACTTCCACGTTCCACGTTTCATGACAATTTAAATAATTTCCAGAGCTTTTCTGCATTAAATAAAATTGATGTCGGTAGCTATTTTGATTGTGCAGAAGTTTGTACGTTCGAATACCTATCCACAAGTATAGTTTGTTTTCATACATTAATACCAGTCGAATTGTTAGTGGGCCAATAGCATTTTACTTAATTTTATTATTTACTTTATACATACTTATTTACATACTTATGTAATTATATTTATTTGATTATTTAAGTACCTACCTGCTAATTTTCTTCAAATTATTAATTAAAATCAATAGATTATTTAAAATTAGGTTTTTTTTTCTTCAATATGGAATATACCTATTTTAAAATAATACTACCCTACTGTTATTAGACAATTTAAAAAATGATAAAAATACAGTTTCAACATTTTAAGTAATATGTTGTTCATCATCAAGAACAATAATCAATTAACCGATAGAAAACTAAAAGTTTCTAATTTACAAGGAAAAAAATTATGTATTTTTTGATGAATGATGAAACCATTTACCAGGTACTTTTTAGTAGGCCATCAAGTTTTTTTGAAAATCAAGAAACAGTTATTTACTGAAAGATCAGGTCCCTTAAGGGACCAAAATGTAAAATTTCGTATATTACACCAGAAACTATAAGAACCAAAAACAAGAAAATGTTAAAAACAATTCTACTTTTAATGCACAAATTGTTATAAAATTTATAATAAAATAATTACTATGTAATAAATGGGTAGGTAATTTATAAACATTTTAGTACATAGCAGCTTAGGTTCAATGATTCCCAAAAAAAAATTATATTAGGTATATAAAAAAAACATACCTTCATAAATATTGTACTTTAATCAAAACTTAGTTATTAACTATTCTTATATATTATGTAATAACTATGCTTGTGTACTTGAAAAAACAATATTGAGAAGCATTTTGTAAAAATTAAAACATGAAACATAAAACATTGTATTCATTATAACAACAATTCCGGTTTAATTGCCAATGGAAAAAACTTCTCACTACTCACAACATTAGCAAAATTTTACTAAAAATCCTATAAATTATAGTAAGAATTATAATTGCTAATATTTTAAAACTTGAATGAAATCAACATTCTATAAAAGAATAGACTAGAATAGAATAAAATAGAGGTTGTTAACATTAATGTACAAAATGTTGTACTTATGTATATCAGGTTACAAAGTATGTATAAATATAACAATATATATCATCTAGTGAAAAAGTCGGTATTGTTAGGTTAGGTTAGGTTGAAAAATTTCCGAAAGTCTCATAATCTTGCTCAAGACAATTGATTTTTGCTACATTTAAAAAAAATGTAATGACTGAAATTTTACCAGAAATTGTAAAAAGTTGATGCTATATTTGGAGTTTAAGTAGAATTAGAGCTTTGGGAACAAATTTTGGCAGTAGATATCAATTGAAATTTTGACGTGATTCTTACAACTGGACGGCAATAACTGAAAATTTACCTGACATTGAATATTTGGCAGTAACCTATAAAATTTCAGTATAATTCAAATGAATAATTTTACATATGAATTTCGCTACATATTTTTAAAAATTTTAATGTAATGACTGAAATTTTACCAGAAATTGTAAAAAGTTCATGTAATATTTGGAGTTTACGTAGAATTAGTGCATTGAGAACAAATTTTGCAATTTTCGCAGTAGATACCAATTTAAATTTTGACGTGATTCTTATAACTTGACGGCAAAAACTGAAAATTTACCAAACATTGAATATTTGGCAGTAACCTGTAAAATTTTAGTATAATTCAAATTTTTACAAATGAATTTCGCTATATTTTTTTTTTTTAAATTGTTAATGTAATGACTGAAATTTTACCTGAAATTGTAAAACGTTAATGTAATATTTGGAGTTTAGGTAGAATTAGAGCTTTGGGTACAAATTTTGCAATTTTTGCAGTAGATACCAATTGAATTTTGACGTGAATCTTACAACTTGACGGCAGTAACTGAAAATTTACCTAACATTAAATATTTCGCAGTAACCTGTAAAATTTCATTATAATTCAAATTTTTTCAAATGAATTTCGCTATATATTTTTTAATTTTTAATGTAATGACTGAAATTTTTCCAGAAATTGTAAAAAGTTGATGTAATATTTGCATTTTAGGTGGAATTTGAGCTTTGGAAACAAATTTTTCAATTTTGGCAGTAGATACCAATTGAAATTTTGACGTGATTCTTAAAACTTGATGGGTATAACTGAATATATAATTAATGACCAAAAGTTTACCAGAAATTGTAAAAAGTTGATGTAATATTTGGAGTTTAGGTAGAATTAGAGCTTAGGGAACATATTTTGCAATTTTGGCAGTAGATACCAATTGAAATTTTGACGTGATTCTTACAACTTGACAGCAATAACTGAAAATTTACCCAACATTAAATATTTGGCAGTAACCTGTAAAATTTCAGTATATTCAAAATTTTTACAAATGAATTTCGCTGCATTTTTTTTTAATTTCTGATGTAATGACCGAAATTTTACCAGAAATTGTAAAAAGTTGATGTAATATTTGGAGTTTACGTAGAATTAGAGCTTTGGGAACAAATTTTGCAATTTTGGCAGTAGATACCATTTGAAATTTTGACGTGATTCTTACAACGTGACGGCAATAACTGAAAATATACCTAACATTGAATATTTGGCAGTAACCTGTAAAATTTCAGTATAACCCATATTTTTACAAATGAATTTCGCTACATTTTTTTATAATTATTATGGTAATAATTGAAATTTTACCAGAAATTGTAAAAAGTTGATGTAAAATTTGGAGTTCAGGTAGAAATAGAGCTTTGGGAACAAATTTTGCAATTTTGGCAGTAGATACCATGTGAAATTTTGACGTGATTCTTACAACTTCACGGCAGTAACTGAAACTTTACTTAACATAATGAATATTTGGCAGTAACCTGTAAAATTTCAGTATAATTAAAATTTTTAGAATTATTACAGCAAACTTAAAATAATTAAAAAATTAGAAACAATTGAAATTTTTACAACATTCTCTGAAATATTGACAGAAGGAATGGAATATAAAGGTAACTTCAGAAATGATGTTACTAAAATTGACAGTGATTATTCAAATTTTCATGGTTATCATTAAAATTTTGATTAGAGTAATTAAATATTGGCCGAAAGAACATAAAATTAGACAGTATATATTAATTGTCAATATGTAGCAAATGAGAATGTGTCAGTTATCTTTGAAATTTTGATAGATTTTTCAAATCTTTTAAATGATAGAAAATTTGATATTTGGGCAGAAATTAATGAATATTGACGTGAATATTTTAACAGAACTAATAAAATGGACACATTTTAAAATTTGACAACATTTTTTAAAATATTGACAGAAAAAATTGAATTTAATAGTAACCACAAAAATGTTAGCAAAATTGACAGTGATTATTGAAATTTTGATAGTAATCATTCAAAATTTTGATTGGAGTTATGAGATATTATCAGAAAGAAGAATTGAAATTTTTACAACCTTCTTTGAAATATTGAAAGGAATGGAATATGATGGTAACAACAAAAATTATGTTACTGAAAATGACAGTGATTATTTGAATTTTCATAGTTATCATTAAAATTTTGATTAGAGTAATTAAAAATTGGCAGAAAGAACTGAAAATTAGACAGTACAAAATAATTGTCAATATGTAGAAAATGAGAATGTGTCAGTAATCTTTGAATTTTGATAGATTTTTACAAATCTTTTAAATGATAGAGTATTTGATATCTGGGCAGAAATTAATAAGATTTTAATATTAACGTGAATATTTTAACAGAAATAATGAAATAGAAATATTTGAAATTTTGACAACATTCTTTAAAAAATTGACACAAAGAAATGAACTTAATAGTTACCACAAAAATGTTAGGAAAATTGACAGTGATTATTGAAATTTTGGTAGGAATCATTCAAAATTTTGATGAGAGTTATTAAATATTATCAGAAAGAACAATTGAAATGATGTTACTAAAATTGACAGTGATTATTGACATTTTTATGGTTACCATTAAAATTTTGATTAGAGTAATTAAATATTGGCCGAAAGAACAGAAAATTAGACAGTACATAATAATTGTCAATGTGTAGAAAATGAGAATGTGTCAGTTATCTTTGAAATTTTGATAGATTTTCACAAATCTTTTAAATGGCAGAGTATTTGATATTTGGGCAGAAATTAATGAATTTTTAATATTATCGTGAATATTTTAACAGAAATAATGAAATAGACATATTTTAAATTTTGACAACATTCTTTGAAAAATTGACAGAAAGAAATGAGTTTAATAGTTACCACAAAAATGTTAGCAAAATTGACACTGATTATTGAAATTTTTAATTGTAATCATTTAAAATTTTGATTAGTTATTAAATATTGTCAGAAAACACTGAAAATTAGACATAATAGTACATAGTACATAGTACATAATAATTGTCAATGTGTAGAAAATGAGAATGTGTCAGTTATCTTTGAAATTTTGATAGATTTTCACAAATCTTTTAAATGACAGTCTTGATATTTGGGTAGAAATTAATGAAATTTTAATATTAACGGGAATATTTTAACAGAAATAATGAAATACATTTTTTTTTAATTTTGACAACATTCTTTGAAACATTGACAGACAGAAATGAATTTAATAGTTACCACAAAAATGTTAGCAAAAATGACAGTGATAATTGAAATTTTGATAATAATCATTCAAAATTTTGATTAGAGTTATTAAATAGTCAGAAAGAATTGAAAATTAGACATAATAGTATATAGTACATAATACTTGTCATTATGACAGCAAATAAGAATGTGGCAGTATTCTTTGAAATGTTGATAGACTTTTACAAATCTTTTAACATGATAGAATGACAAAAAATATCACATTCATATTTGATATTTAGGCAGAAATTAATGAAATTTTATGTATCATGAATATTTTAACAGACATAATGAAATATGTAAATGAAAATAGTAATAATTGAAAATTTGATAATATTCGTTGAAATTTTAACTTACAATTTAGGTACTAACATTTGAAAATTTGTCTACAACTTTCGAAATTTTGAATGTAATGACTAAAATTTTACTAAACATTGAAAAAAACTTTGTAATATTTGGAGCTTTGGTAGAATTAATGCTCTTGGCAACAAATTTTAGCAGTATATACTAATTTAATTTTTAATCGCTTAATGCGAAAATTAGATATAATAGTGCATAGTACATAATAATTGTCATTATGACAGCAAATAAGAATGTGTCAGTAATCTTTGAAATGTTGATAGACTTTTACAAATCTTTTAACATGATAGAGTAACAGCAAATATCACATTAATATTTGATATTTAGGCAGAAATTAATGAAATTTTATGGAACATGAATATTTTAAGAGACACAATGAAATATGCAAATGAAAATAATAATAATTGCAAATTTAATAATATTCTTTGAAATTTTAACTTACAATTTAGGTACTAACAATTGAAAATTTGGCTACAACTTTCGAAATCTGAATGTAATGACTATAATTTTACTAAAAATTGAAAAACAATCTTGTAATATTTGGAGTTTTGGTAGAATTAATGCTTTTGGCAACAAATTTTAGCGGTATATACAAATTTAATTTTTAATACGTTTCTTCATTTGACGACTACAACTGAAAATTTACCAAATATTGAAAATTTGACAGTAATCTGTAAAATTTCCGTACAGTAAAAATTTATAGAGTAATTATTGCATCATGGTTATCATTAAAATTTTGATTATAGAAATTAAATATTGGCAGAAAGACTGAAAATTAGACAGTACATAATAATTGTCAATATGTAGCAAATGAGAATGTGTCAGTTATCTTGGAAATTTTGATAGATTTTTACAATTTTTTTAAATGATAGAGTATTTGATATTCGGGCACAAATTAATAAAATTTTAATATTAACGTGAATATTTTAACAAAAATAATGAAATAGACATATTTGAAATTTTGACAACATTCTTTGATTGACAGAAAAAAATGAAATTTATAGTAACCACAAAAAGATTAGCAAATTGACAGTGATTATTGAAATTTTGATCGGAATCATTCAAAATTTTGATTAGGGTTATTAAATATTGTCAGAAAGAACTAAAAATTATATATAATAGTACATAGTACATAATAATTGTCATTGTGACAGCAAATAAGAATGTGTCAGTAATCTATGAAATGTTGATAGACTTTTACAAATCTTTTAACAAGATAGAGTGACAAAAAATATCACATTAATATATGATATTTAGGCAGAAATTAATGAAATTTTATGTAACATGAATATTTTAACAGACACAATGAAATATGTAAATGAAAATAGTAATAATTGAAAATTTGATAATATTCTTTGAAATTTTAACTTACAATTTAGGTACTAACAATTGAAAATTTTGCTACAACTTTCGAAATCTGAATGTAATGACTAAAATTTTACTAAAAATTGAAAAAAAATCTATTGAGTTTGAGTATTGAGAATTGAGTATTGAGTATTGAGTAATATTTGGAGTTTTGGTAGAATTAATGCTTTTGGCAAGAAATTTTAGCAGTATATACTAATTTAATTTTTAATGAGTTTCTTAATTTGACGGCAACAACTGAAAATTTACCAAAAATTGAAAATTTGACTGTAAGCTGTAAAATTTCAGTATAGTTAAACATTTTAGAGTAATATTGCAATCTTAATATTAAAAAAAATCAGAAATAATTGAAATTTTGACAACATTCTTGAAATGATGTTACTAAACTTGACAGTGATTACTGAAATTTTGACATTTGAAAAAATGTATTATAATAATTAAATATTGACAGAAAGAACTGAAAATTAGAGAGTACATAATAATTGTCATTAAGACAGCAAACGTGTCAGTAGTCTTTGAAATTTCTTTATCCTGTTTGGTTAATTCTTTGAAATATTGTCTCCATCTTTTCATTATCTTGTCTTCATTCGTGATAATTGATCCATTTTTATCTTTTATGTTCATCATGTTGTGTTCTTTTTTTGTTTTGTACTAATTTATTACATAAAAAGTCTGAGTGAATTTTTTTCTCTTTATAATTTTTAGTATGGCTCTTTTTAGGATGTTACTTGAAGTAAATTACGTTCACCAAACCACGTCCTTGCCAATTTACGCACCTCAAAACCATCCAAGCAATTATCTATCCTCGTTTTAATTAAAGGTTCGCCGATAATTTTATTACAACTATTAACTCCCTGCGTTGAAGGAAACGATTGTCGTCATCTTCCACGCGCGCAAAAGTCGTGATCGCACTTAAATTTCGGCATTGAGGAGGTAATTGCGTGAACTACACCTCTTGCGCTAAAGATATGCGATTTTAGGCCGCATCTGGGCAATTAACACACATAATCAGGGCGTTTGCATACAATGGGGTTCGGGATTGCGTCCGAGTGGGCTGGGACACGGTAGACGGACAAGGCGGAAAATCGCGGCTCTTCGCTTATGTAACGGACGTTTTCCTCCGGTGGAGCGCACCAGGTACTAAATCGTGCGTTTTCGAACAATTCCAAGAGCTTGCGTACGGTTGCCTGAAGACCTGCTGCTCTTCGACGACAATCGCGCCACTATCTTCGCCATCTGCCAGGAAAATCATCGCCTGTGCTGTGCTTACGCAATATTGCTGTTTTCCAAACCGCAACCATGCTGGTTACAAATCGTGCGTTTAGGAAGTAATTCGTGTTCTTCGTTATGCAATAAGTTACTGTAAGAGGTGCCATATTCATAAACAAGTATAAAAGTTGCAGATTAAACGTTTTTTGGGGTTGATTTTGGAAATTAATTTTTACCTCAAAAATAGAAGAAAATTAAAATAAAGTACAACAAAAAAAAAACCCTGGGATAGTTAACATGTTCTAATGTGAATGTGTCATTCGCGGATGACATGACAATAATTGCAGAAACAGAGGAAGAACTGCAACACAACATGGAAATATTGAGAAAGAGATTAAGAAAATATACATGAAAATAAACTACGAAAAGACAAAAACCATGATAATTGCCAAGGAGAAAAATAAGCACGAAATAAAAATACAAGGAAAAAAATCGAACAAGTAGAACAATACAGATATTTTGGGACAATCATACAGAGCAATGAAAAAACAGCAAAACTATATAACATGTTAAAAAACATCTTTTTTAGCAAGACGGAGATATCAAGAGACACAAAAACAGAAGTAGTAAAAAAAAGTAATTAGACCAACGCTTACTTACAGCAGCGAAACGTGGACGATGATAGGAAAACAAATAAAAAGAATAAATGCCATGGAGATGAGATTCCTGAGGAAAATAGAAAACAAAACAAGAAGAGACAGGACAAGGAACGAGACATACAGGAAAAACTTAAAAATAAAACCAATACAGGAAAAAATAAGAGAAGGCCAATTTAGGTAGTATGGACACATGGGACGAATGGGAGAAGAAAGAAACACTAAGAAAATATACGAGACAAGAGCAACAGGAAAACAACAAAGAGGAACACCAAGAAAAGAGTGGAACAGCGCAATAAAAGAAGAGGCAACATGAAAAGGGAACAGATCGGAAAAATAAAGGAATTAACGAAAGATAGGAGGAAGTGGAGAAAATATTATAAAAATTAATAATGTATGTCTTACACCGAAAGGTAGATGGCTAAAGTTATTGAGATTGATCGTTATAAAAGAAAAGGCAACTTGAAAAGGGAACAGATGGAAAAAATAAAGGAATTAACAAAAGATAGGAGGAAGTGGAGAAAATATTATACCAATTAATAATGTATGCCTTACACCGAAAGGTAGAAAGGCAACGGACCAAATAAATAAATAAATAAAATTTAATACATTAGAACTTAAAAATTACTGAAGAAATAATTGCATATTCATTAATAATAATAATGATTATATGAGCCGTTTATTTTGAAAGTGGTGCAAGTCTATTTCAAAATAAAAATCGAGGTAAAAAAAAAATCCTTGTCATCGTTGGAGTTGAAATATTTCTAGTTACCTGAATAAGTAAATATTTATTTAGATAGTGGTGTAAGTCCATTTTTACTTTCTCCATATATTATCCATATATGAAATATTGTGTTCGTGAAAATTTACAAATCCCCGATTTCAATAAAAATGTTTTCCATTGAATTAGGCGTTTCCAAACGTATCTTAGAGCGAATTATCACAATAGATCTGCATCTGCTTACCTAGAATTGATTGATTCTAGCCAAGAATGCCTAGACCAAGACATGTGGTTCTTGGTCTAGGCATTCTTGCCTAGAATCAAGACACGTGGTTCTTGGTTCAATTGAATGGCTTCAGGATAAAATTCTAGGTCGTG
The DNA here is from genome assembly GCA_951805005.1 of Othius punctulatus. Classification (NCBI taxonomy): domain Eukaryota; kingdom Metazoa; phylum Arthropoda; class Insecta; order Coleoptera; family Staphylinidae; genus Othius; species Othius punctulatus. Next base: position 25,103,652 of record OX638143.1, read on the forward strand.
TAATATCAAGATATGGGGATCGGAATTGGTGAGCAAGATCATGCGATTTGACACCATTTTTCTTCGTTAGGGAATCTTTGAAGTCGCATGTGTTGAAGTCTCAAAGTTGTGTCTTTATTGGTGGCCCCGAAGAAAACAGTGGAAAATGGCATTTGCTAATGTTGAAATTAGTAAATATGGAACCCCACATGAGTAAGTAACAAGTTGTTATCGTTAAAACTAATTATTAAAGTTGCTGAAACAGTTCATACACTCAAATGTAAACAGTAAACAAAACTGAAATTTCCGATCGAAATAATGTTTCAAATGAGCCAACAATTCAAAAATGCATCAAAAACGTTGATGAAATTGGTTTTATTATGGATATCAAGTCATCCATGCGTCCTCGTGGTGTATGTTCACTCGAAAACATAGCCTCAGTGAAAGAACGTAGGTATAAGAATATACAGGGTGTTCCATTTAAAAATTAAACCAAATATTGTGTCCCGGATTTATGGAACACTCTGTACACTCGAAAATAATTTCAAAAAGTAGCACAGCAAGTGTTTAATCCAAAAGATTTTTCCAAAAGATCAGATTTTTGCCTCAATTTTCATTTGTCTGGTAGCGATGATCCGAGCCAGGATAGGTGGGCCACCCTGTATATTTTTTGCTATATGCAATCATAATTTTGACTAGTAAAGTTGTGTTCTAACGTTATTTTTGCTTTCCAAGTTTTCTTCTTCCACATACTTTAATAAACCATCAACTATACTAGTAGTGTCTCAAAAGTAACCAAAAAACTGAATTCATGAAATTCATGATTTAATCATGATACTCCTTCTATAACTTCGGTTAATTAGCTAAATCACCAATATTATTTTTCCCACATACTATTTAAAATTAAAATTGCAAATTATTTTATTTCCAATAATTTTCTGCATGCAAAAATTCCGCCTCAAGTAATGCATTCAATCTATTTCCGGTACACTTTACACCAGACACTCCAGCATTTCCCAGTCCACGAGTGATCCACTTGACATTTCCGCCGGAAGCTCGATGCAAAAATGAATGAACTTTATGCCCGAGCATGAAGCTCCCATGGAACGGCATTGACTTTGCCCCTCTGTGTTATTATGCTGCATATTTGATAACCAAAATCGATGTACGAGCAGTGGGCGGTCCAATTAATTATTTATGTTCGCAAGGGCATTTTCAACGGTTTTTATTTACTTTCTTCTGCCATCGTGAACATTTATTTACGTTTTCAGTGATGGGATTAATATGACGTCAATGCCTGAAAACAAACATATTTATCTATGACTACGACTATGATAAATAATACATTGTTTATGTACGTAACTATGGCGATATAATGTACTTCATTATGCAACAGGGGTTGTATAATGATTTCAATATGCAACAGCAGTTGTATAATGATTTCATCATGCAACAGGAGTTGTATAATGATTTGATTATACAATAGTGGGTTTATAATGATTTTATGATACAACAGTTGTTGTATAATGATTTTATGATACAACAGTTGTTGTATAATGATTTCATTATACAATAGGGGTTGTATATTGATTTCATTATACAATAGGGGTTGTATAATGATTTAAATCTGAAATTTTCTAATCTGTTTTTTATAATCTGATCTAGATCAATGTGACATCATCAAGTAGTAGATAGGCTAGGACAGTTCGGGGCCATTTTCCCATAAGGTTTACATGGGGGGTCTAAATTCACATTTATCACCCCCTGTCTACTTAGCCGAACTCGGTGAGCTGAATTCCATGACTATGGGGTGCAAAATCAGCTCATAGAGTGCAGCCTAGTCCACAGGGGGTGAGAAATGTGAATTTAGATGGGGTGGAAAATCCGCTCACCGAGTTCGGCTAACTCCACAGGGGGCGACAAATGTGAATTTAGACCCCCCATGTAAACGTTATGGGAAAATGGCCCCGAACAGTCCTAGCCTATTTACTTCCGGTTTCATTTAATCTAATGTGATTTAAGTTAAAAAAAGTTAATCTAACCTGATCTTCTGTAATGTAACTTCACCTAATGTGACTAATGTCAAAGTTCACAGTTAATCCAACATTTTTGACAGACGTGTTGTGGCTTCCCCACTTGCATAAGTAACATGTTACCTGTTATTACATTAGTACAAGTGCAAACTAATGTAACCCCACCTAACAAATCTAAACTATCAAAATAACCTGACTTTTTTTTTATTGACAGAAGAATTGCGTTAAGCCCCTCCCTTCTATAACCTAACCTAACCTAACCTAACCTAACCTCACATAACCTAACCTAACCTAACTTAACCTAACCTAACCTCACCTAACCTAATCTAACATAACCTAACCTTGTCCAATTTTGTTTCTCGTAGATACAATTCCAAATTCCGGTCAAAAATGTTATCTGCCTCAATTGTTATTATTATGGTCATCCTTCGCGTGCCGATGGGCATATGTTCGTATCGATTTGGTTTCATTCACAGAACGTCCAGTGTGCGTGCCAGATTCACACCCGTTTTCAGCCTCGTAGGTTACAATTAAATTTCATGTACCAATTAAAATCGCATTAAAATGCAAGGTGTAAAGTTCAAAGCCGTTAGTGCACTGTGTGAAACCTGTTAAGTGCAAGCCTCGGATCGTGGAAATCGAATAATTGTGGATCGTCTTCACGCAGGCGGATCTAGTGTACCATTACTAATTAATTATTAAATTAATTAATTGCGATTAAAACAATGGAATATTGAAGCCCAGTTACTCGATGTATTTTGTTAATGGAAAAAGTTTTATTAACTCGCCTGGGGTTGCGGGGGTGAAAGCTTGGGGTGGGTTTTATACTGGGGATGTTAATTACGCAAGGGCTGTAATTAGTTTTCATAATTTCTTGGTGATAAGAATAGAGAGTGATACAGATAAATATCCCATAAGTTAATCTGCGAAAGTTAAGACAAAAAAATGTAATCTAACTAAATGAAGACTCCAAACAGTCTTCTATTTAGCTGTATCACATTAATCTGTACCTATATCATTTTTTGAAACATTAATCTGTAGCTATATTATTTATAAGAAATATAATTGTAATTGAACAGATTTTAATACATATTTATCAATATTTTATAGATTAATAATAATAATAAGTATTTTATTCAATTGGCTAATTATATACAGATGTGATAAGTCAGTCAATGAAAAACAAAAACAAAAGACAAAACAAATTTATGTAATTTCTATTTCAGGCAAACATTCTAAAAATATTGGAACAATCATATGTTCATTAATTTACAATCAAATAATTAATAAAATTTTCATAACATTTTGGCAATTTTATTAAATGTTGGGAATTTTGGAAACTTTATGAAATGTTTGGGAATTTTGGAAATATGTATTGTGTTTAGAATAATATATTATTATAATTGAATTGCAAATATAAATAAAAATGTTCTTGATTTGTTTTTTCGTTTTCAAGAACACATTCTAAAACTATTGGAACATACTATTTTTTATTAGTGTTTCAGCAATTTTACCAGTCATTATATTATATTATAATCTTGTGTTTTTTTATTGTTTAAAGTATTTGCTGGTATTTTATATTTATTTAAATAGTTTGTCTTATTTTATGATCTTTTTATTTGTATTTTTTGCCTGGATAGTTTCGGTTTCTTTTAAACGATCTTCAGAGGCATGTTTTTTTCTAAATTAATTTGATAATTTGTAGGTGACAGTTTGAATTTAAGTGACTTTTATATTATGTTTGTCGTTTTGAAGTGTTTCTTATAATTCGGCAAAGAGCAAATAAAAATATCTTGAATTTGACTTATATTAAGGTACTTAAGATTATTCAGTAAAAAAGCACACAATTAGATAATTTTGCCTAATGATGACTAATAAATTAGTCGAAACCGGTAGCAAAAGCAATTATAACATTTTAATTACGGAAGTGCATGTTTTTTTACTGATTGAAATAAAAATATCATTAAATTAAAAAAAGTCCATAAATAAATACTACTATAAAATACCAGCAAATACTTCAAAATACAAAAAACACAATATTATAATGAAAACTCCAAACAGTCTTCTATTTAGCTATATCACATTAATCTGTACCTATATTATTTTTTGAAACATTAATCTGTAGCTATATTATTTATAAGAAATATAATTTCAATTGATTAGATTTTAATACATACATATTTATCATCATTTTATAGATTAATAATAATAATAAGTATTTTATTCACTTGGCTAATCATATACAGATGTCATAAGTCAGTCAATGAAACACAAATACAAAAGACAAAACAAATTTATTTAATTTCTATTTCAGGCAAACATTCTAAAAATATTGGAACAATCATATGTTCATTAATATGCAATCAAATAATTAATAAATTTTTTATAAAATTTTGGCAATTTTATTATATGTTGGGAATTTTGGAAATTTGATTAAATATTTGGGAATCTTTGAAATTTTATTAAATGTTTGGGAATTTTGTAAATTTTATTAAATGTTTGGGAATTTTGGAAATATATATTGTGTTTAGGAAAATATAATTATAATTGAATTGCAAATATAAATAAAAATGTTCTTGTTTTTTTTTTCGTTTTCAAGAACACATTCTAAAAATATTGGAACATACTATTTTTTATTAGGGTTTCAGCAATTTTACCAGACATTACATTATATTATAATCTTGTGTTTTTTTATAGTTTGAAGTATTTGCTGGTATTTTATATTTATTTAAATACTTTGTCTTATTTTATAATCTTTTTATTTGTTATTTTTTGCCTGGCTAGTTTCGGTTTCTTTTAAACGATCTTCAGAGGCATGTTTTTTGGAAAATTAATTTGATAATTTGTAGATGACACTTTGAATTTTAGTGACTTTTATATTATGTTTGTCGGTCTGAAGTGTTTCTTATAATTTGGCAAAGAGCAAATAAGAAGATCTTGAATTTGACTCATATTAAGGTACTTCAGATTATTCAGTAAAAAACACACAATTAGACAATTTTGCCTAATGATGACTAATAAATTAGTCGAAACCAGTAGCAAAAGCAATTATAACGTTTTAATAAAGGAAGTGCATTTTTTTACTGATTGAAATAAAAATGTCACGAAATTAAAAAAAGTCTATAAATAAATATTACTATAAAATACCAGCAAATTTTTCAAAATACAAAAAACACAATGTTATAGTGAAAACTCCAAACAGTCTTCTATTTAGCAATATCACATTAATCTGTACCTATATTATTTTTTGAAACATTAATCTGTAGCTATATTATTTATAATTATAATTGAATAGATTTTAAAACATATTTATCAACATTTTATAGATTAATAATAATAATAAGTATTTTATTCACTTGGCTAATCATATACAGATGTCATAAGTCAGTCAATGAAAAACAAAGACAAAAGACAAAGCAAATTTATTTTATTTCTATTTCAGGCAAACATTCTAAAAATATTGCAGCAATCATATGTTCATTAATTTACAATCAAATAATTAATAAAATTTTCATAAAATATTGGCAATATTATTAAATTTGGGGAATTTTGAAAATTTTATTAAATGCTTGGGAATTTTGTAAATATTATTAAATGTTTGGGAATTTTGGAAATATATATTGTGTTTAGAAAAATATAATTATAATTGAATTGCAAATATTAATAAAAATGTTCTTGATTTTGTTTTCGTTTTCAAGAACACATTCTAAAAATATTGGAACATACTATTTTTTATTATTGTTTCAGCAATTTTACCAGTCATTATATTATATTATAATCTTGTATTTTTTATAGTTTGAAGTATTTGCTGGTATTTTATATTTATTTAAAGACTTTGTCTTATTTTACGATCTTTTTAGTTGTTTTTTTGCCTGGCTAGTTTTGGTTTCTTTTAAACCGTTTTTTATGTATATTAATTGATAATTTGTTGGTGACAGTTTGAATTTAAGTGACTTTTATATTATGTCTGTCGTTTTGAAGTGTTTCTTATAATTTGGCAAAGAGCAAATAAAAAGATCTTGAATGTGACTCATATTAAGGTACTTCAGATTATTCAGGAAAAAAGCACACAATTAGACAATTTTGCCTAATGATGACTAATAAATTAGTCGAAACCGATAGCAAAAGCAATTATAACATTTTAAATAAGGAGGTGCATGTTTTTTTACTGATTGAAATAAAAATATCATGAAATTAAAAAGTCTATATATAAATACTACTATAAAATACCAGCAAATACTTCATAATACAAAAAACACAATATTATAATGAACACTCCAAAAAATCTTCTATTTAGCTATATTACATTAATCTGTACCTATATTATTTTTTGAATCATTAATCTGTAGCTATATTATTTATAAGAAATATAATTATAATTGAATATATTTTAATACATATTTATCAACATTTTATAGATTAATAATAATAATAAGTATTTTATTCACTTGGCTAATTATATACAGATGTGATAAGTCAGTCAATGAAAAACAAAGACAAAAGACAAAACAAATTTATTTAACTTCTATTTCAGGCAAGTATTCTAAAAATATTGTTCTTTAATTTACAATGAAATAATTACTAAAATTTTCTTAAAATTTTGGAAATTTTATTCAATGCTGGGAATTTTGGAAATTTTATTAAATGTTTTGGAATTTTGGAAATTTTATTAAATGTTTGGGAATTTTGAAAATATATATTGTGTTTAGAAAAATATAATTATAATTGAACTGCAAATATAAATAAAAATGTTCTTGATTTTTGTTTTTCGTTTTCAAAAACACATTCTAAAAATATTGGAACATACTATTTTTGATTAGTGTTTCAGCAATTATACCAGTCATTATATTATATTATAATCTTGTGTTTTTTATAGTTTGAAGTTTTCCTTACGAAGGTTTCCTTACGAAGTTTTCCTTACGAAGGTTTCCTTACGTTGCAAAGGTACTACATTTAGAAACATTGCCTCTTTTGGTTCTTTAACGAGTATGCACGTGCATTTAACGATATACGGGTTCAACTGCTTCAGTTCCCCTCCAAAGGAATGATACTTTGACGTTTAGAGAAGCTTTCTTAAAATCATTCATTAAAATCTATGGGTTCTTTACTTTTTTTTCTTTCTATTGCCTCGTACCTACGACTTATTATACGAGAGGCAAATTCTCGCCTTCCACAAATCACCTGACTATTTCTTGTTGAGTCTTTCGATGTTTTTTAAGCATGTTCGTGAACGAGACACATGATAAAGTAATTAGCACACCATAATATAAAATAATAATCGTGTGCATTCTAATTTTCCCACGTATGCATTCATTTCCCACACTGACGTCCAGACTCCTGTCCGAAACTGCAACCGCTAATTAATTTGAATTAATGAGAGGGTCCGCAGAGATCTGACCCAGACTGCCCTTACTTCCGGCGTGATATATGCCACATCCGGAATCCCCTGAGAAATACAGGACTGCTGGCCCTCGATGCTACAGGATTCGTCAAGTTTGCAGTACAATACCGGTGCAGAAGTGCGAAGAATGGAGTGATTTATTGGTGAGGTGAAATATTTGCATAACGCAGAAAGCGAGTTGAAAAAAAATTCAAAGCCGGATTTTCTTGTAAAGGACTACAGGGAAAATGAAAGTTTGTTTTGTGTTATGGCTATTGAAAGAAACGTAGAATAAGGAGAATAAATCGTATTAGGTGGAAGCAAAGTGGGACATTTGGAGTGGATCTAGTTATTGAAATGAAAAGATTTCTTATAAACAAAATCCATAGATTGATTTAGGCCCGTATCTCTAGTCCGTACTTAAACTTGAGTATGACTCAAGTCATATATTTGGTTGCGTTTGGTGCATAAACGAATATAGAAAATACGCAACCAAATATACGACTTGAGTCGTACTCACGCTCAAGTACTGACTATAGATACGGGCATAAGTCTCCTAAACTTCAAACGGTATCTCCCTAACATAAATCAAATGAGGGTAATGCAATTCCTAAAGTTATAATTAAATGTCTTGCTAAAATAGTGCGATATTTTCTAAAATATCGCAGTAATTATTTCATCATGATAAGCCTATTTTATCGTTGTATATAAATAATGTTTTCAACGGCAAGTTATACCGAAAACCTGCAATTTTATTGCTTGGCAGTAATATAAGTAAAATTTTCATATAAATAAATATATGATGCATATCCTACTGAGTGTCCACATCGCAAACAAAATACCCTAACTAATTTGCAACAATGTGTAAGATTTTGTACAACAGATTGCGTAAATTGCCTGGTATTCCGTGAAGCATATAAATATATTCTATTGCACTTTTCTGTTCTTTATTTGTAAATATTTGTAAATAGCGTGAGAAGTGATAATTACATGCAAACACCGGCACAAATCTGAAATTAATTCAAGCCGGTCGCGAGCTGTTCATGTCCTGTTTTGCCAAAGTTGCGGGACTGCAATGTGTCATTGTTTGCAACTTGTAATTGGGACTCGTGTGTATATTATTCTCCCATGGAATTTTGTCTGGCTTTGCATAATTCTCGAATTATTATTTAAATTATTCCAAGATGCCAGACGATTGTTTGTCGTACGTTGTGTATATGTTTATTTGTTTATTTAATTTGCGAAGCAGCTACTTTTCAATATGCAAAACAGACGATTCCAGATCTTCCATTGTCTTGCGTTTGTTCCTAATGCAATATAAATTGCCATATTAATATATTAATTAATTAGCGGCAGAAGGACCCACGTTGGTCGATAGAAAGTTAGAGATGATATCCCTAACAAATACAGTCACTACTAATTAATTAGATAAATAATTCTTAGAAATAAACACAGTGCACCTGTGGGACTTTATTATTGCAGCTCGAGAGATCAAGAAAATATATCCAAAGTAAGTTATACTTCGTACATATTTACACTATGTACCGTAGTACATAGTCGTGAAAACATCAAAAGAACACGTTGGTTTTGACGTTCTGCTGCTCAAGGCCTTTGTGTCATATCCATGATGTGTGGACATAAGTGCGTGTTAGTTGGTGAAGATGGTTATCACCATGGTACGAAGCGATTTGTCCAGAAATCACGATATAGATGTATTTTAGGGGCACTTTACTTTTTTTTTTCATAAAATGCCCAGACAAGTCAACTCTACTTGCCAAGGAAACATTTGATTCAGAAGTTGGTTATCACCATGGTACGAAACGATTGGTCCAGCAAATACGATATAGATGTATTTTAGGGGCACTTAACTATTTTTTTCGTAAAATGCCCAGACAAGTCAACTTTACTTGCCAAGGAAACATTTGATTCAGAAGTTGGTTATCACCATGGTACTAAGCGATTGGTCCTGCAAACACGATATAGTTGCATTTTAGGGGTACTTAATTTTTTTTCTGTAAAATGGCCAGACAAGTCAATTTTACTTGCCAATTAAACATTTGATTCAGCTCTTGCCGCTTACCGATTACCAACCCCAAAAAAGGCCCGAAGTAGACCTGAATAGGCATTTATCTTTAAATGGTTAATCTGCGAAAGATTGCGGGTTTTTGTTTCTATAGTTTAATTGCGCTTTTGTTTTTTCCAGATTTTTTGGCATGTTTCAGAATTTTAAGAAATATTTTTAGATCTTCTAGAATTTTCGTTTAAATTTCGTTTGAACAATGTTTGAAGAATGTAAATGATTTTGATTCACTTTAGTACTAAAACAGACATATATGCAGGCTTTTATTTTATTTGTTTATTTTTATGTCGAATTTTACAAAACAACTTAAATGTCCTCACATGAGGACAGCATGCAGTACCGGAACAAGTTAGTAGGATTCATGGAAGTATTAAAAGCCTTCTGGACATATAGCAATGTTACATCGATCACATATGTAGCGTGTTTAACTCTTGCACTGATTGTTGTTACATCTTGACGCATTTTTATCCTCAGATTTCATGGGGTAGTGGCCCATGATCCAATCTCTTCTCGGTGTCACTTTTGAAGATGTTGATATTTTAGAACTATGTTGCTTCTTGCTTGTGATTATTATGTCATCAACGTCAGACTCTTATTCAGAAACACTGCTTTCTAATCTGCGAAAGATTGCGGGGTTTTTTTCTATTGTTTAATTGTAATTTTCGTTTAAATTTCGGTTAAATTTCGTTTGAAGATTTTAATATTTTGATTAACATACTGGAAATTTGATATTTTGATTAAAATTTACATACATTTTATCACTCATTAAGAACTATACCTTTTTAAGTTCAAATTGAGACCATTCAAGTTCAAATTGAGACCAATCAATTACAAATTGAGGCCAATCAAGTTCAAATTGAAATCAATCAATTTCAAATTGGGACCAATCTATTTCAAATTGGGACCAATCAATTTCAAATTGGGACCAATCTATTTCAAATTGAGACTACACAAAATCAAGTTGACACTAAACAATATCAAGTTGTCATAATAAATTTTATTTGTTTACTCTCAACCTTATATTGTTTAGTGTCAACTTGATTTTGTTGAGTCTCAATTTGAAATTGATAGGTATCAATTTGAACTTGATTGGCCTCAATTTGAAATTTATTGGTCTTAATTTGAACTTGATTGGTCTCAATTTGAACTTGAAAAGGTATAGATTCTAGGAATGTAGGTGTAGATTTATTAATATCATATACTGATACATTCAAAAGTAGGTCCCTAAAATGTATGAAATCATATGTGGTCTTTTTCCCAAATTGATTTTGAACCCCTGATCTAGGGCATTGCCACATTTCTCAATAACTACATTTTTAGCATTTGTGGTTTCTTAAATTATATTTTTATCGAAATATCCAATGTATGCATGATGAGCTCTTATCTTCTAATTTAATATTAAGTACTATCTTCAAAGCTATTGTCAAAATATTTAAGGACCAAATTTTGATTAAAATTCTGGAAATTTGAATTAATTTAATATTATGTACTATCTTCAAAGCTACTGTCAAAATATTCAAGGACAAAACTTTAAGTACCTGTTATAATTTTTAAAGATAAAATTGCCATCGAAATATCCAATGTATGCATGATGAGCTATTATCTTCTAATTTAATATTAAGTACTATCTTCAAAGCTATTGTCAAAATATTTAAGGACCAAATTTTGATTAAAATTCTGGAAATTTGAATTCATTTAATATTATGTACTATCTTCAAAGCTATTGTCAAAATATTCAAGGACAAAATTTTGAGTACCTATTATAATTTTTAAAGAATAAACTGCCCACTTTTTTCGATGATTAGATGAAAATTTCACCAAAAAAATGTTACCATAATTATAACCTACCATAATTGTTACTTCATTATACGAAAAAATTAACTATTTTTTATTCTGTAACAAAACATTTGGGTTGCTATTAAAAACAATCTTCGATGATGTAAATATGCAATAAAGCATATGACACGAAAATGTGAATCTTTTCATATTTCTGAGCTTATAAAAGCAATTTAACCATTTATGAACTAATTTTCTAACGCTCAGTATAACTTAAAGATCGTTTTTTTATTCATTTATTCAAATCTTAATAAAAACCTTTTAGCTATACAGAGTGTCAAAAAGTCTGGAATACATTCATTATTTTGGAATTTAGAGAAAGTATAGAAAAATTATAAATTATCGGGCATTTCAATCTTAGTTTTCAAAAATACACATTTTGTTATAAATCGAAAACTTTTGTCATCGTTTGTTCTTGAGTTATGATGTCATTAATTTTTTTTTAATGACAACACTAATATTTTATAATTAAATTATTTTTAATATTCCCGATTATGCCTTACAGCAAAAGGTAGAAAGGCAAAGGAATAAATAAATAAATACAATCATGTTGCCGAAATAATTAATATATTCCAGATTTGATGATACCCTGTATAAATCTTCAAAGCTATTGTCAAAATATTTAAGGACCAAATTTTGATTAAAATTCTGGAAATTTGAATTCATTTAATATTATGTACTATCTTCAAAGCTATTGTCAAAATATTCAAGGACAAAATTTTGAGTACCTGTTATAATTTTTAAAGATTAAACTGCCCACTATTTTTCGATGATTAGATGAAAACTCCACAAAAAAAATGTTACCATAATTATAACCTACCATAATTTTTACTTCTTTATACAAACAAATGAACTATATTTTATTCTGTAACAAAACATTGGGGTTGCTATTAAAAACAATCTTAGATGATGTAAATATGCAATAAAGCATAAGACACGAAAATGTGAATCTTTTCATATCTATGAGCTTAAAAAAGCAATTTAACCATTTATGCACTAATTTTCTAACGCTCAGTATAATTTAAAGATCGATTTTTGATTCGTTTATTCAAATCTTAAAAAAAACCTTTTAGCTATACAGAGTGTCAAAAAGTCTGGAATACATTCATTATTTTGGTATTTAGAGATAGTTTAGAAAAATTATAAATCCTCGGACATTTCAATTTAAGTTTAAAAAAAACACTTTTTGTTATAATTCGAAACTTTTGTCATCGTTTGTTCTTGAGTTATGATGTCATTGATTTTTTTTTTCAATGACAACACTAATATAATAATTAATACATTTTTAATATTCCCGATTATGCCTTACAGCGAAAGGTAGAAAGGCAAAGGCATAAATAAATAAATAGAATAATATTGCCGAAATAATTAATGTATTCCAGATTTTATGATACCCTGTATAAATACTATCTTCAAAGCTATTGTCAAAATATTTAAGGACCAAATTTTGATTAAAATTCTGGAAATTTGAATTCATTTAATATTATGTACTATCTTCAAAGCTATTGTCAAAATATTAAAGAACAAAATTTTGAGTACGTGTTATATTTTTTAAAGATTAAACTACCCAGTTTTTTCGATGATTAGATGAAAATTCCACAAAAAAATGTTACCATAATTATAACTTACCATAATTTTTACTTCATTATACGAAAAAATGAACTATTTTTTTATTCTGTTACAAAACATTGGGGTTGCTACAGGATGCATTGCAATGAATCAGGACTACAATAAACATAGAGATTTTATGAAAACAGTTGAGTGGATGAAAAATTTTCAACTACTTTTCAGTTTTCTGAAAATTTTTCAGATAATGTATAGATATTAGGTTAGTTATTTGGTAAATTAATCAATAATATTACTGAATCATGACTGCAATGGATCAGGATGTATCACAATGAATCACGACTACAATGAATCATGGAAATTTTATGAAAGGAGTTGAGGGGTGTGAAAAATTTCCCACTTCTTTTCAGTTTTCTGAAAAGTTTTCAGATAATGTTTAGATAATAGGTTAGTTATTTGGTTAATTAGTCAGTTATTCGACTAAATCATGACTATAATGGATCAGGATGGATCACAATAAATCAGGACTACAATGCATCGTGGAAATTTTATGAAAAGTGTCTGAAAAATTTGCCAACACTTGTCAGCTATTTTTTTAATTTTCAGATAATGTTTAAATAATTGGTTAGTTATTAGGTCATTGTAGTCATTGTACTGAATCAGGACTACAAAAGATCAGGATGGATCACATTGCATCAGGACTACATTGAACATGGAAATTTTATGAAAATAGTTGAGGGGTCTGAAAAATGTTCCACTACTTTTCAGTTTTCTGAAAATTGGTTAGATAATGTTTAGATAATAGGTTTGATATTTTTTTAATTAATCAATCATTGGACATTGATCATGAGTACAATGGAGCAGGATGGATTATAATGAAACAGCACCACAATGAATCATGGAAATGTTATGAAAGCAGTGGTGCAAAGCAAGGGTGTGAAAGTTTTCCCACTAATTTTCAGTTTTCTGAAAAATTTTTAGATATTTTTTAGGTAATAGTTTAGTTATTTGGTTTATTTAGTTTATTTGGTGTAATTTATCAGTTATCATCATACTATCATCAAAGCTATTGTCAAAATATTCAAGGACAAAGTTTTGAGTACTTGTTATAATTTTTAAAGATTAAACTGCCAACTTTTTTCGATGATTAGATGAAAATTCCACAAAAAAATGTTACCATAATTATAACCTACCATAATGTTTACTTCATTATACGAAAAAATGAACTATTTTTTATTCTGTAACAAAACATTTGGGTTGCTATTAAAAACAATCTTCGATGATGTAAATATGCAATGAAGCACATGACGCGAAAACGTGAATCTTTTCTTATTTCTGAGCTTAAAAAAGCAAATTTAATTGTTTATGAGCTTATTTTCTAACGCTCAGTATAATTTAAAGATCGATTTTTGATTCGTTTATTCAAATCTTAATAAAAACCTTTTAGCTATACATAGTGTCAAAAAGTCTGGAATAGATTCATTATATTGGAATTTAGAGATAGTTTAGAAATTTTTTAAATCCTCGGACATTTCAATCTTAGTTTTCAAAAATACACATTTGGTTATAAATCGAAAAATTTTGTCATCATTTGTTTTTAAGTTATGAGTTATAAAAGTTTTGCTCTTTGCACAAAAAAATGTTTATCAGGGAACAGCCAAATACTAATGTTTTTGTCTTTCTACATGAAAATCAAATTCAGTAAAAATACGATAAATGCAACTCTTGCAAATCCAACATTCTCTATTAGCAACTCTCTATAAGAGCAACTATTTTTAATTCATTTTTTCCATAACTGCAACTTATGGCAGCTGACAGATCTAATCTTAACTGGTGGTAATTGTGTTGCTTCTCGATTGTGTTCTACCTTATTTGTAAAGTCAAATTAATCAAATAAAAAATATATAGTACGTTTGGCCTTACTTTCTATGTGTATTAGCATCGGTACATTCTACTTTGTAAAAAGTTTCAAACGGCTGCAAAAAGGTAATAACTAATGCCCATAATAACCATAACCATAGCCATAGCCAGTAACCATAATCAATAATAGCCTCAATATATACAGAATCATTCGGTTAAACCAGACGTTAAAAGTGTATGGACTCATTTTGATTTTTTTTTATTTGGACTTATTTGGACTAGAAGTTTTCGCGGAAGTTTTACTACGTTCAAATATTATTGAATTCTAAGATTTTCAATTCTACAGGAAGTAGTTATCAACTTCCTAGATTTTAGTACAAAATTTGTATCATAGAGAAGTTTTTCCAAGACACTCTTTGTTCCTGAATTCGTGTTGCCTTTTTGTATCCAATAATGGAGAAGATTTGCTCTTTGCACAAAAAAAAAACTTAAGCAATGAAACACTTTTCATATTTCCATATAAAACACTAAACTAGTTTTGCCCTTTTGTTTCCAGTAATAGAGAAGTTTTGACAGTAACAGTCTTTGTTCTTAAAATAGTTTTGCTTTTTTGTACCCAACAACAAAGAAGTCTTACTATGCTTGTTTGTACCTAATAATAGAGAAGTTTTTCGCTAGACACTCTTCGTTCTTATAGAAATTTTGTCTTGTGTACCCAATAATAGAGAAGTTTTGCTCTTAACAGTCAGTTTTCTTAAAATAGTTTTGCCTTTTGTACCCAAAACTAGAAAAGTGTTGCTCTTTGCACAAAAAAAATAATGTTTTATTTTTTCTACATGAAAATGAAATACCGTAAAAATTCGAAAGATGCAACTCCTGTAAAAGCAACATTCTTTATTAGCAACTCTCTATAAAAGCAACTATTTTTAATTCATTTTTTTCCATAAATGCAACTTATGACAGTTGACAGATCTAACCTTAATTGATGATAATTGTGGTGCTTCTTGTTTGTATTCTACTTTGTGTTTAAAGTCAAATTAACCTAATAAAATAGCTATTTATGGTATAAGTGAATAAAATTGCTTTAATCACTTGTATCATACAAGTTTTTTTTTAATTCGTTATTAGAATTGAAAAATTTGCGTGTCACATCGTCAAGTGACATCGACATTTTAGGGATAGTGCCTATTTACGTTGTTTTTACTTTATTCACGTTATCAATGGTTATAGCGAATAAAGTGAAAATGTAAACATTTTATTCATCCATTCGATTAAAGAGTTGTTTTAAGGTTGAGATTCAATATACATAATACATAATTTTAATAATGCGAATTGGAAGAAATATATTGTACGTTTGGCCATACTTTCTATGTATCTTCTATGTATATGCATCGGTAAATTCTATTTTGCGTTAACATTTTTTATTCAATAATAATAGCCATACACGTTAAAAGCAAATGACAAATAGGATCAGGCTATATTTCTATTATGACATATGACAACGTTTTTGGCTGCATTGGATGGTACATACAAAATCGCTGAAGAATAGAATGTAATGGTAACTAAATAGAAAATATTTTGAAATTAAATTAGATTATCTTAGTGGAAAAGTAAAAAACTTTCAGAATATGAAAGCTTGGTGAATAATTTTTTATAATTAAAACATTTTTAATATTCCCGATATGCAATGAAATATAGAAAGGCAAAGAAATAAATAAATCAAATAATTTAAGGTATTATTCTGTACTAACTGGTATAGATATTTTTATATTTTATTTTATTATTTATTTAATTTTATTTTGCCTGAATACTTTCAGATTGTTTAGCAAATCATCATCATAAGCGTCAAATGTGTAATTTTGCTGTGTATTTATCTTGATTTTTTTTGTTACTTAAATATTTAGAATTTTATTTGATTTTTTAAAGAATTTGTGAATGAAATTTTGAAAGAAGAATTGAAATTTGAAAGATTTTTTTTCTGGTTTTCACAAACAGACATCTTTCAAAATACCTTAAATAAATAACTGGTAAAATGGATAAAACCTTAAACTGAAATAAAATAATATTCCCGAAATAATAAATGTATTCCAGATTTTATGATACCCTGTATAAATAAGTGGAGAATTTAATTATGTATAAAAATGTCTATTTGATCGAATCTCAGTGAAGCAATAAAATGTTGCAACGAATCTGAGGGTAGAAAAGACAGCCACAAAAGTAATAAACTCCGTCTCCATTAGATTTTATGCTTTATAAGACACTTGAACTCTGAAACTTTGCGGGAATCCGTGTAAGAAATTCATTTAACGTCAAGGCAGATATATTTAATGGGCTGAGAACTTGGGACGTCCTCATCAATAATGTACAATGTTGCAATCAATATTGTTTATAAGTTTAGTCCGTTCCTCAACTACACAAGCGCGTCTTGATTAATAATTCACAGTACACGACATTTTATATATAAAAAGACATTTTATTGACAATGGAACGTGTACAAAAGCCATGACGTACAGTAAGAATTATATTTTGAAAACATGTAGACATATTTTGATCTGGATATTTTCCTTATTATTATTTTTGTCTTGTTTTATGAATTTAAGAAAATTAAAATTATTATTAAAAAACAGAGAATATGCTTATGGCTGGTGGTATTTTTGCATCTTCGGATTTGCCATTTCCAAGATATTTGACGACTTTACGTAATAGTTTTGAGTGTTTTTCTTCAACGTTTCCCCAAATTCTTTCCAAGATCTGCACTTAGCTTCTTACATATTATATTTTATACATAAAATGACATTTTATTGACAATGGAACGTGTACAAAAGCCATGACGTACAATGTGATCATTAAGAATTATATTTTGAAAATATGTAGACATATATTGATCAGGATATTTTCATTATTTTTATTTTTGTCTTATCTTATTAATTTAAGAAAATTAAAATTATTATTAAAAAACGGAGAATATGCTTATGGCTGGTGGTATTTTTGCATCTTCGGAATTGCCATTTCCAAGAGATTTGACGACTTTACGTAATAGTTTTGAGTGTTTTTCTGCAACGTTTCCCCAAATTCTTTCCAAGATCTGCACTTAGATTCTTTCACTATTTCGTTTAATTTTCTTCGTTGTTCTTAGTATCTGATTTTTGCATCTTCGGATTTGCCATTCTCAAGAGATTTGATGACTTTACGTAATAGTTTTGAGTTTCTTTCTTCAACGTTTCCCTAAATTCGTTCCAAGATCTGCGCTTAGTTCTTTCACTATTTCGTTTACTTTTCTTCGTTGTTTGTTTCATTAGATCTATTTCCAATATATTCATCCCATGTAGCTTTGCTAGATCTTCAGCGAAGTTGCTATTGAGGTATTAACTGAAAAATATGATTAAGGTTTGGGATATCCAGTTGTACTGGGAAAGGAATTAAACTTCCTTATTTTGAATTAAATGAAGATTCTAAATTAGGTTCTATTGCTAAAATTGAAAGCTTTTGAGTAATATTTTTGAAGAATTTTGGGTTTGTACAACCTTAGACACTCATTTAGATATACGTAACAAATTTTGAATTGATGTCAGGAGTACTTTATATATTACAAGAGCACGGTGCTGATACCCAATTTTAATAATTGCCTAATAAGGTCATGCAATACCTGCACGTCAAAGCAGCCGAATCCCACTCAAAACCTCATTTTTCAAACCAAACATGTTCGGCACGATCTCGGGTTTACAAACAATCGCGACGTGAGTTCAAATTTCACTCGTGACGAATGTGCTTCCAATTTGTATAATTGGCGCACGAGAGTAAAACGATAATTGTCGATAATTTCATCAATTTTTGCTGTAATTGAGCTCACGTGGCGCCGAGATGCGTTTTTGCTCCTAGAAAGTCTGTCGATTCCGTATTGATGGGATGCTTTCGACGCACTTAAGAACAATACCGATAAACTGCGAGCGTTACGCACACTTTCCCTTTCTAGTCGTCTTTAATTGTGAACGCATCTGAGGCGATTGTGATGCAACGACTTCTAAAAAAAAAATACACCGCCGTGGAAACGGGAACGCCGCGAAAATCGTGATTTTCACCAGGCTCTCACCTCACACGAGGTTCCAAATGCAAATCCTATAAACATCCTACGGCTACTTCCGACCGATACGGTCGGGATATCCTCCAGATAGCTCGGATACTATATCGTGCACATCGGAATCCCGCCAAAACCGCGTTACCGTAATCGAAATGATACAACAGTGACTGCACTGACGATGCACATTAGGTGCAGTTCCTCGGTTGCATCACCAACGGTTCCTGTTCTTGGAGCAGAGCGAGATGCTGCGGCGATTATTAAATTTCGCTTAGGGCCAGGACTTTCACCGCGGCCGTCAAGTTCAGCGGAGGAGCTCACGACAATGGCTCCGTTCCCATGCTAATGGCGAGGCGTTCGCACTTGCATCACAGCAAGTGCGTGACCTTGACGGAAGGAGAAAGTTTTCGGAAGTGGAGATCGTTTCGAGCGACGGAATCCCCCAGAGGCGAGTTTTGCTCTGGTTGGAATTTATTTGAAGACACGCACCTCCAACGGTAACCAGAATTGGAGCAATCTGCTGAAGAATCTATCCACAATTTACCCCATGCTCTGTTACCCTAACTGAAAAAAAATCTACCGCAAACCATTCGTTAGAAGTGATTGAATCAAATCAATAGTCGTATTCTGATATCGAATGGTTCACCTCCTTAGAAAGCTGAGCAGATCTGAGCAGATTTGAGCAGATCTGATCTGAGCAGACCGCAAACCATTCGTTAGAAGTTATTATATCATATCAATAGTCGTATTCTGTTATCGAATGGTCCACCTCCTTAGAAAGCTGAGCATATCTAAACAGATCTGATCTGAGCAGACCGCAAAACATTCGTTAGAAGTTATTATAGCATATCAATCGTCGTATTCTGTTATCGAATGGTTCACCTCCTTCGATAGCTGAGCAGATTTGATATGAGCAGATTTGATATGAGCAGATCTGATTTGAGTAAGTAATAAAAGAAAAACCAATCAAGGTCCCCGCAAAAACGCTCCGTATCGGGAAGCGGGGAGGTGAGTTTGCTAAGCAAAAGTTGGCAGAGTAAAATAAAAGAACGCCGACATTTTCGAATGGTCCACCTCCTTAGAAAGTTGAGCAGATCTGAGCAGATTTAAGCAGATCTGATCTGACCAGACCGCAAACTATTCGTTAGAAGTTATTGTATCATATCAATAGTCGTATTCTGATATCGAATGGTTCACCTCCTTAGATAGCTGAGCACTTCTGATCTGAGCAGATCTGATCAGAGTAAGTAATAAAAGAACAACCAATCAAGCTTCCCGCAAAAACGCTCCGTATCGAGAAGCGGGGAGGTGAGTTTGCTAAGCAAAAGTTGGCAAAGCAAAATAAAAGAACGCCGACATTTTCCAACTGGTCTGATATTACCTGAGGCTTGCTAAGCAGATTCAGCTAACGAACACGACTATTATTATCTGAAATGAGAAAATCTAAATAATTGGCCTAAGAATTTACAACAAATCAACATTTAAGCTATGCTACCTTAACAGAAACAAACGTACCACCACTTACCGTTCGTAAAATTTTATTGTGCTTTCCAATAAATTAAAAAAAAAATCATTCCCAAAAAACTATTTATAAAATCAACTTCTGGAACTATAATAGAACTATTATAGAAAATAGACATAAGCATATTCCTACATCAATGATGCAGGTCTAAACGCCCTAGGCGAAATTAAATGCGATAAAAAAGTAAATTTCAACTGTTTTTTTCAAAAATCACTTATTATAGGAGCAAGGTTATGTAATACTGTTTTGTATTACATGTAATGTAGTTATGTAATAGCTCTATGCGATGAAAATGGACGATTCGTTTAAAAACCGGAAATCTATGTAACTAAACAAGCACTTAATTAGGCAGTTTTGAACTAATTGAAGGAGTCTTGATAACAAAGAGATAAGCCCAAAAGGTGTCCTTTGAAATGATCGCATCTAAAAATTTAATTTAAATTTAAATGCGATATTTTTGAACTGATCTGAAATTACCTGAGCTTAGCTAAGCAGATTCAGTTAAAGAACACGACTATTATTATCTCAAATGAGGAAATCTAAACAATTAGCTCAAGAATTTACAGTAGAACAAGATTCTACATATGCTACCTCAACAGAAATAAGACTACCACTTACCGTTCGTAAAATGTTACTGTGCTTTACAATACATTTAAAAAAAATCATTGCCAAAAAACGAGTTTTGAAATCAACTTCTAAAACCATAATAGAACTATAATAGAGAATTGACATAAGCATATTACGCCATATATGCCGTAGGCAAAATTAAATGCAATGAAAATCGAAATTTCAACTCTTAGTTTCAAAAACAACTGTTATACGAGCAGGGTTATGTACAAGTAATACTGTTTTGTAGTAAATAGCTCTATGAGATGAAAAGTGGACCTTTGGTTTAATAAATGGAAATCAATCTAATTTAACAAGCACTTAATTATTCCTTTTTGAACTAATTGAAGGAGTTTTGATGACATAGAGATAAGCCCAAAAAGTTTCCTTTGAAATGATCGCATTTAAAAAAATATTTTTAGTCCTGAAATCAGACAATTAAATATTTTTGTTTATTCTGTCGAGTTTTGATATTCTAAACCGAATGGATTAAAGGTCAAGTTCAAGAAATTTCACTGAACACTATACAATTAAATATTTGTATTTTTTCCGGGTATTCATATACGAAATTTAATGGAATAATGATAAAATAAAATAAATTACTGAACACAATAAACAATTTTATACTTAGTAGTACAAATAATAATAATAGTAACATAATGATTATATGTTAAAAACTTTCAGTGTATTCAATTAAAATGAGACAGTGTACATACCAATTTTTTTTCTGTGAAGAAAGGCGAAATAATATGGAGTATATATTTCAAAAGTGTACAAATTTAATTTTTTTAGTACTATTTAGATACTTTGCTCCCAAAATAATAACATTCCTGGACATAATAAAATTAATTTTGTCATTTAATTTGTCATTGTCAAAATATGTCGCATCACAAAAAACGAAAATAATCAAATTGTGACTTCATAAACCGTCATTGTGACTGATCGAATTGTGACCGTCATAAAACACAAATATCATCAGTAAAATATCAAACGTACATTAGTCGGCAAATAACAAATGTGTCATCTGTCAAATATAGAACGTACATCATTCGACAAATAACAGATATATGAAGTGGCAAATGTCAAACGTGCATTGTTCGACAAATAACAGATGTGCCATCTGTCAAATCTCAAACAGTTCTTCTAACACAAAATAAAAATGAAACATCGCAAGGGTCATCTGACAAGTATCATATGTGCCATTCATTAAAAATACAAGAGCCAAGAGTGTCAATTATTATATCATCTTACATCTGTCAAAATATATAGTATCATCTGTCAAATATAATACGAGTATAATAAAGTACTGTCATCTGAAATATCAAAAAGGTCATCTGAAATATCAAAAGGGTAATCTGACAAATATCATACTTGACATTCACCAAAAAACACAAGAGTCTTCCGCCAAATATCAAACCCGTAGTCTTTCACAAAATACAATTGTCATTTGTGAAAAAAAAAACATTTCTGATACCAAATTACCGTATCATACAATTCATCTATCAGAAACAGAAGTGCCATCTGTTAAATATTATACGTATTGTCTAATATAAAGTGCTGTCATCTGAAATATCAAAAGGGTCATCTAACAAATATCATACTTGACATTCGCCAAAAAACACAAATCTTCCGCCAAATATCAAACCCGTAGTCTTTCATAAGATACAAATGTCATTTGTGAAAAAAAAACATTTGTGATACCAAATTACCATATCATACAAGTCATCTATCAGAAACAGAAGTGTCATGTGTCAAATATTATACGTATTCTCTAATATAAAGTACTGTCATCTGAAATATCATAAGGATCATCTGACAAATATCATATTTGACATTCGCCAGAGAACACAAGAGTCTTCCGGGAAATATGAAACCTATAGTGGTCTGTCCTATAATTCAAGAGTAATTTGTCAAAAATCAAATGGGTGAAAATAAATCACAATATCATACAAGTCATCTATCAGAAACAAAAGTGCCATCTGTCAAATAATATATGTATTCTCAAATACAAAGTAATCTCAAATATCACAACGATAATCTGACAGTCAATGTCAGATTGACATTTTGATACTTGATATCTGCCAAAACACACAAGAGTCTTTAACCGAATATCAAACCCGTGGTCAGTCATAAAATAGAAGACTCATTGGTCAAAAAACACATTGGTGATACCGAATCTCCATAGCATACGAGACATTTATCAGAAACAGAAGTATCATCTGTTAAATATGATACATATTCTCTAATATAAAGTACTGTCATCTGAAATATCACAAGAGTCATTTGACAAATATCATACTTAACTTCCGCCAAAAAATCACTAGAGGCCAAATATCAAACCCGTGGTCATAAAATTCAAGAGTCGTTGGTCAAAAATCACATTCGATCTGACAAATATCGCATGTGACATCTACAAAAACATCTGACATCTGACATCTGAAAAAAAACATTTGTTATCAGTAACAAACCACGTGAGTCAACAATAAACAATGCCATATGTCAAATAACATACTCGTACGTCATCTGTCTAGAAAACAAAACTGTTATCTGTGTAATATCATACCTAGATTTTTATATTTAGGATAAAATAAAATATTTTATTGGGGTGATAGAAAATTGATTAAACTTTTTTTTTATAATATCATTTATACAAGTGAGCACAGTCATCTGTAAAAAATCATAGATGAAGAACTCTCAACCATTATTAGCCATAATAAAGGTTCTAGGAAGGAGGTTCCTTACTTTTTAGTCACCCTGTATAATAAAGTATTTATTATTACGTTTGTATAAACTAAAATCACTTTTAAGTACATTACAAAAAAAAATCATAGTGTAGACAAATTTGTTCTACAAATTTTTGCAATATATCGCCTGTTGATCAAATGAAATCAATTTTTACTCTGTATAGAGGAATTAAGATATCTTGAAACTATTTAACAATTTGTATAAAATTGAATGTAAATGTTGGCCTTTGTATACATAGAAATAAATATATGTTCACTCTTACTTAACATACAAAAATAACTTAAATTTTAATTTAACAATAAACTTCAATAGTCATTACTGCATTTTAACCAACACTAAAGTAATGGTGAATCTTTCTACATGAAAATATAAAAAGAACGAATTTTGGATTAAAAGCTATACAAAATTCTAATCACTGAGTAATGAAAGATGGGAAAATTTTGAAAATTATGATATTTAAAAAAAAAAAGTTGCACTCTATATAGACACATTGTATACAGTAAGATAATATGATTAAAAAATACTATTTCTTGGATCATCATTATTGGACGTTTTTATTTTTAATTGGAAGCACTGTGTATAGTGCACATAATTATTAATCAGATCCTCAACTCACTGTATCATACGTTGCATTGTTTGAATTTCATGACAATTTTATGTTGATTGATTTGATTATAACGAAAATCATCATAATAATAATAATGTTTATTGTCAGACATACATAAAATTGAAACATATGGAAATGCCGTACAATTGAGTGGTCTAGAAGTAATAGCGTTTAAGTGCATTTTTTGTAGTTCTGAGATAAATGGCTTTAAAGTTAATGTAAGTGTGTAAGTGTCTTTAAAGTGTTTCAAAATTCCGGAACATTTCAGAAATAGGGCGTGTGCCCAATATTGATTATAATAATAATAATAATTGTTGTTATTATTGTTATTCTAATAAATATGATTATTATTATTAATATTATTATATAAGCCTAAAAACTCTATGAAGGGTCGATATCTGAATAAATATTATTTCTGTCTCTACTCGTATATTAAATTAAATATTTTTCATTATTACAAATTAAACATTTCACGTTGTTGTATTATTATTTAATATACATGAGAGCAAAATAAAATTTCTCAGTGAATTACAAATATATAAATACCTTTGCAATACGTTTATAATATTATATTCTGCCTTTGCCTTTGATGTTTGTATTTATACATGCAAATACTAATTTGAAACATGAAAGCAGCCGCACAAGACGCAAATGTATAAAAATACGTCCTGTAATCGTTTATGTTAATTTTTATTTCGTCGTTGATCAAAAGAATGTAAATACAATAAAAAGCTTAGCATCAGTATTAAAGCAGATGATGTAAGTGTTGATAGAAAGCAAGAAAACGGTAGAATAATTTCATCGCCTAAATTACTTTTTTATTTGCACATTGTAAGATTATTCAAATTGGCGCAACCCGGCAATAATTATTTACTGAACGGTCAGGAAAATGATCCATTACTTTACAAGTATTCTATAGGACTCCGAGTAGAGTAAGGGACGGTTCCATTATATCACAGAAAAGTCTCCTTTATGTAAAGCTTACTTAATAGAAGAGTCGACTTTAAATGCCTTGCATGATATGACCTTTAATTTTATGACGTTTCTCTTACTTCCACTGTGATTTTGTATTTTTTGTATGTTACTACAGTGCCTTTAAGAAATAAATGGAATTATTATTATTATTATAAACTCTGCTTCTATTCCGCACGATAAAAGACACTTTTTCGTAAAGTGACGTTTAAAAAACAATTATGGATCACGTTACAGTACCTAAAGGCGCCTTTTCGGTTTAAAGAAAACTTTAATAGCATTATGGAACCGGCCGTAAGACATTTTACTGACGAGTCGTGTATTATTATTTTTTCTGAAACCCCCCATTATAATAGAAATTTATGAATTATTTAATATTCAATTTATTAATTAAAAACATTGAATGGGTGATTTCCTGCGTACCTATCTAGAAGTATGTTTTTCTATTTTTAAGGAAACATAAACACATAACATACTCTGTATAAATGTGTTCGTGACTAGTCAGGGAAATGAAATTTTTGCGTTTCAGATTTTTTTTTTTTTTTTTTCAAATAAAGTAATGCCCAAGTTTTTTTGGTTTTAAATTATAAGACTATTAGTCATGCCTAAATAGGCTCAACCAAGCATTTGTTTTTTTATATAAATTGTGAGACTATTAAAGTATTGTCAAAATTGGTATTGGTATTGGTATTATTTAAGTATTGCCAAAATCGGCACAACCCAATTTTTTTGTTTGTTTTAAATTGTAAAACTCTTAATCATGCCTAAACAGGATCAACCCAAGCATTTGTTTTTTTTTTATATAAGTTGTGAGACTATTGAAGTCTTGTCAAAACTTGTACAACGCAAGAAATGTGTTTTTTTAATTGCCACTAAAATCTTGCTAAAAACGTCACAATCCAAGAAAATTAATTAATTTTTTTGAATAATATTAGAATAGGATAATGTTCAGTCTACCGTGTAAGCCAATGAAGGAAATTATATACTTTATTGAATCAAAATTTTACCATACTATGACAAGGCCCAATTGTCATCTGTTAAATATTATACATATTCTCTAATATAAAGTATTGATATCTGATATATCACAAATAAAAATTCAAGAATTATTTGTCAAAAATGGAATGGGTGATACCAAATCCACATATCATACGAGTATATATCAAAAATAGATATGTCATCTGCAAAATATTATACGTATTCTGTCATAAGTTACTATCATCTGAAATATCACAAAGGTCATCTGATAAATAAAATGCTTTATATTTAACGCAAGAAATATGTTTTTTTAATTGCCACTAAAATCTTGCCAAAGTCGTCACAATCCAAGAAATTTATTTATTTTTTTGAATACCATCAGAATATGATAATATTCATTATACCGTGTAAACCAATGAAGAAAGTTATATACTTTGTAAAATAAAAAAATTACCATACTATGACAAGGCCCAAGTGTATCATAGACTTAAGTTTTAATTTTACGAAACATTTAAGTACTTTTATTGGTTTTGCAGTTGCTATTTTACTGCACATGTGTTTTTTTATGAATAAACTAATTATTATTAATATTATAGCCATCTGGCTCTGAGTAATTAACAACAAAAGCAGACAAAACTTCTTCATTAAATAAATATGATGATATAATTAAAAAAACACATCAGAAAATATATAATAAGTTCCCCAATTACCCATTTGGGTGTAGGGTTTAATTTTGCTCATCTTTTAACGTTCTTTCCATATTTTTTGGTCCTGTGGTATTTTTATTGCGTCCTCTTTTGTCGTTCCTCTTCTAGTATCTTTCCTATTACTTCTTCCTATGTATTTCTTGACTTTCCTCGTTTCTTCATTCATTGCGTTTTTGTTTCCCATATTATTTTCGGTTGTTCTCCATCCTCTGCATATGACCCCACCATCCTAATTGTCGTTCTTTAATGTAGTCGTCCATACTTTTTATTTGCAATTTTCTTCTGATGAATTCACTTCTTATTTTGTTCATTATAATTACCCTATATACTCTTCTTAAGTACTTCATTTCTACAGCTCTAATTTTACTCTTTTGCTTTTCATTAAGCACCCACGTTTCACTACCAAATGTAAGCACTGGTATGTAGATTGCCTTGTATACTTTTAACTTTGTGTTTTGATTTATCTCTTTCTTCCCTGTTATGTATTCATTCAGCGGAAATACAGTTTCTTTGTATTACCAATTCTGTTGTTTATGTCGGTATCTTGTTTTCCATCAGTAAATATATATCTGAAAATGATTTGATATAACATACAAAAGTGTGTTTATGTATCTTCAAAAGTCCTTCTAACATCAATATGCGTCGTGCACAACTGCAATTCTGCAATTGCAAAGCGAATTTTCGCAACCGGCAACTTGTACCGTGCTAATTGATTTCTGGTTATTTACATTGGCATCCGGTGGAACCTGTAATAAAATTCCATTAGGTGTTCTCGGCAGTCGCAGACCATTCGTGAAATAATGTCTTAATTATATTCCACACCGTTGGCGATAAGTGTGGCAATTTCCCATTGATTTACGACCAAAAGAAATGAGGGCCAATCCTCGAGGAAGTGTCAAAACATGTCAGACTGGATCAAGTTTTTAGTTATGAGCTGTTTTGTCCCAGACGATGTGGCGGAAACGGACAAGAATTAATCATATGTTTTTACAGTAATTATGGGTTATACAATGGGTTGTTAGATAATTGAGTTTAGGCTCCGACGCTTAATCTATAGATTTTTACACATTTTTTTGTGTCCGTGATTAGCAAAAAATTACTCAACGAATCTTCTATGTGGCGGTAATTATTCAAAACAATTGAAAGTGATTATTTTCGTTCATCTATTCTGCTCCATGCTTAGAACTATTAAACATATTGTAGCAAATCCTTCTTAGGTAATTCTCGAGGTGGAGGTGCTAACATCGTATATAAATACAGATAAACGAAGATCAGGCCTATACAGAACTAATAACAGAACAAATACATAAGAGATAATAATAGGGAAATACAGATAAATGAAGATCAAGCCCTCACAGAACAAATAACAGAATAGATACTTAAGAGATCATAAGAGGGCAATACAGATAAACAAAGATCAGGTCCGTACAGAACTAAGAACAGAACAGACACATAAGAGATAATAAGAGGGAAATACAGATAAACGAAGATCAGGCCCTCACAGAACTAATAACAGAACAGATACATAAGAGATAATAATAGGGAAATACAGATAAATGAAGATCAGACCCTCACAGAACTAATAACCGAACAGATACATAAGAGACAATAAGAGGGAAATACAGATAAACGAAGATCAGGCCCTCACCTAACTTACAAAATTTTGCCAAAAAGTTTTGCGACCCCTGGTGTAGAAGTACATAAGAGCTAAGATTAGAGAGACCTCGATGGTTATATCAGTATGAAGTAAATGTGTACAAAAAAAGAACAGAGTATGGATGATGATAAGCTAGATAAAGACAATGGTTGCTAAGGCCAAAGCAGTAAGTTATGTAGAAATCCAAAAATGATATAAGATTATACTAATTCTTGTAGAATATTATTTGATTTCATCGATAATTTAACATCGCTGTGTCTGCATTTAATCTTAACTCACCGTAATAATAGATCATCGAGGATGCATTTATTATTGCAGGCAATTTATTCGTTCTGGGTCAAGGATGGATGTCACCTGATCGGCCTCCAATGGTGATACCATTGCTTCATCATAGATGCAAATAAGAACCCTTATTAAGTCACCTGGTTCTTGCGCACGCCTCGGAGATTCATTTTCAATTAATGCTCGAGCAATTTGCAGTGCACTTTAAATACCGACTCGTGAGTATCTGAACAAATAACAGACACTTGGAGGAGATATTGATGAGTCGCCTCGCGTCCATCGGAGGCTAATTACATCGTCGCTAAGATTGCCAAGCAGCAGAGGACGGATTGGCTGAATATTAGGCCAAGGCGGTGGTGCTTGTGGATCTTTCGGCATAAAGCCAGGTGGTCAATTAATTACAAAAGAAGCGTGACAGAACAATTAATGCACCGAAATAAACGTTCCCAAAAATTTTGAAACATTGCGAAAGCATCCTTATACTAGATTAATGAATTCATGAAAAGTTTGCTGCATGTAAATCATTAACAAAAAAAGCTAATCACAATGATGCAACAGACCTCATAATAAGTGTGAAACACGCACTCGGGAAAGTGCTAGTTAAATGACCACACAACGAATTTTCTAAATGTTTACCCATTAACATGAAGCAATTACATTTGGACAACCAATATTAGCTTAACTTCCTGCATTGCGTGCGCTTCACGCGCGCCTGTTATGTAAATTTTTACCATCCTCAGTTTTATTAATGGCAGACTATCAAAATCTCTCTGTAAGTGCAAGCAAACATTCGCCGGAGGCAATTAAATCGCACCGACTGGCAATTAATCAAGCCACCTGAATAGAATCGCCACAATTCACGTTGAATTGATTGATTGGCACACAAACGGATCACGTTTTGCAATTCGATCCGCTATTAATAATCGCGCGTGCGGCCATTCTTCGATAAAAAATGAGCAATTGGTCGGTTGCAGCGTTTCCCGCATTTGGGCTTATATAAGCTGTCTAGGAGCGTTTTGGGCCTCTGCAGGATGTGGCTCTTGGGTAAGTGTTAAGAACAGGCTTATTTTTTGTCTTAACTTGCGCTCTCCTTACGCAAATCTTGGCCAGAGCAGGCTAATTTCCAAATATATTAGTTGCAAGATTTGACAAGGAACTCCTGATTCCAGTAAGCATTTGGGTATTACAATTGAAAACAAAATCAAGAAAATAATGTACATAAAAGTTAGCAAACTGCATGTGTTTTATATTACAGTACTAGTACACTAATAACACTGGCCTACAAATAAAAATAAAAAATTGAACTAGAAAATAGAAGGATGTTTTCAAAACCTTTGCCAAGGCTCTGAATAAAGATGGTGCTGCTTTTAACCATTTGTTAGCAGTTTTTCCTACAATTTCATGTACTAAAATTAAAGAAGGCATATTTGTTGGTCCTCAAATCAGGAAGTTATTGAATGATGATTATTTCTCACAATAACCACACACCGAATTTTCAAAATGTTTACCCATTAACATGAAGCAATTACATTTGGACAACCAAGATTGCTATTATTTGAAAACGATATTAATCGAGCAAAGCAAAAAGAAAATAGAGATCCTATAGCAAAAATAACTCTGAAATTTGATGTGAAATTATAGAACTGAAATTAAATATAGTAAATACGAATTGGTATACTTAAAACCAGTAAGTAGTAAGTAGTAAAAATAGTAAGTAGTAAGTATAGTACTTCTAAAATAATTCAGAGAAACTATTACATAATTCCGAATTCATACATAAAACCAGTAAGTAGTAAGTAGTAAAAATATTAAGTAGTAAGTATAGTACTTCTAAAATAATTCAGAGAAACTATTACAGTTACATAATGCCGAATTCCCAAAAAAATCAATGAAAAGAAAAATGAATGACGTGGAAAATTCAATAAAACCCCTTCTATTACGAAAACGGCAGCTTTTCAATCACTAACGAGGGTTTACAATCGTCGCCGATTCACATATGCTACTTATTATGAATATTAATCAGCACACATTCAGGAATATCCCCATCGGTCTCCATTAATCCAATACTACGTATAACAAATATTAACATGGATTCTCCATAACGACGAGGAGTTGCAAATATACATAACTGATTATTAAGTACTAATGCTATAACGCAAATCCAGTAAGTAAATTAGATATGATTATTCGTTATGTGGTGCTTCATTATATCCAAATTCTGCACGTTGATACAACGGTAATGATCTAAACCAGCTGAAATGGAATATATTTGTTTTGCAAGTATATTGTTATCAAAGTATGTACCGTAATTCATAATGGAAAAATTTCCAGTTGTACAGGATAGCTCCTCAGTGATATAATTAGCCATTGCAGCAAAAATAAACAATAATTTAACTCATTCGGTCCCGTATCTATGGTCCGTACTTGAGCATGAGTACGACTCAAGTCGTATATTTGATGTTTTTACGTATAAAGCTAAAAACATTGCTAATTTTGACTTCTGGTGTTGAAAATGACAGATTTGGGCAGTTCCACTTAGACAATAGACAGATTTTGTTAGTAGCAGTTGAAATCTTTCATAGATTGAAATGAAACTAATTTACTTAATTGCAAATGAAAACTTTACAGATTGGACTAGTGAAAGTATGAAGTATTAAGTACTAGTACTAGTACTAGTTAAGTATTCAATAGAATAATTCCGTAAATTCTGCAGATATAGTTGGAAATTTTGAAGTGTTTTTACGTCTAACGTTAAAAATATAGCCAATTTTGATTTTTGTTGTTGAAAATGACAGATTTAGGCAGTTCCACTTAGAAAATCGGCAGATTTTGATAGTAACAGTTGAAAATTTTCATAGATTCAAACGAAAATTTTACAGAATGGACCAGTTCAATTGAATAATTTGGTAAATTCTGCAGATATAGTTGTAAATGTTGCCGTGTTTTTACTTGTAACACCAAAAACATGGCAACAAATTTTGAATTTTGGAGTTGAAAATGACAGATTTCGGCAGTTCCACTTAGAAAATCAGCATATTTTGTAGTAGCAGTTGAAAATGTTCATAGATTCAAATGAAAATTTAACTGATTTACATAATTGCAAATGAAAACTTTACAGATTGGTATAGTTCAATTGAATAATTTGGTAAATTCTGCAGATATAGTTGAAAATTTTGCCGTGTTCTTACATGTAACCCCCTAAACATGGCAAATTTTGAGTTTTGGAGTTAAAAATGACAGATTTAGGCATTTTCACTTAGAAAAATGGCAGTTTTTGTAATAGCAGCTGAAAATTTTCATAGATTCAAATGAAAATTTAACTGATAATTTACGCAGTAACAAATGAAAATTTTACAGATTGGTGTAGTTCTATTGAATAATTTAGAAAATTCTGTAGATATAGTTGTGAATTTTGCCGTGTTTTACGTTTAAAGCTTAAAACATGACAAATTTTAACGTTTGAAGTTGAAAATGACAGATTTGGGCACTTCCACTTAGAAAATATGCAGATTTTGTAATATCAGTTGACATTTTTCATGGACTAAAATGAAAATTTGACAGATTTACACAGTTGCAAATGAAAACTTTACAGATTGGACTAATTCAATTGAATAATTTGGAAAATTCTGCAGATATAGTTGTAAATTTTGCCGTGTTTTTACATGTAACACCAAAAACATGGCAAATTTTCAGTTTCGGAGTTCATAATGACAGATTTAGGCAGTTCCACTTAGAAAATCAGCAGATTTTGTAGTAGCAGTTAAAAATTTTCATAGATTCAAATGAAAATTTAACTGATTTTACACAGTTACAAATGAAAACTTTACAGATTGGATTATTTCAATTGAACAATTTGGTAAATTCTGCAGATATAGTTGTAAATGTTGCCGTGTTTTTATGTGTAACACCAAAATCATAGCAGATTTTGAGTTTTGGAGTTGAAAATGATAGATTTGGGCACTTCCACTTAGAAAATTGGCGGTTTTTGTAATAGCAGTTGAAAATGTTCATAGATTCAATTGAAAATTTAACTGATTTATACAGTTGAAAATGAAAACTTTACAGATTGGATTAGTTCAATTGAATAATTTGGTAAATTCTGCAGATATAGTTGTAAATTTTGCCGTGTCTATAAGTCTAAAGCTAAAAACATGGCAAATTTTGACTTTTGAAGATGAAAATAACCGATTTAGGCAGTTCCACTTAGAAAATTTGGAGAAGTTAAATTGAATAATTTGGAAAATTCTGCAGATATAGTTGTAAATTTTGCCGTGTTTTACGTCTAAAGCTAAAAACATGGCAAATTTTGACTTTTGAAGTTGAAAATGACCGATTTAGGTAGTTCCACTTAAAACATCTCAACTTCCAAATGTTATATTAAGAGTGTCTAATTATTTTAGTTTTGTTTGTAGAACACTTTTATGTTCGGCGTTTATTATTATTATTTTTGATTATTTATCGAATGCCTATTTCTGTTGCTATGGCTAATTATCGGTGCTAATGAGCGATCCATCAGACTTACGTGCCTTAGTATGAATCGTGTAGTATATTTTCTATAAACGTTTATGCACCAAACGTAACCAAATATGCTAAAATATAGTAGTATCTCATATAAAGGTGTTCATTGTATTTATCTTTAGATGAAATAAATGTACTTCCTTAATTAAATGTAAAATTTATAGTTTCTACCTGTTTCGGTCTGAATACCCAGAGCATCATCAGGCAAAAGTACAAAAAACTACTAAAAGCAGGCATGTTATGTTAGTTATTTCACCTAAAAATAAATACAATAATGTTATTGATAAATTCTGTTTCATTTTTATTTTGAACTAAGTTGGCTCTGTTAGCATGACAGTATTATTGGCCAATATAAAAAGTCACTAGACTTGAAATCAGCTTACATTTTATGACAGTGGGAAATGTTACCATTAAATTGAGTATCTATTGAGTACAGAATTTGTTTCCTATTTTTATTTTACAAAAGCAAATTAGTCAAATTATATTATAAAATATAGTTGATGATTGGTTTACTTAAATCATAGATCTGATTAATTATCACTTGAATGATTAAAGCAATCATTTAATTATTTTAATATATATGAATGAGGCAACGTTGTTAGAAATCTGAGATTTAATAATTTTTTCACTGTCAGATCATTTTTGTTGGTGTTGATGTGTAAAACTTTATAAAATGAAACCACAGCCTTCTTAGTTAAAAAAAAAATGGAACAGAATATATGTGAAGATTTATCATTAATTGTTAATGTTGTGGAATGTACTTTAGCACAATCAGGTTCATATATATATAAACATTATACGAGTAATAAACATATAACTAAACAAAATATTTTCATATATGTACCTGATTGTGCAAACTATATTCCCCAACATAAATAATTATATTGTTGATCTTAATAACTCTAATGAGTCATAACAGAACTAGATTAATTATAATTTCCCATCTCAATAACAATTATAACGATATTATTTGTAATAACCCCATCGACAACAATTAAAAGTAAACAAAATATTTTAATCTAAGAACTTGATTGTGCAAAACTGCATTTGCCAACATAAATAATTATATTGTTAATACTTATAACTCTAATAAGTCATAATAAAAATAGATTAAAAGAAAGAAAATAAATATAAAATATAAAATAGATTAATTATAATTTTCCATCACAATAACAATTATAATGATATAATCTGTAATAATAATAAATCCTTATAAAACGAATTGGAACGAATTAACTGCAATCGTGGTGTTGATTAATTATTATCTTATGGTAAGCAATCTGTTTACACCTACGATTTATTACATTAATTCACATAAATGTAAATTAAATGCAATTCCGATCATTTATCCGGAAGTCACTTTTACTCTTAGATACCTCCTCTTACTGCGGGCCAAAACACTTTCTTCCTGCCGTCTACGGAATCAACGTAGGCCGTTTAAGGTCGTGCGTATTGGTTGCACATTATGCCTCATTGAAAGTAAATTGCCATCTCATGATTAATGCGGGAGATGCAAAGAACGACGAATTTCTCCTAATCAATCTGTGAATTAATAACGAGCTTAGTCACCGTAATTAAGCTTATTTTGGGATTGCATAAAATGAATTTGTAATTACTTGGGCCGTGGTTATGTAGTCATAATTTACTTTTCGTGATTTGTTTTTGTGTTGTATATTTAGCAACAGCCTATTTCTGCTGCTCTAGCTAATTACCGTCACCGATGAGGAATTACGCTACTTCACACGGCATTACCTCTATAGATTTGTCTTCATCCTATAACACGTATACAGGGTGTCAATTTGAAAAGTTGCCACCGACTTTTTTCATAGAACTAATGATTATTTTTAAAATTACTCAAAACGGTTTGGGTGGTTTGGAGGGGGAACCAAAATGGCGTAGGTAGTGTCGACCCCCTACCCACCCTTTAAGCCACAGCCACCTTCATCTAAAAAAATTAAATGGCACCCCCCTACTTGTGATACATTGTTGGAAAGCTCTTGAAAAATGCTTTCCAGTCATTATTAATACAACATGATTTGGGCAACTAGTTTTAGAATTAAATTCAAATAAAGTGAAGATTACTAATAACTCCCATAAATTACCTACGATGATTTATGGGAGTTATTAGCCAAATAGACCCACGACGAGATGACAAAGATGATGTCCAATGGGTTTATTGTCTTTTTGTCTTTGGCTCTCATGTCTTTTTTGTATTAAGATTATGATTAAAAACTAAAATAAATAACACACTTGGGTTAAAGTTTCACTAAATTTATAGAAACATTCTACAATTGTTCACTCTACTCTCGACCATTCTCAAAAGTACAAATTATGCTCAAGATTATAATTATGATTTATGCAAATCTGAAAGTCTGGAAGCAATTCTAATTTTGTATTGGCCTTAGATGATTTATTGGCATTTACATCCTATGCCTATAACTTACATACCTAATTAATTACACACTAAAGTGCGATGCTGTTAAGTTTGAAACAATTTCACGCTCGTGGGGGCAAGCGTTTTGCACTTAAGTAACATCTGATCTTTCCGCACAGACTCTTATTAATAGGCGATCGAAACGTGACAGCTGATTTTCTTTATTAACATACCAACGGCTGCCGTGCAAGTCAACGACTGACATTCGAAACGTTGCCAAACAAACGTGGATTCTGGGCAATAAATAAATATGAACGTCCTCATAAGACAATATTAAGATCTGAACGAAATTTAATTTGTAATTGACAAGAATAATGCAATTTATTACTGCGAGAATCGTGATGATCTACGGATACTACGAATTCTTGCGGAAACTACTACAGTATTACATTGCAGTGAGGTATTATTAATTATCGTCGATTTGTTTTTAACGAGTAACCAAATCTAGTAACTTCAGTGACTGTTATCTTGTGGTACGAACTTTCAAGAAAGGAAAACTTTTGCATTGTAAAAAGGGTTATTATACGAGGTTATTTGAAATGACAATGTCACAAATAATAGTTGTTAATTTTGAAACTTCCTTGTAAATATGTTGTTTCAAATCTTATATTTTTTCACCTATGTTTGCTCAGAAAGATTGGCAGAGTTGAGTGAATGGAAAAAATTGTCAATAAAATTAATATTTAGCTGGAATACATGTCTATTTTGAATCTGTATTACCGATCCCCCAGTTAGATCGAAACAAAACAAACTAGTCAGTAAAAATCGCACTTATAAAATATTCCTAATGGTTACTCACATTAAAAAAAAAATCCGACTGTAATTAATAAATTTTCTTAAAAATAGAGTTTGAGGCTTTTCAGAATGGAAAAAAATATTTTGAATTATTTTAATTTTATTACTGCTAATATGAAGTCCATTACATATTGTTGTTTAGTATTTCTTACTGTTTAAATTATCCAATTATAATTACATGTTAATTATTCGTACATTTTAAGATTATAGAATTTTGTCTCATGCATCTATAGGTAATTTAATTTTATGTTTTTGAAAAATATGCTGTTCATATTTCCAACAGCCCACCAACACCGCAATTTACCTCGAAAATACATGCTGTCTAGAGGAAAATGAAAAGTTTGAAAAGTGATGAAAAGTCCTAGAGAAAACATTCTGAGTGAAGAAAACCAGTAAAGTAATTTTTGATTTTTTTAAAGCAAGTTTCGTTTTTGTTCTACAGTGGAATCAATAAAAAAAAAGATAACTACATCCCATGCGTCAATTTGGCGATAAAATTGTTTTAGTTGTACCAACTTGACTCGTCGTTATTGGTATTGATTGAAATCTAGGGATATTTATTGTTTTGCCAACATAAATCAACAAGTGGTGGTCATTTGAAAAGTTAACAGTCTATAGGTATGATAATACAGACTGATCCATTTAAGCTGAGACTGTAATTTAGATTGGTAACCTGCAGCAATTGGAAACTTTGCTTGTTTAAATTGTGCAATGTCAAAAATGATGTAGGTAGATTAGTGTTTATTATACACTGTGTATCAGCTAAATGGAATAAATTCGATAATAAATAAATGGGGGCGTGTTCGAAAAAACGCTCGGACACTTCGATTGTTATTTTTAGTTGCGCATTTTTTTCAACAAAAACTTTTTATACAGGGTGTGTCATGTGACCGTGGCCAATACCAACTTTCTTATTTTAAATGCAACACCTGGTATATTATTCAATTTTTGGATTCTTCAGAAAATTCTAGACATATTTCATGTACAATGTCCTATACCTATCTTCAACTGTTTCGGAAATATTAAGTGTTTTCAGATTTATTGCAAAAATTAACATTAAAAAAAGAAAATTATTTCATTACAGAAATTCGTTACAACACACTCAAAAACTAATAAGTAATACTGTTTATTTCTTGATAATGTAAAAAAACAAAAAAAAACAATAAATTTCAATGGAGGAGATGTTCAAAATGCTCGCCGTGAACGTCTTGGCAACATCCTAATCTTAAAAAGAAATTTCTTCTAACGTTACTCAACATCTCAGGCGTGACCGATCTAATCGCAAGCATTATTCGTCTTCTTAAGTCAGCTAAGTCGAGGGGTTTAGTTGAAGATAGGTATAGGACATTGTACATGAAATATGTCTAGAATTTTCTGAAGAATCCAAAAATTGAATAATATACCAGGTGTTGCATTTAAAATAAGAAAGTTCGTATTGGCCATGGTCACATGACACACCCTGTATAAAAAGTTTTTGTTGAAAAAAATGCGCAACTAAAAATAACAATCGACGTGTCCGAGCGTTTTTTCGAACACGCCCCCATTTATTAATTATTCAATTTATTCCATTTGGCTGATACACCCTGTATGTCTATTATAGATTTGTTTAAATCAACAAGTGGTGATCGTTTGAAAAGTTAACAGTCTATAGGTATTACAATACCGGGTGATCCATTTAGACTGAGACTGTAATTTAGATTGGTAAGCTGCAGCAATTGGCAACTTTGCTTGTCAAAAATGTGTAATGTCAAAAATGATGTAGTGTTTATTATATGTCTATTATAGATTTGTCAGTAAGACACTGAATCATACCGAGTGATCATTTAAATTTCAGCTCCGATTATCCATGGAAACTTAAGTCATAACTTAAATGTCCATAGTTAACTACAGCTGAAATTTGAATGATCAGTAGGTATACAGGGGGGTCACTCTTACGAAGTCCACCATTAGGATCTATTACAGGGAAATATATATAGAGTTGGTCACATGGGATGAAAGTTTTGTACCATTTAATGTATTGAAACGAAACCCGGGATATCTTGCGCAGTTCCTGAAATATCGCTGAAAAACTGAAAAAGTGCACTTTCCTTTTATAACTTTTTTACTTTTGAAGGAAATTTTACGAAACTTGGTACTCTTAATTTTTTTGAAGTAAGCTTTCTGATGACAGTGCCACACATTTTCTGTGCCAACTAGATGCCCATTTTCATTGTATACTCTTGATTTTCTTATGGCCGCAATATTGGTTGCAAAAATCAGAATTCTTAAGTTGTTTTAATGCTATTACACTCCAATATGGCGGCCATCAGAAAATTACGAGTGCCAAGTTTCGTAAAATATCCTTCAAAAGTAAAAAAGTTATAAAAGGAAAAGGAAAGTGCACTTTTTCGGTTTTTCAGCGATATTTCAGGAACTGTGCAAGATATACCGGATTTATTTTCAGAATATGAAAAGGCTTGAAAACAAGAAACTTTTCTCCCATTTGACCAACTCTGTATATATTTGCGTTTAATAGATCCTAATGGTGGACGATTTAAAAAGGACCACCCTATATAACCACAATAATTTGAAATTTAAAAAAGCAGTCACAAATATAAAGTAGTAACTGAATTGTATTACCAACCTAAAAAGATTGTTTACTACAAATCTAAAAAACCGAGTGATACATTTAGGAAATCCTACATGTATCACTCGCTAGTAAGTAAATTGTAGTACTTTTTATTTATTTTGTAGTTCCGACAATTGTTTTTTTAATTTTGTGTGTAATAACAATTTATCACTTTACATTTGGTAACACAGAAGTTTGAAAGTATGGTACTAAATGGAAATTATTATAAACGTAGAAAACACAAAATAATTTTTAAAAATTAATAAATATTAAATTTTAAGGTGTTCAGCTACAGAAAATCCCAATTTTGGTCAGAGTGATACATTTAGGTAATCCTGCATGTATCACTCGCTAGTAAGTATATTGTAGTATTTTTTAAATTTATTTTGTAGTTACGACAATTAGTTTTTTAATTTGGTGTGTAATGACAATTTCTCACTTTATATTTTTAACACAGAAGTTTCAAAGTATGTTATTAAATGGAAATAATTATAAAGGTAGAAAAACTAAAAATAATTTTGAAAAATTAATAAATATGAAATTTTAAGGTGATCAACTCCAGAAAATCTCAATTTTACTTAAATACCTTGACAATACTAAATACATGATTGCTTTATTTGGTAAAATTGTAGCAATATTGTGTATTATTTTTTTTTTATTTTGAGTGTTTGCATATTATAACAATTTTCCCCTTTGGTATTGGTGCTAAAGTTTGATGGCATGATATGGCATGAAGTCTGACACCGAAGTTTAATGGCATGATATTAAATACTAATTATTATAATTCTAGAAAAATCAAAATAATGCTGAACATTTTCCAAATTTGTAGGTAGTAGGTATAAAATTCAAAAATATAAAAACTTCCGAAAATATGTAAATAATACGCCGCCAGTGTAATAATAGACAACCATGTACCTACTACATTTTTAGGAATTATACAATTAAAAACTATAAAAACTCCAAAATCTCAAACATAAAAAATGCACTAAAACATTTTTATTAATTTTTTGATAATGTTTGCCATATTGGGATTATTTTGTATTTTTAGTGTGTACCTATACTGGATTTTAAAACCTGTTTTTCTGTTTACAATTGATGATAGAACATTGTAAAAGTAGTAATAGTTATTTAACCAACAAGTTGATTAATGAGAGCGATTAATTATCGAGAAATTTTAACGCGTGAGCGAGCGGAGCGAGCGAGCGCGTTAATTGTCGAGATTATTAATCGCCGATTAATCTTACGTGTTGGTTACAATATTTTTTCGTTGATCTTATTAGCAATAAAAAAGTTTAAAAAATCAAATTAATTGTGATAATTATTGTGATATACATATACAAATGATTCAAAACCTATTAACTAATTTGTAAGATTACTAATTTTTAAGTTGCACTGTGTTTGTCTATATTTATAGTTAGATTAGTAACTGTGCAATTGCTGA
This sequence comes from Othius punctulatus, assembly GCA_951805005.1. Classification (NCBI taxonomy): domain Eukaryota; kingdom Metazoa; phylum Arthropoda; class Insecta; order Coleoptera; family Staphylinidae; genus Othius; species Othius punctulatus. The sequence continues at coordinate 25,144,333 of OX638143.1, forward strand.
AATTAAAACCAGGAATAGACATAGTATTTTCAGTTTTCTGGTATTCTGAACTAAAATTTAAGTTTAAGTTATTGTCTTCGACACTTGTTGTGGAATATTCTGTTTCATTATTATTATTAGCACTCGTAATAGTATGAGGTGCTTTTGAATTATTTGTCGAGAGAATCTTTTCAGCGATGTTTATTTTATTTTGAATTGAATTTTCTATGTATCCTTCAGCAACTGAAGTGGATTTCCAGCCACCATGTCGTTTAATAGCTGCGAAGTCTGCACCAGCGTCGGAAAGAATTGAAGCAGACGATCGTCGGAAACAGTGTCCTGTATAAAGATGAGGCTGATCTAATTTTAAAAATGTTGCAATTCGTGACGGTAATTTGGAAAATGTATTGATGCCTACAGGTTGGGTGGAGCAGACGCCATTTCTATAGAAAATAAAAAATCTATTGTGTGGAGTGTGTCTTGGCCTCAATGAAATGTAATTTCTAATTAATGTTAACAATGTTTTTTCTTCATTGTCCACCACTGTAAAAACTCTATTTGTTTGTGTTTTGGACGCCTTAATTGTAACTAAAAATTTTGATGACATATCCTGAACATTATCTTTCTCTAATTTCAATAATTCATCTTTTCTTAATGCTCCAGCTACTCCAAAAATCATTGCAACCTGAAATGTAATACGATGTTTATATTTTCAGTTGGTCATTATTTCATTACCTTAGTCATTAAGAAGACACTGTTTCGAGAATCAGATAGGAATCGTTGGATGTGTTCTTTTTCGAGTACTTTGGATTTTTTCGGCAGATATCCTTCTTTTTGTCGTTTAATGAACATGATCAATTTATTGAATTTGCTTATATCAATGTTTTCTTCTATATTTAATGTCGCTTTAAGCATTGAATATTTCGGCCATAAGCTTGCCAACAGACCTTTTCCCGCAATATCAGCAAAATACGCTAATAAAACAGATTCCGAATGGCGCGTTACCTGCTTCTCTGCGCACCATGTTGTAAATTCTCCGTATGTCTTTTCGTATAAAGACCTGCTTTTTTCCGGGAGCAAACACAATGAAGCAACATTGGCACTCTCCAAAACTTCTGGCGGGGTCAATATTAGAGCGTCTTCGAGATCCATAATAGCCACAAATAACTTATAAATCACGTTTGACGTTTTACAGTGACATTTGAATATAGTATGTTTGGTGGCCTATACTAAAATAGTTTATTAAAACAAATCGTTCATTAATGGGGGTTATTAATGAACGATTTCTCTGTACAAATCATACATTAATGATATGCTTAAATGACAGATCAACGGAAAATATAATTAATTTAACAGGAAGCATATTTTTTAACAGATAAGAAATTATTTTTAACATGCATATTATATCAACTTTCCTCTTTAGCATTTGTGACAATGCTAAAAGTTTGATGGCATGATATGGCCGAAGTTTGATGGCATGATATTAAATGGTAATTATTATAATTCCAGAAAAATCAAAATAATGCAAAAGAAATCCAAATATGTAGGTCGTAGGTATAAAATTCAAAAATATAAAAAATTCCGAGAATATGTAAATAATACGCCGCCAGTGTAATAAAAGACCATAATGTACCTAGTATATATTTAAGAATTATACAATTAAAAACTATAAACTCCAAAATCCAAAACTTTTTTATTATTTTTTTGATTCTTGCCATATTGGAATTGTTCGGAATTTTTAGTGTTTATACTGAATTTCAAAACCTGTTTATCTGTTTACAATTGATCATAGAACATTGTAAAAGTAGTAAATGTAATGAATTTAACAGGAAACATATTTTTTAACAGTTAAGATTAACAGTTAAAGATTGACAAAATTTATAAAATTCATAACTATTATATGTAAATTATTCCATTATTATTATGTAATGGTGGCTGTATTGAGATTTTATTCTGTTTTGTTGTTAATAAATTATTATGAATAATAACATTATTTGTTAAAACATTTATTTTTGAATAATTGATAAAAATTGATTGATATGAAATTCAAAACTGCTAATTATAAGTAATACGATACTAGTTTACCTTAATAATGGGTTAACTTTGTTTTCGACAGCCCAGGTGCAGTCATGCTCACATAAATCTAGTGCAAGAAATTAGGTTACAATAGCAATTTTATATGGCAATGTCAAATTGTTTGCACTAGATTGATGTGAGCATGACTGTATCTTACCTAAGACTCATCTTCTTACGTATCCGTTCGATGAACGCCAAATAAGAACTGTTTAATTATGCATTTTAATTGCGGACATGTTAATTGAAAGTTACTCATTAGCAAAACACCCATACCAATTTTTCACTAAAACTAATTGAAGCAGTGACCGCAAATTTGATATGTGATATCGATTTAATTGTACAAGTATACTTAAGAGGATTTATACCTGCGAAAGTGCGTATCGTTTGCAATTTGCAGCGATCAATTTTCGTGCTATTTTTGGATGGAATCCTTATCATTTTAATTCTGGCTCTGGTTTCTTATCGGGTGCGTAGCAATGCAAGTTTTTGTATCAAGTCGAGACCTGCAAACTACTTACACCTCCCACCGCACCACACACCTGAAGACCCTACCAAGTAACAAGCAGATGTTATTTTAATAACAATGGGATTTTTATCAAGCAAGTCGCTTACATTCTTTTTTGAGATAAAGATTTGAAAATATTGAAATCAATTCATGCCTATGCCGTCTCACACCAATACATTGGAATCAAAACATCTTGAGGTAAAATCTGATTGACGAGGTTATACGAGGTGAATATCATTAAAATTGTGAAATTAGTTAAAATAAGCTATGTACTACTATATGTAGTCTTATTTAACTCGTCATATTAATGAATCTGGATCTACTCAATGCAAGTGAATTTCAAATAGCTGGTGAATTTCTAATTAAACTAATAGTAAACTGGAGATCGGGGTGCTAAATTTCAATCCAGAAATAGCATTATTTGATGAATCTGGATCTACTCAATACACGTGAATTTACAACAGCTGGTGAAATTCTGATTTAATTAATAGAAAACTGCAGATGTAGGTGCTAAATTTCAATCCAGAAATCGCATCAACAGTTTCCGCCTGTAAACCCCACATAGTATTTTCTGGGCGTGTTTGGTAATAATGCACTACTGAAACTGTTGGGAACGCAAATTGGCGGGCGGCATTTGTGCAGCAGTCAATTATTAATCCCAGTCCGAACCTGGGCTTTGTTTGCAAATCCAGCAGGACCAGGAATCCAGGTCAGCACATGCAAATCCGACGGAAAGTGAGCCATCCTGCCGCAGCAGGAAGCTGGCAATTAGCACCTCCTCGCCCGACATGAGAGTCGGCGCCGATTGATCTGAATTCCGGAGGATTGAAGAGCCATTGGGCAATTCGGGTCCAGTTTCCTCTCCCAAAGGCGCACATTCGCTTACATAACCGATCATTGTAACGAGCACTTCCCATCGATCCGATGCACCTTACGCCATGAATTTCTCATCGTATGTAGGCTCCGCGTGAAAAGCTTGCGGCATCGATTCGGAAGGTGAAGCCCAAACCAACTTCCAAATAGTATTTTCGAAGGAAATTACGAATTGTAATTTCTTATAATTATTGGCACCTTCTAATAAGATACAAATCGCTATAAGATCCTATTTCATCAATGGCACAACAATTTGCTTAAATATTTGATAACATCAGCATACTTACATATTTAAATTTAAGCCACAACGTGATGAAGGGCATGGATCAATAACCAGATAACCAAGTATCAACGAAAATCGTGAAATGTGATTAGAAAATATACACTTAGGTTTTCTAGCCACGACGCATTTTTTAGCAACATTTGTGTACAAAGATAACCAAATTACTGAAATTTAAATCCTTAGATGTGTACATTTTCTGCGCTATCCACTGCAAAAGCAAACGGTGGGATAGATGTGGGAGTGTAAAGTATTAATAGCAGCCTGCAGCAAGCACCGAACCAGCAAATTTACAATAACACGACTCGGGCACATAATACTCCTGTTTGCTACTGAAACATTAATACCACAACGTTGGGTGCTTTTTGTTCCAGTCGTAATGGATATACATATTTTAGAATGTAAATATATATGTGAGCCTTTAAACGAGTGCTCGGATTGGATTTTAAAAATAAAAATATTTTGTTGTTCCTCGAGTGCAAAGCCTAAAATATTTTGATGATGCAAATCACTACATTTGTTTTAATTATCGTAAAAAATAAGACTTTTAATAAGAGTAAACAGTCACTCTATACAGGGTGTCCAAGATAAGGAACAACAGCATGGGAATCTCGGAACCGTAAAAGTTGCAATAGCTGTTAAATTACAGAAAAGTTGCGCAATTTAGTGGTCAATAATATTCTGTTGAGAAAACCAAAAATTTCGATTTGCGATTTCGTTTTAATTTTTTTCTGAAGTCATTTAAAACGGTATAAGAAAACCAAAGGCACTTTCTCATTATCACATGTTTAACTCTACAAGACAGCGTTAACAAATTTTTAGCACAACGTTTCGTTTCGAAGAAACCATCATCAACTTTATTTTTTATATGGCCCATATAAAATGTACACCCTGTATTAGATAGCATTTCCTATTACGAATTCAACCGTTTACGTCACAGTATGGTTCCACATGGTTTTATTCAAAAAAAAAGGCTTGTTAATACATTTCGAACATTTTCTTGTAGGAGGGGTTGAAATGATGACAACAATATCGTAATATTGGGGTTTTGTCGAACATCTTCGGAAGTAAGCAGAATTTTCTGGTTTTCTCAACAGAATATTATTGATTAGTAAAATGAGATTTTTTTTTGTAATTTAATTGTAATTTAACTGCCTTTGTAACTTTTACGGTTTCCGAAATTCCCATGCTGTTGATCTTTATCTTGGACACCCTGTATATGATATTGAATATATTCTATATCATATCATATCATATCATCTGGTGAAGAAGACATAATAAAAATGATAAAAATGATAAAAACATCTTTATATCTAAACATATAAACTACCAGTATGTATTTCAATAAAGAAGGCATAAACCAATAAAAACAATAATAATAACTAGTACCCAAAATGGATAAAGCTATAACAACAAAAAAATATATAATTTGGAACATCATAGTTAGTGTTTAAAAACTTGTCCACAACTAACTTTCATCTAAAAGTACGCTCATATTAAATATTCGACATTTGAACTTTATGTTTACTAGAAGGTCTCTTTTAGCTTTCATCTAAAAGTACGCCCATATTAAAGTAAAATCGAAATTCATACTTTCTGTGTTCCAGTGGATACAAAATATACTCCTGATACAGGGTGTCCCAAACATAGTGGACAAGCTCAACAGCACGCCAATCACGGATGGCCACTGAGTCCTTAGAAAGTACAAAACAAAATTTAAAATAAAAAAAATTACAAAAAGAAAAATCATAACTTTCAAAAAACATAAATCATAGACGATTTTATTACCAGTATTTTAATTGTACGGCAGATTGTTGTCACGTTGATTTTTGAACAATTTTCGTTTTGAAATAATTAAACACTCTATTTAATTGAACAGCAGATTGTTGTCACGTTGATTTGGGAACAATTTTCATTTTGAACCGTTTAAACACGTTTTTTGAAATAGAAATATCTAACAAGATTATTTCAAAAAATTATATACAGGGTGTTTTTTTTTTTAATTTTAAGTATTGGGATCTGAGAAACTAGAAGACATAGAAATTTGATTAAATCAGAAAGAGTTATCGTTTATGCAATATATGCTTTTGTTTTTTCATAAAAGAACACTGTTTTTCAGCAATAATACAAACATTATTTTTTTATTATTATCAGTCATAGTTGGCGTTGTCATTTTTAAAATGGACAAATTTTTCTCTTTATATCGATGAAAGGTTTACTGTACATATTATTATAAATTAACGAGATGCAGGAATTTTCGTAGTATAATTCGAATAGAACAATTATTAGAATTTTCGTCGTAAGACGAAAAAAAATATTTTCGTAGTATAAATAGAATAGAAAAATTAATAGCATTTTCGCAGTAAAATGGTAAAAAATGTTTTCCATGACACCACCTATTTTTGCTACTCTCAATAATACAAATGGTTCTCTATCGTGTGTATTTATTAAAGTAAGCAATAATTTTCATTTAAGTCATTTTCGAAGATAACCTTCATTTACCAAAGTAAGTATACCAAACGTTTTATCGCTATAAAATGAAAAACAATATCCATTGTAAAAAAGTACTTTTTGACTGCCATTTAAAAAAAATAAAGTTTGTATTATAATCAAAAACTGTTTTCTCTAAAAACCAAAAACTCTCTACACATTTATCGGAATCTCTATGTCTTATTTTTTCCGAAATCCCAAAGCTTAAAGTAAAACAAACTCCCCCTGTATCAACAGCTAAACACATGAATGTCATTCAATTTCTTCTAAGAGCACTTCTAAACTTGCTGTAATGTTATATCTTTGACTAGCAATATTTCGAAAAGTAAAGCCCGAAGAATTTTGGTAGTATTTTATCGACAAAAAGTTATAAATTCGGATTATTTGTCATCAGAAGTTTAGGAGCTTCTTGAACATGTGGATTATACCTACTGGGGATAATTTGTAAAACCATGATAAACCATGTAAAATCATTATTTGGCCTAATCGTTTTTGCATAACAGCTATTGAAAAATGTTTCATTCAATGTTGTAGGGAATATATTTCCCTACCAAACAAAATCAAATTTAGTATTCTAAAACTGACACGCAATAAAAAAATCTCTTACCTTGCAATTTTTCCATCTTCTGCTAGAACAGTGTGTATTAAATAAGCATGGAAGATTTTATAATAATATAGAGGCTGAAAAAATGTTATTTGTATAAACATACAAAATCTTTTTCAGTCCAATTTTCAGAAGAACTAAACTTAGGGTGTATTAATAATTTTAGTCTAGAACATTATTAAATATGTACTAACTTCTTCGAAACTTCCAAAATGAATTGCAATATCTCAATTTTCATAATGCAATAATGAATTTAATCGAAATTTCCGTAGAAACTAAATATTGTTTATCTTTTCCATTTTCTGGTAGAAAACTGTGTAATGAATAAGTGTGGAAAATTTGATAATAATTTATAGGCTGATACTCAACAAAAAATGTGGTTTTGTAATAACATAAACAACAATTCTGGGGTGCAAACACAATCATGTTTCCGGAAAAATGATTGTACCCCAATATTATCCTGCCTCAGGTGAAAATTCCCCTAAGCCTTGTTCTCTAGTAAGACTACTTTAAATTTTGTACTTGCACCCTAGGGAGTAATTCCGATTCAGACTCAGTTGGCACCCCTGAGTATTGTTGAGCTGGTCCACTATTTTTTAGACACCCTGTATAGGTATAACAGGTTGAGGTTTCTATTATTACAAGTATTGACGAAACTTACCTACAAACTACAAACTGAAGGAAACATGAAAAGGTTTATCAAAAGAGAACAGGTATGGGCAGAAAGGATAATGAAATATCAGATAAAAGCAGGACCATCTATCAGCACCCCAGTTAATGCTTACATCACCAAATCCTTGGCATCAACCTCTTCGCTCCTTTTAAGACTCTCTCTTATCTTAACCACGATCAGGAGGCTTCCAGTTACTGTGGATAATAAAACATCTGGTAAATGCAGGACCAACAAGCATAACCTCAGGTAATGCTTGCATCACCAAATCCTTGACATCAGCCTATTTGCTCCTTCTAAGATTCTCTCTTATTTTAATCATGATCAGGATGCTTCCAGTTACTGTGGATAATAAAACATCTGGTAAAAGCAGGACCAACAAGCATAACCTCAGGCAATGCTTGCATCACCAAATCCTTGGCATCAGCCTCTTTGCTCCTTCTAAGATTCTCTCTTATTTTAATCATGATCAGGATGCTTCCAGTTACTGTGGATAATAAAACATCTGGTAAAAGCAGGACCAACAAGCATAACCTCAGGTAATGCTTGCATCACCAAATCCTTGGCATCGGCCTCTTTGCTCCTTCTAAGTTAATCTCTTACCTTAACCACGATCAGCAGGCTTCTAGTTACTGTGGATAACAAAACATCTAGTAAATGCAGGTCCAACAAGCATAACTTCTGGTAATGCTTACATCACCAAATCCTTGGCATCGGCCTCTTTGCTCCTTCTAAGACTCTCTCTTATTTTAATCATGATCAGGATGCTTCCAGTTACTGTGGATAATAAAACATCTGGTAAACGCAGGACCAACAATCATCACCTCAGTTAATGCTTACATCACCAAATCCTTGGCATCAACTTCTGTGCTCCTTCTAAAACTCTCTCTTATCTTAACCACGATCAGGAGGCTTCTAATTACTGTGGATAATAAAACATCTGGTAAATGCAGGACCAATAGCCATCACCTCAGTTAATGCTTACATCACCAAATCCTGGCATCAGCCTCTTCGCTCCTTTTAAGACTCTCTCTTATCTTAACCATGATCAGGAGGCTTCCAGTTACTGTGGATAATGAAACATCTGGTAAATGCAGTACCAACAAGCATCACCTTAGTTAATGCTTACATCACCAAATCCTTGGCATCCGCCTTTTTGCTCCTTCTAAGACTCTCTTTTATCTTAACCATGATCAGGAGGCTTCCAGTTGCTGTATGTTTTAATGCACAATAATTGAGATTTTAACAATTCCTCGCTTCATCCTAAAGTTTACGCTGGGCATAAATGTTCATTGTCCCAACAAAACTTTAACTGGATGCAAATTGAATCATCTCATCGGGAATTCATCGGAGGCTCGTGTTAAAAGACGAGCATTCGAATATTTCTGTATAACACTTTAAGAGAGTTTACGTACAGTTCTGAGGTCGTTAAAATTTTACTGGAGCAATAAAGTTTGCACAACTTGCATTTCATTATTTTACGTGGCAAATAAAATATTTGCACTCGCTTGATCCTATTTTATTTTCTCAGTTCTATTGAGGACGTAACTTGTGGCTTAAATTCATAAAACAAATGTTTATATGATATCATAAATGCTAGGTTATTATTTTTGCTAAAAAACTAATTGGTATTTAATTGGTCAATTTTGGAGTCATCTACTTCGTGATATGTGATGAAATTAATATAGATTGATATAGAGATATAAATAAATATAGTAATAGTAATAGTAATTTATTGGTGTTGATACAATTGTCTACACAGGTCATAATATTAAAACGCAGACAATCAATAATACATTAATATAATAATATAATAATAATTCAATCACAAAATAAGACATTATAATCAAACTCGAACAGTAAAAAATTCTCTATTGAATAGAGAACAAAGAAAAGTGTTTGTTAATTAATTGGTATTTGATATAAATATTTGATTTTGTTTGATTATTATTGATTTGTTATTAGAATAACAGGTAGAAACTACATGGGATATTACTGATGAATTGAGCCTGAAAATCAGTGGTGTAAGTCCTTTTTTTGCATTTAGATAAGTCAAGAAATGAAAGAATGAAAGAAATACAAAGAATGTCGTCCCAAATATATTTCTGGATTCATCTGAATTCAAAATGGTTATTTATTGAGAGTCGGGAAACTGATCAATTACTTACGAGGAGCCAGAGAGAAATACGAGGCACTCTGTGCAAAGTAGTTTACAGGACTCCGAGAAAAGTAAGACATTTTAGTAACGAATCGTGTATTATTTTTTTTCTGAAACCCCCAAACAAATTAAAATTGATATTTATTAATTTAATAAATTGAATGAGAGACTTTCTACATACCTATCTGGTAGTGCACTTCTGTTTCTAAGGTGATAGATAGTTTTCTGTCACCTTAGTGACAGATAATAATTTTCCCAGACTAGTCAGGGAAATGCAACTTTCGCGCCGCATTTTCAGAGCGAATGTAGTACTTTCGGTCCGGTTTCAGAAAAACATATTGACTGATTCAATTCAGTCGAATGCAAAAATCGTTACCCTTGTTAAGTTTAGATCAATATGAACGAAAAAGTAAATCAGATATTATAAAGTACCCAATATTAATAATTGGACCAAAAAGTTATTATCGTATAACTGTGTTACTGTATAAATTGTTGAAATTTGAAATGAAGGTAATAATTTAGCTCACGCAAATCAATCCAGCCCGAAATTTTCGCAATCCGCCTTGATTATTGCTCACTTAACAAAACGTATTCGTTCCTAGACGGCGTTACAAAACTCTGGCTCCTCGCGTTTGAACTTTGTGGCTTAAGCTGGACCGTGGAGTACCTACTAATTGACCAGCATCCATCATACTCTCGCTCTCGTCCGTTTTTTTTCTTTTGATCCTCTGGATGTTGAAATACCTCCAAGCCACTTCACTGCCCTAGATTCGAGAAAACATTACGCCAGACGGACGAGCGAATTTGACGACCTCCAGTTAACTGTCAATGTCGAGGGACTCGTTGATGCGAAGATCACGGCTTGTAGGGGTATTACAGGGAAATCGTTTACTGAGACTTTTTATGAATCTTTGCTTGTCACAAAAAAACTTATTTTTGCACAATTGCCGAAGAATCGTCAATTCTTAGAAATTTGTATGAATCTTTGCTACTTATCAAAAACTTATGTCTGTAAAACAGATTTGCTGTAGAATCGTAAATTTTTGATCAGTTTGGCTATTTATGAACATTCGCTATTCACCAAAAAAATATTTATGTATGTCGGCCTAGCTATAGATTCTTGAATCATTTAATAAGACTTTTAAGGAATCTTTGCTTGTCACAAAAAAATTGTAACAATTGCACAATTGCTACAGCATCGTCATTTCTTTGAAAATCATTGAAAGAGATATTTGGATAGATCTTTGTTACTCATCAAAAACTTATTTCTGAAATATTGATTTGATGCAGAATTCGTAATAAATCCTTTTATTAAATCTTTGCTAATCTTTGCATCTTTGCACCTTTTACAAATCTTTGCTACGCACGAAAAACCTACTTTTTACCGAATTTTTTACAGAATACAACATTGCTACAGCAAGGAAAATTCTTCATAAATCATTTAAAGAGACTTTGTAAATATCTTTGCTAATCATCTTTTTTTTTAATTTTAGGTATCGTTTATGGTATTATAAAGAAAGCAATGAGTTCTTCTTATTTTTTGCATTATCGTTTATATCACTTTTTTTGTATATACTTATTACGAGTTGCGTTAGTTATTGCAAATGTATTACGGAAATTATGCAGGAATCGAAAAAATGTTTGACTCATTTATTTTAGTATTTTATAACGTTAAGAAATATAGTTCTAATATCATTTATGTTTTAGTAAAAAATCGCTGTTTTCGCATTCATATTGCTAATAGCAAGAATTTCAACACTTCAACTAAAGTAAACAAATCAACACATTCAATTATAGCTAGATAGGCATCAAAAATAATCAAAATCAAATCAAAACCAAAGCGTTTTTCATAACTGAAATAAAATTGAAAATACATAGAAATAACTGAAAAACGAATAGCTAAAAATTGCTAAATCAACTATCCACAATATGGTTAAAAATTGCTAAATCAACTAAATTTCATCTATGAATTGACTTTGACGAGGTGGGTGTATAATTAACCATATTACTACAGATCTCATCTTTTGTGAACCAAACACCTTAATCGATTTTTACCAAATTGCAGTTTGCAAAAAGGATACAAATCAATACTAATGCTAGTACCAATATCAATAAATAACCAATAAGATTTTAACTAATTTTCATGGTGCTGCCATGCTGAATTGCTAAATCAACTACCCACAATATGGCTAAAAAAAAAAAATTAACTAAATCTCATGTATGAATTTACTTGCGTTGGTTATTGCGAAAGTATTATGGCAATTATGTAGGAAACAAAAAAAGGTTTATTTCAGTATATTATAACGTTATAACTTTACTTAATATTCTCTGTTTTCGTGTTTTCGTCATCCTACTATCAGCAAGATGACCACGAAGTCAATTAATGGATGAGCTACAGTTCTTTTAGCAACTTTTTGCCATATTCACAAATTCAAACAAAAAATAAAGAGAACTAACTGAAAAATTAAATGGCTAAAAATTGCTAAATCAGCTGAATCTCATCTATGAATTGACTTTGACGAGATGGATATAATGGACCATATTACTACAATCTCATCTTTTGTGAACCAAGCACCTGAATCGATTATTAAAATATAATAAAATTTCAAAAAAATAAGAATCTTTATTGCAGATGGATTCACTGAATATTTCATTGTCATATATTACATAATACACATACTACATTACTTATTAGATTACCAATCTGCAGCTTGTAAAAAAGGATATGAACCAATACCAAGATCAATACCAATACCAATACCAATACCAATACCAATACCAACACCAATACCATAAAGGATGCAATAGGTAAAGTGGCATTTCTATTAACATTACACAACAGCTATAAAATATGGAATATTATTAAGATTAAAAAAAAACAATAAGATATGAACTAATTGTCATGGTTCTTCGAAACATTTTTGTTGTTGAAGAATTTTGCCACATTATCACAAATGTTTTGGGAATTTTCGTTTAGTTCAGTTTTTGAAAGTTTTAATTGGTTTCTTAAAAATGTAATATAACACTGGTCAACACTGTTTCTAAGTACGTCTAAGGTTCTAATTATAAATTTAATATTGGTTTTCTTCTAGCAGCTCTACGTTTTGAAATAATGCAATAACACTTTCTTAAATATAGGCAATTTTTTAACACAGTTTCTTTAAAAATATCATTCAAAATTAGTACAAAACCTTCTGTTGTAGGATTTTGTCGAATACATGGCTTGAGGTTGAACTCTTTGTATACTCCAGCAATAATCTGCCAACATATGGATGTCCCACTTTCATTGGACGTATACTTGGTGCATTCTTTCATCTATATGTCAGTGCAAATAATAAAGTTTAATACTACATTTTTCAAATTGGTCCGCACACTCTTAACTAACTGAAAACAGTCGTTGGACGGGTTTCCCAGAAAAGGTCTGTGACCAAAACAAAATTTTCACAAATTTTGAATTTGTGATACGTTTTAAAATGTTTCTCCACAACATTTACCCAACATTTAAAGGGATTGGTATTGGAATTCAGATAATGCACAAATGTGAAAGACAAATTAAAAAAAACAATTGTCAAATTGGTAAAGTTTATTCCAAATATCATCAAGTTCGGTTAAGAAGGAGTATTTTCAAAATATTTCAAAAACTAGAGCTGTTGTACAAAAACTAATATCGAATTGACAATTAGCATATTAAAATAAAGCAAAAACGTTAATCAAAACGAACGAATACAACAAAAAGGATAATTTTGTTGGGTATTGTAATTTTTCTGATAACTTATAAAATATTTTGGAAAATGGATTGTTTATATACTTAATATTATATAAAATAGCCCATGTGGGTTTAACAAAATTTCATATTTCTCAAATATTTAAAATTATACATAGTTATGAAATGGTATTTCAATTTTCAATATTTATAGTTGAGTATTTTGAATTTTTGCATTTTTGTTAATTTTCCTTTTTTCTGGAATTTTAAATGAATATCTGCCAAGTATCAAGTTTGGTTCAGCAGATGTATTTTAAAAATATTTCAAAAACTGCAGCTGTTGTACAAAAACGAATGTCGAATTGACAATAAGCATAGTAAAATGAAGGGAAAACGTTAACAAAAACCGAGGAAAAAACAAAAAGGAGAATTTAGTTGGGCAGCGTAATTTTTCTGATAACTTTAAAAATATTTTGGAAAGTGGATTGTTTATATACTTAATATTATATAAAATAACACATGAGGGTCTGACAAAATTTCATTTTTCTCAAATATTTAAAATAATCAATTGTTTATGAAATAGTATTTCAATGTTCAATATTTGCAATTGCAGTTGAGTAAAATTTTAAATAGTTTTTACAAGTAGAATAGAATCTATTAAAAACTATGTTAAATTTTATTAACACATTGTTGTGTTAACAAAATTTAGACTTCCACAAGTCGTTTCACGAAACTTTAAAGAATAAAAAAAGTCGCAGCACAATTTTGAAACTGTACGTAACTGTATTTTAAGGTTGCACTACAATATGCAAATATTCGTTTATAAAGTATCAAATAGCGATTTTTATACAGGGAGTTCTAAAAAATAAATCTGTGAGGAATCACGATGTTATTATTTTATTGAGAAATTTACGACCTTTTTTTCATTGGGCTGGAAAATGGAAAACTCTAAGAAATCTGTATTGAGTTCCCCTGACTGCTTACTATCATTTTACCATCAAAGTAATATTGTATTGTATTAATATTATTTATAAGATATTTGGCTGGTTGCTACTGAACTTATAATATTTTTAAGTTCATCGAGCAATTGAGTATTTTTTTTTGACAAATTTTGCAAAATGTACTCTAATGTATGTGAAATTTTCTTGATAATAACTTTTAATTGTATTTTCTTTAATTTATAATGAATTTCTTAAGGAATTTTCGCATTTTTCACATTTTTCAAGTTATAGATATAAATAAAATATACATAGTTAGAATTTTCATCAATATTCGTAACTTTTCAGACCAATTTTAATTATTTTGTTTTTGTTTCTCTATAAGTTGCTACTGAAATTAAATATTTTTAAGTTTATCGAGCAATTGAGTATTTTTTTTAACTAATTTTGCAAAATGTGGACTAATGTAATGGAATTTTCTTGATATTGACTTGTTATTGTATTTTTTTTAATTAATAATGAATTTTTTATAGAATTTTCACATTGTTTAAAAATATTAATGTATTTAAAATAAAGTTTCAATTTTCATAATTATTTGTAACTTTCCACACTAATTTTAACGATATAAATTTTATTGGTATCTCAATACGTTTCTACTGAAATTAAAATATTTGGAAAGAGCATTGTTAATCGAGTGATTTGTTGTAATTCTGTAACTAATGGGATTAAGACATTTAATTGTCTTAATACTACCTCCCAAACAAGATGGCAAAGTTTTTTACACCTATTATAAATCACCCTGTATAATAACTGACAAATCTCTTAACTTCCTCATATTTTAAGTTATAGCTATAAGTATTATAACCGTTTCAATATTAATTGTCCATATTATATTATTAAAGTCATTAACAATAACCAAATCGAATACGACTTTGCACAACATAACTAAGACGTGATTCCTGGCGAAACGCTGCTTGCAGCTCCGATTATGCCGTAATGCATTGTAACTTTTTCAGCGTGTGCATATAAAGCGAGCAACATCAGATGCTCACAATGGCATTATGCAAAGATGTACGCGATCGGTCCGTTGCGGGATAATTAGGATTAATTGCCTGAGACGCGGTGTGCATCGTAAAACTCTTCCTCCATAAATGTATCTAGGATTCACCAAATTAATGATATTCACTGCATCACACATCTCGGTAATTGAATTCCGAACATGATTTTATAGGCTACCGTATGGGATGCTGCAATGCATCCTTAAATTTTATGTTTCTTCATATAAAGCAAGGCATTGCAAAATCTCCTTTATAATATAATGTGTTGCACAATAAATTGCGTATTAATTTTAGAGATGAACAAAAGCATGTTAAATATAGACACAATATTCTTCCATTTCCTGGCTCTAGGTTATTGATATTTATCATTACAACTATAAAAAGTTATTTAGAGTTGTTGAGTTGTAGAGAACTTGTTTTAATAAAAGCTATTAAACGTATTTTGTGTTAAACAGTAACCTTATGCTATAAATATTTCTTTAATTTTTGTTAATATATATTAATATATAATAAATATATCTTTAGTATTTGCTAGTTTTTCTATTAGAAAACAAATGTCATAAACATCTAAATTAGAAGTGGCAGAATGATACATCGACGTAAAAAAAAAAGTTTTTACGTTAAAACGTTTCAACTTCTTCTTCGACTCCTTCTTCTTCTTCCTCTTATTCATGTTCCTTGATCAATCGTTGGTAAGCTTATAGACAACCACGAAATTTGAAGTAATGACTATGTCAACAACTGCTTGGAAAATTTACACTGGTATTTGTCCAAATCAATATTCGTTAGATCCTCCTTGCCTTAGATTCTTCAATCATGAGATCTTCCAGGACCTCATTTGCTTTCGATCTCATAATGAAACCAAAGTACCTCAATTTCAGTTTCTCCAATGATTTCTTCTATTTCGTTTGATCATATCATCAGATCACGATAATATCTGATGAATCACATAGCCTTTTGATCACATTTAGTCCTCGGTTTATGCAAGGCTGCATTAAAATTGTATGCAAGGCCCAATTGTAAAATGTTTGAGAAAGGCTTGTTTATAGTATTGATGTTCCAGTTACATCGTTTAGAATAATGTTCGCCGAAGTGACTTTAAATAGTAGACAAAATGAATGGCGATTCTACGGAGGTAATGAGTTTTTAATTGTTGAGTTCTGCGGTTCATTAACATTCATTATATCTCCGATTGTATAAACAAGCAATTTTAATTGTGATGTAAATGGGTATTGTTAATTTAAGCAAAATTTCGTGCCAAAAGAAAGTTACTAGGAAGTGTCCAGCACATTTTATTTATATACGAGTATTCTATTACGATTATTAGTGAAAATTATGAATGTTTAGATGCCATTTTTTTCTCGTTAATAACTAAATACTAAAACCGTCGGAAGATATCGCCATTTTGAAAAATTGTTAGTGTCGATTTACTTTGAAAAAAATTGGGAGAACTAATTATCCTCAATTTTCGTAGTTTTGATAATAGTCTGCCCCCTCGTCAAGCACTTCATTGGTGGAATCCCTTATTTTTTCATGGAGTAACGTGCGAGGTAAACTTACGTGGAGCCCTTTTTTTTCACCCACCCCACTCTCCGAGATCGAGAGCTAGCGGCCCCCTTCACAATAATGTCGAGTGTCTTTTTCAATTATTTTTCAAGGTTGTTGTTCATTAGTCACACTTAAAAAATTAAATAATAGATTAATAAAAATAGCAGTGAAAATAGCCGGAATAAACTTTAAAACAAAACTATTTTATTACCTAACTTTACGACTGATTAAGATTAATGGGATACATAAAACATGATTAATATTTATAAACCAGTCTGCTCCAGATTTAGCTTCGAATCAGTTATATGTATTTTCACTGAGTGGACGTAGTACTAGAGAAGTATATAAATAATAAATTATATTTCTTTAGCGCTTCCTCGAGTTTCAGCTAATGTACGATGATAAATACTCTGCAATAATCCTTGAATGCTCAGCTCTTTCACTGCAAGAAAATAAAAATTGTATAAAGCACGGAAGGTTGTTATAAATAGCATAGAAATAAAAATCGAGCTCGCCCTTAAATTGCGAAGAGACCGCGATCCGATTAATTTTATTTATATATAATACATGCAAAGCCGTTTCCAGCAATCTCCGCAGTTAAAGGATTTTTCACAGATACCCTTCCACCAGAATTTACAACCCCGAAATGTATCCATTGTGAGCGACACCCTTTCACCATCCGCAGCTCTGTTTACTCATGATATACTTTTTCATCGCTTAGATTAATTCCAGAAAAGGACGAAAATGTACATTTCCATTGTTTCAACGGTTTTATATCTTCAGCAGTAAGCAATTTACAAAAATATGATCATCATCATAAATTTATTCACACCGTAATAATAATTCAAATATAAAATTAACTGTGAGCTCAGAATGAAATTTCAGTCTTATGAAATTTCAGTTTTATACGAAACTATTCAGTTGTTTATTATCTTTAATAACAATTATTATTATTTTTTATTATTAGTGCATAAAAAACTGTTCAAATCAATATTCATATATTAATTTGATAAAACGCACGTTTCCTGTAGAGTTTCCAAGAACTATATGTATAAATATAAAGTTGCTAAAAACATCAACGCCTTCAAAATTGCTGGCATACATAAATTTCAACATACTTTGCAATTTCGCTTCGTTTTGCATAAAAAAAATCATAAAAATAAAATAAAAAAATATAATTATAAAGTTGCTAAGAACAACAACGCCATCAAAATTAATAGCATACATAAATGTCAACGTGCTTTGCAATTTCGCTTCTTTTTGCTATTTTTTGCACCCAAAAAAACACAAAAAATTAAAAAAATTATATGTATAAATATAAAGTTTCCAAGAACATCAACGCCATCAAAATTAATGACACACATAAATGTCAACATACTTTGCAATTTCGCTTCTTTTTGCACAAAAAAAGCTAACAAATAAAAAATAATGTAAATATAAAGTTGCTAAGAATAACAACGCCAGCAAAATTGATAGCATACATAAATATTAACATACTTTGCAATTTCGCTTATTTTGGGACTACAAAAAGCACCAATAATAAAAACAATAGCGCAAACTATGCGTTTATATCTTGTCTTTTAAGTATGTACTTACTTTATAGTCAGTATACTCTTTATACTTTATACTCGTGTTGCTTCTTATTCTTACTATACCTTCTTCCTATAAAAATGAGTAGTTGCTAAGAACAACAACGCCATCAAAATTAATGGCATACATAAATGTCACCATACTTTGCAATTTCGCTTATTTTGGCACTACAAAAAGCACCAATAATAAAAAAAAAAGCGTAAACTATGCGTTTATATCTTGTCTTTAAGTATGTACTTACTTTATAGTCAGTATACTCTTTATACTTTATACTCGTGTTGCTTCTTATTCTTACTATACCTTCTTCCTATATATTCTACCTATCCCTACCGTTTTTTTCTTCTTCCTATTCCTACTCCTATTCCTGTTTTAATTCATTCACAATACTATTCGGAACGTTACTCATATTACTAAACCTTTGCCCCAACCTATTCCCACTCATTGTGCTTTTCTATGTATTTCTATGCTTCTATTTACCCTATTTATTCTGCCTATTCCTACTCCAATTACTGTTTCTATTCATTCACAATAGTAGTCGGAATTCATGTTACCAAGCCTTTACCCCAACCTGTTCCTTCTCATTGTGGATTTCTATGTATTTCTATGCATTTCTATGTTTCTATTTACCCTATTTATTCTACTTATTCCTACTAATATTTCTGTTTCTATTCATTAACAATACTATTCGGAATTCAATTCATGTTACTAAGCCTTTGCCCCAACCTATTCCTACTCATTGTGTATTTCTATGTATTTCTATGTTCTATTTACTCTATATATTCTACCTATTCCTTCTCCTATTCCTGTCTCTATTAATTCATAATACTAGTCGGAATTCAATTCATGTCACTAAGCCTTTACCACAACCTATTTCTACTAATTGCGCATTTCTATGTATTTCTATGTTTTTGCTTACCCTATTTTTTCTACCTATTCCTACTCATTGTGCATTTCTATGTATTTCTATGTTTCTATTTACTCAATTTATTCTACTTATTCCTACTCCTATTTATGTTTCTATTCATTCACTATACAACTCGGAATTCGATTCATGTTACTAATTCTTTGCCCCAACCAATTCCTACTCATTGTGCATTTATATGTATATGTTTCTATTTACCCTATTTATTAGACCTATTCCTACTCCTATTTTTGTTTCTATTCATTCAAAATACTTTTCGGAATCCAATTTTTTTCACCAAGCCTTTACCTCAACTTATTCCTACTCATTGTGCATTTCTATGTATTTCTATATTTGTATTTACTCCATTTATTCTGGGTATTCCTACTCAAATTCCTGTTTCCATTCATTCACAATACTATTCGTAATTATATTCATGTTATTAAGCCTTTTACCTTTTAGTCATTACCCCAACCAATTCCTACTCATTGTACATTTCTATGTATTTCTATGTTACTATTTACTCTATTTATTCTACTTATTCCTACTTCTATTCCTGTATATATTCATTCACAATACTACTCAGAATTATATTTATGTATAATATTTATGTTACTTGGCCTTCACTTCAACCTATTCCTACTTCTATTCCTGTTTCTATCCATTCACAATACTATTCGAAATTCTATTCATGTGACTCAGTCTTTATTTCAACCTATTACTATTTCTATTTCTGTTTCTATTCATTAACAATACTACTCCGAACTTTACTCGTGTTACTATCATTGTTCTTTTCTATGTATTTTTATGTTTCTATTTGCCCTATTTATTCTACCTATTCCTGCTCCTGTTCCTATTTCTATTGATTCACAATACGATTCGGAATTCTATGCATGTTACTATGCCTTTACTCTAACCTGTTCCTACTCATTGAGTATTTTTAAGTACTTCTATGTTTCTATTTAGCCTATTTAATCTACGTATTCGTACTCATATTCCTGTTTCTATTCATTTACACTACTATTCGGAATTCTATTCATAATATTAAATCTTTGCCTCAACCTATTCCTGTTCATTGTTCAATTTTATGTATTTCTAGGTTTCGATTTACCCTATTTATTCTTCCTATTCCTACTCCTATTCCTGTATATATTCATTTACAATACTATATAGAATTCCATTCAGGGTACTAAGCCTTTATTTCGAACCATTACTATTTCTATTCGTGTTTAAATTCATTCACAATACTATTCCGAATTTTACTCGTGTTAATAAGCGTTTACCCAATCTATTCCTACTCATTGTGCTTTTCTATGTTTTTCTATGTTTTATTATTTACCCTATTGATACCTATTCCTACTATTTTTCCTGGGGATCTATTGATTCACAATACGATTCTGAATTCTGTTCATGTTACTCATACTAAGCCTTTACCCCAAAATGTTCCTACTAATTGTGCATTTCTATGTATTTCTATGTTTATATTTACCCTATTTATGCTACGTATTCCTACTCCTATTCCTGTTTCTATTCATTCGCAATACTATTCGCAATTTTATTCATGTTACTAAACTTGTACTTCAACCTATTCTTACTCATTGTGCATTTCAATGTGTTTCTATGTTTCTATATACCCTATTTATTTTACCTAGTCCTACTCCTACTGCTGTTTCTATTCATTCACAATAATATTCGGAATTCATATTACTCAACCTTTACTCCAACCTGTTCCTACTCATTGTGCATTTATATGTATTTGTATTTTTTTTATTTACTCTATTTATTCTACCTATTCCCACTCCTACTCATGTATCTATTCATTCACAATACTATTCGGAATTGTATACATGTTACTAAGTTTTTACCCCAACCTATTCCTACTCATTGTATATTTTTATGTTTCTATTTATCCTATATATTCTACGTGTTCCTACTCCTATTCCTGTTTCTATCCATTCACTACTCTAATCAAAATTCTATTCATGTTACTAAACTTTTATTTCAACCTATTACTTGTTCTATTCCTGTTTCTATTCATTCACAATACTATTCGGAATTCTATTCATGTTACTAAGCCCTTACCCCAACCTACACTTATTCATTGTTCTTTTCTATGTATTTCTATGTTTCTATTTACCCTGTTTATTCAACCTATTATTACTCCTATTCCTGTTTCTATTGAAACGCAATACGATTCGGAATTCTATTCATGTTACTAAGCCTTTACCCTAACCTGTTCCTACTCATTGTATATTTTTATGTATTTCTATGTTTCTATTTGCCCAATTTAATCTACGTATTCCTACTCCAATTCCTGTTTCTATTCACTTACACTACTATTCGGAATTCTATTCATGATGCCTTTGCCTCAACCAATTATTATTCATTGTGCATTTCTATCTATTTCTATGTTTCGATTTACCCTATTTATTCCACCTATTCCTACTCCTATTAGTGTAAATATTCATTTACAATACTAATCGGAATGCTATTCATGTTACTAAGTTTTACCCCAACCTATTCCTAATCATTGGGCATTTCTATGTATATGTATGTTTCCATTTACCCTATTTATTTTACCTATTCCTACTCCTATTAATGTTTCTAATAATTCGCAATACTATTCGGAATTATATTCATGTCATTAAGCCTTTACCCCAACCTATTCCTACTTATTGTGCATTTTTATGTATTTCTATGTTTCAATTTACCGAATTCATTCTATGTATTCCTACTCCTGTTGCTGTTTCTATTCATTCACAATACTATTCGGAATTCTATTCATGTTATTAAGCCTTTAGCCCAACCTATTCCTATTCATTGTGCATTTCGATCTATGTCTATGTATCTATGTCTATGATTTGCCCTAACTTTTCCACCTATTCCTGTTCCTATTCCTGTTTCTATTCATTTACAATACGATTCGGAATTCTATTCATATCACTTTACGAGCCACTTACTCAGCCTTTGCTCAACATATTCCTACTCATTGTGCATTTCTATGTATTTCCATGTATGTCTATTTCCGTTCCTATTCCGATTTATCCTACATATATCTACTGATATTCATTCTGGTTTTCATCTTCTATAACTTCTGCCTATTTGATTCCTATTCCTAATCTTGTTTTGATTCCTATTTGCACTTTTATTTTCATTACGCACCTATTAATCAGCCTATTATATTCATGTTTCCCTTGTAATTACTATTTATTGTACCTACTTCTATTACTATATATAATGCACATTCCTATTCATATTCGTAGTCGTATCTATATTCCTATTCAAATTTTCTATTTCTATTCATAATCATATTCTTAATTCCTAGATTTCCCAATACTTATTTTCTGTTACTATTCCTCCCTCAATTTTCATTCTTGTGCACATACTTTTTATGCTTATTATTATTAGAGTAGGTATACAAAAATTTTTCATTTACGTTTCGTTTACATTTCTATGCTAAATTAGCAAATTAGCAATTTTCACCAAATATCAGTTTAGATTAGCAAATTTTTAGAAAGTGTGTGCACATTTTAGATAGTTTCAGCAGATGTATATCATTGGTAAAACCTTATTAGTGCAACCTCCGTCCATTTTCATGTATGTGCTCATTCTTCTTATTTTTATTATTATTAGAGGAGGTATACAAAAATATTTCATTTACGTTTCGTTTACATTTCATTACGATGAATGCGAAACACGAAATGTCCATCTAAATTGCTCGCTCAAGAACGATAAAATTCATTATTTCCGCTTTTGTACTGTAACTGCTCAAATAACGTTTTGCCCGAGCTCATTTGCATCTGCGCATGTATGCTAATTCTCCGGCCGACTTCTTCCCTAGTGGAATTGTTTATTAAAACCTCGTAGCGATTAATTTCCCAGAGAAATGAATTTTTAATGCGGAGAACGAATACTGTAATCCTCTGTCTCTGGGGAGAATCGCGACGTTCACATAAATCTGTAATCTTCTACGACCGAAGTTTGCAAAGCCGCCGCTTACATCCGCGAGATTGTCAATCAGACTTTGCATGCTATTATGATATATGTCTCATAGTTTCACATTAAAGAAGTACTCACAGTCAAAATCAGAAAATTTTCATAAATATTCACAAATAGGACAAAATTAGTGACAGCAATTGTAAGTACTTCCCTATAATATTAACTTGAAAACATCAGTTGCATCTATGGAAAAAAACTTATGAAAAATAAGTTTTAATAATTTCACAAATTAACTTAGTTATTGGTAACATATCAATTTTAGAGATTATTCTTCAAGAATCAATTTTTCAAAATAACGTTTCAAATTTTGAAAACAAAAAAGTTGTATTATTTAATATTTATTTCTGAGGAGTCAAAATATAATGATGCTCTAAAATTTGTGAAAACTGAATATTAGTTATTAGAATTTCAAAAATGTGAACTTTATAACTTGTAATCATTACAATGTGTTGTTGTGCAGACCCTCGTATGGTAAAATACCATCCAGTATATCCAAATCCAAATACATCCAGTACAAATGTCTGAAGATGACCATGTAGTGGTTGAAATGTACATTTAGAGAAATAAATATCGTTGTAAAAAAAAAAAAATTGTTATTTTTCCCTCGTATGGTAATTGTTACTTTATGCATCCTGATAAGACCAATGGTTTCATAGTTGTGGTAGTTTGGTTTTGTACTTTTTTAATTTTCAAATTGGAAGAGAAATATTAATCTAAGCGATTTGGATCTACATATCTACCAACATGCAGAACTAAATAATACCAATGGCTGCCAAGAATGTATATGAACATTGTAATCATTCCACCCTATGAACTAATGATGACTTTGAATAAGACCGGAGGTCTTAAAGTTTTTCATTTTCATTTTCGTTATTAATTTTGAATACAAATACATACATTTCAATATAACTTTAAAGAATTTCGTTTTACATGTTCACCAACATTCAGGACTAAATTCTACCCTCTGGTAGATACTTCTCTGCAAATAATAACGAATTACATCCCTCCTGACTTCAAATCAATCACCCACCGACAACTTTTTTTCCCTGGAAACGAATTAATTACTTTACATCCATCATTAATCACACACAACTGGATTAAATAACTGTAATGAATGTACTGTCGCTGCCAGAACTAATTAACAACTCAAATTAATACAAGACACGCCGGAATTGAATTAGCGCCATCTACCTGCGAGGGAATCGATACGCTGGGGTCGGCGTCGCGACGCCGACGTAGAATTTTAATGCGGGGGCGTATCCGGAGACAATCAGAATCGCATTATCGCGCCCCAGTTGTATCAGACGTGCCAATCCACAGTGTGTTTTAGCATGCAGTTCGAGTGAACCGTCCGGAATAACCGTCACATGTTTTCCTTGCAGTTTGCGGAGAGGATCGAAGGCATTGGGGATTTAAAGAAGATTGAGACTCGAAAATTTGTACAAATGGAGCGTTCCAGGATAACACAAGTTTTCTTTTCAGTTTGCTGAGATGATAGCAGTCGGGATTTAGAGAACATAAAGGCGATGGTAATTAGCCTTAGCAGCTAAAAACTTATCAACAGATTCAAAACATGCAAATGGAGCGTTCCAGAATAACACATGTTCTCTTTTCAGTTTGCTGAGATGATAGCAGTCGTGATTTAGAGAAGTCAATATCGATGGTAATTAGCCTTATCAGCTAAAAACTTATCAACAGATCCAAAACATACAAATGTAATGCTTTTATCAAGCCTTAAAATTGTGAAGGTATTTTGGGAGAAGATTTTTCCCAATTATCCTTTTGGGAGAAGTGATGATTGGTATGTCACTGATTTACTGACTCAACGTGATTCACTTGCTTGCCAAATTATAAGAATGTCTTCCATTACAAAACAGCAGAGCGTGGAGATCCTCACGTCTCGACAATTATCAATTAGGCAAATGGTTATTTACTGAAAGCGGCAGGCGATTGCCCCACGCGACATCTAAGGATCGCGGATCTCCGCGATTTATCTGCCGCCTCGGATTTCGCAAACTTCTTATGTTATTTCTTCCTATTCTGCATTAGATTCGCGATGCATATCTAAGAAGAACAAACGCAGGAATAAAAGTTCGTGTCCAATTAGCCGGCCGTTATGCAAAGGAGCTCGCGAATTCGCTGGAAATTGGGAAACGCACTGCCAGGATTATGAAAACAAATGCTGTGCGCTGTACGTGATATGCGAAATTTTATTTGCAGGATAAAGTGTTTCTAAACATATTTATGTTAAATCATAGTATACCCGTAATGTCAATATTATGGTTATAAAAGACTCAATAAAAAATATAGTTTTACCGTACTAGTACCGTAAAGTGACTTTACGGTACGAATATAGAACTACCTCTGAGATATATATCTACTTCAAGATCTAGATCTACCTCTAATTGTAGTCTAACTCTGGTTAATATACTTACTTGAAATTTTGATTTTCGTCTCGAAAAGTAAAAACTACTGGATAACCATATAATGTTTCCAACAAAATTTCAATTCAAGTTAGTATACAGTCAAAAATAATAGTTATTTATGAATTAAGGTCATAAATATGTGTTTTTGGCCCGCAGCATGTTCCTAGAAAACATGCTAAGGCCCAAAAACATTTATAGCCGTAATACATACAGTGTCCACCAAAAAGTTGGACACATATAGGAAAATTTTTTATTATTAACTTCTCAGAAAATTTTAATCTTTCAAAAAGTTTCTGCATTATTTCAAACTCAATAAGAAATCATCGAAGTAAACTTTTCTGGTTACATATACGAGATATAACCAAAAACAGTAAAAAAGCTTAAGAGTAAAACATGAGTTTTACTGTTAAAAAAAAAAACTGTTATTAGAAAAAGTAACTTAAAACTGCCAGAAGATTCTAAATACGAAATTAAAACCACCTACGACGAAACCTAGACCTACTTTTCTTTTGTCTTTTCTGGTACAAGATGGGTTTTTCGGGGTGATTTTACATCATTTATCTTGGTTATACTTGGTTAATACAGCTATTACGATAAATAACAAGCAATACTAATAATGCCATATTAGTATTGCAAAGTTTTTGTTTCTCAAGGGCCTTAATGAGCTCTAGGGCTATAAAACCACGTTAATGTCCGCTTTGCGGGGCAGTAACTAAAATATTACAGATAATTCGTGCCTAAAATGGCTTTGTATGCTACACGTATATAATGCACTCTATTGGACTGGCCCCCTGCTTAGTATGTTCTGCTTAGTATGTATAATGAAGTGCTTGTCCTGTAAAGGCACGCATTATGTACTACATCTATTATGTACTGAAACATAAATAGTTATTTTTCTAGTCTTGAGCTGCTTATAATATCAAAATACATGATGTTTTAATAAATATCAGCACCACATAGTAATAATAGAAACAGCATACTATGTAAAAAATATATTATTCTTATATAAAATTTAAGTAAATTTCAAGGCATAGCATTTAAGCGAATTTAGAGTTATTTAATTAACTGGTAATTGGATTCATGATTGGAGTTAGGCATATTTTCACTAAATGATTAAAAGGCTGCCGAATAATATGACGAACTTCTTGAGATAAAGTAATAAAACTTCAAAAATATCTTATAAATATGAAACAAATTTCTACAAACTATCAATACTTAGCAAATTTTAGCAACTGTTACTATAGTTTTGAAATTTTCGTAAAATTTCTGTTAATTTTAGCAAATTTTAGAATATGAGTGCACATTTTAGAATGTTTCTGCAGATGTATGCAAATTTACGTGATAAAATTTAAGTGATTGTAGTAAATCCTCCTATATATTACATACGTCCTTACCAAATGTCAACCAATTTCCATAAATGTTAACAAATGTATCAAGATTTCAACAAAGTAAAGTAAATTTTAACTTATATAAAAAATATAAACAATTTTTTGTTTTGTTTTAGAAATTTTTGTAAAATATTCATTTCTGGCAAAAATTAGAGTGTAAATAGTAGTAAATACAACTAATTTTGAAATACGTGAACACATTTCTGCAAATTTTTGAACATTTTAGCAGCAGATGTTTGATGATTAGCAAATTAGCAATTTTCACCAAATTTCAATTTAGTTTAGCAAATTTGAGTAAATGTGTGCACAGTTTAAACAGTTTCAGCACATGTATGTAACTTTTAAAACATAGTTAGTGCAAATAGCAAAACCAAAATTAAGTGAGTAGTAAATCCTCCTACATATTACATACGTACTTAGCAAATATCAACAAATTTCAATAAATGTTAAGAAATGTATCAAGATTTTAACAAATTTTAGTAAATTTTAGCTTATCTGAAATATAAAACATTGTTTGGTTTGTTTTTGCAATTTTTGTTAAATTTCATTTCTGGCAAAAAATCATAGTGTAGTAAATACAAGAAAATTTTGAAATAGGCGAACAAATTTCTGAATATTTTACCAACTTCAGCTAAATTTTAATTTAGCAAATAGCTATATTAGCAGATTTGCAATTTTGAGAAAATATGTGCACATTTTAGATAGTTTCAGCAATTGTTAAAACCTTATTAGTGCTACTGGCAAAAAAATCAAATGTACTTGCAGTAAATACTGTAATTGTAGTAATTACATACATACATAGTAAATATCGACAAATTGCAATACATTTTAACAAATGTATAAGGATTTTATCAAAGCTGAGTAAACTTTAGCATGATATCTAAAAAATATATGCAATGTTTTGTTTTGTTAATTTTCGAAGTTGGCAAAAAAAAAATTGTAGTAAATACAACAAATTTTGAAATTAAGGTATTATTATTGCGTACTTACTGGTAGAATAATTTTTAGAAAAAAAATCAAACAGACATCTTTCAAATTTCAAAATTCAAATTGATTAAAAATATTTATGGTGAAAATAAGATCAAGATATATACATAGTAAAACACATATGTCATGCCTCTGATGATGGTTTGTTAGAAACTGAAACTAGTCAGGCAAAATAAAATATATAATAAATAAAATTAAAAAAAATTAATTCTACCAGTAAGTATCCAATAATAATACCTTAAATAAATAACTGGTAACTTATAGATATAACCTTAAACTTAAATTTTAAAATGTTGAACAAATGTTGAGCAAATTTCTGCAAATTTTTGAACATTTTAGGAAATTTCAGTAAATGTTAATAAGTTATAGCAAATTTCAGCAAATGTGAGCAAGTTGTAGCAACTTCCAAAAAATTTAGCAAGTTTTAACAAATTTGAGTACGTTTAAATTTATTTTAGGCGAATTTCATAAAGTGTTTTCAATTTGTAGCTAAATTGAGAAAATTTATACAATTAAAAAAAACTAACTTCCGGAACTGACAAATACAATTGAAAATTGTAATTATAAAAAAAATATTACTTATAAATTATATATGAATATAAATTATTTTGGGTGAATTTAATAAAGTGTTTTCAATTTGTAGCTAATTTCAGCAAGTTTATACAATTAAAAAAATCTCATTTCTGGAATTGGTAAAAACAATTAACGATTGTGCTTATAAAAAAAATATTACGCACAAATTACATGTGAAAATTAATTATTTTGGGCAAATTTCAGAGAGTAATTAAATTCATTCATTAAGTACAAATTGCATATGAAAATAAAATATCAATATATAATAAATGCTAAAACTGCTTGCATATTTAAAAAACAAATCGAATTTTCTTTCGTACATCAGTTAATCTTGATTATCTTCTTCCTGGTTATTTTTAATTTAATAACATCTTGCTCTACCATCCCCTTATGTATTTTTGCAGTTTACGTATCAGTTGTTGTAAAAAAATATACAGCACTGTCTAGTTCAATCTTTTATAGAGAAACTAGGACGAGAAAACTTAAGTTTGCTATTATAAACTGTATAAACTAAAATAGCAAATGTACAAGCTATGCTAAAAACTTCAAAAAATGATTAAAATTAGCTTGTAAAATATTTCCAACTTTTTTATTTGAAAGCTCATACTTCATTAATCGAAATATTAACTTTAGATTATGCTGAGAAATAATTGTAATTATTAGTTCAGAAGTTTGAATCATGATAATTTTAGATAACGAGATTTTTTCGGAAATGTTGATGTTCGGGTCATCTTATTCAGAAAAGAGTGATTTCTGAAGTGGTCTGTCTATCTGACTGTGCGTTCTTATCTCTCAATATTCCTGCTGTATAGCCCAGATGACTTTACTGATTTACTTGAAAATTATTATTTAAGCTTTAAAGAAAAAATGGGAGGCCTCCATGATATTTTACTGAAAACCATCAACAGCAGTGATGGTTCAATGGATACGATTTTTGTTTTTTTGGAAATACTCGTAATTGAAAAACTCGGATTTATGAACAAACAAAAAAAAAATATACGTGTCATTCTGATTTTGGAAATAATTGAAAAACTCGGATTTATGAACGAAACAAAATGAACTCTATATTAATATTATTCGTTGCTAAACAATTTCAGAAATATACGTGTCATTCTGATCAACTGATGAATAACGACATGAGGTTATGTTGGTGTCAGAAATAAGATTTTGGAAATAAATGAAAAACTCAGATTTATGGAGAAAACAATAACTCTTTATTAATATATAATAATACGTACGGAATATAATATAATACGTACGGAGGAAGAGGAATATCCATTGATACAGCCACAAGAATTTACAAATCCATCTGCAGACCCATCATCGACTACGGACAAATGGTACTCAACAACGCTAGAGACAATTGCAAACGAATCACAGACGTGACTGAATGTAAAACATTGAGACTAATCACCAAACTGAGACACAAGGACAATCACCTTCATAACATATCAAATATAAATTTATAAAATAGTACCAATATCACACCCATTCATCTGAGACTTGACAAATTACGAAATAAATTCCAACAAAGACAGGACAACAGGACAATACTGGACGAATTATGCATTAAAAGACTAGACAAACGAACTACCAAAAAGAACCCGACAAAAACGCTCCATGAATCATACTACGCTCCATAACACTCTTCACCAATCAACCCATCATTCATCAGCATATCATACACTCACATATCAGATCATATTATATATTATTTTATAAGAATGAAATGTATTAAAATGCTAGGCGGAAAGACCCCATATGGGGTCGATAGCCCAATAAAGATCGATTATATATATTATTCGTTGCTAAGCAATTTCAGAAATATACGTGGCATTCTGATCAACTGATGAATAACGACATCAGGTTATGTTGGTGTCAGAAATAAGATTTTGGAAATAATTGAAAAATTCAGATTTATGAACAAATGGTGAAATTAGGTTATGTTGGTGTCAGAAATCACAAATTTGTATACCTAGTGTCAGGCCGATAATTTGAGTGGTGAAAAGGGACGTGATTAAGAGCAAGTTTAATACGTCATTAATACAAGACGAACTCTTAAATCATATTTATTATAATAATACATTAATTATTATACGTTAATGGCTAGGGCACCAAGATTGGCTTGGACGTGTCAAGGCTTGGCGGGAGCGGCACGATTCTGTAACGAAGAGAAGATATTCCTGAGCCAAAGCTCAGTAAGCACCCTTCCGAAGAAGTGATGAATATATACATGCACATACACATATATCTACATATACATATACATGTACACAGACTGCATATTACGAATGCTCCCCAGGGACTACTCAAACTCACCCCTGAGGACGGAACATATGCCCGGCCAGGAGTTATGAAAATTAGGGTCTACTATCCATGAATAGTAGGTAAAAATACCGTTGACCCCAAGATGCCCCTGAACACATCCTGCAATCATATATACCTATTGAGACTGCCATATAACGAATGCTCCTCAGGGACTACTCAAACTCACCCCTGAGGACGGAACATATGCCCGGCCAGGAGTTATGAAAATTAGGGTCTACTATCCATAAATAGTAGGTAAAAATACCGTTGACCCTAAGATGCCCCTGAACACATCCCGCAACAATGTGCGATTCATAAATGTAGAGTTGGGGATCCCATATGCACGGTGGGCAATATTGCCATAAACGAATGCTCCTCAGGGACTACTCAAACTGACCCCTGAGGACGGAACATATGCCCGGCCAGGAGTAAGAGATGGGGTCTTACTATCCGAAAATAATTGGCAATAACACCGGCGTCCCCAACCTCCTCCTAGACACATCCCGCAACATATGTGCGATTCATAATTGTAGAGTGCAGGATCCCATATACGACGATGGCATTTAAGTCTCTCTACTTGTTAGTTTTTCTACCTTATTCTACCGTGCAATCTACGAAGGTGTACTTACATTATCTAATTCTATGGGCTGCAGGCACTATATACTTTTATATACAACTACTTAACTTGCTGGATCAATGCGTACTAATGAATGACATAAGCGCCCGGTCCCCTACAGAGGCCCCTTCGACTGTAGCGAGGACGCACAGGAATGTGCTGACTTGTGTAAATAAACGTTACTGGAGCAAAGCGGGAAGATACAGGAAAATCGAAATTATTGACGCGTAACACTAGTGATCATTTATATTTCAGCTCTATCCCGGTCTCTCTTATTCGGTGTTTCTTATTGGCTGCGAGTATTTACATGAATAACTAGAGCTGAAGTTGAAATGATCACTCGGTGTTATATTTCATACCTTCATACATCCATTTTTCATAAGGATTTGGTTTGGACATCTCAGTTATAATTTTTTTTTTTCAAAAATGGTACAAAGCAGGTGAATCTTATTGTAGGTACCTACTTATTATCGCTCTGTTCTACGCAACAACGTAATTTTTCTAATTTCAAACGTTTCCAAAATGTAAATGAAAATGCATTATTATTATCCAAACTCGATGATCACCTGGATGATGGTATTACCTTTATAGTAGATTGCGCAGTGCCTATTAATTGAAAATACTTGTCCATTATTGCAAACACGGAAATGCCATTAAATTAAAGTCACAATGCGATAATTAGGTACAGTAAGCAGATCCTTGCTGTCAGTCCTACAAAGTTCAATTATGGAGTATCGATTGGTTTATTTTAAATGTACCTCATTACCAATGTGTCCAAATTCGGGCAATCTTCGTCCTTGCCCATGTCGAGGAAATGCAGAACTCACGCGATTATTCTTAGCATCGCAAAAAAAGGAATAATAGAAGACTTTTCTTGTAGTCGGCAATTACCAGGAGGATGCCGGACGACCAGCAGATTGTGTAAGCGCGCTGGAAAAATGCCAAGGTCGCGCGGGGAGTTCTGTTTTCCGAAGCTCGTAAATCTCCTGTTTTTCCACGTCTAGGCGCTTCCTGGGTGCACAAGAAACAGGAAGGATTCGGCCGTTCCTCGTCGTTACCACGCGCAATTGCGCCCGTAATTAATGCCCAGATAAGCGGCCGTGCGCAATTAGACATGTAAGACCCCGGACAAAAACGCGCCGATAAAAAAATCAATTACACGTGGGCATCAATCAATCAGTCAGGAGTTGTTACCAGATGCGGCTCAAAGGTCGCGAGATGTGCGCGAAATTCCGTAAATTTTGGGGAACCTCGTCTCAAGTGCATGACGTGAGATTTTTTTTGCCCAACAGAGTAATTACTGTGTCAGTATTAGAGCCGGGCAGGTCTAATTATAACACGCGAGAGAAGCGCTTTTTTGCGCACCGTTGTCATCCTTGTACCTTGGAAATTATGCAATGCGCATCCTTAACCCCACAGACTTTGCTCTACATCCAAAAACCTTGCCAAAATGTCAGATTTGAAAGTAAAGAACGTAAACAAAGTCTTTGAAGTGTACTAATTTACAATAGTACTACCAATATTACTACCAGTACTACTGCCATAATACTACTATAGTTTTATAGTTTTTGATATTTTTTAAACATAAATTTCGATGTTTTTGTTTTCATATGAAACTGATTTGTTGATAAGAAAAATGATGAACGTAAAATTCCGGAGGCGAGCTTTATTTATTGCTTTATAGATTCTTACTAATAATAATAATAATAAGCCGTTACTCACTGAGCTATTTTACAACGGAAGTCAAAAGTGACAACAAGCCGAACATTAGTATATTATGCTATAGAGTTTTTATGCTATCATTTGCTATATACCTATTGTAGTTATGGTGTACCAAAATTTGATATTTACGTGGAATCTTCTCATAAAGCTGCAGGCTTTGCTTCAGTCGACCTCCAAAATCGCAGCTACAAAAAACCACCCATCCGCTACAGCTAATTCCTTCATTACCTGAAATATTATAATAATTATGTAAAACTATGTTTACGGAATCACTGCCGATAATAACCTGCCAGGGGTGAGATCATATAATAACCTATGACAGCATGGAACGTGTTAATTCGACTAATTGTGCACCTTACGTCTCAGCATTTTACGTGTATCGATTAAGCATTTATTTTATCCTATTCGCAATTACTTCAAAGCGGTGATAGAGGACCTTGCACATAAACAATTATTAATGATAAGAAATATATTACCTGTCGCTTGGCGTGGCTGTAAGCTTTTGCTTTCTTCTCCTTCGCTTTATATCTGCAGTGACATTGGCTGATTGAACCGCGATTGTCGGCTAGCGCTTAAAACCGCATGATGGATTGTGGTCTACGTGGCTGCCTTGCATGCAAATGAAATCGTAATTGCCTGCATTGTGCATAGACCAAATTCTATGGGTGGTATTAAAATGAAGTATTAGAATGAAACACTTTTTGTCATTATTTGATTTTAACCAGATTAAGCAGCTATTCCAATAAATACAGTTCTAGCCATAGTTCGAACAGATGTTATATCTATAACATAACATAACTATAACATAGCATCAAAAGGTAAAGGTACCTAACTCCAATAAATACAATTCTGGCCATAGTTCGAACAGATCTATAACATAACATAACTATAGCATAACATCAAGCAGCAAACGTAATTATCTCTACGAAAAAATGAGCGAATTTTTTGTTGATACTACTTGTTGACAACAAGTAATAACAACAACAACAACAACAAGTAACAACAACAACAAAAACAATAAGTAACAACTGTTGATACTACTTGTTACTTGATATTACTTACTTGTTCTACCCAACAAGTAGATGTTTAACCATTTAACATAATCTGAACAGTTTCGGACTCTATAGGTTAATTGATGTTATTTATTGAAAATTTATAATAAAATTGGATGAAATAAAGTAGCACTTCTAAAATTTTCAAAAAGTTTTGTATGGCTTTTACTTTAATTCATACAATTTGTTACTGACCTCTTAAAATTCATGCAATATTTAATTGATAAGATTCAATTACTTTTAATTGTGAAAATTTCAGCTTAAAATGTCTTACTAGTACTTGTTTTACCTTACAAGTAGATTTTAAACCATTTAACACAATCTAAACAGTTTCTGACTCTATAGTTTAATTGATGTGGCCGTTATTTATTGAAAATTTATAATAAAATTGGATGCAATGAAGCACTTCTAAAAATTTCAAAACAGTTTTGCATATGTCTTTTACTTTAATTCATTCAATTTGTTTCTAACCTCTTAAATTTCATGCAATTTTAACTGATAAGATTCAATTAGATTTCATTGTAAAAATTTCAGCATAAAATGTCTTTAAAATATCGAAACTACCAATTATACCACCCCAACTAAATATAAACTATGTTTCATTTTTATTTTTAACTAAGAAGGCTGTGGTTTCATTTTATAATGTTTGACACATGGACACCAACATGGACACCATTGACAGTCAAAAAATGATTGAATGTGAATAAACGAGTTTCTGAAAATAAGATCTCACCGTAATAATCACATCTGGGCAAGTTTTATATCATTTTGAAGAATTTCTTTAGATGTCAGTACATTCTTGTTACAAATGTTTGCACAATTTTAGTATTTTAGAAATATAAGCAAATTTAGTGAAGTTCTAAAACATGTGGACTAAGTACCTACCTGTACTTTTTAATATTTTTTGAAATTTTCAGAAAATTTTAACACATTTTAGTAAATTTGCTGACATTTTATATACATTTGCAAATTTTAGTATGGTTCAGCAAATTTTAGAAACTATTTGCATATTGTAGCGTGTTCCAGCAAATAGATGTAATTTTTAGAACCTAATTGCTGTAACTGCCAAAATATTATAACTCTGCAAATTTTAGTATAGCGACCCAAATTTTAGTATGGCTCAGCAAATTTTAGAAACTATTTGCATATTTTAGCGTGTTTCAGCAAAGAGATGTAATTTTTCGAACCTAATTGCTGTAATTGCCAAAAAATATTTAATTGTGATTAAATGAGTGATGTGATGTGATAAATAAGTGATGTACCAGATGCTTACAAAACTTTAATATGTCAGCACATTTATTCAAATTTAAACATATTTAGCAATACAAATATAAAAAGCAAATATAAATCTTTTGTAGATAATTAAAGAAACCATTGTAAATTTAAAAAATATATTTCAGACTAATCAAAAAGACTAAATATGAACATTTCCTCAATGTTATAAATGAAACAGAAAAATGTTAATCGTTAAAATCAGAAGAAAAAAAATCGAAATACGAAGTATGTAAATCAAAATTAAAAATTAAGTCCATAAAAAATCAATGAAGACGTCAATACAACAAAATTCAACTTAAAACTGTTTGTAGAATGTAGAACAAAAAGTTGGAATAGGAATGTATTTTCAGAATTCAAAATTGATGCAAATGAAAAATTATGTATGGAAGACTTCTAAAGATTTATGCAATGCAGAACAAAATATATAATGAGATTATTTGAAAATTTGGAAAATTAGCCATAGCAATAAAAATTTACCGTAAATAAAATGTTAACAATACATAAAATAATAGTTAAGGGTATTGAAACCTTCCGCATTATTCTCACTTAAATACATAAGGTACTAGTAGTATAATAACAAATTCATACTAAAATAACAAAAACCTTTAATAATGCCATTCCATATTTTAATTCGTAACATTGAAGTATTAAATTGCTGACGTTAACAAAGTTAACGAATTTTATCTTTATAGTTTCTTATGAGCTGGTTTAACTATTTTTTAATTGAGAATTATGCAATTATCAGACACAAAGATCGTGACTTTTGCATCAAATTAAATTAATTAAAGCGATGACTCGATTCCGGCGGTATCATCGGTTTTGGTCCTTCTTGTGCCTTCGTGCAGGAGGACAAGGATGCCTTCGGGCCACTCGTTAATGTAATTTGGATGGAAATTAAATGCGGATCCGCGGAATTGCGTCCGTCTTCCTTATAATACGTTACTTTTACGGACAGTACTTTGTCTTAGTAGTTTTATTGTTATTTGACAATAGCAATAAATTTTAATTGTCGAAACAACTTTCTTACATATTAAATCTGCACATTTCACACACCAATCAATAGTTTTATAGTAATATGTAAATTATAGATATTTTTTTGTTTCAATTTACCCATTATTTCTTATTTATAAACTACACCTTCATCAGGTTTCCTTTATTATTATAATAATTATTATTTTACAGCGTCCTTCATAAAAATGTAAACCTTGGTTTAGCGGTTGTTTAGAGGTGTTTTACAAAGGGTTACCAAGGCTACTAGGATTAAACACCGTTAAACCGCGGCTTAAATTTTTATGTATAACACTGTAAATATTAAAATGTAAAAAGTTTATAACACAAATTTAGATTAAATTTTAAAAAATGTGTATTGCCTTACGAACTATTATATGGTGTTGGGTATAATAATAGGTAAATGGAAGGTTAATTCAAAAATCGATAATTCAAATCAGATCTAATCTTAACTTCATTATTTTGATGTTAAATCCATAATTTTCACATTACTTTGTAAGTATGCACTTGGAAAGTTGTTTGTCAAAGAAAAATCAATTGTAAATACATATTTTACTCTATTACCTACTTCAGTACAACAGGTAATAAACGGTTAATTTAAGTTGAACTTCTACAAAGTTAGTTCTATTGTTATAAAAGAATCCTTAAGTAGAAATGTCTTATAGAAGAAGTCGTTTTTTTTAATTAGTGAGAGTTGCCAAAATATACAATAATTAAAAAATAATAATGATTTTAAATGAAATGTTAGTATTTAGTGCAAATTTCTACAAAAGAAACATTTTTTCCCTAATTTCATTTTAGGAAGTATTTCTACTTTAATGGATACAAAAAATGAAAAAGTTAAATATAAAAAAATATATATTTTATCTTTGACACTTAAAAAATCGACATCGGCATTTAAGCATTTAATTGCAGTTATGAAAATACAGAATATCACATGTTATTCTCAATATTGTTATTTATATAAAAGTTATCAATTCTTAAAATGTGATTGAGGGCCATATTTTTATAAATTAGTATCAGTAATATTCATATCTACTGTAATATTCATGTACTTGAAATTAAAAAAATATTATTATTACGATTTTTTTAAGAACGTTGAAGATTTTCTTCTAAGTCTAAGTACTATTATAACTCATTTAATAAACTTTGTTATGAGGGTTATAGTAACTCTGAAATGTACTTATTAATATATACTTAATGAAATGTAATTAATAATATATGTAGGAATAAGAAAAACAAAACACATTCAATCTAAGTGTAGATTTCAATCGCTAAGCGAACTTCTATAGTAGAAACATTAGTTTATTTAGATTAAATAAATGTGTTTTGTGAAAAAGGTGATTTGTTTTTCTTATTTCTACGAAAATTTCACAAGTCCCAAGATACTACCTAATAATATATGAATACTTAATAGTTAGTACTATCAATTCATAAAACTTGATATTTATTATAATTAATATTTATAAATATCATTAATAAAATGTAATTTATAATAAATGTATACTGTATAGTTAGTACGATCACTTTATAAAAGTTGATATTTAATATAATTAATATTTATAATTATTTGAATTTTAACTTTTTAAAATTCTCAATGTATCGACATACATTATATCCACTTTGCAATTTAGTAATATAATTATTATTATATGAGGTAATTAAGATGCGCTCGACTTGTATTTCGAAACGGAACCATGGACAATGCGTTTTTGCCCATTTGCTAATCGAAGTGCAATGCAAAATTCGACGGGAAATTGGCAATTTCAGCGAGGGCTTTCTCCTCACCTTCTGATCGAAATGTATTTCCAACGGATCCAATCACACTGGGATTATTAATGTATTGCAATATTTCGACACATTAATTGAATGAGATGCTGCGAGTAGAGTTATTGGTACGTGGCGCCATAAAAATCGCCATTGGTGGGATATGAAAGGAATATATTGTTCAAGATAAGTATTTATTTGCAATGCATCGTTGCTGTATTATTTATCTCGTTTTATGCATTTTGATTATATGGTTTATGATTCTATGACAAAAAATAGTTCAAATTTACTTTTGATGATCTATGAGCTATGATTCTAAGAGAAAATATTGTTGAAATTTACTTTTGATGATCTATGATCTATGATTCTATGGCAAAAAATGTTCAAATTTACTTTCGATCATCTATGATCTATGATTCTAGAACAAAATATTGTTCAAATTTACTTTTACTTACTTTGAATTTTTTTAAATTACCTAAATTTGCTTTGACTTTACTTTAAACTTACTTTTACCGGTTCGGCCGAATAAAGATCGATCTAGTACCATAATAACAAGATTCTTAAACCTTGCAACAAACATATATGTATACTGAAATTTGCTGAAATATGGTAGAATTTGTTGAAATTATGAAAAATTTGCTGAAATTTCATTATATATGCAAAAAGTTAGTGGTTTTAAATAATAATATTTACTATAATCACATTGTATCATGCTATTACCTATTGAAGAAGACATAACCCAATATTTACAACAATTTGCATAAATTTGCTAAAATTAGCAGACTATTATTTACTATAATAACATTGTATGATGATTTTACCTATTGAAGAAGACATGACCTAATATTTACAACTCTCAATTTATTGAAATTTGTTTAATTGCGTAATTAATTTCGCAAAGTTTCGTAAAATTAATTTATAAGTCTAATTTACTAAGAACGTACAAATATTTTCTGAAATTCGCCCTACAAATCTGCTACATTAATTGTTGAATCTTGCTATAATATTCTAAAACCAGCTAAGCTTTGTGTTGAAATTTCCTGAAACATGCTGAAGTTTAGTCACTTTTGTTAGTAAGAAAAACTTCGACGACTAACTTTGCTAAATGCACGAATTTTTATACCTACATTTATTTAGTTTTTCACTAGTTACAGAAATGAAATTCCAACAATTTATTAATAAGTGAAACACTTTATGAAAATTTGCAAAAATATTTTAAAATATTCTAAAATTTGTATGTTGTTTGTATTTTCTTTACTTATTATTTTAAGTTTTATGAGTGCTGCAGACATGATGTTCTTAAATTTAGTATGTTTGTTATGAAAAAATAAACGACTTACTAAATCACTACATAACAGATACTACTAAACTAAATAACACAGAAGCTAGGTGTGATGTTTATTACATCCTCATTGCTCATTAATAGAAAATTACATTCTTTTATTGCGAAATTCCGTCTTTGCATGTGTGTATTGCTTATTTCATAAGTACTCAAATTGTGGTTCTTGTAATGGAAAGCAAGCAAGATTAGACTTTTGTGAGAGCCCATTCAAATATTTCACTGTATGTGCAGTCACGCTCGCTTAGACTGATGTATGCGACAGCGTGACTTTGAATTTTCTCCTCAATTTCCTGTTTAATTTGACATGAAAATACCACATTGGATGGGACATGTATCCAGCTAATAACAAAATTAAAGTTATAATTACCACCTGCTTAGAGAAATACAACGACCTAAACAAGATATTTGATATTTTGATTTCATAGATAGATATATAGATAGATTGATAGATAGATATTTATTAATAGTCGACCAAATAACATGATATTTGTTTAGATGAGTGCATATTCATCACACATCACATGAAAGAAGGAACAAAATTACATAGATAACAAGTACACGTTACAAATTAAACCTAAAAACCATAAACAGTCTAAAAATTTAAAAATTCGTTCACAGAGTAAAAGTCACAGAGATATTATGAACTTATTAATTGAAAATATGGATTTGAATATTTCGAACACACTAGGATCTATATCAAATAAACATAATAGCCTCAAAGTCGAGCAAATCAGGCCAAGTTCACTACATTTAATAAGACGCAAATTGCTGTTTATTTAATTTAAATTTTACCTGAAAACGGCCTCCCTTTCGAGATTTTTGTATGAATAATAATAATAATAATAATATTTATTAGCAGAAAGCTACATACATATTCCAAATAATAAATACAAATCAAATGTATTCTTTATTTTGTTGTATTTTTTTTCAATTGTAGAACACAAGGCTCACCCTGTATGCCTATTCCTTGATATCAATGTGAGTGCAATTGATTTCAGAAGTACAAGGAGTTAATTAACTGCAGTAATAGAATAAGAATTAGGTAATTAAGAAGAAAAATACATAATTACGTTTTATAATATTTATTTACACCAACTTAGGTTAGATTGGGTTGGATTATCTTGAGTTGGGTTAGAATTAGGTCAACCTAACCTAATCTAACTCAATTTATACTCACATAATACCAGCTAACATGACCTAATTTAACAATTACTACAATTAGAGTGTCCATTAAAATAATGTTTTCATTTCAAATTTATATCAAAATATCTAAAATTTAGTAGTAGTAGTAACAATATTTATTGGCTATCGACCTGAGGTCTTTCCACCTCTAAAATTTATTATACCAATAAAAAAAATATATGAAAATTGGTATCAATATACAGTATGTTGTAGAACACGTGGCTCACCCTGTATTTCTTGATATCAACGTGAGTGCAATTGATTTCAGAAAAGTTAATTAATTGCAGTAGTAGAATAAGAATAAATTAAAAAAAAAATATGAAAATTGGTATCCATATACAGTATGTTCCTGGATCGAGTGTACAAATAGTATCCTAACCAAAGTTATATACATTTTAGTTACACCAAATAAGATTAGATTGGATTGGATTAGCTTCAGTTAGGTTAGGATTACATCAATCTAACTTTATCTAACTAAACCTATACGAACATAATACCAGCCAACCTCACATAATCTAATAATTTCTACAAAGAGAGTGTTCTTTAAAGATTTTTTTTAATTTCAAATGAGCATCAAAATATCTACATTTATTTTCGCTGACAAAAAAATATAATTATGAAAATTAGTATCAATATACAGTATGTTCATGGATTGATTTAACAAATAGTAACGTAACCTAACCTATCCTAACCTGACTCAACCTATTCTAATATAAAACCAGCCAAGATAACCTATTCTAGCAATTCCTACAAATATAATGTCCATAAAAGGATTTCTTTTGATATCAAATCAGTATCAAAATTCATAAAATTTATTTCTCGGATTAAAAAAATTGTTATGAAAATTGGTATCAATAAACAGTATGCTCCTGGATCAAGTTTACAAATAGTAAACTAACATAACCTAACCTAACCTAATCTAACTCAATCTATACTAACATAATACCAGCCAACCTCACCTAATCTAACAATTACTAAAAAAGAGAGTTTCAATTAAAGAAATTGGTTCTTATTTCAAATTAGTATCAAAATATCTAACATTATTTTCGCTGATAAAAAAAAATATAATTACGAAAATTAGTATCAATATACAGTATGTTCCTGGATTGAGTTTACAAATAGTAACCTAACCTAACCTTACCTAACTCAACCTGTTCTAACATAAAACCAGCCAAGATAACCTAATCTAGCAATTCCTACAAATAGAATGTCTAGAAAAGGATTTATTTTGATATCTAATCAGTATCAAAATACCTACAATTAATTCCTCGGATGAAAAAAATAATTATGAAAATTGGTATCAATAAACAGTATGTTCCTGGATCGAGTTTACAAATAGTTAACTAAAATAACCTAATCTAACTCAACT
Source organism: Othius punctulatus (assembly GCA_951805005.1). Taxonomy (NCBI): domain Eukaryota; kingdom Metazoa; phylum Arthropoda; class Insecta; order Coleoptera; family Staphylinidae; genus Othius; species Othius punctulatus. The sequence continues at coordinate 25,186,719 of OX638143.1, forward strand.
TATACTAACATAATACCAGCCAACAATTAATTAAGTAATCTAACAATTACTACAAAGACCATTGAAGGCTTCGTTTTTTTTTCAAATTTGTATCAAACTAACTAAAATTAATTATGAAAATTAGTATCAATATACAGTCTGTCCCCGAATTAATTTTTTATTATGATTTTGGAATAAAACTTCTAACTTTTCTGTAGAAAATGTTATAAATTGCAAAATGCAATAATGTTTTACAAAATACTTACTATAGATTATATTCTGACTTGAATATTTGGAGAAAAAAAATAGTATCACAAATTCTCATACTTGAAAAAGTTGTGTGTGAAAATTTTCTTAAAGAAATCAGAAAAATGTTTTGCAGTTTTGATAAATAATTTGTATTGAACTCTTTTGTAACATATCCATCAATTACCATACTCAAATGAAAACTCAGATTTCCTTTTCTACAAAAATGAAGTGGTCCATTAAAGGAATTTGTTTTTATTTCAAATTAGTATCAAAGTATCTTAATTTATTTTCGCTGATAAACACATATAATTATGGAATTTAGTATCAATATACAGTATGTTCTTAGGTTAAGTTTACAAATTGTAACCTAACCTAACCTAAGCAAACCTAACTCAACCTATTCTAACATAAAAGCAGCCAACCTAACCTAATCTAGCAATTCCTACAAATAGAATGTCTAGAAAAGGATTTATTTTGATATCAAATTGGTATCAAAATACCTAAAATAAATTCTTCGGATAAAAAAAAATTATGTTAATTGGTATCAATATAGAGTATGTTTCTGGATTGAGTTTAAAAATAGTAAACTAACATAAACCGTAAACTAAAAATACCTAACCTAATCTAACTCAAACTATGCTAACATAATACCAGCTAACCTCACCTGATCTAACAATTACTACAAAGGGGGTGTCCATTTAAGGCTTTATTTTTCTTTCAAATTAGTACCAAAATACCTAAAATTATTTATGAAAATTAGTATCAATATACATCTGTCCCCAAATTGAATTTTTATTTTGATTTTGGAATAAAACTTCTAACTTTTATGTAAAAAATGTTATAAACTGCAATATTCAATAATGTTTTACAGAATACTTACTCTTACTATAGTTTACATTCTTACTTGAATATTTCAATAATATATAAAGATATATCATATTCATATTAATTATAATTATATCATAATATTATAATAATATCACAAATATTCTCATGGTTCAAAAAATTGCTGGTAAAAATGTTCTCAATGATAACTGAATTTAGGAAAAAATTCTGCAGTTTTGGTAAATAATTTTTATTGAACTCTTTTGTAACATTTGCATCAATTACCATACACTAATGAAAACTCAGATTTCTTTTTCTGCAAAAATGAAGTCCACATAAAAAATGCGTTCACTCAAATATGAGCTTTAATTTAAAAACTTTCACAAGTTCCCATCACCAAATAACATACCTACTCAAAATTTACAGTGATACTTGAAAGTGATAAAATTCAAAATTTTAACTTTAAAATATCTTATCCACTTTCATTTTCATTGCAGTTTAAGTTTCTAGGAAAGTTTTATTTGAATACTTAATTACTCCGATAAAAAAAAATATAAGTTGGACAGAAAAATTGCCCAATGAAATCTGAATTTTTGAAAATTTTCAAATATGTTTCATCGAGATTTTTGTAACATTTGCATTTCTTACCATACTTAATTACTCCGATAATAAATTCATAAACTTATGAGAATTAGTATCAATATACTGTGCGTTCCTATATTGGAATTACAAATAAGAAAATCATATTTTTAGTTTAGATTAAAACGTTAAACTTTCTTGTAAAACTTTAGCAGCTTCCAATATTAGTATTTACAAAATACTAGAGTTTACATTCTAACTTGATAATTTTGAAAAAAAAAATTAAAATCATACATTCGTATAGTTCAACAAGTTGTACCGAAAACTTGCTCAATGAATTTTGGAAAAATTTCAAATAAATTTCATTGAACTTTTTTGTAACATTTGCATTTCTTACCATACTTAATCACTCCGATAAAAAAAATCAAAAAATTATGAAAATTAATATCAATATACTGTGTGTTCCCATATGTGTCGAATTTACAAATAGGAAAAGCATATTTTTGAGTTTAGAATAAAACTTGAAACTTTCTTGTAAAACTTTTGCAGCTTCCAATATTATTATTTACAAAATACTAGAGTTTACATTCTGACTTGAAAAAAAAAATTAATATCATACATTCCTATGATTCATATGATCGTATAGTTGAACAAGTTGTACAGAAAACTTGCTCAATGAATTTTAGAAAATTTTCAAATAAATTTCATTGAACTTTTTTGTAACATGTGTATTTCTTACCATACTTAATTTCTCCGATAAAAAAATCCTAAAACTATGAAAATTAGTATCAATATTCTGTATCTGGACCTTATTTTATTTAGCTATCAAATTTCATAAAAAAATATCATCATTCGTGTACGGGGCAATTATCGAGACCATTATCAATATCGCTGATTGATTTGATATTTGTGGCAGTTGTTCAGTACCTGTGTCATAATTCTGTATTAGTTTGCTTTAATATTTCCTCATTCGTGTACGTTACAATTATCGCGACCATTATCAATCTCTTTGTCTGATTTATTTGACATTTGTGCCGATTGTTCCGTGACTGTGAACGGATGAATTGATTCCGTGACTTAATAATGAGCAACAAAACGCGGCGAGCTCTTGCAATTAGTCGGCGAACTTGATGCGATTAATATAAACGTGTGCGCCATTAATCAGTGCGCCGCTAAGCCAGTGGAGGAATCGTGAAATCAATTACAGCGAGATTATCAGGTCACAATCTATCAACTCTAATTTATGAATTTCTTGTGATGTGCAATTTCAGGATTTCTTATTACGGTATTGCCGTAGTATCATAACTATGTGGCAATATCTGAAGTAATTTATCTGGCTTCTAGAACTGCAGCAGCAGTAAATATTTTTGTTTTGTAATAGATGAAAATGCAGATTCATAAAAACTATAAGGCAAAATTGGATGCTACATAAAAGCTTGAGTATATGGAATATTTGTTCAAGTATTAAATATTTTTGTTTTGTAATAGATGAAAATGCAGATTCATATAAACTATAAGGCAAAATTGGATGCTACCCAAAAGCTTGAGTATATGGAATATTTGTTCAAGTATTTTTAACGTCTAAAGAGCAAATGGAGAGCGACGCTCGACAATCGACAAAACAATCGACAAAATAAAAATGCAAACAAAAAAATTTGTATTGTTATTAATAATACTTCAAGATGAGTTTGCTACTCTTCCTACTCCACCTCCTCCTCCTCTTCCTTATCCTCCCTCTTCTTCTTCTTCTTCTTCTTCTTCTTCTTCTTCTTCTTCTTCTTCTTCTACTACTAGTACTACTTCTTCTTCTTCTCCTCCTCTTCCTTCTTGTTTTTGTTCCTGTTCTTGTTCTTGTTCTTGTTCTGGTTCTTGTTCATGTTCCTGTTCTTGTTCTTGTTCTTGTTCTTGTTCTTGTTCTTGTTCTTGTTCTTGTTCTTGTTCTTGTTCTTGTTCTTGTTCTTGTTCTCGTTCTCGTTCTTGTTCTTGTTCTTGTTCTTGTTCTTGTTATTCTTCTTCTTCTTCTTCATCGCCTTCCACTTATTTTTCTCCTACTACTTCTACTACTTCTCTTCCTCTTCCTTCTTGTTCTTGTTCTTGTTCTTGTTCATGTTCGTCTTCTCCTTCTTCTTCTTCTTCTTTTTCTTCGGTGATCAGGAAGAAGAAGTTGAACACTAGGAAGACTTAGAGTTATTTAGATCCCGACTATATAAACATGAATATAAATATAGACAAAATAAAAAGATGATAATATCCAGAGAAAATAAAACACATAATATAAAATTACAAGGGAAACGAATAGAACAGGTAAACAGTTAAGTACCTGGAGTCGATAAAATATAAAAATTGAGTTAGGGAAAACTTAAAAATACTTCGCAAGTATTGGCATACAGTTGGCATACCTGTTCTCATCATTCACATCACCACTGCTCACCATCATCATCATCATCATTCATCATATAGAATTTAATACAATGTATACAATATATAAAATGTAAGATCTTAAGGCGGAAAGACCACATAGGTCGAAGCCTAATAAAGATTGTCTACTACTACTACTACTACTACTACTACTACTACTACTACTACTTCACAAGTAACTAAATTAAACGGTAAATAAGATTTTAAAAATAAACGTAACTTAACAAACTTTTTTTTTCTTTTTACTTTAAAATATCGCCAAAACATATGTAACAATGGAAAAATTAATAATAAAACCAAACATATTTTACATTTTACTTGAAAGTATTGGTATAGACATCAAAATGTGGAAAGATAAATAAAGATATAAATGAGAAAGCAGGAAACATATTTACCAGGTTGAAAACTATGTTTTTTGGAAATACCAAATAACATAAAACTAGGAAACAGTCATGAGGAAAGAAATTAATATTTATTTTTGTAATAATGATTTTTTTTAATTACTATATTACATACAATAAGTTCTTTGTCCCTCGTTATAACATTCTAAATTAATGATCTCATGTGGTTGTTTTTGCTCGCAACCTTTACCGACTTCTGCTTTAAAATCCGCTCTCGTTTCCCTTCAATGGATCGATCATTATTGACCTTTACGTCCTGATTATTTGCCTATCGACCCATCGCGTCAGTCACATAATTGCTCGAAGGACCCTGTAAGACTGGGACCCGGATCCCGGAAGTGGGATTTTCCGGTATTTTCACTGCAGATTTTCCCCTCTCGCTTTTCAGTTGGTTTCCCGGACGCGTGCCAGTGAAGGGGTGGTTAAATAATTACTAACGCGTGTGATGGCTGTTATCAACATGGATCAGTATCGTTTATAACATATCGTCCAATTTGTTAGATAATGTACATTCAATTGTAGTATTGAATAATTTTAATTATTACTTAAATAAATTCCTAATCACCGTCATAAAACTGGTTGTCACAAATACTGGTACTATGTTAAAAAAAATAGTTTTGAATCAAATAATTTTAAATAAAATTTAAAATAACATTTATTAGCATGTCTCAATATACCATAATAATAATAATAATAATCCCTACTACTAATTAATAAAGATGCCCTAACAAAGCGAAACGATTAAAAAATTGCGAATTATTGAAAAAAGAAAATGTCGACGATGTCAAATATTCAGATAATGTCATAAATCTAAAACAAAAATGTTGAGAACAATCAAAATTTAAAAAAAAGATGCCGAACACATTATCTATTCAAGATTATCAAAGACTTGATGAAATAAAAAATATATTGTTACGAATATCCTAAATTTAATAAAATGTGTAGATGATAATATAAATTCAATTCATATATTATCATTTATTAACTAAAAATGAAGTTGATTATTCAACAAAAGTGCTTGGATAAATCATAAATTCAACAAAGATGTAAAAGGCATCACAAAATGTCAATTTCGTCATAAGATCAAAAAAATTTGGCGATGATTTCATAAATTCAAACAAATCTATCGACTATGTTATAAATTTAACAAAAATTCATCATTTCATTTTTAGTTAATACATGATAATATAAATTTAATTCATATATTATCATTTATTAACTAAAAATGAAATTGATTATTCAACAAAAGTTGTCGGAGAAATCATAAATTCAACAAAGATGTAGAAGACATCACAAATTGTCAATTTCGTCATAAGATCATAAAAAATTGATGATGATTTCACAAATTCAAACAAATCAGTCGACCATGTCATAAATTTAACAAAAATTAAATAATCCAAGGCCGTCCTTTGGATTTTGATATATCATCATAAAATTGAAGATTCCATAAAAGAATAATCATGTGTATGCCATACTATAAATAACTAATCTACCTAATAATATTTAAATCGATGGTATAATAATCATTAAAATATTGGTATAAATTCAATATTTATCTTCTTGTAATTGAAATATTTACATCTAACTCATGAATATTAACTTAAATATGGAAATATTCGGATGTTGTTAATGGTTCTTAATTTAAGTACTGATATATTATTATGAAATTGATGATTCCATGCTCACTGTTAATGCACGTTGATGATTTTTTGTAAATAAATCTAAATTTTGTTATGCAATTAATTATTTTATATCTAGAAGTTGCAGTAATATCATAGCATAGTAGGTGATTTATCTACTGTTTAAAATACATGAAAAAGTTAAAATTATCATGAAATTGATGATTCCATGCTCACTGTTAATGCACGTTGTTGTTTTTTTTTTTAAATAAGTCTTAATTTTATTATGGAATTAGTTATTTTATATCTATACCTTTTCAAGTTCAAATTGAGACCAATCAAGTTCAAATTGAGACCAATCAATTTCAAATTGAGGCCAATCCAGTTCAAATTGATACCAATCAATTTCAAATTGAGACTAAATAAAATCAAGTTGACACTAAACAATATCAAAATGAGAGTAAACAAATATCATTTATTATGACAACTTGATATTGTTTAGTGTCAACTTGATTTTGTTTACTCTCAATTTGAAATTGATTGGTCTCAATTTGAAATTGATTGGTATCAATTTGAACTTGATTGGTCTCAATATGAAATTGATTGGTCTCAATTTGAAATTGATTGGTCTCAATTTGAACTTGATTGGTCTCAATTTCAACTTGAAAAGGTATAGAAGTTTCAGTAATACCATAGCATAGTAGGTGGTTTTTTCTCTAGTGTTTAAAATATATGAAAAAGTTAAAATTTCAAGGAAACTGGGGATGGAATCATCAATTTCACGAAAATGTTTAAGTTCTTACATCAATACTTTCAATTACGTGCCAATATTTCAGTGATTATTCATGAAGAAAAATTATGAATTGCGTTTAATCTTGTAATTATAATATCGTCATATTCTTGCAAATAGTCACAAACTGAACTAATTGAATCAAATACCTGAATTTTATCATATCTTTCATTCGAAAAAGTGAATTGCATAAGCTGTAACATGTATTTGAAAAAGTAAGTAAAATACTGATTCATTATTTACAAATTTATCGTTGTGATTAATTATTTCAATAGTAGAGAAATATTAATTACTGACTTCTTGCAGGAATAAGACGAAATGATAAATCATTAGGTAAAGTGAATCAACAGTTTCATGCAATTGGTTCATTCCACCAACAATATACATCACAAACATTTCGCTGGAAAGAAAATCATTAAAATTATCAAAGCATTTCAATCTTTAGATAAAAAAAAAATAAAATTCTACATGAAAATCATCAATGCACCAAGATATTTCGTCGGTACTTTAGAACCAGAATCGTCATGCAAATATTTCAATCATTAAAGTAAAATCATTAATTATATCAAATACATCTATGGTTATTCAATGCTTTATTGAATCTGTAGATCTACTGTATATAAATATATCAAATTCGAAGTAATGTGTCATCAATCTTATGAATATAATTGGTAAATTATTAAGGGAAGTGAATCAACAGTTTCATGCAATTGGTCTATTCTATTAACAATATACATCACAAATATTTCGCAGCAAAGAACATAATTTAAATTATCAAAGAAATTCAATTTTCAGATAATGAAAATATCATTAACAGCATGGAGCTTATCGAATTTTCCGCAGAAAACTCATAAATGGTCATCAAATTTTCAAAATTCTACATGGAAATCATGTATTGCACCTAGATATTTCACTTACAACCAGAATCATCATGTAAATATTTCAATTATTAGAAGCATAATAATTAAGTATATCAAATACTTCTATAAAATGAATAGTAAAATTTGTAGATCAACTGTTTGTGAAAAAATCAAACTCTAAGCAAATTAATGGTCGCCAAATTTTCAAATTTCCACATGAAAATCATGTATTGCTCCAAGATATTTCACTTACAACCAGAAACATCATGTAAATATTTCAATCATTAGAAGCAAAACCATGTAGTATATCAAATACTTATATAGTTATCGATTTCATGCACTTTATCGAAGTTGTAGTAAAATTTGTAGATCAACTGTATGTGAATAAATTTAACTCTAAGCAAATAGTATCATATGAATATATTTGAGTTTTTTCAATGTAAGTAATTCTCAAAGTAATTCAATTTCTAGAACAGCATGGAACTTATCGAATTTCGCGTAGAAAAATCATAAATGGTCACAAAATTTTCAAAATTCTACATGAAAATCATGTATTACACCAAGATATTTCAATTACAATCAGAATCATCATGTAAATATTTCAATTATTAGAAGCAAAATCATTAAGTATATCAAATACTTCTATAAAATTAATTGTAAAATTTGTAGATCAACTGTATGTGAATAAATCAAACTCAAAACAAATTAATGGTCACCAAATTTTCAAAATTCTACATGAAAATCATGTATTGCACCAAGACATTTCACTTACAACCAGAATCATTATATAAATATTTCAATTATTAGAAGCAAAATCATGAACTATATCAAATACTTCTATAGTTATCGATTGCATGCACTTTATTGAATTGGTAGTAAAATTTGTAGATCAACTGTAAGTGACTAAATCAAACTCTAAGCAAATAGAATCATATAAATATATTTGAGTTTTTTCAATCAATGTAATTATCAAAGTAATTCAATTTCCAGATAAAGAAAATATTGACAGCATGGAACTTATCGAATTTCGCGTAGAAAAATCATAAATGGTTACCAAATTTTCAAAATTCTACATGAAAATCATGTATTGCACCAAGACATTTCACTTACAACCAGAAACATCATGTAAATATTTCAATCATTGGTAGCAAAATCATTAAGCATATCAAATACTTCTGTAGCTATCGATTTCATTCACTTTATTGAATTTGTAGTAAAATTTGTAGATCAACTGTATGTGAATAAATCAAACTCTAATCAAATAGTATCATATGAATATATTTGAGTTTTTTCAATCAAAGTAATTATCAAAGTAATTCAATTTTCAGATAAAGAAAATATGAACAGCATGGAGCTTATCGAATTTCGCTTAAAAAAATCATAAATGGTCACCAAATTTTCAAAATTCATGTATTGCACCAATATATTTCACTTACAATCAGAATCATCATGTAAATATTTCAATCATTACAAGCAAAATCATGAAGTATATCAAATGCTTATGTAGTTATCGATTGCATGCACTTTATTGAATTTGTAGTACAATTTGTAGATCAACTGTGTGTGAATAAATCAAACTTTAAGCAAATAGTATCATACGAATATATTTGAGTTTTTCAATCAAAGTTATTATCAAAGTAATTCAATTTCCAGATAAAGAAAATATGAACAGCATGGAGCTTATCGCTTAAAAAAAACATAAATGGTCACCAAATTTTCAAAATTCATGTATTGCACCAATATATTTCACTTACAATCAGAATCATCATGTAAATATTTCAATCATTACAAGAAAAATCATTTAGTATATCAAATACTTCTATAGTTATCGATTGCATGCACTTTGTTGAATTTGTAGTCAAATTTGTAAATTAACTATGTTTATACATCAAACTCTTATACATGAAATAAATTTGAGTTTTGACAGCAAAAATCGTTTTATTTGTGTAAAAATGGTCAATTTTTTCGGTTTCGCCAAAATTTAAAAAGTAATTTTATTTGTTTAGCGTACGTCATTTAGATGTCTGCTTGTCTAGGATATATCGTTTAGATTATTACTTATTTGGTCGATTTTCTTATATGTCTTCTATCATCATTCATAATTATTCATCCCTCATCATTATATATTTAGTCATCATGTAATACTACTAATTCATGCTTTTATTCGTCGTTTACATATTTGCATGTCTAGGATATATCGTTTAGATTTTTACATATTTGGTTGATTTTCTTAAATGTCTTCTATCATCATTCATAATTATTCATCCATCATCATTATATATTCCGTCATCATATAACACAACTAATTTATGCTTTTAGTTGCAAATCACTGTTTTGTTTATATTTATGCTAATATTTTGGTTTTGGCTAATATTTTGGAATTTCTTTAATTCAAAAATTAGCTTTTGCTTCCAAATCTTAGTTTAGGATTCATTGCCAACAACATTTTTTTATTAAGTTTAAGGTTGTTTACCAAGTTATAAATTATATTACCAGTTATATTTATATATATACTTATATTTATATATATATATTTATATTTATATATATATATATATATATATATATATATATATATATATTTTCTTTTTTTATATATATTTATATTATATATATATATATATATATATATATATATATATATATATATATATATATATATATATATATATTTAAGGTTGCTCTAACAGTACTGTGTAATTAGTGTAATTGTACTACTGAATAGTACTAATTAGTATTTGTTTATTTATTTTATAATTTATTTTTATCGCCTGATAAAATTAGATAAAATTAGACATCTATCTAATTTCAAGTTACATTTCAAAAACGTTCAGGATATATAAACATTAAATACATATACCTCCGAAGATGGTGTTTTATAACCGAAACTAGTTAGGCGATAAAAATAAATAATAAAAGAAATAATCAAATACGAGTGAGTATTTATTAGAACAACCATAAGCAATTTTTATATGGCTTGTATTATGCAGCTTCAATTGCTTCCGAAATTTGATCACTAAGCAGTAAGTTCCGATATCTCTTATTATTTTATTATTGCTCTCGCTTTCACAATGTAAATTATTGTTAAACTTATATTGCATATTAATAATTTTACTTTTGATTGCTAATCAGGAATTTCTAAATTAACTCCTTATTTTATTCTTGACAGCTTTTCCATGTAAATATAGAATTTGCTACGTACATTTTATTACATGCATATAATAATTATGAAGCTTCCTCTTTCAACAATATGAGGTCGATTAGCCAATAAAGATCATTTATATAATATATAATGAAAAGACTTATAATAGTCAGCCAGAATAAGTTTCCCAATGCTGATAATTTTTCGTTCCTTTACCCTTGAGTTTAGTGTAATATTTGTCACATCATTCTCATAATAATTAAATTGGAAACAATTTATTTTTCTTCGTCCGTAAACTAAGTTTTACCACACTGTTAAAAGATACATTTAACCACAAGTGGATAAAAAAATCACCGGTTTGTAAAATATGTTATACACACAATTCATTCACTCAGCAATTAAAAAAGTATTTTGCATCAAATTTTACTTAAAAGTCAACATTCAATAATACGAAAGAACTTAAAACTCAAAACACTTCAAAACTTGAAACATTCAAGTTAATGATACAATTGGTATAATGCGAGATATTGTTACATATATTTTATATTTCTTATATTTTTTTCATAATAGCTGTTTTTGTAAGATACACTTTCATAAAGAGCACTTTGCACTAGCGTTTTTTGTTGTACTCGGCTGTGCCTCGCTGAACAATATTAACCTCGTACAAAAAAGCACTACTTTACAGAGTAGTATCATAAATAACTATTTTAGTTCATAATTGTTATTCTTACTTATATCATGTAATTCATCACAAAACAACGTGAAAGCAAATCAAGAAGTGCTATTTTTAGGTAACTTTAGTCAACAATTTAAAAATAAAGTCAGGTACGTAAATAATAAGCGAAATTGGTGTAAACGATTCGTTTAATTTATTAAATTATGGATATGTAAACAAAATCACTGACACGTGAATAGGATGAAGAGCAGACTGGCATCATTGTTCGAGCATTGAACCATTAAGACTCACACAATTCTATTGTATGATAAATGTGTAATAATAACAACATATCATTCATAAACTGAAATACACAAATATGAAGCAATATGTTTACTATTGATTACTTAAAGGTTAATATGGATTTTTTGAACATGAGTGAAAATGTATAAATTATGAATTAAAAAATATTAAACTAATTTGTACTTAAAGGCACTGTTTTTATTTCTGTTAGAAAATTGACGATATAATTACATGTAACTAAATTTTGAAAATGTCAAATGTAATATCAAATAAAATGTCACAAATTACCGCTTCTCATGGAAATTTTAAATATCTATAGAAATCGTGTATGCTTTTTCGCATTGCTAATTACATCAAATTGTTGTCGGTTTGTAAAAGTGTGTAAAAGTAGTTTTTAAACCTTTTATTTAAGAACTGTTCTAATCGCCGAAAACGTAAAAATATGTAGCGAAAAAATCAGTAGATCGCCCTGCTGGTACTATATTATGAGAAAAAATATCGAGGCTTTCTACACAAAATTGATAATAATAATAACAACTTACACGTTAATTTTTATTTTCGAGGCTTTTACTTAAATCCAGTGTAATTTTTGTTTAGCACAACTTTTCAAAAGCACCATTTTTTGCTAATTTATTATTTCACAAATTTTAGAATAATCTCTCAAGTTTTGGACTAGATATTTCGTAATAATTCCATCACATACAAATGTGCAAAGACAATTATAACCAATTTCCAAACTCCGACGATTACCGCCCCAACAAAAGTCAATTGGGTCTTACACAATCCAATATTTCTCAAATGCTTTTAGGCGCGTTGATAGTTCCATCAGAGCGTTATGTAAAAATCTGAGCAAAGCACACGTTATCGGTTTCATTAGCCACGTTAATCACAAACGGCGGAAATCAAATCACTGTAATTATAGCGCAACGTTAAACGTAGATCTGCAAAATTGTAACACTTAAACATTGTAATTTCGATTCTCTTTAATTACTTATTTACGTTACGACGACACAGCAGGATGTTGTGAATTTGAATTTCATACGAAACAACAATTTTCATGGGATGTAAATTATTAATATTTTATTTATCTAGAGTATATGTATAGGTTAAGAGGAAATAATGATGACGTGCACTAAAAAAGAACACATAGATATTTTACACACAAAACTTGGAATGCTTTATTATTACACAGTTTATGAAATGTCTGCCTATTATAGAATCCATAAAGTGCTACTAAATTGTACTAGAATTGTACTAGAATTGTACTAGAATAGTTACTAGAACTCAGAATAATAGAAAAGTCATTTCGAAAGACATTTCTGACAAAACACTAAATTGTACTAGATATGTACTAGAATTGTTCTAGAGTTGTACTAGAATAGTTACTAGAACTAAGGATAATGAAAAAGTCATTCCGAAAGACATTTCTGACTTAAATAAAAATATTAAATATCTATCTTCAATCGTAAGTAAATTTTTGTTATTACGCAATTTTTATATCATAATAACAAAAATCGTTAACGATATACATTTCTGACAAAAAAAAATAAATATTTATCTTCAACCGTAAGTATTTTTTATTACGCCATTTTTTGATGTCATAATAACAAAAATCATTGCTATAGCATTTGTTGTTAATGCTTATACATTTCCATTTCCAAATTTTATTTTTTTGTCAATTCTCCATTTTAGCATTCAGACTGAGTACAATTTTGTTTTTTTTCTAGTACATAACATCTTCTTAAGTTACTGGTTGCACATGTGTGGCATCGCATTCTAAACAATAGTTAGCTCGTGATGTGAGCTGCTATGCATTAATATGGTAATATTTCATAATTGTAATTATAATTATAATTAAAAAGCACTTTGGTACAAATTTATTGTTATAGACTTAAGTGACTCCACACCTGGTAATTAACGTGAGACTAGACAACCATAACAAGTGTGATATAACTAACATGATAATCCCAAATCGTAAAGAAGATGAAATTTTCTTTGTTCTATTAAGGTAATGCTAAACACAGAAGTAATTATTGTATTCACATGTAATTAGAATCAGGTAATCTCATTCGACGAAGTTATTTAATAGTAAATTTTGGTGACGTTCTTTCAATTTGAAGTGAGCATGTGGCATTCATGAGAACCTTTTGTTATTTGGGTTGACCGGAAAAATTTTATAAGTAAAAATTTTCTGGAGCGCGATTTCGCAACTTTGCCATGAAACAACTTTGTATGAATACATTAATTTGGAATAGTCCAAATTTTGATTGCCATAGGAAGCTGTTAAATTGAAGAAAAAAAAACAGGAAAAACGTGAATATCTCTGACATTGCGAAAAATAACAGGATTAACGTGAATATATCTGCTATTACAGTTTCGACATTATTGAAATTTGGTGGCATAGTGGAGAAAACTATGGTTTTTAATGTAGTATAGTCAGAATTCTGACTGCTATGATAGGAAGTTCTCAAATCGAAGAAAAAAACAGGAAAAACGTGAATTTCTCTGCCATTATGGTTCCACCAATTCTAAAATTATACAGTTAGGTGCTGAAAAATTCGAGCTTTAATTTAGTATAGTCATAATTTTGATAAATATTATAGGAAGTTGTCAAATCGAATAAAAAACCGGCAAAACGTGAATTTCTCTGCCATTATAATTACGCAAAATCAAAAATTCTGCAGTATACTGCAGAAAAATTCGGGCATTAATTCAGTATAGTCAGAATTTTGACAACTCTCATAGGATGCTATCAAATTGAAGAATTAAACAGGAAAAACGTGCATATATCCTAAATTATAAAAATATCATGAGGAAATTCATGATATCTATTAGTATCGCTCTGGCTTTATTGAATTTTGGCAGTATACTGCAGAAAATTAAGGGCTTTAATTTGGTATAGTCAAGATTCTCACAGCTGTCATATAAAGTTGTCAAATCGACACAAATACAGGGAAAATGTGAATATCTCTGCCATTATAATTACGCGAATTCTAAAATTTTGCAGTATGGTGCAGAAGATTGCATGCTTTAATTTGGTAGCGTCAGTATTTTGACAGCTGTTATAGGAAGCTGATAAATCGAAGAAAAAACAGGAAAAACGTGAATATCTCTCACATTATAAAAATAACAAGAAAAGCATTAATGTCTCTGCTATTATAGTTCTGGCATTTTTAAAATCTGGCAGTATAGTGTAGAATGTTCTGGGATTTGATTTAGTATAGTCAAAATTTTGACAGCTGAGAGAAAATGGTCAAATCGAAGAAAAAATAGGAAAACGTAAATTTCTTTGTCATTATAGTTTCGGGTGCTCTAAATTATATTGCATGGAGCAAAAAAATCATGCTTCAATTCGGATAGTCAGAATTTTGACAGCTATCATATGAAGTTTCGATATGGTTTCGAAGGAAAAACTGCAAAAACTAGAATATCTCTCACAAAATATAACAGGAATTACGTGAATATCACTGCTATTATAGTTCCGGCATTATTGAAATTCGACATTATAGTGCAGAAAATTCTGGGCTTTAATTTGGTATAGTCAGAATTTTAACAGCAATCATAGAAGGTATCAATTCGAAGAAAACATAGTCAAAACGTGAAATTATCTGCCATTATAAATTCGCGAATTCTAAAATTTTGCAGTATGGTGCAGAAAAATTAGCGCTTTAATTTAGTATAGTCAGCATTGCTCTGACAACTATCATAGGAACTTGAGAAATCGAAGAAAAAACCGGAAAAATGTGAATATATTTGCCATTATTAAAAATAACAGAAAAATCGTGAATTAGTCTGCTATTATTTTTCCGCCATTACTGAAATTTGACAGAATTGTGCAGAAAAATACAGGGATTTACTTTGGTATAGTCAGAATTTTAACTGGTGTCATAGGAAGTTGTCCGGCATTATTTGAATTTGGCAGCATAGTGCAGCAAGTTCTGGGATTTAATTTGGTATAGTCATAATTTTGACAGCTATCATAGAAAGTTATCAATTCGATGAAAACACAGTCAAAACATGAATTTCTCTGCCATTATAATTCCGCGAATTCTAAAATTTTGAAGTATGGTGCAAGAAAAATCTGGCTTTAATTTAGTATAGCCAGAATTGCTTTGGCAGATATCATAGGAACTTATCATAGGAACCTATCATAGGAAATCGAAGAAATATCAGGAAAAACTTTAATATATCTGCTATTATTAAAAATAATAGGAAAACCGTGAATATATTTGCTATTATAGTTCCGAAATTGTTGAAATTTGTCAGTATAGTGCACAAAATTCTAGGATTTACTTTGCTACAGACAGAATTTTGACTGCTGTCGTAGGAAGTTATCAAATCAAACAAAAATTAGGAATTCGTGAATATCTTGGCCTTTATAGTTTTACCGATTCTAAAATTTTACAGTACATTGCGATAAAATCAGGCTTTAATTTGACATAGTTAAAATTTTGACAGCTAGCATCGGAAGTTGTCAAATCCAACAAAAAACAGGCAATACGCGAATTCATCTGCCATTATAATTCGTGAACCTAAATTTTTGCATTATGGTGTAAAAAAAATCGGGCTTTAATTTGGTATAGTCAGAATGTTGACAGCTGTCATTAGAAGTTATCAAATCCAACAAAAAACAGGCAACTCGTCAATTTCTCTGCCATTATAATTCGTGAATCTAAAATTTTGCATTATGGTGCCGAAAAATTTGGGCTTTCATTTGAAATTGTCAGAATTTTGACAGCTAGAATAGGAAGTTGTCAAATCGAAGAAAAAACACGAGAAGTCTATGGGCAATCATTTCATTGTACCTGCTGCTAGGAATTCGGCAAATTTGCATTTGGCCCTTTACCCTGCTTTCTTCCCTTTGAATATGCTATATAACCATGAAGGTATAGTTCTTGCCTGAGCAAATTTTTGATGATTTATATCGTCCAATGTTTTCGCTACATACAACATTTTTTATTTCATTATTAAAAATGTACACTGGTTACTAGAAGCTTGTTAATCAAATATCTAAGTAGTTTGTCTTAATGCACAAATTTTATCCTAGGCTGTTGCTACAGCCATACATGATAACAAGTTTTGCTAATCTTTGGATGTTATAAACAGTAGTCAAACTGAACGCCCTGTATAGATCATCGCAAGTTTTGATCATTGCTTACTATAACCAAAACTTCAGATCAAAAATGAGTTTTTCCCAAAACAATCTAAAACCCAAAAATCTAAAATAATCAAACAACAAAGTTGTTGGAAATACATTGTTGTAATTAAATACATGAGCATTGATGTGATATTACGTGTGTGATCTACAAAAATATCGTTTTTTCTTGCTCACCTGAAAAAAATATGTGAAAATTTATTTGTCACATTATGTTACATGTTTTTGGCTATAAAATTTACAAAAATCATCAGATATATTCTACTGATGATTTATAATTTACGTTTTTCACTCTTTTAAAACGTTAATAGTTAGATCTGAGGTATTACTTAGAAGGAACGATATGCAGAACATATATCGAGTTTCTGCATCAGTGATATTGGTGTGATATTGTTGTAATAATGATATTGGTGTGATAATCCGTGATATGGATTCCATATATCATAGCATATACAGGGTGAGTCTCTTTTTCATTTTAAGCACTGGGATCTCGTAAACCATAAGACATACAGATTTTGTTAAATGAGGAAAGTGTTATCATTTTTAGAGCTTATGCAAGATATGCTTTTGTTTTTTGAAACAAAAAACATAGTTTTTAAGTTATAATACAAACTTTTTTTTTAAATGGCAGTCATAGTTCGGTTTAACATTTTTAAATACGACATTTTTTTTAAATGTCGAAGGCAACTATGACTGCCATTAAAAGAAGGTTTGTATTATACCTCAACAACTTTGTTTTTTTTCAGAAAACAAAAGCATATCCTGCATAAGCTCTTAAAATGATAACACTTTCCTAAAGTTTGTAAAATGATAACACTTTCCTAAAGTTGGTATTACAACTGAACAACTGTGGTCTTTTTTTCAAAAAATAAAAGCATATCTTGTATAAGCTCTTAAAACGACAACTATTTTATTTATTTATTTATTTATTTATATATTTAGATTCATGTAAGTGATTCCATTAAGGAAAATTGCATCGAGCACAGTATATTTAACAATAAAACAAAATAGCAACATTTATATACAATATTTAAAATATGTACTATAACATTATACATTAGTCATCAATTATACCTAATATACATGAGCATACATGCATACATGCACACACACATGTACACATGCATATATATACTTTCCTCATTTAACTGAATCTTTATGTTTTATGGTTTCCGAGAATATAATTATTACACCAATATCACCGATTTATGCCGAAACTCTATATATGTTTTGCATATCGTCGTGAATATCGTTCTGTATATGGATTAAATGTACATACTACTACTCGGTGAATCATTTATAGTGATATCATGATATGCCATATAGGATCGTAACTAATTTTATTGACAAATTTTAATTGTTGGACATAATTCAGTATAAGTATATTATCAGAAAATGGTAAATGAAAGTTATTATCCAATTACTTTCTCTCGTACTTTTGAATTGCCTACGACTATTTGAGAATTTACTTAGATAGTAGTTTTATTATATATATATTTATTTCGCGTTTACAAAAATGAGAATGTAATATGGCAAGAAAGGATTACATTATACATTAGAAAAAGTATGTAAAAATTATGAAGGATGAAACATGTCTATGCACTTCCGTAGACATTTTCTGAGCTTTAGTTTTTAGAGTGCAATTAGTAATATGTATCACCAAGCTTCGCCAGGAGATGGTGTACTAAGAAGTAATAAGAATTTAAGGCCAGGGTATATTACATTGTAACATCTCTTTATAAATAATATTTATTTATTTAATTACACTTAGTTAACGTGATTATGGTGGCAGGAGTTATGAGGCAGGAGTTTGATTTTTGCCTGTAAAGTTGTTGAAGTTGTTGTTATTAGCTGTCAATTAGCTGTTAAATTTGTAAAACCAAATTATCTGATAAGACGAAAATGCTTTCAATAATTTATGCAGGTATAGGCATACAAGTGCAATGATATTTACAATTTTTTCAAGAAGAATAAGAAGAGCAAAAGTCATAGTAGTTTGACTTTTGCACGTTTTTCTAGAAAAAATTGTAAATATCATTGAACTTGTAACTTTGTAGTGTCAAGATACAGAAAAGTGGGGCAGTATAGATTTCAAGTTCAGGTTTGTTTTGTAACATGTTATCTCGAAGTGATATCTCGAAAATGGTTTAAGATATTTTAAATCTAATCTAATAATGTATACATAGTTTGGACAGCAGAGCAGAAATGATGATTAGAATTTGAAGAAAAGTTAATCTGCCAATTTTGGTCGGTACCAATAAAAGAGAGAATGAAATAATGACGACAATGTTTTAACCACCAAATTGTGTGTAGCTTATGTTGTCAAAATTAGTCAAAATAAAAATTCTGAAAACAAATTTTCTTCGAAATCGAAATTTTCGTAAACGTGTTTTTCGTAAACATTGTGAAACAATTAAATGAAACACTCTCTAAATATTTTGTTAAACAATTTGTTATTTTGATAAATTTTTATAAATATATAATATAATATAATATAAATATAATTAAAATTTATAATATTATAATAATATAATATTTTATAAATTATAAATTGGGCAACAGAAGAATTCCGTTTCCCAGATTACTTTCGAAAGATGTTTTTTTTAATATTTTGTTTTCGAAGAACTAGTCGGTTATTGGCCAAATTATTTGTTTTCGAAGAACTCTTCGGCTATCGGCCAAAGCATTATATGTTTATTGGTGTTTGCAACATAGAGCTTTACACAGGTAAAATCTGGTACAAAAGTGTTTTATTTTGAGCTTAAATATGGATCACCACATGGTAACAGTCGCAGCCATCATGGTGATTGCTCCAGTTATGTGGATGAAACTTAATGCAACTACCATGAAGAAATACAACCACACAATCTGCGAATATTCTAGATGATTAAAGTTTCCAATAACAATATCTCAACATCTGGTCTGAAAATAGAGGTGACTCATCTGGGCCCCAATTAAAAACTACGCCGATTACTTTTCGCCGTGACACAAAAGACACGCGATTAGGATCGTTACTTGCGCACGTAATTTTTTTTTGCAGGTCCGTCTGCGAAAATTGCCCCAAGGTCGGCGCCGTCTTCATCCCTCGAGCCAGGACCGGAGCAAGGTCTCCGCGCCTCCCACACCTCCCGCGAAGACATCGGTCTTACTTTCACCAGTGCTGCTGCCGATGGTCTTAGGGCCTATAAAACGTCCGCGGTGGCATCTCCACAGACATTAACTCCGCTGAAGACATTCACTTCGCACACACACCGGAGTGGTAGAAACTTGTATAAATATACAGATTGTTGTGTACGGTGTGTTCAGTTTTTAGTTCTCCTCGTCAACGACAGGATGAGATTATTCCAGTTTGCGGTAAGTCTGCTGAAGAGATAGTTTTCAGTAATTTGGTTCCATTTGGAGATTTTTTGACGAAGATTTGTGCGGAATTAAAGTTTTAATAAAAAAGTGAGGACATACCAACTTTTACAGAAATTGAAGATTAGTTTGTTTTATACTTTGAGCTTTAACAGCTTTACATATAAAAAAGTATTAGAAATTCTGTATACGCAATTACATAATATTTGTAGACATGTAAAGAGATATAATAATAAATAATGCATATAGAGCACTAGTGAACAAAAAAAAAATCAAACATATTGGAATGTATACAAAATGTCATATATAATTTGTAGAAAACTGAAATCGATAATACATCATATGTGCAGTGCAATAATAATCCAAGAAATGGTTTTGAATTAAAACTTTTTAAATTACAAATTTAAATTAAGAACTAAATGGTTTCCAAGAGTTGATACAATTGGTGCTTTTGCAAAGCTCTTGGTACCACACTTGTTGCCTTAGAATTTAATACATTTTTAAATTCAAATTGCTGTATGATAATACCCAAATGACGATATAAAAAAATAATTTTGAGAAAATGATCAAAATATTAAAATTAGAAACAGGAAAGTCTTGAAAATTAAGTAATGTAATGTGTTCGTTACCTTTTGCAATTCATAGTCTTTTATAGTGCCCAATAATCTAAATTTAAATACAAAAAATATTGACAGTTTTATGTAATCATAAGTAATGCAATGCACATATTTTCGAAAATAATCTTAATAGCCCAAAAATTACAAGTTTTTAACATCGTCTCAGCATGCAAGATTGCTCTCAAAATCTCCATAACCTGTCCAATAATGCCAAAATGGCGATACAAAAAACAATAATTTTGCGAAAATAATTAAATATTTAAATTAGAAACAGGAAAGTCTTGAAAATTGAGTAACGTAGTGATATGTGTTTGTTACCTTTTTTCAATTTACAGTCTCTTATAATGCCCAATAATCAAAATGTAAATACCAAAAATATTGAGAGTCTTATGTAATCATAAGTAATTCAATGTACATATTTTGGAAAATAATCTAAATAACCCAAAAAACTCAAGTTTTCAAACATCGCCTCAGCATGCAAAATTGGTCTCAAAATCTCAAAAATAATACCAAAATGTTGCAATTAAAATGTCGCTCTATGATCGAGAAAGGCTCATATTTGGTTTTTATTGTGGTAAAAGAGTAATTTCAGAAAAAATATTTTGGATAATTTGCAATTAGTATCTCTCTCTATGAACAAGAAAGGCTCATATTTGGTTTTCATTGTGGTAAAAGAGTAATTTCAGAAAAAAGAACTGCTCAAATAAGTCAAAAGTTTCCAGAGAAATTAAGTTTTTTGTGCCTCCTGAAAATTGTTAATTTTCAGAGATGAGCCCTATTCAAAATTTGCAATTGATTTAAATAAATAGTTTTCATAGATAAATATTTGTTTTTGTACAAATATTTACAGTCTCTTAGAGTCCCCAATAATTTGAATGTAAATACCAAAAATATTGACAGTTTTCCGTAATCATAAGTAATTCAATGCACATATTTTCATAATAAAGAACTGCTCAAATAGACCAAAAGTTTCCAGAGATATTAAGTTTTTTGTGCCTCCTGAAAATTGTTAATTTTCAGAGATGAGCCCTTTTCAAAATTTGCAATTGATTTAAATAAATTGTTTTTATAGATATATATTTGTTTTTGTACAAATATTTAAATCTTAATATGTCTCTATAAATAATCACACTTAATATTATTTGATTTGGTTTGGATTTTGTATTAATCAGCTAATTTGAGATATGTGTATTCATAGATTATCTCTGTCCATATTTTCGTACATGTCTCTATAATCACACTTTATATTATTTGAAACGTTATCAATGGTTTTCCTTGGATTATGTATTAATCAGCTAATTTGAGATATGTGTATTCATAAATTATCTCTGTCCATATTTTCGTACATGTCTCTACAAATAATCACACTTTATATTATTTGAAACGTTATGAATGGTTTTCCTTTGATTTTGTATTAATCAGCTAATTTGAGATATGTGTATTCATGGATTATCTCTGTCCATATTTCGATGAGTCTATCGTTGGATTTTCAAGCTCTATTTATAGTTTATTAAATAATTTTCAGGAAGGATGTCTTTGAGTTTGTATAAATATATAATATCTCTATGTCTTTATAGATATATGTGTATTCATAGATTATGTGTCAATACTTCGATGAACCTCTCATTACATTTTCAAGCTCTATTTTTAGTTTGTCATATAATTTCCAGGAGATATATCTTTGAGTTTGTATAAATACATAATATCTCTATGTCTCTATAGAGATATATGCATTCATATATTATCTCTGTTCATATATATATATATAGGCCTGTCATTATAAGATTATAACGAAGAGATATGTCTTTGAGTTTGTATAAATATATGATATCTTTATGTTTCTATGAATATTCACACTCCTTCAGTCTTTGTGAAAGCTAATCAAAAATTTTCTTAATTTCTGCATAATTCAGTATATCAAATATTTTTCAGAGATAGGTTTTTACTGCTGCTTAAATATTTAATATTTTGACATGTGTCTATAATTACATAATTCTATTATAGTACATAATTGTACTTCTTCTATTTTATCTGGCAACTTATCAGTTGTTATAATATTATTCTCAAAGTGTTTGCTTCAGAGACCCAAAGTCTTAAATATATGATATCTGTATGTCTCTATGAATATTTAAACTCCTTTAGTTTTATGTGAAAGCTCATCAGAAAATTTGTTAATTTTTGTATAATTCAGTTTATCAAATATTTTCCAGAGATAGGTTTTCACTGTTTCTTAAATATTTAATATTTTGACATGTCTCTATAATTACATAATTCTATTATAGTACATAATTGTACTTCTTCTATTTTATCTGGAAGCTCATCAGATGTAATAATATTATTCCCAAAATTTTTGTCTCAAAGTCTCAAAGTCTTTGCGTTTGAATTAATAGTTTTCTCTAAGTAATGGTACTGCATGTCATTTATGCTTTTTGTATTCAAGATTGTAAAATTAACTCTATAGACCAGATCAACAAAGTAAATATTAATTTAAAAAAAATGCAGAACCTTGGTAGAGTTTATAATCAAACAATATTCCGACATTTAGATTTTTTTATTAATAATGCAACTCTAAATATATTTCTCTGGGGGTCTACAATTGATGCACTTTTATTAGGAAGCTCATTAGATTGTATAGAATATCTCTAAAATACATACGTTTCTGTAGAACATTTTTGTGAATATTCATTGTAGAATTTAAATTTGTGTTGCAATTTTTTAACAACAAAATTTTGTTATAAATAATTTAAATTATTGGTTTAGTTAGAACCTCATTCAGATGTCATCAAGTTATTTTCACGGATGTATATAATATCTGAGTTATGAAACTGCTTGATATTTCATCTGCAAGCTCAACACATTTTGTAAAACCGCTTAAAGACAAACACATTTTTTAATATTTTTGTGTATTAATTGATTATTTTTAATTAATTTTTCGAACAAACATAAAATTTTATTACACATACTTAAGTTACTGATCCAGTATCTAGTTCCTTTAATTCTAGTTCCAGTCTAGTTCAACATTTTTGGAAAATTGGTCAATTCCATGAGTGAAAAAATTATTTACTTAAAATTTTCAATCTGAAATTTCTCAGTTTCTCCCCGATAATGAATTTTTAGCATATTATTGTTCATTTGATTTCTATCTGTAGGTGAATCTTGTTATTCTATTATATGTTATTCTAGCATATTCTGCTAGAATTTGATTTGGAATAGAGTAAAAACTGGCAATTTAGATATGTAATTTTATTGTTACTCAATCAAGTAAATAATATATACCTATACCAGAGCTTTTTTTGAAAATTGCTATTTTATTATTTATTGCTGCAATTATGGTCATACAGTAGTTAAATTTGTTATAAAAATAACCATATTTATTTAATTTTCTGTGTATTCGGAACCTGCCATTGAAATTCAGAGTAAAAATAACAATATTTAAAAAAAATCTTGGATATAATGTTTGGATTGTTTACAATTTTAAAAGTTAAGTTTTAATGAAATAATGGTATTAACAATAACTTTCTTTTAGGCAATATTACTACTGCCAATATCTGTCAATATCGGCATTATTTCTAGCATACTAGGTACATTAATTTGCTGACAAATAGTTATAAAATAATAGGCTGTAGAATTAATGCAATTATTAGCGATCAATATTTCTTTAAAAATACATTCTAATTAACTTAAAAGTTACATAGATATATCGAATAGATTAGGCCCTCGCTTCTAGCGAAGACTCAATGGGCAAGACTTATTATATATCGATCGATCTTTAACAGTAAACTCATTGCAATTACATTTTTTGTAGGTACCTTGTAAAGGTCTTGTAACATTCAGCTCAAATTATGATTAAGTGTTTTTATTGTGAATTAAACTCAACTCGATGTCCTATTTCATTTGATATTTAATCTGATCCACATCCTAAAATACTGTGAATTTTTCCTTCGCCTTTGTACATTTTGCGTCATTATTGTTAATAGTTATTTCGCACAATCAACTCAAAAATGATTATTACTATTGAGCAATGAATATTATAATTAGTTAAAGCAATACCTTCATTTAGTAATTTAACTTGGTATAACATTGCTCATTGATCCATCTCCGATCAGATTGTAATTATTACAGTAAAATACCATTAAGGCCCAGTTGGACAAATATTAATTATCTTTGATCGTGGTTCAGTTGCTAATTATATCATTGTATTAACAATTGTATCCTAGGTAACTGAACCATGGTCAAGGATGATCCACGATCGTACAACTGTTGTACGATCGTGGATCATCTTTGATCGTGGTTCAGTTTCTAAGGATACCATTGTATTAACAATTATATCCTAGGTAACTAAACCATGGTCAAGGATGATCCACGACCGTACAACTGAGCCTAAGGCCCAGTTGTATGAACGGAGATCAGTTTGTGGTATCCTTAGAAACTGAACCACGATCAAAGATGATCCACGATCGAACAACAGTTGCACGATAGTGGATCATCTTTGATCGTGGTTCAGTTTCTAAGGATACCATTGAATTAACAATTGTATCCTAGGTAACTGAACCATGGTCAAGGATGATCCACGATCTTACAACTGAGCCTAAGGCCCAGTTGTATGAACGGAGATCAGTTTGATCATGGTTCAGTCACCTAGGATAAAATTGTGCCAATAATGGTATCCCAGGTAACTGAATCATAGTCAAACTTATCTACGTGCATACAACTGGGCCAACATGATTTGCATAATAAAATAAAAGCAATACAGTCGAATATTTCTTTTTGATTTATAGATTTTGGATCATTATTCTTGTTGATTGTTATTTCGTATAAACAACTTAAACATGTATTGTTATTATTACTATTGCGCAATGGATATTGCAATTAATTATTGTCGCAAATTTTATATTATAATTGTTGTGTGTAGTAAAGTTAACAATGAATTAATGTGATAATTATTTTCAGGCATGCATCACGGTGCTGGGATGCGTCTTGTTGGAGAGCCATGCAGGAGCGGTCGTCAAACGTGACGGTAGTTACATCTTCTTGCTTTCTAACACGTTACTTAACAATTACATGGTTATTGTTCATTAGCATCTCACTAACCTAATTTGTTTTGCAGCCCCATTGGTCGGTGGAAGCCCTGGAGGAGGCTACCTGCCACCATCATCAGGTGGCGGAGGAGGTGGTGGCGGAGGTGCTCCTGGCGGTAGCTACGGCGCACCCAGCGGCGGATTCGGCGGCTCCGGAGGGCACGGAGGCGGCGGTTTCGGCGGAGGAGGCTCAGGAGGATTCGGAGGCAGCGGAGGCGGAGGTTTCGGCGGAGGCGCCCCGTCCAGCAGCTACGGCGCTCCTTCCAAGCCCACGCAGCAGTACGGCGCTCCTTCGGGTGGATTCGGTGGCGGTAACGGAGGAGGATTCGGCGGTAGCGGAGGAGGTTCCGGTGGATTCGGCGGTTCGGCACCTTCCAGCAGCTACGGCGCTCCTTCATCCGGCGGTAACGGCGGATACAGCGGCTCTGCGCCTTCCAGCAGCTACGGCGCCCCGTCCTCAGGAGGTTCCGGTGGATTCGGCGGTGGTTCCGGTGGTTTCGGCGGTGGTTCCGGTGGATTTGGCGGCGGTTCCGGTGGTTCCGGTGGTTTTGGCGGCGCTAAACCAGGCGGCAACTATCTTCCACCCTCCACCAACTACGGCACCCCAGTAGGCCCATCGAAGACGCCATCTTCTCAATACGGAGCTCCATCGTCTGGTGGTGGAAACGGATTTGGAGGCTCAGGAAATGGATTTGGTGGCGGATCAGGAGGTGCTCCTTCCAGTTCGTACGGTACCCCATCCAGGCCATCCAGCCAATATGGAGCTCCATCCGGTGGACGCCCATCTACCCCATCTGGTTCTTATGGTACCCCATCCCGTCCATCGTCGCAATACGGAGCTCCATCCAATGGAGGTGGTAACGGAGGTGGCAAACCATCAGGCAGCTACGGAGCCCCATCTCGCCCATCTACTCCATCATCAAGCTACGGTGCTCCATCCAACGGAGGATACAGCGGCGGCGGCGGAAATGGTGGATACAGCAGCGGCGGAGGCGGCGGTGGAAACGGTGGATACAGCAGCGGCGGTGGAGGCGGTGGAAACGGAGGATACAGCAGCGGCGGTGGAGGCGGTGGAAACGGAGGATACAGCAGCGGCGGTGGTGGAGGAGGAAACGGAGGCTACAGCAGCGGCGGCGGCGGAAATGGAGGCTACAGCAGCGGCGGCGGCGGAGGAGGTAATGGTGGATACAGCAGCGGCGGTGGTGGTGGAGGAAACGGTGGATACAGCAACGCACGACCATCCCAGAGCTACGGAGCCCCAAGCCAGCCATCGCGCCCATCAAGCAACTACGGAGCTCCAAGCCAACCATCGCGCCCATCAAGCAACTACGGAGCCCCAAGCCAGCCATCGCGCCCATCTGGTAACTACGGCGCCCCAAGCCAGCCATCCCGCCCATCTAGTAGCTACGGCACTCCAAGCCAGCAGCCATCTGGTAGCTACGGAGCTCCATCTAATGGAGGAGGACATGGTGGAAACGGTGGAGGCGGTGGAGGCGGCGGAAATGGTGGATATGGAGGCGGCAGGCCGTCCCAGAGCTACGGTGCACCAAGCCAAGGTGGTCATGGAGGATCCGGTGGATCCGGTGGATCCGGTGGAGGCCAGGGCTACGCCAGCAATGGTGGATATTCATACTAAAAAAAATTAAAAACGTACCTGACGCAAAACCTACATCCATGTATATAAAAACCACCACGCAGAAATGATGTAGTGTATTATTTATTGTAAAATATCCAGTATTATTATGGTGTAACGCTTTTGTATAAATAAAATAAATTTTTGTAATTTTCTGCTTTTATTTTACAACATCACTGATCTCGTCTACTCTCTACATTTATATATATTTTTGTTTCCATTACGTTTAATACACCGAACACGCGGTATACAGCAAGGCTATTGCATTGTATGTATATATTTATATATGTATATAGTCAACAGTCTATTTATTAGTAATATTTTATGTACAATATAGGTACCAAATATAAATACAATATTACCTATTCAACAATGTGGTCAATAAAGTGATTTACAAACTTAAACACTAGGATTGAATGTACATTATTTTTTTTATTACAAATTAAATATTCCTGAATAACTCTATATAACAAAAAAATATATTCTATTATTGTATTCCGTATTGTAGTTACAATAAATTATTGATTGTTTAAATTTTACTCTTGCTAACAAATGGTTAAGCTCTCCGGGGTTTTAGAACATCGAATGTTTCACAATGATTTTTATTAACATTTAATTAATCACACCGATTTAATTGTAAATATAGTTTCATCTATTGACCTAGAAGACGTATTACAGTAATATGAGATTACATGGATCGACCTGTGCGCATTCACTAAAGGTAAAGGGAAATAAACCAAACGCATGTCTTAAGCGGAACATAACAAAACCGTCTGAATGTTTTCGCGATTTTAGTCTTATGCCTCGGAACCTAATGTTATTTATTTGTAGAGGCTTCTTCTAGTTTTTTATCACAAATCTAAATTTCGACTAGAAACATATTTACAATACCTAAACTTTCGTCAATTTATAAAAAGCATACAACAAAATTAAACAATAGTATCAACGTATCTTTAAATAATCTATAAGCCACATTTATAACAATATCTAAATTATAACAACTTTGTATATATTTAGCCTATACAAAAACATTTTATAGAATTAAACATTCCTCAACATATATACTCTAATACTGCTAATAATTATATACATTCATTTGACGAGTTAGTGTTAAGGAGCAACAATGATATGTTTAGTTACAGTAGGAATCAATTCCACGATATGTATGTATATTGATATGTAGACAATACTGGCTCTGGGTTTGGATCGATGATTGCTGATAAGTTCGTTGAAATGATACGAATTAAACGTCCACAGAGCTCAAGACTTCGCCGACCTGCGGCTAGCACAACTAGATAATGACTAAAATCTAACGTTATTTGGGCGGGTTTCATCTAGGTGATATGTACGTCGAGTGTTTTCACATTACTCTAATCAGAAGGTCGTCTGCGTGTCACCCGGATTAGCACCGGAACGCGCTCCTCCACCCGAACCAATTGCACTTCTTAACTTTTCCACCTCCGAAGAAGGAATGTCATCATCCGCCTCCAAAGCCGGATTTATCCTCCCATTCATCTCATCCTTCCCGACCATAGTATTGGCGGCACCGTAAAGCTTCCCCATAGCACCTGAAGCCATTACAGACATCTGTTCACCATCCTCAATTGGGTCGCCGACCCTCTCCACGTCTTCAGGAATGTTAACGACGCAGCGGAAATAGTCGTAGCCCGGCGCAAGACGTCCCGTCTCAAATACCCACTTAGTCCAATAAGAGACTCCAGCTAAGGTGATCAGCGAGAACATCATCGCCATTGTGCGGAAGGGGAATAGTTGCCTTTCGTTTTCTTCGTCCCAGCCGGGATAGTGGATTAGGGCTGGAAGGCCCATGAGAGGTTCCCCGCCTGTTAACCGCACCAAGAATGCGACTATGTAAGCAGCGAGGCTGCCGTAGGTGTTGCAGTGGTGCTTGAAGTGGACTACCATGAGCAGTTGCGGGAACAGGATCACGTAAACAAGATCAGAACACATAGACCTGCAAAAGTTATGGGCGTTAGTAGTTGTTCGGTAGTGTTGGGTAGGTGGTGTTACCATAGTCCATAAATTGAGGGTATTGTCAAGGCCATAACAGTAGCCAAAAATCCAACTATCAAAATTGAAACGCGCATCACCCATATAATCTCCATTTCAGAAGCTCTTTGTCGAAAAATAAGTTTGTATACATTTCTGGCGAACATAGAGCTCGCCGAGAGCACGCTGGAGTCCGCAGAGGACATAACAGCAGCGGACACTGCTCCTAATCCGAAGAACGATACGAAATCGGGGGTTAAGTATTGCATTACCATCGGAAGTATCATACTGGTCTGATCCGCGGCAAGAGGGTACGGACCTTTGTAGTCGGTCTCATTCCAAGCTAAAATCAAGTAAATTGATTAATTGGAAACATGTTAATTACTCAATGTACCTGTTGATTTTGCTATGGCCCCAATGAGAACAGGAGGTATGGCCATGATGAGGCAGCCAAATGAGGCTACGTACGAGAGGATTTGCGCAGTGCCAGCTGTTTTACTGGACAGCACTCGTTGAAAGTACACCTGCCACGGTATACCTCCGAAAACCAGCAGAAGCCCGTAATCTATGTAGAAGAATATCTCCTCCGATTTGACGGAACCAATCCAGTCGACCTCCATGGATGACAGCGGTGCCACCTTGTCGTTCATCCAGGCGAACGGTATGCACAGCCAGAGCCCGATGAAGATGCAAAAGAGCTGGATGACGTCCGTGTAGGCTACGGCGTAGAGGCCGCCGAACAGGGTGTAGAAGACGGCGATGCAGGAACTGAAGATGACGCTGGTCCTGTGGTCCATGTCGATGATGACGCTCAGCGTGGCCCCGAGGGCGGCCAGGATTCCTGCCGCCCAGAACACCTCGCCGCAGAGGGCCGGCAGGAAGAGCAGCCCCCCCATGCGCTCCCCAAAGGAGTCCTGCAGAGGGTCAAGCATCGTTACGTAACCCTGCTTCCGCATTTTGTTGGCGAAGAAGATGCCCCCGAACACCAGACTCAGGGCGTACCCGAAGGGAGCTTGGCACCATACCAGTCCTTGAGTGTAGATCGCCTCGGCGGTACCGTTGATGTACCCGCCGCCGACCCATGTGGCTGCAAGATCAATAACTTGGGGGACCAGTGGCTTTGGGGATGGTGGAAGCTTACCTGTCATTGTGAAGATGCCGACGAAAAGGCCGATGTTGCGGCCTGCCAGCATCACCTCCTCCTCGGAATCATTTCCCGCTTCCTTTTTACGACCTGCCCATATGCCCACACCAAGGATGAGTATGTAGAACAAGATGATGGAAATGACGCCCCCCACGTTAATCATCTTGGATACCTGCGAAAATCGAAACCATGTACCGTTTGCATCGATTAACGTGGGTCTAAAAATAGGTGTTTACCTGTTTTCTTATTATATTTCCAAGTTAATATCACACTGGCACTGTATTTTAGGCAATTAGCTTCGTATAAAGGATCTATTAAAATATATTTTTATGTGTTTTTTTTTTACAGATTATCCATACCACGTCCGTTATAATACATGTAGTGTTTTAATTTGCGTTAAAAATTCTATGGCTACGGAGTTTCGGTTTGCGGAGAACAGCAGTCGCCCCAGCGTAATGAGGTCTTCTGCGAGGGGCTGTTCCTTGTCCTAAATCCTAGCCCGCACATGGGCGCTTATTGACGGCATCAAAGTCGGAACACACACACTCAACGGGGCACCTGGAGGATAACATACAATTTTGACGCGCTCTCAACTAGGACTGTCCTGGCCCATGCAAGGTATTGATCCTTCGTGACGTCAGCGGGACGTAGGTCCTTATTGGGCGGCCGCGTACCCTGGACCCCGCGCCCATTCTGAAACGGGCAGGACCCTACAGACTGCTCCCGTGATCGCGCATGGTGGCCTTCATTGGTGATGGGCGCACACACCCGCCCCCGCGAACACCCACGCGATTCACACCCCCACGGTCGGGCTGCACTGATGATGGACCCGGCGACGGGGGAGACGTGGCAGACTGCACGGATGCCTCTGCTCCTGCGGCTGCTGCTGCCACTGCTGCCAGGATGCACCGGATCTCGCAGGATAATGTCCAGGTCCTGCAGGAACTGGGACGCGACTGGACGCCAGGAAGCGCGCCGAGGCCGCAGTGGAAATTTAATTGATCATTGAGGGAAATTGGCGCTGATTGAACTGGTCATGGAAACAAAACATTTTTATTTAATCAAAATCCATCATTGCGAATTAATAAATCAATTGGAGCATGTGTAAATGATCACGGTTTAAATTGATTCTCGATGCTACAGGTAGAGCCATCTGTGGGCGAGAGGACTGACTTTAGTCAGCAGGAAAGTTACATAACTACATCCAACGAACTAGCAGGTCAATCCAATATCTACCAAAAATAACATATAATTAACATAATTAAGACATTAAGACCTTATAATCCCATGTATCTGCCTGTACGATAACATTAAGATAATTTGGGGCACGTCAATAAAATTATTTCAGAATGAAATACATACCCAATTATTACAACATTTCAAATCAAATCAATATTTATTCATGAATGCTGTAGTACACACAATATACAAATAGTATTACTACAAGCATATCTGCACATTCATTAAAATTAAGGTCGTTAAAAATATTTGGAGACGTACTGTCCGCCACAACAGAATTAATATAATTTTGCCATAAGACATACAATATGTCATTTGATTCCCAAGCTAATCATATCTGGGCTAATATAAATAAACTAATATAAAACAAATATTAAAAAAAACGTGTAATCCGTTTTAGAAAATATTTGTGATTTTTGTGATTTTTGTTTTCTCTTACTTCACTAAAGTTTCACAGCAATTTAAAAATTTGGAACTTTGGAAAAACAGAAAAAGCTCTGAACAAGAACGTCGAGATATGAAAGGAGGCACTAAGCAAAAAGAATTTAAAAATAAACAAAGGCAAAACAAAAACAATGGTAATATCAAAGATGGAGATGAAAATAAATTGCCAGCTAGAAGGGGAAACACTGGAACAAGTAGACGAGTTTTAATATCTGGGAACTTTAGTCGAAAGTCAGGTAAAACAAGACAGAGACATTAATAACAGGGTGAAGCAAGCAAGAAGACTGTACAGTGCAATCAGAAGTTCGTTCATAAACAAGAGAGAGATATCAAAAAAATATATACGCCAATTTTAACATGCGGGAGTGAAACCTGGGCGATGAATGAAAGACAAAAATCAAGGATACAGGCGTCCGAAATGGAATTCTTAAGAAGAGTAGAAGGCATCACGAAGTGAGACATCAAGAATGTAGACATAGGAGAAAGGCTTGGAGTAAAAGCAACATAGAAGAAAATAGAAGAAGGACAACTAAGGTGGTTTGGATATTTAAGCAGAATGGGCAGCGATAGACAAGTAAAGAAAGCATAGGAAGCAAAAGCAGAAGGACAAGAACAGGTCAAAAGGAAGGCCGAGAGACACTATCATGAAGACCCTAAAGAGCAAAAGTAAAACCTGGAAACAAGCAAAGGACCTAACAAAAGAGAGACACTATCATGACACTATCAATGACACTATCATGAAAACCCTTAAGAGCAGAGGTAAAACCTGGAAATAAGCAAAGGGCCTAACAAAAGAGAGAAAACAGTGGACAGAGTTCTACAAACTGTAGAACTAAAACCCCGACACCCAAGAGGGTACAAGGGGTCAATGATTAAGAAAGAAAGAATGAAATTTCCATAAATTACATACATTTTTAAAATGCAATAGAAGCTTGCAAAAACATTTGTGTTCTACATAAAAAAATCTGTAATTGAAATTTTATGGGGTCTCACATTATAAATCTTAGAATTTATGTGTTTAGATTTTTTCTAAAATATAATTGAATATTGTGTGAAGAAAACAAGTTTTTTGTGAAACAGGACAGGTTTGTGATTGGAATTTCTAAATATTGCAAATAATTTATACAATTTGTGGAAATTCCATTGTATTTTGTAGATTTTATGAAATTTCCATAAATTTTCAGCAAGTTTTATACATTTTTAAAATGCAATAAAAGCTTGCAAAAACATTTGTGTTCTACATAAAAAAATCTGTAATTGAAATTTTATGGTGTCTTATGTGTCACTGCAATCTATTTCGATTAACGATTTTTGTGAATTTTTTTCCCTCTTATTACACTTAAGTTTCACAGCAATTTAAAAATTGGCAAAAGTCAAAATTTTAACTGAAAAAATCATTCAATTTGTCGATTCATACAAAAGCTTTACTTTCATTAAATTTTAGGCGTGTATAATTTTTTTTTAAACCTGTAACACAAAATTAGAATACATCAAAAATTATAAATCTTAGAATTGATATGTTTAGTCTTTTTCTAAAATCTAATAAAATATTGTGTGAAGAAAACAAGTTTTTGTGAAACAGAACAGATTTGTGATTGGAATTTCTGAATATTGCAAAAAAATTATACAATTTGTGGAAATTTCATATTTTGTAGATTTTATAAAATTTCCATAAATTTTCAGCAAGTTTTATACATTTTCAAAATGCAATAGAAGCTTGCAAAACATTTGAGTTCTGTATAAAAAAATGTGTACGTAATTGAAATTTTATGGTGTCTTATGTGTCTAGGGTGAAATATTATACATTTTCTTTAAATTTTATTCCATTTGGAGATAATTAATTTTCTATGAGTTTTCAGCAATTTTTAACTTTTTCCTATAATTTAATAGAATATTGTGAATCTAGAATATTAAATATAGAATTATATTGTGAATATAAACCGCGGAAAGACCGAGGGCTAATAGCCTAATGAAAATTGTTATCTCGATCTCTCTATTGTGTGAAGAACACATAAGTCTTTCTGAAACAATATAGAATAGTAGATATATTCTATAGAATATTCAGAATAGAATAGAATATATCTAAATATTGCCAAAATTTTATACAATTTGTTGAAATTTGATGGTATTTTTTGGATTGTATAAATTTTCCATATATTTTAAGCAAATTTTAGACATTTTTAAAATGCAGTAGAAGATTGCAAGAACATTTGTGTTCTACATAAAAAAATCTATAATTCCATTAAAATTTGATGGTGCCTATGGTGAAATTTTAAGCATTTTCTATAAATTTTACACAATTTGTAGAAACTGAATTTTCTATGAGTTCTTATTTGCAATTTTTAGTCGTTTTCTAAAATCGAATGGAAAACTGTGTGAAGAAAACAGAAGTTATTCTGAAACAATGTAGAATAGTGATTTGAAATTGTATGGTGTCTATGTGTCTATGGCGAAATTTTATGCATTTTCTATAAATTTTATACCTCTATTTTTTTTAAATATGTTTTTACTCATAATTGATTAAATTGTTACTAAAACAACAAAATATGAAGGAGGTATTTAGACGTATCCTGAATTTTCTCAAATTTGTATGAATTGATTGCATTTTTTTAAATTTCTTAATCTTCCCAATAAATATTTCATTCTATCCGTCTCTGACTTCCAATTTAGAATATATTTTCGCCCTTTTCAAAATTATTGAATTTTCTGTAAAGCTATTGAATTTTCTGGAATAAATATTGAATTATTGGGATAATAACTGTATTTCCTTTAAATTTTTGATTTTTCAGGGAAATTATTTGAAGTTTTGGTGTATCAATTGTATTTTCTCAAAAATTATTGAATTTCTTGGAAAATAACTCTATTTCCTCAAAAAATGGCGAGAATTCGTCGTGAACTGTGTTTAGGCTCTGTCAGTATGTAGCTTCTTATACTTTCTTTAGATAGTTACCTCTGGGAATTTCCATGAAAATAATTACATTTCCTTGAAAATCTTTGTATTTCTTAGAAATTTGTCGTATTTCCAGTAAACTTTAAACTGAATTTTCTGTTTTATTTTTTATTTCTCTGTAAATTGGTTCATTTTTCTAGAAAACTATTGAATATTTGGAAAAATTGTTTGAAGTTTTAAAGTTAAGGTTAAATTTCCTCACAAATATATGAGTTTCTTGGAAAATTTTGTAATTCCAATAATATTATTGAATTTTGAAGAAAATTCTTGAATTTTTGGGATCATAACTGCATTTCCTGGTAAATTATTGTATATTCCGAAAAACAATCGTATTTCCTGAGAACTTTCCTGGGAAATTCACTGGGAAATTTCCTAGGAATTCATCGTGGATTGTGTTCATTCTGTTCATTATTCATACTCTAGCAGTATAATGCTTCATACAATTTATTAGAAAGTTACCTCTACGAATTTTTATGAAAATAATTAAATTTCCTTGAAAATATTTGATGTCCTTTAAAACTTGTTGTAAGTCCAGTACCCTTATTGAATTTCCTGTAAAATTCGTGAATTTTCTTTAATATGCAATAATACAATTTTCAGAAATTTCAGTATTAGCCTATTCATTCTTGTCGTTGCAGAAAGTTATTAAAGGTATAGTGTTGATTTTCTCACTTATTTAATACTGAAACTTTGTCAAATTTTCATGAGAATTAGCTTCAAAAAAACTGAACAGATATTTGTTAATTAATATGCAATAAATATATTTTCAGAAATTATAGTATTGAATAATTCATACTTGCCATTGCAAAAAGTTATAGTGTTGATTTTCTCACTTATTTAATACTGAAACTTTGCCAGATTTTCATAAGAATTAGCTTCAAAAAAACTGAACAGATATCTGTAATTAATATGCTATAAATAAATTTTCAGAAATTTCAGTATTGACTAATTCATACTTGTCAAAGCAGAAAGGTATACTGTTAATTTTCTCACTTATTTAATACTGAAACTTTGTCAAATCTTTGTAAGAACTAGCAACTAGCTTCAGGTATACTGAACAGATATCTGGTAATTAATATGCAATGAATAATAATATTAGAATATTTTCTGTCAAATTATTTAATTTTCTAGAAAATTCTTGAATTTTTGGATCATAACTGCTTTTTCTAGTAAGTTATTTTATTTTCTTGAAAAAAATCGTATTTCCTGAGAACTTTGCTGGGAAATTGCTGGGAATTCATCGTGGATTGTATTCAGGTTCTATCAGTAAGGTGCTTCATACATTTTGTTGAAAGTTACTTAATTAAATAATTAAATTTTCTTGAAAATATTTGATTTTATTGAAAACTAATTATATTTCCAGTAAACTTATAGAATTTTCTTGAATATTATTGAATTTTTGGGATCATAACTGCATTTCCAGCAAAATTATTAAAATTTCTGGTTCTACGATTCTAAAATCGTATTTCGTAGGAACCTTCTTGGGAAATTCCCTGGAAATTTTTTTGGGAATTCATCGTGGATTGTGTTTAGGCTCTGTCAGTATGATGCTTCTCCGAATTTCCAAGAATATACTAAAATTTCTTTGAAACTATTTATTGGAAAGTAATATTTCTAGTCGTACTTATTGATTTTTCTGGAAAATTAATGAATTTTCCGGAAAATGTTTGTCTTTTCTGAAAAATTATTGAATGTTAGGGATAATAATGGCATTTACCAAAAAATAATGAAATGTTCTGGAAAACAATAGCATTTCCTGGAAATCAGCAAATTGGCGAGAAATCGTCGTGAACTGTAGGTATTTAGTTCTCAATCAGTATGATGCTTCTTACATTTTTTCAGTCGCTACTAATAATCATAATTATAATAATTCAGTTTAAGGTTTTATTCATAAATTACCAAATATATATTTAAGGTTATTATTTGGTACTTACTTAATCTTTGCAATCATTTTCACACTTATTTAATACTGAAACTTTGTCAAATCTGAAATATTAACAGCTGAAGATACATATTGAAATAAGCTATTTACCAAAAATGTTTTGGTAGATTGGAAGATGGAAGATCAATATTGTTATTAAATCCCCAATTTAAAAAAAAACAGGCCTGATTTTTTCCGTACTCCGCTAGTGTTCTCTAGCAACCCCTCTAAAGGAAAAGTATTATTTTTGAATCACCCTGTATATTAAGGTACATCCCCAAACTCCCACTAATTTTACCATGTATGAATTAACAACAAAATTTCTTGGCCCGGCGCATCCACCATTGATACATGACGCATTTAAAAAATATATTGATGTGAATCAGGGTTGTAAAGTTTCATCTTTGATAATTTTATCGATTTGTATAATTTATTTTGGTTATTTTTGATAGGGATTTATTAAAGATTTTTGTTATATTAAAAAAATTCTAATAATAAAATTAGTAATGTTTTTTTTTAAATGTACAAATTACATTGTTATTGTGGTCGAATTAATACCATTAAGGTATGTCTTGTGACGTAGTTTAAAAACATTCCAACTGACCAATAATTAAGCGTTGAATTCTCATGTTCACTTCAGCAATATAAGTAGTACGTTTTACAGTAACTATTATTTCAAGTAGATATTATTGAACACAGAACAATCATATATTTATATATAAAATATGTTTATCCATGACACCAGTTCTATGAATTATTTTATTTATTTAAGTACTCCAGTAACTAAATAAAATTATAATATATTTAATATCACAAACTTTTGATTGAAACAAACTCCTTGTTATAAAACCAAGTATAGTCAAAGAGTCCAAAATCAATATTATTTAAATCGAAAAAATATTCAAGTCGTCCAGATTAACAGTCCACATAATTTAAGCATCCTAAAGCAGCTAAGACTAGAAGTGGATAAATGAGCGAACATAAGGCGTGAAATAATTGCACAATACATAATTTAGTAGCCCACGGGGTCTATAATTCTGTATGAATAATCTCATTGACTCATTGAA
Organism: Othius punctulatus; assembly: GCA_951805005.1. NCBI lineage: Eukaryota > Metazoa > Arthropoda > Insecta > Coleoptera > Staphylinidae > Othius > Othius punctulatus. The sequence continues at coordinate 25,225,151 of OX638143.1, forward strand.
TATCGTTTATAAAACAAATTATATACCAGGAACATCTGGTGACATCTAATGCATAATGGATCAACTCAGATTTCATGAAAACTAAGATATTTGCAGCATATAATCCTGATAATGCAATAATTATGGTACTCAAGCTTTCAAAGAAAGTACAAAATTTACAGCATAAAATGCTGCTGAAGCAATTATTGTGGTACTTAGGTTTTCAAGAAAACTACAAAATTTGCAGCATTCAACCCTGCTGATGTAATTATTGCGGTGTAGTCATAACTCATAAATCCAATAACTCTGTTTTTCAAGAAAACTGCAAAATTTGCAGCATATAATCCTGTTGATGCAATTATTGTAGTACTTAGGTTTTCAAGAAAACTGTAAAAAGTGTAGCACAGAATTGTGCTGATGTAATTATTTTGGTATAGTCACAACTCTTAAATGCATTAACATGTTTTCTAAAATAACATGCTTTGTGATAAAAATATTTCCAAATTTATTGTAATATGTATCATGAATTGATTTATTAGATGGTAATAGAGGAAACGGTAGTGCGCAATGGCCATCTATGAAGTAAAAGCAGTTAGAGCATGTTTGCAGCTGTAAGTTTCTATCTGTATTTCGATGTCCTTTTAAATATAGTTACCTACCCACTTTCTTAATTTAATAGATATTTATTAAACCTCCAGTCAACATCATTTCAATTGTACTGTTGACACTAAATCCTTGAATCAATTGCAGTTTTAGCATATTTTCAGATACGCAAATCTAAATATTCTTGAGAAGTAAAGATTAATAGAATACATTTATTTTTTTCTTCTTTAATGTTTCTCATTTAATAGCAGCACAAATAGGCTATCGTTAAATAAAGAATTCATAATATATGTATGTATTTCAAAATTTGTCGGGTTTAAATCTATGACCATAATTAAAATTAATGTAGGAATTTACCTAGTCACCTTTTTTCAGCATTTCCTTTAAAGAAAAAGGATTAATCCAAAAATCTTGTTTAGTAAATATTTTGTTACGCTTTGAATTAAAATCTGTTTGACACTAATTAATAATCAATAATAATTAATAATCTCAATCAATACAATACATTTTTTGTGTTCTTGTATTTTGAATCAAAATCCATTTGACGTTCACTGCATGAAGAATCGAATTACAATGTAATGAAACACTTTAAGTTCATCTTTAAAATATTAATCCAAAAATATTGTTTAGTAAATATTTTGTTACGCTTTGAATTAAAATCTGTTTGACACTAATTAATAATCAATAATAATTAATAATCTCAATCAATATAATACAATTTTTGGGTTCTTGTATTTTGAATCAAAATCCATTTGACATTCACTGCATGAAGAATCGAATTACAATGTAATGAAACACTTTAAGTTCATCTTTAGAATATTTAATACCATCATACTTAAATTTGTATAAGTGCAAACTAATTATTTATCATAAAACTCATTTACGAAATCAATTATTTAGGCCAATATTCGTAATTTTTAAGTTATTATATTACACAAATAGTTATGTAATGTATGTTTTTGGGTATTATCTACATATGTATGAAGTGAAATAAAGAATAATAGAAAATATTTTATTTTATTATTATCACAAAATTATTTTAATATAACACATGCATCAAAAATCGTAATATTTCACAAAATATAAGATACTGCCCAATACAAAGTTAGATAGAAATCGTTACATTTTTTAAAATTACATTAGTCAATACAAAAAAATAATAAAAATAAGGTGTGCATTTTAGTCGCTACCTCCATGGACAACTGTAGACTGGTTTCGACCTAGTGGATCTGATCAGTACAGTGCGTCCGAATGTAGTTACCAAAATGCACACAACTCATATACCAAGACTGGTATATTAATGATTGAGAGAAGCATTAATTGGCATAACTGAATTTCACTACTAGATGACATTTACATGCTTCTCTCAATAAAATATATTGATTATATTGGCCTAGTTATAATAACGACCTCTTCATTGACGTATTCTTAATGAAATCTTCTGAAAATCTACGATATTTATCATACATCTAATACTACTATTCTTGCAAATGAGCGCAATAATGACTTCAAGTTTGATTTTTTTTAACTTGAAGTTCAACATCTTCAGGACATAAATCTCATACAATCTCAATCCCTCACGCTGCTCTTGATCCAGTCCAAATACTTCGACACCTTCGTATACACTCCTGGCCATCCTTCTGTACCACAAGTAGTACCAAAGGACACTAATCCTTCCATGTACCACTGGATGGGATTGTCCTTCATAACTGCCATCAAAGGACCACCACTATCACCCGTACAGGAATCCTTGTTGTATTCGGCCCCAGCACAAATCTGTCCATCTCCAAGGTGTATGTTGGCCCTTGAAAAAATGCTCCTGCATTCTGCAGTGGAAGTCTTCGGAATCCTCAGTTTCAGCTTCACGTTGCTGAAGGTCGAGTTCTCAGTCTTTCCCCATCCGGCTATGTACAATCTGTCGCCTACAGCTGCTTCGTCTTTTGGCGTTGGCAAACAAATTGGACGGATGAAATCTAAAAATAAGAAATCATTCAAAATTTGGACATTCATCTTTTGGCATTATCAAACAAATTGGAAGGATAAAATCTAAAAATAAGAATTCATTCAAAATAGTGCTTTCGATTCACAAGTTAACTGAGTATGAAGTGAGTGAGAACTGTCAAATTCAAATTGGCATTGCTTCTTATGTGGAAATTATAAACCTTTTAACTATAAAACTACCTTACAATGGTTGAAAACTTCCCACATCACTTTTTGAGCATATCTCTTCAAACCATTATCTAGCAAACATGAAAAAGGGACGGGACAAATCGTAAAATGAGCTGAGATTCTGTGTTAAAGGAAAGCTACTATCAAACAAATTGGACAGATCAATTCTACAAATAGGAATTCATTCAAAATATGAACAGGGAGGGGATAAATCTCAAAATGAACTGAGATTCTGGGTGAGAGGATAGCATAAAGCACCTTGTCAAACTAATTGGACAGATCAAATCTAAAAATAGGAATTCAATCAAAATATGAACATTCATCTTTCGGTATTCTCAAACAAATTGAAAGAATCAAATCTAAAAATAGGAATTCATTCAAAATATGAACAGGACGGGGATAAATCTCAAAATGAGCTGAGATTCTGTGTGAGAGGATAGCACAAAGCACCTATGGTCAAACAAACTGAAAGGATCAGATGTAAAAATAGAAATTCATTTAAAATATGAACAGGAAGGGGATAAATCTCAAAATGAGCTGAGATTCTGTGTGAGAGGATAGCATAAAGCACCTATTGTCAAACTAATTGGACAGATCATATCTAAAAATAGGAATTCATTCAAAATATGAACATTCATCTTTTGGCATTGTCAAACAAATTGAAAGGATCAATTCTAAAAATAAGAATTCATTCAAAATATGAACAGGAAGGGGATAAATCTCAAGATGAGCTGAGATTCTGTGTGAAAGGATAGCACAAAGCACCTATTGTCAAACAAAATGGACGTGTTAAATCTAAAAATAGGAATTCATTCAAAATACGAACATTCATCTTTCGGTATTATCCATCAAATTGGACAGTTGAAATCGAAAAATAATAATTCATTCAAAATATGAACATTCATCTGTTGGTATTATCAAACAGATTGGACGGATCAAATTTAAAACTAAGAATTCAGTCAAAATATGAACAATCATCTTTTGGTATTGTCAATCGAATTGGAACGATGAAATCTAAAAAAAAGAATTCATTCCAAATATGAACATTCATCTTTTGGCATTGTCAAAAATAGTGGACGTATCAAACCTAAAACTAAGAATGCAGTCAGAATATGAAAAAAGTCAATAAAATTTGAAATTTACACCTTTAGAATCTAGATTCCGAATAAGTCATAAGCTGCTGATATCATTTTTTTTTATTAAGAACCGTAATTTAAAAGTGTAAATCTCAATGCAGATGAACCTTGTACTTTAGCTTGAAGCTACAAAGGCAATCTTTTTGATACCCATTTTTACAATTTCCATAATATGTTTACTGACCCGTATAATTAACGCACTCCTTTAGCCTTATTACAGCAATGTCGTGTTGTCTATGTATTGAACTATCATCGTATCCAGGATGAACAACAATTTCTTCTATGTCCATATTTACTGGAGGCTCACTGCAATCCTTCTCATTTGCAACTGTGACGCAGTCTTCAGCTGTTTCCACATTCCATTCTCCTAATCTAACATTCGACCTATAAAAATAGCAATAATGTAATAGTAATAGTAATAGTAATAGTAATAGTAATAGTAATAGTAATAGTAATAGTAATAGTAATAGTAATAGTAATAGTAATAGTAATAGTAATAGTAATAGTAATAATAATAATAATAATAATAATAGTATTAGTAATAGTAATAGTAATGGAAAATAGTAATAATGTTATTGCTTCACATCAGACACCTAGTATAGTTTTTGAAAGCTGTAATATTTTTGTTAATGTTATTTTTGTTAGAGTTTCATTCATTTTGGATACCAGTTATAATTATTTTTTTATTGTTTTCTTTCTTCTTTATTGGAGTACTTACAGGTAGTGTTTAGATATACAGATGGTTAATAGTAATAGTAAATAGTAATAGTAATAGTAAATAGTAATAGTAATAGTAATGGTAAATAGTAATACTGTTATTGCTTCACATCAGACACATCAGACACATAGTTTTTGAAAGCTGTAATATTTTTATTAATGTTATTTTTGTTATAGTTTCATCCATTTTTGATACCAGTTATTATTATATTTTTTATTGATTTCTTCCTTCTTTATTGGAGTACTTACAGGTAGTGTTTAGATATACAGATGTTTTGTTGTTTTTATTATTTTTGACTCTTTTCTTCACCTTACTAGACTAATTTCGGCTATCTTTCAGCCGAATATAATAATAATAAAAACAACGAAATATCTTTAACTCTAAACACTACCAGTAAGTACTTCAATAAAGAAGGAAGAAAACAATAAATAGAATTATTATTATTTGTTTATTTCTGTTGATATGGCAAATTACTGACGTTGAAGTGCGATTGGCCATATTTGGAAATTTTGAAAACTGATATTATCCGACTCGCTAAGAATCTTATCTTTCCCAAGGAAGCATAAAAGATAAAATACACTGGAAGAGTAAAGGAAATACGAACGCATTGAATGGTCATCGTTGAATTAACGAAAAGAAATTGACCATAACAAATAAATAAGATTAATAATATTTTTAATAACGGTTCAAAATTGAATCATTTTTATGTTTTTTTTTAAGTGTATAGCCCTGCAAATTATAAAACATGTTTCAATAAGTATCAACGGAATCCTGAACGAATTTTGTTGGTATCAAAACATTGATAATTAAGTATTGTGTTTACTGCTCACAATGAATATTTTCACTAATTTTTCACCAACTGAATCCTCAAAGAATTTTGTTGGTATCAAAACATGATACCATGATACATGAAACATTGGTATAGAAGGCATAGAAGGCATAGAAGGCATAAGGCATAGAAGGCATAGAAGGCATAAAACGCATAAGGCATAGAAGGCATAGAAGGCATGGAATGCATATGAGGTATATAACAGGCATATAAGGCATATAAGGCATATATCTATGAATTAACAAATAATATGCAGCAAAAGGCGTTGACAAATAAATAATAAGATTACTATTGAGATACATTTCATACACAGTGAATATTTTTTATTAATTTTTTATCAACTGAATCCTCAAAGAATTTTGTTGGTATCAAAACACTTTGGTATAGAAGGCATAGAAGGCATAAAACGCACAAGGCATAGAAGGCATAGAAGGCATGGAAGGTATATGAGGTATATAACAGGCATATAAGGCATAGAAGACATATAAGGCATATATCTTGGAATTGACAAATAATAAGCAGCAAAAGGCTTTGACAAATAAATAATAAGATAACTATTGTGATACATTTGATACATAGTGAATATTTTTCATTAATTTTTCATCAACTGAATCCTCAAAGAATTGTATTGGTATCAAAACATTGTTGGCATAGAAGGCATAGAAAGCATAGAAGACATAGAAGGCATAGAAGGCACAAGGCATAGAAGGCATAGAAGGCACAAGGCATAGAAGGCACAGAAGGCATAAAACGCATAAGGCATAGAAGGCATAGAAGGCATCGAAGGCATATAAAGTATATAAGGCATATTAGGCATATAAGGTACATAAGGCATATATCTTTGAAATAACAAATAATAAGAAGCAAAAGGCATTGACAAATAAATAATAAGATTATTAGCGCGATACATTTAATAGTGGTTGAAAGTTGAAACCGTTTTTTCTTTATTATTTGTTTAAATTTAAGTTTCTATAAACTATTAAACGTCTTTCAAAGAGAAAGAATTTTGTTTGTATCAAAACATTGTTAATTAAGTATAGTTTTTACTACTCACAGTGAATATTTTTCTTTAATTTTTCCTACGACACAATGAGCAGCAGTTATCACATATCTAGGTCCAACTAAGCTTCCACCGCAGAGGAAGGTATGTCTTCCTGACGCTTTAACTCTATATTCCAGAAGAGTCATCCATGGAAACTCGTCAATTTCTGTTATTCTTCCAGATAGAAGCTTATCTTCAGAAGCCTGTAAGTTAGAATTATTACAAAAGGTGGTATATTGTATAGTCTTGATGTTGTAAATATTGATAATGATACAGTATAGTGGCTGCAGATAACAGGCAAAATTATTTGAAAAAATCTTTTGATCTTTTAAATATTTTGAAGCACATGATACTTATATATGACTCAGATGTTGAATCATGTCACATATGTCACTTTTGGCCAAGCTAATTTGACTCCTAATGCTGAGTATTTGATATATTTGACCAGTCGCCGTTATAAATTTGACACAGTTTTGGCTGTTTCAAACGAAATTTTTACATATTTTCATATTTAGACACAATTATATTTATTTTTGTAATAACACTGTTGTTTTTGTAAACATTTCTTGAAATAATAAACTATTATTATTTATAATTGGAAATATGAAAAATTGAACAGTTTCAATTAAATATTCTACAAAATAGAGCATTCAGTTATCTAATTTGGCAGATTTAGATATTTGAAACTAAAAATTTACATAGCTGGTGCTAAAATCTTTACAGATTTTGACACTTGCTGTAGAAAGTTGCACGGGTCAATTTTGGCCAAGCTGATTTGACTCCTAATGCTGAGTATTTAACATATTTGACAAGTTGCAGTTGTAATTTGACACAGTTTTGGCTGTTTCAATCGAAAAATTTACATATTTGCATATTTTTAATTGGAAATATGAAAAATTTAACAGTTTCAATTAAATATTCTACAAAATAGAGCATTCAGTTATCTAATTTGGCAGATTTAGATCTTTGAAACTAAAAATTTACATAGCTAGTGCTAAAATCTTTACAGATTTTGACACTTGCTGTAGAAAGTTGCACGGGTCAATTTTGGCCAAGCTGATTTGACTCCTATTGCTGAGTATTTAACATATTTGACAAGTTGTAATTTGACACAGTTGTGGCTGATTCAATCGAAAAATTTACATATTTGCATATTTTTAATTGGAAATATGAAAATTTGAACAGTTTCAATTAAAAATTCTACAAAATTAGAGCTTTCAGTTATCAAATTTTGCAGATTTCCATAATAGGAATTCAAAAATTACATAGCTAGTGCTAAAATCTTTACATATTTTAACACTTGGAGTAGAAAGTTGCATGTGTAAATTTCGACCAAGCTGATTTTACTCCTAATGCTGAGTATTTGACATATTTGACAAGTTGCAGTTATAAATTTGACACAGTTTTCGCTGTTTCAACAGAAAATTTTACATATTTGCATATTTATAATTGGAAATATAAAAATTTGAACAGTTTCAATATCAATTTTTTTTATTAACTTGTTCTATTAGGAAATTTGGAAGAATTGTTCACATGCAAATTTTACAGTTTTTACGTCTAAATGTGATAGATTTTGACAGTTTTAGTTAAATATGACACATTTAGACACTTTCACTTGGAAAATTGGCAGGTTTTAAGTGTACCAGCTGAAAATTTTGAACCTGCCATTTAAAATTAAACAGATTGAACAGATTTTGATGTATCCATCCATCCAGAAAAAAATGGTAGAATTCTATAGAAAATTTACGGTCTTTTACTTCTAAAGGTAAAAAAAAATACTGATTTTGACAGTTGCAGTTGAAAGTGACAGATGTAGACAGTTTCACTCAAAATTTGACAGTGGCAGTTGAATATTTTAAAAGATTTAGCCAGTTATTGTTTCAAATTTGTTATAATTTCACAGCAGGAATTAAAAAATTTACATAATTTCACAATCTTCATTAACAATATAACAAATTTGGCAAATTTTAACAGCTCGGTTTTAAAAATTGAGAGAACTTGTTATAATTTCACAGCAGGTGAATTGAAAGTCTTACATATTTTGACGGTTTTCATCTACAATATAACAAAATTGGCAGCTTTCGACAGCTATGTTTTAAATCATGTTGAATCCTAATTCTTGGTTTTGTTTCATATTGTCCAATTATTTATTTAATTAAACGTATTACATAATGTTGCTCTTAAATGATTAATGTCTTACCATAAATCCGCATTCCTGTTTGCTGGCGATTGCTTTTGTAGAAGCAGCATTTCTTGATGGTAGATTCACCGAAGAATTCCTAACAACTTTTATGCTCTCTGGTTGCACTGTATTCGTCGTATATGTAATAGCAGTGCCACAGCAAACCAAAGGTGAAACGTTGTAACCGCACTGGGATTCCCGTAGAAAGTTTATGACGTTCGTGTCTTTGGTTCGAACCGCATCCAAAAGCGGTTTACAGGAATATATTGAGACGCATTTTGCGGATTCGCCATTTGGAGTCTTGCAAGCTTTTCCTTCTTCTAAAATATAACGTATTATACAAATTTAACTTGCTTAAATTTTGTGAAAAATAGATGTTAAAATAGAATGTTAGATGAGGAGAATGGAATGTGAAAACAGCTGAAGACTGCGTTACAGTTGCAAATGAGAAGGATTGCAGTGAGCCTCCAGTAGATATGGACATAGAAGATATTGTTGTTCAATGTGTGTTAAATTAGATGGATTGCAATGAGCCTCCGGATAATATCCAACTCCGATAATATATAATTGAGAACCAATCTGGTTGTATCCGAATTTTACCAAAATTGTACAAGTATATGTATTATGTATACATTTTAAATAACAATAGCGTACTAATGCCTCAAATGCAATCCAATCTATTGGTACTTGCCTGCTATTGTGTTGGAAATGCACAAAGCAACACAAAACACGAAAAATACTAGCGTACTTCTTGCCATCGTCGCGATTTCTGAGCAAACTATTGGTGTTCAACTTGCGAGTGATCTTATATGTGACCGGAGATAAAAGTCATGAGTTATCGCCTCGAGTTTATCTCTTGGATTTTCTACACCGAAAAACCTACTGGCGCTAATCCGGTTATTCCATGCGATTACAGCAAAGGTTTACGTCTCTTAACGTAATTAATTGGATATGTTTATGACGCGTATGCAAATTAGTGCATACGATTATGACAGCGATATTAATGAGAAATTAATACCAGTAGTTGATTTGTTTACTGCTCAACTTCTATACGAAAGTCTGGAGTCACAAGGACAATTAATATAAATCTGCTTCTAGAATTATACGATTTACTTGTACACAGATCAAAATTAAAAATCAAACTCAATAACATTTCTGGTGATAACTAATCATGACGTAAAGTTAACAAATATACCAATACATTGTTGTTCAGAAGTTGAATTGTCTAATTAATCATAGCAATATAAATAGCTCGTAGTAAAATCAAACACAAAAACAAGTTATAACAACTTTCTGATTAGTTTGAAAATCGTACTATATTTGCATGCCATAACCATTGAGCTCCAAAAAAAAAATATGTCCCAGAAAACCTGTTTATATAAATGATGCATCCTAATTTTTGACAACAGAATTTTTTTTGGGATAAATGTTTACTACTGTTCTGTGGTGGGCTTGTTTTTAGATTTAGATTTTAGATAGATTAGATTTAGATTTTTTAGACTGTTTTTTATCCATCAAAGTCGCAATTTCTCTCTAAAATACAACTCTGTGTTTCTTGAAAACGGGGTTACGGTTCATTATGTGGTAATTTTTGTAGTCATTTTAGTTTTGACCAACATAAAGCAACATGTGGTGATTCTTTAAAACGAAAAGACCATTTGTAGTACGATTTTCAAACAAATTTGAAAGTTGGAAGATTTTTAGGCTGTATCCAAACGTGTAACCAAAATTATGCATCATTAGATGAAGCATCAAACCAAAGCGCAGTTACCACAACAAGTAAAAACCTAATGTAGAACATATAATGAGAGAAGATTAAAGAAATATTACAAGTAAATTTAAACATATTAATCAAATAAGTAAATAAGCTAATTCGTTTTATATGCAAATAAAGAAATGCATGTATAGAATGAGATTCCAATCTTTATTAGGCTATACTGCCAGAAAAATAAGATTACAAGTAAATTCAAACACATTAATCAAATAATTAAATAAGCTAATTCGTAAGATATGCAAATTAGGCAATGTATACATAGAAAGGGATGCCAATCTTTATTAGGCTATACTGCCAGAAAATTAAAGAAATATTACAAGTAAATTCAAGCACATTAATCAAATAAGTAAATAAGCTAATTCCTAGTATATGCAAATAAATACATGTAAGTATAGAAAGAGATGGCTATCTCTATTAGGCTATACTGCCAGAAAATTAAAGATTACAAGTAAATTCAAACACATTAATCAAATAAGTAAATAAGCTATTCGTAGGATATGCAGATAAAGCAATGTATGTATAGAAAGAGATGCCAATCTTTATTAGGCTATACTGCCTGAAAATTAAAGAAATATTACAAAGTAAATTCAAGCACATTAATCAAATAAGTAAATAAGCTAATTCGTAGGATATGCAAATAAAGCAATGTATGTATAGAAAGAGATGCCGATCTTTATTAGGCTATACTGCCAGAAAATTAAAGAAATATTACAAGTAAATTCAAGCACATTAATCAAATCAGTAAATAAGCTAATTCGTAGGATATGCAAATAAAGCAATGTATGCATAGAAAGAGATGCCGATCTCTATTAGGCTATACTGCCAGAAAATTAAAGAAATATTACAAGTAAATTCAAGCACAATAATCAAATAAGTAAATAAACTAATTCCTTGTATTTGCAAATAAATAAATGTAAGTATAGAAAGAGATGCCTATCTCTATTAGGCTATACTGCCAGAAAATTAAAGAAATATTACAAGTAAATTCAAGCACATTAATCAAATAAGTAAATAAGCTGATTCCTTGTTTTTGCAAATAAATAAATATAAGTATAGAAAGAGATGCCTATCTCTATTAGGCTATACTGCCGGAAAAATAAGATTACAAGTAAATTTAAACATATTAATCAAATAAGTAAATAAGCTAATTCCTAGTATTTGCAAATAAAGAAATGTAAGTATAGAAAAAGATGCCTATCTCTATTAGGCTATACTGCCAGAAAAATAAGATTACAAGTATATTCAAACACATTAATCAAATAATTAAATAAGCTAATTCGTAGGATATGCAAATAAAGCAGTGTATGTACAGAAAGGGATGCCAATCTTTATTAGTCTATACTGCCTGAAAATTACAGAAATATTACAAAGTTAATTCAAGCACATTAATCAAATAATTAAATAAGCTAATTCCTTGTATTTGCAAATATATAAATGTAAGTATAGAAAGAGATGCCTATCTCTATTAGGCTATACTGCCGGAAAATTAAAGATTACAAGTAAATTCAACCACATTAATCAAATAAGTAAATAAGCTAATTCGTAGGATATGCAAATAAAGCAATGTATGCATAGAAAGAGATGCCAATCTGTATTAGGCTATACTGCCAGAAAATTAAAGAAATATTACAAGTAAATTCAAGCACATTAATAAAATAAGTAAATAAGCTAATTCCTAGTATTTGCAAATAAAGAAATGTAAGTATAGAAAAAGATGCCTATCTCTATTAGGCTATACTGCCAGAAAAATAAGATTACAAGTATATTCAAACACATTAATCAAATAATTAAATAAGCTAATTCGTAGGATATGCAAATAAAGCAGTGTATGTACAGAAAGGGATGCCAATCTTTATTAGTCTATACTGCCTGAAAATTACAGAAATATTACAAAGTTAATTCAAGCACATTAATCAAATAATTAAATAAGCTAATTCCTTGTATTTGCAAATATATAAATGTAAGTATAGAAAGAGATGCCTATCTCTATTAGGCTATACTGCCGGAAAATTAAAGATTACAAGTAAATTCAACCACATTAATCAAATAAGTAAATAAGCTAATTCGTAGGATATGCAAATAAAGCAATGTATGCATAGAAAGAGATGCCAATCTGTATTAGGCTATACTGCCAGAAAATTAAAGAAATATTACAAAGTTAATTCAAGCACATTAATCAAATAAGTAAATAAGCTACTTCCTTGTATTTGCAAATAAATAAATGTAAGTATAGAAAGAGATGCCTATCTCTATTAGGCTATACTGCCAGAAAATTAAAGATTATAAGTAAATTCAAACACATTAATCAAATAAGTAAATAAGCTTATTCGTAGGATATGCAAATAAAGCAATGTTTGTATAGAAAGGGATGCCAATCTTTATTAGGCTATACTGCCAGAAAATTAAGGAAATATTACAAAGTAAATTCAAGCACATTAATCAAATAAGTAAATAAGCTAATTCGTAGGATATGCAAATAAAGCAATGTATGTATAGAAAGAGATGCCGATCTTTATTAGGCTATACTGCCAGAAAATTAAAGAAATATTACAAGTAAATTCAAGCACATTAATCAAATAAGTAAATAAGCTAATTCCTTGTATTTGCAAATAAATAAATGTAAGTATAGAAGAGATGCCTATCTCTATTAGGCTATACTGCCAGAAAATTAAAGATTTCAAGTAATTTTCAAGTAAACATTACTCAAATAAGTAAATAAGCTTATTCGTAGGATATGCAAATAGAGCAATATATGCATAGAAAGAGATGCCAATCTCTATTAGGCTATACTGCCTGAAAATTAAAGAAATATTACAAGTAAATTCAAGCACATTAATCAAATAAGTAAATAGCTAATTCCTAGTATTTGCAAATAAATAAATGTAAGTATAGAAAGAGATGCCGATCTTTATTAGGCTATACTGCCAGAAAATTAAAGAAATATTACAAGTAAAGTCAAGCACATTAATCAAATAAGTAAATAAGCTAATTCCTAGTATTTGCAAATAAATAAATGTAAGTATAGAAAGAGATGCCTATCTCTGTTAGGTTATACTGCAGAAAAATAAGATTACAAGTAAATTCAAACACATTAATCAAATAATTAAATAAGCTAATTGGTAGGATATGCAAATAAAGCAATGTATGTACAGAAAGGGATGCCAATCTTTATTAGGCTATACTGCCAGAAAATTACAGAAATATTACAAAGTTAATTCAAGCACATTAATCAAATAAGTAAATAAGCTACTTCCTTGTATTTGCAAATAAATAAATGTAAGTATAGAAAGAGATGCCTGTCTCTATTAGGCTATACTGCCAGAAAATTAAAGAAATATTACAAGTAAATTCAAGCACATTAGTCAAATAAGTAAATAAGCTAATTCCTTGTATTTGCAAATAAATAAATGTAAGTATAGAAAGAGATGCCTATCTCTATTAGGCTATACTGCCAGAAAATTAAAGATTACAAGTAAATTCAAACACATTAATCAAATAAGTAAATAAGCTTATTCGTAGGATATGCAAATAAAGCAATGTATGTATAGAAAGGGATGCCAATCTTTATTAGGCTATACTGCCAGAAAATTTATGAAATATTACCAAGTAAATTCAAGCACATTAATCAAATAAGTAAATAAGCTGATTCGTAGGATATGCAAATAAAGCAACGTATGTATAGAAAGAGATGCCAATCTTTATTAGGCTATACTGCCAGAAAATTAAAGAAATATTAGAAGTAAATTCAAGTACATTAATCAAATAAGTAAATTAGCTAATTCCTAGAATTTGCAAATAAATAAATGTAAGTATAGACAGAGATGCCTAGCTTTATTAGGCTGTAGGCCTTGTTAATCAAATAAGTAAATAAGCTCATTCCTAAGATATGCAAATAACGAAATATATGTATAGAGAGAGACGCAAATCTTTATTAGGCTATTGGCCTTGCTAATCAAATAAGTAAATTAGTTAATTCGTAGGATATGCAAATAAAGACATATATTTACAGAGAGAGATACCAATACTTATTAAGCTATAGGCCTTGCTGCTTTATAAATAAATTTTTGAAATTACTTATATATTTAATAGTAAACAATAACATTTGATTCAAAAATTTTTCATTAAAGCGTGCTATGAAAAAAATTACGAATGTCTGCATTACTTTTTTGCTGAATACTTATTAAGCTACAGGCCTTGCTGCTTTATAAATACATTTTTGAAATTTCTTATATATTTAATAGTAAAAAATAACATGTGATTCAAAAATCTTTCATCAAAGCGTGCTATGAAAAATATTACGAAAGTCTGCATTACTTTTTTGCTGAAAACAGCAAATAAATTCAGCACAAAAGTAATGCAGACATTCGTAATTTTTGAACGATCACTTCTGGAAAAGTTTCTTGGATATCTTTAAATGCATTACGTGTCGAATAAACCCACTGCCCATCAATTTTTACACCAGTCATAACCATAACATTAATATCAATAAGATTTCAGATTCACAAATTCGAACTCTGACAAATTTGCCAGATTGGTCAGTAAGCATTACTTAGAGTTAACACACATTTTATATGTTTCTCTTTTTTATATGGCAACTTTGATGAAAGTTATTTTGAATCACTCGATATAAATTATTACGGACATAAGGTCAATCCCTGACATTGCGCTGTATCCAATCTACGTACTTCGATATTTTTGTATAAACTCCAGGCAATTTATCTTTGCCACAACTGCCACCAAACGACATTAATCCCTCCAAATAAAACTGAACATTTTTATGTATCATCATCAAAGGACCACCGCCATCACTTGTACAAGAATCTTTATAGCCCTCCTCGTCAGTGCAAATCTGACCGTCTTCAATGTTAATATTCGATTTGTTGAACATTTTCTTGCAGTCTTCCATAGAAAATTTTGGTACCGTCAGTTGTAGCTTCTTATTGCTGTGACTTGACGTTGTAGTCTTTCCCCAGCCGGCTATATGAAATCTTGGGAAAATTGATTCATATTCGGAAGTGGGTAAACAAATTGGGTTGATAAAATCTAAAAGAAACAAAACATTAGGATTATCTTTATAGACTTTTTATGACAATGATAATATATAAAACTAAACAAACAAAGCAATACCCAATATTCATTTGTATTAATAAATTAAAAATTGATATCAGAATATTTGTAATTGTTCTCATAGAGTCGAAATTTTGCGGAATTACAATGAAAAATTCTATAATCGAATGAACTGTAAATAAGTAGTTATTTATGATACTAGTTCGTAAAGAACTACTTTACGAAAATGTGTCATAAAAAGTTTATTCTACGATAGCTATTATGAAAAACACCTAAAATTTTATTCAAAATGCAATCTTTTTTTAGTTGTTGAGTGAATGAATTGTGTATAAAACACATTTTATGCAAAGTTGATATTTTTACACACATCTGTTTCGTTTTTAAGCACCTGTGCTAAAAAATATTACTTAACGCACTGTGCACAGTGCGTAAAAACTTAGTTAACTCACTGTTGTAGAAAAAAACCATAATAGAGTTGATATGATGTGATACGATAACATATAACATTGTAAAATTCGATATTAGGTTGAAGGTTGAAATGATGTAAATTATAAATTATAAATAGATACTAGAATGTCTGTAATTTTTTTCATAGAGTCTAAATTTTGAGGAATCAGAATTAAAAAATCGATAATTTAATGAACTATAAATAAGTACTTATTTATGATACTAGTTCGTATAGAACTACTTTACGAAAAAGTGTTATAAAAAGTTTGTTCTACGATAGCTATTATGAAAACCACCTAAAATTTGATTCAAAATACAATCTTTTTTAGTTGGAAAGTGAATGAATTGGGCGTAAAACTTATTTTATGAACAGTTGATGTTTGTACGCATAGTTATTTCATTTTTTTAGCAGCTGTGCTAAAAAATATCACTTTACGCACTATGAACAGTGTGTTCATACTAAGTTTACACACACTCATAAAAAAAACCATAATAGAGTTGATATGATGTGATAAGACAAAATATAACATTAATTAAATATTCGGTCGAAGGTTGAATGATGTGGTACAAAACCCACAATTGAGGATGATCTGTAAATATTCGTACTTAAGTTGAACACGTATAAGTTTTAATATCAAAATCTCATCGATTCATACAAAAACAAACTGTTTGCATACCCGATTTTCGATATTCAGAATTCCCAAAAACTTGTTCAAAAAGGTGACAATTTTCCCAGAAACAATGTATGCCGATATTTTTTTTTATAGATTATGTCATATTAATGTTATATTAAATTCTTGAATATTCTGCTAAAAAAACTAAAACAACATTATTCTATATTCATATTCTATAACATATAGAATAAAATATAACATATTCTGTAGTCAACATTAAATCCTACAAGTGGGTAGAATAATATCTCTGATTAATATGAATTTACCATACATACATTTACCCTTAATTTACTATATTTACAATGTGATTTCTGACTTATGATTTCTAGCAGAATTCAGCCATACCTGTGTAATTAACGGAGTGTGTAAGCCTCAGCAAAGCAATGTCATTGTATTTATGTATTGAATTATCATTGTATTCTGGATGGACTATAATTTCTTCTATGTCTATGTTTATTGGTGGGTCACTGCAATCCTGAAAACTATTAAATCCTACGCAGTCTTGGGCTGTGTCAATATTCCATTCTCCTAATCTGACGCTGGTACTATAAATAATATAATTTATTAGTTATTTATAGAGTGGCAATGAAGTTTAAGACTTTGTAATTCATAATTTCATAATTTTGTTATTACTTATTTTTGTTTTTTCATATTTGTTCGAAAATACTTCAAAGAGGTCTATTCCTAAAAAGTGTCGTCAACAAATTTTGTTCGGTTTCGCTATGTCATTACGTCATGATAATTACGTTTTCTTATACGACATAATCCACCTTTTTATATATTATTATGATATTTCTATCAGTTCCCAAGTCAAATAGAGAAAATAGTATCTCACATAACATTTTAGAGAAATTTGCACATAACGTTATATCTGTTATTTCCGAAAATTGAAATTTCAAATTTGTCAATTTGTTGAATTATTTCCCAGGAGCCAGAAAAAGTTTCGTGCATGAGTTTTGTTACACCCAGTATAGGTATATTTTTGTACTTTGTCTTATTGACACGTATAGAATATATAACAATAATATTAGCGCAATAAATATAACTGTTTCAATTACTACAATTTAATTTTAACACAATATTTATAATTTAAGAATATACTGACAGTGTTTGATTCTCTTGTATCCTTCCTTGCACACAATGTGCAGCAGTCACTACGTATTTAGGTCCTATTAAACTTCCAGCACAGAGAAAGGTGTGCTTTTCCGATGTTTTAATTTTGTACTGTAAAAGAGCCATCCAAGTATAATCATCAATATCTGCTATCCTTCCACGGATAATTCTATCCTCAGCCTAAAAAATTAAAAGTGTTCACACACATTAGATTACATCAGTAATGAGAATATTTATAAGAATGAAAGCTATATAACATAATTCTAAATAACTAATTATATAATTCTAATTTATAGAAGTAGACAAATATTGTACTCGTGCAGACAATATCAATTGCAGAATAAATTTCTTTCACATTATTCGTACAAATCTAATACTGCGATAGAAGTAAATCATTTACACAAATTTCCCCTACAATGATAATATTTATAAACATGAAAGCTATATAACATAATTCTAAATAACTAATTATAGTATTCCAATTTATAAAAGAAGACAAATATTGTACTCGTGCAGACAATATCAATTGCAGAATAAATGTCTTTGATATTTATCTCTACAAATCTAATACTGCGACAATAATAAATCATTTACACACATTTGCACTGCACAATTACATAGCAATTTACTAAATCTAATGAGAATATTTATAAGCATATAAGCTGTATAACAGAATTCTCAATAACTAATTATATAATTCTAATTTACAGATAAAGACAAATATTGTACTCATGCAGACAATATCAATTGCTGAATAAATTTCATTCACATTATCTGTACAAATAAAATTCTGCGACAATAATAAATCATTTACACACATTTGCACTGAACGATTACAATAGTAATTTACTAATACTAATGAGAATATTTATAAGCATAATAGATGTATAACATAATTCTAAATAACTAATTATATAATTCTAATTTACAGAAGGATACAGATATTGTACTCGTGCAGACAATATCAATTGCAGAATAAATTTCTTTCACATTATCTGTACAAATCTAACTGTGTGAAGTTTGAAAGTTATGATGCTACGAAAAATCTGTTATAATTTTTTTAAATTATAAATGTGAATGAAATTGTGGAGATACTCCTTTTCATATAGCTTTAAGTTTCCTGGATTATGCTGTGAAATTTAAATATTTTCAAATAACTATAAGCAGGTTAAAACAATGTGAAACAAGAAATGTGCAAACAGGTTGTTTTGCAATTTTACTTCACTGATTTAAATTTAAAATTGCGAAAAATCTAGACATGGGGTATTTTCTGATTTTCACATTTTCAAATAACCTCAAGTCTACTTATTAACTGTGTGAAGTTTGAAAGTTATGATGCTACGAAAAATCTGTTTTTTTTAAATTATAAAATGTGACATGCATTTTGTATAATATCGCTGCCATAACTTCAGATTGAAATTACGGGAGAACCAGAGATGGGTATATTTCAATTTTTGCATTTTCATATAGCCTCAAGTCTACTTAAATACTGTGCAAAATTTAAAAACTGTCAAGCTACTAAAAGTGTGAAAAAGCAATCGAATCAGAAGTTACACAAAATGCACCTTGAATAATATTGCATCTCTGACTTTATAAAGAAATTAGGCAAAAACTAACGATGGGGTATATCTTGATTTTTGCATTTTCATAAAGTATATTTCCTGGATTATGCTGTAAAATTTTAATTTGTTCCAATGACTATAAGTAGGTAAAAAACATGTGACATAAGAAATGTGCAAACAGCGTGTTTTACAATATTACTCTGCATTCAAATTTAAATTTCGGAAAATCTAGAGATGGAGTATTTTCTGATTTTCACATTTTCTAATAGTTGCAAGTCTAATTATTAACTGCATGAAGTTTAAAAGTTATGATGCTACGAAAAATGGGTTATCATATGTTTTAATTGAAAATAGGTGACATGCATTTTGTATAATATCGCTGCTCTAACTTCAGATTAAAATTGCGGTAAATAATTGCGAATATTACCATTACATTTCTTTAACATTATCTGTAAACATTGAATTGTGCGAAATTAGTAAGTCTTTTACATGCGTTTGCACTACACAATTACAGTAATTTGTACAATTTTCACATTTGTACATACGTACAGCGGACAAATTTATTCCTCCTTGATTAACCTTTATTTTGGCGTTGTGTACAAGATTGATAACGTAATTCGCCATCTTAGATGAAACAATAAACCCATAGAAGGACCAATATTGCCTTAGCAGCGCAGCTTGTTGATAATTAATGCATAATTAATACATAATTACTATCTCATTAGCAGTACATAAGTAATGGTTTAAACTGTTAAATTATAGTTAAATAACCGAAATATCGCTACAAATTGGTAAATATATGTTCTCAATTCACTTCCCCAACACTTATGCACGTTTAATCGACTAATTTACGCCGGTAAATGCATTAAACGAATAATTGAAATTATATTCGAATTATGTTGACGTGTGGCGCCACCTAGCGGCAACTGATATTTTCTTAATTAAGCCTCAAATCAAAATTATCTTCAAATAAAATCGATAGCCCTCGTCCTCCTGAATCCGAATCTATATTTGTTTGATATGTGACTTCACAAATAACCGAGAAAATGGCAAAACAAAATCGCCATTTTTGAACTTAAATTCAAAATTTCTCGAAAAGTAATTTTTTTTCGGCGAACTTTTCGGACCCGAAATTTGCATTGGAATGACGAATCGAATGCCGCAAAAATTTTGCCTAAATTCGAAAGTTGATGTTTTTGTCCCAAAATTTCTGAAGGTTAACCCCTTCTTTATCTTACTTCTTTATCTATTTTTTGGTGTTGTCAGTCATTTCTATATAAACTTATTAATTTCTGCATATCACTGATAATTCAGCAATTATATATTCATAAGATATAGTTTTAACACATACATCTAGAATGAATTACTTGGTGAAGATATTATAGTCATTGTAAAACTTCTACTTCTTAAATTTTTACAGTATTAATTAATCATTGAAAGACTTCATTGAAATCTTCTTAGATCTATCAATTATATCAACATTTGGGATTGTTTTCATAGAGACATGTATTCTTTATGTCAGCTTATGTGAATAATTAACATTTTAATTTTTAACGCAGTTCAATGTTTATATCTACTATCAATATGTATTGTCAAACTTTACGATGTTCAGTTTCAGATTGCGATGACATATGTACTTTACCGCAGTATTTTAAGCTATAACATTTGTAGAATTTATTGTCGTATTTTTCATTGATCTGCCTCAATTTCACCCTCACCTGTGTCTCAAGAGCAACATTTGCTTCTACTTCTGCATCAGAATCAATATCACTTCGTCACTTATTTCATACAACAAGTACTGACTGAACTTAAAACTGACAGAAGTAACTTCGAAACCTACTCATTTGGTTATGGAAAATAGTTATTTAAGCATTAAGGGAGGTAACTATTGTTTACCAGTCGAGGTCTTGTTTGTGTAAGTGGGGCTTACTTCCATCAAATCAATGTCACAACAGTGTACTTACCCTGTAAGTAGTGGATAAATTAATTTACCTAAAAAATAGCACTTAATTCATAGTAGATAAAACATTGTACAACATTTATATCGTAAGATCATTTTACAATACTCAATGGCTTTTCAAACTCGGCCTGCGGCCTTTGATAATTTTGCCATATTGTATCATAATATGATACGTTACGATACCTATAACGTAAATATCAATTACGTTAACAAACCCCTCATTGCTTACTGCATTTCAATTAAGTTTTAACAATGGGCATCAGTGGCAATTAAAATTTTACATGTGTTTTACAAACGTATATTAACTTAATTTTTAACACTAGTAATTAAATGTATATTACATATTGTTACGATTTTAAATTTACGTCGTTCTTTTTTTGTGTTTTCACTAATTGATGTCTATACTTTTCAATTTTTAACACAGCACTACTACTTAATCAATATTACAATTTTAAGACCTTGTTTTAATACATATATCCAAACTTGATAACTTGCTGTGAACATTACGGTCATTGTAAAATTTGTAATCGTTAAATTTTTATATTAAAGATATAAATGATGCATATGTGCATATTTGGATTCAGCATTCACCAGTCTATCGTTTCCAACATAAAAATTGACTGCATTCCTGTAAGTTTGTGTATAAGTTTCATACGCTTTTTATGTTTTTCTTGATAACTAAGGACTACACAGCATTTCTCAAACATCAGCGTATAAATATTAAAAACTTTTATTACAGACATTGAATGATATGTTAGTATTAACTGCATGTAATATTGTTACTATCTAAGGCACGTTTCTTGAGATACTTTATTTTTGTGAAATGTTATTATATTTCGGCTACTTCAAATATTCTCTGACGTGACTCATATTTAAATTATTATCTCAAAGACTGTCATATCAATATTAACGTAATATATCAAAAATGGTAAGAAATATATTGGTAATAGACATGTGAATTTCTGTTAATATCCAATGCGCGCTTAATAAGATATTTATTTTTTGGTCGTGATGCGATGTTTAATGCCATATCAAATATTTAAATTATGATTTCTCCATGTTTAGCGTATGAATATAAACACATATTATTTCTGACATTGTTAGTAACGAGTATGTGTATTTTAATTAACATTTAATGTAGGATTCCTCTGATAATAATTTATTTGTGCTTTCATGCAATTTTATGAGCGACTTCAAGCAGTCTCCACAGTACCTCATTCTTCAACATCTATAAGAAAAAAGCTAACTTTTAGATATGAAATATTTTTTTAACAGATATTAAGTAGTATATTGGTACTAAAGTAATAGGTAAGTGGTAAGTACTAATTGGTACGTGTTTAATTATGTTATGCAACTAGTAAGAGTATACTTGGTTGCCTACGTATCAAGCGGAAGGCGATGCCAGCGCAGAAACCGGTGAACTTTATATCTATGATTTAAATTGTGATATTTGGAAAAACCGAACAAGTGGGTAATATGGGGCACGTTTCTAATTGCGTCTACTACCATTTTTTGTCAAAAATATTGTACAGATATTGATTTATAAGCAGTTAAAAATGCGCTCAAAATCTAAGCAACTTAATGTACATTTTGGCCGAGTTTTATTGTGATTTTTTCAAATTAAGCTGAGATAGCAGTTTGATAGATGTTTCTCTCCTGAATCCGAATCTGTAAAAATTATTTATATCAAATGCATAATAACGTCAGAATAAAATATTTTCAAAAAAACACTAATTTTCAAAATGTCTAATTCCGTTATTTCGGAGAAACTAAATTAGCGAATCAATAGATTTTTTTCTTCTGATTCTAAATCTGCAACTACTTCTTCTATACGTTGCTTAATAACGTCGAAAAAAGTAAAATAAAACGTAAAACAAGTTTTGAACCAGACAGTATTTGGATGACTGCGGATAAATTAATACCCTACACTAATGAAATGTACCCTGCTGAAGCCGAATATGTGCTTTATTTTGCTCTGGGTGATATAATAACTTAATAAACGGCAAATACAAATATAACTCAAATTTAGAGACATCTACCGGATATATACCTGAACTACCATTTTCCAGCTGTAGTAAATTTGGTTGCCTAGATTTGCAGTGATTAGCAAGCAAACTTTAATTGGTTATAAATCGATATCCGCACATTATTATTGACTACAAATAGTGCTGTACGTAGTTAAAAACGTGCCCAATCATCCCTACGCACTCGGTTATTCAAAAAATTAAAATTTAAATCATAGGTATAATGTTCACCAGTTTCTGCGCTGGCATCGCCCTCCACTTGATATGTAGGCAACCAAGCAAACACATGTGATTGTTTAGGTTGCCTAGGATTATAATAATATTCTATTCTTTAACATTTACGTTAGAACTAAAGTATTTGGATGAACTAAGTAAGTTTAATTTATCTATTTACTACATTGGAGGTGAGTGCAGTATCAGTTATTTATATTAAATGAGTAGTTTGTCATCGAGCTTGCAAAATTCAAGTGTAACCTAGTTTCAAAATAATAATATGAACTCTTGTGAAAAACAGCTTAAGAATCACGAAATACCCCGAAAAGATCACTTTATGCACTAATAGTAAGTTGTGTAAGTATTAAATGCATTGATAATGCTTCTGTACGACAAGAAAATTATCTGCTATTTGCTATTTGTTAACGAAACGATATTTGTCTTCGTCGTGTTAGTTTTCAGTCCAACTGACTCAATATTCATGTTTCCAGGTATTGTCACTGAACAGGAAAACAATGTTACATCAATTAGTATCAGCGGTCCTGAAAAATTTAACTGTGCGGACAGTGATCCAACGGCTAACCTTAAGAAGCTATCTACGCCCTCGAAGATGATTCCGAGCAATGTTCCGCAGTGCTTTATGGTACTGGTGGCAATTTCTGTGCCAAATACTGTGCGTCAGTGAGCTTGCAAATGTAGCAGATTCCCTGAAACATTGTCTAAGGACGCAGAAACAATGGTAATAATTAATATACAAAAAAATAAATCTTAATATTCAATTCTAAAATTCGTAATATATGGTTGTAATTATTTTGTTATCTGCTTAGGTTCCTGCACAACGATTCAAATACTAATTGCTGCAATATCATCCTTGAAGCAATTCCGTGCTTCAGCGAAAATGCCCGACTGAGGTCGATGATACAGTTGATACTAGATTCAATAGATACCTGGTGGGGTGCTGAAGCCATAGAAATGGTTACTAATGAAAAGGCAGCAATGGAAGAAACAAGCAATTAATATTAGTGTTGCAAGAGTGACGCTTTAACTAAAAGTTGTTACGATGTTATCAATTTTATGGTGTTGTCAGTAATATAAATATATATATATATATATATATATATATATATATATATATATATATATATATATATATATATATATATATATATATATATATATATATATATATATATATATATATATATATATATATATATATATATATATTATGTAAAGTTTTTAATTTCTGCATATCACTGAGAATTCATCAATTATATCTTCATAGGGCATAGTCTTAGCGCACACACCTAGAATTCATAACTTCGTAGGATGTTATAGTAATTGTAACATTTCTACTTGTTACATTTTTGCTACGTTAATTAATCATTGAAGGATGTTGGTTACTTTAAATCTTCTTAAATCTATCAATTATATCTTCATTGGGGATTGTGTTCATAGAAACATCTATTCCTTATCTCAGTTTATGTGAATTATTAACGTTCTAATTTTTAAGCCAGTTCGCATGTTTTTACAATAACAAGCCCCTCATTGCTTACTGCATTTCAATTAAGTCTTAACAATGGATATCACTGGCAATTAAACTTATACTTATAACTCTTAGTTATTGGAAATGCAAACCATTTGTTGATTGCTCATCTAGTTTACTAGCGACAGTTGTTTCACACTACGGCGTTAGTGTCTTTCATTGATAAAATTGAAAATTGATTTGTTACTTAACCGTTAATGTCACCGCTTCTTTCTTTATATACATATAGAGCAGATGATTGCCAGTTACTATAAATGTATACTGTTTCTTATTTGCTCTTATAGTTTGCGAGCTACAGTTATTTTAAATTATGGCGTTTGTGTTTTTCAATCATGAAATAGTTGAATTTGATTTGGTGCTTAACGGTTGATGCCATCACTGCTTTCGTTGTACACATATAGAGCAGATGATGGGTAGTTACTGGAAATGCAAACCATTTGTTGATTGCTCTTCTAGTTTACGAGTGATAGTAGTTTTAAATTATGGTGTTTGTGCCTTTCAATCATGAAATTGAAAATTGATTTGTTACTTAACTGTTAATGCTACCACTGCTTTGTTTATATACGTATAGAGCACATGAATGTGAGTTATTGGAAATGCAAACCTTTTGTTGATTTCTCATCTAGTTTACGAGCGACAGTTGTTTCATACTATGAATTGAAAATTGATTTGTTACTTAACCGTTAATGTCACCGCTGCTTTCTTTATATACATATAGAGCAGATGATTGCTAGTTACTATGAATTTATACCATTTGTTAATTGCTCTTATAGTTTGCGAGCCACAGTTATTTTAAATTATGGCATTTGTGTTTTTTAATCATGAAATTGTTGAATTTGATTTGGTGCTTAACCGTCGATGCCATCGCTGCTTTCGTTGTACACATATAGAGCAGATGATTGGTAGTTACTGGAAATGCAAACCATTTGTTGATTGCTCTTCTAGTTTACGAGTGAAAGTAGTTTTAAATTATGGCGTTAGTGTCTTTCATTTGTTGAATGCTCTATTGTTTGTTTCGCTTATAAATATTGTAATTGTTTTCATATTATCAATAAAAACTTGTCTTATAGGTAAATGTTGCTTCTATTTTGTGCACTTTTCTATCCAGTAATCATACATTTCCATACAAACATTTTTCCCGCAAAGCTGAAAAACACGCAAACTTCGTTTTGATTATTCAGTTTTGCCCGTCGAGGAGGCGAAATTTCAGATTTCGTATTAGGATTATAGGAGTGTCTTTCTCTTCAGTCTCACCCACCCGATTTTATCTCAATAACCAAATCGCACAGCAATGCGGTTTGAATTTTTGGATTCAGCATTCACCAGTCTATCGTTTCCAAAAGATAAATTGACTGATTTTTTGTTAGTTTGTGTGCAAGTTTTCATACGGTTTTTATTTTACTTCTCGATAACTAAGGACCTCACAGCAATGCAGTTTGCATTTTTGGATTCAGCATTCACTTCTCTATCATACTGCCCACTCACTGAACCCACTCAGTGTAAATAGAAATTTTCCAAATATATTTTGTAATTTTCGGATCTTGTACCAGGAACACAGAAGTTGCAAGAGTTCGTTTATTGGTTTTTAAGTTTTTTTCTCGGTAACTAAGCATCGCACAGCAATTGGGTTTTCATTTTCGGATTCAGCATTCACCCCTCGATCATGTTGTGCACTCAGTTTGAATCAAAAAATTTCAACGATTTCCTGAAAAGTTCCAAGGTGGTAACCTTATGGAATTTTCGTGAAAAAACTAGAATTAAGAATTTCCCAGGGCAATCGATAGAGGGTCATTATGTAAGACTTTTCTCAAAACAGTTCCATGCATATCCTTCTAGTTTTTGCGTGAGAAGGAATTTAATATGCCATATTTTATTTCTTTTATAATTTTTATCTCAATAATTAGAGATCGCACAGCATTGCAATGTGCATAGTTGGATTCAGCATTCACTAGTCTATCGTTTCCAACATAAAAATTGACTGCATTCCTGTAAGTTTGTGTATAGGTTTCATACGCTTTTTATGTTTTTCTTGATAACTAAGGACCTCACAGCATCTCTCAAACATCAGCGTATAAATATTAAAAACTTTTATTGCAGACATTGAATGATATGTTAGTATTAACAGCATGTAATATTGTTACTATCTAATGCACGTTTCTTGAGATACTTTATTTTTTTGTGAAATGTTATTATATTTCGGCTACTTCAAATATTCTCTGACGTGACTCATATTTAAATTATTATCACAAAGACTGTCGTATCAATATTAACGTAATATATCAAAAATGGTAAGTAATATATTGGTAATAGACAGGTGAATTTCTGTTAATATCCAATGCGCGCTTAATAAGATATTTATTTTTTGGTCGTGATGCGATGTTTAATGCCATATCAAATATTTAAATTATGATTTCTCCATGTTTAGCGTATGAATATAAACACATATTATTTCTGACATTGTTAGTAACGAGTATGTGTAATTTAATTAACATTTAATGTAGGATTCCTCTGATAATAATTTATTTGTGCTTTCATGTAATTTTATGAGCGACTTCAAGCAGTCTCCACAGTACCTCATTCTTCAACATCTATTAGAAAAAAGCCAGCTTTTAAATATGAATTATTTTTTTAACAGATATTAAGTAGTATATTGGTACTAAAGTAATAGGTAAGTGGTAAGTACTAATTGGTACGTGTTTAATTATGTTATGAAACTAGTAAGAGTATACTTGGTTGCCTACGTATCAAGCGGAAGGCGATGCCAGCGCCGAAACCGGTGAACTTTATACCTATGATTTAAATTGTGATATTTGGAAAAACCGAGCACGTGGGTAATATGGGGCACGTTTCTAATTGCGCCTAGTACCATTTTTTGTCAAAAATATTGTACAGATATTGATTTATAAGCAGTTAAAAGTGCGCTCAAAATCTAGGCAACTTAATGTACATTTTGGCAGAGTTTTATTGTGATTTTTATAAATTAAGCTGAGATAGCAGTTTGATAGATGTTTCTCTCCTGAATCCGAATCTGCAAGAATTATTTAAAACAAATGCATAATAACGTCAGAATAAAATATTTTCAAAAAAACACTAATTTTCAAAATGTCTAATTCAGTTATTTCGGAGAAACTAAATTAGCGAATCGATAGATTTTTTTCTTCTGATTCTAAATCTGCAGCTACTTTTTCTATACGTTGCTTAATAACGTCGAAAGAAGGAAAGTAAACCGTAAAACAAGTTTTGAACCAGACAGTATTTGGATGACTGCGGATAAATTAATACCCTACACTAATGAAATGTACCCTGCTGAAGCCGAATATGTGCTTTATTTTGCTCTGGGTGATATAATAACTTAATAAACCGCAAATACAAATATAACTCAAATTTAGAGACATCTACCGGATATATCCCTGAACTACCATTTTACAGCTCTAGTAAATTTGGTTGCCTAGATTTGCAGTGATTAGCAAGCAAACTTTAATTGCTTATAAATCGATATCAGCACATTATTATTGACTACAAATGGTGCTGTACGTAGTTAAAAACGTGCCCTATCATCTCTACGCACTCGGTTATTCAAAAAATTAAAATTTAAATCATAGGTATAAAGTTCACCAGTTTCTGCGCTGGCATCGCCCTCCACTTGATATGTAGGCAACTAAGCAAACACATGTGATTGTTTAGGTTGCCTAGGATTATAATAATATTCTATTCTTTAACATTTACGTTAGAATTAAAGCATTTGGATGAACTAAGTAAGTTTAATTGATCTATTTACTACATTAGAGGTGAGTGCAGTATCAGTTATTTATATTAAATGAGTAGTTTGTCATCGAGCTTGCAAAATTCAATCTATCCTAGTTTCAAAATAATAATATGAACTCTTGTGAAAAACAGCTTAAGAATCACGAAATACCCCGAAAAGATCACTTTATGCACTAATAGTAAGTTGTGTAAGTATTAAATGCATTGATAAAGTTTCTGTACGACAAGAAAATTATCTGCTTTGCTATTTGTTAACGAAACGATATTTGTCTTCGTCGTGTTAGTTTTCAGTCCAACTGACTCAATATTCATGTTTCCAGGTATTGTCATTGAACAGTAAAACAATGTTACATCAATTGGTATCAGCGGTCCTGAAAAATTTAACTGTGTGGACAGTGATCCACTGTGTGGACAGTGATCCAGTGATGACGTTATATTATCTTATATATGCAATAGTTCACCGAAGAAAAAATGCCTATATTACGAGATTTTGAAATATTTTCATGAAATCTCTACTAAATTTTACTGTTATTGAAAACTCAAGAAAGAATGAGAAGAATTGATGAACCATTAGAAATTTTGAATAATATTAACAAATCTCTATAAATCTTGAAAAGTATTGCAAAATCTCTGCAAATTTAGAGAATTATTGAGAAATCTTCAGAAATCTTGAGAATATTTTAGTATTCAGTATATGTCTCTTTACAGAATATACATTTATTGTAAAATCACTACAATTTTTGAGAATTATTAAGAAATCTCGATAAATTTCGAGAATAAAGTAAAATATTACAAAAATTGATGGAATATGTATATATAAGGAATATATATATATATATATATGAATTCTTGTCTCTTAAAAAATGATTTATAAATCAGGAGAATTATTGAGACATCTGCAGTAATCTCGATAATTATTGCGAAAACTTTAGAAACCTGAGGCGTTATTCTGAAACATTTAGAATTATTTATGCAGGTTAGGTGTACATGTATATAAATACATCACACATTTAGATAAGCAGCAACTTTGGATACAAAACAATTTGTTCGCCAATTCCACTAACTTGATGTATATGCTTCATCCTCCTTATATGACTTTCATCAGATCATTTAGACTGCTCTTTTAAGAAGCTTGAAGCTTTTATATCTTGCAGTTCTGTAACTTATCGATATAGGAGCTGTTTAGCCCTATTCTGTACATATGTTATGTTATATCACCCAATTTATTAAAATGGTAAATCATAATATTTAGGTTCGGGCGTATACGAGCGGGCCGATGACGCAGTTGTTTATAAATTCAAGGCCAAGTTGCCTCTCTTGTTGGACCCTTTTGAAGGTAACAGACGCGTTTGCATCGCATTCAGTGAGTTATACCAGGCGAAGCGGGCCGTGACGAATTAATAGAATAGTTTCAGTAAAGATTATATTGTTAGTGTCCGTATGGATAAATTGAAGGTGAGTGATTGTGTGGTTGAGTTGAGTTGAGGTTAACCCATCGTTGTTCCATTGTCTCAGAAGATAACAAGGATGTTGGGTTGACCAATTATTACTCGGTGTCAGCAAATATACTGAGTCATTGTATGGTTGTGTAGAGTTGAACTTGGGTCAACAAGTATAGTGAGTCATTGTATAGTTGTGGAGAGTTGAGCTCGGGTCAACAAGTATAGTGAGCCATTGTATGGTTGTGGAGAGTTGGACTCGGGTCAACAAGTATGGTGAATCATTGTCTAGTTGTGGAGAGTTGAACTCGGGTCAACAAGTATGGTGAGTCATTGTATTGTTGTGGAGAGTTGAGGTTGACCTATCGATAAACAATTTACCAAAGATAATTGTTTCACCGTAATTAATCAAGGATATCGGGTTGACCAATTAATACTCGGGTCAACCAATACAATTATCTCACTGAGTTGTAAACTCACGATCACTCTTCTAATTGTTACAGAATGACGGTCGTTGGAAGGAGCAAAAGAAGAGAGCGATTGCCATATTTTATTATACGATTATATAACCTTTTATATTTTTGTATCATTAGTTTGTATTAAATAAATAAGTTTCATTGATGCAGATCCCATTGTTTATTAATCGACAACTTGACAATACAAATAATTACCTATTATAAGTATAATACAGCAGAATTAGTATTGAAACTGTTTTTATGGATTAAAAATAATCAGAATTAAGCTAAAGGTAATTCGCCGGCCTTACAATATCTGAATTGGGTTAACAATATCAGAAGTGGCAAAAGTTCAGCTAACAATATCAGAAGTGGGATTGCTCCCAAGTGCTGTACCTAATGAACAATGGGAGGATTGTTCTAAAAATTAAAAAAAAAAAAATTATAAAAAAAAAACATATCAAGATTAATGGCATTCGTTCTCTCTTCGTCTCTATACGATCACTCATTAGTTTTGTTTGTGTAGGAATATAACATAATATTTTAATGGGTGTTTAATTGATGGTGCTTATTGTACAATTTGTTTAATTCTTTCAAAGTTAATAAAATAACTTCATGATATAAATGCAAAGCATTTACTCGACTGTTCGGCCGAGGAGTAAATATGTATTACTTACATTTTTATACTAGTACATAGTACATGTAAATGATTGATACCAAATGATAGTTGTGGTGGTATATTTACATTCAGCGAACAAATATGATACAGTAATACTATAAAATGGTTTTGTGTCTGTGTTATAAAGTGTTTCAGTTATTATTTATTGTGAACGGCGTAATAAAATAAATAAAGTATCGAATAACCAGACCCAGACAATTAAATATTGCCTGTGATAAGCGAAATTATAGGCATTACTAACACAGCCAAATGTTTAAGAAAAGACGGCGAAACAATTGTAAAGGAGAATTTCTATAAATAAGTGAAATCTATAAACATGTGCAATATTAAGAACAAGTGCGGTTAAATATATTTAATTTATTTAGTTTGATCCATCATTGATTAACACAGTGTAAAATAAATAAATGCTTCGACTAGTTTATTGATTTCGGTTCACAAACTTCAGAACGAACTAAACATAAAACAGCTCATAAGGTTTAACAATATACTCCAAATACACAAAATAAAACATGAAGAAACATACAGCAGCATCATTCTAAAAACGAACAACGAGATACATACACACGATACAAGAAACAATCAGCACATAAGAACCTACACCTGTAAGCAACAACAACACAAACTAGGAATAACAAGCATCGCAATACAACAATACAACCAGGTAGATGACCCAATCAAAGCCCTAAATCTAGCAACCTTCAAGAAACAATTAAAGAAAAAAAAATCCTCCTGGAATCCTAAGCATCACCGCCCTCATACCATTAGTACAGAGACCAGCAGATCATCTGATACGAAGAAGAGGACGAAGTACCCCCCCGCTTTTTATTTGTTGTAATATGACATGACTTGTGACCTTTATTGCAACAAATAAAGAAAAACATAAAAAAAAAAAAACTGGAAATCGAAATAGATCAGTGCGTTACTCACCAGTCATTTATAAAAACTGCTAATAAGTTAACGTTTTTAAAACATCAGGTTCCAAGATGTGCTCTTCACATCGATAATACTTTGAAGTGCAAAGTTCTGAAGTGTGAGCAATATTTCCAAACATGACCTTCTCATTAAAGGTGGAAAGATAGTCGCCAGAGGTCACACTTGTTTGGAGTGTGAAGAAAATTTCAATCTTTTAGAGGAAAATCAGACGCCGTTGAAAGAAGTTGATGAAATACTAGATGTCAGTCTTGCTGCTAATGAAGATAAATAACGACTAGAATAATTTAATAAATATAGAAAATGCTTCGCTACATTCTTTGCAGAGATAGTTTGCAAAGGAAATACTAAAATGCCAATTACGTTAATTGAAAATAAGTCAATATTTTATCGTCCATACAAGATGGCTCACGTGGAAAGAGAATTGGTAAGAGGTATGATCTCTGAAATTTAAGAAACTGGAATCATTCGAGATTCAAATTCTCCCTACTCATATTCAGTGATCTTAGTTAATAAACCAAACAGGGACAAGCGTTTATGTATACATTATAGAAAACTTATTGATATATTATAGACGATCAAATCGATCAATTAAAAGTTTATAAAAACTACACTAGTTTGGATTTATTTTCTGAATATTATCAAGTAGAAGTGGAAATGGAGGAAAAATAAGAAAACTACTTTTGTAAAAATTTGTAATGGCAAATACGAATTTAATCGTGCGCCATTTGGCTTTTGTAATGCGCCAAGCGTATTTCAAAGATTAGTTAATCGAGTGTTGGGACCACTTCGGGGCACAGTCGCAATTACTTGCCTCGACAACATTTTATGTCCTGGCAAGGCATATGAACAAGGATTGGAAAAACCTGGAACAAGTGTTTAAAACATTACTTCAGAATGAATTAACTTTAAATCCCTGAAAACGCTATGTTATACAAACTGCTGTCACCTACCTAGGATATGAAATATCTGAAGAAGGTGTAAGACCCGGTACAAATAAGACAAAGACAATAAGAATGTTTGCAACACCGACAACAATGTACAATGTAGTGCAGTTTACAATGTACGACAATTTCCGGGATTTACTGGATTTTTCAGACGGTTTGTGAAAAATGATTCAAGGATTGCCAAACATCTTAAGATGTTGCTGCACAAATCACAAGCATGGCAATGGAGTGCAGAACAAATACAGGAATGGAAGGTATGATCAGAAAGAACGTTAACAATAGAACTAAAAGACGAACTTACAAAACAAATCAGGACGATAATAGCAATACACGGTCCAAATGAAGGTGAAAAGGAAGAAATTAAGGAGACATTCTGGGAAGAACTAACAAAAGCTAACAAATACAAACACAAATACATTCTTTCAACATAAGGAAATACACTGTTACACTAGATAAATGCCGAGTAGAAACGGGAAATCGATAATAGTTTATATTTGAGTGGAAGAAAACAATATGAGCAAAATAACGGATGCAAGAGTAAGAAGAGGACCAGAAATAGGATCAGACCACTACCTGGTGATAGCAACTATAAGAGAGGACCCATTAGGAAAAGAGGTAAACCGCACGCAAAGGAAGAACAACATCGAATTCGAAGCAAGCCGTACATATAAACTACAAGAAGATGAAGTAATTCATCGTCCTGCAAAAATGTGGCACATGTAGATAAGCTAAGTAGAAACTCTATTGCCGAACAAAGTGTTTGTGAAGAACACCAAATAGAAGTCGCCAATTGGATGTTAGCTTGTAAGTTAACAAACCGAAAACTACAAGTAATAACAAACGTTTTAAAAATGATTACGAAAGAAAAATCCACAAGGAATATAAGATGGCTGACGATCGTCTTTATAAAGTTGTGGATGGTAAACAACTTTGGGTTGTCTCGAGAAGTATGCGAAGGGAAATTGTAAGATGTAATCACGATAATTTAGGACATTTTTTCTACGGATAAAACTATGCAGAAAATACTTGAAGTATACTGGTTCCCAGAGATGCGCAAATATATTGTGAAATACATAGCATCGTGTGCGCGATGTCTTTATTTTAAAATACCTAAAGGAAAGCAGGAAGGTATGTTGCATTCTATAAATAAAGTTTCCGTTCCTTTCCACACTATACATATGGACCACTTGGGACCATTCAATCCAAGCAATGGAAAGACATATATTCTGGCAGTGGTGGATGGTTTCACCAAATATTTAAATTTGTTTTCAACCAGGGACACAAGCACTAAACATGTGTTGAAATGTTTCAATCAATTGATCAGTGTGTATGGGGTGCCCACAAGGGTGATTACTGATCAAGGGACAAGTTTCACGTCAAACGCGTTTGAAAACTTCTGCAGTGATAAAGGAGTACAACACATTAAGAACGCGATGGCAACTCCACGAGCAAACGGTCAAGTGGAGAGGTTTAACTCCACTATTCTTTCTTCGTTAAGTACCTCTGTGGAGCGAGAAAAAGAATGGGAACGGAAATTACCCGAAATTCAGTTCGCAATTAACAATGTTGCACATGCTACAACTAAGAAAACGTCTTCTGAATTACTTATGGGATATAAGCCAAGGTCACCGGCAGATTCATTTTTATCTATTGCAGTACAAGACGAGAGGGCTGTGACAAAAAAAAAATCTTCAACAAGACCGAGATGAAGCAAGTGGTAGAATAAAGGACTCGCAACTCAAGTCTCAAGAACGATATAATAAAAAAAGAAAGGTAGCAACACAATATCACGAAGGTGCAACAGTGATGGTGCGAAGGCACAAAGTAGGAGAAGGCAGTAAAAAAAAAAACTATTAGCAAACTACAAGGGGCCTTTTGTGGTGCGGAGAAGGTTAACTAACGATAGGTATGTGCTTGAAGAGGTGCACAATTCAGGGAAGAGCAAACGAAAAGCATATACAATGGTTGAGGCGGTAGACAAATGAAGAAGTTTAACTTTGTCACCAGTGAAGATGAATAAGTTTAACTGTGTCTGAACGAGGACGTTCTGAAAGGTCAGGAAGGCCGAATGTTATATCACCCAATTTATTAAAATGGTAAATCATAATATTTAGGTTCGGGCGTATACGAGCGGGCCGATGACGCAGTTGTTTATAAATTCAAGGCCAAGTTGCCTCTCTTGTTGGACCCTTTTGAAGGTAACAGACGCGTTTGCATCGCATTCAGTGAGTTATACCAGGCGAAGCGGGCCGTGACGAATTAATAGAATAGTTTCAGTAAAGATTATATTGTTAGTGTCCGTATGGATAAATTGAAGGTGAGTGATTGTGTGGTTGAGTTGAGTTGAGGTTAACCCATCGTTGTTCCATTGTCTCAGAAGATAACAAGGATGTTGGGTTGACCAATTATTACTCGGTGTCAGCAAATATACTGAGTCATTGTATGGTTGTGTAGAGTTGAACTTGGGTCAACAAGTATAGTGAGTCATTGTATAGTTGTGGAGAGTTGAGCTCGGGTCAACAAGTATAGTGAGCCATTGTATGGTTGTGGAGAGTTGGACTCGGGTCAACAAGTATGGTGAATCATTGTCTAGTTGTGGAGAGTTGAACTCGGGTCAACAAGTATGGTGAGTCATTGTATTGTTGTGGAGAGTTGAGGTTGACCTATCGATAAACAATTTACCAAAGATAATTGTTTCACCGTAATTAATCAAGGATATCGGGTTGACCAATTAATACTCGGGTCAACCAATACAATTATCTCACTGAGTTGTAAACTCACGATCACTCTTCTAATTGTTACAGAATGACGGTCGTTGGAAGGAGCAAAAGAAGAGAGCGATTGCCATATTTTATTATACGATTATATAACCTTTTATATTTTTGTATCATTAGTTTGTATTAAATAAATAAGTTTCATTGATGCAGATCCCATTGTTTATTAATCGACAACTTGACAATACAAATAATTACCTATTATAAGTATAATACAGCAGAATTAGTATTGAAACTGTTTTTATGGATTAAAAATAATCAGAATTAAGCTAAAGGTAATTCGCCGGCCTTACAATATCTGAATTGGGTTAACAATATCAGAAGTGGCAAAAGTTCAGCTAACAGTTAACAGCGAGGGTAGTTACATTTTGACCGTTCGTTGCTAGGTCAATTTTAAAAAACCCGGAGTCTAATTAGTTAAAACGTGATTTTAACAGCACTTTTAACTAACACCACTATTAAAATGTACCCAGAATTGGGCCAATGTTTATATAGTATTTTTTACTGCAGCCCCAAATAGTTTTGAGCCACAGAATTGCGCCGATGTTCACATAACATTTTTAACTGCGATTCCAAAAAAAATCCGAAATTTTTTGCACTGATATAAATCTGTACACATTAAAAAAAAATCTTAACTGATATATTGCATACCATAAATCCACAGCTGTCCTCATCAGCAATTGCTGTTTTAGATTTAGTTTCCATGGCAGACTGATTAACTGATACATTCGTGCTAATCAATTTATCGTACCTAGCAGCAGTTCCACAGCATACCAAAGGCACCTTGTTCTGTCCACACTGAGATTCTCTCAGGAATTTAATTACTTCAGTTTCGTTTGTACGTAATGCGTCTAAGAACAACTTGCAGGAATATATTGAGACGCATTTCGCAGTTTCGCCATTCGGAGTCTTGCAATCAGTTCCTTCATCTGAAATTGTAAAGCTATGATATACACCAAGGTTCACAAAATTCAAAAATTTGGCCCAATTTAAAAAAAAAACAGGACATTGTTGTGTATTTGCCAATTTTACTTGGATGTTTCAAAACACACCAATCAAACTGTAATTTCGGATGTGTGAGGCAAATGCTATAACAGGGTGATGCAACTTGATGATTTTTTTAATTGCAAAAATATACAATATTAATAAAAATAATAATTATAATAATATCTTCAATGGTGTTACCAGTAGGTTTACACAAGTTATGAAAAAGGAAGTATGCATTGTAATGTATAAATAATAGAGTAGCACAACGTGTGTATA
The DNA here is from genome assembly GCA_951805005.1 of Othius punctulatus. Lineage (NCBI taxonomy): Eukaryota > Metazoa > Arthropoda > Insecta > Coleoptera > Staphylinidae > Othius > Othius punctulatus. Next base: position 25,262,441 of record OX638143.1, read on the forward strand.
AGAAGAGTACAACAATACATAAACAAAACAACGAATATAGGTACATAAAAATATAAAGAAGAATATTAGTTATGAGTGCAGATAAATATAAACAAAGTAAAATAATGTGTTAGATACAGGAAACAGATATATTTTGGTATTACTCAATTTTTATATATTTGTTTATATGCCTAGGAACTAACAAAACGTACAATTAAATTACGCCTTTGCCAGAAAAAAACGTTGCTGTCCTCTAAAATTTTTCATAGTCAATAGAAAATATAAGTAAGAGTAGTAACTCTAAAAGTTTCAGTTTTGCTTATTTGTTTATATTCACAGAACTATCAAAACTTACAATTAAATTACGCCTTTGCCATAAAAAAACGTTGCTGTCCTCTTAAATTTTTCATAGTCAATAGAAAATAGAAGTAAGAGTAGTAACTCTAAAAGTTTGAGTTTTGCTTATTTGTTTATATGCACAGAACTATCAAAACTTACAATTAAATTACGCCTTTGCCATAAAAAAACGTTGCTGTCCTCTTAAATTTTTCATAGTCAATAGAAAATAGAAGTAAGAGTAGTAACTCCAAAAGTTAGAGTTTTGCAAATATGAATTAAGATTTTGGTACTTTTCCCACAAATCCAAAATTATAATTTTATTGGGGCTTGTCAATATAATTTAAAAATAAATGATGCATTGGAATGTTTATATCATAAAAATTACAAGGGATATTTCTCTATACTTCAAACAATTGAATATGGATTTGTTAAACGGGTACGAGCTATCCAGCTTTAATTGCTGGAAAATTGATAATAACAATTAATTTATTTGTTTATATTTTCAAAATACCTTTTTTTATTTTCATATTTATTCTTAACACTATATTTAGCACTGATTTTACTAATGCCATTTGAACATAAATTTGTAGCTTTATGAACGAAGAATAAAATACGCGATATAAACCAAAACGGATGAAATAATAACTGATGCCCTTTTAACAAATTCATATTCAGTTACAAATTGGCTGTTTAATTTTCAGAACTCTAACTTTCATTTTTTTAGTCTGTATCCATACAACATAACCGGACGTTTTGATCAAAATGGTTTCACGAAAAATCAAAAATTTTACAGTACCACACACTGTATATTAAATTTTATAAATATATTAAACACTGTTGGTAGAAAACAAATACGCTAACCAATAGTATGTTTCGCAAAATAATCCAATTTAAATGATAAATAAATTTCTTTCAAACTATAGTAAGTATGTAACTATAATAAGTACCTACGTACACTTAAAAAAAAAATTACATCATTTGATGGCGATTCTTAAAAATTTCAAATTTTTGCTGAGCGATTCAAAAAAATAGAAAGATTACGAACGTTTGGTCTAAAGGCTGATTCATAGATTTCTGTGGCAATGCTGTCGCTATGGGCATTTCGATCAATGCGTGTTGGTAATGCCCATAGCGATAGCATTGTCACAGCGTAGCTTAGCGTTCCGTAAGAAATCTATGAATCAGCCTTAAGTCCTAAAATATGCCAAGCAATATAATATGCAAACAAACCAAAATCAACATATCTTACCTCATAACTACCACTGATAAATAATCTACATTATTTTAAACTATTATCTATTAATGCTTACCCAATTTTACAGTAGCAATGCATATTCCAAAACAAAATGTGGAAAATATCAGGCTGCTTGTTGACATCATTATATCTTAGTGAACTGTGACTATCTGCATTGGATACGATCTTAGAAGTGGCCGGCTTTGATTTTTATGTCCAGCTATCTCTTGGGTTTTTTCGTATCATTAGTTCTGATTCACTGAAATCCGGTTTTTCCATAAGATTAAAGCAAGTTTTATTGCTCCTCAAAGGAATGCTCGCGAAATAATTAATTACACAATATGAGCAGACCGTTCAAATGTGAGTTCGAATATAGTTCAGAATGAAAGTGAATGATATCTACTTTGGTCAATGATGGTAGTGATTGGATTTCATTAGAAGGATATGTATATATTTCTAATACACATGTTGCAGTAAGTATTGGGCAGTCTTCTAATGTATTTATATATTATAAGTTTTGTGCTTTGATTTATAATGAAATATTTCTTCTTTATAAATTCTTTATGTTCAAAAAGTAAAAAAAATACACTTCGTTAATGTTTCACGAATTGATACCCAGTGGCTCAAATAAAACAATATTTTAAAATCCAAAAAAAAAAGTGTATTTGTTTACTATTTTCGCAGCCATAAGAAAGGCGAGATCGCCAATCTTGCCATTTTTATTGGCTGCGAAAGAAAGTGTTTTGGGTTACTTTTATCAGTCAATCATTTTTATTATGTACACAAATATTTTGGAGCTTGTGAAAGAATATTTAAATCAGAGTTAAAACACCTTTATCACAAGAAAACATTTATTTAAACTAAATGTACATTTCGACCATTATGCAGTCATCTTCAGTATAGTTCAGTACAGTTTTAATACTGGAGATGATCGCATCGCAGCCGAAACGTAGGTACAAGTATATATTATTCTCAGAGCTTTATGAAAAAGTATTTTTTGAAATATATATATATATATATATATATATATATATATATATATATATATATATATATATATATATATATATATATAAATAAAGTTGTGGGAGAAAAAGGTAAACGTAATTTCATTGAGTATTATGACTTTCATTGATTAGGTACAAGTAGTTCAAATAAATGTTTTTTTGTGAAAAAGGTGTTTTGACTCTTACTATTATTATTTATTTTAACTTTTTACTGTACAGGAGCTGATATCAGTAGGATTTTTATATGAATAGCATCTGAGCAAATATAGTATCAAGTAGATGATCATTTAAGTATTATATACACATTTTACAAGGTATAAGAAATAGACCAAATCACAATGTTTAAAATTCAGGCCAGAACTAAAAAAAAAACACTAATTATAGATGATAACACGTGAAGGAAATGGTTAACGAAAATAATAATTGTGGTACCTTTTCTTCACTATATTAATTGATGACTAACTGTAAATTTAGGTCACAATGTGGCCATAATCATTAGTATACTCATGAAACAATGATTATTTTGGTTAATTATAGATATGTTATACACAGATGTCTATCAAGAAAGTATATTTACCAATTTAACGCTCCCTGTGAAGCTGAGAAAAACAAAATACATCAAAAACATGATAAATCATACTCGGTAGTATAGAACAGCAGCAATTAAAGAAAAAATCGTCTTCTTGGCCTTCTTCTTCTTGTGGTCTTTCTTCTTGAGGATCATGTACATTAGTATTTAACATCAGTAATTTAAGAAAATGTCATTCTTCCTGTCGTTCTTCTTCTTGTGGTTCATTTTCTTGTGGTTCTTCTGTGTGTTGTCCTTCTTCATGTGGTTCCTATCAAATGTTGGTAATCGATCTGGATATAATTAAATTATTGAAACTAAACAACTCTGTTTTAGTGATGACAATCAACTTCATAAGTATTTAAATATCCGCTGATATAAAATTTACCATTATTATATCAAACGATATAATTCTTATTCTTCTGGTCCTCCTTCTTGTGGTTCATACCCATTAGTATTGAGTATCAGTAATTTAAGAAAATATTATTCTTCTTGTCGTTCTTCTTCTTGTGGTCCCTCTTCTTGTGATTCTTCTGCATGTGGTATTTCTTCTTGTGGTTCTTCTTCTTGTGGTTCTTCTACGTGTGGTCCTTCTTCTTGTGGTTCTTCTTCTTGTGGTTTCTGTGGTTACTATCAAATGTTGGCAACCGATCTGACTATCATTAAATTGTTGAACCTAAACTACTCTGTTTTAGACATGACAACCAAGTTCATAAGTTTTTTAATATCTGCTGACATAAAATTTACAATTATTATATCAAACAATATAATTCTTCTTCTTCTGGTCCTCGTTCTTGTGGTTAATACCCATTAGTATTGAAGATCAGTGATTTAAGAAATTATTATCATTCTTGGGGTTTACCTTCTTGTAGTTTTTCTGCTTGTAGTACCTCCTCTTCTTATCCAATGTTAGCAACCATTCTGAATATTATTAAATTGTTGTACCTAAACAACTTTGTTTTAGTCATGATAACCAAATTCATAGGTTTTTAAATATCAGTTGAGAAAAAAATTATCACTATTATATCAAACGATATAATTATTCTTCTTCTGGTCCTCCATCTTGTGGTGCATACCCATTAGTATTGAACATCAGAAATTTTAGAAAATATTGTTTTTGTCATTCGTTTTCTTGTGGTTCCTCTTCTTGTGGTTCCTATTCTTGTGGTTCCTCTTCTTGTAGTTCTCCTGCGTGTGGTCCTTTTTCTTGTGGTTCTTCTTCTTATTGTTCCTATCAAATGTTGGCAACCGATCTGACTATCATTAAATTGTTAAACCTTAACAACTCTGTTTTAGTCATGACAACCAAGTTCATAAGTTTTTAATTATTCGCTTACATAAAATTTACCACTATTATATCAAACGATATAATTATTATTCTTCTGGTCCTCCATCTTGTGGTGCATACCCATTAGTATTGAACGTCAGAATTTTAGAAAATATCATTCTTCTTGTCAATCTTCTTCTTGTGGTTCCTCTTCTTGTGGTTCCTCTTCTTGTGGTTCTTCTGCGAGTGGTCCTTCTTCTTGTGGTTCTTCTTCTTGTTGTTTCTATCAAATGTTGGCAACCGATCTGACTATCATTAAATTGTTGAACCTAATCAACTCTGTTTTAGCCATGACAACCTAGTTCATAAGTTTTCAAATATCCGTTGACAAAAATGTTACCATTATTATATCAAACGATATAATTCTTCTTCTTCTGGTCTTCCTTCTTGTGGTTCATACCCATTAGTATTGAACATCAGTCATTTAACAATACATTATACTTCTTGTCGTTCTTTTTCTTGTTTACTAATTACTATTGGACGTAAGTAATTTAAGAAAATATAAATCTTTTTCTCGTTCTCCTTCTTGTGGTTCCTGTGCTTCTGGTTCTTCTGCTTGTGATTCTTCCTCTTCTTATTAAATGTTAGCAACAATTCTGACTATTTTTAAATTGTTGAAGCTAAATAACTTTGTTTTAGTCATGACAACAAATTCATAAGTTTTTACTTATTGGACATAAGTAATTTAAGAATATATAAATCTTATTGTCGTTCTTCTTCTTGTGGTTCCTCTGCTTGTGGTTCTTCTGCTTGTGATTCTTCCTCTTCTTATCACATGATAGTAACAATTCTGACTATTTTTAAATTGTTGAACCTAAATAACTTTGTTTTAGTCATGACAAGAAGTTCATAGGTTTTTAAATATCTGCTGACAAAAAAATTACTATTATTACACCAAACAATATAATTCTACTTCTTCTTTTCCTCCATCCTGTGGTATATACCCTGTCGTATCCTGTGGTATTGAACATCAGCAATTTAACAAAACATTATACTTTTTGTCGTTCTTCTTCTTGTGGTTCTTCTTCTTGTGGTTCATACCCATTAGAACTGAACGTAAGTTATTTAAGAAAATATAATTATACTTGTCGTTCTCCTTCTTGTGGTTCCTTTGCCTGTGGTTCTTCTACTTGTAGCCCTTTCTTCTTCTGCTTCATCTTCTTGTGGTTCCTAACAAATGTCAGCATCCATTCTAACTGTCAATAAATTGTTGAAACGAAACAACTCTATTGTAGTAATGTTAACCATGTTCATTCTGCATATCCACTGGCATCAAATTCACCATTATTATATCAAACAAAACAGTATCATTTGACTGTATTTATTTACACTTAATATATATTTGGGTGACTAAGAATACATTAAAATACTGAAATTTTATTTTCAATTTCAATTCTAAATTACAAGTAATATATCCATTATTTACTAAATAACTATTATTATTATTTATTTGATTATATTACTCTATCACAATTTATAAAATTAGATTTAACGACCCCTTCAGTAACCTATCGGATAATAAGTATACCTTGTTAACCTCTATCATTAGTGGGCAGTCTTTTACAAGTTGTGGATAAGATATCCGGTGAATAAACAAACCCACTTAGTACTTATAAGCTGCCTAATCTAATTTCTATGTTGGTATCCTAAACCATATAAAACTGTGGTTGGATGCAAGAATTAAAAACAAATACAGTAAAACTAAGCTTGGTCTTGTTCAAAAATTTATTCTGTAAAATAGTATCATTGATATAATTGATGTCTTTCTTATCCACTCGAAGTTACAAAGTGGCTCTGACATTTCAAGTACTGAAAATACCGTGCGATCAACAATTCCGTAGGGGCGGCTATGACTGTGTTTTTGTTATGGAACAATGATTATGTTCCATATCATTGAAAGGAATGTTATGGAAAGAAAGAATTTGAAGAATGGAAAGCAAAGAACTGGAAGATTTATTTGGATATGCATCCTTACGAAATACAGGCCTATCATGAATTGCTGCCATCAGATTTTAAAAGACATCTTGTACCTTAACAGATCTACTTCCAACATCTCAAGGGCTTCTTTTATCTAAATAATTATTGATCGCACGGTATAGACGTTTTTAAACTCAATGCTGTGGCTAAGTCAATTTAGCAAGCAATGACATTGGCACTTCTTGCATCAAGCCACAAAGTTTTTCGTCACTTATCAACTCATCATTTGAAGAATGACTTGGATATGCTTCCTTACAAAATGCAGGCCTATTATGAATTGCTGCCATCAGATTTTAAAAGACATCTTGTACCTTAGCAGACCTACTTCTAACATCTCAAGGACTTCTTTTATCTAAATAATTGTTGATCGCACGGTATAAACATTTTTAAACTTAATGCTTTGGCTAAGTCAATTTAGCATACAATGACATTGGCACTTCTTGCATCAAGCCATAAAGATTTTCGCTACTTATCAACTACTTATCAGCAATAAAAAATACCAGGCCTTAAGAGCAAGACGTGATGTCGGAAACTATTGCATGATAATTAACCCTTCGATGAATAGAATTGTAACGTGTCATCAAATAATCCATACGTCCACGTATGGAACAACAGAAATCATGAATCATGTTTTTAAAACATTTTTGTACCGCCAGAGTAGATACACAGTTCCAGTTCTGGACCACTCAATGAAATCTAGTACCGCTTCTGGCCCAACTCTAATTGTTTCTAAGTGATGAGAGACAAGTTGAGAGACACTTTTAAAGTGTAAGAGACGCGCTGAGAGACGCTTTGAGAAACGTGTTGAGAGACACATTCAGAGATGTTTTTAAAGTGTGAGAGATGCGTTGAGAGACGCTTTTTAAGTGTAAGACATGCGTTGAGAGATGCTTTTAAAGTGCTAGAGACGCGTTGAGAGACGCTTTTAAAGTATAAGAGACGCGTTAAGAGACCCTTTTAAAGTGTGTCAGACGCGTTGAGAGACGCATTCAGAGATGCTTTTAAAGTTTGAGAGATGCGTTGAGAGACGCTTTTAAAGTATAAGGAATGAGTTGAGAGACGCGTTCAAAGTGTGAGAGGCGCGTTGAGGGAATATATTTAAGTGTAAGAGATGCGTTGCGAGACGCTTTTAAAGTGTGAGAGACGCCTTTAAAGTTTGAGAGAGGCGTTGAGAGACGCTTTTTAAGTGTAAGAGATACATTGAGAGGCGCGTTGAGAGACGCCTTTAAAGTGTGAGAGACGTTTGGTCACTACCACCACCACCAACACCACCATATTTGTTGTTGTTACTGTTATTGTTGCTGCTAGTATTAGTCAAAACGGTGTTGGTTGTGGTGACCGCTTTGGACAATTGATAACCAATTGCAACAATAATATAACCACCACTACCATATTGTTGTTGCTGGTAGTAGTGGTCCGTGCGTCAAACATTTGGTCAAGTCAAATCAAATGTCTCTCACACTATAAAAGCGTGTCTCAACACATCGCTCACACTTCAAAAGCATATCTCAACGTGTCTCTCAACGCGTCTCTAGCACTTTAAAGTGTCTCTCAACGTGTCTCTCATCACTTAGAAACAATTTTAGTTAGGCCAGAAGCGGTACTAAATTTTATCGGGTGGTCCTGAACCTGTACTGTTTATCTACTCAGAAGTACTTAGTATTCACGAGACCATTACTAGCAGCATGAAAACCAAACCCTATAACATTTCATATTTTCAATTAAACCCTAGAAATTGGTTTGTCACATTTGAGCTGCAATGAAATTCAACCGGGAGAAATGTAACAAACTACTGGAGGTTTTCCAATTACAATATTACATGATATGAATCAAATATCAAGTTCAAATTCTGTGGGTATCATTTACATAAAATATATGTAATGGACACTTACGATTGACATGCGTGCGATACTTTTGACTTCTCTTGTACATCTCTAATAAATAACTCCTAATGAGTAGTGAGAGTAATTAGATATAGCTGCAAAATATGGATGTTTTTAAATGAACTTGCAAATAAATCAATCTCGTGTCTCATCTCGTGTTTGGTGATTAAATTCATAAAACATATTCATCATAATGTTATGTTATGTTATAGTATGTTATGTTATGTTATTATTATGTTATTCCTCATAATGTTACAAAATTATTGTTTTTTTTACATAGGAAGTTTTCAAAATGTTGTAGTAAAGTAAGTATGCCGTGTCTAAATGAACAAACATTCAAATGAGTATCTATAAACTATTCGGTTATTAAAATCATAATTATTATCGTGATATACAGATCTACACAACGCAATTAATCAAAATTTTGTATTAACGTAGAAGTTTGAATTATTTGACTCTATGAGAAGCATTTATAGAACTATTTACAAGTAACCAACTCCTCTCAATCCCTAACATGGCTCTGTATCCATTCCACGTAATCGTATACTTTCGTATACACTCCAGGCCATCCTTGCTTCCCACAGGAACTTCCGAACGACACGACACCTTCAATGTACCATTGGCCAGGACTGTCGTTCAAAATGTTCATCAAGGGCCCACCGCTATCACCTGTACAAGTGTCCTTATTAACTTCGCCTCCAGCGCAAATCTGGGAGTTTCCAATGACAATCTTAGGCCCGAATATTCGTCTGCATGCCAAAGTCGACGTCCTTGGGATTCTCAGTTTCTGCTTGATGTTGCTGTTTTCCTGGGTTAAGGTCTTCCCCCATCCGGCCACTGTTAATTCTTTGCCGATTCTCGTGTTGTCACCCGCAGTTGGTAAACAAATTGGACGAATGAAATCTAAAATGAAAACACATATAATTTAAATTAAAAAATCCTGGAAAATTATTTAAGTAGAGAAACTGTGAGAGTTCTGCCGCAAAATCTCTATAAGGATTACAAGGAAGCTTGTCAAACGCCGTTTACATCTCGTCGGGCAATGTGTGTATGTTGGTCCGAAAAACATCTGTCCGAAAAAACAATTTTTCGAAATAATTAGGAAGAATATACGTTTTTTCCAAAATATTATCGATGATTTGAAGCTTATCAGAGTTTTCTAATATTAAACTAGGAAACACCTTTTAGACAAGGTTTGGTTCATTAGCTATAGATCATTTGAATTTTGGCCAAAAAATTATCGATGATTTGAAGCTTATCAGAGTTTTCTAATGTAAAACTATGAATTACCTCGTTGACAAGGTTTGGTTCGTTAGCTGTAGATCATTTGAATTTTTGCCAAAAGAGATCGATGATTTGAAGCTTATCAGAGTTTTCTAATACAAAACAAGGAAAATCCTTTTTGACAAGGTTTGGTCTATTAGCTACAGATCATTTCAAGTTTGGTGTAGAAATAGCTTCGAAGTGGTAGCCATTTACCCAATATATATATTTTTTTTTTCGTATACAAAATAGGAAAATTTCAGTTACACATTTGGGTATTATACTTTTGAGTAATTAATATTAAAACACTCATTTTTAATTACCTGTATAATTAACGCGCTCTTTTAGTCTCAATAATGCAATGTCATCATATCTGTGCACCGAATTTTCATCGTATTGTGAATGTGGAATGATTTCCTCGATGTCAATATTTACGTGGGGATCACTGCAGTCCTCTTCTCCACCAATAACAATGCAGTCCTTTTCTGTGTCTGTATTCCATTCCCCTAATCGTACATTTTTACTAAAACAAAGATACATTAGACATTGAGATGGAATAATTACAAAAAATTGTATGCACAAATTAGTGTATAAGGAATTAGAGAAGCATTAAGTGCTATTTCGTGGCGAAAACCAATTATACAAAAAAAAATCATTGCATTCATTTTGCAAAAATATTGGCTACTTTCTGATCAAAAATGTCATGTTTCAAATTTTGTAGCTTTTGTGGTTCTTGCTTCGAAAGTATTATTATCGACATGGGCTGGAAAATTTGTTGTTATTATATCGAAAACGCATTTTATTTAAATCTACAATGTTTTTCTAATGTTTTCAATGTTTTACTAAAACAAAGATACATTGGACATTGAGATGGAAACACGCAAAAATTTGTATGCAGAAATAAGTGAACGAATAAGAGAAGCATTAAGTGCTATTTCATGGCGAAATCTAATTTTACAAATAAAAGTATTTTTTCATACCATAGATTTAGCAGAAATATTGGCAACTTTCTGATCAAATCTCTCATGTTTAAAATTTTGTAGATTTTGTGGTTCGTGGTTCGAAAGTATTATTATCGACATCGACAAGTTTGTTGTTATTATATCGAAAACGCATTTTATTTAAATGTACAATGTTTTCAATGTTTTACTAAAACTAGTACTACTTTGAGTACTAAATATTTTTAATATTTTTAATACTGAAACTTGGTCAAATTTTCAGGAGTATTAGCTTCAAGTATACCAAACAGATATCTGATAATAAATATGAAATAAATAAATTTTCAGAAATTTCAGTATTAACTAACCGATACTTGTCATTGCAGAAAGTTAAGTGTTTGATTTTCTCACTTATTTAATACTGAAACTTTGTCAAAATTTCAGGAGTTTTAGCTTCAAGTATACTAAACAGATATCTAATAATAAATATGCAATAAATAAATTTTCAGAAATTTCAGTAGTAGCCCGCCCATACTTGTCATTGCAGAAAGTTAAGTGTTAATTTTCTCACTTATTTAATACTGAAACTTGTCAAATTTTCAGGAGTATTAGCTTCAAGTATTCCAAACAGATATCTGATAATAAATATACAATAAATAAATTTTCAGAAATATTAGAAGTAGCTAACCGATACTTGTCATTGCAGAAAGTTAAGTGATTGATTTTCTCACTTATTTAATTCTGAAACTTTGTCAAATTTTCAGGAGTATTAGCTTCAAGTATACCAAACAGATATCTGATAATAAATATGGAATAAATAAATTTTCAGAAATTTCAGTAGTAGCTAAGCGATACTTGTCATTGCAGAAAGTTATATATTTGATTTTCCCACTTATTTAATTCTGAAACTTTGTTGAATTTTCAGGAGTATTAGCTTCAAGTATACCAAACAGATATCTGATAATAGATATGCAATAAATAAATTTTTAGAAATATCAGTAGTAGCCCGCCCATACTTGTCATTGCAGAGAGTTAAGTGTTAATTTTCTCACTTATTTAATATTGAAACTTGGTCAAATTTTCAGGAGTATTAGCTTCAAGTATTCCAAACAGATATCTGATAATAAATATGCAATAAATAAATTTTCAGAAATATTAGAAGTAGCTAACCGATACTTGTCATTGCCGAAAGTAAAGTGTTTGATTTTCTCACTTATTTAATTCTGAAACTTTGTTAAATTTTCAGGACTATTAGCTCCAAGTATGCCAAACAGATATCTGATAATAAATGTGCAATAAATAAATTTTCAGAAATTTCAGTAGAAGCTAACCGATACTTGTCATTGCAGAAAGTTATATATTTGATTTTCTGACTTATTTAGTTCTTAAACTTTGTCAAATTTTCAGGAGTATTAGCTTAAGGTGTACTAAACAGATATCTGATAATAAATATGCAATAAATACATTTGCAGAAATTTTAGTAGTAGCTAACCGATACTTGTCATTGCAGAAAGTTAAGTGTTTGATTTTCTCACTTATTTAGTACTGAACCTTTGTCAAATTTTTAGGAGTATTAGCTTCAGGTATACTAAACAGATATCTGATACTAAATATGCAATAAATTAATTTTCAGAAATTTTAGTAGTAGCTAACCGATACTTGTCATTGCAGAAAGTTAAGTGTTTAATTTTCTCACTTATTTAATACTGAAACTTTGTCAAATTTTCAGGAGTATTAGGTTCAAGTATACCAAACAGATATCTGATAATAAATACGCAATAAATAAATTTTCTGAAATTTCAGTAGAAGCTAACCGATACTTGTCATTGCAGAAAGTTATATATTTGATTTTCTGACTTATTTAATTCTGAAACTATGTCAAATTTTCAGGAGTATTTGCTTCAGGTATACTAAACAGATATCTTATAATAAATATGCAATAACTAAATTTTCAGAAATTTCAGTAGTAGCTAACCGATATTTGTCATTGCAGAAAGTTATAAATTTGATTTTCTGACCAATTTACTTTTGAAACTTTGTCAACTTTTTTGGAGTATTTGCTTCAGGTATACTAAACAGATATCTGATAATAAATATGTAATAAATAAATTTTCAGAAATTTCAGTAGAAGCTAACCGATACTTGTCATTGCAGAAAGTTATATATTTGATTTTCTGACTAATTTAACTCTGAAACTTTGTCAAATTTTCAGGAGTATTTACTTCAGGTATACTAAACTGATATCTGATAATAAATATGCAATAACTAAATTTTCTGAAATTTCAGTAGTAGCTCACCGATACTTGTCATTGCAGAAAGTTATATATCATTTCTTTTTATTGACTTTCAAATCAAAAAATTCATGTTAGAAATTTTGTAGCAATCACAATTTAGTATTGCAAGAGATGTCCCGCTTCTATTTCCGTAGAAAGAAGCATCACTGGAGTTGTTCCTGTTTTTAATTTGTCACTGGTGGTTCATGGTTCGAACCTATTACCATCAACATGGGCTGGAAAGTTTGTTGTTATTATATCGAAATCTTTTTTTTTAAATTTTATATGTTTTTTCAATCTTGTCAAGGTTTTAAAACAAAGATTCGTTGAACATTAAGATGAAAACACGCAAAAATTTGTTGAATGTTTTATTCAAAAAATGATTTGAAGCTTCTGAGAGTTTTTTAATATAAAACTAGATAAAACCTTATACGTTCGATCAGGATTTTGGTAAGTCGCTAATCTTAGGCCCGTATTTATGGTCCGTACTTGAGTTCGACTTAAGTGGTATATTTGGTTGCGCATTTTCTATAAAAGTTAAGGCACCAAACGCAACCAAATATACGCAAATATACGACTTGAGTCATGCTCAAGTACGGACTATATATTAAGTATTAATCTATAATAATGATGGCTTAATGAAGGGCATAATGATGGTATAATAATGTACATGTAATTTTACTTTGTCAATCACCAGCACCAAATGTTAGTACCTAATTAACGTATGTCCGAGAATGCAGTTGAGATATAGTAATAAAAACTCTTCAGTAAAATGCCTTTGTAGTTAAAATTGAGATTGTGTTGGGTCAACATTTCTTAAGGATATCTCTTCTGTATCAAAATGTATAATATCACTTGATACAGAAGAGATATCTTTTAGAAATGTTGACCGGAATTGTATTAACTCGAGATTTGCTCAAATTATCTCTTTAGTACTAAAATATGAAACTTTGAAACTTATAACGTCCTTTCTCGCCAAAATTAGCTAGTACAGTTGATGAATATTTTCAGAGGAGCAGTAGCGGTTATTTTTATTATTATTATTATTATTATTATAGTATTTCGTCGTAAATAATTCATTCTCTAATAATTTACTCACAGTGAATGTTTCTCTGTAACGCTTCCTTTAACACAATGGGCTGCAGTTAAAACATATCTTGGGCCAATCAAGCTTCCTCCGCATAGCAACTTTTCGGTGTTTGAGTCTTTGGCTTTGTACTGCAACAGTGCCATCCATGGGAACTCATCAATCTCTGTATTTGCTCCTGATAAGACTCGGTTATCTGCTGTCTACAAAATAATAAATATTGGAGGCTCAATGTGTGTAAGTTGGAGATATACCACAGACGATTGAGTTACAGCTTCATGGCCTGAAAACAGGTTTGATATCATTCGAATGGGGTTTAATGCGTATCCCAATATCGTTGGATACAGATCCTCGGGTGCTGCCTCTGGCATTTGACCTTGCTGTATGGAAACACAGATATTGATGAAGCTATTGCAGTCAACAAATGTTGATTAATTATATATACTATAGTATTCGCCAGAATAAATAGTGCTGAAGTTTAGGCAACCAAGCATACGCATTGCGTCGTGTTTAGTACGCTGCATATGCTTCGTCACCTAAACTTTAGTACCTTCCATCGGTTCTGGTGAATACTGTATATAAATTTATAATCAAACGCATATTAATTGCGCCATGATTGATGATACTCTGCGGATATGTCGATATAATCAAACCTAACCTAACCTATCCTATATATAATTATAGTAGGAGTAGTCCTAATTATAGTAAAAAAAAAGGATTTGGAAGCATATTTTTAAATTCGGACTTTACTACATCCTTTTTTCCCATGTAATATATCATTTGTATATTTTTTCTGAATTACTCAACCAATGCGTTTGTCAAGTTTGTCAAATACCTCTGTGTCACCATATATAATAATAATTGATGATAAGAAACATAATAAATTTCATATTATATATTATATGGCTAGGTAGAAAAATAGGTAATAGCAATCATAATTCCCAATAATACAACGATATTTGAATGTAGAGGTACTGCATGCTCACATAAATCTAGTACAAGAAATTAGGTTGCAATAGCAATTTTATATGGCAAACTGTTTGTACTGGATTTAGGTGAGCATGACTATATTGATTATTATTGTTTGTAAACTAGTTATTATAAGATTAAGGAATTGTTCTCCAAAAAGTTTCAAACTGTTGTGAATAGCAAATTTAAAAATATAGTTTTGAGAAAAATGTATTAAAAAATTTCTTCAAGTCAAATCACAATTTTGCATTGGCTTCAAATTTTTTGACGATTGCATTGGTTAATACATTGTCAGTTTGTCTTTCTAGAATTAAATAATTCTTTTCCCTTCATTGATTTAATGTTTTTCAATATTCGGAAAGGCTCATGGCCGATAGCCTAATAAAGATTGATTCTCTCTCTGTTCTTCATTTTTTGAATAAATTTGTACCCAAGTCAAATTTTGACTTATTTCCCTATTGTACTGAAGCTTCAATATATGGGATATACCATGCCACACTATTTGTGCATGGATTAATTGCATACCATGAATCCACATCTTTGTCTCTCTGCAATGGGCATCGAGGAGCTGCCATCCCTCATAGTCATGCTGCTCATCATTGCTTGAATGCTAGCTGGAGTAGTTGTTTGGTAGGTGGCATAAGTTCCGCAGCATACCAAAGGAGTTTCACCGAAGCCACATTGAGATTCTGATATGAACTTTACAGTTTGGGCATCCTTTTTACGTGTTAGGGCCAAGAGCAGTTTGCAGGAGAAGACTGATACGCATTTGGCAGCTTCCCCATTTGGTGTCGTGCAACTTCCACCTTCTTCTAAAATATGTAACAAAATTTTGAGATTAAGGTATTTCGAAAGTTGGAAGTACTTAGTTTTGTTAAACACATTAGTAAACAAATTCTGAAGTTGATATATTTTTGGCAACACTTGAGTATGCATTTTTGACAATTTCAGACATTTGTATACAAACTAATTTGTAAAAGCACATCTCTGAAATTGATATTTCGTCGGTTTAGGGTTTCAGTATTACAAAGCTGACCTTTCAACTTCCTCTCAACTTTACAAATTCTGAAATTGATATTTTTTGGCAACACTTGGGTATGCATTTTTGGCAATTTCAGACTTTTGTAAACAAACTAATTTGTAAAAGCACATCTCTGAAATTGATATTTCGTCGGTTTAGGGTTTAAGTATTACAAAGGGGACCTTTCAACTTCCTCTTAACCTTACAAATTCTGAAATTGATTTTTTCCTTGGGTATGCATTTTTGGCAATTTCAGACATTTGTATACAAACTAATTTGTAAAAGCACATCTCTGAAATTGATATTTCGTTGGTTTAGTGTTGCAGTGTTACAAAGCGGACCTTTCAACTCATTACAACAACATAAACTTAAAGCTGATATTTATGTACATCGCAATATGTTCAGAAAATCAATTTCTTTGTATTCATGGTACTTATTTTGTAAAATAAGCATTAAAATTACGAGATTAAAGCATTTTAAAAGATGAAAGTAGTTATGTGTATACTTATAATGTCAATTATCTGCCACACCCAGCAAACTAGCAAAATAATATATACTTTAAAAGATGTTCCTTATCAAATTATCTATATACACATTGATATAATATTCGTAAAACTATTTATAATACATATTTCCATAAATACTGTATCATTGATCTGCAAAATGTCTGCAGAGTGTGAACTTAGTTGCCTAAAGTCACAGTAGAAGTACCTATATTACTATGGTATATTTTAATACATGGATGTATAATTTTTGGAAATGCGTTCAAAAAATGGTAATAAATAATAATTCAATGTTATATAAATTTGGATGGTGGTTCCATTCTGAGATTTCTAAATAGTACAGATAGTGATAGTTTAGTATCATCTATAGATGATTTAAAAAGGAACTTTTAAACAATCTATCTTTTTAGTAGTTTGCTGAATTTGGCAGATTATTGACATTATTAGTATACACATAAATACTTTCAACTTTCAAAATACCACATTAGTAATCAAATTCTGAAATTGGCATTTTTTGGCAACACTTGGGTATGCATTTTAGGCAATCACAGACTTATGTAAACTAACTAATTTGTAAAAGCACATCTCTGAAATTGATATTTCGTCGGTTTAAGGTTTCAGTACCACAAAGCAGACCTTTCAACTTTCTCTCAACTTTACAAATTCTAAAATTGATGTTTATTTGGCAACAGTTGGGTATGCAACTTTGACAATTTCAGACTTTTGAAAAGAAACTAATTTGTAAAAGCACATCTCCGAAATTGATGTTTCATTGGTTTAATATTGCAGTGTTACAAAGCGGACCTTTTAACTTGTTGGAAGGTTAAGAGCGGAATATTAAGAACCTATGATAAAAAAATCTAATTTCAGTGCAATATACATCATTTTCTGTAATAGCAAAACTATTTATTCAAAAAATTTACAAATTGTGTACATACAACCTTGTAACATTAAACCGACATTTTGTTGGCATATTTTCCATAAACACTTAGGTATGCGATTTCGGCAGTTTTTAAAAATTTTGTTAACAAAAGTAAAAAACTACCGTATCAAAGTAGTATGGATTGGAATAAATTTATATTATTAATATATGAGCCGTTGAAAAACCATTTTTTTCAGTTATTCAGTTCAGTTAAATCCAGAAATGTACAATGAATAATATCCCATGTATATTATTATTATTATATATCTCTTTATTCGCAACAATAGTTACAGAAAAACTTAATGAACTTTAGTTAATTTAAAATTATTATTGTTTTTAGAAGAGCATATAGTGTTAAATTCTTGTATCCGATGTATAAATCAGGACTTAGATGAATGTTAAAAAAAGTGCTTCTCGTCTTTTTAAATTATTTAAGCTTTTTAACTTAAAAATGTAATTCCATTACACCATTTTTTTTAACGGCTCATAATATTTCACTTAAGCGAAACAAATTTTATTATTTTCATGAAATTTTCCAATTCATTGATGAATGAATTGGAATTATTTTTGGAAATTATTTTGCAATTTTTGAGTTTCAAATTTCATTTATTTTGATTTGGAGACTATTCTACAATAAGATTTTAGGTGAGCTATGAATTAATTTTGGAGTTTATCTCTTCATTTGTTTTACTATTATTTTGAGATAGTCTACGAGGGGACACGCATTTTGGAGTATAATTTTTCAGTTGAATTAATTTTAGATTAGTATTATGCACCTTATGTATTATTGCACATATTATGCATCAGTATTATACATCTTGGTATAAGCATCATACATTTCGGAGGATAGCATTGCATTTATTATAAATCTGAGATTATTCTTAATTGATTTTAGTTTAACCTAGATTTGTTTATGACATAATAACAATAATGCTAATAATTTTGTCCATATATTTTACTTTAAAACTACTATAAGCTAAATATTGTTAATTTTCTGGATAATACACAACAATGGTGTATACAAATAAAACAAGTGGAGAGGTAAATTATTGTTGGTATGTTTTCAAATCCATAACTGAGATCAAATGTTTTACCAAACATCCCAAACCCAAAATTAAAAAGAGCTAATATTATGATTAAATTATTATTACTAGTTGTACCAGTAACAAGCCAGTTAAATATTTGGGATGTTTTGTAAAACATTGAATGCTTATTTATGGTTCTGAAAACATACCAACAATAATATGACCTCTCCACTTGGTTACTTGTATACACCATTGTTGTATAGTATCCAGGAAATAAACAATTTTTCACTTAGAGTAGTTTCAAGGTCAAATATATGGACAAACTATTAGTACTAATCATATTATAAAACACAATGATTAAAAATAGAGAAACAACTTGCAATGCTTATACAATGATTAAGTTGGCAACGTTGGTAATAATTTAATCACATCGTTTCTATACATTAAATTATAATTACTGTGACTTAGTTTCGTATGAAATTAATTACTAATTACTATTACTACTTGCCTGCAAGTACAATTCTACAAAATAATCCTATAACGGACACAATAATTAACGTGCTTCTGAAGATCATGGTTATTTATTAGCGAATAGTTCCGCCCGTCCACCTTGAGGTTGATCTTAATACTGACCGTAGATAATTGACCTGACTAATCTCTCATATTTATCTCTTGATTTTAAGTATTTTTCGAAAACAGTAATTACTTCACATGAGTGGTAAAATGTTAGACACTTTAATAACTTAGAATATTTAAAACCATTACATACGTCTCAAGAAAACAGATAAATTGATTGATTTTAACCAATTAGAAACACTGTACCATTCGTATAGCATAGGTCAAACCCGATAATAAGCAACATATAATAATTAAGATATGCGCAGATATAAATACTAATATAACTTATATAGTACAGAAATATGTACAATAACAACAACATAAACTTAAAGCTGCTATTTATGTATATGGCAATATGTTCAGGTAATCAATTTCCTTGTATTCATGGTAGTTATTTTGTAAAATAATCACTAAAATTACGAGATTAAAGCATTTTAAGAGTTGAAAGTATTTATGTATATACTTATAATGTTATTTATCTGCCAAACCCAGCAAACTAACAAAATAATAGATACTTTAAAAGATGTTCCTTATCAAATTATCTATAGGCACATTGATATAATATTCGTAAAACTATTTATAATACATATTTCCATAAATACTATATCATTGATCTGCAAAATTTCTGCAGACTGTGAACTTAGTTGCCTAAACTCACAGTAGAAATACCTATTACCATGGGATATTTTAATCCATCGATGTATAATTTTTGGAAATGCGTTTAAAAAATGGTAATAAGTAATAATTCATTAATATAAAAATTTGAATGGTAGTTCCATTCTGAGATTTCTAAATAGTACAGATAGTGATAGTTTAGTATTATCTATAGACGATTTAAAAAGGAACTTTTAAACAATCTATCTTTTTAGTAGTTTGCTGAATTTGGCAAATTATTGATATTATTGGTATACACATAAATACTTTCAACTCTCAAAATACCATATTCTCGCAATTTTAATGCTTATTTTACAATATAGCTACCATAAATACAAATAAACATATTGCCATGTTTATAGCAGCCTTAAGTTTATGTTGATATTGTACATATTTCTGTACTATATACAGTATGTCCCTGGATTTATTTACAAGAGGGATTTTATTAATTTTTACTTCTAAGTAAAAATGTTATAGGAATTAAAATTCCTGCTTGGTCTGAAACTATCATTTCAGTTATTACAACATTGATTTATTTATACAGGGTGTTGGCTAAATTTAAAAAAATCTAATTTTGATACTTTAGGAAAATAACATAATTTAAATAATCCCCCACCATTTTTTGCCTTGCCAAAAATTAATAACGCTCACAAAAATTTTAAATTTTCAAAGACCACTTCAATAAACTAGAGCTTTGGACGATATTGTCATAACGGTGCCTAGAAGATTTCTTGATGTGTAAAATTAAACATAATGGATATCTTTATACACTCCCATTTTTACAAAGGAGCCTTCAATACAGCAAAAAACGCGGAAAACTGTCGCAGCTCCATGACTTGTGAGAGCAGAAATATTGCTAACTCCTTAAAATGAGCGTCCCACCTATAACCAAAAAAGTGGTGTACAATTGTGCCACTTTGTTAATTGGCCAGGATGAAGAACATAAAAACTACGATTTTGCGATCACATAGACTAAAATCGTGATTTTCGAATTTTCAAATTGCTTCTAGGCGTTTTACGGTTACATATCCTTCAAAACAGTCCGCTCCCAAGTTCGTACCCCAGGCGGTTCCTGTAAAATCCACCCCCAAATTTCGAAATTTTAAAAAATACTCGAATTTTTTGATTGGGGAACCGTCGGTAAAATCATGTTGCCGTTAGTCTCATTCGACTCATAAGACAAATGAGTTAATTGAGAGCAAGATCGATATATTTGTGGTGATTTTAGATCGCAAAATTTTCAGTTTTTTCGTGTTTTGTTGCATATTCGATTTTTAGAGCTTAGGCTGACATCGTCGTGATTTGAACAGTACATTACAGTCCTTTGGCAAGTAATATCTAAATCGTGTTCTGCTTTACGCAATTCCAATTTGTGACCTCATATTGCTTTTTGTTTTTAATTTTTTTTCTCATTACAGCTCTGTTAGTTGTACAATCACTTTTCCCATATTGATCACTTTTTACAATGATCTTTAATAAAGTTGTACTGAAACTATCCATTTACAAGACAACTTACATGATTAAATATGAAATTAATAATAAATTTTCTTCATGACATTCATGGCCATAATAGACATCAATGTATCGAAGGGATGGCATGTGGCAGAGGTATAGCATGGCATAGTATAGGCATCGCTAAATTGATGAGTTTTAACCCAACATAACAATTTTAGAAGCACTTACATTGTTCCAACAGCTAATTTAATAGCCGAATACCTCCCCTAATTTAGAGATGATATAGTCATTTCCAGTGCTTTCGAATCTACTAACAAACGTATGTCCACATATTCTATCTGCAGATCATCAGAATATGGATATGGATATCTGCAAAGGAATTGCAAGGAAAGATGATATGATAAATCAATAGAGACTTACTGATAATTTGAGAATTTACTTCACCATCAAATGTAAATAATGATTCGTCTGTAAATACTATTTTTTCTAATATTTCTTCATTGGTATTTATTAAATTAAACACCACTACACAAAAATTTGTTATTTTAATTTTGTCTTCATTAGTTAATAGCTGGTGATTTTTGAATATGTAAAGTTTATATTTAAATTCTTTAAAAACCTTTTTGATTGAAGAACACGCAACTACAAAGTATGTTTTCTTCTGCATAGCATAAGATGTTTAACATAGTTTCTAGTATAAGATAACTTTTGTTCTAATTCGATTGTGGTGTTTATACTCAAAGCATGCATTCCATATCCTTACAGATATTAATCAAGGATTTATCCGCACGTCCAAAATTTAACAAGGACTCAGTACAACAGTAGGGCTAATGTATGGCCAGGTGTTATTAATAATACGTTAATTGGCCCATTTTTCATCGACAGAAATTTTAATTCTAATTCCTTCTTAGTCTTACTTCGTACACAAACAATACCACAGATCCAAAACTTGAATGTCAATGATATCTGGTTTCAAATAGATGAACCCCCATATTCCATTGCAATGATAGGACGTTATTTACATGAAGTTTTTGCGGAGCGTTTTATAGGAAGATTTGGGCCAACAGCTTGGGTCACCAGATTTGTTCCCAAATAACCTTTTTCTTTGGGGGCACCTAAAAAATAAAATTTACAATAATATTATGACAAATGATATTGACAATAGGCCAGCCTATTGAAAAAACCTTGAACAACATTTGAAATAAAATTGGGATCTTGCTCATTGTAAGCAGGCCTTATCCGATCTTTTAGGCCCGTATCTATAGTCTGTACTTAAGCTTGAGTTCGACTCAAGTCGTATATTTGGTTGCGTATTCTCTATACACGTTAATGCACTAAACGCAACCAAATATACGCAAATATACGACTTGAATCGAACTCATGCTCAAGTAAGGAGTATAAATACGGGTCTAAAGGATCGGCCAAGGCATGCTTGCAATGAGCAAGATCCCAATTTCATTAGAAATGCTGTTCAAGGTTTTTACAATAGGCTGGCATATTATCTTTGGCTATCTTCAAAAACGTTCTTGAACGTTGGCTACCTTCACGTTCTAGATAATATGCCTGCGTATTGTAAAAACCTTCAACAGCATTTCTAATGAAATTGGGATCTTACTCATTGCAAGCATGCCTTATCCGATCTTTTACTTCTTCAATATAATTTGTCACAATATTATTGTAAATTTTAATAAATTTACGAAATGGAAAATAGAACGTGAAGGTAGCCATTTCGTATATTTATTAATATAGTACATTGGTATAACGTATAATTCCTTACCTGTTCCTGTTACCTGGTTAATTATTTGTTCTAATTTGTTTATGGTGTTTATACGAGTACTCAGCTCAACCGTGGTTGTTAAATTTTGAAACGATGTTCAAAATTGTTCCCATTGATGGCGTTGGCTATCGGGATAAGTGACTGAAAAACTTCATCAACATTACCTATGCTCTGATTTGCATGGTACAAAATAAATTTCTCAAAAATTACTTACTTGAAACTTGAACTTGAAACTTGAAACTGAAAAAAAATACTTGACTTTACTTGAATGATCTGAAATGACAGCTAGCTCGACAGAATTTTTGACAGGATTATAGTTTAATTGGTTGCATAGCAATGGTCGCAAATTGTTGACATGTGTTTTTTTTTAATTGAACATATGGATGTTGTATTGACTATGCTCAGAGTTAAACAAATGTCGCGGTATGTGTACATGAAAAATGATCGAAAAACTGAACAGTGAATATGAAAAATTGATTGATTAAGTAAGCTAAACTTCAAACGGTATCTCCCTACCATAAATCAAATAAATACCTAAATTGAAGTCAATTTCGTATCTTCCCAGAGATAAACCGTTGTTCGAAATTTGCAATTCATTTTTATTAAGGGTTGTGGATTCAAATACAAAAACAATATTTGACAACAATTTCCGTATATATATATTTTTAAAATTTGGCCCAAATCACTTATATACATTTATCACAAAACGAATGACGTAAGCTTAGAAGTAACGTCACTGGTAACAAAAGGTAACGAAACGAACCTGAAGGTTTTGGAAAAAGCAAAGGACATCTCATATCAATATATCTACACAATTAACAACAATCACAGTTAAAATGGTCGTTTCCAAATGAAAGGTCGCCCATGGAGACGAGCCCGAACTGCACCGTGCTCTTACGGTAATCAGAGAGACACATCCTCTCGAAGCGGATCAAATTTATTGTCAATTAATTAATTCATTAAGGATGCAACTAAACTGCTTCAAAGGGGCCTACAGTGAGTATCTTGTAACAAAATGACGTTTCAAATTTTTAAGAGAAGTTTAGATACAATATTGGGATTGGGTTGGGTTGGTGTATAAAAGTGCACCCCAGGACACGCTTAGTATCAAATATTTTTTTAGGCCGTTTGAACAACGAATGACATTATCAAGCACAGAAACACCGTGGCGACACAATTCGGGATGAATACATTTTTTATTTGTAGTGTGTAATCTCAGTAGCTGGCGTTGTTGCCCCGCATCGATATGCTCATCCTGCGCTCGGACCTGGAGGGGTAGTACCCCGCCTGCGTGGACCCGGAGGTCGGCGGCGGGTACCTCCACTTCCACGTCCTCTGCATGAGGTTGCCGTCGGTGGAGGCGCGCCCGCGGAAGGGCACGTCTCCGGGGCTCGAGGCGTTGCTCTCCTTGCTGCTCTCCGTCTCCTCGGCCTCCTCCTCGAGCTCGACCTCCGTCCACCTGCGCCCCAGCACCCCCGAGGGGCGGCAGCTCGCCGGCAGGAGGCTCCCGGGGGAGACGGCGGCCGAGCACAGGAGGCGCACCGTGTCCGGGGAGACGGCGTCCTTCTCGCTTCCGGAACGCTTGAGTTTGTTTGGACACTTGGAATGGACCCGCCAGAATCTGCAGACGTCCATGAACACAGACCAGACCTAAAAGTTAGAAACAACGTTACAATGTAGGATATATAGTCCACCCCAGATAATTTTCCACTTTTCCCATGAAAACGGAATCCCACCCTCTCTCCTATCGGACTGGTGTTGTTACTGCTTCAATCTTTTCCTATAGTCTTTTACCTACCCTTAAATTTACCTATATTTGGGAGACCCTTGATCACATGTGTGTACATCATTGGCCTACTTCTAAAACCTTCTAAATGCTTTGATGTAAGCATTTCAAGAAGCCAAAAAAATGTCAAGATAGAAGTTAACAATTCGTTTGCTTCCATCATATTTCTTAACTCTAAAGGTAAACATTGTTTGGGTTACCTACGTAAGTCTCTCATGATAACACATAATTTTGAACCTTTTTTACTACACTGAACCCATAGGTCCTACAGGTCTTCATCATTACTAACCAACCACCAGAGATAATACGTCATTTAAGCATTACCATTTACCTACCAAAATGTTGTATTATAGATTTAGTTTTTCATTTGTTCTTCACACATTGGAGGTTAGTAATTTGTATGTTTCCATCATAATTCTTTGACCTAAAGGTAAACAGGTTTTGGGTATCAATGCTATCAATAGCCCAAAATTGGAAATTTGTCATTATTTGAAACTATTTATCACATGTGTGTACATCATTGGCCTACTTCTAAAACCTTCCAAATGCTTTGATGTAAGCTTTTTAATGAGCCAAAAAAAATCTCAAGATGGAAGTCAATAAGCAGTATGCTTTTGCCATAATTCTTAAATCTAAAGGTAAAGAGGTTTTGGGTTACCTAAGTGCCTCATGATCTCACATAATTTTTGGACCTTTTTTATCCAGAGAACCTAGGTCCTTGAAGGTCTTCATCATTACTAACCAACCACTACAGATAATACGTAAGCATTACCATTTACCTACCAAAATATTGTATTATTGTTTTAATTTTTCTGGGTGGTCAAAATAAGAATAGCCATATTGTTCACATGTTTATGATCTTGCTTCAAAGGCATGCTCTACTAACACTACAGTCAATTTTCAGAAATTTCAGTAGTAGCTAACCAATACTTGTCATTGCAGAAAGTTAAGTGTTTGATTGTCTCACTTATTTAATTCTGAACCTTTGTCAAATTTAAAGGAGTATTAGCTTCAGGTGTACTAAACAGAAATCAGATAATAAATATATAATAAATACATTTTCAGAAATTTCAGTAGTAGCTAACCGATACTTCTCATTGCAGAAAGTTAAGTATTTGATTTTCTCACTTATTTAATTCTGAAACTTTGTCAAATTTTCAGGAGTATAAGCTTCAGATATACTTAACAGTTATCTGATAATAATTATGCAATAACTAAATTTTCTGAAATTTCAGTAGTAGCTAACCGATAGTTGTCATTGCAGAAAGTTAAGTGTT
Organism: Othius punctulatus; assembly: GCA_951805005.1. Taxonomy (NCBI): domain Eukaryota; kingdom Metazoa; phylum Arthropoda; class Insecta; order Coleoptera; family Staphylinidae; genus Othius; species Othius punctulatus. The sequence goes on from OX638143.1 coordinate 25,288,323, forward strand.
TGATTTTCTCACTTATTTAATACTGAAACTTTGTAAAATTTTCAGGAGTATTAGCTTCAGGTATACTTAACAGATATCTGATATAATTATGCAATAACTAAATTTTCTGAAATTTCAGTAGTAGTTAACCGATACTTGTCATTGCAGAAAGTTAAGTGTTTGATTTTCTCACTCATTTAATACTGAAACTATGTCAAATTTTCAGAAGTATTAGCTTCAAGTTTACCAAACAGATATCTGATAATAAATATGCATCAAATACATTTTCATAAATTTCAGTAGTAGCTAACCGATACTTGTCATTGCAGAAAGTTAAGTGTTTGATTTTCTCACTTATTTAATACTGAAACTCTGTCAAAGTTTTAGGAGTATTAGCTTCAGGTATACTAAACAGCGATCTAATAATAATTATGCAATAACTAAATTTTCAGAAATATCAGTAGTAACTAACCGATACTTGTCATTGCAGAAAGTTAAGTGTTTGATTGTCTCACTTTTTTAATACTGAAACTTTGTCAAATTTTTAGGAGTATTAGCTTCTGGTGTACTAAATAGATATCTGATAATAAATATGCAATAAATACATTTTCATAAATTTCGGTAGTACCTAAGCGATACTTGTCATTGCAGAAAGTTAAGTGTTTGATTTTCTCACTTATTTAATTCTGAAACTTTGTCAAATTTTCAGGAGTATTAGCTTTAGGTATACTAAACAGCTATCTGATAATAATTATGCAATAACTAAATTTTCATAAATTTCAGTAGTAGCTAACTGATACTTGTCATTGCAGAAAATTAAGTGTTTGATTTTCTCACTTATTTAATACTAAAACTTTGTCAAATTTTTAGGAGTATTAGCTTCAGGTACACTAAACAGCTATCTGATAATATTTATGCAATAACTAAATTTTCAGAAATTTTAGTAGAAGCTTACCGATACTTGTCATTGCAGAAAGTTTTTATTTGATTTTCTCACTTATTTAATTCTGAAACTTTGTCAAATTTTCAGGAGTATTAGCTTCTGGTATACTTAACAGATACCTGAAAATAATTATGCAATAACTAAATTTTCTGAAATTTCAGTAGTAGCTAACCGATACTTGTCATTGCATAAAGTTAAGTGTTTGATTTTCTCACTTATTTAATATTCAAACTTTGTCAAATTTTCAGGAATATTATCTTCCAGTATACCAAACAGATATATGATAATAAATATGCAATAAATACATTTCCAGAAATTTCAGTAGAAGCTAACCGATACTTGTCTTTGCAGAAAGTTAAGTGTTTGATTTTCTGATTTATTTAATACTGCAACTTTGTTAAATTTTCAGGAGTATTAGCTTCAGGTATACTTAACAGATATCTGATAATAATTATGCAATAAGTAAATTTTCAGAAATTTCAGTAGAAGCTTACCGATACTTATCATGGCAGAAAGTTATATATTTGATTTTCTCACTTATTTAATTCTGAAACTTTGTCAAATTTTCAGGAGTATTAGCTTTAGGTATACTAAACAGCGATCTAATAATAATTATGCAATAACAAAATTTTCAGAAATATCAGTATTAGCTAACCGATACTTGTCATTGCAGAAAGTTATATATTTGATTTTCGTCGACGCCGATAAACCAATTAAAAAAAAAAAAAAAAAAAAAAAAAAAAAATATTTGATTTTCTCACTTATTTAATTCTGAAACTTTGTCAAATTTTTAGGAGTATTAGCTTCAGGTATACTTAATCGATATCTGATAATAATTATGCAATAACTAATTTTTTTGAAATTTTAGTAGTAGCTAACCGATACTTGTCATTGCAGAAAGTTAAGTGTGTGATTTTCTCACTTATTTTATACTGAAACTTGGCAAATTTTTAGGTGTATTAGCTTCAAGTATACCAAATAGATATCAAGTAATAAATATGCAATAAATACATTTTCAGAAATTTCAGTAGTAGCTAATCGATACTTGTCATTGCAGAATGTTAAGTGTTTGATTTTATCACTTATTTAATACTGAAACTTTTGTAAAATTTTAGGAGTATTAGCTTCAGGTATACTCAACAGATTTCTGATAATAATTATGCAATAACTAAATTTTCAGAAATTTCAGTAGCAGCTAACCGATACTTGTCATTGCAGAAAATTAAGTGTTTGATTTTCTCACTTATTTAATACTGAAACTTTGTCAAATTTTTAGTAGTATTAGCTTCAGGTACACTAAACAGCTATCTGATAATATTTACGCAATAACTAAATTTTCAGAAATTTCAGGAGAAGCTTGCCGATACTTGTCATTGCAGAAAGTTTTTATTTCATTTTCTCACTTATTTAATTCTGAAACTTTGTCAAATTTTCAGGAGTATTAGCTTCTGGTATACTTAATAGATACCTGAAAATAATTATGCAATAACTAAATTTTCTGAAATTTCAGTAGTAGCTAACCGATACTTGTCATTGCAGAAAGTTAAGTGTTTGATTTTCTCACTTATTTAATATTCAAACTTTGTCAAATTTTCAGGAGTATTAGCTTCCAGTATACCAAACAGATATCTGATAATAAATATGCAATAAATACATTTCTAGAAATTTCAGTAGGAGCTAACCGATACTTGTCATTGCAGAAAGTTAAGTGTTTGATTTTCTCACTTATTTAAAACTGAAACTTTGTTAAATTTTCAGGAGTATTAGCTTAAGGTATAGTTAACAGATATCTGATAATAATTATGCAATAACTAAATTTTCAGAAATTTCAGTAGAAGCTTACCGATACTTGTCATTGCAGAAAGTTATATATTTGATTTTCTTACTTATTTAATTCTGAAACTTTGTCAAATTTTCAGGAGTATTAGCTTCATGTATACTAAACAGCGATCTAATAATAATTATGCAATAACTAAATTTTCAGAAATATCAGTATTAGCTAACCGATACTTGTCATTGCAGAAAGTTATATATTTGATTTTCTCACTTATTTAATTCTGAAACTTTGTCAAATTTTTAGGAGAATTAGCTTCAGGTTTAATTACTAGATATCTGATAATAATTATGCAATAACTAATTTTTTTGAAATTTAAGTAGTAGCTAACCGATACTTGTCATTGCAGAAAGTTAAGTGTTTGATTTTCTCACTTATTTTATACTGAAACTTGGCAAATTTTTAGGTGTATTAGCTTCAAGCATACCAAACAGATATCTGGTAATAAATATGCAATAAATACATTTTCAGAAATTTCAGTAGTAGCTAACCGATACTTGTCATTGCAGAATGTTAAGTGTTTGATTTTCTCACTTATTTAATACTGAAACTTTTGTAAAAAATTTAGGAGTATTAGCTTCAGGTATACTCAACAGATATCTGATAATAATTATGCAATAACTAAATTTTCTGAAATTTCAGTAGAAGCTAACCGATACTTGTTATTGCAGAAAGTTAAGGGTACGATTTTCTCACTTATTTAATACCGAACCTTTGTGAAATTTTTAGGAGTATTAGCTTTAGAGATACCAAACAGATATCTGATAATAATTATGCAATAACTATATTTTTTGAAATTTCAGTAGTAGCTAACCGATACTTGTCATTGCAGTAAGTTAAGTGTTTGATTTTCTCACTTATTTAATACTGAAACTTTGTCAACTTTTTAGGAGTATTAGCTTCAAGTATACCAAATAGATATCTGATAATAAATATGCAATAACTACATTTTCAGAAATTTCAGTAGTAGCTAACCGATACTTGTCATTGCAGAAAATTAAGTGTTTGATTTTCTCACTTATTTAATACTGAACCTTTGTAATACTTTTAGGAGTATTAGCTTCAGGTATACTTAACAGATATCTGATAATAATTATGCAATAACTAAATTTTCAGAAATTTCAGTAGAAGCTTACCGATACTTGTCATTGCAGAAAGTTATATATTTGATTTTCTCACTTATGTATTTCTGAAACTTTGTCAAAATTTTAGGAGTATTAGCTTTAGGTATACTAAATAGCTATCTGGTAATAATTATGAAATAACTAAATTTTCAGAAATTTCAGTAGTAGCTAACCGATATTTGTAGGAATTTCTAAGGTTTCAAGCAAATCCATCTGTTTTCCTTTGTGCTCCGTATGTAATACTTCCAGCCTATCATTTCTGAAGAAGTGATTGAACTGACGATGGGCTGGATTTTACCAACATTTATTAATTTCTTCACAGTACGTTTCCTTATTTCCTGAAAATTATGCAAAATGGGGAAGTAATTTTTGAAGTCTGCTCCTGAGTTGGTGAAGACAGTTTCGTTCTACTCGAATGACGAACTTGTTTATGTTGTGAACTTCGCAAAAACTAAACTTTTCCCATTCACTTACACGACAAGAGTTTAAAAAAAACGACTTTAGGAAAACGTTTTGCTTTCAGAATAAAATATTACTAAACAAATCAACTCGCAAATTTTTCGCCTCGCCTCGGCTGCTCCACTTCGAATTAACAGGTCGTCAATCACTTCGCCTCTCAGCATTGCCCGTTTCGCAGCGCTGAATGGAAGCATTCACTCAAGCTAAGCCAATTAGACTCGAATTTACGCGAGGCACGAAAAACAACATCCACGTCCCAACTCGCCACGTGTACAATTGAATTCAATTAAAAAAGCGTGTTGTCGCTTTCAGGAAACAGATTGCAATTAGGTCCACGTGCGATGAGAGCGCCCTGATGCGTAATTTTGTACAGTTTGTACCGGGAAATCGGGAGCTTTTTGTACGGACAAAGGTTCACTGCATTAACAGGGCTTCGAGTTTGAAAACTTGAATCAAAAGCATTCATTTCGCAAATTATGTAACATTTATAAGATATCCACGTTTGTGGAAGTATTTTTATCTTTCTGAGTGTTAACATGATAATAATAATAATAATAATACGTTTATTCGTGATATTACAAAAGCTGTGTGCATAAGTCAGTACAGAGTGACATGTCCAGACATGACATGACATGTAAACTAAATCCTACCTACCTACTTCTTGTAATTAAACCAACTCAAATGATTAAAAACGAATAGGTCTCATAACCTCAAAACACATGTTGACATCAATGACATATTTGTTACTAGTTTTTTACAAGTACACTGTCAAAATTGTTATGCCATATGACATTTTGGCCGACCTTGAATTTGACAATTCATATCTATGATGGACGATTTGTACATGTACAGTTATGCTCACATAAATCTAGTACAAACAATTTGACATTGCCATATAAGATTGCTATTGTAACCTAATTTCTTGTACTAGATTTATGTAACAGAGTGTATATGTCATATATGACGAGATTTCTGGGATGCACTTCAAGGGCTGGCAATTGAATAAGTCTATATGCAAATGCGTATCTAAGGCACACATTTTGCAGGACTGATAAGTCATACCAAAAATATAATAACAATCAGACCAAAATTTATTTAGGCACGTTCCGCTGAATGGTATCTACCCGAACTAGGAAATCTTTACAAGTATACTAGCGTACGTCCCTATTTAATAGTGGAAGTTAATTGTTGCCTTCGTTGGATTAAAGCCAAAATAGAGCATTAATATGCAAACAGAGCGAGTTAATCCTACTTGGAAACCTGATGGTCTGGTGTAATCCAGCATTAGGATTACATATACGCACGTGTACGCATCACACGCACAACTCCCATACATTGTACGATATAATCAACTCATATGGGGATTGGCTAACCATGTCAAAATCAAGATTCTCAATGCACTTACATTTGAGCTAGGTGCGGAGCAAATCCAATAAGCCTGGATAAATCAATACTGCGTGATTACACGATGTCAGCGATATTGGTTTGCATTAACAGGAAGTCGATTAATTATGCACGGTGGCTTTGTGAAGTGCAACCCCCAATGGAATTATTATTAATAGTACCAGGCTAGAAGTGCCTGCACGTGGAATTCATAATCATGAACCACTTCACAGTATAAACAGTGTTGCAAATCCGGAAAAATCGACATAGGAGCAGCAGTCAATGTCACGTCCCGAATCCGGGGGATGATAAATAACTTTTTATCCTGTTTGACGGGGTGGAAAGCAAGTCTAGACACCGTCGGTGGTGCCTCCACTTCGATAAACGGTTGCCTCGGGATAAACGGATCAACAAGTCGCGTGCTACGCATTTCGTACGGATTAATTAATATTTTGTCAAGTGCTGTGAGTACAATCGACGAGAAGGTCAGTCAAATACTTGCGAGCGAAAACTGCGACGTCGAGGAAAGACAGTTTACCGCGTAAGCATCGTTTTAGCAAAGTGTTTACGTCGGCTCACAACGCCGCTCAAATGTTTACTTTGCGAAAAATCAAGGAAGTGGTAAAAGTTGCGAATAAATGCGCACAAACATAGTGAAACTTTTAATTCCGAGTCACATAATGGTCGCAGTGCGACCGTCACACTAAAAATGCAGTAAAGTGTAGAACAACTAAAGAGTGGACACCGAAAGTAACACTTATCTGTGAGATTTAATGCTTTAAACTTTGGATGCTGTTGGTAGTACGTAGTAAATCTTTATTGCTCTTGTCAATTTTACAGAAATCTAATCATATTTTAAAGTTCTTGGCAATTTATGGACTAAAAATATTGAAATAAATACTTAATAATTTTAATATTTTATATACGCAGCTGATATTGTCATATTTATTTATTTTGAAATTTTTCAAGATTTTATGTTTGGAAATTTGCAAATATTTGAAATTTCACGGATTATATTTTGATACTTGGGATGTAACTACTGAAATCGTATTATATTGGAATATATATACAGTTGTATGATCGTAAATTATCTTTGGTCGTGGTTCAGTTTCTAAGAATACCACAATTGTATCCTAGATAACGGAACCTTGGTCAAGGATGATCCACGATCATACAACTAGGACTAAATGACCTGATAAACAGCTTGAAAAACCCCATACAAATTATTTTTAGTCAGAACCCTTAACGATACTGGCTATAACTCACCTTAAGTGTCGTATTTTGGAAAAACGCAATTCCCAATTCAATGAAATTGTTCCCTCGATAAGCTAGGTATTCCCAGCTGATACTTAACTAAATCCTCGAACAACATATCAATTAAGGCAGCGGGTAGATTTACGAAAATGACGGCTTGGCCCAGTATAATCATAGTATTTTAATTGCAGCGAGGCTACAACACCATCATTGAATTAGTAAAAAAGAAGAAACAAAATTGATCACTAAAATATTTTGAACAAAACCACAATTCAGAACGCAATGCTAAAATAAATCACGAAGAATTAACATCTTGCTCAGGAAAATTGGGAAACAAACCAACTGAGGAAATAAAATAGGGCGAAGGAACAAAACTAAAGAATCGATATTCCATTACGTGGGAAACTTGTAATTGTTTTTTTTTTCAATTTTACGGTTTTGTTCTAGAATATTTAAATATTTTGTTAGCATTTTCTGTAAATTCAGATTCTGCTGTTCATGTTTTCTTGATTTTTTTTACTAATTTAATATATTTTTTTCATTCTCAGCATACGTATATTATTAATTTAATTATTTTATATATATATATATATATATATATATATATATATATATATTATAAATATATAAACAATCTTTATTAGGCTAATTTAATTAATTAATCGTATATTATTTTTATTATAAATTTATATTATGTATATTTACTCTTGTTAAAAGGAGATAGATTAAACATGTTAGAAGGGATAGAATTCAAAAAAGCTATTATGGAAGGAAAAACATTATGAATAAACAAAACGAGCTTCCAAGGCAACGACTTTTTTTCGCAGGGATTCATGAATGAATCAAATGTGTCATCAATCAAGTCATCAATCAAATAAATTGTATTGTGAGAATAATCCTCTGAAAATGGCTGAATAAGCTGAAACACGTGTCAGGAAACTGATAAAATATATGAAAGAAAACAATAGTAATTATACATAATATACAATTATAATTATAATAAAATGTTTCATCAAGATATTAGCAAGGAAAGTATTGATTTTATATATTATTTTTGTACACATTTTATATTTTTCAGTCATTCTCAAGATTTGCAGATTTGCAGATTCTACTAATATTGTTTTTGTTTTCAAACAATTTTTTTAAAATTATTATTACTTTAAAGGTACATCTGCTGCTAAGTCATATGCCATTGGTTCTTTAGTAATCAACAAAAGTGTAAAACTCTTGATTTTTTTATGTAAACCAAATCGTTGGGGCAAACCCAGACCCAATCTGTTTATTTTGAGCTCCTTATTTATGAGCTCCTTATGAGCTTACTTAACCCCACTAGATTATCAGGTATGTGTTAATTTTAAATTTGAGTAGGTGTGTATTATAATTTTTTATTTTGATTTTGTTTAATGCCAATTATAGTTCTGAATCGTGGTCATTTATTATACAGGGTATTTCTAAATTTGACAAAACACTACACGTGGCGAAGTTGGTCATAAAATTTTAAGTTAAAAATGAAAATACCAAAATATTGGACCATGCTTTCGAGGTATGCATCCATGTTCATGTCTCTAGATCCATGTCTCCATAGTATAAAAATTAAGTCTGTTAATTTATTTTCTTCGTTTTTTCCTTCTTTTTTTTTATTAATTGGCAAAAAACTACACGTGGCGATGTTGGTACGATGTTGGTCGTAAAATTCTTCGAAAATCTTAAAACCAAAATATTACACCATGTTTCTTGGTATAATGCTACCACCAGATACCAAAATGTATCATATACAGAGTTTTTCAGAAAATATTTATTGTAAAAGTAGGAACATAAAATGTTTCATTAATAGATTATTATGACTGAATATTTGAACGTAGTTTTTATTTCTAAACAACTTTTCTTAATAAGAATTATCGATGTTTTCAAAAATAAATGTATTTTACTTTCACGTAAAATTTATGGGTTCCGATAAACCCTGAACATGACTGATACATTTTGATATCTGATGGTGGAATGTTGGATTTTAGCTCATGCTAAACTTTTTCAGAAAGAGTATATTTTTCCATTAAATTAATAATAAAAAAAAGGTTTCCATACGTAGCCAACTTAAGTAGACACACGGCATAATACTATACAGGGTGTTATTAAACTGAACAAGAAATTACACGTGGAAATGTTGCCCTCAACATTCTGACTTGAATATTTGAATACCAAAATATAGTGAATTGAAAGAAAAAATAGTATATTAAGCACGAAGGTTGTGAAATATACTATTATAGCCGAGGTGTGCCGTATCGCGAGGCACGTAGCGCCGAGCGATACATGGGCCAAGGCTATAATAGTATTCACAACCGTAGTGTATATACTAATAAGAATAATAATCCCTACTACTCCTCCACTATTTACTACCATTTTTTACTATGTTTTGCTAGAATAATTACAATCATTTAAAATGAAATAATAAAATATTAAAATATAACAATCATCTGTCATCACATCAATATGTTGAATCACATCACTTCAAGCATATCATCACATCACATCGTTGAATCACATCACATCATAACATATTAAGCATCGCATTACATCATGTGATGCTCATCACATCACATCAAGCATTGATCACAACAAGTTGTTGGGATTAGATCGTCGCAACTGTGAAGAATCTGCGGGCGGAGCTTAGCTACGTTGCCTCGGACGAATATATATTTATTTTACCTTGTTAAAAACGAATACTTTTAAACCTTGGTACAAAATTATAATTTATTAACCACTAATCATAAAAATCAACTTCGCAGTACTTTGAAACCTGGCATAATGATGTGTTTTTTGACTAGTAGTGCAAAAACAAAACTCTGTATACGACTGATAAATGTCGATATCTGATGGTGGAATTTTGGGTTTTGGGCGATGCAAAACTTTTAATTAAATATAAGTAACAGTAAGTAAGTAATAATATTATTTTTATACTTTTATACTATTATACGTATTAGTGTTTAAGAGAAAATATGGTAGATTTTCCAAAATAAATAAATTTTTATCTAGAATTTTTTCGGTTATTACACCATTCTTAAGAGCAAATAATTATTGAAACTTATACCTAGTATCATATTTTTCCTTTATTCAATAAGTTTCACCAAGTGGTTACCAATCAAACACTCAAATACAAATACTCAAATAATATTAGTGTTTAGTTGGTGCAAATGTTTGAGTACTACTCTAAAATATCCGCACTAGGTAAACATGAAAATATAATATCACCAATTAATTATATTATCTTATACAGAGTAATTTTTTTCTATAAACTTATAATTTAAAAGTTTTCCATAGATAGACAACTTAAGTAGATATACTATATTATATAGAATTCCAATAATTTTGTTGTTTTTGGTCGAAAACTGTTGGAATACATTATTTAATCTATTGCTAACATTTTCTAAATTCAGCGGATTTTTTCGATATTTGAGATTTGCAAAGTTTTATTTTTATCTAACACCTCCTTATTATACGTCCATAATTTTACTGATTTTAGTTGAATTATGAACCCTATAACTCACTAGTGAGGTGTTGGATAAAAATAAAACTTTTCAAATCTCAAATATCGAAAAAAAACATAATTTTACTGATTTTAGTTGAATTATGAACCCTATAACTTACTAGTGAGATATAAATCACGCTCACTAAAATATATATCTTCACCAATAAACCCTTTCTTATCCTACTCCTTATAAACATTCACGTTAAAATGCAATGTAACAGTAAATTTGCCTTCAGTTTTAGTCACATTTCACAATGTAGCTGTTCCTGCAACATTGCAATCACTTGTTGTAGAAGTTCAATTTTTATCACTGGTTTCATTTTTAAATTGCCAGTATATCTTATTTTTGGTTTAGTAGTGTTACCTACATATGTATACAATTATGGATTTTGTAGATTTGTGGGTTTTGTGATTTCGGAATATTTATAAGTTCGCAGATTTTACTCAAATTTTAAAGATTGTTTTTTCTAAAGTTTTTGGAATTGTAATAGTTAGTTTTTAATGTGTCGGTACTGGAATTTTCAGAGATTTATTGCAAAAGTGTTGTTCATACTTTCTCTGCATTTTTACTGATTTTTAAATTGCCATTTAATTGACTCATTGACATTTGTTGTTCATCAATTTGTTTGACTTTTTTGTTTGTTAATGACATAAAAAAAATTTTAATCATGTAAATACTTTGAATCTTTGCAAGTGCACAGATTCGAAACATGTTTTTAAATATTCAATAATTGTAATTTTTAATATTTATTTTATTCATTGATTAATTCTTGGGTTTTGTCGTAGTTCTGACTAGCTGCAGTTTTACAGAATTCTAATGAAATTTCAATACAAATATAAAGCACTGTGCAAATAAACATGATGAAAACATTCGATATTAGGTTTTTTTCCATTTTTTTGTCTATACTGGAATTTTCAGAGAGTTATTGCAAAAATATTGTTCATACTTTCTCTATTTTTTTACTGATTTTTGAATTGCCATTCAATTGACTCATTGACATTTCTTGATCTTCAATATATTTGATTTTTTTTGTTTGTTAATGACGTAAACATTTTTTTAATCATGTAAATATTTTGAATCTTTCCAAGTGCACAGATTCTAAACATATTTTTAAATATTCAATAATTTTCATTTTTATTATATATTTTATTCATTAATTAATTCTTGAGTTTTGTCGTAGTTCTGAATAGCTGCAGTTTTACAGAATTCTAATGAAATTTTAATACAAATATAAAGCACTGTGCAAATAAACATGATGAAAACATTTGATTTTAGGTTTTTTTTTCAATTTTTTGTCTATACGTGACTATTTATTCTTTTGTTTGTAAGTATTTCAATTTCTTTGTTTATATTTTCTGGATATTTTTTAAGATTTTGAAATTTCTTCTTAACATTTTTATGTTTACAACTTCAACATTCAAGTTGGATAGCAATAATTTATTTATTAATTGGAATTAGAAGACTTAAATTTCTGTAACCAAATATTCTACATTCTTTTTAATCATGCGAATTTTTTTGAATATCTAAACATTTTTTTTTAATATTCAATAATATTCATTTTTAATATTCTGTTTATTCATTGATTAATTTTTGGGTTTTGTCAGAGTACTGAATAGCTGCAGTTTTACAGAATTCAAATGACATTTGAACACAAATATAAAGCACTGCGCAAATAAACCGTACGAAAACATTTGATTTTAGGTTCTTTTCAATTTTGTTGTCTAAACATGGCTATTTATTATTTTGTTTGTAAGTATTTCATTTTGTTTGTTTATGTTTTCTGGATATATTTTAAGATTTTGAAATGTCTTCTTAACCTTTGTTTGTTTTACAACTTCAACATTCAAGTTGGATAGCAATAATGTATTTATTAATTGGAATTTAAAGACTTAATTTTCTATAACCAAATATTCTACATTATTTTTTATCATGTGAATTTTTTTGAATATATATAAAGGTACCGATTCTAAACATTTTTTTTTTGAAAATTCACTAATTTTCATTTTTAATATTCTGTTTATTCATTCATTATTTTTTGGGTTTTGTCATAGTTCTGAATAGCTGCAGTTTTACAGAATTCTACGCACATTTTTACACAAATATAAAGCACTGTGCAAATAAATCGTACGAAAACATTTTATTTTTGGTTCTTTTCAATTTTGTTGTCTAAACATGACTATTTATTCTTTTGTTTGTAAGTATTTCATTTTATTTATGTTTTCTGGATATTTTTTAAGATTTTGAAATTTCTTCTAAAAAGTTTTTCACTTAACGTGTAATTAACTTAACATGTACACTACTTAACTTGTAGTTGTTTTACAACTTCGATATTCAAGTAGAATAGCAATAATTTATTAATTAATTGGAATCAAACGACTTATTCTGTAACCAAATATACGACTTTTTTTTAATCATGTGAATATTTTGAATATTTGTAAATGTACAGATTCTAAACATTTTTTTTTAAATTCAATCAGTTTAGTTTTAAATATTCTGTTTAATCATTGATTCATTTTTGGGTTTTGTCATAGTTCTTAATAGCTGCACTTTTACAGAATTCAAATGACATTTTAACACAAATATCAAGCACTGTGCAAATAAACCGTACGAAAACATTTTATTTTAGGTTCTATTCAATTTTGTTGTATAAACATGACTATTCATTCTTTTGTTTGTAAGTATTTCATTTTTTTTGTTTATGTTTTCTGGATATTTTTTGAAATTTTGAAATTTCTTCTTAACCTTTGTTTGTTTTACAACTTCAACATTCAAGTTGGATAGCAATAATGTATTTATTAATTGGAATTTAAAGACTTAATTTTCTATAACCAAATATTCTACATTATTTTTAATCATGTGCATTTTTTTGAATATTTATAAATGTACAGATTCTAAACATTTTTTTTTTAATATTCAATAATTTTAATTTTTAATATTCTGTTATTCATTGATTATTTTTTGGGTTTTGTCATAGTTCTGAATAGCTGCAGTTTACAGAATTCTAATGACGTTTGTAAGTATTTCATTTTTTTTTTGTTTGTTTGCTGGATATTTTTTCAGATTTTGAAATTTCTTCTTAACATTTTTTTACTTAACGTGTAATTAACTTAACATGTAGTTGTTTTACAACTTCGACATTCAAGTTGGATAGCAATAATTTATTTATTAATTGGAATCAAAAGACTTATATTATTTATATATTTCGGTAACCAAATATTCTACTTTTTTTTAATCGTGTGAATATTTTGAATATTTGTAAATGTACAGATTCTAAACATTTTTTGTTAATATAAAATAATTTTAATTTTTAATATTCAGTTCATTCATTCATTAATTTTTAGGTTTTGTATTAGTTCTGAATAGCTGTAGTTTTATAGAATTCTAATGACCTTTTAACACAAATATTAATCTTAACATTTTTATGTTTTACAACTATAACATACAGGACGGATACAATACGTATATGTCGATACAATAAGTACTAAGTGGATAGTAATAATTTCTTGTAATAGTATTATTATTATTAATTAGAATTAAAAGATTTAATTTTCTGTAACAAACTATTCTACATGAAACTTTATCAAATTTTACATTCCCACATTTAGTTAGAATGCTTAATGGGAAACCCTCAATCTTACCTGGTCTATACTTTTGTACATAAAACTCGTTCAAATTTTACATCCCCACATTTACTTAGAATGCTTAAAGTGAAACCCTCAATCTTACCTGGTCTATACTTTCGCGGACGGAAATCTCATGGAAACACACACATCCAATCTCCTTGCTCCTCCTCTGGCCTTCCTCCAAAGTAACCATCCTGTCATCAACCTGGTCAATCTTGTTTCCAACAAGGACTACAGGCACCTCATTGCAGTTGTCCTTTGAACCGCTGCCTAACCTTCGTCTCCGCTTATTGTAATTGATGAGAAACTTCAGCCTGTAGCACTCATCAAATGAGCATTTGTCGGTCACAGAGTACATCAGAATGAATGCTTCTGCCCATCGGATGTTGGCTTCTAGTGCCAACGATTCACTTTCCTGCAACAAGAAATAAATTTAGCGCGTACACAATCTTTATAGCAATTTCACGAGGTGCATTAAAAAGCAATTTTTCGTACGCAAAAGAATGCACAAAGTAACTTATTTTTACATGGTCGTACAAATATGTGTTGCATTCAAGTAAATATAATTCAAAAATGACCCTATATATAAAATTAATTTATAATTTTCATTAAAAATTAAAAAATGTTAAATTATAACTTTTTTTTAATTTTGTCACAGGAAATGCAAATATATTTCATGTAATTTGTTACCAAAAATGACAGTTAATTAAAATTTAAACTTTGTTAAAGATTGTATTTTAAATCACAAATAATTTATTAAATTGAAAAATTGCCTTCATTATTATCTTCAAAAATATGATATGTGCCCTCATAATGAATTGCCGTCGTGAAATACAAGCAAGATTTACCACTGATACGGATATCGGGTCACTCTATCGATATATTCGGGATATAACGAGCTGGTGGGCTTTCAATTGGAGTAATTGCAGCAGGAAGGTCTTTTAAAACCATAGCTTATAAGTTTACTGAGGGCGCTGATTAACTGCGAACTACGCGGAATATTTTAGTAACATTAATTACAACTCGTTTATAAATTGGGACTTAATTTAAAATCAGGTTTCATGCAGTAGAGCGCAGACTGCCAAAGTTCGTTAATTAATCATAGTTTCATTATAGAATGCTGAATTTGAAACTTATATTTATATAACATATTACAACTTCTACAATTTCTTATTAGTGTTAACTTCGGGGAATCAAAATGTTTGATTTAAGTCGTCTAACTATTAAATTAATATCGGAACACAAATTGTAGTTTTTAAATTGATGATTTCAACTATTTATTACCAGTTATAATATTATATTTGTGGTTGGTTATGTACGTATGGTATGATTATATAAGATTTTTTTTTTCCGATTAGTTTGTTCTAATCATTTTTTTATTATACAAGTACGTAGATAACTTAATGCATGTAAATTATTGTGAGAGTTGAAAAGGAACAGTTTCTCCCAAAGTTAGTTTTTGGAATACAAAAATAAAAACAAAAAGGATAATAAAAGAAAAAAAGAAAAAAAGGTTTGTTTAAGTAAATAAAAGTTAGCTAGTTAGTTAGTTAGTTTACAATTGTAATATCTAGCTATAATTGATTTATTTACATTACAGTAGATACAAATTTATTGTGTGAATTGAAAAAGGAACAGCTTCCTCCAAAGTTATAGTTTGGGAAACAAAAATAAAAACAAAAAGAAAAAATGAAAAAAAAATGTTTGAGTAAATAAAAGTTAGCACATAAAAGTTACAATTGGTAATTTCTAGCTTTATTTGAATCATTTACATTTACAATTGATACAAGTTTATTCTGTGAGTTGAAAAATAAACAGTTTCTTCCAAAGTTAGATTTTGGAAAACAAAAATAAAAACAAAAATAAAAATTTAAAAAAATGTTTGTTTGAGTAAACAAAAGTTAGCACAGAAAAGTTACAATTAATAATTTCTAGCTATAATTGATACACACTCACTCATAAAATATACATTTTTAAATATAACTGTAAATTAAAATATAAAAAAAATATGTAGTTTATTTTTAATATTTTTAGAATATGCGTATGCCCCCTTTTCAACTCACTCATTCAATTATATCCCGACTCTTAAATGTATAACCAATTCCAGTTAAAATAATATTATTTAATCTTCAAATACGTTTAATTGCATAAAACTTTCTAGGCTACACACAAAAATAATTTGCATTAAGGTTTCTTCTACGTATAGTCCCACACAACGTAATTAGTGAATTCGCTGAAACTCAAGAAAATCTAAAATCATTCGCGGATCTAAAAGTAATAAACCAATTTAAGAAGTTCTGAAGTGAATTGCAAATTACCATCCTGATTCTCCCCGCAGATGCTTCACGGAAATTTCCAGGTGATCGCTCGTAGGAGTTCAATTGAACAGTGTAGAAGATGCCAGATAGACGTCGATGAATATTTATGGCCAATGTTACATATATTAGAGACGATGTTTACAACTTTACTCTCCAGTATGTCCGCGTAACCCCTGAGGAAATCTTTTCCATTGGCACAGTGTTCGTTCGGTTGGAGGCTTGTTATTGTCATTTGGGAAATATGCAGCATTCCATCTTCAGAGGTACAATATTTCAAAATATGTTTTTTTTAATTCCTTACTAAAAATTTTATTAACAAAGAAAGGTTATTATTGGAAGTATTTATGTATATACAAATAATGTTAAACATAAATGTATGATAAAATTATATTATTATAGCTTGTAAGTCCGTTATGCTTATAAATATTTAAATTCACCACAAAATAAACAATAACGTTATAAAAAAAATGTATAGATTATTATTATAAGGATTTGAAAATAGATATTATTGGAACAATACAAAACAAGCCAAAAACAACTTAAATTATTTTTACTTCTTCAAGTTTGAATGTTTTGAAATTTAAAATTATGGCAAACATCAAAATATAGCGTATATTGTGGTTTTTTAAATATTTTTTTAAATTCCAATGTCCTCAATAATTTTGTACAGTCTTAAAATCTCAATTTGCTAAAACTGTCATAAAAATGGTTTTGAACAATTTTCCAAATACAAGTGAAATCAGATTCTGTTCTCTAAGTTTAGATGAAAATTCTGGTAAATGTACGAGTGGAAGGTATTTTGATTTTATATTTTCTTAATGATTTAAGCATTTTTGGAATTTGTGTTTAATATGAAGACGAAAATTGCTGGAAAATTTTGATTTTTAGCTAGGACTTGAAATTAATTTGATGTGCACCAAGTTTTGTTGAAAATTCTGGATAATCTACGCAAATTCTGCATTCCCATTTTCTAATTTTCTGCTGAATTTAAGCAAATCAAATATGTAAAATTTGAACTTATAGGAAATGGAAAAATTGTTATTTTTTCTAGAGATTTTCTAGAGATAGAGAGATTTATGTTTAATATGAAGGCGAAAATTGCTGACAAATGTTAAGTTTTAGTTAAGACTTGAAAATAAATTGATATGCACCAAGTTTTGTTGAAAATTCAGGAAAATCTACCCAAACTCTACATTGCCATTATCTAATTTTCTACTGAATTGAAGCATTCTTAGTGATTCTATAAAATTGAAACTTATAGGATATAGAAAAATATTTATTTTTTATTAACATTCCAAATTGAAACAAATTGCAATTTTAGCTGAAAATCGAAGAAAAATACTTGATTTTGTGCAATCTTCACTTGATAAAACTCTAAAAAAAATAGTTTTTGAACAATTTGTCAACGACAATTGAAACTAGTAATTCTCTGAGTTAAGATGAAAATTTTGTAAAATCTAAAGAAGGGTGTATTCTGATTTTCACATTTTCCAATTAATTTACGCAGTTTTGTATGTATGCTCAATATGAAGGCGAAAATTAGAAATTCAGGAAGCGCACTTCTAATTCTAAAAAACTTTTAGGAAATGGAAAAATTGTTACTTTTTATTAACATGATAAATTGAAACCAATTGCAATTTTAGTTTAAAATCGAAGAAAAATTCTCGATTTGGTGCAACATTCAGTTGATAAAACTGTAAAAGAAATATTTTTTTACCAATTTGTCAAAGACAATTGAAACTAGTTTTAATTCTCCAAGTTTAGATGAAAATTTTGGAAAATCTACAAGAAGGGTGTAATCTGATTTTAGCATTTTCCCATTTATATACGCTTTTTTGAACATGTACACTCAATAAGAAGGCAAAAATTGGAAATTCAGGAAGCATTCTTACTAATTGTAAAAAATTTGAACTTATAGGGTATAGAAAAAATTGTTATAATTTTATTAACAATCCAAATTGAAACGAATTGCAGTTTTAGTTGAAAATCGAAGAAAAATACTCGATTTTGTGCAATCTTCACTTGATAAAACTGTAAAAAACATATTTTTTGAACAATTTATCAACGATCATTGAAAAAAGTTTTAATTCTCTGAGTTTAGATGAAAATTTTGGAAAATCTACAAGATGGGTGTATTCTCATTCTTCCATTTTCCCATTTATATACGCTTTTTTTCTAACATGTGTACTCAATATGAAGGCAAAAATTGGAAATTCAGGAAGCATTCTTACTAATTCTAAGAAATTTGAACTTATAGGATATAGAAAAATTGTTATATTTTTATTAACATTCCAAATTGAAACGAATTGCAATTTTTGTTGAAAATAGAAGAAAAATACTCGATTTGGTGCAATATTCACTTGATAAAACTGTAACCGAAATATATTTTGAACAATTTGTCAAAGACAATTGAAACTAGTTCTAAGTTTCCAAGTTTAGATGAAAATTTTGGAAAATCTACAAGAAGGGTGTATTCTGATTTTTGCATTTTCCTATTTATATACCCTTTTTTTGTAACATGTATACTCAATATGAAGGCGAAAATTAAAAATTCAGGAAGCGCTCTTACTAATTCTAAAAAATTTTACCTTTAAGGAAAAGGAAAAATTGTTACTTTTTATTAACATGCCAAATTGAAACGAATTGCAATTTTAGTTGAGAATCGAAGAAAAATACGCGATTTTGTGCTATCTTCACTTGCCAAAACAGTAAAAAAATAGTTTTGAACAATTTGTCAAACATAAGTGAAATTAGATTTAATTGTCCATGTTTAGTTGAAGTTTTTGGAAAATTTACAAGAAGGGCGTGTTCTGACTTTTGCATTTTCCCATTTATTTATGCATTCGTAACATTTATGCTCAATATGAAGGCGAAAATTGGAAATTCAGAGGAAACATTCTTACAAATTCTGAAAAATTTGAACTTGGAGGAAATGGAAAAACTGCCAAGCTTGTTTAGTAAGATACCAAATTGAAAGAATTGTAATTTTAGTTGAAAACCGATAAAAAATACGCGATTTTGTGCTATCTTAACTTGCTAAAACTGTAAAAAAATGATTTTTTCAACAATTTGTCAAACCTAAGTGAAATTAGTTTTAATCCTCTTAGTTTAGATGAAAATTTTGGAAAATCTACAAAAAGTTTTGCATTTTCAAAATTATTTACGCATTCTTAACATGTATGCTTAATATGACGGCGAAAATTAGAAATTATTCAGGAAAATCTACGCATATTCAGCATTCTCATTTCCCAATTTTCTGCTAGATTGAAGCATTCTTATTGATTCTGTAAATATTTTGTGACGTACCTGAAGGGCAGTCGGCGCGTTAGGCCGTGGAGCGAGTGGAGGGTCCCTTTGAAGTAGTGACGAGGGCCAGGCTCTCGGTGTCAGAGAGTGGGGGGGGTTAAAAAAAGGCTCCACGTAATTTTACCTCGTTGCTACTTCGTCGCAAGGGAGGCTCCACTCTACCTGCGTGGGTGGACGGCAGACAGTCAGCGAAGCTCAGAAATCACGAACTGTCACAACGCTGACCGTTTGACGCCAACACCACCAGGTGTAAATCTCGCAGTGAGAATAGAAAACTGTAAAACTGTAACTGAATATAGAAAACTGTAAAGAGAAAACGTGGGGGGAGCAAAAAATAATAACAGGTGTGAGTTTGGTATGGTAAGATGGCGTTTATTCGCACACACAAGACGGACACCGTGTCCTGCGCTCCTGAAAACAAATACCTCCGAGCGCCACCCTTTCGCGCAGGGTTTACTTTATTCGGCCGAATAAAACAAGCTCCTAATCGCGCGATTGAAAGGGCAGAGGGAGCGACCTTTCTCGTACACTAGCGCAAAACACGTACGATACAGAACACGTTTACGGAATTTACACACAAAACAATAATCAGCAAAAATGGCTCAATCGAGCACACAAAAAGAATTATATTATTGGAATTTTTATATCTGGCCTGCGTTATATGGATGGTCTCGCCGTTGGCTGGGTTCAGCCCCGGGATGTCGGCGGTATCCGTCGACGGCGTCTGGGCCAGGTCCGCGGCTTCCAGCCAAGAATGGTTCTGGCCGAGCGGGTTAGCCCGTCGGCAAACGCTCGGGTGTTACGAGCGTATTCCCTGCCCTGTAGTCGGTGCCTCAATCCCCCTCAAGGGTGGTTAGTTGAGAACCGTTGATTATTCCCGTAAAACGGATGGTGAAATACCTTATCTGCAACGGTTCTTCTGACACGATCTATCTCGGGCACGAGTCAATGTGGTTCTGCTCGTAGTGGCGCTCACCGGGGAGACGCGTCACCACAACAAAAAAAATGCAAGCATGGTTGCCTACCGTGTAGGTCTACACGCTAGTTAATTTATTAAAAGCCGTTTCTGCCGAACGCTATTTTGGACCGTTACAATTTTCTTATTACGATATAAAATTGAAACAAATTACAATGTTAGTTAAACTGATAAGAGTTTAAGAATTGATAAGAGATAAGAATAATTGATAAAAAACAAGCAATTTTGTGCAATCTTAATTTGCGAAAACTGTCATAAAATTAGTTTTCGAACAATTTTCCAAATACAAGTGAAATCAGTTTTATTTCCCCAAGTCTCTTCTCCAAGTCCAAGTCTCTAGAATATGAAAACTCTGCGAGTGGAGTATATTTTAAAATAGCATTTTCTTATTTACTTAAGCATTCTTAACATTTTTCTTAAAATTTTGATTTTTAGCTAAGATTTTAAATTAATTTAATATTCTATGACTACCAAGTTTTGTTAAAAATCCTGGAGAATCTATGAAAATGCTGCATTCTATATTTTCTTGTAGATTGAAGCATTCTTACTAATTCTATAAAATTTAAAGTAAATGGAAAAAGAAAAAATGTAGTTTTTAATTTTATGCCTAATTGAAACTAATTACAATTTTAGTTGAAAATTGAAGAAAAACAAGCGATGATATGTATCTGTGATAAATTGGATTCCATTTATACGGTAATTTAATTGGTTATAATATAATATAATTCCGAATAGCACGAAAAATTACCGAAATACGAATATCACAAGAATTAAGTATTGGATATTATCTCCATATAATCAGTTAAAAATGTATCACTTGATATCACTAATAAATTTAATTAGTACGCCAGCTTTTGAGATATATCTTAGTATGAGCCACTTTCAAGAGCACATTCAAAACAAAATATCTCAAGAATCACGGATTCAGTAATAATTATATTACTTTGGTTGAATGACAGGATATTGCTGAGTATCTGCGATAAATTACATTGATATTTGTACGCTTGTTTTTATGTAATAATTTGATATCATTTCAAATATCACCAAAAATTACATTCTTACTCAAATACGAATATCTCAAGAATTATGCATTGAATAATAATTATATTACTTTGATTAAGTGACAGGATATTGCTGAGTATCTGCGATAAATTGATAAATTACATTGGTATTTGTTTGCTAGTTTTTATGTAATAATTTGATATCATTTCAAATGTCACCAAAAATTACATTCTTACCCAAATACGAATATCTCAAAAATTAGGCATTGGATATTCTCTAAATTTAATCAATTATATGAAAATATATGAGTTGATATCATTAATAAATTTAATTAGCATTAATACGCTAGCTTTTGAGATATGAGTATCTTAATATTAGCTACGTTCGACAGTACTTCAAGTAACAATCGAAAACACATTAAAAACAAAATATATCAAGAATCATGCATTGAATCATAATTATATTACATTGATTAAGAGGTAGCATATTACTGAGTATCTACGATAAATTGCATTGATATCTATACGCTAGTTTTATTGTTACATTATAATATAATTTCAAATATCACGCAAAATTACATTATGACTGAAATATGAATATCTCAGGAAATAGGTATGGATATTATCTCAATTTAATAAAATAAATGAAAATATATCACTTCATATTAGTAATAAATCTAATTCGTATTAATATGCTAGCTTTTGAGATAACATTATTTAAGTAGTCACTTTCGAGAAGACAAGTAACAATCGAAAACATATGATTACATTAAAAAAATATATATCTCAAGAATCGTGCGTTGAATATTAATTATATTATATTAATAAAATTATTGCATATTACTAAGTATCTTATCTAAACTGGATTGATATCCATACGCTAGTTTTTTGGTTATAATTTAATATTTATGATTTGATTTCACTAATAAATTTAATTAGTATTAATAAGCAAGCTTTAGAGATATAAGTATCTTAGTATTAGCCACGTTCGACAGTACTTCAAGTAACAATCGAAAACACATGATCACATTAAAAACAAAATATCTCAAGAATCATGCATTGAATAATAATTATATTACATTGGTTAAGTAGTAGCATATTACTGAGTATCTACGATAAACTGGATTGATATTTATACGCTAGTTTTTTGGTTTTAATGTAATATATTTCACCCTCAACAATTTTGTGTAATTTTGGCATATTTGAGTTGTTAAAATTGAAACAAATTTTGAAGAAATTTTGCTTGTACTACATAATATTATGTTAAATACTGCTGAACTTTTAGAAGAAATGTTTAAATGTTTCACAGTTATTATTGAAATTTTGCCAAAAATGAATAAATGTGATTATTGAAAATATGACAGTAATAATTAAATGTTAGGCAGAATAATTGAAATTCTTGTAAATATTACTACAGTTTTGCGAGTAATAAAGGAAATTTTGTGAAATATGACCGATTTGTTTGGAAATAATTGAAAAATTGACAGTTTTGAAAATTTGTCAGTAATCATTATAATTAAATAATTTTGAAAAGTACTTCTCAAGATTTTGCAAAATATTTAAAATTTTGTTAAATACCACCAAAATTTCAGTCGAAATAATTTGACAGTTATTGATATTTTGATAGAAATTAATAAAATAATTATAGTAATAATTGAAAATTTTAATTTCAGTAATTACTTTGTCACGTTAAAACTGCACGGACTCTAATCCATGCTGCGCCAGGATCTGAATAATATGAACTTCACGACCTTTCCTATTCATTGCTTGGCTTGTTTTTGAAGTTCCCCAATAAAAAAGCGATTTCAGCAAACTAGCACCATCCTTAAATGTTTACTTCCTCGTTTCCAGAAGCTCCTCGTTTATTACGGCAAAGCAGGAGTATATTACATTGAATACCTTGAGATTCCCGCAGGGCAAACATGTTTTCCTAGCAGAAGAATTGCCGCAGAAACGCAGAAAAAGTGCAGGGCTTACATGAGGTTGTCCGGCAGTGTCAAGGATGTCGAAGTACACCATCTCATTGTCGATCACCGTATGGAACGTGTAGACCTTCTCCAGCGTTGGATCGTATTCCCCTATGTACCTCTTCGTAATGAATCTGACGACCATAGCTAGAACAAAGATTAAGAAAATATATTCACATGGAGCTTCAAATCCTTAAAGCTATTTAATTTTTGTTTTACTTTAAAGCACCAATAAAGTAAGAGAAATAGGCAGTAAAATGTGCAAATATCGGCATTAAAGTAAGACCTTTCAAAATTAATTTTGTTATTGAGAGATAAAACAGATTTATATATAGATATAACATGATAAGGAAAAGCTATACATTTGGGTCTTTCAGCCCTTTAGTTATTGTTTTTCATAAATCGTCAGTAAAGTAAGGGTACCAGGCAGTAAACGGAACCAAAATCATCAATAAAGTAAAATTTACTCTTTCAATGCTGCAAACTTGAAGAAACAAAATTACTTCATTAGGTATAATAGAATTAAAACTCTTTTATCGTTATATATTTTATGCTTTTAATATAACTTCCTACCTTGCATAAAACCTAAACTTGAATTCGCACAATTTAAGACAACTTTCTAATTTAGCATTTACGAATATGGATTTTATGTATCTTTTGCCAAATCTTCATGTATTTGATGGCTTGGTGCATATTTACGTAATTCTCCACTACTTGTGGGTTTGGATATAGCATATTGTCTGCTGTTAATAATAATTAAAAAAAATTTTGCAAGAGCGAATAACAAGTAGCGTTTGATTGGGTTTCGACTTTATAACGCGCAATTAATTGGATTTCTAGTCGACGTAAATTGCGTTTCACTGATTTATATCACGAAAAAGGGGAAGACCACGCTGGGGATGAATGCCGCTGGGATCCTTGGGACAATCAGGGATTATCGGGATTATACCTGCTCTCACATTGCAGCTAGGCAGTAACCGGGAAACCGAGAGTCACGAGGCAGAACAGGCAATTTAATAGATCCAGAGTACTTATTGCAGCGCGGGGATTTGCTGGTGCACGTGCCTTTTCTTTTGCATATTTCAGCGGGATGATGTAGATATGAAATGCGCAAGGTTTTCTTTGACGTTTAGACTTTACGATCTTGTAAAAGCTGCCTCGGAATAAAATTATATGTAATCCGTTTTCAGTTCAACTAAATTTAAGAGAATAATTTGAAAATAAAGTTTTTAAAATTCATAAAAATGATTAAGATGATAAATGAAATTAAGTCCGCAAATGTTAAATAAAACAATTGCTACTAGAAAAAGGCAAATTACATACCTATTAACGACAATGATTTTTTAGACTGAATTTGTAGAAAATGCGAAATATACAGAGCGTTCAAAAAAGCAGTGTCAATATTTTCAACTAGTTCCAACGAAATAATAACAACTAATGGCATTTGAAAAAAAACTGGTTAAATTATTTGCTTGTATTCTAAGAAACATTTCAGCAACGTTGCAAAACATTTTTTATTTGCATCTTGAACAGTGTCATCTATTAGTATTCAGCGTAAAAGTTCACCTCACTTTCTTGTGCTCTCTGGATATACATTTAAAAGAAATTAAAAAGTTCCAAAATTAGCAATAAAACTTTCGAAATCGAACGAATATCGAAAATAGACTTGTCGCCTTGTTGCACCATAATCTTCAAATGTAATCAATACCAGTGATTGTCGTTAAAAAGCAAAATCCTGGTTTCAGTATAAGTGCCTTACAAGATATTAGAGGCGACTCCCATAAAAAAAATTGCGTATAAGCTCAAAAACATTTTTTTAATTTGCATCTTGAACAGTGTCATCTTTTAGTATCCGGCGTAAAAGTTGATACCACTTTCTTGAGCTATCTGAATATAACTTTAAAAGAAATTGCAAAAGTTCAAAATTAGCAAAAAGCGTAACTAACGAAAATATATGTAATTTCAGTAATTTCGTATTTTCGTAGTCATTCTTATATTGTAGATATTTCTCTATTCGAAGTACGTAGTGATCAAATTGAAAGGCTTTTTTCAAATAACTACTATTTAATAATGCTAAATCTGCATAAGTTAGTTTTCTCTTTTTAATTATGCAAAACTTAATATTAGCAATAAAACTTTCGAAATCAATTGAAAATATATCTAATTTCTGTAATTCAGTCTTTGGCGAGTTTTCTGAATAAGTATGTATAGAAATGTACCAATTTAAAAAAATGCAGAAGTTTCTTCTTAAGAACATTTTATTTTTCAATTCGAATCAGAAATTTTGCCTGTACGAAACGAAATTTTGTAAAATACCACTGAAATTTTAGTAGAAATGTTTGAAAATTTTACAGTTATTATAAAATGTTTTAATAGAAATTAGAATAGAAAGAACTTAAAATTAGCAATGAAACTTTCGAAATCGAACGAAAATATATGAAATTTCAGTAATTTCGTATTTTTATAATCATTTTTTTTATGGTAGTTATTTCTTTATTTGAAGTACTTACTGATAAAGTTAAAATGCTTTTTCAAATAACTACAATTTAATTATGCTAAATTTGCTTATATGATAGCGTTATTTTTTTGCTATTCAATTATGCAAAACTTAAAATTAGCAATAAAACTTTCGAAATCGAATGAAAATATATGTAGTTTCAGTAATTTAAAGTCCTTGGCGAGTTTTCTGAATAAGTATGTAAAGAAATGTAACAATTTAAAAAAATGTAGAAGTTTATTCTTAAGAACATTTTATTTTTTAATTTGAATCAGAAAATTTGGCTGCTCGAAATGAAAATTTGTAAAATACCACTGAAATTTTAGAAGAAATGTTTGAAAATTTGACAGTTATTATAAAACGTTTTGATAGAAATGAATAAGATATGATTATTGAAAATATGACAGTAAACGTTTAATGTTTGACAGAATAATTGAAATTCTGGCAAATGTTGCTGAAGTTTTGCGAGTATTAAATGAAATTTTGTTAAATATGACAGATGTTTAGGTAATAATTAAATATTTTAGTTGTTTGAAAATTTTGAACTTTGTCAGTAAACTTATAATTTTATAATTTTGTACAGTACTTCTCGAAGTTTTAGCATAATAATTTTTTTTTTTTTAAATACGACCAATATTTTAGTAGAAATAATTGAAAATTTGATAGTTATTCTTGAATTTTGACAGAAATGGAAAAAATATCACTCTTGAAAATGTGATAGTAGGCATTAAATGTTTGACAAAATAATTGAAATTCTGGTAAATAGTACTGATGTTTTGCGAGTAACAAAATTACTTTGTTAAAATTGAAATTAACATAAATTTTGTTAAATTTTACCGTTTTTTCTAAATAATTGAAAATTATGCAGTTTTTTGTTTAAATATTGATATAAATGATGAAAATTTGCCCGCAAATATTATAATTTTGTAGTTTTGAATAGAACTTATCGAAGTTTAGGCCAAATAATTTCAATTTTGTTAATTACGACTGAAATTTTAGTAGAAAGTTGAAAGGCTTTTTTCAAATAACTACAATTTAATTATGCCAAATTTACTTATATGATAGAGTTATTTGTCTTTTTATAATTATGCAAAACTTAAAATTAGCAATAATACTTTCGCAATCGAACGAAAATGTATGTAATTTCAGTAATTTCGTACTTTTAAAACTTTTAATTTTTTTATGGTACTTATTTCTTTATTTGAAGTACTTACTGGTAAAGTTAAAATGCTATTTCAAATAACTACAATTTAATTATGCTAAATTTGCTTATACGATAGAGTTATTTTTCTCTTTTCAATGATGCAAAACTTAACGTTTTTCAATGTTAACTTTTTTCTTTGTTTTCTTTTTAACTTTCTTTTAACATTGTTTGAACTTTTGTTCAAAGGTGCAAAAACTAGCCTTACATAAGTAAATTTTTGAGAAAAACATCTTTTATTTAGTTACTCTTAAAGTGCTTCTTCAAATAACTACGATTTAAATACGCTAAATTTGCTTATATGATAGAGTTATTTTTCTCTTTTCAATGATGCAAAACTTTACTTTTTTCTATGTTAACTTTTTTCTATGTTAAATTTTTTCTATGTTAACTTTTTTCTTTGTTTATTGCTTTCTTTGCATTTTTAACTTCCTTCTTTTAACTTTTTTTCGAAGATGCAAAAACTAGCCTTGCATAACTAAATTTTTAAGAAAAACATCTTTAATTTGACCCTCAAAATCCGCTCGATTTTTCTCTATTTTGATTCTGAAACATCTGTATGAACTGGTTTTGGTGAATAAATAAAATTCGCTCGTGTTTGTAATATGATTAAATATCAAATAAATGTTTCCTTAAACAATTAGATCCGTAAGAAACTTTTTAATTGCGTTTGAAATTACTAATCAGTAAAGTAAATTTGCACTACAATATAAATCTGGAAATCTCTTAATTCATGCTGCAAACTTTTGCAGCACAATTAAAATTCCCTTTCTGTAATTTAACTTGAGTGTCGACTGAAGTAAAATTCGTACAAATTTAAACGCCTCTTGCGTGAGTCGAGATATCCACCCCATTATCGGCGTGAACATCATATCTTCATCTGTACCAGTGGTGATGAAACCAATTGAAAATTAACGACGTAATACATTAAAATTTCCAAATGCGTGTTCCTGAGCTTGCATATTGTTATCGACACTCATTAGGCACGAAGCTCGTGGGATGAAGTGGTAAAATGTGTTAGCAAGTTGTCTGCTTTGTATGTAGCATGAAAATCCACGTCACTCACGGTGGAATTTATGGGCTACGAAGCACTCCTGGAAGTACATCGGGCTGCAGATGTCCGATTTAGACGTGTGATGTGAGGGATTTCGCTTGACGATTCGTTGTGCTGAGTCTGTTACAGTTTTGTACCATTCAATGTTCGTACATATTTGGTGTATGTAATATATCGCAATTTAGGCAAAATAGAACCGTAAAAGAGTAGTTTATATCGTTAACTTTTTATTTCCTAGGCAAAAATATGTTCGCATTATAATATGTGTATTCTAGAAGATACTATTTCTAAAAATCTTACTTTTGTTTTCACCCATAGATAAAGTTTATGCAAACCTAGTAAAAATATTCCACACATTTCGAAATAGTCCCAGAAGTTTGTAGAAATTACCCAAATCTACTAAATATATCCTTAACTAATTACTTGTATTCAGTAACAATGCCCTATATTAGGGAAAAATATTCATAAATGAACAAAATTGCCCAAACTCTGTTAAAACTGATAAAACCTAAAATCCATACAAATACCATCGCTTATCAGTGGCTTCTATTATCATTGTACAATTTGTACCCTAATGCACCCTAACCTATTAAAAAAAAATCTTCAAATTGAGAAAAAACACCGAATTTCTGTAAAGATGTGTACATTCTGTTAAATCTATCCATAATTTAAAATGTGAGGATCCATCATGAGTTAAAAATTGCCCAAAATATTCTCAAATGTGTATAAAAATTACCCAAATCTACTATACAGGGTGTATCAGCCAAATGGAATAAATTCAATAATAAATAAATGGGGGCGTGTTCGAAAAAACGCTCGGACACGTCGATTGTTATTTTTAGTTGCGCATTTTTTTCAACAAAAACTTTTTATACAGGGTGTGTCATGTGACCGTGGCCAATACCAACTTTCTTATTTTAAATGCAATACCTGGTATATTATTCAATTTTTGGATTCTTCAGAAAATTCTAGACATATTTCATGTACAATGTCCTATATCTATCTTCAACTGTTTCGGAAATATTAAGTGTTTTCAGATTTATTGCAAAAATTAACATTAAAAAAAGAAAATTAAATGATTACAAAAATTTGTTACAACACACTCAAAAACTAATAAGTAATACTGTTTATTTCTTGATAATGTAAAAAAACAAAAAAAAAACAATAAATTTCAATGGAGAAGATGTTCAAAATGCTCGCCGTGAACGTCTTGGCAACATCCTAATCTTAAATAGAAATTTCTTCTAACGTTACTCAACATCTCAGGCGTGACCGATCTAATCGCAAGCATTATTCGTATTCTTAAGTCGATAATAATTAATAATGCTTGCGATTAGATCGGTCACGCCTGAGATGTTGAGTAACGTTAGAAGAAATTTCTATTTAAGATTAGGATGTTGCCAAGACGTTCACGGCGAGCATTTTGAAAATTTCCTCCATTGAAATTTATTGTTTTTTTTTTGTTTTTTTACATTATCAAGAAATAAACAGTATTACTTATTAGTTTTTGAGTGTGTTGTAACGAATTTCTGTAATCAAATAATTTTCTTTTTTTAATGTTAATTTTTGCAATAAATCTGAAAACACTTAATATTTCCGAAACAGTTGAAGATAGGTATAGGACATTGTACATGAAATATGTCTAGAATTTTCTGAAGAATCCAAAAATTGAATAATATACCAGGTGTTGCATTTAAAATAAGAAAGTTGGTATTGGCCACGGTCACATGACACACCCTTTATAAAAAGTTTTTGTTGAAAAAAATGCGCAACTAAAAATAACAATCGACGTGTCCGAGCGTTTTTTCGAACACGCCCCCATTTATTTATTATTGAATTTATTCCATTTGGCTGATACACTGTGTATCAGCCAAATGGAATAAATTCGATAATAAATAAATGGGGGCGTGTTCGAAAAAACTATCTCCTTGTTGCACTAGAATCTTCAAATGTAATCAAGGCCAGTGATTACCTTTAAAAGGCTATATCCTGGTTTTTGTATAAGTGTCTTACAAGATATTAGAAGCGATTCCCCTAAAAAATGTGTGTAGAAGCTCAATGTAATGGACTTCAATCGTCTGTTGGTTTATACATTGCAATCTTCGCAATTTGATTTCAATAATTTCCAATTATTGTAATAAATATTACTATTATTAATTGTTTTATAAGTTTTGCGATTCAATTTAAAGGAAATGGGTTCAAATTCATAGGAGAGCTTATTTATTGATTGCGCATCGGCTTTCATATAATTCAAGGATGTAGAAGTAAAAAATAACCAATCAGTCAAGTTTTCTCGTTATCCTACAAAAAATAAACAGGCACGTGCTGTTCTATATTGATTTTACTTAATCTTATTGACATCCAAAATTTATTTTTAATAAAAGCAAAAAATATTATTTCTATTAATCGTAAGTCAAAGTTATAAATTAAACTATTTTTATATAGATTGTTTTACCTTTCAATATATACATACACATACCATAGCATTCTTCATTTATGAGTTATTATTTATATTTGTATTAATTAATAATTGCACCCAAAAATTTATACGAAGCAAATTTCAACTTTCAACAGCAAGTTTTTCCGTAAATGATGACGGATGCTACTATTGTTATTTCTCACAAATAATGCAGTTTTAGATTAACTCCAATGCATTCTTTATTTTTGCTTAAAATATAATAATTATTTATATTTTTATGCATTTCACAAAAAAAATATGCATTCTTGTGTGAAAGAATTAATAAAAAGTAAATTTCGACCTAATTTTTTCCGTAAATGATGACTGCTGCTATTGTTATTTCTCACAAAAAATGCTCAATTTATGCTTAAAATATAATAATTATTTATATTTATATGCATTAATAATTTCACACAAGAATTAATAAAAAGTAAATTTCAATCTAAGTTTTTCCGTAAATGATGACTGCTATTATTGTTATTTCTCACAAAAATATGCAGTTTTAGATTATCTTTCATAGCATTCTTTGCTTATGGTTAAAATATAATGATTATATTTTTATATTTATATTTATTAATAATTTCCCACAAAAATAAATGAAAAGTAAATTTCAACCTAAGTTTTTCCGTAAATGATGACTGCTGTTATTGTTATTTTTATTAAAAAATGCAGTTTTAGATTAGCTGCCATATCATTATTCATGTATGCTTAAAATGTAATAATTATTTATATTTTTATGCATTAATAATTTCACACAAGAATTAATAAAAAGTAAATTTCAACCTAAGTTTTTCCGTAAATGATGACTGTGGTTATTGTTATTTCTCATACAAAAATGCAGTTTTAGATCTGCCATAGCGTTCTTCATTTATGCTTAAAATGTAATAATTATTTATATTTTTATGCATTAATAACTTCACACAAGAATTAATAAAAAGTAAATTTCAACCTAAGTTTTTCCGTAAATGATGACTGCTACTATTGTTATTTCTTACAAAAAATGCAGTTTTAGATTATCTTATAGTATTCTAGTAATACATAGCATTCTTTGCTTATGGTTAAAATATAATGATTATATTTTTATGAATGAAAAGTAAATTTCAACCTAAGTTTTTCAGTAAATGATGAATGCTGTTATTGTTATTTCTCACCAAAAAAATTTAGTTTTAGACTATCATGAACTTATCATATTTGTCATACTACTAAACTACACTGGCGAGCAAAAAATAGAGGTCACTTTAAAATTATGACTTATTTTTGGATTTTTTTTGTTTTAACTTTATGTTTGCAAATGGTAAACAATTGTACTGTATTTTGCACACTAAATTAAAAAAGCAATGTTGAATCGTAAAGCATATTTATTGTTTTTATTGCCTATTTTGGAAATATCACAAATTTACAGTTCAGGCGAAATCGAAATCGAATTCAGTTCGAATATTTGTTCCTGGGACTAATATGGAACAAAAAATAATGAAAAAAATGACGTGTGAATGACAAGTTTCGCAGAGAAAAATCAACAGTAAGTAAGAAAACCACAACGAAACTTAGGTTTTCAATTAGAGCGAAATGGATGTTGTTTCATAAAAGTCTGTAACACGGTGATAGTCACTGACAAATAACATTTGTCAGGAAATGTATTATTAAGAGCCTACTTTGGTTTACAATTTGCAAACATAAGGTTAAAACAAAAAAAATCCAAAAATAAGTCATAATTTTAAAGTGACCTCTATTTTTTGCTCGCCAGTGTATAAAAAAAATCGATGTCTTATTTTCAATAGGACGTAACCCCACAATAGTTCGAATATGGGTTACGTCCTATTGCAAATGAGCCATAATATTAGCCGAAATATTACATTCACCTCCAATAAAACAAATCAACCTAAACTATATCATTTTTATTGTTTTTTGTCTGATAATACGTATGAAAAATATAATATTTACGTGAATATTATACAAATAATAGTGGCAGATAATTCATACTTTAATGATCAACTTATCTTAAGATAGAAAACAAATTTGAAAACAAAATTTGTCGATTTCTGAGAAAATTGCTGTTAACGTTATTTATCGCGTCTAAAATACGTTTTGCATTTTAATTAACTTATCATATTTGTCATATTGTCAAAATTGTTTAAAATACATAAATCGATGGCTTAATTGCAATTGGACGAAACACCACAATAATTCGAATATGGGTTACGAATATTGCAATTGAGCCGAAATATTACATTCACCTTCAATTGAACGAATCAATCTCAATGATTTCATTTTTATTAATTTTTATCTGATAATACATATAAAAAAATAATAATTACGTGAATATTATACAAATAGCCAATTATTGCTGATAATACTTCAATGATCAACTTATCTCAAGCCAGAAGTAAATTAGAAAACAAAAATTGTCAATTTCTGAGAAAATATCCGTTAACATTATTTTTTCATGTCTAAAATACGTTTTGTATTTCAATTAACTTATCATATTTGTCATATTTTCTAAATTGTTTAAAAAAACATATATCGATGGCTCATTTGTAATTGGACGAAAACTCACAATAATTAGAATATGGGTTACGTCATATTGCAAATGACCCATAATATTAGCCGAAATATTTCATTCACCTCCAATTAAACGAATCAAACTAAATTATTACATTTTTATTAATTTTTATCTGATAATACGTATACAAAAATAATAATTACGTGAATATTATACAACTAGCCAATAGTTGCAGATAATACTTCAATGATCAACTTATCTTAAGCCAGATCTCAAGCCAGAAGTAAATTAGAAAACAAAAATTGTCAATTTCTGAGAAAAATGCCGTGAACATTATTTTACACATTAATAATATTATTAATAAATATCAATTAGTAATAAAATTATAAATAATAATAATAAATAACTAATAATAATAGGGGGAAAGACTCCATATGGGGTCGACAGCCAATAAAGATTATTAATAATTTGTGTTTCAAGCTTACATCATCATTTATTATTTCATTGACAAAATCATTATTTCTTTAATTAAGTATTATTACAATTATTTATATAAATTGATTTAGATCTTTAGATTGGAAATCTAAAATGAATTGTTCAAACTGATGTACTTCCTCCGTTTTACTTATTATATTTATATTGCAGCATTGGTTTTTGTAGATGATACTTTTTAGGGACGTCTTATGTTTCAGATTTCATCTGTATAAATTGGGATTACCGTGTACTGATATCTCGAAACTCGTAAGTAACCAAGTGGAAAAACTCATTGATGTTCCACTCGGAAGCGTCCAATCTGGCTTAGTTTGAAATAAGAATAGCTCCTCTTGTAAAGCTAAATACAGATATTTAAATTTCAAGCCATCATACAATTAGCTGGTTTATAAATTTAAAATTACAATTCAATTAATTGCAATGGAAAATTTGTGATAACAACTGGTGCATATTGCACGAAGTATACTCCAGATAACGTTTTATCTTATAGTGATATACTTATAAACGCTTGGATATATATGAGTGGGAATCGTTGCTCCAGTAGTGAACATGAAGCTTCTTAAGACGGTGGTTGGCTTATTGTTAGCTTTTGGTTGTGCGGAGGCAAGTAATAACAATACAAACCAATGGGATAATAGAAACACAATCGTTCATCTATTTGAATGGAAATGGAAGGATATCGCTGATGAATGCGAGAGATTCTTGCAACACAAAGGATATGGAGGAGTTCAAGTAAGATTTATATATTTTTGATTTGCAAATTTAGTACTACAATACTCTAGAAATGTATAACTGAAATTTCAAAGTTCACTAGATCGTAAAACGTTGCTGCTTCGAGAAATATGGGCTATTATAAATCAGGAATCTGTCAAAGTTGTCTTGATAAATGAAGTCCCTTCATACTTTTACTAAACTTATAAGTCAGAATTCTATCAAAGATTTGATTTTAAATTTAGTACCAGAATTGTTGAAAGGATACTTCCTCTGAAAAGTTATTATAAATTCTGCCTTTAATAAGTGATAAATGAAGTCCATTCACACTTTTGCTGAACTTATAAATCAGAATTCTATCAAAGTTTTTATTGCAAAATTTAGTACCAGAATTGTTGAGAGGATACTTCCTCTGAAAATTTATTACAAATCCTGATTTTAATAAGTGATAAATGAAGTACCTTCACACTTTTGCTAAACTTTTAGGTGTCTCCCGTTAGTGAGAATGCGGTTTCAGAAAACCGGCCATGGTGGGAAAGGTATCAACCAGTGAGCTACATGCTTACCACCAGGTCTGGTACAGAAGCTGACTTCTTGGAGATGACCAAGCGCTGTAACGCGGTTGGAGTGCGCATCTACGTTGACATCATCATCAACCACATGGCTGGTGGCAACAATATCACTGGCACAGGTGGCCATACAGCCATATACAAAGACTTTCCTGCCGTGCCTTATACCAACAAAGACTTTAATCCGACGTGTGCCATCAACAACTACAATAATCCAGAGGAGGTCAGGAAATGCGAGTTGGTTGGGCTACCAGACTTAAACCAGGTGAATCATCAAGACCATGCCCATTGGTTATATCTTGATATCATGATTTTGTACAGGGCAGTGATTACGTTCGCACCAAGATCCTCGAGTTCCTCAATAGGCTGATCGATTTGGGAGTCGCTGGTTTTAGGGTTGACGCTGCTAAGCACATGTGGCCTGTAGACTTACAATACATCTACAGCCACCTGAAGAACCTAAACCCAGAATTTGGTTTCGCAGCAGGATCAAAACCTTACATCTTCCAGGAAGTCATCGACTTAGGAGGCGAAGCTGTTACACGTGAGGAATATACATCACTTGGGGCAGTCACTGAGTTTAAGCACAGTGCTTCCATCGGAAATGTTTTCAGAGGAAACGATAAGCTCACGTACCTCAGCAACTGGGGACCTCCATGGGGTTTCCTCCCCAGTGGGGATGCATTGGTGTTTGTGGATAACCATGATAACCAGAGAGGACATGGTGCTGGAGGCGCCAGTGTATTAACTTATAAAGATACCAAGCAATACAAGATGGCTACTGCGTTTATGTTAGCATTCCCTTATGGTACTACTAGGATTATGTCCAGCTTTTCATTTGATAGTGGAGATCAAGGTAAGCATGCCATCTGCAAGCTGGTAAATTACTATTTTCTTGACGCGCCATCTCACATATTTGGTTACTACCAACTACCTAAAGATGGTCATTAATTAGAACATATATTTTCAAGGTCCTCCTCAGGACTCAAATGGTAACCTAGTATCTCCTGGAATCAACCCTGATGACACTTGCTCAAACGGCTGGGTATGTGAGCACCGTTGGAGGCAAATCTACAACATGGTAGGCTTCAGGAATGCAGCTCAAAACACCCCTGTACAAAACTGGTGGAGTAATGGAGACCAACAGATTGCTTTTGCCAGAGGAGACAAAGCTTTCATTGCTTTTACAAATTGGGGAACCATTGATACCATGATCTATACTGGATTACCAGCTGGTGTTTACTGCGATGTTATTTCTGGAAATATGGAAGGTGGCAAGTGTACTGGCAAAGAAGTGAATGTTGGGAATGATGGAAAAGCTCAAATTACTCTGCGGATTGATGAGTATGATGGTGTATTGGCATTCCACGAAAATGCAAAGTTATAAATAGTCGATAAGATATAGAAAAAAACGAATTGCCAGAGAGTGGACGAGATTATCTTAAGTTATCATCTTATCTCTTAGTGCAGGAACATATTTTATTGAACTACATAGTTTTGCACTAACAGGATAAAGCATACTTCGTACTTTTATGATATGAAGTCAAACAGTGTATTCTAAGGCAAAAATACTGCAATGGGTCACACCCAAGTTAATTTGGTACAGAATATATAAATAATTCCAAAAGTACGAAGTATTCTTCAGTATTTTTTTAGTACTTTTATGATACGAAGTCAAACAGTGCATTCTAAGGCAAAAATAGTGCAAGGGCCACAC
The DNA here is from genome assembly GCA_951805005.1 of Othius punctulatus. Lineage (NCBI taxonomy): Eukaryota > Metazoa > Arthropoda > Insecta > Coleoptera > Staphylinidae > Othius > Othius punctulatus. Next base: position 25,325,213 of record OX638143.1, read on the forward strand.
CCAAGTTAAATTGGTACAGAATATATAAATAATTCCAAAAGTACGAAGTATGCTGTAGTACTTTTTTAGTACTTTTATTATACGAACTCAAACAGTGTATTGTAAGGCAACAATTCTGCACACCCAAGTTAATTTTGTCCTAACTATATAAATAATTCTAAAAGCACGATGGCGTTATCTTTTCATACGCTATTTCTAACAATTTAATTATGTATAACGATTATCATTATCGTAACTGTAAGTTACCAATTATGTATTATTTTATTTGCAATCAATAAAAATGAAGTATTATCTTATCATGGCGTAATTTTATTGGAAATATTAATTTTAAGCCCACAAGGTTTCATTTTTATAAATTTTAACGGTTCAAAATATCATGGTTTATCATACTATCACACAAAGTTTGAAATGGAGCAAAATCACTGACCTCCCATTTGTAGTGCCATTTTGATATCATTAATGGTGTAGGTGCAAGCGAGTTTTCCCATATCAATGAATAGCCCTGTATACCCAGATAACGCTTTATCTTATAGTGATATACATATAAATGCTTAGATATATAACTATATGTGACCGAAAATCGTTGCTCTAGTAGTGAACATGAAGCTTCTCGTGACAATGGTTGGATTAGTGTTAGTTGTTGGATGTATGGAGGCAAGTAATAATAATACAAACCAATGGGAAAATAGAAATACAATCATTCATTTATTTGAATGGAAATGGAAGGATATTGCTGATGAATGCGAGAGATTCTTGCAACACAAAGGATATGGAGGAGTTCAAGTAAGATTTATACATTTTTGTTTTGCAAATTTAGTACTACAATTGTTGGTGGTGTATTTGAACAAAATATCTGAAAATGTGTGGGCAATAAAACTACTAGATTCTAGATGTCTACCTAAATTTGAAATATTACCGATAAAATTACTGCAGATACAAGTAATTGTATCTGATATTTAAATATTGTCCAAATATCATTCAACAAAAATTTTGCAGGTGAGAATTTATAACAATTTTTATGAATGTGGAAATAATCGAAGATGCATAAATTTTGAAGAATTGAATTCTGTACCCAAAATTTTGTAAAGTCATCTTTTATGAATGTGGAATTAATACACGATAAAGAGATTTTCGGGATTTGAATTATGAAATAAAAATTTCATTAATTAGTCGTCCAGAAATATTCATCAAAGTAAACTTGATATATCCAAACTTCGACATAATAAATAAATTTTGTTTGAAAATTCTACCTAAAATAAAATATTAACGATAAAATTACTACAGATACAAGTTTTTGTATCTAAAATTAAAATATTGTCAAAATATCATTAAATAAAAAAATTTTAGATAAGAATTTATAACAATTTTTATGAATATGGAATTAATCGATTTTCAGAAATTTCAGTAGTAGCTAACCGATACTAGTCATTGCAGAAAGTTAAGTGTTTGATTTTCTCACTTATTTATTAATGAAACTTTGTCAAATTTTCAGGAGTTATAACTTCAGGTATACTTAGCAGATATCTGATAATAAATATGAAATAAATATATTTTCAGAAATTTCAGTAGTATCTAAGCGATACTTGTCACTGCAGAAAGTTAAGTGTTTGATTTTCTCACTTATTTAATACTAAAAGAAATAAATAAATTTTCAGAAATTTCAGTAGTAGCTAACCGATATTTGTCATTGCAGAAAGTTAAGTGTTTGATTTTCTTCCTTATTTAATACTGAAACTTTGTCAAATTGTCAGGAGAATTAACTTCAGGTATACTAAACAGATATCTGATAATAAATATGCAATAAATAAATTTTCAGAAATTTCAGTAGTAGCTAACCAATACTTGTCATTTCAGAATGTTATATATTTGATTTTCTCATTTATTTAGTACTGAAACTTTGTCAAATTTTTAGGAATAATAGCTTAAGGTGTACTAAACAGATATCTGATAATAAATATGCAATAAATCAATTTTCAGAAATTTCAGTAGTAGCTAACCGATATTTGTCATTGCAGAAAGTTAAGTGTATGATTTTCTTCCTTATTTAATACTGAAACTTTGTCAAATTTTGAGGAGTATTAACTTCAGGTATACTAAACAGATATCTGATAATAAATATGCCATAAATAAATTTTCAGAAATTTCAGTAGTAGCTAACCGATACTTGTCATTGCAGAAAGTTAAGTGTTTGATATTCTCACTTATTTAGTACTGAAACTTTGTCAAATTTTTAGGAATAATAGTTTAAGGTGTACTAAACAGATATCTGATAATAAATATGCAATATATAAATTTTCAGAAATTTCAGTAGTAGCTAACCGATACTTGTCATTGCAGAAAGTTAAGTGTTTGATTTTCTCACTTTTTTAATACTGAAACTTTGTCAGATTTTCAGGAGTATTAACTTCAGGTATACTAAATAGATATCTGATAATATATATGCAATAAATAAATTTTCAGAAATTTCAGTCGTAGCTAACCGATACTTGTCATTGCAGAAAGTTAAGTGTTTGATTTTCTCACTTATTTAATACTGAAACTTAGTCAAATTTTCAGGAGTATTAAGTTCATGTATACTAAACAGATATCTGATAATAAATATGCCATAAATAAGTTTTCAGAAATTTCAGTTGTAGCTAACCGATACTTGTCATTGCAGAAAGTTAAGTGTTTTATTTTCTCACTTATTTAATACTGAAACTTTGTCAAATTTTCAGGAGTATTAACTTCAGGTTTACTAAACAGATATCTAATAATAAATATGCCATAAATAAGTTTTCAGAAATTTCAGTTGTAGCTAACCGATACTTGTCATTGCAGAAAGTTAAGTGTTTTATTTTCTCACTTATTTAATACTGAAACTCTGTCAAATTTTCAGGAGTATTAACTTCAGGTATACTAAACAGATATCTGATAATAAATATGCAATAGATAAATGTTCAGAAATTTCAGTAGTAGCTAACCGAGACTTGTCATTGCAGAAAGTTAAGTGTTTGATTTTCTTACTTATTTAATACTGAAACTTTGTCAAATTTTCAGGAGTATTAACTTCAGGTATACTAAACATATATCTGATACTAAATATGCAATAAATAAATGTTCACAAATTTCAGCAGTAGCTTACCGATACTTGTCATTGCAGAAAGTTAAGTGTTTGATTTTCTCACTAATTTAATACTGAAACTTTGTCAGATTTTCAGGAGTATTAACTTCAGGTATACTAAATAGATATCTGATAATATATATGCAATAAATAAATTTTCAGAAATTTCAGTAGTAGCTAACCGATAATTGTCATTGCAGAAAATTAAGTGTTTGATTTTCTCACTTATTTAATACTGAAACTTTGTCAAATTTTCAGGAGTATTAACTTCAAGTATACTAAACAGATATCTGATAATAAATATGCAATAAATAAATTTTCAGAAATTTCAGTAGTAGCTAACCGATACTTGTCATTGCAGAAAGTTAAGTGGTTGATTTTCTCACTTATTTAATACTGAAACATTGTCAAATTTTCAGGAGTATTAAGTTCAGGTATACTAAACAGATATCTGATAATAAATATGCAATAAATAAATATTCAGAAATTTCAGTAGTAGCTAACCGATACTTGTCATTGCAGAAAGTTAAGTGTTTGATTTTCTCACTTATTTAATACTGAAACTTTCTCAAATTTTCAGGAGTATTAACTTCAGGCAAACTAAATAGATATATGGTAATAAATATGCAATAAATAAATTTTCAGAAATTTCAGTAGTAGCTAACCAATACTTGTCATTGCAGAAAGTTAAGTGTTTGATTTTCTCACTTATTTAAGGCTGAAACTTTGTCAAATTTTCAGGAGTATTAACTTCAGGTATACTAAACAGATATCTGATAATAAATATGCAATAAATAAAATTTCTGAAATTTCAGTAGTAGCTAACCGATACTTGTCATTGCAGAAAGTTAAGTGTTTGATTTTCTCACGTATTTAATACTGAAACTATGTCAAATTTTCAGGAGTATTAATTTCAGTTATACTAAACAGATATGTGATAATAAATATGCAATAAATACATTTTCAGAACTTTCAGTAGTAGCTAACCGATTCTTGTCATTGCAGAAAGTTAAGTGTTTGATTTGACCAAAGTAAATTTGATATATCCACATTTCGAATAAATAAATAAATTTTGTTTGGAAATTCTACCTAAAATTGAAATGTTGACAATTAAATTACTGCAGATACAAGTAATTATATCTAAAATTAAAATATTGTCAAAATATCATTCAACAAAAATTTTGTAGATGAGAAATTATAACAATTTTTATGAATGTGGAATATTACTAATATTAAAGTTATTATTAATCAGAAATGTATCAAAGTTTTCATTGCAAATTTAGTACCTGAATTGTTTAGAGGACAGATCTTAAAATGTCTTAAGAATCCAGTCTTTGAATACGTGATAAATGAAGTCCCTTCACACTTTCACAACATTTTTAGGTATCTCCCGTTAATGAGAATGCTGTTATAGAAAATCGGCCATGGTGGGAAAGGTATCAACCAGTAAGCTACATGCTCACGACCAGATCTGGTACTGAAGATGACTTCCTGGACATGACCAAGCGCTGTAACGCGGTTGGAGTGCGCATCTACGTTGACATCATAATCAACCACATGGCGACTGGCAACAACATAATTGGCACCGGTGGCAGTACAGCCACATACAAAGAGTTTCCTGCCGTGCCATATAGCCACAAAGACTTCCATCCGACGTGTGCCATCAACAACTACACGGATCCAGTGGAGGTCAGGGAATGTGAATTGGTTACGCTGCCAGATTTAGATCAGGTCAATCATCAACATCACAACCATTGATTATATCTTGATATCATTATTTTATACAGGGTAGTGATTATGTTCGCACCAAGATCCTCGAGTTCCTCAATAGGCTGATTAATTTAGGAGTGGCTGGGTTTAGGGTGGACGCTGCTAAACACATGTGGCCCATAGACTTGCAATACATCTACAGCCACCTGAGGGATCTAAACCCACAATTTGGTTTCGCAGCAAGGGCAAAACCATACATCTTCCAGGAAGTCATTGACTTAGGAGGCGAAAGTGTTACTCGCGAGGAATATACTCCACTAGGAGCAGTCACCGAGTTTAAGCACAGCTCATCTATCGGAAATGTTTTCAGAGGATACGATAAGCTCACGTACCTTAGCAACTGGGGACCTGAATGGGGTTTCCTCCCCAGTGGAGATGCTTTGGTATTTGTGGATAACCACGATAACCAGAGAGGACATGGTACCGAAGGTGCCAATGTATTAACATATAAAGATGCCAAGCAATACAAAATGGCTACTGCCTTTATGTTAGCATTCCCTTATGGCACTACTAGGATTATGTCCAGCTTTTCCTTTGACAGTGGAGATCAGGGTAAATCAGTTTCTAAATGTCTTCTAGAAGTTGGTAAATTATTTATTTGTTTGTCGAACCATCTCACATATTTGGCGCACCACGAACTACCTGAAGATGGTAGATGGTGAATGGTATGAAGATGTTTTTTTTTTGACACACCTCGCATATTTGAAAACTATCTAAAGATAGTTATTAATTAGAACATATATTTTCAAGGTCCTCCTCAGGACTCAAATGGTAACCTAGTGTCTCCTGGAATCAACCCAGACGACACTTGCTCAAACGGCTGGGTATGTGAGCACCGTTGGAGGCAAATCTACAACATGGTAGGCTTCAGGAATGCAGCTCAAAACACCCCTGTACAAAACTGGTGGAGTAATGGAGACCAACAGATCGCTTTTGCCAGAGGAGACAAAGCTTTCATTGCTTTCACAAATTTTGGGAATATTGACACCCTGATCTACACAGGATTGCCTGCTGGTGTTTACTGCGATGTGATTTCTGGAAATATGGAAGGTGGAAAGTGTACCGGTAAAGAAGTGCACGTTGGCAATGATGGAAAAGCCCAAATTACTCTGCGGTTTGATGAGTTTGATGGTGTTTTGGCATTCCACGAAAATGCGAAGTTATCTTCTCCTTCTAGTGCCTATCCGTTCCGAAGGTTAGCGGTCATCATTGCTATTCGTATTTTGTCTGCCGTGGTTCTGAATAGGCCTTTTGGGGTTGTGTTGAACCATGTTTTTCAACCAAGATGTTCTTCTCGTTCCTGGCCTTCTTCTTCCTTCTATTTGGCCTTGAAGGATTAGTTGAAGTAACTTGTATTTTAACTTTGTTAATTTTATTGCCCAAGAGCTATAAAACGTGTTACGCCTTGACACGAGGCATATACAGTTTTTTTTAAATCCGTCGTACATACATACACTGTGTATCAGCCAAATGGAATAAATTCGATAATAAATAAATGGGGGCGTGTTCGAAAAAACTCTCGGACACGTCGATTGTTATTTTTAGTTGCGCATTTTTTTCAACAAAAACTTCTTATACAGGGTGTGTCATGTGACCGTGGCCAATACCAACTTTCTTATTTTAAATGCAACACCTGGTATATTATTCAATTTTTGGATTCTTCTGAAAATTCTAGACATATTTCATGTACAATGTCCTATACCTTTCTTCAACTGTTTCGGAAATATTAAGTGTTTTCAGATTTATTGCAAAAATTAACATTAAAAAAAGAAAATTATTTGATTACAGAAATTTGTTACAACACACTCAAAAACTAATAAGTAATACTGTTTATTTCTTGATAAAGTAAAAAAACAAAAAAAAAACAATAAATTCCAATGGAGGAGATGTTCAAAATGCTCGCCGTGAACGTCTTGGCAACATCCTAATCTTAAATAGAAATTTCTTCTAACGTTACTTAACATCTCAGGCGTGACCGATCTAATCGCAAGTATTATTCGTCTTCTTAAGTCAGCTAAGTCGAGTGGTTTAGTTTTGTATACAATACTTTTGACATATCATGATAAGAAGAAGTCAAATGACGTCAGATCAGGGGATCGTGCTGGCCATTCCATCGATCCTCGCCTCCCTATCCACCGATTTGGAAATATTCGGTTGATATTTCCGATATAAATATTTCTTATAAATTTTCTTTTGTTAATGTTAATTTTTGCAATAAATCTGAAAACACTTAATATTTCCGAAACAGTTGAAGATAGGTATAGGACATTGCTGGCCATTCCATCGATCCTCGCCTCCCTATCCACCGATTTGGAAATATTCGGTTGATATTTCCGATATAAATATTTCTTATAAATTTTCTTTTGTTAATGTTAATTTTTGCAATAAATCTGAAAACACTTAATATTTCCGAAACAGTTGAAGATAGGTATAGGACATTGTACATGAAATATGTCTAGAATTTTCTGAAGAATCCAAAAATTGAATAATATACCAGGTGTTGCATTTAAAATAAGAAAGTTGGTATTTGCCACGGTCACATGACACGCCCTGTATAAAAAGTTTTTGTTGAAAAAAATGCGCAACTAAAAATAACAATCGACGTGTCCGAGCGTTTTTTCGAACACGCCCCCATTTATTTATTATTGAATTTATTCCATTTTGCTGATACACCCTGTATAATATAGTGTATTATAACGTACAATATGTTACGATCTTTATGATGATATCCAATATGTTCATACAATATATTATTTCATTTCGTGTTCATTTCTTATATTTACATTTTATTGATTAATCTGAGGATTGTGTAAGAAAATATTTTTCTGCATTAACATTTTTTGCAGCACTTCAACCATCTCAAAACGTGCAATTTGTTGCTGTTGGGAGGATTTCCCTTGGACTACGTAAACATAATTACCCGGTTTTAATGCATCAGCACGTTGCTGGACGAGTTGTGAATATTGTGTAAGACAATGGTTTGTATTCAAGTCGTTTTTCAATAATGCTAAGTGAACTCGTGGAGCAACTGCTGAATAATATTTACGGCGGGGTAGTCAATCTTCAATGTGATAAATTGTATATATGGAATGGTTACACAAGTTTCACTTATTTGAATTGAAAAGTAAATACATTTTCGCATTTTATGTAACTATATAACGCTGATGCAACATAGTAACAAATGTAGACAGAAAAAATGCGTTTTTAATACGAAAGCGCAAAAAAAAGAAATCGCAAGTTTATTGAAAAACTGATTTTATTATTAAATTAATTCAGGCTAATTTTATTAGAAAATTTATTCAGACTAATTTTATTAGAAAACATATTCAGACTAATTTTATTTACATCCTCTCAAAGACTAAATTGACAGGAAAGTGGCAAACAAGTTTTGAATGAATAGCTAATTTGAATTTGAATTGAAAGGGAAAGTGTAATTTTACAGACCAAAAAAAAGGGAAAATCTTTCTATAACAATAGGTATAAAACTATAATAAGCTCCACAATTTCAGAACATTGACCAAAAAATATTGCTCAACTAAGTGAAATGGTTCAGCAGAAATTCAGCTATTTTGTATCTCCTCAAAAAAAATTATTTTAGAAAATGACTATTCTCAAAATTTGCAATTCAATTATATTAGTCGTTTAGCTAAAGCTATGTAAATACTGTTATGTATATTGAAACCAATAAATATTTTTAATGTTTAAAATGTTTGTAATAGACACAAAATTTTATATTTTCAATAAAATTTGGTGATTTTATTATAAAATTAATTCAGACTAATTTTTTTAGGAAATTTATTCAGACTATTTTTATTAGAAAACGTATTCAGATTAATTGTATTTACATCCTCTCAAAGACTAATTTGACAGGAAAGTGGCAAAAAAGTTTTGAATGAATGGCTAATTTGAATTTGAATTGAAAGTAAAAGAGTAATTTTACAGAACAAAAAGGGAAAATCTTTCTATAACAATAGGTATAAAACTATGATAAGCCCCACAAATTTCAGAACATTGGCTAAAAAATATTGCTCAACTAAGTGAAATAGTTCAACAGAAATTTAGTTGTCTGTATCTCCCCAAAAATTTTAATTTTATGAAATGACCCTTCTCAAAATTTGCAATTCAATTATATTAGTCGTTTAGCTAAAGCTATGTAAATACTTTTATGTATATTAAAACCAATAAATATTTAAAATGTTTAAAATGTTTGTAATAGACACAAAATTTGATATTTCAATAAAATTTTGTGATTTTATTATATAATTAATTCAGACTAATTTTTTAATGAAATTTATTCAGACTAATTTTATTAGAAAACGTATTCATACTAATTTTATTTACTTCCTCTCAAAGACTAGTTTGACAGGAAAGTGGCAAACAAGTTTTGAATGAATGGCTAATTTGAATTTGAATTGAAAGTGAAAGAGTAATTTTACACAACAAAAAAAAAGGGAAAATCTTTCTATAACAATATGTATAAAACTATGATAAGCTCCACAAAGTACAGAACATTGACCCAAAAATATTGCCCAACTAAGTAAAATGGTTCAACAGAAATTCAGTTTTTTTTTGTATCTCCTCAAAAAATGTTATATTAGAAAATTAATATTCTCAAAATATGCAATTCAATTATATCAGTGGTTTAGCTAAAGCTATGTAAATACTTTTATGTATATTGAAACCAATAAATATTTTTAATGTTTAAAATATTTGTAATACACACAAAATTTGATATTTTGAATAAAATCGGGTGATTTTATTATAAAATTAATGCAGACTAATTTTTTTAGGAAATATATTCAGACTAATTTTATTAGAAAACGTATTCAAACTAATTTTATTTACATCCTCTCAAAGACAAATTTGACAGGCAAGTGGCAAACACGTTTTGAATGAATGGCTAATGTGAATTTGAATTGAAAGTGAAAGAGTAATTTTATAGAACAAAAAAAAAGGGAAAATCTTTCTATAACAATAGGTATAAAACTATAATAAGTTCCACAAATTTCAGAACTTTGGCCAAAAAATATGGCTCAACTAAGTGAAATGGTTCAGAAATTAAGTTTTTGTATATCCTCAAAAAAAAAAAAGTTAGGAAGTGACCCTTCTCAAAGTTTGCAATTCAATTATATTAGTCGTTTAGCTAAAGCTATGTAAATACTTCAATGTATATTAAAAACAATGTTATATTGTTTTTAATGTTTGAAATGTTTGTAACAAAATTGAATATTTTCAATAAAATTTGAAAATTTAAAAAAAAATTTAGCCAATGATTTTCACAACAGATTAAATAAAAAAATTAAATATATTTCTGGAAACTAAATAAAATACTCGTTAAGGGAGAAATAAATTTAAGATTTGAGCCGTTGATTTTGAAAGTGGGGCAAGTCTTTTTTTTTAATTCGGGTAAGTCCATATACAAGGAATGTTGTCCCTTGTATAATTCTGTATATTTTCTTTGTTAAAAATTGAATATTTTCAATGAAATTTGAAAATTATTTAGGTGATGATTTTTACAACAGATTAAACAAAAAAATTAAACATATGTCTAGAAACTAAATAAAATACTCATCAACGTAAAAATAAATTTAATATTTGAGCCTTTCATTTTGAAAGTGGGGCAAGTTTTTTTTTTAATTCAGGTAAGTCCATATATAAGGAATGTTGTCCCTTGTATAATTCTGTATATTTTCTTTGTAAAAAAAAGGATATTTTTAATGAATATGAAAATTTGGACATTTTTTAGGCATTGATTTCTACAACAGATTTAACAAAAAAGTTAAACATATGTCTAGAAACTAAATAAAATACTCATCAACGTAAAAATAAATGTAATATTTGCTCCGTTGATTTTGAAAGTGGGGCAAGTCTTTTTTTTATTCAGGTAAGTCCATATACAAATAATGTTGTCCCTTGTATAATTCTGTATATTTTCTTTGTAAAAAATGGAATATTTTCAATGAAATTTAAAAAAATGAATATTTGCAATGAAATTTAAAAATTTGAAAATGTTTTAGGCAATTAATTTTACAACAGATTAAACAAAAAAATTAAACATATGTCCAGAAACTAAATAAAATACTCATCAACGTAAAAATAAATTTAATATTTGGGCCGTTGATTTTGAAAGTGGAGCAAGTCTTTTTTTTAATTCAGGTACGTCCATATACAAGGAATATTGCCCCTTGTATATTTCTTTGTAAAGAGCGTAAAAATTTCTTCTACCCAACAAATGCATTATGTCTACCTAATCTATCATAATTAATAAAGACATATTTATCATAATTGAGACTCTCTTACAAATTATAATTCAACATTTCTTTCTACATCAATTACTTTGAACTATAGTGGGATTATTGCCCATTAAAAGCTTTATTCAAAGCTTGGATTATCTGTAACAGAAGCTTAAGAGTGGAACGTGAACTGTCTCTCCATTTCTAAAGCGCCAAGAACAAAACGTTATACAAGGCCACATTAGAGAATACAAAGACATACTGTTGGCACACATTTATCACAAATACCACAAAAGATTTGACAGTTTATTGTTTGGCCATTGAGGAGATTCCATATTTCATGTAGATTGTTATAAATCATTAAGGAACCAAAAATATTACTAATAATAATTAAGTTTAAGGTTGCATTCTTTTATACAGTAGATGCCTATGAAGATGGTTATATACTAACCGAAACTAGTCAGGCGTAATAAAAAAATAAATATTAAAATAAAATAAAAATCTTTTTTTACCAGAAAGTACGAAATAAGCCGAAATAATATAACAGCGAATACTAATGGTAGTAATAGTAATAGTTATAATTATAAACATGAATTTTTATTTATAATACAAGTTCGTAAAGTAGGGATTCTTTGTATGGGCGTGAATTTTGTTGAACGAAACGCAGCGAATTCAGCAAAAAAAACGCGAATTAATAGATAACAGATAATAGATAATAGATAATAAATAATAGATAATAGATAATAGATAATAGATAATAGATAATAGATAATAGATAATAGATAATAGATAATAGATAATAGATAATAGATAATAGATAATAGATAACTGATTATAGATAATAGATAATAACAAGTTTATTACAGTTTATATACATAGGTACTTACAAAGACATATTACTATTTGCAAACTCCTTACAACTATAGAAAGCATTATCCGGCAAAAATTGTTTCACTCGTCGTTTAAATTTTCTGAAGGGTAGATCTATTTTCACAGCGAGAAAAACATATTACTATTTTTAAACTCCTTACAACTATAGAAAGCATTGTCCTCCAGAAATTGTTTTACTCGACGTTTCAATTTTATGAAGGGCAGATCTCTTATGCTTAGAGAAAGCAAATTAAAATAAAATGAACACAATAGACTGGACCATTTTGAGATTTTGTTAATCTACAGAAATCAACACGAATATGTTTTTTTTTTCTTGTATGGTGGTCGTGGATAGTATCCTGATGACCAAAAGAAAGCATTTTTTATGCATATAGAAGGCACTCCAATATATGTATACAGGGAAGAGTTAATATATGGTGATCAATGTATCTCTTTTTACAGTCTTCTCTATAATCTAATCCAGCTACAATACGGACTGACTTTCGTTGCAGTGCAAATATTCGGTAACTTGTAGATAACAGATGACAGATAACAGACAACAGATAACAGATAATAGATAACAGATAACAGATAAAAGATTATAGATTTTAGAGTACATATTGCAGATTATAGATAAAAGATTATAGATTATAGATTACAGATTACAGATTACAGATTACAGATAATAGATAATAGATAATAGATAATAGATAATAGATAATAGATTATAGATTATAGATAATAGATTATAGATAATAGATTATAGATAATAGATTATAGATAATAGTTATTAGATAATGATACTAATAAAATGATAATCAAGGAAAAAAAGGTCTGTACATAAGCACTCTGCAATGAGAAAATAATCCGCATAGCATGTGATCGATTTTCTAATGGACAAAAGCTCTTGCATCTATCTCTACCTTCGTCAATCGCCAAGATATGCCAATGTTAACATCCTTTTCGCACTTTATATCAATTCTCAAGTACCTATTTTCTCAAACTTACATGGTATACGGAAGCTGCTATTCCTTGACTCAAGTGTAGACAACTTCCCCACATAGGCTAGTGATGTGCGTGTTGCATCATTCTACTGACGAGAACTGATTACACGTTACCTTTAGAGTTATTTTCGTGTTACTTGATTGTAATTAAATATTATCAGTACTGTCTCCATGGTTGTTATTTAACTGATATCAGCCACGGCCGTTAAAATTTAACAGCCGTGGACGATATTTTACACCATAAACTATTCGGGGTAAAATTTGTTGATAGTGAGGATAGCACAGTAGAATACATAGTATACATAGTATATAGTATAGTATACATACATAGTATATATAGTAACATAGCACAGTAAAATGTCTTCGTTAGCACCTTAAACTTTTCTCCTTATTCTCCATTCGAAAAATTCTTCGTATATTTTTTCATAATTTTTTCTTCGCTTCATCCAGAATTTCTTGATTGAACATTCAGGAGAAACACTTTTACCAGTTTTACCTGATATTTGGTTCATTTATTTATTTTGGTGTTCACAAGCGTTACTACACAACCATCACAGCATACTTGAAATATGTCACTATGATTTATGAAAATAATTTCGCATAATTTAATTATTTTTATTTTTGTATCACGAAAACTACAAAACAACATACGGCCGATATGGATATAATAGACTCGGTTGATTATAAAATCTCGGCTACGCCTCAATTTAATAATACCTCAACCTCGTCTGTTATATAACCCCTATCCGCCTAATACCGATATATACTATAACGGTACAAGGCTGATACAGAGCAAATAACAGCCGCGGTTGAAGTTATTAAGCCGAGGCGGTAGACGAGGCTCATAATCAACCAGGCTGTTATTTGCTCTGTATAGGCCTTGTATCGTTAATAACGATTTCGTGCCACAATACTGTTTACTGTTGTAATATGTCTAAACAGGGTAATAATAAGTCATATTTAATGGCCGCCGGCCGTTAATAACCACGTGATACGAGCTAAATTTATTACCAAAAATAGTAAGCTCGCGCGATTGCGATCTATGTCATTATGTCATTAACTCTAGAATTAGTAATTTTTTGAGAGCCTAGTTTAGATGCTATATGTAATTACAGTCAACTTAATTTGAATTTTTATCGCCTCAGATTTCGTTTTACACAAACGTGCACGAGCAATATATCGGTACACAATATCGCCAGGTTCAAAGGAACAATACTGAAAATTTAATAAGTTTATATGAAATTGCATCCAGTGATCATTTCTGCTACATGGAGCGTTTTACGGAAGAAGTATTTTCTCAGTATTGCTTCAGATTACAAACATACATAATAGAAATCAATATGATACCTGAACATGGACGTCTTGGTGAGGGTGCATATACTCGTATTAACTAAACCAGTATCCATATTGCAGTTATTGATCTATTTGTATTATTATTGATTTTTCGTGATACTTGATTGTAATTTCATATTATCGGTACTGTCTCCACGGTTGTTATTTAACTGATATCAGCCACGGCCGTTAAAATTTACAGCCGTGGACTGTTATTTATTTTAGTGAACATAAGCGTTACTACACAACCATCATAGTACACTTGAAATATGTCATTATGATTTATGAAAAGAATTTCGCAAATTTAATCCTTTCATTTTAGTATCGCGAAAACTATTAAACAACATACTGGCGATATGAATATAACAGACTCGGTTCTCGGTTTATTATAAAATCTCGGCTGTGCCTCGATTTACAATATTTCAACCTCGTCTGTAATATAACCCATATCAGCCTAATACCGTTATATACTATTATAGTACTTATTGTACTTATAGCTGCGTATTTTATCTTTAATCTATCGTAAGTCATTCAACTATGATAGAAATCACTTATGCACATATATGCCCACGTGCATGTGAATGATTTGCTGATAACTTTACTGCTACAAATATTTTTAACGAATCAAATATTTTGATTATAAACAGATTTACGCCGATTAATTTGATATTGGAACTGTCAGGTGATCCTCAATGACTCAATGTATTATTTTAAATAATACATATGCTTTCTAAAAAGTGAACTAATCGTGAATATTATTATGATATTGAACCTATTCTTATTACCCTCGCTTAAACTTTATTTTTCTATATGGCAAATATTTAAATGAAATCATTCAAGTCAGTCATTGAAATGAACATTTATTTCTAAAATATTTAGGAAAATTATGGTGGCCAATTATTTGATTGATTGAATTTCGTAAAAGAAAATTTAACCTATTCATAAATAAACATTTATTAAAATATAAAAGAATATATCAATGGTTGTCCAGATATTTTCAGTAAATAAGCTATTACTACTACTGTCTATTGTTATATTATTACCATATATTTTTTATGGCAAATGTTCAAATGATATCGCATAAGATTTTTTTACAGTACATTACATGAAAGTACATTACAGTACATTAAAATATATATTGTGATGCTATTTTGCATATCATTTATGTCATTAAAATTTATAGGAGTTATTTTGAGAAAGGTTAGTAATTAGAACCCTGAGATAACAGCTAAGTATAAACAAAGTTATTATACATAACCACACATTTAAAATTTCATATTAAAACATCTCATTTTGGGAACTTGAAAGTATAATAAAACATCACAATATATTACATAACACTAGTGACTTTTCATTACATAAAACTGTTATATAATAACTGATTTACTAGCCATGAAATTCGTGTGTAATTGAAAACTTACTATTGTGAGAAAAACCTATTTGCAGAACTATACTTGAAACTTATCTGCCAGCATCATATAACCTTTCAATTCACATTTCAAACTCCAAACTTTATTGTTTATACACTACAGTGGATACTCTTACATGCATTACACATATGAGCATATGCCAATATTTCTGAAAACTTTATATATTTATGCATACATGGATCTATGTCTCGTTGCTGTCCGACAAATTCAAGTACATATTGTGTCTTTTGCGCACGTCGGGGAAAAGTTGGATGGAAATTTGTTTGCCTCTATGATAGTGTCAATAAATCAGGACTAGTATTTTCATTGAAACTCAAACGTGGAACTGATTTCGGGTAGTCAAATATTTGCGGATAGTATGCCCATTTCGCTTTTCGTGCAGTATACGAGAAGTTATGGATGTGGAAGAGAATTAAATCGTGATGCATTCATGGAAATGAAAACAAAATTGAAAATGTAGCACATAGACATCTTTTCAGGAATATTTTTATTAAAACCAACGGATTGAAACAATTGGATACATGTACATAATAGGAATGGTGAAATTTTATAATAAAAGTATTGTATATAAAGTAATTATTATTAATTATAATTATTATAATAATTTTTTTTTTTAAACTATTTTGTCTGTTCATAAAATGACAATAATAATTATATGCTAAAATAAAATTACACGTGAGCAATAATAATTAGTCACTGCAGTAGTATATGGTGTATAAAAACAAAAAACGAAAGCAAATAATAATAAAAATAAGAAAATAATAGAATAATAACGCTAATTTGCACGAATTGTTTACACTTTATGGAAAAAGTGCAAGCACCTAAAACCTTCGATTATTCAAAGCAATGACAATTAATTGGTATCCCGTTAATTGAAAATCACGTATAATCCAAATTTAATGACTATAAAATACCCAAAATCAAAAAAAGAAGTCAAAAAAGTAAGCAAGCTTTTTTCTCTTTCTAAAAGACATAATAATAGATTCAGATTATTGCTTCATTTCAACAATGCACATGTTTTTTTTTTTGTCGAATCAATGCTAACAAACTAATTGCGATGGCCCAAACCCTAGTAAATCTGGTCTGAACTATATGTATCACCTTATTGTCATCACCATCTCCATCACCATCACCATCACCAGAATACTCTTCTACATACGTAGCTACATGTCCAACTTGATTCACGATAAGTTTCTCGAAAACAAATTTTTAGAAAGTTAATTTTGCGAAAGTACATTCTACGATTAAGATTCAATTCTTGAAACTAAAATAAAAAATAAAAGAAACTCTGAAAATCTTGTATTTGAAAATCTAATGTCATTTGAATTATTGTAAAAATGCTAACAATATTTTTTTTCACTCAATTGATCATTAGAAGAAATCCTTTTCGAAGAACTTGGAAAAGTTATTTTCTATGAATTTATCGGGTACCATCCGACATGGTATCATAATATTCATGATACCATATTTGATATCACATACCATCAACATTATCATCAACTGTTGTTATGTCTCTGATATACCTTTTAACTTATTTAGTATTATGATGTGAAAGTAATTTATGGTATAATAGTAATATAATAGTATAATATATGGTAATATATAATATGGTATAATAGTACGATTGAGATTCAAATCTTGAAACTAAAATAAAAAATAAAGGAAACTAAAAATCTTGCATTTGAAAATCTAATGTAATTTTGAATTATTGTAAAAATGCTAACAATTATTTTTTCGATCAATTGATCATTAGAAGAATTCATGTTCGAAGAACTTGAAAATGTAATTTTTAACAAATTAATTGGGAACCATCCAACATGGTATCATAATATTCATGATACCATATTGGATATCACATACCATCAACATTGTCATCAACTGTTGTTATGTCCCTGATATACCTTTTAACTTATTTAGTATTATGATGTGAAAGTATTTTATGGTATAATAGTGCAATAATATGATGCATAGATAAATAAATATAAGTTTTCCAATTCGCATTATTAAAATGCTCATTATGTATATTGAATCTCATCGTTAAAACTACACTTTAATAGAATTGGTGAATAAAATGTTTATATTTTCACTATATACAATGTACTTTACTTGTACTTGTACAAGTATGTACTTGTATGTACTTGTATGTACTTTATACTTCACGCAAATTCTTCAATTCTGATAACGAATTGGAAAAAATTTTGTAGATACACGTGAATAAAGCAATTTTATCCACCCGAAAACATTATCGCACTCGCCTTTGCCTCTTGCGCCAAACTGTTTTTTCGTGGATAAAATTCGACTTTATTCACTTATACCTTAAATAGCTATTTTTTTATAATTATGTAAGTTCTTAGGGAATCAATTAACTTACCTGATTTTCCAACACCTCCTTGTCCAAGTACCATTACCTTCAGTGTTTTTTGACGTGGATAAAGGCCCAATTTCGCGAAGGAAGACTTTGGTGACGTTGCGTTCATTTCATGGAATGTGAGGGATATTTTTCTGAAAACAAAGAATAAATCGAATAAAAACATACATTCAATCGTCATTGAATACATTCAATCGTCATTGAATACATTTGATCGTCATTGAATACATTCAATCATAATTGAACACATTCAATCATCATTGAATGCATTTAATATTCATTGAATATATTCAATGACCATTGAAAACATAATCATTGAATATATTCAATCACCATTGAATACATAATCATTGAATATATTCAATCACCATTGAATATATAATCATTGAATGTGTTTAATTATGATTGAATATATTCAATCACCATTGAATACATTCAATCGTCATTGAATACATTCAATCATAATTAAACACATTCAATCATCATTGAATGCATTCAATCATAATTGAATATATTTAATATTCAATCACCATTGAATACATAATCATTGAATATATTCAATCACCATTATATACATTCAATCGTCATTGAATACATTTGATCGTCATTGAATACATTCAATCATAATTTAACACATTCAATCATCATTGAATGCATTCAATCATAATTGAATATATTCAATATTCATTGACTATATTCAATCACCATTGAATACATAATCATTGAATATATTCAATCACCATTGAATACATACTCATTGAATATATTCAATCACCATTGAATACATTCAATCGTCATTGAATACATTTAATCATAATTGAATACATTCAGTCACCATTGAATACAGTCAATCATCATTGAATATACTCAATCATCATTGAATACATTCAATTATCAAGATATTTTGTAAATAATATCATCGTCACGCCATCATTCACATATGGAAATTGGCTGAGCGGATAACAAACCTCGTATCATTAAGGATCACTATGATCTAGGGGCAATATCAATATCCACTTCCCGTAGTTATACAGGGTGTCTCAGAATTGATACCCGTGCTTTTGGGATTTAATTCAGAGGGCTAAAACATATTGAAAATTAAGAGTGGCAATTTTTTTCTTTGTCCCTCGCTATAGAGTTATTGATACAAAACATAACATTTCCGCTTTAAATTTTATTAAAAACTAATATGTAATATTAAAAAAACAGATATTGTCCACTTCTGTCAAACAAATGGTTAAATCTGACAGTTATGTCTCTGGTTTTGACAAAATGAATAAATCAAAATCGGGTTTTGAGTAGTGGTCGAAAATATTATTGTTTACTTTTTTATCAATAACTCTGTAATGAAGGACCAACATCAAATTTTCCACTTTTTATTTTCAATCTGTTTTAGCACCCTGAATTGATACCAAAAAGCATGGGCGTCAATTTTGAGACACCCTGTATAGGGTGGCCCTAATGTTGATTTGCCATTTAAAATTTGGAGGAAGGTATCAACGCACGTTTTGTAGAGCTACCAACTTTGCTAAATTTAGATTTGCTTTCCACTTTTATTTGATTTACCAACAAGTTTTTTTCTTTGAAGTTACCTGAAAGATATATGTTGATAAACCAATTCAGCAGCTTCAACGCAATATTGAAGGAGGCTGTACACATATACAGAGATCTATGTACAAGTAAGCATTTTTTTTTGTAAATAGTTCGTAAATAGTACATAATTTTGTAAATTGTAGAATATTTTTGTAAAAAGTTTGTAAATAGTAAATAGTTTTGTAAATAGTACAATAATTTGTAAATATTTCGTAAATAGTTAATAGTTTTCTAAATAGTACAATATTTTTATAAATAGTTTGTACCTAAATAGATACTTTTTTTGTAAATAGATTGTAAATAGATTGTAAATAGTTAATAGTTTTGTAAATAGTTTGTAAATAATTAATAGTTCTGTAAATAGTACAATATTTTTGTACATAATTTGTAATTAGTTAATAGTTTTGTAAATAGTACAATATTTTGTAAATAGTTTGTAAATGGTTCATAGTTTTGTAAATAGTACGATATTTTTGTAAATAGTTTGAACCTAAACAGAAAATATTTTTGCAATAAGATTGTAAATGGTTAATAGTTTTGCAAATAGTTTGTAAATAATTAATAGTTCTGTAAATAGTATAATATTTTTATAAATAGTTTGTAAATAGTTTTGTAAATAGTATATTTTGTAAATAGTTTGTACCTAAATAGATAATATCTTTTTGTAAATAGTTTGTAAATAGTACAATATTTTTATAAATAGTTTGTACTTAAATAGATAATATTTTTGTAAATAGTTTGTAAATAGTTAATAGTTTTGTAAATGGTATAATATTTTTGTGAATAGTTTGTAAATTGTCAATATTTCTGTAACTATTACAATATTTTTGTACATTGTAGAGTTTTGTAAATACTGATAAAACTTCGTGATAAGCGGACTCAAAGTTTTATTTCCGTCATAATCTGATTTTTTTGTATGATTAAAATACTTTATCTATACCTACTAGGTAAGATAAAGTAAGAATCAAAGAAAATTTTCACATTTGTATGTTTCATTTATGAGTTTCACAAATATATAGCTGAGCTGCGAAAATTGTTATCATGTAGGTGACTAATATATTCAGTTGCCACTGCATAATTAATGCATTTGGGCAATAAATTTGTGCAACTCACCAACTTATTTTTTATTCTATTATTCTATCTATGTTGATTTTATTTATATATTCTATTTTTAGTATTTGCACTATTTAATATAGAAAATACAAAACCTATTATTTTGGCACTAATGGTGATGACTTTATAACAAATTCCAATCATTCTAATATGTACAATCTAAAGTGGACATTATTATGCATTTTTTCAATTAAACCAGATAACAGCGTAATTTACTATAATTACTGAGAAATGTGCAATACACGTTTTAAAATCAAAATTGTTAATTCAGCATGAGTTCACGTGTTTTAAGTGTTCACTTGACGTGATTAATTATAGGTATTAATACTCAAGTATATCTTCGAGATTTTAATCTTCAGTAATGTATTTCTCGAGATGTAAGTTTTTTTTTGTACGGCTAGAAAAATGTATGATGCAAACCAGTAGAGGAATGCATTAACAGCTAGGGCGTAAATACAAAAAGAGAACCAAATGTCTATTTATTAACCAAGGGCGTTACTACGATGATTACGCCCGGAGAAGATGGAATGCACCTTGAGGGTTTTATCCCGAGAGATGCATATCGTTCGATGGGCGTAATGATGGGCATAGAAATGTCATCAAAAGAATTATTTGAGTGTCTGAAATTTATCGTGGAAATTACATCGCGTGGAAAATTTGTCAGAAGCAACCATCATGATTAGGAGATTTAATTGCATGTCCGGAAAATTTATCCTGAAAAATTCATCGCCGAAAAATCATCTTATGAAAATATCATCGTGGAAAATTCGTTGGAAGCAACCATCATCAGTGGCAGACTTAATTGTATGTTCTGAAAACTCATTGTGTCATTGTGGAAAATAAATGGCAGAAAAATGTATTGGAGGAAAATTTGGTCCAAACAAATTTCATCAGAAGAAATATTCTTTGGATGCGAGTATCGTAACAGGCAGATTTATTTGCGTGTAAGGAAAATTCATCGTGGAAAATTCATTATAAAAAATCCATCAAAGGATTTATTTGCGGTCTGAAAAATTATCGTGAAACATTCTTTGTAGAAATGTCATCAAAAGAATTATTTGAGTGTCTGAAATTTATTGTGGAAATTACACGGCGTGGAAAATTCGTCGGAAGCAACCATCATCATTAGCAGGTTTAGTTGCATGTCAGGAAAATGTATTGTGGAGAATTCCTCGCAGAGAAATAATTGTGAAAAAAATATCGCAGCAAAATCATCTTAAGAAATTATCATCGTGGAAAATTCGTTGTAAGTAAACATCATCACTAACAGATTTAATTGTATCCCTGAAAATTCATTGTGCAAATAAATCGCAGGAAAATGTATCGCAGGAAAATTCATTGCAAGGAAATATTGTCACCAGAAAAATTCGATGGATGCGACTATCGTAACTGGCAGATTTATTTGCTTGTACGGAAAATGCATGCTCGAAAATTCATCGTAGAAAAATCATCCTAATAATTATTTAAGTATCTGAAAATTTATGAATCGATGTGGAAATTACATCGCGAGGAAAATTCGTCGGAAGCAACAATCATCATTATCAGATTTAATTGCATGTCAGAAAAATGTATCCAGGAAAATTCATCGCAACAAAATCATCGTATGAAAATATCATCGTGGAAAATTCGTTGGAAGCAACCATCATCACTGGCAGACTTAATTGTATTTTCTGAAAATTCATTGTGGAAAATAAATAGCAGAAAAATGTATTGGAGTAAAATTCGGTCCAAGGAAATTTCATCACAAGAAACATTCTTTGGATGCGACTATCGTAACTGGCAGATTTATTTGCGTATAAGGAAAATTCTTCGTGGAAAATACTTTATAAGAAATTCATCGAAGGATTTATTTGCGCGTCTGAAAAATTATCGTGAAACATTCTTTGTAGAAATGTCATCAAAAGAATTATTTGAGTGTCTGAAATTTATCGTGGAAATTACATGGCGTGGAAAATTCGTCGGAAGCAACCATCATCATTAGCAGGTTTAGTTGCGTGTCAGGATGATTTATAGTGGCAAATTCTTCGCAGAAAAATAACTGTGAAAAAAATATCGCAGAAAAATCATCTTAAGAAAATATCATCGAGGAAAATTCATTGGAAGCAACCATCATCACTGACAGATTTTAGTGTATCCCTGAAAATTTATTGTGCAAATAAATCGCAGGAAAATGTATCTCAGGAAAATTCATTGCAAGGAAATTTTATCACTAGAAAAATTCGTTGGACGCAACTATCGTAACGGGCAGATTTATTTGGTTGTACGAAAAATGTATCCTGGGAAATTCATCGTAGAAAAATCATCCTAATAATTATTTAAGTATCTGAAAATTTATGAATCGATGTGGAAATTACATCGCGTTGAAAATTCGTCGGATAATCATCATTATCAGATTTAATTGCATGTCAGAAAAATGTATCCAGGAAAATTCATCGCAACAAAATCATCGTATGAAAATATCATCGTGGAAAATTCGTTGGAAGCAACCATCATCACTGGCAGACTTAATTGTATTTTCTGAAAATTCATTGTGGAAAATAAATAGCAGAAAAATGTATTGGAGGAAAATTCGGTCCAAGGAAATTTCATCACAAGAAACATTCTTTGGATGCGACTATCGTAACTGGCAGATTTATTTGCGTATAAGGAAAATTCTTCGTGGAAAATACATTACAAAAAAATCATCGAACGATTTATTTGCGCGTCTGAAAAATTATCGTGAAACATTCTTTGTAGAAATGTCATCAAAAGAATTATTTGAGTGTCTGAAATTTATCGTGGAAATTACATGGCGTGGAAAATTCGTCGGAAGCAACCATCATCATTAGCAGGTTTAGTTGCGTGTCAGGATGATTTATAGTGGCAAATTCTTCGCAGAAAAATAACTGTGAAAAAAATATCGCAGAAAAATCATCTTAAGAAAATATCATCGAGGAAAATTCATTGGAAGCAACCATCATCACTGACAGAATTTAGTGTATCCTTGAAAATTTATTGTGCAAATAAATCGCAGGAAAATTCATTGCAAGGAAATTTTATCACTAGAAAAATTCGTTGGATGCGACTATCGTAACTGGCAGAATTATTTGCTTGTACGGAAAAATCATCCTGGAAAATTCATCGAAGAAAAATCATCCTAATAATTATTTAAGTATCTGAAAATTTATGAATCGATGTGGAAATTACATCGCGTTGAAAATTCGTCGGATAATCATCATTATCAGATTTAATTGCATGTCAGAAAAATGTGTAATGGAAAATTCATCGCAAAAAAATAATTGTGTAAAAAATATCGCAGAAAAATCATCTTAAGACAATATCATCGTGGAAAATTCGTTCGAAGCAAACATCATCAGTGGCAGATTTAATTGTATGTCCTGAAAATTCATTGTGGAAAATAAATTGTAGAAAAATGCATCGCAGGAAAATTCATTGCAAGGAAATTTCACTACAGGGAAAAATCATTGTATGCCACTATCGTAACTGGTAAATTTATTTGCGTGTACGGAATTTTCATCGTAGGAAATCCATTGTAGGTAAGAGTAAATTGCATGTCGGAAAGATTCATCGTAGAAAATGCATCGTAAAAATTATTCGTGTATCTGAGAATTCATCGTGGAAATTTTAGGAATTTTGAGGAAAATTCGTTGGAAACAACCATCACTGGCAGATTTCATATGTCCTGAAGATTCCTGTGGGGAAATCACCTGCGCTCGAAATCGAGCACGGAACTCCAACAAGAAGAAGATTTATCGTGGAAAATTCATCGCAGAAAATTCATCGTAAGACAATTCATCACGGAAAAGTTCATATCAAGTGAAATTTCGTTGGACGCGATTCTAATTGTAAATTGTAATTGCAATTGTTGTAAATGTATGCAGTTTAAATTTGGAAATTTTGACGAATATACAGTCTATGAATTATATTGATATAAATTTTCTTGCGCTGAATCAAAATCCCGCGATTAATTTTCTTACGATAAATTTTCCCTTCCATGGATTTTCGACGCGATAAAACTTCTTACTATAGACTTTCTGCGATGAATTTTCCGTAAACCAATGAATTTTAATATCAAATATTCGCCCATTTGATGGTGAAATATCAAGTATTCACTCATTTGATGGAGAAATATCAAGTGTTCGCCCATTTGATGGTGAAATATCAAGTATTCACCCATTTGATGGTGAGATATCAAGTATTTACCCATTTGATGGATAATTTAAGAATTTTCTTAACGTAAAATATGGTGTTATATTCGATGACAACATTCCTATTAAACAATTGCAACTTGCAGCTTATAATAATTACTATTATTAGTATTACAGAGCAAGATCAAACTTTTATTCTTTTTTTTCCATAATATTGGGTACATTAATTTCCATTTCTTGTTATACTAATATAGGAATATGAATAGGATTAGTAAACTTTTAATAAAATGAATGAAATGTTTTACTTAAATATTAAAAAATAATAATAATAATAACTGTAATACTTTTAAACAATTGCAACTTGGAGCTTATAATAATTACTATTATTAGTATTACAGAGCAAGATCAAACTTTTTTTTCTTTTCTTTTCCATAATATTAGGTACATTAATTTCCATTTCTTCTTATACTAATATAGGAATATGAATAGCATTAGCAAACTTTTAATAAAATGAATGAAATGTTTTACTTAAATATTAAAAAATAATAATAATAATAACTGTAATACTTTTGTAGGAGTCTATTTATGGATTTTAAAATGCATACACGTATACTATGAGGCCTTGACACTGCCTGTGAATTAACCAGGTCATATTCAATAGTCTCAACGACATCATAAAGGTCTTGGATTTTCCATTTCGCGTAAACACCAATATATTTGTCAATTGGACAACATTATGGCGGCGAGAGTATGGCAATGATGTACCGAAATACTCTGGTATATGTATAAATCTCTTTGCAATGTGTTAAGTTATGAAATCTAATCAAAAATAAACGTGGCATTCAAAATAACTTATGCTTAGTACGTTTTATAAAAAAGCAATGTTTGTATCGGAAGGTCGCATATTAATTAATACTTGTTCGTGTTTGAATTATAATTCAAATTGCTGCAGTTATAGATAGGATATAATTGAAACAGAAGAGATAACGTCGAACGAAGGACATAATGTATTATACATCTAATACTAATTGTGTTTCCAACTTGAAAATTAAGTTTATGGTCGAAACTATAGTAATTGTAAATGGACATAATATGACCAAAGATAAATATGCATTTATATATTTTTTTAATATATTACAATGTAAATCTACAGTATTAATAAAATTATATTCTTCAAAACGTCCTGGAAAAAGAAAATTTAATTGAAAAAAAATTAATATTTTTAAAAACTTTCAAATATATTTTTTTTTATATCATAACAATTTTTCGCTACACTGTGGCTTCTTTAGATGACGAATCTTGATGAAATTAAAATGTACAGCTTTTTATGATGTTTTTAAAACATTGACTGTTTTGCATTTTTATCATGGATGTAATACGCTAACCAATATTTTATTGAAATTTTGTGAAAAATAGATGTAATTATTAATGGTCATACATAATTTAGTACAAATACAACTTCTTATTGCTATTATATGTATATTAGCATTATTTGTTAATTTAACAACAACCTGCTTATGCTATGACTATTTACCGTCTGAATTAGCAAGAAACACATGGATATTTTGGATTTGTAAACTTCTTTAACGTGCATGCATAATTAAGGAGTACAGATCTATGGTCTGCTTCAGCTCTTTTCCAAAGAAACGGCAATTTGATGATAGAGACTTTTCTTTGCTCAAAAATTCGGCATCAGGAACACCAAAGTTTTTAGGTTTGAACCTCGTAACTTTGCTGTATTATTATTCTATGTTTAAAATTAGTGTTTCATGAAATTGTTTCTTCTTCTTCATCTTTTTAGCCTTCAAGTTGCTTCCATTCCTCTCTACTACTTGCTATTTCAGTCCATTTCTCCTGCATGTTTCTTAATGTCGTCGTAAAATTGTTTACTGGGTAAATTCTTAGCGTTTTCATTACAATCCATAATCAACGAATTAAGACTGCTACTACTCCAGCTATTATTATTATTATAAAATTACAAGAAATCATTAATTGCTTACTGATTTAACTTCATTCGAATTTGGCAATAGCATGAATCTGACAAGTACTCGAGTAGAATAATCCCTTGTTCATTCACTGTGTATCTTTCATGCCGACTCAGTTTGTAAAGAGATTAGCTTATGCAACCAAACATAAATAGATTAATTTTCAAACCCTTGTATGCTTGACTGGTTTTCACATTAAAAAACACTATTTAATAGAAATTAACGAAAATCATTCAATACAACTAATCTATATTGCACAATGAATACTTCAGATAACGAATAATCTGCAAGTGGATGAAACCTGCACGTATATAAATGCACACTTATGAAGCGTTCCTCTAGTTGTGAACATGTCGCCTTTGAAGACACTGCTGGGATTATTTTTGCTTATTGCCTGTGCACAGGCATATAAGAACAACACGAACCAGTGGGATAATAGAAATACAATCATCCATCTGTTCGAATGGCAGTGGAAAGATATTGCAGATGAGTGCGAGAGGTTCTTGCAGCACAAAGGCTATGGAGGCGTACAAGTAAGATTATATCAGAATTAGATGTTTGTTTACAGGTGGTTTAAGGGAAATTTACAGTTGTCAAGTTGAATTCTTGATGTGTACAAAATGCACCACAAAATTTAGGTTGGTAGGATGGCGAGCTGTCACTAACGTCATTTCAACAGCGCATGTGTTGCAAGAAAGCATGCAATTACTTGAAACTAAAAATACCAAGAAAAATATTCTATTCTACAATATAAATTATAGTTAATCATTTTAAATTATGTTATTTATCAAATTTCAAAAAACACAGATCTACAAAAATAATCAAGTCTTTAAGTTAAAAAAAACCAAGGCACAATTTTACATTTTATTAAAATTTGTAAACATTATCTGGAATAGTAAAATATACACATTACTATTATGTGTTTGCAAAATTTGATAAATTTCTGTGAGTTTTATAAAAAAATATTAACAACTCGTAGAAAACGACGAAAACAATATAAATTAAGGTTAAAGGTTATATCATTAGTAAACAACCATACAAAAAAAAATACATTTCAAATAAGTTCAGGATATATCAACACTAATACATATGCCTCTTAAGATTTTTTTTTAAATATTCACAAGTTTTATAATGCAGTTTTGCAACAATCTGTACATTTAAAAAAAACAATTAAAGCAATGAAAGTTCAAAAATTGTAGTAAATACATTTTTTTTAATAATATTAACTTTGTAGTATGTAATACGAAAAATTGTATTGTAGGTCCACCTAAGAAGAATCGGGCATTTTCTGACGATATCCTTTGACCTAATAATTCAAAATAACACATTATATGAGCTTCAAATTAGTAGATTTGAAATTCACAAAAACAATATATTTTTCATTTTTTCAAAAATTATTCAAAGTCATAATGTTATTTATTTTCGCTAAATTGATTTAATATTTTTAGGACTACTGTTCTATTTTATTTCGAAAATTCTTAGTATTCTCGAGAATAATATTACATTTTTTCGAGAGTTCATAATATTCTCTGAAATAATGTTACATTCTTTCGACAGTTGATAAATATTTCTAGAAAATTTATCGAGTAATTTATCGAGTATTTATTAGTATCGACGAATATAATTTAAATTATAATGAAGAATAACATTTATGAACCCTCAAAAACCATCAAGTTTTTTTCTTTAAATTGAGTAAAACAAGAAATATTGTCACATTTTCGTAAAAGATGTTAAAATTTTTAGGAATGTTGCTAAATTTTTTCGAGAATTGTTAATAATGAAATTTCAAAAAAACACAACTACACAAAAATAATCAATTTGTCAAGTTATAAGAAGCCAAGGAATAATTTTACATTTTATCAAAATTTGTTCATATCAAACTTTCTTTGGAACAATGTAGCATTTTTTTAGAATTGTTAAATATTTTCAGAAGTTTTATAATGCATTTTTGGAATAATCTGTATATTTACGAAAAAACGTTAATTAAAGCAACGAGAGTGTCAATTTTTGAATAATATTAACTTAGTAGTAATATAATTCGAAAAATTGTAATGTAGGTCTACCTAAGAAGAATCGGTTATTTTCTGACGTTATCCTTTAACCTAATAATTCAAAATTTGTAGTATATAATACACATTATATGAGCTTCCAATTAGCAGATTTGAAGTTACCAAAAAATGAAGTTTACATTATTTAAAAAAGTCCAAGGCCTAATGTTGCTCATTTTCTCCAAATTGGTTTAATATTTTTAAGAATACTATTATATTTTTTTCGAAAATTGTTAATATTATCTAGAATAATAGTACATTTATTTCGAGACTTCATTTATGCACATTTATGAATCCATAAAATCCATCAAGTTTTTGAAATTAAAAAAACAAGATAAATGTTACATATTCATAAAATATGTTAAACTTTCAGGAATACCGTTACATTTTTACAATAATTGTTAATAATCTCTAGAATAATATTACTTTTTTTTTTTAATTTCATAATATTCTCTTAAATAATGTTACATATTTTCGAGAGTTGTTAAACATTCTTTGAACATTTAAGAAAATTAAATGAATATGAACGAAAACAAAAAAAATTGTAATGAACATTTATTAATCTACAAAAACCATCATGTTGTTAAAGTTAAAAAACAAAAAAGAAATAATTTAACTTGTTCTTTAAATATGTTAATATTTTCAGGAATACCGTCATATTTTTTCAAGATTTGCAAATATTCTCTAGACTAACAATCCTTTTTTTCGAAATTTCACAATATTCTCTCAAATAAAGTTATATTTTTTCAAGAGTTGTTAAACATTCTTTGAACATGTAAGAAAATTAAATGGACATGGATGAAAACAAAATAAATTATAATGAACAATAACATTTATGAATCCTCAAAAACCATCAAGTTTATAAAGTTTAAAAACAAAAAAGAAACAATGTTACTTGTTCTTGAAATACGTTAATATTTTCAGGAAAACTTTTTTTTGGCGAAATTTGATAAATTTCTCGAGAAGTTTTGTAAACATTATTTGAAAATTTACGAAACCAGAATAAATTGTTTAAATTTATATAATATAGTAATACAAAAGTTTAATTTATGCGGTTTTTGTCAATTATAAAATAATGTTTCCAAAATTTCTCGAGAAGCTTACCAAATATCTTAAAAATATAACAGTATTCCTGAAAATATTGACTGCTATACTTTTACTGTTATATTTTTACGAAATTTCATAAATTTCTCGAGAAGTTTTGTAAAAATTTATTGAAAATTGGCGAAACCACAATAAATTGTATTATTTTATATAATATAATAATACACCCTATGGGGTCGATAGCCTAATAAAGATTGTTTATATATATATAATAATACAAAAGTTTAAATAATACGGTTTTGTCAATTTTGAAATATTTATCCCAAAATTTCTTGGGAAATTTATCAAATATAGTAAAAATATAACTGTATTCCTGAAAATATTGACTGCTATACTTCTACTGTTATATTTTTACGAAATTTGATAAATTTCTCGAGAAGTTTTGTAAAAATTAATTGAAAATTGACGAAACCAGAATAAATTGTATTATTTTATATAATATAATAATACAAAAGTTTAATTTATACGGTTTTTGTCAATTATAAAATGTTTCCAAAATTTCTCGAGAAATTTATCAAATATCATGAAAATATAACAGTATTCCTGAAAATATTGACTGCTATACTTTTACTCTTACATTTTTACGAAAATTTTTACATTTTTCTTTACATTTGTGAAAATTAATTGAAAATTGACGAAACCAGAATAAATTCTAGTAATTTATATAATGTAATAACGTACGTAATAACGTATAATACGTTTTTTATCAATTTTGAAATAATTTGACCAAAATTTCTTGAGAAATGTATCCAATATCGTAAAAATATATAAGTATTCCGGAAAATATTAACATTACAAAATCATGTAACATATTATACGTAATAATGTATGTTATTATTGTATTATATAATACATATGTATTATATAATAGTATGAGCAATGAAATATCAAAAATCTATAAATCCACGAAAACAATATAGTTTTCTATTTTATAAACATATCCGAGGAATAATGTAACAATTTATGGATACTGAAATACGTCATATTTGATAGAATAGAATATAATAGAATAGAATAGAATAAAATAGAATAGAATAGAATAGAATAGAATAGAATAGAATACATTTATTAAGGTCATTATATTCTAGATGTTTACATAGGTTAAAATACAATACAATACATAGGATTTTAAGTATAATGCGAGTAAGTCTACAATTCTACATTTTTCACTAAACGTTTGCAAGTAGCGAAGCAAATAAAATTGCATAAAATGCGCTTTGCTCCTCTATGAACCTTTTTTTTATCCCCGTGTAATAACTCCACAAAGTTTAAATTTTACGTACCTATAAGCTGTTATACCTATTTTTTTTTAATTACTACAAAAATATCGAATTTTGATAAACGAAATTAGATACAAAATTTCATAAATTTGTCTGGAAGTTATTATTTAAAAATCGAAGAAAACAATGAATTTTTGAATGGCTCTAGTGCATTTTGAGAATAATCTTTAGATATATGTTGTTATTGTATCATTTTTGACTTGCTCTTATGCATTTTGTGATTAATCTTTAGATATATGTCGTTATTGTATCATTTTTTGATAGGCTCTTATGAATCTGGAGCATAATCTTTAAACTCGCTTAGTGTTATTACACTATGATACCACAGCTATTATACTAAATAAATGTGACTACTGTTCTACTATTGAATTTCATCTTCTAGATATCTCCTGTATACGAAAATGCACTGGCTCATTCATTTTGAGAATAATCTTTAGATATATATTGTTTTTGTATCATTTTTGATAGGCTCTTATGCATTTTGAGAATAATCTTTAGATATATATATATATATATATATATATATATATATATATATATATATATATATATATATATATATATATATATTGTTATTGTACCATTTTTGACAGGCTCTTGTGAATTTTGAGAATAATCTTTAAAATCGTTTAGTATTATTACACTGTGATACCAGAGCTATTATGCTAAATAAATGTAACTACTGTTCTACTATACAATTTCATCTTCTAGATATCTCCTGTCAACGAAAATGCACTGGCTCTTATTAATTTTGAGAATAATCTTTAGATATATATTGTTATTGTATCATTTTTGACAGGCTCTTATGCATTTTGAGAATAATCTTTAGAATCGTTTTGTATAACTACACTGTGATACCATAGCTAATATGCTAAATAAATTTAACTACTGTTTTACTATACAATTTCACCTTCTAGGTATCTCCTGTCAACGAAAATGCAGTTGTAGAAAACCGCCCATGGTGGGAAAGGTATCAACCAGTGAGCTACAAGCTCACCACCAGGTCTGGCACAGAAGCTGACTTCCTGGATATGACCAAGCGCTGCAACGCGGTTGGAGTGCGCATCTACGTTGATGTTATTATCAACCATATGGCACGTGGCACAGACATAGTTGGCACCGGTGGCAGTACTGCCAGACCAGAAGACCACCAATTCCCAGCTGTGCCCTACGGCACCAATGACTTCCATCAGACGTGTGCCATCCAGAACTACCAAGACCCATCAGAGGTCAGGAATTGCGAGTTGGACCACTTGAAGGATTTGAACCAGGTAAAGCTTCAGCGTATTTAGCATATTTCTGGATTAATGTTACAATTATTTCCAATAGGGCTATGATTACGTCCGCGGAGTTCTTGTACAATTCCTCAACAAGCTGATCGATTTGGGAGTTGCTGGGTTCAGGGTGGACGCCGCCAAGCACATGTGGCCTGCGGATTTAGAGTACATCTACAGCCAGCTGAAGAATCTGAACACAGATTTTGGCTTCGTCGCAGGAGCAATGCCGTATATCTTCCAGGAAGTCATCGACTTAGGAGGCGAAACTGTTACTCGAGAGGAATATACTCCTCTAGGAGCAGTCACCGAGTTTAAGCACAGCGCTTCCATCGGAAATGTTTTCAGAGGAAACGATAAGCTCACGTACCTCAGCAACTGGGGACCTGAATGGGGTTTCCTCCCCAGTGGGGATGCTTTGGTGTTTATCGATAACCATGATAACCAGAGAGGACATGGTGCTGGAGGTGCTAGTATATTAACACATAAAGATGCCAAGCAATACAAGATGGCTACTGCGTTTATGCTGTCATTCCCTTACGGAACTACTAGGATTATGTCCAGTTATTTCTTCGAGACTTCAGATCAAGGTAAGATACATCTATTCCTAAATGTCTTCTAAAGGTCGCTTAGTTTAATAATGACTACCAATAATCTTCTCTTCACATATGTTCAATAACTTCTAATAACGCACTACAAAGTTGGCTTATCTAAACCTGTTTTCATTTTGGCTTACATAAAAAGATGAACGTAATTTTTAAATAATACCTTTGATAGTCGAGATCAAGATATACTGGCATACCAAAATGTCTTCTACAAAATCGTTACTTTATGATTTAATGTTTGCGCAATTGATTTCATACAAACATCTATTACAAACTTCTTGAGAAGGTCCACAATAAAACTCATCGCTTACACTCCAATACGTACAGTACGAATTTTGATGCAAACTTCCCCATTTTAAGTAACACGTCATTTACCATTGTTTGAGTACCTTGAACTAATTGATGGCGATTGCTAATTGCAATATATATGTTAAAGGTCCTCCTCAAGATTCCAATGGCAACCTGGTGTCTCCTGGGATCAACCCAGATGGAACCTGCTCAAATGGTTGGGTATGCGAGCACCGTTGGAGGCAGATATACAACATGGTAGGCTTTAGGAACGCAGCTCAAAACACTCCTGTACAAAACTGGTGGAGCAATGGAGACCAGCAGATCGCTTTTGCTAGAGGAGACAGGGCTTTCATAGCTCTCACAAATTGGGGTACCATCGATACCATGATCTACACTGGATTACCAACTGGTGTTTACTGTGATGTGATTACTGGTAATGTTGAAGATGGAAAGTGTACCGGAAAAGAGGTGCATGTTGGGACTGATGGAAATGCACAAATCACCCTTAAGTCTGATGAGTTTGATGGTGTCTTGGCAATTCATGTAAATGAAAAGTTATAACTCGTCGAAACAAACAACAAACTATTGGGTTAATAAAAATTTTAGTAACATATTCGTCTCATTTGTTATGTGTTAGTATGTAATGAATACTCTTCAGTCCTTCAGTGTAGTTATGTTCGATTTGTTTCATTATCTAAACAGAATAAATAAATAATCTATCTATCTAATTATCTATCAATGTTATCATATCAGTAATAAGTTATCTGCATCTTGATAAATTTTGTTTTTGATACATTAAATAACTAATTTTCCATAACCACATATGTATAGGCCAAAGATAATTAGATAATAATAATAATAATAATTTATTAATGCTAGCACCATTTACAGGTTTACATAAGTCAATATAATTCATACAATATAATATAGATAAAAATAGATAGTTAAATAATACTGTACAAAATACTAAACTAACAATAATGGAATCGATTGTTTTAACTAATGATTATTTGTGTAACAAATAATTAAACCCCATTTCTTTATATAATATTATAATGATAACGTCATATTGTATATTACACATTATAATAAATTATGGCACTTTATTGTTACGATTTACGATTTAATGAAAATTTATGATATACATATATTCCTCATATTTAGGACACACTATTTATGCACAACGTATAAAAATACTTAAAATACCAGGAACTCTACCTAAATATCTCATTATAAAATATTACACGTACATGAAAATTGTGTTAAAATATTACACCAGCTACAGCTTCCGCATTTCGCTGCTGCTCAGCGCCTCTTAATTGGCATAGGAAAAACTACTGAGACGAAAAACACGTTTTTACAACGTAGCCAGATGTACAATTAAATGAGTAACATGTGTCTTGTATCTAGGCTGCATCTGATGCAGTTTTATTTACGTTTAACTGATCCACATAAAATAGCGACATATCAATTTAGTGCCTCGCTCATTGTGGTAGTTATTGGAAGCTGGAAAGACAATTTATTGCCCATAAATGGCGCTTCTGGTCGAACTCGTATCGATCGATTTTAGATAGCTACAAATTGACTCAATTTGTGCAGCCAATGAAATATTTTGCACAGCATATTTTTGCTTCAATATTCATTTTTATTTTCATGCTAAAACAAAATTATTTACCTACTTAAGAGTTTTGATTCAATTTTTTATCTGTTAAAATGAAGACCAATTCACAATTGAAGAAATATCAAGAACAAAATTTTATGGCCACTTCCAGTAGTCCAGTAGTAGTGGAAGTGATAGAGGCAGATACGTATTTTATTTTGGCAGATCAGGGCGAAACAGGGTTGAAATAAATCATGATTTTTATGTCGTCATATGAGACATTTTGTAATGATGTGCGACAAATTGAAGAAATGTCAAGAATAACATTTTTTAAAGTTGTCATATGAGAACTTTAATAAAGATGTGTAGACAATTTGAAGAATTATCAAGAACAACATTTTTGGAAGTTGTCATGAGAAATTTTGAAAATATGTGCGACAAATTGAAGAATGTCAAGAACAGCATATTTGAAAGTTGTCATGTGGCCTACTTATGAATTTAGATTAATTTTTTCTATGATAAAATTTAGACCAATTCACAATTGCAGAAATATCAAGAGCCAAATTTTATGGCCACTTCCGGTAGAAAATTTTGTCAAGATGTGTAGACAAATTGAAGAAATGTCAAAAACAGCATTTTTGAAAGTTGACATATGACTTACTTACGAATTTGGATTCATTTTTTCTGTGATAAAATTTAGACCAATTTACAATTGAAGAAATATCAAGAGCCTATTTTATTGCTACTTTCGGTAGCAAATGTTCTCAAGATGTGTAGACAAATTGAAGAAATGTCAAGAACAAAATTTTCAATTTTTGAAAGTTGTCACCTGAAAATGTTGTAAATAATTAGGTGGTAGGTGGATTTTTTTTAATAAGATAATTATTATAATTCGAGAAACTTGGTGAAAAAAAAACCTTCAGGCAATTAATTAAAGGTGTGGAAGATTTTTTATTTGAAACTATTACAACATATATTTACACAAGCAGATGCACAATTAAATGACAAATTTCCGCACAAGAGAATCCAGAAAAAAACTTTGTGAAAAATAAATCACTGAATATTATATTTTTATATGTACTAGGAATTTCAAAATATGTCAGAAATACATACATGTAATGATATGATATCTAGGAAAATATCAGAAGAAACGTAAAGATAAACTCAAATTCTATGGAAGAATTTTGTATTTCAAATTTTCATACGAGATTCCAGAAGATATTTCTGTAAAGAATACTAAAAATATCATTATTTAATGAGCACTCGAGCACATATTAGTACAATTCTAATTATGTCAGGAATACACACTACATGGAATATTGCCCACGAAGAAGAAAAATAAAGCAAAACTCAAATTTAAGTAAAAAATAGAAAACTTATTTCAAATTATTCAGCAAAATTTGTAATAATTGCTAAATAAAATTCACAATGTATCATAATACAGGTATGTACTCAAAACTTGATGCCTAGAAAAATATATGAAAAAGAGTAAAGAAAAACTCAAATTCTATGGAAGAATTTTGTTTTTAAATTTCCGTAGGAGACATTCCAGAAGAAAATTTTGTTAAGATTTATAAAAAAAACATTATTTAATGAGCACTCGAGCACAGATTAGTACTATTCAAAATATGTCAAAAAGGAATACTACATGTAATAAAGCCTATGAAAAAATAAGAAGAAAAATAAAGAAAAACCCAAATTTGAGTAAAAAAATGAAAACTTACTTTAAATAATTCAGAAAAATCTGTAAAAATCACAATAATACAGGTATATACTCAAAACTGGATGTCTAAAAAACATAAGAAGAAGAGTAAAGAAAAACTCAAATTCGATGGAAGAATTTTGTTTTAAAATTTTTGTACGAGAGATTCCAGAAGGAAATTATACAAAGAATACTAAAAAAAATATTATTTAATGAGCACTCGAGCACAGATTAGTACAATTCTAAATATGCCAGAAACGAATACTACATGTAATATTGCGTATCAAACAATAAGAAGAAAAATAAAGAAAAACTTAAAAAACATAAGAAGAAGAGTAAAGGAAAACTCAAATTCGAAGGAAGAATTTAGTTT
Organism: Othius punctulatus; assembly: GCA_951805005.1. Taxonomy (NCBI): domain Eukaryota; kingdom Metazoa; phylum Arthropoda; class Insecta; order Coleoptera; family Staphylinidae; genus Othius; species Othius punctulatus. The sequence continues at coordinate 25,362,439 of OX638143.1, forward strand.
TCAAATTTTCGTTCGAAAGATTCCAGAAGATAATTCTATAAAGAATACTATAACAAATCATTATTTCATGAGCACTCGAGCACAGATTAGTACAATTCAAAATATGCCAGAAATAAATACTACATGTAATATTGTCTATGAAAAAATAAGAAGAAGACTAAAGAAAAACTTAAATTTGGGCTAAAAATTGAAAACTTATTTCAAATAATTTAGAAAAATCTGTAAAAATCGCAAACAAAAATCACAATAATACAGGAATGTACTCAATACTGGATGTCTAGGAAAATACATCTTGCTGTTTATCTTATTTGACAAGTGTAAACATAATTGTATATGTATTAACACACAAATATATTAATCTATTCTATTCTATTCTATAAGAAGATGAGTAAAAAAGGACTCAAATTCGATTGAAGACTTTTGTTTTGTAATTTTCGTACGAGACATTCCGGAAGAAAATTTTATAAAGACTTCTAAAAAAATTATTACTTAATGAGCACTCGCGCACAGATTAGTACAATTCAAAACATGTCAGAAACGAATACTACATGTAATATTGCCTATGAAATAATGAGAAGAAAATAAAGAAAATCTCAAATTTGAGTAAAAAAACATAACATGTAACATTGTCTACGAAAAAAGGAGAAGAAAAACTTAAATTTGATTGAAAAGTTGAAATATTTTTCAAATATTTGTACTATACATTCCAGAAGATAATGCCTTATGCCTTTGTTACCTAATAATAACTTATAATTTTATTGTATAGTATATTTTCGGTGGTACGTTTTGTGGTCTAAGAAAAAAATAAAAGGAAAGTATAGAAAAACTAAAACTTGTTTGAAAAATTGAAAACAAAATCAAATTTTAGTACGAGACATTCCAGAAGATTATCCCTTATGCCTTATTGAAACTGCATAATTTTATTCTGCAGTATGTTTTCTGTGGTACGTTATTTAACAACCAAATAAATTTCTAAGTATGTATTTTCTAAAAATGTCCGAAAGAAACACAGAAAAAACAGAAGTATTACCAAAATTAAGCGACAAATTTTCGGAAGAGAGATTCCAGAAGAAAATTTTGTGAAAATTACTAAAACAAATATTTTACACAAAAAATCTAATTTTTGTAACAGACATTCCAGAAGATAGTGCGTTATGCCTTATTGGTGCCTTATTGAAACTACATAATTATATTCTAGAGTATATTTTCTGTGGTACCTTTTTTAACAACCAAATCATTTTTTTAGTATGACCTTTTTAGAAAATTTCCTAAAAAAACTTTAAAAAATAGAAGTATTACCACAATTAAGCGACAAATTTTCGAAAGAGAGATTCCAGAAGAAAATGTTGTGAAAAATAATAAAACAAATTCAGTATATTTAATAATAAGTACTCAAAAATTCTAATATAATATAATATATAGAAATATATAATATTTTAATAATATTTTATTGTGTGCCACTACAGAAAACGTTTACACTAGTCAAACTGAATATGAAATGTTGTCTATCAAAAAATAAGAAGAAAGTAAAGAAAAACAACTTAATATTTCTTTGAAAAATTCTTTCATGTTTCGTAAGGTTTCAGAAGAAAATTCTGTAAAAATTAATAAAATAAAATTAGGCTAAATAAAAAATTAGGCGAAAAGTATAGAAAAACTTTAATTTGTTGAATAATTGAAAAAAAATGTACGAGACATTCCAGAAGATAATGCTTTATGCCTTATTGGTGCCTTTTTGAAACTGTATCATTGTATTATATAGTATGTTTTATGGTACGTTTTCTAACAACCAAATAAATTTCTTAGTATGACTTTTAAAAACATTTCTTAAACAAACAAAAAACAAATAGAAGTATTACCACAATTAAGTGACAAGTTTTTGAAAGAGAGATTCTAGAAGAAAATTTTGTAAAAAAATACTAAAAAAATCAGTTTATTTAATAATAAGTACTCGAAAATTCTAATATATGTCAGAAATATACTAATATTTGAATAATAATTTATTGTGTGCTAGTACAGAAAACGTTTACACGAGTAAAAATGAATATGTAATGTTGTCTATGAAAAAATAAGTAATAAACGCAAAGAAAAACTTAATATTTGTTTGAAAAATTCTTTCATCTTTTCGTGTGAGAGGTTTCAGAAGAAAATTCTATAATAATTATTAAAATATACTCAGTGCTTCTAATAAATGCTCAACATTTCCAATATACCTATGTCATAAATACGTACATGTAATGTTGTGTATGAAAAAATAAGAAGATAATTACAGAGAAGCCTAAATTTGTTTCAAAAATTGAAAAATTCTTCAAAATTTTGATACGAGAGATTCAAGAAGAAAATTCTGTAAAAGATACTCAAAAAATTCACTATTTCATAATAATCTGTGCTCGAAAATTCCAAAATATGTCAGAAATATATCCATTATTTTAAAAAATAAGAAGATAATTACAGAGAATGTTAAATTTGTTTGAAAAATTAGAAAGTTCTTTAAAGATTTCATACGAAAGATTCTAGAAGAAAATTCTGTAAAAAATACTACAAAATTTCACTAATTTATGCAATGTTATCTATGAAAAAATCAGAAGAAAAGTAACGGGAAGTTCAAATTTGTTTGAAAAATTGAAAAATTCTTTAACATTTTCGTACGAGATATTCCTGAAGAAAATGTAAAAAATACTAAAAAAAATCACTGTAGTTTTCTAACAAGAAGTACTCGAAAATTCCAAATTATGTCAGAAATATATCCATTATTTTAAAAAATAAGAAGATTATTACAGAGAATGTTAAATTTGTTTGAAAAATTGGAAATTTCTTTAAAAATTTCGTACGAAGGATTCTTGAAGAAAATTCTCTAAAAGAGACTCAAAAATTTCCCGATTTCATAATTATCCGCGCTTTAAAATTCCAAAATATGTCAGAAATACATCTGTGTAATGTTGTCTACGAAAAATTAAGAAGAAAAGTAACGGGAAGATTAAATTTGTTTGAAAAATTGAAAATGTTTTCAACATTCTCGTACGAGATATTCCAGAAGAAAATATATAAAAAATACTAAAAAAAATCACTGTAGATTTTTACTCGAAAATTCCAAAACATGTGAGAAATATATCCTCTTTTTAAAATATAATGATTTAATTTCAGAGAATTTTAAATTTGTTTAAAAAAATGGAAAATTCTTTAAATATTTCGTACGATACGAGAGATTCTAGAAGAAAATTCTGTAAAGGATCTTATAAAATTTCACTATTTAATAATAATCTGTGTTTAAAAATTCCAAAATATATCAGAAATACATTTATGCAATGTTGTCTATGAAAATTTAAGAAGAAATGTAACGGGAAGCTTAAATTTGTTGGAAAAAATAAATGTTTTAAAAAAAAGAAGAAAATATAAAAAATACTAAAAATAATCACTGTAGTAATTTAATAATAAGTACTCGAAAATTCCAAAATATGTCGGAAATATATGAATGAAATATGTCTAGGAAAATTATAACGAAAAACAAACTCAAATTAGGTTGAAAAATTGCAAAATTCTTTAAAATTTTCGTACCAGAGATTCGAGAAGACAATGTGTCACCGCTCGTATCGTAGCCAAGGCCTAATGCCTGAAATGAATATCTTCTTGATTTATATTTTTAAGAGTTTAATTAGACATAATTGGATAAATACTATGAAGAGTTGCTCTGAAATGTGCTGCCCTCTATTAATGAAATTATGCTGTGCATCTCTCCGCTGCTATCTTCCTTGATAAATTCAGCTTTCAGGTGAATTACGCTCGGAGATTCGTAATTGCGGATGATATTTTCAACGTTTACTACGTCGCTCTTATAATTGAAGCTCGCTTGAACGCTCTCAATATATTTCACTACTTTATATATTTCAGCATCCCTTCGACGTTTGGAGTGATGTGAACAGGCTCAGATCTTGTGACAGAATCCCCTGTAGAATGGGGTTGCGATCCTATTTATTATCTATCCTTATCTACTGTTGTCACACGATGTTTTCGTATCGTTGTAATTTTTCAGTATCGCGGCCAGCAACAAGTACTGCTCGATTTTGTTCGTTGCCATGACGACCTTCAATTATCGAGGATAGTAGTGACTGTATTTGTTAGGGACATTATCCCTAACTGGCTATCGATATCGAGGATATATTTTGGGATTCCCGTTTTCACCTTCTCAGCTCTCGCTTATTATCATTTTCAGGCTCCTCACATTTTTCTCCCTCTCCTAATATGCGATTTGTCGCATTTATCGGGCCACTTCACACTCAATTTCTCTAATATTAACCTGACGTGCATGTCTTATATGTTGCTTGTGTTTCCTGCATTTTGTGTATATTTTCAAATTTAACTAACTGACCAACTACGATAACAAAACTAACCTAAATAATTGAAATAACTTAAAACTAGATTTAAAAATATCATTAAAATATTTATAATAATGATGTAACGTTGTCGGGAAAATGCAAACATTTTGATTAAAAATAGTTATGTTATACGAGTACACATATAAGATATATTTTTTATTAGCAGTTGATTCATTTTGTTAGGAAGATTCAGTCGAAAATTTCATTGACACATAATTCTAATTCTTCGCATGTTGACTGTTTATCAACGCGCCTTCAGAATATTCGCGCAGAAGTCGTAAAGCGTTTACTATAAATTAAACACATAAAAGTGATTTACGGCATTAAAGCAAATTGTCGATCGTTTTTGATGATTTATAGCGGCAATTGCGGTCTCTTGAATAAGCGGTTGCGTTTGGTAATTGGGTGCAAACAAGTGCGCAAATGTGCTGGAATCTAATCGACGTAATATACATACGCCCACACATATTGTACAAGAGAATCGGAGATGAAAGAAAATGATTGAACTATGCCAACTCATCATAGGTTCAGAGAATTCGTCTTTTTATGAGTGTTCTGGTGACGTTTGTATTGTAACAGGAAAACCGCGTCTACGTATATTTATGTGTGTGACTGGTTTGTATTTTCGATTGTGGTATTTATATAATATTCTATATATAGAAGGCGCCTAAAATGGTAATTAGGCAATTATGATTTTTTTAAAGTATAATTTTTAGTTCGTCGATTTTTTACGTTATGGATAAAGAAAAATGAAAAGTAATAGCATAAATGGACGCAGTATTTTTTGCGTTACAAAAAAGTTCATTACACTTTTGCTCTGCAATAGGACTGGTCTACAAATTAAAACAAAAAAAATTCACTGGACAAGAGGAGGATGTCTGCCACGTAATTTGGGTGCGTAGAATTCAAATTTACCACTAGAATTGTGCTATCAGGTCTAGTGCTTTTTATGTCGCTTGGATGGTACTACTGTAAAGTAATTTGACGGAAACCCACATGTATTCTCTATCTTCATAATAATAGTGCTTAAATATGTGCTTAAATATGAGAACATGTTTATCAATATTTAATGAAAATTAAAAAGAAATTATCAAGGATTTTGGGACAAAAGTATGCTGGGAGATTATTGCTGGACTGATCCAGATAAATACAAACGATGTTTAAACACTGCCATTTACCTTTGAAATTTCATTTATTTTTAAATAAATTAACGATTTTTGATTGAAAACATACGAAAACAATGATATTTTATATCTCGCAAACCTAACCTAATAGAAAAAAGTTACTGATTCGAAATCAGCGCACAAAATAACCTTAAAAACACTATTTGGTTGCACCAGTCCAAAACCTTATATACCAGTGTAATTATTAATGAAAGATAATTTCTGTAGATTTTCACGAGGCTATGCATTTAATAAAATATCATCATCAGAAGTATGAAAAATTAATGAAAATTTCGGAGTAATCTTCTCCAGATTTTTCAAGCTTTTAGAAGCGATGGGCTAATTCTTTAGGCTCGTGATTTTTTTGTTTAATATTCTCGAGGTATGCACGTACTGAAATACGGCATCTATAAATAAGTTAGAAATAAATAAACAAAACTTGACGAGCATCAATGTCCAATCTCAATCACTACTCAGCTTAATACATGTCTGGGCGTTTCTACCAATACCATAATTTGGACTTGGAGCTAATCTTGTCATGCAAATTGCCAAAATTTAATCACAGACGTGATAGTGAGCGTCATGTGAGTTAGAATATCCGCCACGGATGGGGACGCCCGGCGTCCCGACGCTCTTTGTGGCAATCTATTCTCGTCCCTTGCTGCACCTTATTTATGAATGAAACCGTTTCGTGCGCAAAAATCCCACGTTTTCTGGTGGTGAAAAAACGCTGGATGACTGTTATTACGTGAAAATTCCGCCCGTTTAATAATAGCACCCCAAAATGCCTGATAATTTGTGGATCTTATTTTCTCCACATCGTAACTCCCCGTTGTTGGAATTTAAACGTGGAGTTTTTATTTGGAAGATGGCACCGCTCCAGCATTATAAATGCTGCTTATTATTTGAGGTGGAAGCACGCCGTGTCTCTCGGTTATTTTTTTTAAATATTTTTCACGTCCAAACGTGTTTCACTTAATTTCAGTTCAACGGTGATTGATTGGCCAGCCAATGAATAAATCGCATTTTCGTGTTGCAGCAAGTTGCTACAGCTGAAACAACTAATTTAGAAATTATTTCTATAGCTTTAGGAAGTTTACTATTTTGAATGACGAAGAAACAATATATTCAACTACCTCAAGACTGCGCTTTCCACAATTTAATTGGAAACGTCCTAAAGTCCTGAAACTAGCTGAAACGTATTGCGGAGTTTCTAATTGCAATTTACTGTTTACATATCGTCCGTATAGAGGTAAAAATCAGTAGTAGTAGCAATATTTCATTGGATATCGACCTGTGGTCTTTCCGCCATAAAAGCATTAACTAGCAATTTTATATTTCTGAGATATAAGATATATTAATAACAACCAGGTATAAAAAAACGAAATTACTCAAACTTCTTTTTATTTGAACTATAAAATATAATACATTTTTGAGATATATAGATATATTAATAACAACCAGGTATAAAAAAAACGAAATTACTCAAACTTCTTTTTACTTGAACTATAAAATATAATTGTTACTTACCTGCATTAGTTTATTATAAAAAAAAACATATAAAAATCTCTAATTCATTTTCGATTAAAATATTACTTAATGAGTTTTACCTCTAAACCAACATTTGGGTTAATTCCATGTTAAAACGACGTTAATTCCACATTTTGTTTTTAACTTCCTTTACAAATAATTTAATAATACTCATCTATTAGTAATTAATGCAACAATGAAAACATTCCATTATACAATATTCAATCGAGTACGTTGCATAATTAATATATTAATTTAGCGATTTTCAGTAAACAATAATTTCCGTATGGACTGATCATTTATTAGCCGCATTACGCATTAGCACCGTACAGGTAATTTGTCACTGAGCTCTAAACGTTCTACTACATCATACTCCAGCTATAATACACCTGGGCATTGTATGTGGCGGTTTCACGCTGCATTAGCATTTTGATATGTGCTATACAGGCATATTATATTCTAAATTCAATATAACGTTAAAAGGGAGCCGTTTTTGAAACCATTTATCACGCCGTTTATTGAACCGATTGTGACGTGGGAATTTACCTATTGCTCGCCTTATTGAGGAAATTTACACAAGTAACATGCATGAAGTGCTTTGTTCGTTCTCCCAAACGTAGGGAAAAACTAAAATTCTATTTCAGAAAGGAAATTCCATGCACACATCAATAGCACAAAGCCACTCAAAATACTTTTTACGATGTGTAAATATATCTGTACCTGAGAAGGAGAAGAATGTACGTCTAAAAACTAAACTGTTCAGGAAAGGCAAAAAGGTGGCAGAGTTTTGCGGTGTCTATACAATCTACAGAATTGTAGATAGCTTAAACCATAATTCTGAATTACCTCCCAACTATTATGAAGTACATTTAATTACAAAACAATTAATTAAGTACAAAAAGTAATAAACAATACATCTAGCATTAAGTTTTATGTTATACTTATAAAATGTATAAAAAATGATACACTTTTACACCTTCACCTCATTTCTGCACATATCAATTGATGCGGCGGTCAATTGCATGGCGATCAATTGCGGGCGGTCAATTGTTGGCGCGATCAATTGATGCGGCGGTCAATTGTTAGCGGCCAATTGCGGGCGGTCAATTGCAGGCGGTCAATTGCGGGCGGTCAATTTAGACCTAGACCCATATTGGACATACATTCTACTGCTTATCAGGTACAGATATAAAACTGATGCCTGCATTTAATTTAATTTCATAAAAATAACTTATATACGAAATTATATTTGTTTTGTAAATAAATGGCTCAATTCACACATTAATTATACTAATGTAGGAGATGCAAAATAGTTTTTAATGCTACTCATCAAGTCAGAGTAAATGTAAATAAATATAATATTTATTCTGTTTCAATGTCAGGATATAATGGAAAATATTTGAGGCGGAAATAACGTATTTACAACCTTCAGAAGTCTAGGAGTAATTCAGGAATAACGTTTTGATTGCAGTATTTTTCTCGCACGCTTGGACAATTTTCGTTAGATTAAGTTAGGTTAGGATAATCTGCTGCTTTATTGATTGATATACTTTGATTAGATTTTATCAGATAAAATTGGGTTTAACTTACTAGTATAGGTTCCTAAGTTACATGTACATACTTGGTTTGGTTAGATTTGGTTAGGTAAAATTAGGTTAATTTATATACTTCTCAGGAGTAGATTGCTAAATTAAGTTACGTGATGTTAGGTTAGGATACATTTGGTAAAGTAAAATTAGGTCTTATATCCATATTGCTGGTGTAGATAGCTTGTTTTGCTGTATTTACTATGGTCAAATTTAGTTAGAATGATTAGTAATTTTATTTTCTTGGTAGTGGTGTTATATAGATTCAAAATTAGATCTGATTTTTAATGTGTTACAATTTTTCGACGCATTATTAACAAGAAATTTGTGGAAAGTGGAATTTTGCTGATATTAACTGAAGTTTGCGGAAATTCTCCTAAAAGAAGTATTTGCTGAAATTTGCTGAAATTTATTTTAAAAAATCTATAGGTTTTTAAAATTCGCTGAAATTTTCTAGGCTTATACGCCAACATTTGCAAGGTATTTGTCTCTGACACTGGTACCTATGTCTTACATGGGTCATAAGGTCTCACAGGTCAGGCTCATAGTCTCAAGGTCATACAAGTAATAGCTTACATCAAGAAGAAGAAAAAAAGCAGCTGAAAATTGCCAAATTAGACTAATTTGTTGAAACCTGTTAACCAAGGAAACATATTTTTGAAATTTGCTGAACTATTTAAAAATGTACTAAAATTTGCTGAAATTGATTCAATATGCTAACATATGCTAAGTGTTGGTGTATAATAAGTATATATTTACCGAAAATAGTAAAACTTGCTGAAATATGTATAAAAAAAGTGTATTAAAATATGCAGAAATATAATATCGGCCTATGATTTGCCAAAATAGACTGAAATTTGATAAAATACACTAACACTTGCTAAGAATTTTTAAATATAATATCTAATTTCTATTTCTACATTAGAAATTAGTTCCTAAAATATGAATAAACTCAAATATGTTAAATTTTGCTGAATTGGGCTAAAACTTTATAATACTTAGTAAACATTCAAATATGCTAATAGTAGTAGTAGTATGTACATATATTCCATATACATAATTCACAACCAACTTTATACATATAATATGATAGACACAACAGACATTGATATTTAATGTGAAGATTGATACATGATGTATGAAATAAAATGAAATTAATTGAATGAAAGGAAATGCTAGGAAATGAAAGTAGCAAACATATACTCCAATGTGCAAATACTTTCTGGGACTTGTTAAAATGTACTAGTAAATATAGTAATTTACTAACAATTGCTAGTATTTGCCAAGATATGATGTATTATACCTGATTATACTTAAGTATTAGTATACCGGGTGTATGCTTTCAATCGCGAACATAGGGAACATACATTGTTTTTAACATTTTTGCGAATGTTAACAAATATGTTAAAAACAATGTTAAATCCCAATGTTTTTAACATACATACATTGTTTTTAACATTTTTGCGAATGTTAACAAATATGTTAAAAACAATGTTAAAACCCAATGGTTGCGATTAAAAAGGGACACCCGGTATAATATGTATTAGCTACAATCACTTTTTTGTCTAAATTTGCCTGTTACATAATATTCTTTAAATTTACAAGTTTTTCAAAATTTATGAAATTTAATCAAAAAATTTGATTGCTGAAGTTTGTTTAAAAACAAACTGGTGTATTGAAATTTTCTGAAAGTTACTAAAATTTGCTGAAATTGGTATGTATTATTTATTTTCTATAATGATTTGCTGTATTTTTTACCAGTTATAGAAATTGGAGCATAAAAATGACATATATTGACAGAAATTTATTAATATTTGCATATTTTCACTAAAACAGCCGATATACTATAAACTTGTTTTGAATTTTACTAAACTACATTGATAATTGTCAAAATTTGTAAAAATCTGTTGAACAGTTACTCAAATATACTAACATATTCTAAAATTTCTTCAAATGTACTACAATTTAGTTGAAAATGCAAATGTTTGCTGAAATATGTAAAATTGTGGAATATATTTGTGCATAATAAGTATTATCTACAGTCATATTTTTTTAAATATTTTGTCTGTTACATAATGTATCTTTAGATTTACATGGTTTTCAAAATCTATGAAATTACCTGAAGAATTCTGGTTTGCTCAAATCTGATAAAATTTGTTTAGACACTGCTGATGTTTTGAGATTTTCTGAAAGTTGCTAGAATTTACTGAAACTTGTATGTATTATTTATTTCCTGTGATCACATTTTGTATATTAAGCCAGTTATAGTAATTGAATCATAAAAATGAAATAAATTTGCAGAAATTTGATAATTTTCGCAATTTATTTTAAAAAATATAGCTTATTTTAGAAAAAAAAGTAAAGAAAATTTGAAACAAGATATTTGCATTTATTTTTATATGCTATATAATATGAACTTATTCGAATTTTTTTTAAATACATTAATAAATGCGAACATTCATAGAAGTTGCTGAAACTTGATGAGTTACTCAAATATACTAACATATTCTGAAATTTGTTCAAATGTACTCAAATTTATTTGAAAATGCTCATGTTTGCTGAAATATGTTAAATTGTGGAATATATTTGTGCATAATATGTATTAACTACAGTCATAATTTTAAATTATTATTGTCTGATACATAATGCACCTTTAGGTTTACAAGGTTTTCAAAATCTATGAAATTTACTGAACAATTCTGGTTTGCTCAAATTTGCTGAAATTTGTTATAAAACTTCTGGTGTTTATTGAGATTTTCTGAAAGTTGCTGGAATTTAATGAAATTTGTATGTAATAATTATTACCTAAGATCCCATTCTGTATGTTTAACCAGTTATAGTAATTGAATCATAAAAGTGAAATAAATTTGCTGAAATTTGATAATGTTTGCATTTTATACTTAGCCTATTTTAGAAAAAAAATCTGAAGTAAAAATTTGAAACTACATATTTGCATTTATTTTTATATGCTATATAATACTTTGCTAAATTTTGCTGTAAAATATGAACTTGTTCGTATTTTTTAAAATATATTAATAATTGCTGACATTCGTAGAAATCTGCTGAACTTTGATCAGTAACTCAAATATATTCTGAATATTTTTTTGCCGAATTGCTGAATTATGTTAAATTGTGGACAATATTCCTACTATGTAATAATAATGTTATTAATGTTACCAACAGGTTTACACAAGTCATGAAAAAGAGGTATAAGAGGTAAAGATTATTACTAAAATTTAATTAAAATTTGCTTAAATGTGCAAAATTTTACCATATATTGATAAGATAAGATAAGTTCATTCATATTAATAAATAGTTACACATGTCAGATAAATATAGATACATAGCGTGTTTGTACATGTGCTAAGAGGTATATAAAATTTGTATTATCTATAATTAAATTTTTATTTTATTTTTGCAACAATGTCTGAAAATTGATAAAATAGATTAACATTTGTTGAAATCTGCTCATATCTGCAAATATATGCTGAATTCTATTAAATTATGGTAAAATATTTAGGTATACACAATATCATGTAACCAAAAAAGTCCGGGCACGGTTTTTTAATACATGTCATCATAAATTTTAAGTTGTTATCGATAGTACTCATTTATACATATTACTACTTTGGTATGAATCCCTCTTGCAATATATGCATTCAAATTTGACGGTAATTGTTTAATTCATATTTTAAAATTATTTTAAATTATACCATCAAAAGCTTACTAAATTTTTTGGTTACCTGAGATAATTATGTATTTGTTGTAATCACATTTTTTATTTTCGAGTCCTATATTTTCAATAGTTTTGCAAAATTTACCACAATGTGAAACAAAAAAGCTAAAACGAGTTTAAACAACCAATTGCACGAGCTGAAACAACCAAAATTTCCTGAAAGTTGCTAGAATATGCTGAATAATGCAAAAAAAAAATCAAATTTGTTAAAAATTTGCTATGTATTAGTACGTATTTAGTGTACATATGTAGTTTACGTATGTAGTGCACATACATTAATTATGTAGTGTATGTGAGACACATAAATACTAAAATTTGTTAAATATATGTACATTGTTTTGCAATTTGTAATAGATTGAAATTTGCTAAAATATTTATAATTCTTCAGAAATATGTTCAAATGTTTTGAAATTACAATAAAAGCCTCATTCACTCTTAAATTTTAAAGTAAATATTAAATAGTTAGTTATATATTTTTTTTCATATGCCAGTTTACAATGCAACATTAAATATGTAACAATTATTCTTGCTACATACACTTATCAGATATTTACCAATAATTTTAAGTCAATAGTGAATAGTTAATAGGAAATAAGAATGGTGCCTCATCGGAAGTAAAATTCGATTTTATAAAGTGTAAATTGAGGATCAATTATCAACGCTTCGGAATTGAATACCCACACTAAATACTACATACCCGCAAATTGAAAAGACATGAATCACCAGCGTAAACATTTACACACACGAAATTTAAAACACGCCAAATTAACCGCTCCCAAACAAGTTCACGGCAACACCGAAGTCATTAATCATCGGCGTCGTTTACGTGCTTGAATCGCGCATTTCTATTTTCCTGGAACTCTCGCCTGTTTTCCCGGCGTTCCCGCAGGAGCACGGGAGACCATTGTATCTGGCGATGTTATTAATACGCCTCTGGATCTGGATATTAATATGGACCGTAAATATTTGCGTTTAATATCGGAGCAGGTCGAAAAAAAAGGGATATATTTAGCACTGCGGAATGCGCAGCGATAAGGGATTTGCACGTTTCAGGGAAGAAAAATTGATTGCAAAACCCGGTTTTACGTAGAGGCGCATCTGCAAAGTATATTTTGTGACAGGTGTGCGGGGTTCGTTGTAATCAATCATGTGGTGGCATTGCGCAGAGTCGCAATGACATCTGGGGGTGTATAGTTAAATTATCGGGACTCAATTTTCCTAAATGGATTATTTATTTATCAATTTACAATACAATCAAGGAATAGTGATGGCCTTATATCATGAAAAGAAAAACTTACAAATAAAATAAGCTGTACGTTAATAATGTACACTGTTCACATGTTCAATGTTCACATGTTCAATGTTCAATGTTCACATGTTCAATATTCACATGTTCAATGTTCACATGATTAATGTTCATTTTTACAATGTTGACATGTTAACATGTTCAATGTTCACATGTTAATATGTTCAATGTTCACATGTTCAGAATTCACATGTTCAATGTTCACATGTTCACATCTTCAATGTTTACATGTCTAATGTTCACATGTTCAATGTTCACATGTTCTATGTTTACATGTTTAATGTGCACATGCTCAATGTTAACCTATTCAATGTTCACATGTTCAATGTTCACTTTTACAATGTTCACATGTTAACATGTTCAATTTTAGCCAAACTAGCTCTTTTTAAGTTTCTGCTTCTGAACGTTAGACAATCAACTTATCTCTGCCCCAAAGATCACATTTTCAGTGCAAGCGAGATACATATAATTCATTACAAGGTGTGAAAACTAATTTTCATCACTACTTATATTGAATAGTGATCAAATGTGTTCAATCCAACATATCTTCGTTTATTTGTAACAGCTTTTTAAGTTTCTGCTTCTGAACGTTAGATAATCAACTTCTCTCTGCTCCAAAGATCACATTTGCAGTGATTGAATTTCATCTCGGGATTTTACGAAATCAGAAATAATTGTTGGAGAAAGCGAATAAATACGTGGAAGCGGCTTACAAATTCAGTCTCGAATATGCTGATTGCAGATTTCCATTACTTAGCTGAGGACATGCAAACATCGTGATTACTTTTTTCGTTCGTTATCGGGCTCCTCAGTGCCTACTGCTGCATCCTATTAGTAGGTACTAAAGCTTTGTAGTCGTTATTTTCGCATATACCTGACTGATTTCTGATTGCTTTTATTTGATTCAACGCAGTTTGCCACTGTAGAGTAATCGTTATTATAGAAATGAATGAAATTATTGAAACATAAATACATATTTTTTTAAATTAAAGTAATTTTGAAATATTGTAAAAAAATTAATATTTTCTTTTCTAAGAAGTAATTATTCGAAGAATTTATCTTCAACGCAATTCGTTTTGAGAAAAAAAAATGCTTTCCTAAAATATGCTTCTGAAGAATTTGTGAGTGTTATCCTGATGAAGAGAGGGAGAAATCTCTCACGTTTTCTCTGTATCTCCCTCTCTTTCTTTTTTCCGCTATTTTTTTGCAAGTTTTAGCATATTTTTCAAATTTCAGCTATGTTTCGTATGTTGTAGCAAATATCTGCAATTTTTATTGAATATGAACAAATGTCAGAAAAAAAGTTTTGCAACATAAGCAAACTTCAGCGAATTTCAACACTTGTTAACATATTTTAGCAAATTTTACCTAGTTATAGCAAAGCATAGCATATCATTTTGAAACATTTCTAGTTTTATATGCAGTGATGGAAGTAGAACATGATTTGGTTCAATTAATGGATTATTTGAAATGTTTTGTTTTCCAGGAGAATACTCTATTCTTTGTGGCCAATCTGTTCTGGTATAATGATGACTTGTAGCTCGACTATCCCATAAACAAAGGAAACAACAAAATTTTGTGAAAGTATTTTAGCAAAATTATCCATATTTCAGTCTGCTTAAATAATTTTCATAAAATATTTGTAAATCAATATTGTATAGAAATAATATATCATTGCAAATTTTAGTAAACTTTAGCAAATTCCAGCTTGTTTTAGCATTTGTAAGCAAATTACAGTCGCAGTCTTGTACCTCAAAGAACAAGTTCCTTTCGTAATAATCTGATGTCGAAAAACTCGTATATTTACAGATTGTTCTCCTGATGCCTGTTCCTCTCTCTCCCTCTCCTCCTCTCTTTCTCTCTTACTCGCTATTTTTTCAGCAGGTTTTAGCATAATTGTGAAATTTCACTTAGGTTCTGCATATTTGTCAAATTTCAGTTAGGTTCTGCTATTTGTAGTAAATTTCAGCAATGAAATTAACACATTTCTGCAATATTAGAAATTAAAATAAACATCAGCAAATTTCAAGTTATGTTAAGATACTTTAGCTACATAGTTTAAGAATAGTTTAGAAACATTTCCTTTATTTAACTATTACAGGAACTTTTCAGTTCCATTAATATGGAGAGATAAAAGTAATCACGAAACATTTCCTCTATTTAGAATAAATTTTGGCAAATTTTCAGTATTTCAGTCTGCATAAGCTATTTTCAGAAAATATTTGTATGTTATAGAGAATTTAAGTATACCTTAGCAAATTTCAGCTAGCTTTAGCGTTTGTAAGCTAATTGCTGTATTGTACCTTAAAAAACATAGTTCCTCGAACAGGCAAAATTTTAAAAATATGTGATTGTAACAATTTTATATACAGGGTGAGTCACGAGTAGAGGTAAATATTTTAAACAGTGGTACTTGGATCAAAATTTATATAAAATCATATGATAGTATGTATAATTACCATTTTAATTTTTATTAGAAAAATAGAAATAGCGAGTATTTAGCAAGTTTTAGCATATTTCTTAAATTTCAGACAGGTTTTGCATTTCGAAGCAAATATCAGCAATTTTTTGTGAATAGCAACAAATTTCAGAAATAATTTCTACAATATTCGAGAAATTAAAAATAAACTTCAGAAAATTTCAACAAATATCAACAAATTTTAGAAATAATTTCTGCAATATTCGAGACATTAAAATTAAATTTGAACTGATGATCATATATTTAAGCAAATTTTACCTAGTTATAGCATATTTTCGTGAAAAATTTCACAATAATAGAATATTTTAGCAAAGTTCTCCAGATATTTCATTCGGTTAATGCAATTTTCAGAAAATATTTGTATGTTATAGCAGATTTTAGTATACTTTGGTATACGCATTTTTTTTTTTAATATCAAAACGGTACTTAATTAAAAACATGCCTCGTATTATAATTAATATTAAATATTTTATAAATTGTAACCATTAGACTTAAAATAAGTAATCATTCGCAAAATTAATTATTAGATAAATTCGTTAGAGAACAATTTTCTATCAAAAATTTTACTTTCACAGAATTTGTTTTCGAAAAACTCATTTATTTATAAAGTGTTCTCTCTTTCTCTATCATTCGCTATTTTTTCAGCTAGTTTTAGCAAATTTTTAAAATTTCAGGTATGTTTTGCGTTTTGAAGCAATTTTCAGTGAATATCAACAAATTTTGGAAATATTTTCTCCAATACTCGAGAAATTAAAAACGAACTTCAGCAAATTTCAACAAATGTAAACATATTTTAGCAAATTTCACCTAGTTATAGCATATTTTGGAGAAAATGTGTCTACTATAGTATATTTTAGCAAAATTCTCCATATTTCATTCGGCTTATGCAATGTTCAGACAATATTTGTTTGTTATAGCAAATTTTAGTTTATACTTTGGTATAAACAAAGTTTTTTTTTATATCAAAACAGTACTTACTTAAAAAAACATGCCTCATATTATAATTAATATTAAATATTCTTAAAATTGTAACAATTGCACTTCAAATAAGGAATCATTCGAAGAATTGATTATTAAAATAATTCGGTATGGAAAACTTTTCTCTCAAAAATTTTATTTTCTAATGTATTTGTTTTCGAAAAACTCGAAAAACACTTATTACAAAGTGTTCTCCCTCTTTATTTCTCTATCTTTTTAGCGAATCTCAACAAATTTCAGAAATAATTTCTTCAATATTCGAGAAATTAAAAATAAACTTCAGCAAATTTCAACAAATGTTAACATATTTTAGCAAATTACAGCTTGTTTGTAGCATATTTTAGCAAAATGTGTCTTATTTATAACATATTTAGCAAAATGTGTCTTATTTCTAGCATATTTTAGCAAAATTCTCCATATTTCGTTCTGCTCATGCAATTTTCAGAAAATATTTGTATGTTATAACAAAGTTTAGAATACATAAGCAAATTTCAACTAGTTTTAGCATTTGTATGCAAATTGCAATCTTGTACTTTAAAGAACATAGTTCCTCTGATAGGCAAAAAAAACAGATATTTTAGCATATTTCACCTAGTGATAACATATTTTTGATAATTTTCTATTATTTATAGCATATTTTATGAAAATTCTCTATATTTCAGTGTGTACATTTCAGTGTACTTTAGCAAATTTCATATAGTGTTAGCATTTGTAAGCAAATTGCAGTCTTGTACCAAAAAGAACATAGTTTCTCTAATAGGCAAAAAACAGATATATTAGCATTTTACCTAATGATAGCATATTTTTGAAATTTTTAAATTATTTATAGCATATTTTAGCAAATTTTCCATATTTCAGTCTGCTTAAGCAATTTTCAGAAAATATTTGTATGTTCTTGCAAATTTTAATATACTTTAGCAAATTTCAGCTAGTTTTAGCATTTGTAAGCAAATTGCAGTCTTGTACCTTATAGAACATAGTTCCTGTAATAGGCAAAAAATATATTTTAGCATATTATACCTATTGATAACCTATTATTTATACCATATTTTAGCAAAATTCTTCATATTTCAGTCTGCTAGAGCAATTTTCAGAAAATATTTGTATGTTTTAGCAAATTTCAGCTATTTTTAGCATTTTTAAGTAGTTTTCAGTCTTGTACCTTAAATAACATAGTTTCTCTAAAAGGTAAAAAACAGATATTTTAGCATATTTCACCTAGTGATAGCATTTTTTTTTTAAATCTATTATTTATGGCATATTTTAGCACAATTCTCCATACTTTAGTCTCCTTATAATAATAATAATAATAATAATAATAATGGTTTATTGTTCCTCAGTACATATAGTTTTGCACAGGTCATACATATTAATGATCTTACAATGGAATACTTAAAATTTGGCAGTACATTGTGACATAGTAGTGACATAGCTTCAGCAATTTTCAGAAAATGTTTGTATGTTCTTGCAAATTTTAATAAACTTTAGCAAATTTCAGCTATTTTAGCATTTTTAAGCAGTCTGCAGTCTTGTACCTTAAAGAACATAGTTCCTCTAATAGGTAAAAAACAAATATTTTAGCAAAATTCTCCATATTTCAGTCTGTTTATAATAATAATAATAATGGTTTATTGGTGCTTAGAACATCTAGTTATACACAGGTCATACATATTAGTGATCTTGGAAAAATGGAATACTTAAAATTAGGCCGTACATTGTGACATAGTAGTGACACAGCTTAAGCAATTTTTAGAAAATGTTTGTATGTTCTTGCAAATTTTAGAATTCTTTAGCAAATTTCACCTAGTTTTCAGCATTTTTAAACAAATTTCAGTCTCGTACCTTAAAGAACATAGCTCCTATAATTGGCAAAGACTAGAAAATGTTATTGTAGTAAATTCATATACAGGGTGAGCCACATGGTAAGGTAAATATTTTAAGGAGTTTCTTGTAGGAGTTTCTTGTTTCTATGTTTCTTATACTATTCTCAATAGGTTTGGAGATACAGGTATTTGCCTTTAAACTTGGTATAATATTGTATTAACCATATTCAATACAATATTGTATATTACTTTTAAGGTAGTATTCTATTGAAGATGGTCACGTAGTGACCATAATATACAACAGAAATTACCAAAACGTGTGATGAAAAGTTATTCAAGTTTTAATGATGTAAATGGAAAAGAAATTTTCCAATTTTGTACTCCCAGATTTATAATATTATACGAAATTTAATGAAAATTATTTCCATAAAATGCCCGAACAATTTTAAATTAGATAACAGCTGGTTGGTTATAATAAAAATGTACATATATGAAACACGTGAAACCGTAGATATTATATATAAAAGGATAATTTCTCATGCTATTTGTGGTGGTCAGAAAAAAACATAATTATTATTATGTATATTATATTGTAAGGCACTAGTCTAGGCTCATGTACTTATAGTGCATTAGTTTAATCACTTGATTTAATAATCCAAGCCGGGGAAGCGAGTTCCATTTTCCCGCATGTTTGAAAAGAATTTACATTTTCCTCCCTTGTGTAGTTGGCTTATTAATAAGGGAAAATGTAAATTTTCATCGTAAAATATAATGCACCGCGTATCTAAATATTTCTATGCCTCTGAAAAATTCCTGTACGTACATGTTATAGCCCACATATAATTCCATACATTCGCTCTTAAATAATCTGTCATGTATCACCGTCATAAATTCTTCGTACGACAACAAAATATACAAAACCAAACTTTGCATACGACTCCCATTTACTACGAAAAAAATGACGGACTAACGCGTCGCTCTGCATTTTAATATGTTGTTTTTTCATTTTACTTTCGACGCACGACACAAAAAAAGCGGCGCGGCCAAACGTGCATAAAAAAGGCGTCAAATGCTGACAAATTCGCTTGGAACGGAAACGGGGGTTGTGTGCAAAAAAAACTGTCTGGTGTTCTTGCTCGGCGAAAATGCGGTAAAGAAACTAATCGTATTTACGCAGGACGAAGTCTTATGTAAGTGAGCAAATGCGACATGTGCCAAGAAGTCGAATAAAGTGTGGCCAAGAGCTTCTGAAATCCTTCAGCAACAGATGGTTGCTGTGAGCGATTTTTCAAATAATGTAATTACGAAGTTTATTAATCATAAAAGACGACTGATTACTAGGACATGACCAGAAAATAAAAACAGATTGCGAAATAATTCAGGCTATAAATTGATTTATTTCTAGTCCATCCTCTGATAAAATAGTAAACGCTTCGTAACATTCGCGAGTGACATTCGCACGTTCGTCCACACAACACGAAATGGCCGTTCACACAATCGCAGAGTGTTCAACCGAGTTCGCCTTTGACTCGTCCTCAAAAACCGCTCCTGGCGCGAGCGCTACGAACGGCGAGGCGAGGCGAATGTCAGCGAGCCGAGTACACATTCGCCTCGTGTTTCGCCTCGCTATTCGTGCGAATGTGTGGCTCCATTACATGCCTATGTCACAGACTAAAATACCCTAACTTGGGAAATTCCTTAGTTTATACGTATACCTATTAAAAATCAAGTAATGTTCTAATTGCGTACAAAGTGCACATTGCCACGAGTACACGCAATTTTATGAAAACACAATTTAATTTTATTATCAGTGGATGCTTTTACTTCGCGAGGAATTCTAAAATATATAAATAAATAATATAAGTGCGACACGTGCAGCGTATATGATCGAAACTACACTCACTGTTATGATCAATAAAGTTCAAAGAACATTGCTCATTTACACATTATTCATATTAAATTGTATGAATATGATATTATTGAATTGAATATAAGAATTATATAATTTATATGTTCATTGATTCCATGTCTGTAAATCATTAATACTGTTTCATTCCACATGTATTTGAAATTTATAAAATCTAGGCGACATATAATTAAATACGACTTGCTGGTTTTGGGTGAAACCTTTCACTCTATTTTGGGTTACAAGTCGTGTTTTTGCTCTATATTACAGTAGATAAACAAGTAATTAACTGTCGGATTTACGTGTACAGAATTATGCAGAGTATTAGTTGCGCACTTCAAAGATTAAAAACATTCTCACAAACTGCAACCGTTCCCAAGGATTATTGATATCCGTTCTAATAATAGAGTTTTTCCTGGTATATTCGTCGTTTATTATTTGTGCCGCGGTAATACGTGCATTATTACATGATCTCTTCATATCTAATCTTTTGTTTTTATATTGGCTGCACATAGAATTCAGATTCCAAGCAACTACGCATATAGGAATATCGAGAGTGAGCTTACAAAAAAGAGTCAAAAAGTCAAAAATGACAGTTTCGAGCATTTGAAACTCAAAAATTGAGTCAGCTAAATGTGCAAGGGTCTAAAATTAGATTTATGATAAAAACAATAATAAATTACTTCGTACGAAAAACACGTTTTCAATTACATGAAATAATCATACATAAATTAATGTTCACATATTATATTGATTTTTCAAAGTTTTTCAACATTCCAGTAAACCATGATACAACATAGAAACTGTTTCCTGATAAATACAACTAACTTTTATGGTCATTTCAACTCTTATACGTCAAATTTTGACTTGGTTACTTTTTCTTACAGTCA
Organism: Othius punctulatus; assembly: GCA_951805005.1. Taxonomy (NCBI): domain Eukaryota; kingdom Metazoa; phylum Arthropoda; class Insecta; order Coleoptera; family Staphylinidae; genus Othius; species Othius punctulatus. Next base: position 25,384,209 of record OX638143.1, read on the forward strand.
TGCTCACATAAATCTAGTAGAAAAAATTTGAAATTGCCATATAAAACTGCTATTATAACCTAATTTATTGTACTAGATTTATGTGAGCATGACTATACATTATTAAAGCTATTTTTAAAATCTAAACCAAGAGCATGTCAATTTCTTTTTGAGAAGCCAATGAGTATTCCAATTAATAATCATATTTTAATAATAATAAATTTAAATAATTGATGATTAAGTGTGAATTACGAATATAACTGTTGATAAATTTATCATCAGCACAGCCTGATTATTATTATTTTAATCATTGCAAGATATTGGACTTCAATAGTTTACTTGGTTGTCGAAATATAAAAGTTTTAATTACACCTTACAATTTGAATGAATCTAACAGAATCATAATACGGTAAAAGTTGTCCTGATGACAGTGACAGTAAGTACGTTTTCTGTCGTCTTGGCATTGCAAAATTTTCAATTCCATTTTCCAATTTGAGTGAATTTGAAAAATATTCAAAATACCGCAAAACAAAAGCTGTCCTGTTGCCAGTGAAAGTAAACAGTGAATGTCTTCTTGACATGTAAAAAGCTCGTTTACTGTCATCTAAACTGACTCGATAAGTGTGTCTTTAAGGTCAGGTACCTGTAAAGGGTTGCCATGACGACAAATTATGTTTTACGGTATTTTGATTCTGTTTAATTTAAAATGGAAAGTGTTATTAAACTTTTATATTACGAAAACCATGCAGGGTTGGACCTGGGTTTCTTAGAATTTGTTTCTTGTTTTGATTTCTACCATCACCTTCCAAAACGTGGAAATCGTCGAAAAGAATAGTTACAGTAATATATTTGAAACATTTTCACAACTGTAGCTACAAATTAAACCACTATACAGATTTTGAGGCTTACAATTGAAAACATTAGCAATATTGGCAGTTACAGTTGAAAATATCAGAAATATCGACTGCTGCAGTTGAAACTATGTCAAATTTGGTCAGTGACAGTTGAAAATTTGACAAATTTTGATAGTTACCATTGAAATTATTACAAATTTTGTCCGTTACCATTGAATATTTTACATATTTTGATAGTTATCGTTGAAATGACTAGTTATAGTAATATGTTTAATACATTTTCACAACTGCAGCCTCAAATTAAGCAATTATACAGATTTTTACATTTACAATTAAAAACAGTAGCAATATTTGCAGTTACAGTTAAAAATATCAAAAATATCGGCAGATGTAGTTAAAACTATGTCAAATTTGATCAGTTACAGCTGAAAATACGACAAATTTTGATCGTTACCTTTGAAATTATTACAAATTTTGTCTGTTACAATTGAATATTTTACATATTTTGATATTTATCCTTGAAAAGACTAGTTATAGTAATATATTTGATACATTTTCACAACTGCAGCCTCAAATTAAGCAATTATACAGATTTTGACACTAACAATTGAAAACATTAGCAATATTGGCAGTTACAGTTGAAAATGTCAGAAATATCGGCAATGTATTTAAAACTATGTCAAATTTGGTCAGTTACAGCTGAAAATATGACAAATTTTGATAATTACCATTGAAATTATGACAAATTTTGTCACAATTGAATATTTTACATATTTTGATAGTTATCCTTAAAAAGACTAGTTACAGAAATATATTTAATACATTTTCACAACTGAAGCTACACATTTAGCAAGTTTACAGATTTTGACACTTATAATTAAATATATGAGCAATATTAGCAGTTAAGTTGAAAATATCAGTAATATCGACAGCTGTAGTTGAAACAATGTCAAATTTCGACAGTGACAGTTGAAAATTTGACAAATTTTGATAGTTACCATTGAAATTATTACAAATTTTGTCCGTTACCATTGAATATTTTACATATTTTGATAGTTATCGTTGAAAAGACTAGTTACAGTAATATATTTAATACATTTTCACAACTGAAGCTACACATTTAGCAAGTTTACAGATTTTGACACTTATAATTAAATATATGAGCAATATTAGCAGTTAAGTTGAAAATATCAGTAATATCGAGAGCTGTAGTTGAAACAATGTCAAATTTCGACAGTGACAGTTGAAAATTTGACAAATTTTGATAGTTACCATTGAAATTATTACAAATTTTGTCCGTTACCATTGAATATTTTACATATTTTGATAGTTATCGTTGAAAAGACTAGTTACAGTAATATATTTAATACATTTTCACAACTGAAGCTACACATTTAGCAAGTTTACAGATTTTGACACTTATAATTAAATATATGAGCAATATTAGCAGTTAAGTTGAAAATATCAGTAATATCGACAGCTGTAGTTGAAACAATGTCAAATTTCGACAGTGACAGTTGAAAATTTGACAAATTTTGATAGTTACCATTGAAATTATTACAAATTTTGTCCGTTACCATTGAATATTTTACATATTTTGATAGTTATCGTTGAAAAGACTAGTTACAGTAATATATTTAATACATTTTCACAACTGAAGCTACACATTTAGCAAGTTTACAGATTTTGACACTTATAATTAAATATATGAGCAATATTAGCAGTTAAGTTGAAAATATCAGTAATATCGACAGCTGTAGTTGAAACAATGTCAAATTTCGTCGGTTACAGTTGAAAATTTGCCAAAATTTGGTAGTTACCATTGAAATTATAACAAATTTTGTCCATTACAGGTATTTTACATATTTTGATAGTTTTCGTTACAAATATGAAACATTTTGACCGTTGAATTTGAATATATGACACATTTCGTCAGTTACATATGAAAATATGACATATGAACATATGACATACATACGAAAATATGACACATTTTGACAATTGCAGTTAAATAAAAATAAATAGTCATTTATTTACATAATAAGTTTATTATATAATTTTTGAAAAAGATTATATAAAAAAATGAAAAATATCAAAAGTTTGTAGTTATGGAATGAAATATTATAAATGATGAACTATACTATTGTAAATTTTACATATTTTTACATTTGGTTGCGGCATAGAACAGATTTTGACAGTTTCTAATGGAATATTGACAGATTTTGATTATTATCGCAGTAAATTTGACAAAAATTTAATTTTTATATATGGTGTCATAGCTTGATTAATTTTGAGACTAGGTAAATGGAAAACTAGTAACAGTTATATATTTGACTTATATTCACAACTGTAGCTACGAATTTAGCAACTTGGCAGATTTTGGCACTTATAATTGAAAACATAAGCAATATTCTTGAGTTACAGTTGAAGATACTGTAACTAGTATCATAGGTAAAATTTTGCTGATTTATAATTAGAAAGCACTTTATTTCTAAATGATTAAAGCAACAAATTTATGGTTTTATCGCTTAAGACAGTTCCAGCGGTTTTGGGAGGGATTTCGGTTTTATATGAAAAGTGACATCTTTATAGGTCATAATGTGGCAACATGGGTACAACTGTTTTTTGTCGTCATGAAAATAAACATTGGTAATGTAATATTTCAAACCTGAAATCGCAATTCCTGTCAAATTCAAATTAGAAACTGATGAAGGCTACATATGAAGATGTATATTGCTGCACAACTTCTTTGGAAAGTTTATTGTAATTAATTTTAGCTGAAAATTAATTTTAAATTTCTGTATTGACAATGACATATCGGTAGAGGTATGTAGAGGTAGATTATTACCTTATCGATTTTACATACAGGATACAGTTATGGCTTACCTACCAGCCAACTTGTATTTATGTAAACAGATGTTTAATAGCCTCACACCTATAATAGTAAATTATTGCAGTAATAAGTAACCGTTATAACACATTTCTTTTATCTTGAAAAACTTGGAGCTAATACCAAGTTACATTTATTGGACTAGTTTTCTTTTACAGATTCTTTTGGGGAGAACGTGCGGTTACATAAATAATAAATTAAGGTGAGCACGAGGTGCAAAAACTTACCAAACAAAACTAATAAAACTTTAAGTGTTGCCTGAGGGTAAAAAGTTATCTCTTCTCAAATATATGTGATAGGATAAAAGGTACAAAGGAGGTATTAGTATGTCTTAATATCGACGTTGTTGTGTCTTTGCTGTAAACTCGCGACCTTTTCTCATGCAACAGAAATATTTTCAAAGAGATTATTAATAAGAACCTATTGACTTTCATCGTTTTGATCGTAATAGTAATGAAGTGCAATCTGCAAATTCGTGTTTTCCTAATTAAACAAAACTTGATTGCAATCCAAAAACGTAGTAAAACTGGTAAAATCCTGTGATATAAAACTGAACGTATTGAACATGATAGTAATAAAGTGCAATCTGCAAAGTCTTGTTGTCCTAATTTAACAAAACTTGATTGCAATATAAAAACGTAATAAAACTGGTAAAATCCTAAGTGACATAAAACTGAACGTATTGATCATGATAGTAATAAAGTGCAATCTGCAAATTCTTGTTGTCCTAATTTAACAAAACTTGATTGCAATCCAAAAACGTAATAAAACTGGTAAAATCGTAAGTGATATAGAACTGGATGTATTTCATTGTAGGAGAACGGAATTGTGATTTTTTTCATTTTTTTTATTTTATCGTGAGCACCATAAAATTTTAACGCACATACATACATTCTTTTCTATGTATTATCTGATATCCTTTTACATTCTTCGCTTGCTTAACAAAACCGACGGCGCCTTCCTTGCCGCTAAGACCAATATTTATTCACCATTACCCCAGATGAATCTAAATTCCGGTCCTTCGTGCATCTCGCCTTTTACACGCGGAATACACAAAAGGAGTGTTGAATCGTGAGGGGGGCTTCGGTTGGCGCTGCCAACGTTTAATTTAAGCAGTCCTGAGCTTTCGGATGAGCTTTTCTGTGCGAGAGGCGTCGTTTGACGTCCCTTTTGACTAGACTTGTTCCATTACACCAAACGTTTCAAATCGCTCTGATATCGATTAATCTACATTCACTTGTGCAGGAGTTACTACGACTAATACTTTTGTGTGGTTGTTACACACACACATTTCCCAGAACTTTCGTTTTGTTAACAGAGAAACGCGGTTATATAACTGGAACATTGTTAGAAATTATTCCTCGTATACTAAGGCCTGTATCTATAGTCCGTACTTGAGTTTGAGTTCGACTCAAGTCGTATATTTGATTGCATATTTTCTATATGCATATATGGAACAAACGCAACCAAATATACGACTTCAGTCAAACTCAAGCTCAAGTACGGACTATATGTGCAGGCCTAAGGCACGTATCTATAGTACGTACTTGAGTTTGAGTTGGTCTCAAGTCGTACATTTGGTGGCATATTCTCTATATACGTTTATGCACCAAACGCAACCAAATATACGCAAATATACGACTTGAATCGAACCCAAGCTCAAGTACGGACTATAGATACGGGCCTAAGGCCAGTAACCAAAGTCTGTACTTGAGCTTGAGATCGCCTCAAAACGTATATTTTGTTGCGTATTTTCTATAGACGTTTATGCACCAAACGCAACCAAATATACGACTTGAATCGAACTCAAGCTCAAGCAGGGACTATAGATACAGGCTTAAGACCAACTGGATCGCTACATTGAGGAACAACTAGAATTATAATCTATTAGGTGTACCTACCTGGATCAATATCGAGTTGAAACTAGGAGATTATGATAAATTATTAATCATCCAGAGAGTGCTTTAGGAGATAATTTAATTACCTCCTAAAATTTATATCTACATCTTAGCTTACATATACAGTAGCTTTTAAGTTTTATTTATACACTATTAATCTGTCATATTTTTTACGTTTTAATTTAATTTTTTTACGTTTTAATTTCCTCCTCAATTTTATATTTCCATCCAGCTTACATATACAATAGCTATTAAGTTTTATTTATACACTTGTTTAATCTGTCATATGTTTATACGTTTTACCTTTTCCTTTCTTTTATAGCTTTAACTTTCAATTATAAGTAAAATTTTTTTGATCTGTTTTTTTGTAAATATTTGTATCAATCTCATATTTTTCGTCATATTTACTTTAATTACATTCTATTCAATAGCTTTGTTTATGTCTTCATTTGATATGTGGTATTATTCTGCTTTGCAAATTTCAACACACAGTACTTATTCTTAAATAACCTATTTTCTGCACAAATGTAAACACTTCGTGAACATACATTAAACTGGATTAATATATGATTTATTAACAAACTTTAAATTATTTGTACATTATTATAAATAATTAAATAAAAGTAATAAGGAAATCATAATATTATGATAAATTAATAGATAACGTATGGTCCTAAAGTTTTTGGAAAATTTTTAAATGCTAATAATTTTTTCCAAGCACATTTAATTTGAAAAACAAATGTTACAACAATTAACGACACTAATAACAAAAAATAATTACAAATTACATTATGGATAGTGGCCTATTATTCTCAATAAGTCGTCATATTCTTCGGACTTGTCCCATCTTCCTTTGGACAAGTTCAGGTTTTATTTCTCTAATCTTTTGGAAGATGCGACGCCGCAATTAATCTTCATTTGTAGGTTTCCATCCTGTATCGTACACTTTCCTCGATAGTATTGACCAGAATTCTTCAATTGGTCCAGCCTGAGGTACATTAGGAGGATTGTCCAACTTAGGTACAAAGTCTATGTTATTTTCATTTAACCACTGTCTGGTAACTCCAGCATTATGGCATGCAGCAAGATCAAGCCAAAACATTATGTTATCGTTGGCATGATGTGTATTTAAAAAACTAAGTAATTTAGCGAGACATTTTTGAATATAATCTGCGTTTAAGGCTTCTCCTCGAACACGACCAACATAAGGCTGTGAGATAAATTCTCTTTCAGAAATGCACACCACACTAAAATTTTATCCTCCAATTTCGATTTACCTTTAAATTTAACATTGCCTGGTGTATTTTCTAATCTCGTTGTTATAAAACCCATCGTTCTGAAACCCATCGTTTCCTTTAATCTCTGAATGGGATATGGTAAAATATTTCTGATCATCCATTAAAATCAATTTATTATCACAGTGTATGCGCCTTAATGCGCGACAACAACGCAGAATTCTTTCTAACTCGTCTGCGGTGTGTTTTGGTGCCTTTCTTCTCTTTCCAAACACTAAGTTTGTGCGATCAATAGTTCTTAACACAGTAGTCTTCGAAATACCAAATCTCCGGGCTAATTTTCTCTGAGACACTCCAAATTTGTCTTTTGCTGCTTCCATCAGTCTTCTTTCTCTTATTCCACTCAAAATTCTTGTTTTTTTTGGGTAAATTAATGCATGGTATACCTTCTTTACAATTCTTTTTAGTGTTGTAAATGGTTGACATCCCCACATTTTGCTCTCGGTAGATTGCAATAATATCACGCTTAGGTATTCGTCCAAATAGGTTGTAAATACTTCTATGGATATCTAATTTGTAAGACATTTTGCTACGATGGATTCACAAAACTAAACGGTCATAATCAAACTTGATTACTTGTGACGCTTTAGTTTCCATGGAAACTTGATTAAATGGTATTGAGTATAAAAACGAATCATTTAACATTTTTCCAAAAACTTTAGGACCATACGTTATATTTGTTGAATGTTGAAATTAACAGATATTTATGCTATAAGGACGAAAAAATAAATATCTCGGGCCATCTGATGGAAAGTATTCACTAAATCTAAATTATTTGTATTACAAGGTAAATAAGAAAGTAATAAAGAAATCATAATATTATGATAAAATAATGGAAATTTTCCAGGGTAAAATTATTTATTTTACAAGGACGAGAAAAGAAATATTTCTGACGAGTTGCTCAAACGTACGCACTAGATTTAAATTATTTGAACTGTAACAAAAATAAGAAACACAAAGTAATAAGCAAACCACAATGTTTTGATAAACCAATGGAATTTTTTAGGATGAAATTGATAGATATTTATGTTAAAAGACGAGAATAGAAATATATCCGACGATTCAATTATGAATCCTTAATCTTGAGTTGCTGGTCATTAAACTTGGTGAAATCTATAAAGGAACAATTTACTAGTATTATGGGTCGCTACTTGACGAAAGTAATTAGCTATAGCAGCAGAAATGAGCAGCAGAAATAAACAAACAATAATAATAATTAATTATTTGACACAAAAAACACGTTTCCAGTTACATGAAATGATCTTACATAAATTAATGTTACATATTTATAAAATATCGATGTACCGATTATTATTGCCACATCATGAATTTGATTTTTGACCACAATAATAAGTGCTATAGTCGCATTTATAATGGTCCAATCGACCGTGGTCTATAAAAATAGCCAGCATTAAATCTAATTTTAAACCCTTGCACATTTTGGTGACTCGATTTTTACCCAATAGCTTGAAATCCCATTAAAAAACAGGCGATTAAAACCGTCTGATTTAAAACGTGGATTCTGCGCGGACTGGTAAATTGCCAACACCCTGATAACATCCCAAACGATCGCTTTGGCGCTTCTCATCGTACATCACCCAGGAGACTGTGTGCTTTAGGGACTCGTATATCACATGTACGTCCTGATCCTGGCATCATTAACTAACGAGTAATCCTGCTTGATGTACGCCCGTAAACGATATGTGCATTTTTCAACCAAACCAGCTAATGCAAAAGAAAATTAAAGAATATTATTGCAGAACAAATAAAAGCCGAACTTTATAATTCCTCCTCGAGATTGATTACATTAATTATGTACGTAGCTATGGTAACATAATATTAAAATATAAGGGTTGTATAATAACTTCATTATACAACAGGGGTTGTATTATGACTTAATCATACAACAGGGGTTGTGTAATGACTTCATTATACAACAGGGGTTGTATAATGACTTAATTATACAACAGGGGTTGTATTATGACTTAATTTCATTAACTTCATTAAAATATAAGGGTTGTATAATAACTTCATTATACAACAGTGGTTGTATTATGACTTCATTATACAACAGGGGTTGTATAAATGACTTCAATATACAACAGGGGTTGTATAATGACTTCATTATACATCAGGGGTTGTATTATGACTTAATTGTACAACAGGGGTTGTATAATGACTTCATTATTCAACAGGTGTTGTATAATGACTTCATTATTCAACAGGTGTTGTATTATGACTTCATATTACCACATGGCACGGCCTCTTCGCTACGAGTAACATTTTTCACACCTTTATTTTTCGCTTCCGTATGTACACTGCCATAGTTCTTCTTCTTTTATTCAATCCATGCAATCTCATTTAATTGTACATTTGCTTGCTAACAGTTACATAAAGTGCCTGTTAAATAATATACTAATATTCTTTAACAGACAAGAATTTGTTTTTTGTCATATACCCAAGATTACACTTTTTAGGATAATCTTGGGTATATGACAAAAAACAAATTCTTGTCTGTAAAAGAATTTCGCATTGCATATTAATTCAATTATAGTATATTATTTAACGGGCACATAATATCGGCTATAATTTTACATTATTACCCATGTCTCAAAAATTACGGCATCGATATTAATACAATTTATTTCTTATATAGACTGATATATTTTTAGTTATAATATTTATTTAAAATTCTATGCAATGTTTATTTATCATGTGTATTTTAGTGGTATTTTTAAATTTTAAAGTTACTTTGTTGCCGATATCTCAACTGATTGAGATATCGGTTATTTATATTGACTGATATATTTTTAGTTACAATATTCATTTAATATATTATTCAATGAATGATTGGTGAGATATCGCGTGTTAGGTGATATTTGTAGCAAGTGTTATTTCTTTATTAGTGATATCTCAAAAACTAGCGTATCAATATTAATATTATTTAGTACTGATATGAACTGATATGCTGTTCTTTGATATATGTAATGCTATTAGTATCTAATTTATGATTCTTAAGATATTTGCTATTAAATGCAATCTTGCATATTCCAATTAATTTTCTTTATTATTGATATGTCAACAACTGGGTTATCAATATTGATATAATTTATTTATGATAATGATTGATGTATTTTTATTTATTATGTTTATATGAAATAATGTACAATACATTATTCTTATTATACTATAATAATTTGATAACTCATTTCTGCTGCTATAGCTAACTACCTTCGTCATGGAGCGACCCAGCACACTTGGAATATTTGTCTTTATAGATTTCGCTATTGGAATGTTGTTTTTTTTTATATTAACATCAAGCTCCGTATTCATTAGAGCAAATATATGCGCACGAACAAAGTGCGCGCACGCATTTTCGTGCGTCACGAACTCTCCTGATTCAGTCCCGCTCTAGCGGAATAGCACTTTGATTTCAATTGCTCAATGGTTTTTTGATCCACGATTATTGATATTATTATTATTAAAATATGATTATTAATTGGAATACTCATTGGCTTCTAAATACGAAATTATTCATGTTCTTGGTTTAGATTTTAAAAATAGCTTTAATAATGTATGTCATAAGAAAATGTAACCAAGTTAAAATTTGACGTATATGAGTTGAAATGACTGTCATAAAAGTATTTATCAGGAAAGTATTTATAACAGTTTTTATGTTGTATCATGGTTCACTGGAATGTTAATAAAAACTTTGCAAAAGTTTTGCATTTGATTTTGAATTGTTCTTTTTTAAATTAATCATTGTTTTGCACTATTTGTGCATTGACTGCTCGTTCTTACGGACGCGTCATTCCTATAGTCCGTGGCCGTACATCGTTACAACAAGCTTTCAAAGCAGCCACACAAAAATTAATTTGGATGCTTCTTAAGGAATTTGAAGAAACAATATCAAATCCGAAGATACTGAAGCCGAAATTTTCTGTATTTGAAACAACCTATAAAAAAATTATGAATTTAGATTAATTATCCGAGAATGTACAAAAGTGCCTTGATGTTGCCTATATCCTGTTAGTTTGAAAGACCCCCTACCCTCAAATACGAGCACTCTGCTTGTAGAAAGAAGATATCTCAATACTCCCAATTGGCACTTTGCCAGTATAATATTTTAAGCCTAAAATCAAGAGAAAATTTAGGGTAATGAAGAATTTGTATAATGAGTAAGACATATCTATTGAATTTTTCCAAATCTTTTCAATTGACAATTCTTCAAATATTCGAATTTTGCGAATTCGGAAACATACAGTTCAATTAAAACAGAGACCTTGAGAAAACGGAGATATTGAGAAACACTGTTTATATCCATGATTTCCAGTAGACCAGAAGCATTATAAGCTTATAACACATAGGAACCATTTGAACTTTTGAACACATTTTTTTTAACACATTTGATCTTTTGAATACGTTTGAACACATTTGAAACTTTTCTGGGCCACCAAAGAACATGGGAACTAAAGGACTGTTTGCCAGTATCTTGGACATTGAAATTTTCCAAACCTTTTTAATTTTTTGCAGCACTTCTCCAAATCCATCAAATGTTTAGCTGGTACTAAAACTAAATCTGTTACGACTGTAATATTTCAAATATTTAATAACAAATATACTTGATTTGGATAGTCCATTTGAAAATTTGGATAGTTGCTTTTAAAATTGTTTACAGATATCGTCGACTGAGAATTATTTTGAACCAAGTCCACATTTGAAAATTCACTATTCTATAGAATTAATTTGTATCAAATCCAAGTTATACACGTTTAATATTTAGGAACTTGATTCAAAATGAAGATATGTCTTGATACTAAACTAAACGATATCTCATTTCTACATTTGGAACTTAAAATATGATACAAAATGAATGAACATTTATTCCATATAGCATTTGTACAATTATTTATAACATAATTATGATTATGATGTAAATTCATGATATTGATATATGATATGATATATGGCATGGGCTATCGACATTAATCTTCGGCCCAAAAATGATTGATTTTGACAGATTCTATCATTCTCAACCGCATGTAATTCTCAACTGCATATATCTAAAGCTGCATTTTTTTTCAATTACAATTACAACAATAACTACGATGTAATTACAATTACAAAAATTACAATTTTCAATTACAACAGCACGTATCTGTAAAATTCTGCAAATTGTTAGTTCTAAATGTGAAAATCTGTGCAAATTTTCAACTATAACTACCTGACTCTGTCAAAATCTGTCGTTGTTTTAGTTTGAAATATGAAAATGTGAAATCCACCAAATTTTCTATTACAACTGGTCAAATTATCAATTACAACTGGTCAAATTATCAATTGCAACTATAAAAAATTTCAATTGCAAATATCTATACAGGTCATTTTTTTATAAAGTCAGTCAATCTATCAAAGGTGTTGAACCCATGAGGGTAGATCACCCAGTTCCAGCCTTAACTACCATACATCAACATACTAAGGTTTCGAACTTCACAGATTTGGCCAGCTATATTCCGATCTTCATTGTCAGAGCTTGGTGTTAAGGTAGATTTGACAAATTCTAGGAAAATAGATTATACCCACAATCTATTTTTATATTTTTATTTATTATGTTTATATGAAATAATGTACAATAAATTATTGTTATCATACTATAATAATTTGATAACTCATTTCTGCTGCTATAGCTAATTACCGTCGTCAAGAAGCAACCCACCACATTTCGAATATTTGTCTTTATAGAATTCGCTATAAGAATGTTGGGTTTTTATATTAACATCAAGCTCCGTATTCATTAGAGCAAATATATGCGCACGAACAAAGTTCGCGCACGCATTTTCGTGCGCCACGAACTCGCGGAACTCTGCTAGCGGAATAGCACTTCGATTTCAATTGCTCAATCGTTTTTGTTCTACGATTATTGATATTATTATTATTAAAATATGATTAATAATCGGAATACTCATTGGCTTTCAAAAACGAAATTAGTCATGTTCTTGGTGTAGATTTTAAAAATAGATTTAATAATGTATGTCGTAAGAGAAAGTAAACAAGTCAAAATTTGACGTATATGAGTTGAAATGACTACCATAAAAGTATTTATCAGGACAGTATTTACAACAGTTTCTACGTTGTATCATTGTTCACTGGAATGTTAATAAAAACTTTGCAAAAATGTTGCAAATGATTTTAAATTGATTTTTATAAAATTAATCATTGTTTTTGCACAGTATGTGCATTCCAATAGGCGAACAATTAAAAATAGAGTGCAACTATAAAGTTAGCCTGCTTTAATGTAGATAATTGTAAGTATATAAAATAATTTCCTTTTCTTCAATATTTTGGTCCACCACATGGTAAAGATACAGACACAGATTAATCATCAATTATTGTTTAAATTAAAGAATTTATTAAGATATAATTTAAAATCATATGATATAAATTGAGATGGAAATCAATCGATATAAATAATATCAAAACTGGCAAAAACTGAACAAAATTTAAAAAAGTCAAGTAAATCATGCTTTTTTTTAATCATTGATTGTTAAACCCTGGTGCCACCCACTCTCCAAATAACTTATATGTAAAGAAAAGTTAAATGATCTTGTTAAAATTGAAAGAAATTGTCAAGGATTTTGGGACAAAAGTATGCTGGGAGATTATTGCTGGACTCTAATACGTGAAACTGGCTTAGATAAATACAAACGATGTTCAAACACTGCCATTTACTTTTGAAATTTCATTTATTTTTGAATAAATTAACGATTTCTTATTATAAACATACAAAAACAATAATATTTTATATCTCACAAACCTGACCTGATAGAAATAAAAAACAGTTACAGATACGAATCCAGCGCACCAAATTACCTTGAAAACACTATTTTGTTTCTGAAGTCTAAAACCTTGTATATCAGTGATATGCATGATTGATTTTTAATTCCCGGATTCTCGTTTTCACCCTCTCAAGGCCAGTTCGGTATGATTTTCTGATTCCTTGATATTCTCCCGTTCTCCTGATATGCGATTTTTTGCTGTATTGTCATCATATTCTCAATTTCTCAAATTGAGGATGTGATGACACAATTTTACTGCACGTAAAATGTCTCACACGCTAATTATGTTGCCTACCATACTGATCTAAACTAATTTGAAGCAACTTAAACCTAGTATAAAAATATCTTTATATTATATTGTATATTTTCAAAAGTTTGCTATGGATTGTTTAACATATTGTCGGCTTACAAGTGAAATACACTCAGTCAATTTTTGGCTGTTTGTAGTTAAGTTTTATTTTGATGGTTTACTAAATTGTAAAAAATCTCAGGCTCAATAGGGGTTTAGTAAAGGGTCCTGTAGCCGAACTTCTAAATTCTCAACTCTTTAAATGACTGAGTAGGAAAGCTAACAGCAGAATATACTAAATTGTAACAAATCTCAGGCTCAATAGGCGTATAGTAAAGGGTTCTGTAGCCGAACTTCTGAATTCTTAACTCTTTAAATGACTGAGTAGGAAAGGTAACAGCAGAATATACAACTTTAATTACAGTTTCTAACATTTTATAGTTTTTGACTTATGTGATTTCACTTGTAAACCGACGATATAATTGAGTTTTAATAACATATTCGATGCGTTTTCAGTGAATTGAAAAAAAAACTTTAGTATGATGTAATAGTTAATCATTAATATGACTTACAGTGCTAAATCTGTATGAGATACTTTAATCTGCCTTCAATTTGTGTAGATTTTCATTAACCTCTGTTTCATAATCCGCACTTTTCTGATTATTTCGTGCAATTTATTGCACGCCATAAAGGTCGGCGTGTTCCACAAATCCCTTGAATCCATCCCTACATAATAATTTCATCTGAATTATAACTACGCAAAACGCGAGCAGCGGGCATGAAAATAATTTCCGTTTGATTTAATTAAAACTCGCCCTTTGCAGGGCGGAGTTTGTTCGCGCGATTACTGCGCAGAACACTTTTGAAACAATAAGTGAAAGTGGATTCGAGTTGTTAATTGCAGGCGCAATTTAAATTGGGCATTCTTGCATTGCGGAGTAAACAAGACTGAGCTTTGAGATGAAAAAGCGTGGCATTAAGTCAAGCATGAGTGAAAAGTTTTATTGATCGAAAGAAGTAGAGTTGAAGTAAATTAACTAGCAAAGCGCTGGTTTTATTATATTTATTTATTTATTTCGTATATGGCTGATATCATAAGTAGCATTGCCATAGTCATGGTTTTTTTGTGAGATAATATTCGGAATTTATAAACTTACTTGCCATAATAGCACCATCAATATCAGTTATGGTTTAATAAAAACGCATGGGGGAAGGGCTCTGCACACATTTTCTTCTTAAATGAACACCTATACATTCCTCGCAGGAGAATGCGCCCAGTTTCGTTTTCGTTTGGGGCCAACTTTGCGGGATTCCTGCGTGAACGCATAAATTCTTATATGGAACGGCCAGGCTGAGCTAATAAAAACCCTGGAATTGCTCACGAAGCGGAAAACGCCGGCCTTTCCGCCGCGACGTATATCCGGATGTAAATAAGGGCGCATAAGGTGCGCAATGCGGCCCTGAGCCTCAAGGGTGCTGTCGTGGAACGAAACAAACGATCTCTCCTTGTACTAAGGGATGAAGCTGATCTATATTATGTAGGATGGGTTAGCAGCGGGCGCAGGTAAGGGTGAAATATCCCCCAGAACCGCACAAGAAGTTGACCTTATTGAATTATTGGTGATACCTGAATTGGGCTGTGGGTGAAGCGAAGAACGGGGATTAATTGGTGCGTGGGTGGAGGGTTGTGCACAAGTTTGAACTGGTGTTAATACTTCATGAGAATTTGATCGGTTATATGATGCAAGCGTTCAGTTTGGATACACTTTGAATATCCTAAATACATAAAAAATATTTAAGTGTAATTGTGAATAAATAAAAATTAAGCTTAAGAAGAATATAGCGATTCACGCCGGTAGAAGTGTTGGTAAGAACGGCAATATTGAAAAAAATATGTAATGGCCGAGGAGGAGCCCTTTTCGAACTCGTGGAGCAGCTTATTGAAGCACCCCAATTATTAGTTTATAATTCCAAATTCAAAATTTTCATCTCAAATGTTTCATTTTTTATACTGATTGCTTTTATAGAAAGCAAACTCTTGAATAAAATATTGACACGAAAATTTTCTTTCATTAATTTCCCTTAAATATTTATTTTCCCTAAACATCAAATGCTTAATTATTATTTTTTTATGAACGAATTTAGGCGATAATTGAATCCGAGACTGTGGCCTTGTTTGCTAATAAAAGTAACTTTAACAATGTATTAAGTTCACATTTAAATTTAATTTGCATTTCCATTTAAAGTACTTTTACAAACTTTGAAGTAAAACTTTTCATTTTCATCCGAGTACGTACAATGGAATTTTTAACCTGGATATCCGCTGGATATTTTCAGCTATAGATGTCCTGTGGAATTTATTGCGAGGATGGCATAATTAAATTATAATGATAAAATTGTTTGGATGAACAATTTTAATTTTTCCGGCGGTAAGAGTTGAACGCATGACTACATTATTGTTTATTAATTTATACATACAAGTAGATAGGCTATGAAAGTTCTGGACCAATTTTCCATAAAGATTTACATGGGGGTTTATTAACTTATACGTACAAGTAGATAGGCTATGGAGGTTCTGGTCCAATTTCCCATAAAGATTTACACAGGGGATTATTAACTTATACGTACAAGTAGATAGGCTATGAAAGTTCTGGGACAATTTCCCATAAAGATTTACACAGGGGTTTATTAACTTACACGTACAAGTAGATAGGCTATGAACATTCTGGGCCAATTTCCCATTAAGATTTACATAGGGACCTAAATTCATTTTTTCGGTCGTGTAACAGGTGTCTCACAATTCTCTCACAGATGTCTCATATGTATCTCACAGGTACCTCATATGTGTCTCACAGGTGTCTTACACATGTCCCACACCCCTGTACATCACATATTATGATTGTTTTGAGTGCGTGGAGAATAAACTCCGCTTATAT
Source organism: Othius punctulatus (assembly GCA_951805005.1). NCBI lineage: Eukaryota > Metazoa > Arthropoda > Insecta > Coleoptera > Staphylinidae > Othius > Othius punctulatus. Next base: position 25,401,183 of record OX638143.1, read on the forward strand.
CAGTTTTAACGGACATAATTTTTGTCCGAATATGTGCATTAGAATATTATTGTTTTATTGTGGAATGGATGGCTGGAATAAAACGTGCAGAAAGTTACATACATATATAAAACATCACAATGTTCTAAAACTGCAGACATTATACCAACCAATATTACATTTTACGAAAATAGACAGAAAATGTATTTTTTTTATTGTTTGAAAAATGTAACACCTCTATAAAAATAATTTCAGAATATTCATCAAATTTTCAGAAAATTGCACGGAAATTAACTTACAGCAAATCTGTTAACTTAAAAGTTCTGGGTTTTTGTGATATTAAATAAAACTTTAAAAAAAAAACAATTTTAATTACATGGTAAATATAAATAATCCTGAATATTGAATTATTTCTTCAGCCACATGACCTGGAAGATACTCCTTCTGGTCATTCATAACACACACTTCTTCAGCTATTTCTTCACCCGAAGACCTTCTAGTCATTGCTGATACACACTACTTCAGATCAATCATGGTCGCTTCTGATTGAAAGGCCATGGAAGTGACCAAGGAGCTAGAAATTATGTACATATAAATAATCCTGAATATCGAATTGTTTCTTCAGCGACATGACCTTGAAGATACCTTGTGGTTATTGAGAACACACGCACTTCTTCAGCTACTTCTTCACCCGAAGACTTTCTGGTTATTGCTGACACGCACTTCTTCAGATCAATGATGACTAACGGACAGGGTAATACTTAATACGTGGACATTACGCTAGCAATAAAGTCGTAATAACGTCTACCTACTAAGTATTAGTAGATGTATATGATAATGTATAAGTAGATGCCCTACGATATGCGCTCACCCCACAAAAAAAAATACAAACATATTCCTGCTGAGTTACTTTACAACATAATTATAGATAATTATTTAAAATTTTGCTGGCAATTGCAAATGTTTTACCGGAATTGACGAAATTTTTATTGAAAGTTACCGAAAATTCATATAAAATTAAGAAACTGTAACTGAAAATTAACAATATTCATTGAAAAGTGCAAAATTTTGAGTAAAAATTAAACATTGCAGTATAAATTATAAAAAAATTTGCATGAATCTCAGACTTTACTCGCAATTGCAAAACATTTTTACAGGAACTGATGAAATTTGTGAAAATTGATGAAATTTTTAATGAAAGTTATTAACTATTCATCGAAAATTAAGTAACTGTAATTGAATATTAGCAATATTAATTAAAAAGTGCAAATTTTTTATTGGATATTAAACATAGTACTGAAAATTATAAAAATCTCTGCAAGTATTTAAAATTTTGCTAGCCATTGCCAATATTTTACCGGAATTCATGAATTTTTTTAAGAAAGTTACCAAAAATTTATCTAAAATTAACAGACAGTAATTGAAAATTAACGATATTCATTGGAAAGTGCAAAGTTTTGAGTGAAAATTAAACATTGCAGTGTAAATTATAAAAATTTTAGCATAAATCTCAAACTTTACTGGCAATTGCAAAATATTTTTACGGAAATAAGGAAATATTTAGACATATTTTATGTATGTGGTGTCATTACACGACTTACATAAGTTATACAAATTAATAAATTACTTATTAGGTACTTGAACATATCCATATTTTTATGAAATTATCTAAAGTAACATAATAGTTAGCGAAATACCTATAGTAACATAAACATTGCAGTGAGAGTGAATGAAAAAAACTGCCAACATTAATTTAAAACAAATTCAGGCAATTATATTTTTTACGGGAAATGATTAAATTGTCATTGAAACGTATACAGTATTCATCGAAAATTATCAAAATGAAATTAAAAATAAGTAATATTGATTGGAAAGTACAAAATTTTGATTCGAAATTTTAAAGACAGCACTGACAATCATAAAATTCTCAGCAAGAATTTAGAATGTTGCTGAAAACTGCACATTTTTTACAGAACACTGCAAAATGTTTATTTTCATTTTTATAAATTTTCATAAAAACAAAGAAAAACACGGAATCGCACCTGAAAATTACAAATTTTGATAGAAAATTGCAAAACTTTTATTGTAAATTAAACATTGCAGTGAAAATGTTAACATTTTCTGCACGAATTTAAAATTTTAGTGGCAATAAAAAATGTTTTACTGGAAATTTTAACAGAAACTCTTAAAGTGCTCATCGAAAATTATATTATTGTAATTGAAAATTAGAACTTAGCACTCAAACTTTTGATTGGAAATCGAAGACAGCACTGAGAATTTTAAAATTCTCAGTATAAATTTAATAATATTGTTGGAAACTACAAAACGTTCACTATAAACTGCAAAATATTTACTGGAAAGATTTTTTTATAAAAACCAAGAAAAACTTCAAATAGCACTTAAAAATTACAAATTTTGAAAAAAAGTTGTGTTATTTTGATTGTTAATTAAACATTGCAGTAAAAATTATCACATTTAAGCATTCATTTAAAATCTATCTGGCAGTTGCAAATATTTTACTGGAAATAATGAAATTTCCATTGGTACTTTTTACGAAAATTGTGAAATTGCATTTGAAAATTTCAAATTTTCATTATAATTTGCGAAATTTCTGTTTGTAAATTAAACATTTCAGTGAAAGTTATAATATTGTCAGCACAAATTAAAACAGTTATTGCCAATTGCAAATTTTTTACTGGATATACGATTAAATTTTCACTGAAACTTATAAAGTAAGTACGTAGACATTTATTTGATATTTTTGATAGTTCAATTAAATTTATAATTAAACTCTTTCGCTCGTTTGATAATTAAAAATCAAATGGGAGCACAATTTCACTTTAACTATCAAAACTATCAAAAAGAAAGTTTCACTATCTAACTGAGAAAAGTGAAAAACCATATTTCTGCATATTTCAGCATTTTTTTCAGCTACTAAGTAACTAGGCATAACTAGGTATAACTAGATATGCATTAAATATCTAGGCTTTTTAGAAGACTAGTCAAGTCAATTGAGTGTGGGTAATTTAAACTAAAAGTAGGAATGTATTCGAATTCAATTCAAATTTGGTTGGTTTATTTCATTTCATTGTGGTATGCTGCCGTCAGATAATTTAGTGCTTATTCTCCATTTTTTTGAGCATATTTTCAATTTTTTAGAGAACATTTTCAGCGCTTAAAATGGTTCTTTTGTAGCATATATTTGTTGCCCTAGTAATAAGTATACAGATAGTAATTCGCTGCATATGCCATTTTTTTATAACAGCAAAAAAAAACAAAACGTGAAAATATTTGAGTAAATACATATATCTATTATTTTGTGTAGTGAAAATCTGTAGAAAAGTCTAAAAATCTACATTCTTTGCTTGCAAAAGCTTAAAAACAACTTGTAAAAATCATATATATTATCATATTCAATTCAAATTTGGTTGGTTTATTTCATTTCATTGTGGTATGCTGCCGTCAGATAATTTAGTGCTTATTCTCCATTTTTTTGAGCATATTTTCAATTTTTTAGAGAACATTTTCAGCGCTTAAAATGGTTCTTTTGTAGCATATATTTGTTGCCCTAGTAATAAGTATACAGATAGTAATTCGCTGCATATGCCATTTTTTTATAACAGCAAAAAAAAACAAAACGTGAAAATATTTGAGTAAATACATATATCTATTATTTTGTGTAGTGAAAATCTGTAGAAAAGTCTAAAAATCTACATTCTTTGCTTGCAAAAGCTTAAAAACAACTTGTAAAAATCATATATATTACTTATACGTATTTTTTATTTATAGTTTAAAAAGTTTGTTTTTTGTTTTAGAATGACTTCTTACGCTAATTTAAACAATAACATATTTGCGGATAAATTCCTCATGTGGGCCGGATTCGGCCCGCAGTCCGTATTTTGGGGACTCCTGCACTCATGTAATGATAGAAGATAATTAATTCATTATCTATACTAGTGATATGACGCACCTACTAATATGTAATCGTTCGTCATAATTCGTTTAGTTGCGTCAGAAGCGTTATATTACACAATACGGTTCCTCGACCTATCCATTATCGCGTTAAGCTTACGTATATTTGAGATTATTACGCATTACGGAGCAGATTACATTGTATCATTACTTAAACAGCAGTTACATCCCACAGCATTTACTTCTCCCAGCAGCAGTTTTCAATAACATAATTAATTTCAGTTGAGCCTCCCGGCGCCTCCACCAGAATAAGAAATTTAATCCGCCAATTAATTCAGTTGCCTGAGTTAATTTCTTGATTTATGTAATTCAATCAATACAGTTAATATTTATACCATGTTATAAAATTTGTATCATGCTAATACTAATTAGTACTAAATTTTTAATAATTATAAATACGTAATGTTGAATCTTTATTTATTTTCAGCAAGAATATGCTAAATTATATTGATATACTGATATACTGATATACTATTGTTGGCTGATATTTTTGAAAATTTTCGTAACGTTTGCTTGAAAATATACGAACCTGCTACATTATTACACCGCTCCAGGATTAATATTTAGTGCAATTTTAAAAAGGACAGAAGTTGAATTAGAACTTTTACGAGATATTAATATAATTATGTTTTTCAAGAAAGGTTAAGAGGGGCATTTTTCAATATTCTAATAGATATGCCAAAGCAAATAATAATTACATGAATGACAAATATAATGAGAATAAGAAAACCTCCTATAATAGCAAAATAATATCGAAATACATTAATTTCAATATTGTAAATTTATATGGCACGAATATGTGTTAATCGTTACCAATTGGAGAATTTGAATGGATTAGTGAGTGTTGTTCAGTACCAAATATTGTTGATATCCCTGATGATTCTAACCATGGATATATGTATGAAGTAGATATTTCTTATCCCAAAGAACTATTTGACATTCATAAAGATCTACCATTATGCCCTGAACATTTGATAAGGCTTAAATTAATTAAGGATTTATCGTAATAAAGAAGGTTTAGGTTTAGGTTTAAGCCTTTGAATGATTGATGAAAACAATGGAAATAACATTTTTATAAAAAGAAAACTATGTAAGTTATAATACAGTACTTAAACAAGCTATCAAATTGGATGTAAAAATCTGAAGAAAATAATGGTAATAACATTTTTATAAAAAGAAAACTATGTAATTTATAATACAGTACTGAAACAAGCTATCAAATTGGGTGTAAAAATCTGTAAGTTACATAGAATTTTAAAATTCAAACAATCTTGTTGGTTAAAAAAAAATAGATTTAAATATTGAAATGAGAAAACAAAGTCAAATTGAATTTGAAAGAATGTATATAAACTAATTAATAATGTTGTCTATGGTAAAAATATGGAAAATGTAAGAAAGTATAGAGACATAAAATTAGTGACCAAATGGTCTGGACGATATGGAGCAAATTATTATATTTCCCAACACAACTTCCACAGATTATTGATTATTGATTCAAACACTAGTATAATTAAAATGCAAAAAACGAAAATAAATTTTACAGAGCCCATATACAGGGTGATTTTTTTTTATTGTATGCATTAGGATCTCGGAAACCATAAGACATAGAGATTCTGTTAAACGAGGAAAGAGTTGTCGTTTTAAGGGCTCGTGCAAGGTTTGCTTTTGTTTTTTGAAAAAAAAAACAGTTTTTGAGTTATAATACAAACTTCTTTTTTTTTTAATGGCAATCATAGTTGGTTTAGAGATTATTAAAAGGACACATTTTTCTCTTTACAACGATACAAGGTTTGCTATACTTACTTTAATAAATAAATGAGATTTTCGTAGTATAATTTAAATGAATTTAGTATAATTAAAGTATAAAAATTAATAGAATTCTCGTAGTAAGAGAAAAAAATGTATTTTTAGTATAACTATAGTAACCATAGAGTTAGCATGTTTTAAAATAGATAATAATAATAATAATAATCTTCATTTAATCCATTTTTGGTCTATTCATAGTACAGATCCACATAATTTATTTTGATTATCAATTCTTGTTCAAATTCAAATATTTATTTAAAAAAAGTCATATTATTTAAATCGTGATGTAAATCATTTGATTTATATCACATTCAAATTGGAGAAAACTGATTAGAAATACCTCTCACATGAATGGAAACATAAAACAAAATTTGTGAAAGTAGTGAAATTTTTCCATTAGTTCGATCCCAAACATTAATACAAAATCTGTCTTAAAAATTCTGTGTTCTTGTTGTAAGGGCTAAATATTCCATTTTCGTGTTTATTTTCATCTTTCATTTTTAGATGTGACACTATTTTCATCTCTAGAGTGAAAATGTATCACTTTCATGTATAGTAAGCCGTAAAAATAATGCTACTTTTACATATATATGAGTAGAAAAAAATATAATACCACACCTGGTAAAAAAAAAGATTGGTAGTATAACTATAGTAACTATAGAGTTAGCGTGTTTTAAAATAGATAATAATAATTTTAATAATTTTCACTTAATCCATTTTTGGTCAATTACATAGTACAGATCCACATAATTTATTTTGATCATCAAATCTTGTTCAAATTCAAGTTTTTATTAAAAAAAATCATATTATTTTAATCGTGATGTAAATCATTTGATATACATCACATCCAAATTGGAGAAAACTAATCAGAAATACCTCTCACATGAATGGAAAAATAAAATAAAATTTGTGAAAGTAGTGAAAATTTTCCATTAGTCCCATCCCAAACATTAATACTAAATCATTAAAATTCTATGTTCTTGTAGTAAGGGCCAAAAATGTTCAACGAAAAAATCAATTACACAGAAAAAATATCTCTCACAGTCAGTTCTCCAATGTATTAAAAAAAATCCAAACCCAACTTTGAGTTAAAACTATTTCTAGCTATTACTTTTTTAAATAAATATAACATTTAATTTTTTTTACCGAGGGAGTTTCAAACGAATGCATATTTTATCTATAACTTACTATATTGCTAGATTTTTCTATTCAAGTTAAAATTTGTTTTTATTATTTATTATTTTCGAAATTACCTCTTGAAAAAGTTGCGTCTTTAATATTAATATAAAAACAGAAGCATATAATCGAAGAAAATATTATTTCAGAAAATGCAAATACAGGACTTACAATTTCTGTACACCTCAATAAAACAAATTCAGTAAATAAAGGCACAAAATTGTTTATAGACTAGCTTGCAAAACTACAATTTATCTTTGGATTTTTGCATAAAAATCAGAGCTACGTATATCTGCTGGAACAAAATTATTTGATTCAAATATTTCAATATCCTTGCACATGGTGTAATATAGATAAATATAATTTGCTCAATAACGGTATATCAAAATCATTATGAAATATTAAAATATTTAATAGTAAATATATACCATTAAATAGTAATTGGTCAAATAATCGGTTAGAGCTTTTGAAATATTCACACTTAAAGAAAAATAACAAATTATCCTTTTTCACAACAACATTTATTTCTCTAAATATACATTTCAACCAATACGTGGTCATCTTCAGTAGACATTTGTACTGAAGAGTACAAATGTCTCTTTTTTACAACGACATTTATTGAAACAAAAATAATTTGACGAAATTTGGCAACTGTATTTTTCTTCCCATCATTAATCATCTGAAACAATCTGAAAATCAGCTGAAAACGCTGATTATTTATTATTAATTATTTATATTAATTATATATTCTATAAATAATTCCACCTCCAGATATATACATAATGATGGGTGTTGCCAAAGAAGATATATCCTCTGGAGGATTGTATTTTCTTTGGTGTTGCTAATAATATTTATATTGCTACAACAACAACAAGCTTTAGAAAAAGCTTAGCTCTGTGAAGTTAGCCCCCCATGTTGGAATTTCGAAACGAAACCTGTGCCATAATTTTGCCCACATTTTGCCCAGTATTGCCCAGTAGTTGTTTCATTTTGTCCAGCTCCCGTTAACCCATAAGTCAATCGTCGCATTTCTATGGTGTGGGACCGACATGAGCCAGTTAGAAAAAATAACATATGCCATAATTCTGCCCACATTTTGCCCAATATTACCCAGTAGTTTTTTCGTTTTGCCCAGCTCCCGTTAATCCATAAGTCAATCGTCGCATTTCTATGGTGTGGGACCCACATGAGCCAGTTCTAAAAAATAACATATGCCATAATTCTGCCCACATTTTGCCCAGTATTGCCCAGTAGTTTTTTCGTTTTGCCCAGCTCCCGTTAATCCATAAGTCAATCGTCGCATTTCTATGGTGTGGGACCCACATGAGCGAGTTCGAAGAAATAACATATGCCATAATATTGCCCACATTTTGCCCAGTATTGCCCAGTAGTTGTTTCGTTTTGCCCAGCACCAGTTAACACATAAGTCATTAGTCGAATTTATATGGTGTGGGACCCCAATGGCGAGTTCGAAGAAATAACATATGCCATATTTCTGCCCACATTATGCCCAGTATTACCCAGTAGTTGTTTCGTTTTGCCCAGCTCCCGTTAACCCGTAAGTCAATAGTCTAATTTCTAACGTGTGGGACCCCCATGAGCGATTTCGAAAAAATAACATGTGCCATAATTTTGCTCACATTGTGCCCAATATTGCCCTGTAGTTGTTTCGTTTTGTTCAGCTCCCGTTAACCGATAAGTCAATAGTCGAATTTCTATGGTGCAGGACCCTAATGAGCGATTTCGAAGAAATAGCATATGCCATAATTTTGCCCTCATTTTGCTTAATATTGCCCAGTAGTTGTTTCGTTTTGCTCAGCTCCCATTAACCCATAAGTCAATAGTCGAATTTCTATTGTGTGGGACCCCCATGAGCGAGTTCGAAGAAATAAAATATACCATAATTCTGCCCACATTATGCCCAGTATTGCCCAGTAGTGATTTCATTTTGCCTAGCTCCCGTTAATTCATAAGTCAATAGTCGAATTTCTATGGTGTGGCACCCCCATGAGCGAGTTCGAAAAAATAGCATATGCCATAATTCTGCCCTTATATTGCTTAGTATTTCCCAGTATTTGTTTCGTTTTACCCAGCTCCCGTTAACCCATAAGTCAATAGTCGAATTACTAGAGTGTGGCATCCTCATAAACAACTACTGGGCAATACTGGGCATAATGTGGGCAAAATTATGGCATATGTTATTTCATCGAACTTGCTCATAGGGGTCCTACACCATAGAAATTCGACTATTGACTTATGGGTTAACGGGAGCTGGGCAAAACGAAAAAACAATTGGGCAATATTGAGCAAAATGCGGGCAAAATTATGGCATGTTATTTCTTCGAACTCGCTCATTGGGGTCCCACACCATAGAAATTCGAAACAACTACTGGGCAATACTGGTCATAATGTGGGCAAAATTATGGCATAGGTTTCGTTTCGAAATTCCAATATGGGGGTGCTAACTTCACAGAGCTGAAAAGCTTCAGAAGCCGATTTTAAGAAGATGGAAAATCACCTGAAAACGCAGTAATTGTATAAATAATTCCGCCTCCAGAAATACACATAATGATGGGTGTTGCCAACGAAGATATATCCTCTGGAGGATTGTATTTTCTTTGGTGTTGCTAATAATAATTATATTGCTACAACAACAACAAGCTTCAGAACATGCTTCAGAAGCCGATTTTAAGAAGATGTGAATTCATCTGCAATGATCTATAATTATTTCAATGTGTCATTTCAAAACTGTAATAATAACTGTAATTATGTCATAATATGTACCGTGTATTTGTTCCTGTATGTGATACTATTTTTTGATTTTTTGTCTTTTGTTTCTCATTGACTGACATATCACATCTGTAAAAACAGCTAAGATAACATCCACGCATTGACCTGTGTTTTAATTTAAATTTTTTATTTGTCTAATTAGAGACAATGTCGATATTTAACACAGGGACATTGTATTGACAATGTGCAGAGTTAAAAAATGGCTAGGTATAATAAACATGTAAATGCATTAGTCAATAAATACATGTTTAATAATACATTTTTATTGGCAGAAGAATATCAAAATATTGATGATACTTTATGTTTATAATTTAATAATACTTTATTTTTATTTACAATTTAGATAGAATATTATGGTGTGTCATATCAAACCAATTATTAGTATATTTTGCAACAATATAACTGTCAGAGTCACAATACAAATTACTAACAATAAACAATAAACATGTAAATGCATTAGTCAATAAGTACATGTTTAATAATACATTTTGATTGGCAGCAGAATATCAAAATATATGATGATATTTTATCTTTATAATTTAATAATACTCTATTTTTATTTACAATTTCGATAGAATATCTCCTGGTCTCCTTAATGCTAGATTATAACCATTCATGGGTAAAGTGGAGGATAGTTATCTTCTAGTTTTAGTTATCCATAAGTAAGATACAGATTGTAAGGAACATTGATGTCGAAGCTTTTGTTTATTTACTCTGTTATTAATGTTTATTGTATTATATTTAATATTAATAAAAAATCGTCCTTAATTTTCTCTCAATTGTTATATAAAAACTAGAAGGTAACTATCCTCCACTTTACGCATGAATGGAAAGACCCTGGTATTGATGGGATCCCCTTGAGCTCAGGGTGTTTCCATTCATGGGTAGAGTGGAGGATATATATAGTCCAGTTTTAGATATCCACAAGCAATATACAGGGTGTGACTAAAATTTATTTTATTTACATAGTTATTATTATTATTATTTAATATCATTATTATTATTTAGCTATTTCCATTCATGGGTTTATTGTGTGTCATATCGAACCAATTAATAATATATTTTGCAACAAGATAACTGTCAGAGTCACAATACAAATTACTGAAAATAAAGTTTGTAAATTCGTTTCCATAGAAATGAATGCATGCTTCCACTTAATTCCATTCCACTTTCGTGTTTATGTTTATCTTTAGATGTGAAACTATTTTCATCTCTAGAGTGAAAATGTAACACTTTGATGTACATGTCTATATAGATGTGTGTATAGTAAGCCGTGAAAAAATTGCTACTTTTACATATACGAGGGCTGTTTGACGGAAGAGTGACTTTTCAAAGGTTGGTAACACTTTCGTTATAATGATTATGTTGCTAGCTCCTGAGGTCTTTCGGAGGTCTACTGTCAAAATTTGGCACCAATCTGACAGATAGATTATGTTTTATACTTATTTGAAGGAAACTGTTTTCGTTGTTTTGTAAATATGTAAAAAAAAAAAATTCGAGTGTTGATTAAACATTATTTTCTACGTGAAAAAACAATTAAAGAAACCGAGGAAAAGTTACGTAAATATTATCCAGAATCTGCTCCGTCCCATGGAATGATTTGTAAGTGGTTTCTGCTTTTAAAAGTGGCCATATGAGCACGGTTGATGCAGATCGTCCGAAACCATCATTTACTGTGACTACTCCAGAAATGGTTAATAAACTCTCTGGCCTTGTAATTGGCAATCGTCGAATAAAAGTTTGTGAGATAGCTAATGAAGTAAACATCTCAACCGAACGGGTATACAATATTTTGCATGAACATTTCAATAAGAAAAAGCTATCCGCGAGATGGTTGCCGCGTTTGCTTAATGGTGATCAAATGCGCGCTCGCATTAAGAATTCAGAAGAATGTTTGGCCGTTTTCAACGTAACTCAAAGGATTTTTTTCGTCTATATGTCGCAGTAGATGAAACTTGGATACATCATTATACTCCAGAAACAAGAATACAGTCTAAATACTGGATTTCTCCATGCGAATATGCTCCCAAAGAGGCAAACACACTTTTTTCGACCAATAAGGTCATGGCTACAGTTTTTTGGGATTCTAAAGGTGTAATCTTTATTAATTGTTTACAAAAAGGAAAAACCTCTTCTGCAAATGACCTTGAAAGAACCTTCTAGTCATTGCAGAAAACACTTCTTCTGGAAATGACCTTGAACGAACCTTCTGGTCATTGCTGAAAACACTTCTTCTGCAAATGATCTGAAAGAACCTTCTGGTCATTGTCGACAACACTTCTTCAGTCAATAATTTTTACTAATTTGGTATCTCCTGATGGACACGCCATCAAATTGTCCAGTCAGCATTGTATATATACTACTTCTGAGTGCATTTATTTATATTACTATTTCTAAAATATACCGGGCATGATATAATAATTATTTTTAAACTACTAAAAGAGAGGCGCCAAATGTCATCTCTCAGTGAAATTGTATACTGAGAAAACTCATTCCCCCACAAATATTCTTTTTAAATATAAAACGCGATGACAATTGAACTTATTGTTCATTTCCATGAATGCTTGTTGTATGGAAGGCAATTACTAGTAAAGTTATCTACTACTAGATTCACTCAACGGCAAACATTCTCTAATTAGCATATCTGAGAATCGCTTTCCCGGTAACGAGGTGCACTGCGGGCATCAACACTCGAGCCACCCGCAGCCGAGGGTCGCACGTGCGGCTTCCACTATGTCAAGGAACGCGCCCTCAAAGGACAGTGGGCATATCCCCGTAATTGCTTTCCAACAATGGCACTGACTGAAATGTAATCGCCCTGAGCGATCGCAAAGTTCTGCGACTCTCGCGGCTATCACTTCCTAGAATAATTTCACAAATCCCTTTCTGGAATCTTAACGATACTCGTTGCTTCCTAAGGGATTTGGGAAGTTCAACATTGAGTAAGTAAGGCGTGGCCGTGGTGTGGTTCATTTTTTTTATGCATAACACTTAATCGTATTTTACTATAATTATTACAATCTGATCAAAAATGGATCAATGAGTAATGTTTTGCCAACTTAAATTAGTTTTTCAGTGCGTTTATCTTTAATTTTTTGCATTTATTTTGCAACCATGCATCCTCTGTAGTTTGCAGGATGTTCTCCACCACAGTGAACACATTTTGGTTGAGCATTATTTTTGTCCTTATGTCGTTTTAAGTCCTTTTGTTTTAATTCAGTTAAGTCCAGAAATATTCCAGCAATGTTGTATGTTTGCATGTTTGTGTGCATGTTTGCATGTTTGTCCGAAATATGACAACAGCAATGTTGTCATATTTCTAGGGATATCTCTGGACTTATCTGGAATTTAAAAAAATTGCACCACACTTACACCACTCTGATTATCAACGGCTCAGATAACTAACATATATATTTTGCACGAAAGTTATTAACTTGCATCTAGTTTAAACTAATGAGAATATTACACCGACCCCCGACAGTACATAACAATTCAAAGCTTCCTCTTGCTACTTACACCCCCTTGTACACGCCGCTTAATAAATTCTCGTTAAGAAAATTGTTAGCTGAAGCGCCCCTTTAGAAGACAGTCCTGAGCTGGTCTCGGCAAAGCGCCAATTAACCATTGACCTCTGGGATGTTAAAGCAGTTAAAGTTCCTATGCCTTAACAAATCGCGGCTACACATCCACATTTAGAGGAAGTTTGGGGGTATTAATTTGATAAACGTGTACGAGCAAGTCGAGGTTATAGTTTTAATTAAAACGTGTTCGTGGCAAATGTTACCCGGCTTGAATGATTCTGAGTAGGTGAAATGCAGTAGGGTTGAAATTCCAGAGTATGTTCGGCGTGCAAATATGCAATCAGGACTAAATGATGATTTGAGCATTGAAGTGCATGTTAATACTCAATTAACGCATTGAATGCATGCATTGGTAGCTGCGGAATAATTTTGTAACTTGCAGAGGTATTATCAATCTTACAAACCTGATTATTGGTGAAAGAAACAGGTTTTGTAAAAAAAAATGAACACACGGATTTCTATAGTTATTCCGATAATGGCTCATGATTTTTCGAACAAAGAATCGCTTTTAGTGCTCCAATTAAAAACTGTTTAATTTTTATTTGATTAATGTACACGAGCCATTGAAACATGTCCGATGCCAAACGTAGTAAAACAATGAAGCCGCGAACAATCTGTTTATTCAATGCACGGTTGGTGACTTGTGTTGTATAATATGCCAATACTGTAACAACCTGAACTCCATAAAGTTTCATGAAACCATTGTTCACCACACAATTTTATAATTGAAACTCCGACAACGCATTTTCCCAATTGTCATGACGTTGTAAAGATGAAATCCGTTTCATTCCTGAAATAAAAACATGCGGCTTATGAAATTGCCAGTGCCATAAAATATAATTGCGCAATTTCCGATTTAAATAAACGTCCTAGCCCTAGAGGACTCGCTGCGAATTTCTAAATGAAATCGGGGCACATTATTGTGCATAGACGTGCCTCGGCTAATAGACTTCAGCTGCTGAATATTAACATTGCGAATATATTTCATAACCGGGAGCTTGATTAATTTCGGCGTGTTATAATTTAATGCGTATAAATGAGGTGGACTTCCATGAAATCTGCGGCATTTTTTTGGTCACAAACTACGTCCTAGCTAATGAGCTTTATTTACGTGGGGGCAAGAAAACGCAGAAGTTTAATTGAAATTTAATTCTGCGTGACAGTTGAGGCCTCCAGTTCGCTGTGTAATTTTAAGCTCGACGCTGTAAACCATTTGCAGTAATTGGATACATTAACTAAAGCTCCGAAACGAGGGTTCAAATTAATTGCGTGTATTAAAATAAGTAGGTAATTTTCATTGAATCTAGTGCGAGTTTGATGGTAGTCTATTTATTCACTGTATAGGAGATATTTGTTATTAGGATTATCATTAACTAGTTCAAAAATAAAAATGTTCTTAAAAATCTTTTAAAAAAATGAATTTTTGATAAATTATATTATAGCGATCATATATATTGCAAATATTGCTTATATAAAAATTGTTTAAAATCAATGCTCAATAATTGATGAGAATGTTACCAACCATGGGACACGATTATCATTTGATTAATTATATTACTAATATTGCTTATCCAGAAAAGTAATCTCTAGCAGACAAAAAATTAGAAAATACATGTAACCATTTGAAAAAAAAAGTTAACTATCGCTGAAATGAAAGTTGATTTTGCAAACAAAAAACAAAATTAGGGCCCCTATGTAAGGCATGTGAAGCGATTTAATCTTGTTTTTGTTTTATTGAAATCAATAAATTAAAGGAGTTATGGCTAACGGCGTTTTTTTAGGAGGCACCTTGTATAAAAATTGTTCATAATTGATGTTATAATTAATTAATAATAACATAATTAATTATAATTAATAATTGTTACCATGATTTTCCCTATTATCGATGCATCAATAAACATCCTAATATCAATAATATTACGCAATATAGGAATAATATGCAACATTCAATTCTATCAACATGAATAACATTATAAAATCTGATAAGTCTTTAATAGGTTTCAAAAAAACTACCAAATTGTCAGAAAATTTAATTACATAATTTTCGAATACACTTAAACCACTTGATGAACATGTAATAAAAAAAATACTAGACGTTTCGAAAATGTTTCTGAATTTTCTAAAAAAATACCAGTAAATCTGGAAAAGGTTGACGAAAGTCCAGTGAATGATTTATATTTAATTTTTTACATTTTGTATTTTTTACACAGCCACACACCTCACAAAGTGAGAACGGTGAAAAACATAAAAATAGTGACTTTCGGCATTTTCAATAAAATGAGTTTAAATAATGCAATTGCTGAAAGGTGCAGCTTTTGTTGTTCTCTTTTGTTTTTTTTTTATTGTAATCTGTCTCATTTTCCAAACTTTTGTTACTCTGGTCATAGCAGTTTTAGCTAGCTTTTTAGAACTTCCCACTTTAATTATACTTGATCAAAAATATAAAACGTTTTCAAAACTATTTGACAAATAATTCTGAAAAGTGTGATAACGCCCACTGATTTTAAATTGATTTTAAATTTCGAACCTTTATTGTATTAATGTTGTAATCTGTATGTATGATATATTTTAATCTCTATTTTAGTTTTTGACTTGTGTAAGCTGTATTGATTTCAGCACGCAAATAAATTCTATTCTATTCTGTTCTATATTTTGTTATTTTATTTTAGAATAGTTTTAGACATTGTAATAGTCCACTGCGAGTCGATATTCAAATAAATAATTATTATTATTCAAGAAATCAAAAAGCGAGAAATTTTCAGAAAATTTGATTACGTCTAAATGAACAAATACATGAACAATTGATTTTCCATTTTATTTTATTAATTGAGAAAAGTCTAGAAATTCACAAGGGACAACATTCTTTGTGTATTTCTATACGTATCTGAATTTTAAAAATATGGACCAAGAAACCAAAAACCAAGAAATTTGCAGAAAATTTAATTACATCAAAATGTACAAATAAATGAGCAGTTGATTTTGAAAGAGAGGTAACTCCATTTTATTTTTTAAATCGTGAAAAGTCCTGAAATATACAAGGGACAACATTCCTTGTGTATTTCTAGACTTATCTGAATTAAAAAAAAAATGGTCTGAGAAACCAAAAAGCAAGAAAATTGCAGAAAATGTAATTACATCAGAATGTACAAATAAATGAGCAGTTGATTTTGAAAGAGAGGCATCATTTTATTTTATAAATTGAGAAAAGTCCAGAAATATACAAGCCACAACATTCCTTGTGTATTTGTAGAATTACCTGAATTTAAAAAAAAATTGCTTTGAAAATTAACGGTTCAAGTATACAGTTTGCACAAAACTACATAAATTTTCTGAAATTTTAAGTTATTTTCAAATTTTATGAAAATTATTACAATGTGCCATCAAAGGTCCAAAATTTCAGTCAAAATATCAAAAGTTTATAGAAGGTAAACTTCGAAATCTTAATGTCTGCGTTCTAAAATCGAAAAAAGAAAAAAAAACACTGTTTAAACTAAGAAAATTTTAGTGAGGTTATAGAAAATTTCATCAAAATAATTATCGAAATATTGAATTAAATATAATAGCAACTTTCAGCAACGCTTTGAAAATTAACGGGTTGAGTATACAGTTTGCACAAAACTTCATAAATTTTCTGAAATTCTAAATGTTATTTTCAAATTTTATGAAAATTACTACAATGTGCCATCAAAGGTCCAAAATTTCAGTCAAAATATCAAAAGTTTATAGAAGGTAAACTTCGAAATCTTAATGTCTGCGTTCTGAAATCGAAAAAAGAAAAAAAACACTGTTTAAACTAAGAAAATTTTAGTGAGGTTATAGAAAATTTCATCAAAATAATTATCGAAATATTGAATTAAATATAATAGCAACATTCAGCAACGCTTTGAAAATGAACGGGTTGAGTATACAGTTTGCACAAAACTTCATAAATTTTCTGAAATTCTAAAAGTTATTTTAAAATTTTATGAAAATTACTACAATGCGCCATCAAAGAGTCCAAAATTTCAATCAAAATATCAAAAGTTTTAGAAGGTAAACTTTGAAATTTTAATGTCTGCGTTCTGAAATCGAAAAAAAAACACTGTTTAAACTAAGAAAACTTTAGTGAGGTTGTAGAAAATTTCATCAAAATAATTATCAAAATATTGAATTAAATATAATAGCAACTTTCAGCTTTTTCAATAAAATAAGTTTCAATAATGAAAATGACAAAAGGTGGAGCTTTTATTGTTCTGTATTAGTTTTCAATAAAATGAGTTTCAATAATGAACATGACAAAAGGTGGAGCTTTTATTGTTCTCTTTTGTTTTTGTTTTTATTGTAACTTCTTTACTTTTCCAAACGTTCGTTAATCTAGTCATTTAGCATTTTAGCTAGCTTTTTAGAGTTTCCCCCTATAACAATAATTGATCTAATATATATATATATATATATATATATATATATATATATATATATATATATATATATATATATATATATATATATATATTTTAAACTAATTCACAAAGTATTCTGAAAAATAGAAAGAACGATGAAAAACATCTTAATAATAGCAACTTTTAGCATTTTCAGTTCTCTTTTGTTTTTGTTTTTATTGTAACCTTTCTACTTTTCCAAACTTTTGTTAATCTAGTCATCTAGCATTTTAGCTAGTTTTTTAGAGTTTCCCTCAATAACTATAAATGATCCCAAATATATATTTTTTTCAAAACTAATCCACAAAGTATTCTGAAAAATAGAAAGAACGATAAAAATCATCGTAATAATAGCAACTTTCAGCATTTTCAGTAAAATGAGTTTCAATAATGAAATTGCTAAAAGGTGGGGATTTTGTTGGTCTCTTTTGTTTTTGTTTTTATTGTAATCTCTCTACTTTTCCAAACTTTTGTTAATCTAGTCATAGCAGTTTTAGCTAGCTTTTGAAATGTTGTATTGAAATTTTATGAAAATTTCTACAATGTCCCATCAAAAGAGTCCAAAATTTTAATCAAGATATCAAAAGTGTTAGAAGGTACACTTCGGAATCTTAATCTTAATAAGAAAATCTTTGTGAAGTTTTGGAAAACTTCATCGAAATTTTTATCAAAATACTGAATTATATACAGGGTCCGTCATTTCACCTCCCGTCTTCTGTAGCTCAGTTACTAATTGAGTTAGGATTTTGATATTTTGCAGACTTTACTTGCATCTTGTGGCGTATTTTAGGAAAATATTTTTGATTATACAGGGTGTCCCAAAAATGTGTGACGTCACGATAATGTGTATTTTTAGATTGCATGGTATATTTTTTGTTGCTTATTTGGGTGCCCCTTATGGATGCCTAAATACCTATCAAATTTTATTAAAATCGGTTGTGTGATATTAGCACAAAAAAATAAAAACTGAAAAAAATCAGTTTTGCACCATTGGTTAAGAAAATTAATAAGAGTTAAAAGTATGCCTTGTTAATAAAACCATACAAGGTACTAATTAAATAAGGTCTAATAGTTGCGTTAACCAAGTTTTATTGATATGCATTATACAGAGTGTACAAAATTTAGTGTCAAACTTTTCAAACTTTAAAGCACTTTATTTTTCTTATTTTAAATTGGAGCCCCTGTATATTTTTATGTCATTCCATGTGGAATTAAAAGATAAACATTTTTCTTAATTAGAACTCTATCGCAATTCCTAACACATTAAAAGTTATGTGCAGAAAACTCGATTTATCAACTATTCCAATTGCCATTTTAATGAATAAAACTCGAAGGTGACTTTGAAAAACAATTTATTGACATAACATGTTTTGTAGTTACAATTAATATCTCGAAAGTATTAAAGGTTTCACAGATCTTCGACTAAACCTATTACACATCGTAAAACTATTAAGTGTATAAAAAATAGTTTTAGTAATAAAATTTCAAAAAAAACATAAAATAACTGTGCATTTCTAAAATTAATTAATTGCTAGAACTTGTGTTCTATATGTCTTCCGCCCTCTTGAAGGCACAAACGAAGACGAGTATGACATGACATTGTCACTCATCGTAACAGGTTGAATGTGATATTTTGAAATGCGAATATGAAAGTCATATCCACATTTGTCAATATAGGTCATAATATTTGTCATATTATGAAAATCACATTTTCCATGAAAAAAGTAATTTTGGTATCTTGGGTATAAAGACCTCAGCTAAAAAAGTTTTAAACTTTTATATTACTACAGTCAACAATGGCTCTTGTCACTTTGTTAAACTTTAATGTCAATAAATTGTTTTTCAAACCCACCTTCGATTTTGATTAATTAAAATGGCCATTGGAATTGTTCACAACACGAGTTTTCTGCAAATATCTTTGAATGTGTTAAGAATTGAGATAGGGTTGTAATTAGGAAAAATCTTTGCCTTTTAATTCCGCATGGAATTACATAAAAATATACTGGGGTTCCTATTTAAAATTAAAAAAATAAAGTGCTTTAAAGTTTGAAAAGTTTGACACTAAATTTTGGACACTCTGTATAATGCATATCAATAAAACTTGGTTAACGCAACTGTCAGACCTTATTTAATGAGTACCTTGTATGGTTTTATTAACGAGGCACTATTTTTATCCCTTATTAATTTTCTTAACCAATGGTGCAAAACTGTTTTTTTTCAGTTTTTATTTTTTTGTGCTAATGTCACTAAACCGATTTCAATCAAATTTTACAGGTATGTAGGCATCTATAAGAGGCACCCAAATAAGTAACAAAAATTATACCATGCAATCTAAAAATATACATCATGATGACGTCACACTTTTTTGGGACACCCTGTATAATCAAAAATATTTTCCTGAAATACACCCTAGAAAGCAACTGAAGTCGGCAAAACATCAAAATCCTAACTCAATAAGTAAATGAGCTATTGAAGACGGGAGCTGAAATGACGGACCCTGTATAATGAACTTTCAGCATTTGTAATTGTTAACAATACCTAAATAGAAATTGAAATAGAAATTTAAATAGAAATTAATGAATTTTCAATAAAATGAGTTTCAATAATGAAATTGACAAACAGTGGCGTTTGTGTTTTCTTTTGTTTTTGTTTTTATTGTAATCTCTCTACTCTTCCAAACTTTTGCTAATCTAGGGATGGCATTTTCAGCTAGCTTTTTGGAGCTTCCCTCTTTAATTATATTTGATCCAAAATATATACGTTTTTCAAAACTACTTCACAAATGATTCCGAAAAGTAGAAAGAATGATGAAAAACATCAAGAACAAAAAGTTTAGATTTCATTTTTGTATTGGTTTATTGAAAACCTTTAACCAAATACATTTTCTGGAAATTTCAATAATTGATATATTGTTCGCAGTTTTTGAACCTTCTAATACCATTGATATGTCGATTAAAATTTTAACTTGATATTTTGTTGCACATTTTAGTTACCTATTGAAATCTCCATAAAACTTCAATAAAAAAAATCCAAAAAATTGCCTTTGTTGTTTTTTGTTTTTGTTTTTATTGCAATCTCTAGACTTCTCCAAACTGTTGTTAATGTAGTCATAGCATTTTCAGCTAGCTTAGAGCTTCCCTCTTTAATTATATTTGATATAAGTTTTTCAAAACTATTTCACAAATAATTCTGAAAAGTAGAAAGAATGATGTAAAACTAAAATCAAGAACTAAGAGATTATATTTCATTTTGTATTAATTTATAGAAAACCAAAACAAATACATTTCCAGGATATGTCTATAATTGATATATTGTTCGCAGTTTCTGAATCTTCTAATACTTTTGATTTTTCGATTAAAATGTTAACTTGATATTTCGATGCACATTTGGGTTATTGAAATCTGCGTGAAACTTCAATAATAAAATTTCCAAAAAAGGGCGTTTGTTGTTTTTTTTTGTTTTTTTTTAATTGTAATCTCTCTACTTTTACAAACTTTTGTTAATCTAGTCATCGCATTTTCAGCTAGCTTAGAGCTTCCGTCTTTAATTATATTTGCTGTAAGTTTTTCAAAACTATTTCACAAATAATTCTGAAAAGTAGAAAGAATGATGTATAACTAAAATCAAGTACTAATAGTTTAGATTTCATTTTTGCATTAATTTATTGGAAACCAAAACAAATACATTTCCAGGATATTTCTATAATTGAAATATTTTTCGCAGTTTCTGAACCTTCTAATACTTTTGATATTTGGATCAAAAATTAGTCTTTTTTGTTGTCGTCTTTTCGGCTGGTATTAAACTTGATGCCATAAAAAAAATACTACTATTGATTGACTGCAAAGACTGCAAATTCCTAGAATTAACTTAAAACCATGTTTTATAACGATATAATTTTGAAGATATAATATGTAATGATATGTAACTAATGATAATCTAACGATAACAATAAGTTATTTAAAATATAATCCAACAACTAAATTTATTCAAAAAACAATTACTGCAATAGTATGAATTGAAGCAGTTTGCTGATTTAATAATTATGAAATTTAGATGGAGTATTCAAATAAGCAAACAAAATATGTATTAGACAATAAATAAAACCAAAGAAAGTGAAAACCAAAAAAACTTATAGAAGTTTTATAGAGATTTCAAGAATCAAAATGTGCATCGAAATATCAAAAGCATTTTTATAATAGTTCGGAATTCGGCAAATTTACTTTTCGCCTGTTTGTGTAAAACGAATCCTATAATTAACTTTATATTTAAATCACCATAATAATTGATGTAAATGATGGATTTCAATTTCGACTAGTTAAAAGTAGTGTATTAGCAATTAGGAGGTTCAGAAACTGCGAACGGTATATTAATTATTGAAATTTCTAGAAAGTGTTTCAAGGTTTGAAAAATTGCACCAAACTTACAATAAAAAAATGTGCCACACTTAAAGCTTAAACTTAGCAATATTAAGATATATTATTTTATTTAGAAAAATAGTATATTAAAGTATAAGTGGATATCAAGGCCTTTCAAGCACGAACGTTTTTCAAAAAACCGACCCGTCGCTCCCCGCTGCGCGGGGAGGCCGGGAGGTTTTTTGAATAGAGTGAGTGCTTGAAAGGCCAGATATCCACGCATACTTTACGCTATTTTTTATTATTGATGCCGTAAATTGGCCTAAACATTTGTAATTATAATTTCTATCTGATGTGCCGTCGATTTTGCCGTACAGTTTTAATATCGTTGCTAAGATACTGAATAAATAACTAGCTAACATGGCGGCTGATACTATGCAATCGTTCTAGCCTTGGTTGTCAAAGTGTTGAATATCGTATGTAACAATCTTTAAATTTGGCGTCAGTTTTGATTTTGGTTGAAAATGCAACGAAACATTGATCAATTAAGCTCCGAAGCAGAGAGGCGTTTAATTCCCCAAAAATCGGAATTGGCATATAAGAAGGAATACGATAAATTGGTAAAATGGATGGACGAGCAGGAGGTGAAAACTGTAGATGAAAGAATGATTCTTGCTTACATGCAGAAAATGTCTACATGCTATAAGGCGTCAACAATGTGGGCAATACATTCCATTTGTATCCATGGAAACCTTTACAGGAAACGCGCGTTTTTGAAAGCCTGTTTTATGCACGCTACACGATGTTTTAAACAAGCAATATGATGCATCAATGATAAAAAATACTTAATTTCTCTGAATTGGCTAATGTAAAAAGTCACTAGACTTGAAAATATGGGCTATATTTTTAAAAAGTGGTTATATTTTATGACAGTGGGCAATGTTGCCATCAAATTGAGTATCTATTGAGTACAGAATTTATTTGCTATTTTTATTTTACATAAGCAAATCAGTCAAATTATAATACAAAATATAGTTGATGATTGATTTACTTAAAGTTTACTTTAAAAAAACAGCACACTTGAATGATTGAAGCAATAATTTAATTGTTTTAATATATGAATCAGGCAACGTTGTTAGACATCTAACACTAAATAATTTTTTCACTGTCAGATCATTTTTGTTGGTGTTCTTGTGTAAAACTTTATAAAACGAAACCACAGCCTTCGAGTGTAGTTATAAATTGTTATTTATATTTATATATTGTTAAATTGTAATAATTGTTTTATTTTTATTGTTTAAAAAATATTGTTTCTTTATGAAACTATTTCAGAAGTTGGTTTAGGTAATTTGGACGATACAATATTTTATTGCGTGATAAAAATTAATCGAGTATACTGGCTAAAAGCTTATAAAACTAATCAACAGATTTAAATTAAAAACCGAATAAACATTATAGAAATGTTCTGTTATAAGTGTTATTAATGATCAAAGGACGACGGAGTGTGTTAGTAAAAATTCCCATAAATTGCTATTTAGCAATTTAAACGCGTTTATGCACAAAACACGAAATAAATTCGAGTTTCGAAACACGCCGGCGCACTCGTTAAATTATGCCCTGGAGGTGAATCAACAATGTAGCCACATGCCTCGTTGCGTATTAATATAATTAATAAAACACATGCCTCTAGCGTGATGCAGTGGTCTAAGCATCCGGCTGCTGCACCAAACATCGCTGGGATCGATGGGTTTGTAGATCTTCTCGATCAGTTTTCCATCCCCATACATAATTTTTTTCTCAAAAACAGCATTTTCTTAAGTGGCAGATTTGGGTATTTCTTCTTAAAGTTGCATGCATAATTACTTCGTCGTTTTATTCAAGCTAATTAAGCCCAAAGTTTGTACTTCAATGGCAACAATATTTCATGGGATGATAAAATGGTGTTTTAAAATATGCTGGATGTGGGGAAAGTTTTAAATAATTAATTTTGTTTGTCGTGCATGTTCATAAATCATTTTGGAAAGTAAAATATTATATTTGAAAATAAGTTGAATGTGGGGAATTTTTTTAAATAATAATTTTCACACAATTCATGTTCATAAATCACCGGCTTGTATCGAGGTTTTGTGCATTCGCCCCCCACCCAAAGCGCCCCCGTGAAAGTATAATTAAGTAACGAACCGATTCAATCAACCACTCCAGCTCGATTAATCATCCCTCGCCGAGGGTCTCGCCTCCACGAAGTTCGCCCCCGGCTTGCACAGGCCGCGCACTAGATTGTTCAACAGTTACTGGGGTTCATCAGGGAGCAGAGCGCGATAATCCCGGCGTCATCGATCATCACGCAATCCACAAAACGAGCAAACGCACCTGTTCCACCTGGACGTCGACTCTCAGAGGAGGGTCATCGTGGGCGAAGCGCGCCGCGGCTCGGACCGCTCCACGTGGGAAGAAGAGATTTCCAGGCGACGCTCGGCGTCGGACTGCGTCGCGGAAGTCTGGGATGTGGGTTAGTGGGACCGCCAAAACAACGCCAGAGTACGAAAACGTGCGCCTGCGTTCCACCACGTCTGGCTGGCGTGTGTTTGGGTGCGCGAAAACTCTGAAAAACTACTTCTAAACATTACTAATCCTTCATTTACCCCAGAGATTCTGGAAGAATTAAAATACTCAAAGTTACTCATCTGCGCTAAAATATAAAGCTGGTGTGTATTGCAATAGTAAAGCCTCGTGGAATTTGGTCTTCTTTTTGTGATAATAGCTAGATTAAACTATTCAAGTTACAAAGCCATGCTAAGAAGTAATACTAGTTTGGTTTCAAATAGTAAAACCCTGTGTAATTTATTAATGGTAAGGTTACGTTAAGTTTAAAAAAGAGGTTAGGTTCAACCCGGACCCATAGACTTGATAAGGCCCTAAGCTATTTGATATATGGGGCCCTTTATAAGTCCAGATATTATATGCCAGTGCCAATTATGATTTTCGGATACCTAGAGGGTTAAACTGAAATACAATTAAAAAGTATACAGATAGTGAAATAATACATCTTTAACCTAAAATCATGTTTATTCATAACAAACTAAAAAATGCAAACTCTGGTAAAAAGAAACAAAAGTTCTTTTAAAAGGCACAATTTACAAAGGCTTATTATCTAATCTCTTGAAACATGTTATAAGGATTAAGAAATTATATTAAACTAAAATATTTTCTTTCTTGCCTATGCCAGAGCAAATTCACTGATCAAATGGTAAACTGCGTAATTTGTCACTTTCTATGCCCATGAAACTGAGGGAACATAATTTATCTTGAGTCAGTGTTCTTCTAAATTCATTTTATACCCTTTTCAGCTGAGAAAAGATCTTTCTCCATAGCAAATTGCAACCATCATACTAAGAAACAGTCTCGTAATTGCAACTACATTAGGGAATGCTAATTGAACAAAATTGTTAAATATTACAGATCCTAATGTGTCAGACTATCTATGTCCGGCTTTACTGTGTCTAAAATGTTGATGAAAATGCTTGACGTCTCTTACAAGATTCATGTCCACATCTTCAGGATATGTTTGCCATAAAGCACTAATTCCTTCACGAATCTCTTCTTCTGTAGGTTCTAATTTTGTTAAGAATGAAAACTTTTTTGTAGCATCATTGTATACTGAGGCTCTCTGTTCCAGACTTTACTCTAATGCATCCATCACAGGTATATAAATGTTTTGATTCTGAACTTGTCTCTTGGCTCAAGGTTCTCTAAAGCATCATCTTCATCATCATTGATATGCATTCTTTTATATCTGCTTTTATTGTAATCAACATCAGGCAATTTTTCCATTGCTTTTTCTTCAAGATGATCGAACATATCCCTGGAACCTTTAACAATATCCAAAAGTGTAGAATACAATTTCCTACATACATCTAGACTAATTTGGGGATCTGGCAGTGATTGACTAGTCTTATGAATATAATCCAAGTAACTCCACAAATATAACATTACCATAAATTCAAACTCCTCCATTTTATTCAAAATGTTTATGGATTGATTTCTTGTTTCGCCTTTCTCTGTAGTATCAATGTGCAGCTGATGCAATGCAGAAATTATTCCATCATAACTATCAAGTATAGCACTTATGGCCATTGAATGTGCTTCCCATCTAGTCTTTGACAAAGACTTTGGAACTTTTGAATCATCTTTGAAGAATTATAACAGGACTGCCGATCTGTGTGTAGATGAAGAAAATAAATTATATATATATCTTGAACAATTCCAAAAAAGTTTACTGCATTTAAACAACAATCAACTGCTGCTCTAGCAACAAGATTCAGGGAATGGCCAGCACATAGAATATACGTAGCATACTTGTTAATCTTCAATATTATTTCTTGCATATCCTTGTATTTGCCAGACGTATTGGCAGCATTATCTTATGACTGACATCGACACTTACTAAAATCAATTATGCATTCATTTGTAAAGTAGTTGTGCACTATCTTAGCCATACTTTCCCCTGTGTGGCTACCAATCTCCAGGAAAGTTAGAATACGTTCAATAGGGACCTCATCATCTGGTGAAACATACCTCACAATAACAGTAAGCTTATCAATATGGGACCGGTCTGGAGTGGAATCTACAGATAAACCAAAGTACCCTGCAGTTCTTAAATCATCCAAGATAGAGTCTCTTACGATATGTGCCATAATTTAGATAAATTCATCTCATATTATTTTAGCAAGATAAGATGTGACCCGTTTATTACTTTTTTTTTATATGGCTTGCTAGAAAATGATAAAATTTTGCTATAAGTTCGAGTAATCTTTGGAAATTGCCATTATGAGGAGTACCAAATGTCCTTATTTCCTCTGAAAGCTAAACCATGCTCTGCCATAGTAATTATGACTGCCACAACTCATTCTAGAACATTTTTCCAGTAGTACCTGTATTACTTATCTGTTCTGCTAGTTGGCAGTCAATTGTTGAGCCACGTTTTCTTGTAAGATATGTTACCAAAACTGTTCTATAGTCTACAGAGTTTCATTATTTCTTCACCTGAAGAAGCCACAGTGTGGCGAAACAATTGTCGTGAACAATAAAAAACAATTTTGAAAATTTTAAAAAGTGCGTAACTTTATTTCATACATTAGTCTACAGAGTTTGCATGACATTGAACTAAATAGGTGTTGCGCAAATTACAAAATCCATGGGAAGATAATGATGTAAAAGAATTTGAAAAGAGTTTGCACATGAACCAGTATACACGACTAGTTGCTGCCAAATATACTAACCATTCTCTGCAATAATTTTCAGCATTAGCCCTTTGGGATAGAACAAGGTTTATGGGCAATATCTGTGTTGGTTTGCAAAAAGCTTCTTCAATTTTTTACATGAGCCATTTGAGTATTGACATCTGACGGACCTTTTTCTACCAAGAATAAAATATCATCTTTACTGAAATCACCCCATAGCCCAACATCATTCCTTTGTTTTTTGATCCTGAATCTTCTGTGCTTGTACTACTCTCTGGTTTATAAATATTAATATTTGTTGCTTCATTCGATGAACACTTTGCATTAGGTGAAGTTAGCTCAGGTTTGGTTAGGTTAGGATAAATTAGGTAATTACTAGTTTAAATAATTTCTAGTCGAAGAAATTTTGAGTTGAAATTATTAGCAGTTGAAGTTTTCTCTCGTCGAAGTATTTTATATGTGTATGAAGTAATTCTGCGTTGAGGTGTTTTCTTGTTGAAGTAGTTGCAGTTGAAGTAATCGCTAGCTGAAGTAATGTGGTTAAAATAATTGTAGTTAAAGTATTGGTTTTTGAAGTAATTACATAGACTCTTTTAGATTTAGAAGATTCCTCAATTGTATAAATTATAAGGCAGTTTCACAATTAATATAATTTATATCAAAAACATTCCAAAAGATTCCTTCAGATCTAGAAATTCAAGAAATTACGATTCAAATTTCATAAGCTTCGATAATTGAAGCAAATGTCTGATAAGTTTTCATAATGTGCCCAATTTGTATCAGAAAAACTCGAAAACTAATGGAATCAAGATATTAAAAAATGCTGTGACAATTTTTACACATTAATTTCTCAGTCATTTCTAGCTGAAGTAAGTAGTTAGCTTTAACTTGAAATTACTTCAACTCCAAATTACTTCTACTGGAAATTACTTCACATTGCATAAGGTTAGGTTAGGTTAGTTTGGGTTTGGTTAGGTTAGGGTAGGTCATTACTAGTTGAAATAATTTCTAGTCGAAAGAAATTTCGAGTTGAAGTATTCACCAGTTGAAGTTTTCTCTAGTCGAAGTATTTTATATATGAAGTAATTCTGCGTTGAAGTATTTTCTTGTTGAAGTAATTGTAGTTGAAGTAATCGCTAGTTGAAGTACTGTAGTTGAAGTATTTGTAGTTGAATTATTGGTTTTTGAAATAATCACTTGTATTGAGTCCATCTTTTAGTTTTAAAAGATTCTACAATTCTATAAATTGTGGGGCAGTTTAACAATTATATATATTTTATATTATATATAAAAATATAAATAGATATATATATATATATATATATATATATATATATATATATATATATATCAAAAACATTCCAAAAGATTCCATCACATGTAGAAATTCAAGAAATTTCCATTTAGATTTCATAAGCTTCCATAGTTAAAACAAATGTGTGATAAGTTGACAACTAATATGCCCAATTATTATCAAAAATACTCAAGAAATAATGGAATCTAGATAATAAAAAATGCTATGAAAATTTCGCTAAATTTTGAATATTAAAATAAGAATATTATTACAATTCAATAAAACATCAGATTCTAAAAACTCAAGAAATTACTATTAAAATTCATAGTCTTATTTTCATTGGATTTTTCAAAATTGTCATTGATTTTTTGCATTTTCTTTATTTTTTATTGATTTTTTAAGTCTTTGTTGAATGTTTTTAATTTTTGAAGTAATCACATGCACTCTTTCAGTTTTCCACAATTTCCACAATTTTCCACAATTCTATAAATTTTGGTACGGTTTCACAATTAATATCATTTGTATCCAAAACATTCCAAAAGATTCCATCAGATCTAGAAATTCAAGAAGTAATTTCTTGATTACTTAATTTTATCCATAAAATTTCATAAGTTTCGATTATTAAAACAAATGTCAGATAAGTTTATAATTTATATGACCAATTATTATTAAAAAACTCAAAACTTAATGGAATCTAGATATTAAAAATGCTGTGAATGTTTTGCTATATTTTGAATATTAAAATTACAAAACTATTACAATTCAATACCACATCAGAATCTAAAAACTCAAGAAATTACTATTAAAATTCAGTCATATTTTCAATGGATCTTGCAAATTATCATTGATTTTTTGC
Source organism: Othius punctulatus (assembly GCA_951805005.1). Taxonomy (NCBI): domain Eukaryota; kingdom Metazoa; phylum Arthropoda; class Insecta; order Coleoptera; family Staphylinidae; genus Othius; species Othius punctulatus. The sequence continues at coordinate 25,430,650 of OX638143.1, forward strand.
ATTTTCTTTATTTTATTTCATGATTTTTTAAGTCTTTGTTGAATGTTGTGATGTTTTGAATTTTTGAAGTAAGCACATGCACTCTTTCAGTTTTCCACAATTTCCACAATTTTCCACAATTCTATAAATTGTAGGACAGTTTCACAATTAATATTATTTCTATCAAAAACATTCCAAAAGATTCCACCAGATCTAGAAATTCAAAAAGTAATTTCTTAATTACTTAATTTTATCTGAAAACATAACGGAATCTAGATTAATAATGCTGTGAAAATTTTGCTATATTTTGAATATTAAATTTACAAAACCATTACAATCTAGACATCAGAATCTATAAACTCAAGAAATTACTATTAAAATTAAGTCATATATTCAATGGATTTTGCAAATTACCATAGATTTTTAGAAAAATTTCTTTTTTTTTGTGATTTTTTAAGTCTTTGTTAAATGTTGTGATGTTTTTTAATTTTTGAAGTAATCACATGGACTCTTTTAGTTTAGGAAGTTTCCACAATTCTATAAATTGTGGGACAGTTTCACAATTAATAATATTTCTATCAAAAACATTCAAAAAAATTTCATCAGATCTAGAAATTCAAGAAATTACCATTAAAATTTCACAAGCATCGATAATTAAAATAAATATCAGATAAGTTTACAAATAATATGCCAAATTATTATCAAAAGAACTCAAAACATAATGGAATCTAGATTAAAAATGCTGTGAAAATGTTGGTATATTTTGAATATTAAAATTATAAAACTATTACCATTCAATAAGACATCAGAATCTAGAAACTCAAGAAATTATTATTAAAATTTCACAAGCTTCCATAGTTAAAACAAATGTGTGACAAGTTGACCACTAATATGCCCAATTATTACCAAAAAAATCAAGAAATAATAGACTCCAGATAATAAAAAATCTGTGAAACTTTCGCTAAATTTTGAATATTAAAATTACAAAACTATTACAATTCAATTTTGCACAATTATCATTGATTTATTGCATCTTCTGTATTTTTTTTAATGATTTTTTAAGTCTTTGTTGAAACATCACAACAGTTTATAATTTTTTGAGTAATCACATGCACTCTTTCAGTTTTCTTGTCTTTGTTAAAGGTTGTGATTTAATTTTATATATCAGGATTTACCAGAATTCGATTGTAGCTCCATTTGTGAGATTTGTGAGACTTAGCATTATGGAAATCCCTACATGAAGTTTAGCAAACTTCCATCCAAAAATATACTGGACTTGGATATGCATTGTTAGATTTTTTTAAACATATATAGTTGATATCCAAAAATTTCAAAAATATGAGTATCTAGAATTAAAAAAATAACTATTACAATGCAATAATATATCAGAATCCAAAAACTGAAGTAATTACTGATAAAACTCTATAAAATTTCAATAATTTAAATAAATTATAGGCAGTTATAGAATGTTAATCATTTGTATCAGAAATTTCTTAAATCCTAATAAATTCTTCAGATTTTCTCGACTTTTTGTGAAGGTTGTATGGATATTTTTAATATATGTTTCAAATTTTCGTTGATAGTTTATGACTACCTTGAATTGAAAATTTCTCTGTATCAGGAACAATTAAATTTTTAACGAAATTTGAAATTTGAATATGTTTTCTGTGAAGGTTTTACGAATGACGTAATATTTTCATTGGATATTTTCAAATTTTCATTGATTTTGTTTTCATTGAAGTTTTTGTCAAATGTCTTGAAGGATACGTATCAAATTATTTACTTAATGTCTAATTGTAAATTTTCTTGGGTTTTTTTTTTTTTTAAATGTGATATTTTTAATTTTACATATCGGGATATTCAGGAATTCGCTTTAAATCCATGGAGCTGCATTTATAATATGTCGTACTTCAAGCATTTTGCAAATACCTACATGATGTTTAGCAATTTTCATCCAAAAATATACTGAACTTGGAAATACATTGTTGGATTTTTTTTACTTATATAATTTTCATCCTAAAATTTCAAAACTATGAGCACCTAGAATAAAAAAAACAATTACAATTCAATTAAATATAAAAATCTATAACTATCTATAACTTGAGAAATTACTATTAAAAGTTAATAAAAAAATTATTTAAAATTTCAATAATTAAAATAAAATGTAAGACAGTTTTAGAATGTTAATCATTTGTACCAGAAATTTGTAAATTCTAATAAATGTAAAGATAATTAATTAAATTTTCAATATTATCTTGACTTTTTGTGAGATTTAAAATATGTTACACATCAATAGAAAAATTATTATCTGTTATATTATGAATAGCATATTGTGTGGTTAGTACAGGAAGGTTTTACGGATATTTTCAATAAATATTTCAAATTTTCGATGATTGTTGAGGACTGCCTTGAATTTAAAGAATCAGGAATAATTAAATTTTTAACCAATTTTGAAGGTTTTCTAGTTTGCTGTGAATGTTTTATGAATGACATCACATGTTCATTGAACTTTTACAAACTTTCATTCAATTTCATTCAATTTTTGCAAGCATATTTTTCGAAAATTGTAGCAAATGTAAGCAATTTCTCGAAATATAGAAAAACTTTATCATTGATACCATTAGTATTTGGCATGCAAACACAAAGTATTATAAAAAAATTAATCTGAATGTTTCAGGTTTATTTTCGCAAAAATATGGAATACGAAGAAGAAATTATGTTCTGTACACCTCCAGAAAAAAATGCATACCCGCCCCAAGCCAGGAATAAAAATATTGTTATTTCTCCGCTATATAGCATGCATCAAGTAGAGAAAATTGGACATTTTACAAAACTTTTTTTTTTCCTCTACACCCCCAGAAAAAAACTGCATTCCCGGCCTAGGCCAGGAATAAAACTATTGCAGTACTGATATTTCTCCATTACATAGCATCCCATCAAGTAGAGAAAATAGCGCATTACACAATTACTTGCCCATTAAAAAAATTACTGATCCTTGTTATTATATAATGGATTATTTGCTATAAAAATCTCAAGAGTTATAATATTTTCTGGAATAGAACGAATTAAATATTTACTTAATCTCGATGGAACACTTACCTGCAATTACCATTTTTTTTAATACCTACTGGAAAAACCAACATCCATATTTATAATCAAGCTTGATGTACTTTTACAACTAATCTAATTCTACAAAACCCACCAACGCAGCAGCGGCAACGTAAATACTGGCAAAATCCGCTAAGCCTTTTAAATCAATCATACTTTTTGCCAATATTCGCGCTGAAAAACTCCTCGAATTCAGGGCTTAAATTAATCCCGCAGAGCGGCTTGTCCCAAGCGCAAATCTTTTTTCCGTCCAGTTTGATTGCATCATTTCACCGCAACCAGACAGCCAGAGATTTGTGAACAGATTTTGTCGTAATTGAATTGTTGCACTTGGACTATTTTTTCACTGGACACTATTAATTGGCAAGCAGCTTTTATTATGTTTCAGATTACAATTTTGAGTGGAAAGGAATTAAGTTTGATTTTTATGTTCCTAATTCATTGAAATTACAATGGCTGTTACTACAAATTACATCATAAAAATTATGAAGTGAATATGAATGAATATATCCGCAAGAATATATTTAAATCCATCCGTAAAATATTTCGTAAGCGGTGATTCAAGTTTATGGTCCAGGGCGAAAATGACGACTTCCCAAAGAGATAAATTAGTCGTACTTTATATCTAAAATTGTATATTATTAAACTTTGATATTTTCCACTCACATAATTTCTCGAATTTTTATAACCGCGTCGCAGTATTTGCGTATTTTCTCAGTAATTGTGAAGTTTTGTGTATCGATTTTTGTCTGATAACATTGTTGAATATTGATACATTTGGTAGCAGAATTAAAATTAACAAATATGCTTCAGTTTCTGAAATAAATGCATTTTAATATTTCGCAGGGAAACTATAAAATGATTTATTGAAGTTGTGCAAATTGTTTTTCACAAAAGGACAAATTATTGCCACTAATCCACGAAGCACCCAATTTTTACGAGCCTGGCCTGCCGCTGTAATAAATTTAGCAGTCAGAATATTGATTAGTAATAATAATAATACGTTTATTCAAATAGCTGCAGTGTTACGGTATGAAGCGTCAGAATAAAAGAGTACATTAAACATTAAAAAAAACATCTAAAAAACAATTTAGACAAGATTTAGACAAGATTTGGATATACGGCTGCAGATTGATAGTCGTAACCTAGACAGTCTGCTGCACGAGCTGCGTTAATATAAGCGACTAATATAATACGAGCGTCATTAGAAAAGCAAACGACGTGCAAAGCGAATTTCAAAGAACAAAGTCTGGCCATGTAATTTTCAATTCAATTTTAATTTCACAAAGGAAATGATAAAGACTACTAATAAAGAGCACAGTGTTATTTTTTTTTTAATTACTTTATTACGATCTCTGCAGTGATAATGAAGTGCCAGATTAATGAGTCCATTAAAATTATATGGAGCTATAAAAATTACAATTATGTGTAGGTATAGATTTTCTTGTATATCACATAATGCACAGGCATTGACGTTTACTTTCAGTTGTCTTTAATCAACTTATGGTTTTCTTATGAAAATATTTATTTGAATATCTTCAGTAAACTGAAACAGTCGTGGGTTCGATTCTCCCTCATGGCGACTCATAGCTAAGATTATAAACGCGATAACGTCAATTATCTCAGTTATTGGCGCTTTAAAATTTAAAAAAATATATTAGGCAGGCATAATAATATGATGTAATATGTATAAATACCTAATAATAACGTGCTATAATAATTATTTTAATGCCTGGGATGCAGTTATATTTGATCATATCCTATATTTACTGATGAATTCGATGTTCACCTCGCCAGTTTATAACTTGATGTTTACCTTCGTACGCTGAGGTTCACTTCCAGGTTTCCCTTATGGGATTTCCGCCATATGCGGAAAAATATATTTATTTATTTTTGTGATTACAAAGCCTTTGCTGCGACATAAAAAAGCCGAGTTTTAGCAGAAATGCCAGGCGCAAACGTCGTGGGAATCCTTTCAGGTGTTCACGGTGACATGCTGGTATATTTTTATCTGATCAACAACACGCTTGACAGGTATCGGGATAACTTACAAAACTATAGGAAATGTGCACAGAATTGTGTAAACAGTAGTATGGGAAATTTAAATTCTAATAATTTCAACAATGATTATTGTATAAATATGTTTGTTTTCCGCGAATTACGGCTAATATTATAGGAAAATATGCACACTTACAAAACTATAGGAAATGTGCACAGAATTGTGTAAACAGTAGTATGGGAAATTTAAATTCTAATAATTTCAACATTGATTATTGAATAAATATTTTTGTTTTCCGCGAACTGCAAACAATATGTGATAAATTAAATTTCCACAATTTTAATTTTAATTAATTCAACTTTGATTACACTGGGAATTATGATTTTTTTAAATATAGTTTTTATTACGTCATTTTTTTACGTTACGGATAATGAAGAATGAAAGGCAATAGCATGATTGGACGCAGTATTTTTTGCGTTACAAAAAAGTTCATTACACTTTTTCTCTAAAATAACCCTGTCTACAAATTAAAATAAAAAAATTGACCGGAAAAGAGGAGGATTTCCAAGCAATTTGGGTTCGTAGAATTCAAATTTACCACCAGAATTGTGCTGTCAGGTCTTCTTCTTTTTATGTCGCAACGATGGCGCTACTGTAAAGTAATTTGTAGCAAACCCACATTTATTCTTTATCTTCATAATAATAGTGCTTAAATATGTCACGTAGATCGTGTGTTACTAATTCAAGCTATTTCTGCTTTGTTCGTGGTAAATATATGGCTGGAAAAAAGGATATGCAATAGCAGAACCGTTAAAATATGCATATTTACATTACTTGGATTTTGCTGTCAGAAATTTGGAGAAAACGTGGACACTGACATTGTTTTGCAATAGTTGCAGAGCTATTTTATACAAGTGGCGAATGGCGAGAAGAAATATTTCGACTTTTCAGTTCCAGTAATATGGAGAGAGCAAAGTAATCACCAAACCGATTGTTATTTTTGTTTATCAAAAGTTGTTGGGATCAATGAGAAAAATCGATCAAGTCTGCAATACGCAAATGTGCCATCTGTTTCAACACCAGTTCAACGTTTACCAAATGATCCATGCAAGTATTGCAACGTATTACAAGCAGTGATTCGGAATCATCTTTCAATGACATTGTTCCCAGCAGTGGTAGTTTGTATGAGTCTAATGATTCAGTGACTCAAGTTGAACTTAATGATCTAGTTCGTGATTTACATTTATACTACAAGACGCAGAATTTTTGGCGTCACGTATGCAACAATAAAACATCTTGCAGTTACGACAAAAGTAACAGTTTATAGAGAAAGAAGCTAGGAATTGGCTGCAAATTTTGAGAAGAAAAACAGCATTCTCTACTGTAACGACATTCAAGGTTTATTTCAAAAAATGAACCAACCATATGAAAAAAATGAATGGAGATTATTCATTAACGGCTCCAAGTACAGTTTAAAGGCTCTTCTTTTACTCAAAGGGAATAAAAAATTCCCATTTTGGGAAAATGTTGGGAAAATTACGAATCAATTACTCAAATTTTAACTTTACTCAAATACGAAAATCATAAATGGAGAATATGTGGTGATTTAAAGGTATGTGATTGAATGTTCTATGTATATTGTAAATTCAAAGTTTTAATTAAATTAAATTTATTTATATCGTTGGTTTGTTAACTGGCATGCAAGGAGGTTTCACAAAATTTTGTTGTTTCCTTTGTTTATGGGATAGTCGAGCTACAAGTCATCATTACACCAGAACAGAATGGACACAAAGAACAGAGTATTCTTCTGGAAAACAAAACATTTCAAAGAATCCATTAATTGATCCAAATGACATTCTACTTCCAGCACTGCATATAAAAATAGGCCTTTTCAAAAACTTTGTCAAGGCTCTGAATAAAGATGGTGCTGCTTTTAAACATTTGTTAGCAGTTTTTCCTACAATTTCGTATGCTAAAATTAAAGAAGGCATATTTGTTGGTCCTTTAAATATTTGTTAGCAGTTTTTTCTACAATTTCATAAGCTAAAATTAAAGAAGGAATATTTGTTGGTCCTCAGATCAGGAAGTTATTGAATGATGATTATTTCTCACAATGTTTATCAGAGAAAGAATCTGCAGCCTGGCAATCTTTCAAAAGCTTCGTAGATGGTTTCCTTGGAAACAAGAAAAGTGATAACTACAGACAAATTGTTACTGAATTATTGAAAAATTATTGTGAATTTGGTGCCACTCAAGATGTATTTTTTGCATTCACATTTGAACTTTTTTCCACAAAACCTGGGTACGGTGAGTGATAAACAAGGAAAGTGTGCTCATTAAGATTTAATGAAAATTGAAAGAAATTATCAAGGATTTTGGGACAAAAGTCCAAAATTCTGGGAGATTATTGCTGGACTCTATAATTCGTAAAACTGACCCTGATAAATACAAACGACGTTCAAACACTGCCATTTACTTTCAAAATTTTATTTATTTTTGAATAATTTAATGATTTTTTATTGAAAACAAAAAACCTGATAGAAAAAAAAACAGTTACAGATTCGAATTCAGAGCACCAAATTGCAACAAACTTCTAGTAGCATGCAATGTGAACACTCATATCATCCGCGTATTATTATAGCATAGCATCGCATCGCATAGCATAGCATCGCATAGCGGCAGTGTGAACGTACACTAATCAGCTGTTGGATAGTAAAATTTTCAAATTCTAATCAAAACTGTATACATCAATATGCTCCTAATGTTTAGTAAATGATATATTTATAATATTTAATTATAATTAATGAATAATGGAATTGCAAATTTCTAAAATAGCTCATCTCGGGGAGTATTCAAAATGGACTTTTTTGCTTTTTTTTTCATGTAAGTACACATATAGACCTATGTTTTATGAACGACACATAGCTAATATTTGTTTTTATGGTGGTGAATGTGTAATTTTATAGAAAAAAACTGCCTGATTAAGTCAAATGGTTTAACAGAAAATCAGTTTTTTGTGCCTCCTGAAATATTTTAATTTTCGCAGATGAGCCCATTTCGAAACTTTCAATTCATGTATAACATGTAAATAAAAGTAACAATTACCCTTTTTTCACAACGACATTCATCTAACTAAATGTACATTTCAACCACCACTTGGTCATCTCCAGTAGATATTTGATACTGCTACAACAAGTATTTATTTATTTAATTAATTGCCATTTTACCTTGCAGTGGCATTATAACCATATATTATATATACAGGGTGTCTCAAAATTGGCGCCCGTCCTTCTGGGATTTGATTCAGGAGACTGAAACAATTTGAAAATTGTGGGTGGAAAATTTTCCGTTTTTCCCTCATTATAAAGTTATTATATATAAAAATGTAAACAATGACTACAACTTTTCTCTACGACCTCTACTCAAAACACGATTTTCAGATTTGACAATTAGTTTTACAGATGTGGACAATATCTTGTTAGTAGTATTTATTGATGTTAAGTAACATTAAAGTTTTACACAAGTCAAATATACACATTTAAAATTCAAGCAGTTCTTAACACTAACACATATTATTATCTAAATATTATAATTTCAAAACACGATTTTCAGATTTGACAATTAGTTTTACATATGTGGACAGTATCTTGTTAGTAGTATTTATTAGTGTTAAGTAACATTAAAGTTTTACACAAGTCAAATATACACATTTAATATTCAAGCAGTTCTTAACACTAACACATATTATTATCTAAACATTATAATTTCAAAACACGATTTTCAGATTTGACAATTAGTTTTACATATGTGGACAATATCTTGTTAGTAGTATTTATTAGTGTTAAGTAACATTAAAGTTTTACACAAGTCAATTATACCCATTTAAAATTCAAGCAGTTCTTAACACTAACACATATTATTATCTAAATATCATAATTTCAAAACACGATTTTCAGATTTGACAATTAGTTTTACATATGTGGACGATATCTTGTTAGTAGTATTTATTGGTGTTAAGTAACATTTTACAGGGGTGTTATTTAATATTATTAGTTTTTAATAAGGTTTTAAAGTTAAAATGTTATTTTTTTGTTTTTATCAATACCTCTATAACGAGGGACAACCGAAAAATTATCTACTCTTAATTTTCATTTTTTTTTAGCCCCCTGAATCAAATCCGCAAAGCACGGGAGTCAATTTTCAGACCCCCTTTATATAATCTGTGATTATAACAATTATGACATATTTAAATATTTGACTTCTGTAACATTTTCCGTCACTTTTATTGGATTTTAAGTGAAATCATTTTAGTAGAGCATATAGGTATAAACGCTTTACTATATGTCTGGTATGTGGAGGTCATAAGTGAAGTGATCTAACTCCATATGTCCACTTCCGACAATGGTCATCATTTGACCCTGTAAACGTGCCGAAACTCGAAAATCACGACTGGTGTGTATTTCAATAAATCGTCCCACGTGCGGCGAAATTAATTACACCGGTTTAATTATCAGCAAAGCCGAATTCCGATGTGAAAGATCAATTGACATAATGTCTGCAGCATCCCGCCCACGCCAGTAATAATACAGATAATGTGTCACGGTTCTGAAAATAGCACCAGTATTAACTGGACAATTACTATATATAAACATTTTACTAACATTTGATTCGATACTAAACTGAGAGTAAATCGTGAATACTACACTGCTCAACAAAATTAGGGGAACACCTATAAAGAAGGGTAAAAATGGTTAATGTTTTTATGGTAGGTGGTATTTTTGTGCTTATTTTGAGCACATGGTTTTAAAATGCCTCTTTCTGTTTAAATAAACATAAATTAAGATTAATCAGAAATCATTCATTTCGTATAGTTGTTAAATTTTTATTTTAACCCTTTTTAAAGGTGTTCGACTAATTTTGTTGAGCAGTGTATTTTCAGAGGCTTTAAAGCTGAAATAAATTATATAAAGTTTATTAAAATATTACTAATTACGGATGAGTACCTATGTTCGACTAGTTTTATTCAATTTATTTTTAAATTAATTTAATTTATTTAAAAATATAATTAATTTTTAAGCTATTAATATTATGTATCGAGATTTACTTCAGTCATGTCAATCGTTGTACTAAACTGATCTAATACTAAATTTTATTATGCAATTTATAGTTTTGCTGATTACAATCAGTGTTCCTCTTTATTTTTTGTCCAACAAAAACTGGACGTATTGTTTCAACTCAATTATTCTGTTATTGTTTTGATGAATGAAGCATGTATTATATCATGATACTGACGTTCTTAAAGAAGTTGTTCTTTTCGTTCCTCATCCGTTTCATTGTCAATTTTAATTTCCATGTTATTTAACAAATTTTGTTACACAGGCGACAATAACTTTAAAATTAATAATTCACACTACCAAACTCTCTATTTCTTGCACATCCGTTTATTTATAATAATCTAGTAGACGCATTAAAATAATTTCAGGAATATGGTTGATAAAACTGGACAAATTTTATGAAAATAATAGAAAGATCTTTAAAAAATCATAAATAAAACGTAAAATAGGTTAAGCTAAGTGTATTGGTCACTTTCTGCAAAATTAAATAATGAATATTAAAAATGTAGTGAAAACGTATGCAACATTTTTACAATTTACTGTAAACCTGATCTGTCTAAGACTTAAACAGAATAAAAAGCTCAAATTTGTATGTGCGAAAACAGTGTTAATTCATTTTTTATATTTTGTGGGTTAGTAGCTTTTCTGTGTAACGCAAATGCGTTACACAGAAAGTGTTACAAATTTTGAAAATATGCACGTGCTTTTGCGTTAAAATTTTATAATCAATTCGATATTAGCAATACTCTTTTTGAAAAGAAGCAACTTTTTTGTAGAATCCTTTCTGTAGTACATCCTCAATGGCCCAGTTTATATTATTGATTTTGAATTTAAATCTAACCTAGAAGTGATTGGAAATAATGTTGTGACTTTATATTGCTATTATTGTTATTTTCTTTATTTTGTACTTTTCAATAGTTATTTATTGTAAAAGTGTTTTAGATAGCGTTTTATGTACGCAAGAAAGTTTAAACTACAGAGTGAAGCTCGAGGGTTTAATTTGCTTAAGTAGAATTTATTTATCGAATTTTTACTGTATTTCATTTTTTTTTGTCAAATTCAATTTTTAATATCACATATAGCTACATGAATTCGTACACAGTAGAATTCTTTGTTATAGGTACCTCGACCTGATCACGTTCCTTGTTGTTGCTCGACCTGATAATCTATTTCTTGTTGTTCCTCGACCTGATGATCTACAAAAAACTGTTAATCTGTGACTCTAAACAATCATTGTTTTGAGTTTTTTTTTTAAACACAAACGACGGAAAAAACTCAAAACAATAATTGTGTTAGGTTATACCGTGCGATGAATGATTTATTCCTTGTTGTTGCTCGATTTGATAATCTACTTCTTGTTGTTCCTCGACCTGATGATCTACAAAAAACTGTTCACCTGTCTCTAAAATAATAAATTAAACATTTTCCTTCTCCATTTTCACAACATTAAAACACAAACGACGGAAAAAAGTCAAAACAATGATTGTGCTAGGTTATACCGTGCGATGAATGATTTATTCCTTGTTGTTGCTCGATCTGATAATATACTTCTTGTTGTTCCTCGACCTGATGATCTACAAAAAACTGTTCACCTGTCTCTAAAATAATAAATTCAACATTTTCCTTCTCCATTTTCACAACATTAAAACACAAACGACGGAAAAAACTCAAAACAATAATTGTGCTAGGTTATACCGTGCGATCAATGATTTATTACTTGTTGCTGCTCGATCTGATAATCTACTTGTTGTTGTTCCTCGACCTGATGATCTACAAAAAACTGTTTACTTGTCTCTAAAATAATTAATTCAACATTTTCCTACTCCATTTTGACAACTTTTAAAAAACACAAACGACGGAAAAAAGTCAAAACAATGATTGTGTTAGGTTTTACCGTGCGATGAATGATTTCTTCCTTGTTGTTGCTCGATCTGATAATCTACTTTTTGTTGTTCCTCGACCTGATGATCTACAAAAAACTGTTCACCTGTCTCTAAAATAATAAATTCAACATTTTCCTTCTCCATTTTCACAACATTAAAACACAAACGACGGAAAAAACTCAAAACAATGATTGTGCTAGGTTATACCGTGCGATCAATGATTTATTACTTGTTGTTGCTCGATCTGATAATCTACTTGTTGTTGTTCCTCGACCTGATGATCTACAAAAAACTGTTCACCTGTCTCTAAAATAATAAATTCAACATTTTCCTTCTCCATTTTCACAACATTAATACACAAACGACGGAAAAAACTCTAAACAATGATTGTGTTAGGTTATACCGTGCGATGAATGATTTATTCCTTGTTGTTCCTCGATCTGATAATCTACTTCTTGTTGTTCCTCGACCTGATGATCTACAAAAAACTGTTCACCTGTCTCTAAAATAATAAATTCAACATTTTCCTTCTCCATTTTCACAACATTAAAACACAAACGACGGAAAAAACTCAAAACAATGTTTGTGTTAGGTTATACCGTGCGATGAATGATTTATTCCTTGTTGTTGCTCGATCTGATAATCTACTTCTTGTTGTTCCTCGACCTGATCATCTACAAAAAACTGTTCACATGTCTCTAAAATAATAAATTCAACATTTTCCTTCTCCATTTTCACAACAATAAAACACAAACGACGGAAAAAACTCAAAACAATGATTGTGCTAGGTTATACCGTGCGATCAATGATTTATTACTTGTTGTTGCTCGATCTGATAATCTACTTGTTGTTGTTCCTCGACCTGATGATCTACAAAAAACTGTTCACCTGTCTCTAAAATAATAAATTCAACATTTTCCTTCTCCATTTTCACAACATTAATACACAAACGACGGAAAAAACTCAAAATAATGATTGTGTTAGGTTATACCGTGCGATGAATGATTTATTCCTTGTTGTTGCTCGATCTGGTAATCTACTTCTTGTTGTTCCTCGACCTGATTATCTACAAAAAACTGTTAATCTGCGACTCTAAAATAATAAATTCTACATTTTCCTTCTCCATTTTCACAACATTGAAACACAAACGACGGAAAAAACTCAAAACAATGATTGTGTTAGGTTATACCGTGCCATGAATGATTTATTCCTTGTTGTTGCTCGATCTGATAATCTACTTCTTGTCGTTCCTCGACCTGATGATCTACAAAAAAACTGTTCACCTGTCTCTAAAATAATAAATTCAACATTTTCCTTCTCCATTTTCACAACATTAAAACACAAACGATGGAAAAAACTCAAAACAATGATTGTGCTATGTTATACCGTGCGATCAACAATTATTTAGATAAAAGAAGACCTTGAGATGTTGAAAGTATGTCTACTGGGGTACACGACGTCTATTAAAATCTGGTGGCAGCAATTCATGATTTTGTAGGGATGCATGTCCAAGTCTGTTTCAAAATTTATTGGCAGTTTCGTAACACTGACACAGACATAGCCCCCCCTTATCTAAATAATTGTGGATCGCACAGTATAAAAGTGTAAAAATGAATGAATGAAAGTTTATGAAATTTTACGTTATTTCTGTAATGTTGATTGAATATTATTAAAAATTCTACTTCTATACCTTTTCAAGGTCAAATTGAGACCAATCAAGTTCAAATTGAGACCAATCAATTTCAAATTGAGACCAATCAAGTTCAAATCGAGACCAATCAATTTCAAATTGAGGCCAATCAAGTTCAAATTGATACCAATCAATGTCAAATTGATACCAATCAATGTCAAATTGAGACCAATCAATTTCAAATTGAGACTAAGTAAAATCAAATTGACACCATACAATATTAACTTGAGAGTAAACAAATCAAATTTATTATGACATCTTGATATTGTTTAGTGTTAACTTGATTTTGTTTAGTCTCAATTAGAAATTGATTTGTCTAAATTTGAAATTGATTGGTATCAATTTGAACTTGATTGGCCTCAATTTAAAATTGATTGGTCTCAATTTGAAATTGATTGGTATCAATTTGAACTTGATTGGCCACAATTTGAAATTGATTGGTCTCAATTTGAACTTGATTGGTCTCAATTTGAACTTGAAAAGGTATAGATCTCATCTCAACTAGATATTCATTGAAATTATATGCAAATTATCTAAATATCACAGAATTCTATCTAAATCGCAGAATTTAATTAGTAGTGAAATTCTGCGATTTAGATAGAATTCCGTAATATTTAGATGATTTGCATATAATTTCTATGAATATCTAGATGAGATGAAATCTAGAAGTAGAATTCTTATGAAAGTTTGTGATATACATAAATAAGCTATAAAATTGGGCTATAGAATAGAAAACTTAGAATGGAATAGAAAGAATACAATAAAATAGATGAATCGTTTTTTTTATCATCGCAAATAAAAAAGTTGTAGAACTGGAAAAAATATACAAAAGCCCGTTTGAATCATGTGATTGCTGCAAATAGTCTTCGACTCCTACAGGGAAAAATGAGGAATGGGGAGTTTTTGGTAACTTGGGCAGCCTCTACCGTTCGAAATGTGAACTATACATGTATTTATAAAATAAAATAGATGAATCGTTTTTTTAATCATCGCAAATAAAAAAGTTGCAGAACTAGAAAAAATATACAAAAGCCCGTTTGAATCATGTGATTGCTGCAAATAGTCTCCGACTCCTACAGGAAAAAATGAGGAATGGGGAATTTTTGGTAATTTGGGCAGCCTTTACCGTTCTAAATATCAACTATACAACGCATAGTAATGCGCTAATGACAAAAAATGAGTAACATTTTATGTGCAACAATTGTTGCCTATAAAGTTATTGCCTACAACCAATAGAAAACAAGATAAATTGAAGTTTACATTTTTTTCAAAATGGCGGCATCTTCCGACGGTAGTCCTAAAATAATAGATCGGTAATGTCCGATCTATTATTTTATCTGAGGTAATAGGTTTTCTTCGACAATTTTATTGTACTGTAAATAAAGAGAATGTATTTTTATTTAAAAAATTACATCAAACAAAAATTTCGCAAAAAGTTAAAAAAAATATATACTAAAATAAGCACTTAGAATTCCAAAAAAATACGTCACATATTTTGTAACGATTTTTCAGAATATTGAATTTTCTGAAAATTTTAACACCTGTGGAGTATTAGTCTTAAAACTCGAGACACTGCATACAGTTTTCATATACATCATACACATACATCATACATCATGTACATCATTATAGTTATAAAAATTTTAGATTTTTTTCTTCGTTGGGTCAAATATTCAAAAATCGTCATTATATCTATGATGGGTGGGAAAAACATTATAAGTCGAAAAATTGGGGAAATGAGTTTAAGTCAAATTATATTTCAGAAACATTGTGTTTGAAATAGTATATGTCACATTATTCAGTTAAGGCTTTTAAATAGGTTGGCAGTTTTAGTACAACTTTAAATGCTGAGATTATTGGAGGGTAAAAAGTCGACGCTTCCTTAAAATGCTAATTCTTGACTTATACTGTTTTTCCCACCATCACAGATATAAAAACTTAACACTATATAAAAATACATACTATAAAAACTAAATATATACTTTTCAGTAATTAAGCACTCAAGCCCTTCATAATTACGTTCATGTTCTTAACCGTTTCAAATTACATGCACGAGATTGTAATTATAATATGCTATTGCAAAACTATCTCCGATACTAAACAGCGCTCCCTTTGATGCATACTTAGTAGTCTATCAGGCTGATCATTAAGCATCGCTTAATGCATTTCCCACATGCACATCAAATATCTTGGAAGCTCCTCTGCTGCTCCATACATCGTCAGAAAACTTTGCACATATATTTATCTGACACGCTGAAGTTCACATGAGCCGCGATTCTTTACAAAACTTCGGCATTTCCAACTTTCTCCCGCGGTTAATTCAACCAAATCCTACTTATAATGAAGTTGAAAGTTCTGGAGTCATTTGTTGGACTCCCTCCACTCGCTTTTAATTCGGAGGCTTGTTGTGCCGGAAATGTATTAAGCACGAGTGTTTTTAAGACGGGATTTAATTTTTGGGGATGATAAGAATTTAAATTTATTGTAGTCCGTGATGAAAATTTCAATTACAGGGCACTTGTTTAACGTTCAGTTCGTAAAATAATATTCATATATTCTGGTAGTTGTTCAAGCAGAAAAATATTTTAACACGAGAAACGATTTAGCTGCATTTTCAAACGGATGGGAGTTTATTGTCAATTACATTTAAGATGGCTTCATAGTTTCAGTTTTCCTGAAACTGAAAAAACTGAAATTGTTACTAATTTCAGCTCTGGTTGCCACTGTTGATAATGACTATATCCCAGACAGGCGATCGTATAAAATATCAGTTTTCTTACATGTAAGTCGTCTCGTTGAGAACTGATACTGACTCATCGTCTATATTGCAAGAATTCGACATACGCTTCTTATTTCATTATATTCTGTTACACTTACCTTAAGCATGCGAACGAGAGTAGAAAATGCGATTCTTTGTTCGAAAAACCATGAGTCATAGTTAGCTCTCGGCGAGCTACTATAGTAATTTTATTAGATTTAGTGATACGCTACTATTTTAAAAATGAAATTTGCTAAATATCGACGATCAGTTAATAAAATTATTCATTTATGAAATATGTATAAATTAATACCCACATGACTTAAATAAATTACCCTGAATTTGTTTGGTCTCTTTTAACAATGCTGATCAGTAAAACGCATTAATTACAGTTCTGCCCTGCAGTGCAATGTAATAACTGACGACCGAAAACGGATCGATTGAAACGAGTTAATTAATTTTACATGTGAATCAGCTACCGCTTTATTTTTTTTTTGTATACTGCATGAGCCAGCCAAAGAACGTTTTAATTAAAGTAATGAATAATTCTACTGCCTGTAAATGCACCATACCACTATACCAATCAGCAAATGGTCGAATATGAACAGACCGCAAAGAGTAATTTACAAAGCGTGCGCAAATGCATACTCTGGAAATCGAGCATCCATTACCAAATTTCAACTACATACAAGAAGCGTGTGGAAGTTGTTTAATTATGCCGTTATAATTTTGCTCTGAATTTATAATTATTTATGCATGTAAAGTAGCTAGAAGCTCATGTAGTCAAGTGAATGTCTGCGATTTATAACTACGTGTTAAAATCTGTGCCATGAGCATGATTTAAAAAAAGTTATACATAAATTAATAATCAAATAGTAATTTTATACCTAATATTCATGAGCAGGCTTCATTGCCTCTATTAATCTTTATTGCAAGTTCGTATATTTCTGCACAAATTTAATATCACTAACTACCTCGGAATATCAAACTTATATACGAACTCCTCGCGATAAACAATTATATAATTTTCATTACTCCTCGCCTCATACCTTTGCGCCTTCAAACGTATAAGGCGACACTTTTTACCATCGACGTAAACACCTAATTAAGTTCTTACTACGCATCTGCCGTCTCTCGCTCAAATTACAACAATGGGCGCGCAATTACGGCCCTAATTAATAACTATTTGATAATGGAACGTGCTCCAATTCGTATCGACTCCTTTATAATCTAATTACCTCGTTAACAGCCCAATGCAAATGCCTCGCTTCTAAAATCGCGACGAGCGATTTTAATACCGATGCTTTCAATGGCATTGAATGTATTTTATTAATGATTAATTCAGCGAGGCCATAAAGTACGCAATTAAATTCGCACGACCAAAAAAATTATGCTAATTACTTTTTTTGGCGGTTAAGTAGAAAATAATACAAAAGTACCTAAATATGATGGGTAAAAGCACAACCATTGTATGTCCAAAATATATATTTTTTAGTACGAGCTTAATAAGTACGAAGGCTGTAAGTTCAGTAGGTCCCTAAATGACATATTAGATTTCAAAAATATGGACATACAACCACTATATGTCCAAAACATATACTTTTGAGCACGAGCTTTATAAGTACGAAGGCTGTAAATTCAGTAGGTCCCTAAATGACATATTAGAATTCAAAAATAAGGACATACAACCACTGTATGTCCAAAACATTTATTTTTGAGTACGAACTTCATAAGTTCGAATTCTGTAAATTCAGTAAGTCCCTAAATGGCATATTTTAATTCAAAAATAAGGCTTTCACTACACATTGTATGTGCAACAACTATCTTACCTCCAATGTAATAATTCTTGCTACAGAAATGAAATTAATTAAAAAATGAACATACAATGGATGTGTTTTTACCCATCGATATGGATTGTTCGAGTCGTCCAGTTGCAAAACCAGCCATACGACTTTTTTGTTTATTTTAAGGTGTTGGTATCCCTGGATTCGTCTCGTCTCGTAAAATTTGGCCAGTTGCCAGAGGAAATAATTCCCAAATGTACATTAAAATTGTGCGATTTTTAGTTTAGTTCCACCTGAGAAATGTATAAATCCAGTAATTAAATTTAAAAATTAAGTTTGAAAAACCCAGAGAATGAATTTTCAATCCCTTACAAAAAAATTTCGATTCTAAAATCTGTTGTGGGAGACCTTACAAACAAAACATTTTCCATTTTTTATAAATTTACCAGAAGTGCTTAATATAAAACTTCAGTTTTATGCCTCGCAATTTTAAGTGCAGACATGCCGAAAATCTGCTGTACAGGGTGGCCCAATTTGGATGTTTCTATAGGGGATCTCGGTAACTAGATAGAGAAAATCGGATGGCATATCATCGATCTCTTTTTTTAAGACCACCTCAATGGTGATAACAAAAATTGGCTATCGTCTTTCGTTTTGAAGTTATAGCCAAATACTGATTATTTTTCATTTTCGATTTTTATCAATATTTCATTTATTTCTCATTTTATTAAAATAAGAGTTACACGTTCTTCAGGCACTTTTTTACGGTGAATTGAATAAGTTTAACAGAATTTTAATATATTCGTTAATAAACAAGATACAATAGAAAGTTGTGTTTTTTTAAATACAAGTCGTAGTTGGCTTTGGCCTTAATAAATAGGTTATTTTTTTCTCTTTTCAATGATATATCACATGTGTATGTTATAATTGCATTTTTGTTGAAATCTATTAAAATTGTGTCAACACGTCATATATTCTCTTATTCGGCATCTGGTAGTAAGCATGTATTGTTTGGAGTAAAATTATTTATTGAAAATGCACAAATTTATTATCTATAAATTACAAAATACCATGTGAATACAATATTATATATGTTAGAAAGGTTTATTAAATAAATAACAATTATCTTATTTCCTAGGGAAAATTACAGGCTCTATCTCTCATCTCTCTATCATCAGCTCTATCATCTAAAAGGCAGACAACCCAATAAATTGATTTTTCCAAGATTAAAAAAAAACCTTCAATGGAGCATTGAAAAGCATAGACACAATATTTAAATTACAATAAATATTCCAATTGATATCCATTATTCAAAATGCATATGTTGTATCTTTTAATAACACTTCTGTAAGCAATATGAATGTGAACATTTGAAATTGAATTTATACAATCTATAAAATGTTGTCGTAAATTATTAATATTATCATTTCTCATTTTATATAATTTATCGTTCTATATCTTGGTCGTTCAAATGGTGTCTTTTTCGAATAATGTATGGTCTAAATTTTATGTTTTTTTCAAAATTCTAAGCGCTGGATTCTTCGAAATTCCGGATTAATCCTCAATATGCCGGCTGGAAATTGCTGGATTCACTATTACATCTAAAATTACATTAGTAGCAGTTTCTTCGGGGTCTACTATATTGTAAGACCTTGATTTTGGCTACTTGAAAGATCCGTGGTTGATAAGATTTTCTTTTAGTCTTTGAAATATTGATTTATCCGGTTGTTTTATTTCCGGATAGCGATTAAAATATGTTTCTATGTCAATTAGTGATTTGTTATTGCTTTGAATAAAGCATCTAACTTATCAAATATTTCATAATTTTCGTACGATATTGTTAAACACTTCGATATATAAAGATCACGTCGAATGTGTTAGCTTGACAATCAAACAACTTAATACCCCTGTGGCCATATGGAAAACCCATCGCAGAAGCAAAATTACGAAACTTAGGCGAAATGCTGCACCTAATTCCGTGAGATGCAAGATAATTTTATGAAAATTTGTGCCAATATTATTGAAGATGTCGATGGCCATAACGTTGAAGAATTGGATTTTGAAATTGATGCAGAATATAAGATATAAAGAAATTATGTTTCGTTTGTTGTTATATTTGTATAACTAATTATTAAAAAAATAAGTTTGGCATTTTTGTTCAAAAACTGTTTGATTTCATTGTTTTTACAAAGAGCAGGAAGCTATTAGCCCTCAAAACACCACCATATTTCGCACAATTAAAACTTACAGGGAAATATTTTGCTCTACATTTTAATTTATTAGTTTTAAAACTTAATGAAAATATGAAAATTTAATTTAAAGTTGTCAATAATTTATTATAACATTAAAAACTGTAAAGTCTGATATCTCGTTTTAGTTATAAGGTGGGTTGGTAGCTTTCTGCATAACGCTATCCATTATGCTTCAAATACTCCATTATTTCTGTGATTTGTGCTTACTTTTCTACGAACATCCCTTGCTGTGTTCGGGTTCAAAATCACAATAACAATAAGCAATCGTCCGCCGACGTGTTTATGCAGCCTCTCCAGTCGTAAAAGTTCTGTCTCCGAGTAACAAGCGCAAAATATCGTCCTTTTTTCATCGTAAAAATCTGGGACGACGGACATCTCCACGGCTTAACGGCTCCTAATCACAATCCACGGCGGTCGTTCTCAGAAATTTACGATTAGAGGCCGCTATCACGCACACCTCCTCGTCGACAGATCGCTAGGTGTTCGATTGTGATTGAAACGTCGGGCCATCATCAATGCCTGCAGGCCTGCTGCTCGGACAGGCCTGAAATTGAAGTCGTTTGCATATGCATGCGTCCGCCGTCTGTTTATATTTGGATTTAATTAAAAACCGCCTATGAATATGGAAGCAGAGGCCCAGGGATTTTGTCTTGAGATTATTACCTTCGGTTGTTTGATGGATGGTAATTACGGCCAGCAATCGCAGGGGATAAAAGTACATGCCATAAAGCAATATAAAATCGTATTACATTAATTTCCTTGCAAGCCGGGTATTATTTAAGAGGTGTTAGCTGTTGCTTGCCAGCAGGAAAATTACTTTATTGAAACTAAATCCTGCTGCCTCACACACATCTCGTCACAATAATGAAAACATTGATAGTGATAATTGATTAACTAATTTTACAAACTTATAATCTATACAGTACTTGTGCAATATGACAGTGCAATATTACAATACAATATGGAGTACTAATGAAAGAGGATAAAGAAGTCATGAACAGATAGAAAGAGCACTTCCTAGAGCTTCTGTCTGGAAAAGAGACAACCAATACAGAAAATGAAAACGGAGAGGAACAAGAAAATACTAACGAAATAGAAGAAGAAGAGGGATCTATAACAGAAGAAGAGTTAGAAAACGCACTACACAAGTTAAAGAACGGAAAAGTCTCAGGTTACGACAAAATCAAATCTGAACAGCTGAAATACATAGGAAAGGATGGGAAACAACTACTACTACAGTTAACAAATAAAATATCGGAAACAGGAACAATACCAGCAGACTAGAAAAAAGCAGTGATCTTCCCAATACATAAAAAGGGAGACAGTAGAAATTTCAACAACTTTACATACACTTGCTGTGCCCAGCGGCAAAACTGTATGAATCAATACTAGAGAACAAACTAAGAAAGGAAATTTAAAAAAATAATGGAAAAGTCACAAAGTGGATTTATGAAAAGACATTCAACATAATTAAAAAGATGACAGAAAAAATATAAAGACAGAACAACAAACTATGCATGATATTCATGGACTTAGAAAAGGCATTGGATAAAGTCCCAAGAGCCAAAGTGTGGGAAATACTCGACGAAAGGAAGATAAAAGTGCATTTAATATAAGCCATCACGAGTATGTATGAAAACACAGAAAACTACGTAAGGACAAATAATTCAACATCTGAGAATTTAACAACCACACAACGCCTTCGATAAGGAGGCGCTTTAAGCTCTTTATTATATTCCTAGACAACATAATGAAAAAAATTATGGATAACACCAAGAAGGTAGAAATATTATACTATAAAATGAAAAGAATAGTGATAGCAGAATGTGTGTTTGCTGATGACTTAGTCATGCTAGCCAAAAGCGAAGAAGACCTGCAACACAATATAATCATATAGGAAGAGGAACTGAAAAATCACAACATGGTAATTAATATAAACAAAACAAAAGTAATGGTAGTAGCAAAAGAGGAAACAAAAGCAAAAATACTGATAAATTTGAAAAGAATAGAACAAGTTGAAACCTTCAAATATTTAGGTACAATATTACATAATAAAGGAAGCATGGAAAACGATATAAATAACTGAATCATGGCCGCAAATAAAACCTACTATGCAATGAACAAGTACATCAAAAAACACGAAAATGGCACTCTTCAAGACAATTTATAGACCAACACTCTTATATGGAAGCGAAATCTGGACAACAAATAAAAAGACATTGAACAAAATACAAGCAACCGAAATGAGATACTTAAGAAAACTTGAAGGAGTCACGAGAGACATAGTAAGAAACGAACAGATCAGGGAAAACCTACAAATACAAAGTGTGCAAAAATTAATACAGACACGACAACTAGGATGGTTCGGGCACATGATAAGAATGCCAGAAGACAGACAAACAAAAATAGTATGGACATCAAAAGATGAAAAGAAAAAGAAGGAAAGAGGAAAACCAAGGAAATGATGGGAAAACAACATAGAAAGGATCCTAACAAGAAACGACCTTGATCAACAAGAAGCAAGGAAAAAGGCTACAAATAGAAAGGAATGGAAAAACTTCGTAGACAACATAATTTAGGGGTGGCATGAATCTTGACACCCGAAAGGGTATAGGATGTAAATTGATTATATATATATGAAATTCTTAATAAAACTTAGTTAATTCAATAATAATGAATTAAAAACTGAGTAACTAGCAAAATGCAGACATTTTAAATTTTATGCACACATTTTTTAGAACATTTTTATTATTTTAGCATTTTTTTACCTGATGTGCTAATGTGCTTAATTTGATTTAATTGTTAATTTTATTATTTAATACATCAAACTACATATAAAATTAAACTATCACTCTAAGAGTATAACAACCTCTGGTCGATAGCAAATAAAGATTGTAACTACTAACAATAATAAAACTGCTAATATAAAAAAATTATAATAAAAATGTCAAGTATTTAAAATTAGTATTATTATTTACTATTACGTATGATATTCGTTATTTTTTTGTGACGCCAGACTTTTTGACAATGATTTCATCAATATTTTTTTTAAATATCAAGCTAAATCTTTCTATTAATAATAAAATTTGATGACAATTTTTTACTCAAGAGTTGAAAAGAGGAGATTCCTTACATTTTACTCACCCTGTATGTTCCTATACACATATTTGTATCAGTTAGCTTTACTTTCATTATGCGATGTATCAAAAAGGCGAAACATTTACAAACCAGTACCATTTTTATTTTAACAATAATCTCTGCTCTCTTTCGCCTTATTATTACGTTGCATATTATTAATTATACCATTATTATTATTATCCCACGTGTATCATATAAAATCATAACGTCCTTGCACTTTCATCTGCTACATCTCTACACATTTCATATGGAATTTCCTTCGTCCACTCTGTGGAAAACTTTACTAACCTTTCTCCTCGCTTCTAGCCTTTCAGGGAACATCAAGGCAAATAGAAATCGGCTTGCTGGACGCTGAAAGTAATCGCGTTGTGGGCGACTTCTGAAGTTCCTTTCCACTAAGTTCAGATGCATGGGAACTTCTTTGATGAGGGAGATATTTTTTTTTGCTTCAACCACACGCGTGGCAATGAAATTACGTGACTGTTGTATATCAAAGATTTTAGAGTATCTAGAAGCATCGTCTTACTCATGTGTAGACAGTAATGCAATTCATGGAGTTGTAACGTTAATCTGAAATTAAATTTCACGTTAATAATGTACCTAATTATTGAGTTTAAATAGTTAGCCTTCAAACCTTCATTTAGTAATTTAAGTTGGCATAACATTACTCATAGATCCATCTTTGATCAGATTGTAATAATTATAGAAATATACGTTAAGTGTTCTGCATAATATTAAAAAAAAATGTGATGACCCTTTAGAATGTACGATAAATGCTGAACGGTATAAGAAAAATATGTTTTTTGTAATTGAGATATTTAGAAATTTTGGAAAGCTTTGGAAAAAAAACGAAAACTGGAGCTGGATGTTTACTCTTATTATATTTTTTATTAATAATTTAGAAAATATCTTTATAATAGTTCAAAGTCAATCTTAAACTTCATATATTTTTTTGAAATTCATTGAAATACATTTAAATACACATTAATATGCAGAAAGTCATATGATTTGATTTTCTACATAAAATTTCTTACAAATAATAATATCTCAAATGTCTCGGTAAATTTAGTAATGTACCTTATTGGTTTTTAACAATAACTCTCAAAATAATGCACATTTTATTAATAACATAATTTTATTCCAGGTTTGTAAATGTTTTCGCCTTTTTGATACATCGCATAATGAAAGTAAAGCTAACTGATAAAAATATGTGTATAGGAACATACAGGGTAAGTAAAATGTAAGGAACCTTCTCTTTTCAACTCTTGAGTAAAAAATTGTCATCAAATTTAATTGCTAATAGAAAGAATTAGCTTGATGTTTAAAAAAATATAACGATGAAGTCATTGTCAAAAAGTCTGGCGTCACAAAAAAATTACGAAAATCATCAAATTGTGGCAAATAACACTGGACTACAGAAAAAAAGTATCCGAGATGAAAACAACTAATACGTAACAATTTTGATCTGCTAAACACGAAAATAATTGTTAAAATCATTTATTAGTTCACGTTTCGAAGATCTACGGACTAGCACTTATGCGTATATAATGAAATGGCTACTATGACTAAATATTTAATCATAATACCTCTTTATGAGTTCGAGTCATGTCGTAATTTGGTTGTGCATTCTTGTGGTTGTGCACCAAACGCAACCCAATTGTGGTTATGCACCAAACGCAACAAAATATACCCAAATATACGCCATTCCAAATGAGGAGATGGAGAAAAAATATCAGGGAAAATGCAGCCCTTCCATGCTTGCTGATTATTGTTGGACACTTGTTAGAGTTTCAATAGGTCTATTATATTTTTATTATATGTACTTCACTAAGTTAACAAATAAAATAAAATAAGAAAAAAAATACTTGTTAGAGATGCTCCAGATGGTTTATTATCGGCTAGCAAAACGAAGACGTGTTTAGTTACGAAAAGTATTTTCAAGTTATTTTATTATAAATAATGTGTTTAAAAATGTATTTAAAATATTAATAAAAACCCGTAACTAACTTTTGAATTTCAACTCTCATTGTTGTTTTCATATTTAGCACCACAATTTCTATATAAAAACGTATTTTATGTAAAGGATACCGACAAAAGGTTCAAATTTGTTGTCCAGTGTAATTAGCTATTAAACTTAACTTAAAAAGCGTTATAAAACGTATAAAGATAAAAATAAAGGCTCTAGTGAAGAGCTTTATTACTTTTTACTCACCCTGCTTACTTATTCATTTGAGAAAATAATGTTTTCCCATTCATGAATACTTTTCAGGAAATTTCTCCCGGCGCCTCCACCAAAAGTGTTAGTTGAATTTTCACCATTTTCATACAAGACACTGATACTTACACACTGATATATGATCGCAATTTACTCAAAATAAATGTTTTGAGTATTTGTACATAATAACTCATAATAAGTATTCGAAGTACATTCAAGTTTGTTGCTTATTCACGATTTTTATCCAAGCAGCTGACATTAGGAACTTAGCTAATCAACAAACTTTCGTGCAACAAACAAATTTTATTATTGTAAATTGCTGTATTATGTTTGAATATTTATCATATTAGTCCATAATCATTATTTAATCATTATTACTAGAATATCGTACAAAACATAATTTAAGACAGTTCCAAAATTGTCAATAAGTAAGTACATAGACCTGACTTAATTTTGTAACTAATATACTGGAGGCATTGAACAAATTTATAAATTAATTAAATATATTTAGTAAATTTAAAAATGTATAAGAATTTAACTATTCAAAGTTGTGAAAAATCTTTGAATTTTTTTTTTCAATGAGCAAAAATATCACATGTTAAATGTGAAAAAAAATCTTTTTTTTTCAATTTCTAATGTTATAGTTTAAATTTGGCAAAGCAACAAAATTTTATGCTGAATATCAATCTGCAAATTAATCAGATATTGTGTTGACATTAGGAACTTAGCTAATCAACAAACTTTGGTGCAACAAACAATTTTTTTTTTTGTAAATTGCTGTATTATGTTTTAATATTTATCATTTTTGTCGATAATCATTATTTTATTGTTATTACTTGAATATCATACAAAAAAATATTTCAAGACACTACCAAAATTATCAATAAGTACTTAGACGTAAGTTAGTACCTGACTTAATTTTGTAAATAATATACTGAAGGCATCGAACATATTTATAAATTAATTAAATATATTTATTAAATTTAAAAATGTATAAGAATTTAATAATTCAAATTTGTGAAAAATCTTTTTTTTTCAATAAGCAAACAAATCACATGTATAAATGTGAAAAAATCATTTTTTTCCAATTGCTTATCTTATAGATTTAAATTTGGCAAAGCAACACAATTTTATGCTGAATATCAATCTGCAAATAAATCAGATATTGTGTACAGGGTTAAAGTGTTATAGAAAACGAAAAAAAAAGTGTTTTTTTTTTGTTGTATAATTTTGGCTGTATTTTTTTATTTTTTGGATTTGTATGTACTATGCGCGACAAAAAAAACTAAGACGTTTACTATGTTTTATAATAAATATCTTTTAATTCTAACATTCTTTATGTTATACATAAATATCACCAATATTGATACGGTAGTTCATTAATTAAAGCTGATCAAATATGAGTTATAGTGAGCAAAACACAAAATCTATTAAAATCGTATTCACATAATAATATGTTATTACCTCAATAACTACTCATTGAAATCTAACCGATTTTATCACGTTAGGTTTTAATGAAATGTTATCTTGCTCAAATAAATATCAGCAATATTGATACGCTAGTTCATTAATTATCACTGTTCAAATATCAGTTACATAGGGCTAAACTCGCTATATTGCATCATTATAATTAAATGCTAATATCTCAATAATTAGTCATTGAAGTTTAACCTATTTTATCACATTAGGTTTCAATGATATTTTGTCTATCTCAAATAAATACTATCAATATTGATACGCTAGTTCATTAATTATCGCTGATCAAATAACAGTTATAGTGAGAAAAATTCACAATATCTATTAAAATTACATTCTCGTAAGAATATGTTAATACCTCAATAACTACTCATTGCAATCTAATTTATTTTATCACGTTAGGTTTCAATAAAATGTTGTCTCTTTTAAATAAATATCAGCAATATTAATACGCTGGTTCATTAATTATCACTGATCAAATATCAGTTACATTGAACTAAACTCGCAATATTGCATCATTATAATTAAAAGCTAATATCTCAATAATTAGTCATTGAAGTTTAACCTATTTGATAACATTAGGTTTCAATGATATGCTGTCTATTTGAAATAAATATTATCAATATTGATACGCTGGTTCATTAATTATCGCTGATCAAATATCAGTTATCAGTTATAGTGAGCAAAACTCACAATATCTATTAAAATCGAAATTATTATGGATTACATTATTAATTATTAGAAAGATCTTATTTATCTTATAAAATTGTTTGAAGCCTCGTTCAATTCTATAAAATAAAGCTAAAATCTCCAGTAAGAATTGTCATAGTTTTGTTTTTGTCGCTTATAGTACATCAATGTGATGTGTATTTCTGTTGTGCAGTGGTGGCAATAGTGATTTCAATAAGTTTTAAATTTCGGCCCGTTTACAATACCTCGGCTATCACCTCGGCGGTAAACAGCTCAATCCAAGAAATAATGCTTGAAGAAGAAATGAAACGCTTTCACTCCTAGTAATATAATATACTATTTCCATGTCATATGATCAAGAACTAAAAACATTATATCCTGTCATATCCTATTCATATTTTCCTTACATGTTTATCGTTGTCCTCGATGGTGTCCAACAAGTGCAAATGTATTGAAAGGGTTATTAAACACAATTGAGTTTAAATAAGTTGTGTCACACTTATTTACGTGGTTTCTTGGTGCACAATGTATTCTACAATGTAGCCAATGTTAACATCTTCTGTGCTCACACAAGACTGGAACTATTTTAATATGTGTCGTGCAACGGAGTATTCAGCAAATAAAGGAATCCTCTGGGCTGAAATCCAATTTAGCCTGTGCAGAGTGCTAATAACACTCCAACGACTATGAATGATAACAGCGAATCGATTCTCGCACATTACACGTTTTGTACCGTGGATCGCCATCATGCACTCAACTCGGCGTATTATTATTGTACATTGTACCTCGCATTCGATGGCACAACAGAAGCTGAGAAGCGAGAACTACGCCAGTTTTGGGACAACTCCGGGAACTTGACGCAACTTATGCGTAAAAGCAAGGGATGTTATACGCTTTTGTTACGGGTTTATAGGAATATCTGTACATTATGAATATTTAATGCGTGACGAAGTTTTGCAAAACCCTGGATATGACAAGTTTGACACAAAATGAAAAAAAAAATCTTGTACCCTCCTCATATAATAATAGTAATATCATACATACACAACCCATCCTTCCCTTATCCTATGGGTGTCACATAATAATAACAATAAGTAATAAATTAAGGTTGTTTAAATACGTACTTACTGGTATTTAATTTTATTTATTTAATTATTTATTTTTATCGCCTAATTAGTTTCGGTTTATAAAAACAATCTTCAGAGGCATGTGTATTTAATGTGTATATATCCTGAACTTATTTGAATTGTAATTAGAAATTTGAAAGATATAGATTTCAAGTTTCTAATTACAATTTAAATAAGTTCAGGATATATAGACACTAAATGAACCAAAACTAGTTAGGCGATAAAAATATATAATAAAATAAATACCAGTAAGTACTTATTAAAACAACCTTAATTATATATAACAGGTAATTATGGATAAAACCTTAAACTTAATAATAATAATAATTTCAATTTACTACACAAATATGTATTATTATTTTACCAACCTCCTAGTTTTAAATAGGTAGATTTTAAGATCCAATTTGAGCGAATTACTTTGAATACGATTTATCACACAAATGTTTCTATGGAAACTAACTGGCTATTAAAGTAAATCGGATATTGTAAAACTGTGCTCAACTTAAGTACCTTCGCCAGGATAATTATTTAGTCAATAGAACATGAACATAAAATAAAAATCCCACACAAACATGTGTTATCGCCGTTTAAAGCAAAAACGAGAATGTCAGTTTCTTGCAATTTATACTCAATGCTACTTTCGTCTATTTCCTCAATATTAGAAATCGTGAATTTGGTTGCATAATTCGATGTACCACTTAGTAATAGCATTGATTATAATACCCATTGATTATAATTAGGGTATTGTAATCAATGGTAATGATGTGATTATGTTATTATACAGGGCCGGATTTTGACTTGATAAGGCCCTAAGCTATTTGTAATATGGGGCTCTTATAAGTCTAGATATTGTATGTCAGTGCCAAATATGATTTTCAGATCCCTAGAGAGACCTAGAGAACTGAAACACAATTAAGAAGTATATAGACAGTAAAATTATAATTCTAACTTAAAATAATTTTGATTCATGACAAGTATCGGTTAGCTACTACAAAAATTTCTGAAAATTTATATATTGCATATTTATTATCAGATATCTGTTTAGTATACCTGAAGCTAATACTCCTAAAACTAAGACATAGTTTCAGTATTAAATAAGTACAAAAATCAAACACTTAACATTCTGCAATGACAAGTATCGGTTAGCTACTACTGAAATTTCTGAAAATTTATTTATTGCATATTTATTATCAGATATCTGTTTAGTATACTTGAAGCTAACACTACTAAAAATTTGACAAAGTGTCAGTATTAAATAAGTGAGACAATCATACACTTAACTTTCTGCAATGTCAAGTATCGGTTAGCTACTAATGAAATTTCTGAAAATTTATTTATTGCATATTTATTATCAGATATCTGTTTGGTATACTTGCAGCTTACACTACTGAAAATTTTACAACGTTTCAGTATTGAATAAGTGAGAAAATCAAACACTTAACTTTCTGCAATGACAAGTATCGGTTATCTACTACTGAAATCTCAGAAAATTTATTTATTGCATGTTTATTATCAGATATATGTTTGACATACTTTAAGCTAATACTCCTGAAAGTTTGACAAAGTTTCAGTATTAAAAAAGTTAGAAAATCAAACACTTAACTTTCTGCAAAGACAATTTTCGGAATGTTACTACTGAAATTTCTGAAAAATTATTTATTGCATATTTATTATCAGATATCTGGTTGTTATACTTGAAGCTAATACTACTGAAAATTTTAAAAAGTTTCAGTATTAAATAAGTGAGAAAATCAAACACTTAACTTTCTGCAATGACAAGTATCGGAATGTAACAACTGAAATTTCTGAATATTTATTTATTGCATATTTATTATCAGATATCTGTTTGTTATACTTTAAGCTAATACTCCTGAAAGTTTGACAAAGTTTCAGAATTAAATAGGTGAGATATAACTTTCTGCAATGACAATTTTCAGTTAGCTCCTACTGAAATTTCTGAAAATTTATTTATAGCATATTTATTATCAGATATCTGTTTGGTATACTTAAAGCTAACATTCCTGAAAATTTGGGATAGTTTCAGTAATAAATAAGTGAGAAAATCAAACACTTAACTTTCTGCAATGACAAGTATTGCAATGTTATACTACTGAAAATATGACAAAGTTTCAGTATTAAATAAGTGAGAAAATCAAACACTTAACTTTTTGCAATGACAAGTATCGGTTAGCTACTACTAAAATGTCTGAAAATTTATTTATTGCATATTAATTATCAGATAGCTATTTGGTATACTTTAAGCTAATACTCCTGAAAATTTGACAAAGTTTCAGTAATAAATAAGTGAGAAAATCAAACATTTATCTTTCTGCAATGACTAGTATCGGTTAGGTTCTACTGAAATTTCTGAAAATTTAGTAATTGCATAATTATTGTCAGACATCTATTAAGTATACCTGATGCTAATACTCCTGAAAATTTGACAAAGTTTTAGTATTAAATAAGTAAGAAAATCAAACACTTAACTTTCTGTAATGACAAGTATCGGTTAGCTACTACTGAAATTTTTGAAAATTTATTTATTGTAAATTTATTATCAGATATCTATTTTGGTTACTTGAAGCTAATACTACTGCAAGTTTGACTAAGTTTCAGTATTAAATAAGTCAGAAAATCAAACACTTAACTTTCTGCAAAGACAAGTGTCGGTTAGCTACTACTGAAATTTCTGAAAATTTATTTATTGCATATTTATTATCAGATATCTCTTTGGTATACTTGAAGCTAATACCCCTTAAAGTTTGACAATGTTTAAGTATTAAATAAGTGAGAAAATCAAACACTTAACTTTCTGCAATGACAAGTATTGGAATGTTTCTACTGAAATTTCTGAAAAATTATTTATTGCATATTTATTATAAGATATCTGTTTGGTATACTTAAAGCTTATACTCCTGAAAATTTAGCAAAGTTTCAGTATTAAATAAGTGAGAAAATCAAACACTTAACTTTCTGCAATGACAAGTATCGGTTAGCTACTACTGAAATTTCTGAAAAATTATTTATTGCATATTTATTATCAGTTATTTGTTTCGTATACTTTAAGCTAATATTCCTAAAAGTTTGACAAAGTTTCAGTAATAAATAAGTGAGAACATGAAACACTCAACTTTCTGCAATGTCAAGTATCGGTTAGCTACTACTGAAATTTGTGAAAATTAATTTATTGCATATTTATTATCAGATATCGCTTTGGTATACTTGAAGCTAATACGCCTGAAAGTTTGACAAAGTTTCAGTATTAAATAAGTGAGAAAATCAAACACCTAAGATTCTGCAATGACAAGTATCAGAATGTTACTACTGAAATGTCTGAAAATATATTTATTGCATATTTATTATCAGATATCTGTTTGTTATACTTGAAGCTAATACTACTGAAAATTTGACAAAGTTTCAGTATTAAATAAGTGTGAAAATTAAACACTTAACATTCTGCAATGACAAGTATCGGTTAGCTACTACTGAAATTTCTGAAAATTTATTTATTTTTATATTTATTATCAAATATCTCTTTGGTATACTTGAAGCTAATACCCTTGAAAGTTTAACAAAGTTTCAGTATTAAATAAGTGGGAAAATCAAACACTTAACTTTCTGCAATGACAAGTATCGGTTAGCTACTACTGAAATTTCTTAAAATTTATTTATTGCATATTTATTAACAGATATCTGTTTGGTATACTTGAAGCTAACACTCCTGAAAATTTAGCACAATTTCAGTATTAAATAACTGAGAAAATCAATCACTTAACTTTCTGCAATGACAAGTTTCGGAATGTTTTTACTGAAATTTCTGAAAATGTATTTATTGCATATTTATTATCAGATATCCGTTTGTTATACTTGAAGCTAATACTAGTGAAAATTTGACAAAGTTTCAGTATTAAATAAGTGAGAAAATCAATCACTTAACTTTCTGCAATGACAAGTATCGGAATGTTTATACTGAAATTTTTGAAAATTCATTTATTTCATATTTATTATCAGATATCTGTTAGTTATACATTAAGCTAATACTAATGAAAATTTGAAAAAGTTTCAGTATTTAATAAGTGAGAAAATCAAACACTTAACTTTCTGCAATGACAAGTATCGGTTTACTACTACTGAAAACTCTGAAAATTTATTTATTGCATATTAATTATCAGATAGCTATTTAGTATACTTTAAGCTAATACTCCTGAAAATTTGACAAAGTTTCAGTAATAAATAAGTGAGAAAATCAAACACTTATCTTTCTGCAATGACTAGTATCGGTTAGGTTCTACTGAAATTTCTGAAAATTTAGTAATTGCATAATTATTGTCAGACGTCTATTAAGTATACCTGATGCTAATACTCCTGAAAATTTGACAAAGTTTCAGTATTAAATAAATAAGAAAATCCAACACTTAACTTTCTGTAATGACAAGTATCGGTTAGCTACTACTGAAATTTCTGAAAATTTATTTATTGTATATTTATTATCAGATATCTATTTTGGTTAACTTGAAGCTAATACTACTGAAAGTTTGACTAAGTTTCAGTATTAAATAAGTCAGAAAATCAAACACTTAACTTTCTGCAAAGACAAGTGTCGGTTAGCTACTACTGAAATTTCTGAAAATTTATTTATTGCATATTTATTATCAGATATCTATTTGGTATACATGAAGCTAATACCTCTTAAAGTTTGACAAAGTTTAAGTATTAAATAAGTGAGAAAATCAAATACTTAACTTTCTGCAATGACAAGTATTGGAATGTAACTACTGAAATTTCTGAAAAATTATGTATTGCATATTTATTATAAGATATCAGTTTGGTATACTTAAAGCTAATACTCCTGAAAATTTGACAAAGTTTCAGTATTAAATAAGTGAGAAAATCAAACACTTAACTTTCTGCAATGATAAGTATCGGTTAGATACTACTGAAATTTCTGAAAATGTATTTATTGCATATTTATTTTCAGATATCTGTTTGCTATACGTGATGCTAATACTCCTATAAATTTGACAAAGGTTCAGTAATAAATAAGTGAGAAAATCGAATACTTAACTTTCTGGAATAACAAGTATCGGTTAGGTTCTACTGAAATTTCTGAAAATTTAGTAATTGCATAATTATTATCAGACATCTGTTTAGTATAGCTAGAGCTAATACTCCTAAAAATTTGACAAAGTTTCAGTATTAAATAAGTGAGAAAATCAAACACTTAACTTTCTGCAATGACAAGTATCGGTTAGCTACTACTGAAATTTCTGAAAATTTATTTATTGCATATTTATTATCAGATATCTGTTTGGTATACTTGAAGCAAATAGTCGTGAAAATTTAACAAAGTTTCAGTATTAAATAAGTGAGAAAATCAAACACTTAACTTTCTGCAATGACAAGTATTGGAATGTTACTACTGAAATTTCTGAAAATGTATTTATTGCATATTTGTTATCAGATATCTGTTTAAAATACTTGAAGCTAATACAACTGAAAATTTGAAACAATTCTGCGATCGTCCAAACTTGGCACTGCCGAAAATGGAGTCTTCAATCGCCATCAAACACCTCTGCCATAGATAATCTAATATTACTTGCTTTAGTCTATAAATCATTTATACTTTGTCATGATATAAAGATAGGGTAATCAATTTTTCAAATGAGATGTTTGTTGATGATATGTTTAATGTAGTATATTTTTACTCTATTCCATTTTAATTTTTAACTAATTTGGCTCTGTTAGGGTGACAGTTTTGTTGACCTATGTAAAAAGTCACTAGCTTGAAAAAATATGTTGAAATAAAAAAAGAGGTTATATTTTATGACAGTGGGTAATGTTGCTATCAAATTGAGTATCTATTGAGTACAAAATTTATTTGCAATATTTAATTTACATATATGAATTAGGTATTGTTAGAAATCAGGCATTTAATAATGTTTTCAGTGTCAGATCATTTTTGTTGGTGTTCATGTGTAAAACTTTATAACATGAAACCACAGCCTTTTTAGTTAAAAATAAAATAGAACATAGTTATATATGTCTTAATAAAATTATAAACTACGACATAACACGCCGTAACTGATAAATTACAAATAAAAAAATATTTTACGTGCTTGAACAGCCATACTGGGCAATATTTCGTTTAATGTGCCTGTAAATATGGAACCTGACATTTATGCAAGTAATTAAGCGCAATGAATGTGTACCTTGCGAAACATCATCGACCATAAATTACTTTCTTGGCAGTGGCACTATTCGCTCTGTGCAGCAACCTGCACATATGTTTAGATGGATTAAACATAAACCTTCTTTTCGCTAGAAGTGTCTAGCGGATGTAAGTTTAATGCAGTGTGAATGTCCGCATTCGTTAACTGCTTGGCTACGTCCACCAGCTTGCAAAATGATTTCGTCGAAGCTAAATGCTCCCACGGCGAGTGAAAAGAGGGTTCGAGATGAAATTGCAAAATCGTAAAATTCGAAGGACCAAAAGTTACGCGATCGTAAATCGCAAAGATCGACAATTTTGATGGCAGAGCAACACATTTTGTAATCTGAAATAATTGAAAGTAAATGGTGTAAATTGTAAATAGTAATAATATAATATATAACAGTAATATTAAATAGTAATAATATAATATATAATAGTAATATTAAATAGTAATAATAGTAAATAATGAAGAGTAAGTAAATAATGAAGAGTAAATAAATAATGAATAGTACAATACTTGAAAAGTATTTATAAATTTTATGTGATATGCATAAGATTTTACTTTAAATCATCCTTGCAGTTAACAAAGCGTAAGTTATCCACCGGGTAGACATGCCCACAAGCAGCTACAAAGTACCTGGCTAATGCAGTTATAATCACATTAAGCGATTCACTGTAACAACTTGAAAAAACCTGCCATTTAATCTTCAATGCCTGATACTTTTTGCAACTACAATTTTCACTTTATAAGATTGTTCTGCAATCGATAAGAAAACAACTTACTCAAGCGACAAGGAAATCCAATCAAATCGTGTTTCTTGTGTATGCCTGAAACAAACTTGCATGTGCATAAACTGTAATCCAGGAAAGCATCGTTGTAAATTGCTATAAATACACCGATAGTAAATTTTATCATCTCGTGTTTATAAAATAAGGCAATAAAGCAGTAGAGCGTCATTTGAGATAAAATTACGTCAAGTCCGTGAAATTGCTTTATTTTGGTTTTATTACATTGCGGCAAGCGCCTCCGTACGCCAGATAAAGTGACTAATTGCCACTTGTAAAGAGCAGGATTTGCTAATCCCACGGGCGGTAATATGCGTATTGTCCTTGCGTTTTGTTTATTTATAAAATTATTAACTTGCAGCAAACGCGAATTTACTGAACGTTTATAAATATATATTTACTTAATTATTTAAGGCTTTAAGGCTATGAATATTATTTTCAATTAAAAAGGCTTGTATAACTATAAATACACTGATATATTTATTTTCAATTAAAACATTCAACACTGCCCTGCTTTGACTAATTTCCATATGCAATACAAAAAAAATTATTACACAAATTGACATTTCTAATATTGTTCAACATACGAATCGTACTTCGAACAGTCGGAGCCTTAATTTTCTACACCACACGCGGTCATCTTTGTTTATTTACATCAGCTCAGTGCACTTGTATCCAAGCCGATTTCGGTCAGATCATCAGAATTTGTTAACTGCGTCAAGATTTTTGATAGCAGCAATTGCCATGTATAATTGCCCACGTGCTCAGCCGGTGCAACGATAAGATACTGTGTGTGCAGGCTAAATTCAATTTGCCTTTTTGTGTCGCCAAATGTTGCTGAACATGTCGGTAATCGAGACGGTGGAAGTCAAACACTTGCTTCTTTGTAAGGGTTTGATAATACAGCAAATTAACTTGCAAACTTGCAGATGAACTATTAGTTTTCGTGTATAACTAAGGAAGTATTAATTTTTAAGTTTCGATTATTATCAGTACATTGTAAATTGTTCTATATATTACAACCTTCAACATTTATTTTTGCTATTGGAAATAAATGGAATTGGAAATAATTAATATCAAAATGTATCTTAGATGCTGGATATAAAAAGTAATGTTCTGAAAATTCGGAAAATTAAAAATGTATAAACCTATAAATTTAAGGAAATACCATTTTAGTTCGAAGCACGTCAGTACTTCAAAAACCACTACTACAACTGCAATTACTTCAACTACATTACTACAACTAGCCATTACTTTATCTGCAATTACTACTTCAACTCAGAATTACTTCAATAAGAAAATAATACAACTTGAAAATAATTCAACATGAGAATACTTCACCTTTAATTTCGCTACTAATTACTGGCTGAAGTAAGTTAGGTAAGTAAGGTTAGTTTAGGTTATGTTAGGTTAGGTTAGGTAAAGTGATTACTAGTCGAAATAATTTGTAGTCGAAGAAATTTTGAGTTGAAAAGTTGAACAAATTAGTAGTTGAAGTTTTCTCTAGTAGAAGTATTTTACGTATGAGGTAATTTTGCGATAAAGTATTTTCTTGTTAAAGTAATTGCAGTTGCCCTAGTTGAAGTTCTGTAGTTGAAGTAATTGTAGTTGAAGTATTGGTTTTTGAAGTAATCACATGGACTCTTGTTTAGTTTTAGAAGATTGCACAATTCTATAACTTGTGGGGCTATTTCACAATTTATGTAATTTATATTAAAAATATTTCAGAAGATTCCATCAGATCTAGATATTCAAGAAATTACCAATAAAATTTCATCAGCGTCGATAATTAAATCAAATGTGTGATAATTAATTAATATGCCCAGTTAGTATCAGAAAAACTCGAAAAATACTGGAATTTAGATATTAAAAAATGCTGTGAAAATTTCGTTAACTTTTGAATATTAAAATTAAATTACAATTCAATAAAATATCAAAATCTAGACAGTGAAGAAATTACTATTAAAATGCATAGTCATATTTTCATTGGATTTTGCAAATTATCATTGATTTCTTCAACTTATCATTGATATTTTGCAAATTTTCTTTTAATTTTTTAATTGTTTTAAAGTCTTTGTTAAATATTGTGATGTTTTTAATTTTATATATCAGGATTTACTGGAATTCTTTTGAAATCACTGGAGCTGCATTTGTAAAATTATTGTGACATCTAAAAATATGCTGGACTTGGAAATGCATCTTAGCATATTTAATAACATATATAATTGATTCCAAAAATTTCAAAACTATTAGGACCTAGTATTAAAAAAGAAACTATTACAGTTCAATACTATATCAGAATCTAGAAACTGAAGTAATTACTGATAAAATTCCATAAAATTTCAATAAATTTAACAAATAATAGGCAGCTATAGAATGTTAATCTTTTGTGTCAGAAATTTCCAAAATCGTAATAAATGTATACATAATTGATCAATTTTTCTCGACTTTTTGTGAAAGTTGTACGGATATTTTTAATAAAAAGATATTTTCAGTTTTAGAATGTTAATAATTTGTACCTGAAGTTTCTAAATTCTGATAAATGTAAAGACGATTGATTAAATTTTCAAGGTAATCTCGACTTTTTGCGAAAGTTGTATGGATATTTTTAATGTGTATTTTCGTTGATAGTTGAGGACTACCTTACATTACAAAAATCTCAGTATAGGAAATAATTAAATTTTTAACCAAATTTTAAATTTAAAAATGTTTTCTGTGAACCTTTTATATACTGGACTTGCAAATATATTGTTGGATTTTTTTAACTTATGTAATTGATATCCAAAAATTTCAAAAATATGAGCATCAAGGATTTAAAAGCAGACAATTACAATTCAATACTCTATCAGAATCTAGAAACTGAAGTAATTACTGATAAAATTGCATAAAATTTCAATAAATTTAATAAATGATAGGCAGCTATAGAATGTTAATATTTTGTATCAGAAATTTCCAAAAGCCTAATAAATGTAAAGATAATTAATTATTTTTTCCAGATTTTCTCGACTTTTTGTATGGATATCTTTGATAAATGTTTCAAATTTTCATTGATAATTGAGGACTAACTTGAATTAAAAGAAACTCAGTATAAGGCGTAATTAATTTTTTTACGAAATTTTAAATTTCAAAATGTTTTCTGTGAACCTTTTATATACTGGATTTGCAAATATATTGTTGGACTTTATTTAACTTATGTAATTGATATCCCAAAATTTCTAAAATATGAGCATCTAGGATTTAAAAACAGACAAATACAATTCAATACTCTATCAGAATCTAGAAACTGAAGTAAATACTGATAAAATTCCATAAAATTTCAATAAATTTAATAAATGATAGGCAGCTATAGAATGTTAATCTTTTGTATCAGATATTTCCAAATGCCTAATAATTGTAAAGATAATTGATTAATTTTTCAAGATTTTCTCGACTTCTTGTGAAGGTTGTACGGATATTTTTAATAAATGTTTCAAATTTTCATTGGTGGTTGAGTCTATTTTCATTGAGATAATTGAGATAGTTGAGACAACCATGAACTAAAAAAATCTTAGAAGTGGGAATAATTAAATTTTTAACCAATTGTGAAGGTTTCGCTCGTTTCCTGTGAATGTTTTATGAATGACGTCATATTTTCATTGGAATTTTACAATTTTTTATTATTTTGTTTTTGTTTTTCATTGATTTTTTTTAAGAATGTTTTAAGGTTAGGAATGTCTAATGTGGTGTTTTTATTTTCATATATCGGTATTTTGAAAAATTCGTTTGAAATCTCTGGAGCAGCATTTGTAATATTTGGTACTTAACATTTTGGAATACCTACAAGTTGTTTAGCTACCAAAATCAAAAATATACTGAACTTGGAAATACATTATTGGATATTTTTTAACATATATAATTTATATCCAAAAATTTTAAAATTATGAGCATCTAGAATTTAAAAAAAACTATTACAATTCAATTGAATTCAGAATCTAGTAACTTAAGAAAATATTGTTAAAATTCCATAAAATTTCAATAGTTTATGTAAATGATAGACAATTTTAGAATGATAATCATTTGCACCAGAAATTTCAAAAAACCTAATAAATGTAAATATAATTAATTACATTTTCGAGATTTTCTGATCTTTTTGAGTAAATTGTATGAATATTTTTAATAAATATTTCAAATTTTCGTTGATTGTTGCGAACTGCATTGAATTTAAAAAATCTTAGTATCGGGAACAATTAAAATTTTAACCAAATTTGCAGATTGTTTCCTGTGAACCTTTTACTAATGACCATATTTTCATCAAATTTCTGCAAATTTTCATTGATTTTTTACATATTTTCATATTTTTTTAAAGGTGTTGTTAAGCTTTCGTCAAATTCGTGATGTATTTAATTTTATATATTGAGATATTCAGAAATTCCTTAGAAGTCTCAGGAGTTTGTAAAATAATTTGTATGATTTGGTACGTAGTATTTTGTAAGTACCTACATGATGTTTAGCAGCCTTCCATCTCAAAATTTGCAAAGTTTTATTAATTTTTTTTAATTTTTTGCAAATTTTCATTGATTTTTTCAGGATTTTTTAAGCTTTGGTCAAATTTGTGATGTATTTAATTTTATATATCGAGATTTTCAGGAATTCTTTTGAAATCTCTGGAGTTCGTAATAGCATTTGCCAGATTTGATATGATGTTTAGCAACCTTCCATCCAATCATTTGCAAATTTTTATGGACTTTTTGCAAATTTTCAATGATTGTTCTCTGGATTTTTGAGCTTTTGTCAAATGTCGTGATGTTTTTATTTTATATATCGAGATGTTCAGGAATTCTTTTGAAATCTCTGGAGTGTGTAAGAGCATTTGTAAGACTTCGTACGTAATATTTTGGAATATCTACATGATGTTTAGCTACCAAAATCAAAAATATACTGAACTTGGAAATACATTAGATATGTTTTAACTTATACGTGTATAAAATATACCAAAAAATTTCAAAAATATGAGAATCTAGAATTAAAAAAAAACTATTACAATTTGATAGAATGTCAGAATCTAGTAACTTAAGAAATTACTGTTAACATTCCATAAAATTTCAATAGTTTAACTAAATTATAGACAGTTTTAGAATGATAATCAATTGCACCAGAAATTTCCAAAAACCTAATAAATATAAATATAATTGATTACATTTTCCTGATTTTCTGATCTTTTTGTGTAACTTGTATGGATATTTTTAATAAACATTTTTAATTTTCATTGATTGTTGCGCAGTACCTTGAATTTAAAAAATCTCAATATCGGGAACAATATCATATATATCAGGGATCATATTTTCATCAAATTTTTACAAATTTTCATTGATTTTTTGCATATTTTCATGGATTTTTAAAGGTTTTGTTAAGCTTTGGTCAAATTCGTGATGTATTTTATTTTATATATCGACATTTTCAGAAATTCTTTTGAAGTCTCAGGAGTTTGTAAAAGAATTTGTAAAATTTGGTACGTAGTATTTTTGAAGTGCCTACATGATGTATAATAACCTTTCATCCAAAAATTTGCAAATTTTTATTAATTTTTATTATTTTTTTG
This sequence comes from Othius punctulatus, assembly GCA_951805005.1. Taxonomy (NCBI): domain Eukaryota; kingdom Metazoa; phylum Arthropoda; class Insecta; order Coleoptera; family Staphylinidae; genus Othius; species Othius punctulatus. The sequence goes on from OX638143.1 coordinate 25,472,438, forward strand.
CAATTTTTCATTGATTTTAGTACACCATAGTACACTTGGGTTAACTTTTTCTCCCATAAGAATATCATGGGAGTTTCCCCCTCCACTTTCCCAACCACGAGACCAAGAGTCTGATAAAAAAAGAGACCTGTTTACATCAGCCTGTCTAAAAATATACCTCAGCCTGTTTTTAATCAGCTCTCTTTTTAATCAGCGTGTTTTTAATCAGATCCCTTTTTAACATGCTAGTATAAACCGACAAGGCTTCGCCCCCTTGGTACCGTGGTTGGGAAAGTGGAGGGGGAAACTGCCATGTTATTCTTATGGGAGAAAAAGTTAACCCAAGTGTCCCATGGTGTGATGATTTTTTTTCAGCATTTTTAAGCTTTTGTCTAATGTTGTGATGTTTTTAATTTTATATATCAAGATTTTCAGGAATTCTTTTGAAGAGTCAGAAGATTGTAAAAGCATTTGTAAGATTTGGTACTTAGTATTTTGGATGTCCCTTGATGATATATACCAACCTTCCATCTGAAAATATACCGTATTTACAAATGCATTGTCGGATTTTATTTATTTTATGTAATTTATATCCAAAAATTGCAAATATATCAGGATCTAGAATAATATAAAAACTATTACAATTCATTTAAATATCAAAATCTAGACACTTAAGAAATCACTATTAAAATTCCATAAAATTTCAATAATTAAAATAAATTGTTAGGCAATGTTAATCATTGGTATCGGAAATTTCCAAAAAGCTAAGCAACGTAATGATAAATGAATTAAATTGTGACGTTTTTCTATTTATTCTATTCTATTTATTTATTTATTTATTTGTTAATCGGGAAAAAAACTCCATTTTTACATACATTACAAATAATAAATTAAGTGTACATACCACTAGAATACTAAAATAACAATAATTAACCCCAAGGAGACCAATAACCAACAACAATATATGAAAATGCTAAACCATATCTAAAACACTCTTCTTGTAAACATAAACATTTTTCATAAATGGGTTATTTTTTTTAGTGATTTTTGGTCAAGGTTTGGTTCAAATTTTCAATTCGGTCGAGATTTGGTTCAAATTTTCATTTATTGTTTGGAACTGGTTACCTTGAATTAAAAAAAACACGGGAATATTTAAATTTTTAATCAATCTTAAAAAACTTTCCTGTTTTCTGTGAACATTTAATGAATGACGTAATATGTTCATTGCATTTTTTCAAATTTTCATATATTTTTTTGCAAATTTTGATTATTTTTGTTGCAAATTTTCATTAATTTTTGCAAATTTTCATTAATTGTTTGCAAATTTTCATTGATTGATTAAACTTTTTAAGCGTTTATCAATTGTGATGTTTTTAATTTTACATACCTTTGGGAGTAAAATTGAATTGGCAGTGAATTGGGAGAGGGGGTGAATTGGGATTTTCAGGAATTGGATTGAAATCTCTGGAGCTACAGTTGCAAAATTTGGCACCACTTGGGAATCCCTACATGATGTTTAGTAATTTTCCACCCAAAAAATATTCTGGACTTCATCAAAACCGGCGAGACACACGACTCGAGTTACTATTGAGTCAGGATGAATATATTTTGATGAAACATTTTTATTTAATTTTCATGTTTTTTTTGGAAATTATCAATAATTTTTTGCTAATTTTCATTGATTGATTGAATTTTTTAAGCTTGTATCAAATGTGATGTTTTTAATTTTATATACTTATTGGGATTTTCAGGAATTCGATTGAAATCTCTGGACTTACATTTGTACGATTTGGAACAACTGATGTTTAGCATCAGCATCACCCAAAAAGATACTGGACTTCTTCAAAATGACGAGACTCTCGACTTGAGCGACTGTTGAGTCATCTCAACAGTCGCTCGTTATTGGTTAATTATACCAATAATAAGCTTTTATTTATTTAACTCATCGGGAATATCTGCACGTGATTGGTAGAATGTTACGTAATCCTTTTAAACGAGATGCAGCCACTATTACGTCAGTGCTAGCGATGTGTGTGTATGCCTATAGATATCGTATACCGTATAGATATCTTATTCGTATGCCGTATAGATATCGTATCCTATAGTGTATCGTATACCGTATAGATATCGTACCGTATAGAATATCGTACAGACCTGTAATGGATTTCTTTGAAATAAAGAATTTTCTTCAGTAATTCTAGACTTTTTCACGCCTCAGGCATAAATTAAGTGATGTATTTGATCAGTTTTCAATTCCAGGGATGTTTTTATTTCTAACATGTTTCTAAAATTGTAGAGAAAACATGATATATTATTTTTAGTTATTAGCTAATTAGAAACTTTATAATTTTGTTGTGTTTCTTGTACAGTCATGCTCACATAAATCTAGTACAAACAATTTGACAGAGCCATATAAAATTGCTATTATGACCTAATTTATTGTATAGATTTATGTGAGCATGACTGTACATCTTTAATGTTTGAAAAAATGTCTATAATTATTTGCTAATTAGAAGCTATTGTAATTTAGAGTTAAGGATGTATATATCGATGGTTTTTGAGAAAAGTGTTTTAAGAAAGAAAAAAAACGAGTTCTATAGGAAGTCAATTTTAAAATTGTATTAACGTTTTTGATCACCGTATTAAGTATTCTGTTATCAGTACTCTGAAGAAATCACTTGTTTCGTATTGTTTTATAAAGACGATTTATAAAGAAAATGTTATGTTTTTTTTTTTATTCTGCCACTTTTCTTGAAAACCTGGTCTGGCCAGTTAGTGGCTATTGTTCGCCCAAACATGTGTACTTAATGGGGTACTTTCACTTGATGCAACCCAAATGCAACCGCCGGTTTGATATAATGTTAATAGTACAACATTCAACTTCACTTATTGTGAGTGTTGAAATTTTTATTAACACAGTAATCACATTTTTAATATTCAAGTTTGATGCTGCCAGTTACAAAGTATAATACCAACGAGCAGCATGCCTGACCTTCCACCATATTGCAATAAAACATGTGAACTTGCAAGAACTAATTTTGTCTGGTAACCTTACCCACACGTACTTAAGACAATTCCTAGTACAAAACCTTGAGGCATAAATAAATCTCTTTTGTGCGAAATAACTGCAGAACGTACCACGCTTTAATTACTCTCAATTAAATCCGTCTTAATTTAAATACTTTAGCGAGAAAAACAATACACTGAAAGGCACTATTAAATCGCCTGTGGCGGATCGCGAGTAATTACAGATATTAATAGTCGCCGCGGTATGTGCAACCACCGGCGTCACATGGCAATTAATAAGTAACGTGCCCGTGAAACCAATTTAACATTTACAATATAAAAATTGGCATTGATACTGTAAAGCCATCGCCAAGTCTCCGGTTAATGCTTACCTCGAAGAGTCGAAGAGGAATTGTTTTGCAGGGATGCCTGACAGGTAAACGACGCTTAACGTAATCCGCCGGTAAACAAGGATCTTCCCGGAAGGACGGTTTTTGGTGGACGCACTAAATTATCTCACTACTAAGGGATCGGTTTTAATTGACACGGATTTAAATTGTGTGCCACACCGCCTACACATAATGCTTAGATTGGAATTTTACATTAGCAAGCAGAGGATTAGTCCCTTGTTTGCGCTAAATCAACGGCGTGTGAGCACACTTCCGTGTAAATTAGTGCAAAATATTACGATTTGCATTTTGTTATTACATACTGTAGGCAGATAAACATGTCTTTATAGATATTATAGATATAAATCCGTATTCACTGAACAAAGATAAAATCGCAAAATCTTACGGCAACAGCCGCGACAGACACGAGGCAGCGAGAAAGCCTGCATTGTATGGCACAATAAACGGTGAAAAGCTTCGCGTGGAAAGCTTCATGCTTGCCGAAAACCTAAGTTTTACGTCCTGGATGAAATCGATTGAACATTTGCGCGCATATGTGCTAATAAAATTATATTATGATCTACTGCCGTGATTGCATACGAATAATGTGATTGTATTCATCATAATTGCAAAATAAATCTATTTATTTATAAATGACATTATGACACATATAAGTAACATTAAACACGTTTCTTGTTCAATTCGATGTAGAACTGATTAAAATCAGACAATTCGATGATTTTACAAACAATTTGATACATTAATCAGCAAAATGGGTGTCGTCATCAAATTGCTCAAGGATCATTATGATGGAGCACTAATTAGTTGCGTCTGCCCTGTTATCATCATTTATCGCCAGGGCACGAGCGGCTGGAATCAATTTTCGATGACACGATTGTTTTGGGCGCGATCTAATTACCCGGAATAATCTTATCATGACCCTCGACGTTTTGGCTGGCCACAAAACCCGCAATATTTTATTTAACAACGGGTGCCAAAGGTCGAGGAGAGATCATAGCAGGGGGTCATACCAGGATGCGGTTTTGGTGTTTCGCCATAATTTGTGCGTTTTCAGAAAATTTGTGTGTTCTGTTGATAAACATAGTTTCATAATAATATTATGAAAAATATTTTTCACATCAAGCGGTAATTGACTAATTAGTTTTCGCCAATTTGGGAATTATGCTAAAGGACATGATTTCATAATTATATCATATACAGCGTGATTTAAAACGAGTGGACAAAACTTGTAATCATATAAGTTTTCGCCAATTTGAGAATAATACAGAAGAACACTATTTCATTATTAGATCCTAGGTTTAAAAGATGCGGAATCATATGATTTAAATCGTGAAGTAAATCAATTGTTTTTTCAGGCAAAAACTAACTTGAAATATAAAAAATAAAAAAATACGAAGATGGTTGATTTTATTTAAATCATGATTTATTCCAAACCTGAATAATACTTTAACAATTGTGATATTATTAATAATCATTTATATCGGCATCATGATAATATCATGAATGAAGAACACTACTTCATAATTATGTCCTATACATGATGGTTTAAAAGGTGCTGACATAACTTTAGGCTTTGGTGAATTCTATAATTTGTAGAAATACATACTAATATACCTAAATCTAATTCGCCATGGTTATTTTTTCCATTTTTAGTCCATCGCCATATCGTATAGATACACAGATTTTTTTTAATCATCAATTATCGGTCAAGGCATGCCTTGGTAGTAAAACATAGTATCCCTGTATCCATAGTATGCTACTAAAACATACCAATATACCTAAATCTAATTCTCCATGGTCATTTCTTCCGTTTTTGGTCCATCACCATATCGTATCGATACCCAGACATTTTTTATTCATCAATTATTGGTCAAGGCATGCCTAAACATGTAAATCCTTTGAAATCTGATTTTTTTGCACGATTATAAAACTTGACTACGCAGCAGAGCGTAGTACTTATAAAAAAATAATATTTAAATCGTGATTTAAATCAATTGATTTTTCTGGCAAAACTAATCAGAAATATAAAAAAACACGATTTTTGTAGTTTTTTTAAATCATGATTTATTCCAAACCTGAATAGTACTATAATAATACTGACAATATTAATAATCATTTATATCATCAACATCACAATATCATGAATTTACGTGCTGGTGAAGAAGTCACAATATCATGAATTTACTTGCTGGTAAAGAAGTCCTCTAATTTGTAAGCACTTATAGAAAAAATATTCTTGGAGATTTATAAAGATTGGCCTCTCTATTCGTGGAATGTAGATCTACCTATTATCTTTGATATTTTTTCCACGTTTGAAGTAGATAATTGTATATTACGAAGTAAGATATTTTTCTAGTTACCTTTAGTGCTAAAGATTTATTATTGATTTATCATTAATATTAATTAAAGAAAAGTTACTATTATCCTTTTTTCACAAAGACATATTTAACTAAATGTACATTTCAACCACAACGTCGACATCTTCGGTAGATATTTGATACTTGACATGAGTATCAAATATATACTGAAGTTGACCACGTGGTGGTTGAAATGTACATTTAGTAAAATAAATGTGAAAATAGGATAATTGTTACTTTTCTTTCATTGTTAATATTTCACAAGCTAAACCCGATTAATTTATTTTTGTTATTTTTAGACACAATTTTTTTTTGTGTGTAATGTTCATTGCCAAGTAAAAAAAATGATTAGAATAAAATATTCAATATTATCAATACACATGCTTCTAATAAGTGTATGTATTTTGTGTCAGGAATTCTACTGGCATATATCATAAATAATTTCTTTAGAATGTTAAGTTAATTTTAATTGAAAAAAAAGTATGGCTTTTAGAAAAACTGTATGTATTTTTAGTTAAAAACCCTGCCCTTAAGTTATTCTAAATTTGCTTAAATGTTTTACTGCAAAAAAGGCAAAACAGTCAGTGTTTATTAATCTATTAATCATCTCTTTACAATGCAAAACTATTTAATAACTGGTATAAATTTCTTGCAACAATTTCCGTTGGTAATTAGTAATACTTTGCCAGTTTCTTAATATTTTGTAATAATACTTAATAATATAGTTATTATTAGAGCCGAGGTCTGTCGTCACTATTAGAACAATTACAATCATTTTATAACAATCATCTGTCATCATATCACATCAAAACTCACATGAATTCGTTAGATCACAACACATCAAGCTGTCATCACATCACATCACATCACATCACATCATATCACAGCATATTGTTACTACTGAAACAATTGCAATCATTTTATGACTATCATCTGTTATCACATCAATATGTTAAATCACAACACACCAAGCTGTCATCACATCACACCACATGACACCACATCACATCACATCACATCGTCACTACTAGAACAATTTCAATCATTTTATAACAATCATTTGTCATCACATCACATCACACCACATCACATCAAGAGGTTTTAATTGGGCAAACTGTCAAGCATCTGTACATTTATGTACCTTTTTTACCTTAGGTAAAAACGAAAAAAAAAAAACTTTTTTACCTTAGTAAAAAAAGAACATTAAATCACAACACATCAGGTTGTCATCACATCAAAAATCACATCAATCCGTTAAATCATAACACATCAAGCTGTCATCACATCACATCACATGACACCACATCACATCACATGACACCACATCACATCACATGACACCACATCACATCACATGACACCCCATCACATCACATGACACCACATCACATCACATCGTCACTACTAGAACAATTACAATCATTTTGTAACAATCATCTGTCATCACATCACATCAAAAATCAAATCAATCGGTAAGATCACAACACATCAAGCTGTCATGACAGATCTCATCACATCACATCATATCATATCGTCACCACGAGAACAATTACAATCATTTTAAAACAATCATCTGTCATCACATCACATCAAAAATCACATCAATCCGTTAGATCACAACACACCAAGCTGTCATCACATCACATAACATCGTCACTACTAGAACAATGACAATAATTTTATAACAATCATCTGTCATCACATCACATCAAAAATCACATTAATCCTTTAGATTACAACACATCAAGCTGTCATCACATCACATCACATCACATCACATCACATCACATCACATAACATCAAGCATCACATCATATCAAGCATCACATCACATCAAACGTCACATCACGTCAAGCATCACATTACATCAAGAAGGATCTGTACATCTATGTACTTTTTTACGTTAGAATAAAATATATAAAACGTAAAAAATAATACTTTTTTACCCTAGTAAAAAAAGGACAATTTATTAACCACTAATCATAAAAATCAAGTTCACAGTGCTTTGATACTTGACATAATGATGTGTTTTTTGACTAGTCGTGCAAAAAAGAATATAATTTTGTTCTGAAACATTATCGATATGTTAAGAGCTTTGACATGCTCAACTTCTACAGTATTGTAATAATGGTTTACTACATGGTAATCATTAAGTTTGTTTTTTTAAGTTTGACTCCTTATTGAGTTTTTCTTGTAGACTTTCCTGTATCTGCTTAAGAATAGATTAATTTTAATAACACATAATTTTTCCGTCCAACTATGAAGCAGTTTTTTTAATATAAAAATTATTTCATATTGTTATGAATAACTTCCAAATACTTTGGTAAATAATATTTTAAAACTACAGTATGTAATCAAATTATGAATACAGGAGGGCAAACTATTTAATTAAAATTATTTTTATTTTTAGTCTATTGAATTACAACTATCTTGAATATACAAATTCGGAATTTCCAAAAGTAGAAGAATTCGAAGTGGAAGATTTCGAAAAAACGTTATTTAATTATATTTTCATTTTCTAATTATGTTAAACTTCTATTTGTCTTATGTAAAATTTAAAGATTGCAATTAAAATTTTTGAATCTGCATATTTGTTAAAAAAATATATATTGCTAGACTTGTATGTTTTATTCCAAAAATTGGGAACCCTAATTTACTTAAATATTTTTATCGGTTAGTTATCAACAATTATCTTGAATAATTTTTGGTTTATGTTATATTCTGTTAAAAAGTAATATATCCAACATCTATTTTGCTCATATAAAACATAATAAAATAAAATTTTAGACACTGTACATTTAGTAAACATATCTTTATTGTTTTTTTTTTTTGCAAAAATTGGACAACTTAATTCAATTGACTTGTCATGTGTATTGTTTAAACGTTCTGTATAATTTAGAAAGTAAGTAAAAATAAAGATCAGCCTTACTTTTTAAAAAATACTTCATTGCTGCTTTATGTACATTTCTTATAAGAATGCATTTTGATTATAAATGACAGTTTTCAATATAACTACAATAGTTATTTTTGTACCAAAAATGAAGTTTTTCGGAAAAATCGTTGCTGCTAACGGCCGAGGCGTAGCCGAGTTTTGAATATTAATAATAATAATTATTATTATTGTGTTTAGAACTATACAGCATACATAAGTCAAAGTAGGTACATAGTTTGTAAAGTATGTTAGTGAAGAAAGATATCACAGTTTTGACATCTGGAAACACTAATATAGTAACATACGAAAACTGTTTTAAGATAAAACAGCAGATAAGTCAGAAAAAACTTAATTTAGGTACGTGGTACAAACAATTTTTTTTGTTCCCAAAACACATACAAACCTCTTATTATGTATGAGATACAAATTATTCTAACCAGACTGTTTTTACCATGGTAACTTTTTGGATTTTAGTACGGAAATGAGTGCGGAAAAGGCTCATTTTAGGGATTTAAATGAGTGCGTAAAATTGCTATTTCTGGGAATTATTATCATAAATAAGCAAGTATTAATCAAAATTCGATTTTTGACGTAATAATTAGATATGTCAACTAATTACCACAAATTTTTATGATTATATAAAACGAAATACATTTTTACTTGAAATCGATTTGCAAATTTTGTTTAAACATTTAAATGCCTATTTGTTTAGTTAGTACCTATACATAAAAATACTAATCAGTTCATAAATATTTTTTTCCGGAAATTTAAATATTTCCTTTCTCGGTTTGTTATGAAATTGCAGTCACTATAAATATTTTTAGAAATTTGGCTAATGAAGAGAGGGAAAGAGAGGGAGAGAGATCAACACAATATTTATTAGGCTATCGACCCCTCAAGGGGTCTTTCCACCTTGGCTCTTAAATAAACGGTAAAGTGAAGATTATACAATAATAACTATTTATGTAACCAGGCAGGAAACGTCTCATTCTGTGTAACATAGTTCGAACTTTGCGGGAGGATAGAAACGAATTCAATAATGTCAATATCGGTATCAATACCAATATCGGGATATCGGTATTAATAATTAAATTATTGAAATATTTAGAAATAATATAGACTGAAAATATAAATAAAATATAAATATAAATACAAATTTAAAAAAGAATATATTAAATCAAATATAATAGACTGGCTTAAAAGTTCTGGTAGTTTGATTAACTGCTATCAATATCTACAATATATGGGATTCATTTATAAGTACTGATATATTTTAAAATACGATGAAATTTTGAAAACGCAGTTTGAATTCGCAAGAAATAAAATTCTCTATGAACGCCCACGCAGTGAAAATGTGTATTTGAAGGCGTAAATTTTATTGATGGGAGAGTACGGTCCTATCCATATATAAGAGCTTTCAGAAGAAATGTGTTCAGGATACAATATTTATGTGCCAGCCAAGCGATACATTCCTGGCATCCCCTCGATTCCCGAATGCGTGCTTCTGAGAGCGATAAAAAAAAGTCCTGGAGACAAAGATTTTCAGGAAACAACGGGAATATATTGGCTGAAACGTAGTTTCCGTAATAATGTGATGGTAATCAAATACTTCTTGTAACGTACTTTGAGATAAAAGGATTTTACGTATAAAACATATGTGCCGAGTATATTTTATACATTTTGTAGTAATTTAAGAATTTTTGAATTAAATTTGCATATAATTATAATAAATTATTATTTTTGAGATTGATATTCTGCAAAAAAATGCATTTTGATTATAAATGACAGTTTCCAATATGACTACAAAAACGCCTCATAGTTTATACTTCTAAATAATAATTTAATAATCTTTCTATTGAATTTGCAAATAATGGTAATAGATAATTCATTATAAGATTTATATTGTATACAAAACTACATTTTTATTATAAATGATAGTTTGCAATATAACAACAAAAATAATTATAATAAATAAGCAAGTCAATACCAATATTGTTTTTTTTTTTACAAACCCATACTTTTCAGAATTAGTGATCTGATATTTAGGCAGTATTTATGGCTTGCACATAGCTTTATAAGTTCAGGCTCCAACTTCTAATCCATAATCCTAGGTTCAATTATCGCTCATTACAACACTAAAATAGTTCAGATTTACACTGACCACGAGTTTTTGAATACGGTAGTAGGGTAATTTGCAATTAAATTTGCAAATAATCACAGCAAAATTATTATTTTTGAGATTAATATGCTGCATAAAAAAAGCATTTTGATCATAAATGACAGATTTCAATACGACTACAAAAATGCCTCATATATTATACTTCTGAATAATTATTTAATAATATGTGCATTGAATTTGCAAATAATGGTAATAAATTATTAATTATAAGATTCATATTCTGTACAAAAAAACATTTTGATTATAAATGATAGTTTTCAATGTGACTACAAAAATAATTATCACAAATAAGCAAGTTAATACGATTTTTATTTTTTTACAAACCCTTACTTTTCAGAATTAGTGATCTGATTGGCAGTATTTATGGTTTGCACATAGCTTTATGAGTTCAGTCTCCAACTTCTAATCCATAATCGTAGGTTCAATTATCGCTCATTGCAACACTAAAATAGTTCAGATTTACACTGAGTATGAGTTTTTTCATACAGTAGTAAGGTAATGTTTATTGTTAATTGTCACTCTAAGCGATATACAACTAATAATTTCGAATATTTTCTCAGAATTAGATGTTTCTACAATATATATTGTAGGTTTGGGACTTGGTAATTCAATGATAATAACCAATCGACGAACTTTTAACCTTCGATTTTAACTATATCATTTACTTTAAAAAAATATTATCAATTTTGTTCTGAAATATTTGAATATATTTTCCACTTACAACACAAAAATAATTATAATATTCTATTAATGGTTTATGTTATCTTATAACTATGCAAAATGTTGCATATTTGTCATTATTACATGTCTACTTGAAAAGATAATCGAAATTGTGTTATCCAAAAGTCCAAATGTTCATCTTCAGTTAGTACAAAGGTACTGAAAAAAATAGTTGTTTTTTTTATGTATTTAATTTTGCTATGTTTATTTTGGATATTTCTATGATATTGAATACTAAGAGATTGTACTTAGAAAATGGATTTTGATCAATCCAATAAAAAAATGTTCGTTTGGCATAGTGAGTTACTGTCTGCAGATTATATTAAAATCGTTCAATTTCCCTTCTTATATCTTCATTATCGAATAGTGTAATTCATTGTCAAGCATATTCTTAGAAATTGACCACATTACAGTCAATGTGAATAGCTATCGACGCCCTAAATTAATCAATCAAACAAAAATTGGTCAGTACAGTTTTTGTTTGATTGATTCATTCTTAGGAATGATTCTTATTTATTCTCTTAAAAAGGAGGAATTTCAAAAATCCAATATATTGGGCAAGTTAATGGTATAACATTGTTATTGCAAAATGTTAAGAGGCAATTTTGCAAATTACTTTTGGGCACAAATATAAAAAAAAAATTAACATAAATACATTCTTTATTATATTTTGAGCTGCAATATTTACAGAACACACATTATTTTCATAAACTAGAAACCTTGTAATAACTCTTAGTAAATAAGCAATGCACACAAGAGTCGTTAAAAAAAATTAGCCGTGATTAACACACAGCCTCGTTGAAATTGCATGCGGAAACGCTTGTCTAGAGGTATGTGGGTTAAACAGGCGATTGTTCTTCATTACAAGCGCATTTCTTAGACAAACGAGTCAGCCAATTATAGGTCATTGATTTGTCTTCTCTGTCATCTGTGCCTCTCGGTCGTTCAGGTGCTCAACTTTTTGCGCAGGAAAAAATCCGATCGCGATTCAATTTCAGTGCATCGAATTCCCGCGGAATTCGTTTCCGCGATTTCGAGCTGACATCGCAAAGAAACTACGAACAATGAAGCGCAAAAAACGTACCATCTAGCGAGGTCTTCTTGCGAGGTCCTGCGAGGCGGCCCAGGATCCAGGATCCAGGACCAGGTAGGGAGCAGACCCGGATGACCAGGTGACTGGTGAGCAGCCACCGCCAGTGGACCAGTGGTCAAAACCGGGAGCGTAGGACCTCCGTCCACCACTCCTTGCTCCTCGGTCTCGAACGTTTGACCGGCGTCCGTCTTGGTCAGTGAGAGTGTCAACTTGTGCTGCCGTTAGGCGATCCTGCCGGAGGATCCTGTGGCTGTTGGTCCTCCTCATCGTGAAATGGGATCCATGGCGGGTCTTTGATCCAGATGACGAAAGGAGCACATTCACTGGACCACCTAAACGTAAGTTTAAATTAAATTTACTTCATTGCTGCAGGTTTTCTTAATTTGCACTAAGCCTTCACCTGTATCGATTTTTTGTATAGTGCGCAGGCTCACCTTAAGTTGAGACAGTTGAATTTTTAGTAAGTTATTTTTTTTATTGAATGGGGCACAAATAATAAAATATTGCAATAGGTACAAGAACATTATAGTTTTTCTATTTGCCTAGCACTACATCATGTCATCGATAAGTCATGAATTAGTATAGCTATCATTAGGTAGGTAGTTCATTTCTTTTCGTAAATTAGAAAGTATGTTATCGTGTAAAAAATAACGTAATTTTACATAACCATATAAACATAGCAAGATAATTTATAAAAAAAGATGTGTATGATTGTATATGATGTATTTATGATTAAAAGATGTATAAGATTAACACTGAAGGCTATTACTTTGCAATACATTATATACCTATAAATAAATAATGTAATTTTTAATTTGTTGCTATTACACTAAAAATTGCATTATTTATTTATTTATGATATGTGTGATAATAAATGATTACCCTTTACAAGAAATATCAGCTCATCTAGAGAGTTATTCTCTCGCTTCGTATATTTGCAAAGTAATGTGAATTGGGAAGTATGCTGTAATGGCAATTTGTAAACATTTACTTACAATTTATAACTTTCACAAGAGAAGCAATTATCGTTTGGATTTGGCACTCACTTCATACTCCGTTAACTTGCAAAATGAAACGATCTTACAAAAATATGGTTATTATAACTTTCAAGTGAAAGGATCTTTAAAAAAAAATGTTTATTATTGTTACTATAACAACTGATTTAGAAATTGAATCAATTAAAAAAAACAATTTTTCATGCTCATATTTCATACTTGGTTAACTTGTCAAAGGAAAGGATGTTTAAAAATTTGTTTATTAATTTTGCTACAGTAACTGATTTAAAAGATAAACAAAACAATAGACCAATTTTTCATACTCTTAATCCTCAGCTAACTTCTCAAATGAAAGGTTCTTAAAATAAATTGTTTGTTGCTATAGCAGCTGATTTAAAAATTAAATCAAAACCAAAGATCAATTCTTAATACTTTTAATTCATACTCGGTTAAGTTATCAAATGAAAGGATCTTAAAAAACAGTTTGTTTAACAATAGAAGCAATTCTCGTTTGGTTTTGCCACTTACTTCATACTCCGTTAATTTGCAAAATTAAACGATTTTACAAAAAAAAAAAAATGGTTGTTATAACTTCCAAATGAAAGGGGCATTTAAAAATATAGTTAATTATTGTTACTATAGCAACTGATTTAGAAATGGAATCAAAATAAAATAACTTATTTTTCGTACTCAGACTTCATACTCGGTTAACTTGTCAAAGTAGATGATTTAAAAAAAAATATTTATTATTGTTGCTATGGCAACTAATTTAAGAGTTAAACAAAACAATATAACAATTTTTCATACTCTTAATACACTTAAGTTAACTTGTCAAATAAAATTATCTTTAAATAAATTGTTTGTTGATGTTGCTATAGCAACTGATTTGAAAATTAAAGCAAAACAAAAGATCAATTCTTAACACTCATAATTCATACTCACTTAACTTGTCATATAAAAGGTTCTTAAAAAAAGTTTGTTTCACAATAGAAGCAATTCTCGTTTGGATTTGGCACTCACTTCATGCTCCGTTAACTTGCAAAATCAAAGGATCTTTTAAAAAAAATTGTTTATTATTGTTACTATAGCAAGTGATTTAGTAATGGAATCAAAATAAAAGAACTAATTTTTCATACTCATACTTCTTGTTTAACGATTAACTTGTCAAAGGAAATGATCTTTAAAAATTTTGTTTATTATTGTTGCTATAGCAACTGATTTAAAAGTTAAACAAAACAATAGACAATTTTTTTATACTTTTAATACTCAGTTAACTTGTCAAATGAAACGATCTTAAAATAAATTGTGTGTTAATGTTGCAATAGCAACTGATTTAAAAATTAAAGCAAAACAAAAGATCAATTCTTAATACACATACTTCATACTTGGCAAACTTATTAAATGAAAGGTACTTAAAAAAAAGTTTGTTTTACAAAAGAAGCAATTCTCGTTTGGATTTGCATTTTTGGCACTCACTTCATGCTCCGTTAATTTGCAAAATAAAACGATCTTACAAAAAAATATGGTTGTAACTTTCAAATGAAAAGATCTTTTAATAATATAGTTTATTATTGTTACTATAGCAACTGATTTAGAAATGGAATCAAAATAAAAGAACTAATTTTACGTTCTCATACTTGAAACTCGATTAACTTGTCAAAGGAAATAACTGTTAAAATTTTGTTTATTATTGTTGCTACAGCAACTGATTTAAAAGTTAAACATAACAATAAACCAATTTTTCGTATGCTTAATACTCAGTTAACTTCTCAAATGAATGGATCTTGAAATAAATTGTTGTTGATGTTGCTCTAGCAACTGATTTAAAAATTAAATCACAACTAAAGATCAATTCTTAATAGTTATACTTCAAACTCGGTTAACTTGTCAAATAAAAGATCTTAAAAAAAAGTTTGTTTCACAAAACAAGCAATTCTTGTTTGGATTTGGCACTCACTTCATACTCCGCTAACTTGCAAAATGAACGATCTTACAAAAAAATATTGTTGTTATAACTTTCAAATGAAAGGATCTTTAAAAAAAATGTTTATTATTGTTACTATAGCCACAGATTTAGAAATAGAATCAAAGTAAAAGAACTAATTTTTCGTACTCATACTTCATACTCTATTAACTTGTCAAAGAAAATGATCTTTAAAAATTTGTTTATTATTGCTATGGCAACTGATTTAAAAATTAAACAAAACAATAGACCAATTTTTCATACTCTTAATACTCAGTTAACTTGTCAAATGAAGGAATCTTGAAATAAATTGTTTGTTGATGTTGCTATAGCAACTGATTTAAAATCAAAGCAAAACAAAAGATCAATTCGTAACACTCATACTTTATACACGGTTAACTTGTCAAATAAAAGGTTCTTAAATAAAAGTTTGTTTCACAAAAGTAGCAATTCTCGTTTGTATTTGGCACTCATCTCATACTCCGTAAACTTGCAAAATGAAACGATATTACAAAAAAAAAATTGTTGTTTTATCTTTCAAATGAAAGGATCTTTTAAAAATATAGTTTATTATCGTTACTATAGCAACTGATTTAGAAATAGAATGAAAATATAAGAACTAATTTTTCGTACTCATGCTTCATACCTGGCAAAAAATGCAAACGAAAGGATCTTTAAAAAATTGTTTATTATTGTTGCTATAGCAACTGATTTAAAAGTTAAACAAAACAATATACCAATTTTTCATACTCTTATACTCAGTTAACTCGTCAAATAAAAGGATCTTGAAATAAATTGTATGTTGATGTTGCTATAGCAACTGATTTAAAAATTAAAACAAAACAAAAGATCAATTCTTAATACACATCCTTCATCGTCGGTTAACTTGTGAAATTGCTATCGCTCTTGCTGCTATTGCTAAATTGCTATATATAAAGGATCTAAAAAAAAAGTTTGTTGTTGTTGCTATACTAACTAATTCACAAATTAAAGCACAACAAAAGATCAATTCTTCACACTCGGTTAATTTGTCAAATGAAAGGATCTTCAAACAAACTTATTGTTACTACAGCAACTGATTGCAAATTAATCAAAACAAAAGTAGTGTTAGTAATATAATGTTAATTGAGACCTTTTTTAACACTTTCACGTGACATTTGCGAAAACATTTCTGTTTGCATTATTCGCAACGGACAATGTATTTACGCAAACTTTGGTGCTTGTTGTCAATAGCAACGCGCAACAAAGTGACGGTCCTCAGAAAACGTGAACTTTTCGTTCGCATTAGCAAGCAGAAAGATCTACTTTGTGTGTCAAGTATAGGAAAACAATTGTATTAACAGAAAAATGTCAGATATTTTGAAAAATGTCAGTAAGACCAGTTAAATTGAACGGATCTTCAAAACAATTTATTGTTACTACAGCAACTGATTGCAAATTAATCAAAACAATAGAAGTGTTAATAAAAAGTTAATTGAGACCTCTTTTTAACACTTTGACGTGACTTTTGCAAAAACGTCAACTTTTTGTTTGCATTAGCAAGCTGGAAAACATACTTTATGTGTCAATTATAGGAAATCAATAGTATCAACATAAAAATGTCAGATATTTTGAAAATTTTCAGCAAGAGTTTAACTTGTTAAATTGAGCAGATTTTCAAAAATACTTATTGTTACTACAGCAATCGATTGCAAATATTGTTTATTATTGTTCCTATAGCAACTGATTTAGAAATGGAATCAAAACAAAAGAACCAAGTTTGCATACTCATACCTACTTCATACTCGGTTAACTTGTCAAATGAAAAGATTCTAAAAACAAGTTTGTTATTGTTGCTATAGCAACTGATTTAAATATCAAAGCAAAATAAAAGACCTATGAAAACAAAATAAGTGTTAATAAAAAGTTTATTAATTAATAACAATAATTAATTAACACGGTTAATTTGTCAAATGAAAGGATCTTCAAACAAACTTATTGTTACTATAGCAACTGATTGCAAATGAATCAAAACAAAAGTAGTGTTAATAATAAAAAGTTAATTGAGAACTTTTTTTAACACTTTGACGTGATATTTGCGAGAAATGTCTGTTTGCATTACTCGCAACGGACAAAGTATTTACGCAAACTTTGTGCTTCTTGTCAATAGCAACGCGCGACAAAGTGACGGTCCTCGGAAAACGTCAACGTTTTGCTCATAGCAAGCAGGAAGACCTACTTTATGTGATAATTATAGGAAAACAATAGTATCAACATCAAAATATGTCAGATATTAACAGAAAAAATGTCAGTAATTGCATCATGGAAATCTTCTAAATAAAACAAAACATAATAAATACTCCAAAAAACAAAACAAAAAGTATGTACTTACCGAAAAAGCGATACCATCAACCATCAATAAAATAATGCAGATTTTACCTTTCTTCTTCTTCATGTGCAGTTTTATTGTTGAAGGTTAGTGAACATTGCACTATATGAATTACCATATCCGGCAGTGTGGAATAGTTGAATACACTTACTTTTTTAATTAGCTGAAATTAGCTGAAACAATCAACAATCATAATAGTAACATATATATTTTTCATAGTTGTCTAAAAATGTAAATAGAACCTAATGTTTTAATAGCCATAATGAAAAAGATAAACAAACTCTCAGAGAATAGAAAAGTGCTCAATATTAATTAATTATTGATTAATCAAAATTTGTTATTTAAGGTTATCACAGGTTCATGATTTTACAGCAAGGTTAAGTTTTGTTTATTTCAAAAATCAAACATTAAATTTGATTTTTTGGTACATGTATTTACTTCCTCCATATACAGGGTCTCTAAAAAGTATGGATACAGTTAAATATTTTGAAAATGGTTCATAAAAAAATATTTAAATTTGATAAACGATTAAATGTGTTTGAATTCTATCATCTGAGATGGTTTTTAAATGTCTTCTGCCATTTTTTTTGCATATTAAACGCTAACTTGATGTTTTTTAAATGCATATTAATATTTTTGAAATGGGTATGTTTTTCTGAATTCATTGATGTAACATATCTTGTTTTTATCAAAATCTCATAAAAGATTATTAAACTAATACGATAAAAAATAAATAATAGTTAATTATACAATGAGCGTATAACGATGTATATTAATCACGAGAACGACAATTACGGATCGAGCCACTAGGCGAGTGGACTTAATCGTTTGAGTTATTGATACCCATTATACGCGAGTAGTATACTATACTTTAGCTACGACGATTTTTTATAGCACTTCAAATTACTCTTAGAGAAAATGTGAACGATGTTGATGTTTCGACAATTGCTTTTTGAACGAAATTTTTCTTATATAAGCTATTAAACAAGGTATGCCGTTATATCCAGAAAAAAGGGTCTATCGAATAAAACTATAAAATATTAGGATTGCTGTTTAAAAAAAGTTTATGACGTCATAACTTAAAAACTAATGGTGACACAAATATGTATTTTCAAAATTAGGAATCGACATACCTGAGGATTTTTCCAACATAATTTTAATTTCTAAAATAATGAATTTATTCCATAATTTCATACTTTACTAACACCCTATGCAGTTATTCTGATTTGTACGTAAATGTTTTTTACTGCATTAGAATTTTCTACTAAAAGTTATTACCCAGCTTTCATCTTAACAATTGGTCATGGATTATAAATGTAGTTTTAAACTCAGAAGTGTTTACACCTTTAGTATTATTCAAAACCCTCCTAGCAGTATACCTGTCAATTACAATCACCAATATAAGTACGTTCTATTGAGGTCCAGCACTGGTACCTGTCGTTTTTACAATAACCAATTCTATTCAGTCTCAGGTGCGACACCTGTTCGCTTTATAACCGCCAATATTTCCTTTGCGAGCTATTGTGTATTGTGAAAGTTGTTATTTATGTACTTGCAAGATTTTTTTTGTCGAGGTTGGTGGCTGTAATGTGCAATTATATAAAATTTCTTGTTAGATTCGTCGCACCTTAAATAATAAATAAATTGCGCTAGACCAATCAAGGTTTACTGACACTTAACCACAATGATGCATGAAATATAAATAATTGTGTGGTTTCCTTATTGGGCAAATTTGATAGGTTATCTACATTCTAAACTAAGAAGTCATTCTAAATAAAATAATTAATCCCATTCAAAACTAATTACGACAGATGATGTGGGTACAATTCTCGCCCAATACAAAAAGGCGAGAATTTGAACCCAAATTGAATTTGGGTTCAATTATCGCTCAAAACAAAAAAGTATTGATTCAATTGTCGCCCAAAATAAAAAGAACGGGTTCAATTCTCGCCCAAAACAAAAAGGCATTGGTTCAAATCTCGCCTAAAATAAAACAGCCTGGGGTGCAATTCTCGCCCGAAACAAAAAGGAATGGGTTCAATTCTCGCCCAAAACAAAAGGCACGGGTTTAATTCTCGCCCAAAACAAAAAGGCATGTGTTCAATTCTCGCCCAAAACAAAATGAACGGGTTCAATTCTCGCGCAAAACAAAAGGCACGAGTTCAATTGTCGCCCAAAACATGGGTTCAATTCTCATCTAAATCAAAATAGCCAGGGACAATTCTCACCCAAAACAAAAAGGAATAGGTTCAATTCTCGTCTAAAACAAAACATCCAAGGTTACAATTCTCGCCCGAAACAAGAAGGCATGGGTTCAATTCTCGCCCAAAACAAAAAGGCATGGCTTCAATTCTCGCCCAAAACAAAATGAACGGGTTCAATTGTCGCCCAAAACATGGGTTCATTCTCTTCTAAGTAAGTCCAGAAAATACAAGAGACAACATTTCTCGTGTATTTCTGGACTTACTGAATTTAAAAAAATGACTTGCACACTTTCAAAATCAAATATTAAGTGTTAATAATTCTGATTTCGAAATTGGAAGTTGTTTTCTGATATCTGAGCCATTGATTTTGAAAGTGGGGTGGGTCCTTTTGTCTGTGTGTCCTTTTTGTCCTTATGTCCTTTTTGTCCTTATGTTTATGTCCTTTTTAAGGACCTTTTTAAGGAAGGTAAGTCCAGAAATATACAAGGGACAACATTCCTTATGTATTTCTGGACTTACTGATTTAAAAAAAATGACTCGCACACTTTCAAAATCAACGGCTCATATGTTATTCTGAATCAGTATGATCATCTTTGTATAATGATTATGAACAGGCTTATGTGGTCTCCCCACACAGGCATTATGAATTAGTTATAAATCCTACTTTTTATTATTATTTTTAAGTATTATTTAAATCGTATTAACGTATTATTTTAAGCCGTATCAAATTTATATTAAATATTCATAAAAACTCTATACGATTCAACACTAATATGTGCGAGTTAAGCCATTGATACAGTTAATCCGCAAGAAAGTTGTATTTATGGCTACATGATGCATAACATTTTCTTGATTGTAATCCATAAACCGATTATGACGTGTTATATATTAACCCAGATAAATATAAAAGTAACAATTGTATGGCAGCAAAATTATAGATGTGCTCATATGTCATGACCCTGAGAAAATGTTTTGGAATGTGTAAGCGCCAGTTATACTTTCACCTCCATTTGTTCCTAATATAATTACTAATTATGTCAGTGATGCAGTATTTACTAGTAAAGTTTGATTTGTATATACACGTAGTTTTGTTTTATATGGATTTAAGTGGAACAAAAACAGATTTTTCAACACTTGAAGTAAATATAACATATATTATTGAGCACGTGAAGAATTCATTTAAACAAGTAATTCACTTGAGTAACTCTTAATCACGGACTAGTTGTACTTACAAATTCTGAAAAAATCAATATTGAAAACCATATGTTCAAAATGACAACAGTTTTTTTATGGTCTGAAAAAGTCACTATTTCGATTTCTAATTCACTTGTACTTTGCCATAAGGTTTTTTGCATCTCCCAAAAATGTGATAAAAATTTACTCAAGTATATTATTGTAAATAATAATTTTTGTGGAGTTTAAAGTTTTTTTTTTTACTTTTTCTTCTAGTGAACTAGTTGTGCTTACAGATTCTGAAAAAATTATTAGGGCAAACCATATGTTCAAAATGACAAACAAAACAACATTTTTTATGGCCTGAAAAGGTCACTCTTTCGATTTCTAATTCACTTTTACTTTACCATAAGGTATTTTGCATTTTGCAAAAATGTGATAAAAATTTACTCAAGTATATTATTGTAAATAATAATTTTTGTGGAGTTAAAAGTTTTTGTTTCACTTTTTCTGCAAGTGAACTAGTTGTGCTTACAGATTCTGAAAAAATCATTAGGGTAAACCATATGTTCAAAATGAAAAACAAGACAACAGTTTTTTATGGCCTGAAAAGGTCACTCTTTCGATTTCTAATTCACTTATACTTTACCATAAGGTTTTTTTGCATTTCCCAAAAATGTGATGAAAATTTACTCAAGTATATTATTGTAAATAATAATTTTTGTGGAGTTTAAAGTTTTTTTTTCACTTTTTCTTCAAGTGAACTGGTTGTGCTTGCAGATTCTAAAAAAAAAATTATTAGGGAAAACCATATGTTCAAAATGACCAATAAGACAACAGTTTGTTATGGCCTGAAAATGTCACTCTTTGATTTCTAATTCACTTGTTCTTTACCATAAGGTTATTTGCATTTCCCAAAAATGTGATGAGAATTTTCTCAAGTATATTATTGTAAATAATAATTTTTGTGGAGTTTAAAAGTTTTTTTTCCCTTTTTCTTCAAGTGAACTAGTTGTACATACAAATTCTGAAAAAATCATTAGAGAAAACCATATTTTCAAAATGACAACAGTGTTTTATGGCCTGAAATGGTCACTCTTTCAATTTCTAATTCACTTGTACTTTACTATAAGGTTTTTTGCATATCCCAAAAATGTGATAAAAATTTACTCAAGTATATTATTGTAAATAATCATTTTTGTGGAGTTAAAAGTTTTTTTTTTACTTTTTCTTCACGTGAACTAGTTGTGCTTGCAGATTCTGAAAAAATCATTAGGGAAAACCATATGTTCAAAGTGACAACAGTTTTTTATGGTCTGAAAGGGTCACTCTTTCGATTTCTAATTCACTTGTACTTTACCATAAAGTTTGGTGCATTTCCCGAAAATGTGATGAAAATTTACTCAAGTATATTATTGTAAATAATAATTTTTGTGCAGTTAAAAGTTTTTTTCTTTCACTTTTCTTCAAGTTGTACTTAAAAATTCTGCAAAAATCATTATTGAAAACCATATGTTCAAAATGACAAACAAGACAACATTTTTTTATGGCCTGAAAAGGTCACTCTTTGATTTCTAATTCAATTGTACTTTACCATAAAGTTTGGTGCATTTCCCAAAAATGTGATGAAAATTTACTCAAGTATATGATTGTACATTACACTACACTTTACTTTACACTTAAAGTACACTTGTACTTTACCATAAAGTTTGGTGCATTTCCCAAAAATGTGATGAAAATTTACTCAAGTATATTATTGTAAATAACAATTTTTGTGCAGTTAAAAGTTCTTTTTTCACTTTTTCTTTAGTTGTGCTTACAAATTCTGAAAAAAACCATTAGGGAAACCATATGATCAAAATGACAAAATAAGATAACAATTTTTAATGGCCTGAAAAGGTCACTCTTTCGAATTCTAATTCACTTTATTGTACCATTAGGTCTGATGCATTTCCTAAAATATTCTGTAGATTGGTTGTATTTAGAGAAAACTTGGAGACATTCAATTATCTTGAATTTATTATCCATCTTAATTAGGCTATCGACCTTTATGACTTTTGCCAATTGGTATACCAATACCAATTGATGGAATACCAATTATTATTGCTATTATTACTATTTACCTATGTACTTATCTATGTACAATTTGTGTGAAAAAAAAAATAGGATCTAATACTCTTTCTTTTTGCCTTTTAGAAAATAACTATTTGTGTGAAATAAGAAAAAAATGTAGGATCTAATCATTTTTGTTTTTGCCTTTTAGAAAATAACTTTCGTATTCTCGTACTTTCATCCACCATATGAACTTGATGTTTCTTTATGGGAAATACGTATATAACTATAACAAAACTAAACTGTAACAATCTTGAGAAGAGCGATTTTTAGTTTTTACATCACAATAATGTACATTTTTTGTTTCACAAATTTCTGTAACTATATTGATCTAATGTGATTAAAAATATGTTTTATTATTATAAAAAAAAGCATTAACAAAATAATCCGTTACAAAGCTGACAGACAAGAAATTTCAACAACAAAGTCTTAAATATTGACGCTAAATATTTCAAAAAAATTGTTTGAAATCTATTTGAACTTTCGCAACGATTTCCGCAGACTGTTTACGTGTCGCCCTTCGTGTCGCGTAATTATTTTTTATCCGTTTTGGGGCGCCTCAGACTTGGCGGTTCCTTTCCCTTTGCGTGTCGAAACTGGAGCAGCCGACAAGCGCAGCCCCCTTTGAGACTCGCCGACGAGGGTCTGTATTCAAATGGTCCTCATTTTCGGGGAACACAGGTCATCTGTCTAAGACATAACTACCTGGGATGTTTGGCGACGAGACCTCGGGGTCAATCAACCTCGGACCCCTCATAACAGATCACTAACCTATGACACTTAAAACCCTCGCCATTCTGAGGAATGGCTTTTCTAAATGTATTCTTAATTAAATGATTTTATGCTTTTGTAGTTAAATTACGTTGTTTATGAGGAAATTTTATGGACTTTTACCTATAATAATTAACATGTACTACTTACGTTAATAGTAGGTAATGCCTATATTCGCAATTTTTTTACGAATATTTAGAATTTTAATTTACATTCTTATCTATAATAAAGATTAATGGGACCTGCGAGTTTTTAGTTGGAAATTAGGAAATATTCCTTACCAAGTTAATAAAATTTCTAAAGAAATTTCCAAAAAAAATTGGAAAGTGCAAAATGTTGATTATATATTTCAAAAAATTCTATTTAAACTGAATTTTTTCCCATTTTCATTACAAATTATAACATTTTTATTAAAACCCCATAAATAGTGATAACATTACAATGAATCCAGCGAAATTTTGATTATGATGGATACATGAAATCAATATTTCGATAGAAATGACGGAATTTTAATTGTAAATTACAATTTTTTTACGAAATTTGTATACTGTTGAATATAAATTGGAACATTGTATCGAAAATTGCAAAATTTTCATTATAATTACAATATTTCAATGAAAAAAGAAAAAAAAAGGTAATAAATAAGTATTTATTGGAATTATGTGATTTTCGCTGTGACTTTGCAAAATTTGTATTCAGAATAACAAAATTTTGATGCTTCATAAGAATTGTATTGCGAATTGATAAATTTCACTATGAAATGCAAATTATCATTGGCAATTCAACCAATCAATCAATATATTCATGTTATTCAATATTATAATATTCGTTTTATAAATTACAAAATTTCAGCAGCGATTATGAAAATTTTCATGCAAATTGCCAAAATTTCACTCTACAATTCAAAATATCATTGGAAGTTGTAAAAATAGGTATATGAAACAACAGCAGGGACTCCAAATGGAGTTGGAGGTGGATGAATATTGTTAAAGCAAGAAACTAGTTATCATCCTACTTTTTTTTTTTCTGTACTAGATATAAATTTTTATAATATGTACATAAATGAATGATCATTTTAAATGTAATGAAGTATACATTTAATGATAATATGATACGCCACAATAGCCTAAATAATGGATCATATTTTCAATTTGGAAGTGTTAATTGCAATTCATGGGCCACCAAAGCAGTCCATCATGCACCGACTGCACCGACAATGGGTATTCCCATAGGAAATTCGGGAGTGGAAACTTAATAGGTGTAATCTGAGCCGGGTATCGGTTACACGTTGGGCTATAAATAGAATATGGCGAGACTCTTCCGTCCCATTCCGAGCCGCCCTTTCGAAACCGGAGCACCTGTCATCCTCACATCTTTTTTTCTGCACAGGGAGCCATGACCCTGAGGATCTGCCTGCTGGTCACCTGTCTGGTGACGATCTCCGCAGCCCCATATGACAACATCAACATCGACAAGAAGCAGTACCTCTGCGGAAGGAAGTTCGTCGACATCCTCTCCCATTACTGCAAAATGCACAACAGTAAGTGGCAAGAGTTGATTCGTAGCTGGGCTTTTAATAGGTCTTGATTACAGCTCCAGATGACTTGCCCAGGAGAGAACCGTCTGATCAAAGCAGTGGTCAAATCGTAAACTATTGCTGCACCAACAAATGTTCACCTCGTGGTCTCGTGATGAACTTTTGCAAGGAAGTTAAACAGTAAGTGTCCAAAATTGTAGACATTGTAGAGTTTTTGGTGGATGTGAACTTGCAAAACTATTGGATTGGTGCAGCCTTTTACCAATGCAAACAAAGTAGTTCTAAAATTACAGTGAAATTTTAAATATTCATCAATCGATGTCCACTTACTGTGGTACCAGCACCAGTACCAATGCAAACAAAGCAGTTATAAAATTATAGTAAAATCTAAAATATTCATCAATCGATGTCCACTCAACTGTGGTACCAGCACCAGTACCAATGCAAACAAAGTAGTGCTAAAATTATAGTGAAATCTTAAATATTCATCAATCAATGTCCACTGAACTTAACACATTATTTAGTATTAAATATTGATGATGATTTGAGAACTTTTTTTTAAGGAAGTTAAACAGTAAGTGTCCAAAATTGTAGAGTTTGTAGAATTTTTGGTGGCTGCCACTTACAAATCTACTGGATAGGTGTGGTCTATTACCAATGCAAACAAGATAGCTCTAAAATTATAATTGAATCTTAAATATTCATCAATCAATGTCCACTCAATTCAACTCATCAATTATCATTACATATTGATGATAATTTAAAAACATTTTTTTAAAGATATGAATATCAAAATTTTGTGCAAGCAAAAGTATATATCAATTAAAAATGTCATCATGTAACATTTTAAGTATCAGTTAGTTTTAGAAGTCCTCCAATAAAATGGTTCAATTTCAAGGTATTTTCAAATAGCAATACAATTCAAATAGCACCTTTCAAACTTCCTATCTTTGATGATTATAAATACTTTGTTACTTAGAAAGCGTTTTAGAATATAATGGGCAATGCCGTATTATAATATGTGATTCAAAAAATCTTTCATAAAAGCATGCCACGAAAAAAAATACAATGTCTGAATTACTTTTCTCCTGAATTTATCAAAGTAAACGCTCACTTCTGGAAAAGTTTCTTGGAAATCTTCAAATGTATTACGTGTCGAATAAATCCTCTGCCCATCAATTTTTACATCGTTTCTAACTAATGCCAATTGAAAATGTCATCATGTATCATTTTAAGTATCAGTTAGTTGTAGAAGTCCTTCAAGAAAATAGTTCAATTTCAAGGTGTTTAAAATTTTCTCTGCAATTCAAATAGCACCTTTCAAACTTCCTATCTTCGATGGTTATTTTGTTACTTAGAATGCGTTTTCAAATATAATGGGCAATGCCGTATTATAACATGTGATTCAAAAAATCTTTCATCAAAGTGTGCCACAAAAAAAATTACATATGACTGAGTTACTTTTCTCCTGAATTTATCAAAGTAAACGATTACTTCGGGAAAAGTTTCTTGGAAATCTTCAAATGTATTACGTGTCGAATAAACTTTCTGCCCATCATTTTTTACACCATTTCTAACTAATGCCAATTGAAAATGTCATCATGTATCATTTTAAGTATCAGTTAGTTGTAGAAGCCCTCTAATAAAGTGGTTCAATTTGAAGCAGGTGTTTAAATTTTCTCTACAATTCAAATAGCACCTTTCAAACTTCCTATCTTTGATGATTATAAATACTTTGTTACTTAGAAAGCGTTTTCAAATATAATGGGCAATGCCGTATTATAACATGAAATTCAAAAATTCTTTCATCAAAGCGTGCCACGAAAAAAAAAAGTCATATATCTGAATTACTTTTCTCCTAAATTTATCAAAGTAAACGATTACTTCGGGAAAAGTTTCCTGGAAATCTTCAAATGCATTACGTGTGTAATAAACGTTCTGCTCATCAATTTTTACACCGTTTCTAACTAATGCCAATTGAAAATGCCATCATGTATCATTTTAAGTATCAGTTAGTTGTAGAAGCCCTCTAATAAAATGGTTCAATTTCAATGAGGTGTTTTAAATTTTCTTCGCAATTCAAATAGCACCTTTCAAACTTACTATATTTGATGATTATAAATACTTTGTTACTTAGAAAGCGTTTTTAAATATAATGGGCAATGTCGTATTATAACATGTGATTGAAAATTCTTTCATCAAAGCGTGCCACGAAAAAAATTACATATGTCTGAATTACTTTTCTCCTGAATTTATCAAAGTAAACGATTACTTTGGGAAAAGTTTCTTGGTAATCTTGAAATGCATTACGTGTCTAATAAACTTTCCGCCCATCAATTTTTACACCGTTTCTAACTATTGCCAATTGAAAATGTCATCATGTATCATTTTAAGTATCAGTTAGTTGTACAAGTCATCCAATAAAATGGTTCAATTTCAATGAGGTGTTTTAAATTTTCTCTGCAATTCAAATAGTACCTTTTAAACTTCCTTTCATTGATGATTGTATATACTTTGTTACTTAGAAAGCGTTTTCAAATATAATGGGCAATGCCGTATTATAACATGAGATTCAAAAATTCTTTCTTCAATGCATGCCGCGAAAAAATTACATATGTCTGAATTACTTTTCTGCTGAATTTATCAAAGTATACGATTACTTCGGGAAAAGTTTCTTGGAAGTCTTCAAATGCATTACATGTCTAATAAACTTTCTGTCCATCAATTTTTACACCGTTTCTAATTAATGCCAATTGAAGATGTCATCATGTATCATTTTAAGTATCAGTTAGTTGTAAATGTCCTCCAATAAAATGGTTCAATTTCAATGAGGTGTTTTAAATTTTCTTTACAATTCAAATAGCACGTTTTAAACTTACTATATTTGATGATTATAAATACTTTGTTACTTATAAAGTGTTTTCAAATATAATGGGCAATGCCGTAGTATAACATGTGATTCAAAAATTCTTTCATCAAAGCGTGCCACGAAAAAAAACATATGTCTGAATTACTTTTCTCCTGAATTTGTCAAAGTAAACGATTACTTGTGGAAAAGTTTATTGGAAATCTTCAAATGCATTACGTGTCGAATAAACCCTCTGCCCATCAATTTTGACACCGTTTCTAAATTACATTCCCAACATTCACCGTTTTTGGTGGTCGGTGAAAGCCGTAACGTTTAAATCAAAAATATTTCACATTCACAAATTCCAACTCTGACAGATTTATCAATTATGACAACTGTAAGCTAAGACATACATTTTACATCTATCCTTTTCTTTGTCATGGTAACTTTGATAAAGGTTTTTTGAATCACACGATAGTATTTGTAAAATTTGGCATAGACTATTAAATCTATTGTTTATTAGCAATTTTTGGCTAAATATACTTTAACTATCATCCAGTTCTGAAAAATGTATGCCAAACATAATTATTTTTGTAGTTAGGACCTACATATTATATCTATCCTTTTTTTCATGGTAACTTTGTCGAACGGTTTTTTGAATCACACGATGGTATTTGTATAATTTAGCATAAACTATTAAATCGATTGTTTATTAGCAAATTTTTGCTAAATACACTTTATCATCCAATTCGAATAAATGTATGCCAAACACAATTATGTTTCTTGAGATTCTTCGATAGATTGATAGATCAGATCTATCAGATTTGACAACTGTAAGCTAAGGCATACATTTTATATCTATCCTTTTTTTTCATGGTAACTTTGATGAAAAGTTTTGTGAATTACTTGATAGTATTTGTAAAATTTGGCGTAGACTATTAAATCAATTGTTTATTAGCAATTTTTGGCTAAATACACTTTAACTATCATCCAGTTCTGATAAATGTATTCCAAACATAATTATTTTTGTAGTTTCGGCATACATTTTATATCTACCTTTTTTTTTCATAGTAACTTTGACGAAAGGATTTTTGAATCACACAATAGTATTTGCAAAATTTGGCATATACTATTAAATCTATTCTTTATTAGCAATTTTTTGCTAAATACACTTTATCTATCATCCAGATCTAATAAGTATATGCCAAACATAATTATTTTTGTAGTTTAGACATACATTTTATATCTATCCTTTTTATTTAATGGTAACTTTGATGAACGGTTTTTTGAATCACATGATAGTATTTGGAAAATTTGGCATGGACTATTAAATCGATTGTTTATTAGCGATTTTTTGCTAAATACACTTTATCTATCATCCAGTTCTAATAAATGTATGCCAAACACAATTATTTTTCGATAGATTCT
Source organism: Othius punctulatus (assembly GCA_951805005.1). Taxonomy (NCBI): domain Eukaryota; kingdom Metazoa; phylum Arthropoda; class Insecta; order Coleoptera; family Staphylinidae; genus Othius; species Othius punctulatus. The sequence goes on from OX638143.1 coordinate 25,502,513, forward strand.
TCTATAGATTGATAGATCAGATCTATCAGATTTGATAACTGTAAGCTAAGACATACATTTTATATCTATCTTTTTTTTAATGGTACAATTGATGAACGGTTTTTTGAATCACACGATAGTATTTATAAAATTTGGCATAGACTATTAAATCGATTGTTTATTAGCAATTTTGGGTTAAATACACTTTAACTATCTTCCAGTTCTGACAAATGTATGCCAAACATAATTATTTTTGTAGCTTAGACATACATTTTATATCTATCCTTATTTTTTCATGGTAACTTTAACGAAAGGTTTTTTGATTCACACGATAGTATTTGTAAAATTTAGCATAGACTATTAAGTCAATTGTTTATTAGCAATTTTTTGCTAAATACACTGTATCTATCATCCAGTTCTAAGAAATGTATGCCAAACACAATTATTTTTCTATAGATTCTTTTATAGATTGATAGATCAGATCTATCAGATTTGACAAACTGTAAGCTAAGACATACATTTTATATCTATCCTTTTTTTAACGGTAACTTTGATGAACGGTTTTTTTAATCACATGATAGTATTTGTAAAATTAGGCATAGACTATTAAATCGATGGTTTATTAGCAATTTTTGGCGAAATACACTTTATCTATCATCCTGTTCTGATAAATGTATGCCAAACATAATTATTTTTGTAGTTTAGACATACATTTTCTATCTATCCTTTTTTTTCATGGTAACTTTGACGAAAGGTTTTTTGAATCACACGAGAGTATTTGTAAAATTCAGCATAGACTATCAAATCGATTGTTTATTAGCAATTTTTTGCTATATACACTTTATCTATCATCCAGTTCAGATAAATGTATGCCAAACATAATTATTTTTGTAGTTTAGACATACATTTCATATCTATCCTTCTTTTTCATGGTAACTTTGATGAAAGGTTTTTTAAATCACACGATAGTATTTGTAAAATAGAGCATAGACTATTCAATCGATTGTTTATTAGCAATTTTTTGCTAAATACACTTTATCTATCATCTAGTTCTAATAAATGTAAGCCAAACACAATTATTTTTCGAGTTTAGAAACACCTATCTAGAGAGTATATTAATATTTTTGGAAAAACGTTTAAAACAAAAATTTGATAGGTGATACAATTTAATGATTTTCATTTGTTTTTGTGATGGGACCCTTTCTGACAATGATGTCATGGATATTCTTTTCAATCGCAACCTAATTTTTTTAACTTTGTTTTAAAAAAATAATAATTAAGGCTCCAGGGAGTAGAATCCTTACTCATTACACCATGTATAATTTTCATTCCAAAATTGGACCAGAAAACCAGCAATACAGAAATGTTTTGTAGATATACAGAAATGTAATGTGGGCAGCTTCATATTAATACGTATAAAATGATCATAAAAATGAAATTCAACGAAGTTTTGTCAGAAAAGCAAAAATATGAAATTTGATTATCTACAAAACAAATGTCATTTAAAATTGCCTTCAATTTTTGTAACAATATTTTTTATATGGTAATATTTGAAAAATTATTGATAAAAACTAAGTAAATATGATAAGAATAAATACCGACTTCCGGTTTTAGATTGTATTCCCATAAACTTGTCAAAGCTAGATTTTGTTTTCAAACAACTTCCACTTCCACTTCTGGTGTAATTATTTTACAGTTATAATTTTTGACAGAATATATTTGTTTTCGCTTGGAAACATTTCCATAAAAACTTTTAAAAAATGCAATAAAAATGTGCCTGTGTATATTTTCTTAATAATCTAATAATGTTCTATGTTGAGTTTAAAACGATTAAAAATTTTTTTACTATTTTTAATTTCTGATATTTCAGATTTCTGAAATTTTGGTAACATTTTTTACAATGATACTTGATAATGTTTACTTACAGATTACACTGGTCAACAAATTTTGACAAATGTGTTGTCCCTTCAATTTAAATGTATTTTTCGGAAAGTATTTACTGTGCACATGTACGAAATGCAAAAAGAAAATTGTTGGAGGTCAGTTATTTAATTTTTTTTCATATATTTTCCACTGTTTATTTACAAAAACCCGTTCTCAGTTAAGATATCTCATAAAAGTAATACCAGTAACTGTCAAAGTGCAATTTGAATCCTGTACTGCCATAAATATTAACCTCAATCTGTCTTGCATGCCAAAAAAACATTTTTCAAAAAAATTATTATCTCAAAACCCTGACGCCCTAGAATTTTTTTTGACGTTTCTGAAAAAATTCTATCGGCATTAGCTATTTCTGTCTTATGGACAAAAATTGTGTTGACCATTGTTACTTATGATAATGTTTCCTAGCAAAGAAAAAATCTGTCAAAAGTTATAACTGTAAGAAATTACACCAGTAGTGTAAAGTCTCAGTTAAAGATAGGTCAGAAAAGTAATACCAGTAACTGTCAACTGCAATTTGAATCCAGTATTGCCATAATGTTTTTTATCAGAATCTGTCTTGCATCCAAAAAAAAAGTACTCATTTTGCAAAAATTGAAATATCTCAAAAACCTGACGTCCGAGAATTTTTTTTTTGACGATTCTGAAATCAGCAAAAAAAAATCTATCTAGATTCGGCTATTAATATCTAAGGGCAAACATTGTGTTGACCAGTGTTACTTATGATAATGTTTCCAAGCAAAGAAAAAATCTGCCAAAAGTTATAACTGTAACAAATTACACTAGAAGTGGACGAAAGTTGGATTATAATGTTTCCAAGCAAAGAAAAAATCTGTCAAAAGTTATAACTGTAACAAATTACACTAGAAATGGACGAAAGTTGGATTATAATGTTTCCAGGCAAAGAATTAATCTGTCAAAACTTATAACTGTAACCAATTACACCAGAAGTGGACGAAAGTTGACTATATTATAATTACTTTAATATATTTATAATTATAGAATGTCAAATTATAAGATGCAGTCTTCGATATTTTATCACATAATATAATATCCACGACTTTTCATATTTTTTTTATGATTAGATGTTTCATGGGAGAAATACTTATATGTTATTTTGAAAAACAAAAAATTATTATGACTACTGCATGCAGCTTTTGAATTCGAATTTAACATATGATGATGCTGATAACTAAATATGCCAGAGGTGGAGGAAGTGGAGGAATAATAATACTAAAAACTATTATTATTATAAAACATTATTAACATATTAGTGACTATTGTACTTGTCGCAATTACATATGAAACTTCACACTGACGGACCAATGAAATAACCCAAATTTTAAATTGTTGGCCAATTAGAATCTACTTAAAGTGATAATTGCTGCCGAAACTTATCACTTTCGAGGAGGTTAGATTAATTAGAATTCTATTCTCTTTGCATTTCGTGCATCTCTATAAAACAGCTAGAGATGCACGAAATGCAAAGAGAAAAGAATTCTAATTAATCTTAACCTCCTCGAAAGTGATAACTGTTCGATAGCAATTATCACTTTAAGTGGATTCTAATTGACCAACAATTTATAATTTGGATTATTTCATTGGTGTCATGTGTATCTGGTACAATGTATAAATGGGTCAAATTCAATTTGGTAGTTATTAAAATAATGTTCCTGTATTTTTTTTGCCACCGTGTTCCAAAATAACCTGACAACTCCTTATTTGAACTCAGTTTCGTCTTATTTTCTCATATTGTGTGCCCAGTCGGTTAAAATCAATGCAATTTGGTGCATACTCGTAGTTTCATTTAGAACATACTTTATTTCATCGCAATTTTTTTCAAATTGTCTCCAAATACATTCTTGTGACTTTTTAGTATTCTCTGGCGTGGACACAACATTTTTGTGCTTTATATTTGTAAGAGATTTGGTGCCATTTAATGCCAAACCGGTTGGAAGACATTTTTATAATATTTATTAAATATTTGTCAATGTCAATACGGCACGTGCAATAGTCATGCAAAATATGTTTCGTACGTAGTTCCTTACTTAGATAATACCCGCTATAGTAATGCACTTGAGTTTGTTGCTGTGAAAATGTGCACGAGAAGCAAGATCGAGTGCATTACTATAGCGGGTATTATCTAAGCAAGGAACTATGCAGTTAACATATTACTATTGATAATGCATGTCAAATGGTGCACAAGTATGCAATACCTTATATTTAATCGATGTACGAGTGCTTCGCAAGCAGCAATCTCAAGTGCATTACAATAGCGGGTATTATCTAAGCAAGAAACTATGCAGTTAACATATTACTATTGATAATGCATGTCAAATGGTGCGCAGGTATGAAATACCTTGATTTAAATTTGTCCAACAACTTTCAGGGAGTATGAACATATATTTGCCAAGGCCCTGAATGACCAAGAGAAGACCAACACCATCGTATCGGAAAAGGGCAAGGAGGGTGAGTCGAGGGAGTCAAAGGAGATTACACTGGCACCAGCGAAAGTGGTGAGCAAAAAGGGCCCACGTTGTGGCCGTAGGAGGAAGAATCGTAATTTCAGGAACACCCGTCGTGCCCATGACCATCCATCATCTTCACCATCAAAGGCGGGCAAAAGCAAAGCCCTCAAGCGAAAGTGTCGCTGTTGCAAACGAAAGCCCAAGGTTCGATAATGGATTTTAGCTTTGAACAAATTGTTGCTTTACATAATCGCTAGTAACTTGGTTGAAGCATTTAAAAAAAATTACACTTATGGAGTACGTTATTTTGTAGTTATTTCGAAGCTAAACTTCTGTGTATGCGTTGTACATCAAAACAACATAATGCAGTAACTTTATTTTGTAGTTATTTAGATGCTATACTTCTGTTTATGCATTGTACATCAAAACAACATAATGTAGTATTTATTTTGTAGTTATTTTGAAGCTAAATTCCTATGTACAGTCATGCTCACATAAATCTAGTTAAAAAAAATGACATTGCTATATAAAACTGCTATTGTAACCTAATTTCTTGTACTAGATTTATGTGAGCATGACTGTACGCGTTGTACATCAAAGCAACCTAAAGAATTATTGCCTTTGTTCCGAATTACACTTGTATATTGGGTTTTTGCACAAAATTGCACCTATATTAGAATCGCCGAACATGACCATCATCATCAATCACCTTTACCACAAATGACTGATAAAAGTTAAACACGGATCAGACTTTCTAGCTGTTGCGAACGAAAATCCAAGGTTTGCTCTTAAGATTCTATATTTTTTTTGCAGAAATTTGCATTGCTATTAAAATTTGATTGTAGCATTTTTGGCTTTTTCATACATTTGCAATAGTAATTTCAAGAAATTTCATGTTTTGCACAGAAATTGCAATAGGGATGTACCAGCATCAACGTTTTCTAGTGGACCAAATAAGTTTACAACCTAAGAGAAGAACATTTTCTGGTAACTAAGAAAATTGAGCTTTCTCTACTGATACGACTGATAAAAGTTAAACACGGATCAGACTTTATAGCTGTTGCAAACGAAAATCCGAGTTTTGCTCTCAAGATTCTATATTTTTTACAGAAATTTGCATTGATATTAAAATTTGATTGTAGCATTTTTATCTTTTTCATACATTTGCAATAGAAATTTCAAGAAATTTCAAGTTTTGCACAGCAATTGCAATAGAGATGCACCAGCATCAACGTTTTCTTGTGGACCAAATCAGTTTACAACCTTAGAGAAGAACATTTTCTGGTAACTAAGAAAAATGACCTTTATCTTTCTGGCAATATAATTCAAAAGTAATTACTTCAGTAAATCTTCAGAACACACTTTTTTTAGAGTTCGATATCAGAAAAATTAGTACTCTACTTCGTTCAGTTTTCATTCCATAACGCATAACAAAAAAATATTTCGCTATATGCAGAATAATGATGCAGAATTTCATGCATAACAATTGAAAATATGAGCTGTAATTTAGTAACTTCCCAGATATAAGATTACGTATCAATGCTCTTACATTTATTCACCATTTTGCTGCTTTATTATTTTTCCGTGATTTTTAAGATATTTTTGCCATCTTGCTTCATTTATAAAAAGAAAATGTTTAAAAAAAATCTGTTGTATAAGATTTTTTTTATTCCGCTTTAATTCCACTTCTTCGCCTACGAAAGCTCTATGTAACATTTTTTCACCATTTTCTCTATTTTTATAAAAATTATACAGACAAGCGTAGATCATAATAAAGAATTTTTACAATTTACTGAATACAATTGCTGCTTTGGCAGAATACATTTGCAATAGTAATTTCAAGAAATTATAAGTTTTGCACAGAAATTGCAATAGAGATGCACCAGTATCGTTTTCTAGTGGACCAAATAAGTGTACAACCGTAAAGAACATTTTCTGGTAACTAAGAAAATTGAGCTTTCTCTTCCTGGCAATATATTTCAAAAGTAATTACTTCAGTAAATATGCAGAACACACATTTTTTAGGCTTCGATATCAGAAAAATTAGTATTCTACTTGGTTCAGTTTTCATTCCATAACGCATAACAACAAATTCTTTCGCTATATGCAGAATGATGATGCAGAATTTCATGCGTAACAATTGAAAATATAAGCTGAAATTTAGTAACTTCCCAGATATAAGATTGCGTATCAATGATCTTACATTTCTTCACCATTTTGCTGCTTTATTATTTTTCCGCGATCTTTAAGATATTTTGCCTTCTTGCTTCATTTATAAAAAAATATATTTAAAAAAATGCTGTTCTATAAGATTTTTTTTTATTGCGCTTTAATTCCACTTCTTCTCCTACAAAAGCTCTGTAACATATTTTCACCATTTTGCTATTTTTATAAAAATTATATAGAAAAGTGTAGATTATAATAGACAATTTTCACAATTTACTGAATACAATTGCTGCTTTGGCAGAATACATTTGCAATAGTAATTTCAAACAAATTCAAGTTTTGCACAGAAATTGCAATAGAGATGCACCAGCATCAACGTTTTCTAGTGGACCAAATACGTTTACAACTAATAATACAATAAGTATACTATTACTTAGTATAGTATAACTAGTAATATAATACCTAATAAGTTAACAACAAGTTTAGAGAAGAACATTTTCTGGTAACTAAGAAAACTGAGTTTTCTCAGCGTTCTGGCAATATATTTCAAAATAAATGACTCCAGTAAATATGCAGAACACACTTTTTTTAGGCTTCTATATCAGAAAATTTAGTACTCTAGCTGGTTTAGGTTTCATTCCATAAAGCATAACAAATATTTATTTCGCTATATACAGAATAATGATGCAGAAGAATTCTGTAAAAATTGAGTAATCTTTCATGCAAATATGCAAGACACAATTTTTTTATGCTTCGATATCAGAATAATTAGTACTCTACCTGGTTCAGTTTTCATTCCATAAAACATAACAAACATTTCTTTCGCTATATGCAGAGGAATTCTGTAAAATTTAAGTAATTTTTCATGCAAATATGCAAGACACATTTTTTTTATGCTTCGATATCAGAAAAATTAGTACTCTACCTGGTTCAATTTACATTCCATAAAGCATAACAAAACTTGTTTTCGCTATATGCAGAATAATAATGCAGAAGAATTCTGTAAAAATTGAGTAATCTTTCATCAGTAAAAATAATCAGTAATAAAAATATGAGCTGTAATTTAGTAACTTCCCAGATATTACGTATCAATGCTCTTACATTTCTTCACCATTTTGCTGCTATTATTATTTTTTCGTGCTCTTTGAGATATTTTTACCATCTTGCTTCATTTATAAATGAAAATATTAAAAATTTATCTGTTCTATTAGATTTTTTTTTAATTTCGCTATAATTCTACTTCTTCGCCTACAAAAACTCTATGTGATATTGGTTCACCATTTTGCTACTGGTATAAAAATTATATAAAAAAATGTAGATTATAATAGACAATTGTTTATTTTGCTAACAGGCACTGAATACAATTGCGGTTTAGGCAGAATATATTGATTTTTGCAGTTTTGCTTTTGCTTGTACATATCGCACCTAATAAACATAACATCTGCACAGTATTTTGTTTAATTTAGCTAAACATACCATCCGCACAGTATTTCTAATATTTTGTTAAATTTAGCTAACATAAACAATTTTTTAACTTAAAATTACTAACATTACGAATACTAGTTTAACAACCTTTGGAAAACGCCATAACCCAACGATTTTCAGATGGGACTTCCTAGCAGCACTTTAACAAAGAGCATCCCAGAGAAGCCTCATCCGAAGCCGTTGATAGGCTTCAATCAGAGGAGAAACGACTTCATCTTCTTTGGCCGTCCCACTGACCATCAGCATCACCTCAGAGCTGGGATGCACGACCAATTTGGGGGCCGTTTCCTGGACCCCTTCCCAAACAGTTCCTTAGGATGATTTTGACCCCAAGAAAACCACCCGCAACTCTGTGATTATAATCGTTTTTATTAATTGTACCGACGATTCTCACGTCTGAGGACGTGTCGACTCTGTGTTAATTTATTGTTTAGTATTTTGAACGTAAACCGGACGATCCATTGTATCTGTATACTGTGTAAATAAATCGATTCATACGCAAATCAAACTTGTGTCCCGATCAGCAATCAAGGAGACCGTACTGATGCCTGTTACTGTAGGATGCTCTACTGGCGGATGTTTGCTTTTGCGAGAATTACAAACGTAATTAGCACTGCAAACAACGTTTGTGTATGGTGATTTTGAGCGACCCTTGAAAGCGTCCATCCCACTTTCCTATAATCACCACATTATGTAATGAATCGATTACCTGAATAGCCGAGGACGTTTGATGCGAATTTGAAACAAATCGCATACAAATTTCATTTCTACGGAGATGTTATTACTAATTAACTCTTAACACAATTTAATTACGTAAGAATTTAATTGGAATGTGATTAAACTTCAGCCAGATATTTTATGTACATTTTAAAAGCGCTTTCAATTATAGATTTTAAGGATTTGATTGTTAAACCCGATGGGATTCGATTTAATTATTGTCTGATTACATGATACAGACACTCGATATATACAGGGTGGGTAAAAACTACGGAACCTCTTCCCCAAACACTTTATTACTATATTAAGAAAAAATAGAGTATATAACAAAACTTTGATGGCTATTTATCACAATTTGATGGGTTTTTTTTTGACGCCACACTTTTTGACAGTTACAATTCTATGGACAAATTTTACCTCATTTTTATCTCTTCACGAATATCTAAAAATACCATGAGGTTGTATACCAAAAATTTCTAAGAAAATCAGATTAATACTACATGACAAAAATCTGAATAATTGAAGACCGCCTTGGGAAACAAATGATACAAATTAAACAAATACGATTTACTAGTATCAGTTTGCGTTTATAAAATAAAATTGTAAATTGAACCGAATTAGAAAGTGTTACTCAATATTTATGGTACGTTTAACAGAAGCAGGACGCATAGTTGTTGTTTATAGTTAATGGATCAATCAGAGCATCATTAACCTTACTAATCGAATGGCGCAAACCCTTTGTCAAAATTCGAAAGTTGATGTCCCAAAATTTCATAAGACATTTCATAATTTTTGAGCTACGATAGCAGTTCGATAGATGTATTCCTCCTGTGTCTGAATCTGACTAAATTCACTGAGTTAATTCAAAAACTTTCATTCTAACGGAGGAGACCGTTTATTCGTTTTTAATTTTTTTCTCGATAAGTAAGAATCGCATAGCAATTCGGTTTGTATTTTTGGATTTAGCATTTACCATTCTATCGTGCTGTGCGCTCAGTTTAAATCAAAAAAATTCAACGATTTCGTGAAAAGTTCCAAGGGGTGCTTCCAAATTCCATACCTTATGGAATTTTCGAGAAAATAATGGATTTGAAGATTACCTATGGCAATCGATAGAGGGTCATTATGTAAGACTTTCCCAAAACACATCCATGCATATCCTTCTGGTTTTTGCGTTGGAGGTTATATAATATGCCATATTTCAATTCTTTTATAATTTTTATCTCAATAACTAGACATCGTACAGCAATGCGGTTTACATATTTGGCTTCAGCATTCACTGCTACTAATACTAATTACATGCTACTGATAATATTTACAAGTATAAAATATGTATGACATAATTCTAAATAACTAATTATATAATTCTAATTTACAAATGAAGACAAATATTGTACTCGTGCAGACAATATCAATTTCAGAATAAATTTCTTCAGAGTAGTCTACCATTTAAAAAAATCACTGCTTTCCTGCAAGTTTGTGTGTAAGTTATTAATAATGAGAATACTTATAAGCATGAAAGCTATATAACATAATTCTAAATAACTAATTTTATAATTCTAATTTATAGAAGCAATATATAGAATACTCATGCAGACAATATCAATTGCTGAATAAATTTCATTCACATTATCTCTACAAATCTAATACTGCGACAATAATAAATCATTAACACACATTTGCACTGCACCATTACAATAGTAATTTACTAATACTAATGAGAATATTTATAACCATGAAAGCTATATAACATAATTCTAAATAACTAATTATATAATTCTAATTTACAGAAGAAGACAAATATTGTACTCATGCAGACAATATCAATTGCTGAATAAATTTCTTTCACATTATCTGTACAAATCTAATACTGCGACAATAATAAATCATTTACGCACATTTGCACTGAACAATTACAATAGTAATTTACTAATACTAATGAGAATATTTATAAGCAAAAAAGATGTATAACATAATTCTAAATAACTAATTATATAATTCTAATTTACAGAAGAAGACAAATATTGTACTCATGCAGACAATATCAATTGCTGAATAAATTTCTTTCACATTATCTGTACAAATCTAATACTGCGACAATAATAAATCATTAACACACATTTGCACTGCACCATTACAATAGTAATTGACTAATACTAATGAGAATATTTATAAGCATGAAAGCTATATAACATAAATCTAAATAACTAATCATATAATTCCAATTTATAGAAGAAGACATATATTTTACTCGTGCAGACAATATCAATTGCAGAATAAATTTCTTTGACATTATCTGTACAAATCTAATACTGCGACAATAATAAATCATTTGCACACATATGCACTGCACAATTACATAGTAATTTACAAATTCTAATGAGAATATTTATAAGCATATAAGCTGTATAACAGAATTCTCAATAACTAATTATATCATTCTAATTTATAGAAGAAGACAAATATGATACTCGTGCAGAAATATCAATTGCAGAATAAATTTCTTTCACATTATCTGTACAAATCTAACTGTGTGAAGTTTGAAAGTTATGATGCTACGAAAAATCTGATATAATTTTTTTTAAATTATAAATGTGAATTAAATTGTGGAGATACCCCTTTTCTTATAGCTTTAAGTTTCCTGGATTATGCTGTGAAATTGAAATATTTTCAAATGACTATAAGTAGGTTAAAACAATTTGAAACAAGAAATGTGCAAACTGCTTGTTTTGCAATTTTACTTCACTGATCTAGACATGGGGTATTTTCTGATTTTCACATTTTCTAATAACCTCAAGTCAACTTATTAACTATGTGAATTTTAAAAGTTATGATGCTACGAAAAATTAGTTTTTTTAATTATAAAATGTGACATGCATTTTGTATAATATCGCTGCTCTAATTTCAGATTGAAATTACGGGAGAACCAGAGGTAGGGTATATTTCGATTTTTGCATTTTCATATAGCCTCAAGTCTACTTAATTACTGTGCAAAATTTAAAAACTGTCAAGCTACTAAAAGTGTGTTAAAAACAATCGAATCAGCAGATACACAAAATGCACCTTGAATAATATTGCATCTCTGACTTTATTTAGAAATTACGCAAAAACTAGCCATGGGTTTTTGATTTTGATTTTTGCATTTTCATAAAGTATTATGTTTCCCGGATTATGCTGTAAAATTTTAATTTGTTCCACTGACTGTAAGTAGGTAAAAAAAATTTGAAATAAGAAATGTGCAAACTGCGTGTTTTACAATATTACTCTCCATTCAAATTTAAATTTCTGAAAATCTAGAGATGAGGTATTTTCTGATTTTCACATTTTCTAATACATAGCTGCAAGTTTAATTATTAATTGTATGAAGTTTGAAAGTCATGACGCTACGAAAAATGGTTTAATTAAAAATAGGTGACATGCATTTTGTAAATTATCGCTGCTCTAACTTCAGATTAAAATTGCGGTAAATAATTGCGTATATTACCATTACATTTCTTCAACATTATCTGTACACATTGAATAGTGCTAAATTATTAAGTCTTTTACACGCGTTTGCACTACACAAATACAGTAATTTGTACTATTTTCAGTCAATCATACGTACTGCTGAAAAATTTATTCCTACTTGATTAACCATTATTTTGGCGTTGTGTACAAGATTGATAACGTAATTCGCCGTCTTAAATGAAACAATATACCCTTAGAAGTACCAATATTGCCTTAGCAGCGCAGTTTCTTGATAATTAATGCATAATTAATATATAATTACTATCTCTTTAGCAGTACTTTAGTAATGGTTTAAACTGTTAAATAATTGTTAAATAACCGTAATATTGCTACAAATAGGTAAATATATGTTCTAAAATCACTTCCCCAACACATATGCACTTTTAACCGCCTCATTAACGCCGGTAAATGCATTAAAACCGATAATTGAAATTATATTTGAATTATGTTGACGTGTGGCGCCACCTAGCGGCAACTGATCGAACCCCCTGCTATTTTCTTAATTAAGCCTCAAATCAAAATTATCTTCAAATAAAATCGATAGCCCTCGTCCTCCTGAATCCGAATCTGTATTTGTTTGCTATGTGACTCCACAAATAACCGAGAAAATGGCAAAACAAAATCGCCATTTTTGAACTTAAATTCAAAATTTCTCGAAAAGTAATTTTTTTTTCGGCGTACTTTTCAGACCCGAAATTTGCATTGGAATGACGAATCGAATGCCGCAAAAATTTTGCCAAAATTCAAAAATTGATGTTTTTGTCCCTAAATTTCTTAAGGTTATTTAATATTAATTTAACCACGAAAATATGCATATTGGGTTGCAGACTTTTAGGCGTATTTTGTAAGCGTTCGATGACAGTTCGACTTTCGCTCTTTTCCGCTAGATGGCCACGGTGTAGAACAGCTTAAATGTAAATGAAATAAGCTTCATATACGCTCTTAAATACATAAATAGGCAATGTGCACGTATGCAGTGTTAACTAGCATTGATTTTAAGTACCTGTGACCAGTAATTAAGAAGTTTTAAAATTCAAAAAGTGATTGTGGAGGCGCCTGACTACCGGGTTCAGGGGTTCGCCGCAAGATGACGCAAAATTTGTTTTTTTTTGTATTTTGCCGTTTATTTAGTTATTATCCAACGTACAGCAAAACTAATAACAGATTTGGACTCGGAGGCTCGTAATCTATCGGCCGAGTGCTGTAAATTATCCGCAGCGGTCTCAATAGTGTCGGGTTCGAAAAAATGGTCGCACCTTATTTTGCTGTTATTGGCGTTAATAATTAACTGAGCGCATAAAGAATTGCAGATTCGGATTCAGAAGGCAAAAATCTATGGATTACGTAATTTAGTTTTTCAATATTAAGCATTTTCAAAATATTTGCGTTTTCGAAAATAATTATTTTTGGCGTTATTAGGCGTCTGAGCCAATTTTTTCTTGCAGATTCGGACTCAGAAGGCAAAAATCTACGAAACTGCTATCTCAGCTCAAAAATTAAATTACTCACAAAATATCAATGAATATTTTCAAAATTTCGTAATTCAGTCGAAACTATGAGAGTAATCATGAAAATATTGAGAGAATAAACAGCATTTTGACAGCAATAATTGCAATATTGACAGGAAACATTAATTTCAAGAAAATAACAATTGAAATTTAGCAGGAACAAACAATGAACAAACATGACAATGTTTCTTGTATGAAACATTGTCATACAAGTTATATCATATGACACATACATGTCAAATGATATATAAAAATATATCATTTAATAGTTATAAATTTATTAAAATATTTCATGAATAAGGACTACATTATTGACTACATAATAATTGTAGTTATAATAAAAAAGAGTTCTCAAATTGTAGGGTGATCCGAGACAACAGGAGACAGCAGTCCCGAAGACGTATTTGTTAGTAAATGTATGACGTTATGTTATCTTATATTTATTATATTTAATAATTCTCGGAAGAAAAAATGCCTATAGTACGAGATTTTGAACTTTTTTCATGAAATCTCTACTAAATTTTACTGTTATTGTAGTATTGATGAACCATTAGAAATTTTGAATATTATTAACAAATCTCTATAAATCTATGAATTATTGCAAAATATCTGCAAATTTAGAGAATTATTGAGAAATCTTGAGAATTTTTCAGTATTCAGTATATGTCTCTTTACAGAATTTACATTTATTGCAAAATCACAACAATTTTTGAGAATTATTAAGAAATCCAAATAATTCAGTTATGCAAAATATAACATTTGTAATGCATTTATATAAACATATCAAGTAAGGAAGGAAAGAAGGAAACACTGTGAAGTCTTTGGAAAATGCATTGTTATTTTTTAGATAATCCATAAATGGATTGGTACAAGTCACCTGCTTCACATTATGCAAATAAAGATGGTAATAATTAGCAACAAAGAAATTCAAATCATCAATGTAATATAAATAAGCTAATTTAGAATTGAAGATAAATTTACACAAATGCGTTAGTTTTGTGATAAATAAATGCCTAACCAGTTTGAAAAAGTTACTTGAAAAGTTAAAGAAGGACATTACAAAATTTTTAATACCAAATGTAAAATGATGTGATTTAGACAACCCATCCTAGATAATAAATTATTTAACAAAAACAAAAAGTTCATAAATAAATAAAAAAATTCAACAAACTGCCAAAGACGAAACTACATAACTATCTCTTTACTAAATTTGTTACAAAATCAATTTCAAGTGTTACAATCTGTCCTCCACACAATACAATTGCAAAACACATCAACAATAAATAACCAGAAATTTTAGAGCAAAAAACACATATCAAGTTTAAATATTGATCCATATCCAGTTTTGGTAAATAATCATAAGTACATAATTTTACAGGAATTTAATACGCTCTAAACAAAACCAACATTTCCATTGAACCATAGTACAATTATCCTGCAACAGTTAAACCTCGATAACAATATATAAAACTGGCCAGCCTTTATTAATACAGCAATGCAACACAAATGACCATACTTCAGTGAATGGTCGCAAGTATAAATCAACAGTAAAATACAGTATGAAAATAGTAACGTCTTGAAATGCCATGCAAATTTGTTTTCAGCAAAAATATCCTCTTGCACGGCAGAAACAAATATCAAAGGATCCTATTTACACTATCAGACTTCGGTGAGAATGAGTGTGCGCAATGGTGCGCGCGCTTCTGAGACAGTGAGTTCGAAGGCAAATCATTCTATCACATAATTATCGTACATTCTATAATTCTTATAATCGCTGCCCTTCAATTATGCAAAAGTATTCTAAATGAAATAGGTTTCAAATGTTTCAATTAAATTTATAGTGTTAATTGTAAAGACAACATATAAAGTAATAAATAGTGACAAAAAAGCACCCAATGAAATTCAAACCAAAGAGAATCCTTGCGTTTGTTGGATAGCCTGGAGTAACTTATATTTCAAGCGCTCCTTCGTTTTATATGTAGGCAAGTCAAGCAAATTGAAGCATGTGTGAGCAACTGGTAGAAATTTGTCGTCATTGGTCGGCTGTATTATAATCTAAAATAGAACGTTATTAATAACATAAGTTTGGTGCGCACATTTTTATACTTGCCTTGATCGCTTTCATGCCTTGAATTGGGATTCGATCGCTCCCCGTTAAGAACAGCAGGAATTTTTTCTTATCACTCAATGCCAAGCTGTGCAGAACTTCCCAAAACCATCTGATCACTTTATCTGAAGACTTGTATCCGTTTTTATATTCAGCAACTTCTTCTAACGCGTGCCAGTCATAATTTTCATTACCAACGACAACAGCCATTAATTCATGAGAATGGAATAACTCCAAAACTCTGCCTCCGCATACTTTCATGAATCCGTTAGAGAAAGACTGATAATGATCATCTACAGATTTATTAAGCAAATAGTCAACATAAAGATTGACGTATTCAAGCCTAAAATAAGTAATTATAAGTAGCTGTGTAAAAATTGTTGTCAGGCTTACTTGTTTTCTTGTGTCACCGGGATTTTCTCTCCATCCGGTTTGAGCGGTAATACTCTGAGTTCTCCAAACACATCTCTCGTTATTGCAAAATATAAACAGAAAACTTCTTCTAGATCTGCCTCTTGGTAGTCAAGCAATGACTGCAGAGAATTTAGAATGATTGGCGATAAACCGTTCAAATCAGCCATTCCTACAGGTTCTTTTAAAAGTTTTTTGTACAACACAAGTGGAAATGGAATGTCGATGATTGTGAAATTGTAAATTGCTAAACCACAAATTTGACCTGTAAATGGACGGATATTAAAAATAGTTTGTTAATTAATGAATGCGTACCAATGAGAAAATACATGACTTCATCCTCGAATGAATCCACGGAAAACCAAATGGCCCGCGTCTCTTCGTACTCCTTGAACATCCCGTACTTGGGGTCAAGTATCTCCCTCAGCAACAACATTAAAAACTCTTTGCGGACACCACCGGCATCTTCAGCTTCTTCTCCGAAGAATTTTATCTACAAATGCGAATTGAATTAAATAGTCTGACTGGGAGGCAATCGCTAACTCGTAAGGGCTTCTTCAGTTCCTTGGGATTCACACAGCTCAGCTCCCTCAAGGTGTCCTCAACAATATTTTCCCTCGTCACGTTCAGTATTAAAAATTGATTGATCGAATGCACAGCCGAAGGTCCCATAAATATAGCAATTAAAGCTTGTTGTGCAGCAGCGTTCATCGCTGAATGCATCTAATCACAAATATTATAATGCAGTAAATTATGTGGTATAAGTTGGCGTTGAAGAAATGTGAAATGCAAGTAAACAAGTTTAGGTTTTTGCAACACATTCAATTATGGGGTGAAAATTAAGTAAAATGCTGCTTGCAATTCATATTTGTCCAACAGAATTATGACATGATTTGTACCTGTATAGATTGATCAGTTTCCAGTAATTGAGTTTTTGCTTGGGCATCAAATATAAATGGATAGTTGCACAAGAAAAATTTATTCTGAAACAAGCAGAAAAGATCGGAATGAGAACTTTTATGCCATAGCAGAGCATGTTTTCTGGCTGAACTACACCTATAGCACTCTTAATACCCTAGCAAATAGTGTCATCTTTGTCTATCAGCTGTAATCCGAATGAAACAAATAATTTGCAAAATAAGGTCAGGTCGAATATTATTACAGTGTGTTAATTTATCTGTCAGTGTTATGTAAAACTTTATGACTCTGGCTTTTTTTAACATCAAGCATTCATGTACTTTTGGTAACTAAAAATTACCAATACAATTAAAACTTCTGATAGGGTATTATTCTATGAGGAAATAATTATCTTGTACTTACAGTAGCATCTGTGAGCCAACTTAAGTAATCAACCCGTATGTCCAAGTTGTCTGATAAATCGTTAATGTGAAACGTATCATAAGGCACTTTTAATCCCTCAATGTTATGGTTCAGTTTGTTCAGTAGCGCCAAAATTTCCAACATCGCCACCAAACTGCTATCATAGGCAATTGTCTAGGAACATAATAATTGTTAGAGCGGGAAATAAAAACTAAAGCAAACCCGTACTTTATTGTTAGCTACGTGTTGACCCCTGATTAGGTAGCAAGCGACGCTCTTGAAAATGGACACCAACTTCTCAAAGTAGTCGCTCGGTGTGGAACCCCACCACGAACGTATAACGCGGCCCGCTTGTTCTTTTAGAGTTAACAGAGAGCTCACAAACGGCTTGTGAAGTTTCAAGTGCTGCTTTGGATTGTTGAACTCATGATAAAATGGCAGAATCAAATATATCCGTAACGCTTCAACGTCTGGGGGAGATGCCGAGAGTTTTTTCAGCAAGTCATCAGTTATCGAGTTCCATATCTGCAAGAATTAAATTTGCTGCAATGAAGAGTAATTTTGGTGTATGACAATATTTTGAATTGTATCAAGTTATTGTGCTACGGCAGTGGTTCCCAAAGTTTGAGCCGTCGTGTCTTTTCATACAGAACATAGCAAAAGTTTATAATCAAGTCGTATAAACTCGAATAGAAAAAAAATAAAATATGAAAAAGAAAATTCAAAATTTGTATTACAAATTCCAAAACTCAAAAAAAAATAACATAGTTGTCAGAAATTACACAATTATCTCATTAATCTCATTGAAATTATATTATGTCGATCGTAAATTAAATGAATGTTTTATTTCTTTTGGAAAGTACAAAATTCCCGTAAGGATTTTTTATTATAAACATCAAAATTTTCATAAATAACAAATTAATGGAGCCTCAGAAATTGTTGTTGAAAATTATAACGGTTTTCCACGCAAATCATATTCCTCACAGAATTATTAATTTTTTCATAGAAATTTGCAAAAAATAATGTAATAAATCGAAAAAGTTTGGGAGCCACTGTGCAACGCAATTGTTTTTATCGCCGACTAGCATTAAAATGCTAAGATTATCAATATCAAAATGGTTAACGAGCGATTTTTTGTAACAATGTAATGTGTCACTTTATTGCACAGTGACTATGTTGTGACATAAAGTGACAATATTGTGCGACAAAGTGACAATATTTTGCCATATAGTGACAATATTGTTCCTAAATGTGACAATGTTGTGCGATAAAGTCATGTGGTCAACGAAATAAGTACGTTATTTTGACACATAAAAAACTATACAAATCACATAGTATTTTCAATAATATTTTTTTAATGGGAAGAACTAAATAAATATTTGTAATTGAATTGTTTGGTAAAACGCTAGTTCGACGATAAAATAATTTATGAAATTCGTTTATATGCAGGATTAGAGCATTAATGAAATTATCGATACATTCGATAAAATTCATTTATGCCCTAATCCTTTACATTATAAACTACTTTCATAATACACTATTGTGATGCCTGGCATAAAATATTTACATACAATATCCTTGATTGACTGATTTTCCAATTTCCCAATCATTGAAAATGTTTCGTCAGCCACACTGAAATCAATACCATGATGCTTACTGGAACAGGAATAGTGTTCGTTATTCTCCAACAGGAAGGAGCTGTTGAAGCAGGCCAAGCTTTTGAATGTTGTCTCCAAGTAGGTGATCATTTCCTGATCGATGGCACTGTTCACGTTAAGCTGAAGGCAGATCCGGATGGTCTCAACACTCAGGACTAGAATCTGGGAGTTTGTGATGAAAATCCTGCTGTCATATGGATCGGCAGACCTTAAACGTAATGCATGAGAGATCAGTATGGTAATTGCATATCGGCACTAACATGTTATCCAGTACTCTGGCAAAGCAATGGTCACCACCAGCAAAAATCCGGTGAATCAGAAAATTCCTTTCCGTTGAAGGCAACGAGTTTCCTGAGGGGGTCACCCAAGGGCCAAGAACTATTTGAGGAGTCGATGCGTTTCCGGGTTTTCTGCTCCCCAGCTGGCCGGCTCCTCCCAAACCAAAACTGTAGATCCGACTTCTAGAAGGGACGAACGCCAAGGTATGCTGGCGGCCACACTGCACTTGTGTTATCGTCGATCCCATTAACTCGGACACCTAAAATGAAATAATTATATCAACCATCATTTTCATGGACAATAATTTGATAACAAAAAATATTGCTAAATTTGCAAAATGTTCAATTTTTTGTTGCAATGTTCCACGCAGACAAATAGAAAATCAGATTAGTGACAGTGTAGTGTTTTAAATGATTACGACTTCAAGGTAATAATAGAACTTATCGATGTATAGAGGAATAAATTCGTTCTACAAATGTTATGGTCCACATTGATTAGAGGCGCAAATATTTACCTGACGTGGAAGGATTTCGTTTGAAGCATTTCCATGCCCCAACTGACCGTAGTTTCCAGCACCGCAAGTTAAAACTCCACCATCTATCGTTAAAAACGTAGAAAAGTCTTCACCACATGATATGTATCGCACTCTTCTGTTTCTCAGCGATCTCAGCTGGCACGGGTAAGGTTTAGATACGGTATCATTTAAACCAAGTTGACCACTTGTATTTTTTCCTTAAAATTTTGGACATAAATAAATAGCTTTTAAAGGTAATATCACATCAATTAAGAAACAAAAATTATTATGTCCATAAATGTATGAAATAAAGTAAAGCACTTTTAAAATTTTCAAAACTGTGTTTATTGTTTATTCGCAACAATTGTTTTAGGCGAACTATTTCTTTACCACACAAGCCAGTGTGGCGAAACAATTGTTGCAAATAAACAATAAAAACAGTTTAGAAAATTCTAAAAGTGCTTTACTTTATTTAATAAAATGAATTTTCAACAAATAACAGTCACATCAATTGACCTATGTTATTAATACGTTCATTATATACAAATTGCGTACCCCATCCAAAAACTGCTCCAGATTTTGATACCACAAAAGTGTGGCTTCCTCCACAGGCTATAAATGCAATCGGTATGCCAGCAAGTGAAGAAACAAGAATCGGAAGTGATTCATGTCGCGAGGTTACTCCCAAACCAAGCTGGCCGTACTCGTTCTCGCCCCAAGCATACAGATCTCCACCTGATTATAAACATAATTAAGTGGTACAAATAAATACTTATGCATGTATATGCATATGCATATGTATATGTATAATAAAATTTGATGTTCTCACTTACTGTTGGTAAGTGCCATAGAATGTTTTTGTCCACAGGAAATTTGGACAATGTGAAGTGTTGCTAGTGTTTTAATTATCTTGGGCACAGCTTGTGGGATGCTTCCAAGCTGATGTCCAAGCTGACCGTGCAAATCTGATCCCCAGGAAAACACCTGTCCCCACTGATTCAGCGCCATTGAGTGAGACGATCCACAAGCTACGTTTATAATTTCGTACGCATCCAATCCAGTAACTTGCTCTGCAAATGCGGAATCAAAACGTATCTTGCTTAACACTACATTGATGGAAACATGAATATTACACGTGTCGAAAGTATTAAAAAAGTGTTTAAAAGCCGGAATTGTTTGAGGACAGGTTCAAGGGCTTCTTATAATATCCACAATAAATATGTCTGCAACGTCAGCAAAACAAGCAGTGTATAATATTCAGACAATAAGTATTTGTAATTATTATAAGAGTCTTGCGTAATTTGACGCAATGTTTATTAAAGCGCAACAGGAGCGAGTGAGACGGTTGACGCATTACTAAACACCACGGAAAACAAAGCTTGATGAAGATGCACATACTAAATAGAGACATACGTGGCCTTTTTCTAGGCTGGTCGTGTCCGAGCTGGCCGTAGTCGTTGCTGCCGCACGAGAACACCTTCCCGTTCTCCGTGAGCAGCAGGGTGTGCACGGAGCCGCAGCAGGCCTCCACCACGGTGTTCGCGCTGGGCCATCCCAGCGGCACCGGGGCTAGGATGTGCTCCTCCTCCACTCCCCCGATGCCCAGCTCACCGTTGACGGTCGAGCCCCAGGCGTACATCGTCGGCTATCCGCTGGTCTCGCTGCACCAATCGAATACCATCTCTTTGGGGCTGCAAGGGTGAAACGTGAGTGGCCCTGGGGTGTTCGTGTGTGTGTTTGTGACCGTATATGGTGCTTGTCGTTCTAGAATGATCCGCGAGTTCCGGCCGAGATTTTCGTGGCCAGTTCGTGTCGACTTTAAGAACGTATGGTACTTACGTTTTGCCGGATTCGTTGGGATCGGGTGGCTTCTCTGAGGACTACTTTGAATTTTGCTTTGTTGTGGGATGAAATAAAATTAAGCTGGAAGTATATGTCATAAAAGTGGGGTTACGTTCGGCCCAGGATGGCCAATGTCAGCCTGAACAAATCTGGCGCGAAAATTCAATTGTGTTCGATATCATGGGAAAATAATTTTAAATCAAGCGACTTGATTAGAATATATTAGTACAATTGTACAATTATATACAAAAATCGTATATTGTGTACCTAAGGCGGAAAATAGGCTTTCGCTGTTGAATCCTGCAGAAGGATATCTGTACTGCAATTAAAATGTACTCTCGTAATACTGTTTTTACACATTTTCGCCAGCCTTATGTAATCAGACCTTGCCAATAGGAGATTTAATTGAATCCTGGATCTATTTACATTGATAATTAAAGATATTTGATAATAATGAATGCGTATATAGGCAACTTAAATGACACTGGAATCAGATAAGTAGGGTAAAATGTACATTGGGCTGCCTAGTTATAAGAATATTTTTAATTGAGCTATATATCGATAAATATAGTCTATTATTGATTAAAAATAGCACCTTTAGTCATGAATTTAGATGCGCTTTCTCGTGATATGTCTGTTTTATCCGTTTATTGCAGTTTAATTTATAGGTATAAAGTTCAACGGTTTCTGCGCTGGCGTCGCCGTGCCTTCAAACTATAGGCAACCCAATATCCGCATATATTTGAAATTTATTTAATTTATTACTGTTTTAATTAGTTTCACGTGCACATATTCATGAAATGAACGACTGTAATGAAGAACTTTGATGAAAGCAGTGTTTTAACTAGTTTCTATTATTTCGCTTGTTAATAATTAATAAAAGTATTTGGAAAATTACTTTCAACGTCACAAGAACAGATGCAAATTTGAACTAATAAATGATCTTATTATCCATAATATGGTCTGGCATACACATTATCGAATTATGTATTAATTATATCAGTTGAAAACTTTACCTTAATTATCTTTATCCATAAATTATTTTTATTTATGTTTGTATGCTTCGAAGATCCTATGTTTTTGTTCAGTAATTGTGAAAATTTGTTACTAACTTTTTTTTTATATTATACTATTAACTATACGAAGAGATTTTTTAAAATTTTGCACATCTCTAGGGAGAGTTTACTTACGTAGTTAAGTGGCATTTAATGAGCTTTAAATAGACTAATTTATAGGTATAAAGTTCAACGGTTTCTGCATCGTGAGATTAACAATACCAGACTGTATCTGCTCAGTGACGAATTCAAAGCAGACCTAAATAATATATTTATAATAATAACTCCTGTAAAATGGATACATTGTTTATGGGAAACACAGCGATTTGGAATATACTAAGGTCCAGTTGTACGATCGTGGATCATCCTTGACCATGGTTCATTTACCTAGGGTACAATTGTTAATATAATAGTGGTAATTAGTAACTGAACCACGATCAAAGATAATCCACGTTCGTACAATTGGGCCTAAGAAGTATAAGATATGAACTGCACTATTAACAAAAACAAATTCAATTCGTATCAATAACCATGGAAATATGCAATGAAATGCTCCAATTCAACAAAATATGAATTATTAATAAAAACTTAACAATATATGCAAAATATGCAAAATGAAATCAGATTTTTTATTAATAAAATGCTGATTGTAAATCAAAACAAGAAACAAGGTAATTTTCATAAATATGCCCAATAGAAATAACATATGCAAATTTAAAATGGTATCTCCCTAACATAAATCAGGATTATTAAAGGGAGATTAATAGTTCAAGTAAAATAAATCGTGGATTATCGATTATAGAACTCTAATAAGACTAAAATACCGGCAATTCTTTTAATTTTGAGCTTTAGGCCAGCCTTAGTTAAAAGCAATATTTACGAAATATTTAATCAATGTTTTCGTTTTTTTATAACTAAGAAGTTCGTCTAATTAACAGTCGTCAATTTAATTTTTCCTCAGAGCAATAATAAATTTGTACAATTATTTCCCACAATTACTTTTCGTAATTAAAAAAAAAGAATAATGGATTAAAATGTGATATTTGAATGTTATACATACCGTGGGATGCCACCATAATAATAATTATAATAATTACAGTAGTAATATTTTTATAAGAAGACATATATTTTTAATTAACTTACCTGAATCTGGCTGATCTGTTGTGTATTAGAGTCAGCTATGTAATCTTATTTTCATATTTCGAAATTACCTTATAAATGTAAATCAATTGAATGTAGAAAAAAAAAATCTACAAACACACTTTCGAGATTTATAAATATTAGAATCAATATTGGCTTATATAAATAAAATAAACATATCTGTTGATAATTTATAATCTTATCTAGTAATAAATAATTGCATTAACAACTAGGAAAAGATTAAACAAAAGTTTGCATTGTAAAATAATTAGTTTCTACTTGGTTCCTACATATACAGCGTATAAGTAATTACGCCATTACAATTGGTAATTAGTAATGAGTTTCTACTTATACAGCGTTTCTTAAAAAGAATGACATCTAGTTATTTATGAAATTTACTTGCATGTATATTTGATGTTGGTATTTATTCTAAAACGATTAAAATACCGCCAATTTTTTTAATGTTCAGTTTTTGGCCAGTCTTAGTTATAAAGCAATATTTACGAAATATTCAATCAATGTTTTAATTTTTTTATAGCTAACAAGTTCGTTTATTTATCAGTCGTCAATTTAATTCTTCCTCAGAGCAATAATAAAATTGTACAATTATTTCTCACAATTACTTTTAGTAATTTAAAAAAAAAGATCGTTTGATTAAAATTTGCAATTTCAATCTTATACATACCGTGGCGTGCCACAATAATAATAATAATAATAATAATAATTACAGTAGTAATATTTTTATAAGAAGTATAAGTAATATTTATATGATCGACAAGTATTGTTATAAAATTAAGAGTAGAGGGGTTGCTATTTATAACTGAAAGGAGGTTAATGTGTTATTTAATATTTTTCTTAGCTTGCTAATTGTTGTAAATTTTCAAAACCTGTCTATATTTGGTATTCAGTAACTTTAAAGCACAGAAGAGGCAAAACTGCAAATTACAAAATTTTTAGTCCCTCACTGCAAGTTTTTGATATTCAATTAATTTGAAACTTTGGGAGGATACAAAACTTCTCCCAAGAAAATTTGTGATTAAACTGTTTACAAGTGAATTTAGTGGGAGCTCCAACTTAGGAGGTCTTTAAGTTTTATAACAAATTAAGAGTTAATTCCCATATAGGTATTTCATTACGTATAAAATAAATAAATACGTTTTTAACAAGATAAAAAAAATTCATATAAGACACTTCATCGATTATTATAAAATCTTATTTATTATTAAAATTATTTTACACAGCAATAAATAATTAACATTTAACAATAGTCTAAACTTTCATATATATATATAATTCTTTTATAAATAAATATTTGGCACATTTATATAAATGTCACAGACCGGTTGGATGTACGTACACAATGTTACAAAAGGTTTCATTGTATAAAGGTAAAATAAACAACATATTTTCCACATATCAGAATTAAATTGCGTTCGAACACATTGGACGCAAAACAAAATTATTATCCACATACTAGAATAATGAAATTGATACAGCACATTAAAAGCATTAGAGAATAATTTTCCACATAATAGAATAAAATTGCTATATTACATTAGAACAATGAAAACATAATTTCACATATGAGCGTGTTCCTGTGTGCGATTTCAAGATATATTTATTTTGTTTTCAAAACACGCATATCAAGTATACAGGGTGGTTGATTTTTTTGTGCTCAGCTTGTGCCTGCAAAATTATCAAAATTACAAAAAAAAGTTTCATAAGGAACTTTTTAGTTTTGAAGAATTATTAACTTTTGAAGTATTATTTAGTTTTGAAATATTATTAAGTTTTGAAATATTAAGCATAATTTAAAAACAAAATAGTACTTCTAATACAACATTGTAAAGAGAATTTGATCTACAATCTGATTCTATGTTCTCTGAACAAGGTGTTTCATTAAAAAAAAGTTAGATATATTTCAGGAAAATATGTAGGAGCTGAATACTGAAAAAAACAATCATCCTGTATAGAATGAAATAATTAATAATGCAATTTCAATAGTGTTGCGTAATTTTTAGATATTGATAATTTGGCAAAATTTAAAATCCAATAGTAGGAATGCCTCAATAATAGGAATTTCCTCCAAAAGTAGGAAGGCCTAAATAATAGGGATTCCAGATAAAAAATTATACAACGCTTTGCGTTGATGTATTGTAATGTGAATGCCTCAATAATCGGTATTTCAGATCAAAAATTATATAACGTTTTGCATTGATGTAATAATGTAACGTGCATGCCTCAATAATCGGGATTTCAGATCAAAAATTATATAAAGCATTACATTAATGCAATGTAACGTACAGTATCAAATATACAGAATCAAACAATTATCAGTGCAGCTATAAAATACGAGCAGTTGGTTAGTTAGACACAAATAATTTATAAAACCTAAAAATCCAATTAATAGACAGTGAATACATAATCCACTTACCAATAGCATTGAAATTACAATATAAGTAAGTAATTTTAATATTGTTTAAATTTCATAAATTAGCCAGTAGGCTTTTATATGACCAATCATCCAATTTCTGAAATTGTATAACGTTTTAAACAGAAATATAGTAATTGAACACAAAACACGTTCATATAATAAAAATTATCAAATTTGAAAACAAAAATATACGTTTTAATTTATCAAAGCACCAATTATATACAAATGCAAGGGCTGTGACTGCAAGATTTACCATATAATTATGAAATAACGTAAGCTATAGTTATGTATATATACAATATTAGCCACTACAAATTACGTTTTTTGGTCACTTTTAGTTTATTATTACAATCCTCTGTCTCGCGGCGTACATAAATTTCGAGTCTTACTTTTCGGCATTTCTATTTACACTGTACACAAATCGCTTCCTCATTCCTTGAGGAAGAACTCCGCATGATGGACTAGCGGCAGAATTGGGGAGGGAACCGTCTGGACACAATGGGCAGCGTCGGAAGCGAATGAAGACCCGCAGGATTTTAACCGCACTTTTGGTGGATGCGCCGGGCTGCACAACCGGAAGTAATTATATTGATTGATTTTTATGCTGAATATGCAGCTTTTAATACCGGATTGTGATATATGTGTCAAATTAATCATTTTGTAACTATAAAAATGATAATAATTGCAAGTGTGGGTCCTGGAATCAATCAGAAAGTTTATATCTTTTACACACATTTGGTGGATCGTTTCAAGGGGGAAATAATATTCCAAAATGATAATATATTTGTTATAGATTAATGATATTTGCGAAATACTATTAAAATGTATAATCTGTAGCTTATTATTATTTTGATTATACAAAAATAATATCGAAAAAAAAATCTCCTGGACGAAATTTTGCAAAAACCTAATTTTGTTTACAGTCAAAAGTTATTAATTTTGACTGTAAACAACATTATGTTTTTGCTAAATTTCCTCCAGGAGGAAATATTTTCGATATTATTTTTATATAATTTAAAAATCAAAATATTTGTACGAAGCATAATTAATATTTATATGATCGACAAGTATTGTTATAAAATTATTGTTATTACTTAATATATAAGACGTAGGTGACGAACTAACAAAAAGTGAACAAAATGATTGAAATATAAAATGTGCAACAGCTTCAACCTATTTGAATACAATAAATTTATAAAACAATCATACTTAGTTAACTTGTTTAATAGTTAATCATAGAGCACATACTTATTAGACAAAATTTACCAGAATGTATATTTTTCGACTCCCACTTTAGTAAGTTGTCAATTACACAAAGACTTCATGGATAGTAAATCAGTTATAACGTAATAGTGTTATGTAATGAAAGTCACTAGTGTTACGTTATATACAGGGTGGCCCACCTATCATCGCTCGGACCATTGCTACTAGACTAATTAAAATTGAGGAAAAAAATCTGTTTGGAAGTTATTAGATGTGCTACTTTTTAAAATTATTTTCGAGTGTACAGAGGTACCATAAATCCGGGACAATTTGGTCAATAAATTTGGTCTCTTTTTTAAATGGACCACCCTGTATATTCTTTAATTTTTAGAATCTGCTTTATGTGGGCTTCACAAATCATTTTTATTTTTTGGGATCAAATGTTATTTGTACTGATTTGTTGCATTTGCAGTGTCACTTATAGGTAAGTATTATACGGAACACAGATTAAATATAGATTTGAATTTCAATTAGATTGGGTCTAGAGCAGGTATATCTTGATTTTTTGTGGAATTTGAATGTGTATTTATGGGTAGGAACAATATTATTTTTCGTGGCTATTACGCTAAGTATGGGAAACTGATCGATGAAATATTCAGTAAAATAAATTTACATCAATTCACGATCAACAAGGATAATCCCTAAAACATGTAACGTAGATATTTTCATTTAATGTTTTGAATTTGTTGCTCACCATAGAAACACAGCAATGTACAAATATTAATAAACAATTTATAGACTAATGAAAATTGAGGAAAAAAATCTGATTGAAAGTTATTGGACACTTGATGCGCTACATTTTAAAATTATTTTCGAGTATACAGAGTGTACCATAAATCCGGGACACCAAATTTGGTCGCTTTTTTAAATGGACCACCCTGTATATTCTTTAATTTTTAGAATCTGCTTTAGGTGGGCTTGACAAATCATTTTTATTTTTTGGAATCAAATGTTATTTGTACTTATTTGTTGCATTTGCAGTGTCACTTATAGGCAAGTATTATACGGAACACAGATTAAATATATATTTGAATTTCAATTAGATTGGGCCAAGAGCAGGTATATCTCGAATTTTTATGTAATTTGAATGTGTATTTATGAGTAGGAACAATATTATTTTTCGTGGCTATTACGCAAAGTATGGGAAACTGATCGATGAAATATTCAGCAAAATAAATTTACATCAATTCACGAGCAACAAGGATAATCCCTAAAACATGTAACGTAGATATTTTCATTTAATGTTTTGAATTTGTTGCTCACCATAACAACGCAGCAATGTACAAATATTAATAAACAATTTGAATATAAATAATGATCGAAATTTAAATACATCATTTTTTGATCCAGCAGGAGGAGGATATACTATTTTATACCAACATCTATTTTGATTTTTTGAGGAATTAACCACAAAATGCCATTTTGATGCATTAACCCCGTATTATGTAGTGAGTTGAGGCCCTACTAATTTGACTAATCAATCGTAGGTAATTAGATTAGGTTAGGTTAGATTAATTACAATTTCCCTCAATATGTTGTTTTAATGGCATATTCCAAGAAAATTTTGTAAATAAGGCCTCTACAATCGATGCCTTAAATCATGAAAAAAATATAGGGTGAAATATATTTTCGATTAAGTCACTTATATAATTGCTTATTCGATCGAAAGCACACATTTCCGATACGAAAGGTAAGAAAATAAAGACGGAAATATATGATGAGATTGCTCGGTTCAGTACATCAGCCTCCAGCAGATGATTTAATAGAGGAAAATATTTGTGTTTGATTAAAATAATTTATACTTATATGTGTTTATAATGGATTAACTGTTATTAAACCCAAATTGAATCGTTCATTTCAGAAACTGGTCAAGTATTCCTTTTTAATCCGCTGGGAAATAATGAACAAAACAATTTTGTTATTTAATACATTTTTATCAATATTAAAATAACAAACTATTACAGTTAATTGAAAATGATAAAAAAAACTTATTTATATATCATCCCATCCTGTTTTCTGGTTTAAAGTTAAACCGTGTTTCCATTACTTTTATGTTCTTTCTGTAGGAACGAGCAGGATCAAATAATTTGGCGAGCTACGTTTCGCTCTGGTAGTTACCTGCAATGCCCATCACGAATCGTTTGCTCTGTTCGATTTATGCTCTCGTTGCTAACGACAAAGCGAATGTGATGTTTGCTAATCGGGTGCAAAACTCGTGGAAGCGCAGAGCGTACGTGAATTAGTTTTGGGTCAGCACATTTTTTTAATAAATAATTGCACCAGCTCAAATTCAATATAATGAATCGTTGAATAAAAATCGGGCCAACTTTATCAAAATAATATTAAAACGAAACGAATTTTAATAATTGATACTGCTTGCATGTTGTACATTAATTGTACATAATTGAAATAAAATATTGAAATTTAATTGTAAATGTAAAATAAATATGCTGTTTAATCGCAAATTAATGAGTAAACAAAATTATTCTCGTTATTACCTTTTTGCGAGGTCTTTTATCCGGAGTGATCACATGCTGTTTCTTATTGACTCATTTGGTAAGATTGATCGCAAATTAATGAGTAAACAAAATTATTCTCTCTATTACCTTTTGCGAGGTCTTTTATCCGGAGTGATCTCATGTTGTTTCTTATTGACTCATCTGGTAAGATTGAGTTAGATTTTCGGTTTGCGAGTTACTTAGTTAGTGCCGTAAGTTTGTGAAGCAAAAAAAAGCTGCTTTATGCGAACGTCCGTTTAACAAATTGAAAATTGTAAAATCGTAAAACATTTGTGGAACTTTCTGGAATATTTCAAAAACCATGGAAATCTGTACTCTCATTTGAATTTTGAAGTTTTCAAAATAAATTGTGAAATATCTGGAATATTTTCTACTTTCGGAAATATTTGGGGAATTTTCAGTCATATTTATGAGATTTTCACAAAAAAATGTGGTAGGTAATATAAATTTCAGGTTATAAAACAGAGAAGCAACTTGCTATGTATTAATGCCAGATTACCCATGTGTTATACATGGTTGAAATCGGATTTTTTCGCTCTTTTGAATGCTATTAAAATCCAATATTACGGCCATAAGAAAATTAAAAGTTGACTATAAAAATTTGGGCATCTAGTTGGTGCAGAAAATGTTTGGCACTGTCATCAGAAAGCTCACGTCGAAAATTAAAGAGTGCCAAGTTTCGTAAAATTTCCTTCAAAAGTAAAAAAGTTATAAAAGGAAAAGCAAAGTGCACCTTTTAAGTTTCTCAGCGATATTTCAGGAACTGTGAAAGATATCCCGGATTTCGTTTCAGTATATTAAAAGACACAAATATGAGAAACTTTTATCCTATTTGACCAACTCTGTATATATTTCCGATTAATAGTTCCTAGTGGTGGGCGTCGTAAGAGTGACCACCCTGTATATTAGGTACTTCGTCAAAACTGCCAGAAGGTTAAGAAAAATGTGAACATTATAGTAAAAGATAAAAACTGAATTGTTGTTGAACCTAAAGATGTGAAATGCGATTTCCTGAAAACCGGTCAATCATTGTAAAAATATCAAAATATACAAATATACAGGGTGATTTATAATAGATGCAAAAAACTTCGTCAACTTATTGGGGCTGCAATTTTCAGTAACAAATGTTGTATGAACATAGGTCCTAGATCGATTAGTTACAGAACTGCAATATATTAAAGTTTATTAACGGATTTGTAAATAGTAGGTTTATTATCATGTTATAGTTGAAATAACAAAAACAAGCATTTCATTATGACAATTAACAACTAATTTTCAATTATGGGCAGATTGTGTTTTGTTTTTCAAGGTAACTAGATATATAACTTTGCGATCCTTGCAGTTCTCAAACGAATCGATTTAGGACCTATGTTCATATAACATTTTACACTTAGAATTGCGGCCAGAACAAGTTGTCGAAGCTTTTACACCTATAAATCATCCTGCATACTAAATTTTCAGGAATATCAACAACAAATGATGAGTTTAGAGGAATTTACGTAATATTTTGTAAAGGTTTCAGAAATCGCCAACAAGTTTAAATGAAAATTTACAAAATTTACAGTCCGAACGTTTCAAAAATCTAATATCAAAAGTATCTGAACGACCACAAACTGCAACCTTTATACCAATCAATGTATACATACATGACCTCAAAATTTTATTGTTTAATTTTTTAGGGAGCCTTTAAGATCTATAAAAGACAGTTTCAAAATTTTTCTCAAATGCCCAGGACATTATGCACGAAAATTACAACAAATCTGCAGAAGTATATAAAAATATAATCAAAGAAAGAAAAAACTAAAACCCCATATCCGTAACATTTAATTAATATGTAATAATTATAATTAATATGTAATATGTAATAATGTAATTAACATTAATGCAACGATATAATTTTCTATAATGGAATCACTTGCAACAATCCAAATAAATAAAATATAAAACATTATTAATCACCGTGTATTCCTTAGTAAAGGTTAATATTTATGTAGACAGTTTTTGATTTTTTTTAGAGGAATTTACATAACATTTTGTAAAGATTTCAGAAATCGCCAACAAGTTTTATTGAAAATTTACAGTCCAAATGTCCAGAATGTTTCAAAAATCAAATATCAAAAGTATCTGAAGGACCACAAACTGCAACCTTTATATCAATCAATGGTATAAATAAATTACCACAAAATTTTATTGTTTAATTTTTTTAAGGAGCCTTTAAGATCAATAAAAAACAGTTTCAAAATATTTCTCAAATGCCCAGGACATGAAAATGAACGAAAATTACAACAAATCTGCAGAAATATATAAAAATATAATCAAAGAAAGAAAAAACTAAAACCCCGTATCCGTTTTAACATTTAATTATTATGTAATATTAATATAATGTAATGTAATTAACATTAATGCAACAATCTAAATAAATAAAATATAAAACATTATTAATCGCCATGTATTCCCAAGTGAAGGTTAATATTTATGTAGACAGTTTTTGATTTTTTTTAAAGAAAAAAACTCGACAATTTTAACAGGAATGAAATGTTTCTACATGTGTTAACATTAAGTAGGTACATACAGGGTGTCTCCTAAAAAACGCCGCAGGCCATAACTTCTTAATTTATTGGCCGATTTCTATAAAACAAAATTAAAATTAAAAGGCTCCACATATTCTACAAAGGGACCTTAATTTTTTTTTTGTAAAATCAACTTTCATTTCAGTAATAGTCCACTTTTTTTTCTTCAAATGGTTACATATATTTACTAATTTTTGTTCTGGTAGAGATTATGTTTCTGAATCCAAAGGTGTATAACAAGTAGGCTTTGAGGGAATATTCGTTACAGAAAAATTGTTTGTTAATATAAAGTTGTTTTTTTGTAAGTTTATCAAGTGTGCCATGGAAGGCAAAGTGAACACAAAAAACAGTTAAAAAAAATCAAAAGTTGTCTATGAAATTTTTGGCATCTAGTTGGCGCAGAAAATGTTTGGCACTATCATCAGAAAGCTCACATGAGCTTTCAGTGTCAAGTTTCGTAAAATTTCCTTCAAAAGTAAAAAAGTTATAAAAGGAAAAGCAAAGTGCACTTTTTTCAGTTTTTCAGCGATATTTCAGGAAATGTGAAATATATCCCGGATTTCGTTTCAGTATATTGAAAGGCACAAAAAGCAAAGTGAACACAAAAAACTGTAAAAATCATATAAGTGATAGTGTGTCAAATTCTCTTATTTGTCGGTCCAACTTTTGTGAATTAACTCAAGTGATGGCGAACAATATTATCAATTGATTGACTGACATGTTACAAGTGTATTTTGAATGCAATAACAATCGCGATCAAGCAGTGCTCCTGTACAGTCATGCTCACATAAATCTAGAACATGAAATTAAGTTACAATAGCAATTTTATATGGCAATGTCAATTTTTTTGTACTAGATTTATGTGAGCATGGACCGTTTTCTGAATAGATTCCGAATAGATAAAGTCCCAGAGCCAAGAAAATTTGGAAAACCTAAAACAAATTTAAGTATGGCGTTTTTAAGAAACTGATGAAAGAGGAACGAATATTTCACGGAAATGTGGAATTATACTTCTCTTCTTATACTTCTTTATGTGCAAGAAAATCCAAGAGCATCTATTCGGGAATTTGCAAATAACATTGTCACATCAAAACGAACGGTAAATGCAATTCTTAAGAAACACAAATACAAACGACAAAATGACTTTTATTGTTTTTTGTGTTCACTTTGCTTTCCATGACACACTTGATAAACTTACACTTGATAAACATACAACTTACAGTTGTGCGTAAACACAACTTACAAAACAACTTTATGCTTAGAAACATTATTTTTCTGTAACGAATATTCAATGAAAGCCAACTTGTTGTACATCTTTGGATTTAGAAAAATAATCTCTACCAGAAATAAAATAAGAAAATATATGTAAGCATTTAAAAAAGAAAGTTGACTATCGTTGAAATGAAAGTTGATATTACAAAAAAAGAAAATGAAGGTCCCTTTGTAGAACATGTGGGGCCATTTAATCTTGTTTTTGTTTCATTAAAATTGACCAATAAATAAAGGAGTTATGGCCAGCGCGAATTATTCCTAAAGCTCCAAAATCTTCCGTTTTTCTTGTTTCTTGTCTGATAACATGAGAGATTATTCCAAATCCTGGAAGAATTCAAATATATAAAGTGAATGATTCGCGAATTTTTGAAAATATTCCAAGATTCGACAATTTTTATTAAAACTCCCAAGAAAGTAATACCAAATGCTTTTCCCATATTTATATTTTATTTATTAATTCCTTTGCCTATCTACCTTTCGGTGTAAGCCAGTATTTATATTTCATATTTTTATATAGAAGTAAAATGTTTACAGCAATGCAACAAAGAGGCTCTGAATAAATACTGCTGATATTGTAATTGTATTATTATGTTTTCTAGAATTTCAATAACATTTTCTGGTTTTTCACTTCCTTAGCTTTCATAATGTTTTCGTGAAATTTTCAAAATTTACTAGAATGTTCGTAATATTTGAACCTTTTGATATTTTTGATTCTGTATTATACCATTTTATTTAGTATTATCATGCACCGACGAGTGGTGTTGCCAAGTTCAGTTTTGTTGTATATGGTACGCAAATTAAGGAGTATTTTAGGGGTTGATTGTAGTCTGGGTGAAAATGTGGTAAAATATGTAGTTGTTCAGAGTTAATAGTTGTCGTATCCACAGCTTGCAAGAATTTTCAAATTAATTATTCCGGTTATGCACAGCGAACCCGGGAAAATTCGTTAAGAGCTTTAAACAAGAGGAGATTTATCCCCGTTATTTGCGCGATTTACGGTACCTTATATATTTCTGACGGCGGGGAAGTTTCCGGGTGGTGTGAGAGCCGTCAGTGGAGAGTTTCCCGTCGAATTTCCGACAAACGTCTAAATAATGGCGCAAATTACTTCCACGTCATCGTGGAATTACTGCACGCTGCAGTTCCCGCGCGGCTGCGCTGGCACTTAGCGTTACTTTAAAAGAACAATTTCCTTGGAGTCTGCTTGTCTGCTCGGAGCCTGGCTCTGAATTAGCATAAAACGGCGATAAATTCCGCGGACGAGCCGCTCCCCCGATAATTTCAGGCCGATTCCGCAGATTCCCACTGTAATGCTCGTGCATTGTGTGCAATATTAATGTCCGCATGTCGAATCCTGCACCTGAGTTAACGCGCAAAAAAAAACCCTCAATCTGCGCTGCGTTTTCCACGGTTGCACGAAGGATATAAACTTCCGGCTTCATTGGGCTGCAGCTTTAGAGCCCTTTTGCAGCTTCCGCCGCCCTCCATCAGCGTCCTTGGCTCCCGCTCCCATCCTGGATGCTGTCGGGATGATCCCCGCGATTACGGCAGGGCGTCGTCACTGTCTATTTCACTCCAGTGTCCCGAGTCGACGATGTGCCTGAACAAATCGGGATGCTCAGGTCATATCTCGAGGATGGTGTCCTGCTCGGCTAAACTGTCCGAGAGGGAGTGACTGCTGCCGGGCATCGGCTCTGGCAGCCCGTCGTCCAGGACCTCTGTCACCTCCTCGAACCGGCTGCTGGAAAACACCACACAATTAGGGCGCAATCCCGACGAGATTCGATTAACGTTAAACGGGCAAAAAATCTTTACTCCCGCCCCCAAGTCCCTGCTCGGTGCTGACCTTTCGTAGCTGTCAATGTCCGGGTGCAATAACCTGTCCTTCCTCCGTCTTCTCCGGGGCCCCTTGAACGACAGCACCAGGTGGAAGGCGGCCAGCGATATCAGCTGTCCGCCCGCCACGTACGACAGCCAGAGCTTGTGGGGGAAGACGATGGGCAGGGCCCCCAGGGGGCCGTAGACTAGCGTCTTCTTCCAAACTTCGAACCACTGCACCACCGACCAACACCTGAATATCCTGTGTTGGTCATTCCTGAAACAACAACGGATATTAATTTATCGCCTTCATCCGACAACTGAATTCCTACAACACATACATCCTAAGATACATTGCTGCATCTCATACAATAATCTTTCAATTTGTAATACTGCACCCTATCCATTTATATATAACACATTTTATTTAGAAATATTTGAATCTATGCAGCTGCCATACTGCTAACGCTCATAAGAAAATATAAGGGTAAATTGAGATTTATAGGAAAATCTTGTTATTAACCGTGAGGCTACGGTAATCATTTTGATGGACTTTTCGCCAAATCTGATGGATTCATTCATTACACAGGCCAACCACCACAAAACTTTGTGTGTGTGTTTACCTAATTCTTATCGTTTTAAGTATGCTTAGTCCAAAAATAACAATAAAAATGCCGCATCACCCACCATTTGTTCACATTTTAACATTTTCTCTGTATAGCTAGGCAAATGGAGCTCTGATTCTCTAGAAACGTATGAGATGATCCCTTCAGTTTCACAGTCCACTTGTCGGCGGCTTCGCAGTCCAAGTTGCATTTGACAAGCAAGCAGTATGCGTTTGCAATGTTGCTATCTGGATAAGATACTAATATAGCAGTTAGAGTTCAGTCATGACTAGTCGTTGTTATGAGAACAGTCCTGACAGTTTTTGTTATATTTGGGGCAAATTTGTGATTAAGAAACACCAACGGAACATTACAGACTTTGTTAGAAAAGTATATTTCTCATATTTCGGAATTAAACTTGGTTATCAGGACAAATCTTGGGCGCCACATAAGGTATGTTATATTTGTGTAAAAGACCTTCGAAAATGGTCAAAAAAGGAGAAAGCATCCTTTAGATTTGCCATTTCAATGGAATGGAGGGAGCAATGGAATCATTCAGATGATTGCTACTTTTGTTGCAATGATGTTACTGGTCACAATTCAAAAACAAAGAAGTAATTCAGTACCCTAACCTACCATCTGCATTTCGGCCAATAGGCCATTGTTCGGATCTGCCTGTTCCTGAACCACCAGTGGCTATTGCAACTGTTAGTCTGGATAACATGTCAAGTGATGAATCTTCCTGCGATAAAGATGAATCAGTTAACGATGAGTTTCAGTGTCCAGTACACAGTGTGGAACGTCAGTCGTTTACTCAAACTGAGCTAAATGGTTTGGTCAGAAATTTGGGCTTAACAAAGGAGAAAGCTAAACTGCTTGGCTCTAGACTCAAGGAAAATAACTTGTTAGCAGCTGGAACTTCAATTCGTGTGTACAGGAGAAGAGAGCAGCAATTTGCTCAATTTTTCAAACAAGAACAAGATTTAGCATATTGCTCGAATATTGCCGGTCTGGTGAATGAGTTCGGAATTGAATACAAAAAAATAAGAATGGAGGTTGTTTAGATATTCCTCTAAACGTAGTTTAAAAGCAGTTCTATTTAACAATGGTAACACCTATGCATCATTACATGTTGCTCATTCTTTACTCATGAAGGAAAATTAAGAAAACCTAAGTGTATTTTTAGAGAAACTAAACTACTCCGCTCACGGAAGGATGATATGTGGTGACTTGAAAATAACATTCATGCTTATTAGCCAGCAAAGTGGTTTTACTAAATTCCCATGTTTCCTATGTGAATGGGATAGTAAGGCACGAGAACAGCATTGGTCCAGAAAGAATTGACCTGTAAGAAAATCTTTAAAGCCAAGAGAAAAGAACATTCTACGGGAACATCTGGTAGATCAACACAAGATTCGGCTGCCTCCATTACACATAAAATTAGTCCTCATGAAACAATTTGTGAAGGCCTTACCTAAAGATGGGCAGGTATTAGACCTTTGTGAAAAGTTTCCGCTATTGTCTGAAGCAAAATGAAAAATGAAATTGGACCTGATATTAGAAAGATGATGTTTCATCCCCATCTTGAACTACATATGGCAGTAAATGAAAAATAAGCTTGGATTGTATTTAAACACGTTGTAAATAAGTTACTAGGCAACAAAAATGACCCAGACTATCAAGCAATTGTTGCCAATATGCTGGATACTTTTAAAAAAATTGGGATGTTTATTGACCCTCAAAGTTCACTATTCACACAGTCAATTAAAATTATTTTGGGACAATTTAGAAGAACAAGGTGAGCGTTTTCATGAAGATTTAAAAGTGATGGAAAAACGTTATCAGGGACGCTGGAACACCAACATGATGGGAGATTACTGTTGGTCACTTTACCGAGAGAGTCAACAATCGGCGCATAGAAGAAAAAGCTATACCAGGAGCTTTAAGGAAAAAAAAGACAAAGAAATTATACATCAATGGACGTGCAAAGCCTTTGAAGATTGTAATGTTAAGAATACAAAGCCATCTTCTATGTTTAAATAAAGTTCTGTTGGTATTTTTAAAGTCGTTTACTTTCATATTTATTGCATATTCAGCTAATTTTCCCATATCTTACTAGATCAAATTGTGACCAAAGTGTGGCTGATGGAAACGAACAGAGTTCAGTTTGTAGTTTTGGTAGTGGACCAGGTTTGCTTTGTCGAGAAACAGTATTCTACTACAGCGTTCAGTAGTTTAAAAGAGGAAATATATGGAACTACAACAAGCGCCGTGTACATTTTTATTCGTTAGACTATCTGCTTCTTTTAATGGTTTTCGGCAATCATTGCACAGTTTTCACAAGATTCTGAAATCGCTTATTAATAAAAAAAATCGTTGATTTCGATTTTCCAAAAACAATTTTCTTGACAAATATGGCACAAACTATTCTTTTATTATCATGTAGTCACTTTTTTGTGTTGGTTTTGTATTTAAACTCATTTTAGCAGCAACGAAGCGAACAAGATTCTATGACCTAAAAATTTTTATTTTTTGACAGTAACAACTAAAAAATTTTCATAACATACTCGAATAATAATATAAGAGGCATATTAAATTATCTATAGCAAAATGTGGAATATTATAATTGATTTACGTTAGAGATACCAAAAAATGTAATTGGGTAAGGTTGTTGTAGATAAAAATTTCGACCTCTAAAAAAATGAATTAAGGATTCGATTTGCAGTTTGATATTTTTGTAACCCCTATAAAAGTACTTTAC
Organism: Othius punctulatus; assembly: GCA_951805005.1. Taxonomy (NCBI): domain Eukaryota; kingdom Metazoa; phylum Arthropoda; class Insecta; order Coleoptera; family Staphylinidae; genus Othius; species Othius punctulatus. The sequence continues at coordinate 25,541,852 of OX638143.1, forward strand.
AGGTTCTGAAGTCATTTTATGACGCCATTTTAATAAAACCCATTTACTGTCGAGGACCACTGTGACTAGTAATGTTCAAGATTTGATTCGAATAAATTGAATAATATATTGATGCCTCTTGGTGTTCTGTGTCTCTTTGATGTCAAAAAAGAGCAGAGAAAAACCGAGAAAGGTTTTCAATTGTACTGCAAATTTCGAAAAGGACTTATCTCGGGGAGGATTCAAAATGCAAAAATTGACTTTTTTGCTCTTATTTCATCTTCATGTTGGAGTTATTACTGAAGTAGAAAAGACTCTTAGGTTAGCAAAAGAGCACCAAAAAAACACGAAAAAGATAATAAGGGTTACAAGTGAATTTCGAAAAGCGATTCGAAATTGAATCTATGATTCAGTAAGAATTCAGAATAGACTTTATCACTCTTTTTTCATGTATGAACTAAACTCATTAAATATTTTGATGGTAACTGATTCTTTGTTGATACTTTTATCCTTTTACTTATTCCGTTTAAAAGGTAATTACAAGCTGTTTTGGCTGTATTATGTAATATATGTAAATTGCAACTGATAATAATTGCAACCGGTAAACCGATATTTTATGAGTTTGTTTCAGACCTTTGTAGGTATTATGTAAAACTTTAGTGTTTTATCGATTTAGAATTTGTGATTGTTAAAGTGAAGATATCTGCCAAAATTGGTTGTAGTAATGTTCTTTTATTCTAATTTTAATAACTCTTCCTGTTTCGTATAATAAAAATACGTCATAATAAAAGTAATAACATAATAATAATAAAATAAGTCTCTCATAGTGTTTGTTTCAAACCTTTATTGGTATTATGTAAAAGTTTAGTGTTTTTGTCGATTTCGAATTTGTGATTGTTAAAGTGATGAAGTCTGCCAAAATTCCATATATTAATATCTCCTAAATGTTGTTTTATTCTTATTTTTATAGCTCTTCCTATTTCCCATAATAAAAATATGTCATATAGTTCAACAAAAATTCAGTGTTTTCTATCTCCTGTAAAGTTTTAATTTCTTGAGATGAGTACTTTTCGAAATTTGCAATTCATTTACATTCTGTACATATTCAGTGCCTATAACTATCACGCAATGATTGTTGTGATCAATAACCACATATATTCATATATACCAAATAAGAAAATAGATTTGTTGATTGTTTGATAACTTACGCCAGGAGCAAATAATATTACCTTAAAATGATTCCAAACAATTGGAGTACACTTTTTTCGTCCAATCTAGGCGAACAATTTGCGCACGGATGAGATAGGAAAGGAATGAAACCCCAAACCGTATACTGAAGCCGCAGTCCTCGTTCCAATAAAGAGGGAGAACGTAAAATGATACGCAAAAAGTGTGGTAACAAGATACACGAAATTTACAAAAGAATTTACTCGGTGAATCAGTCAGCATTCTTTTGATACATGCGAAGTGGATTAGGATATTAAATTCGGCAACTCACGACCACGATTGTTGAGAGCACAAGCGTATTCTCTGTAGGTAAGAGGTGTCGGGTTCGAGTCCAGTGCAAATATGCACGTATTTGAAAAAAATAAACCATAAACTCTAGTATATGCAAAAATTGAGTTGGTATTTTAGTAGATAGGCAACACCAGTTCCACTTCACTCCCAGCAGACATCGCCGATTAACCTGTACTTATCCTATTTTAAATGCTGTAATTGTAATTAGAAAAAATCTGTTGGTATTTTTGTAGCTAGGCAACACCGGTTCCACTTCACCCCCAGCAGAGATCGCCGATTAACCTGTACTTTTCCGATTTTAAGTGCTGTAACTGTAATTACAAAGTACTTGCAAATGCAGTAATTAACCAATTGTAATTACCTGCGGTGATTAGCCGTCGATTAAAACCGCCGATTAAAACCGGGGATACATTTAATCGAGATCTCTGCTGGGGGTGAAGTGGAACAGGTGTTGCCTAACTACTCATTTTATGCAAATAATGCGGCAGTTCTAGAGCAAACAGGGGGTTTTGGAACTACGCTTATTTTGTGTGTTATTCTGAACATAACAATTGAAATGCACGATTTAAAAAAAATACTTCCAATATTTCTTACATACCTGTATATAGTTATACATTACCACTGGGATACCCCATGTATGTATTTTTGTATTTATGCATATACACAGGATGTTTCGATTTTCAGAACTTTTATAAGCTTTCAGGAGAAATCGTTCAAATTGGTATGTAAAGTCATGCTCACATAAATCTAGTAAAAGAAATAAGGTTACAATAGCAATTTTATGTGAGCATGACTGTACATTTCACATTTTCAGTATTTTCTCTAATTTCGCAAGTTAGTCTTCACATCTTGGGTTTTCTTCACATCTTAACATCCCTTATCCCCAAAAGCTTATTCTAAGAATACAAATTTCTATAAATATGGGTTGCAGATTACTTTGTTTTTAATATGCAGGGTGTGAATTACAAAATTAATAATTTTTTTTTCAAAATTTAGCGGAATTTCGATTCTGTGTTACGCTTTTTGTGAAAAAGATTCACAGATTAATTTTCTAAGATTTTCATATCTTCATAGAAATGAAAATCTATGAAATCTATAAAAATATGGAAATCTTAGAAAAAATATGTGCCTAATCAAATGCTCTCAGATACATATACGTTTAACACAATATCTTGAGAGCGGTTATTTTCTAATTCTAGAATAAGATTTATTTTTAAATTCAAAATCGTCTATCTGAAGCGTTCGATTTTCCATATTTTCAGGAATTCTGTTGCTCAAAATGAGACGATTTAACGACAGTTGAACTCTTAGATCTAAAATGTGAGACACTCTGTATATATTAATTCAGGGGTGTACACATACGTACAAAATACAACTACAAAGAAAATAGTAAATCATACTATAATTAAATATCAATTACTAATACAACGACTCTTTCTAAAAGTGACAACTAATCCTAAAAAGTATACTAAGTTTATATATTTTGATTCTTATACAATATACGTCTGTCCACGAATTGGCGTTCCCTTGGTATATTTACCCGAAAATGTTTAATTTAAGAAACCAAATTCGGGAGTTAGCCTCTGCATATGCTGAAAGTAAGAACATATAAAAATCATTCATATGCAGTCTGTTTTATGAGTTCATATGAAAAAAATAACGACAGTACAATGCCTCATTAAAGATACGAAAAAAGTTTATAACGAAAAGTATAAGCTTTCATAAATATCAGCATACAAATATTTTATTTGTAGGTACAAATTTCTTATAGAATATACAATTATATAATTCATTCTTATACAATATACGCATGTCCACGAATTGGTGTCCCATAGGTATATTTGACCAGAAATGTTCAATTTAAGAAATCAAAAGAAAATATAAAAATCATTCATATGCAGTTTGTTTTTGGAGTACATATGAAAAAAATAACGAGAGTAAAATGTCTTATTACAGATACGAACAAAATTTATAGCGAAAAGTATAAAGTTTTATAAATATCAACTTACAAAATTTTTATTTGCAGGTCCTGATTAACTACTTAATTTTTATGTAATTTACTTATTTTATTTAACATAGGTCATAGGTCTAACATAGTCATAGGCCATGGGCTTCATAGGGCCACATATATGTCTATTCTACGCTTATTACTATTTCCATATGTACTCCTAAAACACTCTGTATATAACTGACTTTACAAAGTTTGCAGTTCTTACTTTTAGCGTATGCAAAGGCTAATTCCAGAATTTAGTGTCTTAAATGGATTATTTTAGGTCAAATATACCTATGAGGCGGACAAACCGTGGAGCACTATACAGGGTGTTAGGGAAGTCGACCGAAAAATTTCTAGGGGAGAATCAGTGAATTAGGGAGAAAAGAGAAGTCGAATATTCCTTTGACATATTTTTGTTGCGATGGTTTTTTTTTGTTGAGTTTCAAACACTTAATTTAACACTTTTAACAAAGTTACAAAGGTCACATTTAAAAGTATTGTAAGTAACATGCTAGATTTAAAAAAAAAATGCGTTATCGAGATTTATTTAGCAGTACCAAACATGCCTTACCAATTTTAACACGGATTTAGTGGGAAACTATGCATCTGGGTCAAAAGTAACAAAGGAATATTCGACTTCATCTTGCACCCTGATTCACCCCTAGAAAGTTTTCAGGCGACTTCCCGAACACCCTGTATATTATATAGGGTATAGTAAATATACAATTATTAAAAAAATCAACCACAAGGACATTATACTAATACAATGTAAAATACTAATTTGTAATACAATTGAAATATTTCAAGTCCCCCCCGTTTTTATTATCATGCGATTTATTGTACTGTGTTTAAATTTTATTAGAGAATTCTGTCACATCAAATGGAATTTACAAGGATAAAAACCTCCCACTTTATTACCCGTTTCTATTGCCAATAAATCGCAATAAATCCGGTGTAATGTTGAAAGTTAGGACATTAAATTTTATACTTTTATAGGTTATTTAACACGCTGGAGACCAGCCAAGAGATAATAATTTACGTAATAAATAATTGTTTATGTATTGCCCCAAATCCTTCCCCCCACTCGACATTTACGATCAACTATTGATTTCTTTAGACATACAGACATGTCATCAATAATTCGCACATATGAGTGCTAACGAACGTGAGTTAAATTCGTTTGTGTATGGCAGTGATATTAATAATTACGCCTCACATAGAGGAAAACACCTCTACTGTATCCAAAATCCAGGGAAATGCACCAGCACTTCCACAAGTGAGAAAGTAGTATCTCTAATAGTAGTAGAACAGTCTAGTAGGAGTAGTAGTAGTACTGTATCTCTAATAGAGATACTGTTTTGAATTTTGGAATTAAACCACAAGAGATGAATAGAGATAATGAATTATGAAGATATTGTAAAGAAGATTAACATGCAGACAGAAGAATAGATAATGTTTTTCATCAAACGAGTTAATGGAGATAGAATTATGATAGAATTATGATAGAAACGACTTCAAGATACGAGGAGATGCAACAATGTAGAGTAAGAGATAAAGAAGTCTGCAACGAAAGGCAATTCGAGTACTCGATTCTCTGCAATACACCACTGATTATCGGCACTCCTTCATAAATCTAAAAATTCTTGGTCTTCCTTGTATATATATTTTAGAATGTCTCATACATGTTCACACTAACATTGATGCCTATAAAACTCATAGTGATAATCACCAACATAGGACTTGGTCCAGTAACCTCTTGTGTCCTGACTACCAACGCCTAACTAAGGCGCAGAATGGCATTAACTATTATGGACCAAAACTCTTCAATATGTTGTCAACTGATGTTAAAACTCTAGAAAAGTCAAAATTGCGCTGAAAGCATATATGTCATCAAAGGGTTTCTACACTGTAGAACAATGTATGTCATGTAAATTCGCCGATCTTATGATTTAAATATTTTAATATGTTATGTTATGTACCCATTTTAATATGTTTTTGTAATACCTCTGTGTTATTGACATTTATCAGTACTGTCTGCTTGATCGATATGACAGGCGTAAAGGCCTTGGCCGTTATAATAACGGCCGTGGACGTTATTTAAATAACAACGCAAATTTATGAGCAATAAAGTCTTCATATTCTTTCTCATACCTGCTGCTGCTTTTTTGGGGAAGTAAATCGATTGTGGCAGCATTTGCTTCATTTAGTATATCTTCGGGGATACCACAAAATGAAGAACTTTGCACATCTGACATTATTTTTCTAATTTCACATTGATTTGTTTGTTTGTATTTGAGCCGTTGATGTTGCTATGGTATCAAATTGCGCCTGGATAACTAGTTTATTAATTTTGAAATTTAATATTGATAAATTGACCAGTTTTTGTAGTTTAGGTATTACAATAAGTATCGAACAACATACGGCCGATATGCAAATAACAGGCTTGGTTGAATATAAACCTCGGCTGCGCTCCGCTCCGCTTCGCTTCGCCTCGGTTTACAAACTTCAACCCGCGCCTATTATTTGCTACATATCGACCTAATGGCGTTATATACTATTAATGTGAAAGTGAACCAGATGTTTTTATTTTTGTATTTAACTTTTGTAAATCTACTTTTATATTATATTTATTGTATTGTACCCGACGAATGTAAAACACACAGATAAAGCATGAAATAAATTACTTACTTACTTATTTACTTACTTACTTACTTACTTACTTACTTACTTACTTACTTACTTACTTATCAATAAACATTTTTTTGTAAAAAAATAAATTACGATTAGTTTTTAGAAAAGTTTACGAGGTAATGAATCCGAAAATGGTAGTTATAAATAACATATTCTAAAATATAGAACAAACAAGCTATTGTTTTTCAATTATGTGGTCTTGAGATAATAAGCCTCACTTATTAAAATACTCATAGTGAATGAACATGAATTGGACAAATATGTGAAAGTTAGGGAACATATTGTAAAAATACTAATTGGGTAAATATAAACAATGAATATGGGAATCAAATATGCATAACAATAACTAAGATTTAGCAATAAGCTTTCAAAACAAATCAGATATCGCTGAAATAACATCCTGAAATTCGGTAATGCTGAAAAATACTTCCGTTTGCGTTTGTTTGGTTTGAAATGCTTTCAGGACTTGAACGGGCTTTCAGTTTCATTTAAATATTTGTCAACACTGAAACGTGTCATTGTCATGGAATTCGTTTCATTCAAAGCAATGCGGCAAGCATCGGCATAATTCGCTTCATGGAAATATGAGACCCCAGATTTTAGATGCCAAAACACCTCAAATAAATTCTTTGCCTCCGAATCACCAAAGACGACGCACATTTAAAGTCATAAACATGCATACATAATTCTACATACATGTAGACTTAAAGTATTAATAAATGTTTTACTTAATGTGTAAATACTACGATTTTATAATGATAATAATATAATAGTTACTATAGTTTATAGTTAAAAACTACTTTTTTTAAAACAATTAATAGAAAAGAAATACCAACAAGAAGGGAAACAATATTTGTAGGTTTTATTGATATAGAAAAAGCTTTTGAGAAAATTCCCAGAAGAAAACTATGAAAGGTAATCGAAGAGAAAAGTATCAACCAAAAAATAATAAGAATATTTAAAAACATTTATGAAGGAAATAAGAACCGTGTCATAAGCCAGGGCGGAATATCAGAACCATTCCAAACAAACGAAGGATTAATACAGGGAGGTGGACTAAGCCCCCTACTATTCATAGTATACATTGATGAAGTCATCAGAAAGAGCACACAAAAAACTAAAAAGCTGCATGTTGGATATAGACAACTTCAAAGAATATCAATCTCTGAAGGAGCTTTCGCTGATGACCTAATACTGATTGCAGGAAAGGATGAAGAACTGAGCACAGGATATAGACAACTTCAAAGAATATCAATCTCTGAAGGAGCTTTCGCGGATGACCTAATACTGATTGCAGGAAAGGAAAAAGAACTGAGCACAAATCTCAAAACTTGGAATGAAGCACTAAAAGCATATGGAATGAAATGACAATAAATAAAAGCAAAACAAAAGTAATGGTATTGGAGATGAACAACACAAGATTGACGTAACATTGGAAAACGAATAGATTGAAGAAGTAAAAAAACTGCAAATACATTGGAGTGGATATACATTTTAATGGTAATCAAGAATTGGAAATAAACAATAGAATAGAAAAAGCAATGAAAACATATTACCAATGAGATAATTCATAAACAAGAAGGAAATATCAAAGAAAAACAAAAAATAACGTTTCCAAACATTAACAGACCAATATTGACCTTTGGTTGCGAAACATGGGTGTTGATCCAAAGGCAAAAAAGTAAGATCCAAGCAGCGGAAATGAGATTCCTTAGGAGAGTTAAAGGAGTGACAATCAAACACAAGATAAGAAGTTCGCAAATCAGAAAAGAACTAGGAACTAGACCAATACTAGAATTTATCGAAAGAAGACAACTTAGCTGGTGGGGCCATCTGCAACGGATGGAAAGTAAAAGGACGGTAAAACAAATATGGGACAAAGACACAAAGTAAAAAGAAAAGGGGAAGACCCAAAGCAACATGGGATAGCGAGATACGAAAAATACTGAAAGCAAGAGGAATCACATAGAAAGAAGCCAAAAAGAATTGCACGAAACAAAAAAGAATTGGCAAAATTTGTGTACAATGAAAATGAAATAGTTTAAGCAAAATGTAAACGAAAAATGATATGTAAATTACACCCTACACCATTAAAATAGTAAGTGGGGATTTGATAATATACAGGGTGTTAATACTAAGTTGTAACACCCGAAAATGGCAGTTAGAACTCATTGAAACAAACAACTTTTCTTAGTTAAAATTTTTGAATTGGAGCCCCAGTTCATAGTTAATGGCGTTCTTTTGTTTTTCGAAAAATCGTCATTACTCCCTTATTTTAAGAAATATTTAAAAAATACAAAAACGTTCAGCATGAGCTATCAGTTCTCTAAAACATTTGTATTTACAATTACTTTCTATTTTATTAAATAACAAAATGGCGACCGAAGAAAATATTCGAAACAAGATATTTTGAAAATCACTCGATTGATTTTTGAAAATAAAACATTTATGAAACCTTTAAACTATATCATAACATTTGTCTGAAATTGAATTACAAGATGAATTTTCACAAACTGCAACAATCATTTAAAACAAAGTAAGCTAACCTTGAGTTGGGCCATTAAACAAGTTGAGGCACGTTTTTTCTAGTTTGTACGTTCAAATTTAAATACTTTTTGATCTTGTTCTTCAGAAATTTCTGCTTCATCTTGAAAAGTTTCTGTCACGTTTATCATTTGTGTGCCTATTTTGCATAATTTCTGTATAAAAATGCATAATTATCAAAACAGACAAATGTTATAAGATAGTTCAAGGATTTTAAAAATGTTTTATTTTCAAAAATCAATCGATTGGTGTTCAAAATATCTTGCAAAGAAATTTTTGATCGGTCGCCATTTTGTTATTTGATAAAATAGAAAATAATTGTAAATACAAATGTTTTAGAGAACCGGAAGCGCATGTTGAACGTTTTTGTATTTTTTTAATATTCCTTAAAATAAGGGAGTAATGACGATTTTTCGAAAAACAAAAGAACGCCAATAACTATGAACTTGGGCTCCAATTCAAAAATTTGAACTAAGAAAAGTTGCTTGTTTCAATGAGTTCTAACTGCAATTTTTGGGTGTTACAACTTAGTATTAACACCCTGTATATATACTATAGTTTATAGTTATCATAGTTTGTTGAAGAGGAGATTAATGAATAATGATAATAATTACTGTTATTATTATTATTATTATTATTAAGGCTTTACACTTTTGACACTCCTAAAGGGTCTTCACAATCCAATTTCCGAGATGGATTAGTCCTCAAGTTACTATAGTTTATAGTTATAATAGTTTGATGAAGAGGAGATTATTAACCTGACTGTGCAAAATCTTTTGTTTAACAAAATATATAATCCGAATGGATGTTCTCTTCTTCTCTTCCCTTCTCTTCTTCTCTTCCCTCTTCTTCTTCTCTTCCCTTCCCTTCTTTCCTTCTTCTCTTCCCTTCCTCTTATTCTCTTCCCTTCTCTTCTTCTCTTCCCTTATCTTCTTCTCTTCCCTTCTCTTCTTCTCTTCCCTTCTCTTCCCTTCTCTTCCCTTCTCTTCCCTTCTCTTCTTCTTTCCCTTCTCTTCTTCTCTTCCCTTCTCTTCTTCTCTTCCCTTCTCTTCTTCTCTTCCCTTCTCTTCCCTTCCCTTCTTCTCCTTCCTTCTCTTCTTATGCATTTCTCCATCAATGGATATTTGCGACAATACGATTCATCTAGTATCGATTCCTGGCTGTATGAAACAGACTCCAATGGTCCTGTCCATTGCCTTATATTTCTCAGCCATGATTTTTTTCTCTCTGCTCCTCTTCTTCCTTTAATTTTTTTCTCCCTGCTTCTCTTCTTCCTTCAATTTTGCCCTTTTTGTTGAGCTGAAGAATTTCATACTTCTGGTTTCACATCCCATCTTAAACGGTTATTCATATTATAATTCCGCATCTTAACATATACCATTAAAAATTTATATTATATAAAATGCAAAATTACGGGCTAAATTCTGAGTTGCAGAATAATAAAGGCTATAGTTCTGCAAACGGCCATAAATAATTTCTGTGGCCCTAAATTTGAACGAAATCACGACCTCGATTCTATAGTTTATAGTTATCATAGTTTGTTGAAGAGGAGTATAATGAATAATGAAAATAATTACTATTATTTTTATTATTATTAAGGCTTTACACTCCCTTTTGGGATTTAGCCAATCCTAAGGAGTCTTCACAATCCAATTTTCGAGATGGATTAGTCCTCTAGTTACTATAGTTTATAGTTATCATAGTTTGTTGAAGAGGAGATTATTAGCCTGATGGCGCAAAATCTTTTGTTTAACAAAATATATAATCCGAAAGGATGATCTCTTCTTCTTTTCCCTTCTCTTCTTCTCTTCCCTTCTCTTCTTATCTTCTCTTCCCTCCTCTTCTTCTCTTCCCTTCTCTTTTTCTCTTCCCATCTCTTCTTCTCTGCCCTTCTCTACTTCTTTCACTTATCTTCTTCTCGTCCCTTCTCTTCTTATCTTCCCTTCTCTTCCCTTCTCTTCTTCTCTTTCCTTCTCTTCTTATGCATTTATCCATCAATGGATATTTGCAAAAATACGATTCATCTGGTATCGATTCCTGGCTGTATGAACCAGACTCCAATGGTCCTGTTCATTGCCTTATATTTCTCAGCCATGATTTTTTTCTCCCTGATCCTCTTCTTCCTTCAATTTTTTTCTCCCTGCTCCTCTTCTTCCTTCAATTTTGCCCTTTAAGCTGAAGAATTTCATACTTCTGGTTTCACATCCCATCTTAAACGGTTATACATATTATAATTCCGCATCTCAACATATACCATTAAAAATTTATATTATATAAACTGCAAAATTACTGGCTAAATTCTGAGTAGCAGAATAATAAAGGCTATAGTTGTAGTTCTGCTAACGGCCATAAATAATTTCTGTGGCCCTAAATTTTAACGAAATCAAGACCTCGATTCTATAGTTTATAGTTATCATAGTTTGTTGAAGAGGAGTATAATGAATAATGATAATAATTACTATTATTATTATTATTAAGGCTTTACACTCCCTTTTGGGATTTAGCCACTCGTAAGGAGTCTTCACAGTCCAATTTCCGAGATGGATTAGTCCTTAAGTTACTATAGTTTATAGTTATCATAGTTTGTTGAAGAGGAGATTATTAGCCTGATTGTGCAAAATCTTTTGTTTAACAAAATATATAATTCGAATGGATGTTCTCTTCTTCTCTTCCCTTCTCTTCTTCACTTCTCTTCCCTTCTCTTCTTCTCTTCTCTTCTCTTCTTCTCTTCTTCTCTTCCCTTCCCTTCTTCTCTTCCCTTCTCTTCTTCTCTTCCCTTCTCTGCTTCTCTTCCCTTCTCTTCTTCTCGTCCCTTATCTTCTTCTATTTCCTTCTCTTCTTCTCTTCCCTTCTCTTCTTATGCATTTATCCATCAATGGATATTTGCGAAAATACGATTCATCTGGTGTCGATTCCTGGCTGTATGAACCAGACTCCGATGGTCCTGTCCATTGCCTTATATTTCTCAGCCATGATTTTGTTTCTCCCTGCTCCTCTTCTTCCTTCAATTTTTTTCTCCCTGCTCCTCTTCTTCCTTCAATTTTTTTATCCCTGCTCCTCTTCTTCCTTCAATTTTTGTTGAGCTGAAGAATTTCATACTTCAGGGTTTACATCCCATCTTAAACGGTTATACATATTATATTTCCGCATCTTAACATATACCATTAAAAATTTATATTATATAAAATGCAAAATTACTGGCTAAATTCTGAGTTGCAGAATAATAAAGGCTATAGTTTTAGTTCTGCAAACGGCCGTAAATAATTTCTGTGGCCCTAAATTTTAACGAAATCACGACCTCGATTCTGTATTCATTGAATGAGCTGAGACCTAATTCATTTCTCCGCTGTAATGTATACTCGCAGCTAGTCAGTTACGGCTTGAATGGCATTAAGAGCACTTCAAATTTATATTTAAATTGCTGGAAGTCGGCCTTCAGTGAGATTGCGGAGAATCGCGCGGGGATTGCATTAAAGATGCATTGTGGCTCGGATTCGAATGTAGAAGGGATTCCGCGGAAAAGGGTTCTGAAAAGGGCATGGAGCTATAATCTTAAACCGTCTGTTAAAATGCAAGCAGGCGTATAAGTGCCGAGGCTACGCCGAGGCTTTCCTTAACACCTCCATCTTCATCGCCATGTTGCATGTAAAGTAATCGCGATTTTGATCGTCGTCGTGATGGGAATTATAATTACTTTGATTACTGATGAACCAATAATGCGGGACACAATGCGACACACAAAGGCAAATCGCGGTTATCAGGCCCTGATGCTGATTCGGTGGGAAATTGTGATAGACGTTTAGATCGTGATTGATTTGCCGCAGTTTTAACGTCACACGGAAATTATCGAAGCGAAATTCTAATAAATTGAGGGCCAATAGCAAGGATGAATCGGCGAAGCGCGACTGAATGATGCTAATTGCAATTATCGATTATAAAAGCATTTAGTGGTAATACATTGACCTCGGTATTTGATGCTATATGATATGACAATCAGTTTGTAGTTTTGTCAGCAAGTACAGTCGCAAAAAGTTGCAAGCCTACATGCACAACGAACTGATTTTATGTTTCGGACATACAAGGTCAAAGACAAGGTCAGACTGCAATAGATTAATATACATCATCTTGGAGAATAGTGTAAATGTTATCAACATCGTCTTGAGTATGCACTGTTCATTGAATAAACTGAAAGAAGATATAAGAAAGAAGAAAATATAAAAACATTTTTTTTGTATTAATTACCGATAGCTCACCAAAAGTAGTTAATATCTATAAGATAAATAGTGGAAATTTTATCAACATCCTCCAGTTAATATCTATATGTCCATAGATTTTTAAAAGTGAAATATCAACAAAAATTCCAAAACGAGACAATCAGTTTAATTCTGTTTCGAAATCTCATTCCGTGAGTGCTAATATTGCGCGACATAAATATCCGGCGTTAACCCAACGAGTTAATACATCACTTCGCATTCACTCGTCCAGCGAAAGCTCACACGTTAATCCCCATTCGTCCCGAGCTTCCGATCTTGACCCCATAAATCATCCTGATAATCCGATTTATTAATTACCGGACATTGCGTCGCCAGTGGCCCTTCGCAGAAGAGGCGAATTTATGGCATCGGGGCTTCCCCGGTATTTTTCGCAGGGGGGCACACGCTCGTTATAAATTCAAAACTTGTTCGTCCGCGCAGGCATGGGCTTTTTGACAAATTCGCAGTCGCACGTAATATTAATACACCTTTTAATATTCCGAATGGCTGCAAACAATCTTGGTCATATAAAGCAGAGGGCGCATTTATTAAATTCTCCACTCGTACGGTAATTGATGAAAAATACATTGCGCAGCTGTTAATAGTTTAACTTCAAAATATTTTCAGGAACAATAATAATTTCCAATTACGAAACATGTCGCAAACAGCTGAAAAATGCTTAAAAACATGCCAACTTTAGGCGATTGCAAAAACAAAATGAAAGCTAATCTGTACTAGTCTGTTGGCCTACTTTCATTTCGGGCTGGTGTCATATGGGCTAGAAGTGATGACCCGAAAGGTCATCAAGTGTGCTAGTCTGTTGGCCTACTTTCATTTCGGGTTGGAGTCATATGGGCTAGAAGTGATGACCCGAAAATTGTTGAGTGTAATTCCATGAAATCTTGTGAACTGATCCACAAAACTTATACCAATAGAAATACCCTTCAAAAATGCGCAAAATGTGTGCAACAGTAGTGGACAGTATTCTTAAATTCCATATACATTTCAGAATAGTTCACAAAAACTTAAGAAAAATGTCACCAGCAATAGTTTGAAAACTGTGTACTAGCACGAAGTACCTAAATTTTTTTTCGTGTACTTGACTCATATTAAGGTAATTTAGACTATTCAATAAAAAAACCTGTACTTCCTTAATTACAAGTTTTAATTGCTTTTGCAACTGGTTTCGACCAATTAATTGGTCATCATCAGGCAAAACTAAAAAGAAAGCGGCATTTTCACTGCAGCTTTTCCGTTTTTCAGTTCCTTTATTGCTTGATCGATGTGGCTTTTATTTGTTGAAAATCATTTCTTCACCTGAAGAAGCCACAGTGTGGGGAAACAATTGTCGTGAACAATAAAAAACAATTTTGAAAATTTTAAAAAGTGCGAACTTTATTTCATACATTAGTCCTTTATTGCTGTTCACTTCTTGCAAGAATGCAAGAAAAACGGGTCATTGGGTCATTGTTTGCAAAACAACCATTTTTTTGTAAATTTTTATGTTGGTATAGTCCTTAGAATAAAATTTTTCGTGTTTTACAATCAAAGAGACCGTCAGGATGTAGAAAGAAGCAACATATGGTACTTATTATTTATTTAATGAACATTAATAAGCGAAAACGATAATGTACGTATACACGAAAGAAAATGCATTTCTGCAAAATAAACCTAACAGAGATTAATAATTAAAATTACAGTTAATCGAAAACAAACAAGTCAAAACCTAGTAGCCACCTTGATCCTCTATGCATAATGCCGAATGAGCAATAAGTAGTGAAGAACGAATACCTTTAAATGTTATTTTCGCTTATTAAATAAACTGATAAGTATCATATGTTATTTTTTTCCACATCCTGATGGTCTCTTTGATTATAAAACACTAAAACTTTCATTCTAAGGACTATACCAACATCTAAATTAAAAAAAAAATGGGTTTTTGCAAACAACGACCCAGTGACCCGGCTTTTTTTTGCATCTGAGTGTATTTTATCTTATCCCTCTTCTTTATCTGCTTCTGTTCTATTTGTATATATGTTCTCCTACTCTTCATCTTCTGTGGTTCCCAATAGTTCCTTAAAGTGTTCCTTCCATCTTTCTGCTATTTATTTTTTTCCCTCAGTACTTCTCTAGATTTTGCTTTTTATGACTCTCTGAGAGTCTCTGAGACTCTCTATGACTCTATAACAGAGATGCTGTTGCTTCTTTGTCTTGTCTGTTCCTTTTGATTACGCTGTGGAATAGTTTTTGGTTTTCCGGCCAATTTCTTTCGAGTTCTTTTCCAAATTCTTCACATTATTTCGGTTTGTTCTTGAGTATTATCTGTTTTACCTTGTTTCTTGCGTTTACCTTACGAATATTCTTGGTATTTCTCCCTTGTTTTGTTGTTGAGGTATTTTTTTCATGCATGTTTCTTTGTTTATACCTGGTCTCTTATTTAAGTAGAACACCAGGCTGTTCGTCTTTTGTTTGTTTCTTTTTTGCTGGTTTCGCATATTCTACTTGCCACTTTTATTATACTTTTTATGAGGTATTTCCACATTTGTTCACAATTTTTGTGTTGTATTGTAGTGAGCCAGAATATACGCACGTTACGAAACGCACCCACGTGATAAAATGACCAATATTATAAGAGTACGAGTAATAAATAAAATCATTAAACTTATTCATTTAAAGTAAATACCAGAAAATGCACACGACAGGATGGCGCCAGCCAAGTCGAAGCAAAATAGACACCCTATGCATGGTAAACACGTGTCGATAAAGTTACGTGTTAGCTGTCTCATAAGTAAAAACAGCTATTCAAATCTCTCGATAAGAGACTGAACGCGCTAATCAGGGTGGGCGCAGAAACACGGAAAGGGCGACGAATTCGGGGAATAACGAGTCTGGCGAAAGGCAACAAAGAACTCAGCGTAATCTGTGGCACTCGAGCACGAAAAACGCAACAAACTTAAGCCACGTGAGCCACACATGGGATTTTGGAAACCCACGCTTGCACCGTGGAATGCAAGGGGGGTGGAATTAATAACTCAAAATAATTATAAAAGGGAAACAAGAAAGGAGGTGGGGATCAGTCGGTTCAGATCAGTAGTTTGGCGAACGTCGGCAAACGTAACACGCGCGCGAGTAACCAAATTTACAAATCATTATTATAAATAAAATTTCACGAGTCCACGAACGTAAAGTCATAGGTATGATAAAGATTCTTCATATTAATTCGGAATCATTTTAGAAAGAAAATCACAAGTTAAAGTATCGGGAGTGAACGAATTACCATAAAAGCTATACCACAACCATTCTTACACACGTCCTGTCAGGCCATGGCTAGAAATAGCCGTTTAGTCTAAATTATTAAGGAAGCATATTAATGAATATCCGCGCTTTCAATAGCGGGGTGATTTTTATCAGTAGTTAATATGGCAGACTTAATTCCCGGTATTATATATCAACTAAACGAATATAATATCATTAACCAATCACTACAAATTACCATAAAAGCTATACCACAACCATTATTACACACGTCCTGTCAGGCCATGGCTAGAAATAGCCGTTTAGTCTAAACTATTAAGGAAGCATATTAATGAATATCCGCGCTTTCAATAGCGGGGTGATTTTTATCAGTAGTTAATATGGCAGACTTGATTCCCGGTATTATATATCAACTAAACGAATATAATATTATTAACCAATCACTACAAATTACCATAAAAGCTATACCACAACCATTATTACACACGTCCTGTCAGGCCATGGCTAGAAATAGCCGTTTAGTCTAAATTATTAAGGAAGCATATTAATGAATATCCGCGCTTTCAATAGCGGGGTGATTTTTATCAGTAGTTAATATGGCAGACTTAATTCCCGGTATTATATGCCAACTAAACGAATATAATATCATTGACCAATCTCAACGAACAACCTCGTTACGGCATAATTACAGAATCAATCATAACGCTAATCACCACCGACGATTCGAGAATGATCGCCAACGAAATGACGATACGCGCGCGAACGGATTAATGGGTCAAACAACAACCAAACTAAATGTTGATAATATCCGATAGCATCCAAACAAAATCAGGCAATGATCAGCTCTGTCAAAAGGGGACAAAAGATCTAGCATTAGGTTCGGTTAAATCAAAACAGTACATCCTAGTATTCATAGTCATGAAATTTGGATAAGTTGGCACAGAAAGCGTAGAGAAAAGCACTGGCAATTTTACTCGTAATCATCACAATGACAAGTAAATGGAATTATTAAACGTAGACATGTAAATATAGAGAATGAATAAAATGAAAATGATTAACAATTTAAATAAACATAGATTGAATAGAATTAGTAAACGTAGGCATATGTATGTGTGGATGTATATATGTATATATGTATATGTATATATATATATATATGTATATGTTTGTGTGTGTATGTGTGTATGTGTGTATATATATATATATAGAGAGAGATAATGAATAAAACGAAAATGAGTAACAATTTAAATAAACGTAGTTTGAATAGAATTAGTAATCGTAAATTGTTAAACATAGAGAATGAATAAAATGCAAATGATTAACAATTTAACTAAACATAGATTGAATTGAATTAATAAACGTAGATAGGTGAACATAGAGAATGAATAAAACGAAAATGAGTAACAATTTAGATAAACGTAGTTTGAATAGAATTAGTAATCGTAGACAGGTAAACATGGAGAATGAATGAATCGAAAATGATGAACAAGTTAATTAATCGTAGTTTGAATAGAATCATTAAACATACATATATGAAGATAGAGAAGGAATTAAACAAAAATGATGAACAATTTAAATAAACATAGTTTGAATAGAATTATGAAATTCACATATATAAACACAGAGAATAAATGAACCGAAAAATGATGAACAAGTTAAATAATCGTAGTTTGAATAGAATCAGTTAATATGCATGTATAAACATAGAGAATGAATGAAACGAAAATGATGAACACAATAAATAAACGTAGTTTGAATAAAATTATTAAATTTTCCTAGATAAACATAGAGAATGAATGAAACAAAAATGATGAACAAGTTAAATAAACATGGTTTGAATAGAAGTATTAAACGTAGACATATGAACATAGAGAATGAATGAAACAAAAATGATGAACAAGTTAAATAAACATAGTTTGAATAGAAGTATTAAACGCATACAGATAAAGATAGAGAATGAAAAAAATGAAGATGAGGAACAATTTAATTAAACATAGGTCGAATAATAGCTCCCAAATATTTCAAATAATTAATGTTTTTTTATCATGTCAATCAACGTAGACAATGGAAAAGCTGGGTGGCATACCTGTAGACACAGATACAGTGATGTGATCCGGGGAGATCGCGAAATATCGTTTGTAGCCTTGTGTTATTTATGATGTTTCAAAATCTCTGAGTTGTTCTATTTTAATCATATTAAGCAACGCTGACAATAGAGAAGCTGGGTGGCATACCTGTAGACACAGATACAGTGATGTGATCCGGGGAGATCGCGAAATATCGTTTGTAGCCTTGGGTTATTTATGATGTTTCAAAATCTCTGAGTTGTTCTATTTTTAATCATATCAAGCAACGTAGACAATAGAAAAGCTGGGTGGCATACCTGTAGACACAGATACAGTGATGTGATCCGGGGAGATCGCGAAATATCGTTTGTAGCCTTGTGTTATTTATGATGTTTCAAAATCTCTGAGTTGTTCTATTTTTAATCATATCAATCAGCATAATAAAATAGAATGAGTGAATATGGTAATAAATGATTGAAGATAAGAGAGACACATGAGCATGTGAACCAAACTCATGTAAATAAAATAAATAGAATGATTGAATATGGTATTAAAGGATTAGAGAAACAAGAGATGCATGAGCATGTAAAATAAACTCACGTAAAATAAAATAAATATAATGATTGAATATGGTATTAAAGGATTAGAGAAACGAGAGATGCATGAGGATGTAAAATAAACTCACGTAAAATAAAATAAATAGAATGATTGAATATGGTATTAAAAGATTAGAGAAACAAGAGATGCATGAGCATGTAAAATACACTCACGTAAATAAAATAAATAGGATGAATAAACGCAAATGAATGAACACAAAATAAACTCACGTAAACAAAATTCGCATTTTCCTTCATATCCAAATATTAATGAATAACAGAAATTACAAATTCTTTATAAAGGTGAACGAAATATAAAATGAAGTAAATCAGGTCTACTTGTTAATGTGTGTATTATTTGCCTGTCTCTTCCAATTTTAAGGTGTATACAACTGAATAAACAAAACAAACCCATATATATATATATATATATATATATGTGTGCTTTATTGTTCTAACCCATGATTTGCGTTTTCTAGCACATTACCAATAGCAAAGTTCCTTGAAAATAATCACGGCAGTTAGTTGAGCGTCACGACGTGTAAGTACTAAATACGATCACAAATCACGAGCCAAAAATAATCAGGAAATGACATAATAATTTCACGATAAAAAAAATACAACGATAAAAGCAGTATGTGTCGGATAGTTACAGTATTTTTTGTAGTTCTCTCTCCATTTCTTCTTTGTATTCTGTTTGCGTGTTTTCATTGTTCAGCTTAAAGTCTTTTATTTTGGTGCATACTCTCGTTCTCTTTGTTTGCTGTTCTGTTTTTTTGAGGTATTTCCACATTTGTTCAACATTTTTGTGTTGTATTTTTTGTAGTTCTCTCTACATTTCTTCTTTGTATTCTGTTTGCGTGTTTTCATTGTTCAGCTTATAGTCTTTTATTTTGGTGCATACTCTCGTTCTCTTTGTTTGCTGTTCTGTTTTTTTGAGGTATTACCACATTTGTTCAAAATTTTTGTGTTGTATTTTTTGTAGTTCTCTCTGCAGTTGTTCTTTGTATTCTGTTTGCGTGTTTTAATTGTTCAGCTTATAGTCTTTTATTTTGGTGCATACTCTCGTTTTCTTTCTTTGCTGTTCTGTTTTTTGAAGTTTTTTTTTGTTCAAAATTTTTGTGTTATATTTTTTTTAGTTCTCTCTCCATTTCTTCATTGTATTCTGTTTGCGTGTTTTCATTGTTCAGCTTATAGTCTTTTATTTTGGTGCATACTATCGTTCTCTTTGTATGCTGTTCTGTTTTTGTTACGTTGTTGTTGTTTTCTCTTATTTGTGTTATCACTAGGTAGTGGTCGCTCCCTATGGGTGGTCGCTTCTGGCCCCTTTTTACTCTTGTGCTGGAATTTTTCTTAACAATTTTGATATTTATATGGCACATTCCAGATTTTTTCCAGGCGCAGGTATTGCTAATTGTAATCTGCTATCCTTCTTAGTTTTCTTCACAGTTTTGCCTGATGATGACCAAATAATTGGTAGAAACCGGTTGCAAAATCAATTTAAAAAATTTAATTCAGGAAGTACACTTTTTTAGATTTTTATTGATATACGTTTTTTATATATTTTTATTGATAATAAAGTTATTATTCCACATTTATACGTATTTTTGGACAAACCTCGTATTGTAGAATTGAAATACATTTTCGAAAATTTATGTTTAATTTATTCTCATCAAATCAAAAACTATTTGGAGGTTTTTTTATTAGTAGTAGTATTATTAGTTTTTCAGTTAGGTTGCGTTTTTGTAAACTTTTGCTGATTTGTTGTAAGTTTCGTCTAATTTTATGAAAATTTGAGGATTATTTTGATATGATGATTACATTTTCTGAAACGCCAATAAAAACTATCGTTCTTCATACTTTTCAGTTTCTTGACGCTTTCGTTAAAATTTTGGAGATATCAGCAATCTTCGCATTTTCTTAATGCTTTTGTTGTCTTGATTAAATAGACTGGACTTTCTCCTAACAACCTTGATAATTTGATTGAATACTCCAGTTTTTTAAATTAAATTTCCATCATTATTTTATGCAAATTTTGAAATTTTTATGACATTTTCTGACCTTATGTATTTATATGTAAATTTAGAGATAATTTTGTTTGCAAATTTCTCGATTTTTTACTTACTTCAGTTTCTTAACAATCCCGTTGAGTTTTACAGTAGGTATTACCAGCAAAAAAATTCTGGACTTATGTATTTATATGTAATTTTGAAATTATTACTTCTTTTAGAATTTTCTCGATTTTTTAGTGACATCAGTTTCTTAACGATTCTGTAGAGTTTTACAGTAGGTATTATCAGCATGTTTCATAAAATTTAGCAACAATTTTATGACTTTTAGTTTTATTTGAAAGGTTTCTCATATTTTTAATAAATGTTGAACTATTTTTAATTTTAAATTCCTTGTTTTCTGTTATAATTTTTCATTAATTGGTTTACATTTATTGAAAGTTAATGAATTTTCAGTAAACTGGGGAAATTGTGGTATAATTATCGTAGACTTCCATGTAGTTGAAAACATCAAACAAAAGAGAAATCATGATTTCGACCAAAGTAAAAATTGCAAAATCCGTGTTAAAACAGAAATCAATTCTTACTCAGAAGCAAATTCTGATATCAAAATTCAATTCCTACAATCAAATTATGTGGTACTAGAATAACTTCAAACTTCTTTTATTGGACATGAATTACATGTGAGGTCAAGACAATATAAATTAGGAAAGCACTACATTTTATGTAGAAAAAATTCCTGCACTGAATAGAAAGCATGCTCTTTTAAGTGTTCGCTAAGTTGCTTTTAGAAACTGTGCAGTTTCTGGTGCTGCCATTGTACTGGAAGATGATTCAGAATTTTTATTCCCACCGATCTTGGATCTGTAAGGTGAAGTCTATTTGATAAATCATCAAAAGAAAAGAAAATTATGATTTCGAGAAAGCAAAAATTGTAAAATCTGGGTTTAAAATAAAAAACAGTTGGTGCTCACAATGGTCCAGTCAAAGTAGACCAAAAAAAGGCGGTACCTTTTATTAATTCAGGCAAAGGCGGAAATAATTTCAATCCACTGTTGGCATTCTAAGTAAGAGAAATATAAGTTTGCGACGGTTTCTGAGGTGAGCCAAAGTTTTGGGTTTCAAAAAAACCCGCAAAATGTTGTCAATTTTTTTTCAGTTTTTGCCTTATAACATCTGACGGGTGCATCGTACGAAAATTATATTCGTTTTAAAGTTAAAGAGCATTAAATTCTAATGACCGTCTTAAACATTTTGAACAGTTGGAACAAATTATTGGACGGTTGAAGCGAATAGTTAGATAATTAAATATTAGATAAAATAATTTAGATTCTTATGAAAGGTTCTGAACAGATATTTTGATTATCGAAATATCTCAAGAGATCACTCCTGGACCATCCTCTGCCAATGGACATAAATGTAAATGAAAAATTGCTAAAATTTAATCGATGTAAAAACAATTCTTGTTACATTGCATTTTTCTTAAGAATTGCTTGCAAGTAATTTATTATACGTATTAAATTAAACGTAATTTCTCCTAACGCCAATACCGCAAGGTAAAATGGCAAATGATTAAAAATATACATATTTCTCCTAATATGACTTCATTGTTTTGTCAACCCATTCCCTATTAATTTCACAACCAACGCGTACTTGTATTTGTCAGAAAAATTACTTTTTACAGAGTCATTCGGACTAAATATGGTTTCGTAAAAACAAAAAAAAAATCACTTATACTACCTCCATTTTTCAATTACTTTAGCATCGTTAGGTTATCCATCAAATACAAAGGTACAAATGATTCGATAGCGATTCTGAACATAGTTCATATATTTGTAGATAGATAGATAGATAGATAGATAGATGATAAATGAAAACTGCTCGTTTGTATTCCCTTTGAATAGAAGTAATAGAAACACACCACTTTTTCTAAATGTCCTTTGGATAACATCAAAATATCTGTTCAGAACCTTTCATAAGAATCTAAATATTTTCACACAAGCCCAACTATTCGCATCAACCGTCCAACCATTTGTTCCAACTGTTCTAAATGTTTAAGAAGGTCATTAGATGCAGATTTCAATGCTCTTTAAACTTTAATAGAAATCCAATTTTAGAACGATGCACCCTTTAGATTATATGAGGCAAAAATGAAAAAGTGCCAAACTTTTGTGGTTTTTTTGCTCCCAAAAGTTTAGCTCACCTCAGAAACCATTGCAAATTTATATTACTCTTATCAGATTATATGAGGCAAACATGAAAAAATGCCAAACTTTTGTGGATTTTTGGCTCCCAAAAGTTTAGCTCACCTCAGAAACCATTGCAAACCATTGCAGACTTATTTTAAGTAAATGATTTCCGGCTTAGTCGATTGTGATTGATTACTAGCAAATTCTGCGGTATTTCTTTATCAAAACAATATTTGTTACCACTTATACTTATAAAGCTCTATAAATTGCGAAATAGTGCAGCTCATCCTTGTTTTATGGCAATAACACAGCATTTCAAAAGTGAAGTAAATATAGCTGTCGTCGTTATACCAATAAAACCGCCCGAAAAATCCTAATTATCCCCGAATCAGGTTATAATCGCTCGTCGCACAACACTAGACGCGTAATCTAATAATCCCTTAGTCGCGGAAACAAAACCATCCCCCGGTTTTCACTGCCGCGGACAGCGTGGGGAGGAAACACAATAAAAACCTCCCGATATTTTCAAGAATTTATATTAAATTTTATTGGGGAGATTAGCGCGCCGATAAAAAACGGCCGTTTGCCGTTCCAATAAAATAAATTAAATCCGCATTTCCGCCCCGTTTTCCGCGATATTTGTTCCGACGTGTACATACACGCGGTCAACTGGGAAATCTATTTCCGCGCTTCCAGGCGCCGTGTAAGACGCTTTATTGCGTTCTCCCGCGTCTCCTCAGCCTCCAGACGCTCAATAAACGTCGGGATGCCAAGCGTCTGCAACTTGGAGATCATTAAAACTGATGCAGAATTTCGACTGTTGTTTATTTCGCAGATATGCAAGCCATGGAGAGACTTCATTGTCTTGAAGACGCTTCAGAGTTTACGATGAACCGGTCTTTACTTCTCCTAATTTTATTTATAATTACTAGTGCATCGCATTCAGTGCCATTACGTTTTAATGTTCATCGACTAATTAACTAATTCATTAAGTTTACACATTAACTTAAAAAGCAAATATAATTGATTCTACTCACATTTGCATACTACATAATTAATGGATCTACAAACTATATAACGATAATACCAATAACAACATTAATAAAAATTATGAATTGAACATACATTATTACGCGAGGTTTAATTTCACATTTTCTCATATTCTTGTATAAAATTTAATAATTATTTAATTTCGATAAGATCCATGCTATTTCAAAACCTTTTAGATTCGTAATAAGAACTTATTTTAATTCATTGGGTCAGAATATGTGTCAAAGTTATATTTAGTGATTTGCAGCCCTACAAATTTAAAACTTTTTTTCCACAATGTAAAATTTCATAATTTAAAAAAGAGGTATATTTTTTATCTTCAGTTGATCTTGATTTATTATATTTCACCATTAAAAATAATTTCACGTCTGAGGTATAACAGGAATTATCCGTACTACACTAAAAATTGAGTTTGCCTCTGTTCTGCCCATTTATATTTAAAACATATAATGTATTCTCATCCATCAAAGATATATGTGAGATATGTTATTGAATGTCGTTGATACACTGTTGAATATCCGCTAAGGTAGTATTATTAAATATTATTGAATCAAAATTAAAATGTAGTGATCAAGATCCTGATAATAAATGTATTATTGTCCTGAAACTGCCAAGATATCGTCGGCTTAATGTTACAAGGTTGTATGTGAAAATTTGTAAATTTGGAAATTACGACTTTAAATATGTTTCTTATTATAGAAAATGATGTATTGTGCACTGTAATTAGATTTTTTTATCACAGGTTCTTAATAATCCGGTTTTAACCTTCCAACAAGTTGAAAACTATCGCTTGGGAAACATATAGCCCTGTAAAGCTATAGACCTAAAAATTAAAAAAAAAAATGTTACATGCAACCTTGTAACACAATTTTTTACTTAAATTCATACAAAAATAATCATTTTATTTTGAAAACGACTAGCTACGACCTGGCTACCTGGCTAGCTATATAGCTACGAGCATAATTATAATTTTTTTTTCAGAATTCTTACAATATGCAGTTTCTTTCTTGCAGTTTCTTCTCTTATATTCTCGCTATCTTCATTCATCTGTTATAATATTTTCTCATATAACTGCCTCAGAACTGCATATACTCATAACTGCCGTATCTCTTATTCTACATTGTTGCATCTAGATGTATCTTGAAGTCGTTTCTATGATAATTCTATCTCCATTCACTCGTTTGATGAAGTACAGTCTCTACTCTTCTGCATCTTACCTTCTTTACAATTTCTTCATATTTTTATTATCTCTATTCATCTCTTCTGGTATCTGGTGGTACCTTCTCCAATTCTAGCGTATTTTCTGTTCTTGCCATATCTTCTCTCATATTCTCGCTGTCTGCATTCATCTGTTGCTATATTTTCTCATATAACCACCTATACTCATAACTGTCTTATCTATTATTCTACATTGTTGCATCTCCGAGTATCTTAAAGTCGTTTCTATCATAATTCTATTTCCATTCACTAGTTTGATGATATACAGACTCTATTCTTCTGTATATTAATCTTTTTTACAACTTCTTCATATTCTTATAATTTATATTCATCTCTTACGGTCTCTTCTTCAATTCTTGCATAGCCTCTGTTCTTGCAATTTCTTCTCTCATATTCTCGCTATCTTCATTCATCTGTTATAATATTTTCTCTCTTAACTGCCTCATAACTGCCGATACTCATAATTGCCGTATTTCTTATTCTACATTGTTGCATCTAGTCGTATCTTGAAGTCGTTTCTAAGATAATTATATCTCCGTTCACTCGTTTGATGAAATACAGTCTCTATTCTTCTGCATCTTACCTTCTTTACAATTTCTTCATATTCTTAGTATCTCTATTCATCTCTTACAGTCTCTTTTTCAATTCTTGCGTATTTTCTGTTCTTACAATATCTTCTCTCATATTTTCGCTATTTTCATTCATCTGTTGTAATATTTTCTCTTATACCACCATCATAACTCTTCTACAATTGTTGCGTAGTTGCTTTTCTTGCAATGTCATCTCTCATATTCCCGCCATCTTCATTCATCTGTTATAATATTTTTCTTATATCTGCCTATACTCATAATTGCCTTATCTCTTATTCTGCATTGTTACATCTGCACGTATATTGAAGTCGTTTCTACCATAATTCTATCTCCATTCACTTGTTTGATGAAATACAGTCTCTATTCTTCTGCATCTTAACCTTCATTACAATTTCTTCATACACTTAAAATCACTATTCATCTTTTAAGGTCTCTTCTCTAATTCTTGCACATTTTCTGTGTTTGCAATTTCTTCTCTCATATTCTCGCTATCTTCATTCATCTGTTGTAATATATTCCCTTATGACTGCCCATACTCATAACTGCCTTATCTCTTATTCTACATTGTTGCATCTTCACGTATCTTAAAGTCGTTTCTATCATTATGCTATAACCATTAATTTGTTTGATGAAGTTCAGTTTCTATTCTTCTGCATCTTAACCTTCATTACAATTTCTTTATATTCTCATTATCTCTATTCAGCTTTTGTGGTCCCTTCTCCAATTGTTGAGAATTTTCTTTTCTTCAATTTCTTCTCTCATAGTCTCGCTATCTTAATTCTTCTGTTGTAATATTTTCTCTTATAACTGCATATACTCATAACTGCTTTATCTCTTATTCTACATTGTTGCATCTTCACATATCTTGAAGTCGTTTCTATCATTATGCTATCTCCATTAATTCGATTGATGAAGTTCAGTTTCCATTCTTCTGCATCTTAATCAGCTTTTTTGTCCAATTCTTGAGTATTTTCTATTCTTGCAATTTCTTCTTTCATATTCTTGCTATCTTCAATCATTTGTTGTAATATTTTCTCTCATAACTGCATATACTTATAACTGCCTTATCTCTTTTTCTACATTGTTGCATCTTCACGTTTCTTGAAGTCGTTTCTATTATTATGCTATCTCCATTGATTCGTTTGATGAAGTACAGTTTCTATTCTTCTGCATCTTAATCTGCTTTACAATTTCTTTATATTCTCATTATTTCTATTCATCTCTTGTGGTCCTTTCTCCAATTCTTGAGTATTTTCATTTCTTGCTATTTATTCTTTCATATTCTTGCTATCTTCATTAATATGTTGTAATATTTTCTCTTATAACTGCCTCTACTCATAACTGATTTATCTCTTATATACATTATTATAATATTCTTTATTTCGCCTTATATGTAAAGACATATATGTATTATACATTATTGCATCTACATGTACCTTGAAGTCGTTTCTATGATAATTCTATCTCCATTCACTCGTTTGATGAAATATAGTCTCCATTCTTCTGCATCTTACCTTCTTTATAATTTCTTCATATTCTTAATATCTCTAGTCATCTCTTAAGGTTTCTTCTCCAATTCTTGCACATTTTCTGTTCTTGCGATTTCTTCTCTCATATTCTCGCTATCTTCATTAATCTGTTGTAATATATTCCCTTATAACTGCATATACTCATAACTGCCTTATCTCTTATTATACATTGTTGCATCTTCATATCTTGAAGCCGTTTCTATCATTATGCTATCTCGATTAATTCGATTGATGAAGTTCAGTTTCTATTCTTCTGCATCTTAAACTGCTTTACAATTTCATTATATTCTCATTATCTCTATTCATCTTTTGTGGTCCTTTCTCCAATTGTTGAGAATTTTCTTTTCTTGCAATTTATTCTCTCATAGTCTCGCTATCTTCATTCATCTGTTGTAATATATTCCCTTATGACTGCCCATACTCATAACTGCCTTATCTCTTATTCTACATTGTTGCATCTTCACGTATCTTAAAGTCGTTTCTATCATTATGCTATCTCCATTAATTTGTTTGATGAAGTTCAGTTTCTATTCTTCTGCATCTTAACCTTCATTACAATTTCTTTATATTCTCATTATCTCTATTCATATTTTGTGGTCCCTTCTCCAATTGTTGAGAATTTTCTTTTCTTGCCATTTCTTCTCTTATATTCTTGCTATCTTAATTCATCTGTTGTAATATTTTCTCTTATAACTGCATATACTCATAACTGCCTTATCTCTTAATCTACATTGTTGCATCTTCACATATCTTGAAGTCGTTTCTATCATTATGTTATCTCCATTAATTCGATTGATGAAGTTCAGTTTCCATTCTTCTGCATCTTAATCAGCTTTATAATTTCTTCATATTCTCATTATTTGTTTTCATCTCTTGTGGCCCTTTGTCCAATTCTTCAGTATTTTCTATTCTTGCAATTTCTTCTTTCATATTCTTGCTATCTTCGTTCATAGGTTGTAATATTTTCTCTTATAACTGCCTATACTCATAATTTCTTTATCTCTGATTCTACATTGTTGCATCTACATGTATCTTGAAGTCATTTCTATGACAATTCTATCTCCATTCACTTGTTTGATGAAATATAGTCTCCATTCTTCTGCATCGTACCTTCTTTACAATTTCTTCATATTCTTAATATCTCTATTCATCTCTTAAGGTCTCTTCTCTAATTCTTGCTCATTTTCTGTTCTTACAATTTCTTCTCTCATATTCTCGCTATCTTCATTCATCTGTTGTAATATTTTCTCTTATAACTGCCCATGCTCATAACTGCCTTACCTCTTATTCTACATTGTTGCATCGTCACGTATCTTGAAGTCGTATCTATTATTGTGCTATCTCTATTAATTCGCTTGATGAAGTTCAGTTTCTATTCTTCTGCATCTTAATCTGCTTTACAATTTCTTTATATTCTTATTATCTCTATTCATCTCTTGCGGTTAATTCTCCAATTGTTGAGAATTTTCATTTCTTGCAAATTCTTCTCTCATATTCTTGCTATCTTCATTCACCTGTTGTAATATTTTCTCTTATAACTACCTATACTCACAACAGTCTTATCTATTATTCTACATTATTTCATCTCGTATCTTGAAGTCGTTTTTATCATAATTCTATCTCCATTAACTCGTTTGATGAAAAACAGTCTATCTTCTTCTGTCTGCATGTTAACCTTCTATACAATTCATTCATACCTCATTATCGCTATTTATTTCTTGTGGTCCCTTCTCCAATTCCTGTGTATTTTCTTTTCTTGCAGTTTCTTCTCTCATATTCTCGCTATCTTCATTCATCTGTTGTAATATTTTCTCTTATAACTGCCCATACTCATAACTGCCCTATCTCTTATTCTACATTGTTGCATCTTCACATATCTTGAAGTAGTTTCTATTATTATGCTATCTCCATTAATTCATTTGATGTAGTTCAGTTTCTATTCTTCTGCATCTTAATCTGCTTTACAATTTCTTTATGTGCTCATTATCTCTATTCATCTTTTGTGGTCCCTTCTCCATTGTTAAGAATTTTCTTTTCTTGCAATTTATTCTCTCATATTCTTGCTATATACATTCATCTGTTGTCATATTTTCTCTTATAACCTCATATACTCATAACTGCCTTATCTCATACTCTACATTGTTGCATCTTCACGTATCTTGAAGTCGTTTCTATCATTATGCTATCTCCATTAATTCGTTTGATGAAGTTCAGTTTCCATTCTTCTGCATCTTAATCAGCTATATAATTTCTTCATATTCTTATTATCCCTATCCATCTCTTGTGGTCTCTTCTCCAATTTTTACGTATTTTCCGTTCTTGCAATGTCTTCTCTCATATTCTCGCTATCTTCATTCATCTGTTGTAATATTTTCTCTTATAACTATCTATACTTATAACAATCTTATCTATTATTCTACATTGTTGCATCTACGAGTATCTTGTCGTTTCTATCATAATTCTACTTGAATTTACTCGTTTGATGATATACAGTCTCTATTCTTCTGTATATTAACCTTCTTTACAATTTCTTCATATTCTTATTATGTGTATTCATTTCTTGTGGCCTCTTCTTCAATTCCTGCCTATTTTATTTTCTTGCAGTTTCTTCTCTGATATTCTCGCTATCTTCATTCATTTGGTGTAATATTTTCTCTTATAACTGCCCATACTTATAATTGTCTTGTCTCTTATTCTACATTGTTGCATCTCCACGTGTGTTGAAGTCGTTTCTATCATTATGCTATATCCATTAATTCGTTTGATGAAGTTCAGTTTCTTTTCTTCTGCAGCTTAATCTACTTTACAATGTCTTTATATTCTCATTATCACTATTCATCTTTTGTGGTCCCTTCTCAAATTGTTGAGTATTTTCTCTTCTTGCAATTTCTTCTTTCATATTCTTGCTATCTTCATTCATTTGTTGTATTATTTTCTCTTATAACTGTCTATACTCATATCTTCCTTATCTCTTATTCAACAATGTTGCATCTACATGTATCTTGAAGTCGTTTATATGATAATTCTGTTTCCATTCACTTGTTTGATGAAATATATTCTCCATTTTTCTGCATGTTACCTTGTTTACAATTTCTTCATATTCTTATTATCTATATCTATCTCTTGTGGTCTCTTCTCTAATTTTTACGTATTTTCCGATCTTGCAATGTCTTCTCTCATTTTCTCGCTATCTTCATTCATCTGTTGTAATATTTTCTATTATAACCACCTCTTCTCATAACAATCTTATCTATTATTCTACATTGTTGCATCTACGAGTATCTGGAAGTCGTTTCTACCAATTCTATTTCCATATCATTTCAGTCTTTATTCTTCTGCATATTAACCTTCTTTACAATTTCTTCATATTCTTATTATCTCTATTCATCTCTTAAGGTATTTTCTTCTATTCTTGCGTATTCTCTATTCTTGCAATTTCTTCTCTCAAATTCTCGCAATTTTCATTCATCTGTAATATTTTCTCTTGCCTCATGACTGTATCATAACTGCTTCATTACTGTCTCATAACAGCCTTATCTCTTATTCTACATTGTTGCATTTCCATGTATCATGAAGTGGTTTCTATAAAAAAAATATTACTATTAACTCGTTTGAAGAAATATAGTGTCTATTCTTCTGCACCTTAACATTCTGTGCAATTTCTTCATATTCTTATTATCTTTATTTATCTCATGTGGTCCTTTCTCCAATTCTTGGGTATTTTTTTGCTTGTAATTTTTTCTTTCAAATTATGACTACTAGCTTCATTCCTCTGTTATATATTTTTTTATTCTTCATTATTCTTATTCATTATTATTTCATTCCTATTCATTCACTATTATTCTTCATTCTTATTATTCTCCATTTTGTTCTCATTGATTTAATCTTCTCCAATCTATAAGTAGGTTAGTAAAATTATTACCGTTACAATGCTACAACATTTGCTATGAGGATATGGCAAACTATGAAGATAATTTTAATAATTATTCATGCAATTATTGCTACAAGGTTTTTGCTTTTGCTTTTCATTACGTACAATTTTAACATGTAACAAGATTCGCGAAGGTTTTATAGAAAGAGTCCTAGAATTACATACAGGCTTCATGTACATACGAAGCCAACCTCCTGCTGTAATATTTTCATAGCAATGTTTGTATTAAGGGAATGGAACTAAAAGTCTTTATCTTGTATTTGGCTCACAAGTGCCACTGATATGATGTTCAAGACGATACAATACTGGTACGAAGTTCAAGACGATAAAATACAAACACATAGAAGCCTCAAATTAGTCTATAATATGTGTCTCTTGTGAATGACACAAAAAAACACGTTCTTAGTTTTAGACAGTTTTGCCTGATAACTAATTAATCGTAACCGGCAGCAAAAGCAAATAAAACATTTTAATTAAGGAAGTACATACTTTTTGCTGAATAATAAAAGCCTTTAAATTAGTTGTCTTCAATATTTTCCTTTTTTGTACCATTTATAGTAATTGCGACATAGTGACTTATGAGTACAAATATAAGGTGCAAATTTAATTAGGACCGTTTTATGTTCAGCCTCTTGTTTTACATTTAACTAGATAGATTTTATAGCAAAATATATATTTTTGTGCTGTCTAATCTAATATTATATAATGAGTTTGTAATTGCATAAGCGTAGTATAATTGGCAAGGTCCTTCCGCTGTAAACAATGACCATCAATTTACGAATATGATTTTGCAAAAAGAATACCGAATGTAAAACAATATTGCTACTGTAAATATAAGAGTGCAAGATGTTATAATAGAGATAGATAGATAGATAGATAGACATAACAAAATAGTAATATCTTTATTAAATAAATATATTTAGCATTTCATAATTGTTATATAATTTACTCCGTTTAATTGTTTTTTGTTATTATTGTTATTAAGTCAATGATGTAAATTGAGATTATAATGTACAGTAATTATATAGTACATGGTAGTTATTGTATATCTAAACAAGCAAGTAATGGTTTTAGATAACCAACAGAAATTGATTTTAATTTCCGCTTCATGGTTCAAATTGATAGTTTAATTTTACACCTTTTTGTTTGTTATGCAACAAATTACTACTTCTCAATCATTTACAAATTAGTCAGAGATTACATACAAGGCTAAATCAGGCAATTAATTCCCCATCTCTCGACATCGCAAAGCCACGCGTCGATCAAGACCCACACTGATAAATTACATAATTGCTACAAGGCCAAATATCTGGGATCGCATTGCCCTCCATATTGCACACATTTTATCATTTCTGTTAGTTTTGTTTACATTCCCAAACGAGGAGCGCCGAATTCAACATTAGTCAGTCATGAAGTGCGCTTCCCTTGCAGTTTTAGCAGCTTTGCAAGCGGTTCAGTGTGCAAATATCTTAGGGATTACAACGCTCCTGTCACACAGTCATCATATCTGGAATGAGGTCCTCGCAGTGGGGCTTTCAGACAAGGGACACAATGTCACCTACCTCTCCCACGACCCTAAACGGATGGGCAACGAAAACTATACAGTCATAGTTTTAGAAGGTGCGTAATAAACTAACAAATTTGTATGCTTTCTTCTTTATGTGCCATATTCTACTCGGAAGTTAGGAATTAACATAGACAATATTTTCACTTTGACGCAGCTCTAAATAATTCTCTTGTACTACATTGGTACCAAACTTTAAGAATGTTTAGGCAGCATTAGCTTTTCATTTTTATTACACGTATTAATTTATATGTTGATTTAGCTTTAATCATCAATTAGTTATCAAACGATGCATTAATAAATTAAACTATATCTGCAATTATAAAATATGTGGCTAAAATTATATCTGCTTCCATAACACAGAAGTTCTGGGCTCGAATTTTGGCGAAGAGCATAGTTTATTTTTAATGAATATTATAAACCGTTAGTCGCAAAAAGGTACAATCGCCTTTTCCAATAAAAACATATTAAAGAATATAAGAATATAAAGTTTAATAATTGCTATAACCATTGTTCTATTGTCGCCAATTTTCTCGAATACATTATACCTAATTATACATTAAATAGCTGCTGCGTAATCTTAGAACTAGTGACCCTTAGTACTAAAGGTTAATACGGTGACCTCTCGCCCATTGTAGGCTTAAGTCTGAGGTTAAGAAATACTCCCATTTAATTTACAAAAACATTAAGAATATATTAATAAGTCTTTAAATGATCGATTTTATCTTAGCTGGTTATAGTTTTAATGTAATACTGATATATCTCAATTCCAATGGTATAGTCTCAGTTGTGTAGACATCCACATTCATGCCTTTTACTTATGTCCTGCATGGGACAGATATAAATATTTCAAGGATATTAATCAAATAAATCAAAAACAAATCTCAAACTATAAAGTTCATTGAGTGAGGACGAGTGTATCCCAACTCAAGGATACTGTATCTGCCGGATAGACATACCCATAAGATATGTACCTACAAATGGGATACATGGATCTACAATGGAGCTGTAATCCGATTGTGCGATTCGACAGTACACAAATAACTGCCTTATCAGTACATGGAAAGATTGGCCCCTAACAATTAACAACTTTACCCATTACAACCATTACATTAAATTAACTATTACAACCAGCTTATTTTGGTACAAATATTTTACTATTCTGAGCTCGCCAATTGGAACTTTAGATAGACCCTCGTAATTATTAAAAACCTTGTGTTTTCTACTTAGGAGTTTATGAAGCGATAGAAAATATAACCCAGTTGGAGATGACCGCTGGCATGCCATTCACTGCCGACGCTTTTTGGGCCTATTGCGAATTCTCGTGCATGCATGATCTGGAATCGGAAGGGCTGAAGACCATCATGAACTACCCCAAAGACTTCAAATTCGACCTCGTCCTGTGGGACATGACCTCCGGCGAATGCCTCTTCCCCTTGATCAAAAGATTTGGCAACCCCCCGATTGTGGGCATCTCGCCATTCGGGGTGCAGCCGTACATCAGTGAGATGATGGGCAATCACATCTTCAATTACGTCCCTTTCAGTCTCTCAGGTCCTTCAGAACACGTGAATCTGTGGCAACGGCTATATAATACCTACCAACTCAACTACCTGAACTACAAGATGCACAATGAGTACTTTAAGAAATTAACAGCCGCTGCAAAGAAGGTCTTCGGAGATGACATCGAAGACTTTGTTGATGTCGAGAGGAGAATTGCCGTGGCTCTTGTGAATACAGATGCAAATGTTGATTTTCCTCAAGCACTGCCACCAAACATGATTGAAGTAGGAGGTTTACAAGTATTGCCTCCAAAGCCGTTACCAAATGTAAGTAATTTAAAACAACGATGTCTAGTAATCTGAAGTACTACCTGTAGGTAAGATCAATTACCATAGGGCAGGATCAGAGAATTTTTCGGTGGGTCATGGCTACACCACTGCAAGCATGATCTTCACAGTAATGTAAAATATTAAGAGTTTGTCAGATTTGTATCAAATATCTTCACCAAACTCATTCGGCAATATAAGCCATATGCACATATGATTTTTGTTTATTTTACGCTTTGAGGTATTTGCATCCAACAAAGACTATACTTTCTGTGTAATGTTTTATATCCTGGGAATATCTTCTCCAAACTAGTTCAATATAAGTCATGTGCACAAGCTCCTGTTAAATTTTCGTTTTGTGATAAAGACTGTAATTTGTGTGTAATTTTGGATATAGTTCTTGAACAAGATTGATAATATGAAACTTTGAATTACTACAGATATATAAAAATTTTGGGGTTTTACAAAGCAGTAATGATATTTGATAATTTTACGCTTTGAAGTATTAGCATCCAACAAAGACTATACTTTCTGTGTAATGTTTTATATCCTGGGAAGATCATCTCCAAACCCGTTCAATATAAGCCATGTGCAGACATGCTCTTGTTAAATGTATGTTTTGTGATAAAGACTGTAAGTTGTGTGTAATTTTGGATATAGTTATTGAACAAGATTGTTAATATGAAACTTGGAATTACTACAGATATATTAAAATTTTGTGATTTTACAAAGCAGTAAGGGTTGAAGAATTTTGAGAAAAAAATGTACATCATTTGGTGTTTTGTGGAACTTACATTCAACCAAGGCAACAGATTTTATTTTGCATAAACCTAGTACATACATTAAAATTATATTATTAATATTAGATTCAGAAAGTTTTAGATTTTAAAATTTGTGCAGTTTTGACAGTTCAACTGCAAAAAAAAACAATTTTTGAATCTCAAAACTGGATAATTGTAATATTTGTGTAATTTTGGATATAGTTCTGGAACAAGATTGATAATATGAAACTTGGAATTACTACTGATGTATACAATTTTGGGGTTATACAAAGCAGTAAGGGTTGCAATATTTTGAGAAAACATGTACATTATTTGTTGTTTTATGGAATTTACATTCAACCAAGGCAACAGATTTTATTT
Source organism: Othius punctulatus (assembly GCA_951805005.1). Lineage (NCBI taxonomy): Eukaryota > Metazoa > Arthropoda > Insecta > Coleoptera > Staphylinidae > Othius > Othius punctulatus. Next base: position 25,577,798 of record OX638143.1, read on the forward strand.
TGCATAAACCTGGTACATAAATTAAGATTATATCACTAATATTAAATTCAGAAAGTTTTAGATTTTATAATGTGTGCAGTTTTGGCAGTTCAACTGCAAACAAAAACAATTTTTGAAACTCAAAACTGGATAACGTAAGTTTCATTGCTTACTGAACTTTATATATGTTTGCAATATTTTGAGAAAACATGTACATTATTTGATGTTTTATAGAATTTACATTCAACCAAGGCAACAGATTTTATTTTGCATAAACCTGGTACACAAATTAAGACTATATTATTAAAATTAGATTCAGAAAGTTTTAGATTTAATAATTTGTGCAGGTTTGGCAGTTCAACTGCAAACAAAAACAATGTTTGAATTTCAAAACTGGATAACATAAGTTTCATTGCTTACTGAACTTTATATATATTTGCAATATTTTGAGAAAACATGTATATTATTTGTTGTTTTATGGAATTTTTATTCAACCATGGCAACAGATATAATTTTGCATAAACCTGGTACATAAATTAAGATTATATTATTTATATTAGTTCCAGAAAGTTTTAGATTTTATAATTTGTGCAGTTGTGGCAGTTCAACTGCAAACAAAAAAATTTTTTGAATCTCAAAACGGGATAACATAAGTTTCATTGCGTACTGAACTTTATATATGTTTGCAATATTTTGAGAAAACATGTACATTATTAGGTGTTTTATGGAATTTAAATTCAACCTAGGCAACAGATTTAATTTTGCATAAACCTGGTACATAAATTGAGACTATAATATTTATATTAGATCCAGAAAGTTTTAGATTTTATAATTTGTGCAGTTTTGGCAGTTCAACTGCAAACAAAACAAGTGTTTTGAATATCAAAACTAGATATCATAAGTTTTATTGCTTACTGAACTTTATATTTTCATGTGTTTTCGTGTTTATAGTTTTTAAGTTATGCCTCTATCAAAACATAATACAAGAAATGGATCATTACTACTTTGTTTTTAGGACCTCAAACTCGACGAAGCTAAGAATAGAAAAGGTCAATCACTGTGTTATCACTTAATATGTTGGTAATTTTGGGTCACGTAGAATTTGCATCCTACAAAGACCGCCGCTGTTAGCTCGATTTTAGATCATTATAGAAGAATCAGTAAACAATAACTTCTTGATTCTGATTTTTGATTAGATTTATTGTATGGTTGTGTCATTATATGTTTTCACTGATAATGTATGTAAATATAGTTTCAAGTTTAGATTTGTTGTGTCATTGTGTGTTATCACTGATAATGTAAATATAGTTTCAAGTTTAGATTTGTTGTGTCATTGTGTGTTATCAGTGATAATGTAAATAGTTTTAAGTTTAGATTTGTTGTGTCATTATATGTCATCACTGATAATGTATATTATTCAGAAGAATGAACCACAACTACAAACAAACAATCTGAACTAAAGAAACTATTCACGTAACGAACATTATATTATCAGTGGAATTTACTAATATCAACTAAGTCATGAAAACTAGCATACAATAGCTTAATTTACTACAAGTATAAGAATGAAGATCAGTATATGAGAACAAAATCATTCATTTTGTGTTTTCATGTAATTTCCAAAATAATTTATAAGAAATGTACAAACAAAATATTTTTTAGGACCTCAAAAAGTTGCTAGATGAAGCTAAGAATGGAGTCATCTACTTTTCACTTGGATCAAACTTAAAATCGGAGAGAGTGCCTGGTAATTTCTTCAGCGCATTCAGTGAGTGCTTTGCCACACTGCCATATACCATATTATGGAAAATCGATAATCCAAACCTTAAATTTCCTAAGAACGTTGTTACAAAAAAATGGTTACCACAAAGCGATGTTTTAGGTAAGTTAGATTAACTTAGATGCGATTTAAAGAAGAATATGATGTAAGACTGTACGGTAGATTCATTTTAAAAGGTCAATTATGGAATTAACAATTTAACCTTGTAATTCGCAACATATAAAAACTGGTCTTGAAAATTCAGTTACGTAGATTTATATAAATTTTCAAGGCAAATTTGTACCGTACTCAAAAATGAGTAAAACCAGCGCACAGACTTAATTGACCAATTACAAGTGCGTACTCATTCTATTACAGAATTTCACGTGCTCAAATAATAATGCCATTTCATGTGTAGTATTTAGTTTAATCTTATTACATTTAATTCGTACAAATTAAAAAAAAAATGACCCTGAAGATTTATCTACTGAAATTTAAATAAATTCGGAGATAAACGATATCTCTGTCGCATGTAATTCTCAAATTCGTGCAATAGTAATATCAGTATATCCTCGACATTTCAGCTTTTGTAATCCTAATGTACAAATAGACATATCAAGTAATCAATCCGCAACATATTTAAAAATTATTGCTTTCAATTGCCATCTCTAGATGGAAAACAAATAATGATAACGTTTCAATTTAACTCTTTGAAGCATATTATTTTGCCAACAAAAGTAGTTTTAATTGATTAAAATCCGATTAACATCGGATTAAAATCGAATTTTTGATTAGCATCAATTCACAAAAAATGTAAGGATTAAACAAACATAATAAGTCTAGTAAGATATGAAGGGTGTTAAAAAATAGAGTGTAAGAGTATTTAAGGGGGTAGTAATATGAACCACAATAAAAAAAAAAATCTTGGTAGACACGGGTCCTCAAAGTAACCCTTAAATATTTTACACTCTATTTTAACACCCTGTATAACTTAGTTAGTAATTTGAAGTTTTTGATGTGTATGAAATTTGCCCCACCATGCATTTCCAGGTATAATTCATGCCAGATAAGATGTCACTTTTCACATAAAACACAAATCTCCTCCACTGGTGGAAGTGGACCAATGAGAATACATCCCAAAACCGTGGGAGCTGTTTCGAGCCATGAAGCAATAAACCATAAAGTTATTCCTTTGATCCCTTAGAAATGAAGTGCTTTGGTATAAGCAACCGCATTACTTGAAGCTCACTATCACACCTCAATATACTAAGATGCTCCAAGAAATGCATTTGCAGTTCTGTTGATCAGTCCAACAGGACGGAGGATGGGCTTGGGTTTTATGCGAAAGTGACATTTTATCTGGCATGGACATACAAAATATTAGACATTTCTAAAGCCAGCTATAGGGGTCAAGGAAGGGCAATCATATGAATTTGATATTATTTCAGCACATCCCAATGTGAAGGTATTCATCTCTCATGGGGGAAGTCTGGGTACTCAGGAGGCTATGCACCGAGGGGTGCCTGTTATCGGTCTGCCTTTCTTCCTGGATCAAATCGTCAATATTGACAAGCTGGTGAATAGAGGTCTTGGCCAAAAATTAGAATTGAAGCTGATCACCTCAGAGAATATTTGCAATACTCTCAAAGAAGTCCTTAACAACAAAAAGTATGTATGCATAACAACTAATGCACGTATGAATCTCATTGAAGATCAAACTATAATTGAGGAGTGGAAGTACTAAAGAGGCCAAGTGGCAAAACAAAAGTTAATAACAGAGTTATTCAAGTTAATATCAATAGAGTACAGAAAAATAATAGTTTGTTGGCAGATTATTAAGGATTATAAATTTCCAATCTACTAAAAACAAATATTACCTATCATTCCAGGATAAGATCATCAATATTGAGAAGATGGTGAATAGAAGTCTTGGTCAGAAATTAGATTTAAAGCTAATCACTTCAGAAAATATTTGCAAAACTCTGAATGAAGTCCTTAACAACAAAAAGTATGTCTGCATAACAACAAATGCACATATGAAACTCATTGAAGATCAATCTATAATTAAGGAAATGAAGGTACTAAAGAGGACAAGTGCCAAAACCAAAGTTAATTACAGAGTTATTCAAGTTAATATCAATAGAGTACAGAAAAATAATAGTTTGTTTGCAGATTAGTAAGGATTAAAAATTTCCAATCTACTAAAAACAAATATTACCTATCATTCCTGGATAAGATCATCAATATTGAGAAGATGGTGAATAGAAGTCTTGGTCTGAAATTAGATTTAAAGCTAATCACTTCTGAAAATATTTGCAAAACTCTGAAAGTAGTTCTTAACAACAAAAACTATGTATGCATAAAACTAATGCACATATGCAGCTCATTGAAGATCAACCTATAATTAAGGAATGGAACGTACTAAAGAGGCTAAGTGCCAAAACCAAAGTTAATAACAGAGTGATTTAAGTTAATAGCAATAGAATACAGCCAAATTATAGCTTGATGGCAGATTATTAAGAATTCAAAATTGTCAATCTACTAAAACCAAACATTATCACATTATAAAAAACCACACATTATAAAAGACAACATTTTAATAAAAATGAATAAAACTGGTGCATAATTTAAAATATAGATTAGTGTAGATAAAATAGATTAGACTATAAAAAAGGGCCAATAGATGAACTCCATGATATTTATCCCCATTTTCTAGTTTGATGAAACTAGGAACTACTCTTTGAATTTAAGTCATTTTCTGTAAAACGACAATTTTCATTTCCTATCATCCAACGAAAGTTGGAAAGATTAAACATTCCAAAAATACCAAAAACGTCGAACCATTATTTTCTGCTACTTTAAAAAACTATCGCGAAGCTCTCAATATCATATAAGAATTTAAGGACCTTTTCATACAAGTTGCAGCTGCATATGAATTCATGACTAAAATATTTTGCTGTCTATAAAGGTTATGATGTTTTTTAGATTTATAATGTTTTCACTATAAAATCTTCCTTCTAAACAAATAGGTCTTGCAGTATTTACGGAATATGAAGCTATGATTGAATTTTATCTTTGTGGCAAGGTATAAAATACATTTCTTCTTTCTTTAGGTATGGTGATAATCATTTCCAATCATCCAATGAAAGTTTGGTTTAACATTCCAAAAATACCAAAAATATCTAACCATTATTTTCTGCTACTCTAAAAAACTATCGTGAAGCTCTTATTATCATAAAAGAATTTTAGGACCTTTTCATACAACTTGTAGCTGCATATGAATTCATGACTAAAATATTTTGCTGTCTATAAAGGTTTTGATGTTTTTGTGATTTACAATGTTTTCTATACAATCATCACATGTTTACTATAAAATCTTCCTTCTATACAAATTGGTCTTATATAATTTACAGATTTAGAAGCTATGATTTAATTTTATTATTCGTGGCAAGGTATAAAATAAATTTCTCCTCTCTTTAGGTATGGTGGTAGTCATTTCCAAACATCCAATGAAAGTTTGCTTTAACATTCCAAAGATGCCAAAAACATCTAACCATTATTTTCTGCTACTCTAAAAAACTATCGTGAAGCTCTTTATATCATATAAGAATTTTAGGAGCTTTTTATACAAGTTGCAGCTGCATATGAATTCATGACTAAAATATTTTGCTGTCTATAAAGGTTTTGAATTGGTTTAGATTTACAATGTTTTTTCTATACATTCATCACGTTTTCACTATAAAATCTTCCTTCTAAACAAATTGGTCTTACATACTTTACGGATTCAGAAGCTATGATTTAATTTTATCTTTGTGGACAAGTATAAAATATATGTCTTCTCTCTTTAGGTATGGTGAGAAAATGAAGCAGTTATCCAGACGTATTAAGGACCAGGAGACTACACCACTGCAAAGAGCCATATTTTGGGTGGAGTATGTTCTAAGACATGGCACTGGAGAACACCTGAGTTTGGCTGCCAGAGATATGTCAGTGATTGAAACACTTAATCTTGACATAATGCTTTTGGTGTTTGTGGTTTGCATGGCACCATTCCTTTTGCTGTGTTTATGTTGTCGTTTCTTTAAAAGTAGCAGCAAAAGTAAACCAAAGCAGAAGTCAAACTGAAGATCAAAGAGTTAAATAGTAAAAGCCATTACTACCTCTATGGCAGTGAATCGTGATGATACTAATAAAATACTTGATTTTGTTTTCATTATTTAATTGTTTAATTATTGAGTTTCGGTCCTTATACTAGGATCAGATCAGCAGAATGTTGGATTCGAAAATGAATCCTTGGTGATCCTTAAATCATAGGGTTTATTATTTAATTGTAGAGTTTCGATCAGACCCAGGATCAGATCAGCAGAATGTTGGATCCAAAACTTAAAAATGAATCCTTGGTGATCCTTAAGTCAGGGGTTTTTTATTTAATTGTAGATTTTCTATCAGCACTAGGATCAGATCAACAGTACGTTGGATCCAAAACTGTAAAATGAAACCTTAGCGATCCTTAAATCAGGGGTTCATTATTTAATTGTAGAGTTTGGATCCTTTGTTTTCATTATTAAATTGTTTAATTATTGAGTTTCGGTGCTTATACTAGGATCTGATCAGCAGTATGTTGGATCCGAAACTGTAAAATTAATCCTTGGTGATCCTTAAATCAGGGGTTCATTATTTAATTGTAAAGTTTCGATCCTTTGTTTTCATTATTAAATTGTTTAATTATTGAGTTTCGGTGCTTATACTAGGATCAGATCAACTGTATGTTGGATCGGATACTGTAAAATAAATCCTTGGTGATCCTTAAATCAGGGGATTATTATTTAATTGTAGAGTTTCGATCAGCACTAGGATCAGATCAACAATGTGTTGATCCAAAACTGTAAAATAAATCCTTAGTGATCCTTAAATCTGGGGTTCATTATTTAACTGTAGAGTTTCGATCCTTTGTTTTCATAATTAAATTGTTTAATTATTGAGTTTCGGTGCTTATACTAGGATCAGGTTAGCAGTATGTTGGATCCAAAACTGTAAAATGAATCCTTGGTTATCCATAAATCAGGGGTTAATTATTTAATTGTAGAGTTTCGGTCCTTAAAGTAGGATCAGATCAACAGTATGTTGGATCCAAAACTGTAAAATGAATCCTTAGTGATCCTTAAATCAGAGGTTCATTATTTAATTGTAGAGTTTCGATTGTTTGTTTTCATTATTAAATTGTTTAATTATTGAGTTTCGGTGCTTATACTAGGATCAGATCAGCAGTATGTTGGATCCGAAACTGTAAAATAAATCCTTGGTGATCCTTAAATCAGGGGTTCATTATTTAATTGTAGAGTTTTGTTTAGCACCAGGATCTGATCAGCAGTATGTTGGATCCAAAACTGTAAAATGATCCTTAGTGATCCTTAAATCAGTGGTTCTTTGTTTATTTGTAGAGTTTTGATCCTTTGTTTTCATTATTACATTGTTTAATTATTTAGTTTCGGTCCTTATACAAGGATCTTTTCAGCAGTATGTTGGATCCGAAACTGTAAAATGAATCCTTGGTGATCCTTAAATCAGGGGTTAATTATTTAATTGTATAGTTTTGGTCCTTAAACTAGGATCAGATCAGCAGTATTTTGGATCCGAAACTAAAAAATGCGTAGCTACAAAAATCTATTTAATTGAATAGTGAAAGAAAACAATTGAATAATATTATACTATTATTATAATTTGATGTGCCAGTATCGTAATTTAACTTACTTACGATAACAAATTGGAAGTTTCGACTGTATCTAAGAACAAAATTTCTATTGTTGATTAGTTTTAAATATTTACGTATTATGTAATGAATAAAAAAATTGTACCATTAAATCTACAAATGTGTTACCCAAAATATAGTTACTACAACCACTTGTACCCTCTATGTATATCCCATGTCCAATAATCAATGATATACTATCAAAGTACATATTAATGAAGTTACACTTTGATTTACGTATTAAATTTGACACCAATGATAAATATTTTTCGTGATACTTGATTGTAATTACATATTATCAGTACTGTCTCCAAGGTTGTTATTTAACGGATATCAGCTACGGCCGTTAAAATTTAACAGCTGTGGACTGTAATTTATTTTAGTGTTAACAAGCGTTACTGCACAACCATCACAGTATGCTTGAAATATGTTATCATAATTTATGAAAATAATTTCGCAAAATTTTAACCTTTTTATTTTAGTATCACGAAAACTATAAAACAACATACGGCCGATATGGATTTAACAGATTCGGTAGATTATAAAATCTCAACCTCGTCGGTTATATAATCCATATCGGCCCAATACCGTTATATACTATAACAGCATCACATTCAAATATCAAATGCTAATAAGTCTTAATTGTATTTGACATTAGATTGTGATATTTTAGTAATACCGTTATATACTATGCAGCATCACATTCAAATATCAAATGCTAATAAGTCATAATTGCATTTGACATTAGAATGTGATATTCAAGTATATTGAGTATCAATAAACGTTAGCAGTAATGTGTACGTAACTTGCAAAATCATACTCGAATGTCAGATGCTGTTATGTTGTCAAGTATGGTATACTTGACAGTAGTATGCCCAGTATGGTATACTGGACAGTAGTATGCCAAGTATGGTATATCATGTACTGCTAACGTGTTTTGATACGCTATGCACCTGATTATCACATATCGAACACGTTACAATGCACGTTTTTTGATACGCAATACACCTGAATATGGGTGATGCATGACAAAATGTTATAATTTTATAATAAAAATGTTATATTATGTTATGTGGGCAACCCAATTTGCACAAAATCGTACACTAAAGGAGTTCTTGAGCGCCGATCTCTGCTTACTTTAGAGTCGATTTTTCATACTTTACTTACTGCAGAAAGGTAATATATCTTATTTCAATATATTTTTAGCATTTGTTACCAATAGCAATAATGTTTAGAAATATATTTTTAGCAAATTTCAATACATTTTATTGTAGTTTTGTTATTTGTATCACTAATATAATAATGAAATTTGAGACTATAAAATGTAGAAACTACGTGGTAGTTATTGTATAACTAAATAAGCAAGTAAGACCTGCAGAAAACTAACAGTACTGTCCTACACCGATAAATTACACGATTGATAAAAGTTTAAATATTTGGAATTGCATTCTCCTCGGTATTTGAAACACTTGAAAATTTGCAATAGTTTTATTTGCATTCTCTTGCAAGGAGTGCGAACTTGCGGAATTCAAGATTAGTTAGTCATGGAGTGCACTACTCTTGCAGTTCTAGCAGCTTTGCAAGGAGTTCAGTGTGCTAATATTTTAGGCATTACAACGCTCCTCTCACATAGTCATCATATTTGGAATGAGATCCTTGCAGTGGGACTCTCTGATAAGGGACATAATATCACCTTACTCTCTCATGACCCTAAACAGAAGGGCAACGAAAACTATACAGTCATACTCCTCGAAGGTTTGTAATAAACTAACAAATTTGTATGCTTGCATGACAACATTTTTATTGCAAGTTATCAATTTAGGTATTCACAAACTATTAAATATTGCGCCCCAGTTTTTAGTACCCCAATCAATAACGAGCCACTTAATATCCGATGCATTGAATGTTTTTGTCGCTTTCGCCATATCTGATTAATTTTGATTTTTAAATCATAAAGCATTTAAGAACCTGTCATCAAAAATCGACCCACAGTTTGGGAATCGTCGCCTTAAATGATGGATTTCATCTTAGTTTTACTTGTGTTACTTATTGTACAGACTCGGATAATTTGTAAACATTTAAAGGATCTTAACAAGATCAATTTTCATATTTAGGTGTTTATGATGCGGTAGAAAAAATATCACAATTCGAGACGAGCGTTGATGAACCGTTCACTGCTGACACTATTTGGGAGTGTAGGGAATTCACGTGCATGTTGGATCTGGAATCAGAAGGGCTGCAGACTATCCTAAACTACCCCGAAGACTACAAATTCGACCTCATCCTGTGGGACATGTCCTCGGGCGAGTGCCTCTTCCCCCTGATCAAACGATTTGGCAACCCCCCGATTGTGGGCACTTCGCCATTTGGGGTGCAACCGTACATCAGTGAGATGATGGGCAATCACATCTTCAATTACATTCCTTTCGCGTTCTCAGTTCCTTCAGATCGCGTGAATTTTTGGCAACGCTTGTACAATACCTACCAACTCAACTACCTGAACTACAGAATGCATAATGACTATCTGAAGAGATTAACGGCCGCTTCTAAGAAGTTCTTCGGGAATGACATCGAAGACTTTTTGGAGGTCGAAAGGAGAATTGCCGTTGCGCTCGTGAATACGGATGCAAACTATGATTTTCCTCAAGCACTACCACCAAATGTGATTGCAGTTGGAGGTTTGCAAATTGCCCCTCCAAAACCGTTACCAAATGTAAGTAATGTAATAAATAACCTTGGGTGGTACCGTAGGGCTAGATCAGATCATTCTTGCTCTTAGCAATGTAAAATATTAAGTATGCTATTTGCAGTAAGCAAATTATACCAAGTGGCCCAAAAGTAGGTACACAGTTAGGTATACAGATATTTATATATTAGCAATACTTTTATTACTGGTTTAATTACATATTTAATCCCAAAGGTGCTCAAAATGTCCACCTTCCCATATATACCTACTGTATACCTGTATACACCTGTATACTGTATACCTGTATACTTACTTTTTGACCAAGCGGTATTAAGTACGCCCAGCAAAGTATGCTAAACATCGTCACCTAATATCAGTCATGTGCAAGTTTCTTAAGTCATGTTGGTAATTTTGGGTCACGTAAAATTTGCATCAAAAAAAGAGCGCAGCTGTTAGCACGATTTTAGATCATTATAGAAGAATCAGTAACCAATAATTTCTTGATTCTGATACTTTAGATTTGTTGTGCGGTTGTGTCACATGTGTTATCACTGAAAATGTTGGTAATTTTGGGTCACGTAGAATTTGCATTACGGTAAATCACTGTATTATCACTGAATATATTGGAAATTTGGGGGTCACGTAGAATTTGCATCCAACAAAGACCGCCGCTGTTAACTCGATTTTGGATCATTATAGAAGAATCAGTAACCGATAACTTCTTGATTCTGATTCTTGATTAGATTTGTTGTATGGTTGTGTCATTATATGTTTTCATTGATAATATAAATAGAGTTTCAAGTTTAGATTTGATGTGTCATTATGTGTTATCACTGATAATGTAAATAGTTTTAAGTTTAGATTTGTTGTGTCATTATGTGTCATCACTGATAATGTATATTTTTCAGAAGAATGAATCACAACTATAAACAAACAATCTGAACTAAAGAAACTACTGACGTAATGAACATTATATTTTCAGTGGAATTTACTAATATCAACTTAGTCATGAAAACCAGCATACAATAGTTTAATTTACTACAAGTATAAGAATAAAGATCAGTATATGAGAACAAAATCAATCATTTTGTATTTTCATGTAATTTGCAAAATAATTTATAAGATATGTATAAATAAAATATTTTTTAGGACCTCAAAAAGTTACTTGATGAAGCTAAGAACGGTGTCATCTACTTTTCACTTGGGTCAAACTTAAAATCGGAGAAAGTGCCAGGTAACTTCTTCAACACTTTCAGTGAGTGCTTTGCCAAGCTGCCTTATACCATTTTGTGGAAAATTGATAGTAAAGATCGTAAATTTCCTAAGAACGTTTTTACGAGAAAATGGTTACCACAAAGCGATATTTTAGGTAAGCACTTAACATTCTTACGCTAACGCAAATATTTTCTCAAATATTCAAGAAAAGAGAAGAGAGAATAAAAAGAACATGAGGAAGAAAGTGAAGAATATTTTTTTAAAGCACACAATTTTGCGCTAACCACAAATATTAACTAAATTAACTAGATAAACAGACAGATATTGAGTTTTTGTCAAAAGAAAAAGAATCATTTACAGATCAACAAAATTTATTTCTACTTCTACTTATTAAGAATAATTTTTGTTAAAAGCACACAGACGAATATTGACTTTTTGTCAAAAGGAAAAGGATCATTTACAGATCAACAAGATTTACTTATAGCTGTATAGAAAATAAATTTTAGAATGACAATACTGGAAGACAGAATTTAACTAGATAGATTAACTGGATAAACAGACAAATATTGACTTTTTATCAAAAGAAAACGAATCATTTACAGATCAAAAAGATTTATTTCTACTTCTACTTATTAAGAATTAAGCACACATTTTTGGGCTAACCACAAATATTAACTACAGTAACTAGATAAACAGACAAAACAGAGAAAAAAAAAACAGATAAGTTTTATTGTATTTTTTTTCTTCAATGTATGCTACTACTTGTATGACCGTTTTGATTTGTTTTTGATGTGTAATTTAATTTGAGCTGTGTAAGACATACTAGTGTCACAAGTATTAATAAATTATTATTATTATTAAAAATTTAAATTATGTCAAAAGGAAAAAAATCATTTAGAGATCAACCAGATTTATTGAAGGCTTTCTACTTATTAAGAATAATTTTTGTTAAAGGCACACATTTTTGCGCTAATCACAACTATTAACTAGATTAACTAGATAAACAGAAAAATATTGACTCTTTATCAAAAAGAAAATAATCATTTACAGATCAACACGATTTATTTAAGGCTTTCTACTTACTAAGAATTTTTTTTCAAAGCACACATTTTAACCAGAAATATTAACAAGATTAACAAGATAAACAGACAAATGTTGATTTTTTGTCAAAAGTAAAAGAATCATTTACAGATCAACAGGATTTATTATAAGGCTATCTAAGACTTTTTGTTAAAAGGAAAAGAATCATTTACAGATCACCATGATTTATTTCTACTTCTACTTATTAAGAATAATTTTTGATAAAAGCACACATTTTTGAGCTAACCACAAATATTAACTAGCTTAACTAGATAAACAGACAAATATGGACTCTTTATCAAAAAGAAAATAATCATTTACTAATCAACACGACTTACTTAAGGCTTTGTACTTATTAAGAATAATATTTGGTAAAAGCAGACATTTTTGCGCTAACCACAAATATTAACTAGATTAACTAGATAAACAGACAAATATTGACTTTTTGTTAAAATGAAAAGAATTATTTACAGATCAACAATATTTATTTAAGGTTCTCTACTTATTAAGAATCATTTTTTTTAAAGCACACATTTTTGCGCTAACTACAAATATTAACTAGATTAACTAGATAAACAGACAAATATTGACTTTTTGTCAAAAGGAATAAAATCATTTACAGATCAAAGAAGATTTATTTAAGGCTTTCTACTTAGTAAGACTTTTTTTTTAAATTCACTTTTTTGCAGAAATATTAACTAGATTTACTAGATAAACAGACAAATATTGACTTTTTGTCAAAAGGAAAATAATCATTTACAGATCAACAAAATTTTCTTGAAGCTGTACAGGAAATGAATCTTAAAATGACAATATTGGAAGACACAGTTAAACTTTGTGAGTTTCCATTCGTAATCAATAAAATTGATCTTGAAAATTCATTTACATAGATTTTTTTAAATAAAGGCAAATTCACAGTACGCACGATTAACATTATTGCATAGATATAAACGACTACCACACTCATGACTCATTTTGTATTACACAATATTCACGTGCTAAACAAGATTGCAAAAATTGCGAAAGTTGCATTTTTTATATGAATATTGGTGGTAGACAGATGAACTTAAGTGCATCTCATGCCCTGGGGTCATAGGTTCGAACCCAATGGGCACAAGCATTTTGGAGCGCTTCTATGGGCCTGCCCCTAAAATATAAAATATAAAAATTCTGTGTCGTGTCATTTGAGGGTAACTGAAGCAGGCGATTCCGTGTATTGTTAAATTGTATGTACACATTCTTTTCAATAATTTGTACACGTGCCATCCACGGTGCAGTGCCAGGAATCTGCCGGATCTAATCTTAATATTGAAAAAAAAAAAATAGGTATTCACATAGGTATGTTGCTATACCAAAGTTATATCAGTAACTCCGATTTCCGAAAACCGAAAACCATTCATGAATTTATAAATAAATGTACATTCTTTGATAATGCGAAGCAAGAATGAATGCTATGAATGTTTTCGGAAAATAATGATACTAACAAAATATTTGCGTAATTGACACGCAGTACTACATTTTTTAACATGAACCTTGATTGCAGCAATTAAATCAGAATTAATACCATAATTTATTGCAATAACAATGTGCTCACGACCCCAACTTTCTTAAAATAAAGTAATGATTATTAATATTAAAATAAAACAAACTATTAATTCAATAAATATTTACAGAAAATAAGGAATTAATAGTTATATTAATTATTAAATATTAATAGAAGGGAATTTTATATTTTCACCCATATTTTTTTTAAGTTTGATTGCTTTTAAACTTCTTTTAAATTTATTCGGATTTATAAACTCAACTACTCGTCCACCTATGGCTTAATTGGTTACTGTCATAATTTGACAGAGAATTCTGACCCAATTACATATGATTACCATTTTTTATGATAATTCTTATCTGTCTAGCAACAATCAAATCTAGCCAAATTTCAACAGCAAAACATTTAATAGAAATAACTCTATGTTCCCATACTCATAATCCCATAAACCGTTGCTACAACTAAATACACTTTTCAGAAATAAATAAGTCTTTGATACAAGCGGTGCATCTATACCTTTTCAAGTTCAAATTGAGACTAATCAATTTCAAATTGGGGCCAATCAAGTTCAAATTGATACCAATCAATTTCAAATTGCGACCAATCAATTTCAAATTGAGACTAAACAAAATCAAGTTGAGAGTGAAGAAATACAATTTATTATGACATAAATATTGCTTGATATTGTTTAGTGTCAACTTGATTTTGTTTAGTCCCAATTTGAAATTGATTGGTCTCAATTTGAAATTGATTGGTATCAATTTGAACTTGATTGGCCTCAATTTGAAATTGATTGGCCTCAATTTGAAATTGATTGGTCTCAATTTGAACTTGATTGATCTCAATTTGAACTTGAAAAGGTATAGTATTTCTCGACAAGATAAACAGACACTATTGAATACAGATAAACAATGTCTATTCAATTAGGAAGTCATCAAATCCCTAGCTATTCAAATCAAGGCTTAAAATGATTGTACTATTATTTTTTAAATGCGCTCTACCCTACTATATTATATTTATAATACTAATATTAACATGGGAATCGAAAAATCTTTCATGAAAGAATGCCATGAAAAAATACGTTTGTCAGAATTATATATCGGCTGAATTTATCAACGTGAACGATCACTTTTGGAACAGTTTCTTGAAAATCTTCAAATGCATTACCCGTCAAATAAATCTACAGCCCATCAATGTTTACACCAGTCATAACGTTAAGATCAGTAGGATTTCACATTCTCAAATTCGAACTCTGATATATCTGTCAGACCTTAGAAAATATTTGCTCTCGAAGAAGTCCTTAACAACAAAAAGTATGTATGCAAAATATAACTATAAATGAGGAGTGGTATGTTCTAAATCTATATTTGACAACTGTAAGCTAAGAGATCCATTTTATATATATATATATCCTTTTTTTGATGGCAACTTTGAAGAAACTATTTTTGAATCACCCGATATATTAAATGAAAAATAAATTTGGTATTATTTCAGCACATCCGAATGTGCTGAATTTATCAAAGTGAACGTTCACTTCTGCAAAAGTTGCTTGAAAATCTTCAAATGCATTACGCGTCGAATAAACCTACAGCCCATCATTTTTTACACCAGTCATAACGTTAAGATCAGTAGGATTTCATATTCACAAATTCGAACTCTGATATATCTGTTAAACCTTAAAATATATTTGCTCTCGAAGAAGTCCTTAACAACAAAAATTATGTATGCAAAATATAACTATAAATGAGGAATGGAAAGTTCTAAATCTATATTTGACAACTGTAAGCAAAGACATACATTTTTATCTATCTTTTTTTTATGGCAACTTTGATGAAAGTTTTTTTGAATCACTTGATATATTAAACGAAAAAATGAATTTGGTATTATTTCAGCACATCCCAATGTGAAGGTATTCATCTCTCATGGAGGAAGTCTTGGAACGCAAGAGGCCATGCACCGAGGAGTGCCAGTAGTTGGTCTGCCTTTCTTCCTGGATCAGATGGTCAATATTGAGAAGATGGTGGCTAGAGGTCTTGGACAGAAATTAGATTTGAAGTTGCTCACCTCAGAAAATATTTGCAAAACTCTCGAAGAAGTCCTTAACAACAAAACGTATGTATGCAAAATATAACTATAAATGAGGAGTGGAAATAATCTATCTAATCTATCTAATCTGGAAGAATTAAATCTATCAACCTTTTTAAAATCTAACATCTAATCTTGATGTAAAAACTTTCAGGATATCGTGCAGACTCAGGAAGCATGATACAAGGTTTTGATGTAAAGATTTTCGACTTACGATTTTATGACCAACATCGACACGTATAGTTCTTTCGCCAATTTATACACAACCTGTATACTTTTCGATTATCTTGGATTTTTTGATAGATTCTCTAATATATCTAATCTGGAAGAATGCAATCTATCAACCTTTTTAAAATCTAACGTCTAATCTTAATGTTGAAACTTTGAAGACCTCGTGCAGACTCAGGAAGCGTGGTACAAGATTTTGGTGCAAAGATTTTCGACTTACAATTTTATGACCAACATCGCCACGTGTAGTTCTTTCGCCAATTTATACAAACTCTCTATATTTTTCGATTATCTTGGATATTTAAGTACATAACTAGAAAAAGTTCAAAACATTCTAGAATTTCAATTTCCAATCGAAGAATAATTGATATTACTTTTCAAAAACACCTAAAAAAAAAGGTAAAACTATAATTTCATGATAGTCTAAAGAATATTGCGAATATCTTATTTTCTTATAAAAATAATTTTACAGGAGGAACGAGCGTTTCATAGAAGTTGCATTTGCTTATGGATTTATGCCTAAATGATTTAAGTAGGAAATGTTCAATAGATTCTAGAATTTCCATGACCAATCGATAAATAATAATTGATATTACTTTTCAAAAACACCAAAAAAACCCAAAACTATAATTTTGAGGTAGTCTAGAGAACTATAAAATCTTCTTTTCTTATAAAAATAATTTTACAGGAGAAACGAGCGTTTCATAGAAGTTGCATGAGCTTATGGTTTTATACCTACATTTTTTAAGTAGGAAAAGTTCAATAGATTCTAGAATTTTTATTACCAATCGAAGAATAATAATTGATATTACTCTTCAAAAACACCAAAAAAACCTAAAACTATAATTTCGTGATAGTCTAAAGAACTATTGCGAAAATCATCTTTTCGTATAAAAATATTTTTTTATTGCTCGTTCGTCAGCGTTTCATAGAAGTTGCATATGCTTATGGATTTATGCCTAAATTATTTAAGTAGGAAACGTTCAATAGATTCCAGAATTTCCATGACCAATCGAAGAATAATAATTGATATTACTTTTCAAAAACACCAAAAAAAACTAAAACTACAATTTCGTGGTAGTGTAAAGAACTATTGCGAAAATCTTCTTTTCTTATAAAAATAATTTTGTATCGCTGGTTCCTCAGCGTTTTATAGAAGTTGCATTTGCTTATGGATTTATGCTTAAATAATTTAAGTAGGAAAAGTTCAATAGATCCTTGAATTTCCATTACCAATCGAAGAACAATAATTGATATTACTTTTTAAAAACACCATAAAACTCTAAAACTATAATTTCATGGTAGTCTAAAGAACTGTTGCGAAAATCTTCTTTTCTTATAAAAATAATTTTACAGGAGGAACGAGCGTTTCATAGAAGTTGCATTAGCTTATGGATTTATGCCTAATTTTTTTAAGTAGGAAAAGTTCAATAGATTCTAGAATTTCCATTACCAATCGAAGACTAATAATTGATTTTACTTTTCAAAAACACCAAAAAAACCTAAAACTATAATTTCGTGGTAGTCTAAAGAACCATTGCGAAAATCTTCTTTTCTTATAAAAATAAATTTACAGGGGTAAGGAGCGTTTCATAGAAGTTGCAATTGCTTATGGATTTATGCCTAAATATTTTAAGTAGGAAAAGTTCAATAGATTCTAGAATTTCCATTACCAATCGAAGAATAATAATTGATATTACTTTTCAAAAACACCAAAAAAACCTAAAACTATAATTTCGTGGAAGTTTAAAGAACTATTGCGAAAATCTTCTTTTCTTATGAAAATATTTTTTTATCGCTCGTTCCTCAGCGTTTCATAGAAGTTGCATTTGCTTATGGATTTATGCTTAAATTATTTAACTAGGAAAAGTTCAATAGATTCTAGAATTTACATGATCAATCGAAGAATAATAATTGATATTACTTTTCAAAAACACCAAAAAAAAAATGTAAAACAATAATTTTGTGGTAGTCTAAAGAACTATTGCGAAAATCTTCTTTTCTTATACAAATAATTTTACAGGACGAACGAGCGTTTCATAGAAGTAGCATTTGCTTATGGATTTCAGCCAAAAATTTTTAAGTAGGAAAAGTTCGATAGAATTTTGAATTTCCATGACTAATCGAAGAATAATAATTGATACTACTTTTCAAAAACACCAAAAAAAACCTAAAACTATAATTTCGCGGTAGTCTAAAGAACTATTGCGAAAATCTTCTTTTCATATAAAAATAAGTTTACAGGAGGAACGAGCGTTTCATAGAAGTTGCATTTGCTTATGGATTTATGCCTAAATTTTTTAAGTAGGAAAAGTTCAATAGATTCTAGAATTCCCATTACCAATCGAAGACTAATAATTGATATTACTTTTCAAAAACACCAAAGAAACCTAAAACTATAATTTCGAGGTAGTCTAAAGAACTATTGCGAAAATCTTCTATTATTATAAAAATAATTTTACAGGATTAACGAGCGTTTCATAGAAGTTGCTTATGGATTTATGCCAAAATTATTTTGCAGTCTATAAAAGTTTTGAATTTGTCTAAAGTTACTATTTTTTCCATACACATTTCATCTTTTTATCAAATTTGAATACGATTTGCGTTTCTCTTTGTGACAAGCGATGAAATTAATATCTCCTCTTTTCAGATACAGTGAGAAAATGAAGCAGTTATCGTCACGTGTTAGAGATCAGGAGACTACGCCACTGCAAAGAGCCATATTTTGGGTGGAATATGTTCTTAGGCATGGCACAGGAGAACACCTGAGTTTGGCTGCAAGAGATATGTCAGTGATTGAAACACTTAATCTCGACATAATGCTGTTTGTGCTTGTGGTTTGCATTGTACCATTCCTATTTCTGGGATTATGTTATCGCTCCTGTAAAAGTAGCAGCCAAAGTAAAATAAAGCAGAAATTATATTGAAGCTGTCATTTAATTAGCAGAAACGATTATGTGATAGTGGATTATGATGGTAGTAATAAACATGCAACTTTGTTTTCATTATTCAATTTTAGAGATGGTACTTTTGGCAGTTATAATAGGATTATCTTCAGCAGTATTTGGGATGCAGTATCGGTAAATGGCGTGTAAACAAATGATACATATTTCATGATATGGGAAACGATTGTTCTCTTGTACATCCTTAATGTTTCTTGTACTATAAAACATTAAGGAAGTACTAGAGAACAATCTTTACTCACAATCAGTTGAAAATATGTGCATTTATGCCTTTTAAATCGGTCGGGAAGTGACTCATTGTATAATTTTACTTCCCAGCTAGCCGGGAATACACTTTCCCAGCTAGCACGTGTCATTGTCACTTTGATAAATCACAAAACTTTTAAAGTTAACTAAGAACAGTATTAAACTATTAAGAACAATTAATATTGACGATTACATTACTATTATGATTGATATTATTATTGTATAATTAATGTTTGCATTGAGCTTTATTTTCACTATTAATTATGCATTGTTATAAGAATGCCCAATTACCATAATTTCTACGTAATGAAAACTTTCTACGCAAAATTGGGCGCAGTTCTAACTTACAACATTTTTTTTTCTAAACTATTTGACATTTGTGTAAGATAATTATTAGGTATAACTGCATAAATGATGCACATAACTGCAAGCGATCGAATTAATACAATAACTTAATATTACCTACAACCTTGAGGCGTGAACAAATTGGTCGGCGCGAGTGACAGGCACTCAATTATCTCCTGCTACATTGTAACAAGCATAAACATGCACTACTCAATCGATCAGTAGTCAGCTATGCAGCGTGCAATCTACATCGTGTTGTGTCTCTTTTGTGTTGCGCATTGCGCGAACATCTTAGGCATTACTACTCTGCCATCCCATAGCCATCACCTGTGGAATGAGGTCCTGGCTGTGGGATTGTCGGATAGGGGTCATAATGTGACCCTCCTATCACACGATCCCAAACGAAAGGGCAATGAGAACTACACGGTTATCGAAATTAAAGGTATGCAGATGATTGTGATTCGGCACAAATATATATTTTTTGCACGTTAAAAGTATTATTATGTTATTATGAATGTATTGAACAATTATAGGTGGAGGACAGGAAGTTCCTGACAATGGGCCATTATATAACTCATTACATAATAAAGAGCTACAGAGCTGTGTATCGTTAAAAATATATGCAATGAGCGGTTAAAGTATGGAACAAATTAATTAAAATTGAAAACGTTCTTAAAACAGGTCGTTTTTTTTAATCTAAATTTATGTTTTATATTTTCCATTATATTTGCCTCTTCTATAAGCTTTCACAGTGTTTATGCCACTACTTTGACGGTTAAATGATCTGTCAAAGGCAAGAAACATTTGCTTATGTAAAATGTCAAAATGTCATTTTGACCATTAAAGGACCTGTCAAAATCGAACAAAAATTGATATACAGTGGGTTCCATAAAAAAGGCCCAAGAGTGTACCGACTTCATTTCTTATTTAATCATCAACAAACCATATACAGGGCGTCCAAGATAAGCATCAACAGCATGGGGTTCTCGGAAACCGTAAAAGTTACAAAAGCGGTTAAATTTCAAAAACAAAAATACTGCGCAATTTAGTGGTCAGTAATATTCTTTTGAGAAAACCAGAAATTTCCGTTTACTTCCGGAGATATTCGACAAAATCCGAAATCTTGCGGTCTCGTTTTTATTTTTTTGAGAAGTTAATTGAAAAGGTATAAGAAAACCAAAGGCACTATCTTATTGCCACATTTTTAGCTCTACAAGACAGCGATTACAAATTTTCAGTACAACGTTTCGATTCGAAGAAACCATCATCAACTTACACCCATCAATAAAATACATTACTTAGATATTGGATAATATCAGATATTAGATATTAGATATACAGTATTAGATAGCATTTCCTATTACGAATTCAACTATTTATATCACAGTATGGTTTCTAATGTGGTTATTCAGAAAAGGGCTTGTTAATACATTTCGAACATTTCTTGCAGTAGGCGTTGAAATGATGACGACGAAGAAAAAAACATTATCTAATTTTAACCCAAAATAGGTACCAAAATAGCAACTAAAAATAATTTACCTAGAATAGTTGTTAAACATTGAAACATTATAGCTATTTTGGACCACACTTATTATTTGTTTACTGTGATATGAGAATTGTTCTGTTCATTTAATGGCGACGAAGACAAAAATTATTACATAATTTTAACCAAGAATATGTACGAAATAGTTACAAAAAATAATTTAGCAAGAATAGTACTTAAACATTGAAACATTATAGTTATTGAGAACTACACTTTTTATTTTTTTACTGTGAAATGAGAATTGTTCTGTTCATTTAATGATGACAAAGACAACAATTGTTACTTAATTTTAACCCAAAATAGGTACCAAAATAGTAACTAAATACAATTTAGCACGAATAGTGGTTAAACATAGAAACATTATAGTTTTTCAGAACCACACTTATTATTTTTTTACTGTGGTATTATGAGAATTGTTCTGTTTATTTAATTATCTAAAAATCATAAAATTTAGTGATACATTTTGTCTTCGTCGCTCATTTCAACGTCTACTACACCAAAATGTTTGAAATATATTAACAAGCTTTTTTTTTGAATAAAAACATGAGAAATCCTACTATGATATAGATCGGCTAATCGTTGAATTCGTAATAGGAAATGCTATTTGATACAGGATGTACTTTATTAACGGGCCATATATCTATTTATCTTGTATCTATGTATCTATCTTATATTTATCTATCTATCTATCTATATATCTATCTATAAAAACATAAAGTTGATGATGATTTCTTCGAAACGAAACGTTGTACTAAAAATTTATATACGCTGTCATGTAGAGCTAAAAAAGTGGCAATGAGAAAGTGTCTTTGGTTTTTTTGTAGCTTTTCAAATAACTCCAGCAAAACATAAAAACGATATCGCAAAATTTCGGATTTTGTCGAATATCTCCGGAAGTAAGCGGAATTTTCTGATTTTCTCAACAGAATATTACTGACCACTAAATTGCGCAACTTGTTTCTAGTCTAACCAACTTTGTAAATTTTACGTTTTCCGATATCCCCATGTTGTTGATCCTTATCTTGGACACCCTGTATATTATTAAATGGGAGTAGCTACAAGTTGGTAAACCAACATAGCTACAAGTTGGCGAAAAACAAACTTTTAAACACCTTCTTTTATTTGCAGTGACGTCACAGACAATTTTTTTTTTGGATGGCTCGGTATAATTTTTTTAGTGTATTCTTGTAGAGCAGTTTAAATAATTTTCAGCAGTCTAAATTTTTAGTAGTAACACACTGTATAAAAAAAAAAGTTTGGTACTAAAAACAAATGCTGGACGGAAATTGAATTTTATATACAGAGCCCTCAAGAAAGTGGTGTCAATTCTTCCAACAAGTTCCAATGAAGTAATGACAAATAATGACATCTGAAAAATCTAGTTAAATTATTTGTTTCTATCCTAGGAAATAATTCGTTGCAACGTTGCAAAACATATTTGATTTGCATCTTGAACAGTTTCATATATTGTGCCAAGCTTAATAGTTTTGAAAGCTCTGAGAAACAAATTTTATAGAACAAAACAGATCTGTCGAAAAAATGTGGAAATTTTAATTATTTCACTCCATAAAATAGCCTCCCACTGTATAATTGTTTGAAGATTCGAAGATGAAAATGGAAATCGGAGATTGAATTTTATATACAGAGCCCTCAAGAAAGTGGTGTCAATTCTTCCAACGAGTTCCAATGAAGTAATGACAAATAATGATATTTGAAAAATCTAGTTGAATTATTTGCTAGTATCCTAGGAAATAATTCAGCAACGTTGCAAAACATATTTGATTTGCATCTTGAACAGTTTCATATATTGTGTCAAGTTTAAAAGTTTTGAAAGCTCTGTATAACAAATTTTATAGAACAAAATAGATCTGTCGAAAAAAATGTTGTAACTTTAATGATAATTCCAACGAGATCCATTGAAGTAATGATAAATAATGACATTTGAAATATTTTATTAAATGATTTGCTTGTATCCTACGAAATAATTCAGCGACGTTGCAAAACATATTTGATTTGCATCTTGAACAGTTTCATATCTTGTGCCAAACTTAAAAGTTTTGAAAGCTCTGTATAACAAATTTTATAGAACAAAATTGATATGTCGAAACAAATGTTGAAATTATAATGATAATTCCAACGAGTTCTAATGCAGTAATGACAAATAATGATTATTGAAATATCTAATAAAATTATTTACTTGTATCCTAGGAAATAATTCAGCAACGTTGCAAAACATGTTTGATTTGCATCTTAAACAGTTACATATATTGTGCTAAGCTTAAAAGAGTTTGAAAGGTCTGTATAACAAATTTTATAGAACAAAATAGATCTGTCGAAAAAAATGTTGTAATTTTAATGATAATTCCAACGAGTTCCAATGAAGTAATGACAAATAATGACATTTGAAAAATCTAGTTAAATTATTTGCTTGTATTCTAAGAAATAATTCAGCAACGTTGCAAAACATATTTGATTTGCATCTTGAACAGTTTCATCTATTGTGTCAAGCTTAAAAGTGTTGAAAGCTCTGTATAACAAAATTTATAGAACAAAATAGATCTGTCGAAAAAAATGTTGAAAATGCAATATTTTAATGATTTTACTCCATAACATAGCCTCCCACTGTATAATTGTTTGAAGATTCTAAGATGAAAATGTACGTTTCATATATTGTGTCAAGCTTGAAAGTTTTGAAAGCTCTGTATAACAAATTTTATAGAACAAAATAGATCTGCTGAAAAAAAAATTGAAATTTTAATGATTTACTCCAAAAAATAGCCTCCCACTATATAATTGTTTGAAGATTCGAAGATGAAAATTTAAATCGATACAAGAATTTTATTGTATGAATCGGTAGTTAATACTTGGTGAAACATTTTCAAATTAGTATAAATAAAGCACTGGTTAAGTTTTACAAATTTTTTTAAATAGAAAAACTCTACAATTGTTTCGATCTTACGACCATTATCAAGTTTATTCACATTCAAGTTTTCGTTATCAGTTTTATTTGTCTCTTGATAATGGTCGTGAGACCGAAACAATTGTAAAGTTTTTCTATTAAAAATTAATAATTCAGCGACGTTGCAAAACATATTTGATTTGCATCTTGAACAGATTCATATATTGTGACAAGCTTAAAAGTTTTGAAAGCTCTGTATAACAAGTTTTATAGAACAAAATAGATCTGTCGAAAACAATGTTGAAATTTTAATGATTTACTCCAAAAAATAGCCTCCCACTATATAATTGTTTGAAGATTTGAAGATGAAAATTTAAATCAATACAAGAATTATATTGTATGATCGTTGGTTAATACTGGGCGAAACCTCTTCAAATTAGTATAAATAAAGCACTTGGTTGAGTTTCACAATTTTTTATTTAATAGAAAAACTCTACAATTGTTTCGATATCACGACCATTATCATGTTTATTCATATTCAAGTTTTCATTATCAGTTTTTTTGTCTCTTGATAATGGTCGTGAGACCGAAACAATTGTAGAGTTTTTCTATTAAAAAATTGTGAAACTTAACCAAGTGCTTTATTTATACCGATACAAGAATATTGTGATTTTTTTTTCATTATGTAATCTTTGAAATGGTTAGTAGAATCTGCTGCCAAGCCTGTAGTTAATTCCAAAATTTTCATCGTGACCATCTCGTTGATAATTTTCTTCGCAAGACTATGTTTACGTTGTTTCTTGTTAAATTTCACAAAAATCTTAATAAACATTTTCCAAATTATGTAACTTTTGAATGCTCATAGTTTTGCTTAAATTTTGATTGATTTGATTTGATTTGATTGATGATTGATTGATTGCTTTGATCAATTTTGATTGATCAAAGGCCTACATATTAAAAATACCTGAAATAACTTACCCAATCCTCTACTCATATGTTCATCTATGCTCATAGTTTTGCTTGAATTTGGATTGATTTGATTTGATTGATGATTGATTGATTGGTTTGATCAATTTTGATTGATCAAAAGCCTACATAATAAAGATAGACGAAATAACTTACCCAATCCTTTACTAAGGTTTGGCACTATAGTTCTGAATCACAATGTATATGTAATCAAATTTAGGCTGTTGCAGTATTCTAGCTTCCTTTATTAATTTTTTTTTATTAATTATTCCAACTTACGTTATTAACACGAATAAATTATCCTTCTATTACGTAATTGTGATGGGTAGCAAAAAAACATGTTTTTTTTATTATTTGTCTATCCATCTATTACGTAAATGTGATTAGTAATTTTGTTTTTGTAAGGTGTTTACGAGGAAATTGAGAAGGGCTACGTATTCGAGTCCACAACTGATATGTCAATAACCGTTGAAGCGCTCTTCAATTACATGGAAATGTACTGTATAATGGACATCGAATCCGAAGGTCTGAAGAGCCTTCTGAACTACCCCAAGGACTACAAATTTGACTTGATCCTCTGGGACATGACCGCAGGAGAATGCCTATTCCCTTTAATCAAGAGGTTCGGAAATCCTCCGGTAATTGGATTATCAGCATACGGAATACAGCCTAACGTGAACGAAATTATGGGTGGTCATAGTTACAACTACGTTCCGTTTTCGTTCTCAAGTCCTTCCGATCGTGTGACTTTCTGGGAAAGGGTGCAGAATACCTTCTACATCAACTATTATAATTATGTGAGGCGGAAGTACGTCCAGAGGATGCAAAAGGTTGCTGAGAAGGTGTTCGGTTCAGACCTGGACGATTTTGCTGCCATCGAGAGGAAGATCTCACTCGCCCTTGTGAATTCAGATCCAAACTTAGATTTCCCACAAGCGCTTCCACCTAATATAATTCCTGTTGGAGGATTACAAGTTACCGCGCCAAAACCATTACCAAAAGTTAGTATTTTTGATTCTAGTGATAGAATAAATATGTTTCCAACAGTTGATCACAAAGTAGGTCTTTCTGTTTGCTGATGAGAGCGAAAAGTAGACGATTTCGAAGACCGCCACTTTGTCGTGCGTTGCTATTAACAAGTTCGCGTAAACACTTTTGTCACTTGCGAATAATGAAATCTTATCAGTTTCTTTATTATTAAATCTTTATTTCGCTTCGGACAGAAACAAATTATGTTCATATCAGTTTCTTTACAAATTGAATTGAATGGAGTTTATTGAATTGTGTTCTAAGTCCATGAATTAACGATTGTATTATGAAACAATAAATTGTAGGAAAAATCTTATGTGCAGTTCGTGCGTAAAGTGCCATTGTTGCTCTCGGTGAATTACTTCGAGATGCGAAGCGGAGCTTTTGCTAGAGAGCAACAATGTTGGTACCAATAATATCATAATAATAATATTAATAATATGTGTTTATTTTGTTTAGAGCTATACAGTATACACAAGTAAAAGTAGGCACATAGTTCGTAAAGTATGTTAGTAAGGAAAAATATCACAGTTTTGATATCTGGAAATACTAATTCAGTAACATATGAAACTTTTTTAATATAAAAAACAGAAGATGAACACAAATATTTTAGAAAGTATCAGATGAACTAAGGCAAACTTTTTTCAGTTTCGATAATTATTGATTCTTGTATTTTAATTTATGATAGTCATAAAGGTAGAAGTAAAAAAAGTTTTATACGCAGTATTAAAATTTGTAAAATGTGTATTTACTGCATTAGTAAATGTTGCCATGATAATCTAATCAGCACCGGATCATAATGTTACATTATTGCCCAAGGTTCATAATGTGATAATTTACGCCTTTACATAAACGATAGGACGAGACTATTCAGAACGGTCGTAAAAATGCAACATTATGATAATCTGCATCTAATTGCAATGATAATTTAATCAGCACCGGGTCATAATATTACATTATTGCCCTAGGTTCATAATGTGATACTTTACGCCTTTACATAAAGGATAGAACGAGACTATTCAGAACGGTCGTAAAAATGCAACATTATGATAATATGCATCTAATTGCCATGATAATTTAATCAGCACCGGGTCATAATATTACATTATTGCCCTAGGTTCATAATGTGATACTTTACGCCTTTACATAAAGGATAGAACGAGACAATTCAGAACGGTCGTAAAAATGCAATTATAGTTGTTATATTTCTCTTATTTGTTATGTACGATTCTTAGGATCTAAAGAAGTTTCTCGATGAAGCCAAGAATGGTGTAATTTACTTCTCACTGGGGTCTAATCTGAGACCTGAACTGCTTCCAAATAAATTCGCCGAGAAGTTTAGTGAATGTTTTGGCACACTGCCTTATACAGTGTTATGGAAAATTGATGCCAAGGATCGTGTCTTTCCAAAAAATGTCGAAACAAGAAAATGGATGCCACAAAGTGATATTTTGGGTAGGTATTTAACTTAAATTTAACTTGGTAGGCAAAAATATAATTTTATAGCAGTTAGAAGTTGCCAAATGTACTAGAACTTAAAGCATGACTAAACAGTATTTTCCTGCTAATGGAAATTTGTGAAAATCAAATATATACATCATGGAAACTATCACTTATTATTTGCAGTAGCATCTTGACGGAATAAGATGTATGTATAGTTTCAGGTAACACTGAATCGACATTTTGCAAAAATTTTCAAAACACATTTTTTTAAATTTTTCATACTAAAATCTCCAAAATGAAGTATTATGTCACCCAACTACTGTTGAAATCATAATTTTGAAAAATTATAGCCCTTGTATTGCAAAGTAATTGAAACCCAAGTTGCAGTGAGATTTATTCTTTACTTCTATATCGTAAATTAATTCTGAAAATTCGCCTGTAATGTGCAAACTATAAAAGTTTATTTGATTGCAGTTCATCCCAATGTAAAAGTAATGCCAATCCCAATGTCAAGTAACAACGAATAGACATTTTGCAACATTTTCAAAACACTTTTTTTTTAAATTTTCTATACTAAAATCTCCAAAACGAAGTATTATCCCACCCAACTACTGTTGAAACCATAATTATGAAAAATTAAAGCCCCTTGTATTTCAAAGTAATTGAAACCCAAGTTGCAGTGAGATTTATTCCTTACGTCTATATAGTAAATTAATTTTGAAAATTCGCCTGTAATGTGCAAACTGTACAAGTTCATTTGATTGCAGCTCATCCCAATGTAAAAGTAATGCCAATCGCAATGTCAACTAGCATCGAATAGACATTTTGCAAAATTTTCAAAACACATTTTTTTTAATTTTCCGTACTAAAATCTGCAAAATGAAGTATTATCCCACCAAACTACTGTTGAAATCATATTTTTTTTAAATTGTAGCCCTTGTACTTCAAAGTAATTGAAACCCAAGTTGCAGTGAGATATATTCCTTACTTCTATATAGTAAATTAATACTGAAAATTCGTCTGTAATGTGCAAACTATACAAGTTCATTTGATTGCAGCTCATCCCAATGTAAAAGTAATGTCAATCCCAATGTCAAGTAACACCGAATAGACATTTTTCAAAATTTTCAAAACACATTTTTTTTTAATTTCTGTACAAAAATCTCCAAAATGAAGTATAAGTTCATTTAGTATAAGTTTTTTAAATTTTTCATACTAAAATCTCCAAAATGAAGTATTATGTCACCCAACTACTGTTGAAATCATAATTTTGAAAAATTATAGCCCTTGTATTTCAAAGTAATTGAAACCCAAGTTGCAATGAGATTTATTCCTTACTTCTATATAGTAAATCAATTCTGAAAATTCGTCTGTAATGTGCAAACTATACAAGTTCATTTGATTGCAGCTCATCCCAATGTAAAAGTAATGCCAATCCCAATGTCAATTAACACCGAATAGACATTTTGCAAAATTTTCCAAACACAATTTAAAAAAAAAATGCTATACTAAATCTCCAAAATGAAGTAATATCCTACCCAACTACTGTTGAAATCAAAATTTTGAAAAATTATAGCCCTTGTATTTCAAAGTAATTGAAACTAAAGTTGCAATGAGATTTATTCCTTACTTATAGAAAATTAATTCTGAAAATTCGTCTGTAATGTGCAAACTATACAAGTTCATTTGATTGCAGCTCATCCCAATGTAAAAGTAATGCCAATCCCAATGTCAAGTAACCCCGAATAGACATTTTGCAAAATTTTCAAAACACTTTTTTTTTAAATTTTCTATACCAAAATCTCCAAAATGAAGTATTATCCCAACCAACTACTGTTGAAATAATAATTTTGAAAAATTATAGCTCTTGTATTTCAAAGTAATTGACACCCAAGTTGCAATGAGATTTATTCCTTACTTCTATATAGTAAATAAATTCTGAAAATTCATCTGTAATGTGCAAACTATACAAGTTCATTTGATTGCAGCTCATCCCAATGTAAAGTCCCATGTCATTTTGTGTCAAAGTCATAGAAAATCTATTGACATCTAAATAAATTTCAACGCATTTGATAGACATTCTATTAGAATAACTAATCGAAATTTCCATGGAATTTGAATGAATTCCTTTTCGATCTGTCATTACAGTTGATACAAATTTTATGTCATTTTGTGTCATAGTAATAGAAAATCTATTGACATCTATAAAAATTTCAACCTATTTAATAGACATTCTACTAGAATAACTAATCGAACTTAACATCACACAATACAACTTCTTGATTTAAGAAAACTTGAAGCTGGTCTTATTCTATTGTCGATCTTTGAGATGCCCTGACTCTTTTGATAAATGGAATTGCTATTTTGGTAGCATTGGCAGTAATTATTGTAATTGTGACATAATTATTCAAAATTTGGCAATCATTGGTAATCGTTTAAATTTTGAGAATTATTGAAAATCTGAGACAAAATTAATAATTAAAATTTTTATAGTAACAATTGATATCATTAATAGAAAAATGTAAATTTTGATTGATACAATTTAACCAGTATGTAAGAATTAAAGTGTTGGTAGAATAATTGACAATTCTAAATTATTCATTGCAATTCACTGAATTAATTCTGAAAATGCATTTGTAATGTGCAAACTATACAAGTTCATTTGATTGCAGCTCATCCCAATGTAAAGGTATTCATTACACATGGTGGTGCTTTGGGTACCCAGGAAGCTATGCACCGTGGAATACCTCTGGTTGGTTTACCATTCTTCCTCGATCAAGAGAACAATGTTGATAAGATCGTGAGCAAGGGACTAGGGAAGAAGTTAAATTTAAAGTCACTTAGTGCGAGCAATATTTGTGCAACACTTAAAGAGGTTCTCGGCAATAAAATGTGAGTAGGAAATACATTGAATCTTGATTGGAATATATATATATATATATATATATATATATATATATATATATATAATAAATATAAATATCAGTGCTACAAAAATCCTAATTAGAAGGTTATTAAGAAAACAGCAATAGTATTACATTTTCATATGAATACTTTCAAATATTTTTGTTTTCAAAATAACGTGAAGCATGGCATACGCTAAGCATTGGTTATTACAAATTAGTAGATTTACTAATACATATACCAAAGATTTAATTCAGCAAATCATACCAGAAACAACCATTAATTCTTTAGGAAGATATTGTTGAACTGATGTTGATGCCTACTTTTTCATGGACGCTCCTCAAATATTAAGAATTCTGTATGAGTTATGTTTATAGCAAATTGGTTAAGGAAACAGTTTCATATATGAAAAACAATGTCAAAGGTTAAAAGTTGCGATATGGGAATGCTAAACTGTAGAGTAATTAATTTGTAATCTTAATTTTTTGCATTCAAAAGTTTCAAGTACAAAAAGTACTCATATAAATTGCACAGATATCAATCATTGCATAACACGTAAAGTGAATGAATTATAGAGATGCATTTATTTATTATCACCTTGAGGAGGTACTTTCAATGTTTGTGTTTGAAACATCGATTATCAATTAACATTATCAATTACTTAAAATTTGACGAATTTTATTTAGTATATTGATCTTGAGTTTTAGTACCGTCCATTGGACTTATTATAGTAAAATACTTAGAATGTAAATTTA
This sequence comes from Othius punctulatus, assembly GCA_951805005.1. Classification (NCBI taxonomy): domain Eukaryota; kingdom Metazoa; phylum Arthropoda; class Insecta; order Coleoptera; family Staphylinidae; genus Othius; species Othius punctulatus. The sequence continues at coordinate 25,609,215 of OX638143.1, forward strand.
GAAATCACATTCGCAGAAAAATTCTATATTTTCAACATGCATGCTTGTGAATCGAACTTACTATGTTAGAGCCCTAACTCCTATATATCTTCAGTATTACAACATTATTCAAAACTATTTAGATATAAACTATTATATTATTTCAATAATTTCAAAAATCACATTCGAAGAAATATTCTATATTTTCAACATGCATGCTTGTGAATTGAACTTCCTAAGTTAGAGCCTTAACTTCTATATATCCTGAAGTGTATAGGATATACAGGAGTTGCTCCAACGTGATTTCAGTATTACAACAATAATCAAAACTATTTTGATATAAACAATTATATTATTTCAATAATTTAAGAAAACATATTCGAAGAAAAATTCTATATTTTCAACATGCATGCTTGTGAATTCAACTTCCTAAGTTAGAGCCTTAACTCCTGTTTATCCTGAAGTGTTAAGGATATACAGAAGTTCATGCTCCAACGTGAGTTCTGTATTACATTATTAATCTAAACTATTTTCATATAAACAATTATCTTATTTAAATAATTTAAATAACAATTTGTACGTCCTTAATCTTGATAAATTTCTTTATTTTAACATGATCGGTTTCGATCCCTATATGGGTTCATCTTCAGGTGCTAAACTACAAAATACAATAAACAATAAATTCCATATGAGAAATATTACGGAATTATCTTATTGTTACTGTTTTAGATATCAAGATAACATGAATAAATTGTCTGCATGCGTTAGAGACCAAGAGACTACGCCTTTGGAAAGGGCTATATTTTGGGTCGAGTACGTCCTAAGGCACGGAACAGCTGAACATCTGAGCCTAGCTGCAAGGGATATGTGCATCACCCAGACACAAAACTTTGATATTCTCTTGCTGGTGCTTGGAGTTTGCGCCATGCCAATTTTGTTACTATTTTTGTGCTGGCGTTGTTGTAGTAGTGGGAAAACGAAGAAATTGAAGCAAAAGTAATCAGTGGAGATGTAGTGATTATGTAGATTATATGTAGAAAAAATATGCCATTGTGTTAGAAATAACAACATTTTTGTACATAGGGTTTTGCATAGCTTAGTAGTTAGTCAAATTGAAACGTATTTAAAGCATTGATGATAGTAATGATATACATTTTGTATGCGTTCTAAAATTTATACATTCTTAACTGTAATCCTTATTTTTTGAACTATAAAACATTAATTTTTCCATAATATTGGAAATTATTTTATTGGTGACTGAAAATGTATAGTTCAGATATCTGGAAAATAAAATATCATCATTAACGTGTTTTCACAAAAAAAATGGTGAATGAACAATGAGCAGCAGCATTTTTTATATGTACGATTTAATTATTTGTACATTTGGGTTATAGTCTTTTTCTATTGATAATTTATTAAATAATTAATAAATAAATAATAATAAATAAAGAATATTTATTAGCAGAAAACCTATATAATTAATATTAAATAAATATAAAACTTAAAAAACAACACTATAATTGCTATTGATTTATAAACTATGTGGACAACTGGAGACCGGTTTCGACCTAGTGGGTCTCATCAGTCCAGATATCACTATGTCACATATCACTATATCTTAACTAACTGCCACTATTTGAATTTTCTAATCTGTACCGAGAATTTATGAAAAGGCGAAGTAAAATATGGAATTTATCATTAAACAAAAAGTATATTGTCTTACACTTGACTATATATGTTAGTCATTTAAATACATTAAAATATAGACAAAATATTAAGAGGTTGCAAAATGTTTGCCCAATCTTTCAAGGTATTTAATATTAATTGCATTGTATTGCATTGGATTGTACTGTATTGCATTGCATTGTAATAACTGCCATTTTAAAGAACATGCAAATCGTGAGTAGATTTTTAATTCTATTGCAATTCCTCTACAAATAATAAGTGGTATACATTTTTGAACCAGTTAGAACTCTTTCTGAAAACTTTGGGGTTTTTTTTGGATATATTTTCAAAGAAATACTTCATGTAGAATTTTTCCATAGTGACTAAAGTTATCCTTAATATTTAAGAATTTTGCGAAATTCACACTTATAGAAATTGCATTGAAGTTTGTAAGAGAGCATAGAATTCTATCAATATGCTATTGAATTTAGTAAAGGTGCCACTGACATTGAAAGAAATTTCATTCGACTTTAAAATTCACTGAATTTGACAGATATTCCATTGAAATTGATATAAAAATTCAGTTGAATTTGATAGAAACTCTATTGAATTGTATTGAAATTCAATTGAATTCGATAGAAATTCTATTAAATTTAACAGCAATTCTAATGAATTGCATACATTTTTTATTGAATTTGATGATGACAATGTCATTTGATTTTAATGACAATAAAATATTTCTCAATAATATTCTTACTCGTCAAGTTTAGTGAGTGTGGTAAAAAAAAGTAGGCAGGTTTTTCAAAAACAAATAGTTTACATATTGAAGTTTGTAAGAAAGCATAGAATTCTATCGAAATGCTATTGAATTTAGTAAAGGTGCCACTGAAATTGAAAGAAATTTCATTCGACTTTAAAATTCACTGAATTCACAAATATTCTATTGAAATTGATATAGAAATTCAGTCGAATTTGATAAAAATTCTATTGAATTGTATTGAAATTCAATCGATTTCGATAGAAATTGTATTAAATTTAACACTAATTCTTTTCAATGACATACATTTTTTATTGAATTTGATGATGACAATTCCATTTAATTTGAATGACAATAAAATATTTGTCAATAATATTCTTACTCGTCAAGTTTAGTGAGTGTGGTAAAAAAAGTAGGCAGCTTTTTCAAAAATACATAGTTTATATATTGATGACAGATTGACAGATTCTAAGAAAGCATAGAATTCTATCGAAATGCTATTGAATTTAGTAAAGGTGCCACTGAAATTGAAAGAAATTTTATTCGACTTTAAAATTCACTGAATTTGACAGATTGATTTTAATGACAATAAAATATTTGTCTATAATATTCTCACTCGTCAAGTTTAGTGAGTATGGTAAAAACAGTAGGCAGCTTTTTCAGAAACACATAGAATTTCTATTGCATTTATTAGAAATTCCATAGAATTTGAATGAATTTCTTTTCCATCTGTCATTGCAGTTGATAAAAATTTGATGTCATTTTGTGTCATAGTCATAAAAAATCTATTGACATCTATACAAATTTCAACGTATTTGATAGACATTCTATTAGAATAACTAATCGAAATTTCCATGGAATTGGAATGAATTTCTTTTCGATCTGTCATTGCAGTTGATAAAAATTCCATTGCATTTTGTGTCATAGACATAGAAAATCTATTGACATCTGTTATCTGTACAAATTTCAACGTATTTGATAGACATTCTATTAGAATAACTAAACGAAATTTCCATGGAATTTCAATGAATTCCTTTTCAATCTGTCATTGCAGTTGATAAAAATTCCATGTCATTTTGTGTCATAGTTATAGAAAATCTATTGACATCTATACAAATTTCAACGTAGTTGATAGACAATCTATTAGAATAACTAATCGAAATTTCCATGGAATTTGAATGAATTCCTTTTCGATCTGTCATTGCAGTTGATAAAAATTCCATGTCATTTTGTGTCATAGTCAAAGAAAATCTATTGAGATCTATACAAATTTTAATGTATTTGATAGACATTCTATTAGAATAACTAATAGAAATTTCCATGGAATTTGATTGAATTCCTTTTCGATCTGTCATTGCAGTTGATAAAAATTCCTTGTCATTTTGTGTCATAGTCAAAGAAAATCTATTGACATCTATATAAATTTCAACGTGTTTGATAGACATTCTATTAGAATAACTAATCGAAATTTCCATGGAATTTGAATGAATTCCTTTTCCATCTGTCATTGCAGTTGATAAAAATTCCATGCCATTTTGTCTCATAGTCATAGAAAATATATTGTTATCTATACAAATTTTAACGTATTTGATAGACATTCAATTAGTATTATCAAAACTGCTATGACTGTTACCAAATTTGTTGACACAATGGTTGACACGATGTTTATCATTTCAATCTTTATCGTTATCATTTAACTGAAAAGTTTGCTCATATTACTGTTTGGACCGAAAATGAAAATGAAAAATATGAATATAAAATTGAACTTATTTGGATCGAATAGTGAAATGCTGCCAGAAGTTTTATTATATATTCTGCAAATTGGATACATTTTCTGTCATTTTTTGTATTTTTCAATACATTTTTTATATATGTTTTAGACATACATATTAGAAAAATTAATAAATGAGTTTTCAGAAAATTGTAACAACTGGCAGTAATTATTGTAGTTTTCAGAATTATTAAACATTTGGTAATCGTTAGTTATCATTTAAATTTTGTAGAATTATTGAATATTTGAGACATTTTTATAGTAATACATAATACATAATTTACTGCAAAACTGTTTATTTTTATTGATACAATTTTACCAGTAGGTAATGAAATGAAAATGAAAAATATGAATATGAAATTGAAACTTATTTGGACCGAATAGTGAAATGCTGCCTGAAGTTTTATTATATATTCTGAAAATTGGATACATTTTCTGTGTGTTTTTGTATTTTTCATTAGATTTTTAATATATGTTTTAGACATACATATTAAAAAATTTAATTAATGAGTTTTCAGAAAATTGTAACAATTTGCAGTAATTATTGTAGTTTTGACAGAATTATTAAAAATTTGGCAACACATTTAAATTTTGCAGAATTATTGAATGTTTGAGACATTTTTATAGTAATAATTGACATAATTTAATGAAAAAATGTTAATTTTGATTGATACAATTTTACCAGTAGGTAATGAAATTGGAATTAAACATAATATACAGCAATAATATTAATTTTGATTGATACGATTTTACCAGTAGGTAATGAAATTGAAATGAAAATGAAATGATAATGAAAAATATGAATATGAAATTGAAACTTATTTCGACCGAATAGTGAAATGCTGTCAGAAGTATTATTATATATTCTGCAAATGTGATACATTTTCTGTGATTTTTTATATTTTTCATTACATTTTTAATATGTGTTTTAGACATACATATTAGAAAATTTAATTAATGAGTTTTCAGAAAATTGTAACAATTGGCAGTAATTATTGTAGTTTAGACAGAATTATTAAAAATATTTGATAATAGTTAGTAATCATTTAAATTTTGCAGAATTATTGAATATTTGAGACAGTTTTATAGTAATAATTGACATAATTTACCGAAAAAATGTTAATTTTGATTGATACAATTTTACCAGTAGGTAATGAAATTGGAATGAAACATAATTTACAGCAATGATATTAATTTTGATTGATACAATTTTACCAGTAGGTAATGAAATTGAAATGAAAATGAAATGAAAATGAAATATATGAATATGAAATTGAAACTTTTTTGGACCGAATAGTGAAATGCTGTCAGAAGTTTTATTATATATTCTTCAAATTTGATACATTTTCTGTGATTTTTTGTATTTTTCATTACATTTTTAATATATTTATGTTTTTGACATACATATCAGAAATTTTAATTAATGAATTTCATAATATTCTGCAAATTGGATACAATTTCTGTGATTTTTTGTATTTTTCATTACATTTTTAATATGTTTTAGACATACATATTATAAAGTTTAATTAATGAGTTTTCAGAAAATGGTAACTATTGGCAGTAATTATTGTAGTTTTGACAGAATTATTAAAAATTTGGTAATCGTTAGTAATCATTTAAATTTTGCAGAATTATTGAATATTTGAGACATTTTTATAGTAATAATTGACATAATTTACTGAAAAAATGTAAATTTTGATTGATACAATTTTACCAATAAGTAATGAAATTGAAATGAAAATGAAATGAAAATGAAAAATATGAATATGAAATTTAAACTTATTTATACCGAATAGTGAAATGATGTCAGAAGTTTTATTATATATTCTGTAAATTTGATACATTTTCTGTGATATTTTATATTTTTCATTACATTTTTAATATATGTTTTAGACATACATAGCAGAAATTTTAATTAATAAATTTTCTGAAAATTTGGCAACTTTTCAGAAAATTCTGGCGGACTTGTAAATTTTCTGCTTCCAAGCTCAATATTTTTAATAAATTTTCGGCAGTTTGCACACTTTTCCATTATTTGCACAACTTTTCTTTATAAGATATTTATAACTGAATTAAATAAAAATTGTAAATCAAACCAATTCAGGATTTCAGTGCTCGAAAGACCATCTATATTTATAAAGTTTTGATATTAATTTTGAAATGCTGTCAGAAGTTTTAGTATATATTCTGCAAATTTGGTAATTTTTCTGTGGTTTTTTATATTTTTTATTATATTTTTAATATATGCTTTAGACATACATATTAAAAATTTTAATTAAAGAATTTTCAGGAAATTGCGCAACTTCTCAGAAAGTTATGGCGAACTTGTGAACTTTCTGCTTGGAAGTGCAATATTTTCAATTAATTTTCGGCAGTTTTCCCTTATTTGCACAACTTTTTTGAACTTGTAGTATTTATAACTGAATTAAATTAAAATTGAAAATCAAAACAATTCAGGATTTCAGTGCTCGAAAGACCTTCTATATTTATCAACTTTTCATATTAATTTTGAAATGCTCTCAGAAGTTTTAGTACATATTCTGCAAATTTGATACATTTTCTGAGATTTTTTATATTTTTCATTACATTTTTAATATATGTTTTAGACATACATATTAGAAATTTTAATTAATGAATTTTCAGAAAATTATGGCGAACTTGTAAACTTTCTGCTTGCAAGTTCAATATTTTCAATAAATTTTCGGCAGTTTTCCCGTATTTGCACAACTTTTTTAAACTTGTAGTATTTATAACTGAATTAAATAAAAATTGTAAATCAAAACAATTCAGGATTCCAGTGCTAGAAAGACCTTCTATATTTATCAACTTTTCATGTTAATTTTGAAATGCTGTCAGAAGTTTTATTATATATTCTGCAAATTTGATACATTTTCTGCAATTTTTGCGCAACTTTTCAGAAAGTTATGGCGAACTTGTGAACTTTCTGCTTGGAAGTGCAATATTTTCAATTAATTTTCGGCAGTTTTCCCTTATTTGCACAACTTTTTTGAACTTGTAGTATTTATAACTGAATTAAATTAAAATTGAAAATCAAAACAATTCAGGATTTCAGTGCTCGAAAGACCTTCTATATTTATCAACTTTTCATATTAATTTTGAAATGCTCTCAGAAGTTTTAGTACATATTCTGCAAATTTGATACATTTTCTGAGATTTTTTATATTTTTCATTACATTTTTAATATATGTTTTAGACATACATATTAGAAATTTTAATTAATGAATTTTCAGAAAATTATGGCGAACTTGTAAACTTTCTGCTTGCAAGTTCAATATTTTCAATAAATTTTCGGCAGTTTTCCCGTATTTGCACAACTTTTTTAAACTTGTAGTATTTATAACTGAATTAAATAAAAATTGTAAATCAAAACAATTCAGGATTCCAGTGCTAGAAAGACCTTCTATATTTATCAACTTTTCATGTTAATTTTGAAATGCTGTCAGAAGTTTTATTATATATTCTGCAAATTTGATACATTTTCTGCAATTTTTGCGCAACTTTTCAGAAAGTTATGGCGAACTTGTGAACTTTCTGCTTGGAAGTGCAATATTTTCAATTAATTTTCGGCAGTTTTCCCTTATTTGCACAACTTTTTTGAACTTGTAGTATTTATAACTGAATTAAATTAAAATTGAAAATCAAAACAATTCAGGATTTCAGTGCTCGAAAGACCTTCTATATTTATCAACTTTTCATATTAATTTTGAAATGCTCTCAGAAGTTTTAGTACATATTCTGCAAATTTGATACATTTTCTGAGATTTTTTATATTTTTCATTACATTTTTAATATATGTTTTAGACATACATATTAGAAATTTTAATTAATGAATTTTCAGAAAATTATGGCGAACTTGTAAACTTTCTGCTTGCAAGTTCAATATTTTCAATAAATTTTCGGCAGTTTTCCCGTATTTGCACAACTTTTTTAAACTTGTAGTATTTATAACTGAATTAAATAAAAATTGTAAATCAAAACAATTCAGGATTCCAGTGCTAGAAAGACCTTCTATATTTATCAACTTTTCATGTTAATTTTGAAATGCTGTCAGAAGTTTTATTATATATTCTGCAAATTTGATACATTTTCTGCAATTTTTTATATTTTTTATTACATTTTTAATATATGTTTTAGACATACATATTAGAAATTTTAATTAATGAATTTTCAGAAAATTAGGCACCTTTTCAGAAAATCTGGAGAACTTGTAAATTTTCTGTTTGCAAGTTCAATATTTTCAATACATTTTCGGCAGTTTGCACACTTTTCCCTTAATTGCACAACTTTCCTGAACTTTCTGCTTGCAAGTGCAATATTTTCAATAAATTTTCGGCAGTTTTCCCTAATTTGCACAACTTTTCTGAACTTGTAGTATTTATAACTGAATTAAATAAAAATTGTAAATCAAAACAATTCAGGATTTCAGTGCTAGAAAGACCTTCTCTATTAATCAACTTTTCATAATAATTTTATTGTTGGAATTCCATGGCAAGTGATTGCAAACCAGAGGCCTTCTAGTATCTGCAATTTTATTACTATATCTTTTATGAATACAATATTTGATAATATTATTTGACTTCAGAATGTTGTGTATGTTATTGTTAAATAAATATCTTGGCCTTGCTGCTGTAACACTTGGATAAGTGATATTAGTATGCAAAAGATATAATATTTAATATATGCTGGGCACTTAAATATCAGCTATTTATACCGAGTACATCACGTAGACGTGAGGCTATTTTCTTTAATTGAAATACATGTCTCCCATGAGCGTAGATGGAGGCTCACCATGTAATTGAATGATATATGCAAATAACCAATAATATGATCTGACGATGTATATTTGTCTACTCAACGTCTAAACCACAAGTTTTTTGATCGGCCATTCATCAGAAAACTACAAAATTCGCTCTAAAATTAGAGTCTAAATGGATAATAAGATTTTCTTACTAATAATTAATAAGCGAAAACGATAATTTACGTATATACGAAAAAAAAAATGCATTTCTGCAAAATAAACTTAACAGAGATTACTAATGAAAATGACAGTTAATCGAAAACAAACAAGTCAAGACCCAGTAGCCACCTTGATCCTCGATGCATAATGCCGAATGAGCAATAGGTAGTGAAGAACGCATATCTTTAAATGTTATTTTCGCTTATTAAATAAACTGATAAGTATCATATGTTGTTTTTTTCTACACCCAGATGGTCTCTTTGATTGTAAAACACTAAAACTTTCATTCTAAGGGCTACACCAACATCAAAATTTAAAAAAATGGGGTGTTTGCAAACAACGACCCAATGACCCGGTTTCTTTGCATCTGAGTGTACAACACGAAGTAATAATGTAATTCATAGGTTTTTTTGCCTATTTCCGTGATCAGTTTGTGATAATTCTTATAAATGCTTAAGTTTTATTTTTACAATTACATCAAAATTAAACATTTTTCGTAGTGCTTCAATTTATCCATGGGTTCGGAAATGATAAAGTTACTATTTGTGTTGTATGGCGTATATTTGCGAAGTGTTTGTGTAAGTTTCAAGATCCGAACAAAGTCTGTTTAGATGTACAACGAAAATGATTACTTTTGATAACATCTCAGATATTTTATGATTACGATACGAGATAAGTTGTCCCGAATTTCAATGGCTACCATTGGAAATTGGTTAATGGTAAAAAAAGCGAAGCTTTTTAAATTAAACAAAAGTTGATACAATTTAAGGATCAGTCCATAGAATTAGACCACAGCTACATCAGAATTTATCTACGCGTACTAAATTTTTTTACTCATATTTTATAATTCTTTTTAAGGGCTACCTATTGGTTATTTATAATGTCCGATACAAACAAATATAATGCTGTATTACATTTATTTAACAATAATTGCTTTATGAAAACATAATCTTTGTACCAAGTTTTTTTGTACGCCATCATAAAGATTTAATTCATGTGAAATAATTGTTAAATATGCTTATATGAAGGGCATTTTGATATCATTTTAAGCCAATATTATTTCATAGTAATATAACCTTGACTCGTTTACAAATTGCCCCACGCAACTGAAGAAGCACTTATCTCGTACACGCAATGAATGCAAACCCGAATAACTTAATCAAACAGTTGTCAGCTATGCAGCGTGCAATCTACATCGTGTTATGCGCCCTAAGTGTTGGGAATTGCGCGAATATATTAGGGATTACTACTGTGCCATCCCGAAGTCACCACATCTGGAACGAAGTTTTGGCAGTGGCACTGGCAGAAAGAGGGCATAATGTGACCCTGTTAACGCCCGACCCTAAAGGAAAGGGCAATGACAACTACAGAGTTATTCAGATTGAAGGTATTTCGGCTATAATTATATAATTTCCAAATTTTAATGAAAGTTTGTTAAGGTGTCTACGACAAAATTCAGGAAGAAAAAGTCGTCGAGTCCTTCTCTGATGAGCCATTGACTGTTGACGTCTTCTTGAAATTGATCGCTGGGTTTTGTAAAGATGACATAAAATCTGAAGCTGTAAAGCACCTCATGAACTACCCAAAAGACTACAAATTCGACCTCATCCTCTGGGATATGATTTCCGGAGAATGCCTTTTCCCATTATTCAAGAGATTTGGAAGTCCTCCAGTTATTGGATTATCACCGTTTGGAATGGCTCCTTACATACATGCAATGATGGGAAGCCATAGCTACAATTATGTACCGTTTATTTACTCAAGCCCAACTGATCGTGTGACTTTCTGGGAACGCGTACAGAATACCTTCTACATCAACTATTACAATTATAAGAGACAGCGTTACCTCGAGGACATGCAAGAGACTGCAAAGGAGGTGTTCGGTTCAGATATCGAAGATTTTGCTACCGTTGAGAGGAATATTGCAGTAGCGCTTGTGAATGCGGATCCGAACTATGATTACCCTCAAGCTCTTCCGCCTAACGTAATTCCTGTTGGAGGGATGCAAGTTACGCCAGCAAAAGCTTTACCAAAAGTTAGTATTAAACAGGGGATACTATCCATGCATGCATCTGTTCGTGCGTATATATTTGCTCTGATGAATACGGAGCTTAATGTTAAATTAAAGAAACTAATCTGTAAAGGCATAATTACCCATAAATTATTTAATTGATGAAGCTTTTTCTTTAAATTTAGGTTAAAGGTTTCTTTAAAACTTGAAATTTCGTTAAATTTAGCATACTATTATAGAAATTTAATTTACAAGAAACACTTTTTAAACGTGATTAAATATATAATGCTTTAATTATATATTTAAACCATTAAAGAAATTTAATCTACAATGAAACACTTTTTAAACGTGATTAAATATATAATGCTTTAATTATATATTTAATTACGATTAAAAAGTGTTTGATTGTAGATTAAATTTACATGTAAACATGCAACATTTGGTGCTTCGTGATAAATTATTTGACAAATATACAAATTTGTTGCTTCATATTTTTGTCAAATCCAAATGGTTATTTCAACAACTCACTGAGATACTTTTGCTGTACGTTTGAATTTTTACATTTTTTTCATATGACTGATGAGGTGAGACATAAGAAATATCAGTAGATATGGTTACTATTAAAAAAAAGATAATGTAATAACACGAAACCAAAAGAAAAACCTTTAAAACAAAAATCAACATATTTCAGTATTTTCGATAAAAATATGAAACAAAATTTTTCAATTTTGTGGAATAACTTATCAACGCGATGAATAGATAAAATAATGTTGTTGCATTGTCAGCATTGATGTATTAGAAAAAAAAACTACATGTTTTAAGGTTTATTTCTTGCATTTTAGCAACCATAGTAGTAAAATACTTGCAAATATGCTATTGAATGCAAAATATACTACTTTAATGAACAATCAGGCCTATTCCGTATATTTTTGGTTAAAAATAACAGTTAAATTACATATTATTAAAAATTTCGCAGTAATAATTATAATTTTGCCAGAAATAATTGAAATAATTGAAAATTTCATATTAATCGTTCAAATTTTGCTAATATTAATTCAAATTTGAAAGAACAGATTACTTAAATTTTGATATACTTACCTACGTTTGATATTTTTATAGCAATATTAAAGTTTCGACAAAATTATTGAAATTTTGAAAAAAAAAAAATCTTCAGATTTACATAAATTAATTCAATATTGATATTTTTAGTTTATCAATTGATAGTTTCATAGATGCAAGTTTGACAACATTAGTAACAACATTGGCAGTAATAATAATAATAAAGAATATTTATTAGCAGAAAAGCTACCTAGTATACAAAACTTCAACAAAACAACAAAAAGAAAAATGCAAAAGCAAATACACAAATGATTGAAATTTTGTATCTTGTGTATCAGGGTTTATCAATTAGAATTCATTTATATAAATATTCCAATTATTCAATGCAGATTTTACGAAAATTTCTGGAATTTTGGAAAAATCAACATATTTCAGTATTTTCGATAAAAATATGAAACAAAATTTTTCTATTTTGTGGAATAACTTAGGAACACGATGAATAGATAAAATAATGTTGCTGCATTGTCAGCATTGATGTATTAGAAAAAAAATCTAGATGTTTTAAGGTTTATTCTTGCATTTTAGCAACCATAGTAGTAAATGCTTGCAAATATGCCATTGAATGCAAAATATACTACGTTAATGAATAATCAGGCCTATTCCGTATATTTTTGGTATATTGGTATATATTTGGTTAAAAATAACAGTTACATTTTGGCTATTGCTAGATAACATTTGAAAAATGTAGAGCCTAAGCTAAAAAGTGATTTTAACAGCACTTTCAACTAACCATCCTGTTAAAATAAATATAGAATAGGGCCAATTGTATGCAAAATAATCAAAAGTTTGACAACAATATACATAACATGTATACGACAACATGAAACAACAACAAGCTATACTGAATTACAATATGCTGCTTCTATTTTTTATACAAAGCTGAGGAAATGAATGTGATTTAAAATACAAATTTAGAGCATTATTTACAGATTCCACCTTAGTCTGTATGGATTATATCACTTTATGGAAACATAGCTCATTAAACAAATTAAATAAGCAATTCTTGTTGTAGTATTTCTGATATGTGTCAATAATTTTTATTCCTTTATACTGAATTACATTATGCTGCGTCTATTTTTTTATACAAAGCTGAGAAAATGAATATGTTTTAAAATATAAATTCAGAGCATTATTTACAGATTCCATCTTAGTCTTTATATGGATTACACCACTTTATGGAAACATAGCTCATTGAAGAAATTATATAAGCAATTCTTGTTACAGCAACAAGAATTGCTTATATAATTTCTTTAATGAGCTACGTTTCCATAAAGTGATGTAATCCATAGCTCATTAAAGAAATTTTATAAGCAATTCTTGTTGCTGTATTTCTGATATGTGTTAATCATTTTTAGGACCTGCAAAAGTTGCTGGACGAAGCCAAGAATGGTGTAATATACTTCTCATTGGGTTCAAATGTTAGACCTGAATTGCTTCCAAGGGATTTCGCCGACAAGTTTAACACCTGTTTTGGTAAATTACCATATACAATATTATGGAAATTCGACGGGAATCGTGCCTTTTCCAAAAACATTCAAACCAGGAAATGGTTACCTCAACCTGATGTTTTGGGTAAGTATTCAAAAACTTGGAAATAAAAATAACTAAACTCCTAAAATGAATATGTTGAGACTTAAAGAGATATGTTTTGAGTAAATTTTCACATATTTCATGTGAAAATTGATATAATTTTATGTTCATTTCCATTTTACAGAGAATAAAAATTCTTCTTGTCTTTATTTTATATGTTGAGACTTAAAGAGATATATTGTGAGTAAATTTTCAAATATTTCATGTGAAAATTGATATTATTTTTATCTTCATTACCATTTTATGGAAAATCAAAATTCATCTTGTCTTTATTTTAGAGAGAAATTTTGATCATTTTTATCATACCCATATCTTTATTTATAGATCAAATTGTCATGTTTTTATCTTCGTTTCCATTTTCAGAGAAAACTAGTCGTAATGAGAGTTAGCTGATATAAACACTAATGTGTGATATAATTCTAAAATTAAATGTTAATATTAATATGAATAAGTACTATATAAGTTAGTTTGATTACAGCTCATACCAACGTAAAGCTATTCATAACACAAGGAGGTGAACTGAGTTTCATACAAAAATTGTCATACTTTTATCTTCGTTTCTATTTTTCAGATAAAACTAGTCGTAATGAGAGTTAGCTTGATATAAACACTAATGTGTGATATAATTGTAAAATTAAATGTTAATATTAATATGTACAAGTACTATATAAGTTCGTTGGATTACAGCTCATCCCAACGTAAAGCTATTCATAACACACGGAGGTGCACTGAGTACTCAGGAAGCGATGCATTATGGAGTACCTCTTGTTGGTTTGCCGTTTTTCTTCGACCAGCACAATAATGTAGACAAACTCGTCTCTAAGGGACTTGCGAAGAAGTTGGATTTAAAGACGCTTACTTCGGACAATATTTGCGCAACAATTCAAGAAGTTCTTAACAATAAAATGTAAGTACAATATTTGTACAATAATTCAAGAAGTTCTTAATAATAAAATGTAAGTACAATATTTGTACAATAATTCAAGAAGTTATTAACAATAAAATGTAAGTACGATTACAAAACCATACCTTCATTGAAGGATTCATAAAAATGATAGGACGATCAAACTCAGGTTTAATGATTGGAAGTTGAAGAATGTTCAATCTTCTCATTTACTCATCATAATCGTTTGCTTTCTTTACAATACTACTAATACTACACTAATACTATAGTAGTACAAATACTAGACTAAAAATACCGTGAGATTAGTAATTATTTAGATAAAAGAAGCCCTTCAGCTGTTGAAAATACATCTACTAGCGTAATTTATGGGAAATTTTGCCTTCATAGATTGGTTTCTTTAATTTAACATTAAGCACCGTATTCATCAGAGCAAATATATGCGCACGAACAGAGTGCACGCATGAGTCTCTGAAATCTGGTGTCAGCAATTTATGATAGGGCTGTATTTTGTAGGGATAGGATAACCAAGTCCTTCTTCAATTTTTTTTTGGCAGGTCCAATAACACTATTAATAATCCATATCCACTACACCACTATACTACTATTACTATACTAGTACAGTATATACAACTACAGTATATACTATACTAATGTAGTACTATATGTGATATACTTTACAAACATGTAGTGTGTAGTACATTATTACACTATGCATATGTAGTATAGTGTAGTAGTAATTACTACAGTAATAATAACTATAGTATTATTGTTTTAGGTATCGTGATAATATGAAGACTCTCTCTGCACACGTTAGAGACCAACAGAACACACCCTTGGAAAGGGCCGTATTTTGGGTGGAGTACGTCCTAAGGCACGGAACAGGTGAACATCTGAGCCTAGCTGCAAGAGATATGTCCCTAATTGAGACACATAACTTCGACATAATGTTGCTGGTACTAGGAATATGTGCCATGCCATTTATGGCACTACTTTGGTGCTGTCGTTGCTGCAGCAGCGAGAAAAAATGTAAAAGTAAATTGAAACAAAAATAATCACAGTTCACAATTTGGTAATATAATTTTAAAGTTGTTATTGTTATAGAAATTTAGTAATATAATTTTACAGTTGTTATTGTTATAGAAATTAATATATTCAAGAAAACTAATCTGTAGTGATGTTGAAAATATTTCGAATATTATCGTTGCAGTAATTATCCTAAAAATAAAAATGAAAACCTGCATAAACTATATCTTATAAATTTATATTTTCAATCCTTAGGTGTAATCAATTGAATTGCAAATTTCGAAACAGCCTCATCTCGAAGAGGATTTTTTCGCTCTTTTGTTATGTACAGCTAGGGACTCTGACGGGCGTTCGTCCGTCAGAGCGATCTTCTATCCTTGTCTACCGTGCCCCTACCGTGCAGGACCAGACAAGGATAGCAGACTGCTCAAACGGACGGACGCGTCATTCTTAGAGTCCGTGGCTGTACATATACAGACCCATATTTTACGAGCGAGAAAGGCTCATATTTGATGTCACAGTGGTGAAAGAGTAATTTTAGAAACAAAGTGCTCAACGGTTCAACAGAAATTCAATTTTTTGTGTCGAAACATTTAAATTTTCGGAGATGAACCTTTTCGAAATTTGTAAATCAATTAGAGAAGCGACAAAGCGCAAAATGATTTGGTTGTAAATGCTGGAAAATTGCTGTTATTAACATAACAAGATAAGAATAATATACACGACGCACCATTTCTGTAAATGTAACTTGAACACTCATAAATATTGATTTTTAAACTCAGTTTCTTATCGAACAGAATATCCAATATGATTACATCATCAAATAAATATTTAAAACCAATGGTGATAACTTTTTCAAATTCCTAAATTCTTCTAACTTAACGTCTATACATTTCATGAACTGTTGAATAATATATTCTTTTTATATGTGTACTTTCACTGAATACTGAATACTTTGTTGTTAACAATTTATTTATCAATAGTTTTGAGTTTCAAAGAGATCTAAAGAGAGATCAAAGAGATCTTTAGATTTCAAAGTCATTTATTGATATTATATTATGATCTAAAGGTAGAGAGAAGTATGGCGTAGCGGGAGTATATGCATTTGCAGAGCGGAAGGTCTCTGGTTCATACCCGCCAAAGTTAATCTGGTATTCGTCGCTTCCAATTGGCATTGTCATTGGCATTTCCAAAGGTGTTATTAAACTGTGGCAGCTATATGCATCGTCGACCCAAATAGTACTTAAGCTTCGTCCTCCTCCTCCTCCTTATCTACTTAAGCTTCCTCCTTCTCTTCCTCCTCCTCATCTACTTAAGCTTCCTCCTTCTCTTCTTCCTCCTCATCTACTTACTGAATACATTGTTGTTAACAATTTATTTATCAATAGTTTACGAGTAATTTCAAAGTCATTTGTTAGTATTACATTATGATCTAAAGGTATAGAGAAGTATGGCGTAGCGGGAGTATATGCATTTGCAGAGCGGAAGGTCACTGGTTCAAACTCGCCAAAGTTAATCTGGTATTCGTCGCTGCCAATTGGCATTGACATTGGCATTTTCAAAGGTATTATTAAACTGTGGCAGCTATATGCATAGTCGACCCTAGTAGCACTTAAGCTTTGTCCTCCTTTTCCTCCTCATCTACTTTTGCTTCCTCCTTCTCCTCCTCCTCCTCCTCCTCCTCATCTACTTACTGAATACTTTGTTATTAACAATTTATTTATCAATAGTTTACGAGTAATTTCAAAGTCATTTATTAGTATTACATTATGATCTAAAGATAGAGAGAAGTATGGCGTAGCGGGAGTATATGCATTTACAGAGCGGAAGGTCACTGGTTCAAACCCGCCAAAGTTAATCTGGTATTTGTCGCTTCCAATTGGCATTGGCATTTTCAAAGGTGTTATTAAACTGTGGCAGCTATATGCATAGTCGACCCTAGTAGTACTTAAGCTTCGTCCTCCTCCTCCTCATCTACTTAAGCTTCCTCCTTCTCTTCCTCCTAATCCTTATCTACTTAAGCATCCTCCTTCTCCTCCTCCTCATCTATTTGAGCTACCTACTCCTCCTCCTCATCTACTTGAGCTACCTCCTCCACGTCGTCCTCCTCCTCGTCGTCTTCCTCCTCGTCGTCCTCGTCGTCCTCGTCGTCCTCCTCCTCGTCGCCCTTCTCCTCGCCGTCCTCCTCCTCGTCGCCCTTCTCCTCGTCGTCCTCCTCCTCGTCGTAGTCCTCCTCCTCCTCCTCCTCCTCCTCATCTACTTGAGCTACATTGTCCTCCTTCTTATCTACTTGAGCTACCTCCTCCTATATGTATAGTCGACCCTAAGTCCTCCTCCTCCTCCTCCTCCTCCTCCTAATCTGGGTGAAATTTTAACTGGTCTATCAACTATCATTGGTTGTCAACATTTCATTTGTTTAGTCAAATATAAATGACTCAAAAATACGATTAAATTTGTCGAAATTTCGCTGTTTACTATTAATCTTATAGATATTTCCATAAAAAATTCGTTATCAAGTCAAATATTATTGCTCAACTTGTGAATTATTTCTTTGTGATATTTATATTGTTCTATCAACTATCATTGATTGTCTCAAAATGTCACTTATTTTGTCAATTATTAATGACTGTCAAAATTTCCATTCCTTCTGTTCCAGCAGTGGGTTTGAATGTGAATAATCATTATCATGATTATTGCTCAACTGCCAATTTGTTAAATATTTCTTTGTGAAATTTAAATTGTTCTATCAACTATCATTGACTGTCTCAAAATTTCAGTTATTTTGTCAAATATCAATGTCAAAATTTCTATTCCTTCTGTTAAAATTTCAACAATCCTATCACTGTCTTAAATATTTCTGTCTGAATTTTAATTATTCTGTTAAATATCGTTGATCAGCTGTTAATTTTTCGATCATTTTTGTGTGAAAATTCAATGGCTCTGTCAAATATCTAAGACTGCCAGTGAAAATGTCATTTATTCTGTTAAAATATTCTGTCAAATATCATCGATCAACTGTTAATTTATCGATCATTTCTGTGTGAAAATTCAATGGGTCTGTCAAATATCTATGACTGACAGTGAAAATGTCATTTATATGTAAGATATAAATAACTATCAAAAATTAAAAAAAAATCTGTTTAATTTTCAATGTTTTCTGTCAGTCTTTCAAATATGTATCTAAAATGTCAATTATTCTGTCACATTTTATTAATCAACTGTTAATTTTTCAATTATTTCTGGGTGAAGTTTTAACTGGTCTATCAACTGTTATATCTGTGATGGGTGGGGAAAACAGTATAAGTCAAGAATTAGCATTTTAAGGAAGCGTCGACTTATACCTTTTTTCCCTCCAATAATCGGAGCATTTAAAGTTGTACTAAAACTGCCAAGCTATTTAAAAGCCCTAACTGAATAATGTGACATATACTATTTCAAACATATTGTACAGCATCACTTTCTGAAATATAATTTGACTTAAACTCATTTTCCCAAATTTTCGATTTATACTGTTTTTCCCACCCTTCACAGATATGTTGTCAACATTTCACTTGTTCAGTCAAATATAAATGACTCAAAAATACAATTACAATTGTCAAAATTTCGCTCTTTGCCATTAATCTTGTAGATATTACCATAAAAATTTCGATATCAAGTCAAATATTATTGCTCAACCTGTCAATTATTTCTTTGTGATATTTATATAGTTCTATCAACTGTCATTGATTTTCTCAAAATTTCACTTATTTTGTCAAATATTAATGACTGTCAAAATTTCCATTCCTTCTGTTCCAGCAGTGGTTTTGAATGTGTGGGGATTATCAATGATGGTATTGCCTCAATATCATATGAGCATTTAGGGTTCATAGGGCATAATAAGATTATGCAAAGCAGATTTCTTTTCAAAGATTCTCGGTTAACCTCCTGTGAACTACTTCTCCTCCTCCTCCTCCATATGTACCATATGTAGAGAGATGTGATATACAACCAAATGCTCACATCTAGGTAATCTGGTATTCGTCGGCATTGGCATTGGCATTGGCATTGGCAATGGCATTGGCATTTTCAAAGGTGTTATAAAACTGTGGCAGCTCTATGTATAGTCGGCACTAGTAGTACTTAAGCTTCCTCCTGCTCATCCTTCTCATCAACTTAAGCTTCCTCCTCATTCCCTTCCTCCTCCTCCTTCTCCTCCATATGTACCATATGTACAGATATATGATCCACAACAAAATGCTCATACATTTTAGCAAGGATTTGTACTAAAACAGTTGTTTTATATTGATATTTTAATACCACCTTTATGGACGGATCTACATGTTTAGTTTTGCAGATAACCTTGAATCCGTAAATTCCCCATTTCATTTAATAAATAGAATTACTGAAATTTAAAATTAATATACAAGGGATGAATTTTCTTGTGACAATTTTCCCGAAATGACTTTTCACTGCGATTAATATTCCAAAAGATGGATTTTATTGCATTGAATTGTCTGCGTTGGCGGCAGACAATTTACCCTAAAACCGAAATAAACATAAACCTAATACCTAAAATAAACCTAAATATTACTATTTATCAAAATTGCACGGGGTATATTTTATATGTGCAAGATTTCGAGGTCCGCACAAAGGTCGTTCTGATATTGATGCAATATTTGGATTACTTTTGATAACATCTGTGATAAGTTAATAATCATGACATATAAGTACATTAATATATACATAGTGATAACGATAAGCTATGCAAGGTCATTTAATTTTGAAAATACTTTAATTTAAAGGGCAAGTCACAGCCTGCTTCAGATTTTTTTTTAATTTGCTTGGTATTAGGGGGAGTTTGTGAATGTATTTATTTCTATTTAAGGCGGTATACTGGATATGTATGGTGTCTGATTAACAACAAATGTAACTATAAATCACATTAATAATGTCTTTTAAAATATAAGCCTAAATTGTATTTAATTACAAATGTAAAAGCCTGTATAAAGATTTCATTCGTAGATATGAGATAATTGTTACATATTACTTATATACTTAATTGATGTGCATATTGATATAATTTGAAATCAACAAGCCATTAGCAATATTAGATAATACAATAACCTTGAGAATTACACCATAACGTGTACAAATTAATCCACTTAACCGAAGATACACTGGCGTATCTCATCAGGAAAGTCAAACAATTATTAATCACTCAGTAGTCGGCTATGAAGTTTGCGGTTTACGTCGTGTTTTGTTTCCTAAGTGTTGCGCATTGCGCTAACATCTTAGGGATTACTACTGTGCCATCCCCTAGCCACCACCTCTGGAATGAGGCCTGGGCAGTGGGCTTATCCGAAAGAGGGCATAATGTGACCCTATTAACGCCCGACGCTAAACGAAGGGGCAATGAAAACTACAGGGTCATTCAAATTGAAGGTATGTCGACTCTGTGGCCTAAATATTGACTTGTAATGTACATTTATGGTTAATAAGGTGTTTACGAGAAAATTCAGCAAGAAAACGTCATCGAGACCATGACTGACGAGGCCATAACAATCAGATACCTCATGACTGCAATGGAGGAATTTTGTAAACACGATCTGAAATCTGAAGCTGTAAAGCACCTCCTGAACTACCCAAAAGACTACAAGTTCGACCTAATCATCTGGGATATGATTTCCGGGGAATGCCTTTTCCCACTGATCAAGAGATTTGGAAATCCACCAGTTATTGGAGTATCACCACTTGGAATGGCTCCTTTTATACACGAAATTATGGGAAGCCATAGTTATAATTATGTACCGTTTACTTACTCAAGTCCCACTGATCGTGTCACTTTCTGGCAGCGCTTACAGAACACCTTCTATATCCACTATTACAATTATGAGAGACAGCGTTACCTCCAGATTATGCAAGAGGCTTCAAAGGAGGTGTTCGGTTCAGATATTGATGACTTTGCTACCGTTCAGAGAAATATTGCAGTTGCGCTTGTGAATACTGATCCGAACTTTGATTATCCACAAGCTCTTCCACCTAATGTAATTCCAGTTGGAGGATTGCAAATTAATTCACCGAAACCTTTGCCAAAAGTTAGTGTTGTTAGACATATTAATTGCTTATTAAGAAAAAAATGAGTTACACCACTCTGGTTTTCAACGGCTCATTTGATGAGCCGTTGATGATTAGACGTAAAATAGTTGCAAATGTGTGAAAAATATGATTTCAATATATTATGAATATTACAGGCAAAATAATCGAATATTAATAATTTCCTACAGAATTGAATTTTGCTACTTATAGTTTTTATACTTAGCTAAGGTGATAAGTATAATGCAATACATTATTTTGTTATTTGTGCTTTAAGATTCAAATGGATTATACAACTTCATGCAAACATAAATTATTTAACAAATCGAACAAAACCATTGCTGTTAATGCTGTTCTAACCGTTTTTGTTAATATTTTTTAGGATCTAAAGAAATTACTGGATGAAGCCAAGAATGGTGTAATATACTTCTCACTGGGTTCAAATATTAGACCTGAAGTGCTTCCAAATAATTTCGCCGACAAGTTCAGTGAATGCTTTGCTAAACTACCTTATACAGTACTGTGGAAGTTTGACTCAGATCGTGTCTTCTCTAAAAATGTGCACACAAGAAAATGGTTGCCACAGAGTGATATTTTGGGTATGTGTTTATAAGTTTCGTAACTAAAAAAACCATACAACTTTACAAGTATAACGTATATTCTGAAACTTAAAGAGTGCTTAAATAAGCAAATATAAAGTAAATAATTCTCAATTTTCATTTTTCAGAAAATTAAATCTGAAACTATTTTTTGTCAAAAAGGAAAGTTGTAATTTACTTAAATTGTGTAACTTTCACAAGCTCTTATCATCACGACTAGTTGACATAAATGTTTCTACTCAAAAATTATGCAAATTCACATTTGTCAAGATAGTCAGCATTGTCAAGATTTTTATGATTTATGTATAATCATTATTATGATTAAATTGATATAATGTTTAAAATATAATCTTACTTATGTACTTATAACTAAAAAAACCTTACAACTTTACAAGTATAACGTATATTCTGAAACTTAAAGAGTGCTTAAAAAAGCAAATATAAAGTAAATAATATACAATTTTCATTTTTTAGAAGAAAAAAAAAATCAGAAACTATTTTTTGTCACAAAAGAAAGTTGAAATTTACTTAAATTGCGAAACTTTCACAAGCTCTTATCATCACGACAAGTTGACACAAATGTTTCTACTAAAAAAATATGCAAATTCACATTTATCAAGATAGCATTGTCAAGATTTTTATGATTTAAGTATAATCATTATTATGATTAAATTGATATAATGTTTGAAATATAATCTTACTTATGTACTTATTATATATATATATATATATATATATATATATATATATATATATATATATATATATATATCATAATCATAATTGATTTGACAATACATTTCCGACATATATATATATATATATATATATATATATATATATATATATATATATATATGTCGGAAATGTATTGTCAAATCAATTATGATTGACTCGTACAATTTAGTTAGTAGTTTCAGATTAAATTTTGCATTTGCTTGAGAGAGAAATAAGTTTGCGTACTTAAAAAGTTATTTTTGTAATACTTCTCTGAAAAGAGAAGTTTTTACAGTGATGTAAAGGTGGCATTTTCAGAACAGCGTTAGGAAAACGTTTCAAGATTTTTTTCCGTGCGTTGAATAAAAAAATTAATTAATTGCGTTGGTTATAAGAATAAGTATAATAAAACGTATCGTTCATTACTCGTCCAGAAATGGATTTTTTCGGGTTTGCATGACTTATTACGTACCTAAATTCATATTTCCAGACTCGTAATGAAGTATTATTATATTATAGCCCTTATAGCCCCCTGTTTTATGCCGAGACCACCTAAAATTACTCTTATAAAAATATTTTTGAACAATTTAAAAAAAACTTATATACAGGATGTCTGGAATACAACCAATATTTCGGAAATTAAAAATATTTTAGAAAAATCCTAGGTCATGTCGATTTTAGTTTGACAAATAAGGTATAAAAAATGTATGCTTTGAAAATTGAGACTATTTTAGAAAAATCCTAGGTCATACCGATTTTTCTTTTCATAAATATGGTAGGTAAAAAATGTATACCGTTATAAATAATGTATACTTTGAAAATGTCAAGTTTACTTTATATAATTAAATTCGGTGTGTATAAAAAATGTATACCGTTATATAAAATGTATACTTTGAAAATGTCGATTTTACTTTTCATAAATAAGTAGTTAAATTATAAAATACATTTTAAAACTATAAAATTAAATATTAAAATTAACACGAATAAGTTCTATATAAGTTCGTTGGATTACAGCCCACCCCAATGTAAAGCTATTTATTACACACGGAGGTGCACTGAGTACTCAGGAAGCTATGCATTATGGGGTACCTCTTGTTGGTTTGCCGTTCTTCTTCGACCAGCACAACAATGTAGAAAAAGTCGTCAATAAGGGACTTGCAAAAGAGTTGGACTTGAAGACGATTACTTCGGACAACATTTGTACAACAATTCGAGAAGTTCTCGACAATAAAATGTAAGTAAGATTATAATTCATTTCGGGATTGGCGAATTCATAAAAAACGCTAATGGTACCTACAGCTATAAAGTCACCCATTGAAAGCTGACAGTGACTCATCGTTCCGAATTGCAGGAATTCGACATACGTTTCTTATTTCATTTCATTCTATTAAATTCTATTAAAACGCGATTCTTTGTTCGAAAAACCATAAGTCATAATCAGCTCTCGGTGGGAGACTATAATAATACTTCGTTTATTCACTGCTTTTCATTATTGGGATCACCCACTTTATATGGTGTGTCATAAGTGGGATAGAGGTATTGTATGTATATGACGTAGGTGTATAATGTATGTTGTATGTGTATGTACGTATGTATGTATGTATATTGTATATGTATGTGTATGAGGCAATGCATGTACAGAATATGTATGTGAATAAAGGAGTATGTGCATGATGTATGTGTATGTATGTAAATTGTATATGCATGTGTATGAGGCAATGTATGTACAGAATATTTATGTGAATAAAGGAGTGCGATGATGTATGTGGATGTATGTATGTATGTATGCATGTTTGTATATTGTATATCTATGTGTATGAGGTAATGTATAAACAGAATATGTATGTAAATAAAGGATGTGAGCAAATCACGTCCTAATTGGTGATTCGGGATTGGTATTGATAGTGATTTCATCACCTACCCATATGCTGTGTCATAAGTGGGATAGAGGTAATGTATGTGTAAGGCGTATGTGTATATTGTATGATGTATGTGTATGTATGTATGTATATTGTATATGTATGTGTATGAGGAAAGCATGTACAGAATATGTATGTGAATAAAGGAGTATATGTATTATGTATGTGTATGTATGTACATATGTATGTATGTATGTATATTGTATATGTATGTGTATGAGGCAATGTATGGACATAATATTTATGTGAATAAAGGAGTTAGATGATGTATGTGGATGTATGTTTGTATGCATGTTTGTATATTGTATATGTATGTGTATGAGGTAATGTATGAACAAAATATGTATGTAAATAAAGGATGTGAGGAGATCACGTCCTAATTGGTGATTCGTGATTGGTATTGAAGGTGATTTCATCACCCACTCCATATGCTGTGTCATAAGTGGGTTAGAGGTAATGTATGTGTAAGGCGTATGCGTGTATTGTATGATGTATGTGTATGTATGTATGTCTGAATATTGTATATGTATGTGTATGAGGCAAGCATGTACAGAATATGTATGTGAATAAAGGAGTATGTGCATGATGTATGAAATGTATGTATGTATATATGTATGTGTGTATGTATATTGTATATATTGTATATGCATGTGTATGAGGCAATGTATGTACAGAATATGTTTGTGAATAAAGGAGTGGGTTAATGTATGTGGATGTATGTATGTATGCATGTTTGTATATTGTATATGTTGTGTATGAGGTAATGTATGAACAGAATATGTATGTAAATAAACGATGTGAGGAGATCTCGTTCTAATTGGTGATTCGTGATTGGTATTGATGGTAACTTTATAACCTACTCCATATGCTATGTCATAAGTGGGATAGAGGTAATGTATGTATAAGGCGTATATGTATATTGTATGAGGCATGTCTATGTATGTATGTATGTGTATGAGGCAAGCATGTACAGATTATGTATGTGAATAAAGGAGTATGTGCATGGTGTATGTGTATGTATGTATATATGTATGTGTGTATGTATATTGTATATATTGTATATGCATGTGTATGAGGCAATGTATGTACAGAATATTTATGTGAATAAAAGAGTGCGATGATGTATGTGGATATATGTATGTTTGCATGTTTGTATATTGTATATGGAAGTGTAATGAGGTTATCAGAATGTGTATGTAAATAAAAGATGTGAGGAAATCACGTCCTAATTGGTGATTCGTGATTGGTATTAATGGTGATTTCATCACCTACTCCATATGCTGTGTCATAAGTGGGGTAGAGGTACTGTATGTGTAAGGCGTATATGTATATTGTATGATGTATGTGTATGTATGTATGTATGTATGTATATTGTATATGTAGCTGTATGAGGCAAGCATGTACAGAATATGTATGTCAATAAAGGAGTATGTGTATGATGTATGTGTATGTGTGTACATATGTATGTATGTATGTATATTGTATATGTATCTGTATGAGGCAATGTGTGTCATAAGTGGAATAGAGTTAATGTATGTGTAAGACTTATATGTACATTGTATATGTAGGTGCATGAGGCAAGCATGTACAGAATATGTATGTCAATAAAGGAGTATGTGTATGATGTACGTGTATGTATGTATATATGTATGTATGTATGTATATTGTATATGTATGAAATCACGTCCTAATTGGTGATTCGTGATTGGTATTAATGGTGATTTCATCACCTACTCCATATGCTGTGTCATAAGTGGGGTAGAGGTACTGTATGTGTAAGGCGTATATGTATATTGTATGATGTATGTGTATGTATGTATGTATGTATGTATATTGTATATGTAGCTGTATGAGGCAAGCATGTACAGAATATGTATGTCAATAAAGGAGTATGTGTATGATGTATGTGTATGTGTGTACATATGTATGTATGTATGTATATTGTATATGTATCTGTATGAGGCAATGTGTGTCATAAGTGGAATAGAGTTAATGTATGTGTAAGACTTATATGTACATTGTATATGTAGGTGCATGAGGCAAGCATGTACAGAATATGTATGTCAATAAAGGAGTATGTGTATGATGTACGTGTATGTATGTATATATGTATGTATGTATGTATATTGTATATGTATGTGTATGAGGCAATGTATGTATAGAATATGCATGTGAATAAAGGAGTGGGATGATGTATGTGGATGTATGTATGTATGTATGTTTATATATTGTATATGTATATGTATGACGTAATGTATGAACAGAATATGTATGTAAATAAAGCATGGGAAGAGATCACGTAATAATTCACCTATTTTGTGAATTTGGATTGGTGACTGGTGATTGGTATTGATGGTGATTTCATCACCTACTCCATATGCTGTGTCATAAGTGGGATAGAGGTAATGTATGTGTATGGAGTATGTGTATAATGTATGATGTATGTGTATGTATGTATGTATGTTTATATGTATATTGAATATGTATGTGCATGAGTCATTGTACAGAATATGCATGTGAATAAAGGAATGGAATGATGTAGGTGGGTGTATGTATGTACGTTTGTATATTGTATATGCATGTGTATGAGGTAATGTATGAACAGAATATGTATGTAAATAAAGGATGTGAGGAGATCACGTCCTAATCGGTCGGTTTTTATGGTCCAGTCAGTAGATACCAAATGACAAGCCCCAAATAATCGGACAAAGATTCAACTTATGTCTAACTAATTAGCTGTGGATAGCTTTAAATGAAAGGCACTATATTGCACAGATGCACAAATTCTACAAACACTAAGAAAAGATTAAGAAGCAAATGGTAGTGTTAGTACGTTTAGTAAATTTACCATTATTGAGAGATATGTAGGTCTATATTATTATGTGGTTTAAATGTGAATTTACACAAAGTTAAGATTAAATTTCGACAGATTGGATTGTCCTCGGTTTATGTGGTGTGTGAATGTATTCAAAGGTTTTGCCTTCAATGAGGATATATGTCTTTTATGTATGGCCATATGAAGTTAAAGATTGAGAATGATGAATATCTGTTACATTATGTCTGCGACCATAATGTTAACACTTAGAGCATAAACACTTCAAGAATGCAAATCATCTGCCGATGTTACTATTATTCCAATTTTGTAGGCCTGCATGTATGTATGTATGTATGTATGTATGTATGTATGTATGCATGTATGTTTGTATATACGTATGTTTGTATGTATGTATGTATGTATGTATGTATGTATGTATGTATGTATGTATGTATGTATGTATGTATGTATGTATGTATGTATGTATGTATGTATGTATGTATGTTTGCATGTTTGTATGTATGCATGTACGTGTCATGAATTTTGCCCACTCGATAATTCAAGCGCGGAAAGCTATTTTGTAATGAAATTTTATATTCAGTTTTTGAATCAAAATGGCCGACTGGTAGTGAAGTTCGCGTAAAATCGTAAAATCGCGTCAAAATGATTTTTATCAAAGTTGTAGTACCAGAAAACTACATAATTTTTGTACAACAGAAATAGTAAGATAATGTGTTGGCCACATCATTATTTTCCTATTGTTAGATATTTGTTTTGCTTGTACTTGGACTATATTAATTATGTTTCCAAGAAAAAATGCACTTTTATGCATGGTCCTTGATGAGTTTCGACTCAATTCTGTTGATTAAATGTTCAAGAATATGCTTCTATGTATGATGGTTATCATTTACTTTGCAATACTGTTATAAAGTAAATGATAATAATAATATAATGATAAATGATAATAATAAATTATCATGATAATTTTTATTATTTTTTTATTATCATGATAAATGATAATAATAATAATAAATAATTATATTTATTAGGTATTATTAGGTATTATAATTATTAGGATAATATTTTTTTAGGTATCGTGAGAACATGAAGACACTCTCAGCATACGTTAGAGACCAGCAGAGCACACCTTTGGAAAGGGCTATGTTTTGGGTAGAATACGTGCTAAGCCACGGTACAGGCGAACATCTGAGCCTAGCTGCAAGAGATATGTGCTTCATGCAGTCACAAAACTTGGACATCATGTTGCTGGTTCTTGGAGTTTGTGCCATGCCATTTTTGGCACTACTTTTGTGCTGTCGCTGTTGCAGGAGCGACAAAAAATGTAAAACTAAATTAAAACAAAAATAATCACATTGTGAATACATATTTTTTAAGTTGTTATTGTTATACTAACTGGTTATAGTTATAGTTGTTATAGAAAATAATATATTCAAGCAATGTTTGAAAGTTGCAGTGACTATAGTACAAATAAAAAAAAATGCCTGTATTATTTATGTGTTATAAAATAAAATTTCTGAAAAACCTTGAGTAGAAAAACAGAAACCAGTTCTTTTAAGTTAAAGTCTTAGCAGTTGTACTTGTGTATAGCATTACGTAGTGCTAATTAGTGAGAAATATATGTCCACACCATATTATGTGTTGTAAAATAAAATATCTGAACAAGAAACGTTCCAAAAAATTTGATGAAGAACTTGGGTATTGGTGCTACTAGATTTTAACAGACGTCTTGTGCCCTAGCAGACATTCATCCAACATCTCAAGGGATTCTTTTATCTAAATAATTGTTGATAGCACGGTAATATTAGAGTAGTATTAGTACTACTGTAGTATTAGTGTAGTATTACTAGTGAAAGCTGCTTTCGTAAGTCTGCTTTGATATCAGAGCAAGCAGAGCAGTATAAAACAAGCAATCATAAAATTTTTACAATTTTTTGGAGCATCGTGGCATTATTGTTCTTACAAAATTGACTCCATAACTAAAATACTATTCCGAAACTGTGGTGTAGGTTTATCAGTCGCCGCGAGCTTTAATTCGATCGTAATAATGCTAATTGCTCTAGTTCTCCTCGCCATAATCAATTATAGCCGCTTTGCCGTTGCAAACAAGAAGCAAATTGAGTTAAAACGGAAGTAATTCGATTGTGACTGTATCTCGCGTGCCTTAATTCCGCCCATTCTCTTTGGAATTGTTACATAATTAGAAGAAATATACATGCAACTAGTTTTTGCCGGGCTTAATTTTTTAGTCATGAACATATTTTGTACTATTAGTGCAATTTTGCGTAAAATTAATCTCATAGGAGACTCCAAAAAAACATTCAGCAGCAGAGTTTAAAAACTCATTATAACATGGCGCAGTATTTTTAAAAATTGAATTATAACTGTACTTATGAACATTTAAGTACAAATGTAATAACGGTTGGCCAAAGTTGAGCGAATTTAATAAATTATGTGAAATTATTTTTTGCTCGCTCTCTTGAAATTTTCGACTTTATGAAATGCAGATATTTCTCTATAATTATTATTCTATTACAGATATTATTAGATTAGATATTAATATTGCTATTATATTTTAAGCTAAACAGTAGAATATTACTATTAGAATTAATGACAAAAATATAGAAAGTGTTGGTTAGCATTCTCACGTTATACGAGGCAAAATTCCATTTTATTACTAAAACTGTAGCATATTCTCAGCTCTCAGCTTACAAAAGTCTAAAATATACCTTTCTTCTGATTAATTTTTCTTGTTAAAAATAAATGTTTCTAAAATTATTCTTAAGGGGTTCAATTTTTACAAAAATTTTAGGAATTTTTGGAAAAATTGGAAACAAACAGGAATATTGCAAAACTACAATTGTTTTCATTGCTGTAGACATCACTAAATATGAAGATATAAAAGAATAATCTATATTTTCATAAAATATGGCATATTTTGCCATATTTTTTATATTAGGAAACCTATTGTTAATTTTTTTGTAGGTAAGGGAAAGTTAGCACTATCGGGTAATTAGGTGTATTAGTTTACATGGACTAGTTATTTACTAATTAATACAACTAATTACTTGATAGTGCTGACTTTCCCTTACCTACAAAAACTTTAAATTAGGATGGTTCACACACCTCTTATGAGTATTGTTAATGTATCTATGTATAATATGAAGTCTTATTTTCTTAATGTACCATATGTCATTTTGTCATATTTTGTTTATTATTAGTATTAATTTTCATATTCATATTCATATTTATTTATATCCACTTAGGCACAATATACAAATTTGTTACCAAGATGAGGTTGAATCAGATAGGACAGGTTGTATAGAGGTTGTAAAGGTTATATGTTATACAGGTTAAATCAAATAAGACAATCATAGGACAGGTTAACTTAGGTTATACAATTTATACATAATAGGTACAAAGATAAGTACATTGCACCGCATATTTTGTTGTAGATGGAATTTTAATTTTGACAAAAGTTGAAGTTCAGAAAACTTCGTGCCTCGATATCTCCATAACAAAGGCCAATCGAAAAAAAATTGCATGTTTTGCTTAAAATCCAATTTCGAACACGAATTTTAATTTTTCGCTGCCTGGTATAAATCACCCTGTATATCTACCATAGAACCATTACTATTTTGATTACTATTATTATGACTATTAGTAGTATTATTATCAGTAAATTTAGTTAATGTACAAAAAGCGTCAGGAATCTCTTAATTACAACTACAGTCCCTCTACCATAGAACCATTATTATTTTTATTACTATTATTATGACTATTAGTAGTATTATTATCAGTAAATTTAGTTAATGTACAAAAAGCGTCAGGAATCTTTTAATAACAACTACAGTCCCTCTACCATAGAACCATTATTATTTTTATTACTATTATTATGACTATTAGTAGTATTATTATCAGTAAATTTAATTAATGTCCAAAAAGCGTTAGGAATCTCTTAATTACAAGTACAGTCGCTCTACAATAATTGTGCTGCATTCCATTTCAAGCCTGCGAAATTCGTATTAACATTGTAATGGAACACACGAAGCGATAGAAAATACGCAATTTCCACCTAAATTCGATCGATTCAATTGTAATTGGAATTAGATAATTGCAAACTGGATTTTACGTTCGGAGCTGTGCCACAACAGACGATATCGTGTACATGATATAAATTGTTACTGCTATCCGAATGGTGACCAGTTCACGAATACCACTTGATAAATAAATTCTGTAAATTTGCAATTGCCATCGTAAATAGTATTGCAAAAAATTTAGTATTTAGAATCTAAGGGATACTAATGAGTAGGCCCTTAGCATTAAACCTTCTTTTAGTAATTTAAGTTGGCATAACATTACTCATTGATCCAGCTTTAATCAGATTGTAATAATTATAGTAAAATACCAGTAAGTGTTTTGTATAATAATAAAAAAATATTGCAAATAAATAAATAATAAACTGTTTTTAAATGTAGTAATATACAGCTATCCTCGCTCGGACCAGTGCTGCCAGACTAATGAAAATTGAAGAAAAAAATCTGATTGGAAGTTATGGGACACTTGATGTGCTACTTTTTAAAATTATTTTCGAATGTACAGAGTGTACAATAAATCAAGGACACAAAATTTGGTCTCTTTTTTTAAATGGAGAATAATACAGGATTCTCTTTCATTTTTAGAATCTGCTTCATGTGGGCTTCACAAATCATTTTTACTTTTTGGTATGAGATGCAACGTTGCATCTCTGCATCAACAATCATGTATAGTGTTAAAGTATTGTTAAAATTATTTACTTCCTTAATCGTCTGAAGTTTATTTTATATTTTGCAAAATATTAGGAAAAACTGTTCAACCCTTTTGTTCGGGTGGACCACAAACTTCAGTACAAACCGCACACTTTCGAAATAGTTAATTTGTGCGGCGAAGAATGAAATACCCATCCGCGGGGAATTTCGTCCTTGCGGCATTCCTGGCTGCGACGGCACAGGCCTAATAAATTACTACGGATGGCATTTCTCATTCAATAACGGGATGAGTTTCGAAATTTTGCGGGGGCGCAAGCCGGATGGGGGGCGGCTTGCGTTTTATATCTGTCGCGTGGAAATGTCGGGAGGAAATTGTGTTCTTCCCCCCTTTTATTTATATTAAAACGGACAGGTCTTTATTAAGCGGGGGAGGAATCGTCGCCTTGGGAGGGAGAGGAGCGCACACTAAGGTGAGGATAAGACGCAGGGAGGCAGGGATGTAGGGTAATTGATTATGCGGGGGTAAATTATTAAATCATGGAGTACGAACAATAGTTGTAATTAATTGTGTGTCACGGCAAGTAAGCGCTGTGTGTCTTACAAGATTGCGTAAAATCGTATGGTGTTCCTGTGGGTTGTGAGATATCTTGTAATGCCGAATAAAATAGCAATAAAATGCTACATTTATTAGTATCATAGCTGCCATAAATATGAAAAAAAAACAAGCGAATCAGCAAGCACGAAAAGCAAGATGGCATACTATGATTAATATTATTTCACTTAAAGTAATTTTTTTGAGCCATTGAAAACCAGAGCAGTGTTAGTCCATTAACTTAAAATTAACTGCCAAAATAATGGTTTTACACTACTCTGCATATCATCATAGTACTGATCATTGCAGATAATATCGAAAAAGTAGTAAAACTATCATCAACAATGACCATTTATAAAATTTTTGGAGCTCGATTCGAGAACGCGAAAGAAAATTCATTTATGAAAACTGCTTGCATATGTTTATCGTACGAAACTGCATATCAAAGAATAATTGTTCGCCTGTGGTTAGCCGATAGATGTAATTCTCCCTGTTTCGACCTACTTCGTGTGTAACACTATATTACACTTTTATTTTGGTAAATGCATTACAAAATAATCATAGAAAAGTTTCCAATATTCTGTTAAGCATTTAACAACCGTATATCGTAGATTGAGTATAACGTTTTTTGCACAATTGCACTTACATAATGAAAGAATCAAAAATTGAACCGTTCCTCAATTATTTAAAAATTCATCAAAAATGTACGTAATTTTATGAAAATGCAAATAGTTATCATGAAAAATGATAAAATGTCTGCGGAAATTTCGAAAATAATAACTGAAAATGAATAAGATCTGGGAAATAATAATAATATTTTCTTGTTTTTTACTTAGATGTTAAGCACTGCCAATAAGTGAAGCAAGCATAAAAAACTTAAAACTGTTTGTACTAAAACAATATTTTAAATGTTAAAAATAATGACAGGAAACTGTGAAATCTTATGAAAATGCAAACAATTTCCTTGAAAAGGAAAAAATGTAAAAACCCTCGATGCATTGCGTATTCGTGCATTTTTTTGGAGTTCATAAATATTTTATAAATAAAATAGATATGACGAAAATGTTTTAATAAAGTACCAAAGACAAATGAAAATTGAATACGAAATTAAAATAAAATCGAAATAAACAAAATTGAATGCAATCTTATGAAAATCCAAAGACGATTAATCAAAAATGTAAAAATGATTGTAGGAGATTTCGAAAATGATAACTGATAATGAATAAACTCGAAGAAATGTAATATTTTATTGTGATTTTTCTTAGTTAATAAGCACTCCCAATATGTGAAGCAAGAATAAGAAAATTAAAGTTGTTTGTACTAAAATGTAATTTCAAATATTAAAATAAATGATGGAAATATAAAATAAATATAAGATTATATAGGAATACTCAAAATTGTCTCAAATCTTATAAAATACATGTGTTTCTAAGCTTGTTCTTATTTTTGTTTTTCTTTCGCAAATATTATCAAAAATAAAATAGACACATGAAAAGTACTTTCATGAAACTTAGGAACAGTTAAAACTGAATACGTTTGTTCCAAAATAAAAATAAATATGGCATTGATCAAAATTTGTGTATGCAATGTTAAGAAATGCAAACACTTTTCATGAAAAATGTTACAATGTTTATGGGACCTGTATCTATAGTCCGTACTTGAGCTTGAGTTTGACTCAAGTAGTATATTTGGTTGCGTATTTTCTATAGACCTTTATGCACCAAACGCAACCAAATAAGCGACATAAACCGAACTCAAGATCAAGTATGGACTATAGATACGGGGCTTAGTATTTGATTATTTTATATTAGTATATTAGTACTGCCAGTAAGTGAAGTGGTCAGCAAGAATAAGAACTTATAGATGCTTCTACTAAAAGTTTATTTCAAAAGTTAAAAAGTATGAAAGATATAGAAAAAATACATAGAAATGCTCAAAACTGTGTAAAATCTTACAAAAATATGAAACTTTTTGAAAATTTGAAAATCAGCATTGTATGCAATCTTATGAAAATGCAAAAAAAAACAAGAAAAATTTAAAAATCTTTATGAGAGATATTAAAAATGATAACTTAACCAGGATAATCTCTAAGATATTTAATATATTATTATTTTATATTAGTATATTAGCACTACCAGTAAGTGAAGTGGTCAGCAAGAATAAGAACTTACAAGATGCTTGTACTAAAAGTTTTTTCAAATGGTAAAAAGTATGAAAGATATTAAAAATCTTAATCAAAATTGAGTAAAATCTTACAAAAATATGAGACTTTTTGCAAATTTAAAAAGAAGCAGTGTATGTAATCTTATGAAAATGCAAAAAAAATCAAGAAAAATGTAAAAATCTTTATGAGAGGTATAAAAAATGATAACTTACCATGGATAATCTCTAAGATATTTAATATTTTCTTATTTTATATTAGTACATTAGCACTGCCAGTAAGTAAAGTGGTCAGCAAAAATAAGAACTTAAAGATGCTTGTACGAAAAGTTAATTTCAAATGGTAAAAAGTATGAAAGATATAAAAAAGTACATGGAAATGCTCAAAATTTTGTGAAATCTTACAAAAGTATAAAACTTTTGATCAAAAATGCTAAAGCATTTGTTTCTAAGTTTGGCCTTGTATTTTTTACAAATATTATTTACAATAAAATAGATACGTGGAAACTATTTTAACAAAATATAAGAACAGTTATAAACTATACACTTTTTTTCTTCAAAATTAATAAGAAAACATGGCAATTATCACAGTTAAACTTATTGTATGCAATTTAAGAAAAGCAAAAACTTTCCATCAAAAATGTTAAAATGTTTCCAGGAGATTTAAAAATATGAAAATATGTTAAAAAGAATGACGGAAATTGTGTGAAATCTTATGAAAATGCAAACAATTTCCTTGAAAAATGTAAAAACGTTCGATTGCTTGTGTATTCGTGCATTTTTTTGGATTTCATGATATTTTCTACATAAAATAGATATGACGAAAATGTATTAATAAAGTTCCAAAGACAGGTGAAATTTGAATACGATATTAAAAAAATCGAAATAATCAAAATTGTATGCAACCTTATGAAAATGCAAACACTTTTCATCAAAAATGTTAAAATGTTTGTAGGAGATATCGAAAATTATAACACAGATAGATAAGAACATAGATAATCTCTGAGAAAATAAATGGTTCATTAGTAAATAAGCACCGAGAATAAGTGAAGTGGTCAGCAAGAATAAGAAATCTTAAGATGTTAATATGTTTGCTTGTACTAAAAGTTTCTTTCAAATGTCTAAAAGAATGATAGAAATAAATTAAACAAAATTATGTTAAGACTTATAAAAATACAAAACTTTTTATCAAAAATGCTATAGCATTTTAGAAATAAAATCTCGTTTCTGTATTTGTGATTTCATTTCTCAAATATTATCTAAAAGAAAATAGGTACGTGGAAAAAATTTTAATAAAACTTAAGAAGAGAAGAAAACAGAATACTTACAATCTTTTCAAAATGAAATAAATAAAATAAACATGGCAATGATCAAAACTATTAACTAAGAAAATTCAAAACATTTTCATCAAAAATGTGTATGGGAGATTTAAAAATAAGAAAACTGAATACGTTTTGGTCAAAATTATAAAGATTAGAAAGAGCAATGATTAAAATTGTATGCAATCTTATGAAAATGCAAACATGTTTCATCAAAAATGTTAAAATGTTTGAGGAATATTTCGAAATTTCAAGTAAAAGTCATTAAATATGAAAATATTAATATTGCATTTAAACCTTACAACAAATTGTGAAATATATTTGTTAATGTTGTATATATCGGCCAATCTGGTAGATCCATCGATTGTAAACTTCAAAAACATATACGAGCCTTCAAATTTAATCAAGATAAATCTACATTCGCCACTCACTTGAAAACCAACATTCGTTTTCAAAAAACAGATTTAGTTCAGGTAATCTGTTTTTTTTAATCCATTTTGCCGAAAAAGACCATCAGTTAGACCTCCTAGAATCAATGGAAATATTCAAAGCGAAACAGAATAAAGAGCTTACGCTCCTTTATGACCAAACCGAATTGTTATACTCGCCCTTATTTAAATGTGTAAATTAGGTATTTAAATGATGTGTATTATTTGATGTATTTACATTCACTAATGTAATTTTAATGTGTAGTTGAAATATGTATAAATATTTCCGCGGTCGTAATTTTAAGTTTTTGTAAGTTTGATAATGGCATGTAAAAGTGTCGAAACTAAAGTCACTACTAATTAAATCTAAGAGATAGTAACAAAGTAACCTGTGTATGTTTTTAACCTACTTTATTCTACATGTTTTTTGCTTTCTCAATGTTTATGTTTTCTTTCTATATGTTTTGGACAAAATTGTATTATAATAAATATAAAGTAAATATAAAGTAAATATATATAATATATAAAATTGGAAGGTATTTTCGGCTAAAAATTGCCCAAGAAGTACGCTCTTAAGCTATGCACATCGTGTCACGGGACACCCTGTATATTACACGTTCGTTTATATTAATTTGTGATTCTGCAAATATTTGACGAGCGACGTTTACTGTCTTTTAAATATAATTTTTCCTTCGGTTCATCTCAGATTCTGCTGCTTGCTATTCAAATGTATGCAAACGGCGGGGCGTCGCAATCAGAAAAAGCCGTCGATAAAGTACGTACGTGTCTGCGGGTTCTCCGAGGACGAGCGGCGGCATAATTTTAATGACGGCCGCCCCCGGTGACACTTTTACGGCGACTGTAAAACGGGGCCGTTCCATAACGGAGGTTTTATTCCGGCGGCGGGTTATAGGTCGCGTCGGGGGCAGATATTTTCTTTACTGCCGCCGGCGCGTTAAAACCAGACGTCCTTATTTAGGGCCGCCCCCTAGGGGGGCGGCCAGACGCGCGCGATCGCTCCCGCATTATTTACGCCATCCCACGGGACGCGGGGATAATTGTGAGTGAGTGCCGAGAGGGAAATTTATGCACGGCCCATCGCGCGGCGCGTAAATCCGGGGGGTTGCGGGGGGGGGGGGGGCAGATAAGGGCCCTTATAAATTCTCACTTGTATCGCGTGTAAATAACTCGTATCGCGGCGGCGGCGAGTTGCCCGTGGGCGGCTGCGATAAGGTTTTTTTACTGCCAGTCGTGGGGCGGCAAAAACCGTACCGCCGGAGCCCCACGACCCCCAAAAGCGGGGTTAATTAAGATTCCGCGCGGCGACGCCTCGCGCCAGGATTTCGCCCAAGTGGTGAAAGAAACTGTAACGATCGGCGACCTACACACCAAGTTCTGGGAGAAGTTGAAAACAATCGCCCAACTTCCTAAAGAGTTTGTTACTTAAGCCGGTACATGAGCAAAGGAAACGCCACTTCCCTCCTTAGGAACTCAAGTGCACGTGACATCATTAGAATCCTCGACCACACGTCAAAGAAAACTTTAAACTTTGAAATTACCTACTTTAATCCCGCAGTATAAAAACAAACGAAAACACGAGACCATTTTGTTTTATTTATTCAGTAAAATGTTTAAAAAAAATTCAATTTACGCTGCAGTAAACATCCGCGCACAAAACGGAGGGGATTATATCTGTTGCGAGATTTAATCGCGCCATCGGAGGAAGCTTGGGTGGGGGAGGACCGGAAGTTCCGGAGAGGCGAGCTCCTTCTCCGCCCTCGCCGTCGACGAAATGTAAATTGCGGATCACGGCGCGCCGGGACGCTTTGTTGTTTGTACTTGTTGATGCGGCTTAAATGGCATATTTGGTGTTCTTTGAGCTGTGCCACAAAGAAAACTCGATGGCGTCCGATAAAGCGAAGATCTTGGGAGGGCGGTGATTTCGAACGTTTTAGGAGCGCCTTGTTACCAAGGGCCAATTTGGGCACGGCCAATTACCCACCTAGCTGATTTTCTGCTATTTTCACAGAAATTCTGCCCAGAAAATATAACATCGTTATTCAATTCTAATCAGTCTTGCCTATAAATTGCAGATTGTTATGCCAATGCATATTGTGTTGAACCCCACCTCAAAAGGTGCAATCAAATATGACATCACGTTATGCACTGATAAAACGATAGGCTCGCCTTCCACTTTATACTTAGAAAAGAAGCATAATGCGAATTGTTCTTAAACCAATGAAAACAATTAGAAAAGAGTAACTACCCCCTTAGATTTTGCCTATAAAGTCAAATATTTTGAAAAGAGCTCCATTATTGTATCGCGTATTGTTCCTACATCTCCTTAAGCTGTGTAAAGTGTTGTCTTGTGCAAATATGCATTTGGCTTTGGAACGAATGCTGAGTGAAAAAGGAAAACCTTTGATATTATTTGAAAATCATAAATTTTATGACCTAAGAGGGACCTAAATGAACTAGTAGGAAACAAAAATACAGGGATAGAAGAACTCACGTCGAAAGAAGGAGAGGAAACCAAAAATAACAATGGAGACAGAATAATCCAGCTATGTATAGAAAACAACCTAGTAATAACCAACACAAAGTTCAAACATAAAAACATACATAAGTATACGAGAGCACAGCTCTCCAGAAACGAAGCATCAATAATCGACTATTTCTTAATAAACAAAAACAATTGGAAAAACATAAAAAATGTAAAAGTAACCAGAAGGGCGGAGATATAAAGCGATAATTTCCTAGTAAAGATGGACATGAAGGTAAACATCGAAACAAACGTAGATAAAAGGAGAAGAAAAACAAAAGAAAAAATAAAATCATACAAAATTAAGGAAGCACACTACAAAGACATCTACCAAGAAGCGCTAGAAAGAAAATTTAAAGAAAAAGTAAGACAGAACAAATGCGAAGAAAGATGGAATACATATAAAAGAACTCTATTAAGCACAGCAAGAGACCTACGGGAAAATCATATAAGGGAAGACCAAGAAAACCTGGAACGACTGAATTAGAGAGCATGCAGAGAAAAGAGGATTAACATGGGAAAGAATCAAACAACTCACATAAGATAGAAGAAAATGTAGAGAAACCTACACGAAGAAACAATAAACTGTAAAACCCTACACCAACAAAGGTAGAAAGGGAAATTATTAAATAAAATCAATAAATTTTATAAATATCGGGTATTAAAAACAACAGAAGAAACAAGTTTTTGCTGCATTAAAAAGTCGAAAAGTCTATTGGTGACGAATTTGAATTGCTGTTTTCTAAACAAATTGGCCCCCATAAACATGAGGCAGTGTCAGAAAAAGTTATAAATAGACAAAAAAATAACAATCAAGTGAAAAGGAAAGCAGACAGTATCATAGGCGAAAGACCGTCAAAACCTATACACAGAGAAATATCACATCAACAACAAATGTTGGAGACTCTCACCAGCATGGACATCACTTATGTAAGAAATAATATGGGAAACAAACACGAAAAGAATTTTCTAAGTTACCCAAGAGTTTTTCCGAAGTTCAGGAATGTTTAAATTCAATGGAAATTAACACGGCGAAGAAGATATTTTTGATAAGCAACGATATTATCGAAGAAATTGTCATTGTTTCATGCACAAGCAATTTAGAATTTATGTGTCAGCAAAAAGATTTTTACATGGATGGTACATTTCAGTACTGTCCCAAGTATTTTATGCAGCTCTTCACAATTCATGTATACAGTATGTCCCCGGATTGAGTTTACAAGAGGAAGAACTTTTTTTTTCTTTTTATTACGCCAAAACTGCAAAGAAATGTGATTTTTTGCTTGTCCTGAAACCAGCAAATCCCGAATTAAAACTTAATTATTCTGACTCAGTGGAAAGAAAAGTTCATTTTTCTTTTGATTTCGAACTTTCTCTGCTTTTTAAATCCCATCACATTGGCCGTTTTATTTTTTTGACAAATGTCAACTTTGACACTTTGACAAATGAGTTTACGCAAGTTAAATAACAAAAATGTTTGTGAAAAAGATAATTTTATTAAACAGCAACTCAAAGAAACTTTAAGAAGCTTTAAGATAAAAGAGTCATTTTTAACAAGAACAATCATTATTCATTATTAATTATTAATATGTTTAATATTTAACATATTAATATGTTAGGTTGGGGTTCTAACCTAACCCTCCACCCAATTCTGGTCACAATTCTACTCTAAAACGAAGCTCCTTGAAACTTCTTTGAATTTCTTCGATGGACAATGATGCCACGGCGTCTTTTATTCGATTTTTTAATTCTTCGGCATTATTAGGTAGGTTATCCATATACACAATTTGCTTTAAACGTCCCTACAAATAAAAATCCAAAATTGTTAAAGCGGGACTTCTGGCATGCCACAATACTGCACCATTTCTTCCAATCCACAGATCTCCAAATTTAACTTTTAACCAGTTAGTAACAATGCGAGAATAATGTGCAGAACAACCATTCTGCTGAAAAAAACATAGTACGTCTGCAATTAATTTCTAAAGCATGAAGTCCATTCGCTAAGAAAATTTTCTAATATATCTAAATATAGATGATGATTAACGTTGTTATCAAAAAAGTATGGACCTATTATCCTGTAATAACCAACGGCACACCACACGGTTAATTGAATAATGATTGTTCGTGTTAAAAATGACTTTTTTATCTTAAAGCTGTTTCTTTGAATTCCTGCTTATTAAAATTATGTTACTCACAAACAGTTTTGTTATTTAACTTGCGTAAACTCATTTGTCAAAGTGTCAAAGTTGACATTTGTCAAAAAAATAAAACGGCCAATGTGATGGGATTTAAAAAGCAGAGAAAGACCGAAATCAAAAGAAAAAATTACTTTTCTTTCCACTGAGTCACAATAATTAAGTTTTCATTTGAGATTTGCTGGGTTCAGGATAAGCGAAAAATCTTATTCCTTTGAAGTTTTGGCGTAAACTAAAAGAAAAAAAAGTTTTTCCTCTTGTAAACTCAATCCGGGGACATACTGTATATATATATATATATATATATATATATATATATATATATATATAATGATATGTACGTTCCAATGGTGTTCAGCTTATTAAAAAACAAACAAAAATCTACGTACAAAAAGTTTTTTCTGACTATAATTTCAAAATGTACTGAAATTGGTTTCTCTCTACACCATGAAGTCATAGTGGTTGGTTTTGAAGAAGGTATCCATTCCAGCATTGCAGACATATTTTCCGGTGCCACAATTGTAGAATTCAGATTTCATTTAGCACAATCATGGTAAGAACAAAAATATATAGTTATGATATATATTCATTTCTGTTATTTTTGAAATAGGTACCGGAAAATACAACAAGTTGGATTGACAAGGGAAAACCAGGACCAAACTTCACTGCTTGGGAAATGGTTGCATTATTCTTTTGGTC
Organism: Othius punctulatus; assembly: GCA_951805005.1. Taxonomy (NCBI): domain Eukaryota; kingdom Metazoa; phylum Arthropoda; class Insecta; order Coleoptera; family Staphylinidae; genus Othius; species Othius punctulatus. Next base: position 25,651,835 of record OX638143.1, read on the forward strand.
TAACATATTCATCAGCAGAAGAAGTAGGTGATGCATTTTCCTTGGAATTAGGAGAAGATTTGCCAGTAGAGTTGGGAAACCAGGCTTCACTGCTTGGGAAATGGTTGCATTATTCTTTTGGTTTAACATATTCATCAGCAGAAGAAGTAGGTGATGCATTTTCCTTCGAATCAACAGAAGAAATGCCAGTTGATTCTAGGGTCACTGAATTCGCGGATTATTTAGCAGAATATTATATCAGCGAAGATTCAAAATTTCCGCCCTGCATTAGGGTAAGTAATTCAGCAGACCTTTCACGAACCACAAACGCATGTGAAAGTTTTCACAATAAATTTAATTCATATTGTTCAGCACCTCACCTAAACATATATGTGTTTTTAGAAGCACTGAAAGGAATGTAAACCGATACATATATAAAAATTACGAGTTGTAATAAAATTGAGAAACGTCCAATTCAGAAGCGATTCCTTATTTCTCCAAATTTTATTAATGTCAAAATTAACCAGTACATAACACAGCAAATTAGACGTTTAGATTTTATAAAATGTGGTTTTGTCATAATAGAAATATTTTGATTTTATAATACATATATATCATACATAATACTATTGTTTTAAAATACATAAATTTACTGAAAAAATATTTTGTTTAGAATGTATAATTTATTTAATATAGTAGCCCCCATGTCAAAAATGACCATTAATTTTCAGAATACATTTTCCATTAATTTTATAAATTGTTCAAAATATCTCTGAAATAAATGAAAATCGGACTTAATAATATGAGATTATTTATTTATACATAAATTTACTGAATAAATATTTTGTTTAGAATGTTTTATTTTTTATTTAATATAGTAGCCCCCTTGTCAAAAATGACCATTCATTTTCATAATACATTTTCTTTTAATTTTATAAATTGTTCAAAATATCTCTGAAGCAAATGAAAATCGGACTTGATAATATGAGCTTATTTTGTTTTTTTTGCTTGCTGGACATGTTTTTAAAATATTTCCATTTTCTCCCGAATTACCTTGTGCATGACAATTGCTCAATCGGGCAATTTTTTTGGAGGGCCCCAAGAAAGTGGGGCCCTTAACCTATAGGTTGTGTAGCTTATACGTAAATCCTGCACTGTAGGAGAGAGTGCAGGAGTCTCAAAATCTGCACTGTAAATAGGGACATTATTTTTTTGTAGATATCCACCCTCATCGAGGGCGTAGTTTTGTTGAATGTTAGGCAATCACTGCACTATTGGATTTCTGCAAGTGAAACTATTGCATACAAATACAACATGCGATTCCTCCACTGTCACATCTCTGCACATATAAGGCTGTTGCAAAACTCGCTCACACGTTATTATTAAATATGCAAGTTTGAGAAAAAAGGGCTGGCACCGTTTACCTACCCTTGTGCAGCTGTTATTATAAATAATATAAGAACGTACGTACTCACACGCTGCTAGATGCAGCAATTCTCCTGTAAGTACTATAAAGTAAATGTACTAGTCCATCCAGTTTCCTCTTTGCGAGCAGCTCGTCTCTTATATAATGTATAAATGTACGTGCCGTTTGCTTGTTTTTCCTGCCACTGTTTTTACACATGTTTAAAATGCATGGTAACGTAGAACTATGCAGTCCTAAGGGTAGTATCAGAATGTTAATAGTTTTTTTTCTACACCAACATTAGTAAGTTGTCAATTACACACGTACTTCATGGCTAGTAAACCAGTTATAACGTAACAGTGTTATATAATGAAAGTAACTAGTGTTACGTAATATATACCGGGCTTATTTTTCCTTATTACACATATGTTGGACAATGTATAACTGGTTGCCTGCATCTACCCGCAAGGAATTTCCTATGTGTAATTCTAAAAAAAAAAAAACAACTCATTAGCGTCGTCGGTGCAAGCAACCTGTCAATTTTGGCATATGTTGCACATAGAGGTTATATTTTTATTCAAGGCAATACACGACAGGGTTTTTGAAGACACGCAGAGTATTCGTAATGTATTGTGGATTTATGCCATTACATGCAGTACGTATACGGCCTTTCAATTCATCTACGTTATGTATTTGTACGTCATTAAAAAATTTACTTTTCAGGTAACCCCAAAGAAAATAATCATTTGTTGACATATCAGCTGATCTTGATACATTATGAATACTCTCGTGTATTGTCTTGAATAAAAACATAACCTCTCTGTGTAATATATGCCAAAATTGACAGGTTGCCTGCACCGACGCCGTTAATGAGTTGTTTTTTTTTTTTTTAGAATTACACATAGGAAATTCCTTGCGGGTAGATGCAGGCAACCAGTTATACATTGTCAATCGTATGTGTAAAAACGAAAAAAAAGCCCGGTATATACAGGATACCAAATTGAAAAGTTGCCACCGACTCTTTTTCATAGAACTAATGATTAATTTGATGATGATTTTTAAATTACTCAAAACCGTTTGGGTGGTTCGGAGGGGGAACCAAAATGGCGTAGGTAATGTCGACCCCCTATCTACCCTTTAAGCCACAGCCACTTTAATCTAAAATGCCCCCCCCCCCTACTTGTGATACATCATTGGAAAAGTCTTGAAAAATTCTTTTCAGTCATTATTAATAATATTGATACAGAAATGTATCAATTTGTGCAACATTTTTCATAACTACGACTGGAAGTAGAAAAAAAAACGTATATTACTTGAGTTGTAAGGAAATTTTTAGCAACATTTCACCAGACAATTCCGTTTTTTGTGTTACCCGAACTGAAACTTTTAACGTAAAGGCAATACTTTACAATATTAACAATGAATGCAATGTAATGTTTACAATGAATTACTTCCAATGAATGGGTGTATGTTATTTTATTTCGTCCTGTGTCAAAGGACGAAATAAAATTACATACACAAAATTAATTTCTTTTGATATATTTTTTAAACTTTGTGTGTTATGAAAATCTGCAGGATGAGCTAGAAAATGTTCGAGGTGCATCACTCACCTGACACACAGCTGCAGGAAGGCTCCGACTACCCAAGTGATCTCCAGCAGGAAGAGCAGCGAACCGCCACCTCTGAAACAAATGAGAGTCGTTTATATTGTTGCTGTCACGGGCGGCTACATGGCGGACGTCTGTTCCTCCACTGGAAATTCTTTTGTAGCACTGCACGAGAAAAGGCATACACGCCATACTGTGCAAATAAATTGTGCAAATGGAGATTATAATGTTTGAAATGCGATGCTATGCTCGGGATACAAGAAAATGTACAATATTTATAGTCATGCTATCAGAGATGTAAAATGTTATTTATCTTACCAAAGTACAAGAAAGGAGTATTATTATGTAATAGTATTAGTTTATAGTTTTTTTATAGTTTACAGTTTACAGAAGAAAATGTACAATATTTATAGTCATGATATCAGAGATGTAAAATATTATATTTTTTACCAAAGTACAAGAAAGGAGTATTATAATGTAATCGTATTAGTTTATAGCAATGACAATTACTCATCGCTCCATATTGCAGGAATTCGACACACGTTTCATATTTCATTTCAGCTTATTATATTTATTTCAAGCATGCAAGTGAGCATAGAAAACGCGATTAGTTATTCGAAAAATCATGAGTCATTGTCAGCTCTCGTTGGAATAGCAATTTGTATCAAATAGCCCTAAGAATCGACCATATGAAAATCCGATCTTAGGTCAAATAAACATATTTTTACCTAAAATATGTCTTTAGGCACTTTATGTACTAATTTTCCTGATTTTGTTTGATTTAACTTTTTTGTAAATTTCTATGAAATAAAAATTCATATCAAAATTTAAAACAACAAATTAAAACTTCAAAGTAAAAAAAAATCTCCCAATAGGAACTTTATATTTTCAACACATCATGGCAACCATATCTAAATTTGTAGAAATCTACATATTTTTCAAAATAGAGACCACCTTTTGTAGACACCCTGTTCTATAATATGCAATAATATATCCTGTTTATTCACTAAACTCAGGTATAACTTGAGCTACCATACACTACCAAGCAAGATACCATAAAGTACCTAATACATTTTTTGATAATATGCAATCGTACGTATCAATACTTATTTAATAACATAAGGAGAGCATTACATCACTTTAATCATACATGATTCATAATGTCGAGTGTAGTTTTAACCACATAGTTTTTATCATTATTTACTCAGTTCGTATCAATCATGGGACGATATAAGTTACTAATTGTGTTAGTGCATTTGGCGATATTTTCGGAGTCTGCAAGGATACTGGGTATTATACCGACACCTTCTTACAGCCATCAAATTGGATATCAACCATTGTGGGAGGCACTCTCACGAAGAGGGCATGACGTTGTAGTATTCACAACTAATCCTGTGAACGATGCCACGCTAACTAATCTGACTGAGGTCGATATAAGTTTTTCATATCAACTTATAGAAGACTATTTGGGAAGAATCGAGTTTAGCGAAGTCAGTTATTGGGCAATGTTTAAATTTGTTGCCGAGTTTTTTATAGAAGCGACCAAGATGCAAATGGAACATCCAACTTTCCAAAACCTACTCAACAACGAAAGTGAACATTTCGATTTAGTAATTGCCGAAACGTTGTTTCCCGTATACGGCGCATTTGCCCACAAGTTCAACAGTCCTCTTATAGGCGCTTGTTCCTTCGAGCCATGGAATGAATGGCTAGCCGCAATGGGAAATCCCTTGGCTGCAGCAGCTTTTCCAAATCCGAATTTACCTTTCTACAGGGACCTATCTTTTAAGGATAGAATGATCACCTCATTGTACAAATACGGATTAACACCACTAAGAGCATATTTGTATGACGATGCAATTGACAATTTAGTGTACGAGTATTTCGGAAAGGATTATCCCAGAGGCAGAGACTTTTTCGCCAATATAGATCTCTTGTTCAGCAATACAAATCCTGCTTTGAAAATAAACGTTCCAACGGTGGCTACAATTGTAGAGTTTGGAGGAAGAATTCACATAAGACCACCACAATCATTACCAGAAGTAAGAATATAAACATTACAATAAGAATAATAAACATCTGTTTCGAAATGCATCATACAATAGATCACAGAAATAAAATTATTTGTAATACGTGAAGCATAGTTTTGCTAGTATTGAGAGTTTTTTAGATTCAGTACTTATGTATTTTCTTTTGAAGGATATCAAATTATTTTTGGATGGGAGTACAAAGGGGGTAATATACTTCAATTTTGGCTCGCACGTTCTAACCTCACTTCTCAGTCAAGAACAAAAAACTCTATTTTTGGAAACAGTGTCTGAGTTGCCCTACGATGTCTTATGGAAATTTGATTTAGATGATGTTAAAGTTCCCAGCAATGCCATGGTTATGAAATGGATTCCTCAGCAGGATGTTTTACGTAAGTAGCAAACTTATGGATACTAAGGCCCGAATCTATAGTCCGTACTTGAGCTTGAGTACGACTCAAGTTGTATATTTGGTTGCATTTGGTCTATAAACGTTTATAGAAAGTACGCAACCAAATATACAACTTGAGTTGAACTCAAGCTCAAGTACGGGCTATAGATACGGGCCTAAGACTCGTATCCATAGTCCGTAGTTGAGCTTGAGTCCGACTCAAGTCGTATATTTGGTTGCGTTTGGTGCATAAACGTTTATCGAAAATACGCAACCAAATATACGACTTGTGTCGAATTCATGCTGAAGTACGGACTATAGATACAGGCCATACAGTGCCTATCATCCAATTCACTCCATATGCTCTGAGATAAGAGGGATAACGATAATATGCAAATATGGATGGATTAAACAGCAGTTTCGGCCCATTTGGCAAGGAGTTTGAGACGCTACCCAAAAGTCTGTCAGTCTAAATAGGCATACAATCCTCCACCCATTTGTAGTAGATGAAATATAAGCCACTGTGGACGTTGAAAATAGTACTTTTAAAGTTGTCATATTTGAATTATTCTTGTTATTTTGCAGGGCATCCAAAAATTAAAGCATTCATCACGCATGGTGGACTGCAGTCGTTTGAGGAAGCACTATACAGTCATGTTCCTCTAATCAGCATTCAATTCCGAGCAGATCAGGGAAGGAATGCAAAAATTATCGAATATTTGAACATTGGGACTAGTTTCGATCTTGAAACTATGGAAAAAGAACCTTTTAAAAATGCAATTATCAGAATTGCAGAAGATCCTAGGTAAATGATAATAATATTTTTCGAGAATAAAAAAAAATTAAAATACAATTGAAGAGATTAGTGCATGTAACAAGTTAAGTCCAGAAAATGCGACATGACATTAATTGCACCATTCGCCATTCTCCTAAATGTTGATACTCAAAAGCAATTTCAAAATGTACTGTGTACTTTTTATTTTAAATACTCCTGATTTTTTATTTCTTTTGAGTAGAATTGATTATAATATAGTAGTATCTAAGTAGCTACTTAGATCCTGCATTGAACGAATCTAGTAATTATTATATTCATTATTATTATATAAGTACAATTACAAGTAGTTACCAATTGCTAAAGAATATAAATAAAAAATAAGTTGAAAAGATAGGTTTAAAAATATCGAGACAAACAAAGCCCTTCCTGTTGCGAATTGATATTTTTTTGCTGGAGGTATGCAAGAGTTAAACCTGTTCATTATCGTTGACGTTTTACAACATTTTTTGTTTCATGTTTTGTAAATTTCTATAAAATGTTTATTTATTATGTGATATGTGAGGAATGTGATATCTGGTGAAAGCCGAAAAACTAAAAATTCATTAATCTTTGTAATTTATAAGAAAAAATCGAATTTATAAAAAAATCTGATGAAAATTGTTTAATTTCCAAAAGAAATGCAACATTCATTGTAATTTACAATCGACATGACTGAAATATATTGACTAAATAATGTCTATAATGAGTAAAATTTCATAGTTTCTATTGAATTTTTAAAAATTGATAAATTATTTTACAACTTTCATTATATATTTTTTGCAAATTTCAATGAAATCTTAACGTTGTAAGGAACTGATTTCTAGGGAAAGCCGTTTTAATTTCCAACTAAAAACTCGAAAGTTCCATTAATCTTTGTAATTTATATAAAAAAAAACAACAATTTGCAATTTCCAATTGAAACTATAAAATTTTTCAATGAGAAAATGTTGTAGTTCAATGAGTTTCTTGCAATTGTTAATAACATTTTGTAATTTGTAAGAAAAATATAGAAAATTTGTCGAAAATTTGTTGCCTGCTACGAAAATTCCATAATTTCTATTAATGATTTTATATTTAATAAAAATTACGCACATTTCTTTAAAAGTTTTGCAAATTTCTATTAAAATATTAATAACATAGTGAACGAATTACCTTCTGGATAATTTCTTTATAATTTCCACTCAAAATTGCAGGTTTCAATTAATTTGTAAGGAAACTGTGGAAAATTTTCATACAAATTTGTCATTTGCAGCGAAAGTTTCATAATTTCAATATAAAAGTTTCATTTGTAATAAAAAAATTGTATTTTCCATTAAAAGTTTTGAAAACTTCTATTCAAACATTAATAACTTAATAAGTGATATGAGTTGAATAATTCGTTATAATGTTATAATTACAGAATTTTGCAATTTCTAATGAAACTTTCATAGTTTCAACTAAATTCTGCAATTTATCATGATAACCGTTGTCATTTGAGTTTTGGTAGACACTTAGATCCTGCATTGAATGAATCTAGTAATTATTCTATTCATTATTGTTATATAAGTAAAATTACAAGTAATTGCCAATTACTATACCTTTTCAAGTTCAAATTGAGACCAATCAAGTTCAAATTGAGCCAATCAATTTCAAATTGAGGCCAATCAAGTTCAAATTGATACCAATCAATTCCAAATTGAGACCAATCAATTTCAAATTGAGACTAAACAAAATCAAGTCGTTACTAAACAATATCAATTTTATTTGTTTGCTCTCAACTTGATATTGTTTAGTGTCAACTTGATTTTGTTTAATCTCAATTCCAAATTGATTGGTATCAATTTGAACTTGATTGGCCTCAATTTGAAATTGATTGGTCTCAATTTGAACTTGATTGGTCTCAATTTGAACTTGAAAAGGTATAGAGAATATAAACAAAAAATAAGTAGAACAGATAGGTTTAAAAATATCGATACAAACAAAGCCCTTCCTGTTGCGAATTGATTTTTTTTTGCTGGATGTATGCAAGAGTTAAGCAAAATATAACCAGTACATTGTCGTTGACGTTTTATGTCCTATTATTTTTTCCATTGCTTTGGATTCAATACATTTATATACATAATACGTATTATTAAAATATTACCTAATTATTATCATATATATATTCTAGTTACAAAGAGAGGACGAGGAAGCTGGCAAAGCTATCTAAAGATCAGCCAATGGAAAATACTAATAAGTTGGTGTGGTGGACAGAATATGTGATCAGGAATAATGGAGCTAAACATTTTCGCAGCGTTATAGCTGATGTACCATTCTATCAATATTACTTATTAGATGTTATAAGTTTTACTGTATTCATTGTTGTTTCATTCTTCTATATAAGTTTTGAAATGTAGGGCTGCATTTTTAGACGTTTCAGTAAGAAGAGCAACATACAAATTATTCAGCTATAGTATTTCTAATGTAATTTGGAGGTTTGGATATGAAATTAAAATCGCTAGGCTCTTGGCTTTGCTTAATGTGTTGCCTACTTCGGCAATTCGGAGTTTGGGTCTCTGTGGCGTCGGTGACCGGAAATACTTTGCTCTGACTCCACTGGGCCATTAATTTTGAGACGACTCTGGTTAAAAATGACCCTTATAGCAATCTTCAGTCGTCCATAGCAAATCGGCTGTTACGGGGATCGCTTGGGGTATCGCAAATTACGTAAGGTCGACATTAGCTATTTTAAAAAGGCGAAAAGTAAATTTGCCATATTAATGGAACCGAATCCGAATTAATGGAAAGTAATGGTACATTCGCTGCGATTTTGTCTACTGGCTGGCTTTTTTCACAGCTGCGGAGATGCTTATGTTTTACTACCCTTGTTGCTGGTTGCCACTTCTATTTGTATGTCGGCTCCCGATTTTAATCTGTTTTCTACGTCACACGTTGTTTAAGCATCGGGGAATTTTTTTACGATCGCTTTTGGGGGATGCGGGAACAGCTTTGTGAGTGTTGTGTTAATGGTTATTGCATTCAATTACACGCATATCTTAAATCCTTAAGGGGGCAAGTGCCTGTTAAAAAAAGTAGCGTTTTTGACTGTTTGTAATGGTAATGGTTTGAGTAATGGTCAAGTTAATAATGAAAGTACGGAAGACATATTTTGCACACTCATAGATGAAAGTACAATAGATGTTCCTATAGCATTAGATTTGAGTAATCAGTTAATAACATTACAAAAGTTGCTATAGAAAGTTGTTCATTTTACTGTTGCAATATTGTAATGTTCGATGCGTAAATTGAATATTCTAACATTATAAGAACCTAGTTTATAGTGTAGTAAACAATATGCCAAAAATAAAATAATAACTTTTTGTACCATTTCGTCGTAATTAATTATATTCGGCACCTCTGTAGGCACGTTTTTATATCAATTTCCAGCGCGGTAGTGTGTCGCCACCTATATGAAATCCATTACAGCTAGGCGACGGGGCGTTGACGATCACGAGAGGAACTCAGGAAATTTGAGGCCCCAACGTTGTGAAGAATATTGTGTTATACGATCATATTTTGCAGTCAGGGCCGCTGCGTGGGGGTGTGCATGCTGTGCTCTATGAGGCGACATGGCGCCTCATAGAGGAGGCGCCATTTCGCCACGATAATTAATAATCTCTGTAATTGTCATACGTTAACTTTTGCGATATAAAATTTTAATGAAAAGTATATTCACCATTATATTTAGTCGTGAAAACTTTGGTGTGAGGGGTTTAGGTGTGTAAATACGTAGTGGGAACGCTCTACTATTACAATATCAGTATTTTACACAAGGTAGTTTGTAGTTTCAATATTTTTAGTTGTGTTCCAACAAAACAAAGTGTAAGGCGAGCAAGTAAATGGCTGGCATTTTTAAAATAAATAACTGTGAACCCCGTAACCTATAGATGTTGGAAATATGTCAAACAAGTTATATTAAGCCGAAAACATAAAAAAAGACGATTACAACGACGAAGAGATCCAACATACATTGCTTTTACTAATTGTGACGATATAGAGTACATATTGACATGTAGTACATGAAATTAAATATACCAAGAAATATAAAACATTTTCATCACGTTACGGGTAAAAATAAAATAAAACTAAGATATATATTTTTTAACGATTCACACAACAAATACTAATATAAAAAAACAAAAAACGTAATGCACTACCTATACTAAATATGTAAACATATGATGTTGACAGAAAAACTGACTGTTTACAGTTTAAATAGTCGATAAGTCGATAGTCAACGTCAACTGAAATAAATAGTCAATTGTTTCTGTCAACATCTTCCCTCGGACCTCCACGACTACAACAAATAGTATACAGGGTGGTGCGTCGGACCATGCACCATTGGGATTTACATGTAAAATTTAAATCTTAAAGATTTTTTAAGAAGACAATATTTCCCCAATTATTATTATTTATATTATATATAAATTGTACCATTCTTCACTTGAAGAAACTAGTGTATTTAAACTATTATTGTGATTAACTCAATATATATTTGAAAGTTTTTTATAAAGTTTCATTTGTGAAATTTAACTAAATACCAACATAAAATAGATTTAATTTTGATGTAAACAGGATCTCTTATAGGCATATTCCGCTGTTTTCTAGAGTCTACGAGTTCCGGTAATACACACTCATTATAAAATTGAATTAACGGTTTTTCTATGTTATTTGTCCAAAACACATCATCTTTAAAAATTGTTTCGGTTTTTATACCCTTGCGGGTCCACACACCAAAGATGCAATAATTATATTGCATTAAATCAAAAATAATGCAAATAATTATATCACGAATTTTGTATAATTGTGACATTTCAGTTGACAGCATAGCACACCAGATGTACAGAGTTCAAGTGTGATTAATACTTATTAGTCAATTCGAGTTCTGATTATCAGCTATTAGGCGGTCGCTAGGATAGGTCAGAAAGTATTATGAGTGATATAATCGTCTAAATTTCGTTTGACAATTAAAAATAAACAATTTTCAAGTGACCGAATATTGCCACTTTAAGTTATTCAGTTATTCAGTAATAAAAAATTTAATTTTGAATTTTATATAAAATTTAATCAATTAATTCATTAAATTAAATTAAATGTAAATGTTATCATTAATTCAAATAAGTCCAGAGCTGAACAACATACCTTGTATATTTCCGGACTTATCTCAGTTAATGAAAAAAAGAGTTACACCACTTTCGTTTACAACGGCTCATATAAAAATATGCATAGTAGTTAATGCATCTCTTTCAAAGTACCTAATATTATAGTAGTATATAATTATTTTTCATACTTCCTTATTATTCAATATCTCTCTAGGGGGAGATTCAATTGCATCTACCCTCAAGTCACCTTGATTTATATCGGTGTACTCATTCTGTAAACAAGAATGATATAATTTTATAATGCATTTAAATAGTACAACTTAGATATATTTTTTAATGTTCTAGAAAAAGAGCCCAAGACTATATCAACTTCAATTGTTATGTAACCATCAGTAAACATATCTATTATTAAATGAGACAGTCTTAGCTAGAAGTTTGTGAAAAACATATTTTTTGCACTACTAGCCATAAAACACATCATTGTGTCATGTATCAAAGTACTGTAAAGTTCATGTTTATGATTAGTAGTTAATATATTTTTTTGTAGTATTATTTTGTACTTACTGGTAGAGTTAATACAATTTTTTCTTACCAAGGTAAAAAATATATGTTCGTCTGAGGCTACATTTTTCTTTTTTTACTAAGGTAAGAAAAAGTATATTTTATTAATGGTTAAAAAATATCCACAGATCCACAGTAAGCGACAGCAAAATTCCAACATCTGACAGTCGCTTTTTTTAATTTAAAACACTTCTAATTGTTCTAGTAGTGCAAAAAATAGTAAATAAATATATATCATAAGCAGTCACTCATATAATTCACTTACCTTTCTTTTAGATGGAAAACACTTCCTCTTTATTCCATGTGCGCTTAATCTAAGTCGGCGTTTATTGCCTTTTCTATAGTCCGAAACCGGTTCATTCATATTTAGTCACTTTTAGTGTCGTTTTACTGTCGATATTTCGCAGGGGAAGTTGTAATACCTTCTAGCGGGAGCACCGAGAGTACAGGCCTTTACTCACAACACTAGACATATGCTACCGCGGAGTTGTTTACACAGAATGTTACGCTCTACAAAAAACTGCAGTCGTTTTTTTTCACCTCGTTTAGTTTCTGCAGTAGAAACGATTAAATATAAGGTAGCAAATTACATACTACTATATTTTTAACACGAATTGTAATATTCTAATTACTGTATCATTTTTAGCGTAGGCTATATATACCTAAGGTGACCAGATCCTAACGATACAAAAGCGGGACAGCGGGACGGGGGGTGGGGGGTGCTGATTTTTAAATTAATTAACAAACAACGCAAAACGCAAAATATACATGGTGTCTCCTAAAAAACGCCGCTGGCCAATAAATCCATAACTCCTTAACTATTTGTTGCTTGATTTCAATAAAACAAAAACAAAATTAAATGTCTCCACATGTTCTACAAAGGGGCCCTAATTTTTTTTTTTTTACAAAATCAACTTTTATTTCAGCAATAGTCTGCTAGATTTTGTAACAACAAAAATTAGGGCCCCTTTGTAGACATGTTGAGCCATTTAGTTTTGTTCTCGTTTTATTGAAATCGGCCAATATATAAACTAGTTATCGCTAGCGGAGTTTTTTAGCAGACACCCTGTATAATATTATATTACATTTTTTTTAACAACAACAAATATAATGTCATATTTACAAATATAATAAATACGAGGCATGTTTTTATAGTACCGTTTTGTATTTTAGCCGCTACAGCGCTGCTACCAAATACAAATATTGTCGAAATATATAAGCTAATAACTTCAAAATAGCGAATAAAAGATCACCCCAAAAAAAAAACACAAACTTTCAAAAGTCGGGACATTTTTGAAACGTCGCGGGACGCGGGACAAATTTCTAAAAATCGGGACTGTCCCGCCAAAATCGGGACGTCTGGTCACCTTATATATATACCTACAGAAATCCTTTGCTATGAATATTGGTGTTGTACTTGTAAAAATAATGAAATATATCCGTAACAGCGTTCGACGGGAAGCGGATATTTGCGGCTCTTTACCTTTGATGCGATTTTCATATGAAGGGCTATTAATATTGTACTCGCGGTGGCCTGGGTACTGTCCTGTATTCGCACTCAAGTTTCGTTGAAAGAGACAACTATATAAATTCCGCTGGCCATCCCTTTCTAAAAATGACGCCCCACGAGTTGCCTATCTCTATACCCCTCTCACCGATCCTCTTCAGGTGAAACAGTTCGTCGCGGCACTTGCCGCCTTAATTGCCGTTTACCTGATCTGCGACCACTCTCTTTATTACTGATTAGTTCATTATATTTCGAACATTATTTAGCATTTTTACATACAAAACGCAAGATAGTTGCTGTACGCGCCGCTTTACTATTGGTTCAAATAGTTCAACCTCGGCCGTATTCTTTCGTGTTGCTATGCCGGTTTGGATCTAATAATTTAACTACATAACTAACTAATATTCTATTAATCTTGATGGAATTAATGGAAATGACAATGTATTAAATAAACTAGAACTAAATTACATCTTTACAAACGGTTAAACGGTAAGATATCATTACAGTATATATTTTTATTGGTTTAATGCACAATTTTCAAAATGTAATAGATATTTGAAACAGATTTGTGTAGCAATGCACAGTTTCAGTAATAAATTAAAATTCGTTGAATTTTTATTTTTATGTGTAATAGATTACGTGACTATATCGATTTATGAGAAAAATGCAGTATAAATAAATTTGCATATTACATCAATTCTCCGTTAATTTGATAAAAACTGAAGAATTAAAACTAAGCCCCTAATTTCCACTAGGCGGGTATTTTTAATTCCAGTTTAAACACGTAGTCGTGTGCAAAGACGTCCAGGTCCTGGACCCGGTAATTCGCTGCCGCAGCGGAATCGGGTCGAGTCAACATGCCCGGACATTATTTTACGTGTCTCCCATTTTTTCTCCTCGCTGCTAGTGCAATATCGGTCTCTTTGTTTTCATCCGTGTATCCGTTTACCAACGGACCGGGCATGACCAAAGGAAACCCCGGCTTTGTGCAAGGGTTCACTGAACCCAGAAAATATAACATATTTTTTGCCATTAATAATAATGATGATGTTTCTCGCCTATTACAGTATTATAATACTTAAATTAGAAGAAATCATTTTTAAAATATAGGTCATGCATAAAATTTAAAAAAAGCTTCAGTAATAAATAAGTGAGAAAATCAAACACTTAATTTTCTGCAATGACAAGTATCCGTTAGCTACTACTGAAATTTCTAAAAAATTATTTATTGCATATTTATTATCAGATATTTGTTTGGTATACTTGAAGCTAATACTCCTGAAAATTTGACAAAGTTTCAGTATAAAATAAGTGAGAAAATCAAACACTTAACTTTCTACAATTACAAGTATCGGTTAGCTACTACTGAAATTTCTGAAAATTTATTTATTGCATATTTAAGTTTAGATACCTATTTGGTATCCATGTAGCTAATATTCCTAAAAAAATGATAAAGTTTTAGTATTAAATAAGTGAGAAAATCAAACACTTAACTCTCTGCAATGACAAGTATCGGTTAGCTACTACTGAAATTTCTGAAAATTTATTTATTGCATATTTATAATCAGATATCTGTTTGGTATACCTGAAGCTAATACTCCTGAAAATTTGACAAAGTTTCAGTATTAAATCAGTGAGAAAAACAAATATATAACTTTCTGCAATGACAAGTATCGGATAGCTACTACTGAAATTTCTGAAAATTAAGTTATTGCATATTTATTAATAGATATATGTTTGGTATACTTCAAGCTAATACTCCTAAAAATTTGACAAAGTTTCAGTATTAAATAAGTGAGAAAATCAAACACTTAACTTTCTGCAATAACATGTATCGGTTAGCTTCTACTGAAATTTCTGAAAATTTAGTAATTGCATATTTATAATCAGTATCTTCTAAGTATACCTAAAGCTAATACTCCTGAAAATTTGACAAAGTTTCAGTATTAAATAAGTGAGAAAAACAAATATATAACTTTCTGCAATGACAAGTATCGGTGAGCAACTACTGAAATTTCTGATAATTTAGTTATTGTATATTTATTATCAGATATCTGTTTAGTATACATGAAGCTAATACTCCTGAAAATTTAACAAAGTTTTAGAATTAAATAAATGAGAAAATCAAATATATAACTTTCTGCAATGACAAAGATCGGTTAGCTACTACTGAAATTTCTGAAAATTCATTGATTGCATATTTATTATCAGATATCTGTTTGGTATTCATAAAGCTAATACTTCTGAAAATTTGACGAAGTTTCAGTATAAAATAAGTGAGAAACTCAGACACTTAACTTTCTGCAATGACAAGTATCGGTTAGCTAATACTGAAATTTCTGAAAATTTATTTATTGCATATTTAATTTTAGATATCTATTTGGTATCCATGAAGCTAATATTCCTAAAAAATTGACAAAGTTTTAGTATTAAATAAGTGAGAAAATCAAACACTTAACTTTCTGCAATGACAAGTATCGGTTAGCTACTACTGAAATTTCTGAAAAATTATTTATTGCATATTTATAATCAGATATTTGTTTGGTATACCTGAAGCTAATACTCCTGAAAATTTGACGAAGTTTCAGTATTAAATAAGTGAGAAAATCAAACACTCAACTTTCTGCAATGTCAAGTATCGGTTAGCTACTACTGAAATTTCTGAAAATTTATTTATTGCATAGTTATTATCAGGTATCTGTTTGGTATACTTGAAGCTAATACTCCTGAAATTTTTAAAAAGTTTTAGTATAAAATATGTGAGAAAATCAAACACTTTAATTTCTGCAATGACAAGCATCGGTTGGCTACTACTGAAATTTCAGAAAATTTAGTTATTGCATATATATAATCAGATATCTGTTAAGTATAGATGAAGCTAATTCTCCTAAAAATTTAACAAAGTTTGAGTACTAAATAAGTTACAAAAACAAATTTATAACTTTCTGCAATGACAAGTATTGGTGAGCTACTACTGAAATTTTTGAAAATTTAGTTATTGCATATATATTATCAGATATCTATTTAGTATACCTAAAGCTAATACGCCTGAAAATTTGACAAAGTTTTAGAATTAAATAAGTGATAAAATCAAATATATAACTTTCTGCAATGACAATGATCGGTTAGCTACTACTGAAATTTCTGAAAATTTATTTATTGCATATTTATTATCAGATATCTGTTTGGTATACTTAACGCTAATACTACTGAAAATTTGACAAAGTTTCAGTACTAAATAATTTAACCATGTGTCACGATGCGAAAGCCTCTAACATTAGTTAATTAGAAAAAATGTATTAAAATTTCAGTTTCACATAAAGTGAGCTGGTCTAAAATGTCTTAAGAATTTATAGAGCAACTACTGGAGTAATGCAGGATAATCTGTTTTTTTATCACTCGCTCACGAATTCGCTGCTTTGAATGTAAACTAGTTAGTATTCATCAAATGCAGCAATGAAATTACGTTTCTTGTATTCACGAGATATACTGGTAAGTGAAAAGGTTGTAAATTTTTGACGGAAATTTGCCTAGAAATTTCAGGGGGCTGCAATTTCCGCGCGCACACCCCCCTTAATGATAAATTCATTCCGAAATAAACTACTTTTAAATAGACTCCCCCGACGAGAGGGTGAGCTTTACGTTTCTTTTTATGCGCTCATTCCGCTGCCGCCTCACTTATCGCCCGGCGTTCACGTGGCGTCGCCATTCGTCCTGCAGGATAACCTTGGAAGACGCGGTAATGAAATCCTGAAATGTGTGCGTGATAAAATACGCTCGTCGCTATCCAGGTAGCGATTATTATTGCACGCAACGGCGCCCCATTCCGTCGATATTCCGGAGATAATCCCGGAATTGTATCCAGCCAGGCCTCCGATGCCCAGGAAATAATAAAGCCGCCCCCCGGCCAGGTGATGGATTGTTTTGATTTTAAATGGCGCTCGGCTAGGGAATTAACTGATGTCCTGTCACCCCCCGTCCGTGGGGCTACGGCGTCCTTAAAGCGGATGTGACGCGCCGCCCCCGCACCGGATTAAAATAAAGTTGGTAATTCGATCCCGGAGCCGGTTTCGACGCGCGAGAATTATGCGCCGGCAGCGGGGGCAGACCGGGATGGATTTATTAAAGTTTTTCAAGCTGCCCCTGTCGCCCGGAATTACCGGAGCCTCCGGGTTTTTGTGCCAGCAACTTTACGTCTGGCGCCAACGAAGAAAGGGCCGTCTGATGGACGCTTCAAAACAGACTGTGTAAATATCTGGCAAACGAAGTGCATACAATACCACAAAAGGAGAAATTACGGACAGGGGAAGCGTCTATGCGATTGACAGTTTCAAAAATACAGATATAAGCGTGGCATGTTTTAAGATTAGGACTTTCAGCAATATTTGTGGCTACCAAGCACCTGAAAAGACTACAATGTAGAATTACTTAAGGGCCTACGAGTTTAAATGTACATTACACAAGCCGACATGATTTTTGGTGTTTTAAATTTGATAAGTGTCCTTAACTAATACGGGTACGTTGATTCTGAATGTGAATTTGGTTTGCGCCCATCACGTCAAGATTATTCACAAAATTAAACAAACCTTGTCAGACATTTTGTATCAGAGCAAAGAAGTACCTTATGATATTTCCTAAATTGCATTAAAATTATTTCTTTAAAATACTTGATACATCGATAGAAAATATTTTAGTATATTATGTTTATTTCATTTCAATGACAACACTGTTTCATTTTCGCCTCTGTCAAGGTCAACTTGATGGCATCGGTAGTTATTTACGAACCAGTTAGTTAGCGTTAGTTGTTTGTAGCATCGAGTTGTGTTCTGATATATTTGGTTACGTGTGTGGTGATTTAACGATAGCAAAGCATCAACGAAACATAACAGAATTTATCAAGAAAGCTTATCAGGCTTACTTCGGTGTAAAGCTTGGTGATCAGGACAAACCTTGGGCTTTACATAAAGTGTGCTTTCAGTGTGTCGAGCTACTGAGAAAATGGATAAAGGGTACATGTAGCTCTTTAAACTTTGGCATTCCTATGGTATGGAGGGAACAAAAAAACCATGGAGGCGACTGTTACTTTTGCTCCTGCGATGTCAAGGGTTTCAATTCGAAAAATAAATATGCTATTCAGTATCCTGATTTACCGTCCGCTAAACGACCTGTACCTCATGGACCAGGAATTCCCATTCCTCAACCTTCTTCACATCATCCAACAGAAATCATCAGATGAAAGTTCAAACGAAAAAACCGATGAAGACGAATTCAATCCAGATATAGACCAACCTCAACAGTTTATCCAAGCTGAACTAAATGACTTAGTGAGAGACTTGGGCCTATCGAAGGATGCTGCACAAATCTTAGGATCACGACTGAAAGACAAAAATCTGATGGCTCAAGGAACCACATTTTCGTGGTACAGGCATCGTGAAAAAGAGTTCGCGGAATATTTTTCTCAAGAGGGTTCACTGGTGTATTGTAATAATATTCCTGAAGTAGTCATGAAACTGGGAGCTGACAATTACGATTCCACATCATGGAGGTAATTTATTGATTCTTCTAAGAGAAGTCTGAAGGGTGTCTTGTTGCACAATGGTAATACTTATGCCTCGATACCTTTTGCTCACTCCGTGCATCTCAAAGAAACGTATGAGAATCTTGAGCTGTTGCTAAATACAATAAAGTATAGCGAATATTGTTTGCAACTCTGTGGAGTCCTCAAAATATCCATGCCTTTGGGTCAGCAGTCTGGATTCATAAAGTATCCATGTTTTTTGTGCAAGTGGGACAGTCGGGAACGAAATTTACATCACGTTAAGAAAGAATAGCCACTCAGAGAAAGACTGGTACCGGGACAAAAAATGTGCTGTGTGATGCATTAGTTGCCCCAAAATTTGTTCATTTGCCTCCCCTTCACATAAAGTTAAGATTGATGAAGCAGTTTGTCAAAGTTTTAAATAAAGACGGTGACTGCTTAAATACCTGTGCGACAAATTTCCTGCACTTTCTGAAGTTAAACTTAAAGAAGGATTTTTTGTAGGCCCTCAACTTTGAACCTTAAAATCGGACAGATTGTTCCAGAATACAATGACCCAGAATGAATCTGAAGCATGGAGTTCTTTCGTAGAAGTCAAAGACGGTTTCCCTGGAAACATCAAGTCTCCAAACTACAAAGAAATTGTAACGAACATGGTCGAATATTATAAAAAACTGGAATGCAATATGAGCGTCAAACTTCATTTTCTGAATTCTCACGTTGACTCTTTTCCCGAAAATCTTGGATCTGTCAGCGAGGAACAGGGAGAGAGGTTCCATCAAGACCTAAAGGAGATGGAGAGACGTTACCAAGGAAGATGGGATATTAGAATGATGGCTGATTACTGCTAGACCTTGAAGAGGGACTTGCTCACAAAAATCCACAAAAAGGAATCTACATAACGCAGTTTTGAGGGAAAAAGAGAACGATTTTATTTTTAAAAAACCAACGATTATCTAACGTAGATTATACTGCATTGTTTTTTTAATGAACAACTCAATTTTGTAGTGTAATTTTCTATTAAATATAGTTTGAATAAATATTTTCTCAATATTTATAGCAGTTTCTATGAAAAATTTCAAACACACTTTTCCTGTAAACCTGACGTGCTGGAAAAAACTAAGCACATATTCGTGATCAGCACACCCCATTTACTATAGGACACCTATAACACTTGAAACACTTTTTCATAAAAAAAAAATGTAGGCCTGTGTTATTATTAGTTTCAGCAATATTTGTGGCTTCCAAGCACATGAAAAGACTACAATGACTTAAGGGCCCACGAGTTTAAATGTACATTATTTACATAACCTAACTTTTAAAATCGATGGAATTTTATATTGTGTGTACATAAAAATAACGAGATATGCATGAAAATGAAGTCCTCACAGGCATCATCCCCAAGTGGGGCAGATTACTCTACGGTACAAACAAGCTGAAAACTGAAAATCATGCAGGAATTAATGAAATAAACGAACAGCGACAAATCATAATTGCTTCACGTTAAACCTGACAATGTTAGAAAATGTTTTATTATTGCAAATTGAAGACTAGCAGATAATAAAACAATAACATATAGTAATTAAAGTAATCAAAGTAAATGATTTAATAAACAGAAACATAAAAAGAAGTAAAGATTTAGAAAACATAATTAATAAATAAAATATATAATCCAAGCAGATGTTGAATATGTATACCATTTGCTTGTAAATACATTTGCACTCGTCTTCTTTTATTGTTGAAAATGTAGATTAGCATTTTAGGAGTTATGGTTCGGCAAAAATCTACGATTTCTGCTATTAACTCTTCCAACGTATGCAGTCTTCTTTGGAAAACTCTATCTTTTAAATATAAAAAAAAAGAGTAGTCCAGTGGAGTTAGATCTGGAGAGTGTGGCGCTTTAGTTCTTGACTAATTAGTCTATTATAAAAAAATTCTTGCAGATAGGCTAACGTTGCTCTGGCTGTATGAGCTGTTGCACCATCTTGTTGGAAATATCCGTTCTGCAATTCTTCATCATCTAATTGGTCTATGAAAGACTAGACAATTTGTTTTCGATATCTCTCACCGTTTATTGTGTCATGAAAGAATATAGGCCCAATTATTCTACGACGAGACATGGCCAACCAAATTCCAACCTTCTGAGGATGTAGTGATGCTTCCACAAAAGATGAGGGTTTTCAGCATGTCAGCACCTATAGTTTTGTGAATTAACATATCCTGATAGGTGGAACCAAGCCTCATCACTGAAAAATGTTTAATCGAGCAATCGATTGTCATTTAAATCCATTAACCATCAGCAATAACTCAATCGGCGTTGAGGATCCACTGGCAACAATTCTTGCACCACTGAGACCCTATAAGGGTGTAAATTCATTTTCCATAAACCATCGGCAATAACTCAATCGGCGTTGAGGATCCACTGGCAGCAATTCTTGCACCACTGAGACCCTATAAGGGTGTAAATTCCACCTCTTTCTCACAATTCTATGGTCGACGTAATTCCAGCTTGCATAGCCAATTTACGAATACATTTTTGAGGGCTTACTTCGAGTCGTTCACGTACATCTGCAACAACATCTCCTGATACTGAGGGTCTGTAGTGAGGATTTCCCTTTCTGAACACTACCAGTTTCCCTAAAACGGTGCACCATTCGTCAAATATGTATTGACAAAACCGAGTATTCAAATTGGTGGTCGGGGAACTTTAGTTGAAATTCCCGAACGCACTCTGGAATTGAATAAATCCATTCTCCATTTTCAAATCGTCCATTACGAAAGTGAGCCTCAACAATAAAAGTGTTCTACTGATCAGTGTACATTTTAACCAACTACTATTATTATGTAGTTGACAGGTATGGTTGACAGTGACAGTTCTCCAATAGTACGGTATACAAAATTGAAAGGCGGCACAATTGAATTAAAGTGATTACGTAACAACAATCATTTAGCTACACCTTGTATTAGCCATTCGCTGAATATACATGTAATAACGATTAAGTCTTACATTATTTAGTGCCATCTACCTTTGTCTGCTATGGCGTTTTTGTTCCTTCCATACACAATATATTTACGTGTAATTTTCTGGTGAGTAACGGCAGGCGAAATCTGAATTAATGGAGCTTACAGTCTTAATAAGCCGAAAGTTTTGCGCGGTTCGGAAACTTCGCCCTCAATACGAGCACGTGGCTTCGTTTTTACCCGGCAACGTGCCTGCTGCTTTAAAGTTTGAACGGCTAAAATAATCTAAGAAAACGTTAAGTGATGCCTTAGTTACAGGAATGGATTAATAAACTTTTCTCCTTCTACAGAACGGTGACAAAGTGCTCATTCAATGTTACAAGCTTTGATAGGCTCGTGCATAAATCATCCTTTATCTATGACAAACTTTGGGAAATTGAAGGTGATTCTATGGCAACAAAAAATTGTTATATGAACTTAGGTCCGAATCGTCTTTGTTTGGAAGTTATAAAGCTCTAAGAATCAGAAAACCTAAAAAATCGCGAGTGCCATGATAAAATAAGAAATAGTTGCTCGCACTAATAACAAAAATTAGTATAATGTGCACCAAGGAAGGATACCATGATTTAGCAACAGGCATTATTGTCCCCCCTTGGGACACAATATACTATTATGTCGTAATCTTTATTTTTTTCAAATCAGTGATAAAGCATCCCAACTATTGACCCAATTATTTATCTCAACTATTACCAATATACTATTTGTCGTAATCTTTGGTTTTTTCAAATTAACAATATTAAAGCATCCCATAGACATTACGAAAATCTATAATTATTTTGGAATACTTTTTTTGCGACACGTCAATATTAAAATATAAAATATATTATGGAAAATTTAAAGTTTTTAAAGGGACGCTTAAATGATTTCTAAAATATTCGGCATTTTGGGCCCAAAATAACAGTTGAAAATATCAGAAATATCGATAGCAGTAGTTGAAACCATATCAAATTTGGTCACCTACAGTTGATAATTTGCCAAATTTTGTTAGTTATCATGGAAATAATAACAAATTTTGTGCGTTACTGTTGAATATTTTACATATTTTGATAGTTTTCGTGGAAAATATGATACATTTTGAAATCATATGTAACTGTATATGACACATACACAAAAATCATTTATTTACATAATAAACTTATAGCGTGAAAAATATCTGAAAAAATGAAAAATGTCAATAGTTAGTAACGAAATCAAAATACATATTACTATTTAAGAACTGTATTATTGAAAATTTTACATCATTTTACAACTCGACTAAAGATCTTGGCAGATTTTGACAGTTATTAATGAAATTTGGACAAATTTTCATTGTTTCCTTAGAAAATTTGACAAAGCTTGATTGTTACCTCAGAAAATTTGACAAACTTTGATTGTTTCCTCAGAAAATTTGACAAATTTCAATATATGATGTCTTAGCTTAGTTAATTGTGAGAGCAGTTACATGGACAACTAGTCACAGTTATATATTTGAGAAATTTTCTTAACTGCAGCTACAAATTTAGCAACTATACAGATTCTGGCACTTACAATTGAAAATATTAGAAGTATTGACAGTTATAGTTGAAAATATTACAAATATCGACACCTACAGTTGAAACTATGTCAATTTTGGTCAGTTAGTGTTGAAATATTGCCAAATTTTGATAATTATCATTGAAATTGTTACAAATTTAAGTGTTACAGTTAAATATATTACATATTTTGATAGTTATCGTTGAAAACAGTAATATATTTGTTACATTATCATAACTGCAGCTACAAATTTAGCAACTATGCAGATTTTGACACTTACAATTGAAAATATTAGCAATATTGGCAGTTACAGTTGAAATCAGAAATATCGACAGCTGTAGCTCAAACGATGACAAATTTGGTCAGTTACAGTTAAAAATTTGACAAATTTTGATAGTTACCATTGAAATTATAACAATTTTTGTCCGTTACAATTAAATATTTTACATATTTTGATAGTTGTCGTTGAAAAGACTATTTATAGTAATACATTTGATACATATTTACAACTGCAGCTACAAATTATTCAACTATACAGATTTTGACAAATATTAGCAATTTTCACAGTTACAGTTGAAAATATCAGAAACATCGGCAGCTGTAGTTAAAACCATGTCAAATTTGGCCAGTTACAGTTGAAAATTTGACAAATTTTGATAGTTACCATTGAAATTATTACAAATTTTGTTCGTTACAATTGAATATTTTGCATATTTTGATAGTTATCATTGAAAAGACTAGTTACAGTAATATATTAGATACATTTTTACAACTGAAGGTACAAATTAAGCAACTGTAAAGATTTTGACACTTACAATTGAAAACATTGGAAATATTGGCAGTGACAGTTGAATATCAGAAATGTCGGCAGCTGTAGTTGAAACTATGTCAAATTTGGTCAGTTACAGCTGAAAATTTGACAAATTTTGATAGTTACCATTGAAATTATTACTAGTTTGGTTCGCTACAATTGAATATTTTATTTATTTTGATAGTTATTGTGAAAAGATTAGTTACAGTAATATATTTGATACATTTTCACAACTGCAGCTACAAATTAGGCAACTATAAAGATTTTGACACTTACAATTGAAAAGATTGGAAATATTGGCAGTGACAGTTGAATATCAGAAATATCGGCTGCTGTAGTTGAAACTATGTCATATTTGGTCACTTACAGTTGAAAAGTTGACAAATTTTGATAGTTACCATTGAAATTATTACAAATTTTGTTCGTTACAATTGAATATTTTACATATTTTGATAGTTATCGTTGAAAAGACTAGTTACAGTAATATATTTGATACATTTTTACAACTGAAGGTACAAATTAAGCAACTTTATCTAACCCAAATACAAAAATGGTACTGACAAAATTCTTCGATTCGATACTGTTAATTTAACCAACTCTGTTTATCTTTAAAGTTTATATAATTGTAAATATCTAGTACATCATTAAATTCAAATACACAAACACTCCTATATAATGATAATAGTAATATGTAGTAGTAATAATAATAATAATGAAACTGTATTCACTTAAGTCACAGGTATGCGTAATTCGACCTCAGAAATATAAAAATAGCAAATTAACTCGGACACATGAAATAATTTATTGATTATTATACAAGTATTCAAAAAAATTCCAGTAAATTTACAATTCAAATCATTTAACCCAGACTTAAAAATACTGGAATTATAAATATTCCATAAAATAATCCTATTGACAAAAATGCCGAGTCTCAAAAACAGTCCGGAAAATTCCATCAAGTTTATTTTTTTTTAGTCTGCATCGCAAAACTTGAGAAATAAGTTTTCTGTAAAATGTTTCTACTTCTAAAATTGCTAATATTAACGTTTCAACAATCACTTTCTTAATGCTATATCAATGGCTATTATAATACTGGTATCCATACTATTGCATGGATTTTGAAATAGTGACTATCAAATATACAAAAGTGTTTCAATCCTTGTGTTTCAATCCAAATTTCGCCTGAATACAAATTTTCTATTTATCAGCCATATCATTTGTAACCAAAGTTGTTTACTAGTTTTCACACGTTTCAAAAATATGTGCATATACAGGGTGTTTCAAATCTGGGGTGTTTTTCTCGGCAATTTAACGTCTTAGAAGTTCAAGGAAAAAAGAGCATACCAAGAAGAAGCATAACCAAAGTTTTTTACTAGTTTTGACATGTTTCGAAAATATGTGCATATGCAGGGTGTTTCAGACCACCCATTTCTGGCCTTTTTCTCGGTAATTAAACGTCTTAGAAGTTCAAGGAAAAAAAGAGCATAACAAGAAGAAGCATAACCAAAGTTTTTTACTAGTTTTGATATGTTTCGAAAATATGTGCATATACAGGGTGTTTCAAATCTGGGGTGTTTTTCTCGGCAATTTAACGTCTTAGAAGTTCATGGAAAAAAGAGCATACCAAGAAGAAGCATAACCAAAGTTTTTTACTAGTTTTGACATGTTTCGAAAATATGTGCATATGCAGGGTGTTTCAGACCACCCATTTCTGGCCTTTTCCTCGGTAAGTAAACGTCTTAGAAGTTCATGGAAAAAAAGAGCATAACAAGAAGAAGCATAACCAAAGTTTTTTACTAGTTTTGATATGTTTCGAAAATATGTGCATATACAGGGTGTTTCAGACCACCCGTCTCTGGTCCTTTTCTTGGTAATTTGACATATTAGAAGTTCAAGGAAAAAATAGCATAGGAAGAATGTAATAGAGAATGTAATATCTATTTCCGGAATTTACCGGAAATCGGCGTAACTGCACTCAACTTCAGAATTTTAAAAGCGAACGTACGTCTTGTTGCATCGTTGGGTATACGTTTTAAAAAAGAATCAACTTTTGTAAGAAAAGTTTTTGTTTGTAAACGATATGCTTAACGAAATAAAAATTAATGTTTCAGAAAAGCAGTTCTGCTATTTTCTCGAAAGTATGATGTCATAGAGGTTCAGGAAAAAAAAATAACATGACATAAGTTTAAACAGAGAATGTAATGGTAATAGTTTCGATTCTTGGAAATAACCGGAAGTAGGCGTAACTGCACTGAGCTTTCTATATTTTTTTTTTGTAAATACTGTACTTTTTCTCCGATTACTCTTGATTGAGGCAAAATCAATAAAGTTTTAGGATTTCAAAGATAAGACAAAAAAAATCTGTCACTTTTCGAATATTTTTCGCCGTTTTGTTCCATTGGTCGAGTTCGCGAAGTTTGGCCAAGAAATTCAGTAAAGCAGTATACTTATGACAATGTGTTAATAGTTGATTATTTGAAGACATACTTTAGAAAACGTATAAAATATCTTCAGCGCATATGAAGTAAGTATTCCAACTTATATTCGATTTAAAAATCGATCAGATTTGCGCTCTATCTATTACTGCACTCTTAGCAATCGTTCACGTTTCCACGTCGAAGGGGCAATATTATCATCGGAAATAAGCCCCGACGCGGCCAAATCCCCCCAACTAAAGTATCATTTTCCTGCATTTATATCCGCAGGAACTGCCTCTTTATCGTCCGTCCTCCCGTGCAGGGGGGCACTCGGCTCGGGATTTATCGCCCCGCAGGAGGGGGGAACTGCGGACGCGCGGGAATCAATCCGGAGATATTAATTTGGGGGGCGGCCGATAAAGGCGCCCCAAACTTTACAACTTTGCGGCGGCGGCGGGGGCAGTTCGCCTCGTAATTTTAACTTTCCGCAAGGAGACTGGCGCGTTATTTTTTATAACCCAATAAAGGGGGATGTTTTCGGAATGAATAAGTGAGCAGCTGGAGGCAGGCGATGTTTTATTTAAAATAAAGCGATGGGTGGGTGAAGAATAACCGTCGAGGGTTTGCGCCGAAACTACTCCCGGGCCCACTTTTCGAGTGGCCGAAGCAGTTTTTTTTTTAAATATTTGTCAACGTACCAAAAAGAAAATCAATAAAAAATTACACATACATACTTTTTTCTACGACTATAAAGCAATGTAGCTATTGTCATTTACACAAAAAATATTTCTTTTCATTTTGTATTTTAAATAATTTCGAATGTATAAATTGTGTATTAGATTTATATATGAAATTAAGACGGAAATAGGAATTGTCATGGTTTTTGCAGAACTATTTCACTGTCCGAACTCAAATTTTGTCGCGAAAGTAAATATTGAATATTATAGACCTGCAAACAACTTTTGCAATATCAATCACAAACGAAGCCTAGAAAACTTCTGATTTGAATAGAAATACTCGCAGCTTGTTCAGACTCCAACTTCTTAACTTTATTACTATGCTAGAAATACATAAATCAAAGCCATACTGAATATATGGATATTGTCTTTTATTCTCAACATTCTGTATTTATACATGGGAATATAACTCATACCTAAAACAGTAACAATGATTGATAAAAATGCGGATTCCGTATTTAAGCATGTATTAATAACTGATAATGCTAAAGATACAACAATTATTGTAGTTTCACGATAATACCACGATCATATGTCGGGCATAATATCGAGTACCATACAACGATTGTAACGGCGACGACCACATACGAAAGATTAATAATATGTCACGACGATATCCGAACTGATCGTAGTATTTATCGGTTTAAAAACTTTCAAACAAAGGGTGCACTCACAAAAAATTTCTAGTCGGCCGCTAATAAAAACATAAAACGAAATATCAGTTTGTCTCTAGTACAAGTACGTACATAATTGTGGTTTGCTGTTTGAAAGATGAGGTGATCTAAATAAATACAGGTATTTAAACTGTATATTTGGCTCCTTGTTTATTCTGCTTTACTAGATGACTCAATCAATTCAGTATATTCCCTACCTAAATACAATTCGTAGTGTTCTCAAAATTCGATAATAATTTTAAAAATACAATTCATTTCAACCCCAATCTTCAGAAAATGAAGTGATCTACTAAATAAATATAGGTATTTAAACTGTATATTTACGTTCTTGTTTATCTACTTTACTAGATGACTCAATCAATTCATTATAATTCCCTTATTAAATATAATTCGTGGTGTTCTCAAATATCGATAATAATTTTAAAAATCCAACTCATTTCAACCCCAATCTTTGGAAAATAAAGTGATCTACTAAATAAATATAGGTATTTAAACTGTATATTTACGTTCTTATTTATCTGCTTTACTAGATGACTCAAGCAATTCATTATAATTCCCTTCCTAAATATAATTCGTGGAGTTCTCAAAAATCGATAATAATTTTAAAAATCCAACTCATTTTAACCCCAATCTTTGGAAAATGCTTCGTCGTTGGGGTTGAAATTCGTAGTATTTGTAAAATCATTATCGATAATAATAACACCACTTGTTATATTACCGCTGGTTAAACAACATTCCTACGTAAGGTAAAATTTGTAAATTTACTGATAATTACCAAATATGAATATTTCACTTGAACAGAATACTGAATTATTTAAATCACTCGTCTTCATTTAAAATATTTAAATGAGAGAATACATGTATTTTAACTGCAATTGAATTTCTAAAGAGTCTTTTGAAGTCAATACTACCTACAGTTGGAAGTCGAACAGTTCAAGTACGTTATATTAATAATGTCACAGGTGCCAATGATTCGCAAGGTAAATATATAATTAACTAAAAAAGATGAATTAAATGAAAATAACTTAGTAGGTATCAGTGAAACTTATATGTAAGTGACAAAACACCTACATTTTCATATTTTGTACATTTCTTATTTGCACCAAAAAGTGTCGAAACTACAGTCAAGTAAACACCATTTATAATATATAAGTAAAACACAATTGGTGTGAGTTTCACAAAATATTTAATGTTGTACTACAACAATTGTTTCGCCACATAGTGGCTTCATCAGACAGACGAAAACTGAACCATTTTTAAAGTTATCGCATTTAAACTATTTGGTGTTAAATTTTAGGCATTCAAAACAGTTTTTTTGGTTTTAATTTTATTCGTTGCCACTGTAATAGCTAGTTTTGCACCAAGGGCGTTACTACGATGATTACGCCCGGAGAACAATGAAAACAAGCTCGAGGGCTTTAGCCATTCGGTGAGACCGTGGTGCATACAAGATGTTATTTTTCACTTTATCTTTATTTGGTCTGGAAAATACATTCCAGGGTATAATGAATTCATTACGCCTTCTGATAACGAACCGGTTGTTATGGACATGTTTGCATGAAAATATACTCCAGGGCGTAATGAATTCATTAATAATAATAATAATAATAATAATCTTTATTGGTACTAAGCCATAAATACAATGGATGTACACGTCATAATTAAATCTAGTATTACGCCCTCTTATATCGCCCTGGTTCTTATGGACATGACACTACGAATGATACTGATTCTGAATGATACATGTTTGCATGAAAATACACTCCAGGGCGTAATAAATTCATTAATAATAATAATAATAATAAAAAATCTTTATTGATACTACGCCATAAATACAATGGATGTACACGTCATAATTAAATATAGTATTACGCCCTCTTATAACGCCCTGGTTGTTATGGACATGATACTACGAATGATACTGATTCTGAATGATACATGTTTGCATGAAGATACACTCCAGGGCGTAATGAATTCATTAATAATAATAATATTTACTGGTACTACGCCATAAATACAATGGATGTACACGTCATAATTAAATCTAGTATTACGCCCTCTTATAACGCCCTGGTTGTTATGGACATGATACTACTAATGATACTGATACTGAATGATACATGTTTGCATGAAAATACACTCCAGGGCGTAATTAATTCATTAATAATAATAATAATAATAATAATAATAATCTTTATTGGTACTACACCATAAATACAATGGATGTACACATCATAATTAAATATAGTATTACCCCCTCTTATAACGCCCTGGTTGTTATGGACATGATACTTCGAATGATACTGATACTGATTGATACATGTTTGTATGAAAATACACTCCAGGGCGTAATGAATTCATTGATAATAATAATAATATTAATAATAATAATCTTTATTGGTACTACGCCATAAATACAATGGATGTACACGTCATAATTAAATATAGTATTACGCCCTCTTATAACGCCCTGGTTGTTATGGACATGATACTACGAATGATACTGATTCTGAATGATACATGTTTGCATGAAAATAGACTCCACGGCGAAATAAATTCATTACGTCCTCTAATTACACCTAGGTTGTTATGGAGTTGTTTACATGAAAATACACTCCAGGACGTAATCAATTTATTACGCCCTCTTATTACGCCCCGGTTGTTTTAGACATGTTTACATATCTCGTATCCTAGGAGTTATCATTTACTTATAAATGATACATGTTTACATGAAAATACACTTCAGGGCGTAATAAATTCATTACGCCCTCTTATTACACCCAGGTTTTTATGGAGTTGTATATATGAAAATACACTCCAGGACGTAATCAATTCATTACGTCCTTTTATTGCGCCCCGGTTGTTATGGACATGTTTACATATCTCGTATCCTAGGAGTTATCATTAACTTATGAATGATACATGTTTACATGAAAATACACTCCAAGGCGTAATAAATTCATTACGCCCTCTTATTACACCTAGGTTGTTTACATGAAAACACTCCAGGGCGTAATCAATTAATTACGCCCTCATATTACGCCCCGGTTGTTATGGACATGTTTACATATCTCGTAACCTAGGAGTTCCTAGGACTCCTAGGTGGTCGTAGGAGTAAAGTGAAAAATATATGATTTTAAAATATGAAGTAAACAATTATCGTAACATATGAAAGTATCAGATGGAAGAGTGATTCATACTAAAGTAGAAAACACTATAGATATAAATAATTAGCACCTATAACAAATTAAACAATATACGTGGCAATTCATGGAGATGTATTGGTTGGGTTAGGTTAAGTTAGGTTAGATTGAGGATTGGCTGATTTTATATATACTATGGTTCTTATTAAAAAAATGACATTAACAAAAGTATAAATGAAGAGTTATTCTTATACTAAATTACATAATTTTATTGATTACAGAGAGACGCTAAAAAGTCGTTACAATGGTTGTTCACGTGCATCCTTCTCTTACTTTGGAGCAAGTCAGACGGTGCAAGGATTCTTGCAATTGTAACAATGCCGTGCTATAGCCATCACATTTTATGCCTACCCATTTGGAAAGAATTATCGCTCCGAGGTCATGAAGTTGTACTTATGACAGTGAATCCCATCAATGATCCAAATCTCACAAATCTGACAGAAATTGATTGGAGTTACTCTTACGACATTAAGGATCAAATGAGCGCCGTTGATGTGCTTACAGGAAAGGTCGGTCCTTTGGAACTTTTGTCAAGATTTATAGAATTTTCAGTTGCATTGAATAGCTACCAATTGCAGCATCCCGCTGTACAGAAGCTGATTCACAATGAATCAGAGCACTTTGATTTGGTGATGTTTGAATTGGTGTCGCCTATATTCGGTGCCTTTTCTCGCAGATTTAAGTGTCCGTGCATAAGTTTACTATCATATGAGTTCACATCGGAATTATACGCAAATTTTGGAAACCCACAGCACCCAGCCATCCATTCGGCTTTTACATTTCCGTTTTATAGAAATTTCACTTTTTATGAAAGGCTTATAAACTCACTTTTTCAATTCGTCTTAGAAGCATTTTATGCACCAGGTATTAAAAACACCTATACAGCACTCGTATGGAAATATTTCGGTGATGATTACCCAGATTTCGATGAAATTATTGACAATGTTGACATGGTATTTCATAATGTTAATCCCGTTCTAAAACTAAATAAACCAGTTGTTCCTGCTTTGGTGGAATTCGGTGGAGGATTTCAGATTCAGCCCCTGAAACCACTGCCTAACGTAAGTCAAATTGTTGATAAGAATTCTAGCTATTACAAAAACTTTGTTGTAGGATATAAAAAAATTCTTAGATGATGCTAAAAATGGCGTGGTTTACTTTAGTTTAGGCAGCACTATTTCAACTGAATTAATTGTTGATGAATTGAGGAGCATACTGTTGGATACATTTGCGTCGCTTTCCTACAGTATTTTGTGGAAGTCTGATGATATCCATTTAAAAGTTTCTAATAAAATAAAATTATTAAAATGGGCTCCTCAACATGATATTTTAAGTAAGTTTAAACTTAATTAAGAAGTAGCCTCAAACTTTACTGGATTCATTAACAACCTGTAAAACTGAATCAAATTTGTAGTAAGTGGATCCTATTTTGGATACTATATTTGAATAGAAACCTCGAAGAGATAGCATTTGCTCATTTATATTTTAGCTCTAGTTATCCAAGAAAAATTTTATGCAGCCAATAAGAAAAGCGAGATCATCAATCTCGCCTTTCTTATTGGCTGCGAAAAATTCCGGAAAGTACTTACCGCCAGTAAACTTACGATGCGTAAACCAGAAAAACGTCTGTCTAGAAAGAAACTAAATAAGAAAGTAAAACGTTTTTCTGGTTTATACATTGCAAGTTTACTGGCGGTAAGTATTTTCCGCCAGTAAACTTTCCAAATGTAAACGAGGCTTAACTGGAGCTGAAATTTAAATGATCACTCGGTACCTTAGTATGGTGTATGATTATTAATGTTCTTTAATTAATATGTATTCAATTCCATTCCTTAAGTAAAAATATTATTTTCATTCACAAACGTAAGTATTTATTATCATTTTAAATAATAATTTGTTTCAATTATTGAATTTTATTTCTTAAATTGTCGTAACTTATAGGATTACTGTGATAGGTACATTTTTAATTGTGACTAATGTATTTTTTTGTTATTAATAGTTTTCACTAAGTCCTTGGAGATCTATGTATGAACTGCTTTGTATTTTAATTCTGTATTTTTTTGTTCAAGGAAATCCAAAAATAAAAGTGTTCATTAGTCAATGTGGCCTGCAATCTATAGAAGAAGCAATGTACAGTCATGTACCTATAGTGTGCATGCCATTTTGTAATGATCAGTTTAAGAATTCTCGTATGGTTAGTGATATCGGCATTGGAGTCTCAGTAGATAAAGAGAGTCTTACTACAGAGACCTTCAAAGCTGCTATCCAAGAAGTGATTAATAACCCGAAGTAAGTTAAAGGTTTGAAGCTAATTGCTACATGAAGACATTAATTTGGATTTTGATTTTAAGGTACAAAGAAAAAATGGTGGAATTGGCTCGCTTAAGTAAGGACCAACCAATGACGGGACTAGAAAAGGTCATTTGGTGGACGGAATATGTTATCAGGAACAAAGGGGCAAAAAATTTTAGAAGCGCTCTCAAGGATATACCATCTTATCAGTATTATTTGTTGGATGTAGGAGGATTTATTGTGGTTGTTCTTTGCGTTTTTCTCTATGTCATTTTCAAAATAGCTAAATTTTGTTGTAACTTATATAAAACTAAGCCAGACAAGAAAGATAAAATTCCCTAATAGTGATGACCAAGAATGCTATTTTATAATTAGGTGTTGTAGTATCTGCAATTTGAGCCCAAAAAATTCATTAAAATTTTACAGCAAGCTCGTAGAAAGTATGGTCTATGATTATTAAGGTTTTTAAATTCATTTGATCGAAATCTATTTAGGCAGTACAAAAATTTACCTACACTTCTGGACAAAATCAAGGGAAGTAATATTCAAAATAAATATAGAACCAGATAACGCCATTTAATGAACCGAATAAATATATAAATGCAAGTGTTTCCTAACAAATAATAACAGTGTTTAATGAACGTCAATGTATGACATGTGAGAAATGTATTGAAAACAACTTATAAATGAGAAAAGTTATTGTAAGAATATTTGGTGGTCCCTTAATTTTGTCCAGAAGTGTATTTTTGAATAAATTTTCATTTTTATCTCAACATTGTACGAAATATAATGGCCATAATTATAAGTGATATTTCTAAATATGTCCACATATTTATAACATTGTTTGAAGGAATATCATCTGAGTTTGTGTGAAGAATATTTAAGATTATCAGTTTTTCGTTACTCCATACAACACGTATTATCAAGAAGAAGAATTTGTTCGATTCATTCATATAACAATTATAATAACCACAGTACTGCCAGAGTAGTAGTGAGGCTAGGACAGTTCTGGATCATTTTCTCCTTAAGAAATACATTAACCGATTTTTTGCTGCTTACTTCCGGTCAAAACGGGGAATTAGCCGTATTCCTCGGTGATATACTCCTTTATTAGTAATTTCGCAATTAATGACTCGATGATGCAATTTGGTGTGCAACAAATAATATTAAGCCAGCGTTCTTCGTCACCTGATAGTAACTAATCATACCACATGTGGAGGAGCCGAAGGGCTATTATTATCTTCAAACTAATTAGTCAAATATCATTTTGTCTTTATTTCTTAACATATCAACAATAATTATTATCAGCAACTTATACGTATTCTACTGAAAATATCTAATAATGAATAGTGTTAAGTCACCGTCCGATTTTATATCGGGTAATAATTATTCCCAGAAAATAGTTTGTATTAACCAAATGTACTATGTACTGTATGTACTATACTTTGGAATGTATTATAGAACTAAAATATAAAAATTTGTTATATTTATCATATAACAATTATAATAACCACAGTACTGCCAGAGTAGTAGTGAGGCTAGGATAGTTCTGGGCCATTTTCTCCTTAAAAATACATGAACCGATTTTTTGCTACTTACTTCCGGTCAAAACAGGTAATTAGCCGTATTCCTCGGTGATATACTCCTTTATCAGTAATTTAGCAATTAATGACTCGATGATACAATTTGGTGTGCAACAAATAATATTAAGCCACCGTTCTTCGTCACCTGATAGTATCTAATCATACCACATGTGGAGGAGCAGAAGGCCTATTATTATCTTCAAACCAATTAGTCAGATATCATTTTGTCTTTATTTCTTAACGTATCAACAATAATTATTATCAGCAACTCATACGTATTCTACTGAAAATATCTAATAATGAATAGTGTTAAGCCACCGTCCGATTTTACATCGGGTAATAATTATTCCCATAAAATAGTTTGTATTAACCAAATGTACTATGTACTGTATGTACTATACAATTACTATTTGTATAGTATTATAGTATTATAGTATATATAGTATAATACTATTTGGAATGTATTATAGAACTAAAATATATTTGATTTTGAATGTGTTATATTTCAAAATATATCTTTAATAATGTTGCAATCGTTTTTTTTAATATTATACCACAAGTTTATTAAATTGCTGTTTATTTTTAGGGCAGTTTCAAGTATTTATTGAATTTATGTAATCTGCGACATGTGCCAAAATTTCAGATATCTCACTACTCGAACAAAATAAAAACCATTTTAAGATTCCTAACCATAGATTGCTTATATCCTAGTATAATTGAATTCGATATATCGATCTGATTGAGTATTCATAGTTCAAGTATATTATATCAAAATGATAACGATAACACTAGATATTTTTTATATATTATTATATTAGACGCACACAATTCTAATGATTACAGTTAGTAGCTAAAATGGCGTTAAAGTGGTTATGCATGTGCATTGTCGTTTCAATTTGGAGCAAATCCGACGCTGCAAGAATTCTTGCTATTGGAACAGTTCCCTCATACAGCCATCAAGTTGTATTCCAGCCGATATGGAGACAACTGTCCCTTCGAGGCCACGAAGTTGTACTTATGACTGTGAACCCTCTCAATGATCCTAAACTGACAAACCTGACGGAAATAGATTGGAGTTATTCTTACGACATCAAGAATCAACAAAATTTCAATGATTTGATTACCGGCAAGGAAAAAGGGTTTGGAATTATTAAAAAGTTCACAGAATTTGGGCTTATAGTAAACAGCTACCAGCTAGAGCATCCGGAAGTGCAGAAGATAATTCACGATGAATCGCAGCACTTTGATTTGGTGATGTTTGAGTTTATGTCGCCTGTATTCGGTGCGTTTGCTCACAGGTTTAAGTGCCCATACATAGGTCTCCAATCTCTTGAGCTGACGACGGAAGTGTACTCATTTTTGGGAAGTCCTCAACACCCAGCCATCCATCCAAATCTTGTGTTTCCGTTTTATAAAGATTTAACGTTTTATGAGAGGCTTACCAGCTCACTTTTTCAATTCCTAATGGAAGCATTTGTGATACCAAGTATATACAATACCAATACAGGACTTGTACGGAAGTATTTTGGTGATGACTACCCAGATGTGGTTGAAATCGTTAATAATGTTGACATGGTATTCCATAACGTCAATCCTGTTCTTAAGATAAATAAGCCAGTTGTTCCTGCTTTGGTGGAATTCGGTGGAGGATTTCATATTCAGTCCTTAAAACCACTACCTAAAGTAAGTCAAATTGTTGGTAAGGATTGCAATACAAAAAGCTTGTTGTAGGATATTAAAAAATTCTTGGATTCCGCTAAAAATGGTGTTATTTACTTCAGTTTGGGCAGCAATGTTTTAAGTGAATTGGTTGATGATGGAATGAGAAAGGCAATTTTGGAAACGTTTGCGTCGCTTCCCTACAGTATTTTATGGAAATTTGATGATGACAGTATAAAAGTTCCTGATAATGTAAAATTATTAAAGTGGGGTCCTCAACAGGATATTTTAAGTAAGTTAAAAATTAATTAAGGAGCAGCCATAAACTTCCATTGTCTCATTAAAACTATAACAATTGAATCAAATGTGTACTTAGCACACAGATTGCTACAGAATATTTGGGAATGTTGCAATTACCTGAGTGCAAAAGGATACAAGATGGAAATGAATTATAATCGGAAATCTGTCTGTCTCTAATTTATTTGTGTTATAATTGTGCATTTCATTTTTAAGGGCATGCAAACATAAAATTGTTCATCAGTCAATGTGGCCTACAATCTTTAGAAGAAACATTGTACAGTTATGTACCTCTTCTATGCATGCCATTTTTTGGGGATCAGCCTAAAAATGCTCGCCTTGTTAATGATATCGGCGTTGGGGTCCATGTAGATAAAGATACTCTTACAGCAGAGAGCTTCAAAACTGCTATTTTGGAAGTGATTAATAATCCAGAGTAAGCCGATTTTTGTAAATGGTTACCATATGAAGACTAATTTGAATTTTAAGGTACAAGAATAAAATGGTAGAGTTGGCTCGATTAAGTAAGGATCAACCAATGACGGGAATGGAGAAAGTCATTTGGTGGACGGAATACGTCATCAGGAACAAAGGAGCTAAAAATTTAGGAAGCGCTCTCAAGAATATGCCATTTTATCAGTATTATTTATTAGATGTTATAGGCTTTATTGCGGTTGTTCTTTTTGCTGTTCTCTATGTGATTTTAAAAATGGCTAAATGTCTATGCAAAATATCTAAATGTTTTTGTAGGTTATTCAAAAGTAAGATATGCAAAACTAAAACGTGCAAGAAATCTAAAACTCAATAATGAGGTAACGACTATTTACATAGTTTCATATATAGTTTTTGATCTCTAGTTCCGACGTAGTTACGGCAAAACAAATTTAAAATTGTTTGAATTTAAAGTTTTTCAAATTGAAATTTAACAAAATCAAAAGCATTTATAGGTGGATTTGTACGAATTTGAGAGGCTGTGATCCACAAAGTTCAGCTAAATTACCTTTACCATGCAAAAATAGATGAAACTTGAATTTAGTTTGTATTTTCTGTTCAATTCTATACTATCTCTATTTTCTATCTCAATTTCTATTTTTATCTTTCTTCTATAACCATATTATAGTAATACCAGCAGTTGCAAATGCATGACTAATTAATGTAAACATTTTCATTTTCTCAAAAATGTAGAAAATTCAGATAAGTAAGTAAAAATTATTTGAATTTAGAGTTTTTTAAATTGAAATAAAACAAAATCAAAATGATTTATAGGTATATCATTTGCATGAATTTGAGTGACCAAATTCATGGCCCAAAACGTTCAGCTAGATTACCTTTTCCATGCAAAAATAAAGGAAACGTGAATTTCTTTTGTATTTTCTATTCAATTCTATTCTATCTCTATTTTCTATCCCTGTTTCTATTTTTTATTGCTTCTATAACAATATTATAGTAATACCAACAGTTGCAAATGCATGACTAATTTATGTAACAAAAATCATTTTTTCAAAAATATAGAAAATTCAGATAAGTAAGTAAAAATTATTTGAATTTAAAGTTTTTTAAATTGAAATTTAACAAAATCAAAATGATTTATAGGTATACCATTAGCATGAATTTCAGTGGCTTTGACCCAAAACGTTCAGCGAGATTACCTTTACCATGCGAAAATAGAGGAAACGTGATTTTGTTTTGTATTTTCTATTCAATTCTATTCTATCTCTATTTTCTATCCCTATTTGTATTTTTTATTTCATCTATAATTATATTATAGTAATACCAGCAGTTGCAAATGCATGACTAATTAATGTACAAATTTTCATTTTTTCAAAAATGTAGAAAATTCAGGTAAGTAAAAACTATTTGAATTTATAGTTTTTTAAATAGAAATTTAACAAAATCAAAATGATTTATAGTTATATCATTAGTATGAATTTGATTGGCTCTGACCCAAAACGTTCAGCTAGATTACCTTTACCATGCAAAAGTAGAGGAAACGTAAATTTGTTATGTATTTTCTATTCAATTCTATACTGTCTCTATTTTCTATCCCTATTTAAATTTTTTATTTAATCTATAACAATATTATAGTAATACCAGCAGTTGCAAATGCATGACTAATTTATGTACAAAATTTCATTTTTTCAAAAATGTAGAAAATTCAGACAAGTATAAATAAATTATACGTAATAGTAATATTTGCATTTAAGGTTTACATTTACCCACTCTAATATACAGTGTGTTAATACTAAGTTGTAACACCCAAAAATGGTAGTTAGAACTTATTGAAACAAACAACTTTTCTTGGTTCAAATTTTTGAATTGGAGCCCAAGTTCATAGTAATTGGCGATCTTTTGTTTTTCGAAAAATCGTCATTAGTCCCCTATTTTAAGGAATATTTAAAAAATACAAAAACTTTCAGCATGCGCTTTCGGTTCTCTAAAATATTTGTATATACAATTATTTTCTATTTTATCAAATAACAAAAGGCGACCGATCAAAAATTTTGAAACAAGATATTTGGAAAACCACTTGATTAATTTTTGAAAATAAAACATTTATGAAATCCTTAAACTATATTGTAACATTTGTCTGAAACATTTTTTTCGATCTGTCCAAAGAAAGTTTTAATTCAAATTGAAATACAAGATAAATTATAACAAACTGCAACAATCACTTAAAACAAAGTAGGCTAACCTTGAGTTTGGGCATTAAACAAGCTGAGGCCCGTGTTTTCTAGTTTGTACGTTCAAATTGAAATACTTTTTGATCTTGTTCTTCAGAAATTTCTGCTTCATCTTGAAAAGTTTCTGTCACGTTTATCATTTGTATGTGTATTTTGCATAATTGGTGTATAAAAATTCATAATTATCAAAACGCTGAACTTCTAGACATGCTTTTAGTTTTTGGTAGCTCTTAGAATTTATTGGAGAGGATATCCAAATGGCCAGCAACCAAGTAGCCGCATTTTCTGAAGAATATGTAGTCGTTTGTCAGAGACTGGAAGTTTTCACCCAAAGTTTGAAAATCTAATTTAGTCCATCCCTTGTTGTATCATTGTTTGTTGTTTTATTTTTCTTGTTAATTTGTTTATAGTTCCACTTGTTTAATTTTCTTGTTTAATGGCAGTAAGCCTACCTTTCTTTAAAATAATTGTTGCAGTTTGTTAAAATTTATCTTGTAATTCAATTTGAATAAAAACTCTTTTGGGAAGATCGAAAAACTGTTACAGACAAATGTTAGAAGATAGCTCAAGGATTTTATAAATGTTTCATTTTCAAAAATCGATCGATTGGTTTTCAAAATATCTTGCTTTGAAATTTATGATCGGTCGCCATTTTCTTATATGCTAGAATAGAAAATAATTGTAAATACAAAGGTTTTCGAGAACCGAAAGCGCACGTTGAAAGTTTTTGAATTTTTTAAATATTCCTTGAAATAGGGGAGTAATGACGATTTTTTGAAAAACAAAGGAACGCCAATAACTATGAACTTGGGCTCCAACTCAAAAATTTGAACTAAGAAAAGTTGATTGTTTCAGTGAGTTGTAACTTCCATTTTCGGGTGTTACAACTTAGTATTAACACCCTGTATACTGTATGTACTTGCGTAATGCATTTGCGACTAATTTATGTACACATTTTCATTTTCTCAAAAATGTAGAAAATGTAGTTCAGACAAGTATAAATAAATTATACGTAATAGTACTATTTGCATTTTAGGCTTACATATACCTACTGTAATATTTACTGTATGTACTATACTCCTGAAGTTTTACAGAACTTTGATAAATTTCATTTGAAGTGTTTTTGTTTTTGTTGTATTCCAAAATATATCTTTAATAATGTTGCAAAACTTTTCTATTTTAAATATTACGCTATAAACTATTTGAGTGACTACGATTTTTCGGGTGTTTTAAGCATTTATCGAATATATACCATATGTTCATAAAAAAAATCCATACTCCTCAACGTATTACAGAACTTTAATAAACTTGATTTGAAGTGTTTTTTTTTATGTATTCCAGAATATATCTTTAATATTGTTGCAAAAGTTTTCTATTTGAAATATTAGGCCATAAACCATTGAAGTGACTACGATTTTTCGTGTGTTTTAAGCATTTATCGAATATATATCATATGTTCATAAAAAAAACCATACTCCTGAACGTATTACAGAACTTTAATAAACTTGATTTGAAGTATTTTTTTTTTGTTGTATTCCAAAATATATCTTTAATGCCAATACAAAAGTTTCTATTTTAAATATTGCGCCATAAACTATTTAAGTGACTACGATTTTTCAGGTGTTTTGAGCATTTATCGAATATATACCATATGTTCATACAAAAAGTCCATCAGAGGTGGCTGTGATAATACAAACGTATGTCTGCGACTTGATTCGGATTTTCAATTTTCTGCCAAGTGCCAAGTGATAAACTAACCTATTGTCTAAATCGCAGCAAATATTTTGTTAATTAGTACATACGCTTAAGTTTCCACAGCCGCCCCTGATGGACTTTTTTTATATGAACATACGGTATAATATGATCTACTATATGTGCCGAAATTTCAAATCTCAGGCTACTTGGACTAAACAAAAA
Organism: Othius punctulatus; assembly: GCA_951805005.1. NCBI lineage: Eukaryota > Metazoa > Arthropoda > Insecta > Coleoptera > Staphylinidae > Othius > Othius punctulatus. Next base: position 25,693,589 of record OX638143.1, read on the forward strand.
CCATATTTTCATTCCTATCCTTAGATAGCTTTTATTCAAGTATACTTTAATTCGATTGATCAACCTAATTGTGTTGTCAGAGTTCAAGTATATTATTACATTAAAATGATAACGATAACACTATATATCTTTTATATCTTATACAAGCACACAATTCTAATAATTATAGTTAGTAGCAAAAATGGCGTTAAAGTGGTTATATATGTGCATTGCAGTCCTAATTTGGAGTAAATCCGAAGCGGCAAGAATTTTGGCTATTGGACCAACTCCCTCCTACAGCCATCAAATTGTGTTCCAGCCGATCTGGAGAGAACTTTCGCTTCGAGGCCACGAAGTTGTACTTATGACTACTGACCCTATCAATGATCCTAAACTGACGAACCTGACAGAAATTGATTGGAGTTATTCTTACGACTTAAAGAATAACCAAGGTTTCAAAGATATTATTACTGGTAAAGCAAATGGATTAGCACTTTTTCAAAAATTCACAGAATTTGGACTTACTGTACACAGCTACCAGTTAGAGCATCCGGAAGTGCAGAAGATAATTCACGACGAATCACAACACTTTGATTTGGTGATATATGAGTTTTTGTCGCCTGTCTTCGGTGCTTTCGCTTACAGGTTTAAGTGCCCATCCATAGGTGTTCTATCTATTGAGTTGACTCCGGAAGTGTACTCAGCTATAGGAAATCCTCAACACCCAGCCATTCATCCTATGCTATTCTTTCCATTTTATAAAGATTTAACGTTTTATGAGAGGCTTACAAGCTCAGTTATCCAATTCCTCATGGAAGTATTTTTGGTACCAAGTATACACAATACCAATACCGGACTCATACGGAAATATTTTGGTGATGATTACCCAGATGAGAGTGACATTGTTAATAATGTTGACATGGTGTTTCATAACGTCAATCCAGTTCTTAAAATAAATAAGCCAGTTGTTCCTGCTCTAGTGGAATTCGGTGGAGGATTTCATATTCAGCCCTTAAAACCACTACCTAAAGTAAGTAAAAATGCTGGAGTAGTTAGGCAACACGGGTTCTATCTCACCCCCCGCGAAGATTTCGATTAATTTAATTCGCGGTTTGATTCGCGGTTTAATCAATTACCGCGGGCGGTAACAATGGATTGATTGTGGAAATTGCGAGTAATTAAATCGAAATCTTCGCGGGGGGTGAGTTAGAACCCGTGTTGCCTAATTACTTGCTGGTAAGGATTGCATTACAAAACGATTGTTATAGGATATTAAAAATTTCTTGGATTCCGCTAAAAACGGTGTTATTTACTTCAGTTTGGGCAGCAATGTTATAAGTGAATTGGTTGATGATGGAATGAGGAAGGCAATTTTGGAAACGTTTGCGTCGCTTCCCTACAGTATTTTATGGAAATTTGATGATGACAGTATAAAAGTGCCTGATAATGTAAAATTATTAAAGTGGGGTCCTCAACAGGATATTTTAAGTAAGTTAAAAATTAATTAAGGAGCAGCCATAGACTTCCATTGTCTCATTAAAACTATAACAATTGAATCAAATGTGTACTTAGCACACAGATTGCTACAGAATATTTGGGAATGTTGCAATTACCTGAGTGCAAAAGGATACAAGATGGAAATGAATTATAATCGGAAATCTGTCTGTCTCTAATTTATTTGTGTTATAATTGTGCATTTCATTTTTAAGGGCATCCAAACATAAAATTGTTCATCAGTCAATGTGGCCTACAATCGTTAGAAGAAACATTGTACAGTTATGTTCCTCTTGTATGCATACCATATTTTGGAGATCAGCCTAGGAATGCTCGTCTGGTTAATGATATCGGCGTTGGTGTCCAGGTAGATAAAAATACAATTACAACAGAGACCTTCAATACTGCTATTTTGAAAGTGATTAATAATCGGGAGTAAGTGGAAGGTTTGTAAATGGTTACTATATGAAGGTACTAATTTTAATTTTAAGGTACAAGGATAAAATGGTGGAGTTGGTTCGGTTAAGTAAGGATCAACCAATGACGGGAATGGAGAAAGTCATTTGGTGGACGGAATACGTTATCAGGAACAAAGGAGCTAAAAATTTAAGAAGTGCTCTCAAGGATATGCCATTTTATCAGTATTATTTATTAGATGTAGTAGGTTTCATTGCAGCTGTACTTTTTGCTGTTCTCTATGTGATTTTTAAAATATCAAAACATCTTTATAGATTATGCAAAAGTAAAATATGCAAAACTAAGATGTGCAAGAAAGCTAAAACTCAATAATGGTAAAGATATGTAATTTTTGTTAGGTTAGTATTTTTAGTTTTTAAGCAGTAAAAGCGAATCAAATGTTTTACTACTATACTAATTCAACACTTGATAAATGTGTACATAGATAACTGTGTTGTATTCATTTTCAATAATCATCTCAAATAACTAGAACAACGTTTCTCATAGTTTCAAGTGTAGTCACCCCCTAAAAAGCTCAAAAGTAAAGTAAATAACTATAAATAAATATTGCAGTTGTTCTTTTTGCTGTTTTTTATCTGATCTTCAGAATTTCTAAATATATTTGTAGATTATGCAAAAGAAAAAAAAAATTTGAAACTAAGCCATGGAAGAAAGCTAAAACTCAGCAATAGTAACGACTATTTACATAGTTTTATAATTAGTTTAGGATCTTTAGTTCCGATGCAGTAAGGGCAAAATAAGCTTACCCTTTTGAAAATAGACCTTACTCGATAATTTCCTATCCTCCTATATTCGGTAAACAGATTCGTAATTACATACATCTGATAAATAATACAACTTCTATTTTCGGGAGATATTTGTGGTTCAATCAACATACGTGTAACAATAATGACAACATCAAATTCAAATCAAATACAAAAGAAAGGCTTATTAAAACTTAGATTACTAGAAAATCTTGATATATAAAAACACCGTAGAAACAATGAACATAATTTAAACGACCTTAAACGACCAAACATTGACAAACCTCTATTCTTATCTTTAACTGCCATTGCATAATACCACGACATAGAACACCATACATACACCAATTATTAATGGACATATGTACATCTATAAATAGAAACACAAACATCTCCACTATTAGATGTGCATACACTTAGTTACTCTATAATTTACACACATATACTTGTCGACATGACGAGATGTTAGAGAACTAATATTTTGATATAGTAATTATTGACATGTAAGTAGTTTTAATTATACATACCCTCAACACTGTTTATTTTCCTACCCAATATGTAAAAGAAACCGTCTTCAATAAACACGGACATAATTTGTTTTAACCTAACAAATATACTTATTAATCATCAGGATAGTTTCGACCTTTACTACGTCGAAGACCATTAAAAAAAAACAACAAAATAACGGCTTGAGTTTCGACATTTTACGGTCATTTTCAAGTGCCAGCAAAGTACATCATTCAGAGAAACAACTTGCTATGTTTTTACCACAAAATGTTTACTCATTACTATGTTCTAATCATTTAAACATTGTTTTGCAAAACGTATACATACACACATAACACACAAATATAATGCACAACTCATTAACATTCAACATGCATGACTTATACATTTATGTACACATGTAATCAATAAATGTTGCAATTAAAAACGAACAAAAAGTATTTTTCATGGGTGATTGTATTTTTAATTAATATTGTATTTTTGAACTTCATGTAAAATTAATATTTAACGTAAATTTAATCATATTATATTTACTACATATAAGATTGTAACATAATTTAATGTTTATGCTTTGCTTGTATTTTAGTTTTGCCTGAGGATGGTCTAAGCACAGATCGAAACCAGTCGCAAATAAATACTTTAAATAATTAAGGAAGAATATTTATCCATTAAACGAATATTTATTTTATAAAACCTTAATATGAGAAATCAAAGAAATTTTATATAATAGTTTTTTTGGAGACTATTTACAAATTATACCATTAATATAAAAATAATATAAAATAATAACGACTATCGAATAATAATTGGTAACGACTATTTGCATAGTTTATATATATATATATATATATATATATATATATATATATATATATGTTTGGATCTTCAATTCCGACGAAGTTAAGGCAAAACAAATTTAAAATTGTTTAAATTTAAAGTCTTTCAAATTGAAATTTAACTAAATGATTTATAGGTATATCATTTGTATGAATTTGGATGGCTCTGACCGATAAAGTTCAGCTAGATTACCTTTACCATGCACAAATGGAGGAAACGTGAATTTGTTTTTCTATCTTTATTTTCTAGCCCTATATATATATTTTTATTGCATCTATAACTATATTATAGTAATACCAGTAGTTGTAAATGCATGACTAATTTATGTACAAATTTTCATTTTCTCAAAAATGTAGACAATTCAGATAAGTAAAAATTATTTGAATTTAAAGTTTTTTAAATTGAAATTTAACAAAATCAAAATGATTTACAGGTATATCATTCGCATGAATCTGAGTGGCTCTGACCCAAATCGTTCAGCTAGATTACCTTTACCATGCAAAAATAGAGGAAACGTGAATTAGTTTTGTATTTTCTATTCAATTCTATTCTCTCTCTATTTTCTATCCCTATTTCTATTTTTTATTTCATCTATAACTATATTATTGTAATCCCAGCAGTTTCAAATGCATGACTGATTTATGTACAAATTTTCATTTTTTCCAAAATATAGAAAATTTAGACAAGTATAAATAAATTATACGTAACAGTAATATTTGCATTTTAGGTTTATATTTACCCACTATAATATACAGGGTGTTAATACTCAGTTGTAACACCCGGTAGTTAAAACTACCATGGTAGTTAAAACTTATTGAAACAAACAACTTTTTTTGTTCAAATTTTTGAATTGGAGCCCAAGCTCATTGGCGTTCTTTTGTTTTTTTTTTGTTTTTTTTTAGGAATATTTAAAAAATTCAAAAACTTTCAGCATCCGCTTTCGGTTCTCATAAACATTTGTATTTACAATTATTTTCTATTTTATCAAATAACAAAATGGCCCCCAATCAAAAATTTCGAAACAAGATATTTTGAAAACCACTCGATTAATTTTTGAAAATAAAACATATATGGAGTCCTTAAACTATATTGTAACATTTGTCTGAAACATTTTTTTCGATCTGTTCAAAAACAGTTTTTATTCAAATTGAATTACAAGATAAATTATAACATACTGCAACAATCATTTAAAACAAAGTAAGCTAACCTTGAGTTAGGCCATTAAACAATTTGAGGCACGTGTTTTCTAGTTTGTACGTTCAAATTGAAATACTTTTTGATCTTGTTCTTCAGAAATTTCTGCTTCATCTTGAAAAGTTTCTGTCACGTTTATCATTTGTGTGCGTATTTTGCATAATTTGTGTATAACAACTCATAATTATCAAAACGCTGAACTTCTAGACATGCTTTTAGTTTTTGGTAGCTCTTAGAATTTATTGGAGAGGATATCCAAATCGTCAGCAACCAAGTTGCCGCATTTTCTGAAGAATATGTAGACGTTTGTCAGAGACTGGAAGTTTTCACCCAAAGTTTGAAAATCTAATTTAGTCCATCCCTTGTTGTATCATTGTTTGTTGTTTTATTTTTCTGGTTTGTTTGTTTCTAGTTCCTCTTGTTTAATTTTCTTGTTTAATGACAGTAAGCCTACTTTTTTTAAATGATTGTTGCAGTTTGTTAAAATTTATCTTGTAATTCAATTTGAATAAAAACTTTTTTGGACAGATCGAAAAAAATGTTACAGACAAATGTTAGAAGATAGTTCAAGGATCTTATAAATGTTTTATTTTCAAAAATCAATCGATAGGTTTTCAAAACATCTTGCTTTGAAATTTATGATCGGTCGCCATTTTGTTATTAGATAAAATAGAAAATAATTGTAAATATAAATGTTTTAGAGAACCAAAAGCGCATGTTGAAAGTTTTTGTATTTTTTAAATATTTCTTCAAATAGGGGAGTAATGACGATTTTTCGAAAAATAAAGAAATGCCAATAACTATGAACTTGGGCTCCAATTCAAAAATTTGAACAAAGAAAAGTTGTTTGTTTCAATGAGCTATAACTGCCATTTTCGGGTGTTACAACTTAGTATTAACACCCTTTATACTGTATGTACTTGCATAACGCATTTGCGACTAATTCATGTACAAATTTTCATTTTCGCAAAATTGTAGAAAATGTAGTTTGGATAAGTATGAATAAATTATACGTAATAGTACTATTTGCATTTTAGGTTTACATATACCTACTGTAATATTTACTGTATGTACAATACTTCTGAACGTATTACAGAAGTTTAATAAATTTGATTTGAAGTGTTTTTTTTGTTGTATTCCAATATATATCTTTAATATTGTTGCAAAAGTTTTCTATTTTAAATATTACACCATAAACTATTTAAGTGACTACGATTTTTCAGGTGTTTTAAGCATTTATCGAATATATACCATATGTTCATACAAAAAGTCCATCAGAGGTGGCTGTAAAAATACAACCGCATGTCTGCGACTTGATTCAGATTTTCAATTTTCTGCCAAGTGCCAAGTAATAAACTATCCTCTTATCTAAGTCGCTGCAAATATTTTGTTGGTTCGTATATACGCTTAAGTTTCCACAGCCGCCCCTGATGGTCTTTTTTTATGAACATACGGTATAATCTACTACATGTGCCGAAATTTCAAATCTCTGGCTACTTTGACTAAACAAGAACCATATTTTCATTCCTATCCTTAGATAGCTTTTATTTTAGTATACTTTAATTAGATTGATCAACCTAATTGTGTAGTCAGAGTTCAAGTATATTATTACATTAAAATGATAACGATAACACTATATATCTTTTATATCTTATACAAGCACACAATTCTAATAATTATAGTTAGTAGCAAAAATGGCGTTAAAGTGGTTATATATGTGCATTGCAGTCCTAATTTGGAGTAAATCCGAAGCGGCAAGAATTTTGGCTATTGGACCAACTCCCTCCTACAGCCATCAAATTGTATTCGAGCCGATCTGGAGAGAACTTTCGCTTCGAGGCCATCAAGTTGTACTTATGACTGTGAACCCTATCAATGATCCTAAACTGACGAACCTGACAGAAATTGATTGGAGTCATTCTTACGACTTGAGGGATAACCAAGCTTTAAAAGATATTCTTACTGGGAAGGCAAATGGATTAGCACTTTTTAAAAAATTCACTGAATTCGGACTTACTGTACATAGCTACCAGTTAGAGCATCCGGAAGTGCAGAAGATAATTCACGACGAATCCCAACACTTTGATTTGGTGATATATGAATTTATATCGCCTGTCTTCGGTGCTTTCGCTTATAGGTTTAAGTGCCCATCGATAGGTGTTGTATCTCTTGAGTTGACTCCGGACGTGTACTCAGCTATAGGAAACCCTCAACACCCAGCTATCCATCCTATGGTATTCTTCCCATTTTATAAACATTTAACGTTTTATGAGAGGCTTACAAGCTCAGTTATCCAATTCCTCATGGAAGTATTTTTGGTACCAAGTATACACAATACCAATACAGGACTCATACGGAAATATTTTGGTGATGATTGCCCAGATGAGAGTGAAATTGTTAATAATGTTGACATGGTGATTCATAACGTCAATCCTGTTCTTAAAATAAATAAGCCAGTTGTTCCTGCTTTAGTGGAATTCGGTGGAGGATTTCAAATTCAGCCCTTAAAACCACTACCTAAAGTAAGTCAAAATGCTGGTAAGGATTGCATTACAAAAAGCTTGTTGTAGGATATTAAAATTTTTTTGGATTCCGCTAAAAACGGTGTTATTTACTTCAGTTTGGGCAGCAATGTTATAAGTGAAGTGGTTGATGATGGAATGAGAAAGGCAATTTTGGAAACGTTTGCGTCGCTTCCCTACAGTATTTTATGGAAATTTGATGATGACAGTATAAAAGTTCCTGATAATGTAAAATTATTAAAGTGGGGTCCTCAACAGGATATTTTAAGTAAGTTAAAAATTAATTGAGGCGCAGCCATAAACTTCCATTGTCTCATTAAAACTATAACAATTGAATCAAATGTGTACTTAGCACACAGATTGCTACAGAATATTTGGGAATGTTGCAATTACCTGAGTGCAAAAGGATACAAGATGGAAATGAATTGTAATCGGAAATCTGTCTGTCTCTAATTTATTTGTGTTATAATTGTGCATTTCATTTTTAAGGGCATCCAAACATAAAATTGTTCATCAGTCAATGTGGCCTACAATCGTTAGAAGAAACATTGTACAGTTATGTTCCTCTTGTATGCATACCATATTTTGCCGATCAGCCTAAGAATGCCCGTATGGTTAGTGATTTGGGAATTGGAGTCCATGTAGATAAAAATACAATTACAACAGAGACCTTCAAAACTGCTATTTTGAAAGTGATTAATAATCGGGAGTAAGTTGAAGGTTTGTAAATGGTTACTATATGAAGGTACTAATTTTAATTTTAAGGTACAAGGATAAAATGGTGGAGTTGGTTCGGTTAAGTAAGGATCAACCAATGACGGGAATGGAGAAAGTCATTTGGTGGACGGAATATGTTATCAGGAACAAAGGGGCAAAAAATTTAAGAAGTGCTCTCAAGGATATGCCATTTTATCAGTATTATTTATTAGATGTAGTAGGTTTCATTGCAGCGGTACTTTTTGCTGTTCTCTATGTGATTTTTAAAATATCAAAACATCTTTATAGATTATGCAAAAGTAAAATATGCAAAACTAAGACGTGCAAGAAAGCTAAAACTCAATAATGGTAAAGATATGTAGTTTTTGTTAGGTTAGTATTTTTAGTTTTTAAGCAGTAAAAGCGAATCAAATGTTTTACTACTATACTAATTCAACACTTGATAAATGTGTACATAGATAACTGTGTTGTATTCATTTTCAATAATCATCTCAAATAACTAGAACAACGTTTCTCATAGTTTCAAGTGTAGTCACCCCCTAAAAAGCTCGAAAGTAAAGTAAATAACTATAAATAAATATTGCAGTTGTTCTTTTTGCTGTTTTTTATCTGATCTTCAGAATTTCTAAATATATTTGTAGTTTATGCAAAAGAAAAAAAAATTCGAAACTAAGCCATGGAAGAAAGCTAAAACTCAGCAATAGTAACGACTATTTACATAGTTTTATAATTAGTTTAGGATCTTTAGTTCCGATGCAGTAAGGGCAAAATAAGCTTACCCTTTTGAAAATAGACCTTACTCGATAATTTCCTATCCTCCTATATTCGGTAAACAGATTCGTAATTACATACATCTGATAAATAATACAACTTCTATTTTCGGGAGATATTTGTTGTTCAATCAACATACGAGTAACAATAATGACAACATCAAATTCAAATCAAATACAAAACAAAGGCTTATTAAAACTTAGATTACTAGAAAATCTTGATATATAAAAACACCGTAGCAACAATGAACATAATTTAAACGACCTTAAACGACCAAACATTGACAAACCTGTATTCTTATCTTTAACTGCCATTGCATAATACCACGACATAGAACACCATACATACACCAATTATTAATAGACATGTGTACATCTATAAATAGAAACACAAACATCTCCACTATTAGATGTGCATACACTTAGTTACTCTATAATTTACACACATATACTTGTCGACATGACGAGATGTTAGAGAACTAATATTTTGATATAGTAATTACTGACATGTAAGTAGTTTTAATTATACATACCCTCAACACTGTTTATTTTCCTACCCAATATGTAAAAGAAACGTCATTAATAAACACGGGCATCAATTGTTTTAACCTAACAAATATACTCATTAATCATCGGGATAGTTTCGACCTTTACTACGTCGAAGCCCATTAAAATAAAACAACAAAATAACGACTTGAGTTTCGACATTTTACGGTCATTTTCAAGTGCCAGCAAAGTACATCATTCAGAGAAACAACTTGCTATGTTTTTACCACAACATGTTTACTCATTACTATGTTCTAATCATTTAAACATTGTTTTGCAAAACGTATACATACACACATAACACACAAATATAATGCACAACTCATTAACATTCAACATGCATGACTTATACATTTATGTACACATGTAATCAATAAATGTTGCAATTAAAAACGAACAAGAAGTATTTTTCATGGGTGATATATTTTTAATTAATATTGTATTTTTGAACTTCATGTAAAATTAATATTTAACGTAAATTTAAACATATTATATTTACTACATATAAGATTGTAACATAATCTAATATTTATGATTTTCTTGTATTTTAGTTTTGCCTGAGGATGGTCTAAGCACAGATCGAAACCAGTCGCAAATAAATACTTTAAATAATTAAGGAAGTATATTTATCCATTAAACGAATATTTATTTTATAAAACCTTAATATGAGAAATCAAAGACATTTTATATAATAGTTTTTTTGGAGACTATTTACAAATTATACCATTAATATAAAAATAATATAAAATAATATAAAATCGATAATATAAAAATCTCGATAATATAAAATCGTCGATAATATAAAAATCTCCATCATATAAAATCGTCGATAATATAAAAATCTCGATAATATAAAATCGTCGATAATATAAATATCTATTAACGTATCAACTTACTCTAACTATACGAAAATTAATTTATCGTATCTTAAAATAGATTACCTGATTTCGTATACTTGAAATCGAGTCGTCTGTCTGATTGTGTATACAAAGTATACACTTTGATAAAAAATCCTATTGCGTTATAAGCACATAATATTATTGATAAATATCTGTTAGCGATATCTGATGTCTGTCTGATAGCGAATACAAAGTATACAGTTTGATGTAAAATTCTATTGCATAAGCACATAAAATTAGTGATAACAGTTCGTTGCTAAAATGGCATTAACGTGGTTATACACATGCATTCTCCTCTTAATTCTGAGCAAATCCGATGCCTCAAGAATTCTTGCCATTGGGCCAATGCCCTACTACAGCCATCAACTTGTGTTTGAATCTATCTGGAGAGAACTATCACTTCGAGGTCATGAAGTTGTACTTATGACTGTGAACCCTATCAAAGATCCTAAACTGACAAACCTGACAGAAATTGATTGGAGTTACTCCTACGACCTCAAGAATCAACAAAACTTTGATGATTTTCTTACTGGAAAGGAAACTGGGCTGTCATTTTTTCGCAAACTCAAGGAATTTGTAATCATATTAAGCAGCTACCAGTTAGAGCATCCTGAAGTGCAGAAGTTAATTCACGATGAATCGCAAAACTTTGATTTGGTGATATCTGAACTGACAATGCCAACATACAGTGCATTCTCTCACAGGTTTAAGTGCCCGTACATAGGTATACTATCTATGGAAATGCCGGCGGAATTTTACTCTATCTTGGGAAGTCCTCAGCATCCGGCCATACATCCAAGTGTTGCATTTCCGTTTTATAGGGATTTAACGTTTTATGAGAGGCTTCAAAGTTCACTCTTTCAATTCGTCATGGAAGTATTTATAGTGCCAGGTTTATATGATACCAATGCAGGTCTTGTACGGAAATATTTTGGCGATAATTATCCAGATTTGCATGAAATTTATAACAATATTGACATGGTATTTCATAATGTGAATCCTGTTTTTAGTATAAATAAGCCAGTTGTGCCTGCAGTGGTAGAATTCGGTGGAGGAATTCATTTTCGGCCTTTGAAACCACTGCCTAAAGTAAGTCTAATTTTTGGTAAGGATGCTATTACAAAGAGTTTGTTGTAGGATATTAAAAACTTCTTGGATGCTGCTAAAAATGGCGTGGTATACTTTAGTTTAGGCAGCAATATTTTGAGTGAATTCGTTGATGATGGAATGAGGCAGGCAATTTTGGAAACTTTTGCGTCGCTTCCGTACAGTATTTTGTGGAAATTTGAAGATGACAGTTTAAAAGTTTCTGATAACATAAAGTTATTAAAGTGGGCACCTCAACATGATATCTTGCGTAAGCTAAAATTAAATTTTTGGAAATATGTAGACTCAAACGTAAATTTAAATGTAAACTGAAACAAATATGTAGTTAATACATGCCTGTTCCGGTAATTCAATTACATACTAAACCTCCACAAGACAACAGTTATAACTATAGTATGCGCCACAAGAAACAGAACTGATGTTTAGGTAACAAACCACACGTATAGTGCCACATTCAGTACGGTGCGTATGCCTAAACTTTAGTACTGTTTATTTTGGCGTATACTGTATATACAGCCATGCTCACATAAATCTAGTACAAACAATTTGACATTGCCAAATAAAATTGTTATTATAACCTAATTTCTTGTACTAGATTAATGTGAGCATGACGTAGAGTAGTTAAAATTTGTTTCAATTGTTTAATTTTTTTCCTACAATTTTATGTTATCAACTCATTGCTCTATATTAATCTTAGCTGCACCTTCAATCTTTGTATCTAATCTTGCATTTGTATTTGAATAGTAAATTTTACAATTTAAGGCCATCCTAAAATCAAACTGTTCATCAGTCAATGTGGCCTACAATCTTTAGAAGAATCATTGTATAGTCATGTACCTGTTGTCTGCATGCCATATTTTGCCGATCAGCCTAAGAATGCTCGTATAGTTAATGATTTGGGAATTGGAGTCCAGGTAGATAAAAACAATCTTACCACAGAGGCCTTCAAAACTGCTATTTTGGAGGTGATTGATAACCCAATGTGAGTTGAAGATTTAAAATTGGTCACTTGAAGACATTAATTTGGATTTCAAGGTACAAAGAAAAAATGGTGGAATTGGCTCGCTTAAGTAAGGATCAACCAATGTCGGGAATGGAAAAAGTCATTTGGTGGACCGAATATGTTATTAGGAACAAAGGAGCCAAAAATTTAAGAAGTGCTCTTAAGGATATGCCATTTTACCAGTATTATTTATTAGATGTAGTTGGTTTTATTGCAGTTGTTCTGTTTGTTGTTCTCAATATGATTTTCAAAACATCTAAATATCTTTATAGATTATGCAAAAGTAAAATATGCAAAACTAAGACGTGCAAGAAAGCTAAAACTCAATAAGGGTAATGAGCATTTGCATAGTTATATAATTGTTTTAGCATCTTCATTTCCCACATAGGAAGGGAAAAAGAAGTTTGCAAGTATAAAAATAGACCATACTCAATATCATTATAATAATTTACCAGCGATTGAAAAGCTGTAACCAATTTATGTACAAATTTTTATTTTCTCAAATAAGTAGAAAATATCGTTGAGACAACTATAAATGACAGTAATATTTCTTGATTTGTAATTATTTTCATAGCACCATGGAAGTATTGTTGACATTTCACCTAAATGATAGTTATATTTCTTGATTTGTGATTATTTTTATAGCACCATGGAAGTATTGTTGACATTTCATGTAAGTGTTTTCAATTTATTGTAAAAATTCTTTGATTTTTCGTTACCTAATACTAGAATCATAAGAATTCGCTAGAAATTGTGTGTTTGTTTAATTTATGTAGTAATTGAAGTCTCAATAAACCAATATCGATGTTTTGTTCCAAATAAATCAGTTTCCCTACTTGGTGCATTAATATTAAGGTTTGTATCTATAGTCCGTACTTGAGCTTGAGTTCGACTCAAGTTGTATATTTGGTTGCGTATTTTCTATATACGTTTTATGCACCAAACACAACCAAATATACGAAAATATACGATTTGAGTCGGACTCATGCTCAAGTACGGTCTTTAGATATGGGCCTAAGTCACCACTCTTCATTATTGATAACATCTAAATATACCACATCTGGAGGAGTAGTTAGACATTAGTCATAACCATTATCTAGAACCTGTTATTATTGTACTAACAATAGCTAATAAAAAGATGTGTCAAGATGCTTTATTTTTATATTGGATAATTATTATCAAAAATGATTTTACATAATGCAATAATGCAAGCAACAACATCCCATGTATATCTCGACTTATTAGAATAAAAAAATGACTTACACCACTCTGGTTTTCAGCGGCTCATTTATTAACCTAATGTATTACATACATTACATAAAATTGATCTGAATTGTTTTTGTTGCATTGTAAACAGTATTTTAATAAACAAATATTATGTCATAAACTTTTTAAAAATATTGTTTTTTTAGACTTCCAGTATTTATAGATTATATATAAAGGTTAGGTAGATAATATAAAAATCTCCTAAGCAACAACATCCCATGTATATTTCTGGACTTATTTGAATTTAAAAAAAGGACTTACACCACTCTGGTTTCCAATGGCACATTTATTAACCTAATATATTACATACTATACATAAAATTGATCTCAATTGTTTTTGTTGCATTGTAAACAGTATTTTAAATTACGTTGCAATAGGTTTCAATATCAAATATTATGTCATAAACTTTTTTAAATATAGTCTTTTATTTTGGAGACTTCAAGTATTTATAGATTATATATAATGGTTAGGTAGATAACATACAAATCTCCTAAGCAACAACATCCCATGAATATTTCTGGACTTATTTGTATTAAAAAAAAGGACTTACATCACTCTGGTTTTCAATGGCTCATTTATTAACCTAATATATTACATACTATACATAAAATTGATCTCAATTGTTTTTGTTGCATTGTAAACAGTATTTTAAATTACGTTGCAATAGGTTTCAATATCAAATATTATGTCATAAACTTTTTAAAAATATAGTTTTTTTTTTGAGACTTTAAGTATTTATAGATTATATATAATGGTTTGGTAGATAACATAAAAATCTCCTATCGTACCTAATTACTCCAACTATACCAAAATCAATTTAAAATATCTTAAAACAGATTACAAGTATTATCGCAACATGACATCGATCGTCTCTCTGATAACGTATACTAAGTAAACAGTTTGATAAAAAAATCGTATTGCGTTATATGCACATAATATTATTGATAACAGTTAGTAGCTAAAATGGCGTTAAAGTGGTTATTCACATGCATTCTCATCTTAATTCTGAACAACTCTGATGGTGCAAGAATTCTTGCTATAGGACCAGTGCCCTACTACAGCCATCAACTTGTATTTGAATCCATCTGGAGAGAACTATCACTTCGAGGCCACGAAGTTGTACTCATGACTGTGAATCCTATCAAAGATCCTAAACTGACAAATCTGACAGAAATTGATTTAAGTTACTCCTACGACATCAAGAATCAACAAAACTTAGATGATTTCATTATGGGAAATGCAAGTATGCTGAACTTTTTCGGTACATTTAAGGAATTTGTAACCAAATTAAGCACCTACCAGTTTGAACATCCAGAAGTGCAGAAGCTGATTCACGATGAATCGCAACACTTTGATTTAGTGATATCTGAATTGATAGCTCCAATATGCAGTGCATTTGCTCACAGGTTTAAGTGCCCGTACATAGGTATACTATCTATGGAAATGCCGGCGGAATTGTACTCAATCTTGGGAAATCCTCAACACCCAGCCATCCATCCAAGTTCTGTATTTTCATCTTATAGAGATTTAACGTTTTTTGAGAGGCTTCAAAGTTCACTCTTTCAATTCGTCATGGAAGTATTTTTGGTACCAAGTTTTTATTTTGCCAATCCAGAACTTGTACAGAAATATTTTGGTGATAATTACCCGGATATTCGTGAAATTTTGAACAATGTTGACATGGTATTTCATAATGTGAATCCTGTGTTTAGTATAAATAAGCCAGTTGTGCCTGCAGTGATAGAATTCGGTGGAGGAATACATATTCAGCCCTTAAAACCACTGCCAAAAGTAAGTCAAATTATAGGAAGGGATCATATTATAAAGAGTTTGTTGTAGGATATTAAAAACTTCTTGGATGCTGCAAAAAATGGGGTTGTATACTTTAGTTTGGGCAGCAATGTTTTAAGCAAATTCGTAGATTACAGAATGAGGCAGGCAATTTTGGAAACGTTTGCGTCACTTCCCTACAGTATTTTGTGGAAGTTTGAAGATGACAGTTTAAAACCTTCTGATAACGTAAAGTTATTAAAATGGGGACCTCAACAGGATATTTTGCGTAAGCTAAAATTATTTTTTTGGGAATGAATAGCCTTAAACGTGAATCAAAATGTAAACTGCAACAAATATGTAGTTACTATATGCTTGTTCCGATAATTCAATTACATACTAAACCTCCACAACACAACAGTTATAACTATAGTATGCGCCACAAGAGACAGATCTGATGATCTTCTATACGAAAAAGAATCTCTCCAATAAATCTTCCTGAAGTTTAGGTAACAAACCACATGTATTGTGCCATATTCAGTATGGTGCGTATGCTTGGTTGCCTAAACTTTAGTACTGTTTATTTTGGCGAACACTGTATATACGTAGAGTAGTTAATATTGGTTTCAATTGTTTAATTTTTTTCCTACAATTTTATGTTATCAACTCATTGCTCTATATTTATTTTAGTTGTGCCTTCAATCTATTTGTATCTTATGCATTTGTATTTGAATAGTTTATTTTACAATTTAAGGCCATCCTAAAATCAAACTGTTCATTAGTCAATGTGGCTTACAATCTTTAGAAGAATCATTGTACAGTCATGTACCTCTGATCTGCATGCCATATTTTGCCGATCAGCCTAAGAATGCTCGTATGGTTAGTGATTTGGGAATTGGAGTCCATGTAGATAAAAACAATCTTACTACAGAGACCTTCAAATCTGCTATCTTGGAGGTGATTGATAACCCTATGTAAGTTGAAGGTTAAAAATTGGTTACTTGAAGACATTAATTTGGATTTCAAGGTACAAAGAAAAAATGGTGGAGTTGGCTCGCTTAAGTAAGGATCAACCAATGTCAGGAATGGAAAAAGTCATTTGGTGGACCGAATATGTTATTAGGAACAAAGGAGCCAAAAATTTAAGAAGTGCTCTCAAGGATATGCCATTTTACCAGTATTATTTATTAGATGTAGCAGGTTTTATTGCAGCTGTTCTTTTTGCTGTTCTCTATGTAATTTTTAAAATATCTAAATATCTTTATAGATTATGCAAGAGTAAAATATGCAAAACTAAGCCATGCAAGAAAGCAAAAACTCAATAATGGTAAAGATATGTAGGTTTTGTTACTTTAATATCTTTAGTTTTAAAGCAGTAAAAGCAAATCAAATGTTTTACGACGTAAAATACAAAATACGTATAAATAAATACGATTAATTCAACACTTGATAAATGTGTACATAGATGACTTTGTTGTATTCATTTTCAATAATCATCTCAAATTACTAAAACATCGTTTATCGTCCTTTCGAGTGTAGCGACCCCCTAAAAAGCTCAAAATTAAAGTAAAAAATCTCACGACCCCCTTAATAATTAGGGGCTAATTATATAGGGTGTCCCATGAAAACGATTCGTTAAAAACTTCAAGGGCAAACATAAACCTAATGTTGCATCTTAATATCAAACTAAATTAAAATTTATTAATTAATAAATGGTTTTTTCCGTATATTTTTTCAATCGCCTCAGGGGAAAACACATATTGGAACTACCATATACGTAGGTTCCCACTAGTTCCTTATTTATATGTATGCATATATGTATAAATTGATGTATGTATGTATGTATGTATATATTTATATTTACGTATTTCTATAGTTTCTATATACTTCTATATATTTTAAAAAAATCTATGATTGTGTAGAAAACGAAGAGTAAGTTAAGGCTTTAATGTAAGCCTTAACCTCATGCTGTATGTAATAGCTGCTAAGCCATTAGTTGAATACCTCAGGGTAGATGCTATTTGATGTAGTGGAGGTAATAATAATTTAAAAAAATATTCTTTTTTCGAATTTTTTGTGACCCCCCCCGTATATATGATCTTGCCCCCGCCCCCAGGGGGGTGAGTCCATCAGTAATACTAGCATTCCTAGAATTTTGCTTATATACATAGTAGTACGTACTATAGAAAATTAGATTCTTTTTATTTTTTTTCATTTCATCCTTTATTAATATTACGACTTATTCTTTGCTTGTTCGTTTACTTACTATGTAATATAATATGTATACCGAACAAATAGGGTTTGTTTGATTTATGTAAACAGTTTGTCTCAATAAGCGGATGTCGTTAGTTTGATGGAACAATTATTGTTCTCACTAAATAAGCTTATCTTGAATGTTGCGATGATATCAAATTATTACATCAAAACTTATTACATCAGTTATTAAAAAATACACTTTTATACTGTTTCTTGCTGCAATCATAATTGATATTATCCAATACACATTTTCTATTGTACTAATTAATAATCAATCTCCAAGAATTTTTTGATCTATTTATTAAATGTTAACATTAAACCGTTCTACTATTATACTTCTGATATTCAAAATTTGACAAAATAATTATTTGTATGACAAGGCTCTAAAGATATTTTTTTTATGAATGTAAAAATTAAATAACCACATAAATGATAATAAATAACCTTATGCATTTTTCTGAAATCGTGAAAAATTAATAATTTTAAACATCGTATTTAAATTTTGGATGTTTTGTATACAGAAGTAACATATGTACAAACATATTTCCAGTTACGCATTTTCAATTATAATACGTTATATTATAACGTTTATTTTAGTATACAATTAATATATTTTACATTATTTGTTTCCGTCCGAAGCGAAATAAAGATTTAAAAAAAAAATTATACGTTATTAAAGAAAATATTTTTGTACCAACCGACACTTTTATTTGTAAATTTTAATTTGATATTCATGACATATGGCACCAAAAAAATTGAGGAGAGTAAGTTTTTGAGTATGTGCTAACATAATGTATAATCATGTATACGAGCAACCAAATTGTATGCAACCAAATTTGTACATTTGTTCAATTTGTACAAAATCGTGCCGATTTCGGTTCGCTTTAATGCCAAACAAGTTTTCATTGGTTGATGTAATGACTATTACCATAAGTTTAATTATTTTTATACAAGCCTTTACAATTGTTATGTAAAATAACACATGTACAAGGTAAGAATGGATATAAATTGGTAAGACATTAAAGAGACAAGTTAACAACAACAACAAGAATAATAATTATCCCTACTATACCAGTACACTTTTTGCCTTCTTTTGAGAGAATCTACACAATTCGTTGTTTTCTTTTTCTGATAGGGCTTCTTTTATTAGTTTGTTTGATCCGACATCTTAATAAACTTTTCTCGTGTGTCCATCAATTTGGACTCTTTTTTTTGAACTCTGAACTTTTGAACTCTATTTTAATGAGTCATAGTTTTTTTTTAAAAACCTAACCTCTCTGTGTAACATATGCCAAAATTGATAGGTTGCTTGCACCGACGCCGCTAAAGAGTTGATTTTTTTTTTTTTAGAATTACACGTAGGAAATTCCTTACGGGTAGATGCAGGCAACCAGTTATACATTGTCAATCATATGTGTAAAAACGAAAAAAAAGCCCGGTATATATATATATATATATATATATATATATATTAGTGAGACATTAAAGGTACAAGATAACAATAACAACAAGAAAAATAGTTATCCCTACTACACCAGTACAATTGTTGGCCTTTTATTTGGAGAGAATCTGCACAATTCGTTGTTTTCTTTTTGTGATATTATTTATTTTTGTGATCTCTTTATTAGTTTGTTTGATCCGACATCTTAATAATCATTTCTCCTGTGTCAATCATTTTGGACTCTTTTTTTGATCTTTTGAACTTTTGAACTCTGTTTTTATGACACGCATAGTTATGTACATTTTTTAAAAAGGTGCTACAAAAAATATGTATAGGAAAATGTTAACAATCAAATGCAGAATTAGAAGGTTTTTAACTTATTTTTTCTCAATTTAAAAAGTCAATTATTATGACCACTGAAAATCCAAGGTCACTATTTTAGAATATGGTACAAAGAAATAAATTTTGTAAGAAACAGAACAATATTAATACATATTTTCCTTGCTCAGAAAAGAAACCAAAGACTTTTGATTAGTTGGAGCTATAGAACTATATTAGTTGGAGTCCTCGAGGACATAAAATGTCACTATCTAGTACTACAGAGCGTTAAAAAGAGTTTGAATATAGTACAAAGAAATAAATTTTGTGAGAAACTCAACAATATTAATACATATTGTCCTTGCTGAGAAATGAAACCAAATACTTTTGATTAGTTGGAGCTATAAAAATGTATTAGATGGAGTCCTCGAGGACATAAAATATCACTATCTAGTACTACACAGCGTTAAAAAGAGTAGTGTCAACTTTTACGCTAGATACTAATAGATGACACTGTTCAAGATGCAAATCAACAATGTTGTAACAGATACATTTTTTTATGGTATTTAGATACATATACGGGTACAGATACTTTAGAAAAAATGTATCTAGATACATATCAGATAGATAGAATAGATACAGATTTATGTGAGCATGACTGTATCTATCCATATCTGTAGCTAGATACATAAATGCAATGCAATTGGATTCATATAAAGTATTCATATCAAGTAAATTCATGCAAGTAAAATGCGTATGTAAAATGAATATAATTTTTGGTTTGGTTTTCCCTGTATCTGAAATATATCTAGAAGTATCTAGATAATTTTCAAATGTATCTATCCATATCTGTAGCTAGATACATTTTCAAATTTGTATCTAGATACTGTATCTAGATGCATTACAACACCGCAAATCAAATATATTTTGCTAAAATGTTACGTTGCTAAATGCTACGATACAATGAGACGTAGTAGTTCCGTTCAGAGCTAACAATGACTCATCGCTCCATATTGCTGCAATTCGACATACGTTATATATATTTTATTTCACTCTATTGCATCTACCTTAATCATGCTAATGAGCATAGGAAAAGCGATTCTTTGTTCGAAAAAACATGAGTCATTGTAAGCTCTCGTCGGGTTACTATAATTTAACAAGATTTTTTCAAATGTCATTAATTCACCAGTTATTAACATTAGTCATTATTCTATTAGTTAATAGTTTATTCTAACTATACCTTTTCAAGTTTAAATTGAGACCAAGCAAGTTCAAATTGAGACCAGTCAATATCAAATTGAGGCCAATCAAGTTCAAATTGATACCAATCAATTTCAAATTGAGACTTAAACAAAATCAAGTTGACACTAAACAATATCAAGTTGAGAGTTATCAAATACAATTGATATTATTTAGTGTCAACTTGATTTTATTTAGTCTCAATTTGAAATTGATTGGTCTCAATTTGACATTGATTGGTATCAATTTGAACTTGATTGGCCTCAAATTGAAATTGATTGGTCTCAATTTGAACTTGATTGGTCTCAATTTCAACTTGAAAAGGTATAGTTGACTTTTAACTAGTTGGAAAAGTTGACACCATTTTCTTGAACGCTTTGTATTATCCCCACGAATGGAATTCCCAAGTATAAATAAATGACGGTAATACTTTTGGATAGAGGCAGCAAATCATAATATAGGTGATTAAAGATATATATCATTGGTGTAAAAAAATGTTAATATTATTTGGCATGTTATTGAGTTTTAACTTTTTGTGATTTCTTACATCTGTAACAACAAACATATTTTAAAAGTCTGTACAATATATACATAACTAAAAATATGGTAGCTGCAACGAAACCAATTACATCTAACATGTAATACTGGTAGGTAGGCAAATCCATGAGAGAGCTTCGTAAATGCTTTGCACCTTTATTCCTAATGACGTATTCTGTCCACCAAATCACTTTCTCTAATCCAGTCATTGGCTGATCCTTACTTATTTTTTCCAATTCCATCATCTTGTCTTTGTACCTTTAGGTAAGAATAGGTAACTTAGCATTTCATCACGTTTAGAGCCAGAAACTTACTTAGAGTTATCAATTACTTCGGAAATAGCTGATTTTAGCATTTCTTTGGTCACTGTGTCCTTGTTAACACTAACACCAATTCCTAGATGCTCGACCATCACTGCGTTCTTAGGCTGATCGACGAAGAATGGAATGCAGATTACAGGTACGTGGCTGTATAATGCTTCTTCCAATGATTGCAATCCACATTGCGTGATGAATAATTTTACATTGGCTTGCCCTTTTAGAAAATAAAAATTAGTATTTGCAATCGCAGAGCTGTTAAAAAACACACAGATATTTCCAAAAGTGGCAATTTAACTCTGTTGTTATATTAATGAGTGAGCACATCTGCAGTAAAAATGAACCAAAGGGTAGAAAACTAGTTTTCAGCTTTTTGTATTCTAAGTTTTGCATTGGGTCTTTTGTGGTATTAAAAATGAACTTACTTAAAATATCCTGCTGAGGAAACCAACTTAAGATTTTGACATTGCCTGGTACTTTAAAATTACTCTCCTCAAATTTCCACAATATCCTATAAGGAAGCTCAGCTAATGTATTTATAATCACTCTCTTCAGATGATCAGTTACAAAACTGCTGTGGACATTGCTACCGAGACTGAAGTAAATAACCCCATTTTTAGTGCCATTCATAAAGCTTTTGATATCCTACAATTACCGGGTAAAATATATTTCATATAAGGCATTGCAGATACCTTACTTCGGGTAATGGCTTCAATGGTTGTATTTGAATTCCCCCACCAAATTCCACTAAGATGGGAATGGACGGTTTGACCGTTTTAAAAGCAGGATTGGCATTATGGAACAGCATATCGAAACTACGAATTATTTCGTACATGTCTGGGTAATCTTCCCCAAAATATTTTCGGACTACTGCTGTATTCGCAGTCATTATCGTTGGCACTAAAAACGTCTCGAAAACGAATTGAAAGATTGTGGCTTTCAACCTCTCCAAAAAAGTCAAGTCTTTATAAAAGGGAAATATAAGGCTTGAAGGGTGTATGGAGGGATGTTGAGGACTTCCAAGAGCTCCGGAAACCTCTGCACTTAATTCATAAGATTGCACAGCTATAAGAGGACATTGAAACCTATGTGCAAAAGCACCGAACACCAAAGACATAAACTCGAACATCACCAAATCAAAGTGCTGCGATTCATCGTGTATGAGCTTCTGCACCTCAGGATGCTCAAGCTGCTTAACACCCAACTCAATGCCGTACTGCGTATATTTTCTGAATACATTTAAACCACTTTCTTTGCCACTGATCAGATCCGAACGATTCTGCTGCTTCTTGATTTCATACGAAAAACTCAAATCGATTTCCGTTAGATTTGTCAAACTTGGATCTCTCAGTGGATTCACTGTCAACAGTACAACTTGATGACCTCTGAGAGACAACTCACGCCATATCGGCTTAAACACACTTTGATGACTGTAGGAGGGTACACTGCCAATCGCAAGAATTCTTGCTGCATCGGCTGTGCTTAGCAAGAATAAGCAGGTGCACGTGTGTAACCACTCCATTACTGTTGAGCAACTAAGATTTGTAAGGACAGATAGTGTTAGTATAGCGTCGGAATTTTTGTTTTAAAATTATCATGCGTTGATAAGGAGGTGTACTGTGATTGTGCAATGTACGAGAATTTACGCATTAATAATCGTACTAAAGTACATATTGGAGAAATGTTAAGATAATTGTATTAACTATAAATAGTTAGTAGATACATCAGGTTTCACTAGCGATAGTATTAGCATGGTGCCAAACTTTGACAGGTAATCCACAGTGCTTTCTTTATTTATTTAAAGCGATACCAAGTTTTAGTTCAAGCTTTAAAGTGTTACACGTGTTATATGAAGTGTATATCGTAAACTCTTGGCTTGACTCAAAGCTTACGTAAGCAAAGTCTGCATTTATAGTCCATACTTGAGCATGAGTATGGACTTTGTAGAGTCTATAATCTACAAATGTATGGACTACTCTGTATGGAGCATGGATCTTTGATTCAAGAATGTATATTTGGTTGCTTATTTTCGTTTTATAGAAACATTTAGAAATTGCAGGAGCTTGCAAGAATAAATAAGTAGTAATTTAAATGACGATTAAATCTAATAATTCTTCTTCCACATTCTGTACTCTCTGCGTCCTTGCCTCCTTTTTTTTCTAATCATCTGCTTTTTTACTTTGTAAAAAAAGCAGATTATACGTATGCTGTGCGTAGTTTTCCTTCAATAACGGTTTCACATTCTCATATTTAGTTCCAGCATTCTTTACTCCTTAATGTTAATCAACCCCTTTTCTGCCACATTAATCTTAACTGTATATTCCTTTCATTTTCTAATGATAGAACACAAAGATAAAATATGAAGTTGATGCAGGAAGCCGTTACTGTGTGATAATTAATCATGATACAAAAATGAATCACGTTACTACGTTTTTATCACGTTATTTTTTCGTGCAACACAACTGCAGTTTCAACCACAATTAGGTCATTCTCAAGTGATTCAAAATATAAGAATCTTGAGAATGCCCTAATTGTGGTCGAAACTGTAGTCGTGTTTAACGAAAAAATAAAGTGATAAAAAACTTAGTAACGTGTTTCATTTTTGTATCAGATAGAATATACAAATACAAACTTTTACGGTGTAATCATAATTAAATATTTTTCATGCTGTACTTGAGACGTGATATCTAGTCCATCCTATGACAAATTATTTACTTAAAGAATCTCTGATTAACCTAAAACACAAAAATTAAGCTAATCATAATTATATAAGTGTAATTTGATAAGTTCAATGAGCACTTCAGTGATCAATTAGACGAATTTCATAGATAACATTTTACTGACAAATAGCATAAGTTACGAATGATTAGACTGATTGTTTGCATAAAAATTTCAGTTATTGTTATTTAATGGAGTAATATTATATATATTTGGAAGGGATTAATGAAATTAGTGGTAATATTCTGCAGATATATCATAATGCCTATAACAGATACAATTTTATGTTGTTATTCTACCAGAATTTTTTATCTGAAGATTTTTCTAAAGAAAAAATACATGGTGTAAGACAGAAATATTTACCTGATCTCATCTTATACAAAAACTAGAATTATTTTATCAATAAATACAATTTTTTTGTGAGAAGTCCGCAGAATTCGTTACTTTTTTTCTGATGCAATCCTATCCTTGCTCGGACCATTGCTACTAGCCTAATGATTATTGAAGAAAAAACCTGATTTAGGTTATTGGACACTTGATTTTCTACTTTTTAAAATTATTTTCGAGTGTACAGAGTGTAACATAAATCCGAGACACAAAACTTTGTCACTTTTTAAATAGATCACCCTGTATATTCTTTCATTTTTAGAATCTGGTTTATGTGGGCTTCACAAATCATTTTTATCTTTGATATCAGAAGTTCATACAGGGTGTATATTCTTTAAATTTTGGAATCTGCTACATGTGGGCTTCACAAATCATTATCATTTTTAGGGATCAGATGCAACGTTGCCAAGTTATTCACATTTTAATAAAATTTAACGAAAAATCAAGGACGTGGAAAAAAATTCAACAAAACCTTATTATAAGAGAACAATGAAAGAATCTGGGTATGCAAGTACCTAAGCAATGTACTAAAACATATACAATATTTGGAGTTACGTTGAATACACAGGGGGTTTCGAAACAACGATCGAATTTTGCTATTTTCAAATGGCAAAAACTTATTGAAATTGAACGTTATTTACCTATTAAAATGTATTATTAGATTACAGTCCATATGCTACCATTGAATAGCTCATTAGATGAGTACTCAGAATATGATGCTATACAGGGTGTCTCAAAATTGACGCCCGTGCTTTTAGAATCTGACTCAGGGGGCTAAAACAAATTGAAAATTAAGAGTGACAAATTTTCCGTTTGTCCCTCGTTATAGAGTTATTGTCACAAATAACAAAATAAATAACATTTCAACTTACGACAGTAATTAACGCAATTTTGTTATACATATATGAATGAAATTTTAGTAGATGTAATTGATAATTTCACAGTTATTGACTTTTTCACAGAAATGACAAAAAATGTGCACGAATTATTGAAATTTTAACAGAAATTAACGAAATGTTGTTACACATGACTGAAAATATGATAGTAATTAACGAACGAAATTTTGTTAAATTTGATTGAAATTTTAGAAAAAATAATTGATAATTTCAGTTATTGAAATTTTCAGAGAAATGATATCAAATGTGCACGAAACATTGAAATGTTGACAGTAAATAATGACCTTTTGTGAAATGTGGCTGAAATTTTGACAATAATTAATGAAACTTTGTTAAATATGATTTAAATTTTGCTAGAAATAATTTTAAAAATACAGTTACTGAAACTTACACGGAAATTACAAAAACATTACCGAAATTATTGAAATTTTAACAGTAATTAATAAAAAAAATATTGAATATGATTGAAATTAAAGCATAGATAATTGAAAATTCGCAGCAATTGAAATTTTGGCAGTAATTAATGATATTTTGTTAAATATAACTGAAAATATGACAGTAATTAACGAAGTTTTGTTAAATATGAATGAAATTTTAGTACAAATAATTGATAATTTCATAGTTATTGAAATTTGCATAGAAATGACAAAAAATGTACACGAATTATTGATACGTTTACAGTAATTAACGAGATTTTCTTAAATATGATTAAAATTTTAATAGAAATAATTGGAAATTTAACAGTTATTGAAATTTCATGAGAGTCGATTTAACATTGTACAGTAATTGTTAAAAAAATTGGTAGAAATATTTGGAACTATGTCGGTAATTGAAATTTTCACAGAAATTAAAATATTTTACAGTAATTATTGAAATATTGAGAGTAATTAATGAAATTTTGTTAACTAGGATTGAAATTATAGTAGAAATAATTGAATATTTGACAGTTATTGAAATTTGAAGAGAAATTTATAATCATTTTACTTTTAATTTTTTTCAGTAAATAATAATCTTTTGTGAAATATGACTGAAACTCTGACAATAATTAATGAAATTTTGTTAAATATCATTGGAATTATTATAGAATAATTTAAAAAAATTACAGTTACTGAAACTTACACGGAAATTACAATATATATATATATATATATATATATATATATATATATATATATATATATATATATATATGTTTTTGTAATTTGTTCTCTACTAAAGCAGAGAACAAATTACAAAAACATATAATATATACGGCTGAGATAAAGAATTAAAAATATATATATATATATATATATATATATACCGTAATTCTTGAAATTTTAACTATAATTAATAAAATTTTAATAAATATGATTGAAATGAAGGTAGAGGTAATTGACAATTTACAGTAATTGAAATTTTAGTAGTAATTAATGATATTTTGTTAAATATGACTGAAAATAGGACAGTAATTAGGCGGAAAGACCGCAGGTCGATAGCCAATAAAATATTGTTACTACTACTAGGACAGTAATTAATAAAAAAAATTTAAATATGATTGAAATTTTAGTTGACATAATTGACAATTTTACAGTTATTGAAACTTTTATAGAAAAGACAAAAAATGTAGACGAATTATTGATATGTTGACAGTAATTAATGAAATTTTCGTAAATATAAAAATTTTAATAGAAATAATTGAAAATTTTACAATTATTGAAATTTTATGAGAATCGAATTAACATTATACAGTAATTCTTAAAATGGATTGAAATTTTGGTAGAAATATTTGAAAATATGTCAGTAATAAAATTTTTCACAGAAACGAACATATTTTACAGTAATTACTGAAATATTGACAGTGATTAATGAAACTTTGTTGAATATGACTAAAATTATTGATTATAATTAGTAATTCATGAAAGTTTCTTAAATATGCATGAAATTCTAGAAAAAAAAAGGAAAATTTGACAGTTATTGAATGTGTTAATCTTTATTAAAATTATTAACATTACAAAACAAGATATTGTCCAAATCTGTGAAACTAATTGTCAATTCTGACCAGTTATGTTTTATATTTGATAAAATAAATAAAACAAAATCCTGGTTTGAGTAGTGGTCCAAAAAATGATTATAGTTATTGTATACATTTTTATCAATAACTCTATAACGAGGGACAAACGGAAAAAAATCCACTCTTAATTTTCGATTTGTTTAAACCCCCTGAATCAAATCACAAATGCACAGGCGTCAATTTTGAGACACCCTGTATACATGGTGATAAATTTGAATAAAAAAATAGTTTTAGCCATTTGTAAATAGCAAAATTGTATCGTTGTTTTAGAACCCCCTGTGTATTCTACGTGACTCAAAATATTGCGTATGTTTTGATACATTGCTTGGTTACTTGCATACGCAGATTTTTTTATTGATCTCTAATAATAAGATTTTGTAGAATTTATTTCCACGTCCATGATTTTTCGTTAAATTTGATTAAAATATGTATAACTTGGCAACGTTGCATCTGATCCCAAAAAATAAAAATGACTTGTTAAACCCACATCAAGCAGATTCTAAAAATAAAACTTTATGCAGGGCGATCTATTTAAAAAAGACATAAAATTTTGTGTCTTGGATTTATGGTACACTCGGTATACTCGAAAATAAATTGAAAAAGTAGCACATAAAGTGTCCAATAACTTCCAATTAGATGTTTTCCTCAATTTTCATTAGTCTAGCAGCTATGGTGCGAGCGAGGATAGGTGAGCCACCCTGTATATATTTGGAAGGGATTCATGAAATTAGTATTAAAATTCTGCAGATATGTCATAATGCCCATAACAGATAAAAATTTATGTTGTCATTCTTCCAGAAATTTTTATCCTTTGAAAGCTAAAGAATTTTAAAGATTTTTGTAAAGAAAAAATATATGGTATAAGACAGAAGTATTTACCTAATATCATCTTGTACAAAAACTAGAAACAAAATACATAGAAGTATTTTGTCTATAAAAAGCATTTTTGGTGAGAAGTCAGCAGAATCCGTAATTTTTTTTCTGATACTAAGCTTTGAAAACAGGTCTTATTATGATGAATTTCTTAAAATATGCTGCAAAACAATAATGGAAAAACAGAAAAAAATATGAAACACTTAGCAGAATTGTTTGAGTTTTTATTCTTTTTTTCTGTGATTTAAAACACCAAATTACCATTGGACAGAATTCTTGGAAATTTTACAGTAGTCATTGACATTTAGTATTAAAAAGTCATTAACAGTTTTTGATAGTTTGAGATTTTATTCTTCTTTTCTGTGATTTAAAACGCCAAATTACCATTTGACGGAATTCTTGCAAATTTTACAGTAGTCATTGACTTTTAGTATTGAGAAGTCATTAACAGTTTTTGATAGTAATTACAGTAAGGTTGACAGAATAATATTAATTATGACGGAAATAATTTATGTGTTGCTAACAATGAACAAAATTTTATCGCCAATCATTAAAATTTTTACGAAATAATTGAAAATATCGTTTATTATTTGACAGTATTTTTGGAAATATGACAGAAGTCATCGAATTTTAGCATTAAAAAGTATCAGTATAATAATCAATATGAAGTCGGTGTTCGGTAGTAATCACTGAAATGTTAATAGAATAATTAAACTAGTGACAGAAGTAATTGAAATTTTGACGGAATAACTGAAATATTGACAGAAGTAATTGAAATTTTCACAGAATAAGTAAAATAATGACAGATGTAATTGAAATTTTGATAGAATAGTTGGAAATTTGATAATATCTACTCACTGAATTTTAGTGTTTAAAAATAATTTTGTATTAATTACAATAATTAACGCCATTAACGAAATGATCCATATTGTGTGATGTTTTGTTTAGAATATGCTACAAAGAGATAAAATTATCAAGAAACGCAACAATTTTAATATTGCTCTTAATGAGAATAAAACCAAAGACTATTGATTAGTTGGAGCTATAAAAATGCATTATTTAGAGTATATAAACTCTTGCTGCTTTGTACTATACCTTTTCAAGTTCAAATTGAGACCAATCAAGTTCAAATTGAGACCAATCAATTTCAAATTGGGGCCAATCAAGTTCAAATTGATACTAATCCATTTCAAATTCAGACTAAACAAAATCAAGTTGACACAAAACAATGTCAAATTGAGAGTAAACAAATAAAATTTACTATGATAACTTGACATTGTTTAGTGTCAACATGATTTTGTTTATTGTCAATTTGAAATTGATTGGTCTCAATTTGAAATTGATTGGCCTCAATTTGAAATTGACTGGTCTCAATTTGAACTTGATTGGTCTCAATTTGAAGTTGAAAAGTTATAGTATTTCTACGAATGGTATTCCATACTATGAATAAATGAATAAAATATTTATGTAATTATTTAGGCAGTATTTTTGTAGCAAATATTAGTAGCAAATAGCAAATATTTAGTAAATAAGAGGCAGTAAATGAAAATACATATATTTATATAATATTATTGATATAATTTATTGATTAAAAGTATCGTAGCAATGTTATTGGCTCTTAACTTTTTGTGATTTATCACATCTATAACTACACAGATACCTGAAAAGCTTATACAATATATAAATAACTAAAAATATGCTAGTTGTAACAAAACCAATTACATCTAACATGTAATACTGGTAGGTAGCAATTTATTGAGTTTTAACTTTTTGTGATTTCTTACATCTGTAACAACAAACAGATATTAAAAGTCTGTACACTATGTACATAACTAAAAATATGGTAGCTGCAACGAAACCAATTACATCTAACATGTAATACTGGTAAGTAGGAAAATCAATGAGAGCGCTTCTTAAATGTCTTGCACCTTTATTCCTAATAACGTATTCTGTCCACCAAATCACCTTCTCTAATCCCGTCATTGGCTGATCCTTACTTAAGTTATCCAATTCCACCATCTTCTGTTTGTACCTTCAAGTAACAAAAGGTGGCTTACCACTTCATCACTTCTAGCGCAGGTAACTTACTTGGGGTTGTTGATTACCTCGAAAATAGATGATTTTAGTATATCTTTAGACACCGTGTCCTTGTTAACCCTAATACCAATTCCTAAATCCTCGACCATCATTGCGTTCTTAGGCTGATCGAAAAAGAACGGTATGCAGATTACTGGGACGTGGCTATACAATGCTTCTTCTAATGATTGCAATCCACATTGCGTGATGAATGCTTTTACATTGGCATGCCCTATTAGAAAAAATATTTGTTCGAAATAACAGAGCTGTTATAAAACACATACATTTGAAATTACATAGCTATTCCAAAACGTGGCAATTTATTTTGCCATGTATGTTGCCTGGTTGTAATAAAATGTGAACATAAGGATGCCTACATTGACAAACCAAATAAAGCAAAGTGCGCGGATATTATTTTCCATAATACTCTTTGCAATGTTTTCGATTTTTTTTTGTAAAATGTAGTAAAAATTACGAAAATTTCATGGTTTCTATTCATGGTTCTTGAATTTAAAACAAAATTACACCTTTCATTATATTTGTAGTTTTTTCTTTTTATAAATTTTGTTTTGCCACTTTTTGGTTGAACTTTGAAATAATCTAATGTACTTACTTAAAATATCCTGCTGAGGAAACCAAGGCATTATTTTTACATTTACCGGTACTGTAAAACTGTTCTCCTCAAATTTCCACAATACCCTATAAGGAAGTTCAACTAATGTATTTATAATTACTCTCTTTAAATCATCAGTTACATAACTGCTTTGGATATTGCTACCAAAACTGAAGTAAATAACCCCATTTTCTGCACCATCCATATAGCTTTTGATATCCTACAATGAGTGTGTAAAACATATTCCTTATAACGCAGTGCAAATACCTTACTTCAGGCAATGGCTTCAATGGTTGTATATGAATTCCTCCACCAAATTCCACTAAGCTGGGAATGGATGGCTTTATTGTTTTAAAAGCAGGATTAGAATTATGAAACACCATATCGAAATTTCGAATTATTTCGTACATCTCGGGGTAATCTTCGCCGAAATATTTTCGAACTAATGCTGTATTAGCAGCCATTAACTTTGGTACGAAAAACGTTTCGAAAACGACTTGGAAGATTGAGCTTTTCAATCTCTCGAAAAACGTTAAATTTTTATAGAAGGGAAACATAAGGCTTGCAGGGTATATGGAGGGATGTTGGCGACATCCAAGAATTCCGAAAACCGGAGGATTTATTTCATAAGATTGAAGAGCTATAAGAGGACATTGAAACTTATGTGCAAAAGCACCGAACGCCAACGACATAAACTCGAACATCACCAAATCGAAGTGGTGCGATTCATCGTGTATGAGCTTCTGCACATCAGGATGCTCAAGCTGCTTAACACTCAACTCAACACCGTATTTTATGTATTTACTGAATATATGTAAAACACTTTTTTTGCCACTAATTAGGTCCGAATTTTTGTGCTGCTTCTTGATTTCATACGAAAAACTCAAATCGATTTCCGTTAGATTTGTCAAACTTGCATCTTTCAGTGGATTCGTCGTCAACAGTACAACTTGATGACCTCTCAGAGACAACTCACGCCATATCGGCTTAAACACACTTTGATGACTGTAGGAGGGCAGACTGCCAATTGCAAGAATTCTTGCTGCATCGGCTGTGCTTAGCAAGAATAAACAGGTGCACGTGTTTAACCACTCCATCACTTTTTATGAACTAAGATTTATTAAGGACATACTTTTAATACAGCCATGTCACTATTTTTATTAAATTAATGTATCATGCTTTGATTATGACGTGTAACGAGATTGCATAATGTATGATAATTTACGTATTGCTAAACGTATTACAGAAATATTAAACATATATGAATGTTGACCTATAAACTAACTACAAAATGTTGGGAGACAATTTAAGTATGACTATTGAGAGTACTATATTAACTCGGTACCAAACGTGTATAGATAATACATTATGTCAGGTTTCTTATGTGAATTGTTTAGTATTCTTATATGTTTCAGAAAACCCTGTATATTCAACATGACTGCAAATATTGTGTATGTTTTGGCACATGGGTACTTGCATACCCAGATTCTTTCGATAATCTCTTATTATAAGGTTTTGTTGAATTTTTTTCCAGGTACATGATTTTTCGTTAAATTTGATTAAAATGTGAATAACTTTGCAACGTTGCGTCTGATCCATAAAAATAAAAATGATTTGTGAAGCCTATATGAAGCAGTTTCCAAAAATGAAAGAATATATAGGGCGTTCCATTTAAAAATGAGACCAAATTTTGTGTCCCGAATTTATGGTACACTCTGTACACTCGAAAATTATAAGTTTTATTTAGAATCACCTAATGTATCATGTTTTAAACTGTCTGGCACCTAGCTAACACAGGGGTCTCCAAACTTTTTAGCCCGAGGGCCACACTGACTCCTCCACTAAGTCCCAAGGGCCAAGCCTTAGGTAGCTCATCATTTCAACGTACTGTAGTTTTGAATTACCAGCAAATTTTCGTTCAGGAAGCCCACGGTTAGCTTGTGTGTGGCTCTTGAAATTGCAAAACGTGGAAAACCATTCACCGATGGAGAAATGATCAAAGAATGCATAATTGCAGCAGCCGAAGAAATGTGCCTTGAAAAGGTAAATTTATTAAAAACTGTCTGTATGTCAGCAAACACTGTGGCTCGAAATGTAGAAAACATCGCTGAAAATATATCCTCTCAACTGTTTGACAAAAATGGACATGTTGAGTGGTTTTCTTTGGCCTTGGATGAGTCAACGGATGTGCCAGATACTGCTTAGGTGTTGATTTATATTCGAGGAGTAGATAAAAGCTATGAAGTGCATGAAGAACTTCTTGATATGTATAGTATTCATGGCACAACTACTGGTACAGATATTTTTAAAGGAGTTGAAATGGCCATTAGTCAAAAGAACCTTCGATGGAAAAACTTAAAATGTATTACAACTGATGGAGGCAAAAACATGAGTGGGAAAGATGAAGGAGTGGTCGCTCTTATGTCAAAGGCTGTAGAAAATGATGGTGGTTCAAAACCATTAGTCTTACATTGTATCATTCATCAACAGCCTTTGTGCGGAAAATGTTTGGATATGTCTGAAGTTCTGAAACCAGTCATATCAACTGTTAATTTTATCAGATCTTTTGGGCTGAATCACCGACAATTCCGACAATTTATTGAAGAGATTGGAGAAAATGACTTACCTTATCATACTGCCGTACGTTGGCTTAGTTGTGGGAAAGTCCTTTAGCGCTTTTTTGAACTTCGAGCAGTGATCGAAATTTTTTTGAATGAAAAGCATCGCCCTCTTACTGAATTACAAAACAACGCATGGCTGTGGAAGTTCGCATTCTATGTTGATTTGACAAAACATGTGAACGAACTGAATTTGAGATTGCAAGGAGAAAACCAGCATCTTTCTGATTTATACACTAATATCAAATCATTCCGGAAGAAATTGATCCTGTTTCAATCACAACTACGAAGTAAATGTTTTTCACATTTTAAAACATGTGAAATATTCAGCCACACCACTGAGACTGAGTTTCCTATCGATTTTGCAATCGAAACTTTGAGTGCTTTGAAAATAAATTTTGATACTCGTTTCTCGGACTTTGATGCCATTGCGAATCAAATTAAGATTTTTCAGAATCCTTTTGATACTGACATTGAAACCCTAGCCCCGGAACTTCAAATGGAAATGATTGATCTACAGTGCAGTGATATAATTAAGAACAAATATCAAAACTCATCTTTGTTGGAATTTTATAAGAGTTTCCACTGACACAATTTGATAATTTGCATAAATTTGTTCGTGGGCTGTTTTCTGTTTTTGGTACTTATGGTACTTATTTGTGTGAGAAGACCTTCTCCAAAATGAAGTACACAATTTTTTTTTACAGATCTAAATTAACTGATGAGCACCTTAAATCTCTTTTAATAATTGGTACAAGTAAAATTAGTCCACAACTACAAACTATTGTCAGTGGAAAATCTCAATTACATAAATCTCATTAGTATTTCATACGTCATTATGCTTGTTATAAGTTATGTTTTTATTTAAAATGTATAAAATGTTAGTTGGATTCATTTACATAATTTGTTAGTTATTATATACAGAAGTTAAATTTTCTGCATATTGTACATGTCTTTACTCATTACAATTCTGTGTTTCTTTATCCAACTTATAACAAAAACAATAACAATAAGCCTACAACAATGTTATGAGTAGTTAGCGCATAACCATATCAATGTAGATGTCATATTAATAATTATTCAACATAAAATTAGAATACTTCAGTAAACTAAATTTAATTTGCTATAAAAAA
Source organism: Othius punctulatus (assembly GCA_951805005.1). NCBI lineage: Eukaryota > Metazoa > Arthropoda > Insecta > Coleoptera > Staphylinidae > Othius > Othius punctulatus. The sequence goes on from OX638143.1 coordinate 25,728,896, forward strand.
TATGTCCCCAAAAGGAGTTTTCAAGTATGCTAGGTCCCCGCGGGCCGGACAAAATCTGTACGCGGGCCGGATGTGGCCCTCGGGCCGTTGTTTGGAGACCGCTGAGCTAACAGATCACCCTGTATAACTTAAATTGAACAATATCGTAGGTATGTATTTTTTGTATTTTCCAGAGGTTTGAAATCCACAAAAAAACTGTTAAAATTAAAACAATAATTTTTTTAAACTTTTATTTTCTCTGATAAGTCGACTTTGGCCTCAAGATTGTTTTATTAAATTTAGCCAAATCTCTATCCCTTAACGTTTACGAGATCTTTATGTTGGAGATGATAACTGGGACACCCTGTATAGTATTATTTCTCTTTTTGCACATTCTGCATGCTTTTCTACTTCTTTTGTGTTTTTGTTGTTTTACTTTTGGTACGTGTACGTGGTTTTGTCTCTTTGGCGGTTTTAGGTTTTTAAATTTATTTCCAGCTCCTTCATTCATTACTCTTTACTCCTTAGTACATTACTCCTTAATTACTACTTAATGCTAATTTACCCGTTCTCTATCACATTAGTCACATTAGTCTTAACTCTAGGAATATTCCGTTATTTTTTTTAATGAAATAAGGCTTGATAAAACATGGCTATAGAAGGGCTTAAGAAAAAACGTAAGTCCTACTATTGTTCTTCGTATTTTTATTAATTTTTTTCGTAAGCTCTATCACTTGCTCTACTTATTATTACACAATTATTTTTGTGATAGTGGCACAGACTTGAATGGTGTAGGTAATTACAAATAAATGTAATTTATGCTGTACTTGAGACGTGATATCTTGTCTATTCTTAAAAAAAATGTACTTGTGAATCTGTGTTTGTTTAATCTAAAATACAAAGATTAAGCTAATTATAATTATGTAAGTGCAAGTTTATAACTTCAATACGTACTTCATTGATCCATTTAACTAATTGCATAAATTACATTTTAATGACAAATAGCATCGTCAAGGAACTGAGTATATGCTTCAAAATTTCAGTTATGTTATTAAATTTTTGTTACTTCAATACGTACTTCATTGACCGATTTAGCTAATTGCATAGATTGCATTTTAATGACAAATAGCATTGTAAAAAAACTGAGTATATGCTTCAAAGTTTCAGTTATTTTATTTTAATTTTTCTGATAATAGAAGCAAGATAACATTTTTTTTTAATTTAATAATTTTGTACCTATTTGAAAGGGATTCATGAACTTAGAGGTAATATACTGCAAAAATTTTATAATGCCCATAACAGATTAAAAAAATGTTCTTGTCATTCTTCCAGATAATTTTATCTGCAGATTTATGTAACGAACAAAATACATGGTATAAAACATCAGTTTATATGTGATCTCATCTATCTTACATAAAAACTACAAGTATTTTGTCTATAAAAAACAGTGTTTTGGTGAGAAGTCAGGAGAATTCCTTATTTATTTCCTGATGCAAGGCGTTCTCTGTTTTGATCAGAGGCCATCTAATTAAGAATTTCTTAAAATATGCTGCATAACAATAATGGAAAATGCCCTTTAAGACACAACTCACGTCTTATAGACCTAAACACACTTTGATGATTGTAGAACGGTACACTGCAAGAATTGCAAGAATTCTTGCTGCATTGATTGGGCTCAGCAGGAAAAAATTAATACACGTGTGTAACCACTCCATCACTATTCAAGGACTGTTTTTTTTGTATATTGTTAGGTGTTGATAAGGATGTCAGACGAGATTATGATGTACGATATTTAATTTTTACTGATACATTGCACTTTTTACATGCTTTTATTGGTACACTGCAAGAATTGCAAGAATTCTTGCTGCATAGATTGGGCTTAGCAGGAAAAAATAAATACACGAGTGTAACCACTCCATCACTATTCAACGACTGTTTTTTTTTGGATATTGTTAGGTGTTAATAAGGATGTCAGACGAGATTATGATGTACGATATTTAATTTTTACTGATACATTGCACTTTTTACATGCTTTTATTGGTACACTGCAAGAATTGCAAAAATTCTTGCTGCATAGATTGGGCTTAGCAGGAAAAAATAAATACACGAGTGTAACCACTCCATCACTATTCAAGGACTGTTTTTTTTTGTATATTGTTAGGTGTTAATAAGGATGTCAGACGAGATTATGATGTACGATATTTAATTTTTACCGATACATTGCAGTGCTGACATCTATAGGTGGAGAAGAGAACAGGCTTAAGCTTGTATTAGCACAACATTGGATGACATTTTCGACGACGACAACTTCAATGAATGATCTAAGCTCAATAAATACAGATGAAATGTCTATTATGTCTTCTCTTTAGGGTTTCCTAGGTCACATGGAAGGGGAGGAGGTTACATATATATGGTTGTTATGTATATTTTCTTGTCGATAAGCTTTATTGTAACTATTTATATTTTCCCTATCGTTCTTTTTTGTTTCATTAGGTATTCTAAGTCTTGCTTGATGTACAATACTAATACATTATTACCTAAATATGTGTAATAAATAATAATTTATAAAAAGTTTCAGAAGTATTCGTTTACAAAGAAGAAAACTATCGTTTCAGATTATAGCAGTGTTTGCAGAAACAACCATTTGTAATGGCTATGGCTGAATTTGGCGACAATTTGTAAATTTATTTTTTCAATTTTAGTTTTAGATGGTAAAAGTTAGTTAGTTTTCATTTGATACATATTATATTTAAATTTACAAAAGAATTGGTCAAGTAAAATCTATCGACATTTTAGGCATTTGCCAAATGAATGCGCGAAGCTTTTGGTTTTCAAATGAGTAAGATATGTCCAAATATTTAATTTTACAAACTAACTATTTCTATTTCCCCTATCGTTCATTTTTGTTTCATTGGGTATTCTAAGTCTTCCCTAATCTAAATTACTACTACATTATTACTTAAATATGTGTAATAAATAATAATTTATAATAAGTTTCAGAAGTATATGTTTACAAAGAAGAAAACTATCATTTCAGATTATAGCAGTGTTTGAAGAAACAACCATTTGTAATGGCTATGGCTGAATTCGGCGACAATTTGTAAATTTATTTTTTCAGTTTTAGTTTTAGATGGTTATAGTTAGTAAGTTTTCATTTGATACATATTATATTTAAATATACAAAATAATTGGTCATGTAAAATCAATCGGCATTTTAGGCATTTGCCAATTAATGCGCGAAGCTTATGGTTTTCAAATGAGTGAAATATGTTCAAATATATAATTTTACAAACTAAAAATCTAATTTAGATATTTTCAGATTATGATTAATTAAATTAATTATAGGAATCATCGATTACTCTTTTAATTTTAATTTTAGATGGTTATAGTTACTTAGTTTTCATTTGATACATATTATATTTTAATTTACAAAAAAAAGGTCAAGTAAAATCTATCAGCATTTTAGGCATTTGCCAATTAATGCGCAAAGCTTATGGTTTTCAAATGAGTGAAATATGTCTAAATATTTAATTTTACAAACTAAAAATCTAATATATATATTTACAGATTATGATTAGTTAAATTAATAATAGGAATCGTCAATTACTCAATTAGTTGTAGTTTTAGATGGTTATAGTTAGTCAGTTTTCATTTGATACATATTATATTTAAATTTACAAAAGAATTGGTCAAGTAAAATCTATCGGCATTTTAGGCATTTGCCAATTAAAGCGCTAAGCTTATGGTTTTCAAATGAGTGACATATGTCCAAATATTTAATTTTACAAACTAAAAATTTAATTTAGATATTTATAGATTTTGATTAGTTAAATTATAAATAGGAATCGTCGATTACTCTTTTAGTTTTATTCTTAGTTGGTTATAGTTAGTTTTCATTTGATACATATTATAATTAAATTTACAAGAAATATGGTCACGTAAAATATATCGGCATTTTAGGCATTTGCCAATTTATGCGCGAAGCTAATAATTATCAAATAAGTGAAATATGTTCAAAAATTTGATTTTACAAACTACAAATCTAATCTAGATATTTACATATTATGACTAGTTAAATTATTAACAGGAATCGTCGATTACTCTTTTAGTTTTAGTTTTAGATGGTTTTAGTTAGTAAGTTTTCATTTGATAAATATTATATTTAAATTTACAAAAGAATTGGTCAAGTAAAATCTATTCTCATTTTAGGTATTTGCCAATGAATGCACAAGGCTTATAGTTTTCAAATGAGTGACATATGTCCAAATATTTAATTTTACAAACTACAAATCTAATTTAGATATTTACAGATTATGATTAGTTAACTTAATAATAGGAATCCTCGATTACTCTTTTAGTTTTAGTTTTAGATGGTTATAGTTAGTTAGTTTTCATTTAATAAATATTATATTTAAATTTACAAAAGAATTGATAAAGTAAAATCTATCGGCATTTTAGGAATTTGCCAATTAATTCTCTGCCAATTTCAGGCAATTTCATGTAATTTCAGGGGAAGCTTTTAGTTTTCAAATGAGTGACATATGTCCAAATATTTAATTTCACAAACTACAAATCAAATCTAGATATTTACAGATTATGATTGGTTAAATTAATAATAAGAATCGTCGAATTATCGATTATCAGTAAGCAACATAGACTTGATGTAATCTAGTATCAAGTGCCTCTTGTTATTCAATAGATTTATAGGTTATTTCATGATGCCAGGTTTAACATAGCAGCTGCTTCAAAGATATTATCATTATTATCTAAACAAATCATGGCTAAACTAGTATCTATTGCATAATCATGCTAATTGGTAATATCTAATGCATAATTATCTAGCGCACAGTCAAAAAAAAGGCGTCCTTAAAAAAAAACTCCACATAATTATGTGTGAACCCAATAGATACTATAGAAACATTTATAAGCATAATTTGCAACTCTTAGGCGTTTTATATTTGCGTAAGTTTGTAAAATAAACAATAATGTAATAATTTCTTTAGAAATTTAAACATAATAATCGTGAAATTAATGAAATTACGATTGTTTGTATTAATAAAATTAAACCAATTTTTTTTTAATAAATAAGTTTTTAAGTTATTATATATTCTATATATATATATATATATATATATATATATATATATATATATATATATATATATATATATATATATGTGTGTATAAATATGGTTTTTTTAATTATACATATATATATATATATACGAGGGTGGTTTGACGGAAGAGTGACTTTTCAAAGGTTGGTAACACTTTCGCTATAGTGATTATGTTACTAGTTCCTGGGGTCTATCGGACGTCTACTGTCAAAATTTGGCAACAATCTGACAGATAGATTATGTTTTATACTTATTTGAAGAAAACTGTTTTCGTTGTGTGTGTGTATAAATATGGTTTTTTTAATTAAAATACCATGCCTCGTATCATGCCTAATTACTTTAAAGATATGTTTATTTGTTACACACTTGTAAACGTCCCTCAAATCAGACAGTATACTGACCTGGTAAGATGACTTTTGCAAGCTACAAGCTTGTAAAAGTGATACGCAAAAAGTGTAAAGATTTTACACACACTGTCATTTTTATATTATTTTTACTAATTTGATTTTCAATTTTTATTATTTGGTTTTTTGCTTCAACTTTGCTGCAATATTTATATTGATCAGTAATTTTCTTGTAGCGCCACTAAAAACAGTTTTATAATTTTCTTGTCATTTTATTTATCATAATGAAACTTTTTACAAGTGTTCTAAAACATTGTGCATTATACGTCAGGTAATGCTTTTTACTGGCTCTTCGAGGTTACAGGCTCATCTGCGGTTTTCCATTCATTTTCTTGCAGCGCAAGTAAAAACAGATTTTTAATTTTACTGTCATTTTATTTATCATAATTAAACTTTTTCAAGTGTTCAAAAACAGTGTGCTACAAGCTTGAAAAAGTGATACTCAAAGAGTGTACAGATTTTACACTCAACCGTGTTAAATTTACACTCTCCCCTGTCATTTTGATATTATTTTAATTGATTTAATTTAAAATTTTTCTTATTTGGTTGTTTTGCTTCAACTTGGCTGCAATATTTTTATTGTTACCATTACTGTCTTTTTATTTATCATAATTTAACTTTCTACAAGTGTTCAAAAACAGTGTGCATTATATGCCAGGTAATGCTTTTTATTGGCTCTTCAAGGTAACAGGCTCATCTGCGGCGCGCCAGTCATTTTCTTGTAGCGCCAGTAAAAACCGTGTTATAGTTTTACTGTCATTTTATTTATCATAATGAAACTTTTTACAAGTGTTCAAAAACACTGTGCAGTATACGCCAGGTAATGCTTTTTACTGGCTCTTCAAGGTAACAGGCTTATCTGCGGCTTGCCAGTCATTTTCTTGCAGCGCCAGTAAAAACAGTTTTATAATATTTCTGTCATTTTATTTATCATAATTTAACTTTTTACAAGTGTTAAAAAACAGTGTGCATTATATGCCAGGTAATGCTTTTTACTGGCTCTTCAAGGTAACAGGCTCATCTGCGGCTCGCCAGTCATTTTCTTGTACCGCCAGTAAAAACAGTTTTATAATTTTACTGTCATTTTATTTACCATAATTTAACTTTTTACAAGTGTTCAAAAAAATTGTGCATTATACGCCGGTAATGTATTTTACTGGCTCTTTAAGGTAACAGGCTCATCTGCGGCTCGCCAGTCATTTTCTTGTAGCGCCAGTAAATACAGTTTTATAATTTTGCTGTCATTTTATTTATCATAATTTAACTTTTCAGAAGTGTTCAAAAACATTGTACATTATACGTCAGGTAATGCGTTTTACAGGCTCTTCAAGGTAACAGGCTCAACTGCGGCTCGCCTGTCATTTTGTTTTTTATCAACTCAATATCTCCTGATTATTGCAACTTATATTCCTTTGCTTATACAGAAAGTTTTTTTTTATCGTGCAACATAGGGTTTTTCATTTTAATAGTTACCACACTTTCACCATAATGATAGCGTATCAAAGCGTATTTTTTTAAAAGCAACATACAGGTAATTCTCTGTGAGGCAAATATTACAGTTTGCGAAGTGTACAATGTATACAACTCAAGAAAGAGCTCAGATATTCAAATGGATCATGCTGCAAATCTCACCACTTGTTGTAATACCGCTGGTTATAAAACATTCCTACGTTAGGTAAAATTTGTAATGTTTCTGATAATTACCAAATATGAATATTCCACTTGAACAGAATACTGAATTTTGTAAATCACCTGACGAAACGAAATATCAGTGTGTCTCTAGTTCAGTATATTCCCTTCCTAAATATAATTCGTGGTGTTTTCAAAATTCGACAATAATTTTAAAAATCCAACTCATTTCAACCCCAATCTGTGGAAAATGCTTTCGTCGTTGGGGTTGAAATTCGTAGTATTTATAAAATCATTATTGATAATAATAACACCACTTGATATATTACCGCTGGTTAAACAACATTCCTACGTTAGGTAAAATTTGTAAATTTACTGATAATTACCAAATATGAATATTCCACTTGAACAGAATACTGAATTATTCAAATCACCCGTCTCATTTACAATATTTAAATGAGACAATACATGTTTTTAACTGCAATTGTATTTTTAAAGAGTCTTATAAAGTCAACACTATCTACAGTTGGAAGTCGAACAGTTCACGTGCGTTATATTAATAATGTCACAATCATCAATGATACGCAAGCTAAATATATAATTAATTAATAATTAATAATCATCAATGATACGCAAGGTAAATATATAATTAATTAATAAAGATATTAATAAAATGCAAATAACTTTGTAGGTATTAGTGTAACTTATTAGTAAGTGACAAAACACATAATAGATTGATTTAGTCTCCTAAAGTTCAAACGGTATCTCCCTGACGTTAATCAAATGAACACCGTACTAATTTTTATTCAAATAAATATTAAATGTATACTACCAGTGCTTGAAGAAAACCTGAAACCAGAAGCGTCATACTCATTATTGTTGGTTGTTTGGAAACTGGCAGTTTCAACCTACAGAATTTCGTTGATGACATTGACGTCTATTGCAAACGACATTGATAGAACAAATGCCAACCCTCCACTATTAAAAATAATATCCACGCGTACCTACCTGGTAGAATGAATCTATATGTGATTTTCTTTTCATTTCCCCATTATGGTGCAGATATGATAAAAAACAACCTATATAACCCTCCCAGATTTTTAGTATTTAAGTATTAACTATAGTTCTATAATACCAGTTTTCATCTGACTGATGAAACCACGATTTGGCGTAACAATAGTAGCAGTACAAGATTAAATATTTTTGTAAAACTCTCACTAATTGGGGCTTATTTATATATGAATCTAAATGTTTCTTATTTTCTCTTTATTTCCACATTGTGGTGCAGGTATAATAAAAAAATAACGTATGATACATTGCACGTATGAGCACATGTGCACTCTTATCATAATATACTATTATCTTTAATTAATTATCATTACTATCAAATACAGATAATGTAATAAAAAAATTGCAAAAAAAATGTGTAATCGATTTGATTTGATTAACTGATCGCTTAGAATCAGTTTTAAGCGGCAGTCACTTGTTACAATGGGTCGACGTACATTGCTACTAGTGTTTCTTCAGCTGGTGGTATTTTCAGAACCTGCCAGGATTCTTGGTATTATACCTACACCTTCCTACAGCCACCAAATTGTGTATCAACCATTATGGGAGCAACTCTCACGCAGAGGGCACGAAGTTGTCGTTTTAACCACAAATCCCGTGAATAATCCCGAGCTGACGAATCTAAAGGAAATTGATATAAGTTTTACATACAGCCATGTTGCGAAATTAATCGAGACGATACGTAATACCGATGTTAAATTGTGGACGTTATTCGTATTGGTTAACAATGCTTTCATTGACACAACGAAGATACTATTGGAGCACTCGTCTTTCCAAGATATACTAACAAATAAAACGGAGCATTTCGATTTGGTAATACTGGAAGCTCTGTATCCTACGTACGGAGCTTTTGCACACAGGTTCAAAAGCCCGATTATTGGAGTTTGCTCCTTCGAACCATGGCCTGAGTGGGTATCTGCAATGGGCAACCCCTTGTCAGCCTCAGTATATCCACATCCGCACTTGCCGTTCTACAGGAATTTGTCGTTTATGGAGAGACTTGTTGCCACTTGGTACACCTACCTCCTTCCACCATTAAAGGCATACCTTTATGACGATGCGTTTGATAATCTGGTATCAGAGCATTTTGGGGAAGGTTATCCCAAAGTTTCAGAGTTTTATTCAAACTTAGATATGCTGTTCAGCCACAGCAATCCTGCTCTGAAGCTTCACGTGCCGACGATTCCTGCGATTGTAGAGTTTGGAGGCGATAATCATTTAAGTGCTCCAAAGCCTTTACCAGAGGTGAGATTATATGATATATTTTCAGTGTATGTCACCATATTGTCTAGATTTTATTCAACTTTGATGTTATGTTTGTTTCTTGTAAGGTTTAAAGCGCTTCAAGGCTGTAAAGGCTAGGTTGCAGTTTTCTAATTCTGGTATAACTTATAGTGTTATCACTTAAAATTGAAAATCTACCTACGAAGGGTATTTATTGCGGTCCATTGTGCGAACGGAATTTTATGACGGATAATGGGAAGAGAACAGAGTCCAGAGCCTTTTCGCAGCACGGCATACATTGGAGAACCCTTGACCGTAATAAACCCTCATTGCAGGTACATTTTCAATTTCAAGTGAAAATACTATAAGAGCCATTATGCAATTTATACCAAAAATTTTGGGAGTTCAATGTGAAATCAATTTTTTTGAACAGATTTCAAACTTTGTCATGTCAATTAATTTTGGAAGATTTGTCAAAAACTTAAACAGCTCGTATGGGTTTTTTGTTACGTTATGTTTTTCAAAAATAAAACTTATGCAATATAACTGTGTTTTTAGCTTGCTATATCTTACATATATTTCTTTAAAGGACATCAAATCATTTATGGACAACAGCAAGAACGGTGTCATATACTTCAGTTTCGGATCAAACGTACCAATTTCTTTAATTACCAAGGAAGAGAAAACCATATTATTGGAAACATTGTCCGAGTTAGATTATGACATCTTGTGGAAATTTGAATTAGAAGACTACTTTGAGGTACCCAAAAATGTTAAAATTGTAAAATGGGTACCTCAGCCAGATGTTCTAAGTACGTGTCATTTCATAACATTTGTAAGAATTGCTGTTCATAACATTACTAACTGGACTATCCTTTGATTTGCTCTAACGCCCAGTTGTACGATTGGCGATCTTCCCTGACTAAGGTTCAATTACCTAGGATACAATTTTTAATACAATGGTATCCTTAGAAACTGAACCACGATCAAAGATAATCCACGATCGTACAACTGGGCCTAAAGGGTCAGAATTATTTGTCAAGTAATGACACTGGCCAATTACGCCTCTACCTATGGCGCAATTGGTAGGGATTATTATTCCTACTAGACCCCTACTATTCCTACTAGACCAGTAGGGATTATCATTATCATGCAGTCAAAATTTTGACAATTTTCTCTAAGGCCCAGTTGTACGATCGTTGATCATCCTTGATCGTGGTTCAATTTCTAAGGATTCCCTTGTATTTACAATTCTATCCTATGTAACTGGACCATGGTCAAGGATGATACACGATGGATCCAGTGCAACTGGGCTTAAATAATCTAAACATGTTTTAATAAGTTGCCTCTTTTTAGGACACCCCAAAGTCAAAGCTTTTATAATGCAAGGTGGTATGCAGTCCTTAGAAGAAGCACTTTACACTCACATCCCTGTCGTAATTATACCATTTTGGGCAGATCAGGGAAAACACGCCCAAGTGATGGAGTATAAGGGAACGGGAATATTTCTTGCTCGAGAAGATTTGACTAAGATAAACTTAAAGAGCGCAGTTTTAAAAATTATTGAAGATCCAAGGTATGTGGTGGACGTATCGCTCATTTGCTCTAACAACATCAGAACTCAAAACCAGAAGCACAATTTGTACCTTCAGCATTCATTTTTAAAATACAGCTGCTGTAACGAAACGGTTTGTTCGAGATGAATCTTATATGATCAGACATATCCACTAAGCGCTAGCTAAAAAAAGTCTACTTCGTTGCCATTCCATCTGTAGCAATATACCTACAAATATAATGATTTTTGAATTATGACTTTGTTACAACAAATGAACAATATCAAATTGGTAATAAAAAACACATAGGTTACTTACTTACAATTATAAGTTTGGTAATGACCTGTTAAGGTGTCGAAATTATAGTCACACAAGTTACAACATATGAACAATATCAAATTGGTAACAAAAAACATACACAGGTTACTTATTTACAATTGTAAGTTTGATAATGAACTGTTAAGGTGTCGAAATTATAGTCACTATAAATAAACCTAAGTGATACTAACAAAGTAACCTGTGTGTGTTTTTTTAACCTATATTACAATGTATCACAAAGTAGATCTGTCAAGCGTTACTCGTCTAACAATAACAAGTATGTAAGTTGTATGTAAGTAGTAAGCAGGTTCGATTTATGCTCAAGAAAATTTTGGAATTGTTGAAGTAAATACTAACGTGACGGTTTGATGGTCCTTCTTCTTCTTGCCAACTTTTTGCTAAACATGTGGAGAAGTGGATTGAGTTATTTTACTCCTGGTAGAGAGGTAATAACTGGTCTGATAATAGCACGCCATCTTGACCTGTTCTGAGTTGGTCAGAGAGCGGTTTTTATGTTAGTATGGAGTAGTTTCTGGACAATGCCCACTATCCAACCATCTGCAAGAATAACGACTTCTGCTTCGTTTTTAAAGAATTTCCAAAATTAAATTCGAAAATCCTGACTCGGTTTCTTCCGCGCCTCATTTGTTAACTTCTCTTTCGTACTGTAATGCGTTACTTCCAGGCTTTATAACGTAAATAATTATTGTATATCAAAGTATCCACCTATGTATTCTAAGTATCTAAGTACCTAAGTATCAAAGTATTCCGCCAAAGTATTGATTATTCAAACTGACCCAATCTGATCAAATTTATAGACTGAAAATAGCCTTTATTAACCTTAAATTCGAAAATCCTGACTCGCTTTCTTCCTTGCCTCATCTGTTAACTTCTCTTTCGTCTTCAGGTCTTCAAAATAGTTGCAGATGCGAGAACTGAAAAACAATTGAACTTCACATTTCCGAGATATGTAGAACATGAAACACTATGTATATTTTACATAGTTTCATATACTGTTATGCTTCAATTTTGCTTTGCTTAAGTATCTAAGTACCTAAGTATCAAAGTATTCCACAAAAGTATTGATTATTCAAACTAACCCAAACTGATCTAATTTATAGACTGAAAATAGCCTTTATTAGCCTTAAATTCTAAAATCTTGACTCGCTTTCTTCCTCGCCTCATCATTAAACTTCTCTTTCGTACTGTAATGCGTAACTTCCCGGATATATAACGTAAATAATTATTGTATATCAAAGTATCCACCTAAGTATCCTAAGAATCTAAGCACCTTAGTATCAATGAATCGCACCAAAGTATTGATTAATCAAACTAACCCAAACTGATTTAATGTATAGACTGAAATTAGCCTCTAAACTGAGGAGTTATTGTTGGGCAAAGTCTTCCAAAACACGTGAAATTTCTATCTTTGTTTTCAGGCAAACGTCAGTGTCGGTAAAATAGGCAAAATAGTTGCAGATGCGACAACTGAAACACAATTGAACTTCGCATTTCCGAGATATGTAGAAACATAATGCATATTTTTATAAGATGGAACACCATGTATATTTTATACAGTTTTATATTCTGTTATGCTTTAATTGATCAATCAATTGATCATCTTGATCATTTCACCACTAATTCATCGAATGAAAGGTTTATTGATTTCAAGGCAGCTTACAGTAAAACGTATCTACGGTTTTGGCCTTTGGGCTTTCGAAAAAACAGTGCATTGAAAAAAGGCAATCGAAGTACCTAACCTAACCTAAACCTAGCCTTCTGCTCTTTCGTTTTTGGTGAGTTTTTTTGGTCTTTTTTTTTCGCAAACTATCTTTTCGATGAAATCGTGAAATGTTTTCGGAAAACTTTATTCGTTGAACATTTTTCGGCAAATTATGTTCTTTGCATTAAACCGATTTGGTTTTATTTTGTCTAGGTCCAGTCTAGGCCTTCGGGTTTTCGAAAAAACAGTTTTAAAAAAAGGATATCGAAGAACCTAACCTAACCTACACCCAACCTTCCTGTCGTTCGCCTTTGGTGAATTATTTTTTTGATTTTTTTTTTCATCAAACTGGTTTTTCGATGAAATCGTGAAATGTTTTCGGAAAACTTTATTCGTTGAAATATTTTCGGCAAATTATGTTCTTGGAACTAAACCGTTTTGGTTTTATTTTGTCTAGGTCCAGTCTAGGACTTCGGGTTTTCGAAAAAACAGTTCACTGGAAAAAAGGACATCGAAGAAGCTAACCTAACCTTAACCTAACCTTTCAGTATTTCGTTTTTGCTGAATTATTTTTGGTATTTTCATCAGCAAACTGTCTTTTCAATGAAATCGTGAAATGTTTTGGGAAAACTGTCTTCGGTGAACATTTTTCTGAAAATTGTGTTTTTGAATGAAACCGATTTGGTTTTATATTGTCTAGATCTAGTCTAGGACTTCGGGTTTTCGAAAAAACAGTTCACTGGAAAAAAGGACACCGAACAAGCTAACCTAACCTAAACCTAACATTTTAGTATTTCGATTTTGGTGAATTATTTTTGGTATTTTATTCAGCAAACTGTCTTTTCGATGAAATCGTGAAATGTTTTTGAAAAACTATTTTCGTTGTACATTTTTCGGTAAAATATGTTCTTTGAATTAAACCGATTTTGTTTTATATTGTCTAGCACTAGTCTAGACCTTCGGTTTTTCGAAAAAACAGTTAACTGAGAAAAAGGAAATCGAATAACCTAAACTAACCTAAACCTAACCTTCCGGTCTTCCGTTTTTGGTGAATTATTTTTGGAATATTTTTCAGAAAACTGGCTTTTCAGTGAAATCATGAAATGTTTTCGGAAAACTGTTTATGTTGAACATATTTCGGTGAATTATCTTTTTTGAATTAATCCGATTTGGTTTTATACTGTCTGGGTAATTTTATAATTATTATGATTATTATAGGTAGGAAATATTTATATCACGATTCGACAAACAATTAATTATTCGAATTATTATTAATCCCTGGCAATATTTACTATTTACACATTGAAGAATCGAGCTTAACTTTTCTTCCCCAATCGACTTAATCTAAAATTAATCTAAAATAACTTTTTTTTTTTATAATACGATCTAACCTAACGTAACCCGATCCAAAATAACCGAACAAAAACCTAACAGAAGGTTACCTAATCCTAAACCCAGTACTGTATTGCTAAAGATGAGGCTGAATTGTGTCCGAAATGTACATTTAGTAAACACATGTTTTTTTACAATTCGCAGTATTAAAATGCTCATTACGTATATCGAATCTCATCGTTAAAAGTACACTTAATCGAATGGGTGAATAAAATGTTTACATTTTCACTTTATTCACTAAAATCATTGACAACGTGAATAAAGTAAAACAAAAATAGGTAAATTGGCACTATCCTTGAAATTTTCGTTGTCACCTGAAAATGTGACACTTCACACAAAACCTTCAATTCTGATAACGAATTGGAAAAAATCTTATATGACACACGTGAATAAAGCAATCATTTTCGCATTCTTCTTCGCTTCTTGCGCTAAACTGTTCTTTCGTAGATAAAATTTGACTTTATTCACTTATACCATAAATATCTACTTGTGAAACGTATTACGTATTACTACGTATTTTATTTTCTACAATACTATTACATACATAATACGTACTTACTTTCATACAACATACTTTCACAAGCTCCACTTCATCAATAATTAATCCAATTCAAAGTAACCTACATACCTCAATGTAAAGCAACCCAGCCTAGTACCGGATAACGCAATGTGACTTAACCCAATAACCTGATTAAATTGATTACTATACTATGTAATATACAAATATCCTCTATTTTAGCTACAAGCAGAATATGAAGACTTTAGCGGGATTAGCCAAAGACCAACCCATGGATATAATCGAAAAATTAGTTTGGTGGACAGAATACGTGATCAGGAATAACGGAGCCAAACATTTACGCAGCGTTGTAGTCGATGTACCATTCTACCAGTATTACCTATTAGACGTTATAACGTTTTCATTTATTGCTATTTTTACAATTCTGTTTGTATGCTATAAAATGCTAATGTGTCTAATGTATTGCCTAAGAATTAGAAGGAAAGAAAAGTCAAAGCAACACTAATATTTTAGCGTAATTAAATGTTAATGCAAATTAAATTGTTCGATGTAATACTGCATTGAAAATATTAAAATACTTATTGTTCCATAAAAATGTAAGATATATGCAATAGATCAAGATATTTTGTATTATTAAATAATATGACAGTTCAATCAAATGTGTGTAAGCTTCCTCCAAAAGTTAAAAACTTCCTTCAAAAGTTAAAAACTTCCTCCAGAAGTTAAAAAGTTCCTCCAAACGTTAAAAACTTCCTCCAAAAGTTAAAAACTTCCTTCAAAAGTTAAAAACTTCCTCTAAATGTTAAAAACCTCCCCCAAAAGTAAAAAACTTCCTCCAAAAATTAAAAATTTCTCTGAAATACATGAAAATAAAATTTTATATATATATAATCGATCTATCGACCCCATATGGGGTCTTTCCGCCTAGCATTTTAATACATTTCATTCTTATAAAATAATATATAATATGATCTGATATGTGATTGTATGATATGCTGATGAATGATGGGTTGATTGGTGAAGAGTGTTATGGGGCGTAGTATGATTCATGGAGCGTTTTTGTCGGGTTCTTTTTTGTAGTTCGTTTGTCTAGTCTTTTAATGCATAATTCGTCCAGTATTGTCCTGTTGTCCTGTTTTTGTTGGAATTTATTTCGTAATTTGTCAAGTCTCTGATCAATGGGCGTGATGTTGGTACTATTGTATAAATTTATATTTGATATGTTATGAAGGTGATTGTCCCTGTGTCTCAGTTTAGTGATTAGTCTCAATGTTTTACGTTCAGTCACGTCTGTGATTCGTTTGCACTTGTCTCTAGCGTTGTTGAGTACCATTTGTCCGTAGTCGATGATGGGTCTGCAGATGGATTTGTAAATTCTTGTGGCTGTATCAATGGATATTCCTCTTCCTCCGTACGTTAAACATCTAAAATGTTTTGCCCTTTTTAGTATTTCAGTCCTTGTGTTGCGTAGATGTTTGTCGAATTTTAGTTTATTGTCTATAGTCATTCCTAGATACTTTATTGCCGTTGTTGGGTGTACGTTCGTCCCGTTAACTTGTATGGTCGGTGAGTTGTCATTTATTCGGTGGTTGGGGATAAGGAGTTGGCATTTCGTGGGGTTGGGAACGAGTCTCCATTTATTAAACCAGCACATTGTTTTGTCCGTCAGTATCTGGAGGGTGTTTATCGTGTCGTCCAGTTTTTTCCTGTGCGTTATCAGAGCCGTGTCGTCTGCGTACTGTAAGATGTATTGTTCTAAATCAACGTCTCTGTCTTCTGTCCTGTATATGTCGTAGCAGTATATATTGTAGAGTAGAGGGGTTAGGGGGGAGCCTTGAGGGAGTCCTTGTCTTCGAAAAATTGTTCGTGAGTGCGTGTTCTTTGTTTTTATTTGAAGTTGTCTGTCCGTCAGGAAACTATGGGTGAAGAGGATGAGGTATCTTGGGATTTCTAGACTGTACATTTTATATAGCAGTCCATGGAGCCAAACTGTCTCGAATGCTTTTTTAATGTCTAAGAAAAGTGCTGCGGTCTGTCGGTCTTTTAAGTATGTCGCTTGTATGTTGTTGGTCAGAATGTAAAGTGGGTGTACTGTCGAGCGTCCTGGTTTAAACCCAAATTGGTAATTTGGGGATTTTTCTCCGATGAGCTTCCAGATTCTGGTTTGTATAATTTTCTCCAGGTTTTTGCCAAGGACAGGGAGTAGGGTAATGGGTCTGTAGCTTTCTGGTGTAGTTTTGTCTTGTCCTGTTTTATGTATTGTGATGATGATACCTTTTTTCCAGGGGGTAGGGTGTGTGGAGTGTCGTATGCAATAATTGAAAATATTTATTATATGTTCGTGTATGTTTTCTGTCAGGTGTCTTAGTAGGTCTTTCGTGAGTGCGTCATGTCCAGGTGCTGAGTTTTTGCCATTATATGCTACTGTGTAATATTCTTCGTCTGTGATGTCCGGAGGGTTGGTACGTTCTTCAGTCTTTGTGAATTCCTCAAACCAGTTATTGATATTGTTAAAGTTATTTTCGTCATATGATTGATTGGATATTGGGGTGAATACTTTTTCGAAGTAGTCTGCAAATGTGTTTGAAATGTCTATGCTGAGTATTTTTCGGTCAGTCCGTCTGTGAGTTTTCGAATGTGTTCTTTTTGTTTGTATCTGGATAGTTTTTTTATTTTGGACCAGTATGATTTTCCATGGTCTTTTTCTATTTCCTGGCAAACCACAAGCCATTTTTCTGTCCTGTATTGGTGTGTCAGTTTTTGTATGTCCTTGTTTAGTTTGTTTAATTTGGGCTTTAGGTCTCTGTCTCCTGTCGATGAGTACTGTCTATATATTTTCCGTTTTTGTTTTATTAAAGCCAGAATAAATCTTGGTAGTCTGTTTTTATAGAATTTGTAACTGGTTGTGGTAGAGTATTTATTTATTATGTTTGTCATTGTATATTGAAATTCTGTGATATGGTCTAAGTCTATTTCGTCTGAGTTTAAGTTGGTCAGGTAGTTGCTTATGTCTTGTGTAACGTATTTGTAATTGTCCTTTTTAATTATGCTGGAATGAGAGGGGGTTATGGTTGCCGTCGGTGTATGCGTGTCTATTGTGAATTTTATTCCTAGATGGTCTGAGCATAAATCTGGTATTAGTGTCACGTCAGTTAAATTGTTTGTTAGGTTTTCTGTGTGTAGTATGATGTCGGGGGTGCTGTCATTGTTATTTGGCATGATGAATGTTGGGTCTGTGCGTCGTCTAGTGAAGTCGGAGTTCTGTAGGAATGTTTGTAATTGTCTACTTTTCTGTCCGTTTAAATTGAGGTCGCCTATTATGATGGCATATTTATATATTGATGCTTTAATAAATATATTTTGTTCAAGAGGGGATGTCGCGTGTATGTAAATCAGGAATATGTGGAGCTTGTCGTTTTGGAATGGGATTGTCCAGTGGAGGCAGTCATTTAGTGGGTTGGTTAGGCTAGGGGGGTTGGCTTTACCTACTTGGCAGTCTGGTCGGAATTGAGCCAGAGCACCTCCTCGGGCGTTCTGGATGGGTTGTCTGTGTCTTATCAATGTGGTCCAGTTTCTGTAGTTCGTGTTAGTATCGTTCTTCGTCTTTGTTTCTACCAGCAGGCAGCCGTCTATGTCGTTTGATTCCATGTAATTGTATAGTAAGGTTTTTTTGAGGAATATCTATTGATGTTATTGTATATAAGTTTGACCAATCTTGAGGGGACTACTTCTACCGACAGGGATTTACACTGACAGTAGCTGTGCCGACTCCCAGTCCATCTGCAGGTTCCGTAGGTGAGATTGCTTCAATGTCGTCTAGGTCGAACATGATGATGTAGAGTCTGTTTCCTGAAAATGATAAAGCAGTGTCTACTCTGTATGCGTCAATAAATCTTTCTTTTAGTTTTTTAATTAATGCTTGTCTGTCTGTATGTTTTGGTGAGTTTATTTTATTTGTGAATGTGTTTATAATATGATCATGAATGGTGATGGAGGTGTGAATGCGTGATTTTGTAATTTGTTGGTCCATTTGTGCAGACTTCTTGTTGACTGCTTTAATTTTTATGTTCGGGATTCCTGCAATCGGTGCCTTCGGGCGTAGTTCGCATTTCGCGCTCCAAGCGCCATGTCCGGGTATGTGGCATCTCTTGCAGACCTCGGGCTGTGATGTACAATTGTGGCTTAAGTGCGCGCCAGCGCACTTACCGCATTTCACCGGAGTGGGACAGTTTTCCGTTGTGTGGTCGTAAAGATTGCATTTTCCACACAATTGTGGGATAGGGGCAGGGGCAAGGCTTTCCATGACGGGGTAGTGACAGTGTTTGAAATAAATTCCCTTTAAAATGGCTTCGTAGGCTGCTTTGTCACTAGTTATGATGCGGATCATTTGTGTGGGCAAGTTGGTAGCTCTGGATATGATCCTTTTGCAATATCTGTGTGGTATGTTGTGTGTTGACTGATGTAAGCTTATCTCCGTTTCGGGGATCTCCTGTTCGACGAAACGAATTATTGCAGAGTATGACATTTGTTAATTTCCTTGCGTTTGGGTGTTGTTGTGGGTGGGCGAGTGTGTAGATTCCCTGTATGTTTGAATTGTGTGTGTGCTAATTAGTTGGTTTAGCAGTTGTTTTGCGGTGACTGTGTCTATGTTGGTTTTAAGTAGGAACCCATCCTTTGTTTTGATAATGATGTCGGTTGTGGCTGTCACTCCCTCTTATTGTTGTATTTTCTCCCATGATGTAGATAGTTCGTAACGTGTGAGATTGGGGTTGGTTGTAGTGATGGAGAATGTGTTTGTTAGTGTACTGTGTATTTGTTTCATTTTCTCTTTGTGCATTGCATTCTGTTGTCTGTTGTGGGCGTTAATCTTTAGTGTGGGACTAGTGGTATCTGTGGCTGCACTTTTTTGTTGTGTGGGTGTGGATGGGGTGGTTTCTGTAGAGTGGTTACTTATATCAGGCTCACCCCCGTGTGTTTGTGTGTGTGTTTGTGTTGCCAATTTTTTGCTATTCGGCACGGACTTAGCAGTACCCTTCGGGCGTCCACGCTTTCTCCGTTCTGAGGGTTCTTTGAACGAGGAATCTGTGGTCTCGTCTTCATCCATCTTCAACGATTGTATCCAAATTAACTCTTGAACCACTCAAATGAACCTTAACTCTGATTACTTCTGGTTTCTGAGTCACATGTCTCATCTCTTATATTAATAAATATATAGGATTTCTACTTCAAACATGCTTCTACAGACATGTACCAATAAATGCAATCCAATTCTGTCTATGTCTATGCATTGCAGTAACTCATAACTTGAGCTAAGATACTATATGTATGATAAGATACTATATAAAATAAAACTATTTGTGATGATATGAAATCGTAGGTATCAATCTATACTTAATCACATAAGGAGAGCATTGCATCACTTTAATCATACATGATTCACAATGTCGAGTGTAGTTTTAACCACATATTTTTTATCATTATTTAGCCAGTTCGTATCAATCATGGGACGATATAAGTTATGCGTTGTGTTGGTGCATTTGGCGGTATTTTCGGAATCTGCAAGGATTCTGGGTATTATACCGACACCTTCCTACAGTCATCAGATTGGGTATCAACCATTATGGGAAGCACTCTCAAGAAGAGGACATGACGTTGTCGTTTTCACAACTAATCCTGTGAACGATCCCACGCTAACTAATCTGACTGAGGTCGATATAAGTTTTTCGTATAAACTTATAGAAGACTATTTGGGAAGAATAGAGTTTAGTGAAGTCAGTTATTGGAGGATTTTTAAATTTGTTGCCGAGTTTTTCATAGAAGCGACTAAGATGCAAATGGAACATCCAACTTTCCAAAATCTACTGAAGAACGAAAGTGAACATTTCGATTTGGTAATTGCCGAAACGTTGTTTCCCGTATACGGCGCATTTGCCCACAAGTTCAACAGTCCACTTATAGGCGCTTGTTCCTTCGAGCCATGGAACGAATGGCTAGCCGCAATGGGAAATCCCTTATCGCCAGCAGCTTTTCCGAATCCGAATTTACCTTTCTACAGGGACCTATCTTTTAAGGATAGAATGATCATCTCATTGTACCAATACGGATTAATACCACTTAGAGCATATTTATATGATGATTCAGTTGACAATTTAGTGTATGAGTATTTCGGAAAGGATTATCCCAGAGGCAGAGACTTTTTCGCCAATATAGATCTCTTGTTCAGCAATACAAATCCGGTTTTGAAAATAAACGTTCCAACTCTGCCTACAATTGTGGAGTTTGGAGGAGGAGTTCACATAAAACCACAACAACCATTACCAGAAGTAAGCATATCAACATGACAATAAGCATAATACTAATCTATATCAAAATGCACCATAATATGGTCACAAAAATAAAATTACATGTAATAAGCGTAGCTTAGTTTTGCTAGTATTTAGAGTTTTTTAGATTTAGTACTTATGTATTTGCTTTTGAAGGATATCAAATCATTTTTGGATGCCAGCACTAAGGGGGTAATATACTTCAGTTTTGGAACAAACGTTCCAACATCACTTCTCAGTCAACAACAAAAAACTCTATTTTTGGAAACAGTGTCTGAATTGCCCTACGATGTCTTATGGAAATTTGATTTAGATGATAATGTTCAAATTCCCAGCAATGTAAAGGTTATGAAGTGGATTCCTCAACAGGATGTTTTACGTAAGTAGCAAACTTATGGGTGCATACAGTGCCTTTCATTCCAATCACTCCATATGCTCTGATATAAGAGGGATAGCAAAAATATGCAAATATTGATATCAGTATGGGCTGATTAGACGATTTGAAAGAGTTTGCGAAAATCTGTCATGATCGGTATACAACCCTCCAGCCATTTGGAGTACATGAAATGAAAGGCACTGTACATGTAGAAAATAATTTCTTAAAGTTATTATACTTAAACGATTCGTGTTAATTTACAGGGCATCCTAAAATTAAAGCTTTTATAACGCAAGGTGGACTCCAATCTCTTGAGGAAGCGCTGTACAGTCATGTTCCTCTGATCAGCGTTCCGTTCCAAGCAGATCAGGGAAGGAATGCAAAAATTATCGAATATTTGAACATAGGGACGAGTTTCAATATTGAAACTATGGAAAAGGAGCCTTTTAAAAATGCAATTATAAAAATTGCAGAAGATCCTAGGTAAGAGATTATAATATCTTTCGTGAAAATTAAATTACAATTAAAGAGATCAGTACATGTTACTCCAGAAAAACTAACTCTGATTTTCTTTGTTTTGGATTTAGTATATTTAAATTATCATAATACGTATTTCTAAAATATTACCTACTTATAATTAAATATATGTTCTAGTTACAAAGAGAGGATGAGGAAGCTAGCAAAGCTATCTAAAGATCAGCCAATGGAGAATATTGATAAGTTGGTTTGGTGGACAGAATATGTGATCAGGAATAATGGAGCTAAACATTTACGCAGTGTTGTAGCAGATATACCATTCTATCAGTATTACTTATTAGATGTTATAAGTTTTAGTGTATTCATTATTGTTGGATTATTCTACATAAGTTTTAAACTGTTGGGATGCATTTTTGGATGTTTCAGTAAGAAGAGCAACATAAAAATCAAACAGCAATAGTATTGCTGATGTAATTTGATGTCTTTGATAAGAAATTAAAATCACTCAATCATAAAATTGTGTAGCTTC
Source organism: Othius punctulatus (assembly GCA_951805005.1). NCBI lineage: Eukaryota > Metazoa > Arthropoda > Insecta > Coleoptera > Staphylinidae > Othius > Othius punctulatus. The sequence goes on from OX638143.1 coordinate 25,751,525, forward strand.
TATTAATGTAAATAAAGTTACGCTTTTTAATCTTCTATATATTCTATAGCTATTTACCGCCACTTAATACTGAGAATAACAGTATTATACTAAAATCTAAATTTCTTCATATATTTACAAATATATTATATTATAAAAATTTCAGATATTTCCGTTATAGCTAATCCATACCTGTAAATTTTGAAAGTTATATCCTCGATTATCTCACTTTTTCATTACAGAAACTTTGCCAAATTTTTAGAAATAATGCTTTTAGGTATAATAAATACAGATCTAATATCAAATTTGCCATTTATAAATTTTCAGAAATTTCAGTAAAAGCTAACTCACACCTGTAATTGCTAAAAGTTATATCCTTGATTTCCGCACTTATTAATTACCGAAGCTTTGCCAAATTTTCAGGAATAATGTTTTTGGGTGTAATATATACAAATCTAATATTATATATGCATTTCAGAAATATTCAGAAATTTCAGTAAAAGCTAACCCATACTTGTAAATTTTGAAAGTAATATCCTGATTTTCTAACTTTTTCATTACAAAAACTTTGCCAAATTTTCAGGAATAATGTCTTTAGGTATCGTTAATACAAATCTAATATCAAATATTAGACACAAATTTTCAGAAGTTTCAGTAAAAGCTAACCTTTAGCTGTAAATGCTGAAAGTTATTTTCTCGATTTATGCACTTATTTATTACCGAAGCTTTGCCAAATTTTCAGGAATAATGGTTTTAGGTGTAATAAATATAAATCTAATATCATATATGCAATTCATACATTTTCAGAAATTTCAGTAAAAGCTAATCCATACTTGTAAATTTTGAAAGTAATATCCTCGATTTTCTAACTTTTTCATTACAAAAACTTTGCCAAATTTTCATGTTTCATATCTTTAGGTATCGTTAATACAAATCTACTCTCAAATATACAAGACACAAATTTTCAGAAGTTTCAGTAAAAGCTAACACACACCTGTAAATGGTGAAAGTTATATCCTCGATTTTCGCACTTATTCGTAAAAATTATCATTGCTTACTTTTTCTAATCTTCTATATATTCTATACTATTTTCCGCCACTTAATACTAAGAATAACAGTATTATATTAAAATCTAAATTTGTTCATATATGTACAGATATATTATTATTTTAATTTGTTTTTTCAGAAGCAGACAATTTATATTGATATAGCTAATTATCGTTGCTTACTTTTTTTAATTTTCTATATATTCTATAGCATTTATCGATAATTGATACTGAGAATAACAGTATTATATTAAAATCTAAATTTCTTCATATATTTACAGATATATTATTATTATAATTTGGTATTCAGAAGCAGTCTATTTCTGTTGATATGGGTAATTATCATTGCTTACTTTTTTTAATCTTCTATATATTCTATATCGATTTACCGCCAATTAATACTGAGAATAACAGTATTACTTTAAAGTCCAAATTTCTTCATACAGGGTGGTCCACTTATCCTTTCTTGGACCATTGCTGCTAGACAACTGAAAATTGAGGAAAACATCCGATTGGAAGATATTGGAAACTTGATGTGCCACTTTTTAAAACTATTTTCGAGTATACAGAGTGTACCATAAATGAGGGACACAACATTTGGTCTCTTTTTTAAATGGTTCGCCCTGTATATTCTTTCATATTCAGAATCTGCTTTATGGGAGCTTCACAAATAATTTTTAATATTTGAGATTAGATGCAACGTTGACAAGTTTTTGACATTTAAATCAAATTAAACGAAAAATCATGGACGTGGAAAAAAATCAACAAAACCTTATTATACTACATACTTGAGACGTTAGACACCACGTTTTCTTTCATTCACGGTTTCACATTCTTATATTTAGTTCCAGCATTCTTTACTCCTTAATGTAAATCAACCCCTTCTCTGTCACATTAGTCCTAACTGTATATTCCCTTCTGTTTCTAATGATAGAAGAAGACAAGATAAAATATGTATTATTACACAATTATTTTTTATAGTGATACAAACTTTTAAGGTGTAATCATAATTAAATATTATTCATGCTATACTTCAGACGTGATATCTGGTCTATCCAATGACAAATTATTTACTTAAAGAATTTCTGATTAATCTAAAAAAAAATTGAGCTAATCATAATTCTATAAGTTTAATTTGATTAAAGTGATTAAGTTCAATGAGCACTTCATTGATCAATTAGACGAATTTCATAGATAACATTTTACTGACAAATAGCATAAGTTACGAATGATAAGACTGATTGTTTGCGTCAAAATTTCAGTTATTTTTATTTAATTGAGTAATATTATATACAGGGTGGCCCACCTATCCTCGCTCGCACAATTGCTGCTAGACTAACGAAAATTTAGGAAAACATCAGATTGGATGATATTGGATACTTGATGTGCCACTTTTTAAAATTATTTTCGAGTATACAGAGGGTTCCATAAAAGAGGGACACAAAATTTGGTCTCTTTTTTAAACGGATCACCCTGTATATTATTTCATTTCCGAAATCTGCTTTATGTGGGCTTCACAACTCATTTTAATTTTTTGGGATCAGATGCAACGTTGCCAAATTATTTACATTTTAATAAAATTTAACGAAGAATCATGGACGTGGAAAAAAATTCAACAAAACTTTATTATAAGAGATTAATGAAAGAATATGCGTATGCAAGTACCCAAGTAATGTGCCAAAACATACACAATATTTTGAGTCACGTAGAATACACAGGGTGTTCTGAAACAACGATACAATTTTGCTATTTTCAAATGGCTGTAACTCATTTTTTTCAAAACGAACACCCTGTATATAGCTTCATATTCTTATCTAATGTCAACAATAATTGATTAACCAATTAAAAATCTATGGAAATACACGTACCTACTAAAATTGAATTTATTTTTCGATTTCACCATATGGCTATATGGCAATTGCACATGGAGCAATGCGATTGCAATTAACCATTATGCAGCGTGTTAACTAACGAGAAACACCGAGATAGCAACTTACAATTATAACAAATTAATACCTACACAGCAATGGTCGTTACTAACCTTAATCACTTAACAACTTCAATATATCACGTAATCACCTTACGGTCACCATATAACTATGCTATAACATGCATGCACATAAAACTCAGTAACTTATTTTGAAAATGCAAACACTGTTTCTACTAATAAGTGCTGTGGCAGTATTTGAAGTTCAAGCTTCCAGGATTTTGGGTATCATTCCTACACCATCATACAGTCATCAGATAGTCTTCCATCCACTGTGGAAGAAGTTGTCTCTGAGGGGCCATGATGTAGTGTTAATTACCACTGATCCCATTAGAGATCCTGCACTTACAAACCTCACCGAAATTGATTTGGCATACGTATACAAAATGGTACCCCCAGGCTTAAGCTATGACGGTTTGATGGATAGTTGGGGTGTCCTTGAGGAAATCACAAAATACTCATTGGCGTTTAGTAAGCTGGAACTGGAGGATGCAGAAGTAAAACGTTTGATACAAGACGACAGCGTGAAATTCGATCTCGTGATATTTGAGTTATTGCAGCCTGTATTTGGAGCATTTGCTCATAAATTTGGATGCCCCATGATTGGCGTAAGCAGCTTTGATCCGTTGCCCGAATGGCTTGCAGCCATTGGAAACGCGCAATCCCCAGTAATATTCCCAAATTTGATACTACCATACTACAAAGATTTATCATTCACTCAAAGACTGACAAGTTTTGTATATCAATATATTTATGCACCACTTATACAATACAGATATGCAAACGAGTACAATAAATTGATAAACACACATTTTGGAGAAAATTATCCACCAGCTCCAGACTACATCAAAAATATTGATATGCTATTCAGTAATGCCAATCCAGTTTTTAGGATTAACAAGCCAAATGTGCCAGCAGTCATTGAGTTTGGAGGAGGAGTGCATTTACAGTCACCTGAAATATTGCCTACTGTAAGTATTGAATAAGGCAGTGCAATTAATATAGTTTCAGGGCATCAAAGAGTTTTTAGATAACAGTAGCCGAGGCGTCATATACTTCAGCTTAGGAACACATGTTAATAATTTTTTTATCAAAGACAAGCTTAAAGATGCATTTTTGGAAGCATTGGACGCTTTACCTTATGATGTATTGTGGAAATTCGACATGGATTATGCTTTTAAAGTACCTGCCAATGTAATGGTTTTGAAATGGTTTCCTCAAAATGATATATTAGGTACGCCATTAATGCCCATCTTATCATATTTTATCAAGATAATACATTCATAAAATTAGGAGAAACGAATAACATAAATAAGGTTTAATTGGGCAAAGTCAGGCTAACTTAAATTATATTAGGTTACGTTAGGATAACTTGGATAAAGTTAGGTTTGGTGTAGTGCTCTTCATCATTAGTTAGAAATAATGAACCATCATCTTTAGTTAGAAATAAATAACCATTCTAAGGGCACTTTGCATTATGCTACATTTAGTGAGATTACGTTTAGTCACACCATGTAATGTTTAACTAGATTAGGTTAGGTATAGTAGTGATGGGTGTGGACATGTTGTAGTCACTACAACATATCCATACCCATCACTACTACACCTAATGTAATGTTTAACTAGATTAGACTAGGTGTATGGGTGTGGACATGTTGTAGTCACTACAACATATCCACACCCATCATTACTACACCTAACCTTATCTAGTTAAACAATACAAGATGTGACTAAACTTTTTATTACGTTATTGTAAGTATTTATTCTCTTCCTACATAAAGCAGAATTCACGTTATCTAGATAATTATAATTTTTCCGTGCCCTCGTGAATACCATTCGCAAAATAAATACTCCTACAAGTTATTCGGACGTTCAGACGGTAGTTATTCCTACACATTACATTGCAGGACATCGTAATGTAAAAGCATTTATAACTCAGTGCGGATTACAGTCTTTGGAAGAAGCTTTGTACAATAGCGTTCCTGTAGTTGGAATACCATTTTTTGGAGATCAAGCAAGAAACGCTAAAATGGTAGAACAACTTGGTATCGGCATGATCGTTGACAAAACGAAATTTTCTAAAGATACTTTTGTAGGATTAGTTACAGAAGCAATTACAAATCCAAAGTACGTTAGAGCAAAGCTAGAAGATGCAATTGATTATATTCTTGTTATTTTTTAGGTATAAGCTGATGATTAGTAAACTAGCTAAAATAGCAAATGACCAGCCCATGGAAGGTATTGATAAGTTAGTTTGGTGGACAGAGTATGTGATCAGACATAATGGGGCTAAGCACTTGAGAAGTGCTGAAGCTGATGTACCACTATATCAGCTATATTTATTGGATGTATTGGCATTCCTTATGGTTGCAGCTAGTTTACTCATCTTAATTATATTTCGCGTTATCAGTTACATAGTAAAATTATTTATAATAAAAGCTATTTCTAGAAAAATAAAAAAAGAGTAATCCAACAATTTGTGATGAATACCATGCAAATGTTGTCAAATTTGTTTATTAGAAATTTGTTTAGTGCTCTCTACAAATATTTTATTAAAAAATAACTATTAATTACTGATTATTACTCCAACTATTTATTACTCTAAATTAAGATTAACGCATTTATGTATAACAAGTTGGAATCCTTAAAAATCACTTTAAATTATTTGAATTTAATTACAAAATGCATAATATTGTATTAGAAAGTACAAAAAATAAATGAAAGTCATGCAGACATTTGTTTTCGTAATACGAGCACAATATCCAAAATTTAAGCAGATTTTCTGAAATGGTTGCAAAATTGCAAATTACGTGATTTTACGTAAGTAACTACGCAGTTATTAACTCTAAAAGATTTTCTCAAATTATTACAAAATTACAACGCTAATGTTGTGGAATTTGTTTAATAGAAATTTGTTTAGTGGTCTCCCTGAAAATATTTTTATCAAAAATAACTTTTTATTACTAATTATTATTCAAACTATTTATTACTATAAATTAAGATTCACGCATTTGGAACAAGTTGGAATCCTTGAAAGTCACCTTCAAATTTGGTGAATTTAATTACAAAATGCATAATATTGTATTAGAACGTACAAAAAATAATTGAAAGTCATGCAGATATTTGTTTTCGTAATACGAGCACTATATTCAAAATAGATGCAGGTTTTCTGAAATTGTTACAAAATTGCAAATTACGTGATTTTACGTAAGTAACTACGCAGTTATTATTTCTGAAAGATTTTCTTAAATTGTTACAAAATTACAAATGACGTGATTTTACGTAAGTAAATACGCAGTAATTATTTCTGATAGTCAATTATCAGACAAGTCAACAAAATTAATGAGTATGTGGTGAAAGTTATTTCATAGCAAACTTTCAAGTTAGAGTCTGTATGATAAAATGTTATCAACAAATATGCTATTTGACCTGCAAGTGTCAAATACTCAAATTTCATGTACAGCTGTTAAAAACGTTAAGAAAATTATCAAATACAACTGTCAAATTTTAACTACAACTATTACATCTTTAACTGCAGCTGTCTAATGCTGTCATAGTTTCAACAGCAAAACTTTTAAAAATATAAAATTTCAAGAACAACTGTCTAAAACTGTTAAATTATCAACTGCAACTGAAATAAACCGTCAATTTTTCAACTACAACTGTCTAAAACTATCATATTTTCAACAACAATCAAAATTTATCAGATTTTAAGCAAACCATCAAAAGTGTCAAATACTCAGTATGTGTTTCTTGTACAGCGGCTAAAAACGTTAAATTATCAACTATAACCATCAAATTTTCAACTAAAACTATCAAATTTTAACTACAACTATTAAATTTTTAACTGCAGCTATCAAATGCTGTCATAGTTTCAATTGCAAAACTTGTAAAAATCTAAAATTTCAAGAACAACTGTCTAAAACTGTTAAATTTTCAACTACAACTGAAGTACCCCGTCCAATTTTTAACTACAACTGTCTAAATTATCATATTTTCAACAACTGTCAAATTTTATCAGATTTTTAATAAACCATCAAAAGTGTGAAATACTCAAATTTCATGTACAGCGGTTAAAAACGTCAAATTATCAACTGTAAGCAACAAATTATCAACTACAACTGTCAAATTTTAACTACAACTATTACATTTTTAACTGCAGCTGTCAAATGCTGTCATAGTTTCAAATGCAAAACTTGTAAAACTTTCAAATTTCAAGAACAACTGTCACAATATCAACTACAACTACCTGTGTCTATAACTATCATATTTTTAACCACGGTCAAAATTTATCAAATTTTTAACACATTATCAAAACTGTAAAAAATGATAACTTTTTAGTGGAACTGCAACTTTGAAAACTATAATATTTTCAACAACTGTAAAAACTCGATAAAAATTTAGATAAAGATGTTAAAATTGCAACTGCAATTCAACATTTGTATGACTTTTTCTAGTCATAGTGCCAAAAGGTATCAAAATTTCAACAGCAAAATTTGATAGATTTTGACTGTATGACTAGAAAAGTATTGAAAGTATTTGTAGAAAATTTGACGGTTTTTGATAGTTGTACTTAAAATTTGTGTTTTTGAAAGTTGCAGTTGAAAATATGTCAATCTATAAGTGTTGCAGTTACAAACAGTCAACAGTCGCTGAAAATTTGATATTTGTAGTTTAAACTAAGACAGTTGCTGTTAATTGTTTTTACATTTTTTTGTTAATTGTAGTTGAAAATTTGACAGCTTTTGGCAGTTGTTGTTGAAAATCTGACAAGTATTTTTCTGTTGGAGTAAAAAATCTGACACTGATTCACAGTTTCAGTTGAAAATTTCACGGTTTTTGGCAGGTTCAGTTGAAAATGTGACAGCTGCAGTTAAAATATTAGTTTTTAATGGCTGCGGTTGAAAATTCTACAAATGTTGAATTGCAGTTGCAATTTTAACATCTTTTGATAGTTCCACTTTAAAAGTTATAATTTTTTTGCAGTTTTTACAGTTGTTGAAAGTATGATAGTTTTCAAAGTTGCAGTTCAACAGTGTCAAGCCCTAATAGATCAAAACTGCAGCTGCTAAGTAAAATTTTGTACTCCATAACTGACCAATTCTTGTCCTAACCTGTCCCAATCCAAATTTTAAACCACAACGGTCACAAAGTGTTACATTTTTAACTGCAACTATCAGAGCCTGTAATTTTCCAGCTGCAAGTGAAATTTCTAGTACAACTGTCATAAACTGTTAATAATGTCAGCAAAACTTCAACTAGCAAAACTATTTAATATTTAACAGCAACTGCCAACTTGTGTTAAAATAAACTACACTGCGAAAAAGTGTCAGATTTTCAACTGAAACTGTCAAAAATTGTTACATTTCAACTTATATTTTCAAAATCTGTCATTTTCAACTCTCATTATGAAAATCTGTCAAAGTTTCAACTACAACTGTCAAAAACTGAAAAATTTCATTTCCAAATGTCAAGTGTAAAAATTTCAGCAACTCTCAAAAGGCGTAAATTTATTAATTACATATAGACTTTTTAAGTACACGAATAAGTAACTGTAATAAATAAATAATAAATTTTGTAATATATGATTTTACGTAAGTAAACAAGTAGCTATTATTTTGGCAAGTCAATCATTCAACGGCAAATTCAATAAAAATCTGAATTTAGTTTAATAGAAAAATATAATGTTTTGCTATCTATGCCAACATATTATGAAAAAATAATCTGTCCAACGCCGTTAAAATAAATATTTTTTTTAAATCAGCTAAAAATTACAAATGGCATAATATTGTGTTGGAAAATCAAAAACGAATTGATTTATTGTATTGAAAATGTGCTTTTATTAATTAGATAAGAAGCTATTATTTCTGAAGGTTGATTAATTAAAAAAATCGTAAAATTTCATGATTTGCCTTATATTTCATATGATAACATTTTATCATTTATTTTAAATAGCTGTTTAACATAGTTAACAAATCGAAATTCCCGAAAATCAGCTAAAAATTAATTATTAATAATATAGTCATAGAAAAATAATTGAAAACATTGTTTTCCTCATATATTTTTATTGAATCATAAATATTTCAGCAGATTTTCTGAAATTGTTGCAACAATAACTCGGTCTACGACTTCGCAGTTCAATTGCTGTTAATCATATTGATATACAAGAATAACTACATATATAATTATTATCACGTGACATAAATTAAAAATAAAACTTTATTTTACAAATTAAAGCCTATATCCACGGACGATGATGTTGTGAAAACTGATAATATACCATTCCGTGTTAAATTAATTTCATTTAAAGTAATTGTGTAGTAAAAATTTATGAGTGTGTGGTATCTAAGTCAGGTGGATCAATTATTGGCGAAAGTTTTTAGCCACAGCATCAAACAAGGGCCTCGTTAAATATTCAATTCATAATTATTATAGCATAGGGATTTAGTTGACGTTAGCTAGGCAATCAGCTTCTCCATAATTGCCTAGCGAGTCTGTTGCGGCGATGATTAGACATAAAATAACTAGTCCTGTTTGTTTCGTTTTCGAGCGCAATCTAGCTGATAATTAATATGCCGTTGGTGCTGCCGCAGGACGAACACAGACATCCGGATTTCCCCTACCGCCAAAGCCCGTTATTACCGATGTTGATAACAATGCGTCGCGACGCCGGCGTCTGACGTGAGCGTCGGCATCAGATCCTGCTCAAATTAGCAAAGTTCCTGGCCGACATTGGGGGCAAGTTTCTCGATGGCCTCGGATAGTAATAGACCGCACTCGTTCGCCCTACCACCCACCCCCGCACACCCCCGCACACCCCCACAACAACCGAAAGACCCGACGCTGGTAAAGAAAGAAACGCCCCTCGATCGGCGTCGCGGCGCCTTCGACGACGGTCACATTGTGGCAAGCTGTGGCAGGGACACAATGCCCTTCATAACTGGATTTCGGAAATTATCGCGCACCCCGGACAGGGCCGGACAATGGGTTAGATTAATTTTCCACTTTCATTTCAGCAGTTTGGCCCAAAACAATGGGACTTTTACGACCGGCCGAAGACCTTTAAAAACCTTGTTATTAAACTACACAATTTACTGATAACTTTATAACTTCGCTAGGAATAAAGATCAATGATATGATATTTTACCACAAAGTCGACGTGAACAAAGAAACTTTTACGTGCAATTTATGTTTGTAAATCCAATCTAGCTGCAGAACGTGTCGAATTTGCTGTAGCTAAGCGTTTCGATCGTTACATTGCAGAAAATTTTGCGCCTACGTTATATAAGGAGTTTAATTTACGGGAAAATAGTGCGCATTATAAAAGAAAATGTAAAACAAATATAACTTCCATGAGTTAGATATTAATAGTCAAGGAAGTTTAGAAATATTGTTCTAGGTACAATGAGCCTTATAAATCAGTGCAAACCAGATTTTAGTAAGTGTCGAGGCCAGTCATATAATAATGCTGCCAATATGTCTGGCAAATGCAAGGGTATGCAAGATATAATATTGAAGATTAACAAGTATGCTAGGTATATTCCATGTGCTGGTCATTCCCTGAATCTTGTTGGTAGAGCAGCAGTTGACTGTTGTTTAGATGCAGTAAACTTTTTTGGAATTGTTCAAGAAATATATCATTTATTTTCTTCATCTATACATAGATGGGCAGTACTGTTGTCATTCTTCAAAGATGATTCAAAAGTCACAAAGTCTTTGTCAAAGACTAGATGGGTAGCACATTCAATGGCCACAAGTGCAATACTTGATAGTTATGATGGAATAATTTCTGCATTGCATCAGCTGCATATTGATACTACAGTGAAAGGCGAAACAAGAATTCAAGCCATAAACATTTTGAATAAAATGGAGGAGTTTGAATTTATGGTAATGTCATATTTGTGGAGTTACTTAATGCATGAATTTTACAAGACTAGTCAATAATTGCAAGACTCCCAGATTAGTCTAGATGTATGTAGGAAACTGCTTCACTTTTGGATTTTGTTAAAGGTTCCAGGAATATGTTCGATCATTTTGAAGAAAAAGCAAAAGCAAAATTGCCTGCTGTTGATTACAATAAAAGCAGATAAAGAAGAATGATGATGAAAACGATGCTTTAGAGAACCTTGAGCCAAGAGACAAGATCAGAATAAAAACATTTATACCTGTGATGGATGTATTAGAGTAAAGTCTGGCACAGAGGACCTCAATATACAAAGATGCTGCAAAAAAGTTTTCATTCTTAACAAAATTAGAACCTACAGAAGAAGAAGAGAAGAAGAGTGCTTTATGGCAAACATATCCTGAAGATGTAGACATGAATCTTGTAGGAGAAGTCAAGCATTTTCATCAATATGTTAGACATAGTCAAGCCTATGGTTCAGCGGAACATCATAGTCTGACACATCAGGATCTGTATAAAGTAATATTTACCGATCTTGTCCAATCAGGATTCCCTAATGTAGAAGCAATTTTGAGATTTGTTTCTTAGTACGATTGTTGCAAATTGCTCTGGAGAAAGATATTTTGCTCATCTGAAAAGGATAAAATAAATCGAATAACAATGACTCCCTCAGTCTCATGTGCACCGAAAGTCACAAACTGAGCAGTATATCATTTGATGATGTCATCAGTGACTTTGCTCTGGCAAGGCAAGGCATTTATTGGAATCGGTCTCTAAGGTCATTTGGTGCTACTCGAAAAATCGCGATTTTTCGGATTTTTTTTTTTAGTCGATTTGATCGGAAAATCATCGATTTTACGTTTTGTCAACTGGGTGCTCTACCAAGCGGCACATTTTCAAATATTTTTATGGGGACTTAGCCCCATACGTGGCGCATATTTTGAGTACTTTTCCATTCTCGTACTTCCACAACTCCCCGAGTTATCATGCTTTTCGTGAAAAAAGTACGTTTTTTTGAAAAATATTTCTCTCTCCTTAAGGCCACCCTGTACAAGCGCCTGTACAAAATTATTAAAATATGTGCTTTAAAAGTACCACTGTATTGACCAAAGTATGCTGTACTGACGTAATGTGTACTGTACTGGCAAAATCAATACTGTCCTTGGAATATCAAGTCAATACTGACCTACTGACTTAATAAAATATGTGCTTTAAAAGTACCACTGTATCGACGAGAGTATACTGTACTGACGTAATGTGTACTGTACTGGCAAAATCAATACTGTCCTTAGAATATCAGGTCAATACTGACGAAGTCCGGTACTGTCTTTGGAATATCAGGTCAATACTGACAAAGTCCGGTACTGCACTGACAAAATTTGTATCTAAATACTAAATACTTAAAAGATAGGTATACACACATCTGCACAAAAGTACCGTGGTACTTGTACTGGTACTGCTACTATGGTACTGTGACAAGAACGAACTGTACTGACGTAATTTGCACTATACTGACAAAATAGTTCTGTCCCTAGAAAATCAGATCAATATTGACAAAACATGTACTTAAATGACATAATCGAGTACTGTGCTGAGAAATTTTGTATTTTAAAAACAAAATTGAGCGAATAAAAATGTAGGGTTCTAACAAAACTGTAGGGCTGTAACAAAATCTACAATCTGCTGTCAAAAAATTTAGCGTATTAACAAAATCTGTACTTTAAAAGTACCACTGTATTGACCAAAGTATACTGTACTTACGTAATGTGTACTGCACTGGCAAAATCAGTACTGTCCTTAGAATATCAGGTCAATACTGACCTACTGACTTAATAAAATATGTGCTTTAAAAGTATCACTGTATTGACCAAAGTATGCTGTACTGACGTAATGTGTACTGTACTAGCAAAATCAATACTGTCCTTAGAATATCAGGTCAATACTGACAAAGTCCGGTACTGTCTTTGGAATATCAGGTCAATACTGACGAAGTCCGGTACTGCACTGACAAAATTTGTATCTAAATACTAAATACTTAAAAGATAGGTATACACACATCTGCACAAAAGTACCGTGGTACTTGTACTGGTACTGCTACTATGGTACTGTGACAAGAACGAACTGTACTGACGTAATTTGCACTGTACTGACAAAATAGTTCTGTCCTTAGAAAATCAGATCAATATTGACAAAACATGTACTTAAATGACATAATCGAGTACTGTGCTGAAAATTTTGTATTCTAAAAACAAAATTGAGAGAATAAAAATGTAGAGTTCTAACAAAACTTTACGGCTGTAACAAAATCTGCAATCTGCTGTCAAAAAATATAGCGTATTAACAAAATCTGTACATTAAAAGTACCACTGTATTGACCAAAGTATGCTGTACTGACGTATTGTGTACTGTACTGGCAAAATCAATACTGTCCTTAGAATATCAGGTCAATACTGACCTACTGACTTAATAAAATATGTGCTTTAAAAGTATCACTGTATTGACCAGAGTATACTGTACTGACGTAATGTGTACTGTACTGGCAAAATCAATACTGTCCTTAGAATATCAGGTCAATACTGACAAAGTCCGGTACTGTCTTAGGAATATCAGGTCAATACTGACAAAGTCCGGTACTGCACTGACAAAATTTGTATCTAAATACTAAATACTTAAAAGATAGGTATACACACTGTAACTGTCCGGTTTTGCCTCCGATGGAAACTGTCTTGATTGTTAATTGCGCGCCTGGATCGCCACCGTAGGCAACCGTTACACACACGTTTTTTTTTAAACGTGAAGTGTTTCCGTTATGCGTGTGATTTTTAAAATCGTCGACGAGGCGATGCCATGAGGTAGAAGCTAGTCACCTTCCCTAGAGTGCAGACATGTCACGAGGTCACAGTTTTTCTTTGGTATATCACCAACCGGTTTCCGGGATTTAAAACGTGTCCTCCATTAACCACCCTAAGAGGGATTGACGGCACCAGGCACAAGGCAAGGGAGGGTACTGTACGACTCAACTCGAACGCTCAAAACACCAGAGCGTTTTTTTGGGTAAGGGCTGAAGTAACCCAGCCAGCCAGGTTCTTGGCTAAGGGCAACGAACATCCGGCCAGAGTTGTTCCGAGCATTGGAATTTAGCGACGGCGTTCCCGACGATTGTCGGCCGCCGCACGTCCAAGAACCGAGGCCAGAATCGAGAGAGGAATCGCCACGAGGAACACAGGCCAGATCTATATATATATTTTCTTGATCTCATTTATTACCTTAATTTCATTTGATATATCGTTTTTTTTCTTTTGTGTAAATTTGCGTTGCGTGTTTCGTGCCGTACGTGTTTTGCGTTTTTGTAAGGAGGAGGTGGCTCCGACGGCCCTTCGCATCGCGCGATTATGTGTTCGCGGGATTCGGCCGAGTCTAGTGGACCCAGCGTGATAGGGTTGCGGACGGAGGGATTTCTTTCAGGAAGCGTAGGCACGGTGTCCTGTCTTTTGTGTGAATAAACGCAGATATTTTACACCACAAAATTCACACCTGTTATTTTTTGTTCCCCCCACGTTTTCTCAATCGGGCATTCTTTTCAGTTTAAATTCCTATTCTCATTGCGAGATTTAAATCTGGTGGTGTGGGCGCCAGATGGTCAGCCGTTGGCGACAGTTCGTAATTTCTGAACTTCGCTGACTGTCTGCCGTCAACCCACGTAGGTAGGGAGGAGCCCCCCTTTGCGACGAAGTAGTTGCGAGGTTAAAATTACGTGGAGCCTTTTTTTAACCCCCCCCCCCCCCACAACCCCCACTCTCCGACACCGAGAGCCTGGCCCTCGTCGCTGCTTCGAAGGGACCCTCCACTCGCTCCGCGGCCTAACGCGCTGATAGCCCTTCAGGCACGTCACAACACATCTGCACAAAAGTACCGTGGTACTTGTGCTGGTACTGCTACTATGGTACTGTGACAAGAACGAACTGTACTGACGTAATTTGCACTGTACTGACAAAATAGTTCTGTCCTTAGAAAATCAGATCAATATTGACAAAACATGTACTTAAATGACATAATCGAGTACTGTACTGAACAATTTTGTATTTTAAAAACAAAATTGAGCGAATAAAAATGTAGGGTTCTAACAACACTGTACGGCTGTAACAAAATCTGCAGTCTGTTGTCAAAAAATTTAGCGTATTAACAAAATCTGTATTTTAAAACTACCACTGTATTGACCAAAGTATACTGTACTTACGTAATGTGTACTGTACTGGCAAAATCAGTACTGTCCTTACAAAATCAGGTCTATACTGACAAAATCCGGTACTGCATTGACGAAATTTGTATGTAAAAACGAAAGTTTGTAAAACGAACAGCAGAGTTCTAACAAAATTGTACAGCTGTCACCATCTATCCTCTGCTGTCACAATGTTTACTGCAGTAATAATTTATATACTTTGAATGAAAATCAATACTGTCCTTAAAAATCAGGTCAATACTGCCAAAATCCGGTTCTGCACTGACAACATTAGTATTTTAAAAATGAAAGTCAGTGGATCGAAAGGCAGGGTTCTGACAAAATTGTACTGCTGTGACCATCTGTCTTCTGCTGTCTGAATATTTGGTGCATTAACAATTTATGTTTCTACTGTAAAAGTACTGTGGTACTGACAAAAACATATTGTACTAACGTGGTTTGTAGTGTACTGACAAAATAGTACTTTCCTTAGAAAATCAGTCCAATTTTGAAGTACTGAAATGCCAAAATTTGTATTTCAAACACAAAATTGAGGAGATAAAAATTAAGTGTTGTAACAAAACTGTTATGACAAAATGACGAATGACAATGAACAATGAACGAATGACATAATTTGTTTGGAGTTGCATGCAATGCAATGTTGTATCAAGAGATTAGATAATAAGCCTTTGTAAATTGTGCCTTTTAAAACACTTTTTCTTTCTTTTTACCAGAGTTTGCATTTTTAAGTTTGTTATGAATAAAAATGATTTCAAGTCAAAGATTTATTATTTCACTATGTATATACTTCTTAATTGTATTTCAGTGTAACCTTCTAGGTATCCGAAAATCATATTTGGCACTGACTGATATAATATCTTGACGTATAAAGGGCCCCATATTACAAATAGCTTAGGGCCTTATGAGGTCTAAATCCGGCCCTGACTGTACCATGCTTCCTCTCTTCACACTCAAATAACTTAAGGATTGATTGTTGATGGTGGATATCTGAGTGATCTAAGCAAAACCACACATATCACCTAAATTTGCTGGTATTTTCTTTATTGTTTCTGGTATCTTTAACTAATCGTATCTTAGGCATTGCTTGGACTTTTGTACTTTCCTGGATTCTGATGGTAGATTTCAACAAAGCCATTTTCATAAAACTGAACTGCTTAAAAGCGTCCCTTAGAGTAATAAGCCACGACCGGCTGCAATAAACTTCCACCATCCGATCGGCAAATTTAATACAGTTTGAAGCTCGTTGCCGCGGATATTAAACGCCCCCGTAATTATAAACCGTTTAATGCAGGTCCAGGTTGCTTATTGGCGCTTAGGCATCGACCGACTGTGAAAACTTGAAAGTTCCCAGGGAAGTTCGGATCGCCGCGGGACTCCGGGAGTTTATTAAATGACGTTTAAATATTAAGGCCTCTTTTAAATCAGCGATAAAATGCCCGGGATTGTCGACGATGTTATCGAAGTTCGGATTGAGTTTGCGGCGCCGGAATGAGGCTCGGGGGCTCGGAACTGTTAAAAAGTAAGTGTTGCTTTGTTATTTCAGCAGATAAGACGTTCTCGAATGTGCTGTAAAATGAAATTCTTCAGCGGTAGGTACATTAATCTAATTCGAACGTTGTGAATTGTGCCCACATTAATGCATTAAGGCCCGTATCTACAGTCCGTACTTAAGCATGAGTTCGACTCAATTTAAATATTTGGTTGCGCATTTTCTGTAAACGTTTATGCACCAAACGCAACCAAATATACGCAAATATACGACTTGAGTCGAACTCATGCTCAAGTACGGACTATAGATACGGGCCTAAGACGTTTAGAATTCAAAGCTTCGGAAAGATAATTTATTTACCATATGTTCCTCACATAACGCCCTTAATTACATTTATCAATTACAGCAATTGAAAAGTTTCTAACAACCACTATATTTCTACAACCCTGAATCAAACATTTGTGGGTACTACGTTTTAGATACAATCGGTACTTAGAGGCTATAGTATAGAAGGACTTAAATTGGAACAGCAGTGTACACGACCTGAAATAGTGCAGAAATTATAATAATACAAACCTATACCTATATATCACTGGCTGTTTTATGTGCAACTAAGGTCCAGTTATACAATCTTGGGATATTTTCGCTTCCAGTTCAGCTATCTACGAAATCGACAATTCGTCGTCTGAGAATTATTTTGAACCATGTCCACATTAATACTAATCTGAGTTGATATCTCCAACACGTTGTCCAGCAAGTACAACAACTTAAGACTCCCTCCGTTTCAAAATAAGTGTCCAATTTTTTTTTTTTTAATGTATTATTGAAATAATGCAATTAAATGTTTCAGTAGTTATTTATTTCAATTAAGCATGGAAATAGTCAAAATAGTTTTTGAAGTGAACACGTAAAATTTTGTAACAATTCTTAGTTTGGGTTTTTACCCGCTGACAATTTGTATTAAGTTAATTATTACGGTCGTCATAGCAAAAACCATCCAAGAAGCTTCAAAGCTCAAAGCTTGTAAAGCTTCAAAGCTTGTAAAGCTTCAGAAAATTTCTACTATTTCAGGAAATAGTTTTTCAAGTGAACAAGTTGCATTTTGTAACAATTGTTAGTTTGGTGTGTTACCCGCTGACAATTTGTTTAAGATTAATTATTACGGTCGTCATGGCAAAAACTACCGAAAAACCTTAAAAGCTTCAATGCTTTCAAAGCTTTAGGAAGCTTTGCAAGCTTACTCATATGAGCAAGAACAAACTGCGTTTACAGGGATACTTTGGCGCAATGTAGTTTGTTCCGACCATTTATAGTTACTAATTTGTTAAATACTACTCATAAGTGTTAATTTTGAAATGTTTTCTATTTTATGATATAGTTTAGTTGTGAAAATACACGTTACATATCCTTTTACATATTTTTTTAAAATAAAATTGTACACATATTTTGGAACAAATATAATTCCTCAATCGACACTTATTTTGGGGGGTAACGGAAGGAGTAGAACTTATCTGAACTGAAGAATTCCATTAAACCGTATCTGAAAGTGCACTACACTGTAGACTTATTTTGTAAGAAAACCAAATACTACACATTTAATATTTTGGGACATCAAATGTATGTTCACAATAATTCTTAGGCCCAGGTGGATCATCTTTGACCATGGTTCAATTACCGTAGGATACAATTGTTCATGCAATGATATTTTAAAGCCAAGTTGTACGATCGTGGATCATCCTTGATCGTCGTTCAGTTTCTAAGGCCCAGTTGTACGATCATGGATCTACTTGACCATGGTTTAATTACCTAGGATACAATTGTTAATACAATGGTATCCTAGGCAACTGAACCATGGTCAAGGATGATCCACGATCGTACAACTGGGCCTAAGGATACTATAGTATTAACAATTGTATTCTAGGTAACTGAACCATGGTCAAGGTTGATCAACTCTCGTACAACTAGGCCTTAGACTAATCCACGATCATAGATAATCAACGAATTGTTAAGATAATTGTATCCATAGAAACTGAACCACGATAAAAAATAATCCACAAAAATCCAACTGTATGACTATTATACAATTTTCCAAGAAGTTTGTCTCCATAAAATTTATGTTGTTATCCACATAAGTTTACATGGAATTTTTAGAATTGTCCATAAAGTTTATTCAAGTTTCACTACTTTACACTTTGCCTCCTATTATTAATGAACCTGTTAACGCCAAATTTTCCAATATTACATAAAATGTGTAAAATCATAAATTTCCCCACGTGTTGGGCAATTTCCAAGTAGTTCGTGGAAGTTTCTACGCATTATTTTGACGTTTTGAAATTGTGATCATATTCTTAGAAGTATAAAAATCCATGATGTTATGCAAATTTTCATTAAATTTGTGCCCATTTACCTTTTTCATAATTTTCCATGAAATTTATGAGTTTTGACGAAAATTCAGAACTTGTGGAATTTCCACGCCCGCGTGGAAATTTTAAAATTTATTTTCCTACATAAAATTGTTATTTTGGTTTTTCTTCATAATACCTAAATGTTAAAACAAAATCATGTTTCTTTGAGCCATAAGTTAAAATTGCATTTTTTAGTCTCACAAGAAGTTTTTGCTGCAGATACAGAAATATCAAAATCCGAAAGGTTTTAGTTATGACTTTTGAGTCAAAATTACTTGTGTTACTTATGAGAGAAATACACGATTTTCTCTTATTATGATGCTATTTTTGTTAAATCCGGATTATTTGTAATATAATATGTAATTTTTTATTGTTTTCTTCCTTCTTTATTGGAGTACTTACTAGTAGTATGTTAATGTTTAGATATAAAGATTTTCTGTTGTTTTTATTATTTTTATTATTTCTTCTTCACCTTACAGCTAGTTTCGGCTATCTTTTAGCCGTCTTCAGAGGTGTTAATTTTTTTGAATTCAATATACACTGTGTATCAGCCAAATGGAATAAATTCGATAATAAATAAATGGGGGCGTGTTCCAAAAAACGCTCGGACACGTCGATTGTTATTTTTAGTTGCGCATTTTTTTCAACAAAACCATTTTATACAGGGTGTGTCATGTGACCGTGGCCAATACCAACTTTCTTATTTTAAATACAACACCTGGTATATTATTCAATTTTTGGATTCTTCAGAAAATTCTAGACATATTTCATGTACAATGTCCTATACCTATCTTCAACTGTTTCGAAAATAAAATAATAATAAAAATCGGTGGATAGGGAGGCGAGGATCGATGGAATGGCCAGCACGATCCCCTGATCTGACGTCATTAGACTTCTTCTTATGGGGATATGTCAAAAGTATTGTATACAAAACTAAACCCCTCGACTTAGCTGACTTAAGAAGACGAATAATGCTTGCGATTAGATCGGTCACGCCTGAGATGTTGAGTAACGTTGGAAGAAATTTCTAAACAGTTGAAGATAGGTATAGGACATTGTACATGAAATATGTCTAGAATTTTCTGAAGAATCCAACAATTGAATAATATACCAGGTGTTGCATTTAAAATAAGAAAGTTGGTATTGGCCACGGTCACATGACACACCCTGTATAAAAAGTTTTTGTTGAAAAAAATGCGCAACTAAAAATAACAATCGACATGTCCGAGCGTTTTTTAAAACACGCCCCCATTTATTTGTTATTGAATTTATTCCATTTGGCTGATACACCCTGTATATGATATTATATAGAGTTTTATAAATGTTTTAAATTATTTATTTTTATTGTAAAATAATATAATATTGATTATATAAAAATGATATGCAATGATATGTAGTTTATCTTTATAGCTTCAAGTCAGATCGTTTTATATCAATAGGCAGGCACACACGTAGGGGATTTTCAAGCGATCTGTCCCACCGTCCGCATCTGTCATCCCAGTCACGCCGATCTGTCTCAAATCTGCGTGACAAGGATGTCAGATGCGGACGGTGGGACAGATTGCTTGAAAATCCTTTCCGTGTGTGCCTGCTTAATGAAAGTACAACTTTGACTAGATTTTTTTTTTTTTAATAATAATAGTTTATTTTAAATTTTATACCAGAATTTATTTTATATGCACAATAAATAGCTCATATAAATAACATTCTATATAATATAATATGTTACTGTTTAAAAAATTGCGTGTTTTCTTCCTTCTGTCTTCACCTCGGGAGTTGTGGGATTTTTCTCCCCTCCTGGGTTAATGGTATTGAAGGATGTTGTCGGTCTTCTTCATTCCTCTTGTTCCGATCTTGTTATTTTAAATAAGGTTTTAAGGTTTAAGGTATGTATTTTAGTTTTCTTATGTGTTCGTTCAGGTTGTTATATTTATTTATTGTTTTCGTTGTTAAGTTTTGTGTATGTTTTGTTGTTGTAAATTTTAAGAAATAATTAAGAAATAAAAGTAAAAATTCAAGTTTTGTCTCGCGCGAAATTTATTTTCTTGCATGAAACCTGGATTTAAAAACAATATCATATTTTCTAGATAAGACAAAAGTAAGATATTATTTTTTTAGTCTCGCAGGAAAATTTTGTGACAGAAAGAGAAGTATCAAAATACTAAAATTTAGAATTATGACTTTGTACTTTTCTGGAAATAATGAGATTTTCCATCAGGCATGGAGAATTTTCTTAATTTCATTGTTTGCTGTAGATTATCTGAACTTAATAACAATAGAACAATAGATCATTTGATATTTAAAATAGTGGAGAGAGATAGAGAGATAAATCATTTCTTTATAGGGCTATCGACCTCATGTTGGGTCTTTCCACCTGGGCATTAAGGCCCGTATCTATAGTCCGTACTTGAGCTTGAGTTCGACTCAACTCGTATATTTGCTTGCGGATTCTCTATACACGTTTATGCACTAAACGCAACCAAATATACGCAAATATACGACTTGAGTCGAACTCATGCTCAAGTACGGACTATAGATACGGGCCTAAGACTCCTTAAGATTTCTCTTCATTTTAATGTCTTTAAAACTTTTTAAGTCTATCGAATGACAGCATATTTTTTTAAAATGAAATATGCATCACTTTCCTTCATTGTATACATATTTTAGGTTCGAGCACCAAACTATGAAGATCTTCCAGGCTTAATTGAGAAGACTGATTACTTCATCCGGGATTGGAGCAATATCTACAACGCACAACCTACGGGCAGAGATTCTACAAAAGCATTCAGGCCTTGACATATGGGCCATGGCATTTGGGCCATGGCATTCGGGCCATGTATACTCAACTGTTAACGGACTTATTCAAATATTTATTTCCGTTTTTGCGAAATGCCAAATTAGTAAAGTAACGATCTGTACAAAGCAACATTAAGGGTAATTTTAGTTCTACTGCACGACTTCCCAGAGTTCTTATGTAATTATCACTATGGTTTTTGTGATTTTATACAACGATCTAGAAAAAAATTGCAGGTGTTGAGATCCATCTTGAATTCTTATTCTTCCCCTGCAAATCCATTAAAGGATGTTTGCGATCACCAATATCATGTGTTCCCGATCTCTTTCAGTATGGAGTAGTTTTTGTATGGACATTTGGTCAGTCCATTACCAGATGTTCCGCAGCCATGACATCCGTTTTCGTCCTACGCCTCGTTTTCAATCTAGTTTTCCTTGGGTTATTAATTGTAGATTTTCTTATTCGTATTTCGTATTTCGTATTTCGTATTCGTATTCGTATTCGTATTCGTATTCGTATTCGTATTCGTATTCGTATCCTGATTTGAATTGTTACAAAGTTTTGAAGTGTATGCACTGTCAGGTGGCTTTTGATGTGTACATTTTTTTTGATTATACATCAAAAATCACGTGACAGTGCGTACGCTTCAAAACTTAAAAATCTAGGAAAAAAATGAATAGGACACCTAAAGAACCTTGAAGAGAGACCAGAATCAGTATTAATCGGAGTATTAAAAAAGGCAGTAGTGATTTTGGCATCGGGCTACTATACTGAAAGACATGGGCTAAACGCTACAAAATGAAAGTCATTTGCAAAGATCTGCAAGTCATCCCGACTCCTTCCTTAACCTGTCTGGTCAGCTTGGGTTGATGGCTGAACAACCCTCTCTGGTCAAAACCGTAGGTCCACCTATGAGATCTAGTATCGACATTTATAGGTAGAGAAGAGACTTAAACGCCAGCAGACTGCGATAACTTCAGGATAATAACTATAATAACCGAATGCTCCGCACATATCCTTAATTCACTAGATATGCAGATCTATTACTTAGAAGTACCTAACTTGAAGGTTGGTAAATTGCATTATAACGTATTATCAAATATTTCTCGTCTTTGTAGACTTGTCATCAATTCGCTAAACTATTTAGGGTGTGAGTTGAGACAAGTTAAATTTCAAAAATAAGGAGCCCTTCAATGTGCACCCTTTAAAGCGTGCTCACGACCAGCATCCTACCTGATGCAGGTATTTGATTTTCTTAATAGAATCATTTATCTCAGGGGGTATTTTCTTGTAACAAGCCGCTCGGCATTCTTTAGTTGTGTTTTATTGCTCTGCCGTGCTCCGGCTCGGGGAAAAAACGAGAGAAACAAAGACATCCCCTAAATCTCTTCGCGGGGTGTTTTATTCCTCTGCGCCCGTTTCATCGGCCCCATTTGCGATGCAGCCGGCGACCCCATTAAACCTTGGGGGGCACGGATTGAAATACATCTTAAGCCGGGCAGCTTTGGTTGCACGCTCGCCTCCCGGTAAACCCCCGAAATTAATACAAATTAATGTGCTCATCCCCGTGGGGGTTCCCCCAGCCACGTAACGCCCCGGCGGTAAAAACTTTACGGAATTGTCGCGTGTGCCGCTGAGTGAACTCCGCGGATTTGTAGCTCTGGCGGGGTTGTTTTAAGCAAACGGGATACTAATCTTAATTAATTCCCCCTTATCCAGTTAAGATGCCCTTTAAAACAGGGCGAAATTAACCTGTTTTTTTATACGCACTGTGCTGCCGTTCTCGCGGACTGTCTCAGTACTGGATAGACTGCCACCCCTTAATTGAGCCGACGAATTAACCCCGGCGAATTTTTAGGGCGGCTTTTTTTGTACCGGCGCGCACTTCCGCGCCACTGAATAAACACGTCCCGCGGGAATCGGGTTTTAATTAAGGCCCCCTTTTGCTTCCACCATTTTCAAACACTAATAGAAAATTAACAGTCCATTATCCGAATCAAAGACCGGATGCGGCCTGTTTTTGAAAGCCTTTCAAAACGGATAAATACAATGTAATGGACGTAGCAGAAGTCGTCGACAGGGGTTGTTTTTTTCCCAACCGGGCGATAATGTAAAACGCGGGTGAAAATTAAATCATAACTGGCAGCTAAAATACAACATGCATTGAATTTGTACCAAAACATAATCGAATTTAGCCTCGATCTGCAGGGTGATTAAGCTAACTTATTTAGTTAAAAGTTCTCTTTAAATATATTTTTTCAAAATTGACTTTTATTTAAATAAATGAGGCATTTCCGTGTTTACCGATAATTTTAGGAAGTTACATTTTTTTTAATAATGTTGTAAATGAGACAAATTAATTGATTGTTAATATTTTTATTTATTTTTAATTGAATATTTCATTCAAATTCACTTTTTTATATAACTAACCCTTAACTAAATCTTGTTACACACATTAATTATTATTGTTATTGTTATTACTAACAAAATTTGGTGCCTTAAAATATGCACAGAAAAAGTCCAAGTTATGCATTCAAACATTATTTATTACACACATATATTATTCATACCATTAATATCGCTGTTCTACTTCGATTATTACTATGTAGGTTCAATTTTTTTTTCAAATACGCACAATGTCAGAATTATGCATTCAAACTTTATTTATTATACACACTTATTATTACACAGATATTAAGTACTTCAGTTATTAATAGACACTATTTTTTTTTTCAAACACGAACAATATCAGATTAATATGAATAACACTTTAAATGTAATGGGAATAAATTCGATTATTGACAATATTAATGTTGCAACTTGAAATACGTAAGTATTATTGCGTTTATGAATAATGGCGATTATCTGATTTGGCCGTTGTTGAATTAAATTTGCGAAACAAAGAAAAATCACCTGGAATAAAAGTTGGGGTAATTTATGAAATTTTTGCATCCATTAATCTCGAAATATACTTTAAATAAGGCGACGGCGCGCTGAAATAAATCACAGTGACGTTGATTTATGAAAAAAATATTTTCTTTAAATTAAAAAAAAAAGGATGAATGGAGGTGAGAGAAATTAGGTTTTTTCCCCGTACAAGTTTGTACATTTCATGTAATTAATTTTACAGTATAAATTATCTCAGTTTCTTTAGGCCGTTTCGTACTTATTCAGCAACTGCAAAAAAAATATTCCTGGTGGTAATTTCATATTACCTACAATAAAAATACGGACGAGGAATTACTATTACCGGAATATTATCGAACAAGTTTGTACATTTTATGTAATTAATTATACAGTAGGAATTATCTAAGTTTCTTCTTAGGCTGTTTCGTACTTATTCACCAACTGCTAAAAAAATATTCCTGATGGTAATTTCATATTACCTACGATAGAAATATGGACGAGGAATTACTATTACCGGAATATTATCGAACAAGTTTGTACATTTTATGTAATTAATATACAGTAGGAATTATCTTAGTTTCTTCTTAGGCAGTTTCATACTTATTTAGCAACTGCTAAGAAAATATTCTTGGTGGTAATTTCATATTACCTAAATTAGAAATATGCACGAGGAATTATCAATTTTATCATATTAAATATTTTAGTTTCGGTAAAAAAATTAAGATCGACAGTTCCTCCGTAGTGACAAAAATCTAAAAATTAAAATAGTGGGATTATAATAATAGTAAGTGTCATCTATTGGTTTATTAATTACTGGGTTTATAGGGGAGTTTTAGTATTTAAAACATATTAAGGGCATATAATTAAAACACGTATTAACCCTTTTTCACAAAAACATTTATTAATTTTATATGTACATTTCCATCGCCATGCGACCATCTTCAGTAAATATCAAATACGTACTATTTGTATCAGAGTACGTATTTGATATTTACTGAAGATCGTCGCATCACGACGAAAATGTACATT
The DNA here is from genome assembly GCA_951805005.1 of Othius punctulatus. NCBI lineage: Eukaryota > Metazoa > Arthropoda > Insecta > Coleoptera > Staphylinidae > Othius > Othius punctulatus. Next base: position 25,777,304 of record OX638143.1, read on the forward strand.
TAAAATTAATAAATGTTTTTGTGAAAAGGGGTTAATTCGTGTTTTAATTATATTTCACCTTTCACAAGCTCAAACGAACCTAACTAATATTAAGGAGATTTAAAAAAACACTTGATATAAGTTTTACAATTTTTGTATTGTGAAACTTATTCTAAGTGTTTTTTAAATTTCCTTAATCAATATGTTTCACCAAGTGATTATCACATACACATTCAATTTAATTTAGTACATATAGTAATGCAATCTAGACTTTGGGATTGAAAAATAATTATTAATAATGAATAAACAACATATAACGTTGTGGTGCAAAATTTTCAATTAAATAGCAATATTTTCTTTTTTGGAAAACATGAGCAACTTATTTAGCAACTGCTAAAAAATATTCTTGGAGGAAATTTCATATTACCTACATTTGAAATATGCATGAAGAACTACTAATTTTTTCGTATTAATTATTTTAGTTTCGGCAAAAAATTTAAGACAGTTTCCTCCGTAGTGTTAAAAATCTAAAAATTAAAATAATGGGATTATCATAATAGTAACTGCCATCTATTGGTTTATTAATTACTGGGTTTATAGGTGAGTTTTAGTATTTAGAACATATTAAGGAGATTTAAAAAACACTTGATAAAAGTTTTACAATTTTTGTATTGTGAAACTTATACTAAGTGTTTTTTAAATCTCCTTAATCAATATTTTTCACCAAGTGATTATCACATACACATTCAATTTAATTTAGTACATATAGTATGCAATCTAGACTTTGGGATTGCAAAATGATTATTAATAATGAATAAACAACAGATAACGTTAAGGTGTAAATTTTCAATTAAATAAAAATATTTTTTCTTTTGGAAAACATGATTTTAATGTAGATATAAACTTTTTTTCGCTGAATTCACTGAATGTACGGTACTTAACTAGGATACTAATGAGTTTCAAAGGTTAAAAAACAAGCAATGGGGTAAAACATGGGATATTTTCCGATTTTCATATTTTGTACAAACGTAAAGAATTACATTGCAAACAACAAAATTTAAATGCAAACTTTTCACATCTTACAAATTACAAAATGTTATTGAAAAATGCATTAAGTTCGCAATAAGAATTATATCATTTATATTGTAAAATTTAAATAATAATATATAAATTCAAATATAATATTTATAGACTTGCTGAACAAGTATTGCAGAGTCAGTACATTGTACAAAATAAAACGTAATATGCAAAATTATAATGAATATTGCAAATTGTTATTGGTGATTACATTTTTTCTTTTCGTCGAAACTTCGTAAATTTGATGGAAATAGCAATGCAGTCGTAATAATACAAAATTTAGTTGTAAATTACGAAATCGCGAAATTTTCATAGAATTTTTTTATTACATATGCCACCATTTTCATTAAAAATTACAAAGTTTAATTGGAGCTTGCTAATTTTTTATGGAAAATTATACAGGATTCATTCAGAAAGCATATGCCATGCAAAGTTTTAAAATCTTCATAGTTGCAACAAATGTATAGAAAATGAAATATTTTGATCATACTTAGAACATTGTAGTGAAAACTGCAAAATTTTCAACATAAATACAATATGTCAATGAAAATTGAAAACAATTATCAGGCAATAAATAAATTTTATTGGATCTATGTAATTTTTTCATAGAAAATAAAATATTTTGATCATACTTAGAACATTGAAGTGAAAACTGCAAAATTTTCAAAATAAATACAATATGTCAATGAAAATTGAAAACAATTATCAGGCAATAAATAAGTTTTATTGGATCTATGTGACTATCACTTTTCGTTGTGACTTATTTATCATTTTTCACGTTGTTGAGAAAATCGAACATATAACTTTCCCAGTTGACAGATATCGCTATATCAGTCACTGAAAATTCTGAAAATTTGTCTAATGAATATTTAAAAGAAATGTATGCCATATTTGGATACAATATGCCTTCAGATATATCCTCTGAAATTTTGACGAAGGCTTTGAAGTAAATAAGTGAGAAAATCGAAGAAACTTTCCCAGTTGACAGGTATCGCTATATGTCACTGAAATTTCTGGAAATTTGTCTAATGAATATTTTAAAAATATTATGCCAGATTTTGATACAATATGCCTGAAGATATATCCTCTGAAAATTTGACGACGGTTATGAAGCAAATAAGTGAGAAAATCGAACATATAACTTTCCCAGATAACAGGTATCACTATATCTGTCACTGAAATTTCTGAAAATTTGTCTAATGGATATTTTGAAAATTTGATGTAAGATCTGGATACAATATGCCTGAAGATATATTATCTAAAAACTTGACGAAGGTTATGAAGTAAAGAAGTGAGAAAATCGAACATATAACTTTCCCAGATGACAGGCTATATCTGACACTGAAATTTCTGAAAATTTGTCTACTGAATATTTAAAAAAATGTATGCCAGATTTTTATACATTATGCCTGATGATATATTATCCTCTGAAAATTTGACTAATTTAGTGAAGTAAATAAGTGAGGAAATCGAACATATAACTTTCCCAGTTGGCAGGTATAGCTATATCTGTCACTGAAATTTCTGAAAATTTGTCAAATGGATATTTTGAAAATTTTATACCTGATTTGGATACAGTATGATTGAAGATATATCATCTGAAAATTTGACGCATGTAATGAAGTAAATAAGTGAGAAAATCGAACATATACCTTTCCCAGTTGACAGGTACCGCTATATCTGTCACTGAAATTTCTGAAAATTTGTCTAATGGATAATTTGAAGTTTTTATGTCAGATTTGGATACAGTATGCCTGAAGATATATCATCTGAACATTGGACGAATGTAATGAAGTAAATAAGTGAGAAAATCGAACATATAACTTTCCCAGTTGATAGGTATCGCTATATCTGTCACTGAAATATCGGAAAATTTATCTAATGAATATTTTGATAATTTTATGCCTGATCTGGATATAATATGCCTGAAGATATATCATCTGTACATTTGACGAATGTAATGTAGTAAATAAGTGAGAAAATTGAACATATAACTTTCCCAGTTAATAGGTATCGCTATATCTGTCACTGAAATATCTCAAAATTTGTCTAATGGATATTTTGGTAATTTTATGCCTGATCTGGATATAATATGCCTAAAGATATATCATCTGAACATTTGACGAAAGTTATGAAGTAAATAAGTGAGAAAACCGAACATATAAGTTTCCCATTGATAGGTATCGCTGTATCTGTCACTGACATTTCTGAAAAATTTTGCTTCCTACTTGTGCCAATTTTCTTATTTCATTCTATTCTATTCCTCTTCTCTCCGCTGCTTGGTGCGTTTGTTCATTCCACCCCTTCCTACTTTATTTTTGCGTTGTATTTTTACTTCATGTATTCTTCTTGTTATTCTATTCTCTTCTAGCCTATGTATATGTCCTAGCCAACCTAGCTATCTTTCCTCTATTATTATTGTTATTGGCTTTATGTTGAGCCGTTTCCTTACTTCTGTATTTCTCACTCTATCTTTTTTTTTGTAATTCCCTCTATCTTCCTTAGGAATTTCATTTCCATTGCTTGATCTTCCTTTTGTTTCTTTCCGTAATTGTCCACGAATAACTTCCATATATCAGAGAGGGCTTTACTATTTTTTTGGATACCTCAATTTTTATTTGTTTTGAAATTTCTTTTTTTTTTCTAGAAAAGTGTTTTATATTGTGTTGTAGATCCTTCCTGCTTTTCCTATTCTTTCTTCTACTTCTTGGTCAATCTTTCCGTTTTCTTCTATTATTGTTCCTAGGTAGTTGCATTGATTCGCCTGTTCTAGTTGTTTCCCGTCTAGCTCTATTTTGTGTTGGTTTTCTCTTGACGCTATTACCATTGTTTTAGTTTTGCAGATGTTTATTTCCATATTTATCTTTTTTAGTTCTTCTTCGTATATATTAAGGTTACGTTGGAGTTTTTCTTCTGAGTCTGCTATTATTATCATGTCGTCTGCGAACATAAGTATTTGTATTTTTATCATTTCCAGTTTCCTATATCCTATAATCGTGTTTGCTGCTCTTTCCTTGCTTGTCCTTATTGCTTCATCTATGAGTGATGCGAAGAGTAAAGGGCTTAAAATGGACCCTTGTTTTAGTTCAATTTCGGTCTTGAACTCCTCTGATTCGTTTGTTCCTATTCTCACCTTGCTTCTGTTGTTATTGTAGAGCTCTTTTATTATGTTTATCATGTCTCTTTCTACCCCTCTTTTTTCTAACATATTCCATATGTCCTCTCTTATCACTCTGTCAAATGCTTTTTTCAGGTCTATGAAGCATATGTGTAGTTCTTTTCCTTTTCTGATCGTCTTGTCTGTTAGTTGTCTCATTATGTGTATCAGGTTCTGTGTATTTCTATTTCTCCTGAACCCGTGTTCCGTAGTTGGTCTAGTTTTTCTTTCAGTCTTGTCTCTAATATCCTTGTAAATATTTTCCCTGGCATGCGTGTGAGTGAAATTCCTCTGTAGTTGTCGCATATTTTTGTTTCTTCCTTTTTGTGGATGGGTTGTATGATTCCCTCGTTCCATTCGTCCGGTATTATTTTTTCCTTTATTACTTCATTAAGAATATTCAGGAATTAATCTTTCCCTTTATCTCCCATGTATTTCATCATTTCCGCTGTGATATCGTCTGTGCCTGGAAACTTTCCAAGTTTTGCTTTTTTGATTGCCATCTCTATTTCCTCCATTGATATCCTTCTGATTTCGTCATTGGTTCTGTTGTCTGTTTTTTCTTCTTTCCATTTGTGCTTTGTTCCTGTCATTTCACTAAAGTATTGTTTCCACCTTTCCATAACCTTCTTTTGTTCTGTTATTGTAATTCCATTTTTATCTTTTATGTTAATTTGTTTCGTTTTTTTTTTGTTTCTCAGAATGAGAAATTCATAATCAATTGTAAGGTATTCGTGACACTATTCTTTGAAACTTTAAAAATCGATAATAAATTCTCAGCCCTTTAATGGACCCCGAACTTATCAATGCTTGATAAGGATTGAGTATCAATACTGAACGTCATCGGCAGTATTCCCTTAACACTCGCTGTAACCGTCTACAGAACAACGAAATTAATTAAATCCGCATACAACTTTGCCAGCTCCAGAATGCGTAAGAAGATTACGGCCCAATGAATAAGCGACAATCGCGTAAATCCGTCCACTCAGCCCAAATAATCCCCCATTTAAACTTTGCCCGACTCAGGCATACAGAACGGGAAGTATCATTGTGTATTCCTTCTGCAACGCGCAGTTACAAAGAGCTATTATTAACTGAAAAATGATGTATTACCGATAATTAAAGTGTGCGCCAAGATACTTCCATGCAGCTCTTTGATAAGATTAACGTGATAATTAATAGTTTCTATTTTCGCCTTGCTTTGAACGAAATTTGCTGGAAATTAAAAGCCGGGATGAAAAATATTTTCGCTAAACTTTTGTTAATTACAAGAATAATTAACGTCTTATGCATATTTCTGGCGGAACAGATGAATGATTTTAAACGAAAGTCGCATCTCGTAGAACGTTAATTGCAGGCGATATTTAACTCCGCATTAAACGTAAAAAGGGGGAACGAAGAGCCCTTGGATAAAAATAAAAGTTTAGCCACAACCCTTTGAGCGACGGCCTAATAAATAATTCTTTCAGGAGCGAACAGCAGAAGCTCATTAAGAAGCCACCGACGCAGCGCTAAATTCGTAAGGAGTTATATCCTTTGTGGCTCCCTCGCAGGTGAACAAATTAATCCAGAAACGCCAGGATATTAAAAGAAAAATGGACGGCAGCAGGAGCAAACTGACGTGGAAATAATTGCAGGCGGTGAATTAACAGAAGCACGCACTTAAATTTCCGACAAACTCGGGAGCTGCATTATCCTTGGGCCATTTTAAAGGATACAATGTGATCGCTGCGGCGACAGATGTTCCCGCAGGATTGGGCGTCCATTGTGGCAGCCTGCACTCCTGCAAATTGCGGCATTAATATTTATCCCGGCCGCGTCGCCCGCATATTTCAGGTGCGGCCCGCTCCAGGGACATCCCGCGGGACGTGCGTCCCGGAAAATCCGGTATTAAGGAACAGCACAGCGGCGCCCCGCGAGCTACAGGATCCGTCCCCAGGGCGCGAAGCCGGAAAAGTGGCAGGCGGTTTTCCTGCGGGAAAACCCGAAAGTGACCACGACCGTAGTCCGCACGCAATTATTGAATTCTCGAGGCCGTAAAAGAATACAGGTATTGTGCTAGAACGGTAACAATAACGAAATACAGTATCAAGTTTATTGCCATCGAAAAACTTATTTGTAGCTCAACCTACATTACCTACATCTTAAGTTACTAGGATAAAATGTTAGTTCATTCAAAATTAGAATCAGGAACAACATTTATAACTACTGTCCAGGTAGTATCTAGAGTCTCTTTAATATTTTTTTTTCAATTATGCAAAACACTTTTACTATAATTATTACAATCTGATCAATGGTGGATCAATGAGTAATGTCATGCCAACTTAAATTACTAAATGTAGGTTTAATGCTAAGGGCCTACTCCTAATTTTGTTTAAACATTTACAGAAGCAGCTTGAAATTCATCTGTTTTATATCCTGCCTTTTAGTTATGTTCAATTGTTTCCTTGATTATGTTAGCAGTATCACCTCTGGCTGTATTTCCAGGATGTATGGTGCGATATACCTTATATCCTTTGAATTTTATGAATTACTCTCTTGTACCTCATTGAGGTTGAATGAGAGCATGAAAATATTTAGGGGTTTTCTTGCACCGTATTTTAGTTTAGGGGTGGCTGCAATAAGTATGTAGCCACGTTTTATCATTCTACTCTCTTTAATCATTAATCAAAATTATCATTCAACGAATAAAACCATTGGTGTTATTAGGCCGAAGCGTGAAATAATTGGTACTCTTATGGTAGGTAGTGGTTTATTTACATATATAAACTAAATAATATTACTGTCTTTAGTCAAAATCAGTGTGTATAGCATATTAATACCGAAACATAATTTTATTAAACCTCGAATATCTCGCAAGGTGCTTATGTAGCATTCATGTAAATTCGCTAATTAAGCGCTATATATTCAAAGTACGTAAGCCACTTGTAATAATTTCGCAAGCCCTGTTAATCTAAATAACCCACTTAAACCGCTATCGCACGCGTACACCGTTGATAACGCAATTATAAAAAGTCACGAACCTTCCTTATCTCGTCTGTCCCGGTGTCGCTCCTTCGGGTATTTGTTAATTTCGCGAGAACAATTAACAAAGACGCTGACGAATCGGGCCACCTTGTTAGGGCTCTTCCAGGCAAGTTGTTTTTTAGGGAGCACAAAGGGACAAGGCTCGGGACATCTGTAGCGATTAAGAAATTTCCCCGGCGCGGATTAATATAATCCCGTGATTCAATTAGAGCTCCGCGACGGAAGGCGCTTAATTAAATTCCCCAGGATCGCGTAAAATCGGCGCTGCCATTTAAATAATTGCCATATTTTCGTGAGGCTGCGTGCGCGATCCTGATGTTCATGGGGAGGTATTAATAACTGGATCAAAACTTGTGGTGCAATTAGCTTAAGTGCATTAAACTGGCGACTTTTATTTTGCCATTTTCCTAATGAAAATTAAAAATAATAAAAAAGTATTATGGCTAGATTACGCCTAATACACTCGAGCGAGTACACCTGCCTACAAATTATTAGTATGTACTGGTGAAATATTTGAGTGCTTTACCTTTTCAATGCTCTTCGGCATCACAAACAAAATTATACACTATTTCCACTAAAATATAAGTTATTTCAAATAACTTAACCCGGCGTTACACATGTGAAGATTTTGTGCACCATTACATAAATGGGGTGTGACAAACCCCAGTACTAAAATAGATGTAAATTTTTTTTTTGCATTTTTTTTCTTCAAAATTGTATGTTAGGGGTCTCATATAGGTTCATATTGGAATCAAATACAAACAGATTAAACATAATATTTCTATTTAAAAATTTACAGAAAGAAAACTGAAAGTAGTGATTTTTTAAAATACAAAATACTTCTAATGGCAATAACACTTATATAACATAAGAAAAAACATTAAATTCAAGTAAAAACATAAAAAATAATAGCAAACATATTAAGTAACTCTAAAAAAAAAGCCAATCATATACAATCAGAGGGAAAAAACTATTGGTCTTTTGAATCTACGCAATTTTGGCAACTCATAACGGCGTGTTCAAGGCACAATAATGATTTGCAATGAACACAGAAATATTTTGTTTTTCGATCTTTCTTTCTAGGACATACAGAACACCTTCCCTGAGGCTTTGGAATATTGAGGGACTGTTCACCATGGCCATCATCGATTAGGTTCTTTATTTTCAGACGGATTTCCCTTGGAACCCTACAATTATTTTTCCATTCTTCGATATGCTCCTGGATAAGTTGAAGGACCAGTTTCTTGATAAAGATCCTTCTACGAAGTTTTATATCTTTTACATTTTCTCTGTATATGACAAGAGCATTTACAGCTGCCGTATTCAGTAGAGAAAAAAAGAGAGTTAGAGGCAATCTTCTTGAATTTCTGGAAACGTTATATGAAGCCGATAACTCATCTACTACGTCGACTCCACATTTTGTCGCGTTATAAAACGTGATAATTTCCGGTAAACGCTTCTCTGCACTAGATTCATCAATCTTCGCATCGTGGTGCATTGTGGACAACAACAAAACATTCTTATTTCTTTTTGGTACATAGGATTTGGTCCGTTTGGAAACCAAATAAACTACTTTTTATTTCTCTGCTTCTTACAGAAATGAAATTCTCTGGTATGCATCGTTTATTTTTCATCAAAGTACCGACTGATGTTAATTTGTGTTTTTTGAGGAGTTTTATCATCAGCACGTATACCAATTGTCAAAAGTTACATTCCGATTCGTTCCAAAAATGGGTTGTATAAGTCTCTCAACAATATCAGAGGGAGAATTGCTGAGTTTGTAGGGCCCTTGCGGCTGCTGACCTGCATACACTTCCATATTCATAACATAGTACGATCGCGCATCTACTAATGCTTGTACTTTGATGCCATACTTGGCCGGTTTATTTTGGATGTATTGCTTGAATGAGCACCTTCCCCTAAAGGACTCTAATTTCTCATCTATGGTCAAGAACTCCGAAGGAGAGTATGATTGTTTGCAATTGTCCACAAATCTTTCTAGAAGCGCACGTATGGGAGCAAGTTTGTCAATTTTGATCCTGATCTGGCGGTTTTTTACATTGTCGAAACGAATGCAAACCATCAAAAACTGAAAACGATTGGTGGGCATCGTTATTTGAAAAATATCTACTCCAGTGCCGTCTGTTTGCCACAAGTCTCTCAAATTCTGGCGATTAGAATGAAACATTCCTGCCAGGTAAAGCAAGCCAATAAAAGCTTTCATCTCGGGAACACAAGTAAGTTTGACCAGAGATTTGTTTGGATGGGAAACTGATGTCTCCTCTATTTTTACATTACTCCATCGCACAATATCCTCCACTATTTGAGTGTCAAAAAATAGATGCCAACACTCCAGCATGTGTTTTGCACTTTTAGCGTAGTCTTTCACATGTTGACCTTCAGTAACAATATTTTTCAACCTCGTTCTAATACATGTATTTGATGCATTTTTGTCCCATTTCGATCCATCTTTTCCGAAATAGACATCAACCATGCTTCTCTTATGCTCCATTGCATTTTCCTCCTGTTGTTCTATTTCCGTCACTGCTTCAGCTTCTATTTCGTCGTCTGCCGTTATTTCCTGTTCAGAGTTAGTATCGTGCTCACTCTCTGACACATGATCACTACCATTTTCACTCCCTGATAATAATTTCTTCTACACTTTGATCCTCATCCAAAAGAGCCTGAAGTCTTAATTGTTCCTTTTCTATGACATTTTTCTATGTAAAAAGTACAAGAATGAGTAGTTTTAGTGTTATATTGAAAAACATAATAATATACCTTTTATGCGTAATTTACTTCCTTTATTACATAGGTGGGGTTTGATGGACCCCAAGGAGCTTTGGTTGCCTATAAATGTAGCCTCCTCGTGTGTAGAATGAAACTGACACTTGTATCTAATGGAGTGATGTTTTATAGGAAGGTACTGGTGGGGGCATGCGCATCAGATGGCAATTAAATTGTTTCCGTTGCGTTTAAACAGGCTTGGGGTGTGTGAGACCCCACATGTGTTACGCCGGGTTAAGAACGTTCGGTACAATGGAAATCTAACAGCAGGTATTTGTTTATGTTTATAAAAGACATCACATAAATTGCTAACAAGCATTAATAAAATACAAAAATGGGTATCTACATTAAAAGCAGTCTTATTGTGTATGACACGAAACTGCTGTTAAAATTATAAATACCTAATGCCAATATAAATCAGAATCATCATACAAACCCGGAATTTTTAATATACGTGTTGGTTAGCATTTTAAATATATAATGACATTTATGAGATTTAATAATAATGGAATTAAAATTATAATAAGTAGAACTGATATATGACAAGTTTATCATCTACAATAAATTTATTTCATTCCAAAATCTTTAAGTAAGACGTAATTGGTACTTAAACTTAAACTAAAAACTAAGCAGAATGAATAATGACATAATTAGGAAAACATATTATTAATTGTAAAACGATTCCTATCTAGAAAATCATCACCATTTTTGATGGCTTGAAATTTTTAAAATTTCCATTAGACAAATTTTCAGGAATTTCAGTGACAGATATAGCGATACCTGTACACTGGGAAAGTTATCTGTTCGATTTTCTCACTTATTTACTTCATTAGATTCGTCAAATTTTCAGAGGATATATCTTCAGGCATACTGTATCCAAATCTGGCTTGAAATTTTCAAAATATTCATTAGACAAATTTTCAGGAATTTCAGTGAAGGATATAGCGATACCTGTACACTGGGAAAGTTATCTGTTCGATATTCTCACTTATTTACTTCATCACATTCGTCAAATTTTCAGAGGATATATCCTCAGGCATACTGTATCCAAATCTGCTTTGAAATTTCAAAATATCTGTTAGACAAATTATCAGGAATTTCAGTGACAGATATAGCGATACCTGTCAACTGTGAAAGTTATCTGTTCGATTTTCTCACTTATTTACTCCATTACAATTGTCAACTTTTCAGAGGATATATCCTCAGGCATACTTTATCTAAATCTGGCTTGAAATTTTCAAAATATCCATTAGACAAATTTTCAGGAATTTCAGTGACAAACATAGCGATACCTGTCAACTGGGAAAGTTATCTGTTGAATTTTCTCACTTATTTACTGCATTACATTCGTCAAATTTTCAGAGAATATATCCTCAGGCACATTCTATCCAAATCTGGCTTGACATTTTCAAAATATCCATTAGACAAATTTTCAGGAATTTCACTGATAGATATAGAGATACCTGTCAACTGGGAAAGTTATCTGTTCCATTTTCTCACTTATTTACTTCATTACACTCGTCAAATTTTCAGAGGATATATCTTCAGGCATACTGTTTCCAAATATGGCTTGCAATTTTCAAAATATCCATTAGAGACATTTTCAGGAATTTCAGTGACAGATATAGCGATACCTGTACACTAGGAAAGTTATCTGTTCGATTTTCTCACTTATTTACTTCATTACATTCGTCAAATTTTCAGAGGATATATCCTCAGGAATACTCTATCCAAATCTGGCTTGAAATTTTCAAAATTTCCATTAGACAAATTTTCAGGAATTTCAGTGACAGATATAGCGATACCTGTACACCGGGAAAGTTATCTGTTCGATTTTCTTACTTATTTACTTCATTACATTCGTCAAATTTTCAGAGGATATATCCTCAGGCATAAATTTAACAAAAAACGTAGTAGAAAAACAATGGGGGTTTCACTACACTAGCAATCGTAAATCAAAATGTTGACATGTTAAATCTGATTGAATCTGATTGAGTCCTTACAGTTTAGACTCTACTTCACCAGCCATCGAAAATTATTTTGAACAGCTGTAATGAGTAATTACAATAAGGGTAATACGGCAACTATACCAAGTACATCAATTACACCAATTACGACAATTCAGATATGCTAATTACCAGAGCCTAAACTGTGAAGTGAAAACACTACTGTATATACTACTAAATGGCGTTTGAAGAAAACATCTCATTATTTGACTTCATTGAGGGTTTAAAATAAAAGTTTTTTTTTCAATATTCTTAATTTAGCCTTATAAATTTAAGTTCCATCACAGACTGTTGATATTTGACAAATCGAAAATTACTAATTCAAGTTTTCCCACTAATTATCATGATTTCACTAAATTTTTCTATAATTTCAAGATCAAAAAATGCATACTGGTTGACAGTTTGAAGTAATTTTTAAGATTTCTCAATCATTTTAGAGATTTCAGTAGATTTTCCAATACATTTCAATAATTTGAGAGATTTATGAACAATTCCCAAGATTTCCCTATCAATTTCGGATTTCTACAGATTTCCCACTAATTATCATGATTTCTGGAGACTTCTCGATAATTTCAAGATTAAAAACATGCAAACTGGTTTACATTTTTAAATAATTCCTAAAATTTCTTAATAATTTGCAAGATTTCCACAGACTTCCCAATTAATATCAATAATCCCAGAGATTTTAGAATAACTTCCAAGATTTCCCCATTAATTTATAAATTTCTACAGAGTTCCCTCTATTTATCATGACTTCTGGAGATTTTTCATTAATTTTAAGATAAAAAAATGCAAACTTGTTGATATTTTTAAGTAATTCTTAAGATTTCTCAACAATTTTTAATTTCAATACATATCAATAATCCCAGAGAGTTTTTAATAATTCCCAAGATTTCTCAATAATTTTAGAGATTTCAGCAGATCTATTAATACATATCAATAATCCCAGAGATAATTTCCAAGTTTTCCGTATAAATTTATAGTTTCTACGGAGTTCTCACTAATTTTCATGAATTCTAGAGAATTTTTAATATTTCAAGATCAAAAATGCAAACTGGTTGACACTTTTGAATAATTCCTAAGATTTTTCAATAATTTTCGAGATTTCTACAGACTTCCCAAGAAATATCAATAACCCCAGAAATTTTTGAATAATTCCCAAGATTTTCCTACTAAATTATACAGAACTCTACAGAGTTCCATGTTATCATGATTTTTGGAGATTTTTCAATAATTTCATGATCAAAAAATGCAAACTGCTTGATATTTAAAAAAAATCCAAGATTTATAAAGAGTTCCCAATACATATCAATAACCCCAGATAATTTTTAGTAATTCCCATGATATCCAAATTAATTTCGAGATTTCTACTGATTTTCCACTAATTATCATGATTTGTGGAGATTTGTTAATAATTTCAAGATCAAAAAATTCAAAATTGTTGTAGGTTTTAAATAATTCCCAAGATTTTTCAATAATTTTTTAGATTTCCACAGATTTTTCATAAATTTCAAGATACAAAAATGGTTGACATTTTTAAGTAGTTCTTAAGATTCCTCACTAATTTTCGATATTTCAACAGATTTCCGATTAATTATCAATAATTCTAGTGATTTTTGAATAATTCCCAAGATTTTCCAATTAATTTCGATATTTATAAAGAGTTCCCACTAATTATCACTATTTCTGGAGATATTGCAATAGTTTCAAGATCAAAAATGCAAACTGGTTGACATTTTTAAGTAATTCTTAAAATTTCTCAATAATTTTCGAGATTTCAACAGATTTCCAGTACATATCAATAACCCCAGAGAATTTTGAATAATTCCTATGATATCCTAATTAATTTCGAGATTTCTACAGATTTGCCACTAATTATCATGATTTCTGGAGATTTGTCAATAATTTCAAGATCAAAAAATTCAAACTTGTTGTTGGTTTTAAATAATTCCCAACATTTCTCAATAATTTTCGAGATTTCCACAGATTTCCTAATATATATATATTTGATTAATCCTACAGATTTTTGAACAGTTCCCAAGATTTACTTATTAATTTATAGATTTCCACAGAGTTCCTACTAATTATCATAATTTCTGGAGATTTTTCAATAATTTCAAGATCATAAAATGCCAACTGGTCAATATACTGACAATAACTGGTTTTAAATAATTAATGAGATTTATAAATAATTTTCGAGTTTCATACAGATTTCCTAATAAATATCAATCATCCCAGAGATTTTGTAATACATCCTAAGATTTCCCTGTTAATTTCGAGATTTCTACAGATTTCTAACTAATTTTCATGATTTCTGGAGATTTTTCAATTATTTCAAGATCAAAAAATTCAAACTGGATGATATTTTTAAATAATTCCCATGATTTCTCAATAATTTTCGAGATTTCCACAGATTTCACAATATATATATACAATATATATATATATATATATATATACAATATATATATATATATATATATATATTTATATATATATATATATATATATATATATATATATATATGATTAATCCTAGAGATTTTTGAACAAATCCCAAGATTTACTTATTAATTTATAGATTACCGCAGAGTTCCCACTAATTATCATAATTTCTGGAAATTTTTCAATAATTTAAAGATCCAAAAATGCAAACTGGTCGACAATATACTGAGAATATACTGACATTAGCTGGATTAAAATAATTCCTGAGATTTCTAACTAATATTCGAGTTTCATACAGATTTCCTAATAAATATCAATAATCCCAGAGATTTTTTAATAAATCTTAAGGCTTCCATATTAATTTCGAGATTTCTACAGATCTTTCACTAATTATCATGAATTATGGAGATTTTTTTAAATATTTCCGGATCAAAAAACGCAAACTGGTTGATATTTTTAAATAATTAGCAAGATTTCTCAATAATTTTCGAGATTTCCACAGATATCCCAATACATATGAATAATCCAAGAAATTTTTGTATAATGCTCAAGATTTCCCTATTAATTTATACATTTCTATAGAGTTCCAACTAATTATCAGATTTGTGGAGACTTTTTAATAATTTCAAGATAAAAAAATGCAAACTAGTTGCTATTTTTATATAATTCCCTAGATTTCTCAATAATTTGCGAGATTTTCACAGATTTCCCAATAAATATCAATAATTCCAGAGATTTTTGAATAATTTCCAAGATTTCCCTATTAATTTCGAGATTTCTACAGATTTCTTACTAATTATCATGATTTCCGGAGATTTTTCAATAATTTCAAGATAAAAAAATGCATATTGGTTGAAATTTTTAAATAACTCCCAATAGTTCTCAATAATATTCGAAATTTCCACAGATTTCCCAATACATATGAATAATCTTAGAGATTTTTTAATAATTCCCAGATTTCCCTTTTAATTTATACATTTCTAAAGAGTTCCCACCAATTATTATGATTTCTGAAGATTTTTCAATAATTTCAAGATCATAAAATGCAAACTGGTCGATATTTTTAAATATCTCCCAAGATTTCTCAATAATTTCCGAGATTTCCACATATTTCCCAATAAATATTAATAATCCCGGAGATTTTTGAATAATCCCAAGATTTCCCTATTAATTGCGAGATTTCTACAGATTTCCCACTAAATATCATGATTTCTGGAGACTTTTCAATAATTTCAAGAACAAAAACTGTAAACTGGTTGGTGATTTAAAATTATTCCTCAGATTTCTCAACAATTTTCGAGATTTCCACAGATTTCCCAATAAATATCAATCATTCTAGAGGTTTTTGAATAACTTCCAAGATTTCCCAAATACATTTCGAGATTTTTAAAAAGTTCCAACTAATTATCATGATTTCTGGAGATTTTAAAATAATTTGAAGATAAAAAAAGCAAACTGGTTAATATTTTTAAATAATTCCCAAGATTTCTCAATAATTTCGACATTTCCGCAGACTTCCCAATAAATATGAATAATCCCAGAGATTTTTGAATAATTCCCAAAATTTCCCAATTAATTTTGAGATTTCTGCAGATTTCCCACTAATTATCACGATTTCTGGAGATTTGTCAATAATTTCAAGATAAAAAAATGCAAACTGGTTGATTTATAAATAATAACAATTAGGTATGATATGAACGACAAATACCTGCCAACGTTCTAGTAAAGACTAATAACACTGCATACATAAAATTTATGTAGGTACATTTTCCATAAACTACGAACCGTGTTAGCATTATTGTGTCTAGTGTAATACCAAAGATTAGCGCTTAGGAATTGTCACCCAGGCCAACGCGAGCTTTAATCTGACGGAATTTATTCCGAGCGCCGCGCTAATCCGTCGATATCGGCGTTATTTTGCCGCGTTATAATCCCCAGGATTTGCCCGACGTTTATCCTGCAGGGGATCAAACGGATTTGCAATGTAAAAATGGTCCCCGATTTTCACATCGGGTGATCTAATGGATCCAAATTGAAATTAAAGTAAGGGGGAGTGCCGACGCTAATGCGCGGAATCGGTTTGTTTTTTCACTTGTGGCGAAAGTGGCGGGATTAAAGGCCGCAGGCGAAATTGATTGCGGTTAACGGAATCGCTCCTTTGTGATTTCAAGTCTTTATTTCCTGTTCACGGCGTTTCGCTGTTTTCTTCGCTAACTTCGTTTCGTTCATTATTTCTTAAATACTGTATTTCAATTTCATTCCATTACATGTGGCACACAATTCGAAAACAGCAATATTATAACGAAAACAAATAATTGACTAACAACGAAATTTTAAACATTAACTTTTTAATTAATTATAGGTAAAAATATAAGAAAGTAGAAGTAAATATAAGGTAAAAATATAAATATAAAAATATAATTCAGTAAAAATACGTGTACTTCCTTTAATTAAGGAAGTACACGTTTTTTTAATAAATAGTCTAAGTACCGTAATATGAGTCAAATCCTGTACTTTCTTTAATTAAGGAAGTACACGTTTTTTTTTACTGAATAGTCTAAATATCTTAATAAGAGTCAAATACAAGATAAAAATACAAGTAAAATAACAGCTATACAATATATTATGCTAAAAACATATTTAAATTTGTGCTGAATAAACATCTCTACATTTAATTGTAAAATGTTTCATATTTCTATCAAATAATAAAAATATGCGTCAAAAAAAGGTTTTTAAAATTATTATTACCTTTAATATAAATACATTTTAAAACCTTGTAGGTGTATTAATCTATGGCGATGTGAATTTTGTTAATTGCTATAGTACATCGTTATCAACTTCAATGTTAACAAAATTCCATGTATGTCTATAATGCACGTGACGTTAAAAATTGCAAAAAAATGTCCCTCGGCTGCCGACCGCAAATTTCCCTGAACCCCGGTGAGGCTCCATACGAAACACTGGCCCAATTAACGGCCCACTCACCCCCGCAATTTATGGTGATTAAAAATTGCGACCGCAAGTATTCGACAAAAAAATACGACCTCTGCAGCACCCTCCGGTGAAAAAGTTTTAAAATCCAAACGACGACAAGCAGTGACAAATAAAATTCGGTAAATTCGACACATTCGCACCCAAGTTAATGCAAATTTCGCTACATGGCCAAGGGCATATCTTAGAAACAATTCGATGAGTAAGTTTGTTCTTTCCATCTACTGATTATGATCCTAACAGTTAATGCAAATTTCGCTATATGGCCAAGGACATGTGATAGAAACAATTCGATGAGTAAGTATGTTCTTTCCATCTACTGATAACGATACATGTATATTTAGTTATGCATAAAAAAAACGTGGGCAAATTGGGCATTATAATCATTGGTCATCAATGCATGTTAAAAATGGCTTATACACATGGCTTATACACAACTTGCTTATACACAATTACCTATAAAATTTGTTGTTAATAATAAAGCTTTAAAAACTGATTTTTGTCACTAATTTCGTAATGATAAGCCATTCTTAACAAGCATTGATTAATGAAACTTCAAAACAAGGAGTTAAATTACAAGGTTCGGTTGCTCACTATAATGCCTATTGCCATTTTTACATGTATTTGTCACCATTTAATTTTCACATTTTCTCGTCTCCAGAAGTACATCGATAGTAGATATATATGTAATTTGGTAGATTTTTTGTTCCTGAACATTTGTTTACACTTATACTTTTTCTGCTCACTATAATGCCTATTGCCATTTTTACATGTATTTGTCACCATTTAATTTTCACCTTTTCTCGTCTCCAGAAGCACATCGATAGTAGATATAACTGTAATTTGGTAGATTGTTTGTTTCTGAACATCTGTTTACACTTATACTTTTTCTCTAAAATAATCAGGGAAAGAGGAACTCACAGGCAAATGTGGTTTTGCGTGTTAAATTTCTATGTGTACCAAACCATTTGAATATACGGTATAATAATTACTTTACTTATTTGGTTGCAACAATTGTAAATTAAGCATACAAGTACAGGGCGAGTTTTTTTTCCTTTTTAAGATTGGCGGTTGGGAAACCATAAAACATAGAGATTTGGTAAAATGAGGAAAGCATTGTCATTTTAAGAGCTTATGCAAGATATGCTTTTGTTTTTCGAAAAAAAAAACATAGTTTTTGAGTTATAATACAATTTTTTTTAAATGGCAGTAATAATTGGCTTTGACATTTTTGAAAAGGTTTGCTAAACTTACTTTAATAAATAAATGAGATGCAGGATTGTTCGTTGAATAATTTGAATAAATTTTAGTATAATTTGAATATAAAAATTAATAGAATTCTCGTAGTAAGAGAAAAAAAAAAGTTTTCTATGGAAAACTCTGTTTTGGCTACTCTCAATAATACAAATAGTCCCCTTATTTGTCAAAGTTACTAATAATTTTCATAAAGTTCATTTTCGAAGATGGACTTTATTTATCAATGTAAGTATAAGTAGACTGGACCTGCCAAGCATGTAAATAGTTGTGCACTGCAAATTATTGTATACGTGTATTATTGTATACAGGGTGGTCACTTTTACGACGCCCACCATTAGCATCTATTAAACAGAAATATATAGAGAGTTTGTCAAATGGGATAAAAGTTTCTCATTTTTGTGCCTTTCAATATACTAAAACGAAATCCGGGATATCTTGCACAGTTCCTAAAATATCGCTGAAAAACTGAAAAGTGCACTTTCCTTTTCCTTTTATAACTTTTTTACTTTTCAAGGAAATTTTATGAAACTTGACACTCTTACATTTTTCGACGTGAGCTTTCTGATGACAGTACCAGACATTTTCTGCGCCAACTAGATGCCCAAATTTTCATAGTCAACTTTTTATTTTCTTATGGCCGCAATATTGGATTTTAATAGCATTCAAAAGAGAGAAAAAATCCAATTGCAACCATGTATTACACATGGGTAATATGATATTATTTAGCACCAAAAAATCGATAATTTAAAAATTTGTTGCAAAAATTAAACTGGTGTGGACTGCTCTAGAAATCAAGTTGCCATGGAATAACAAACTAGAAGAGGAAAATAAAAGTGCACTTTTTCAGTTATTCAGGGATATTTCAGGAACTGTGCAAGATATTCCGCATTTCGTTTCAGTATATTGAAAGGTACAAAAATAAGAAACTATTGTCCCATTTGACCAACTCTGTATGTATTTCGGTTTAATAGATCAAAATGGTGGGAGTCGTAAAAGTGACCACCCTGTATATCTACTTGGTTAAATAAATACATTTTTATTATTCTTCTTATTATTATTAATATAGCAAACCTTGCATCGCTATAAAGAGAAATAAATCCTTTTTAAACATGTCTAAGCCATTGACTGCTATGGCTGCCATTAAAAATAAAAAAGTTTGTATTATAACTGAAAAACTGTGGTCTTTTTTCAAAAAACAAAAGCATATTCTTGCATAATAACGATAAATCTTTCCTCATTTAACCGAATCTCAATGTCTTATGGTTTCCGATATCCCGATGTTTAAAATGTAAAAGCTCACCTTGTATATTGGACAATACCAATAAGTAATAAATATCAAAAGTACTGTAAATTAAGCATAACTGATAAAATTTCATTTGTACTGCATTATTTGCCCATAATTTACGTGTGACAGAGAGACACGATACTACTATTGGTGCTCTAATGCAATAACTACAAATGTGGCTTGGCTTTTTTATGCATAACTACATCCATCTAGTAATCTAAAACTTGGCCTAATCGTAGTTGGCTCTGGCAGTATGATCGAAACAATTCGATAGTAAGTAAGTTTGTTCTTTCCTTCTACTGATAACGTTACAAATAGTAATCTAAAACTTGGCCTAGTCCTACTTGGCCTAGTAAGTATGATAGAAATAATTCGATAAGTAAGATTGTTCTTTCCATCTACTGATAACGTTACAAGTAGTAATCTAATACTTAGCCTAATCCTACTTGGCCTACTAAGTATGATCGAAATAATTTGATAAATAAGTTTGTTCTTTCCATCTAGTGATAACGTTACAAATAGTAATCTAATACTTGGCCTAATCCTAGTCGCCCTACTAAATATGATAGAAATATTTCGATAAGTAAGTTTGTTCCTTCCATCTACTGATAACATTTACAAATAGTAATCTTAAACTTGGCGTAACCCTACTTGGCCTAGAAAAAATGATCGAAACAATTGGATAAGTAAGTTTGTTCTTTCCATCTACTGATAACGTTACAAATAGTAATCTAATACTTGGCCTAATCCTACTTGGCCTAGTAAGTATGATCGAAATAATTCGATAAGTAAGTTTGTTCTTTCCATCTACTGATGACGTTACAAATAGTAATCCAATACTTGGCCTAATCCTACTCGCCCTACTAAATAGGCTAGAAATAATTCGACAAGTAAGTCGGTTCTTTTTTGGTAACTTGGCCTAATCCTACCTGGCCTAGGAAGAATGATCGAAATAATTCGATAAATAAATTTGTTCTTTCCATCTACTGATAACGTTATAAATAGTAATCTAAAAGTTTATGAAAGCTCAACGAAAATTCGAAAAATATTTACCATAAACACAGCGGCTTCTCCTAGTCAGCATATCTGTTTGGCAGATAACCGATTCTCTACTTTGCAGAGACTGACTTGAAATTACATAAGAAAATGATTGATATACTTCTCGCATTTCGATAGCTAGAATTGTTTGACAGGTTTGTTGTCATATAACTAATTTAAAACAATCTCAAAAATCTGTAGTCAAAAGTCAGTCAAAATCTGTAGACAGATTTGCGTTGTTTATAACAAATCAGTAGTGCTATGAGATGTACTCTGCCATTTTTGTTATTTTACAGGATAAGAAAAAAAAGTTTTGTATTTATTATTGAGAATATAG
Organism: Othius punctulatus; assembly: GCA_951805005.1. NCBI lineage: Eukaryota > Metazoa > Arthropoda > Insecta > Coleoptera > Staphylinidae > Othius > Othius punctulatus. Next base: position 25,798,690 of record OX638143.1, read on the forward strand.
AAGAATAGAAGAATATGTGACAACACTAAACCGTTTGATCAACTTAAAGTATACTTTATTTGTGGCCATTTAATAGCAAAAAGTGCATTTTGAAAAAAAGGCCGTTAGCATGTTTTGCCATAACACTACTGAAAACTTAATGACCTCAGGTGATAAGAATTCGCTGTAACTATTTTGGCATTAGATAATTATACAGTAAGGGGCGGTATATTCACCTCCAAGTAAAGTGTCTGTTACTTATATGACAGTTAACGCTAACTTGACAGATTCATTCATTCTGTCCTGTATAGTATCCTGTAAGTAGTTAATGCAAAGACATTTTGGCTTCTGTCCATCAAATATTTACAGGATACTATATAGGACAGAATTGAAGAAAAGACGGTACTCTGATAAAATCTATTAAGTTAACATTCACCTGACTAACAGACACTTTACTTGGAGGTGAATAGACAGGCCCTAAGTTGTCTTACAATTCTTACAATCTTGTATTACTAATACAAGTTAATCTTACAATATGTTTTGTAGATAAAGAAGGATTATAGGCCAAAATATCAGCGAATGATGTATTGAGTATAACAAGCTAACTCCGACGGTAGATGTAAAAAAAGTGCATTCTGTCATATTTTTTCAAATACTGAGAAACAAAAACAAATCGAAATATATATTTTCGAATATTTCTTAGAATTCAAGTTAATTAAAAATAAAACATTTTAGTCAAGTGTTGCATTGATTTGGTTGATTTTTGACCAATAGTTAATATTCATTATATTTTAACTTAAATTTCTCTGCTAAGCCAAAAATCATAACAAAATTTAACACACTTTTCAGTAGACACATGTTAAAAGTTAAACAGGTACGAAAAATCGCTTGTTTAAGAATGTAGAAACATTCTGTACACCATACGTACATGTGTGGTGTACAGAACGTAGATTGTACGAAGATTATAGTAACGTTCTGTACACCATACATGTACGTATGTACGTTCATATAATCTTTAATAAGCGATGTTTCGTATCTGTTTAACTTTTAAAATATATCTACTCAAAGTGACAATATTGGACTTGGTGACTTTTGCCAGTACACCGACGATATGTGGTATCAATTTTTAGGTCATAGTAAGACTAAACGGCAAGGTTCAAGACTTCAAAAATGAAATTAAAGACTGATGTTTAAAATATGGAAAGTAAAAGCCATTTTCTGTATAACAGGGAGTTATATAAAGTAGCAAATATTATAATTCAATAAAACCTCTTCGAAGCTCCTAATTTTGACAAAATAATTGAAACGAGATAAAAACATGCTGGATATGTTTTTTATGAGGTGGGGTTTTATGCACTCTCAAGTAAATAATTCCATCTTTTACCCAGAAAACATTACCCAGAAATGAATCTCCACACCTTCTAAATTCTGGTTATAATTTTGACAAAAAGTTTGAAACGAGATAAAAACATTCTGATTATTATTTTTATCAGGAGGGGTTTTATGCATTATGCATTCTCAAGTAAATAATTCCATCTTTTACCCAGAAAACATTACCCAGAAATGAATCTCCACACCTTCCAAATTCTGGTTATAATTTTGACAAAAAGTTTGAAACGAGATAAAAACATTCTGGTTATGTTTTTTATCAGGTGGGGTTTTATGCATTATGCATTCTCAAGTAAATAATTCCATCTTTTACCCAGAAAACATTACCCAGAAATGAATCTCCACACCTTCCAAATTCTGGTTATAGTCCATGCTAGATACGATGTCACATTTCACATAAAACCGAAGCCTTTCTTCTGTCTTGTCAGACTAGTCTACAGAAATGCAAATGCATCTCTTTGAGCATCCTAGTTCATCGAGTTGCTTATTCCAAGGACTTCATTTCTAAGAGATCAAAGGAATAAATGTATGGTTTATGGCTTAATGGCTCGAAACAGCTCCCGCAGTTTTGGGATGCATTCGAATTCCACCAGTGGAGGGAGGGATTGCGCTTTTATGTGAAATGTGACATCTTATCTGGTATGAACTGCAGCTGAATACACTATGTATACGTGCCTGCAACTCCATAACACCACAGTGGCCACCCAAGATTAATTAACCCCAACAGAATGCTCATCTCCTGAAATATTTGGTTTATAATTTTAAATGTGGACCCTTGATCCTTGAATTGAGTGGAGTCCTGCGGTTTCGCAAATCTAATTGTCCCGATGGCTGTATACATCTATACGTGTTCTCCGCCATCTCCGTCCTTCGTAAACGTCAATCGGCTATTAATAAACGTCCCAAATTTATTGCACGGCCTTTAGCTTAACCGTTATGGGCCACTAAAAATGATGCGCAGACATAAATTCGTCGGATGTAGTTTTGCTGGAATTCACCCCGAACGATGCGACCTCCAGCTTCGCATTAATTTATATACAAATTTTCATCATGCGGATTCTGGATGCTTATGGGAGTTCGTGTAACAGGCTATTGGGGAAGATTTATTGGCACTAAAAACGTGACTTTGTCTGTGACTGTTTTTTTTGCAGATGCTAATCTGCAGGATGAATGTGCTATTGTTAGTGAGCAAGTTATAGATATGATGTATTAGTTGGTTTTACAATCATTGCTACCTGCAATAAATTGATAACCTTAGATTGTATGAATCGGTAGTTAATACTTGGTAAAACATCTTTAGTATAAATAAAGCACTTAGCCAATTGCTTTTTTTATACTAATTGATAACTTATTGATAAGTTCTTTACGATTTATCAAATAACATACTTTACATATAGTTACTAATACTACACATATATTAGATGAGATTTTTGAAACAGAGCAGTTGGTAGCTATTTCCGGTATAACCGAAAATCTATATCTTCTCTACCTATTTCTTGTTCTTCCTTGTTGTCCTGTTTGTCTCTCGTATCATTTAAAACTTAACCAAGTGCTTTATTTATACTAATTGATAACCTATTGATAAGTTCTTTACGCTACCCAAAAATCTAAGAATATTACGACTTTGACTTTTAAGTATTTTATGGGGGTTTTATTTGGTGTTGCCATAAAATCAGCGCTTATACTGGCTTTGGGTCTTTATACAAGCCAGAATAAGCGCTGATTTTATTGCAACACCAAATAAAACCCCCATAAAATACTTAAAAGTCAAAGTCGTAATATTCTTAGATTTTTGGGTCGACTATACTTACTAATACTACACATATATTTGGTGAGATAATTGAAATAGAGCAGTTTGTAGCTATTTCCGGTATAACCGAAAATCTATATCTTCTCTATCTATTTCTTGTTCTTCCTCGTTGTCTTGTTTGTCTCTGTTATTGTAATTGTTTTCTATTGTTCTTTCTGTATTCTGTTTATCTTTTGTTTTGTCATCTTTTTCCAGTAAATCTTCAAAGTATTGTTTCCATCTTTCTCCTATTCCTTCTCTATTTGTAAGTAAGTTTCCCTTCTCGTCCTTTATTTGGTGTAGTTTTATCGTTTTGTCTTTCTTGTTTCTTCTGTTAATGTTGCAGAATAACTTCTGGTTCTCTGGTTGTTTGTCTCTATTATTGTTATTGTTTTCTATTGTTCTTTCTGTATTCTGTTTATCTTTTGTTTGATCATCTTTTTCCAGTAAATCTTCAAAGTATTGTTTCCATCATTCTCCTATTTCTTCTCTACTTGTAGAATAGCTTCTGGTTCCCATGTCTTATTTGATTTCATTTTTTCTCCGAATTTCTCCCAAGTTTTTCAAATTATGTTCATTTATATTTATAAACAAATAAAATTGATTGATGAGGTGTTCATTGTGATAACTATTTGAAATCCAAGAGACGCTCGCGATGGTAAATGGTTCTCTTGATAACTGTGAAGGATCACCGGAAATTGAATAAATGTACGGGGCAATTCTGAAGCTTGGCGGCCCCTTTAATGGAAAAAATATAGCACAAATGAGGCAATCGCAAAAGCAAGGGGGTAGTGTTTCAGCGCTTTCAGGAATACAAAGCGGACCCTCGCAACGAAATCACATCTCGTAGTTTTTCCCTGCAGGCGCGTGTTGTGTGGCTGTGTGTGTGTGTGTCTGTGTGCGTTTGTGTGTGGCTGTGTGTGTATGTGTGTGGCTGTGTGTGTCTGTGTGTGTGTGTACCGAGCGGGACATGTAATATTTTCTTTTGAAATGTACGATTCAGCACTGCGGGAGGCGCTCCTGAGGCATTGCTCATGGCGTGCATCGATCCTGCCAAGAAAGAGCTTCGGCGGAAATAAATTTTACAGACAATAAAAACACTACAGCAGGTTTTGCTCTGTAACTTCGTTTCTTTGCGTTGTCGCTACAAGCCAAAGAGTAATACCTGGCAGTTTCAAAGCTGTATGTTATATTTGTGGGAGACTTTTCCGCGTCGCATCTGCGATACCAGAAGCATTCTTATTTCCGTATGATCAAAATCTGGCCGCCAAAAGGGGACTCGATATTCCTACCTAAGTATTAAACACAAATGCAATTGATCTCTTTGAAACCGTACGAAGGCCAGTGCTGTATTTGCAGCGAGACTTTATCTGCGGATTTCGCACCATCAATAGTACTGCTAGCATTACTAGTAGTCTACGGTTCATATTAATACACATAAAACGAAAATTAGATGGATTTTAAAAAATATGTCTTACTTAAAAGTAATTGCTTTTTGTACACGTACAAAAATGTTTTTGACATTGCAAGACTTTGCAATGTCGTGACGTTTGCATGCGATGTCTACAGAATTTATGACCGTCTAGAGCAGGGGTCTCCAAAGTACGGCCCGAGGGCCACATTCGGCCCGCGTACAGATTTTGTCCGGCCCGCGGAGACCTAGCATACTTGAAAACTCCTTTTGGAGAACATATTTTTTATAGCAAATTTAATTTAGTTTACTGAAGTATTCTAATTTTATGTTGAATAATTATTAATATGACATCTACATTGATATGGTTATGGGCTAACTACTCATAACATTGTTGTAGGCTTATTGTTATTGTTTTTGTGATAAGTTGGATAAAGAAACACAGAATTGTAATGAGTAAAGACATGTATAACATGCAGAAAATTTAACATCAGTATATATTAACTAACAAATTATGTAAATGAATCCAACTAACATTTTATACATTTTAAATAAAAACATAACTTATAACAAGCATAATGACATATGAAATACTAATGAGATTTATGTAATTGAGATTTTCCACTGACAATAGTTTGTAGTTGTGGACTAATTTTACTTGTACCAATTATTAAAAGAGATTTAAGATGCTCATCAGTTAATTTAGATCTGTAAACATTTTTTGTGTACTTCATTTTGGAGAAGGTCTTCTCACACAAATAAGTAGTACCAAAAACAGAAAACAGCCCACGAGCAAATTTATGCAAATTATCAAATTGTGTCAATGGAAGACTCATAAAATTCCAACAAAGATGAGTTTTGATATTTGTTCTTAATTATATCACTGCACTGTAGATCAATCATTTCCATTTGAAGTTCCGGGGCTAGGGTTTCAATGTCAGTATCAAAAGGATTCTGAAAAATCTTAATTTGATTCGCAATGGCATCAAAGTCCGAGAAACGAGTATCAAAATTTATTTTCAAAGCACTCAAAGTTTCGATTGCAAAATTGATAGGAAACTCAGTCTCAGTGATGTGGCTGAATATTTCACAAGTTTTAAAATGTGAAAAACATTTACTTCGTAGTTGTGATTGAAACAGTATCAATTTTTTCCGGAATGATTTGATATTAGTGTATAAATCAGGAAGATGCTGGTTTTCTGCTTGCAATCTCAAATTCAGTTCGTTCACATGTTTTGTCAAATCAACATAGAATGCTAACTTCCACAGCCATGCGTTGTTTTGTAATTCAGTAAGAGGGCGATGCTTTTCATTCAAAAAAATTTCGATCACTGCTCGAAGTTCAAAAAAGCGCTGAAGGACTTTCCCACAACTAAGCCAACGTACGGCAGTATGATAAGGTAAGTCATTTTCTTCAATCTCTTCAATAAATTGTCGGAATTGTCGGTGATTCAGCCCAAAAGATCTGATAAAATTAACAGTTGATATGACTGGTTTTAGAACTTCAGACATATCCAAACATTTTCCGCACAAAGACTGTTGATGAATGATACAATGTAAGACTAATGGTTTTGAACTACCGTCATTTTCTACAGCCTTTGACACAAGAGCGGCCACTCCTTTATCTTTCCCACTCATGTTTTTGCCTCCATCAGTTGTAATACATTTCAAGTTTTTCCATCGAAGGTTCTTTTGATTAATGGCCATTTCAACTCCTTTAAAAATATCTGTACCAGTAGTTGTGCCATGAATACTATACATATCAAGATGTTCTCATGCACTTCATAGCTTTTATCTACTCCTCGAATATAAATCAACACCTGAGCAGTATCTGACACATCCGTTGACTCATCCAAGGCCAAAGAAAACCACTCAACATGTCAATTTTTGTCGAACAGTTGAGAGGATATATTTTCAGCGATGTTTTCTACCCTTCGCGCCACAGTGTTTGCTGACATACTGACAGTTTTTAATAAATTTACCTTTTCAGGCACATTTCTTCGGCTGCTGCAATTATGCATTCTTTGATCATTTCTCCATCGGTGAATGGTTTTCCACGTTTTGCAATTTCAAGAGCCACACGAAAGCTAACCGTAGGATTCCTGAACGAAAATTTGCTGGTAATTCAAAACTACAGTACGTTAATATGATGAGCTACCTAAGGCTTGGCCCTTGGGACTTAGTGGAGGAGTCAGTGTGGCCCTCGGGCTAAAAATTTTGGAGACCCCTGGTCTAGAGAAACCACATTGAAAAGTTTCCAGTTGTTGATTCCCATTATTGTCGCTCAGGAACAAATAGAAAATACTTAGATTCCTCGCTTAACATCACAATAATGTATTCCATGTATAAGTCAGTATGCACAGAAAATGGTCATGTAACGACCACTTTAGCTACATATAGAAAAAAAATCACAGAAGATTACAATCTAGGGTTCCACCGCCCAAAAATAGATCAGTGCCGTATTTGCATGGCATACAATACTTCCGAAAACAAAGATGAAATTAAAGCAAATTATGACTCTCATATGGTAGCAAAAGATAGGGCCTGAGCCGAAAACACGACGGACAAAGAGCAAGCTGTAAATTCAAACGAGACAATGGTGAGTAGCAATTTTGATCTTCAGCAAGTTCTGTTGGCTCCAATGGACCCTACTAACAATGCTCTGTTTTATAAGCAACGATCTAAATCTTTTAATTTCACAATATACGACGTCAACAAAAAACGTGGAGACGGTTTCATGTGGACAGAAGTACAAGGAAAAAGAGGCAGTTGTGAAATTGCAAGCTGTCTATATCAATACTTCAAATCTGTTCCTCAATCTGTAAATCACGTTTCTTGTTTCAGTGACAGTTGTGGTGGGCAGAATCTTAACAAGTTTGTTGCTGCAATGTGTTTGATTGCTGTTCAGGAACAGCCTACCATACATTGAAATTACCTACCATTGATCTGAAATTTCTAGTTGTGGGTCATAGCAAAATGGAATGTGATTCAATGCTTTCGACCATAAGTATGGAACAAAAAAGGATCGGAAAAGTGAACTGGCCTGCCGATTGGAAAACCATTTCTAGAAGTGCTAGGAGGTTTGGTGACAAGCTGTATGTTGTTCATGAGATTACCCCTGAAAATATAATAGAATGGAAATCTGACCTGAACACATGGTTATCAGAAATGAAGACGAAAATTGTAAACCAGTCAGTTGGCAAAAAATGAGCTGGTTGAATTTCACTAAAAACAGGCCATTAGTCATACGTTTCAAAGAGAGTTTTGATGAAGAGTTTAGTACTTGACTACAAGAAACGAGGGTCAGTAATCAGAAACTACCGTTATCAGACACAATGAAACCTTTATACATATCATTAATTCCCATTCCAAAAGAAAAATACGACAATTTGAATTCTTTATTTACGTCAGCCACTCCAGCTTTAGCGCTAGAATACAGACCATTTTATGAAAATTTGCCACACCAAGGAGACGCAAAAAAGAGTGCAGTCTGACGACAGGAATTTTCAGAAAGCGGCGATACAGGCCCTGAAGATGAATGAATGAAGTATTCTCATTATTTTGATTATTTTCAGAATGATAGGTTATTAAAGTTGCGAATAAAACCACTTTAAGATACTTCCAGTGTATTTTCTTCCCAAACTCCAAAGTGAATAACTCCGATTAAACCAATTTTCAAGTTAGTGCAACAAATAGGTATCTCGTTTTTTCAATTTTTTTATGAAAATTTGCCACACCAAGGAGACACAAAAAAGAGTGCAAGAGTGCAGAGAGATGACAGGAATTTTCAGAAAGCGATGATACAGGCCCTGAAGATGAATGAAGTATTCTCATTATTTTGATTATTTTCAGAATTATAGATTACAAAAGTTGCGAATAAACCACTTTAAGTTACTCCCAGTGTGTTTTCTTCTTAAAATCAAAAGTGAATACCTCCTATTAAACCAATTTTCAAGTTAGTGCAACAAATAGGCATCTCGTTTTTGTCAAAAATTTGCAAAATGTCAAAAAATATCTTATAAACATTTCAAAATTTACTTCCTTTCTGATAAAGTCAGAAAAACATAATAAAAATTATATTGAATGTTTATTAGCTGTAAAGCACTCAATTTTATGCAAATTTACAAATAAGTTTTCTCAGCAATGTGCGTTATCCACTTGTAGTACAAAGGTGACGAAATGTACAAAAAATGCGTTATGTATCTCGTAAAGATGGATATGTACAGTCATGCTCATATAAATCTAGTACAAGAAATTAGGTTACAATAGCAATTTTCAATAGCAATGTGAATATGGTTGTACTAGATTTATGTGAGCATGACTGTACAGGGTGGCCCAATTTGGATGTTTCTATAGGGGATCTCGGTAACTAGAAGAGATAGAGAAAATCGGATGGCGTATCCTCGATCTCTTTTTTTAAGACCACCTTAATGGTGAAAACAAAAATTGGCTATCGTCTTTCGTTTTGAAGTTATGGCCAAAAACTTATTATTTTCCGTTTTCGATTTTTATCAATATTTCATTTATTTCTCATTTTATTAAAATAAGAGTTACACATTCTTAAGGCATTTTTTTACGGTGAATTGATTAAGTTTTACAGAATTTTAATATATTCGTTAATAAACTCGATACAATACAAAGTTGTGTTTTTTTAAATACAAGTCGTAGTTGGCTTTGGCCTTAATAAATAGGGTATTTTTGCTCTTTTCATTGATATACCACATGTGAATATTATAATTGCATTTTTGTTTAAATCTATTAATATTGTGTCAACACGTTATATATTCTCTTATTGGGCGTAGTAGACTGGTAGTAGGCTAATATTATTTAGAGTAAAATTATTATTGAAAATGCACAAATTTGCCATCTGTCAATTACAAAATACCATGTGAATACAATGTTATATATGTTAGAAAGGTTTATTAAATAAATAACAATTATCTTATTGCCTAGGGAATATTACAGGCTCTATCATATAAAGGCAGACAACCCAATAAATATTGAAAATGAAAAGCTTAGACACAATATTTAAATTACAATAAATGTTCCAATTGATATCCATTATTCAAAATGCATATGTTGTATCTTTTAATAACACTTATGTAAGCAATATGAATGTGAACATTTGAAATTGAATTTATACATTCTATAAAATGTTGTCGTAAATTATTAATATTATCATTTCTCATTTTATATAATTTATCGTTCTATATCTTGGTCGATCAAATGGTGTCCTTTTCGAATAATGTATGGTCTAAATTTTATGTTTTTTTCAAAATTCTAAGTGCTCGATTTTTCGAAATTCCGGATTCATAATCAATATGCCGCCTGGAAATTGCTGGATTCACTATTACATCTAAAATTACATTAGTAGCAGTTTCTTCGGCGTCTACTAAATTGTAAGACCTTGATTTTGGCTACTTAAAAGATCCGTGGTTGATACGATTTTCTTTTAGTCTTTGAAATATTGATTTATCCGGTTGTTTTATTTCCGAATAGCGATTAAAATATGTTTCTATGTCAATTAGTGATTTGTTATTGCTTTGAATAAAGCATCTAGCATATCAAATATTTCATAATTTTCGTACGACATTGTTAAACACTTCGAAATATAAAGATCACGTTGAATGTGTTAGCTTGATAGTCAAACCATTTAAACAAACAAGCCTACTACGTCCAATAAGAGAACATATGACGTTTTGAAAGAATTTTAATAGATTTCAACTGTTAGCTGAACTTTTGCCACTTCTGATATTGTTAACCCAATTCAGATATTGTTAGGCCGGCGAATTACCTTTAGCTTAATTCTGATTATTATACTTATAATAGGTAATTATTTGTATTGTCAAGATGTCGATTAATAAACAATGGGATCTGCATCAATGAAACTTATTTATTTAATACAAACTAATGATACAAAAATATAAAAGGTTATATAATCGTATAATAAAATATGGCAATCGCTCTCTTCTTTTGCTCCTTCCAACGACCGTCATACTGTAACAATTAGAAGAGTGATCGTGAGTTTACAACTCAGTGAGACAATTGTATTGGTTGACCCGAGTATTAATTGGTCAACCCGATATCCTTGATTAATTACGGTGAAACAATTATCTTTGGTAAATTGTTTATCGATAGGTCAACCTCAACTCTCCACAACAATACAATGACTCACCATACTTGTTGACCCGAGTTCAACTCTCCACAACTAGACAATGATTCACCATACTTGTTGACCCGAGTCCAACTCTCCACAACCATACAATGGCTCACTATACTTGTTGACCCGAGCTCAACTCTCCACAACTATACAATGATTCACTATACTTGTTGACCCAAGTTCAACTCTACACAACCATACAATGACTCAGCATATTTGTTGACACCGAGTAATAATTGGTCAACCCAACATCCTTGTTATCTTCTGAGACAATGGAACAACGATGGGTCAACCTCAACTCAACTCAACCACACAATCACTCACCTTCAATTTATCCATACGGACACTAAACAATAAAACTTTACTGAAACTATTCTATTAATTCGTCACGGCTGCTTCGCCTGGTAACACTCACTTAATGCGCTGCAAATGCGTCTATTCTCTTCGAAAGGGTCTAAGAGAGGCAACTTGGCCTTGAATTTATAAACAAAACACGACATCGGCCCGTACTTATACGCCCGAACGAAAATATTATGATTTACCATTTTAATAAATTGGGTGATATAACACAACAAACATGCAATTATAACATCCACATGTGATACATCATCGAAAAGAGAAAAAAATAACCTATTTATTAGGACTAAAGCCAACTACGACTTCTATTTAAAAAAACACAACTTTGTATTGTATCTTGGTAATTAACGAAGATATCAAAATTCTGTAAAACTCATTCAATTCACCATAGAAAAGTGCCTCAAGAACATGCAACTCGTATATCAATAAAATGACAAATAAATGAAATATTGATAAAAATCGAAAATGGAAAATAATGAGTTTTTGGCCATAACTTGAAAACAAAAGACGATAGCCAATTTTTGTTTTCGCCATTAAGTTGGTCTTGTAAAAAAGATCGAGGATGCGCCATCCGATTTTCTCTCTCTACTAGTTACCGAGATCCCCTATAGAAACATCCAAATTGGGCCACCCTGTACATATACATTACACTCGTGGTATATTAGAGACGTATAAGCCCCACAGGCACCCCTACCCCAAAATATGTCGAGGGCGGAGAACTGATTTATCTCGAATTCGCTACTGAGAATGATAATATAAAATGTAAAATGTCCATGAACTAAGTAAAAATTGGCAATATTGTCAGAATTTATATTACAGGAATATCTGCAGAAACGTTGGACGCGCTGACATTATGAAAACGCTAAGCAGGCAATCTCATATAAATACCGAGCTGCACGGCGAAGTTTCATAAAAATAATATTCCACCCCCAACTACGAACTACTGCCCGATTCAGCCCCTCATCCCCGCTCGAAACGCCACGGGACTACCAATGAAACCATAATATTTCATTCAAATGAATTTACAGCATTAAGATTCCCGGGCTCGTCCGCGCCTCTGCAAGACGCGCACGAGAACATCCCCTGATAAATAATTAAAAGCGAAATAAATCCACATCAGCCGGCGCCCGTATTTATATTAAAAATTAACTTTCGCAATTAAAGTTTCACTTCTGTGCTTAATTGCACGTCTCCGTGGGGGCGGCGGGGGCGGCCGCCCCCCAGGGCCCGATCGGAGGTGGCCATCTGCTCGCGGCGGGGATTTATGTCGCAGGCCCTGGGCTGGAGGGACAGGTGAATTTGCATGCGGGGGCGTTCGCTAAGTCCCGAAGACATCAGATATTAAAATTCTCACAGAAGACCGAGAAAACTAAAAAAAATATGAAAATTTCTCATCCTTACTATTTATACAGTCATATTTATTTAATTATGTGTTCCTATTATGTAGCTTAAACGACAATGTAGTACTCACTGGAGTCTGATACAAAATTATTATTATTATTATTATTATAAAATAACAAAATAATAAATAACAAAATCATAAAAAAATATATACCCCGATTATTAATTTTTTCCACTGATTTAGTGTTAGTCTGACATTTCATGATATATAGCTCTACTGATTGTGCTATTATTATTACAATACTAATTGTACTTATAAACTATCAAATCTAATTACTAACCTATCTCAAAATAACTGAATTAAATCTTAATAACATAAACGATATGCAAATATATGAAAATAACATCGCAGTATACAGGGTGTAACAGAAATACGTGTGTTAATTTTAAACATTGGTAGAACTCGTTTAATAAAACATTTTTTCTATTTTATTTTTTTCAAAAACCAACGTTAAACTGATTTAAAATATGTTCTGGTTAATCTACCAAAACGCGTACACGCCTATGGTTAAAGGTGTGCAGCGTTAAAATCTTTTGGTGATGGCAACGGTGTCATAAAGGTACATCATTGCCTGTTAGGCAAAATATGATCAGGATATTGTGCACTGTACAATCTACGGGCTTCTGTTAACACAATATCTGTTTGAATTAGAAAAAATTGGCATTTTGAAATAAACTTTACTTGACAATTATAGTGACAGTAGCTGAGAACGGCTCGTTCGGTCAAAATTAGGGGGCAAAAAAATATTTAAAAAACCTGCAAATATTGAAAAAAAAACATATAGAAAAAATGTTTTATGTAACGAGTTCTACCAATGTTTAAAATTAACACACGTATTTCTGTTACACCCTGTATAAGCAATTTTTTATATATATTTTTTTATGAAAATGTTTTGTATCGCAAAATAAATTTTAGTGCCGCGGCCTTATCGGTGGCACCATGAAAAATATTAACTTTGACGACGATAATTCGCACGGCAGATGCGATTTTCCACGTCCGAGCGACACTAATTCCAATCTATGCCCGCAACATGTGTGTCGCAGTGTAATTTCAAAATTGGAGAAAAACAACGGCAGCAGCATAATTGGATGTAAAATTGCATCAGCGTTTCGATGTGAACCTGCCCCTGCAAACTGGGGGATATTCGTGAAAAAATTGGCCGACCATAAAGGGAGTGCAGGGGTTGAATTAGGAGCACCTGTTACCTACGGATTGGGTTTAATAATGCAGTGCGAGAGTTCGGGGTAATTAACGGCCCTCCAGCGGATAGTTTGGGGGTGGAGGAGGAAGGGATTAGGATCGCCAGAGTTTTAAAGTCTTTTCAGCGACTGAAAAGTTTCCTGTGTAGTGTCTGTGTTGCGGCGGATTTTTTGTTTGTTTGTAAATTAATCCATGAATTTTACATTAAGATAGGACGATGTTTTGCTTTGTACTGTTTCGTTAATATTAATATCGGGTGTCTGGAAAAACCTGTATGCAAATTAAGTTGGTAGCACTCCAAAGTTTAGAATTACAGTTGTCAACACTGACGTTTTGGCAGTTTGGCAATAATTGTGACAGCTTCCAGCAGCATGCTGATAGCATTAATAAAAACGGTCCTCTATACTATGATAAAATGTTTAGACCAGAAGATGCGTACATCCTAAAGGCCCATTTTAGGGATGCAACTCAAAATCAATCCCAATATTTGTGGGTTATGTTATTCGACGCCGTTGACATTACACCGCAGGCCACTGTACATTACCAACTGAAGAAAAATGACATCCAAGATACCAACATAATTGGCGTATGGTCTTTTTCAGACACCCGATACATAATTATCGTACATAATACAAAATTACAAAAAATTACTCGTCGAAGTACCCCGACGAGTTACGAGTAATTAGTTTTCAAAGCATTATCCTGAAACTATTTAACAGCTCATTGAAATTATGAAATTAAAGTTATGAGAATGAAGTACAAATATTTCAAAATTATTTTCTTCTAAGGGTTAAATGCTGTTTGAATTATCCAAGCTCTCTTTCATTTGATTGGTCAATGAATTGAGTAATAAACACTGAAATTTTAACTTTTTCATAATACTTTTCCAATTATTTTGTTCACACTATAATTACATTTAAAAAAATAAGAACAACAGCACAAAAGTGTACTTTTTTATAAATACGAGCATTTTTTTCCTGGCCGTTGACAGAATTGCACGAAATTGCATGAAAATAATTGTATGCGTAAACAATATTAGAAATTAATAGTTATAGTTATAATATTAATGTCTAATATTGTTTACTCGTACAATTAATTTTCGTGCAATTCTGTGTGTGGCAGAATTTCTCATATCTAGACGGCTATTTCTTTCGTTTTCGCCTTCCATCGTGCAGATTATGCCTCCCCTGTCCAATCTAGTGGGTGATCCAGCACACAGTCCTAACTAATTCAAAGTCAGCTTCCTTGTTTAGGCCCGCTTAATGTTGACCCGCTTAAACTGTTCCGGGATACACAAATCCCGCAGGCCTGCTATTAGTATCCAATTTCCTGGGGGGCGAACCCATCTCACCTTTAGCCCTGGTACTACATGCCTCCGTGCATGTAAACTTCTTTCGTGATCGAATCAAGCCTGCAAGCTGTGTATTCCGGGGGCGTGCATCCAGGCTGTGGTAATATGCAAGGGTCGTAAGTTTTGCAGTTTAGTGCACGTGTGACGGACGATGGCCACCGCAGAATACTTAATGGCCTGGATGGGATGCAGCGGCATGTCGAAAGTCTGTGTACGAATATCTCTTTGTGGCCGTTATCAAGTTCGAGGACGTGACCGAGGACAAATTGTGGGGTTTCCGATGCAGCGGCAGGCTCCAATTGCGATAGCCACGGGATTCACTTTTCTAGCTTTATTGAAGTATTGTGAATTATCAAGGATCCTATATGCATCATGTGCAGCCACGGACTATAGGAATAACGCGCTCCCTAAGACCGAGCAGTCTGCTATCCTTGTCTACCGTGCCACTACCGTGCGGGACCAGACAAAGATAGCAGATGGTGGTGCAATAATGCACCTAGTTTAATTATGTTGGTAAATGAGCTCAGTAGGTAACTAGAGTAATCAATGTTATGATAGCTTAAGGTTACCTATGATTGCCTAAGGTAACTAGAGCAATCAATGTTAGGATTGCTTAAGGCTGATGTAAAGAGCTGACAAAGTAATAATGGTGCAAAGTCGCCCTCCTTGATGATGAGGTCCCTCTCTCCGAGAAACCTCTCGGAGGTTTCTTCGTAGCTTACTCACTAGAATTAGGAGAGAACATTACATGGTAAACGAACTTTACATGGTGATCCTGCCATGATCAGTCTACGTAATAGCATGTATAGATATTATTAAGCATCAATAAATGCATCTGTAGAAAACGGATTTTCTAATTGGAAACGGGCGTAGGAAAAGTTTCAAATACTTCTTTACACAGATCCGCTGTGGAAGGTTACAATTAATTTTCCTTGGCGAAAAGAATTCACGAAAAAAAGTATCACTGCCGAAACAGAAAGAAATGATTCAATCACGAGTTGCTTTAAAGTAAATTATTTCTACCTTGCAATTTTTAGCAGAACAGAGGTTAGCAATTAGAGGTCATATCAATGAAACTTCCTATTTCAGATTGGTACTGAAACTCCGTTCTGTTCCAGAAGATGTTCCACAATTGAAAACTTGGTTGAATGGTACCAATTATACATGATGCTCTCATGATGTTTTAAATGAAATATTATCTGAAATATTGAAATGTGCATTTCGATTATAGGTGAATTCAATAGGTGAGGTCAGCACTATCAGGAAGTGCAAAGTCAGTTTTTAGTTTACATGGACTAGTTTCGACCGGGGGTCGTCATCAGCATCCAAATCTTTATTCAATACACAGAGAATAATAAAATCAATTGGTATAGGTACATTTCTTAAGGAATAAGTAATAGAAAAATTGGTATGTTCAACTTACAGTCATATGGTAAAAAGTACAGATCTGGGCATGTTTCCGGTTGTCTAGTAGAGTGATGACTGTTATGCGTAACAAGAGTGATGAAGAATTGTAAAATGGAAAATATATTTTGAGTGATGCAAAGCTTGAAATATATTTTTTAATAAATTGAGTGTGTTCATAATGAAAAACAGTTATGTTGAAATTTTAGCAACCTTTAGTCTTGTTTTACGTAATGCTTGTTATAATTCTTCTTATGGTGCCATCTCCTAACGGAGGTTAGCAATCATCATAGCGATCCTAATTTTTGAAACTGCAGCTCTAAACAGTTCTACCGAAGTTTTCCCGTACCATTCCCGGAGGTTTTTCAACCACGATGTTCTGCGGCGCCCTACGGATCTATTTCCCTGTATCTTTCCTTGCATAATTAGTTGGAGAGTTGAGTATCTCTCTCCCCGGGAAATATGCCCCAAATACTGAAGTTTCCTTGTTTTGATGGTAAGTAAAAGTTCTCTTTCTTTGTGCATTCTTCGCAGTACATCTTCATTGGTTATATGGTCTGTCCAGGATATCTTGAGCATGCGACGGTAAAGCCACATTTCGAATGACTCGATCTTTTTAATATTGTTTTTATTGAGCGTCCATGCCTCCATACCATACAGCAAAGTTGAGAAGATATAGCATCGCACCATTCGCATTCGCAGGGCTAGGTAGATGTTTCTATCTACGAACAATTTCTTCATTTTCACGAATGTTGCTCTTGCTATTTCTATCCTCTTACTGATCTCGATGGTTTGATCGTTATTGTCCCCTATTCGTGTTCCCAAGTATTGATAGCTTCTCACTCTTTCTATTATGGTATTATCTATTGTGACGGCTGGGATATTATTGTCGTTGTTCTTTCTAAATACCATAATTTTAGTTTTATTTAAATTCATACTTAGTCCGTAGGATTGGCTAACAGTATTTATATCTAGAAGCATTCTCTGAAGATCTTGGATGTTTGTTGTTATTATCGCGGTATCGTCTGCGTATCGAATGTTATTGATAGTTTGCCCATTTATAACTATTCCCCCGGAGTCTTCGTTGATGGCTTCCTTAAATATGCATTCGGAGTACATATTGAATAGAGTTGGTGATAGTATGCAGCCTTGTCGAACTCCTCGACAGATTTCTAATTCCCCAGAGTCCTGTCCCTCAACATTTATTTGGGCTTTCTGATTCCAGTACAAGTTTTTTATTATTCTGATGTCATTGTAGTCAAGGCCTTTCTGTTGTGCTATTTCCATTAACTGTTCGTGTCTCACTTTATCGAAGGCTTTCGCGTAGTCGATAAATCCGATGTAAAGGTCGACGTTCATGTCTAGGCATCGTTGTATTATGACATTCATGCTAAATAGCGCCTCTCTTGTACCTAAGTTCTTACGAAATCCAAACTGTGTCTCGCTGATATCCGCTTCTAGTTTCTTGTATATGCGACTATGAATAACTTTTAAAAACACTTTTAAGGTATGGCTCATCAGGCTAACAGTTCTAAAGTCGGAGCACTCTCTTGCGTTTTGCTTTTTTGGTATCGGAATGAAGGATGACTTCAGCCATTCTTGTGGTATAATTCCGGTCTTGTAAATGGTATTATATAGACTTACTAGGATATTCAACTTGTCTTCATCAATAAGTTTGAGGAGGTCTACTGGTATCTCATCTGGACCTATCGCCTTCCTATCTTTTGAGTTTTTAATAGCGTGGCTTACCTCTTCGGCAGTTATTAAAGGTCCTGTCGTAGTTTCTTCTATATTTATTTCATTTCTAGTGTCATCAAATAGTTGTTGTACGTATTCCTCCCACCTTTTGATTTTTTTCTCTATGTCCACTATAATGTTTCCGTTCAAATCTTTTATTAGACCATTTTGTTTTTTCCTTCCTATGCCTGTAAACTCTTTGACCTTTTTATGTAGATTAAATGAGTCATATCTCTGTTCTAATGCTTCTATCTCTTCACACTTTTTTCTAATGAAAGTCCCTTTGGCCACTCTAATTTTTCGTCTTATATGTTGTTGAATATCTTTATATGTAGTCCTATCCTGTCCTTTGTATTTTCTTCTATTTTCCATTAGTATTAAGATTTCATCAGTCATCCATTGCTCTTTGGGAAACCGAGTACTGCTTTTTAGTTCATTCTTACTTCCATTCAGCAAGGCACCTTTTAGGTTTTTCCATGTCTCATTTACGTCACTGTCCTCTACGTCTCCCTGTATGAGTCGGCTGAGATTTTCGTTAATATTTGTCTTTACACTTTGTCTGATTTGATCTTCTCGGAGCATAGTTGTATTTAATTTAAGTTTTGGATACTTTCTTTGGACCTTCTTTAGCTTAACTTTTAGGATGGCTATAATAGGGTTATGATCGGAATATACATCTGCCCCTGGATACGCTTTTACTGAGCTAATAGCATTTTTATATCTTTTGTTGATTAGGATGTAATCTATTTGATTCCGTACTATTTTATCTGTTGTGTGAGCTGGTGATGTCCAAGTGTATAATCTTCGTTTTGGTAGTTTAAACCAGGTGTTTGTAATGATCATGTTTCTAATCTGAGAGAACTCAATGAGTTTTTCTCCTCTCTCATTTCTCTCCCCCAGCCCATATGGGCCCACGCATTCATCTACACTTTCTTCCCCGACTTTTGCGTTAAAGTCCCCTAAAACAATGGTAACATCGGAGCTTTTGACCATTTTCATAATTTCGTTTAGTTGGCTGTAGAATTCTTCGATTTCTTGTTCGTTTTTATCTGCTGTGGGTGCATACACTTGGATGATGTTGATTTTGATTTTGCCTGTATGTGATCTGAGTGAGATCTGTATGTGATAATTGATGAAAGTTAAATATTGACAGCTTTCATATGATTACTGGTTCATTACAATTCGTTCACAGATTGCTGACTTTTAAGGCGATCAAAGCCTCTGTCTGAATCTTAGCATTTCAGCTCTGAGCCAAATTTTGATTTTGGCAGCCCACAAAAGATGCAATTAATATCTCTAACACTCGTTGATTTTTTCACTATTAAACATTTATCTGGCTTTATATGAGTACAGGTTCATAAAGATTCGTTCAGAGATTGGTAAGTTATGATTTTTTGAAGATGTCAAAGCCTCTGTCTGCATCTGGACATTTCATCTCAGAGACAAAGCCAGATTTTGGTAGCCCACAAAAAATGCAAATAATATTTGTAACACTCCTAGATTTTTTTACTAATAAAGCAATTATCTGGCTTTCATATGAGTACTGGTTCATTGAGATTCGTTCAGAAATTGCTCAGTTATGATTTTTTGAAGACAATCAAAGCCTCTGTCTGCTTCTGAACATTTCAGCTCAGAGATAAATTTTGATTTTGGGAGCCCACAAAAGATGCAATTAATATTTCTAACACTCCATGATTTTTTCACTAGTAAGATATTTATTTGGCTTTCGTATGATTAATGGTTCATTAAGATTCGTTCAGATATTACTGACTTATGATTTTTTTATGACGACAAAGCCTCTGTCTGCATCTGGACATTTCATCTCAGAGACAAAGCCAGATTTTGGTAGCCCACAAAAAATGCAAATAATATTTGTAACACTCCTAGATTTTTTTACTAATAAAACATTTATCTGGCTTTCATATGATTACTGGTTCATTAAGATTCGTTCAGAGATTGCTCAGTTATAATTTTTTGAAGACAATCAAAGTCTCTGTCTGCATCTGGACATTTCAGCTCAGAGACAAATTTAGATTTTGGCAGCCCACAAAAAATGCAATTATTATTTGTAAAACTCCTTGATTATTTTACAAGTAAAACATTTATCTGGCTTTCATATGAGTACTGGTTCATTAAGTTTCGTTCAGAGATTGCTGACTTATGATTTTTTTAAGACGACAAAACCTCTGTCTGCATCAGGACATTTCAGCTCAGAGACAAAGTTAGAATTTGGCAGCCCACAAACAATGCAAATAATATTTGTAAAACTCCTAGATTTTTTTTTCTAATAAAACATTTATCTGGCTTTCGTATGATTACTGGTTCATTAAGATTCGTTTAGAGATTGCTCAGTTATGATTTTTTGAAGACAATCAAAGTCTCTGTCTGCTTCTGAACATTTCAGCTCCGAGATAAATTTAGATTTTGGCAGCACACAAATAATGCAATTATTATTTGTAAGACTCCTTGATTATTTTACTAGTAAAACTTTTATCTGGCTTTCATATGAGTACTGGTTCATTAATATTTGTTCAGAGATTTCTAACTTATGATTTTTTGTACGATCAAAGCCTCTGTCTGTATCTGAACATTTCAGCACAGAGCAAAATTTTGATTTTGGGAGCCCACAAAAGATGTAATTAATATTTCTAATACTCCTTGATTTTTTCAGTTAATTTATCGAAATTTTGACAAATATAAAAAAAGTTTTGCTAACATGATTGCGATATACAGTCTAGTTTTGCGTAGATATCTTATGAATAATTACATTGAAATTGAAATGTTTACATTAGTATTAGTATTTGAAATTTTGAAAAAGAGAAATATAACTATGGGCGCCATGTGCTTATTTGCAGGCTTAGTTGTTATTCTGGAAATTAAGAAATAGGTGTTATTAATGAATAAATATCATAAAATTTTGTCAAATTAACGTACCGCAGGCCCTGTTTCTTGCTAACGATATTAGTTATTAAAATTGCATTATTCTGTCTTCTGGATGGTATAAGAATACATTTAATGTAATAGAAATCAAATCAGATGATTTCCGTGAAGAATGGTTTGTGTCTGAAGTTAGGTGTAGTGAAATTTTTACATTAAATTTATCCATTTACCATCCAGAATACAGAATGATGAAATTTTAATAACTAATATCGTAGATATTAATATGAAGAATGGTGTAGTGAAATTTTGGTGTATACAAACATATACCAAAATTTCATTACACCTAACTTCAGACCCAAGCCATTCTTCACGGAAATCATCTGATTTGATTTCTATTACATTAAATTTATCCATTTACCATCCAGAATACAGAATGATGAAATTTTGATGAAAAAACTAATATTGTTATCAAGTTGGCCGGTCTGAGCTTCGTTTTAAATTATTAAGTTGGTGAAATATATTTGTAAAGTGGCGCGAATGTTAGAGCAACATGGTCATTAGGGCCCGTATCTATAGTCCGTACTTGAGCATAAGCTTGACTCAAGTCGTATATTTGGTTGCGTATTTTCTATATACGTTTATGCACCAAACGCAACCAAATATACGACTTGGGTCGTACTCAAGTCCTAGTACGGACTATAGATACGGGCCTAAGACACGTATAATAAGGATTATTCTTTATGTTATTGATCTCAAGAGCCTCATATAGCGTAAGCTTCCAACCTTTTTGTAACTGTTTAAGGAGTTTGGTTTTGGTCATCAAATCGTAAGTATGATCATGCTCTAACAAATATTTGCCCACGCTTGAGGTTGTAACATTTCTAAAGTGTCCTATTTCTCTCGTTAGGATTGTTTAAATCATGTTTATGTTTGTTGGATTTGTGAACAAATTTATTTTAAATTGACGGATGGTTTTTGAAAGTAGGTGTTATATTTGTTTTTTTTTAGGTTTTGGTCATCAAATCGTAAGTATGATCATGCTCTAACAAATGATTGCCTAAGTTTGAGGTTGTAACATTTCTAAGGTGTTCTTTTGCTGTCGTTATGAATGTTTAAATCATTATTATTTTTGTGTTGGATTCGGGAACAAATTTATTTTCAATTGACGGATGGTTTTTGAGAGTAGGTATATTTTGTTTTTTTAAACCTAGTTTTAAAAAACCATCCGTCAATTGAAAATAAATTAGTTCACAAATCCAACAAAAATAAAATTGATTTAAACAATAATGGTTTATATTCCATGGAATGTAACGATTGTAATGCAATCTATATTGGTGAAACAGGTAGAAAAATCATTCACCGTGGTGTCGATTAACATCATTATAAATACAAATCTTATTCTAGGTCCGGCCTTAAAACATGATAAGTAGGTTTCGACTCAAAACAACACCCTGTATATCAATGTTTTAAAATTTTGTTTGCATATTTGGAAACGGCAGAAAAAATTAAGTTACACTGTGTGAGGCATGAAAAATTTTCCCCCATAGTACTTGAGATTAAATTTTCTTAATACATGTTAGTAGTTTGTCGTAGTTCACGTTGTAGATTACTTGTTTTTTTTTTGTGTCTAGTTCTTTTCGTTAAAAAGACGCGGATTAAGAAAATTTAATTTTTTGAATTTCTGTTATGTTTAACCTCTAAAATGTAGAATTTTGCATCGTTGTTGTTATTTAATATAAAGTTATGCTTTTCTCGGAATTCGCATATTTTCATTTTATTATGTTTTTAAAACGTAGTTGTTTTATACATACAGGGTGGTTGAAAGTTAGTCATTGATAATAATATTTTGTCCCAAATAGTTGACGATTTTATTGATATAAGCTGGAAAATAATCATTTAGGAAAGGTAATTTTTTTAAAAGTTTGTGCCACCTTATTATGGAAACATCTAGATTTGACTCGAGTTAATAACTAACAAACTAGTATTGCGGAAGTACCAAATACAATCAGTGTTACTTAATTTTTTCTGCTCTTTCCAAATATACAAACAAAATTTTAAAGTATAGATATACAGGGTGTCGTTTCGAGTAGAAACTTACTTATTATTTTTTTAAGGCCGGACCTAGAATCAGATTTTTATTTATTATGTTAATCGACACCACAGAGGATAAATAACATACGTACCAAATATTACAAAAAATTATAGGGAGGTTTGTAAATTATGATTGGTAAATTATGATATTGGTTGTTAATAAAGATATACCCATAAAATATAGTTAATTTAGAATCATTTCGGTGTGCCGCAAGTACCATTACTGTATGCGCATTTCCCAATGAATCATCCTGTATATATATTACGTAACACTAGTGACTTTCATTACATAACACTGTTGCGTTATAACTGATTTACTAGCCATGACGTCCGCGAGTAATTGACAACTTACTAATGTGGGAGTAGAAAAATATAATTTTATTAATATTATAGGTATTATGCTTTATTTGTTTTGAGAATTACCATTTTATTTTCCAAATAAATCAACATATTTTTCTAAATGACCAAATAACTGACTTTATATTTTGCCCCCTCGAGATTCCATAAACTGTGACTTATTAATAGTTATCTGATTAATCTAATGATATTTTTTAGTCATTTGTTGTTCCTATTGAATAACTTATTGTATTTATTGATTCTGACTCGTTAGAAAATCTCTATAATTTTGGAAATAAATTGTTAATACAAAACTCTTGTTTCGCCCTGCTTTTGCAAATGTTGTTCGTAATACAATTGTTTTGAGTGACAATTAAGTGAGAAGTGTTTAAAGTAACAATTGCTTACAATGTGTTTGATGAAATTTTGTATGTACAAAATGTTGTTTCAGAAAATGTTATGAATCGCAATCGATCTTACTGTAAATTAATCACATATTGATGTATCATCCTAGCAATTAGAGCGCAGTGAGGCTCATGGCTCATAAGGATTTAATCTGTTATCTAATTTAATCGCTGCCGCTTGGTTGGGTTTTTTCTGTTTACTCCGCCGGTCATTATATCATAAATTACGTCCACATATTGGACCAGTTAACCCCATTCCAAGACAGCCCTTTTTCTCCACTCCAAGTGTGTCTCGTACGCAAGACGTAACCGCAAAGATTAGGGGCCATTTGTAACGGCCAACTTGAACGAGCTGCCCAATTAATTTTATAAACTACAGGAATGGCCACAGTATAAATTCGCGGGGCAAGAAGTGGCCATTAAATTTTATGTTGGTTTATTTACAGTTCGAGGAAGGACAGTCCGGAAGGCCACATAATGTATTAGTTTCTTTTACGTTCACCCGAGAGAGCCTCCGGAATACGCCAGAGTCAGTTGGGAGTCGATTGGTGCCGGCGAAATTTGAAACTTTTAAACCGTGTTACAGTGGAGATTGTCTGCGAACGAAATTGATAATTCCCGGAGGAAAGTTCGGGATTTATAGCCGGCCAATCTGTTGCCCGCAATAGTTGGCGAAAACTTAAAATTTTTCACTATCTCCCAGCGAAGTCTAATCGAGGCATTATGGCTCAAGTTTGAACAAGGCCCCGAAACCAGATGCAGATCTAAGCTTGTGATTTATGTAGGAAGTATTGTTATGTTAGTTGCAAATTTGGTGAACGTGCCCCACAGTGCAATCATCTTTTAATTCGTGTTAAGAATGGGGTAAGTCGCCGGTGGAAACGTCACATATATTTGTGAAAATTGTAAATGTCTGGTATCTTTTGTACCCAATACCGTGCGATCAACAATTATTTAGATCAGAGGCTATGACTGTGTCAGTTATGGAACCTGCCAAAAAAATTTGTACAAGGATATGGATATGCATCCCACCAGATATAGGCCTATCATGAATTTCTGCCAACAGATATCAACAGACGTCTTGCACCCTAGCAGACATTCTTACAACACCTCAAAGGATTATTTTATCTAAATAATTGTTGATCGCATGGTGCCTATTTTTCCCTCTTGTATCTAAGTCCTTATGCGTCACTACGGTAGGAGTAGATATTGGGACGCTTGAGCCCAGCTTTTGTCCCATAAGAATAACATGGAAGCTTCCCCTCCACTTTCCCAGTCAGGAGGTCGGCGAAATGGGAGATCGATCTGGGACTACCTTGCATGATCTCTAGCAAGAAACAGGATGTGGTCAGCGATAACAAAGTAGTAGAATTCGCTCTTTCGGCAGAGGCACGAGGTGACGTGATTTGGCCCAAAATTTTATTTACATTTTTTGTATTACCTCAATAGGTAATACAAAAAATGGCATAGCTTGTAACGGTCCGAAAACGTCTTTGGCAGAAACTGCATTTTAATAGTTAATTGGCGTATAGACCTGCACTGTAGACAACCGTACTCGCACTTTTTTGTTGTGGTGACGCGTTTCCCATGTGTGCGATTTTTAAATTCGCCGGCGAGACGCCGCCATCGAGGCAGACTTCAGCTACCTTGTGTACAGTACGGAGGTGCTAGAAGAACCGTTGAAATAGGTGTACCACCATCCGGTTTCCGGGATAATCAACGGGGACTCAGTTAACCACCCTTGAGGGGATTGAGGCACCAGGTACAGGGCAAGGAACTATTCAAACGCTCATAACATCTGAGTAAGTAACTAAGCCCGATATTTTTTTTCCTTTTCGTGAAGCCACGTGTCCGGCCATTGTTACTAAGGCCATGTGCTTTGCAGGCGTTTTATTACGGGGTAAGGGCTAAGTAGCTCAGCCAACACGTTCTTGGCTGGAGGCCGCGATCATCCTGCGCTGAGGCCGGAATCGAGTGATAGGCGTCCACGACGCAAACCGCCGCCATTCCGGAGCTGAAGCCAGCCGCCAGCGAAGACATACCAGGAACACAGGCCAGAGATAGATATAGATATTGATACATATTTTTTTTTGTGTTCTCAATTGAGCCAGACCTTTATTTTATCCCATAGTGGCATATCGTTTATTCTTTTGTGTAAAAGTTGCTTTACGTGTTTCGTGCCGTACGTGTTTTGCGCGATCAGGAGCTCGCTATATTCGGCCGAATAGGGTGAACCCTGCGCGAAAGGGTTGCGTGCGGAGGTATTTATTTCAGGAGCGCAGACACGGTGTCCGTCGTTTGTGTGAATAAACGCCGATATTTTACACTACAAAATTCACACCTGTTATTTTTTGTTCCCCCCACGTTTTCTCGATCGGGCATCTATTTCAGTTTCAGTTTTTTTATTCTCACTGCGAGATTTAAATCTGGTGGTGTTGGCGCCAAATGGTCAGCGTTGTGACAGTTCGTGATTTCTGAACTTCGCTGACTGTCTGCCGTCCACCCACGCAGGTAGGGTGGAGCCACCCTTTGCGACGAAGTAGCGACGAGGTTAAAATTACGTGGAGCCTTTTTTAACCCCCCCACTCTCTGACACCGAGAGCCTGGCCCTCGTCACTGCTTCGAAGGGACCCTCCACTTGCTCCACGGCCTAACGCGCTGATTGCCCTTCAGGTACGTCACAAGCTATTTATGCCATTTCCTATGTTCTAATTTTTTTTTTTACATTATAAATGTGTTTTTTTTTCAATATTTAGAACTAATTTTCCGGTCTCTACTTATATTAAATATGTTTTAGAAATGTTTGGATCTGCGTGGTTCCGAGTAAAAATTCAAACTGTACGAGTCTGTATTAATTAAACATGGGCTTGTCGGGGACGTAATACACTATGATACTTTACCGCCGTTTTCGGTAATAAAAGTGTCAGCGCGTCCGGAGGAATTAAGTCCCGGCCCGCAAATCCCGGGCGCCACAAATTCCAATTAAAATTTCTGTGAACTGGTGTCCCGCAATTAAGAAAAATGGCCCTCCCCTCGTGCCATTCATCAGGTCCCTCTTTAAATCTGCGCCCGTCGCGTTCGAGACTCGCAATTTCCCTTAATTTAATTGATCTTTTTCACGGGCCCCATCGAATCCCCGAGGCCATCGGGGGCGAATCAATGCCCCTTTGTGCAGGAAGGGCATTGTGCCTGGCTCACCTCGTGAAAAATGGCAGAGCCGCACGTCTGGATGCAGCCCCGAGAAGAATGCAACCCCTGAATTTACGGCGCGCTAATGGGCCAACGTCACGCCCGGGGATGCAGCACGCCCTTCAAATAAATATTTATTGCCGGTCTGAAATTTTAAACGCACTCTCGGCTAGACGTCTCCGTATAAAACTTTATTATCCTCCTGATAAATTCAGCTGGCATCCGCGGCAAAACAGATACAGTCGGACAGGAATGGTTTTTCATCAATACATCGATAGCCGATAAATATTAGAAAGCAACAGCATCAAACATGATGAAATAAACCTCTAAGTATCGATCGAACGTTTCACATCTCCAACAATACAGGAAAATGTCAATCAAGACACGATAAACACGAAAATCGGAAATGTGTAGAAAATTACTCATCCAACGTTTCGAACTTTACTCCCTGCTGATGCGAGTAGATACGCTAGGACAGTACAAGACCAATTTCCCATAAGGATTTACATAGTTGTAAAAATTTACTGGTTTTCAGCCGTGGAACAGGAGTGAGACATTTGTGAGACGGGTGTGAGACACATGTGAAACATCTGTGAGACGGGTGTGAGACACATGTGAAACATCTGTGAGACAGTCGTGAGATAGGTGTGAGACACCTGTGAGACCGTTTTTTATTGAATATATACAGGGGTGTGAGACATATGTGAGAAATCAGTGAGACACATGTGAGACATCTGTGAGACAGTTTTGAGACACCTGTCGCACGACCTGAAAAAAGTAAATTTAGACCCCTATATAAATCCTTATGGGAAATTGATCCTGAACTGTCCTGGCTTATCTACTGTAGCAGGTAGAAGAACCGTCTACTGCAGTAGATAGTCTAGGTCAGTTGTGGACCAATTTCCAATAAAGATTTATATAGGGGTCTGAAGACCGGAAAAAAATAAATTTAGACCCCTATCTAAACTGATATATTTGAATATTTATCAGATTTTCCCATTCTCGTAGATTCTCGTAGATTCTCGTAGAAAATTTAGCAAATTTTCGAGCTTAGTTAGAAAAATTGCCCAATTTCGACTCTTGGAGTTAAAAATATTACAGATTTCCACAACTGGTGGCAAAAACTTCATAGAATCCGACAGTTTCCGATGAAAATTTATCAGATTTTCCTAGTTGCATTAAATGATTGACAAATTTGGGCAGTTGCAATTGAAACTTGGCAATTTTTTACAGTTTGGGTTTCAAAGATTAACAGATTTTTTTTCATTTTCATAGTTGAAGATAAAATTTTTGGAGATTTTTCAACTAAATCTTGGTATGTGGCTGATAAGAACAGTTGCCATTGAAAATTTGATGGATTCACATAGTTTTATTAGAAAACCTGAGAGATTTTGATTGTTACAGTTATAAATTTTGCAGATAAACAGTTGAACTGAGAAATTTATATATTTTGACAGTTGTAATTGAAAATTTTACAGATTTGAACTGATATATTTTAAAATTTATCAAATTTACCATTTTCGTAGATTTCAAGAGTTGCATATAAGAATATTAACCAAATCAGGTAGTATTAAAAGCAAGTTTAACAAATTTAGGAGTTTAGTTAAAAAAAATTGACCGATTTTGACAGTTGGAGGTAAAAGTTTTACAGAATTCACATCTAGTGCTAAAAACTTCATAAATTCCGATCGTTGCCGATGAATTTGAAAAACTGCCCAAATACAAATTTAGGCAGTTGTATTTGGAGGTTGGCAAATTATGACAGTTTAAATTTCAAAATTTAACAGAAATGTATTTGCAACTATCTTTTAGTATTTGGCCAATATAAACAGTTGCCATTGATACGTTGATGAATTTACATAGTTTCATCAGAAAACATGCGAGATTTTAATTGTTACAGTTATAAATTTTGCAGATTTAAACAGTTTCAATTGGAAATTTTATATATTTTGACAGTTGTAATTGAAAGCCTAACAGATTTGAATAGATATATTTGAAAATGTATAAGATTTTCCCATTCTCGTTAATAAAGATTTGCATATGACAACAAAAAAAATAGGCGGTAGCAATATCAGATTTAACAAATTTTGGAGTTTAATCGGAAAATTTTGCCGATTTCCACAGTTGGAGTTGAAAATTTAACAGATTTTCACAACTGGTGGCAATAACTTTATATCCGGCAGTAAAATTTGTCAGATTTGGATAGTTGGAATTAAAAAAAATAAAAAATGGGTTGTTACAATTGAAAATTGGTAAATTTTGAAAGTTTCCTTT
The DNA here is from genome assembly GCA_951805005.1 of Othius punctulatus. Classification (NCBI taxonomy): domain Eukaryota; kingdom Metazoa; phylum Arthropoda; class Insecta; order Coleoptera; family Staphylinidae; genus Othius; species Othius punctulatus. The sequence goes on from OX638143.1 coordinate 25,828,043, forward strand.
TGTAAAATTAACAGAATTTTCATTTTCATACTTGGAGTTAATAACTTTAGAAATTTTTCAACTAAATCTTGGCATGTGGCCGATATGAACAATTGGCATTGAAAATTTGATGGATTTACATAGTTTCGTCAGAAAATCTGAGAGCTTTTGATTGTCACAGTTAAAAAATTTGTTGTCTTACACAGTTCCAATTCAAATTTTTATAGATTTAGACAGTTGTAATTGAAAATATAACAGATTTGAACTGATATATTTGAAAATTGTTTTTTGAATATTTGAAATTTGAAAATTTGAATAAATATTTGATATATTTAAAAATTGTTTTTTGAAAATTGTATAGTTGTAATTGAAAATATGACAGATTTGATCCGATATATTTGAACATTTATCAGACTTTCCCATTCTCGTAGATATAAAGATATAAGAAAAAAATAAATTAGAAGTTATAAATAGAAAATTTAACAATTTTTTCACAGTTGGAGTTAAACATTTTACAGATTTCACAACTAGTGCTAAAACCTTCATAGATCCCGACAGTTACCGATGAATACTTATCAGCTTTGAACAGTTGCATCTAAAAATTGACAAATTTGGGCAGTTGCAATTGAAAATTGTACAAATTTTTACAGTTTGTATTTGAAAATTTAATTGTTTTTTTTGATTTTCATAGCTGGAGATAAAAGTTTAGATATTTTTCAACTATATCTTGGTACGTGGTCGACATGAACGGTTGCTATTTAAAATTTGATGGATTTACATGGCTTCATCAGAAAACCTGAGAGATTTTGATTCTTACAGTTATAAATTTTACAGACTTACAGTTAGACAGTTAAACAGTTAAAATTGAAAATATTATATATTTTGAAAGTGTAATTGAAATTTTAACAGATTTAAACTTATAAATATAAATTATAATAAAGTATAACTTTATAAAATAAATATAATATAAATAAATATTTGACAATTTATCAAATTTCCCCTTTTCCTAGACTTAAAGAGTTGCATATAAAAAAATTTAGACCAATCAGGCAGTATCAAAAGAAAGTTTAACAAATTTTGGAGTAAAAGAGGTAAGAGTTTTACATATTTCACATCTAGTGCTAAAAACTTCATAGATAGTTGCCGATGAACATTTGGCAGATTTTGACACTTGCTTCTAAGAATTGACAAAATTTAGCCAGTTGCAATTGAAAATTGACAATTTTTTTAATTTCCATAATTAGAGTAAAATTTTTCAAATGAAATCTTCGTATGTGACTATATGAACAGTTTCAATTTTTTTTTTATGGATTTAGCTTGTTTCCTAAGTAAAACTGCGATATTTTGATAGTTACAGTTGTATACTTACGAATTTGGATAGTTATGAGTGAAAATATTATAGATTTTGATATTTTCGCAAGCTAGTAAAAGAGGTAAGAGTTTTACATATTTCACATCTAGTGCTAAAAACTTTATAGATAGTTGCCGATGAACATTTGGCAGATTTTGACACTTGCTTCTAAGAATTGACAAAATTTAGGCAGTTGCAATTGAAAATTGCCAATTTTTTTTAATTTCCATAATTAGAGTTAAATTTTTAAAATGAAATCTTCGTATGTGACTACATGAACAGTTTCTATTAAATTTTTTATGGATTTAGCTTGTTTCCTTAGTAAATCTGCGATATTTTGATAGTTACAGTTGTATACTTACGAATTTGGATAGTTATGAGTGAAAATATTATAGATTTTGATATTTTCGCAAGCTCTAAGAGCTTATCATTTGTTTTGTTGAATTAGGTAGCATCAATAGAAAATTTAATAACTCTTAACTCTCGATAATTTAGTTATAAAAGATGGGCGATTATAAAAGATTTTGACAGCTGGGGTTAAAAACTCCATAGATTCCGACAGTTGCAGATGAAATCTGCAACTGCAAATTGCAAATCTGAAAATCTGCAAATTGCAATCGAAAATTGACACATTTTGGACAATGGCAATTGAAAATTGGTTAATTTGGACAGTTTACATTTGGAAATATAGCTTTTTTCATTTTCGTAATTAGAGCAGATTTTTTAGACATTGTTTAGTAGGTATGCAATACCTACTATTGCATATGCAATATGCAATATGCAATTGATTATTGAATCAATTATGGAAATTTGTCTAAACTTTGTCTTTCATAATTAAATCTCAGTTTGTTAACAAATGATATTTATTTTGAATGGTGGTGGCGTCTACTTCGAGATACATTTTATTAATTATATAAAAAAACACATTACTTTGTTAGTATCACATAATTTTTTTATGTGATACTAACGAAGTAGTGTGTATAAAAACAAATGATGTACAATTTGTATTTTTTGTTGTTGTATATATTATAAGTGAAATAAAGAGATACTAAACAACTAAATAATATTTAATACTAATCGATTGCAAACACCTGGAAGAAACGAATTTCTCCCATATTTACTATTATTGTCCCCATTTGTCCCTTGTATTGTATACAGCTTGTATATGGCATACACTATCATGTTTTCTTGAACAGTGTTTATATATTTTAATACAATTTTCTATCCAACAAAAAAATCAATCTCACAATAAAAAATATGATAATAATCAAGAACAAGACATGAGACATTACGATTGTAACTATACTACTCAAAAGAATTATCGCATATTCCAAAAAACACCATTATTTTTCTATAAGTTGCTGATGTAATTCGTGTTTGTAGGTAGAAACCAAGAACAAGACATGTGACATTACGATTGTAACTATACTACTCAAAAGAATTATCGCATATTCCAGAAAAATCCAATATTTTTTTAAGTTGCTGATGTGATTGGTGTTGTAGGTAGAAACAAAATAATAATAATGATATGCGCTAATTCTATTGAGTACTGTGTATTAACATGCCTATAAATATAATAGGAGTATTATTTTAATAAAAGTAAATACATTTTTATAAAGCTTACACAATGTAGATTCGCTAATAAGGATGATGTAACGGGCCTCAGATATATGCTTGATCCTGTACACGATATCAAAAGCCATCCGAAACCCGGACCTAATCGCAACATTCAAATCCTCTTTAGTGCGGAATCTCAGAATTGGGCCGCCGATAATCTCGTCTTCTCAATTGGCCTGGTTGAAACCGTAACTGGTGCTTACCAGGAGATTGGGAATACTTAGCATTAGCATGGCTGTAGCGCACTCAACTAGCAGGTCAATTTTCGTTGATGTCATCCAGATTCACATCCAATTCTACAGTAAGTATTAAAATTATCATAATTATTAGTTATATTAATAATAATACATACTGCTCCTATATAATTAGTTAGCAATAATTTTGCAGTGTCTACGTAATTGTAGAAAATAAGTTATCTGACAGACATTTACAGGTTCGTTCCAAAGGTTCACAACTCTTAGTAAATTATATATTAAACTTTAATTTACACATTCTGTATTCTAATATAAAATAAATAACAATTAAAAAAATTATAATGTAACCTAACCTGACCTAAACACTTCGAGTTCCATGCTTGATTTGAACGTATCTAACATATGAACTGGATGGGACCATTATAGTTATGATACGTTGAGATTCGAACTTAAGGTTTCGGTATTTGTTTCGACATAACCTAACCTAATATGACTTAACCTGACTTAACACTTCAAGTTCGATATGAACTGGATGGGACCATTACAGTTATCACATGTTGGGATTCGAACTAGAGGTCTTAATATTTGTAAGCACGAGTATGATTTTATGGGCGAATAAAATAAAACGTAGCAGATTTATCAATCTGCTTGGCAGCAAGCTTAGTACAAACGTTGTCTTTATTCAGATTCGGGTCATTTAACTCAACAACTCACATGAGAATATAAGTTTACATGTATAAATAATGTTTTAGTCTCCATAAATCCACTTTACGTTGGGCATATAATGTCGTTTCTCTTGGTACGTTAAAATTTAATGCGAACGCGATTTAATAAGCGGCCCCCACACCGATGATCGTTTCAATCTTCCTCACGTCTGAGCCTATGGCTGCGTTCTGATGGCACAGATGACTGCACGGTGGCGCACTTTGACGTTTCAATTCGGAATTTGATAAATTCCCGACGGGGTGAAAAATATGGCGTAATCTGCGTTAAAAATCGTTAGGAGTGGAGCGGCGGTGATAAGGGAATCGATGCCGCCCCCGCATGAGGCGGGGAATCCGCTTGAATTTTTAATTGTCGCCATCCCGGCGGGGGCGGAGGCGTCCAGACGGTGATAAGGGTTTAAGTGGGCCGACGTGATAAGCGTCCAGGACCTCGATTAGCGGAAGGTCCCCGGGACCAGCCGGGAATAACAGCCCCGCCGATCGTCCCTAATCGCGTCGTAATGCGGGGGTGGACGTTTTTCGGGCCCCCACAGCCCCGGCATCTCTGAAATATGCACGAGCATAAATATCCGAGACATCGGGTTGTTTGTATTATTTCGAAGTTTCATAAGTCAGAATTGAAGGCATAAATTTCCCCCGGCCTTTATTTTCTTAACAAACGCGGCAGCGGCGATATAATATATTCGCCTTTTTGCCCCGAAAGGGGGAATTTATGACGCCCCCTTTCCCATCGCGCCCCCGCCCCCGCACTCAATCACTAATGAAACAGAAAAATTAGATGGGAATAATTAATGCGTCCTCCCGTTTCCGAAGGACAAATTTTAATTACGACTTCCAAATTTGTAAAAGGAGGGGATATTCGTAGCACGGCGCCCTGCCATGGAAATTTTCACCTCACTTTTTTACCCGACCATTGTTCTCCGCTGTTATTCATTTCCCACCCAGACGGGATCATTTATAAGCTCAAAAGGTCAACGCAAAAGAACCTTCTAAATAGACAACAAGACACTATGAATTCGGAAATTAACTGCCTCTGCATTATATTATTACAACATTACTAATTGCGAAAATGACAAACGCACCAAATTAAATGACTATAACAACAACTGAAACAGATGCAAATTAATACAACTTCCAATGCACCATTCAAAAATTATATCATAGCAAATTGAACAATTTTAAATTGTTAATGTTGGAGGCATTTTATTATAATATCATGACTTAGGAACATCAGTAACTGGACCGGAATGAGAAAGTTTGGCGACATATGCCAAGCAGCAATAAACAAAACTTTAACAATAAAACAAGGAGAGTAACCTTTTTCACAATACACATTTATTTATACTAAATGTACATTTCAACTGCATGGCAGTCATCTTCAGTAGACTTACAAGTAATGAAACCTTTCTCCTTGTTTTGTTTAAAAACTTTCAGAAGCTCCAATACTTTGAACACTTTAACAATTATACAATAAATGATAATTCGCCAACGCACGTGGGTGTTAGCCAACAGAAGAAGAAGAAGGAGGCATCTACTTAATACATAATGAATTATAAATAAAACACTTTTTTCGTGTTACGTTTATTTATGTATATTTATATTACACGTTAATAAACTGTGTGATATACAGTAAAAAAGCATGTATTTTCTTTATGAACAATTTTAACACTAGTGTGGGCAAAAATCAATTCATACGTCAGAGCCCAAACTCTCTGTACTGCTTTATAGAGAGAATATTCAGAGAGCGCATAAAGTATTAACACCTGGCTATATTTTTTCCCCTGTATATTAAAAAAAAAATGCTTTAACAGGTCTAAATTATTTTTTTTTCAAATAATTATTTTGAGTCCTTTTTCATTTTTCCATCTCTTTCCGTTTTGAAGTTATGACGTCAAAGCCATTTTTTAAATGACAACCTATATTTTTTATTATTGATTTTGATAGTACATTTTATTATGTTTTCAACAATGTGACATTTTCAATATGTAACATTAAAAAAAAATGAGAAAAAGTGCGTTAAATTAAAACTATATAATTATTATTTCAATGTGCAGAATGCATCTAGTTGCCATTGAAAACAACGTCAGTTAAAACAAATTTAGAAAAACAGGCTTGGATTTTAAATATTGGAATAAAACAAAATTGATCAACCTGAAAAACACTATTATTACAATATCATCAGTCATGAATATCATCAAAGAACAGAAAAACCAAAAGAAATTTTTATCCACAAAAAAATGCTAATGACTTGTTTTAAGATAAGTTTAAAAATAATATGAAGTCACAAAAATAATTAAAATAACGAAAAAATATTGGTTAGGGAAAAAATGGTTAGGGAAAAAAAATTAGATGTTCAAATTGTTGACTATTTTGTTCTTGGCAGTGTGCCAATCGATATCAAAAGGCCGAAAAAGTAGGCATCAACGATATTCAATAGGATAAATTGAAAAACCGACAATGACAAAAATGACATCAAAGAAAGTAGGCATCAACGATATTCTATAGGATCATTGTTTCGAAAATTGCACACATAAATTGCTTCATCGAAATTGACAATTAAAAATAGTCAACACGAGATTCTGTAGGATACTATCGATATTCAATAGGATAAATTGAAAAACCGACAATGACAAAAATGACTTCAAAGAAAGTAGGCATCAATGATATTCTATAGGATCATTCTTTCGAAAATTGCACACATAAATTACTTCAACGAAATTGACAATTAAACAATAGTCAACACGCGATTACGTGCATACGCACTAATAACAATTGTCAAAAAAATCGAAAATGACAATTATCGAAATTGATTTGAAAACAAAAAATACTGAAGAAATCGGTGACAATGTGATGATTCACAGCAGAAAGTATGACAATAACAATAATAATTAATTGATTGACTACAAAAATCACAGTAGTGAGTTTACCGTAGAAATATTTTTAATTATTATTGATAATGACAAGTGACAATGTGATGATTCCTAGCGGAAAGTATGACAATAACAATAATAATTAATTGATTGACTACAAACATCGTTAGTGAAAAAAAGACGTTAGTGAGTTGACCGTAGAAATCTTTATAATTATTATTGATAATGACAAGTGATATGTGAAATAATGTCAACCTCCATTGGCGGAAGAGGTGTGTTGACATGTGCAAAAATGACAGTGATATTTAACATATAAGCCGTAACATATATTGTCATCAATGAGAATAACAATTAACAGGGGAATCGTTACTAATGCGATGAAGAATCAAGTGCCAGGAGAAATTACGCTAATGACAATTTACATGAGAAATAGCAAAATGATACGAACGGTAAAGTGATATAAAACGTATTTAACTGTTCAAGTAGTGATTGTGACTATACCTTTTCAAGTTCAAATTGAGACCAATCAAGTTCAAATTGAGACCAATCAATTTCAAATTGAGACTAAAAAAAATCAAGTTGACACTAAACAATATCAAGTTGAGAGTAAACAAATAAATTTTATTATGACAACTTGATATTGTTTAGTGTCAACTTGATTTTGTTTAGTCTCAATTTGAAATTGATTGGTCTCAATTTGAAATTGATTGGTATCAATTTGAACTTGATTGGTCTCAATTTGAAATTGATTGGTCTCAATTTGAACTTGATTGGTCTCAATTTGAACTTGAAAAGGTATAGTAGAAATTGAATCAAAAAGTATTCGCTGCAGAAATTAGCGATTGATTAGTAATTGAGACATGAGTCAATGAGACATGACAATTGTACACATAGAACAAAATTTGTAACTTTTCTAGGTAATTGAAAAACATGGGTTATGTAAGACACTGTCAAAATTCTGGACATCTCTATTGCTGGATAAATGACAGCTGTCATTCGTAACATAAATAGCTTTTGCAACTTCAGCAAATAATTTATGTGACAAATGACAGCTGTTATTTGTCACATAAATATATTCAGCTGTTTTTGTTAATATGTCGCTTGAAAAATGATATTACCACTTGCTGCTTGCAGAAGGAAAACTATCATATGTATTAAAATTTGTATTATAAGCGTAAAATTCAAATAAGCTTACGAAGCATTGCAAGTTTCTGTTGATTCTTTCTTATTTTTAAAATTGTACTGTTGTTTACTGCTTGTAAAATTTTGATGTCACTTCTTATTTGAGAAATGTCAACTGTCACTAATATAAACGCTGACTTGCATTCATGTTTCCAGTAGTTCTGCAGAATTTTAATGTAGGAACGTTTAAAAGTTTACTGGGCAACTGAAAAATATACACTTTGAGGATAATTGAAAAATATACACACTAAAGGACACCTTGATATAATGTTATCATTTATGAAGCAACATAGATGCTTGATAAATGACACTTGTCAATTGCACCGTAAATAGGTTATGAAGCCTCAGCTGTCATTTTGTGCCTCTCACTTAAAAATATCTATTGCCAGTTGCTATTTGCAAAACGACAACTGTCATTTGCTGCTTGTAAATTGGCAGGTGTCATTTGTGCATAAAAAAAATATTGTGTCATATGTTATATTTACGATTATTTTGCATTGTTTTGTTTTTTGTTATTTAAAAATGACAATTTACAATTGATCCTTAGGTAATGGCACTTATAATTTGTTGTTGTAATAATGAGAGCTATTGGTTATTATGCTAACCAGTATATGTAACTAGAAAACTGTCTTACTGACTATTGGTAACTAAAAAAAATATGAGAATCGTTTATTGCGTAGTAATAATAATAATAATTATAATAATATATATTGTGTTTTGAACTATACAGCATAGACAAGTTAAAGCAGGTACATAGTTTGTAAAGTACGTTAGTGAAGAAACATGTTTTGATATCTGGAAATACTAATATTTAGATTTAAAACATAAAACATAAAAAAGTGTTGTCGTCTGCTGCTTGAGAAATGACAGCTGTCATTTGCTGGATAAGAAATTACTCAATTGATTATGTTACTTACTATCCCAGCCAGTTCATGATGCTTGAAAACTTTTTATCAATATTAGTAACTTTTAAAAATTGCAACTACAGTTGCAATATCTTGCAGAAATTGCAGCTTGAGATTTTACAGTTGTCATTTTCTGCTTGAGAGATGACATCTGTCATTTACTGCTTGAGAAATGACAATTGTCATTGCTTGAGAAATGAGAACTTACATATCGTCTGCTTAATGTAAGAACTAAGTAAGTATTTTTTGCATTTTGGAGATATATAGTTAATTTATAGCTGAATTCCTTAAGTATTGAATGCAATAACTACACAACTTATTTTGCTAACATAGTGCCATCTATGTTTAAATAAGCTTGTAAAAAATACCTGCTAAAGAATCGGTAAAACTGTTCATGTCGATTTCTCAGAAACTTAAAAAAATTAGTTACCTAGTTCTTGCATTAAGCAGATGATATACTGCTTGAGAAATGACAATTGTCATGTTGCTTGAGTATTGACAACTGTTTTGTTGTTTGAGAAATTACTAATTGACAATTTGACAGCAGTCATCATGCTAATGACAAATGACTTCAAGAATCGCAATAGTGAGTAACACCATCTGAAGTATTGAAGAAGTCAGTGACAATGTGATGATTCAAAGCAGAAATTATATCAATAGCAATAACAATTGATTGACTTCAAAAATCACAGTTGTGAGTTGACAGTTGAAATATTTTTAATTGTACTTGATGATAATGACAAGTGATAGGTGAAATAATGTCATGAACACGAGTTGAAAGGAGTTTTTTACATGTTTATGGTATAATTGGTTGCATAGCTAATACTCGCAAATTGTTGACATGTGTTTTTAAAATTGAACTTAGGGACGTTGTATTGACTATGTTCAGAGTTAAAAAAATGTCACCATAAAAATCAGCCTTACATTTATTTTTACAGTTTTTGATGTTGTTTCCTGTTGCCATGGGGTGAAGATGTGAGAAATTTTGAGCAAACTTTGACGCTAAATCCGCCTCTTCCTTATTAAAGCCAAGTGGGTCAAGGGATAACGCCCCCCGTGACTTTCCCCTGGAAACGTAACATCCGTCGACGTGAACACAGCATCTCAGGGGTGCAGCGGGTAGTTAACGCTGATCTAAATTCCGCCCCATTTACGGGGCGTCGCACAGGGCGGAAATTAATAAACCTGATTAATGATTCAGTCGCTACGCACCCCATTTTTCTGCAGACGTCTATTAGCGATGTTAAAACCCCTTCAATTAAGTATTTAATGGAATCAGTCTTGGTTAATTTTAATAGGAGGTACTGCATCAAAATTGTTTACGTTATCGTAGCCTGTGTAAACGATTACCTACTTCATTAAAAAATGGTTTTTTTAAGGTTCTCACATTTGTTTTCTGACCCCATTATTCGGATAAAGCAATTCAAAAAACTTAAATCAAATAAAGATTACATAACAAACAACAGTTCAATGTAAACTCTTAGTAGAAAACTTGAACACAATTATAACAAATATAATTTCACTAAATGTTGAATTTTGAATGAGCAGGCAAACAGAACAGAAACGAAACAAACGGAGTTTGAAATACACCATCAAGAAATAAACGAAACTATAAATATAACAATTCCACAATACGTGAAATATAAAGCTAAGGGCGTCACTAGGTTGCTATAGTTCATGCCAGATAATATGTCACTTTTCACATAAAACCGTAGTCCCTCCTCTGTCCCGCCAGGGTGGTCAACAGAAATGCAATTGCATCTATTGGAGCATCCTAGTTTATTGAGGTACGATACTGAACTTAAAGTCCCTGAGTAATTGCTTATTCCAAAGCTCTTTAATTCTAAGGGCCAAAGGAATAAATGTATGGCTTATTGCTCTATGGCTCAAAATAGTTTTGGGAGACATTATCCAAAATAGACAATTCGATAAACGGGTGGTGGGGGGATTTCAGTTTTATGTGAAAAGTGAACATGTTTCTGTGTGAACAACGTGTTTCTCAATACTGTATTTATTAATTTATTTGTTCTGTTTTTTAAGATATTGTTTTTAATTGTATATCAATTTTGCAACTGTATATCAATGTGTATCATAGAGATACAATAGAGTTTGCCAGATCTGTCTTTAAAATATGGGTACAATTTTCCCCCACATAATCAAGCTTGTTTGATATAATTATAATTATAAGATAAGATTTAAGATTTGCCAGTAATAAAGTTAAGCCTTGCAAATAAATAATAATCTATATATGCCAGTATTAAAACCTAAACCCTTTACTTGTAATATTCGAGTTGTTTTTTCGCCGTTGCCTCTCAAGACTGTGGGAAGTTAAGTCGAGATACGGTGCAATTATAACGTTGTCATCTCGGTGTAATGGCATCGTGTCTAGAATGGAATTGCATACTTGCTGGAGGTTCATCGTCGTTCTTCGCTGGAATACGAGTAGTGGAGTGATATCGTGAGCGCTCCTAACGTCTTGATAATTGCAATGTTCCTACACCCAAAACTGAAGGACTGCAGGATCAGAGTTCAACATGAAGGTTATTATAGTATACATAAGCGAAGATGAAAATACCTCAAACTTAAAATCTTAGCTCATTACCATATAGGTTATTATACCGGGTGTTCATTTCAAAACTAGCCTGTCTCAATAACTTTTGAATGCAAGTTAACTTGATAAAAACAAAAAACACGTCGATTGATTTTTGGAGGGGGCTTCAAAATGCGCTCCATTATTTGCTAGACAATAGTATAGCCTATTTTTAAATTCGTCGCGAACATTTTCGAAAATTTGCGGATTAATTCGCCTACATTCATCTACTATTCTCATTCGAAGATCCTCAATACTTTCGGGAATTGTTTTGAACACTACACTCTTCAAATGACCCCAGAGAAAAAAATCTAATGGTGTCAGATCTGGAGATCTTGCTGGCCATTTCACATCACCAATCCATTTTCTAGGAAATCTTTGATCCAGCCATTCTCGTACGGGCACCGCATAATGCGCTGGAGCTCCATCTTGTTGAAAATGTAGAAGTTGTTCGTCCAGTAGCATACCTCCTTCTGAATCTACTTGACTTTCCAATGATTCGGTAATTAATGGATCAATTAGATTTTCTAATATATCGAGATATAACGCTCCATTCAGGTTTTCTTCTATAAAAATGGGCCCAATAATAGCATTCCCAAGAATACCAGCCCACACATTTATTTTTTGTGGAAACTGAGTATGATCCTGCCGAAATAAATGTGGATTGACATTGTCCCAATACCTGCAATTATGCCTATTCACATGCCCGTTCAAAAAAAAAGTGGACTCGTCACTAAAGCAGATATTTTTGAGTAACTTTGGCTCATCTTAGATCCTTTGAGTCATTAACTCACAAAATTCAATTCTCTTGTCGTTGATCATTAAGTTGTTGATGTATTTCAATTTTGTAAGGAAAAAACTTATTGCGTTTTAAAATTTTGTGTATGGTACCACGAGAGACATGTGTTGAAGTAACTACTTTCGATATGGAACTGGTATGACGCATACTAAAGTGACCTAGTACATTTATCTGCGCAGCTTCATCTGCAATTCTCGGTTTCCTATTGATTTTATTGCAAATGGACCCAGTTTGTTCAAATTTTCGTACAAGATTTAGCACGTACTGGTGGCCGACTTTTTTATCAGGATGCCTTTCATTGAAAACTCGACTTGTCCTACGAGCACAACGATCTTCCGCCCCATATATGAAAATAAGTTCTGTCCTTTCTTGCAGCGTATACACCATCGTTAAAAATATTTTTTTCCAATTTCTAAACAATATGAAAATTAAATCATATCACGTACCAAAACCAAATAATAATAAAATACTGATAAATATTATAATGCATGTGAACATGTCAGCATTGTTTGTACATTAAATACGAATAACAGCTTTCTGGAAAACTTATCCACAAAATATGCCATATTTAACTGATGTATGAATAAGTATAAATTTGTTGAACAGTATTATTACATATTAATATTTTGTACTAACCTTAGAAATGTCAGTGTTGACAATTTGACTCGATAACTACGAAACGGTGTTACCTGAGTACAAAGACACATACTCTTGCATTTAAAGTTCAAATAATGTATTATTGTTAAAATGAATTTGAGTCTTAAATTGGCTTAATATCAATTATTTAAAACAAAATATATTTTGTTTTTGGAAAAGTACTCAGTTTGTTTTGTTATTAATTAAGGTATATTTGTGTACTGATTGAAAGATAAATGTGTAACTATAATATGTTAAACTACATCGACGTGTTTTTTTAGTAAAATTGACAACTTATTGAGACTGGTTACTCCTAAAACGAAAGTCAGCATAATTTATTTTTGAAAGATATATTTTGTTTTTGGAAACTTGCTAACGTAAATATATGTTTGTTACACCTCTTGATTGTATTTGTTTAAAGCTTAAATCAAGGTGTCACAACAAAGAGGTATAATTTAAAATTTGTAAGAAAAGTGAAAGTCGCAAGGGGGAGGGGGTAATATTTTATATTCAATTACCATGGTTTTTAAGATTTGCCCCGAAAACTGGTTCAATTTGTTCTATTGTTGTTTCGGATTTTTTCTTATTTATTTATTTTTTCCAAAACGAATCGACAAAAATCTTTTTTTATTACGCCACTGGATTAGGTTTTTTTAAAGCTTTAAAATGAGGTATCGCAAGGTGGGGGGTGCCATTTGAAATTTCAAAGTGGGGGTGGCTAGGGGGGAGGGGGTAACTCCTAAAATTTATTTGACGTTGTTTTTAAACTTCCCCCTCCAAAAATCAATCGACGTGTTTTTTGTTTTTATCAAGGTAACTTGCATTCAAAAGTTATTGAGACTGGCTAGTTTTGAAATGAACACCCGGTATATGTATGTGCATATGTACCTACATTTATACAGGGTGTATCAGCCAAATGGAATAAATTCAATAATAAATAAATGGGGGCGTGTTCGAAAAAACGCTCGGACACGTCAATTGTTATTTTTAGTTGCGCATTTTTTTCAACAAAAACTTTTTATACAGGGTGTGTCATGTGACCGTGGCCAATACCCACTTTATTATTTTAAATGCAACACCTGGTATATTATTCAATTTTTGGATTCTTCAGAAAATTCTAGACATATTTCATGTACAATGTCCTATACCTATCTTCAACTGTTTCGGAAATATTAAGTGTGTATATTAAGACGAATAATGCTTGCGATTAGATCGGTCACGCCTGAGATGTTGAGTAACGTTAGAAGAAATTTCTATTTAAGATTAGGATGTTGCCAAGACGTTCACGGCGAGCATTTTGAACATCTCCTGCATTGAAATTTATTGTTTTTTTTTTGTTTTTTTACATTATCAAGAAATAAACAGTATTACTTATTAGTTTTTGAGTGTGTTGTAACGAATTTCTGTAATCAAATAATTTTCTTTTTTTAATGTTAATTTTTGCAATAAATCTGAAAACTTAATATTTCCGAAACAGTTGAAGATAGGTATAGGACATGGTACATGAAATATGTCTAGAATGTTCTGAAGAATCCAAAAATTGAATAATATACCAGGTGTTGCATTTAAAATAAGAAAGTTAGTCACATGACACACCCTGTATAAAAAGTTTTTGTTGAAAAAAATGCGCAACTAAAAATAACAATCGACGTGTCCGAGCGTTTTTTCGAACACGCCCCCATTTATTTATTATCGAATTTATTCCATTTGGCTGATACACAGTGTATAATATATAACTAATAACTAATTAAACTTAGTAAAATTTAACCACCAATATTTATCAGAAGATTATAAAAGTAATGCTTTATTGTGCGTAGATTATTTTACTAAGAAAGCGTACTAGGTTTTACATAGAAAAGTACATGAATGTTTGAAAGGTACTTCTGTGAAGTTTTAGCCCCAAATATCACATATCTGAGTCACTGCAGCCATTCCCTTGAAGGTCGCACCAAACCGTGTAAGATCTGATGCGAGGATTTTGCAAAGTTTCACATATTCCCAATGTTCATTTAGATTAGCTATGAAGCAAATTTTACACCTTAGATCAACTTTTGCTGATAAATTCCTAAGAAAAAAAAAATAGTATCAACACTCATATACACAAATCATGATTTAATCTCAAAGAGCCCAAAAATCACATGCCATACTTTGCAGCATGTAACTAAAAAACGAAAGCTGTTTGCTTGTGGTTCTTTTACTGATAGACTACCTAATTATAGGTTACTTCACTGCTGTAATATCAGAGCTATCACATTTTTGAAGAAATATTTTTCCAGGTCAGTACCCTTCTTGGGTTTCAGAGCAAAATAGAAACTTGGGTAACATAGGATATTTTACTGCTGTACTATCAGAGCTATCACATTCTTGAATAAATATTTTCCCACATTAGTACCCTTCTTGGATTTTAAAGCAAAATAGAAACTTGGGTAACATAAATATGTTTTCGCCTTTTCCCAAATCAAAATTCTCTGATTAATAGTTGCAGTTTATAGAAACAAAATAACTCGCTATATTTATTAAGCAAAAATGCTTCAATTGAATTTATTTAATAAAAAGATACATTCAAATCTTGACTAACCAAAATAAAATTTTCAAATACATATTTGAAAAGCTGTTAAATTTTTGAGCTGCAACTATAAAACTGTATCAAATTTACAACTACAACAGATCGAATCTGTCATAATTTTTGCATCCATGCAAGCCTGCGAAATTTACTGATAGACTACCCAGTTATAGGATATTTCACTGCTACAATATCACAGCTATCATGTTCTTGAAGAAATATATTCCCAGGTCAGTACCCTTCTTGGGTTTTACAGCAAAATAGAAACTTGGGTAACATAAATAAGTTTTGGCCTTTTCCCAAATCCAAATTTACTGATTAATAGTTGCAGTTTATAGAAACAAAATAACAGGCATTATTTATTAAGCAAAAATGCTTCAATTCAATTTATTTAATAAAAAGATCCATCCAAATCTTAACTAACCAAAATAAAATTTTCAAATACATATTTGCAAAGCTGTTAAATTTTTGAGTTGCAACTATAAAACTGTATCAAATTTACAACTTAAACATATCGAATCTGTTATAATTTTTGCATCTATGCAAGCCTGCTTAATTTTCTACTGCGAGTGTCCAAATATAGCATTTTTTTAATGAGCATCCACAGATGTTAAATTTAACCAAACCTGTTGTCAAAATTTTCAAGGGCAATTTTTCAAAACTGTAATGTTGTCTTGGGCGGGCTCCGATTCACGTTAATAGAATAACAATAGTTAATATTGATCAAAATAAAATTTTATAATCTGCCATAACCTGATGACAATCAAATCTGCCAAATATTAGGTTTTATATTTTCTACTGCCACTCTCAAAATCTGCAAAAAAGTAGCCTCTAAATTTGTAATATTCAGTATTTGTCAATTGTTCAGCTCAATATACTTGATTTATTATAAAGTTTTTTACAAGTTTCACTACTAGTAACTAGTTTACTAGTAACAAGATATTCTACACAAGAAAGAAATCTATAAACATGACGATTTCAGCAGTATCAGCGGTTACAATGCGTAAGGTTTTTAACAAAATTTTAATAGGATTTTCGAAAATGTTCTCAGATTATGTAGTTTTTTATATGTTCTTTAACGGCAATGCGTAAGGTTTTCAACAAAATTTGCTTCTCACATTTGCTTTCTGACCCCATTATATGGATAAAGCAATTCAAAACACCTAAATCAAACAAAGATTACATAACAAACAACATTTCAATGAAAAGTCTTATTAGAAAACTTGAACACAATTATAATAAATATAATTACACTAAATGTTGAATTCTGAATGAGCAGGCAAAAGAACAGAAACAAAACAAACTGAGTTTGAAATACATCATAATGAAATAAACGAAACTATAAATATAACAGTTCTACAGTACGTGAAATTTAAAGCTAAGGGCGCCACCAGGTTACTATAGCCCATGCCAGGTAAAATGTCACTTTTCACATAAAACTGAAGTTCCTCCTCTGTCCTGCCAGGGGGGTCAACAGAAATGCAATTGCATCTATTGGAGCATCCTAGTGAATTGAGGTACGATACTGAGCTTAAAGTCCCTGAGTAATTGCTTATTCCAAAGCTCTTTAATTCGAAAGGGCCAAAGGAATAAATTTATGGTTTATTGCTCTATGGCTCAAAAGAGCATCCAGCACATGTTAAATTCAACCAAACCTGTTCAAAATTTTCAAGGGCAATTTTTCAAAACTGTAATGTTGTCTGAATCTGCCATAACCTGATGACAATCACATCTGCCACATATTAGGTTTTATATTTTCAACTACCACTGTCAAAATTTGCCAAAAAAGTGTCCTCTAATTAGTAATAATCAGTATTTGTCAATGGTTTAGCTCAATATACATGATTTATTAAAGTTTCACTACTAGTAACTGATTTACTAGTAACAAGATATTATAAACAAAAAAGAAATCAATAAATATGACGATGTCAGCGGTGTCAGAAGTTACAATACGTAAGGTTTTCAACAAAAGTTGAATAGAATTTCGAAAATGTTCTCAGACTTTGTAGTTTTTTTGTAAATGTTGGTACTTTAACGGCAATAAGTTTTAAATTTAAACATAATTCCAAATAATTTCGGCAATTATTTATGTTTTCTATCGTCTTGTATTGATATATGGAATGTTTTTAAATTTTTAGATTTACTTTTGGCATTCACATTAGTTATTTACGATTTTTTTAAAATATTCTGGATTGTGTTTGATTTTATGCATCATTAAATAAATTCCCTCAACATTTTACGAATGTTTAGAATTGGCGTCGATTCCTCAGGATTTTTTTACGAAAATTGCAGGAATTTAAGAACTTTCTGAAATGTTCTCGTTTGAGGTTTTTGTTTGCATCTCAAGAAATTGAAAAAAAAATGATTTTTTTAATGTTTTTGTATATCGTTTTGTTTCTTGAATTATAATCAACTTGAAGACACTTTTTTTGGGGGATTTTCAACAAATTTCGAATAATTTCACCAGAGCACCAGGGCAATTTCAAGGGCAATTTTTCAAGACTGTAATGTTGTCTGAATCTGCCATAACCATCTGCCACATATTAGGTTTTATATTTTCAACTGCCACTGTCAAAATTTGCCAAAAAAGTGTCCTCTAAATTAGTAGTAATCAGTATTTGTCAATGGTTTAGCTCAATATACTTGATTTATTAAAGTTTCACTACTAGTAACTGGTTTACTGGTAACAAGATATTATAAACAAAAAAGAAATCAATAAATATGACGATGTCAGCGGTGTCAGCGGTTACAATACGTAAGGTTTTCAACAAAATTTGAATAGAATTTCGAAAATGTTCTCTGACTTTGAAGTTTTTTGTAAATGTTGGTTCTTTAACGGTAATAACTTTTAAATTTAAACATAATTCCAAATAATTTCGGCAATTATTTATGTTTTCTATCGTCTTGTATTGATATATGGAATGTTTTAAATTTTTAGATTTAATTTTGGCATTCACATTTGTTCTTTACGATTTTTTTTAAATATTCTGGATTGTGTTTGATTTTATGCATCATTAAATAAATTCCCACAACACATTACGAATGTTTACAATTTGAGTCGATTCCTCAGGATTTATTTACAAAAATTGCAGGAATTTAAGAACTTTCTGAAATGTTCTCGTTTGAGGTTTTTGTTTGCATCTCAAGAAATTGAAAAAAATTGATGTTTTTTAATGTTTTTGTATATCGTTTTATTTCTTGAATTATAATCAACTTGAAGACACTTTTTTGGGGGGTTTTCAACAAATATTGAATAATTTCACCAGGGCAATTTTCAAGGGCAATTTTTCAAAACCGTAATGTTGTCTGAATGTGCCATAACCTGATGACAATCAAATCCGCCAAATATTAGGTTTTATATTTTCAACTGCCACTGTCAAAATCAGCCAAAAAAGTGTCCTCTAAATTTGTAATAATCAGTATTTGTCAATGGTTTAGCTCAATATACTTGATTTATAAAAGTTTCACTACTAGTAACTGGTTTACTAGTAACAAGATATTATAAACAAAAAAGAAATCAATAAATATGACGATGTCAGCGGTGTCAGCGGTTACAATACGTAAGGTTTTCAACAAAATTTGAATAGAATTTCGAAAATGTTCTCAGACTTTGTAGTTTTTCTAAATGTTGGTACTTTAACGGCAATAAGTTTTAAATTTAAACATAATTCCAAATAATTTCGGCAATTATTTATGTTTTCTATCGTCTTGTATTGATATATGGAATGTTTTGAAATTTTTAGATTTACTTTTGGCATTGACATTTGTTATTTAGGATGTTTTTTAAACATTCTGGATTTAGATTGATTTTATGCATCATTAAATGAATTCCCACAACATTTTACGAATTTTTATTCATAATGTCGATGTGATTTATACAATATTCTAATTTTTCCTGAACTGTAATTATTAGTGCAAATTGAAAATTATAGGAAATGAAACTTCACTTTGTCACTCAATGTGTAGAATTTGAGTCGATTTCTCAGGATTTTTTTTTATGTTTATGTATATTGTTTTATTTCTTAAATTATAATTAACTTGAAGACACTTTATTTGAGGGGTTTTCAACAAATTTCGAAAAATTTCACCAGGGCATTTGGTGTAAATTTATTTTAAGGTCACTTATTGCAAATTTTAACATATGCATTAAATTATAGGTCTTTCAAAATGCAGTTTCATTTGCTATAATTTTCAATTTGCACTAATAATTACAGTGCAGGAATAATAATAACATTGCAAAAACTACATCGATATTATAAATAAATATTCTAATGTAGCCATGCGAAAAACATCCCTTGTTCTCCAATCATAACAGTGTAGAGTGGTGAAACATCCCTCGTGCCCCAAGGTTATCTCGGCCACATGATATTTTGCCGTGACATGAGTTATTCGCTCGCATAGAGAAGGTTTTGTTTTTGTGCGTTTATAGAAAATTGTTATTTCATTTCCACATAGACGCCTATTCAATAATAATTAATAATTATTATTAATAGTACGTTTCTTTCTATACATAGACGCCTTTTCAATAATTAATAATTAGGAATAGTAGTGACTGTATTTGTTAGGGATATTATCTCTAACTGGCTATCGACCAACGTGGGTCCTTCTGTCGTAATTAGTAATAATAATAATACGTTACTTTCTATACTCAATAAAATTAGTTGAAAATCATTATCCCTGATAACGATAATATCATATCCCTAACAACGACAATATGAAACATAATTTATTTCATCTTGTGTCAAGTTCCAATACTTTACGTCAACAGTTTCAATCAGGGAAATCACAAAAAAATGGCCCAGTCTGGTAAAGTGTTGCTAACAATTGCCAAACAGTTCCGAAAATGTAACTAGATCTGGAGCATTTGCTAAATTATTTTGAAATTAATTTCAATGTTTCTTTAAAACGAAATTTGGCAATCTTTTTTCATACTTGATTCGAGTTTCAAGGCTCGCCTCATTCGTGGCCTCGTCTTTAAACGTCTCACTCGTACTGTAAACTATGAGTTTACGTCTATATACAGGGTTAATCACGCCCTGTCTATATACAGGGTTAATCAAGGGAACCTTGATTTTACTTGATTGGCCAGGTTAACCTTATGGAATTTTCGTGAAAAAATTGGATTTGAAAATTTCCTATGGCAATCGGTAGAGGGAAAATTTGTAAGACTTTTCCCTAAACAGTTCGACGCAATTCCTTCTGGTACGGAATATTGGGGCAAAAATATGTGACTTATATCGTTAATTACTGTAATGATATTAGCATTACTTAAGTTTAGTGTTTGATTATTATTTGATAATGAATGAATGAATGAATTAAATAGAAAGTGTTTACCAGTTATTTTGTTTGCATTTGTAAATTATAAATATTTTGTTACGAAATTAATGTATTGTGAATTCCTGAATAAAAATGGCTCTCATATTTTTCTAAATTGAAACGAAGGGTCCGCAATGTTATCTTTATTTTCTTGTCTGTGCAGACGCAGAATTTATGGAACTAAAGTAAAATGAACATTTATTACTAGTGAAGCGGGACAAATGCCCGTAGCTTGCCAGGCCTTCGCTGGCCGGGACAAAGGAAATTCAACACGCATCCCCATTAACTGTTTATCCCCGTCGGACGGGACACAATAATCTCTCCACGAAGAAAGCCGCGCGCTCAGCCACACTTAATTGAAATAGGTCTGCCCGGCGCCTCCACCACGTTCGGAAAAACTTTATTATTTGCCCGCGCTTAATTTTCGAGGGCAGGGGATCTAAATTCGCACTAAGGGCACAATAAAATTGGATGCCAAGGGGGAGGATATTAGCATTCTCGGCTCGCTTTAAGTTGCCGCCGCTTGGAACCGCCGAAAACTACGTACATTTATAATTACTTGGGGGTAAGTTGTTTACATCGCGCGACCTTTGCGGAATTTATAACCGCGCCGTAGACCACGAAGTTTGCCCATTTTTCACGGCACCTTCCACGTGAATAACGACGCCTGAGCCCGGGCTGGCATCTGGGTCATGTGGGGAATCTTAAATGCCTTTTAAGTAATTACCAGCCAAACCCCCTTAATCAAGTAGATAATCTTAAAACTGGGAAATCTTAACTGTGAAGTTCTCTCATTTAACTAAACCGAAATCTTATAACAGAAAATATCTTCATATAATCAATTAATATCAGAACCATATAGCCTTGGAAATATTGTTTCACTTTTGTTTTTTTATAAAACGCAATTTAACTTCCACCAGTCAGGAAATCTACGATTTTCAAAGCTGCGCCACTAATTTTACGTCTGGAATATTCTCTGTATATCAAAATAGGTATTTGAATCTCCGACCATTCGCCTCTAGCGGACATGCAAATGCCTGACAGGTTTCAAATTTCATGGATTGCATTACATGGGCCACACCAACCCTGCATTGCCGAGTCTTAGTTAAGGGCTTATTAATTAGCTTAACCCTCCTGGCGAAACGCTCGAAACTGGATTAACTGCACCGAGACGGATTACCCTGGAATATCCAAATCAATAACCAAAGATATGCAGATATGCAGATAAACCTGCCCAATTAGCCGCAGATTGATAATTTGCATAAACTGTTGAATTAACTACAAGGAATAACTTTGTAGATTAAATTATTAGGAGATACACGAGAAAATGTAATTACGTAATATGTAAATAAATCATTGTTAGGGTTCTATCCATTTTATCATTCAATTATATTTAAGTTTTTGTTTAATAAACATGTACACCTCAAAGACTAAACCATTATTAAACTGAAGAAAATAAAAGATAAGAAAATTGAAGTTGCAAAAAACTTACTAATGATAACCATAATGATTCATTATTAAACATAAACCGTACTTTCAGTTACAATGAAGTTGATCAATATTTGATCAGGAGTATTAGCTTCAAGTATACCAAACAGATATCTGATAATAAATATGCAATAAATAAATTTAAAAAAAATTCAGTAGTAGCTAACCGATACTTGTTATTGCACAAAGTTAAGTGTTTGATTTTCTCACTTATTTAATACTGAAACTTTCTCAAATTTTGAGGCGTATTATCTTTAAGTATACCTAACAGATATCTGATGATAAATATGCAATAAATAAATTTTCAGAAATTTCAGTGGTAGCTAACCGATATTTGTCATTGCAGAAAGTTAAGTGTTTGATTTTCTCACTTATTTTATACTCAAACTTTGTCAAATTTTCAGGAGTATTAGCTTCAAGTATACCAAATAGATATCTGATAATAAATATGCAATAAATAATATTTCAGAAAATTCAGTAGTAGCTAACCGATACTTGTTATTGCACAAAGTTAAGTGTTTGATTTTCTCACTTATTTAATACTGAAACTTACTCAAATTTTCAGAAGTATTAGCTCAAGTATAACTAACAGATATCTAATAATAAATATGCAATAAATAAATTTTCAGAAATTTCAGTAGTAGCTAACCGATACTTTACATTGCAGAAAGTTATATATTTGATTTTCTCACTTATTTAATTCTGAAACTTTGTCAAATTTTCAGGAGTATTAGCTTTAGATGTAATAAACATATATCTAATAATGAATATGCATTAAATACATTTTCAGAAAATTCAGTAGCAGCTAACCGATACTTGTCATTGCAGAAAGTTAAGTGTTTAATTTTCTCACTAATTTATTACTGAAACTTTGTCAAATTTTCAGGAGTATTAGCTTAACGTATACTTAACAGATGTCTGATAATTAATATGCAATAAATACATTTTCTGAAATTTCTGAAAACTTATTTATTGCATATTTATTATCAGATATCTGTTAGGTATACTTGAAGCTAATACGCCTGAAAATTTTAAAACGTTTCAGTATTAAATAAGTGAGAAATTCAAACCCTTAACTTTGTGCCATAACAAGTATCGGTTAGCTACCACTGAAATTTCTGAAAACTTATTTATTGCATATTTATTATCAGATATCTGTTAGGTATACTTGAAGCTAATACGCCTGAAAATTTTAAAAAGTTTCAGTATTAAATAAGTGAGAAATTCAAACCCTTAACTTAACTTTGTCAAATTTTCAGGAATATTAGCTTCAAGTATACTTAACAGATATCTGATAATAAATATGCAATAAATCAGTTTTCAAATATTTCAGTAGTAGCTAACCGATACTTGTCATTGCAGAAAGTTAAGTGTCACTAATTTATTACTGAAACACTGTCAAATTTTCAGGAGTATTAGCTTTAAGTATACCAAACAGATATCTGATAATAAATATACAATAAATAAATTTTCAGAAATTTCAGTGGTAGCTAACCGATACTTGTCATTGCAGAAAGTTAAGTGTTTGATTTTCTCACTTATTTAATACTGGAACTTCGTCAAATTTCCAGGAGTATTAGCTTTAAGTATACCAAACAGATATCTGATAATAAATATGCAATAAATAAATTTTCAGAAATTTCAGTGGTAGCTAACCGATACTTGTCATTGCAGAAAGTTAAGTGTTTGATTTTCTCACTTATTTAATACTGAAACTTTCTCAAATTTTCAGGCGTATTAGCTTTAAGTACACCAAACAGGTATCTAATAATAAATATACAATAAATACATTTTCAGAAATTTCAGGAGTAACTAACCGATACTTGTCATTGCAGAAAGTTAAGTGTTTGATTTTCTCACTTATTTATTACTGAAACTTTGTCAAATGTTTAGGAGTATTAGCTTTAAGTATACCAAACAGATATCTGATAATAAAAATGCAATAAATAATATGCGAAAATTTCAGTAGTAGCTAACCGATACATGTCAATGCAGAAAGTTAAGTGTTTGATTTTCTCACTAATTTAATACTGAAAATTTGTCAAATTTTCAGGAGTATTAGCTTAACGTATACTTAACATATATCTGATAATAAATATGCAATAAATAATTTTTCAGAAATTTCAGTAATCGCTAATCGGTACGTGTCATTGCGCAAAGTTATATATTTGATATTATCACTTATTTAATACTGAAACTTTGTCAAATTTTCCGGAGTATTAGCTATAGGTAAACTAAGCAGATATCTGATTATAAATATGTAATAACTAAATTTTCAGAAATTTCAGTGGAAACTAACCGACACTTGTAATTTGAGGTTTTGACAAGTTTTGCAGTTGAATATCTCACAGCCTTTGATAATTGCAGTTATAAATTTGGCAGTAGTTTAAAATTTGATAGTTCTAATTTACACGATGATAGTTTTCTTACAGTTGTAGTTGAAAATTTGACAGTTGCACTTAAAAATTTAACAGTTTATCACATTTTGGCAGTTGTAATTGACATTTTTACAGTTTGTCAGTTATAGTTGAAAATTTGACAGTTGATAATTTGACATTTTTAACAGCTGTACTGAAAATTTTTGTTTTCGACAGTTGTGGCTGATATTGTGACTGACTTTGACAGTTACAGTTAAAAATTTGACAATAGTTGTTTAAAATATTATAGTTTTTGGCAGTTACAGTTAAACATTGGACAGTTATTGACAGTTTTAGTTAAACAATTGACAATAGTTGTTGAAAATTTGATAGTTTTTGGCAGTTACAGTGAAACATTGGACAGTTATTGACAGTTGTAGTTAAAATTTGGTCAGTTCCAGTTGAAAATTTGACAGTTTATCACATTTTTACAGATTTTCTTGAAATTTGTACAGTCTTTGACAGTAATATTTGAAAATCTGACAGTTGATAATTTGACGTTTTTAATAGCTGTACTTAAAATTTTAGTTTTTGACAGTTATTAATTAACTCATTTCTAAGTGATCGAAATAAACTGGTTTTATTTGGTGGCACTGTGTCGGATCTCTTAAATAATAATTACGGGGTCCCTCAAGGATCAATCCTAGGTGCACTACTTTTTCTCTTATGTGTGAATTATCTTCCAGAACACGTAGATAATGGGACCATTATTATGTATGCAGACTACACCGTATCCATTAGTAAGTCCGCTAACTATTCAAAATCACTTCAATGTCGAGAACATGTAAATGGTAATGTCTTAGAAAGGTTTAGAAGTAATAAGTTATCTCTGAACTCAGAAAAATGACTAATTTAACCTTTTCACTAAAATCAAACAACCTCAAACATGGGTCCTGTAAATTTCTAAGAGTACAGCTGGACAAAAAGTTAAACTGGAAAGTACACTGTGATAATTTATGTGACAGGCTTTGCAAGGCAACCTACCTGCTAAGGAACCTTAACTACTTCTTACCACAAAGAGCATTATTAGACGCATTCTGTGCGCATGTTCATTTCTACTTAAGGAATGGGAGCCTAAGTTGGGGTCACTCATCAGGAGCAAGTCGAGTATTCTCTATACAAAGATGTGCCCTGAGAGTGTTGGCTTCTCTTCCTTATAGAGCAGAATGCAAACAACATTTTATCAGCTTGAATATACTCACAGTACCTAGTTTGTCCTAGTGATAACATCACATAACGAATGTGTTACTATTAACGTTTTTTGATACACAATTCACGTGAGCATCACATTCGAATATCAGGTGCATTTATGATATGCAGGCATCAGATATTCGATTGTGATGCTGTCAAGAAAGGTACAAGTGAGTGCTAAAGTTTATGATACGCAATACACCTGAATGTCTACGTGAGTGTATTCCACTTAAGATTGTTCGTAGTGATGCAAGAGCATATGAAGCTCGCATTATACTAAGCAAAGGTGTCAAAAATTACGGTTAGAGGAAACAGCCTTAATTACAGACCAAAACTCACTCCCCTGCAAATATTTAAGCAGCCCTTACGCACGCTTACACACCCCTCCATACGTATACGAGCGGAAATTATCCTGTTTAACGGGTTCATCCCGAGGGCTCGTCCGGGATCTCTGGTATCTTGGCGATAGCACACACGCTCTCATTATGCATATGCATCCAGATTTGGGCACACAAGAAGGTAGGCAAGTTTGATGTGATGGCCGATTTTAATTACCTACGATTGGATTTCACGCCACCCAAAGCGGCAGGATTGAAAACTGAAATTTGACGCACGTAAATAAGTTAAATTAATGTTATCCTCCGGACTTCGTGTTCCGGGTTTTCCAGTTTCCTCATAAAGTAATTTTATACGCTACGGTATGACGTGAATATAATGCACGACGTTTTCACGGCGAGATTTTCATTTTCCTGCTGATTCGGATCGCGCACCTTGAATTCCTAAGTGGGTGGCGGCGGGCGGCATAAACGGGGGCGGCAGCCGGACGTGACGTGCGTCATATGAGCGTATTATGTTTGATTTGATTAGGGCCAGCGCAAGTGATTAGGATTAGGGCGGTGGTAATTAGTATTTGACGTGCGGCATAATGATAGAAGATGATATCCACGAGAGCGCCCTTTGTAGCGGATGTCTTCCTTTATGTGCATCCTCTGCAGTGCAAAGGAGGCACACGCGGAGGGTACTTAAGAAATTGTGCTATTTAATTAGCTCGCGAGATAGTATGAATAATATATTTTAATTAGTGGGTAAGCGCCATCACAAAGCTCCGCTCTGCTCAGTATTATAGGACGTTCGTTTGATGCCGAAATTCATAGAGGATTCATACTTTCGGGGGCAAACCTCACTTCTGCACACACACTCCAATTATATATCACCCCATAAGGCAAACTTTTCGTGCTATTAGCCTTTGAAGATAACATAAATTAAACGAAACTCGCCTCTCGTCTTCACCTACTTAAAATAAAATCACTTTCGATATGAATCATACGAAAATTGCCTTGCTTATTTTGGTAAACATAAAATACAAACATAATTCTCACTAGTGTATGCTCAATTACATTTTTTTTTAATTTAGCTTTTTTATTTTTAATATTTTTAATATTTTTAAAAATAATTATACAGGATACAATATATTATAAGGTTTCTAAACCGCAGTTATAAGTAATAATAATTTCAGTGAAATAATATTATCTGAGTATTGTTAAAATAACTGTTTTTATAATTAAAAATTTAAAATAATTTGTTATTGTAATAAAGCCTGCCACCCTTTTGTTTGCAACCGCAGATTAATTTTTAAGGAGCCTTTTATATTCACGTTCTTGAGAAAGAATAGTTAAAATATCCTGGGGTGTGATTTTAAAACTTGGGAAAATTTTGATCGCCATTATTTCAATATCCCTTTCTGCCGTTTCTAATGCTAAGTGCGGCGGAAATTTATCGGTGATCGGTTTTAAATCTGCCGAAATTAGTAGGTGCCGATGAATAATGAATGTTAACGAAAACGAACGGGGAGAATGCGGTCGTTATAGCGGGAGGGTCCTGGAAATTAGTGCTTTAAAATGGAAATGAAGTGGGCCGTCGATTATTTTGGTGGAGGAATGTGGGGAGCGTATGAAAGAGGTGCGATAATTTGTTATTGCGCTGGATGCCACAATTAAGATTTAATCGAATGAGCAGATATTTCCACAAATCATAAAACACTTCATGATATTCGGATGAGTAGTTAAGCTACGACAGTTCCAGACCACCCCTGCAGAGATTCCGATTAAATTAATTCGCGCTTTTCATTCGCTGTTTTAATCGATCACCGCAAGCAGATACAATATGATGATGCGGAAATTGCTAGTAATTTAATTATAATTGCAGGATAACAATAGGATAATTACTACATTATCCTATTATTATATTATTATTATTATTATTATTATTATTATTATACTATATTATCTTACATTACAGGTACTTTAATTAGAATTAGCCACCACCACCACCACCGACACCACCATTACCACCTTTATTGATTACTACCTGATTAGGCTGCCAATGAAAATCGCGGATACCTGATTAACCTGTAATTGTGGTAACCGATTTTTAATTACAGATAAAACACTTACTACATTTCAATCACACATTTTCGCCTTGAGTTTCTTAAAGGTTTGTAATTTTTTTAAACATAGTTTTGATGTCGCAGCTTTTAACAAAATGGTCCAAAAACAAAAATATGTCTGCAAGTCATGGCCCACTGTCAAAACCTTCAACTTTCAACCTTCAAATATTTAACTGCAACTATCAAAGGCAGTCATATTTTAAGCAGCAACTGTCAAAAACTAAAATTTTTAGTACCGCTGTTAAAAAAGTCAAATTATCAACTCACTGCTAAAATGTGATAAACTGTCAAATTTACAAGTGCAACTGTCAAATTTCAACTACAACTGTGAAAAACTGTCAACTTTTAAACTAGAGCTATTAAATTTTCAAACACTACTGGCAAATTTTTAATTACAACTATCAAAGGCTGTGAGATATTCAACTGCAAAACCTCAAATTTCAAGTAAAACTGTGAAATTATTAACTGCAACTGTCCAACTCTGTCGAATTTTCTATTACAACTGCTATAATGTGTAAAATTTTTAACTGCAACTGCCAAAAGCTCAAATTTCAAGTACAACTATCTTAAACTCTCATTTTTTCAACTCCAATTGTCAAATTTTCAACTTTAACCAGAAAAATACTTTAACTGAAATTTCAATAATCAGTTGGTACCTAAATAGACATTGCCTATTGTCTGATTGAACTGCAGCAACTGTCAAAAGCTCAAATTTTTAGTACCGCTGTTAAAAACGTCAAATTATCAACTCACAACTGCTAAAATGTGATAAACTGTCAAATTTTCAAGTGCCACTGTCAAATTTTCAACTACAACTGTAAAAAACTGTCAACTTTTAAACAAGAACTATCAAAGGCTGTGAGATATTCAACTGCAAAACTTGTCAAAACCTCAAATTTCAAGTAAAACTGTGAAATTATCAACTGCAACTGTCCAACTCTGTCGAATTTTCTAGCACAACTGCTATAATGTGTTAAATTTTCAACTGCAACTGTCAAAAGCTCAAATTTCAAGTACTACTATCATAAACTGTCACTTTTTTACTCCAATTGTCAAATTTTCAACTTTAACTAGAAAAAAACTTTAGCTGAAATTTCAATGATCAGTGGGTACCTAAATAGGCAGTGCCTATTGTCTGATTGAACTGCAGCAACTGTCAAAAACTCAAATTTTAAGTACCGCTGTTAAAAACGTCAAATTATCAACTCACAACTGCTAAAATGTGATAAACTGTGAAATTTCAAGTGCAAGTGTCAAATTTTCAACTACAACTGTAAAAAACTGTCAACTTTTAAACTAGAACTATCAAATTTTCAAACACAACTCACAAATTTTTAATTGTAACTATCAAAGGCTGTGAGATATTTATCTGCAAAACTTGTCAAAACCACAAATTTCAAGTAAAACTGTCAAATTATCAACTGCAATTGTCCAACCATGTCAATTTTTCAACCGCAAAGTGTCAAGCCGTATGAGATTTTCAAGTGCAGCTGCTAAATCTGTCAAATGTTAAACTACAACTGTCCAACTCTGTCGAATTTTCTACCACAACCGCTAAAATGTGTTAAATTTTTAGCTGCAACTGTCAAAAACTCAGATTTCAAGTACCTGAAAGTAAGTAACTCAGGTACCTCAAGTAAGTAACTGTCATCAACTGTCGTTTTTTTAACTCCAATTTTCTACCACAACTGTTATAATGTGTTAAATTTTTAACTGCAACTGTCAAAACCTCAAATTTCAAGTACCTGAAAGTAAGAACTCAGGTATCTCAAGTAAGTAACTGTCATAAACTGTAATTTTTTTAACTCCAACTGTCAAATTTTCAAGTGCAACTGCTAAATTTTCTACCACAACTGTAAAAAACTGCCAACTTTTAAATTAGAACTATCAAATTTTCAAACACTAGTCGCAAATTTTTAATTGCTACAATAAAAGGCTGTGAGATATTGAACTGCAAAACTTGCGAAAATCTCAAATTTCAAGTAAAACTGTCAAATTATCAACTGCAACTAACCAACCATGTCAATTTTTCAACGGCAAAGTATCAAGCCGTATGAATTATCAAGTGCAGCTGCTAAATCTGTCAAATTTTAAACTACAACTGTCCAACTCTGTCAAATTTTCTACCACAACTGCTATAATGTGTTAAATTTTTAAGTGCAACTGTCAAAAACTCAAATTTCAAGTTCCTGAAAGTAAGCAACTCAAGTACATCAAGTTAGTTACTGTCATAAACTATCATTTTTTAACTCCAATTGTCAAATTTTCAAGTGTAACTTGCAAATTTTCAACCACAACTGTAAAAAAACTGTAAACTTTTAAACTAGAACGATCAAATTTTCAAACACTACTCGCAAATTTTTAATTGCAACTATCAAAGGCTGTGGGATATTGAACTGCAAAACTAGTCAAAACCTCAAATTTCAAGTAAAACTGTCAAATTATCAACTGCAACTATCCAACCATGTCAATTTTTCAACCGCAAAGTGTCAAGCCGTATGAGATTATCAAGTGCAACTGCTAAATCTGTCAAATTTTAAACTACAACTGCCCAACTCTGTCAAATTTTCTACCACAACTGCTTAATGTGTTAAATTTTCAACTGCAACTGTCAAAAACTCAAATTTCAAGTACCTGAAAGTAACTCAAGTACCTCAAGCAAGTAACTGTCATAAACTGACATTTTTTTAACTCCAATTGTCAAATTTACAAGTGCAACTGTCAAGTTTTCAACCACAAGTGTAAAATACTGTCAACTTTTAAACTAGAACTATCAAATTTTCAAACACTACTCGCATATTTTTAATTGCAACTATCAAAGGCTGTGTGATATTGAACTGCAAAACTTGTAAAAATCTCAAATTTCAAGTAAAACTGTCAAATTATCAACTGCAACTATTCAACCATGTCAATTTTTCAACTGCAGCAGCTAAATCTGTCAAATTCTAAACTACAACTGTTCATCTCTTCAAATTTTCTATCACAACTGCTATAATGTATTACATTTTTAACTGCAACTGTCAAAAACTCATATTTCAAGTACCTGAAAGTAAGTAACTGTCATAAACTGTCATTTTTTTATCTCCAATTGTCAAATTTTCAATTTTACTAGAAAAAAACTTTCCAAGTTTTAACTGCAACTATCAAAGGTGTAATATTTAACTAATGTTAAAAAGAGTTAAATTTTCAACTGAACTGTACCATAAAGTTTTCAACTATAATTGCAAAACCTGAAATTTTCAACTCCCATTCTGGAAACCTGTTAAATTTTCAACTAAAATTATAAAGCCCTCTCAGATTTTCAACATAAACATTGACATTAAAAAATTGTCCAAATATTTAACTGCAGCTTGAAAGGCAGTCAGATATTCAGCTGCAAATATTATCAAAACCTCAAGTTTTAAGTACAACTGTCAAATGTCACAACTGCAAATGTCATACCCAGTCAATTTTAACTAGTAAAAACTGTCCAATTTTCAATAGCAATTGCTAAAAACTATTAAGGTGTTCAACTGCAGTAAAAATAATAATAATTATTATAATAATTTATTAATGGTAACACCATTTACAGGTTTACAGAAGTCAATATAATTTACACAATATAATATACATAAAAATACACAGTAAATACACAAATATGTATTTAAAATGTAAAAATGTAACAAAAATGTAAATATAACAAGTGGTGGCGACAACAATGAGGGAAAGTCTGTAATAAACTGTAATTTTTTTTAACTCCAATTGGCAAATTTTCAACTTTAACTAGAAAAAAACTTTACAATTTTTAACTGCAACTTTCAAAATTGTAATATTTTAACTAATGTTAAAAAGTGTTACATTTTCATCTGACCTGCATCGTAAAATTTTCAACTATAATTGCAAAACCTGTAATTTGTGAAACTCCCATTGTGAAAACCTAAACAGTCAAAACATTTTGACAGTGTCAAAAGTGTCAAATCTTTAACAAAAGCTGTTGAAGTTAAAACTCTAACTGGTCAACCCAAATGTTTAACTACAACTGCTAAAAAGCGTTAACATTTTAACTGAAACGTTATATTTTCAACTAATACTGTTAAATTTTCAGCTGCAACTGTAAAAGGCAATCATATTATCAAATTTTAAGTACAGGTGTTAATAATTTCAAATTATCAACTGTAACTGTCAAATTTTCAATTACAACTGTAAAAACTATAAAATTTTCAATTACTACTGCTAAATTTGCAATTAATTGTTATTTATAATCACAAAAATATAATATTAATGAGAATTTTGTAATTTGATGACCTTTTAACAATTTGTAATAAAATTTCGTAATTTGTAGGAGGATTTGATGTAGGATTTTGTAAGAAAAATATAAAAAAATTGCTTACAAAATTTGTAAATTCCAACAAAAAGTTTATAATTTCTATTTCAATTTTGAATTTTTAATCAAAATTTTGAATTTTTTCTTCAAAGTTTTGCAAATATACATTAGAATGTTGTTAACTTAGTGAGTAACTTACTTTGTATATAAATCGTTTATAATTTCTACTAAAACTTCAGGTTTCAATTACATACATGTACTTGTACTTACATATTACAAACATTCAAACACATTTCGATTTTTGATCTCAGATATGTGTTAAGTGTTATTTTCACAATCAATACATTTTTCAATACATAAAAATACTTTAGATAAACAATTTTACCATTACAACGTATTTTGCCATTTATTTCTATTAGATATATTGTTGTAAATTCGAAACGATCTCGTTATTTAACATAAATAAGTCATAAAATGAGAAGCAAATTAATTTAGTATATAATTGAATAATGCCAATAACACAATAAATTAATTTACCAAAATTAGATTCATATTTTTTTGCATGATGGAATAAATAAATAAAACAACCATCGGTATATAAATATATTGCTTTTTAATTTTCAACTATTACGTTATTTTCGTCAGTATTAATAATTAATATTAATATGCAATTGTGTATAATTTTCATAATTAATAAACTTTACAATAATATTTGATTAAATTATCTTATTAATTATTCAAAATAACGAACATATGGTAAAATAAATATTAACAATATTACATAAATTCATAATATATAAATTTAATATACATATTATTACATCGAAAATTTAATCTGCTATTGATTCGAGTATTTATATTTCATATATTTCATCAGAATATCAATTAAATTTGTTTATGAAAATTATTTCCATGCATGAACGAATGCTATCTTAAAACATAATTGTGGTAAAAACTACAGTTAAGCGCTTTAACAAAACAATATTTACCAGCTGAAGAGAAATATTATTAATATATAATTAAACTTACATTTATGGTGTGCTGTGGTCATTAAAAATGTACGCATATCAATTTTAATAAATTTTAACTGGCGTATAAGATTATACCGAGAGATGATTTAAATTTCAGCTCTAGTTATTCATGGAAATTTAAGCAGCCAATAAGAAAGACGAGACCAGTGATCTGTGACCAGTGATTAGTGAATTTTAAATTTCATGTAGCTGATGCATAACTTAAGCTTTGCAGATTGATTAATTAATGAACCTTCATGTAGAAGTTTAATTTAGTAAAACAGATGAATTATATTCATTGAAAAATATTAAATTATGCGTCGTACGCAAATAAAACAGAAATTGCAGCAAACACTAATTATTTGATGAAACTTCATGTAGAAGTGCAGTTACTAAACATACACGAAAATGCAACATGCTGCTCATGCAAAAGCCGCGTGTTAGCGTTTTCGTCTTGTTTGAATTTTGCGCTGCAAATGTAAATGAGAAGTTAGTCAAACCATTGAAACTATCTAGGTAATTTCAAGCGATATTTAAATGAGAAAATTAGTTGCCTGCATGTTGTTAAATAAGAGATGGTTCTGTTATTAATTAATTTGAAACAATACTTTATAGTGTAATATTACACATTATTGTTTATGAAAGTGGAAATGATCTCTGTAGTTAATTAATTGTTAAATTGTTAATTAAACGTCGAATTAAATTCGTCAACAGGTGGAAATGTTTATGCTTTCTTCGTAAACTAATTATACATTCTAAGGATAGTTGGGGTCAGTTTATCCAACGTTAATTGCCAATTCTCACAATTTCCGAACAATATGGTCAGTGATTTTTCTTTTGTAAGCGCATCGCCATCTATGGGCATTAGCTCTTGAATGTTTAGTAAAATTACGCCACGTTACAAAGGAATAGCACCAATTGTTATGAAAAAATATTGTCTCATTTAGGTCTCGAACCTGAGACCTTTCAAGTTAAACGTATGTACGAACCATGCACAATCGTTGAGTCAGTTTGCAAAATAGTGTCACAGGAAACGAATTCAATGCAATAAGTGATAAGTGTTCGGTAATTCCAGTCATTATCTACAAAGCGGAGTGCACAAGAGATAAGCTTCGTAGATTAAACAACGCCTAATTGAGGTCTTACATTTCTAACAATATGGCTGATAATACTATCAAGAAATATTCGCACACATTTTTATGAAGCAATAACGCAAAGCATTTTTACGACATAATAACAGAATGGCATTACATCAATGTATAAAGGATACCAAAATACCATTTAAATGAATCACCTTAATCTGAAATCACGTTTGCAATCTTCACGATAAAACTGTAAGAAATGCAAAATAGAACTATGTAAACACATAACTTACTTGCATAAATTAGCAGTTCCAATAAGTGGCAAGTTCAATAACTGGTCAACGAATCAATTTGCATTATCGGATTCTACGTTATGTCGTTGTTATGATAAACAGCTGTATTGTTGTTTACGGTTGTTTATTATTCATACACCGTATTCTGCTAATAAATTGGCTGATAATCCTGGGTTATTTCATGTAGTCACAGTCTTCTGGAAAATCCCAAGGTTATTAAGATCATGTAGGTTAAAAATCCGAGTGATAGCAAATACAGGAGCAACAAAGAAGAAGCAACACAATACCTATATATAGCTTGTGCAGTTGCATTTGGCGATCAGTACGTGCTATACCATAGAAGATACGTACATACAAAACGCTATTTCAGGTGAGTTTCGAGTTTTTACTAGTAATGTATACACTTTTCATCCAAAAAGTTAAAGGGTTGTGCGAAATAAAAGGAGTTGTACTATTAATATTGGGAGGTCCAATAATTGATAACAAAGGCGTAATAAGTTGAGGCTCCGACTTTTAAGCAACTTTTCTAACTATTTACAATAATGCATGTGATACAGCGAGCAATGAAGAAAAATAATTTACGACCTTAATGAAGCCAACACATAATTTGTATTTTTTTATTATGCCATTTTGATCAACTATTATTACTACATAAGTACTTAAGTACTAGGTACTACAACTTTAGTAATAAGTACTTCTTAAGTGTACTGGGTAATACTGCTTAAGTAATAATAAATAATAAGTAAAAGTACAACTTCAATAATATCTCTCTGCCCGTAACATAACAATACTTCTTATTATTACACTATAATTTATTTTTGCTGTAACGTATTAATTTAAGTTGTCATACATTTTAATTTCAGGCATAATTATGAAGACTGTAATTCTGTTTTAAGTAATAATAAGTAATAAGTACAACTTTAATAATATCTCTCTGGCCATTTCCATTTCAAGTATTAGGCACTGCTACTAAGTAATAAGTACTATTTAAGTGTACTAGATACTACTACTTAAGTAATAATAAATAATCAGGAAAAGTACAACATAAATAATATCCCTCTGCCCATTTCATAACAATACTTCTTATTATTACATTATAATTTGTTTTTACAGTAACGTATTAATTTTGGTTGTCATACATTTTAATTTCAGGCATAATTATGAAGACTGTAATTCTGTCTTAAGTAGTAATACGTAATAAGTACAACTTAAATAATATCTCTCTGGCCATTTCATAACAATACTTCTTATTATTACATTATAATTTGTTTTTGTGGTAACGTATTAATTTCAGGTATAATACTTTTTTTTTCAGGCATAATCATGAAGACTGTAATTCTGTCCGCGTTTATAGTGTTCATCACATTGCATCAAAATGAAGCTAGGAATATTCCGGCATCTACTGATTTCCCAAAAATGGCAAGATACATAATGCACAATGCAGGTAATAAAATATATAGAATAATCAAATGCAGTTAAATGTTAAAATTGTTTAATGGAATGTTAAATTAAATTAATTGGAAATATTGTTAAAGTGATACCTACGTAAAATTACGTAGATAGTTAAATATAATTGAAAATTTAATTATATTAAAAAAAACGACTATATTATATACAACGACAATTATATTATTATAAACACCTAAATTGACTGATTTAGTATCATAAACTTCAAACGGTATCTCCCCAGCATGAATCAAATAAACACCTAAATTGATTATATATGCCAAATATAATACTATAGATAGTATTACTATACCATAATACTATACCATACATATACATACTATACTATAATGCATAGTACTATAGAGCATTTAAAAAAAAACTGTACAATATGAAATTCCAGTTGATACAATTGAAATAATTATATAGAACTATACGTATAGAGTATATAATAAGAAATTATCAACTAGTGAAAATGCTATACAACATTAAAAAAATATATGTATTAAACTAGATAAAATGTCAGATATGTAAAAAAAACAGTTATTTACAGAAGGGTCAGGAAAATGATCCGTTACTTACGAGGAGCCTCAGTGACAGGCAATGATTTTTCCTGACCAGTCAGGGAAATGCAATTTTAGCGCCATATTTGCGGAGCAAAGGTATACGAAAGTACCACTTTCGCTCCGGTTTCCGAAAAATACATTTTCAAGACCGCATTAGATGGTCAACACTGTCAAGACCCCAAAAAAATTGCAAACATGTTTCGAACATTAAAAAAAAGTACAATGTAAAATTTCAGATCAAAAGTTATATTGTACATTTTTGTATTGTTTTACTAAAATTCCCATCGTTCAACGAAAACGTGATGAAATTATATACCTATGAGAAATTTGAATTTTCTGTAATTATCAGTTTTAGACCTCTGTAATAATTCTCAAAGTTGATTTTGATTTATTCAATATTCCTGAATAACATAGTTTACGAGTTTTGTAGTGGTTTTCCTCATTCAATAATACTTTTTGTTTGCACAATTTTGACAATTATTGTTTGCACAATTTTGACAATTTTTGTTTGCACAATTTTGACAATTTTTGTTCTAGATTGGATGTCTATTGCGACAATTTCGACAAATACAAACAGTCCAGGCTATCCGTTCGCTAATTTGAAGTCCACCAGCGATGGACCTCTGGCTGAAAGCTCTGGAGTTCCCTACATGCTACTTACAGACTTGGAATTCAGTGCCAAAGATGCAAAGGTAAAATTTAACTTATTAAGAAGTAGGTATAACATTAAGGTCCTTATACGATGGTGGATTATATTTGATCGTGGTTCAGTTTCTAAGGACACCATTGTATAATAATTGTATCCTAGATAAACCTATCCAGGGATATCCAGGATACCAATGGTATCCTTGACCATGGTCAAGGATGATGCACAATCGTAAAACTGGACCTAATAGTTATTATATTCCAAATAGATTTAGAGAGGTAGATGGTTAGATAAAATTTGGCTACTTTAGGCTATGATGGTAGAATCTGTAGATAGATATATAAACAGCGCATTTTTTTATAAAGGGAAAGATTGATAGATAGATAAAAATATTTATTGATAGATAAATAAGATTAAAAATCAATTGATAAAAAAGATACGATTAGAATAATTAGGTTAGGCTATGATGGAAGAATATGAAGATAGATACATAAACAGCGCATTTTTTTATAAAGTGAAAGATTGATAGATAGATGAAAATATTTATTGATAGATATATAAGATTCAAAATCAATTGATTAAATATATACGATTGGAATAATTTATTACTCTAATCATAATCAACTCTAATTAGCCATTGCAGCAAAAAGAGGACTTAACTGAGTAGTGGCCGGTTGGATATTACATGGATTTTGTCTAGGAGATTTTTTTGTTACTTGAAAGATCTTGAAGATGATGGAAGAATATGAAGATAGATAAATAAACAACACATTTTTTTATAAAGTGAAAGATTGATAGATAGATGAAAATATTTATTGATAGATAAATAAGATTAAAAATAAATTGATGAAAAAGATACGATTAGAATAATTAGGTTAAGCTATGATGGAAGAATATGAAGATAGATAAATTAACAGCGCATTTTTTTATAAAGTGAAAGATTGATAGATAGATGAAAATATTTATTGATAGATAAATAAGATTAAAAATCAATTGATTAAATATATACGATTGGAATAATTTATTACTCTAATCATAATCAACTCTAATTAGCCATGTCAGCAAAAATAGGACTTAACTGAGTAGTGGATGGTTGGATATTACATGGATTTTGTCGATGGGATTTTTTGGTTACTTGAAAGATCTTGAAGATGATGGAACAATATGAATATAGATAAATAAACAGAACATTTTTTTATAAAGTGAAAGATTGATAGATAGATGAAAATATTTATTGATAGATAAATAAGATTAAAAATCAATTGATTAAATATATACGATTGGAATAATTTATTACTCTTATCATAATCAACTCTAATTAGCCATTGCAGCAAAAATAGGAGTTAACTGAGTAGTGGATGGTTGGATATTACATGGATTTTGTCGAGGAGCATTTTTTGTTACTTGAAAGATCTTGAAGATGATGGAACGATATGAAGATAGATAAATAAACAGCACATTTTTTTGTAAAGTGAAAGATTGATAGATAGATGAAAATATTTATTGGTAGATAATTAAGATTAAACATCAAATGATTAAATATATACGATTGGAATAATTTATTACTCTAATCATAATCAACTCTAATTAGCCATTGCAGCAAAAATAGGAGTTAACTGAGTAGTGGATTGTTAGATAGGACATGGATTTTGTCGAGGAGAGTTTTCTGTTCCTTGAAAGATCTAAGTTTTCAAAAGAATAATCACTAAGGTCCGGATTTCTAGCAAATTTGCTTTTTGCATATATTAATAGCACACAAACGCAAATAAGAGAAGCATTAAGTGCCATCTCGTGGTGAAATAGGTCAAATTACTAGGTCGAAACCGGTCTATATTTGTCCTTGGAGGTAGTAACCAAAATTCCAAAAAAAACTGAATTTTTTGACACCTATGGTTTGCTTTTTCGCCCTTTTTGATTTTTTAAACCGTAAATCTAACCATAGATATATGGTTACATGGAGACGTAGATCGATATAATTCTTGACAATATTCTATATCCTGAAATCCATAAATTGGAATTTTCGTTTCAGGTGGACAACAGAGTTGGTTTAATGGCAAGTTTGGCCCAAACTGGTGAGTGCCAGAAGTTAAATTTGGATCCACAGGACCCACGATGTGGAAGACTTTTGATTACTGGAAAACTGGTCAAGGTATGTATAGTCTCAATCTTGTTATGAGATAGATTAAATATTGCTAATGCATACACAAAGAAAAATAAAATCAAATGAGACTTAAACGCTCTATTGCATGAGATATTCATAAAAAGATAAAACACAATTATTCCAATAACGGAATTTATGTTTTCATCTCTGCATGTCAATCATGTATTGATTTATGATTGATTTGTGAATATTGATTTGATTTACTTCAGATATTTATTGATTTCATCAACATGGCAAAAGACCAAATTTGTTCCCACTGACAAAATTATTGATTTGATACTAATACTCAATTATTCATAACGACCAACAATGTTTTACATACTGATCATTTATCGTATAAAATGGTTAAAATGTTACTGATAAAATAAATAGAAATTAAGTTTAAGGTTTTATCAATAATTACTAGTTATTTTAGGTTGTTTTAATAAGTACTTACTGGTACAGTCATGCTCACATAAATCAAGTACAAACAATTTGACATTGCCATATTAAATTGCTTTTGTAACCTAATTTCTTGTACTAGATTTATGTGAGCATGACTGTATTTGTTTATTTATTTAATTATTTATTATATTTTATTATTATCATTTAGTTATAATGAAATAAAGTAGTCAGGTGATAAAAATAAATATTAAAATAAATAAACAAATAATAGTGAGTACTTATTATAACAATCTTAAATAAATAGAAATGTTAATTTATTAATTACCATTTTTTTTGTGTAAACAGTGACCACAGTTTATTTATTAATTAATGTTTTTTTCACCTTGGTCGTTAAAAAAGCCACAAAAACACTTAAAAAAACTTAAATTAATAAATTAATTAAATACAATTGTACCTGTAAGTACGAATACTCATCATATACAAAATATAAATAACCTATAAAAGCTATAGACACAACAATCAAAAACTTAAACAATATGGTATATACCATAATATAGTATAAATCAGTCCACTTTACCAAGTGGTTCAAAAGAATAATGCCTTTACAAAAAAAAATAACAACTGATGTAATGTTTGGTAAGAGGAAAATTTAAATACCATTTCATGATATTTCAAACAAGAGTAGGCAAAATATATTTTCTAAATTAATTCACGAACCAATAAAGTTTAACGTGCATTATTTCCATATCAAAGTTAATATTGTTAATGTACATACAGTCATGCTCACATAAATCTACTATAAACAATTTGACATTGCTATATAAAATTGCTATTGTAACCTAATTTATTGTACTAGATTTATTTGAGCATGACTGTACCTCGAAATATTTTTTGTAATTGTTTTAACTTTGTTGATCAGAAGAGTGCTTATACAGTGTTGTTGATCATGATAACGTTATGATAATCAAACATTTTTGGCAGGAATTAGCACTTCATTCATTCATTCGTTTATTTAATCAAGAAGTAGACGATTATTCAATTTTAGTACTAAAATCAAACTTATTAGTTCAATTCATAGTTGTTAAATTAATTTAACGATGAAGTATTTTCATTAATAATGGAATTAAAATTGCCATTGTAACCTAATTTATTGTACTAGATTTGTGTGAGCATGGCTGTATATTGAAATATTTTTTGTAATTGTTTCAACTTTATTCATCAGAAAAGTGAGTATATAGTGTTGTTGATCATGATAACGTTACGATAATAAAAAAAAATGTGGCTGGAATTAGAACTTTATTTATTCATTCGTTTATGTAATCAAGAAGTAGACGTTTATTCAATTTTTGTACTAAAATTAAAGTAACTGGTTAAATTCATACTTGTTAAATTCTTTTTATGAAGAAGTAGGCGTGAAGTACTTATGTACTTAATGCCCGCAGTTTATAAAACTACGACTTATAATAACTCTAATAAATTTTAAGGTGGAAAAGTCTTCTCCAGAATATGCTTTTGCAAGAAAAGCTTTATTTAGCAGACATCCAGTAATGGAGCGGTGGATGGCTGGTAAGTGCATATTTAATTATTTAGAATAAATTAATTCAAGACCTAATAGTTTCTAAGAACTAAATCAATACCTACATTTAGAAGTTTAAGGATATTGGAATAATGAAAATATATTCAATGTAGGAATGGTACTTAATAAACTTATGAATTTTATAATGTTACAAATAAATTCATAGACATTTACTAGCATCTACTTATTCCAATAGACCAGAAGAGTTCCTAACAAATTTTAATTAAAGTTAATTAAAAATATATAGAATATTTATACCTTAATATAATGATGAACATAATTTTATCGAAGCTATTCAGTCAAATATATAATGAATAAATTATTTATACAAGAAAAAGAAAGACTTTACTTATAATACCAGTAAGTACTTCAATAAATCAATAAATAAATTAATTAATTGAAAATGTTACTGAGCAATTGTTATATTAAGTGTAGGAATGTAGAAATCTGTTCATAATATATTTATCATTATAATAATGTTACCAATAAATTTGGAGATATTTACTAGCATCATTTTTTTTTTAAATTGACCAGTAGAGTTTGTAACAAATTTGAAACAAAGTTAATAGAAAATATCACTGGACTATTGGAAAATATGGCTGTATTTTGAAAACCTTATTTGGACCTAACACATATTTTGTATTTAATTTTTTTTTTTCAAATATTTTCATTTTGTACATTATACCAAGGCTACAAACTTAGAGAAATGGGGGATTAATTCGGTACAACAGAAAAACATTTAAAACAGATGGCAATGGAAAATTGTTGGCTTAATCTGCAAAAACAATATGTTCAAAAATCAAAATTTTACAGAGACCAATAAATGTGTTTTAAATAATAATATCCAAGGGACGACATCCCTTATATATTCCTGGACTTATCTGAATTTTAAAAAAATGACTGGCATTCAACGGCTCAATGAATTAGTTTTAAAACACATTTATAGGTCTCCTGTATAACTTTGATTCCTGGAATTGGACTTGGACTGCATTTGGCAGATTAAACCAACGACATCTAACTAGAGTTACGTTGCAATTGCTAATCATAACTCATAAAAGTGGGTAAATGTCTAACTTATTTGTCCAAAAAATGAGTTAAACTATATAAAAATCTTATTATGACTTGTGTTTTAGCTATAAATAAAACACATTACTTTGTTACTATCACATACAATTATTTATTGATTTGTTACTTGTTTCAACTATTTATTTATAATTAATAAATGTATCACGAAGTAGACGCCAACACCATTCAAAACATTATGTTTTAGCAACTCTACGTCCAGGTCATGAATTCTACATTGCGAAAGTGGACATTGAACAGATAATCGTGATGTCGGACTACAAAGGATCGCAATCTGTGACTCTGAATGAGTATCTTAAGGTGTCTCTAAATGAAGAATCTCCATCAACTGCTGCTGGAACTGCTTAATCCTCAAGGCTGAATTGGCTGTGCAGAGACATGATTTAACATACAATAATGACTCTGGGAATTTGAATGTATTAAATATTCGTGAATAAAGAATGGAATTATTTAGATATTTAATTAGTTGTGTTAGTTGAATATCCAATAAAGTATTTATTTAAACACACCTTACAGAACCTGATAGAAGATAACGTACTATACATATTTAGTGGCATATTTGCAGTTGCTTCGTTTATTAACACTTTTTTTTTAATTGCATAAGTTAAAGTATTATACTTGATGACATTCATGCTTCCAGGAGTGCTTCCAAGGGATTCTTCGTTTGTCTCTACAATTGTTTGAATTGTTCTTCGACAAACCATACCTACATCTATATTAGTACCTTGAACAT
Organism: Othius punctulatus; assembly: GCA_951805005.1. Taxonomy (NCBI): domain Eukaryota; kingdom Metazoa; phylum Arthropoda; class Insecta; order Coleoptera; family Staphylinidae; genus Othius; species Othius punctulatus. The sequence continues at coordinate 25,871,595 of OX638143.1, forward strand.
GTTTTAGTCTTAAAGATAAAAGTCTTGTAAAATGTCTTGTAGTTAAATCCAGACATAAATCGAACCAATGACTTTGATGAATAGAGCTTAAACCTATTATACCACTCGATTTTTTAAATATGTAATCTATTCTATGTGTACGAGCTCTAATACTACGAAATCGGTGATTATAAGTAATTTTGCATTATTATCTGTGGTATACCTAACAAACTTCCAGGAAACATAAACACGTTTATTGCATTTTAATAACGCACTCAAACGGTGATCATAACAAATCAATATTTGAGAAAAACAGTCTGGAATTCGAAATAAAAAAAGGAAAACTCATCTACTTTAGTTGTAATCATTCGAGCTATTAATAAAAATGGACACACATGATGAAGAAATTACTCATTACGTGTACATAGGTTTGGATGCACTTACAACAACTTACTGTAGATTCATAATATACAGGTGATAGACACCACAGACGAGAAAATATTGAGATGAAGATTGTAACATATTTATAAAAAGTGACAAATAGGTGTGTTATTGTTTAAAATATTTTATGATTCACAAACTGTAATCTCTAAGCAAAATAACTAATAATTTTGGGCCATTGCACAATTATTGCAATCCTATAAAATAACACTAACAGTACCCAGTAAAAACTCGAGTACTTGAGATATTGTCTAAAAATAAAGGAGATAAGAAATACATAAAAAAGAATTGGCAAGAGAGTATAATAACTATATAAAGGTGATTTGTACATTAGAATTTCAGTGCTTGCGACACCTTAGCAAACATCTTTCCGTATCTCTTCTTCTGGGAGTGCCGTACTCGAACCCTCGAGCGTAGGCGATTTTTCCGTATCTGGTGAGTTATTTATAATAAAAATTATAACAACAATTTGAAATAATATATTAATTCATGAATTCCCCAATATGGTGGTATAAAATTTATAATAAATAAAAGTTTTTATTCATTCATGAATTTCCCCCTATTGTGGTATAACATTTATAATAAATTTAAAATTTTATACTTATTATTATTTTAACAAATTTTAATATGACATGTAAGCAATAATAACAATAAACATAATTTTATTAAGTTGCTCCTTTAAGTAATATATGGACATTGATTGTAACTAATTATATCTATTTTTCCCTTGAAATGAAACTGTTGGTGCAATCTAGAACGAAATTCAAAAAAAAACTAATGTTGTATTTTTCTGCTTCCAGTCATTATGAAGACTACATTAATCATCGTGTTCCTAGTATTCATGATTATACATCGAAATGAAGGCAGGCATTAAAAAACTAATGTTGTATTTTTCTGGTTCCAGTCATTATGAAGACTACATTAATCATCGTGATCCTGATATTCATGATTATACATCGAAATGAAGCTAGGCATTTTCCAAGACAAAGTGCTGCAAGAATGGCAAGATATATAATGCATACTACTGGTAATTATTGACATTAATGATAAGTTTAATATTGAAACAAAAATTTTTTGTACATGCTCTGCGAAATTACCATTTTATGAATTTGATTCATAAAAATGCCCTATTTTCGGCCTTGTCCGTAAAAGTTATCATAGCGAAAACTTTGAGATTAAGTAGATAATTCCGATATAATAATTGGACTGCAGAACTACATACTTAAAACCGAATCGAATATATAAATTAAGCCAGATGGATGTTTGTTTCTGAAACGGAAAATTTAACTTGAGAATTTCATGTTCAAACTTTTTAGAAATAAATTCTATCTATCTATCTATCTATCTATCTATCTATCATAACAATTTTTTAATGATAGACATCACAAGTCAACGTAATAAACATGTTGTCTACAGCTATGATAGAAAATTATAGGTTTGCTATATTTGACATAGTTGTACTCTGATGTCAATAGAAATTTCGTTAATAAGGTAATTCTGTAAACATTTTGTACCAAAATGTACCATTGTACCAAAATTATCAAAAAAAAAACCAAAATAATTGTTTGTCGCACGTTCGTAATTTAAGTTTTTTCGGACTCATCTGCAATGCCAAACTCAGATACGCCTCATCCGAAATCGACAACAATTCGTCTGAAAACACATAATTTTAACACATATACACATAATTAGGTGCAAGTTCCTAATAACAGAAACAGCTACTTTTTAATCATAAGCTGTTCGTTAAATTTATTTTTAGATTGGATGTCTCTTGCCACAATTTCTACTTTGGACAACAGTAAAGGGTATGCATTCTCCAATTTGAAGTCCACTAGTGATGGACCTGATTCTCAAAGTTCTGGAATTCCATATATGCTACTTACACCTTTGGAATTTAGTGCTAAAGATTCAGAGGTAATTAAGTTACATGTTAAATATTCTTACGAGGTTCAAGTTCATAACATACTATTTTCAGGAAAATAAAAACATTTTTTTCAAGTAGTTAACTAATGTCTATGTTATACCAATACATTATTTATAATAAATATTCTTACGAGGTTCAATGACATGCTATTTTAAGGAAATTGAAAATATTTTTTCCTAGTAGATAACTTATGACTATGTTATACTAATACATTTTTTCTACCACGTTTAAGACGGTAATAAACTGAATTTGAGAAATATCTGAACACTAATCTAATCAACACTAATCTATTTTATATGTGTATGCATTATATGCTCTGCATTTGTATGACGTGTCATCCACATATACACTATGCTAACAACTATAATAATAATAATACTAATTATAATACTGTTTATTTCAGATGATTAATAATAATAAAATAAAATACATGTCACAATATCAGTTACTAATTTTAATGGTACATAATACATTGTAATTAACGGTTATAAAATTCATTCAAGTGGTATGGCTCTAGGTCTAAGATAAATTGATATATCAGTTTGTTTAACAGTTTTCTGTCTTTTATGATTTTAAGTTTATTTGGTAGATTATTGAACATAATTATACAAGAGTAAAAGCAACCTCTTTCAAATATTCTGAGCCTGTGTTTAGGTACGTTAAGGAACACTATCCTTTTGTTTGATGAGACTAGATTATCGAAATATACTCTGTTTTTGGACATTGGAATAAGTTAGTATATTAATTACAGTATATTCTATGCTGTATTGTCTATGCCTGAATTTTTATCTTTCTCTGTAGATTCATTTTTATAGATTTGAATTCAGATTGACGAATCAAAGGGGAAAACTGCAAAAATAATTAGTTTACACATGTTTGCTTCTAGGATGATAACAGGGTGGGTCTAATGTCCAGCCTTGCCCAAACAGGACAATGCCAAGAAATGGAATTGGATGCACAAGATCCACGCTGTGGACGACTCTTGATTACAGGAAAACTGGTCAAGGTATATCAAACAAACTTTGTAATTGAATAGCTCAATTGATAAACGAAAATATTTTGTCTACTCTAGTTTCTGATAAAACGAAAAAAACTTTTGCTGATCAAAGTGAAACTTGCATTGAAATATTCAGTATTAGACAATTATGTGTTAAGAATGATTAGTAGGTACAGCCTATAATTTGACTGAAAATTGAAAAAGGGAAACAGCCCAAAAATATGTCAAATTAAAAAATATGGGTAGCCTTTTTTTTACTGGTATTATGGCATAAAATAAGAATTGAAAAAAAGGCTACTTAGTATTATTTTTCAAATTTTTGGGGTGTGTCTGTTTTCAACTCAGCCATGCAATTGATAGCTGAGGATATTGAAACTAAAATTACTAAACATTCAGCAATGATTTTCCAAAAATATTCGTTCTGGTTATAATGTAGCATGTAGCATGTCAATGCTACATGCATACATACTTGTTTATCATAACAATTAAATTGTTATAATTACAATAAAATTGTAATGATTAAATGTTTATCTATTACTATTAAATCTATTATTAAATTCTAAAATCTATTATAACCCATTCTAAAGTATACCTCAAAAGTGTAATTAATTGTCATTAGCATAAATTAGCAATCTGTTTATTTTCAGGTGCAAGAAAATACTTCAGAACATGCATTTGCGAAAAAAGCTTTGATCAGCAGACATCCTGCAATGGAGCAGTGGATGAGTGGTAAGTGCATTAATATAAGTTGCAGAATATCTACTTAGGTACCCATACGAGGCTATCAAGTTCTTTAAATACGTTCTACCAACTATACCACTGAACTAGGTGTATATACCACTGAACTGGTATAATATTTTGGTTCATAACTGAGCCGTTGAAAACCAGAGGTTATATAAGGTATATACCAGGATCCATTTCTAATTGAAAATACTTTCATGCACTAAATGAATTGTTGAATTTCTAAAACGGCATTTGGCATCTCACATTGATTCTTACTTACATTTTGACAGTTGTTTTGTCACAGCATGACCTATTTCATTGCATAGAAATGTAATTAAATGGTGACTTTTGAGAAAAATATTGAATATCTCAACAACTATGGGGTTCAGACATAAGATATGCACCATCAAATTGAAGAGAGGAAAAAGATCTATCGAACAATGATATAAAATAGGGGGCATTTCATTTTAAAAAAATGGGTTATACCGCTTTTAAATTTGTAAAGTTTGACATTTTTTTCTGAACACCCTGTATTACTAAATTCAAATTGCTCATTACCAACATGTTGCTTATTAACCACACTGAGAATATTGCTAAAACTTATTCTTACCTTCAAAAAACAAGGTCGCTACGATTTTTTAAAGTTGAGTCTGCTTATACATGATATTAGGAGAAAAAAAATGTAAATTGGCAACACTGTAATATAATCCAAAACTAAATAGACAACAATGTAGAGGTTGAAAAATGTCATCAGAAACCTTTAATAAATACAGGATGTTCCATTTAAAAAAATGTTTGTTTTTGTTATTTCGCAAAATTGGAACGCCCTGTATATTTGAAAATAATTTTACGGCATACAGATTTTTTAATCAATATCGTTTTGTACGAAACATTTTTTTTTTCTATCTTTCACGGGAAACGCGCTAGGAAAGCCCGACGCACTGTTGCAGGACCCTGTATAATATAATTAGTCAAATTCTGCGATTTGCCTATAATGGGATGGATATTTCTTCACTTGGCTTCCAAGTCCGACTAAATTACGTTTTTACGTTTTAATAATATTTGTGTTCTAAGTTTGGATTTTTCTTACATTTCAGAAGACATTAATCCGAACCATAGGTTCTACATTGCTAAAGTGAATATTGAACAGATAATTGTAATGTACGAGATACAAGGATCCCAAACTGTAGACGTGGACGAATACATGAACGTATATGAGGACTAAATGACTAAATGATAAAAGATAATCTACTAGATTATATAATAAAGATGCTTTTAGGAGCATTTTTCGATGTGGGCATTTGTCATTTGTGAATGTGAGCCTTTGTCTTTGCGCAATTTTCGTGTGTGCTTTTGTCGTGTGAGCAATTGTCTGTTTACCTATATATTCATATGATAACTTAATTAATGTAAAATAATATAGATTTACAATAGCACGTATTATTAGATTTACGTATTATTATAATTAATAATTATTATTGAAATAAAGTAATATTTTCTTGATTTTAAATGTATATTCTTAAACTACAGAAAATGCCACAAACAAGAAAATATGTTGTGTAATTAATTAATAATCTTTTTTTAGAAATGAATTACTTGTATCATTATAAGTTAAATTAAGTCTTAAGTCAAGATTTTGATATCATATTCATCAATTTCGGAATTTTATTATTTTTTCGAATTTTAATGTTTATTCTCCAACTACAGAAAATTCCACAATCAAGAAAATAAATTGTGTAATTAATTAATAATCTTAGATAATTTTAGCACTTTTTCAGAAATGAATGACTTGAATCATTATGAGTTAAGTTAAGTCTCATTTAAGTGTTGATAATAGATTTCGAAATCATATTCATCAATTACTTTATTAATGTTAATTATTTTGATGTCCTGTACTATATTATCTGAATATTATCAGTCATGTAACTATTTATTTATTGATTTCTAATTATAAGCAAAAATGGATAAATATTCAATACAAACTTACCTTTCTCCATAAACAAAGAGAGATGTGCAATTTGATTTCATAGTACATACAATTATGCAGATCAAGATTATCTTTACTGTAGATTGTAGTGTTTGTATGATTGCTCCATCCTATATGCCGATTACTTGGGTCTATTGTGCTTCACATTTTTGCCCGTGGGGTGTTATGGGGGTTGTTATGGCTTTTCCTCGCCAGAAGTGTAAGGTATCAGATATAAGAAGTAATATTGCAATTTGTGCTAATTTGTCATCTCCAAAGCCATATTAAATGGCTTAATAAGATCAAGGAAGTTATTTTAGTAATGAATTAGAAATATTTAATTGATGAGGCAGGTACTTGATGCAACAACTCGATAGTAGAATTTGTAAATAAAACACTAGGTTGTTTGAGTTTCACAGATTTATTGCTACCAATTATTATTACTAACTTACTACCAATTCGAATAACTACGTTCATACATAAGTATGAGAATTCATTGCAATTTTAATTATTATTTAAATACGAGCTTTACTGAAATTAGTTCTTGCTTGGGATACTTTGGAACTTCTTTTTCAGGGTCCTGAAACCATTTTTCTATTTTGTCATAAATTCAGAATGAGAACTGCACCGAAACCTGCGTTAATGCATGAAACTTCTTTTTCAAGGTCCTGAAATTTGTTTTCTATTTTGTCATCAATTCAGGATGATAACTGCACCGAAACCTGTGTCAATGCATAAAACTTTTTTTGCGGGGTCCTGAAAACATTTTTTTATTTTGTCATCAATTCAGGACGAGAACTGCCCCGAAACCTGCGTCAATGCACTTCATCCCCACAAAAGGCACACGCACCTTCTCCCATCGCAGCGAATCGACAGGGCAAGGAATTAATAAAAGGCCGATGATCCGCGAATCTCCAAGATTTATGAGGACGGAACAAGAATCCTCACCCCCCATCAGGCCGATAATAAATCCCCCGAAGGCACGTGGATCCGATATTTGGGGATCGTGGGCCGTGTGCGGGGGCGGCATTAAAGGAGGATCACCGGGGCGTAAGGTGACCGGGGTAGCAGCGTCCGAACGCACCCCCCTGATGGATGGGGGCCGTGGGGCGGCGGCGTCGACAATGCCGTGAAAAATGAGAGGAGCGAGGGTGGCAAGCACGCACCCAATCTCCGTTCATCTTCGGGGAAAAAATGCTAATTGCTGGGATTGTGAGGGTGCGTGGGGGTGGGGGTGTGCGAGCGTTTAGCTGGCGAGTGCAGACACGAATGAGATTGAAACGCATCATTAGGCTCGAGTTCCCACCTGAGTATTTTGAACGATTTTCTAATTGACCCTAAGATTTATAGCTAGCAAGGTATATACTGGGTGATTGACCCTTTTGTTGAACGTATGAATATTTCCAATGCATATTTTCCTTAAAATTAGGATTTTCGAGTAGATCATATCTCATTAAAAGGATTTTCGAGGACGTTATAACTCAAAATTAGGATTTTCGAGGACGTTAAATTTAATGAAAATATGTTTGACCTTATATCAAAATTAGAGGGCTATCGAATAAATTCTAAATTATTTACACATAATTGTGCACAGTTATTTGGGTGCACAATTATGTAACAATGGTCAAATTTAACTTTGTAACTATTCAAATAGCAAAGATCTCATTAGATTGTATGAATCGGTGGTTAATACTTGGTGAAACATCTTTAAATTAGTATAAATGAAGCTAACCAAGTGCTGCATTTATTCAGTTATGTATTCAGTTTCACAAATTAATTTACGGCAATTTGAGAAACTTTTATATTATTTATACTAAGGAAATATCTCAATGGAATTTTGAATATTAAAGGAAACGTTAATTTGAGGTTTTCAACGTCATTATTTAGTATTTTTGGAAAGTACGTTTATTTTATTAAACAAACTAAGAATTACAATAACATTTAGAAATTCTTAATAATGATTGAAAAAATCTCAACAATTAAGAAAAATTTGAAAAAAGATGATTTGATTGCATATTTTTTCACTTTTCCTTTAAAGTACATATTTCGATTATATATTTTCTCATTATATTACACCTTTATTGTTTCTAAAAATATTCAATATTTGATAAATGACTGATTGATTTTATATTTTTTTGTAAAATTCTGTAATTTATTATAAATACGTAAAAGTTACACAATTATTGATAAATGATTAAAAATTTTAAGCAATTGGCTTTCTAAATCATCATCGAAATAAGCATTGAGATTCCATGATTTTTTTTTGTTATTCCACAAAAAAAAATGTTGCTCCTCAAAAGTACAAATGTTGAATACAGTTTTATGAATGTAAAACGTAGATGATTGTCTCAAAAAGTTGAAAATTATGAATCAATTTGTACTTTTTTTCTTATCTTAAGCACAAAACTTGATAAAATCATTCAATATCAATTTATGGCAAATTTAGTTATGAATTTAATGTAGAATTGAGATTGCATAATGATTTTTAGTTATTGTCCCTCAATAGTACAAATATCTGTACCTATATATTACGCAATTATTGATAGATTATTAAATTTTTTAAGCAATTAGCTTTCTAAATCATCCTCGATAAATATTGAGATTCCATGATATTTTTTGTTATTCCACAAAAAAAAATGTTGCTCCTCAAAAGTACAAATGTTGAATACAATTTTATGAATGTAAAACGTAGACTTTTGTCCCAAAAAGTTGAAAATTATTAATCAATTTGTGTTTTCTTTTCTTATCTTAAGCACAAAACTTGATACAATCATTTAATATCAATGTAAATTGAAGGCAAATTTACATATGAATTTAATGTAGAGATGTTGAGATTTCATAATGATTTTTTATTATTGTCCCTCAATAGTACAAATACCTATATATTACGCAATTATTGATAAATGATTAAAAAATTTAAGCAATTGGCTTTCTAAATCATCCTCGAAATAAGTATTGAGATTCCATGTTTTTTTTTGTTATTCCTCAAAAATAATTTTTGCATATATTTTTCAAAAACTAATACAAAGTTGTGAAAATTGTATTAAATGAAGACCACAGCCTCAAATTAAGAATAAATAAAAATTAAGAACTCATTGTTTCTCATGTCGTTTTTTGATCAAATATATATATATATTTTTTTAATGTTACACAAAGAAATGACTATCAAAATTGCAAAAAAAAAATCGAAAATTATGCTAGTTTATAATTGAGCGATGAATCGAGGGACACCCTATATAAGTAAATATGGACTTGAACATTTATGAATTATTTACATTATCAAACATTGAAAAATGTTTGATTAATGAGGAAACAAAAGACAACAATAAAGGAAAATTTGCAAGTGATTATTTCATTGGTTTTTATCACAGCCTTCCGAAGTACAAAATTATACTTTTTCAAATTTTATGTAACAAAAATTAAGCAATATTAATAAATGATTAATTTCTTTTATAAAGGGTCTCAAAATTTTGTAATTATAATTCATTTATAAAAATTCTGCAATTCTTGATAAATTATACAAAATTTTAAATAATCGGCGCATTGGATCAAGCACTGAATGAAAAATTAAGTTCCATGATAATTTTCTGTTATTGTTCTGATTTGATTTTTTGATCAAATGTATAAAAAGTTAATTAATTTTTTTAATGTGCAAAGAAGTTACTATCAAACTTGCAAAAAAAAAACAACGAAAATTCTGCTACTTTATAATTGGGTGATGAATCGAGTGACACCCTGTATAAGTAAATGTGGACTTGAACATTTATGAATTATCTACATTATCAAACATTGAAAAATGGTTAATTAATGACGAAACAAAAGACAACAATCAAGGAAACTTTGCAAGTGATTATTTCATTGGTGTTTTGTCATAGTCTTCTGAAGTACATAATCATACTTTTACAAATTTTATGTAACAATAATTCAGCAATTTTAATAAATGATTAAAACGCCCGGTATATGCGATTCAGGAGGTGTTGAATTCTGAAGTACAAGTTTATAACTTGAAATAAGTACATAACAGATTCTCGCTTCAATATGAAAACAAATTATAACTGTCGATCTAAGCGACGAAATATAAAAATGCTGCTCACTTTAAACGACTGCGAGAATATAAATAATTCAGACCCAACTGTAGCAAAACTTCAATATATGCAAAAAAGCACACTAAGCAGTTCGCCCACGCGACCATAATATCCCGACAACTAAATACACAAGTTATTCAGACTTTCCGCGGAATTCCCGGATCGCGAGGGTGTATTATAGGGGCGCCGCCCCTCGCTTACGCCCCCGGCCCCTCATATTTATTTCATCTGGCTCGTATTTATCGGGAAGTGTACACTTGGCCGGAAGAGAAGTTGGCCCTAATATTTTATAAGGAGTGTCAACACTTTTAAGATGTATTGCTTACGGAATTTCGCGGGACCAATATTTGTTCTTTCTTTCCTGTTTTTTTTTTTCAGTAGCCTGCACCGCTCCTTGGCCTGTCGAGATAAGGCCATAAATAAGGGTGCGTCGGACGTGTGTTTAATAATTTTCGCTGGTGATTCCTGGCATTGGCACGTCTGTTGATATGGGATATGTAAAGGAGGTGTAATTGATATGTAAATTTATTGATATAAAAAATGTCGGGGATGAATCATTTTACGTTCTATCGACTGGGTGCCTGCGACGTACGTGCATCATAAATTGGGAATAAAGTGACTGGAAAAAAGACCATAAACCGGAAAATCACAGGCAGAAAATAATTGTATTTGTAAATAATGTTGTATTATACAATCAATATTTTTAGTCCCGTTTCATTTATGTAATTCCGTTTTTTACCATTAGACAAAAATATCAGTGGATATCTCAGCAGAAAACCCATCAGTCAAGACCTGGCGCTGATTACAGTACTCTCTTGCCTTCTGCTCCTGGTGCACTAGTCGAGTCCGAGACCAGACCAGTTTATCTATGCCTAGTTTTTTTGTGTAAGGTGTAAGTAACGCCGCGACACTGACGATTTCAGTTCGCCCGCATGTGAAAGTTAAGGTGTAAGTACTGCCGCGACACTAATAAATTCTGAGCGAGGTTTTTGTTGATCGTACTAAGGTGTGCATCAAACTTAACCTGATAGCTTGGTTCCTGAAACTGCATGCTAGCAATTATCAAAAACCTATTAACGACAGCGCACAAATCGCACTCACAAACTGCTTCCATTACCTCTAACGTGATCCGATAAAACAAACGACCTCGCATATACCCGGCAACGTTTTCGCTCCTCTAATATTCAGCGACGGATTTGGCCCTGGAGGTTCGCGAACTTCGTTCACTAAATAATTCGAAATCTGCAATACCGAGGCGTTAGTAACTATGCATTATTAAGCTCGGTAATGACCGGGAGTTTCTTAGCAGTCACCGCGGAAAACGGCGAGAGCAGTTCCAAGTCTCACTTTGAAATTAAATTCAATGAGCCGTTGAATAACTTCGGGATTATAACTTTGTGCACGTATGGAGACGCGACTGGGTTAATCCGTGCAGCAATTGCAATGGGGACTGATTTATAGTTGGTGCTCAAAATTACTCTGCAGTATAAAAGATACAGCTATGCATTCAATCTTCAATAAATAATAGGGGAATTAGTAAATGTTAATGTATAAGGCATGTCTATAATATCTGAAATTCTGCAAATTTGCAAAAAAAATCATCGAAGTTATTGAATTTACTAATATCACCCGCAGCCCCAAAACCCATCAGTCAAGCACCTGGCACTGGCACTGGCACTGACATTGGCACTGGCATTGGCCCCTGGCACTGATCAGGTCTCTGTGCCGTTATGCTCCTAATGGCACTCGCCGAGTCCGGGACTAGCCAAGTTCACCAACGCCAAGGCCCATATCTATAGTCCGTACTTAAGCATGAGTTCGACTCAAGTCGTATATTTGCGTATATTTGGTTGCGTTTCGTGCATAAACGTTCATAGAGAATACGCAACCAATTGTACGACTTGACTTGAACTCAAGCTGAAGTACGGACTATAGATACGGGCCCTAGTGTTTTGTGTTCCAAATGGAGGACAAGGGCCTTAAAAGCACCGAAAAAATTCAGTAGATGCCACCGATTAAGATACGAAAGAAACGACTGCAAATGCAATGAAGGAGAAAACAGTTGTCACAAATGTGGTGAAACGGGTCATCTTGCAAGAAAGAGCGAAAATAATCCGAAATGTTACCTATGTAAGACCGAGGGCCATAAAGCAGAATTAATTAAATTAGGCAACTGATTAAGGAAATCAGAAAGGAGAATAAGGGCGCACCCAACCCACACCCATGAAAGTGGTGCAAACAAATCTAAGCAGAAGCAGGGCTGCGATGATTCAGGTACATCTGCCATATTTTTTTGGAAATCTTCATATAATCTTCCTATAAATTTTATGAAACATCTAAAAATGATGCAAAAGGCATGGCAAATTTAAAGATAACACATAAAACAACATTAAATTTCGACAAAATATATCAAATTTCATTCAATCGTCTGCAGATTCAAAGAAAATGGCATAAAATGAATAAAATTCAAATTGTATGAGGAAGTGGTCACTTCTTGGTGAAACATACTAAATACAGAAATACTAAGAACGCGCTTAATTGCGCGTTTAGTATTAAGTTGCCATGTGTTGCCAGTGCCGAAACAATTGTAGAGCAATTCTGTAAAACTTGTGAAACTACCAACTGCTTTCTTTATATTTTAAGAAAATTATTTCTAAATAACTTTACTTTCTAAATAAAATTCATATTAGTTTTGGAAAATGTACGAAATTTTTCATGAATGAGGAATCATCTTTTAAAACTCTATCAAGTTTAAGAGAATGTTCAAAAATTGACAAAAAGTTATTAATGTTTCAATATTTCCAAAAAATACCGTCCAATTTCTATAAAATGTCATAAATTAAGAAAAAAATAGATTCTCCATATATTATTCTATTAGCAAACATCGATTTTTGATAAAATAAAAGGCAATTACTAAAAATATATAGGATATTAATAAAAATTTCGCACAATACATAAAATTGCATTGCAAACGCCCAAGGCCTATATGGCCTGTTAGGTAATTAAATAAAAACATAAAATTGCTGTATGTATTTGAAACTTCAATTATTTTTTATAAATTTTCAGAATTCATTATACAATTTTCTATTAAACTTCATAAAATGTCTAACGATTGCTGAAATGTGCTAGAATGTACTCAAAATTGTAATAAAATACCATCAAATTACCATAAAATACATTAGTGTTCTGTAAAGTTTGAAATTTTCACTACATCTTCTATAAATTTTTGGTCATGAAAGTGGTGCAAACAAATCTAAACAGAAGCAGGGCTGCGATGCATCAGGTACATCTTTCATAAGTTTTTAGAAATCTTCATATAATCTTCTATTAAATTTTATGAAACATCTAAAAATGACGCAAAAGGCATGGAACATTTAAAGATAACTCCTAAAACAACATTAAATTTCGACAAAATATAACAATTCTATTCAATCCTCTGTAGATTTAAAGAAAAATGCAAAAAATGAATAAAATTCATATTAGTTATGGAAAATGTACGAAATTTTTAATGAATGCGGAATCTTCTTTCAATATTCTATCAAGATTAAGAAAGAGAACGTTCAAAAATTGACCAAAACTTATTAAAATTTTAATATTTCTATAAAATGCCGTCCAATTTCTATAAAACAACATAATTAAAATAAAAACCAATTTCTATAAAATAACATAAAGAAATTTAAAGAAAAATAAAATCTCCATATAATATTCTATTAACAAAAATTGATTAGTGGTCAAATGAAAGGCAAATGCTAAAAAAATATGGGATATTAATTAAATTATCGAATAAAGCCTGTAACTATTTGAAACTTTAATTATTTTTTATAAATTTTCAGAATTCTATATACAATGTTCTATTAAACTTTAGATAATGTCTAAAAATTACTGAAATATGATAGAATGTACTCAAAATTGTAATAAAATACGATCAAATTTCCACAAAATACATTAATGTTCTATAAAATTTGGAATATTACCTGCATCTTCTATAAATTTTTGGAAATCTTCATATAATCTTCTATTAAACTTAATAAAACATCTAAAAATGACGCAAAAGATATGGAGAATTTAGAAAACAATCATAAAATAACATAAAATTTCGGCTAAATATATCAAATTTCGTTGAATCCTCTACAAATTCAAAGAAAAACGCAAAAAATGAATAACATTCATATAAGTTTTGGAAAATGTACGCAATTTTTAATGAATGAGGAATCTTGTTTTAATACTCTGTCAAGTTTATGAGAATGTTCAAAAATTGACAAAAACATTTCAAAATTTTAATATTTCTATAAAATGCCGTCCAATTTCTATAAAATAACATAAATAAAAAAACAGAATCTCCACATAATATTCTACTAGCAAAAATTGATTATTGGTCAAATGAAAGGCAAGTGCTAAAAAATTATGGGATATTAATTAAATTATCGAATAAAGCGAATCAATTTTCGCAGAATACATAAAATTGAACTATTTGAAACTTCAATTATTTTTTATAAATTTTCAGAATTCTGTATACAATTTTCTATTAAACTTCATAAAATGTCTAACAATTGCTGAAATGTGCTAGACTGTACTCAAAATTGCAATAAAATACCATCAAATTACCACAAAATACATTAGTGTTCTGTAAAATTTGGGATTTTCACTACATCATCTATAAATTTTTAGTCATGAAAGTGGTGCAAACAAATCTAAACAGAAGCAGGGCTGCAATGAAACAGGTACATCTTCTATAAATTTTTGGAAATCTTCATATTAAATTTTATGAAATATCTACAAATGACGCAAAAGGCATGGACAATTTAAAGATAACTCATAAAAGAACATAAAATTCATTAAATTTCGACAAAATATATCAAATTTCGTTCAATCATCTGCAGATTTAAAGAAAATTGCACAAAATGAATAAAATTCATATTAGTTTTGGAAAATGTACGAAATTTTTAATGAATCTTCTTTTAATATTCAATCAAGTTTAAGAAAGAGAACGTTCAAAAATTGACAAAAATATATTAAAATTTTAATATTTCTATAAAATGCCGTCCAATTTCTATAAAACAACATAAATTTAAAAAATCCAATTTCTATAAAACAACATAAATAAATTTAAAGAAAAATAGAATCTCCACGTAATATTCTATTAGCTGTGTGCTAATTGATTATTATTTTGATATTAATTATTGGTCAAATGAAAGCCAAGTGCTCAAAATGAATAGGATATTAATTAAATTATCGAATAAAGCCTGTAACTATATAAAACTTCATATAATCCTCTGCAGATTCAAAGAAAAATGCATAAAATGAATAAAACTCATATTAGTGTTGGAAAATGTACAAAATTTTTCATGAATGAGGAATATTCTTTTAATATTCTATCAAGTTTACGAGAATGCTCAAAAATTGACAAAAAGTTATTAATGTTTCAATATTTCCATAAAATACCGTCCAATTTCTATAAAATGTCATATATTAAAAGAAAATAGAATCTCCATGTATTAATCTATTAGCAAAAGTCGATTATTGATAAAATAAAAGGCAATTACTAAAAATATACAGGATATTAATAAAATTATTGAATTGAGCCAATAAATTTTTGCACAATACATAAAATTGCATTGTAAACGCCCAATGCCTATATGGCCTGTTAGGCAATTAAATAAAAACATAAAATTGCTGTAAGTATTTGAAACTTCAATTATTTTTTATAAATTTTCAGAATACTTTATACAATTTTCTATTAAACTTTTCAAAATATCTAACAGTTGCTGAAATGTGCTTGAATGTACTCAAAATTGTAATAAAATACTATCAAAATACCACAAAATACATTACTGTTCTGTAAAATTTGGAATTTTCACTACATCTTCTATAAATTTATGGTCATGAAAGTGGTGCAAACAAATCTAAATAGAAGCAGGGCTGCAATGAAATAGGTACATCTTCTATAAAGTTTTGGAAATCTTCATATAATCTTCTATTAAATTTTATGAAACATCTACAAATGACGCAAAAGGCATGGACAATTTAAAGATAACTCATAAAATAACATTAAATTCATTAAACTTCGACAAAATATATCAAATTTCGTTCAATCCTCTGCAGATTCAAAGAAAAATGCAAACAAAAAATAAAATTCATATTAGTTTGGGAAAATGTACGAAATTTTTAATGAATGAGGAATATTCGATTAATATTCTATCAAGTTTAAGAGAATATTCAAAAATTGACAAAAACATTTTAAAATTTTTATATTTTTATAAAATGCCGTCCAATTTCTATAAAACAACATGAATAAAAAAAAAACGAATCTCCACATAATATTCTATTAGCAAAAATCGATTATAGGTCAATTGAAAGGCAAGTGCTGAAAAATTATGGGATATTAATTAAATTATCGAATAAAGCCAATAAATTTTCGAAAAATACATAAAATTGCTGTAACTATTTGAAACTTCAATTATTTTTTATAAATTTTCAGAATTCTTTATACAATTCCGTATTAAACTTGATAAAATGTCTAGAAAATACTGACATGTAATAGAATGGACTCAAAATTTGCCACACCAAGGAGACACAAAATAGAGTGCAGTCCGACGACAGGAATTTTCAGAAAGCGATGATACAGGCCCTGAAGATGAATGAATGTAGTATTCTCATTATGTTGATTATTTTCAGAATTATAGATTATAAAAGTTGCGAATAAAACCACTTTAAGTTACTCCTAGTGTGTTTTCTTCCCAAAATCAAAAGTGAATAACTCCTATTAAATCATTTTTTAAGTTAGTGCAACAAATAGGTTACCTCGTTTTTTTTCAAAAATTTGCAAAATGTCAAAAAATATCTTATAAATATTTCAAAATATACTTCCTTTCTGATAAAGTCAGCAAAATATACTAAAAATTATATTGAATGTTTGTTAGCTGTAAAGCACGCAATTTTATGCAAATTTTCAAATCAGTTTTCCCAGCAATGTGCTTTTTACAGTTATTCAGTTGTAGTGCTAAGGTGACGATATGGTATACAAGCTGTAGTGGTGGGTTCTTTTCTACCCTCTTTGTGTTTTTACTTTTCTTTCATTTCGATACCTTAGTAATATATTTACATTCATTTTAATTAAATTCAGTCAATTTGATTCATTATAATTTCCGCAGCTTAATCGGGAGTCTGTAATTTAAATTTGTTGAATTAATAAGTAAGGCGCAAATTATTATTCCCCGAAATTTGTATTGCCGCAAAACCGATGGCTGCCTTTGCATTCAAGTCGCAGCCATCGGCACTCAACGTAGACATGTTTAATTTATGTCGTTGTCTCTGAAAACCGCGTCCGAGCCCAAAACAAAGGGCAATTACTCAGTTTCCTCGGAGGTATTTCTACAAACTTAGCGTCGTCCCCCAAGTTTCCGGGATGACAGGGAGCGAGGTACATAAACTAAGTTGCCAGCTCGACCTTACTTACTGGTCGGGGAGTGTATTTATCGCCCGTCCGTTCCCCCCGCCCCTGCACCTGATAAGCGGCCCGCACGCCTCGGACGTGCTCCCCAGGGCGTCGCGACGCCGCTGGAGGACGTCCCCGCGGCGCCAGGAACCCCTTTTTGTAACGCAATCCACGCGCATAAATTAGGATAACAATTTGTCCCGAACGCGGTCCCGGATTCGGCCGCGATTCTCATTAGCGGTCCGGTGAATTACACCCCCGTTACATAAGCCGTGAGTTACGAGGCTATCGGGGGCGGCGGCCGCAGGGATTTCCGCCGCCCCTCCCGCGGGCCGGGCGGCGCACGTCTTTGGCGGCGTCGCGACGCCCTCAGATCTCAAATTAATTGGCCGCGACCTGCCAATTAATACAAACTAGCAATTAAAACGGCGGACGGTGCAATATAATGCCTGTTAATTAGAGAGCGGTTTTTCCCGGCCGTGAGCATGTGTGGAATGCAATTAATTCAGGATAATGCGTGATCTATCGAATGGCGGTCGAAAAATTATGGGCGGGTGTAATTAAATTTTATTTGAATGCGACTGGATCGGCCCTGGTGATTGTTATTAATGCGCTTGAACTGATTTTACATTCCGACCGCACTATGAAATAATTAGAATTAGTTGTACCCATTCTGGCAAATAATTAATGCTCATAAATGTTACAATTATATTGTATAATTTAAATTCATTTAAATTGATGGACGTAATAAATTAGCTATTTTTATTTTGCATTATACAGGGTGAGACAATTTTATTGGAAATCGTGAAAATAACGACATATCAAAGAGTACATACAGGGTGATGCGTGATGCCTTGGATGACCCACCATAGGGATTTCAATGTAAGTTTTTAAAGCTATTTTAACAAAAAATATCATAAGATAAATCTTTTGTACGTAGGCATAGTGTAATTTTGGCCCTGCTTACTCTTATGAGAAATAATACAGAGTTACCCCCTTCACATTTACCCCACTAAGGGGGCGGTGCGTAAGGACCTTGCTGATGCACGAACAGGTGTGAGACGGGTGTGATACACGTGTGAGATAGGTGTGAGACACTTAGGCATTGAATATACACAGGGGTGTGAGACACCTGTGAGACAGCCCCCCCCCCCCCTGTGGTGGGGGTAACTCCGTGTTATTTCTCATGAGAGTATGCTGGCCCAAGCGACCCTATGTCTACTTTTGTAAAAATCAACATTTGCCTAAAGTACTGATTTAAACATATGTATTATCTAAATTCGAAATATAAATTATTTTAAAATCATCATTTTTATACACTATGCTTTGCCCTGCAAAAATTTCGACTCTTTCTGTATTATCTGTATTGACATCTACCAATAATTCCGGCAATATTAGTACTCTTAAAATCTATGCAATGTATTGCAATATAGAATTGCATATGTGAATTGCAATGTGAAATACCCAGAACGTTATTATTTTATCAAAAAATCGTAAAATAGCTTACGTAAATAGCTAGTGCATCGTTTTTTATCCTTTGAAGTGTGGCCATCCCCTAAAAAGCCCAAAAACTAGGTAAGTAACCTTAGTCCCACTTAATAATTTGGGGCTAATTATACAGGGTGTCCCACGACAACGTCAGTTAAGAGTTCATGGGGAAACCTAAACCCAAGTGTCTTAATATCAAACTAAGTTATAATATATTTATTAATAAAAGGGTTTTTTTCCCTACATATTTCTTCAATCAAGTCAGGACCCTTCTGGGGGTCGCGACCCCCTGTTGAGAAACTATGATGTAATGTATCAAAAAATAATTATTGAACGTCTTTTTATTTATTTTTTTATATTCTAGATTTCATAAATTATTATGAATCATTACTTTTATTACTTTTATCAAAATAAAGTCTAAGTTTAAAAAAATGAGTAACTTTCTTAAGTAGACAAATAATAAATACCTTTGTAACGGTCCAAAAATAGCGTTCGGCAGAAACGGCTTTTAATAAATTAACTAGCGTGTAGACCTACACGGTAGGCAACCATGCTTGCATTTTTTTTGTTGTGGTGACGCGTCTCCCCGGTGAGCGATTTTTAAATTCACCGGCGTAAAGCGCCACCACGACGCAGAACTACATTGACTCGTGCCCAAGATAGATCGTGTCAGAAGAACCGTTGCAGATAAGGTATTTCACCATCCGTTTTACGGGAATAATCAACGGTTCTCAACTAACCACCCTTGAGGGGGATTGAGGCATCGACTGGAGGGCAGAGAACACGCTCATAACACCGGAGCGTCTAGCAGCGGGGTAGGCAGCTCGGCCGGAACATTCCTGGCTGGAGGCCGCGAGCGAGCTTCAGGTCCACGACGCGAGCCGTCGGCCCTTCTGGAGCTGTAGCAGTCACCGGCGACGACCACCCGGAACGCAGGCCAGATATAAAAATTCCAATAATATAATTCTTTTTGTGTGCTCGATTGAGCCATTTTTGCCGATTATTGTTTTGTGTGTAAATTGCGTAAACGTGTTCTGTATCGTACGTGTTTTGCGCTAGTGTACGAGAAAGGTCGCTCCCTCTGCCCTTTAAATCGCGCGATTAGGAGCTTATTTTATTCGGCCGAATAGAGTAAACCCTGCGCGAAAGGGTGGCGCTCGGAGGTATTTGTTTTCAGGAGCGCAGGACACGGTGTCCGTCTTGATTTGTGTGAATAAACGCCGACATCTTATCATACCAAACTCACAGCTGTTATTTTTTGCTCCCCCCACGTTTTCTCTTTACAGTTTTCTATTCCAGTCATTTCAGTTACAGTTTTACAGTTTTCTATTCTCACTGCGAGATTTACACCTGGTGGTGTTGGCGTCAAACGGTCAGCGTTGTGACAGTTCGTGATTTCTGAGCTTCGCTGACTATCTGCCGTCCACCCACGCAGGTAGAGTGGAGCCTCCCTTGCGACGAAGTAGCAACGAGGTAAAATTACATGGAGCCTTTTTTTAACCCCCCCCACTCTCTGACACCGAGAGCCTGGCCCTCGTCACTACTTCAAAGGGACCCTCCACTCGCTCCACGGCCTAACGCGCCGACTGCCCTTCAGGTACGTCACACGTTTTTGGAGCCCAACGTGGGGCAATAGCAACAATAGCAACAATAGCAACAATAGCTATCGTTGGTATCTTTATTTATTTAGCTCATTAACATCTTTTGAGGCTTAAGGGTTTTGTCAGCCCTTTGTAAATTTTTTTCTAGCCCTTCAGGATTTTGTTTTTCATTTTAAATAGACCTCATTTAATTAATTTTGCAGCCCTTTTTCAATTTTCATTTTGGCCCTTTTTGCCCTTTAGAAAATTTTTGTGCCCTTTTTCAATTTTACTAAAACGCATAAAATTGAAAAAGTTTTAGTAGTTTTGGCACTAATTTTCATTTTGACCCTTCAGCCCTTCGCGAAAACTTTTTGGCCCTTTGGTTTATTTTTGTGCCCTTTTGATTGGGAATATATTTTTGTGGTAGGCCTTAAGTTTGCGCCAAGGAAACTGAACTGGGAGTTGGAAAATTTGACAGTATTTCAAATTTTTTAATCAGCCTTCAGCACTTAGTATATTGAGAAATTTGGGGTGGTTGTTTTGTCAGTTGTTGAGAATTTCTGTGAGTTTTGTGGGTAATTTAGAATACACACAAGAAAATATTTTGACTTTAACGTTAACTTTAAATTTAAATATTTTTAATTTAGGGAATTTTCTGGCCTGTTTTCAGTGTTTGTTGGTATAGTTTCTACTATAGTGTAGAAATTAGTTTATTATTCGCTGGTTACGAAAAACCATAAATTTATTATTGGTTATTGTTGGTTTTTGTAGAAACTTGGTGAGATAGTGAACGGGCGACCACGAATCATACATATTTGGTTGATTGGTTGATTTATATTTTGTTTTTTGGCGTATGATTTTGTGGGTTCGAGCTCACTACGACTAGGTAAAAATTTTTTTTGGATTTTTATAGTAATCGTAATAATTACGATAAGTTAGTTTAAACTTTTGTTCTTTTTCGGTACACGTATACCGTATATTTTTCTTTCAATTTGAATTGAAATTTGAATCTTTTCTTTTTGTTCACTAGTCCATTAGTTGTGATGGATTTCAAAGTAGAAGTTAATAGGCTATCAGCCGATGAGCGGGTGTATGAGCTTGAACGTCGAGGAGTTACAGGGGTAACTACTGCTGATGCGCAGCGTAGCACCTTACGAACTCTAATGAGATTGGAGTCTTCTGCCTCCTATGCGCCGGTGCCTAATCCCTTTAAGATAACTGACGACCTTGCGGCACTAGAATTGAAGTTGACGGAGATCGAGGGGTTAGTAAAGGACTTCGAGGAGCCTACTACCTCTTCGACCTATTTGAAGCTCGCCACTAAGTGTGGACACGCACACGGGCGAATTAATCGTTGTGTCGTTACGACTGACGAAGAACGAGGTAAGGTCTCCAGACTTTTAGTACGATTAGCAGCGTGCGCCGGTACTATGCGTTCCGGGGCTAAATTAGCTAAGCGCAAAACCACTGCAACTCAGAGTTCGTTGCTTAATTTGTCCGTAATTCAAGCTGTCGCTCATTCATCGCGAGTAGTTGCTGAATCGAATAGTTCAAGTTCAGATTCTGATTCAGAAAATGAACCAGATCATCTGGCTTCTACAGATGTAAAACCTGTCGCGGTTAGGTTTTGGAATCTCACTTTTGGTGGAGAGCAGGGCAAAGTTTCGTTGTCCTCATTTTTGGAGCGAGTAGAAGAACTGCGCGTTGCGCGTAACGTATCTTCGGCATTATTGTTTGCGTCGGCATTAGATTTGTTCACGGGGAACGCCCTTATTTGGTATCGAGCGAACCGTAGATCTTTTGGGAACTGGGATGAGTTAGTCCTAGGGTTGAGAGAGGCCTTCCAATCTCCTGATTACGAAGAACGTCTCTTCGAAGAAATCAAATCTCGCACACAGGGACCTAATGAGACCATCAGTCTCTATGTTTCTGTGATGAAAAATCTGTTCATGCGATTGCCTAATCCTCTCCCTGAAGATATTCAGCTCAGAACCGTAACCAAAAATCTACATCCTAGATACAGAATGGCTTTGTGGTCACTAGACATTGTTACTTTTGCTGATCTACTTAGATTAGGACGTAGGCTGGAGGCTAGTACGGTCGCTAACGATTCGTACACACCCCCACCAGGGAAAGGTCGTGTGTTAGAGCCAGACTTGGCGTATGTGGAGGCTGTGCCGAGTGTGTCTTGTCACGAAGTCACTCCTACAAATATTCGTCCGCCCTCTCAGTCGCGTTGTTATAATTGTCAACGACCGGGACATTCAAGTCAGGATTGTCGCGCGCCGAGACGCTTATATTGTTTTGGTTGTGGGAAAGTGGGAGTAACAAAACCGAGGTGCCCAACTTGCACTCCATCAAATTCGTTAAACCGGTCGAGGAGAACTTGAGTCGAACGAGTTGCTCCGAGGTTTTGGGAATTTCGACAGATAATTTTAAGGGACTTAGTGAACGTACACGTATTTGTTTAGATTTTGTGTTGTCTAGTTCGCGGGGCGATGAGCGTCCATATTTAAATGTAGTAGTTTATGGGGTATCGTTGTTGGGGTTATTAGATTCAGGAGCAAACCAGACCATACTTGGCGGTCCAGGGTGGCAGATGTTCAAAAATTTAGCGGTACGGTTGAAACCTTCGTCGGTGAAATATTGTACGGTGGCGAATGGACGTAGTTGCGAGGTAATTGGAATGGCTACACTTCCGATGATGGTTGAAGGCGTGACGAGAACGTTGGATGTATTAGTAATTCCGGAAATTACGAGGCCGTTGATTTTGGGAACCGATTTTTGGAAACGGTTAGGAATTATTCCAGACCTACGTAGTGGTCATTGGGAGTTTTCGGGTTTGGAAGATATGGCTGTAGATGCGTTGAACACCAGTGATGGGTGAACCTCACACCAACACGTCCAACTTCAGTCATCATTAACCAGTGCTTTCGAGAAGATGAGTGATACTCTCGGGTGTACCAATTTGGTAGAGCATGTCATCAGCACTAAAGCTACACCAATTAAGCAGCGCTACTATCCGATGTCTCCCACACTACAACGTCACGTAAACGCGGAATTAGATTCAATGTTAAGTTTAGGGGTAGTTGAACCTTCTAAATCGCCGTGGTCTTCACCAATTGTGATGGTGAAAAAGAAGGATGACACATACCGTTTTTGTGTAGATTTTAGGCGAGTCAATAGTGTAACCGAAAGAGACGCGTATCCTCTGCCGTATATTTCTCATATATTAGATCGGTTGAGGGACGCGAAATATTTGTCGAGTTTGGACATTCGATCGGCTTACTGGCAGATCCCTGTTCAGGAAGAATCGAGGCAGCTAACAGCATTTACCGTTCCGAACCGTGGTCTATATCAATTTCGACGCATGCCATTTGGCCTTCATAATGCGCCAGCCACTTTTCAGCGACTCATTGATAGAGTGATAGGTGCTGATCTCGAGCCGTCATGTTTTGCATATTTAGACGACATCGTGGTCGTAACTTCGACGTTCGAGGAGCACATTAGAGTTTTGGAGACTGTTTTGAGTCGTCTGACAGAAGCAGGTTTAACGCTGCGTCGCGATAAATGTCATTTCTGTAGGCCACAGTTACGCTACTTGGGTTATGTTGTTGATCAGGGAGGGTTACATGTCGATCCAGAAAAGGTTTCAGCGATCGTTAACATGCCAGCACCCATTAATGTCACAGGTGTACGTAGAGTAATCGGTATGGCTAGTTGGTACCGTAGGTTTATTCCGAATTTTTCCACAGTCACTGCACCAATGTCGGCATTGGTCAGAAAAGATACTAAATTTATGTGGTCGGAAGACTGTGAATCGGCATTCAACACTATTAAAGATTGTCTTGTTAGCGCTCCTATTTTGTCTTGTCCTGATTTTACTTTACCTTTCGTCATTCAGACCGACGCTAGCGATTTTGGGCTAGGCGCCGTACTGACACAAGTTACTGATGAGGGAGAGAAGGTAATAAGTTACAATAGTTGTTCATTGAAAGGACCGGAGAGGCGTTATAGTGCTACGGAGAAGGAATGTTTGGCCGTAGTATGGGCTGTAGAGAAATTTCGACCTTACATTGAGGGTGCTAAGTTCACCGTGATCACCGATCACTATTCCTTGCTGTGGCTTAACCGTTTACAGAGTCCTTCTGGTCGTTTAGCGCGTTGGAGTGTACGGCTCCAACAATTTAACTTCGATATCATTCATCGTAAGGGGAAGGACCACGTGGTTCCTGATGCGTTATCGCGTTCAGTACCGGTTTTAGACGCTGTAAACGTCGTTAATCATTCCGAAGGCGACGCGTGGTTAGTTAAGATGCGTGACGCGATCGCGAAGAGACCGCGGAAGTATCCTCTTTGGAAAGTCGACGCTGGGGTCGTATATAAGTTTTTGCCTCCCAGGTTTGGGGACCTTGAGGAACCCCAAGACTCGTGGAAGATAGTAGTAGCGAAACCGCGTCGGCGTGCCCTTATTTCGGAAAACCATGATTTGCCAACTGCTGGTCATGGGGGCGTGTATAAGACCTGTCAAAGGCTTAAGACACGATATTACTGGCCGAAGATGAAGGCAGATATAGCTCGGTATGTTCGTGAGTGTGAGGTGTGTTCGGCACACAAGGTTGAACAAAAGGCTCCACCTGGCTTTTTGGCGCCTAGGGCTCGAGCGACGAGACCCTGGCAAATTTTGTGTACTGATTTGGTGGGACCTTTGCCGCGTTCAACCAAGGGTAATTGTTATATTTTGGTTGTGGCCGACACCTTCACAAAGTTTAGTATGTTTTTCCCGTTGAGACGAGCTACTGCTTCAGCTGTCACGAAAGCCATTGAAGAACAAGTTTTCCTTGTATTTGGAACCCCTCAATACATCATCTCAGACAACGGTGTTCAATTTCGTAGTAAAGAGTTCACTAAGATGTGCGACTCCTATCGCACTCGGGTATTGTATACTGCTCGGTATCATCCGCAGGCTAATCCGGCGGAACGCATTAACCGGGTCCTTAAGACTATGATCGCATCGTATGTGAGCAATAACCACCGCGTGTGGGACGCGAGTCTTCCAAAGATTGGTTGTGCCATTCGGACGGCAAAACACGAGGTGATTGGCCATACGCCTTACTTCGCCAATTTTGGGCGAGAGCACGTATTGTATGGCAATACCTTTGGTGGACCTCCGGAGGTTGACGAATTGTTAGAGGACCCCATCAGGGACAAACCACGCGATCCTGATAAGTTCGACGCATTACGAGAAGAGATAGCGGGACGTTTGGTGAAAGCGTATCAGAAAAATGCGAAATCGTATAATTTCCGTAGAAGGCATGTACAGTACAAGGTTGGTGATCGAGTGTGGCGTAGAAATCATGTTTTGTCGAATGCTCTAAACTATTTTAACGCGAAGTTAGCTCCTAAGTTTGTTGGTCCTTTTGTAGTGGCCCATAAGAGGTCTTTGTGGACGTATGATCTAACCAATGATTTTGGTGATCCAGGAGGGACATGGCATGTGAAAGATTTGAAACCTGCTCTGGACGATGATCATTCGCTTTCGAACTAGGTGTTTGTTAGATTTTTCTGGTTAAGTGTAGTTTAGTACTTTTTCTTTTTGAGTTATCTACGAAACAAGAGTAACTCTTATCTTCTTGTTTTCCGTATGTGTTGTGGTGGTAGAGGTTGTGGCTTGACGGGCGATGCGGGTCGCTGACCTGACCCCTGAGTGGATAATTGCGGGCGTGGTCCTCAGCTCCCAACGACTCCGGAGTAGTTATTTCGGTAACTACTGGTGGAGAGGGACTGAGGTGGGGCAACTCCACCCTGGGAGACGGGAGGTTGTTCGTATCGGGTTGTCGGGACACAATGCTCTACGAAGGGAATTCATCACCTTGTTCCACGGGCGTGTACGCGTCCGGCGATCGGAACAGAGTAAGGTGGTTCCGGGATCTCGGGTACTGGGGGGATGAGACGGGTTTGGAATAGTTGGGGTTCGCGCCGCTATTCCCTACAACTTCGGGTTGGGTCCGTCCGTCTACTGGGCTTTGGGTGCCCCGGAATCGCAAGCCTTGCTCTGGGAAGTTCGTTGGAGCCCCGCGTACACTACCCTTCATTTTTTTTTTTTGATGAATTCCTGGGTTTAAGTCGGCCGAGGAGCGGACCGATGATGCCTTGTTAACTTCTGAGCTCATTAGGTTAGTTGTGTTAGTTTTGTTAGTTTGATTGATTGTAATTAGTGGCTGTCACTTGTCTAAAGCCATACGGTGTAAGTAAACTTTTATATTCTATGGGATCGTTCGTGTTTTGTCCTTGAGTGACATGCCGCCTTGCGGAATTGGTCGACGACTCCCTGGTTTAGCTGTTTAGCTTAGCCCTTTGGGGGATTTAATGAATATGATTGAGGTTACGCATCGAGTGTGTCGGGACATTGTTACTCCCACTAGTACTATCTTTCTTTCGTCATTTTTATGAGTTTATTTCTCTTTTTGGGGGTTTGAAAAAAAAAACATCCGCTTCCCGGAGTTTTTAATTTTGTTGGGGGGGAATTTGTAACGGTCCAAAAATAGCGTTCGGCAGAAACGGCTTTTAATAAATTAACTAGCGTGTAGACCTACACTGTAGGCAACCATGCTTGCATTTTTTTTGTTGTGGTGACGCGTCTCCCCGGTGAGCGATTTTTAAATTCACCGGCGTAAAGCGCCACCACGACGCAGAACTACATTGACTCGTGCCCAAGATAGATCGTGTCAGAAGAACCGTTGCAGATAAGGTATTTCACCATCCGTTTTACGGGAATAATCAACGGTTCTCAACTAACCACCCTTGAGGGGGATTGAGGCATCGACTGGAGGGCAGAGAACACGCTCATAACACCGGAGCGTCTAGCAGCGGGGTAGGCAGCTCGGCCGGAACATTCCTGGCTGGAGGCCGCGAGCGAGCTTCAGGTCCACGACGCGAGCCGTCGGCCCTTCAGGAGCTGTAGCAGTCACCGGCGACGACCACCCGGAACGCAGGCCAGATATAAAAATTCCAATAATATAATTCTTTTTGTGTGCTCGATTGAGCCATTTTTGCCGATTATTGTTTTGTGTGTAAATTGCGTAAACGTGTTCTGTATCGTACGTGTTTTGCGCTAGTGTACGAGAAAGGTCGCTCCCTCTGCCCTTTAAATCGCGCGATTAGGAGCTTATTTTATTCGGCCGAATAGAGTAAACCCTGCGCGAAAGGGTGGCGCTCGGAGGTATTTGTTTTCAGGAGCGCAGGACACGGTGTCCGTCTTGATTTGTGTGAATAAACGCCGACATCTTATCATACCAAACTCACAGCTGTTATTTTTTGCTCCCCCCACGTTTTCTCTTTACAGTTTTCTATTCCAGTCATTTCAGTTACAGTTTTACAGTTTTCTATTCTCACTGCGAGATTTACACCTGGTGGTGTTGGCGTCAAACGGTCAGCGTTGTGACAGTTCGTGATTTCTGAGCTTCGCTGACTGTCTGCCGTCCACCCACGCAGGTAGAGTGGAGCCTCCCTTGCGACGAAGTAGCAACGAGGTAAAATTACGTGGAGCCTTTTTTTAACCCCCCCCACTCTCTGACACCGAGAGCCTGGCCCTCGTCACTACTTCAAAGGGACCCTCCACTCGCTCCACGGCCTAACGCGCCGACTGCCCTTCAGGTACGTCACACCTTTAATGCACACGAAAGATTATTATTTACTTTATGATAACTTAAATTTGCCATACATGTTATTTGAGATTGAAAATTCACTGGAAATTCTATAGCAAGTTCATGCAAATTATTCATGAACTATTATTTTGCTTTATAGAGGATACTAATGGCAAGAATTTTATGATAATTTTATGCTTTTTTATCGCTTCATTTCATTATCGATTTTATATGATCATTTAATGACTTTTCGTGATAACTTAATGATGTTTCCCCACAATCGTGTTGTCATAGCGATTTAAAGTCTACACCTTGTTAGTTGAACATAACAGTACTGTGGCCAGTCTCCATGGAAACACAGTTCTGTTCGAGTTTATAACAGCTCTAATGCAGTAAGTAATAGTAATATTTTTCACCAACACCAACATATGTCTAATTTATTTCGAAAAATATAAATTACAGTTTGTACAATTATTAAACGTATATATACCTTTCTTTTGATATATTTGGAACCAAAGATTCACAACCTTTAGATATAATTCTTCATGTCTGTATTTATGTTTTTTCATTAGCCATTGTGAAAAATTAATACTGAAACTTCAAATTATTTATTAGGTTTCTAACCACAGAACGTTTCTAACGAAATACATCCAAAACACTGTGGATATACATACGTATGTACACCATTTAGTCATGGAAGTCAAGATAATTAAATCGGAAAGAACTCAATTTTTTGTTATTTTATTTAGTTTGCGATTGTGCGAAAAACGGTATACTCTACACGGTTGTTAAGTGCCTAAAAGACTCTCGAAAATTGAAAAATCTCGACTTCGTCTCGATTTTTCAAACTTTTTCTCGTTTTTGTTATAACGCACTTACCAACCTAATAGTGTAATACACTATATTCATACTCACTTTGTTGACTTTAGGACAACTTCATAGTTTTCTGGCAACATGTATTTTAGTTAGTAATTTTATGCATTTCGTTTCATGTCAACTCGTGCTATAAACAATGACATATTTTACTTGTTGCCTAATATACTATTATTATACATATTATGATACATCGAAAAGTAGTGCTTTTTCTATGAGCGTCAATTTTGTTTAACGGGACATAGCCGAGTTCAACAAAAAACGCGAGTACGAAAATGCTCTTTACGAAAGTGTATCATCCAAAGTTTTTTCTGCGACAGCTATTACGAAATAATTAATATCTCATAGTATACCATTTGTATCATCAACTTGAATGTTGAACTTCTCTTTCGTATAATTAAATATATTGAACATGTTAACTTCTAAGAAATATTTGATGCAAACTACTTATATTTTATTATATAATAATATTTAAGTATAATAATCTTTTTTTTTATTGGTGGGTGAATGATTATGTGTAAAACTTATGTTACTCACAGCTGATGTGTTTACACACAAATTTTTTTACACACTTGTGTTAAAAAATATCACTTTACACATTGTGAACAGTGCCTAAAATATCACTTTACACACTGTGAACACTGTGCTGTCAAATTTCATTAGCATGATTTAAGCTCTTAATTGCCATTAACCATCCAGCTGACAAATGTCACTATCGCGTTCTTTGTTTGCAGAAAATGTCACCGGCATGATTTAAGCTGACAGGGAGCTCTAATATCATATTTACTGCCAACTGTTAATGACACGTTGTCATGAATGCTGTTTTTCATGTCAATTGTCATTAGCATGATTTATTCTGACAATTGACATTATCATGGCTCTTATTTTTGCTACGAGTCATCACATATTCGTGATTTCAGCATTCAGTTCTCGTTTTCAATTTCTACTATTAATTGGCAAAGTCATCGGCATGATTTCTGCCAACAGGTTTCGAAATTTGCACTACCCAAATCACCTACTTCAGATGTGCTCCTCGGGATTTTGGGTGTCAGAACTGATACATTTCTGCTGTAAAATATAGCCAATGATGTTTCAGTTGTCAATTATCTTTTACGATTTCTGCCAACCATTTTGCCATCAGCACGATTTATGGTGTTAAATATTGCTGATATTATTTCAACTGTTCTTAATTGTCTGTGCGCATTTTTATCCGTGTGTGACTTTATTTATTAACAACATAACATAATCAGGTGTATTGCGTATCAAAAACACGTAAGCAGTAACGTGTATATTACTTGACATCACGACATTCGAATGTTTAATGCAATTATGTTATAATAGCATTTGACATTTGAATGTGAGGCTGCCAAATAATATACAGTCCTGTTCAAAAATGTATTGTACACAGATGGTAGATACATTTCAGAACTGTTAAAGTGACAACTAACAGTGACACAAATTAGTATTGTACTTATTGTATGCGTTACATGAAAATTAATTACTCTAGATCGTTAGTATATTATTTATCTACCAATAAAAGTTTATGTGTGGTTGTGTTTCTACTTAACAAAGGCTGGTACTGTATCATTAATTAAATAGACTAAAATATAATCTATCAAAATATTTGTATGTTCAATCATGCTCACATAAATCTAGTACAAACAAATTGACATTGCTATATAAAATTGCTACTGTAACCTAATTTCTTGTACTAGATTCATGTGAGCATGACTGTACAACACTTTTTTGTACCTCAGCACAAATTCTGTACAACACTTAAATGAACACAGGTGCACTACACCTGAATCATGGTGTTGTCCATCCTTTACACGTCACATACTACTAACCAATTTGACTCTAAATCCATTAACAAAATTTTCCTGTGATGGTTATTTTTGAAGTTATAAGCAAATGAAGTTGTGGATGCAGATCCTCTGTTTATAATATTTTTCCAAATTATGATTGTGCCAATCATTTAAAACGGTCAAAAATAAAATTTAAAAAACGTTGAAATCAATATTTTTACACAAATTTTGATAAAATAATGGGTATTTTTTGAAAATTGGATTAAGACAGGACGCATCTCGTAACTATGGAAGTACTTACTTACGCAAGTACTTACTTTTATGTTTTTGTAACCCAGGCCATGAAAGTGATACTTAATTTTTTAATCTTGACCATTAACTTATTTGTCACTTCTGCAATCGATTTCGTACTCTATAGGGATTAATAATATAGCCCTATAAAGGACACAATTTTTAAGACACCCTGTAGTAATGCATAGGAGTGTATATGTAGAATATGATATTATGTATTATAATTGATGTTTGTTATAGTTTCATTCATTTTGGATACCAGTTATTACTATATTTTATTTTATTGTTTTGTTCTTATTTGGAGTACATACTGGTAGTTTATACACAAAGATGATTTCTTGTTTTTATTGTTATTATTATGTCTTCTTGACCTTACTAGCTAGTTTCGTTTATAATTAGCCATCTTCAGAGGTTAATAACTCTATATATATATATATATATATATATATATATATATATATATATATATATATATATATATATATATATATATAATAGAGGTTAACGGGTTAAAGTCTTTGACTTTAACCCGTTAACCGTTATTTAGGTTCTGCTTGGTCGTTTAAACCTATTGTACTAGGTTCTGTATTTATTAATTAATATATTTCATATGCCTCTAATAAAATTTGTTTGGATTATTTTATTGTGGTGTTCAGGAGGTTGTTTAAAAATGTTCCTATATTAATAGGAAGTATTCCAATTAAGAAGAAAGCAATAAAATAATATATTATTACTGATGTTATGTAACTACGTATACTCAAGTATACGTAGTATGTAATCCTATGTATAACTGAGTAATATATAGGGGTGCAAATGTAAACTACGATGACATGCAGATATCTATGATGGTACAAATGAAACAAAAATATGTTCGAGTAATTTCAGCGAACAATTAGTATCTGCATTTGTGCACCCTTTCCACTGCGTTTTATTTAAAAAGCTTAATACGTTGTTTTAAGGCATTCACAGTAATCCCCGGCTTTAAATCCCTCCCTCCTGCCGCCTCGTTCCGCGAAACTCAAAGGGTTTAATCCCCAAATCTATTGAAGGATCAAGCGATTTCTCCGGGGATATCTCGCTTAATTAAAGGAGAGGCCGCCCGGGGCGCAATAAAAATGTAAAACATTAATTCGCGCCCCCGCCCCCGCCGTGCGCCCGCCCCCGCGCACGTAAATTATCGGCCGCAATTAAATCTTCACGGGGCGGCAGTTACTCTTAATTATCGTCGCTCGGGTCGGGCGGGCGCGAGATAAAAGAGACGCGTCGGGGGCGTGGGTGGCGTCGGCGTCGGCGTCGGTGGCGGCGGTGGCGGCGCCGGTGGCGGTGCTTCCGCCCGCAGGCGGCGCACTGAAAATACGAGGCGTTTGTTCTACTTACATGAAATAATATCCCGTGGTGTGTTTGTGCACTACGATATCTATTCCTACTCCGCACAGCACTGAAACAAAGTAGAGAAAACATAATTAAGTCCCTTGTTCGGCTTGGCTTCGTTGGTAACAATGGCTTTGTGCGCGTTACCGCTCGTATTTCTGTTGTGTAATAAAGTATTGATAACGAGACGATGAATTGAGATTGTAACCTGTAGCTACACAGAGATGTTGACGTACAAGAGTAATTTGGAAAAGTTATATCACTAGGTACATTGCACATATAAATTCTAATTTAACGGTACTGGCACAAACCATAATATATTTTGTAGTCGAGTAGTTTCATAATGCTATACTTGTTATACAGAAAATCATGCAAAAGCACTTACTTTATGTCATTGTACCGTAAAGTGTGGCATAAAGTAGCCATAACAACAAAATAAGCACAGTCAAAGACTACGTTGTCTTTTATTCGTAGCATGCATTTCAACTTCGAGAACATAACCATATCGAAGAAGACTTGACAAGTTTTAACTAATACAACAAAGTACGATGAATTAATAGATTAATAATAAAATCCAAATTTAAACAATTTAATCATTTGTATGGTTATTTTCATTTCGGCTTGGAGAAGTTCTAAATCTATTTTAAACAATTCTGAATAATGTTCTATGAAGGCTTTACTGCCTTCACATGACAGATTCGGAAAACTGTCAACACTTTTGGAAAACTTGAGATGGCCAAATCTTACATTAAAATGCCTGATGGTAGAATCCATAACGGGCAGATAAACTCTAATGATCTTCTAATGTTGCACCCCAAACTTGACTCTCTTGTCCTATAGAAGTTTCAATAACATAGTCAGATAACCTTTGTAGCAATCATCGTTTCTTGCATATTCCCATTCGAGAGATATGTACAGCAAATTTTAGTTTCAGTATTAAATAAGTGAGAAAATCAAACACTTAACTTTCTGCAATGACAAGTATCGGTTAGCTACTACTGAAATTTCTGAAAAATTATTTATTGCATATTTATAAGTAAGTTTATGGCGTATATTGTATTTTTATTTTTATTCTTGACCTGTGTAAAGTAGTAACGGCCTTGGTGCATAAATAGCTATGAATTCGAAATTTTTGAGGTAATATCCGAGTGGCATATCTACATTCATCGCAACATTTTAGTACTCAAATTTTCGACTCGACGTTTATGACCAATATCGCTGTGTATAGTTATTTGTCCAATTTTAGTTAGAAACTACCTGTTTATTTAAAAAACAAATGATTACACTAACTTTTGAAGTACCGAAATATTTCATTTAGGTTTTAAAAATAGGAAATAATAAAAAATGACTTGAAGTATAAAGCGCAGTTTTTGTCGAAAGACCTGAATAATCTTCATATCTCTAACTTCAAACCAAAAATATTGGAAACATTTTAGATGACTCATATAACTACTTCAATTCTCGTTGAAGAGGTTAGTAGGAACATTATTTTTTGTTATAAAACATTTTTGTTTCTAAACAGTGTTATATAGAGTTTTTCATTGTTAGAAGCCCAAAAAAAAACACCAAACGAAATTCTCTTGTTTTAAAATTAGGAAGCACAATAAAATGTTCTGTTGTATAAGAAAACAATAAAACAGTTTTTCAAAAACTGACAACATATTTGCGCAGTTTTTGACGAAAAACCTGAATAATCTTCATATCTCTAACTTCAAACAAAACATTGGAAACATTTTAGATGAACCATATAACTACTTTAATTCTCGTTGAAAAGGTTAGTAGGAACATTATTTTTTGTTATAAAACATTTTTGTTTTTAAACAGTGTCATAAAGAGTTTTTCATTGTTGGAAGCCCAAAAAAAAAAAAACGAAATACTCTTGTTTTAAGATTAGGAAGCACACAAAAATGTTCTGTTGTATAAAAAAACAATACAACAGTTTTTCAAAAACTGACAACATATTTAATATCTTCTTATTTCTGATGAACCTCAAAAATGTTTTTTCTTTGAAAAGAGAAAGACTCAAAACTAAACTACAGTTATACCTGCAACATAAAAATGTATACTTGTTGCTTCAACTTGGAACTTTGGAAACTTGGAAGATATTAACTTCATATTTCTAAATACTAATGAGCAAAGATATGAAACACGACAAAAATTTTGTTGCAATACTTGAAAACACCAAAAATTTGTATTGTTTTATTATAAAACCAAGAAGTATAAGAAAATATAAGCTCGCATATATAAAATAGTTATCTATGTAGCACTTGTATTACATTTGTATCATGTTTTTTTGGTTTTTGATATAAATAATCACATGAGTGAAGATTTAGGCGAACTTTAGTGCCGATTTCGTTAACTTTACCGACGATTTCAGAAAAAATAGTACTTCAGTTTTAAAATTCGGGAGCACTTTAGTCGTACTTTTGTTGTGTCAGAAAATCAGGATATATAAAATTATTATCATTTTCAAACATGGCAGCATGCACTGGCAACCTGGCAACATAAAAATATATATTTTTTGCTCGAACCTGGAGCTTTGGAAACTTGGAACATATTTACTTCATATTTCTAAATACTGATGAGCAAAAATATGAAATACGACAAAAAATTTGTTGCATTAATTAAAAACAACAAAAAAATGTGTTGTTTTGTTATAAAACCAAGAAGTATAAGAAAATATGAGCTTGTATACATAAAATAGTTATCTGTGAGGCACTTGCATTACATTTTTATCATGATTTATTTTTTGTTTTTATTATAAATAATCACATGAGTGAAGATTTAGTCGAACTTTAGTGCCGATTTCGTTTACTTTACTGACGATTTCAGAAAATAATAGTACTTTAGTTTTAAAATTGGGGAGCACACAAAATAGTCGTAGTTATGTTGTGTCAGAAAATCAGGATATATAAAATTATTATTATTTTCAAACCTGGCGGCATGCATACCTTCATATTTCTAATAAAATATGAAAACAAAGGACATATTTGAAAATTGTCATCATTTTCTGTTTGTTGTAAAACTTGAAAATACGACAACAACTCATATTTTGTTATATAACCTGAGAGTAAAACTTGAAAATACGACAACTCATCTTTTGTTATATAACCTGAGACCAGTTTCAAAGTGACCAAATCCAAGTCCGAGTGACCAAAACACTATCTACACAGTATATTTAATTCAATATATGAAAAGCTTACTGAACTTTGGACAGTGCTGCTTTTATTATTTTATTGTTAGCGTTATTATTTTCTTTCGTTGATTTTTTTTTTGTATCCATTGCTTTTGTTATTTTGGTGTCTCATTTATGAAATCAAGTGTTCCACGCCTCCAGTGCCTCCAGTGTTCCAAGCCTCCAGTGGCAAAAAAATAATGATATTCATTTATACATTATACAATATTCCAAAATTTTATAGGCTGTTTTGGTGTTGAAATTTTTTTAATATGAAAATCGTTAATAACATATAAAACAATGATAGTTACATTAATATTTGGAAAAAAAATATAATAATCATGATATTCGCCTTGGTGAGTATAGAACCCATGACCCACTGTTTTCTGAACCCATTGAACCCATAGAACCCATTGCGATATCATATCTGTCATTATGTCTCACCATTGATGAATTCTTATATTATGATTCGTACAAATATATGATTCTTGTTGAAATAATATTTCGTCGCTTCTGTTATACAGTTTTCAATGCCACCATTGCATCGGTGTATTCTTATATGTATTATGTTTCGAATGTATGCCAGGTTTCTTGCTGAAATAATATTGTGTTGCTTCTGTTATGCAGGTTTCAATGTTGATAGCTTAACTTTGCTTGTGTGGAGTGAACTGGATGCAGAACAAGTCGTGAATTTTTGCGCAGACGTTTCGATTTGCATGTCCCTGAATGCATTTGTTGGAACGTTTCCGTCGCAGATCAAATCTAGTTGCATCGCTGGTCGTTTTCCAGACCGCTCTATGTTATTTCCGCTGTTTTCTGCATCTCATAACTTCGTTTATTGCTGCCTTTGAAGTTTATTCGGGAAATAGTATCGTATCTATGCTACTGAACCAGTATTTTTGTAATAGTGCATATTTTCGGCCATGGAATTAATAATATCTTTACCTAGATGATATTAAATATCTAATATTGCTTTTTATATCCCTGATGAAGCCTCTGAGTAGCGAAACAATTGCAGTTCGACATTAAAATTAAAGGTAATTTAAACAACGTTTAATTTTTAATTTCAGTAATTTTGAAACTTTGTCAAATTTTCAGGAGTATTAACTCAAGGTATACTAAACAGATATCTGACAATAAATATGCAATAAATAAATTTTCAGAAATTTCAGTAGTAGCTAACCGTTACTTGTCATTGCAGAGAGTTAAGTGTTTGATTTTCTCACTTATTTAATACTGAAACCTAGTCAAATTTTCAGAAGTATTAACTTTAGGTATACTCAACAGATATCTGATAATAAATATTGAATAAATAAATTTTCAGAAATGTCAGTAGTAGCTAAACGATACTTGTCATTGTAGAAAGTTAAGTGTTTGATTTTCTCTCTAATTTAATACTGAAAGTTTGTCAAATTTTCAGGAGTATTAACTTCAGGTATACTAAACAGATATCTGATAATAACGTGTGCAATAATTTCAAAATATTGTTTAATTAGTAGGTATATGTAATCACTTTTTTGAAAGGGTTTGTTGTGTGACCCAGCACAAGATATCCAACACCTAGATACGAATTATTTATCTTTTTTTTTAGTAATTATCCAATAATTATATTGATTACCTACGAAAATTTAGTAAACACTAAACGAAATTTTTAAGGGAGCTTAAATTGTGTTTCAGTTTTCTAAAAATTCGAAAATGAGGTGGTTCATTCAAAATGCTTAGGCAATATTGTTTCAAATTTTGGCGAAAGTCGAAAATAAGCAAATTCAATGAGGAATGATTTGGAACTAAAATCAATGTTTTAAAAATTGCATAACAAATTAATTATAATTACTTTTTCTTTTGTTTGTCATAGTTACACTATAGTTACACTACCAGTAAGTACTCCACTATAGAAGAAAGAAAACAATATAAAAATTATTGTTTTCGTTCATTTATTAAAATCCATGGGGGTAAAATATAGTTTTGCTGTAAATGAAGGATAACCAAAATCCAATATTTTTTATAAACATATTCTATAATACCTAAACTGAACAGAAATAACTAAGAAATTGTGTATTTCGTTTAATTCATTACCAAAATACATGATTACCAAAATACATGGCAGTAAATTGAAAAATACATTATTTTCTATGTAAATATAAATTCTATAATGGCCAAGCTCAATTATAATAACTTGGAACTTAGAAGTAGTGGGAAATTTGATAATGAGTAGAGGTAGGATAGTTAGGCAATTTGCCTTTTTCTTATAAAAGGTATGATTAAAGGCAGGCCCAGCGCATTATCTGTTTACCATAGTAAACATTTAAAAAAACCTAAATTATTTTTTTTTATTTTGCCTTTTTCGCATAAATTCGAGGTTTTTGCCGTTTTCGGGTGCATTTTGCTTTTTTTACCTTTTTTATGCCTTTTTAGGTGGTTTGTACATTTTTTTATTTCGATTTTGGAATACTTGATTTTTTTTTTGTTTTTTTTGATGCTTCCAATTCCAGGGCAATATCAAAATCACAGCAAGCTTTCAACGACGCAAATGTATTAAATGTTCTGACCTACATACAAACATATTTTTCTTGGATACCGCAAAAAATCGAAAATTTGGAAAAGATTGGATTAAGCCTCATCGAATCTCTTAAAATCATCGATGATGCAATCATACTCACGTCGGGTGCTCCGGGTCCAGCAGGAAAACTTATTTATGAAACACTAAAAACAGCAAAAAAATTCAGGTTTAGATGAAATAAGAAATATTTCAAAATTTTTAAATGTATATACTTGTATATAATAAACTCTCTCCAGACGAAATAAGTTCACTGAAATTTGCTCCTATAACATCATGTGATGCAGAAAGATCATTTTCCGTGTACAAACAAATTCTCAGTGACAGGAGAACTAAATTAACTCCAGATAACATAGAAAAATTACTTGTTACGGTATGGTTCAAAAATAAAAATGTATAATTATTATTAACAATTACTTATTTTTATTTAATAATTATTAATATTTTACATGGTCCCAATAAAAAGTTGATTATTTAAATATGTTTCATTTCTTACAGTTCTCTAGATGTGTTTTCAGTGTCTCCTCGGCCATACCTTGGTATTGTGGTTTTGTGCACTATTTTTGCATTTCTTGCTTTTTTTTTAATTTGCCTTTTTGGCCATCTTTTTTGCCTTTTTGGTCACTTTTTTTTGCCTTTTTGCCTACCTTTTTTGATGTTTTATTTTGCCTAACTATCCTATCTCTAATAATGAGCAATCACTATAAGCAATAACCTGGAAACTAATTGTACAAGACCAATCATCTATCAAAATTTAGTGTAGAGAAAATAGTAATAGATTTATTTTAACTAAAAACTCATAAAATTGGGAGATTATATTCCCTATATATTTATCTACTCAAGTATGTGAAAAATTGTTTCGTTGTTAAAGTATACGTTTTAGTTGAGTAAGTATATGTTAAAACATATACTTACACAAAATTTCTCCAAAATTCGTTAGTTAATTCGTTAATTAGTTTCATCTACCAAAATTTAATGTTGAAAAAATGGTAACAGATTTTAAATCTAAAATAGGGAGCGCATTATTCTCTCGATACATTTACTTACGTACGTGAAATTTTTTTAATTGATAGAACATATATATTTAAGCAGTATCCTTTCTACCATATAATGGTGTAGAGTGCCTAATACAGTTTTTTTTTTTTACAAATTTTGCCCACTCCTTTTTGTTTTTCGCCATTGTTCTTACCTCTGACCATGATTTTCCTCTGTTTTTCAGAATCTCGTTTATGGAGTTGTTCCATGTTTGCCTTGGTCTTCCTCTGCTTCTTCGTTTTCCTGGTCTGGCTTCCCATATTTTCTTAACTGGCCTTGTGTTTCTCATTCTTTGTAGATCACCCCACCCCAGCTTAATTTTCTTCTTGCCATAAATTCCTCTAACGATTCTACTTCCCACTCTTCTCTGATTTGGGTGTTTCTGATTTTGTCCCTCCTTGTAACGCCTCTTACTCTTCTGCGATATTTCATCTCAGTTTCCTGTAATTTGCTTTGTACTTTTTTGTTAGTATCCATGATTCGCAGCTATATGTTAATATCGGTCTAAAAACAGATTTGAATACTTTTATTTTTGTCTGACGGGATATTTCGTGTTTATTTATGAACATCTTGTTCTGCGCGCTGTAAGTTATCATTGTCTTTTCTATTCTGGTGTTTATCTCAGTTTCTTGCTTGCCATCCTTATTTATTTCTACTCCCAGATAACTCATGGTTTGCACTTGTTCTATGTTTGTGTTGTCTATGCTAATGTTTATTTTTGTAGGTTCCCCGATTACCATTACTTTTGTTTTGTTTCTATTCATCTTCATACCATATTCTTTTAGTACCTTATTCCATACGCTTAGGCTGTATTGTAGGTCGTCTTCCCCTTTCGCTATTATTATTTATTATTATTATATCATCCGAGAATGCCCCTTCCGAGATTTCCACTCTATGCATATTTTTGTATCCAATCAGTAATTTTTTTGATTTTCCGAGTGCATTTTTTTTTACATCTCGTCCATGTAGACGATGAACAATGTTGGGCTCAAGCCTCTCCCTTGCCTTAATCCTTCTTTCGTTTCGAACGGTTCTGATTGCTGATTACCATGTATTATCACGTTTGTGTTTGTGTTGTAGATTTGTTTAGTTATTCTGATTAGTTTGGGGTTGGCTCCTCGTTCTTTAAGTATATCCCATAGCTTTTCTCTGTTCACCAAGTCAAAGGCTTTTTCCATATCTATAAAACTCAAGTAGACGTCTTTTTTTTGTATTTTTGATTTCTATATTATTTGCTGAATCGTGAAAATGTGATCTTGCGGGCTATGTCTGTTTCTGAAGCCACTTTGTGATTCATCTAATGTTGGTTCTATCTTTATTCTTAGTTTTTGGTCTAGGATTTGTTCATACCTTTTCATAGTTGTGTTTAGTAATGTTATTCCCTGGTAGTTTTGGCAGTCTTTTCTGTCCCCTTTTTTATATACTGGAAGTATTTGTGCAGTTTTTCAGTGTTTCGGAATTTGTTCTTTTTGCCACACTGAGTTGTACAGTTCCAAAAGTAGTTCTGATCCTTTCTTCCCTATATTCTTTATCATTTCAGCCGTGATTTTCTCCGATTCGGGTGCTTTTCCATTTTTCATTTTCTTTATTACCTCTATTAAAACATATACTTATTCAAAATTTCTCAAAAATTCTAGGAGTACGGTCTTTCAAAAAGCAGCCGTGTACAAAGTAACCTTGCCACGCGCCGCAGAAACTCGCTGACTAATCTCAGATGAGATATCTCAGACTCGAACACGCTGGACTGTTTTTGTTGTGAGTAGATAGTACAGGTGCATTTTTAATGCATTTGTGTGTACACCGATCAGTCTAGTTCGCACCGCCAGCAAGTTCGCTTCTCTGCGTGCGAAGTAAGTGGAGATTTTTCGCGCCTTCGTTAGTTAGTTGAAGTGTTTATACAATTCACAGCTAATTACCGGACTTCATATAGTGTTTATCGAAGTGTTTATACAATTATCAGCTAACTAACGGACTTCGTATAGTGTTTATCTGTGTGCGTTTGACGAAGTAATGTAAGTTACTTTACCTTAGAAAGCAGACTTAGCTACGTTAACGTAGCAGCTCTTAGTGCCACAAATGGAGCGAGTATATTACATCCAAATTCAATTTTTTTTTTAATTTTACCACCAAATTTGCAATATTTCTAAAACGCAAGTGCAGCCGCTTTTATAGTTACTTATGATACTTTGCTAAATCAGCATGGATACGTTTGTAAATGCGAACCAAAATCTTACAGTTGCATGGCACAAAATGATAACAAATTTTCAATAATTTCAATATTTCGTATCATCGTTGAACAGTAATGGTTATTAATCGAGGCGTAACTCAATTTATATTGCGTGAAAATCATTTCTTTTCTGCAACTGTAATGACAAAACATTTGAAGACAAATAAGTCCTTACACTTGTTTTAATTTCAGTGCCGGCTCTGCAACTTCGTAATATTAGGGTTTCAGTCATTTTTTTAAAGATTTTCAAATTTTGAAAGATTTTGTCTCTAGTCTCTAATCTTGCGCCAGTTCTCGAGTTATCGAGTGTCCCCCAATCTTCAGACTTACGAACATTGCTACAATAAAATGCAACTTAAACCACTGTATTTGTACAAAATTTTCAAAACAAGTTTCGTACTTGTGCATATTTTACATAAGTCATAGTATGTACCGGCAACAAAATACTTTTCTACATAAATTATGTTCTTAATTTGTATGCTGTTTTATCGATTGCAGTACTTGCCTATAGCATTCATTTCGGGCTTTTATTTTGCCTTATTATTCAAAATTTGCAGAAGTCTTAACATACATTTTATTCATTTATTTTTTGCAGATGATTAATTACTGCGTCAAGAATTATTTATATTATATGTAGTCGGGTTTTGGAGTACTTCCTGGCATTTGTATAAAATATCAATTATGGCTTTGTTTTTGTTCTTTATTCATTAAAATAAGTTGTTCTACCCAACTAGTTTCGGCTTTGTTTAAAATTTAAGCCTTTTTCAGAGGTTTTCATTTCTAGAAATATTACAAGTGAGATGCGTGTTATAAGAGAAGTTGATTAAAACTATATGTGTATTCGTTAGTGTGAGGTCATATATGTGTTTAGTATGTAGTTAACATAGGTTGTT
Organism: Othius punctulatus; assembly: GCA_951805005.1. Classification (NCBI taxonomy): domain Eukaryota; kingdom Metazoa; phylum Arthropoda; class Insecta; order Coleoptera; family Staphylinidae; genus Othius; species Othius punctulatus. The sequence goes on from OX638143.1 coordinate 25,914,089, forward strand.
GTTTTTTTTTTTTTATTATTAATTACGCCTTAAGTTAGGTTATTTTAATTTTCTTGTGATAACGACTGGTAAGAAACAGCTTGATCAATACGTACATTTATGTTTGTTATGTTGTACAACATACAACATACAACATACATGTACGTATTGATCATGCTGTTCCTTACCAGTCGTAAGGAACAGCTTGATCAACACGTACATTTATGTTTGTTATGTTGTATGTTATTGTTAGCGTTTGTCCCGTATATTAAGGGACAAACGCTAACAACAACATACAACATAACAAGCATACATGTACGTATTGATCATGCTGTTCCTAACCAGTCGTAAGGAACAGCTTTATCAACACGTACATTTATGTTACGTATTATTATGTATTTATGTTATGTTGTATGTTCTTGTTAGCGTTTGTCCCGTATATAAGGGGCAAACGCTAACAACTACATACAACATAACAAACATAAATGTACGTATTGATCAAGCTGTTCCTTACCAGTCGTTATCACAAGAAAATTAATAATAACCTAACTTAGGGCGTAATTAATAAAAACAAAAGAAACAACTACCTATGTTAACTACATACTAAACACATATATGACCTCACACTACTGAATTCACACATTATATAGTTTTAATCAACTTCTCTTATAACACGCATCTCACTTGTAATATTTTTAGAAATGAAAACCTCTTAAGAAGGCTTAAATTTTAAACATAGTCGAAACTTGTTGGGTAGAACTAATTTTAATAAATAAAGGACAAAAACAAAAACATAATTGATATTTTATACAAATACCAGTAAGTACTCCAAAACCCTACTACATATAATTTATATAACTGGTAATTTTGGATACAACTCTTACGGAATTATTTAAATAATAAAAAACTGAGTTTACTACTACTAAGTTTACTTCACTTATTTATTTTGTACTTAATACACATTTATGTCATCAATTGGGCATATTTGTTAGTGTACTTATCATAGTACACTAATGAATATGATCACTTGGTGATTGAAATGTGCATTTAGAACAAACTAAATAAGTGAAGCAACTTGACTTTACGTATTTATTTTGTACTTAATGCACATTTAGTACACCAACTGAGCATATTCGTTAGCGTACTCATCGTAGTACACTACAGAATATGGTCACTTGGTGATAGAAATGTGCATTTAGTACACAATAAATAACTGAAGCAACTTTACGTCACTTATTTATTTTGTACCAAATGCCCATTTAGTTCACCAAGTGAGCATATGCGTTAGTGTACTCATCGTAGTACACTACTGAATATGGTCTTTTGGTGATAGAAATGTGCATTTAGTACAAAATAAATAACTGGAGCATCTTGACCTCACTTATTTATTTTGTACTAAATACCCATTTAGTTCACGAAGTGAGCATATGCGTTAGTTTACTCATCGTTGTACACTAATGAAAATGATCACTTGGTAACTGAGATGTGCATTTATTACAAAATTCATAAGCGAAGTTAATTTTCTTCACGTATTCATTTTGATCAAAATTCACATATCTATCACCATGTTAGCATATTTGTTAGTATACCCATCGTAGTACACTAATGAATATCTTCACTTGGTGACTGAAATGTGCGTTTAGTACAAAATAAATAGGCGAAGAAAAATTGCCCAGTATTTTATTATATATTTCCTTAAGATATTTGTCGTAGTAATTTATTAATCATCATGAGTTTTGTTTTTCAAAGAAACGCAATGTTTCATTGGCAAGAATATTGGTTTCAATGTGACGATGATTCCTAGCAATGCAATTTAGATGCACTTTGAAGTTTTTCGCATCTCTGCATCACTGCTGGTTTACTCTTTTTGCGCACTAATTCTGCGACCCCACTTTTTTGATAGTCTGCTGTAATTATAGTCTCCGACTGGAAATGGATTTCGCTTTTCGAAACGAAATATTTCCTTTCATCCCTCCAAGTTCATGCTTGACCCCTACAGAATGGGCATATTGCGGTGAATTTGTAATGGCACATGAGGTATAAGCGGTGGGGTTGATTATGGACGTTTCCTTTTTATGTTTGTTTTGTCCCTAAATATGTGTCGTCCTTTTGAAATTAAGCAAAATTACATAGTTTAACCATGCACAAATATCAAATTGTATCCATTTCGAAGTTTTCACTTCCGCTTGGTATGTCAATACATCAGGATATGTAGGTGGAAAAACCTCCTGTCGTGATTCATGACTGAACCATAAAATTATGGAAGTTTTTGCTTTCGTATGGTGCCTCACTACGTCAGAACATATGGATGGAAAAGTCTATTGTTGTGATTCATGAGCGCCATGAAATTATGGAAGTTTTTGCTTTCGTATGGTGCCTCACTACGTCAGAATATATGGATGGAAAAATCTATTGTTGTGATTCACGAGCGCCATGAAATTATGGAAGTTTTTGCTTTCGTATGGTGCCTCAATACGTCAGGACATATAGATGGAAAAGTCTATTGTTGTGATTCATGAGCGCCATGAAATTTTGGAAGTTTTCGCAATCGTATGGTATCTATATCAGGACATATAGGTGGAAAAACCTATTGTTGTGATTCACGAACACCTCGAAATTTCAGTTGCCTGCAATTGCAATTGGGAAAACAATGCCATTGTAGCTGTAACTGAAACTTGCAAACTTCCCCGTCTATAAACCTGATCATCAATGATGACGTTGGTTTTGAAATAGATACCTTAATTCAGAAACTTCAAAGAAACACAGTTAAGATATACGTGCATGGTTATACCAGTAATTATAAATAGTGCACAAAAGTGCACGTTCTCCAGGAAATAGGAAATGTCCTACCTCCCCATGGAACTCGTGTGCCAGCAAAGCAAAATTCATTGCAAATGTTAAAAGCGGGTAGGCATTGAATCTTGGGGTGGATGATGGGAAGTATAGTACTTCCGGAAATCGGGGTCCATATCCGGTGAGACGCAAAAATAATTTCGGCAGACATTCGAAATCGCGGGGGCGTAAAATTGGGGCGCAAATCGAAAAAAAACTGGCCACGGTGTGAGTTGTTGATAGCTCGGAGATAAGTCAAAGTTGCTTTGCTTAGATGCGTATCCTTGCCTTGAGGCAGATCTTCGTGCCCTTTTTTTTCAGCCCGCCTAACTTATGATGATCAATTTTCGCCGCGGAAAATATTTATGCGCGCCATTTTCCACCTGCAATTGCTTTCAGTTCGCCCCATTTACATGGCTCTAAAATTGTTATGACTTCTACTAATTTGAGTATTTTACTAAATATTTGGTGGTACTGCAACTTCTAGATATTACTGCAAATAAATTTGAATTTCATGCATTTGATTTGCAAAACTTGCGAAATGTATTTTGAGGTTTAAAGTACCTACAACAAAATTACGTAATTGGAGAGGTATTTACTATCTCTTGCCAGGCATATTTATTTGGCAAATTTGTATGTGCATGAATTTTGAAGAATTGCGTATCAAAAGCATTAGCAGTCACTTGTACGTTAATTGACAGCATCACATTCGATTGTTTTCAAATCTGATGCTATCTAGTAACGTACACGTTACTGCCAATGGTTTGTTGATACGCATTACACCTGAATATCTCGAAATTTCTAAATTTCTCTAATCTTATCTCCCTTTAGACATCTCGAAATTTCTTAATATGAGGAGGTATGGATTTTCATATCCATCATCCTCTCAGCATCTCGCAATTTCTTCATTTGAGGAAATATGGATTTTCATATCCTTTTTCCTCCAAACATCTCGCAATTTCTTTATTTGAGGAAATAAGGATTTTCATATCCATTTTCCTCGCAACATCTCAAATTTTCTTCATGTCCCTAAGGTTCCCCCTGTAGTTGCGCTTAATTTGATTGAGTTCTTGTGAAGCAGCCTCATTGAAATTTCTCTGTAACACGGTTGTAACCCATTGAGCCCCGATGCAACATTATAGATCGATATTGGGAGTTCCTCTTTGAGGCCAAATGGGAGTTCCTTTTGAGCCCAATTAAGAGATCTATGTTGCATCAAGGTCTGAGTTATGGTGTTGTATTGTAAATTACAAATGGGTTCCTGTTTGCACTGTTGGACTGAATCCAGTTTTCCTCAACTCTGTGGAATCTTGTCAGTCCCTGTTCTTAATTCTTTGGGTCCTTTTCATTCTGATGGGCCAGTTGTTAAGGAAATATGGATTTTCATATCCATTTTCCTCGCAACATCTCAATATTTCTTCATTTCCCTAAGGTTGCCCCGGTAGTTGCGCTTAATTTGATTGAGTTCTTGTGAAGCAGCCTCATTGAAATTTCTCTGTAACACGGTAATAACTTGTTGAGCCCTCATGCAACATTATAGATCGATATTGGGAGTTCCTCGTTGAGGCCAAATGGGAGTTCCTTTTGAGCCCAATAAAGAGATCTCTGTTGCATCGAAGCTCTGAGTTCTGGTGTTGTATTGTAAATTACAATTGAGTTCCTGTTTGCACTGTTGGACTAAATCCAGTTTTCCTCAACTCTGTGGAATCTTGTCAGTCCCTGTTCTTAATTCTTTGGGTCCTTTTCATTCTGATGGGCCAGTTGTTAAGGAAATATGGATTTTCATATCCATTTTCCTCGCAACATCTCAATATTTCTTCATTTCCCTAAGGTTGCCCCGGTAGTTGCGCTTAATTTGATTGAGTTCTTGTGAAGCAGCCTCATTGAAATTTCTCTGTAACACGGTAATAACTTGTTGAGCCCTCATGCAACATTATAGATCGATATTGGGAGTTCCTCGTTGAGGCCAAATGGGAGTTCCTTTTGAGCCCAATAAAGAGATCTCTGTTGCATCGAAGCTCTGAGTTCTGGTGTTGTATTGTAAATTACAATTGAGTTCCTGTTTGCACTGTTGGACTAAATCCAGTTTTCCTCAACACTGTGGAATCTTGTCAGTCCCTGTTCTCAGTTCTTTGGGTCTTTTTCATTCTGACGGACCAGTTGTTAAGGAAATATGGATTTTCATGTCCATTTTCCTCGCAACATCTCAAAATTTCTTCATTTCCCTAAGGTTCCCCCTGTAGTTGCACTTAATTTGATTTAGTTCTTGTGAAGCAGCCTCATTGAAATTTCTTTGTAACACTGTAATAACTTGTTGAGCCCTCATGCAACATTATAGATCGATATTGGGAGTTCCTCGTTGAGGCCAAATGGGAGTTCCTTTTGAGCCCAATTAAGACATCTATGTTGCATCGAAGCTCTGAGTTCTGGTATTGTATTGTGAATTACAATTGAGTTCCTGTTTACACTATTGGACCGAATCCAGTTTTCCTCAACTCTGTGGAATCTTGTCACTCCCTGTTCTTAGTTCTTTGTGTCTTTTTCATTGTAATTGGCCAGTTGTTAACTGGCGATAAAGTTATCGCCAGTTATTGAGGAAGTATGGATTTTCATATCCAATATTTTCCTTTCAACATCTCGGAGTTGCGCAAAACGTGATTGAGTTCTTGTGAAGCAGCTTTATTGAAATTTCTCTGTAGCACTGTAAAAACCCGTTGAGCCCGGATGCAGCATTGTAGATTGCTATTGGGAGTTCCTCGTTGAGGCCAAATGGGAGTTCCTTTTGAGCCCAATTAAGAGTTCTCTGTTGCATCGAAGCTCTGAGTTCTGGTGTTGTATTGTAAATTACAATTGAGTTCCTGTTTGCACTGTTGGACTAAATACAGTTTTTCTCAACTCTGTGAAGTCATGTCAGTCCCTGTTCTTAGTTCTTTGGGTCTTTTTCATTGTAATTGGCCAGTTGTTAACTGGCGATAAAGTTATCGCTAGTTATTGAGGAAATATGGATTTTCATATCCAATATCTTCCTTTCAACATATCGCAGTTGCGCAAAACCTGATTGAGTTCTTGTGAAGCAGCCTTACTGAAATTTCTCTGTAGCACTGTAAAAACCCATTGAGCCCTGATGCATCATTGTAGATTGCTATTGGGAGTTCCTCGTTGAGGCCAAATGGGAGGTCCTTTTGGCCCCAATTAAGAGTTCTCTGTTGCATCTATGCTCTGAGTTCTGGTGTTGCATTGTAGATTACAATTGAGAGTTTCTTTTAACACTATTGAACTCGATCGAGTTTTTCTCAACTGTGCAGAATTTTGTCAGTGCAGTTCTTAGTTCTTTGAGTCATTTTACAACATGAGTATAATAGGGCTCCAGGCGATATCTCTCATGTATAAAATAAAAAGATAACGGCATCGGTGAACTGAATGCTTGATGTATATTCTGTTCCATTTGTATTTTTAACTAAGAAGACTGTAGTTTCATTAGATAAAGTTTTACACATGAACATTAATAAAAATGATCTGACAGTGAAAAAAAAATTAAATGTCAGATTTGTAAAACGTTTCCTGGTTCATATATTAAAATAATGAAATTATTGTTGCAATCATTCAAGTGTTAATCAATTAGATTTATTCTTTAAGTAAACCAATCAACTATAATTTATATTATAATTTGACTGATTTGCTTTTAGAAAATAAAAATAGCAATAAATTCTGTACTCAATAGATAATTAATTTGATGGCAACATTGCCCACTATCATAAAATATAACCTCTTCTTTTTAAATATAACTTATATTTTCAAGTTTAGTGACTTTTTACATTGGGCAACAATACTGTCAACCTAACAGAGCCTACTTAGTTAAAAGTAAAAATGGAACAGAGTTTACATGATTAATCAGTTTAATTTGTTACTAAGAGAAACCTTTTACTATATTATTAATAATAATGTTTATGTAAATAATATTTTAGTTGACGATGCAAATCAAGCATTCATTTCACAGACTGTACCTCTAACTAGTATCATAGTTAAGGTGATGCTGGAAATCAGTCGTTAAACTACTGGTTAACTAGTTTCTGGTTAACAATTCTTCTTCTTCTTCTACCACTGTCTCTACAGCCCTGGGTGTTTCTTGGCCTGCTTTACCACATGCCTCCACTCTTCTCTATCCTCCACAAGTCTTCTCCATTCTGTCGCATACATGATGCGTAAGTCATCTATCAACTAGTTAACAATTAACAAAACTATAAACCTATAGAATTAAAATATCGAAAAAAAAAAAACTGTTATTGCTTTTTTTTGTGTTGGAAGATTTCTAACTTCCTTCTAATTTTTGGATATAATTTTTTATTGGCAATTCTTTTAAATTTGGTGATTATGTACTTAAAACGTTGTCGTCAATGTTTAAATAGTTTAATATGAATTACAATACTTTGGTTGTTCTGCAATGTTATGCAGGGTGTTCCCTGAGGGATGGAATAAATTCATTGTACTCGTATTTAAACGGAAAATCATGAGGTGAGTTAATCTTTAATTTAATTATGTTTTTTATTTTTAACATCAATCAATTTAGGTGCTCATTTGATTTATGCTAGGGAGATACCGTTTAAAGTTTAGGAATCTGAATGCTGTAAATTTTATTACAACAGTAATTAATATACGCTCAATTGGAATATCATATTGAAGAAAAAAATTCCAACTTGTAATTTCTAACTTTGAAAACACATATTTAGGCATAAAATAAATGAAACTTGTACTGAAAATTGAAATTTTATTACAATATCATTACAATGCAGTATTATGCATTGTTTTGTGATTTTACATTTTATAAGAATATTAATAAAAATATCATTAAATATAATATTTCTCCTAAAAAGTATTATTAATATCTATAGACTTCATATATTTTGTCTGTATTCTTCTTTTATTATCATACTCATTATTTATTTCACATAAGTGCTTCTGCTGCTGATCTCAAAATCTTAACATCTCGCAGTTTCTTCATTTGACTAAGGTTTCCGATGTAGTTAAGCTTAATTTGATTGAGTTCTTGTGAAGCAGCCTGATGGAAATTTCTCTGTAGCACTGTAAAAACCCATTGAGCCCTCATGCAGTTTTGTAGATTTCTATTGGGAGTTCCTCGTTGAGGCCAAATGGGAGTTCCTTTTGAGCCCAATAAAGAGATCTCTGTTGCATCGAAGCTCTGAGTTCTGGTGTTGCATTGTAAATTACAATTGAGTCCCTGTTTGCACTGTTGGACTGAATCCAGTTTTCCTCAACTCTGTGGAATCTTGTCAGTCCCTGTTCTTAGTTCTTTAGATCATTTTCATTCTGACAGACCAGTTGTTAAGGAAATATGGATGTTCATATCCATTTTCCTCGCAACATCTCAAAATTTCTTCATTTCCCTAAAGTTCCCCCTGTAGTTGTGCTTAATTTGATTGAGTTCTTGCGAAGCAGCCTCATTGAAATTTCTCTGTAACACTGTTATAACCCATTGAGCCCCGATGCAACATTATTGATCGATATTGGGAATTCTTCGTTGAGGCCAAATGGGAGTTCGTTTTGATCCCAATTAAGAGATCTATGTTGCATCGAAGCTCTGAGTTCTGGTGTTGTATTGTGAATTACAATTGAGTTCCTGTTTGCACTGTTGGACTAAACCCAGTTTTCGTCAACTCTGTGGAATCTTGTCAGTCCCTGTTCTAGGTTCTTTGGGTCTTTTTCATTCTGACGGACCAGTTGTTAAGGAAATATGGATTTTCATATCCATTTTCCTCGCAACATCTCAAAATTTCTTTATTTCCCTAAGGTTCCCCCTGTAGTTGCGCTTAATTTGATTGAGTTCTTGTGAAGCAGCCTCATTGAAATTTCTCTATAACACTGTAATAACTTGTTGAGCCCCGATGCAACATTATAGATCGATATTGGGAATTCCTCGTTGAGGCCAAATGGGAGTTCCTTTTGAGCCCAATTAAGAGATCATATGTTGCATCGAAGCTCTGAGTTCTGGTGTTGTATTGTGAATTACAATTGAGTTCCTGTTTGCACTGTTGGACTGAATCCAGTTTTCCTCAACCTGTGGAATCTTGTCAGTCCCTGTTCTTAGTTCATTGGGTCTTTTTCATTCTGACGGACCAGTTGTTAAGGAAATATGGATTTTCATATCCATTTTCCACGCAACATCTCAAAATTTCTTCATTTCCCTAAGGTTCCCCCTGTAGTTGTGCTTAATTTGATTGAGTTCTTGTGAAGCAGCCTCGTTGAAATTTCGCTGTAACACTGTAATAACTTGTTGAGCCCTCATGCAACATTATAGATCGATATTGGGAGTTCCTCGTTGAGGCCAAATGGAAGTTCCTTTTGAGCCCAATTAAGAGATCTATGTTGCATCGAAGCTCTGAGTTCTGGTGTTGTATTGTGAATTACAATTGAGTTCCTGTTTGCACTGTTGGACTGAATCCAGTTTTCCTCAACTCTGTGGAATCTTGTCAGTCCCTGTTCTTAGTTCTTTGGGTCTTTTTCATTCTCACGGACCAGTTGTTAAGGAAATATGGATTTTCATATCCATTTTCCACGCAACATCTCAAAATTTCTTCATTTCCCTAAGGTTCCCCCTGTAGTTGCGCTTAATTTGATTGAGTTCTTGTAAAGCAGCCTCGTTAAAATTTCTCTGTAACACTGTAATAACTTGTTGAGCCCTCATGCAACATTATAGATCGATATTGGGAGTTCCTCGTTGAGGCCAAATGGGAGTTCCTTTTGAGCCCAATTAAGAGATCTATGTTGCATCGAAGCTCTGAGTTCTGGTGTTGTATTGTGAATTACAATTGAGTTCCTGTTTGCACTGTTGGACTGAATCCAGTTTTCCTCAACTCTGTGGAATCTTGTCAGTCCCTGTTCTTAGTTCTTTGGGTCTTTTTCATTCTGACGGACCAGTTGTTAAGAAAATATGGATTTTCATATCCATTTTCCTCGCAACATCTCAAAATATCTTCATTTCCCTAAGGTTCCCCCTGTAGCTGCGCTTAATTTGATTGAGTTCTTGTGAAGCAGCCTCGTTGAAATTTCTCTGTAACACTGTAATAACTTGTTGAGCCCTCATGCAACATTATAGATCGATATTGGGAGTTCCTCGTTGAGGCCAAATGGGAGTTCCTTTTGAGCCCAATTAAGAGATCTATGTTGCATCGAAGCCCTGAGTTCTGGTGTTGTATTGTGAATTACAATTGAGTTCCTGTTTGCACTGTTGGATTGAATCCAGTTTTCCTCAACTCTGTGGAATCTTGTCACTCCCTGTTCTTAGTTCTTTAGGTCCTTTTCATTCTGACGGGCCAGTTGTTAAGGAAATATGGATATTGATATCCATTTTTCTCTCAACAACTCGCAATTTCTTCATTTCCCTAAGCTTTCCGCTGTAGTTGCGCTAAACTTGATTGAGTTCTTGTGAAACAGCCTTACTGAAATTTCTCTGTAGCACTGTAAAAACCTATTGAGCCCTGATGCCGCATTGTAGATTGTTATTGGGAGTTCCTCGTTGAGGCCAAATGGGAGTTCCTTTTGAGCCCAATTAAGAGTTCTCTGCTGCATCTATGCTCTGAGTTCTGGTGTTGTATTGTGAATTACAATTGAGTTCCTGTTTGCACTGTCGGACTGAATACAGTTTTCCTCAACTCTGTGGAATCTTGTCAGTCCCTGTACTTAGTTCTTTGTATCTTTTTCATTGTAATAAGCCAGTTCTTGACTGGCGAGAAAGCTATCGCCAGTTATTGAGGAAATATGGATATTCATATCCAATATTTTCCTTTCAACATCTCGCAGTTGCGCAAAACCTGATTGAGTTCTTGTGTAGCAGCCTTACTGAAATTTCTCTGTAGCACTATAAAAACCCATTGAGCAATCATGCAGAATTGTAGATCGTATTTGGTAGTTCCTTGTTGAGGCCATTATCATACTCATCATTTATTTCACATTAGTGCTTCTGCTGCGGTTTTCTCATTTAGGGACGACAAGAAGAGAAAAGAAGAAGAGAAGACGGAAGAGAAGAAAGAGAAGAAGGGAAATTAAAAAATGAACAAACGCAAAAGAAAGAAAACTGGAACTTATAAAAGACGAATCAAAATGTAAGTTATAATTTATCGATTGAAAGCATCTGCGTTCTGAGCGGCCAAATTTTGAAAATTGTTTTAAAAAACTGAGAGTTGAAACACTTATGGCCATTTTCAATAGGAAATGCCTATAGCGATAGCATTTACACAGCGTAGAGTTTCGTCGCGTAAGAAATATATGAATGAGCCTTTAACTTTTAGGTACATAATTGTAATGTTGCAAAAATTTCAAAAAACACTTGCACCACCCATACACTTCTTCAAATGACCATACAATTAAAATTACATAATTTGAAATTACGGCCTAGGGTTGTAGTATCTACTGTTTTGTATCAACAAATTACAAATGGAATTTGAATCGAACCATAATGTACTTGTGCAGCATCTCTGAGGGGCCTCATCTATCAATATTATTTACGATACGGATGCTTTTCAGCAGATCAAATTCCAAGTGCAAAAGAACATAAATTTCCCTCGAAAAACTACCAAGTTATGAGAAGCCACGACGACGTGAACACGGCCGTTTGGGGAAAACCTCCAACAACTTTAAAAGCCCAACTTATCCTCCACCACTTCAACGCCCATCAATTCCTCCTCTGCAAATTTTGTTAACACACACACGCTCGCGGCGCACAATTTCTAATGTTTGATGTAAACTTTGTCTGCCGATCAATCTTCCGTTTCCGGACGTGCCCGGGCACTTTGCACGCGATCATTCTTAAGTGGCGCTCGGAAGGCGCCGCGACGCTTTACGCCTGTTTCGAGCGAAAGAGCATTACTTCTACACATTTACAGGAGCACTGCAATCACGTACGCCATCAGTCGTGTTATTAATATAGATTTATAGCCGGGCTCAAGTGATCCGAACGCGTATTGATGTGTTCATTAAGCGGCATCTGGTATTGATGGCGTTGCAGAGATCGATGGGTGCATTTCGGAATTCCAGGGCACTCCGGATTAGAATCGGGCGACGGGAAATGAGATGTGAGCAAATATTAATACGAGCGTGGGAGGGCTCGGATGGGGTTTTAATGACGTAATCAACGTTTTGATTAATTGGCCCCGAAGGGCTGTATACACACCACAAAACGACTGCTTACAATGACAACTATATAAGGGCATGATACATTAATTCGGTTAGCTCAGCGCTCTAATGGTGATTAAATTATTTCAAGCAGATAAGACTAATGCGCTGGAATAGCGATTCACATTACATAGTAAGCTTACTGATAACAGTACACGAGGACTTTGCTAGCTGCACATTCACGAAAACTTCTGAGCAATGTTTACACAGAAACTCCAAGTTTTTAGAATTTTGATGGTCACAATGGATAAACATTGCATTGCTTCAAATTTATATTTTCTACATGAAGCACTACAAAACAAATGTCTGCATTCTCATACCTAATGGAACCCGTATGTAGAAACTCTGTGTATGTGCTTATAAGAGCCAAAATAAGAATTAAACTTGCAGCATATAAGTCGGTAAACCAAGGAAGACAAATGTCTGCATTCTCGTAGTAAGCACTGAACTTCCAGCATATAAGGTGGTAAACAAACGAGGACAGATGTATAATATGCAGTGTACACCAGACCATGAAGGCCAAGAAGCAGGACCATGAAGAAAATAGAAAATAGAAGAAGTTACATATTCTCTATGTAACAATCCTTCTGGAAATCACCTTCCTTTTTTTTAGATATCAATTTGGAGGAAATTCTCATAAAATTAATAACCTTTTTTAATTTTTGTTTTTAGGTAAAAGCATTTTTAGGCTGCTTACATTTCTTTTCTAACCTAAAACTATCGTGTTCAAGTTGGTGCTTTAAATGCTTCAAATTGTTACATAATTCTACCTAAATTTTAGCAATTCATGATAACACGGTAGGTACGACTTCGTTGTGGTTATATCTTATAGCCAAAATGAAGTCCTACCTAGTAGGATTTTTAGGATGCTAGAGTTTCTTTACTAACCTGAAACAATCGTGTTAAAATTGGTGCATCAGATACTTTAAATTGGTAAATACTTTCTGCCAAATTTTAGCAATTCATGGAAACCTTGTCGATACGACTTCGTTATTGTTGTATCCTACAGCCAAAATAAAGTCGTACCTACAAGGATTTTTGGGATGCTTGGGTTTCTTTACTAACCTGAAACTATCGTGTTAAAAGTGGTGCTTCAAATACTTAAAATTGGTAAATACCTCCAGCAAAATTTTAGCAATTCATGGAAACCTTGTAGGTACGACTTCATTGTGGTTGTATCCTACAGCCAAAATAAAGTCGTACCTACTAGGATTTTTGGGCTGCTTGAGTTTCTTTACTAACCTGAAACTATCGTGTTAAGAGTGGTGCTTCAAATACTTCAAATTAGTAAATAATTCCAACCGAATTTTAGTAATTCCTGGAAACCTGGTCGGTACGACTCGTTATGGTTGTATCCTACAGCCAAAATAAAGTCGTACCTACTAGGATTTTTGGGCTGCTTAAGTTTATTTACTAACCTGAAACTATCATGTTAAAATTGGTGCTTCAAATACATCAACTTGGTAAATACTTCCAGCCAAATGTTAGCAATTCATGAAAACCTTGTAGGTACGACTTCGCTATCTTAGTATCCTGCAGCCAAAATGAAGTCGTACCTACTAAGGTCTTAAAATATTTATATTTTGTGAAAAGATGATTGTGAAATAGCTAATTTGCAGTATATTTTTTCAGTAAATTATATTTCAAGTGAATTTTTATTACTATTTTTATGTCCATAATGTCTCTATTTCAAGAAGTTGGATGAATTGCGAGGAAGGATTGCAGTATTTCTATCTATAGTTGATCTGTAGATCAACCAATGCTGGAATTGCTTGTAAGATTTCTTGGTTTTTAGAACATGATCCACTTTTGCCTGTAGCTGCTATGATATAAATGTATCTACAGGTAGAATCCTAGAACTATAATCAATAATAAAATATACTCCTATGAAATTGCAGAAATAACGGAAAATTTACCTAGTAAAATTTTTAAGATGCTCCAGTTTCTTTACTAACCTGAAACGCTCGTGTTAAAATTGGTGCTTCAAATAGTTCAAATTGGTAAATAATACCAGCCGAATTTTAGCAATTCATGGAAACCTTGTAGGTACGACTTCGTTATTGTTGTATCCTGCAGCCAAAATAAAGTCGTATTTACTAAGGTCATAAATTTTTTATATTTTGTGAAAAGATTTATGCGAAATAACTAATTTACACTATATTTTTTCAGTAAATTATATTTTAAGTGTATTTTTATTACTATTTTTATGTTTAGAATGCCTTTATTTCCGGAAGTTGAATGAATTGCAAGGAAGGATTGCAGTCCTTCTATCTATAGTTGATCTATAGATCAACCAATGCTAGAAATGCTTGTAAGATTTAATTGTTTTTAGAGCATGGCCCACTTTTGCCTGTAGCTGCTATGATATAAATGTATCTACAGGTAGAATCCTAAAACTATAATCAATAATAAAATATACTTAGTATACTACTGAACAGTACTATAGAACAGTAGTATACTATACAGTATACTACTGAAATTGCAGAAAAACAGAAAATTTATTAAAACTGTCAAATTTATCAAAAAGTAGAAAGTGTACCAGTAGTTTCTGAAAAGCGTCCGATTTTTGAAAATTTCATTAATTGGTATTTCTTTCTAAAGCACATGAAAATGTAATCAAAAAATTACTCTTTTTATGTTTAGAATGCATTGATTTCAGGAAGTTGAATGAGTTGGAGGGAAGCATTGCAGTATTTCTATCTATAGCTGATCTATAGATCAACCATTGCTAGAAATGCTTGTAAGATTTAATTCATTTTAGAGCATGACCCACTTTTGCCTGTAGCTGCTATGATATAAATGTATCTACAGGTAGAATCCTAAAAGTATAATCAATAATAATATATACTTAGTATACTACTGAACAGTACTATAGAACAGTAGTATACTATACAGTATACTACTGAAATTGCAGAAATAACGGAAAATTTATTAAAACTGTCAAATTTGTCAAAAAGTAGAAAGTGTACCAGTAGTTTCTGAAAAGCGTCCAATTTTTGAAAATTTCAATAATTGTTATTTTTTTTCTAAAACACATGAAAGTGTAATGAAAAACAGAGCACAAAATGTATGCAATTTGCAGAAATATCAAATGTTGAAGGTAAAACCGTACAGATTAAAGTTCTCAACTTCCACAATGTATGTGGAAGATCATTCAATGCTTTGATATGTCATGTAAGAGAACGATGGACTTCTTAATCTGATTTTACAATACCTTTCTCACTATGATTCAAAAATTCGACAAACAAAAATTATTCCATTAAAAAAAAAAACAAATTCAACTTCTATTACTATCTAACCATGCAGTTAATTAAACGCTTTTCCATTAAAAATGAAACCGACTCTCTAATTCTATGTCTTTAAAGAAAAACATCACGTTTTAAAACAATTTATATACACAAATGTAAAACTATAAATTGTGAAGTTATCTGAAAGTTAAAAGCGTTATACATCAAATCAAATTAACTCTGGTTAGGATCCAAACAATGATTAAATATTAGCTATTAATGAAACTTTTGCCATAAAGAAAGCTTTAATATATCGTGTCACAGAACGGCGGATTTCTTATTCTGATTTTACAATACCCTCGAAATCTACCTATCAAAAATTCGAACCACAAAAATTATTGCATATAAAAAAAACAATTTCAACTTCGAAGATCATCTGACCGTGAAGTTAAATAAACACCTTTCCATTAAAAATAAAACCGACTCTCTACTGTGATGTCTTCAATGAAAAACATTTTCATTAAAAACAAAATTATAGACAAAAATCTATGTATCACATGAAGGACTGAATCGAATCCAGCAGAAAACAAAATATTTCAATCAAGTGGCCCAGAAAGAATTTTCGAGAAGAAAACCTGAGGAAAGTTAATACAAGTGGTATATAATTAATTAATAACTACCCATCTGACATGTGATAACTTGGAGGCATTTTCTGCGGCTGCATTGTTTTCTACAAAAATTTGATCGTGATTAGGATCCTTTTACATGCATATTTCTTATCATCTCTCTCAACTTCCACAAAACATCAATGGAAATTTCATTAATTGTAATTTTTTCAATAGCACAAAATACTGTAATGAAAAAAAAACACAAAATGTATGCAATTTGCAGAAATGTTGAAAGTAAACCCTACAGATAAACGTTCTCAACTTCCACAATGTATCTAAAACTACTAAAAACATATCAATGTTCACTCTTAATGTGCAGTGAAAAAGAAGAAACCGAGAAAATTAAAAAACATTCTATTATAGTATCAAAATATACCTACAACAAATTATTATGATTCAAAAATGGGGCATTTCCCCTGGATGGATTGCGCCAGATAACTTTGGCGGAGTATGAAAAAAATCACAGAAAAAATAAATTTAAATGTCAAGTAACCGACTATCTAAAATGTAAGTGACAAATATAAACCTACATGAACAAAATACAGGAGATCAAGTCAGCTCAAGTATCGTTGCCTGTTCCATTTATAATTAGCCTTAAAAAAATGAAATTTGAAAACAAAAATTTTAGGCAAGTTTGATGAAAGTTTCAGTTTTTTTTTAATTGGGATATTTGGTAACAATAATCATCTTTGATTCAAACGTTGAATTAAAAAAAATATATTGGAAAATAGCTTAAAATTTTAGGTAAGTTTGATGAAAATATCAGTTCTTTTTATTGGGATATTTAGTAACAATAATCATCTTTGATTCAAACGTTTAATTTAAAAAACAAGTGTTGGAAAATAGATTATTTCAAAACGCATCTGCAGCTGTTAATATTTCAGAGGAATGATTGTAGATATCTTTTTGTGATGTATTGTGACGATTATTTGTAAATATTTTGTTCCAGAGAAAATGAGCCAGTTTTGAATCACTCCATATAAGTTACCCCGAATTGCATGGATTTAAGAGATTGCCAAAACGTTCTATTCAAATTTTACGAATATTTCTAAAATATGCCATCGAAAGAGTTTTCAAGTACAGAGTTCGAATAAAAATATCAACAGTTTTATAAATATTTCAAAAATGTTACCTAGACGTTGTAAAAGTGAAAAAGTGAAAAGATTCAGAAAACTTACAGATTATCAAAAAATTTATCACAATATACAAACAAATAGGTTAAACTTTCAGGATTCTCGTGAAAGTATGATGAGTTTCATCATACATTTAATTAAGTTACATAAAATTATATAAATATATATAAGGTGTCAGAGAATGCCAATAAAATTAAGCATATTTAAAATTTCCGGAAAATTTTCGATTGATTATTTCTGAAATTTTCTTATCAAGAAAGTAAAAACTTTTAAATAAAAATATCATTGCCAGTAAATGTAAATATTTTATAAACGTCGACAATCTGCAAAACTTAAGCTTATTAACAGAATAAAAAACAGCATTGTATTTTTTAAAATTATTTATAATTTTCTGCGGATTTGAGGAATATTCCTCAAATTCTTTGAAAAATGTACGAACCTTACAACAAATTTGTTGTAAGTATGTATTTTCATCCAAAGTATCACTAACCCAATTAATATTTATAGATACATAGATAGATATATTTTGATGTTATTACACTTTTATATTTACACAAGTCACAATATGACTTGTGACACTTGTAACTTGTGACACTAGTGACTTGTGAGACTTGTGACTTGTGATACTTGTGCTACTTGTGACTTGTGACACTTGTCTATATTTTCATCCAAAGTATCGCACTAACCCAACTAATATTTATAGATACATAGATAGATAATTTATTGATGTTATTACACTTTTATGTTTACACAAGTCACAATATGACTTGTGACACTTGTGACTTGTGACACTTGTGACTTGTGACACTTGTGACTTGTGACACTTATAACTTGTGACATTTATGATTTGTAATAATTGTGACTTGTGACACTTGTAACTTGTGACTTGTGATATTTGTGATATTTGTGACTTGTGACTTGTGATACTTGTGACTTGTGTAACAGTACTGTTTTGCTAATGAAGATGGTCGCATTACGACCGAAATGTAGATTTAGTTAATGTAAATGTCTTTGTGAAAAAGGTGTTCCATATTTTATTTTGTATCATACTTTCACAAGCTCCTCATCGTCGGTTAAGTCAGAATATCTTAGAGTAATACTTCAATATTTACTATTCACAACGATCACTAAAATTATTAAAAACTACAACAATAATAGTGTAATCAAAGGCATAATTTCATTAAAATCCTAATTGATTAATTGGATATTAAAACTTACATCTTCCTCAACTATAGCTAACATGCTATTCAAAAAATCTTTCATTAATGCGTTCCTTGAAAATGAAATGTATGTCTGAATATAAACTACTGAAGTATTTATCTGTTCCCTTGCATATCTGTCATATTTGATAAAAGTGAAACGTGAAAAGTGAAAACTGATGAAAGTTTTTTTGAATCACTCGTATAATAGTTTAATAAATAGCTTAGAAGTATACAACTTCAAGTAGGGACTACTTCTAGTTGTAGTAGTACTAGTAGCATGACTGCTTGTACTACTTCGAGTTGTAGTTTTATGTGATTTCTTCAAAATCTCTGGGTGTAAGTTTTTAAATAGCACTTTAGATTTGATGTATTACCAGAAGTTTTCATTCTTCTGGAGCAAAGTTGCTGTACAACTACTTTTTTAAATAATATGGATTTCCTTAAACAATATATTTCCTTCAACATGTCACAATTCTGCAAAGATTCTGACAGGCCAGTTTAGTGACGTTGAGGAAATAAGGATTTTCATATTCATTATACTTCCTTTCAACATATCGCAATTTCTTCATTTCACGAAGGTTTCCCATGTAGTTGCGCTAAACTTGTAGTTCTTGTGAAGTAATGTTGAACCTGATTGAAATTTCTCTGTAACACTGTAATAGTCAATGAGTTTTGATGCAGCATTGTAGATCGTTATTGGGAGTTCCTCGTTGAGGCCAAATTGGAGTTCCTTTTGAGCCCAATTATAAGATCTCAGTTGCATCGAAGCTCTGAGTTCTGGTGTTACATGGTAGATTTAATTTGAGAGGTCCTTGTTACACTTTTGAACTGAATTCAGTTTTCCTTTACTCTATGAAGTCTTGTCAGCTCCTGTTCTTAGTTCATGTTGCTTTTCATTTTGACAAACCAATTATTTAGGAAATATGGGTTATCAAATTCAATATCCTGCTTTCAATATCTCGCAATATCTTCATTTTTCTTCACCTTCATAAAGTTTCCAGTGTAGTTGCACTAAATATACAGGGTACTAAATATCCACTTCATCAGGGTGTTGAAAAAATATGGATACACCAGGAAATCCCGGAAGGATAAAAATACTTCGTGAAAAATGAACCCTTTGGTTTTTGACAGGATTCGTGTAGAAGAGATGTAGGCCTTTGAAATATTTAAAAAAAAAACACCATCACTAAATATCCCTCCTGAATATCCTCATGAATCAAGTTTAATTAATCGAAGTTGATCAACAACAGTTTTATGAAAACTACAGTGAAAACTATGGTTTGAAAAGAGTTGATCAACTTTAAACTATAGTTTTCATTCAACGTTTGTTGAACTTGAGTCACGAAGACCAGCCTTTAACTATCTCCGTTTGTTACTGTAAGTACAATTATATAAGGTAACCAAACGAAATCACACAACTCTCAGGAATTGTTGCTTCAATGTGCTGCAGGTTTAAATAATACTGTCAAATAATCACAGTAACCAATGCCATAGGTGGAGGAGTAGTAGGGATTATTATTATTTTTATTAAGGCTCGTGAAACACCCTTTATACAGGTTGTTGACAAAATATGGATACACCAGGAAATCTCGGAAAGATGAAAATCGTTCGTGAATAAAGTTTCTGATAAAAGTTGTATGGCTTGAAATAATCCATTCAGTGGTGATATAGGGTGACCTCGAAATGACCTTGAAGTTGTTAGGTGAAGGTCAACTTTAAATTTCTAATGGGACCGACTAATAGGCCTTCGAAAAAAAATAATCACCACCACTAAATAGATTTTTGAAGCCGTACAACTGTTGTCTCTAATATTTTTCACATTTGCCTTCAGAGATTTCGTGGTGTATCCATCATGTTTCAACACCCTGTATATCGAAAATAATAATTGGTGTACTTTTTCTTTACTACATTTATTTGTGACTAAATGTACATTGAGACCATAAGCATTAGTATACTGACTAAAAATTACTTTATATTTCATTATATAATAAAATAATAATGCTATGGATAATGCTATGGCTCTATATTTTGCCTCACTACTGCGTCCATGCACTTGCTAATAATAATGGGCATTACTTGTTCTTCGATCAATCATTCTGACATTAGATTAGACAGGAAATACATTTTATTCAAGCGTTGAATTGCTTTTCATATCACCGTAATTTATTTATTTCTTATAAAGCTGGGTCTATAATGATTCTGTAGGAGCAAAAAGTGCCGCTTTCAATTTGAAGGAAACCTCGTTATTCCATTGTACTTCGTTCTTGGCTGCAATTACGCCTTAAGATGTAAGGAATATTCGTTACATGACAATATATCGCAACGCTTTGTATTCACATGTTTCTCTTATTATTACCACTGAATAATTCACATTTCTAGACGCATTCTCGCCTCCCTCAGATTCTGACGCATTATAACAGCCGATAACGCTCAGACACGTCGTGACAAATTGTTGCGATTGATTCCGGCGCACATTATTATAAGAATACGTTCGTGAGGCAGTGAAATAAGGCACGTAGGCAATTCCTCTTCCGCGTTTATTGGCATTGTGAAATGTTACAAATCTCCCTCGCGACAGATTTGATGTATTTATGCATTTTGTCGGCTGTCGAACCGTTCCCACGGATGTGCGTGGAAATAGGCAAATACGGGCCCGCTTTATTGGGTTTTTATTGCGTGATAAATTTTCCGGTGTGCAAATAGACACGTCCAAAGTCTAGTTCTAGTCATCTGGATGTGTGCGAAAGCGAATTTACAATTTAACGATCGTCTGTGTTTTTTTTTTGTTTGTTAGTGGTGATTACGTGTGCATAGTCGGATTGAGGATCGATCTTTTATGGGGAAATGATATAAGCCTGAAGCGATAATTTTCGTTTCACGATTGGGGTTGTGAAGAGCTTATTTTTATTACAGTAATAAACGGGGCTTTGTAGCTGTC
Organism: Othius punctulatus; assembly: GCA_951805005.1. Classification (NCBI taxonomy): domain Eukaryota; kingdom Metazoa; phylum Arthropoda; class Insecta; order Coleoptera; family Staphylinidae; genus Othius; species Othius punctulatus. The sequence goes on from OX638143.1 coordinate 25,935,254, forward strand.
ACGTTTTTTATGATATAAAATACTGAGTGCGAATTTGATCTAGGGGAAACCGTTTTATGCGTGTTTGATAGGTGTCTCGAGTAATTTCTATTAGAACATTAAAATATTTTTGAGCAGTAGTAGTAGTATGAACCTTTATTCCATATATATAATTTACAACATGCTTAATATACATAACATAACTACATTTATAGATGATGTGGTACATGATACATATGGAATGGGCTATCGACTTTCGTCTTTCGGCCCAACCCCATTTATTATTTTCTGGGATTTCGTGTTATACGGAAATGGGCACTTTCCAGTTGTACCGGAAATGGTCACGTCATGGCAAAGCACATGTAGATTTGTGATTGTATTGACTTTAATGACTATTGAAAAACTGTGCACATTACAATGGTTTGCCCGTTCAACAGATTAATGATTCTTTTTATGAAATTTGACTGCTTCTCAAAGTTTCGTTCTTTCGATAGCAAACTTGTCAATTTTGGGAAATTAATATGAATATTTTAGTGCGGTACTATTATTTGATTCTAACATGCTCAGGTGAGAAGTTCCTTATCCCCACAATTTGTAATGTTTGTCTTCGTTCTAATGGGCATCCCGAAAAAATAAAAATCATCGTCTGCAAAACGCAGTGAGCTCGCGAAAAACTTCAATCCGCAAATTAATGACGCGGTCATCCAATCGATCAATCCCACTTTTTCGTCGTATCCGGCCACCGAAGATCCACCTTGCAAGCCGGGAAAATCGCGAACATAAATAACGAAGGCACAAACAGCATTAAGCGGCGGAGCGAGTTGGCCGTACTAACGATACAATCGATGAGATGAAGGATTGAAGCCGAAGAGCACGAGGGTAAACAACGCCGGTAATGTGATTACGTGGCGTAACAAGGTTGCTGGAATGAGCGCCCCTAGGAGACCGGAAACCGGAAAGCGGATAAAAACGGACGTCGCCGAATCGAAATCCGAGACGCGACAATCGACGCCGCCCCCGTGATTAATTAGAGCGTCGCCCCCGCCGACCACCCCCACGATTAATAAGCGATGAGCGCGATGAAAAAGGAGAGCTCTTTGCATAACGAGAACGCCTTCGAGGATGCATAACGAAGTCGGAAAAGAATGTTTAGGAAAGCACATCCTTGACGGGAACGCCTTTACGGCATCCTCGTGCTTCAAATATGAAGCAAATGGTATCCACATATAAACATACTTAAAACAAACGCAAAATTCTATTGTTTCCCAAAACGCTTTCTTCAAAAGCCATAAACATATCGAAGTTGTGTTTTTGTATGGAACCCCATGTGTTTTATTGAGTTTTAGGATTTTCCGATCACAATAAGTGTGTTTTAATAGTGTTTTTAATGCCCAAATCTTTAGGCTTTTAGATAATTTAAATTTTATGAAAATCTAAACATACAAGAAGAGGATAAAAGTTAAAGAAATGATAAAAGCCTACACATTAAGAGAAATACAAAGAGATACTTTAAAATAAATTCAGAGAGAGCGAAATAAAGCTAAACATAGAAGAAAAATGGGAAACATTCAAAATAAATATACTAGAAGCGGCAAAGGAGACCTGCGGAACAACAAAAAATGGAAGCAGGGAAATGAAAAAGAAACTGGTGGACAGGGGACAAGAGAAAAAAATTGAGCAAATTAAGCACCCGAAGCAATAAAAAACGGGAACCCTTGAAAATGCATTTGACAGGATAAGGAAAGAGGGCATATAAAACGAACTAGCAGAAAGAGGAATATAGGAGAAGATAATAAGTGTAATAAAATACATGTACAGAGAAAACAGAAATATTGTGAGAACAAACAATGAGGAATCAAAAGAATTCGAAACAAAGAAAGAAGTAAACAAGGATTCGTGCTAAGCGCTTTTCTTTTCACATTTTCACAATTGAATTGGATAAGGCGACGAAGAAAGCAAAGCAAAAAATGAAAATGTTAGAAATTGGAAAATGGAGATAACAAAAATAGCAGAACTACCTTTCGCCGATGACATGGCAATAATTGCAGAAACAGAGGAAGAACTGCAACACAACATGGAAATAATTGAGAAAGGAATTTAGAAAATAAACATGAAAATAAATTACGAAAAGACAAAAACCATGATAATTGCCAAAGAGAAAAAAACGCATAATAAAAATAAAAGGAAAAAAGTAGAACATTACATATATTTATTAACAATCATACCGAGCAATGGTAAATTAGATAATGAAATAGAAGATAAAATAGTAAAACCATCAAAACTATATAACATGTTAAATAACACCTTTTTTAGTAAGAAGGAGATATCGAGAGACACATAAACAGAAATAGCCAAAAAGTAAATAAACCAACGCTAACTTAATATGCTAAAGATAGGAGGATGTGGAGAGAAAATTATTAAACATAGCAATGTAGGCCTTACACCGAAAAGTAGATATTCATAGGAATAAATAAATCAAAATCAAAATCTAACCTAATTTTCATGTTTCAAATACTCAAGAAGTATTTAAGTTGTATATGCGAAATTTACAGTGAAGTATAACAATAGATTATGTTTTATTTCCCAATTATAATAAACGTGCGATCTTATACAGGAAGTACAAAAATTAAAACTAATCAAATAAGAACTTTAAGTGGCTGTAATTTGATGTAATGAAATAGAATGAAAAAATAGAATTACCCATCGAATGGTTTTTCGAGATTAAGGTTTAAGTCTTCACGTTTTTACGAAAAAAATCGATTATTGCACCATTTGATATTATTTAAATAAAAGTTCTATTCACATTCTAAAATGTGTTATAATTTTTGTCTCTTGTTAATTTGATTATTTAAATATTTATATAATAGTTTAAAGTTTAATTCTGTTTGTTCCTTTAGACATTAAGGCTTCAATTTAAGCATTAGGCTTCTAAAAGTGTTTGTTTTAGACTTTTGCCTGTGTTTGTATGTAAGTAAGTTGTATGTTTGTATGTAAGAGTTTTATATTTGTGTTGTGATCCAATTTGTGTGGTTGTGGTAGAGTGTTATCATAAATTTGAAATGGTTTTGAAGCACAGGTGTTCTTTTATTCTATTTTTTAAGGCTCTAGCGGTTTCTCTTATATATTTTGCTCAAAAAGCTTTGCAAGTTAGTGAGGATATTTCATTTTTATCAGATGTTTCAGTTTTATATTTAGCGTTAAGTAATTGTGATTTTATTGTGTATTAGGTGAAGAAGGGGGATGATATGTAAAGAATGTTTTTGTAGTGTTTTCTGAATTTGTATTTGAATGTGTGTTTTTTTTTTTGTTGGTTTGTGTTTTAAAATAACCGTATGTTTTTTTATTCATTCTTTTGTTTATTGTGTTTATATTTAATTTATTTTTTATGGTCAGGTAACGTGTTAGTTTAATATATGTCTCTTGAGCACGTGTAGGAAATTGTTAATGAAAAATAATCGTGGTACCTTTTCTTCACTATATTTATTTGTGACTAAATGAAAATTTCGGTCACAACGTGACCCTAATCATTAGTATACTGCTTAGTTACCTAGCCTAGTTATAGTAATTAGAAAAGTCAGATAGTATATTTAGTCCGCCACTTCACTCTGCAAAGTCTGTTTTTCTATAGTGGTGTTATTTTGTGTTTTTGTAGAAATTTTGATCGCTATTTTTTGAATATCGTTGTTGAATTGCTTAGTCAAAATGAAGATTTACTCAAAAGAGCATTTTTTTCTTTGTTATGCAAAACACTTATTTCTATTTAACTATAATTATTACAACCTGATCAAAGATGGATCAATGAGTAATGTTATGCCAACTGAAATTACCTAATGAAAGTTTAATGCTAAGGGCCTACTCATTAGTATCTCTTAGATTCTAATCACTTAATTAAACTAATATTAGCGTGTATACTATGGGTGCTATGAATGCTTGTTATGCTGAAACCAAACTGCTGTTCTGGTATTATGTTTTTGCCTTCGATAATTGATTTTATTCTTTTAAGGAGTATTTTTTCGAATAGTTTTGAGATTACAGGTAATAACGAGATTGGTCTGTAAAAGGAAACTTTATTTGGTAGTTTTCCAGGTTAAGGAATCATTATCACTTCTGCTACTTTCCACATCTTCTGACGTATCCGGAGTGATTTTCCAAAAAAAGAGCATATTGATAAGATTTTTATTCTACGAGAATGTCATCAATGTTAATGCACAAGCCATTTACGATTTGTGATTTTTGTTCTGATTGGTTAAATTTGAAACCATTTTACATCTGCAACATTTCACTCTGCAAAGTCTGATTTTCTATAGTGGTGTTATTTTGTGTTTTTGTAGAAGTTTAGATCGCTATTATTTGAATATCGTTGTTCAATTGCTTAGTCAAAATGAAGATTTACTCAAAAGAGCATATTATTTTTTTTATTATTATGCAAAACACTTTTTACTATTTTACTATGGACTTGATCTACAGTTGAATGCAATTCTCTGAAACCAAACTGATGTTCTGGTATTATGTTTTTGCCTTCGATAATTTAATTTATTCTTTTAAGGAGTATTTTTTCGAAAAGTTTTGAGATTACAGGTAATAACGATATTGGTCTGTAAGAAGAAACTTCATTTGGTAGTTTTCCAGGTTTATGAATCATTATAACTTCTGCTACTTTCCATATCTTCTGAAGTATCTGGAGTGATTTTCCAAAAGAAGAGCATATTGATATGATTTTTATGCTTGAAGAATGTCATCAAAATTGTTTATTGGCTTCTCGAATTTATACTTAGAGGTTTCCAGAAATAAATCATCCTAAGCCAGCCGTTTACTTTTTGACTACTAAGCCAGTTTATGGAAAGTGGAAGTGTCAGTTATACAAAAAACCAATAAAGTATAGTTCATGCACAAGCTATTTGCGATTTGCGATTTTTATTCTGATTGGTTAAATTTGCAACAATTTTACGCGTAAACTTATACTATACCAATCAGAACATCAGTATCAGAAAAATCGGAAATCGCCAGTGTATGAAGTAGGCTTTACAAGGAAATCTGTCACTGAAGATGAAGTAATTTATTTTTACTGTAGTAGGTTCCCTTATCGAAAATCCCAATATTAGTCAAAATCAGGTATCTGAAAGTACTAACATTAGTAAAGCAAATATTTCAAGAATTCTTGCTAAAACAGATTTCAATCTTATATAATCTAGCGTTGTCTTGGACAAAAATTGTGTTGCCACTTTATCTAATGCCCACATACAAAATTCAATTCGATTGTCAAAGTCATTTACATAATCTTCTTGTTATGTAAATCATTTTGACAATTAGAATTGAATTTTGTATGTGGGTATTAGATAAAGTGGCAACACAATTTTTGTCCCTTGGACGTAAATAGCTTCCGATAGAAAATTTTGCGCTGATTTCAAAAACATAAAAAAATGGTTCGTAGCACGTCAGGTGTGTGTGTTATTCAATTTTTGCAAAATCTGTGATTTAATATTTTTCGGGAAGCACCGATTCCGATGATTTTTTAGATTTTTTATTGCAATATTAGATTCAAATTTCAGTTCGTAGAGTCGCTATCACTTTTATAACCTCTAGTTAACTGAGAACGTGGTTTTGTAAGTAAATAGTGGAAAAACTATATAAAAAAACAAAAAAATACTGACCTCTAATACAATTTTGTTTTGCATTTCGTACATATGCATAGTACATACTTTCAAATTTATACAATATTACACGCATGACAATAATAATTCTTCAAATTTTCAAAAGTTACAAGTAGTACAAAAACAAACTTTAGTATATTTCGAAAATGAATTCAAAATGGCATGGTTTTGCCAAAGTAAAAGCAATTCTTGTGGTTATTCAAAAAAATAAATGCAACGTATAGTTTTCGATAGATTCTTAGATTTCTGCTTAGCTTAAACGATTATTGAGGTAGTAAATGAATCAAAATGTGTTCGTTTCAAGAGTAAATAAAAAATTTGGAGTTATTTCGAAAATCAGAAGCAACAATTGGTAATATTTCGGAAAAAAAATTAGGTGTTTCAATGAGGGCTTAGATTATTAGGTTATTAGAGGTTATTACGAAAAAAAAATAACATTTGGTAAATTTCGATGAACAATAGCAAAATGTTAGTGTCTTTTTATGTGTTACTATATTTTGGCATCGTTAAAAAGATTAAATTTAAAGGATCTGATTTTCGTTAAAGAAATCTTATATTTGTTCCTATAATCGAATCACATGGAAAATGAACGCCGAATTTATATGAGCTTTGAAAATTTCTTCAGTTTTGTTGTTTCAGACGTAATCACTGTGAAAACAAAAACAAATTTTGGTATATTCCGAAAATGAAATAAAAATGCCATGGTTTTGCCAGAAGTAAAGGCAATTCTTGGTGGTTATTCAAAAAAATAAATGCAACGTATAGTTTTCGATAGATTCTTAGATTTCTGCTTAGCTTTAACGATTATTGAGGTATGAGGTAGTAAATGAATCAGAATGTGTTCGTTTCAAGAGTAAATAAAAAAATTGGAGTTATTTCGAAAATCAGAAGCAAAAATTGGTAATATTTCGGAAAAAAGCAAAATTAGGTGTTTCAATGAGGTCATAGATTATTAGGTTATTAGAGGTTATTACGAAAATAAAATTAACATTTGGTAATTTTCGATGAACAATAGCAAAATGTTGGTGTCTTTTTATGGGTTACTACATATTGGCATCGTTAAAGAGATTAAATTTAAAGAATCTGATTTTCGTTAAAGAAATCTTATATTTGTTCATATAATCGAATCCCACGGAAAATGAACGCCGAATTTGTATGAGCTTTGAAAATGTCTTCAGTTTTATTATTTCAGACGTAATCACTGTGAAAACGAAAGCAAACTTTGGTATATTTCGAAAATGAAATCAAAATGCCATGGTTTTGCTAGAAGTAAAATCAATTCTTGGTAGTTATTAAAAATAAATAAATGCAACGTATAGTTTTCGATAGATTCTTAGATTTCTGCTTAGCTTTAACGATTATTGAGGTAGTAAATGAATCAGAATGTGTTCGTTTCAAGAGTATATAAAAAATTTGGAGTTATTTCGAAAATCAGAAGCAACAATTGGTAATATTTCGGAAAAAAAAAATTAGGTGTTTCAATGAGGGCTTAGATTATTAGGTTATTAGAGGTTATTACGAAAAAAAAATAACATTTGGTAAATTTCTATGAACAATAGCAAAATGTTAGTGTCTTTTTATGTGTTACTATATTTTGGCATCGTTAAAGAGATTAAATTTAAAGGATCTGATTTTCGTTAAAGAAATCTTATATTTGTTCATATAATCGAATCACATGGAAAATGAACGCCGAATTTGTATGAGCTTTGAAAATTTCTTCAGTTTTATTATTTCAGACGAAATCACAGTGAAAACAAAAACAAACTTTGGTATATTTCGAAAATGCCATAGTTTTGCCAGAAGTAAAACCAATTCTTGGTAGTTATTAAAAAAAAAAATGCAACGTATTTTTCGATAGATTCTTAGATTTCTGCTTAGCTTAAACGATTATTGAGGTAGTAAATGAATCAAAATGTGTTCGTTTCAAGAGTAAATAAAAAAAATTGAGTTATTTCGAAAATCAGAAGCAACAATTGGTAATATTTCGGTAATAAGCAAAATTAGGTGTTTCAATGAGGTCATAGATTATTAGGTTATTAGAGGTTATTACGAAAAAAAATATAACATTTGGTAATTTTCGATGAACAATAGCAAAATGTTGGTGTCTTTTTATGGGTGGGTTACTACATTTTGGCATCGCTGAAGAGATTAAATTTAAAGAATCTGATTTTCGTTAAAGAAATCTTATATTTGTTCTTATAATCGAATCCCATGGAAAATGAACGCCGACTTTGTATGAGCTTTGAAAATGTCTTCAGTTTTGTTGTTTCAGACGTAATCACTGTGAAAACAAAAACAAACTTTGGTATATTTCGAAAATGCCATAGTTTTGCCAGAAGTAAAACCAATTCTTGGTAGTTATTAACAAAAAAAAATGCAACTTATAGTTTTCGATAGATTCTTATATTTCTGCTTAGCTTTAACAATTATTGAGGTAGTAAATGAATCAGAATGTGTTCATTTTAAGAGTAAATAAAAAAATATATTTGGAGTTATTTCGAAAATCAGAAGCAACAATTGGTAATATTTCGGAAAAAAAAAATTAGGTGTTTCAATGAGGTCTTAGATTATTAGGTTATTAGAGGTTATTTCGAAAAAAAAAATTAACATTTGGTAAATTTCGATGAACAATAGCAAAATGTTGGTGTGTTTTTATGGGTTACTACATTTTGGCATCGTTGAAGAAATATTTGCAACCCTAACTAAACAGTCTTTATAACTAGCTGTGAAAATCTCTAAAAACTAGAACTCCAACTGACGCAATCTACAAAAAAATTAAAATTGACTCCAAATTTGTTAAATTTTCAATCAAAATCGTCCAAATTTTAACAGGCAAAGCTATGAACAAATTTTGGCAGGTGCAATTGAAAATTTGATCAATTTTAACACATTGGAAGATATATTGGATTTCGGCAGTAGTGTTAGAAAATCTGTAAAATGTCCAACACTACTACACAGCAAGCATCACAAATCATAAGTCCAATGAGATCATACAACTAGATAACATCCACAAGGAAAAACTCTCTGAAATCGTACAGAGACAGTCCGAGTAGAAGTCTGTTAACGTCCTTCTAGAAAATATAATAGATGTGTCATATGCAAAAATTGAAATAGTTTCACAACTTGAAAAAAATGTAGAGATAGTGATGATTTTGTTAAAAAATCTGTAAAATGTTCAACAAAATCATCACTATCTCTACATTTGTTTCAAGTTGTGAAACTGTTTCAATTTTTGCATATGACACATCTATTATATTTTCTAGAAGGACGATAACAGACTTCTACTCGGACTGTCTCTGTACGATTTCAGAGAGTTTTTCCTTGTGGATGTTATCTAGTTGTATGAACTTATTGGACTTATGATTTGTGATGCTTGCTATGTCTTTGATGTTATTTTAAGCATTGCATTGAAGTGTTGTATTGTAGAAATATTTTAAGACGATAGGCATGACAATATATTCTAGTCTATACAATTCTATTCTATTCTATTCTATTCTATTCTATTCTATTCTATTCTATTCTATTCTATTCTATTCTTTTCGATTCTATTCTATTCTATTCGATTCTATTATATTCCATTCTAATGCAATAATCAACAAATCGACAAAATACGACAAATCTGTAAAATTTTCATCGGCGACTATCTACAATTTATCAAAATGAAGCAAATGAAATCCGTTACTTACAACTGCACCTATTGCAAATTTTCCAAATGAATTTTCAAATGAAATGTTTTCATTTGTATGTTTTCAAATGCATTTTTTGCAATTCAGTTTTTTAGCTCCAACTGATATGTGCTTACAGATTATATTTGTGATATTTTCGAAAAATTTATACATTTTTACAGTTTCAATTGATTTAACATATCGGAAGAGTTATGTTGGAAAATATATTAGATTTCAACGGTTAAGAATTGAAAAAATTACAAATTTTAAGATAAAATAGTCCGAATCTGTACATATTTTAGCTCCAGATGTGATATATTTTTTTAAATTTTCGTTACAACTATCCAAAGTATTCTTTGTAGTTTAAAGATGTATTAATGATAAAAATTAACTATAGGGGAATATGGGATTACTGTTTTGTTGGGCATAAAATCTATCTTACTGAGGGTATCTGAAACCATCAACAATTTGCAACTTTAGCAGTTGATTAAAAAACCAGATTTTGCAGTACAATAAATATTAGCTTTATGTGAACAGTAAAATAAATGCGCTAATAATACATTCAACTAATCAGCGTAATAGCAACCTCAAAACCGCAACGATCCAATCCATTTCGATCCACCCCAGCAAATCAAAAGCTGTGAGGGGATGATAAATTGCGCTGACGATGTTCGAAAATTCCATCATAATGCGAAAGCCCCTGGCCCAATTACGTGCGATTGTTGCAGGGTGCACATGTGCTCTCTTACTACATCACACCCACACACGGCCAGGCACATGTGCCTACACACGATTTTGATGATTGTAGAGCTTTCGAGGCGCAGGTGATGAGAGGGATGTTATGTATGTAGCCCCATTAGTTACACGCAACTCGCCGCCAGAAGAAGATGTACGGCGATTTTTTCGTCAAGCCCCACCGTCGCAGAATAATAAATAAATCATTTTAATAAAACACTTCTGCGCGTTTTAGGGATGGCCCCAGTTTTTCCCTCTTCCAGGAATCCGGAGACAGGGGGAGGGTTTTTTTTGGCTCACGCACCGTTGGACAAAACAAATGAGCCTCATCAGCGTTATGGGGATTTAAAACAATTCCATTTGTCTATCGAGAGCAGGCAATATGATAATGATATTAGAATGGATAAAAGTAAATTTAGTGACTTTTTTTGTACATAATTCATGATAAACAGATATGTCATTTGGCATAAAAAGCTCTACATTAACACGTGATCAAATATTGAGAGCATGTGTAGTCGGGGTCATATTAATTTGAGTTGCATCTGTAGCAGTTATTTTATCGTAAATTCACAAATAAATGGTTTTTCTGCGTGTGGTGCTATCAACAATGTTTGGTGTCTTCAAATTTAGCACTGCAGCAATTTCGACATGAACTTTAGTTAATTTGGTAGTTTAAAGCAGTAGTTCTAATGTTGTTGATGTTAATTTAAAATTTTTGGAAATTTTCCAATAATTCATAGCAGTTCAGATATGTTGGCGGTTAAAGTTGAAGCTTGTGCATAGTTTGTTCCTTCAAATTCAATATCCAGGATCTGTATGTGCGTCGGAACGTAGTTGTTTCCAATTGAATTTGCTTTCCGATAAAACTAAATAAGTAATGTGCCTCTTGAAACCAATCAAATTTGTTTTGTCTGGGAGCGACGTTTTCCCCCCATTTTTTGCCTGATAAAGAAAATTCGCGTCGCACCGCTCAACAGTTGCTCGAGCCATTTTTTTCCAAACCGGAAGTCTCCAGTCGGGCTCTCTAATTAGTTATATCCCTTTTCATTCGACTAACTCAAAAACTCCGGGCCAGAGTCCGGAAGTGCATCCGAATTGAAAAAAGGGAGGGCGCGATTAATTAGCGGGGTCTCAATTAAAAATCTCCATCGCGACACCCACTGGGTCGGCGTAATTTTTCCGGGGTAATTGAATTAAGTTGGAAACTATAAGCTCAACTTTAGTTCGTTGTTGCGTGAAATTCGCCAGACGTGATTAAACGCGAGCGGTGCAAGTGCAAAGAGCGATTTGCTTACAAGACGTGTAAGTTAATGAGCTTTCTTAACTTGCTTTGTTATGGAAAACACGAGTTAATAGCTTATGTCGAGTCGAATTGATTAGATTCGTTACTTGTTATTGTTCTTGAAAGCGCAGTAATTAATTTATAATTTCTCCACATCTGTACACAGCATGTCCCAAGTAAAAGTTCATGAGATGATTTTGGTTTCTAAAATTGATTTTGTTTCAAGTCATCTTTACGTAGTGGATTCCAAAGACATTAATGTAGCTATTATTTGTTGAAAATTCATAATCAAATTGTATAAAATAATGTAAAAACTTTTTGTTTCTAAAATTGATGTTTTTCAAGTCATCCTTTCGTAGTGGATTCTATAGGCATTCTATAGGCACAATTTGATTATGAATTTTCAAGAAATAATAGCCACATTTATTATTTGTTGAAAATTCATAATCAAATTGTATCAATTAATATAAAGACTAGGTACCATTTCTTCACCTGATTATAATTTTAAATGTACTTTACTTTATTTTATACAATTTGATAGTAGGTTCTGTTCTAATTATTTGAAATACTTTTCATTTTGAAAAATAAATAAATTTATGGCTACAGACGTTATGATATTCACAAATAAGCACTCACTAAGGACAATTAAAATGCTTCTTAAATTTTTATTTCATACAATTTGATAGTAGGTTCCGTTCTAATTAATGGAAATACTTTTCATTTTTAAAATAAAATATTTATGACTACAGACGTTATGATATTCACAAATGTGCACTCACTAAGGACAATTAAAATGCTTCTTAAATTTCAATGCAAAGAAGAGTAACTGCGCTGTAGATCGACAACAAAGGATCACTTTTTATTACACATTCTTTCTCTGTGAACACAATGCTTCCTATTAGTGTACAATAAAAAGTGTATCGACGTGAATACGTAGAGTTTTTATCAGAAACTAATGAGTGCCAATTGAAATGAAATATCAAAGAAGTGAATACACTTCTTATCACAGCAGACAGTATACATATATACCTGGAACTTCTAATAATATGTTTGCATTTGCGTTTAAATTACATACACTACGCAGATAACGCAATTAATTAACTGAATCAAAAAAATATATCAAATATCAAACAACTGAATACACTTCTTATCATAGCAGACAGAATAAATATAGACCTGAAGCTGGAACTTCTAATAACATGTTTGCATTTGCGTTTAAATTAAGTACACTACACAGATATCGCAATTAATTCACTAAATCTTCGATGAACAATAATTATTCATTTTAGTAATCTAAAGTAATAATCGGTAATCAAATTAATAATAGAATTGCGTTAAAGTATATTCATTTTAATGAATATTGATTCGTTAAGTATATTCATTTGAATGAATAATGAATTAATCTAGAGGAATAATTAATATTAGTAATCTAATTATTAATATAATTACGTTAAAGTACACGATATGGATCCAGCTATAAGTAAATAGGAATTAATATAAATAAAGCACTTGGTTTAGTTTCACATTTTTTTATAGAAAAACTCTACGATTGTTTCGGTCTCACGACCATTATCAAGAGACAAATAAGACTTATTTGAAAGTTGACGAAGTGCTTTATTTATATTAATTTAAAGATGCTGCAGCAAGTATGAACCACCGATTCATACAATCTAATTAAATAGAAAATGTCGATAAAATGAGTTGTAGCACTCTCAGGTTTATAAATTATTCAACCTTTTATTGTTCTTGTTTATTTCAATCTGAATATGCTAAAAAGTTGATAAACCTGAGACCTGAGAGTGCTTTAACCCATTTTTACGACAACTACTTATACTCAGATATAGTACTCAGTACTACTTATACTAAAAAAAAAACTCGCCCTGTATATATCAGTCCACCTTCTACCACAATGGTGTAAGTGCAGAAACAAGACAATATTTCGCAACAGAAAATATTGTAAATTTTAGTTTGAACAAATGTTTCAAATTTTTTTTTCCGTTATAACATTATTTATTTCTCTATTATATTGACTGTTTTAAGAAGTATGTAATTCTGTGATATGACAACATGCAAAATTTAGATTTTCTGTAAATAACTGATCTGTTTGGTAACTTTGTTTTTCTCTAATTTCCGAAATTTGAGAAAAACTTTTTGAAGTTTTTAAGAGAATTTTTTGACCACGTATACAAACATGTAATTACATTTAAGTAAATGGACATTGTTTAAAATAACATACTCAACCAAAGTAATTGTTAGCAAAAACAAGTGAACGCTTTGTAATAGAAAATATTGTAAATTTTAATAAGTTCTAATTTTTCATGTTCCATAATTATATCTATATAAAATTTAACATTTCAAGAAGTATGTAATTCTATGAAATGAAACAAATTTGATGTATTTTTTAACTCAGTTTTCTAGAATTTGCGAAATTATTTGCGCAATTTATAAGACATTATCTAGTAAAAGAAAATGCCACAGCAGGACTGGCCTACAAAAGTCCTAATAATTATGAAAACGTAACAGAACCACTTTTGCTTATTTCACTTATACCTGAATTCTGAAATTCAGTAAGTCTCCTGAAAATTTGAAATGGTTGCAATGTTTGCATAAGGGAGAAAATCTATTACAGAAATTTCTGAAAATTTATTAATTGCATATTTAATATTAGATTTATGTTTAGAACATATGAAGCTTATTCTCCCAAAAAGTTGACACAGTTTCTGTATTAAATAAGTGAGAAAATGGAAAGTATAACTTTCAGCATTGACAGGTGTCAATGAAAAAAAATAATTCTGAAAATTTGTTAATTGCATATTTAATATTAAATGTGTATATAGTACACCTAAAGCTAATTATTCGAAACATTTGACACTTTCAGTAATAAACAAGTGAGAAAATCGAAAGTATAACTTTCTGCATTGACAAGTATGGGTTTGCTCTTACTGAAATTTCTGAAAATGTATTAATTGCATATTTAATACTAGATTTGTATGCAGTATACATGAAGCTAATTCTCCTAGAAATTTGACAAAGTTTCTGTATTAAATAAGTGAGCAAATCGAAAGTATAACTTTCTGCATTTACAAGTATGGGTTAGCTATTACTGAAATTTCTGAAAATGTATTAATTGAGAATGAAATACTAAATTTGTATTAATTACTCCTGAAGCTAATTTTCCTGGAAAATTTACACAGTTCTGTATTAAATAAGTGAGAAAATCGAAAGTATAACTTTTTGCAATGACAAGTATGGTTTAGCTATTACTGAAACATCTGGAAATGTATTAATTGCATGTTGGATATTAGATTTGTGTTTAGTATATCTGAGGCTAAAAACTCATTTTACACAGTTTTTGTAATAAATAAATGAGAAAAACTAGAGTATATCTTTCTGAAATTTCTGAAAATTTATTTATTGCATATTTATTATCAGGTATCTGTTTGGTATATTTAAAGCTAATACTCCTAGAAATGTGACAAAGTTTCAGTAATAAATAAGTGAGAAAATCAAACACTTAACTTTCTGCAATGACAAGTATCAGTTAGCTTCTACTGAAATTTCTGAAAATTTAGTTATTGCATATTTATAATCAGATATCTCCTTAGTATACCAAAAGCTAATACTCCTGAAAATTTGACAAAGTTTCAGTATTAAATCAGTGAGAAAATCAATCACTTAACTTTCTGCAATGACAAGTATCGGTTAGCTACTACTGAAATTTCTGAAAAAGTATTTATTGCATATTTATTATCAGATATATATTTGGTATACTTGAAGCTAATTCTCCTGAAAATTTGACAAAGATTCAGTATTAAATAAGTAAGAAAATCAAACCCGAAACTTTTTGCAATGACAAGTATCGGTTAGCTACTACTTAAATTTCGGAAAATTTATTTATTGCTTATTTATTATCATATATCTGTTTCGTATACCTGGAGCTAATACTCCTGCAAATTTGACAAAGTTTCAGTAATAAATAAGTGAGAAAATCAAACACTTAACTTTCTGCAATGACAAGTATCGGTTAGGTTCTACTGAAATTTCTGAAAATTTAGTAATTGCATATTTATTACCAGATATCTACATGGTATACTTGAAGCTAATACTCCTGAAAATTTGATAAAGTTTCAGTAATAATTAAGTGAGAAAATCAATCACGTGACTTTCTGCATTGAAAGTATCAGTTATGTATCACTACTGAAATTTCTGAAAATTTATTTATGGCATATTTATTATCAGATATATATTTGGTATAAGTAAAGCTAATACTCCTGAAATTTTGACAAAGTTTCAGTAATAAATAAGTGAGAAAATGAAACACTTAACTTTCTGCAATGACAAGTATCGGTTAGGTTCTACTGAAATTTCTGAAAATTTAGTAATTGCATAATTATTATAAGACATCTATTTAGTATACTTTCAGTTAATACTCCTGAAAATTTGACAAAATTTCAGTATTAAATAAATGAGAAAGTCAAACACTTAACTTTCTGCAATGACAAGTATAGGTTAGCTTCTACTGAAATTTCTGAAAATGTATTTATTGCATATTCATTATAAGATATCTGTTAACTATACGTAAAGCTAATACTCCTGAAAATTTGACAAAGTTTCAGTAATAAACAAGTGAGAAAATCAAATATATAACTTGGCGCAATTACACGTACCGATTAGCTAATACTGAAATTTCAGAAAAATTATTTATTTGATATTTATTGCCAGATGTCTGTTTAGTATACTTGAAGCTAATACTCCTGAAAATTTGACAAAGTTTCAGTATTAAATATGTGAGAAAATCAAACACTTAACTTTCTGCAATGACAAGTATTGGTTACCTACTACTGAAATTTCTGAAAAATATTTATTGCATATTTATTATCAGATATCTGTTTAAAGGACCTGAAGCTAATACTCCTGAAAATTTGACAAAGTTTCAGTATTAAATAAGTGAGAAAATCAAATATATAACTTTGCGCACTTACACGTACCGATTAGCTATTACTGAAATTTCTGATAAATTATTAATTGCATATTTATTATCAGATATCTGTTTGGTATACTTGAAGCTAATACTCCTGAAAATTTGACAAAGTTTCAGTATTAAATAAGTAAGAAAATCAAACACTTAACTTTCTGCAATGACAAGTATCGGTTAGCTTCTACTGAAATTTATGAAAACTTAGTTATTGCATAATTAGTATCAGGCATCTGTTTAGTATACCTAAAGCTAATACTCCTGAAAATTTGGCAAAGTTTCAGTATAAAATAAGTGAGAAAATCAAATATATAACTTTGCGCACTTACACGTACCGATTAGCTATTACTGAAATTTCTGAAAAATTATTAATTGCATATTTATTTTCAGATATCTGTTTGGTATACTTGAAGCTAAACCTCCTGAAAATTTGACAAAGTTTCAGTATTAAATAAGTAAGAAAATCAAACACTTAACTTTCTGCAATGACAAGTATCGGTTAGCTTCTACTGAAATGTATGCAAATTTAGTTATTGCATAATTAGTATCAGGCATCTGTTTAGTATACCTAAAGCTAATACTCCTGAAAGTTTGACAAAGTTTCAGTATTAAATAAGTGAGAAAATCAAATATATAACTTTGCGCAATTACACGTACCGATTAGCTATTATTGAAATTTCTGAAAAAATATTTATTGCATATTTATTATCAGATATCTGTTTGGTGTACTTGAAGCTAATACTCCTGAAAATTTGACATAGTTTCAGTATTAAATAAGTGAGAAAATCAAACACTTAACTTTTTGCAATGACAAGTATCGGTTAGCTGCTACTGAAATTTCTGAAAATTTATTTATTGCATATTTATTATCAGATATCTGATTTACATTTATCAAAACACAGAATTTCTGTTGATCCATTTTACTTATTTGAGAAGTTTTATATAATTCTAAAATCACTCTTTCAAATTTGCATTTCTATTGTGTTATACAATTTTCATCTACAATTAAACGGTTATATTATTTATAAGTTCTCCTCAATTGGAACATATATAAGGTATTCGGAATTTATATATGCTGCAATTTTCCGAAACTTGGATTTATTTTAACCTTCTAATTCAACTTTTAGGCGAAAATGTATAATTTTCCCCGAATATCTGATGAATTTGAAATTTTGATTTACACAAACTACACAGTATTTGATTCAGGACGAGAACCCCTCCAAGGGACTCATCAATCATCTCGAACGTGGCTCACTTTTAATTAAGGATACCAACGACGGACGGGATTTTATTTACCAGGACCGAGATCGAAAGGTCCTACAGGGATTTAATTTGATTAACTCTACAGAATTTCGCATTGTGTATTTTGCAAATTAAAATTCTCCTCATCGCCAGCAGAATTAATGAAAATTTTACTCGGCTTACATTTTTTAAGAGGCGATTTCCTAGTTAAGTCGCGTATCTACATAAACAGGGTTAAGGGTGAAAATTTGCTTTGCATAGATTATACACAATAAATTTGCAGATTACATTTTCTCACAAAGAATATTTATAGATAATTAGAATAATTATTTTTACAATCTTAGAAGTGGAAGCTGAACCACATCATATACAAAAATACTCTTAGGTCATAAGAATATGTACCTATACATCTAAGTAATGTTAAAAAAAACACGTTGTGTATGATTCACAAAATAATTTGTAAAACATGTTTGTAAAAGTGAATCCCCACTTATCAAATGTAGGTTATGTTTTAAAAGATTTATTTTCAAAGTTTTATTTCATTATCATGAACACTTGAAGTTCGATGAATAATAGAACAAAGAACTTGTTTTCATGTCCACATCCTGATCTGACAACCCGTACACTGGAATAATTTTCACAGTAATGTTACGTGATAAGGAATAATTTTCAAGGTGACCACAATCCCTGACCATTCGCATTGCTCGGGTCGTTGATTCTCCCTGGCGAACAGACGGACACTGGGAGGGTCCCGAAATTGCTTACGGTCACTTGAGACACGGCCACCCTCGAAACTATGCATGCATGCATGCGTGAAGGCCGGAAGGTTCGTTACAGCGTCCACGGGAAGGTTTTTCGCAACTTTTCCGGCGGTAATTAGTGCAGCGGAAAAATGTAAATGCGAAAGCCCGGTCCTTGTACGCGGCTTTTTCCCGCTGCACTGGAGACTTGGAAACATTGTGGGAATAAATGTTTCATGAGGGCAGTGAGCAAATCCCAAATGGAACATTTACGTGATGAGAGGCGGTCGTGTTTAAATTATGGCTTTGGTAGGTGCATTGCGAAGCAAAGAAATGTGAAGGTGGAATAATACAGAGAGCGGAAAAATTCCCGGGAAAATTCTGCAATGAAACGTTTTAAATGGAAAAGCAATTTCCAATTTTCACAAATGCAGTTACCACAGTTACAACAGAATTTAATATTACCAATCAACCAATTACATTATGAGATATGACATTTTATTTACCCTAGTTACATATCCTATTCACTAATACCTTATGAAGGTCCAAAATCAGACTTTAGCTACCTGCAGATAAATACACATAATTATGTATATCTGTTTGTCTATCGTGTGGGTTGGCATTTATTTTACAATCAATAATTTCTGTGTGGGTTTGGTGGAAAGGACTGGTAAATTGATATCACGTCCGCAAAGTCCTAAATATCAGTCTGCTGCGGTAATTTGCGTCAAGTAAGTAAAGATAAATGTCAGCTGCGACGCTTGGACAGCTTCCAATAATAGTTTGCATGCCAATATTCCGCACTTAGTGTTTGCGAAAACTTCCTGCAAGTACGTGCAAGAGTGCATAGAAAACACGGGTTCATCGACTGGAAACTGGAGTTTTTCAACGTTAATATTTAAAATAATGTGTGCTGCAGAACTGAAACGTTGCCAATTCAGAACAGCTTCTTGCTGGCGGCTGTATGACACGGATGCATTATACTTGCGGAAAATTCAGTTTTTCAGTTATTGTTATTTGTGTAGCAAGATACTAAGATTAATTTTAAATAACCACATATCATCAGTGCAATGCCAAAACCACGAATGTCTTTATTGAATCTTTTGTGGATTTACATTTTCAGCTAAACAACAAAATCTATTAAGGCTTATAAAACATACAAAAATTATTAAAAATGTATAAAACGTCAATAAATTTCTATTAAATTTGCAGAAAACATATTATACTTGGGATTCGTCTTCTATTTTTTTGCAGAAAATTTCTTAACATGTAGCAAGGTTCATAATTTTTTTGTAAAATACGTGATTACTTTTATCAAATTCTATTAATATCAGAATGAATGAATGTCAGAAAATGTTAAACAGTAAATTGCCTAAAATTTATAAACCAATCATAAGATTTCAGAAAATATCATTTAATTTTTGCAAAATAAAATATATTCCAATAAAATTCAGAAACCTCACATAATATTCTATTAACATATATTTAAAAACTGCCCGAATTTCATAACATTGCTGAAATTTTATTGAAGATACTCAAAATTGTAATAGAATACCATAAAATTCACACAAAAAGTCCCTCAATTGCTAAATTTTATGTAAGACATTCCATAAACTTTCCTCAAAACGTATTAATTTTCGAAACAAGAAAATTCGGATGAAGAATTATGTAAATTTTTGGAAGACTGGGCTTACAACATGCGAAAAATTAATGGTGCATATAATAAAGAAGCAGTATTGAAAACATTGAAAACACTTTGGAATCTCACAGCTAAGCATATTCAACGTACTTATTATAATAAATTCAAAAGAGTTATTGATCTTTTTAAAAGCGTTATATTTCAAAAAGCAAGAGAAGCTCGCAAATTTGGATTGTTTATTGCGTGTGCTATATATTTACAGCAGTCTTTACAAAATCTTCTATTAAATTTTATAGAACATGTAAAAAATACTGAAAGTGCATAAAAAAAAATTAAAAGATAATAAATTTCTATTAAATATTCAGAAAATATATCATATTTATGAATTTGTCTTCTATATTTTTCAGAAAATTTCATAACATGTATCAGGTTTCATACATTTGTTATATATTTTTTGTCAAATATATGAGATTTTTATCAAATTCAATTAATATCAGAATGGATTAATGTCTGAAAATTTCAAACAGAAAATTGATTAATATTTGTAAAATATTCATTTTTTTTTTATAAAATACCATTAATTTCTTAAGATAAAATATATTCCTATAAAATTTAGAATCTCCACAAATAAATCTTATTAAAAAATATTTGCAAACTGCGCGAATTTCATAAAATTATATATAAAATTACCTTAAAATACCATCAAATTCCCACAAAATGTCAATCAGTAACTAATATTTTATTTAAAGTAAGAAATACCTTAAAATCTCCATAAAACGTATTGCTTTTCCGCAAAATTTGGAATCTTTATTGAATATTCTGTACATTTTCACAAAATCTCAAGACACAAAATAATACACAACATAAGAAACAAAGACAAACCAACAACAAAGGTACACTAAACCTTCTATTAAATCTTATAAAACAGAAAAATTACTGAAAGTATAAAAAAGTCAATAAAAAAGTCAATAAATTAAATTTCCAGATAATATATCATATTTCACAAACTTTAGATTCGTCTTCTATTTTTTTCAGAAAATTTCATGACATGTATCCAGTTTCATGATTTTTTTTAAAACACGTGAAATTTTGGTCAAATTTATTTAATATCGGAATGAATAAATTAATGTCAGACAATTTTCAATAGAAAATTGACTAAAAAGTATAAAATATCCATAAGACTTTCATACATTTTAATATTTTTCATGTCATCTAATTTCTTTAATCTAAAATATATTCTTATAAAATTCAGAATCTTCACATATTATTCTATTTAAAGATATTTGCAAACTGAATAATTTCAAAAAGTTGCTGAAATTTTATTAAAGGTACACAAAATTGCCATAAAGTACCATAAAATACCCACAAAATGTCTTATCAATTTTATTTTACGTAACCTACCATAAAATAAATTAAATAATACCATACCATACCATACCATACCATAAAATTTCCACAATACGCATTAATTTTCTGCAAAATTTGGGTCTTGACTGAATCTTCTATACATTTTTAGCAGTCTTCGCAAAATCTTTTATTAAATAATATAAAACATACAAAAAATACTGAAAGTGTGCAATATCAGAATGAATGAATGTCAGAAAATCGAATAAAATTTATAAAATATTCATAAAATTTTCATAAAATATCATCTTAATTCTGTCAAATAAAACGTATTAAAAAAAATGCAGAATTCCAAGATAAGATTCTTACCATAAATTACCATCTAATTCCCACAAAATGTATTAATTTTCAGTAAAGTTTCTGAACCAAAGTCGAAAAATGATAATTGTTAAGCAATAATAATGTAAAATTCAATTGTTTACTGCATAATTTGTATGAATCAATTAAATTTTCAGCATTATGAGATATAAATAATTCCATAAAATAGTTGAAAACTTAAGAAAACTATTGCAAGAAACAGTCGAAATATGATAAATTCTTATTAAGATCTAATGACATAAACTTCAAATGTTTCCTGCATCAATTGAAGGATCAATTGCATCAAGTGCCAATTTTGTTTTCACCATTACAAGATATGAATATATCTATAACATTATTGAAAACATACGTAAATTATTGCGTAGTAAAAAGAGCCGAAAAATTATAAATAATAATTAGATGATAATCGAGTAAACTTTGATTTGCATTCTGCATTATTCTAAATCATTCTAAATCATCAAAAGTGTCAATATTGTTGTCAGCATAATACGATATAAAGCAATATATGAAATAGTTGAAAACGCAAGAAAATTACTACTTGAAACAGTCGAAATATGATAAATATTTGATAAGTGATAATGATGTAAAATTCGGTTTGGTGAGAATTACTCGAAAACAATTTCTCGAAAGAAAATGGCTTGAAATCAATTGCTCGAAAACAATTGCTCGAAAAATAGTTCCTCGAATTGAAAATTGCTCGAACGCAGAGTTGCTCGAAAAACAATTGCTCGAATGGAAAATTGCTTGAAGTAATAAATAAGTTAGTAAAAGAAGTACAAAATATGTACCTACTTACTTAATTAAATGTATGTACTGGCAAAGTACTTTACAATTGTTTACACTTCACTCTTACGTGTATAATGATAGGATTATATATAACCTAACCTAACCTAACCTACTTTAACCTAACCTAAACTAACCTAACCTAACCTAACCTAACCTAACGTAACTTAACATGCTTCCCAGAACATGATTCTAGTACACGCATTTAATTACATATTTTGTATTTATTTAAATTTAATAGATTTTCTATTCCTAACTTATTTCATTATTTCGAGCAATGTTCCATTCCAACTACTGTTATTCGAGTAATTTTCCATTCGAGGACCATTGTTGAGCATTTTGTTTTGAGCAATTTTCTTTCGAGCAATTGTTTTCGAGCAATTCTCCGCAACCCGTAAAATTCAATTGTCTCCTGTATCATTTTAAGTGTCATTGCTTGTAATATTTTAATGAATTAATCAATCTGTAACACAGTTGAAAATTTCTGCTAGAAACAGTTTTTTTTCTTTAGTTCCGACAAACTAAAGTTTAACAGACAATAAATGCTTTTCGTAATCTTAAAAACTTGGTGAAATTACGTTATTTTTGTTAGTAGCTTAAAATTTGTTTTTCATGATCATATATTTTTCACAGTCTCACATGAAATAACTGCAATAATTGTTTACAGTAGTGAAAAATGTTGTTTAATGATCCAAATCAGTTCAGTTTTTTCAGGAACAATATCCTCAACTCTTTTAAATCATAACAACTTTTTCTCTTTCTGTTCCTTAGAATAAAATACAGTTCGTTTTAGTTATTTTGTCTAAATGCCTTCAATTTTTATTACAGTAAAATGAAAAACTCACCTTAGAAGGAATAATTTTACACTTCTTTTCATTCTCTCCAAACTTGAAATATAATTTATTTGAATAAAGATTGGTTTCAGTTCTCTCTGGATAAAAATGTAATTATTATTTTGTGTTTTTTTCCCGATTTAATCTTAAATCTGAAAGTATGTACTACAAAAATTCTGAAATCTTTCTGGTTGCAAATTTTATTTATTGTAATGTTCTCAAGGTTATGAAAAGGTTTTATCATTAGTATACTCTGGACGTCCAAAACGAATATTTACAAATTTTGGTTTGTAATAATTGCACTGTGACCTAAATTAATTAAATTTCTTATTACAATATTTCTCAAATATATATTTTTTTTTGAGGGAAGTGAGATGATAATTTTTGGTAGATTCTCATATTTTCGCTTATGTGCAATGTATATTCAATTACCTGTAAAAAGTGCCTCAAGAACATGCAAGTCTGATCTTAATAAAATTATAAATAAATGAAATATTGATAAAAATCTCTTCTAGTTACCAAGATCTATAGAGAAAACTTCCTAATTGGGCCACCCTCTACATTCTACACTGCCATATGTATTTAATAAGTACTACTGTTTTAAATAGATTATAAACAGTATGAATGAATCATACCAATGCCCGAAAATTGTAAAAATAATGTAAATAGAAGATTTTTGTAGCGTTTTCAACTTTCAAACACGATTATCTCAAAATGTCAATTCTACACATTCGTGATTTTGGAAGTAGACGGACTATATATGAAAACTTATTTTTACTAATATATTTATTCAGGTAGGAGAAATCGGTACTAAATAACTACATGAGAAATTGGCAATTAAGTGAGTCGAAATCAATATCATAATAGCCCAAGGTACGATCTTGTGCAAATTTGTACATGCATAACGTAATATAAACTATAAGTGAAGATCATGTTTAGTGTCAGTTCGAACTACTGGCAGGCAACAGAGTTTAATCGTAAAGTCTTGTACAAATTTGGTTGCATATGTAACATAGCTATGAAATCCATTACCTATATTATTTTTAAATTGTTTCTGCACTGAGGGTCAAATATGAAGTATTATATAACCAAATTCTGTAATAGAAGCACAATTGTACAACTTTTATGAAGTTTCCTGCATTTTTGTAGGTATGCTTGAGAAATAACTAGGCTCTTTGGTTTTGTCAACATTTGCATACAATTGTTTTATATAGGAGAAGAATTTTGTTTAAACAATTTTACCGAATTTAAGCGTTAATTTATTAATAACTGAATTAGAAGAGGTATAAGAACCTGCAATCCGCAGCCCACAAGTTAGTAGGTACATACAACTTGAAAAACCACCCCTTCGCCTCATGAATAACTTGAAATTCGACCTAGAAAATCAAAAATTGAAGACCTGTTACCCCGGGAGGTTACTAAAACCGGTTCACGTGCTTATGTACCCTACTACGTTTGCGTTTACTTTAAGTTTGAATCGCTGGAACTTGAGGAGTTTACAGCTAAGTACACGATCAGAATCTGAGGTAACGAAATTATGAAGTTGCCAGGGGTGGAGGTTGATATTATGACTTTGCCTTTTAATGGTAATCGCACGGAACACGGGCGCAGGCAGCCAAGGATAGTGCACTAATGAAAAGCACTTGATATTCATCTAGGACAGCAGTAAAGCAAATTAATTGCGGAATTTTAATCAGTATATAAGCGTATTTATTGCGTAAGTAGCAAACCTGTGGATTGATCTGTATTTTATTTTTATAAACGAGTAAATTATAGCAGAACATTTTTCATACTGCGGAAAATAAGACAATTGCAACAAATATACAATACTCAAAAGAATTATCGCATATTAAAAAAAACATATCCTTTTTTGTAAGTTGCCGATGTGATTCACATTTGTTGATAGGAACAAATAAAAATCAAAATATGCGATATTTCTTTTGAGTAGTGTATTTATGTAAAAAGTTTAAACAGATTATCTGGATCATGCTATGTAATATGAAAGCTTGAAACCTTAAAAAATATGTATATTGATATTTACTTTTAGTGCAATTTACTTGATATTAAATACTGTTGGATACTGCTTGGGTAGAAGATATCGGTTATCAATCTTGCAGACCCTTCTCAGGTACGCGGGATTCTTTCACGAGTGGAACTCATCGTAATTGATCTTTCCGGCGAGTAACCTAATCCCACCTGTGCGCACATAGAGGACAAAACGGAGAAGGGCAATTTTTTGAAGATCCCAAGCAACGCATTTCAAAGGACCGACTTATACTACGGATTACGCACACAGGGCGGTTCGTGTGTATGTGTGAGTGTGTGTGTGTGTGCAGTGAAGTTTGCCCTCTCAATAATTAATCCCACGGGAGGTTTACGCTTTAAACGCGATTTCAGAAAATAGATGAGGGATCGATCAGCGGGGCGAGTTTTTTTGTAACAGAATTCGCTGGGAATGTAAAGGAAGCCAGTCGCAAGCAAAAAGGCAGAAAAGACTTTACTCAATAAATGTCGCGTAACTCGTTTTATCGTTTTCTCAGATATTTGTCGAATGCATTTATTTGAAATACAATAAATGTATACGAAATAGGCTTGTGCGAACTTAGTTTTACCAGGTTTTTGCAGCTCCTAGACGATAATAATTAGGCATAGTACGATAAAAAGGCCGACTTTACATTAAAAACAATACAATATTATTCTACCGGATAACTAAAATATTTGAATAATTTTATAACAGCTGTGCCTCCTTTAGAGAAAACTTGCCACATTTGTTGTAAGAGCTGAGAACTTTAGAAAATGTCCGCATTTGGAGGTTTGAAATTTAAAACACAAAAAATAGCTATCGTTTAGGCAAATAACTGCTGATTTCCTAAGAAAACTGTAACTATATTTTTAAATAATTATTTAATTAAACGTCGTTTTTATCGTGAAGTTATTATATGATTTCGCGATTATTTTTGGCTCGTGATTTATGATTGTATTTAGTATTTGCACTAAATCAAATTTAGAGGCATGCGAGTTAGCCCTTTCAATTCGAGTGTCCCAGTTTCGGTTTCTGTAACAAACGAACTGGCGAAGAATGAATGTCGTTATTAAGTTCGATCCTCGGTGGGCCTACGAGGAACAATGCCGGATTTATTATGAACCCAGGGGCGGAATCAGCACGGATGAGTTTTAAATTTTAACAGCAGCCCATCACGCGAAGCTATGGCGAAAGTTGGACGGAAATTTTAATTAGCTAATTAATAAATATGAGGGAGGGGCGGTTTGCGGTCGGCGCTTCGGATATCCCACGGGAGCTGAAAAATTAAGCGCTACACAGTGATTGTATCAGCGCTGATGCTGCGTTCCCGATTAATTTCAACTAACAATGGCTTCGATGCAAAATCGGGATTAGGGCGGTATTCATATCGAAATGCGTACACAAATCCCTGTACGGATAAACCACGCGATGCAATCTGTCGAAATTTCGTCGCGTTTCCCTCGAAACGATGCTGATGCATATCAGTGTTTGTCATACTTTCAGGTACTGATTCCTTTTTTGATAACAAAAAAAAAAGCTTTAATCGCCGAGTAAGGCTCTGGCTACTATACACATGAATAGTGCATATTCGAAAAGATATCGAAGAGTACTCTACACGTCCAGGAATGTGAATTAAAAGCATATGATGGAAATTTTAGTGACTTAATATTTGCAACTCGCATCTGCAATTGAACATATAAATAAATTTGATGCTTATTTATAATTCACGTAAATTTTAAAATCTTTACATACGCCATACGCTAAATAAATTAGTACTACATGGGAGAATATACAGCCCTTCATTGATTATGGTATGCCTATATACAGCAGCAGATAATAGACATACGAAGCACATGCATTGAAATATATATTTTAAGGAATTGCACGTTGTAAACTGGATATTTATTGCTTATCGTAAATGTTTATCGCAATACAAAATGTACATCGCCGGAGAATGTGCTGAGCTTGAATGATACAGAGACGAGCACAGCGTAGGCAGTAAACGTGTAACAAACTTTACGTCCATTGTCCGTTGTTTCTTTGTTATTTACTACGTCTGTCGGCAGGTCTATATTTTTATTATGTTGAGAACATAAAGATGTCTCCAAATATTATGAATAAATTAATTGTCTCATTATATGTTCGCGTTTCTGTTTGAAGTTTACGCTTTGAACCTTTGCTGGTATTAAATTGTAAATTGGCAACTTCAGTTATTTAATTAGAATTAGGGACAATAAACCCAAAATCAACCTTCGTAGGGAGTTATACTGAAATAATGATAAATTCGTTTACTTGTAGACAGAGTATAAGGTTTTTTTTAATATTTGACGATGTGAAGTTATTTACAATAAATCAAATATTTAACTTGGGATTATTTTCAAATAATGATCTAACAAAAACATGCAACGAGTGTATTGTGAATCAAAACACATTAACAATAACCTGTTCGTAATTTTAAAGCTTCATCATATTCAAATATCAAATGCCCATAAAATGTCTAATGCCCATAAAATGCAAATGTCACAATTGAGTACCATTATGACATAATTGTATTTGACATTTGAATGAATTTTCGGGCGTATCAAAAAACGTGTGCATTTGTTGCAGCATCACATTCACAATGTTAGATCATTATTCTCAAATAATGATCTAACAAAAACACGCAATGGGGTGTATTGTGAATCAAAACACATTAACAATAACCTGTACGTTATTTTAAAGCTTCATCACATTCAAATATCAAATGCCCATAAAATTCAAATGTCATAAAGGAATATCATTATGTCATAATTGTATTTGACATTCAAATGTAATGTTTAGACGTATTAAAAAAACGTGTACATTAGTTGCAGCATCACATTCACATGTCAAATACTATTATATAATAATAGCATTTGATATTTGAATATGATGTTTCAACTAACGTACACGGTACTGTTAACGTTTTTTGATACGCAATGCACCAATTAAAATCACACCTGTCACCCAATCACATAACTACCCGTTACCATTAACGTTTTTTTGATATGCAACGCACCTGAATATCTGAATATCTACAGAATTTTGAGTTTCATTTACTTTTTTTGCGATGAAGTATCGATAAGTTATATTATTCCCAGAGCTTTGTGAAAAGTATATCTATACTAATAAATCAAATTACGTTAACCTTTTTTCACAACTTTTCAACTTGAGAAAAAAGGTAAACTTAATTTGATTTATTATCGATAAGTTGTTGGAACAGATAAATCTCAAATCTCAAAATATAGTGCCTCGTATGGGGCTTCATTCATACGTTGATATGCGACGATATTCTGCTACCTGGTTAAGTGGACAGGGCGGAAAACGTAAAAACAACGATTTTTCCTATCAAATCGTTTACGAATAAAGTTATGCGAATTTTCAAGTTGTTTCTATGAGCATTTGATCCTGACTCCTTAAAACCTAACCTAAACTTACCTAACCTAACCTACTTCTAAAAACTTTATTCCTGAAGTTCCCAAGATATGAGCTTTTGAAGTTTGAAGATTTAAAGTAATCACAAATATCGAATCAAATTTCAATTTTGAGAGTCGTCGGCTCAATCGTCTTGCGCTCGATCTAATTTGATTCAGGGCATTCCAGTTCAGCGAGGTCAAGGTTGATACATTTAAGATTATTTGAATTACATTTTTTTCAGTTTTCTCTGAAGGCCGTAGATGGCAGAAAAGATTTTCTACACATAAAATCAATCAATTAATCAATCAGTCAGTATATTCATGATAGTGGCTTTGCAGCCTTACAATTGCCATTATATAATAAATATTTTACATATTCAAAAAGAACCGCTTACAAAATGGACAAGACATATAAAACAATACTACACTACATTCTAAATACTTTAAAAACGCATGAAGGCTTATCCGTGACAAAATATAAGGAAAATCATTATAATATTCATCGGTACTATAATATGCTTTATCTTTTAAAATTTATTCACAGCTGTTTTAAATTTACAAAATTCCAGTATTCTAATGGATTCAGGAAGCTTATTAAAAGCAAAAAAAGCAAAAATATGTTACAAAAGTTAGAGACAACAAACACTCGTAGGAGTAAATTAAAATGTGGACAGTAATTATTAACACTATGGCAAAATAATTCGATTTTTTACAGCAATCATTGTAGTTTTGACATAACAATTTAAATTTTGGCAGAAATAATAAAATTTTGGTTAAAAAAATGAAATTCTAACAAAAATAATTAAAAACGCGACAGTAACCATTAAAACTCTAGCAATAATCATGAAAAAATTGGCAATAAATATTGAATTGTTGACAATCATGGTTGAAAATATTACAGTAATTATTGAAATTTTATCAAAAACTTAATGTAGGTATCTAGTTTAGTTGTAATCAGTTTGGCTAATCGGTAACAATTTGTCAGATTAATTTAAATTGTGGCAGGAATAATAAAAATCAAGTTTGACAGACTCTTAAAATGTCGTCAGTAATCATTGACAATATAACAACATAAATAAGATAAGAGCAATCAATTGAGACAGTGATTACTGCAATTTTTGATAGAAATCGATCATGAAAAATTTGGCAGTAATTATTGAAATTTTGACAATCATAGATATTAAATATATCAGTATTTATTGAAATTTTAACAAAAATTTAATGTTGGTATGCATTGGGCAGTACATATGGTAATTGGCAATATGGTAAACTTGTGGTAATCGGTAAGATTTTGTCAGATTGTGACAGGAATAAGAAAAGTTGAAAGTTTCATAGAGTAAAGTAAAGTGTTGATCGTAGTCATTGTTACATCATGACAAAATAATTGAAATTATTCAATTATTTAAGTTTTTATTCAAGATTTGGCCATGATCATTGAAATTCTAAGAGAAATTATTCAAGATTTGACGGTGATCAGTAAAATTCTAGGAGTAATTATTCAACATTTCTCAGTGATCGTTAAATTTTTTATAGAACTTGTTGAAAATTCAACAGTATCATTAATTTCAATGAAAGGAAATGAAAGGAAAATTATGAAAGGCGTGATCAAATATTTTTTAGTAATATTTGGTAAAAATATTTAAATTTTCACAGAAATAGTAAAATGTTGATAAAAATAAACCACCTCTATATGAAGTAGTAGTAGTATAAACATTTATTCCTTATACAGTTGCACATCTGCAGCATACTTAATAGATATAATAACATAATATTGATGATAGATTGATAGATATATGATATACGGTGTGATTCATGATATATGGTATATCTCTATATGATATCTCATAATATATCTCTATATGAATTTAAATATATAAATAATTTTAATAGTGGACAGTAGAAAACAGCTAAAGTTAAATTGGATTTAAATTTGAATATCTATGTTTTAACGATTTAAAAAGAAAATCGACAAATTGAAGTTGCTAGTGGCATGTTTACTCTTCTTATATTGTAATTTTATAACAATAATATCCAAACTATTACAGTTCTTCGAAACATGTATTATACATGTATTAATAATAATACGTTAAAGCCAATGTTTTGTACGAAATAAAAAAATCCCTTTTGATTTAAGGACTAAACTTCTCTAAAGTTTAATTTTTATGATTTTATTGACATTAATATAGAGAAAACCAAGTGTTCCATTTTTCAATAAATTAAGTAAATGAAAATCGGCCCAAGATAATTAAGTGAAATTAAGATTTTTATAACCAAATATAGATCTGAAAAGTTTTCCAAACAAAAATAATCGAAAACTTGATGTTGGTATGAAATCTAATAATTTCGAAATTATTATTGTTTTAGTAGTGACTGTATTTGTTAGGGATATTATCCCTAACTGTTTGTATTATATTACTAACATTACATTAAAGACAATTTTTTATACGAAACAAACATTTAATTTTTACCAAACTGCGTTTTTTTTGACATCGCATTGATATTAATATGCAGAAAGTCATGTGTCATGTGCCATGTGTCATGTGTCGTGTGTTAGAAAGGCCATTTATAGAAAAATCTGATTTGGGCAAGATTTTTCCTTAACTTTAACAGTTTTTGGTATTAGAATGTTCACAGGAAAGTTCTTAAGGTTATACATTTTTTACCAAGTTAAAAAGTTTTTCGCCATTACGATATATTTCCAGATCGTAAATGCCTCGATCGATCAACGTACCTATTTTGAGCAATGCATGTTGGTTTCATCATAAAAAATATTAAATTAGATAAATTTTCATCTTACTATTTTTTTGGGCATGAACAACTTGAAAGTAAGAGTCAATAAACTTAACTACTTGTTATAATTCCGGACAAACTCTTAGTAATGAATGACAATTTCTGGTATTTTTCACTAAATGTTATACACACAGCGGTCAAGAAAATTGTGTCCACTTTTTCGACGGAAATATGGACAATTGACTAGTATATTCGAAATGTTTGGGAATATTATCAAACCATGCCAAAATTTACTAAATTCGTTCGTAATAGATGGCACTTTTCAAGATGCAAAATAAATACTTGTTGTAACATTGTTAAAATGTTTACTAGGATTGAAAAAAATCTTATCACCAGATTTAACATAATTTACAATTTGCATTGGCACTGTTTTGTGATGTTGCCTTACATCACAAATATTTGATGTCAAGATTTCCATCTGTTGGCACGAAATGGAAAAGTGCACACCACATTTTGAACGCTCATATTTCGTATTAAGTACTTTATATGTATGTTTTTGATAAGTATATGTATATAAAAAAATACGTATGAGTCTATATTTATTGCAGATAAATTTACCGCAAACTCATAAACTGATGCAGTTTTAATCCAGCCTTTTCCAGTTCATTTTCCCATATGTTAATATTTTTTTGTAAGTCTCTCTGATTTTGTGCGATGATTGCCACATCGTCTGCGAATATATATTCAGTTATTGTTGTGGGTTTTAATTTTTTGTATCCTATCACCGTTTCGTTTGTCTAGGTTTTAATCTTCTTCATGATTTCATTCATTGCTATTATGAACAAAATGGGGCTTAGTCCACACCCTTGTTTCAATCTATTTGTGGTTCTAAATTTGTTTGTGATTATGTCTCCGATTTTTATACAATTTTACATGTTGTTATATATGCTTTTGATTGCCCTCCTCAGTTTAGATCGTATTTGTCTTATCATTTACTGTCTGCCACACCAATTCTCTTTCCATTTTATCAAACGCTCATTACTAATTTATGAATACACACGATTATACGAAATACACTATTATGTACCCATTTCTGGAGAATTAATGAAAATATAATAAATTTGTCGATAACTTATCTATAAATCATTACAAAATGATGAATGAAATACTATGAAAGCATAATAAATTTGTGGGGAACTTACCAAAGCATTATAAATTTGAGGAATATGTATTAAAAACGTCGCCAATTTATGGAGAGCTCGTGAAAACATTTTCCATTTAGTTGCTTTAATAATTTTGGCCAAATAGCGCAATTCGCAGAATCAACCGTGTATCATCCGGCAAAACCTAATGGCATAAATCGAGCAGCATCGACAGCATAAATTTGTGGCGGATGCATTACCCGCAATAAATGCCAAACCGTTCGCCGTCCGCATCCTCATTAATATTTCCGCGTCGTGCCGCGTCGCGACGCTGTGGACGCCGCACCTGTTCAACCATACCTGATGGCATATAAATACCAGGCCACATTGCCCGCAATCGCAAATTGTACCTGCAATTTATAGGGCGATAGCGAACAAACTCCATTAAATATAACCAGCAGCCGTGTGCGCTTAATCAGGCATTATGCAAACAAACCGTCGCCGTTGGTTTTACAAACAATTAGCCCAGATCTGCTACATGCCTGATTAGATAAACTGCAATTTAGTGCAGATGTGGGTGAATTGCAGTTATGCCATGCAATATAGCTGCAGCAACCACCCGCTTCAGCTACAGATTTGGAATATTTTATTAGCTCTAAGGAAATTTCTCATTTGAGCTTACGAAAGATGATATCGAAATGCCTGGAAAAGTGTAAGTCTCTTGAAATGTTCGTGAATACAATGACTGCAAAATTCATCAATAATCCAAATGCATAGCATTAATAATCGCTTTTATCAACAAACTACTAAACCACATCACGAATTATTTTTTACATAATTAGGACACTTTTTATCAATATTTCTAAAACATGATATACCATACCTATACCGCACATTGTGACGCTTAATGATTCTATCTCAACTTTATTAAAAATTGTAAAGTCAAGAAAAATATAACGTAAATTTCATAATGTATAGCCATATCCTTGTTCTTTATTAAACAGCAAATATTTTTTCGATATCGCCTCTTTAGTTCGAATGGTCGTGTCCGAAAGTTGATATTTTATATGCATGCATCTATCTGTAAAAATTTAGTACATATTTCATTAAAGTATAGTACTTATTCGTGATCCCTGACTAAAATTCTAATAATGGGATATTTTCCTCTATACTCTGAAGTCATGTAAAACCTAAGCATATATTAGAAAGAGAAAGAGTACATGCGTTGTTACATTGTTGTAAATGATGTTTTTATTTAATGTGTATATTTCTTTACGAATATAAAATTCACTATTGATTCTTAATAAAAATGAAACAGTACACTTTCCTTTATAAGATCACATTATAATTGGCTGCCCATGTACAAAAATTGTAATCGGATATATATATTTTTTTCTATTGCGACGTTACAATGTCCACTTTCTATAAGTGTTTTCAGTTGTGCAAAGTGATTCTTTGTACCATTGCTATCAATGTCAGAAAAAATATTCATGATTACTTCTACAAGAGATATCTTTCAACCGAGGTGGTAATCGTTAGTTGATGTACTCGAAAAAGCTTCCATTTTACTAGAATATTCAACTAAGTTATCGAGTTTACTCATTATCAACAAATTTGAGATAAATTGACTTGTATTTTCATTATACCGTATGTTGAAAAAGGATGGATACACCTGGAAATCTTGGAACGGTTTCGTGAAAAAGGTTTCAGATAAAAGTTGTAGGGCTTGAAAAAAATCTATTTAGTAGTGATATTTTCGTGACGTTGAATAACCTTGAAATTATTAGGTGAAGGTCAACGTAAAAATTTCAAATAGGAACCCTTAAGTTTTTGACCGGATTCGCCTAGACAAAGTCAAGACCTTAAAAAAATTGAAATATCGTGAAGGAAAAAAAAGTTATTATATTTTTTTATTTTGAAGGTTTTTGAAGGTTTGAAGGTCGTCTACACAAATTAGATCAAAAACTTAAGTGTTTTACATAAATTATTGAAAAAACTTAAGGGTTTCCATTTGAAATTTAACCTCGTCTACAAGAATTAGATCAAAAACTTAAGTGTTTTACTTAAATTATTGAAAAAACTTTAAGGTTCCCATTTGAAATTTAACCTCGTCTACACGAATTAGATCAAAAACTTAAGGGTTTTATATAAATTATTGAAAAAACTTAAGGGTTCTCGTTTGAAATTTTGAAGTTAACCTTCACCTCTCAATTTTAAGGTAATTGAAGGTCACAAACATATCAGCACTTAATAGATTTTTTCAAGCCCTGTAACTTTTGTCTAAAACATTTTCCACGAAAACGTCTTTCTTCCGAGATTTCCTAGTGTATCCATCTTTTTCTAACGCCCAGAATATTATTGCTAGATTATAATGCTAGACAGTAATACCAACCAAAGATAATTTTTGGAAAGACTGACCATAGAAAAGCAAAAGCAAAATTATACGTACCTACTAAAAAATTTCAACGGGATGGTGGGAATAAGAGACTTCAAATACAAATCGGCAATAGACAGACAAAGGGATTCAAAGAAAAATAACTGTCGTAATAAATAAATGTTGTTGTGAAAAATGATAATTTGTTATTTTTCTTTAAGTGTTAATATTTCACAAGCTCTAACAGATTATTTTAGATAAAGGGATGCAAGAAGAAAAAGGAACGAAGAAAAAATATTAGAATTTTATATGGAACACAATGTGACAGTTGCAAACACCTGCTATGAACACAAAAATGTACACAAATACACAAGAGAAGAACCAAGCAGGAAGGACAAATCTATAATAGACTTTGTATTAGGAGAGAATGGGAATTGGCAATTGGTAGTAGGTGTAAAGGTGAAAAGAAGAAAGCAAATAGGCACTGATTATTACCTAATAGTGGCTAAATTAAGAAATACATTTGAAGAAACTATAAAAAAGAAAGGTATAGGAGAACAAAAATTGATAGCCATTAGAGCTTACAAGCTAAAAGCCTGCAAAGCTGTAAAAGGACAGCAAATGTAATAAAAAGCTGTTCTACAGATAGCTTAAAAACCCAAAAAATAAAAAGTAGGAGAACACGATGATGAAAATGATGAAGAATATAGACGAAAAGAGATTAGAATTTTTACTAGAAAAAATGAACAAAATGTAGACTGAAGAAAAGACACCGAAAGAAATAAAGCTTATTGGCTTATTGGCTTATATATAAGGCATCTGAATATAAGGCTTATTCTACCAATCCACAAGAAATGGGACAAGATTGATAAATACAGGGGCACAACCCTTCAAAGCGTACAGTAAAAAAAAATGCAAATACATTCTAGAAAGAAGGCTAAGAAAGACAATAGAAACATATATATACATATTTTGTGGGGTCTTGGAGTCCCGCTTCCAAGCCATTGGGCTTGGCTACGAGCTCCCAACCCTGGTATAAGGTATGAGGCTACAGCCAGTTCAATGACAAGATCACATATTCACAATAAAATAAATTACGAGTAACAGACTGAAAATAGTGGGAAAGGTGTACTGCGCAATCATGGATATGGAAAGACATTCGACATAGTACCAAGGGAAACGGTATGGAAGTCACCAACAAGAAGAAAAATAAATAATTTTACATTTTGTGAAATTGTATTCATTCTATAATTTTTTTTTTGGGTTTATGTAAAAAGTAAAACATGCATATGTTACATCGCTGAATTTAGAAAATTCTATTTTTAAACATATAAAATTTGACCCCTCGTGCCATTTAAAAACAAAAAAGTTAGCCTTGAATCTCCAAAACAAATGACATCAGTAGTTTGAAAAATATCTTAGACCATAGGATTCAAAAACTTTTAGGCGTGCACCAAATTTCAACAATGGTTGATAAACCGTTTTTGAAATATTAATAAAGTTAAGCTAGATAAAGTTAACCGTGCGGGACCAGAAAAGGGTAGCAGACTGCTCGGTCTTACGGAGCGTGTAATTCCCAGAGTCCGTGGCTGAACCTATACATTTCATGATTTTCTGATACTATCCCCTACTCGAGACTGTTGCTGAGTGATACTAGTATCTGTAACGATTTGAGTCTATTGTGTCTGAGACTATCATCTATGACTATCTTCTGTGACTATCGTCTGTTACTATCATCTATGGCTACAATCTGTTACTATCATCTGTGGCTATCGTTTGTGACTATCATCTGTGGCTATCGTCTGTGACTATCATCTGTGGCTATCATCTTTGACTATCATATGTGGCTATCTGAAACTGTTGTTGACGAACAAGCGATTGATGACGAACAACAGGTACTGATACTACCGAGTCTGGTCTATGTTCTGGCCAGAACATAGTACATAGTACTACTTAGTACTTATATACATATACATATATGTACTTAGTACAATTAGTATGTAATACTATGTTCTGGCCCAAAATCTGGAGGCACAAATATTATACCTACTTTAAAGAAAATGCATAATTGTAACACGATGTATTATTTTTCTTTGGTGTAACTGTATCAAACCGGTGAGGAGCCTGCACGATGCGATCCGTTAAGTGGCGGCACGGCGCGGCAGGAAAGGCATCCTGACATGGTCCTGGCAATATCTCGTCCTTGATTAAAATACGCCGAAACCGGGCGAAATATAAAACGCGACCGCGATTTCGGATTGCAAGCACGTCCTGTGCCCCAGGCGACTAGATATTGCCGTGTGCGCACCCCTGCACCCCCCTGGCATATACACTAGTCGCGCACAAGGACACGCTCCTTGCGAACTCAGGACGCACGGAAGATACAAATCGAAACGGGTTCGATGGCTTGTAGCTTGTAGGTCGCATACCAGAAACCTTGGTGCGATTGGAATGTTTTCATCAAGGCCGTCCTTTTTTGCGTTTACGGTTTTTTTATGGCATCCTGTTTAACAAGGGAACTTCCACTTTCTTATCTAAGACAACAAGTCACTCGCGTTTGTAAATAGCTTTACAGGCACGAAACCTACTCATGTTGATTTAACTTTCATGCAAGACCAATATTGCACACTGATATCAATATCAATTTTTCTACATACCTACAATAACAATATTCACGAAAGAGAGATCTGTACAGGGTTTAACTGAATTGCTTGGCCAAACTTCATGAACGTGGTACAAAACTGTAAAAATTTCCTGCGCGATATAAGCAGCAAGCACGAAAATAAGCGACCTTTATTTCTATAGTATGTTCAACTTCAAGATAGATTGCGCGTAATCTTATAGTCGTGATCCGCGCGCGTACACTTCAATGCAAGCAGACTATTGGTCGTCACGCAGTGTGCAGTCTAGCCGGACTAAGTGGTTATTGTTACTGCAATCGCTAGACTCGTAACGTGTAACTTCGGCCCTGTAAATTGTCGCCGTTCACGGAATATGTTTACGCACGTTCTATCTTCGAATTCTACAGACTATAGCAGTGTCTTATTCGTATATGAGGAGTTGATTTTCAAAACGCAGTTTTCGAAGTTCCTGCAGAAAATGAGTGTTAGATGGCCGTTACTTGCTATAGAACCTACTCTATCCAGTGGTCTGATTCATGAATTGCAAAACGCAATATTTCGCACTAAAACTTGCATTACAAAAGTAGGTTGAAAGGCGAAACGCAGTATTTCGAACATGCTGGTATTTCAAAACGCAGTTTTTTTGGCATGAACTTCAAAACGCAGTTTATACGAAATAAAAAGTTTATGTTGTTATAGTGTCTGGTGTTATAATAGTGTTTACTGTTCAGTTTATGCGCTGTTTTAACCTATTTTAATATGAATGAAGAAGAAGTACTTGTTATTGAAGGGTCCATGCCCTCCAGAGCACAGAAGCGAGGTGAAAATAAGGAACGAAGGACGAGGAAAGAAGCTAAAAGAATTAGGTATTATAAATGATAAATTTCTTAAATAATAAATTACGGTTATGTTTAAGCTTAGGATAGTTATGCATTTGCATATGTTCATATGCAACTGCATGTTTTTTGCCAATATTAAGGATAAATGCATATTTTGAACATTTTCGGCTTAAATGCATATTTTCAACATGTTTAGTCCTAAATGCATATTTTGGTAGGTAGGGTACTTAATACTTTCTTAGAAATTTGTAAATTTGCAGCTCCTGAAAACTCAAACTGAACTATTTGAAGGACGGAAGCCTTAATTACCTACGTACATAATTGTCAACTAATGTATTACTGATTCATACAAGAAAATCTGCATTTCTTGGAATTCAATTATGGACCCAAAATTTTACGATCTAGATTTGCCTAATGGACTTTATACCTGCTTTATGGATGGTAGTGAAAGTGTTAAGGAATTCAAGTAAAGAGGACTGATGAATGGGGGCTTGAGATTTTAGGATAGTTATGCATTTGCATATGTTTATATGCAATTGCATATTTTTGCCAATATTAAGGATAAATGCATATTTTAAACATGTTTGGCTTAAATGCATATTTTCAAAAATTTTGGTCCAAAATTCATATTTTGGTAGGTAGGGTACTTAATACTTTCTTAGAAATTTGCAAATTTTCAACCCCTGAAAACTGAAACTGAACTATTTGAAGGGCGGAAGCCTTAATTACCTACGTACATAATTGTCAACTAATGTATTACTGATTCGTACAAGAAAATCTGCATTTTGTAACGGTCCGGAAACGTCTTCGGCAGAAACTGCCTTTTAATAATTAATTGGCGCACAGACCTGCACTGTAGACGACCGTACTCGCACCTTTTTTTGTTGTGGTGACGTGTTTCCCATATGTGTGTGATTTTTAAAATCGCCGGCGAGACGCCACCTTAGAGAGAGAAATCAGTTGCCTTCGGAGTCGTACAGACGTGCCAGAGGAACCGTTTTAATTGGTGTACCACCATCCGGTTTCCGGGATAATAAACGGGGACTCAGTTAACCACCCTTGAGGGGATTGAGGCACCAGGTACAAGGCAAGATACTATCCATACGCTCATAACATCCGAGTAAGTAATTAAGCCCGATATTTGTTTTCCTTTTCGTAAAGCCACGTGTCCGGCCATTGTTACTAAGGCCATGTGCTTTGCAGGCGTTTTTTTCGGGGTAAGGGCTAAGTAGCTCAGCCAGCCAGGTCTTGGCTAGGGACAGCGATCATCCTGCCAGAGTTGCTCTGAGGTTTGGAATCCAGCGACGGCGTCCTCGACGATCGCGGCCGCGCCCATCCTAAGAACCAGAGTCCGCCAGCGAAGTCACGCAGACGAGGAACACATGCCAGATATTGATACTTATTTTTTTTGTTCTCAATTGAGCCAGACCTTTATGTTTAATTTTTGTGCTCAATTGTATTTAACTCCATATTGATTTATCGTTTATTTCTTTTGTGTAAAATTTGCGTTACGTGTTTCGTGCCGTACGTGTTTTGCGCTTGTGTAAGAGAAAGGTCGCTCCGTCGGCCCTTTGAATCGCGCGATCAGGAGCTTGCGATATTCGGCCGAATATGGCGAACCCTGCGTGAAAGGGTTGCGTACGGAGGTATTTATTTCAGGAAGCGTAGGCACGGTGTCCTGTCGTTTTTTTGAATAAACGCCGATATTTTACACTACAAAATTCACACCTGTTATTTTTTGTTCCCCCCACGTTTTCTCGATCGGGCATTTATTTCAGTGTTCAGTTCTTACTCTCACTGCGAGATTTAAATCTGGTGGTGTTGGCGCCATATGGTCAGCGTTGTGACAGTTCGTGATTTCTGAACCTCGCTGACTGTCTGCCGTCCACCCACGCAGGTAGGGTGGAGCCACCCTTTGCGACGAAGTAGAGACGAGGTTAAAATTACGTGGAGCCTTTTTTTAACCCCCCCACTATCTGACACCGAGAGCCTGGTCCTCGTCACTGCTTCGAAGGGACCCTCCACTCGCTCCACGGCCTAACGCGCTGATTGCCCTTCAGGTATGTAGGTCACAATTTCTTGGAGTCAATTATAGATCCAAAATTTTACGATCTAGATTTGCCTAATGGACTTTATACCTGCTTTATGGATGGTAGTGAAATTGTTAAGGAATTCAAGTAAAGAGGACTGATGGGGGCTTGGGGTTTTCAGGAGCATTTCGGTATAAGTTGTTATTTATTCATTCAGTTGCTACTTGAACTTGGTTTTGTACAATTGAAATGACATAACTTTTGTCATTTCAATTGTTCTACTTGAAATTAGATACTCGAATCATTTGCCCGTTGCGGAAGATGTCCAACCTTGCACACACAACTGCACACACAAGTATTGTTTAAATGTGTAAATATCCTCAAAGAAGATATTATGTTAATACGACAAAAATTACATAACAATTGCTCATATGCTTTTTGTCGATTCTCCAAAATCCAACAAGACAGGAATGCAACAAGTAAGAATTAAATATAAACTTAAACAAGTTGGTGGCAGTTTAGTAAACGTTTGCTAGACATTTTTTTGCCGGCTGCGTAAATCTCACAACGAAATACTGTAACCATTGCTAAACAAAACTTGCTATTAGGAAGCATAAAAGAAACGCGGAGGCAATCACAGATCAAAAGCATTTGAGGACAAACGTTTAAAAGTTATATCTTTTATTGGAAACCTAGGAGGCAAAGAAAACCATTATAATCGTAGCGTAAATCGTAAGTCCAAACGATTGTACCTATCAGCTGCTCTATCTATGGCTAAATTGCAAAGGATGTATAACAAGTCGGTCCCAGATAATTTCAAAGTAGAATGCAGATTTTTTTATAACATATTTGTAAAAAAAACAAAATTGGATTTGGCAGTCCAGCCACCGATATTAGCAGTACTTGCCTTAAACTGGACAATACAATTAAAAATATAGATGACTTGAAAATAAAAAAAAGATGCAATGATAAACAAAAGAGTTTACAAACTTAAGGCAAAGCAATTTCACACCTTCATGAAAGAAGAACCTGAAAATAGTGTTGCGTTGTGCTTCGATCTGTAACAGGTACATGCACTGCCTAAGTGCATGTTTATTTTGACCTATGTAAAACTGTCAAGTTATAGCATAAATCTGTGATGGGTGGGAAAAACAGTATAAGTCGAAAATTTGGGAAAATGAGTTTAAGTTAAATTATATTTCAGAAAGTGATGCTGTACATTGTGTTTCAAATAGTATATGTCACATTATTCAGTTAAGGCTTTTAAATAGGTTGGCAGTTTCAGTACAACTTTAAATGCTACGATTATTGGAGGGAAAAAAGGTGTAAGTATAAGTCTTAAAATGCTAATTCTTGACTTATACTGTTTTTCCCACCCATCACAGAAATAAAGTATTATTATTATTATTAAAATCAATGTCCAAGAGGCATTTTATTTTTGTCAATTGGAATTGTACAACTTTTGTATGAGAGACAGATCTACTAATAATGCCCATTTCTACACATCTACAAGTACAGTCACAACGA
Organism: Othius punctulatus; assembly: GCA_951805005.1. Classification (NCBI taxonomy): domain Eukaryota; kingdom Metazoa; phylum Arthropoda; class Insecta; order Coleoptera; family Staphylinidae; genus Othius; species Othius punctulatus. Next base: position 25,977,220 of record OX638143.1, read on the forward strand.
GGTTCTGTTTAAATTCTGTTCTGTTTTATATCACTTTTTATATTCACTACAAATTCCCAAAAACTGCGACACAATAAAGTTGTTTGCAGATAGTTGTTCAGGGCAAAATGAGAATGCCTTCATAGTTCACATGCTGCCATTGATTAACTAAATACATATAGATGCGCAACGAGGTCTGAACTGTGTTAAGCGATGAAAGTTCTCGCACCTAGTTCGCGCTACCAGTATCTGAGAACTCACCGAGCGGTCGCCCCTGGTGGGGGCAAAACACTGCTTCACACTTCCAATACGACTGTGGACTGGCGACGTTCTGCGAGCTCCAAACCGTTGCGATTTTGCGTGTATTTTTGTGTATTTTCAAATCCAAGATGAGTACAGTCGCTCATATTTGTGTGTACAATAATTGTTGTAATGACAGCCGAATAAACAAAGAGATCAGCTTTTTTCGATTTCCAGTGAAAGATTTGTCGAGGACAGAGGAATGGAAGAAAAATTGCGGGAATATAAATATAGTTTATATGACCAATGAAAAATTGACAAATAAAGTTGTGTGTGAAAATAATTTTTTGCCGACAGACTATTATGAGTCTAATCGACGCAAATTGTTGAGAAAAAATGCAGTGCCTGTTAAATTTAATCAACAAGGTACGTATTTAATATAGAAAGGATATTTCACGGCGTCAATATAAATTGGCGGATTTTTCTTGAATTCTGTTCTCGACGATATCTTTTAATACCATAATTACTTTACTATTATGACGTGATAAAACTAATTTAAATTTTGGGATATATGGGGGTCTATTACGTAGTGATGGGCATAATCGAATGATTTTCATAGTCGAATTATGCCAATACGAATGATGGCAATAATCGAATTATAATTCGAATTATTTAATAATAATCATTCTATTTGAAATCATTGATAATTCGATTTTCACTAATAATAATTATTGCGAATTATTTGAGCACGCCGCAGTTATTCCTTTGATTGTTTTTACCGACACTTAAATCGCAAACGAAATGTGCCCACGCCGACCGGCGCGGTTCTATTGGCGGTAGCCCTTGTTTGTTTTTTTATGACAGTTTCTTTACATGTATAACTCTTTGATGTGCCGCCCGCATCGGTTCGACATACATATATTCTGGGTGTTTTTTGGCCATTCTCAGTTTGGCTGCGTTGGCGCATATAACAAAAATAAGGTTTTTCCTTATTGTTAATCAGGTTTCTAACATCAACAAATCTTTGGCAATCTCTTCGAAAATAATATTTTCTTGAATTATAAAATAATATTTTTAACATTTTACAGAAGAAGATATATTATTAAAAGTATATCCGTCTTGTAGCGACGTGAAGGCTTCCCGAAAAAGGAGATCAAGTTCTACCTCCACAGCTTCTAATGTAGACATAGAAACTGTGGAATATACACAAAACAATCAATTTCCACAAATTTCAAGTTTCATAAGTTCTGCCAGTTCATCTTCAAAAGTGAGCGATAGTATAATTAAAATGCCATCATCGAAAAACGAAATTTTAAAGAAAAAAATCCGGACTCTTTCTTCCAGAGTAGTGCAGCTTAGAAGAAAACTGAACGTTAAGCAAGTTCAATCCAGCAGAAGAAAAAAAAAAAAACTAGAGTCATTGATAAACTATTATGTGATAAGAGTGAAGCTGTAAAAACATTTATTAATATGCAGCTATATCACAAAAAGAGGGGCAAGTGGACAAAGGCAGAGAGGCAGTTGGCACTTTCTTTACATTATAAATCGCCAGGAGGTTACAAGCATATGCGACAAAATCTTAAGTTTAATCTACCATCTATCAGAACCATACAACTTTGGCTGAAGGTTTGTAACTTGAGGAGTTGGAATCTGCATCTAGAACAACAGACACTGCAGAAGCTATAGCTACTACATCCAAAGAAAAAAATTTGTTAGATCCTAATAAATTTACTTTGGAAACTTCATCCAATATTTATGTGGCAGGCTACATACTCCATAAATTGCAAAAAAAAATCAACTGCAACATTTGTTTTTCCAATTTATTTAAAGATGGAGAAGAATTGATTAACAAAAATGAATTTTTCATTTTATATAAAGATTACTCCACTGACCAAAATATTGCTTTTTTAAGAAGGCCAACTGATGAAATGGCAAATGTATTTGACCATATGTTTAAAGAATTTACATTTTTATTTCATAAGTATAAATGTGGCGAAAATGTCCGCAAATTAATTACTGGTGACCTAAAACTATCAATAGAAACCCATTTCAGTTGGTTTGTAAACGTCAGAAGAGAATGCATGCCTCACACAGATTTCATTATTAACATGTTCATTAAAATGAAAATATATAGACAACTAAAATGGGTTTCTGCCGATAGTCGAATAATTTCAAAACCAATGTTAAAGCCGCATCGAAAAATACGAATATTATGTAACAATTAAAGTATGTAATTAATGTATGTTTATATTTTCGTATACCTATACAGGGTATGTGTAATTTGGCAAAAGAACTGCACATGGCGATGTACGATGTTGGTCAAAAAATCGAGTCGAAAATCTTAATACCAAAATGTTGTACCATGCTTTCTGAGCCTGCACCAGGTCCTGAAAGTTTTAACATCAAATCGTTTAATAAGCATTATAATTCTTATTTTCATAAAAAACACCCGGCAATGGTGAACTTCGCTTATGTCAGTGTCATTTTTTTACACTTACAATAACGAATTCATTTAAACTTGCTAGTTCCAATTTTTCTACATTTTTTTTCCTTCCAACATTTCGCAACAGAATTCACAAATGCAACACAGCAGTCAGTTGAATTAATCAAATTTGCATTAGTGTAAGATTGCTGTTATTTTTAGAGTTTGTTGACTCAATACTACTATCACCATTTAATTATCAATATCCCTTTAAATTATTATGTAATATAAAATTATTTGACAGAAGTAAATTTCTGTTGTTTTAAATATTTTGTTTTGACTATTCAGAAAGAATATGTCGCTCGTGGCAATAGATGATCCTTAAATAATTTCCCAATGTTTGTATTTATTGAATTTGTATTATTGAATTTGTATATAAATTTATATTTTATGTATGTTTTGTAAGCACGGTATGAGCATTGTTAGCATTAATTTTGTTAATACACTAATCATTTGTATGTACATCAGTTTGTTTATTACATAATATATTTTCTTTTCGTGACGTTCGCTTCAGTATTACAAATTATATTTTATGTCACCGATATCGTTAGCTCGGGTTTACGGAATTTATAAAGAGTGTTATTTTGATAATTCAATTAACTTATTATGTTGTATTAAAATTAGTAAGTAACTGCTATAACGAATTCAAATTTACAATATTTAATGTTAATGTGCTAATAAAATATTTGATGTATTTTTATATTCAATTTTTATTGTAGTATTTGCGGTATTTACAACGACTACACACGATAATAGTTGACATAATTATGTATCACGAAGATACCTGACCATCGTAATCGTCGAAAGTCGATTTGGATTTGCGTGTAAATATTACTCCGTGCGAACGATTACGCGGCAAATGGGTAACTCTTGGAAGGTCCGCATATTTGCGAGTGTCGCTACTTTGCAGGCGTGTAGTTTTAGGACTCGAGGGGAAAGGGGACGAAAATAGAATGAGATAGCTAGCTCTTAACAGAGAATATACGTGCGTTGCACCTCTTTATAATTTCTATACTCACTGATGCTGCTTAATTGGCTTTACAACAACTCTCCGCAAAATGTCAAAAATATAACATTATATTTTCCGGTAACATACTTTCTTGCCTACAGACAGGGTGTTTGGCTGGTTGCAAAATGTACTGCGGAAATAGTATGTCATTTTAACTAACGAGGAGTACCACGAGCATATCAGAGAAGTTTGGAAATCGGTTAATATTTTAGGTGAAGATTGGAAATTAATAATAATAATAATAATAATCATTTTATTTGTGTTAGAGTTTGAACTTACACAGGTCAAAAATCCAAAAAATATATACAATGGACATAAAAACATGAAATATTACAATATTACATAAAATCATCATAAATCATAAATTGTATGATATGAAAGGTAAGTCGAATATGCTGAAAAAAAACTGGTGAATTAAGGACTCGAAAATAATACTATTTAAAAGTAATAAGGATTAGAAGAAAAACTGCCATGCAAAACCAAAACCCCGTAATAAAAATGGATTTGAACTACCGCTCAGATGTCCCACAAATAAATTCGAAATATTTTTGAAAAGAGCAAAAACTTGACAAGGTTTTCATATAAAAGAAATACCACTTAAAAACAAAATTAAGAAAATTAAACTAGATTATGTAGAAAGCTTACTGAGTACTTCTAATGAAAATTGGGAAAAAGACGTTAAGCTTCCATGGTATAAGGAGATAATTCAAAACATGGGTCACCCAAATAAAGCTGCTGGGGACGATCGTTAAACTGAAGATTGTGATCCTAACGATTACGACCGCTGTGAAGCTGACATTAGTCTTCAACTTTAGGATTTAGTTTAACAAAACAATCTTTTATTTAAAAAATAAAACAAGGAGAATAACCTTTTTCACAATACACATTTATTTATACTAAATGTACATTTCAACTGCAAGGCAGTCATCTTTATTAGACTTACTAATAATGAATGGTGAGAAACATTATACAAATGTACATTTCAACTGCAAGGCAGTCATCTTCAGTAGACTTACAAGTAATGAATGGTGAGAAACATTCATTACTTGTAAGTCTACTGAACATGACTGCCTTGCAGTTGAAATGTACATTTAGTATAAATAAATGTGTATTGTGAAAAAGGTTATTCTATTTGTTTTATTTAAATACTTTCACAAGCTCCAAAACTTTGATTCAATCTTTTATTGACTGATTAGAATTGGGAAAAGGTTTTTTCTACTATTTGGCGTTACTTAATGAAAATTGTATGTTTTTTTTATTGCTAATAATAAAAGTATACCATTAAATAACTTTTTCAACATTGCCTGAATTTCAAAATGCAGTTTCTGTTAAATGTTAAATGTTGGTACTTCAAAACGCAGTAATTTGGCCTTGTTTGTCAAAAAGCAGTATTTTTAAATTTTTCAATACATTGTATAGGTTACAATTCAATCAAATACTATAATAGGTTCTTTTTTTTATCAAGGAACATTGAATGCGGAGCGATATGCCAACGCTCTTATGACAGAATTCGAAGATTATTTGAATGATATTTCCCTAGGAAAACGTCGTGATATGTGGTTCCAGCAAGATGGAGCTCCTATCTATAACGCAAGAATTGTTGATATTTTGTAAAGAAAGTTTGGTGTGCAATTGATTGCAAATAGTGGCCCCAGAAACTAGCCAGCAAAATCGCCGGATCTATCTAACTGTATTTTAGATTTTTTTATTTGGGAATTTTTAAAGCAAAAAGTTTATGTTACTCGTCCAGAAAATCTAGGCGATCTGAAAAATCGTATTCTCAGGGCATGTGACCAAATAACACCACGCATGTTGCAAAAAGCACGACGAAATTTAATAAAGAGATCTGAAGAATGTATTGCAAACAACGGAGGTCACTTTGAACAGACACTTTAAATTTATTGCAACTGATAAATTTCATTTATTGGTAATTGTCACATTTTTTGTATAATAAAGGGGTACTTATGTGGTATCATTATAGAGTTAATTTTATTGCCTATTTGAAACAACCGAAATATACAGAGTTCCATTAAAGAAAATGAAGCTTATAGCTTTCACGTGTTTAATGGATATTCAATTGTTCTTCTGGCATTGGGATTAAATTGGTGACAAAAAGTATTAAAATTTTTCCTTAAATATTTTTTCCTATATGTACTAATAACCGAGATATTTGCGGTGTCAAAATAAATTAAATAGCCTGTATTCAGGGTGAGTTTATTTTCATTTTAAGAGAATTTAAGAGGAAAATGTCCTTTTTTAAAAATGTCTAAGCCAACTATGTCTACAATTAAAAAAAAAAGAGTTTGTATTATGACTGAAAAACTGTGATCATTTTTCAAAAAAACAGAATAATATCTTGCATAAGCTCTTAAAACGACAACTTTTTCCTTATTTAACCGAATCTCTATGTCTTATGGCTTCCGAGATCCCAATGCTTAAAATGAAAAAAAAATCACCCTGTATATCATTTATATTATATACCCGCGCTATGATAATTACAGATACAGATCACAAACGACCACATTATTACTGTATCTTTTTATCTATATAATAGTATCTATTTATCTGTTTATAGCACGTATTATTAATTATTCAATGTATGTACATCATACGATATTATCACTTGAATCGAGTTACAGTGTACAATCAATGGGAAGCCGCGAAATTAGAACCTGTGAGCTGTGCTCTTCCGCTTCGTTCCATGTTAATATGCTTTCATCAGCGATTTGGCATGTGACACGTTGCGTATTTGAGTATTACAACGCGAACGTTGTTATCCTGTTTCTAATATTGTTCGACGTTTGGAATAATTATTAGAATCAACGGACATTTCCAATAATGCTCGCTCCTCGTTAATAATGATTCACAGGAAACACAACGTAATATATTATATAATACAAAGTTATGAATAAAACAACATTGCCAGTTCACACACACAATGTGAGCATGTGTAAAGTGAAACTTAAAATACCTACTCATTTCAGGTTAGTAATGATTGTAGTTTTTATTCCAGTATTTCAGTAATGAAAGTAATGAATGTGTGAGTTGAAACAGGGACAGATGCTTCCAGACTAGATCCAGAATACAATCATGGATCATTATTGACCATGGTTCTGTAACCTAGGATCATAGCCGTCTTAAGGTTATATGGGGCCCTGCGCACAAATAAGTTTGGGGGCCCCCGAAAATGTTATAGAAAAAATAAGAAAAATAAAATAAGGAATTTGAAAATATCGAAAATATTTGCCAAATTGAATACTGAATCAAGTGCAAAAAAGTACATATAACTCAAAATTTAAAGGTATTTGATTCAATTATGACGTTTTAAAAATGCCATCATTAACTTCAAAACAACTGCGGTAAACAAATGTTTATACGTTAGTGAGTTAAATAAAATTTTAATCACAAGTGAGTTAAAATAAAGTCACGTATTTGTAGACATTTCACTCAGTTAAAAAAAATATCTCACTCGTTATTAAAACAAATAACTCACACATTGGCCAACTTGCTTTTGTTGATTCTTCTTCATTCATCTTATCCATAGGTGGAGAAGTAGTGAGGATTATTATTATTATTGTAGCATAATTCATCGTATTTTATATCATTATCGAATACCTAAGTGTTTTTCAAAGAGATCAAAAAATGTATCTGATCCTTCATGATGTTATCTATCATCAGAATCGTCGGCCTGCATAAGTATCTCAATTTTGGCATCCATCAGAGATCGCCATCCTATATATTCACTGTACTTATTACCAGAGGTGTTTACAGAAATTCCATTTGGAGGGGGCAAACGAAATATAGACTAGAAGATAATCAGGAGTTGGTAAACAGGAATTTCTCAGTCTAAATAAAAACTTTATGCTTTTGTGAAAATACTCAAACATTAAAAAAACAGAATAAATAAATCAAAATATGTATTAAAACATATTCATATAACAAAATCCAGTCTTCTTTTGTTCTGAACTAACTCTAAAACTTCATCTACTGTTATTTCCAGTTTGGGATAAATGTACAAAAGAGTTAAGCCATTTAATCTATCTTCGCTTACAGTGTTTTTCAAATAAGTTCTTTAAGTTATAAAAGTTTAACTTATATTATAAGTTTAACATTCGACAGGCGTCGAAGTACTTAACAGATAAGTTACAAAATATTTGTATTATTGATACTTGGAAATATCAGATAGTGATAGTGCATCAGATAGTATTTTAAAATTGTTCAGAGTGATAGTGTATTATGCAGATTTTGGAAATTGTTCAGATGACTTCAGATGAAAAATTTCCTATACCACGGTTAAAATTCATCAGTTACAATCGATTTGGAAAAGTTCTATAACTATAGAACTCATAGAAATTGATTAGATTTTCTAATTTTGATAACTGCTCTTCGATATTCTTTAATTTATAAGAGGATGGAATTAAATAGTTGAAATCTACCAAAGTATTTTTGTGCATTATAAATCGATCTCCCAATTGTACAATAATTAAAATAATGCTATCCAATAAAGGAATAAATAATGATATTTTGTAGTTTTTCCTTTACAGATGTTATTTGAAAATTTGCTCTTTGTTTCTGTATGTCAGTTAGTCTTCTCATCTGAAGTTGATGACTTGTCTGAAAATTTCCTTTACCCCAGTGTACATTCTTCAATAATTACAATCGATTTGGAAACGTTCTCTAAATCTATTTTATAAAATTGATTAGATTTCCTAATTTTGATATCTGCTCCTCGATATTCTTTAATTTATTAGGGGATGAAATTAAACAGTCGAAATCTACCAAAATAGTTTTGTGCTTTATAAGTCGATCTCCCAATTGTACAATAATGCTATCCAATAGAGGAATAAATAATGATATTTGGTAGTTTTCCTTTACAGATGTTATTTAAAAATTTGCTTTTTGTTTCTGTATGTTAGTTAGTCTTCTCATCTGAAACTGATGACTTGTCTGAAAATTTCCTTTACCCCAGTGTACATTCTTCAATAATTACAATCGATTTGGAAACGTTCTCTAAATCTATTTCATAGAAATTGATTTAATTTTCTAATTTTGATGACTGCTCTTCGATATTCTTTAATTTATTAGGGGATGGAATTAAACAGTCGAAAGCTACCAAAGTATTTGTGTGCTTTATAAATCCATCTCAAAATTGTACAACAATGCGATCAAATACAGGAATAAATAATGATATTTTGCAGTTTTCCTTTACAGATGTTATTTGAAAATTTGCTTTTTGTTTCTGTATGTGAGTTAGTTTTCTCATCTGAAGTTGATGACTTAAGTTACAAAATATGTTTATTATTGACACTTGGAAATATTACTGGGTCACATAGTGATAGTGTATCAGGCAGAATTTGAAATTGTTCAGATGATTGGTCTGAAAATTTCCTTTACCACAGTTTAAATTCTTCAATAATTACAATCAATTTGGAAATGTTCTCTAAATCTATTTCATAAAAATTGATTAGGGTTAATAATTTTGATAACTGCTCTTCGATACTCTTTATTTTTCGGGTATGGAATTAAACAGTCGAAAGCTACCAAAGTATTTTTGTGCTTTATAAATCCATCTTAAAATTGTACAATAATACTATCCAATAGAGGAATAAATAATGATAATTTGTAGGTTTCCTTTACAGATGTTAATGTCTTCTCATCTGAAGTTCATGATCGAAAATATTTTTTACTTCCATTTTACTTCCGTAAATTTTTACTTCCTTCTGAATATATCTTTTCAAATTCAGCATCAGCATTGGTTCTCATTTTATTTTAAATTCGTTAATACTCCTTTGAGCAAGAGAAACGGCTTTCATTAAATCAATATTAACTGTTTGTAGTAACTTTGATTCCAAAATATTTTTGGAGTGATCGTGTATCAGGCAGAATTTGGAAATTGTTCAGATGACTTGTCTACCAAAATAGTCTGAAGCTACCAAAGTATCTTTATGCTTTATTAATCGATCTCCCAATTTTACAATAATGCTATCCAATATAGGAATAAATAATGATAATTTGTAGTTTTCTTTTACAGTTACATCAAAATTTGCTCTTTGTTTCTGGTTGTGAGTTAGTCTTCTCATTTGAAATTCATGATCAAATTTTTTTTTCACATTTTTACTTCTGAATATATCGTTTCAAATTCAGCATCAGCATTGATTCGCATATTTTAATTTCGTTTAAGCTACGTTGAGCAAGAGAAATGGCTTTCATTAAATCAATATTAACTGGGGGGGGGGGGGGATATTGCCGCTTTTTCTGCACCCCCCTTTATATACCAATTTTTATTACCATTTGGTTCTTCAGCACAAACAGCTTCTTTAGTGGAAACTGTTGGGCGAATATTATTTCTTCGTGATACTCCTTCAGTTTCATAATCACTTACATCATTTCAATTTACTTCAGGTAGAACGCAATCAAATGTATAAAAATACAGCTTCATATTGCTTTGAAGTTTCTACAGTGGAAATAAGATATGCTTGTTTTGAAGTGATTTTTGGTAAAGATTCATCATACATGTTGCTTTCAGTTAGTAATTGCTAATAATGAATCTGTAGTTTCTACAGTAGAAATTAGAGTTTTGAAGTGATTTTTTGTAATCTAATACGCTATCAAATGAATAAAATTGCAGCTTCATATTGCTATGAAGTTTCTACAGTGGAAATTAGATATGCATGTTTTGAAGTAATTTTTGGTAAAGATCCATCATACATTTTACTTTCAGTTATTAATTGCTAATAATGAATCTGTATTTTCTATATTGGAAATTAGAGTTTTTAAGTGATATTTGGTAAGGATTCATTATAAATTTAGTAATTTCTGATAATAAACCTGTTATGTGATACAAATGGATAAGAGTTCCTCATTTTAAACGTAACAATTTGGATTGAGTTACAAGGGATCAATGACCAACTTGCTTAATTACTTGTTGAAATGTAAGATGTTACATTTAGATTTAGTTTCTCGGTGTATTGTGTTTCCATGAATGCGAAGAAAGTGGTAAAATATTTGTGCGAGATTCACGGGTAATACAATACACCCGACGAAGCCCAATACAATGCACCTGGTTTCCATATACGCAATCATCCCGAACGAGAACGAAAAAAAACCGAAAATATGGCAAATTATAACAATCATAAATCATGACATATATTGCGAGTCTTCCGTTTGCAGGGGGCGCACTTTTGCGTTTCCAATATGCCCTCCGCCTCTTCGCGTTATCAACCCCCACACCCACACACGGGTACTGGCAAAAATTAAGTATTGATTTGCAAACGGCGGCAGTCCTCGGCAGCGATTCCTCCTGCCAACTTATTCCTCGCATAATACGCGCAAATATCGACGCACAAATTGAATATGCTAAGGAGTCCCGGGGGGCGGGCGGGGTGCAGAACTTCGCGAAGTAATCCTCCGGGATCGCATTGTCGGCGCGGACGTGCATCTGGAATTTTAACCGACTTCCAGTCGCCCCCAGAAGAAGACGAAGAAGCTTCCAGGTGTGCCAATACGGGGGCGGCATTGTCACCCCGTCACTCGCACGCCCTCGTTACCAGGCGAACACATCGCATTATGAGCCGCAATTATCCATCCTTCCAGGCTCGAGTCGGGATTATCATCCCCAGGAACACGCTGCGAGTCTTGTAATTCATAGGAATTATATCCCCGGCATCCACGCGGTTATTTAACGGCGTCTTAACTGAATCCAGGGGCGCTCCGCTCTAAATAAGGACGAGTAACGATTCTATAAATATGATTTAATGTAGTTCCCGGCTAAGATTATCATTTCGCCTTGACTCCAGGATAATTCACAGTTGAAATGTGGAAATGCTAACTAAGTCTATAAAATACTTCCTAGATTTACATAAATAACTGGACAAAGTTGTACACACTGTAATGTATAAATTAAGGCACAACTGAGGTCAATTACACATTTTTCTTTACTTTTACGCGATTGTGCTAAAACGTTTGATGAATGACAATATTAGCAATCAATTCGCACAAAAAATAATAACTGGGTTACCTGTAATACCTGTGGCGGATCCAGAATATTGTTAAGAGAGCCAGTTAGCTACTTTTAAAGTAGCAAAATATATCTTAAACAATTATTCATAAACTTAACAAAAACAAAATGCTAAAACGTTTGATGAATGACAATATAAGCAATCAATTCGCCCATAAAAATATAACTGGGTTACCTGTAATACCTGTGGCGGACCCAGAATATTGTTAAGAGAGCCAGTTAGCTGCTTTTAAACTTGCAAAATATAGCTTAAACAATTATTCATAAAATTAACAAAAACAAAATATTATTGTTACTATCTACATGCCTATTATTTTTATATTTCGTACATAATTAGGATATGGCATCCTGACACATCTGTATATTATGTTCAAAATTCATTGTTTTGGAATGGTTTTCTGCACACATACTAATTCGATTCCTTTAACTAATTCAATAAAACAATTTATCCTAAATATGCGTAACATAGAAATTAACTGTACCCATCCAAAAATGACTGAATATTCCTGATGTGAAACTAGTTACAGAAATAACACACTAGAAATAAGTAGTAAGAAATAAGATTTGATTAAACCAGAGATCAAACCAGTGGGATTTAGAGATTACAAGGAGGCCAAAGTAGAAATTATTGGAATAAACTTACGGGAGAAGGAAATTTTTTCAATTTACAAACCTCCATGGTACACTTCCACTTTCAATATTTCTCTACAACCCTAGAATCTGAGAGGATGTAATGTATGAAGCTGCTTGCCTGGGATTCATCTGGCTGTTTGGTTGTTTGTATGATTTGTTCGTTTGGCTGTTTTGATTGTTTGGCTATTGTAAAATTATACTATTATGCATGTACAGGTTGTTTCAAACTAAACCACCAAAAGCGCCATTTCGGACCTGATTAGCGATTACTCAAAAACTAATTTATCGATATCAATACAAATTATACCTAAGAGTCAATGATATATGAACATCTAAATTGTTAATATGGATTAATATCCAATACGTGATTATTGAGATATTTGATATTTAGTGTAATCATGTGTTTTCCACTGATATTTTCAAATATTGATCGAACATCATTTGCGATATCTCAAAAACAAACGTACCGATATTAATGTAAATTATCCCTGATATTAATAGATATGTGCATTTCTAACAAGTTGTATTGGATTAATCTTCAATTCGTGATTCTTGAGATATTTGATTTTTAGTATAATTTTTAGTGTAAAACTGGTATTTTCATATATTGGTCGGACATCATTAGCGATATCTCAAAATCTAACGTATCGATATCAATACAAATTATCACTGATATTCAAAAATATGTGAACATATAAATTATTTAAATGGATTTATATCCAATACGTGATCTTTGAGATATTTGAATTTTAGTGTAATCATGTGTTGTCCACTGATATTTTCATATATTGGCCGTACATCATTTGCGATATCTCAAAAAGTAAATCACCGATATCAATGCAAGTTATCACTGAAATTCAACGATTTGTGGATTTCTATAGTATTGTATTGGTTTAATGTTCAATGCGTGACTCTTGAAATATTTAATTTTTAGTGTGATCATGTGTTTTCCACGTATATTTTCAAATATTTATCGGACATCATTAGCAATAACTCAAAAACTAACGTATCGATATCAATAGAAACTGTCACTGAGAGTCAATGATATATGTATATCGAAATTGTTAAGATGGATTAAGATACAATACGTGATTCTTGAGATATTTGATATTTGGTGTAATCATTTGTTTTCCACTAATATTTTCAAATATTGATCGAACATCATTAGCGATATCTCAAAAACAAACGTACTGATATCAATGTAAATTGTCACTGATATTTATAAATATGTTCATTTCTAACGAATTGTATTGGATTAATTTTCACTGCGTGATTCTTGAGATATTTGATTTTAAGTGTAATTATGTGTTTGCCACTGATATTTTCAAATGTTCGTCAGACATCATTAGCAATATCTCAAAAACTAACGTACCGATCAATGCAAATTATCACTGATATTCAAAGATATATGGATTTTTAAGAATTGTATTGGATTAATATAAAATGCGTGATTCTTCAGATATTTGAATTTTAACGTAATCATGTGTTTTCCACTGATATTTTCAAATATTTTTCGGACGTCATTAGCTATATATCAAAAAGTAACATACCGATATTAATAGAAACTATCACTAATATTTAATGGTATGTGGACATATAAATTTTTGAAATAAAATAACATCCAATACGTGATCCTTGAGATATTTAATTTTTAGTATAATCATGTATTTCCCACTGATAGTTTCAAATATTGGACGGACATCATTATCGATATCTCAAAAACTAGAGTACCGATATCAATTCAACGTATCCGTTATCAATGCAAATTATCACTGATATTCAACAATAGATGACCTTCTAAAGTATTGTATTAGATTAATATTCAATGCGTGATTCTTGAGATATTTGATTTTAAGTGTAATTATGTGTTTGCCACTGATATTTTCAAATGTCGATCGAACATCATTAGCGACATCTCAAAAACAAACGTATGGATATCAATACAAATTATCACTGATATTCAATGATATGTGGATATAGAAATTGTTGAAATGGATTAATATCCAATACGTGATTCTTGAGATATTTGATTTTTGGCGTTGTCATGTGTGTCCCACTAATATATTCAAATATTTGTAGGACTTCATTAGCGACATCTCAAAAATAGAGTACCGATATCAATCGATTTATGGACTTCTAATGTATTGTATTGGATTAATATTCAATGCGTGATCCTTGAGGTATTTGATTTTTAGTGTAATCATGTGTTTTCCACTGATGTTTTCAAATATTGGCCGCATATCTTTTGCGATATCTTAAAAACTGACGTACCGATATCAATACAAATTATCACGGATATTCAACAGTACGTGAATTTCTAAAGTATTTTATAGGATTAATATTCAATGCGCCATTCTGGAGATATTTGATTGTTAGTGTAATCATGTGTTTTCCACTGATATTTTCAAATATTGGTAGGACATCATTAGCGATATCTCAAAAACTAACGTACTGACATCAATAAAAAAATTCACTGATCTTCAATGATATATGTATATCTAAATTGTTGAAATGGATTAATATCTGAAACGTCATTCTTGAGATATATGATATTTAGTGTAATCATGTATTTCCTTCCCACTGATATTTTGAAATATAAGTAGAATTTCATTGGCGATATTTCAAAAATAGAGTACCGATATCAATGCAAATTATCAATGATATTTAACGATTTATGGACTTCTAATATATTGTATTGGATTAATATTCAATGCGTGATCCTTGAGGTATTTGATTTTTAGTGTAATCGTGTGTTTTCCACTGATGTTTTCAAATATTGGCCGCATATCATTTGCAATATCTTAAAAACTGACATACCGATATCAATACAAATTATCACTGATATTCCACGATACGTGAGTTTCTAAAGTATTTTATAGGATTCATATTCCATGCGCGATTCTTAAGATATTTGATTGTTAGTGTAATCATGTGTTTTCTACCCTTTTTTTAATATTGGTCGGACATCATTAGCAATATCCTGAAAACTAACGTACCGATATCAATAAAAAAAAATTGCTGATATACAATGACATGTGTACATCTAAATTGTTGATATGGATTAATATCTAATACGCCGTTCTTGAGATATCTGATGTTTAGTGTAATCATGTATTTCCCACTGATATTTTCAAATATAAGTAGAACTTCATTAGTGATATTTAAAAAAACTAGCGTACCAATATCAATCCAAATTGTTGCAACTGCTCAGTGATCTGTAGCCATCTACAGAATTAAATTCGATTAATATCCAATGCGTGATTCTTGACATATTTATTATTTTTTAGTTTTTCAGTGTAATTCACTGATTTTCTTAGATATTATAGTGACTTGCTGGGGTAATATCTCAAAACTAGTCTATCAACATTAAAAACTCTTAGTTTTGGTATTAATTGACACATTTTCATTAATCATTTTAATTTTAATTCGTATCCACTGTAGGATTCCTGAAATATTCGGGTATAGGTAGTATTGGTTATACTTTATTTGTGATATCTCAAGAACTAGCGTGATTATAATTGAAAAACTTATTGGATATAAATATAATTTTATATATTTAACATGACTTTGACTTTAACTGACATTTTAACTTGACATTGACTTTAACTGACATGTCATGCAATAATACAATAATAGTTATTAATTACATTCATTTTGATACGATAGTTTCTTGATACAAATGATACATATATCGTAATTTAATATTTTCAAATTCAAACAATTTATAACATTTCAGGAAATTTGCTAAGATCGTAAATTTAATAAAAATCAACATAGTTAAAATATTCCCAATGAAATTGCACTAATGGTTATTAAGCTTAAAAAGTTGAAGAACACATCGCAAAATTAATGAAAAGCAACTTATTTTAAAAATTGCCTATGAAATGGTTATTGAATTTAAAATTTGTAGAACACATATTTAATGAATTTCCACTGACGATGATGAATTCTTTTTTTTTAAATTCATAAATTCAATTGCCATATAAAAATAGAGTATTCTAATCATGAGTATAATAAGTATTACTTCTGTAAAAAAATATTTCTCTAAGAGATTTTTTAGTCTTCTTAAAACTCCAGAACCAATCTTTTCCATTTGTTTAAATATTATAAAATACTATAAATTCCTGAAATAGTTCTTCAGTTTTTCAAGACTTCATTATAAATATTTTCAAAAGTTTAAAATTTTAACAAATTCCAAACCAACATTTAGTTTTCTCAAAAACTAGCGTATAAATATCAATGCAATTTATTAATCATATTGTGTAATATGATGGTTTTTAATTTGGTGAATTGGATTAATATCCAATGCATGGTTCTTGAGATATTTGCTTTTTATTATAAGCACGAGTTTTTCAATATTATTTTCAAATATTGATATGACTTTATTAGCAATATATCCAAAAATAGCGTATCAATATCAATGCATTTTATCTCTGAAATTCAGTAATATGTTAACATCTAATTTATTAAATTGAATTAATATCTAGTAGACGATCCTTGAAATTTTAGGTGATTAAATAAATACATACATACATATGTATGTGTATATGTATTTAAATCAAATGATTTTTTTTAAATAAATCATAGATATGAATCAAAATTGTTTTTTTCTTCAAATTAATCATTGTTTTTGCACTGTTTGTGCATTCCAATTCTTCTGGAATTGGAAATTGATGCTCTCAAGTAACGTACACGTTACTGCTAACTTTTTTGTATACGCAATATATCTGATTATCAATGGTACAAAAAACCTTTTGTCTTAATCAAATTGGGCTCGTAGAAAAATTATAGCATATTCAGTGAATGCGGCGTCTGCGGTCTTTCAGTCTTTTGCTTGACTTTGTAGCTACGGGCCGTGTGCCTGTAACGACTTGACCTACAGATAAGAATAGATGCTGATGAAAATGTTTTTATTGATTTTTCTGAAGCGTCGTGCCCCTCTCGTAATGGCAAATCACAATGAACAAATATGTATTACCCCATCTAATTTTATAAATTTTACATTTACATTATAAATTTTTAGTCACAGCTTTATGCTAGTTACCTTCGCCTGCAACCGCAGAAAACGAGTATTCCAAAGCATACCGAACACTCGGCCGAAATCAAATTCCTGCACTACACCTTCGCATTCCCATCGGATCCTATCAATAATCGCATTACAAAGAAGAATTCCCGGCTCACTCGTCTCCGCGTGGATGGCGGAAATCAGATGCCACCCTATCCGGTATCCGTCGTCATCCCCCCGCACGAAATTGCGCCCCGCGGTGTTTATGTTCCCCCTACCACCCCTAAACTTGCTGGGTACACTCCCCCTGGATGCAGAGGAGTTCCTGAGGGCAAACACAGGATAATGATGTGTTCGCAGGGGTCACCGGCGGCCGACGGCGGAAGTGAATCGATAAAGGGGATTTTGGGTTAGGGGGAAGAATGAAAATGTTTGTCAGCAAGGGAGTTTGTGTTAGTAGGTCGCTCTGTGATAATAACATGTGGGGGAGGTGATTTTTTTCGCAAAGTTTGACGTAATTAATGGATGGCTGGATTATGTGCGAACAACGTATTGATGTAGCACAAATGTCATCATTGTTTCAGAGTAAAACTATTTTATTTTCAAGAAGGGTGTTATAGTTAGCAGTATCTAATGTAAAATTATGATAAGAAACACATTGTTTATTGTATCTTTCAAAACACCATATTCAAATATATAGACATAGTTCCTTTTTTACCGTGACACAGTACCAGTAAGAAAACCGTATGAGTATATAAATTCTATCTGCTATGACCATCAATGTTTTATTCGCTTTATTATTTTATTTATAAGATAATTGCTACAAAATGAATTTGAGTACATTTTTCATAGAAGTAATTGAAGAACATCGTAAGTCCTTGGGGATTTTCGTGAGTCCCTTGTTAAACATAAATAGAACTACTTGGAAAACTGGCATTACTTTAACTAGATATATGAAGTATAAGTTTATGAACTAAAAGTACGTTAACTGGCGGCGGTGGGTAATAAATAATTATCCCGCATCAACGTAAAAATAGTAATTGCATTTAATTCGCTTCAGTCCGCATTTAATTGAATTGGGAACCTATCACAATGTTTTACTGCAATTTAATTGACACAGTTTTATTGCCCTGCGTGACATTTGTACGTTGGATGGCATTCAGTTTATCGCCCAGCTTTTCATGAGCTAACTTTTTTGTGCAAAATTGAATATGGCAGCAATAAAATTTTATAGTTTACAATCCCCCAAAAATTTATTTATTAGGTTTTGCCTACATGGTGCATGAAATATAAAAATTCTGCATAGTAATTAATACTTTTAATAACACGCAACTTATTCAATATTCAGATTTTTCCGTATTGATGGTTGGTCTTTGAATCCGGAGTTAAAATAGGAGAAAACTTATACATACACTTATACATACACTTGCATAAAATGAAACTATTGCTCAAATTTCTAATGCGCTCAAGCAAAAAAAAACTTTGTACGTTCTTCAAATTCTAATGCAATTATTTTAATGAATTGTAATAATTGCAAATATATTCAATTTTAATTCAATATAATAAATAATTTATATTAATAATATAAATAATTAATTGCTTTTTACGAAGACAATATGTAATGTATAAGTATAAAATCGACTTTCGAGTGTATTAAAAAGTTTGTACCTTGCATATATTTTAATATAGAAATTTTACAACTACATATAAAAGTTTCGTAATAAAAAAATGGCAATATAACATGCACTTCCCGACATTATCATATATTTTCCATTTTCGATAAAGCCGGGGCGAAGGTGGAGACGTAAATCCGCGCCCGAGAGAGCTTCACTCAAAGCAAATCGAACCCCTTTTCATTCAAATGTGTCGCTATGGGTTTTTCTATACGTCTCGAAAAAATATTCAATAGAAAAGCAATAAGAGGAGTAACGCAGTTCGCGCTTTGATTTGATTTGGATTCAATTTAAGTTGTTTTTAGGACAAACTCTCCTTCCATGGCATGGCAAGTGGGATTAGGGCTGAAATGCTCCACGTGATTTGTAAGCAATTCCCAAGTGACAGACCCAAATCTATAGTGTCTTGCTGGCGCACGTGCAGAGTATTTCCCCGTGTATAATAATTATTTTTATAGATATTGGTACAAAAATTAACTTTATATTTATTATAATCAGTATTGTTGATGGCTAATTGGAAATGGTATTTTCAATAAAGTTTTTGTCGTAAAGGTCCAAAATTAATATTAGTAATTTCTATCGTTCCAATTAAAAAAATATTCACATGTTGCACATTATTAGATTTGAATTTGAATTTTTTACCCTTAGTAAAAGTTTGTACAATTTGTATTATTTTTCTTACCTGTAACGAAGTTTTTCTATTGTCATCTTTACATAACTCACTCGTTTTTATAAGAACTTCTCGCATCAGAGGAAATATGACAATTTGTTTCTTGTTCCGTTTTTTTTAATTTTAAATAATTGAAACGCTATAAATAGAGTACGGGGCAAAACAGGTTTAATACTACCTGCATGTGACAGGTATGAACATGTCTAGTCGGTGGTTGTATCCGCCCCTACACCTTCTGGTCATTGTCGACGTCGCTTCTTCTTCACAGAAGATCTTATAGACATTGACAACACTCTCTTCAGCCGCCAAGACCTTCTGGTCATTGACGATTCTGCTTAAGACAACACTCTCTTCAGCCACCAAGACCTTCTGGTCATTAACGATTCTACTTAAGACAACACTCTCTTTAGCCACCAAGACCTTCTGGTCGTCAATGACGACCAAGCCACCAAGACCTTCTGGTCGTCAATAACCACCAAGCCACCAAGACCTTCTGGTCGTCAATGACCACCATGCCACCAAGACCCTCTGGTCATTGACGGTTCTGCTTAAGACGACATCTCTTCGGCCCCCAAGACCTTCTGGTCATTAACGATTCTACTTAAGAACACTCTTCTTCAGCGACATGACCTTGAAGATTGCTTCTGGCCATTGATATTATGCACACTTCTTCTGATACTTCTTCATCCAAAGACCTTCTGGTCATTGCTGACACACACTTCTTTAGATTATTCATGGGTGCTCCTGAAGGACAGGTTATCGAAGTGTCCCAAGAACCCGGTAGCTACACTACTCAGGACCATACCCATCAGGCCAGTGGGTCCAAAAACTCAGGCAGGCTCTGATTACCATATCTTATATCTATTATATATATTTTAACGATAGAAACCAACCTGGATCTCACCGGCTTAAACTCAGATCATGTAACATTCCAAAAGTCGTGCATACATAATATTCTTAAGTATGCACGCGTATGCATACTTAAGTATGCAACTCTTTCGTAATTGTTGTAATTGATGTAATTGTCACACTGCCCTCATTGCTATTACTCATTGCAGCTGTCAAAAGTGATTTATGATGTCTAGTGGGAAAAAAAATACATAGCTTACACTACTCTAATAATTAATTGTAATTGCTACTGCTTTTCCATTGCAGTTGTCAAAAGTGATTTATGATGTCTAGTGGAGAAAAAAACACATAGTTTACACTACTCTAATAATTAATTGCAATTGCAACTACTTTTCCATTGCAGCTGTCAAAAGTGATTTATGATGTCTAGTGGGAAAAAAACTACATAGTTTACACTACTCTAATAATTAATTGCAATTGCAACTGATTTTCATCAATGTCATTGCAAACATTGATGCTTTAATTACAAAGGAAATGATTTCTTTCAAAATTTAGGGAAGAGAAAGCCTAGGTAAAAATATCTTGTAGTGAATATCATGGCATGCAATTTGTGAAATTGATTGTTTAAAAAATCTAATCTATAAATTAAAAAAAACACACAATGAACTTATTTATCGTCGCCTCAATACAACAACTTTATAGCTGTGTTTTTCCCCATCCAAGAAACTTATAATAAGATTATGCCAGAATACAAGGGAAAACAGAAGAGATAGTGATTAGTAATATCAATATCAGAAAAAAATATGACTAACATAACATTACAATGAGGGATAACCTTATTTATTACTTCAGAAGTTTTTTTTTTCATCCTTTTGAATTTTTTTTCACGATTATCGACATCTGAAACGAGGAAATTAAAATAATTTGCTTCGTTTGAAGGAATTGAAAATATTCTTTAACTCATTCATTAAAATCACAAAATTATTTAAAATTAAGTTTATTTTTTACTTTTTATATGAAAATCAAACGTTATATTTAACATTTACATTAAAATTACATTAAAATAGGTACAAGAGTTAAAAGGGAGAAAAAATTGCTCACCGAGATATATTTTACTGTTATTGAATAATAAAAGGCTGGGCAAAAATATCTTGTAGTGAATATTATGGTTTATAATTTGTGCGTGTTTCAAAAATCTAATATTTAAATTTCAAAAAATCACAATGAAGTTATGTATTGTCGCCTCAATAGAACAACTTTATAGCTATGTTTTTCCCCATCCAGGAAACTTATGATAAGAGTAGGCCAGAATAGAAGGGGAAAATAGAAGAGATAATGATTAGTAGTGACAAAATAAGAAAAACAAGGATTAAAATAGGATTACAATGAGACATAACTTTATTTATTCTTCAGAAGTATTTTTTATTTCATTCTTTTGGGGATTTTCCACGATTATCGATATCTAAAAAGCGGAAATTAAAAGAATTTGTTTCATTTGAAGAAATTATAAATTTTCATTAAATTATTCATTAAAATCAATAGATTATTTAAAATTAAGTTTATTTTGCACCTTTTATATGCAAATTGAATGTTATATTTAATATTTACATTAAAATTACATTAAAATAGTTACAAGAGTTATAAGGGAGGAACGGAAAAGGGAGTTAAATTTTATATTTACATTAAAATAACATTTAAACTCCTTAAAAGTATTCAGACAGATTTTTAAAATTTTGAAGCAGATTTTCATAAACCTGAAGGATTTTCTTCAAAATTAATTAGATATTCAATACTAATTATCACTGATATTCAACGATATGTGGATTTTTAAAGAACAAGAGCTAAAAGGGAGGAACAATTTGCTTACAAAGATATTCTTCTATTGAATAATAAGCTCGTATTGATATAATACTTTTTACTGCCGCATAATATCCCCTTAAAAGTTTTCAGACAGATTTTTTAAATTCTGAAGCAGATTTTCATAATCCTGAAGGATTTTCTTCAAAATTAATCTCAGATATTCAATACAAATTGTGACTGATATTCAACGATATGTGGATTTCTAAAGTACAAGAGTTAAAAGGGAGGAACTATTTGCTCACAAAAATATTATTTTATTGAATAATAAGCTCGTATTGATAAAATATCTTTTGCTGCTGTTTAATATCCCCTAAAAGTCTTGAGACAGATTTTGAAAATTCTGAAACAGATTTTCATAATCCTGAAGGATTTCCTTCAAAATTAATCTTAGATATTCAATACAAATTATCACTGATATTCAACGATATGTGGATTTCTAAAGTACAAGAGTTATAAGCGAGGAACAATTTGCTCACAAAGATATTCTTTAATTGAATAATAAGCTCGTATTGATTAAATACGTTTTACTGCTGCATAATATTAACCCATAATATTCCCCTTAAATGTTTTCAGATAGATTTTGAAAATTCTGAAACAGATTTTCATAACCCTGAAGGATTTTCTTCAAAATCAATATCAGATATTCAATACAAATTATCACTGATGTTAAAGGATATATCAATTTATAAAATATTGTATTGGATTAATATTCAATGCGTGATTCTTGAGACATGTGATTTTTAGTGTTATCATGGATTTCCACTGATATTTTCAAATATTTGTCTGACATCATTAGCGATATCTGAAAAACTAACGTATCGATATCAATGCAAATTATCACTGGTAGTTAATGATATGTCGACATATCACTTGTTAAAATGGATTAATATGCAATACGCAATCTTTGAGAAATTTGATTTTTAGTGTAATCATAGATTTCACACTGGATTTAGACTAGAATTATAAATTTTAATAGAAATGTCCAAGATACTATCAAAGTTGGAGGACACTCCCGTGTTTTTATATTACCCAAGAAAGTTTAAATGTTGTTTTTAAGTGTTCTATAATTTAAAATGTTCTGCTTTACTGGAAAGTATGCACGTAGAGCTTCTAATTATTCTGGAGATCTCTATTGTAAATTTGGCAGATTTAAAACATGCAAATTTGGCAGATTTAAAAAATGCAAATTTGGCAGATTTCAAAAATGAAAATCTGTGTAATTATATACAGTGTTTCCTAAATATGAGCCAAAAATGCAAGAGGTTATTCCATAGGTTATTCTAAGAATTCTAGTTATATCATTTTATCGTTTGATTATGTGTGAAAAACCGCTTTGTTTCAAAGATATAGGGTGATGAAACAAATTGACAATAACAATATTGTCCACACACATTCCAATAATAGCAATATTATTTGTTAATTTAAGTCAAATAAATTAATGGTATTGTTATAGTCAAACAATTTTATCACTCTGTATCTTTAAAACAGAGGACAAAATGTTCGTAGAATAACTCATGGAATAACCCCTTCCATTTTTGGCCATGTTTAGGAAACACCCTGTATTCCAATATTAAAATATGCCTTCTATCGCTGAAAATATAGGTGTACCCCTATAGGGATATTGGTTTCAAAATCACTCACATTTTTGCGACTTAATTTTCTTCTTCTTATGTTCAATGTTTGGAAACCTGAATTTTTGGAAAAAATCACTTGATTTTAAAACTATGTTTCTCCAATATCTCCTGGGATACCACAAATAATATGAATAATGTAATAATAATAAATAATAATGACACTAATCACCTAATATGATTATTTATTTAGATACACCTATTAGCCTTCGAAAGATCATTTACTTTTATCAGCCATGCAATGAATATAATTGTGTGTTGTATTCGTAAATGTAGCACTTATATTAATCAGTACGGTAATTAAATTTCGTTTCAATCTAGATTCTACTAAACAAAATTGTACGTAAGTAAAAAAATGTATAATAAGTATGAGGTAATAAATACTATTCAGCATTAAGTAATAAAATAAGCATTAGGTATAATAATCATTGGCAAAAACAAATTGTTGAATGATTTGTAAATAATGTCTGAATGCTTTAAATATTTTTTTTACAAAAAGCATAAAGCCTAGAAATTTGGTCTGTATATACTATCCAACATCTGATTTATCCTACAGTTTGTGACTCTGATTGTTTTTAGGCGATTAAATCTCTGTCTCTATATACTACCCATTATCTGATTTATCCTACACTTTGTGACTCGATTGTTTTTAGGACGATTAAACCTCTACCTCCTCACATAGTACATTGTTGCTACTCACTTAATAATGCATATCTGCAACCCTTGCAATTACCTACCCTGTGTATAAATCTCGTTATGGGTTTGTTTGGCATGTCATCGATGGTGATGTCGTATAGCGGTTCGAGGGTCTCGTCAATCGGCCCCGAGCACCGTTAATATTCTGCAATTAATCAAATTTCCATTAGCAAGGGGACTTTGAGTGCCACTGGTACTTCCATTGTTGGATCGCTGCAAATTGGCGTTTAAAGTCAAATTAATCACGTGTAGTGGTGATTCGCGTGGATGCGGGATGATACAATCGGGGTCCCACAAAATTGATAGACACATGAAAACAATATTTAGCTTTGTTTTTGCAAACAACAGTTTCATGAATGCTGCAGAAAGCAGATATTAAAATTGATTATAAGCTGTGATAAGCTACTTAGCCCGGATCAATTAAATTGCCATATTATATTTTCCGTTTTATAAATATTTTTTCTCGGTAATAGGAAACTTAGTTATCCCCAAAGGACCTAATACGTATATATCAATGATACATACCCGACATGGAGAACTATTGCAATAATATTTTTAATTACTCTCGTTCCCACACATAAATACATACAATAATCCGTCCCACCCTTGCTTTACTCTCGGCCGCAAATTGGGTTGTGCACTCGCCCTCGGGTTATTAAGGAGCTTAACAGAACTGTAAATTCCCCATAAAATATCCCGCGATATAACTGAATTATGTATACGGCATGGGAACTACGAATTTGCTAATGCAAACGAAGCAGTGCCATTCATCACGGCCAGAAACTGCACGGTGTATTACAGATTCAGGCCGCGGGCATAAAGTACACGCCCGGAGCGTTTACAAACTGCCGGAACTATGGAGTGTGTCGCAAATATTGGGCGACCTAGGATAAAAGAAGAGTGCACAGAACTGTGCGCTGTGTGGGCCCTTGGGGGTGTGCGAGTTATAAATTGGCGTTTTGATTCTGTTAGCTCGGCAAGTATTTGAGTCTGTTATGGTACCAAATTTGGTGGCAAATTATTTAGAGTAATATTTCAGTTTAAATATTTTATAATATTACTGTGAACTAGGGTACAAGTTGACACTGAGTAGTCAGAGGAGACAGAGGCGCGGGAGGGGGGTGACGAAAATCTAAAAAAAATGAACCAAACGACATTTATAGCCTAGGGTGCCCTCGTGCTCTCGTTGGCGTGCAAGAAAATAGACACCTTAATGCAGGAGGCGCGCGTAGGGTATGCACACTAGAATTCGAGCGACAAAATCTTTAAGCAAATGTTTACAGAAATAAATTACCCGAATTTTGAATATCTGAGATTAATTTTGAAGAAAATCCTTCAGGATTATGAAAATCTGTTTTAGAACATAAAAATTCTGTCTCAAGACTATTTTAGGGGATATTAAGAAACGGAAATTGTTGGTATGGAAATTTATCGAAATTTTAAACATTTTAAAAGATTTATAATGGAACTCCTACTTCTACTTCTACTATACTACTTCTATAAGACATTATTTTCATATTATTTTTTCTATAACATATATTTTAGCCTTCTTAAAATCCAGAACAAATATTTTCCATTTGTTCTGGAATTTAAGAAGGCTGAAATATATGTTATAGAAAAAATAATACAAAAAATAGTGTCTTATAGAAGTAATAATTATTGTACTTGTGATTAGAATACTCTATTTTTATGCGACAATGTATTTTAACAAACATTGAATTCGCCTTCGTAAATGGATTAAAGATGTGTTCTTCAACTTTTTAAACCTAATAACCATTAGTGCAATTTCACTGGGAATATTTAAAATTTGTTGATTTTCATTAAATTTGCGATCGTTAGCAAATTTCTGTTTCTGTTCTGTTCGTAACAAAATTAAATTACGATATATGTGTCAAGAAACTACCATCAGAAGGAATCGTATCAGAATGACTATAAATATTTACTATTATTGCATGGCATGTCAGTTCTTAATATGTAAAATTATATTTATATCCAACCAGTTTTTCAATTATAACACTAGTTCTTGAGATATCACCAATAAAGTATAAGCAATACTACCTAAACCCGGATGATTTTTCAGGAATACTACACGGGATACGAATAAAAATAAATATAATTCATGAAAACGTATGAATAAAAAATTCTAGTTCTTAATATTGATACACTAGTTTTGAGTATCACCAAAAAAAAGTAACTTTAATATGTAAGAACATCACTAAATAACACTGAAAATTCTGAAAAACGACAAATATCGCAAGATTCACGCATTGGATATTAATTAAATTTAAAACTTGAATGATTCACATATCAATAAACATCTGTAATAATTTGCATTTATATCGGTAAGCTAGTTTTTGAGATATCGCTAGTGTAGTCCGAGCATTATTTAAAAATATCAATGGGTAATAAATACACTAAAAATCAAATTTCTCCATAATCATGTATTGGATATTAATACTTTGCTACAATTTATATGTCCACATATCATTACAAATCAGTGATAATTTGCATCAGTATCGATACGTTAGGTTTTGAGATATCGCTAATGATGTCCGATGAATATTTGAAAATATCTGTGGAAAACACATGATTACATTAAAATCAAATATCTCAAGAATCCTTGAGATTTTTTTTTTTAATTTTTGAGATATCGCTGGTGTAGTCCGACCAATATTTACAAATATCAATGGGTAATAAATACACTTAAAATCAAATTTCTCCATAATCATGTATTCGATATTAATACTTTGCAACAATTTAGATGTCCACATATCATTACAAATCAGTGATAATTTGCATTAGTATTGATACGTTAGGTTTTGAGATATCGCTAAAGATGTCAGATGAATATTTAAAAATATCAGTGGAAAACACATGATTACATTAAAATCAAATATCTCAAGAATCACGCATTGAATATGAATCCAATACAATACTTTAAAAAGCCACATGTCATTGAATATCAGTGATAATTGGCATTAATGTCGGTACTCTAGTTTTTAAGATATCGCAAATGATGTCCGACCAATATATGACCTAAAACCTAAAGACCAAAAAGTAAAAACCTATCAAAGGAGTTAAGCCACGAGTGCAGATTATAAATCTAGTGAAATTTAACAGATTAGTGTTAGAGTCGAATATTTGACTAATAAAACTTGAAATATTAAGAAAATTACAACTTTTAGAAAACTTTGATAAGTAATATTAAAATTCAACAATATTCATATTTGGTAAATTTCGAGTGTTAGAGTTTAACATTAAAAACTTCAGTTGGAAATATAACGATTTTGATAGTTGCAATTTAAAATTTGAAAGCAGTTAACTGTGATTTGGACTGAAAATATATTTGAAGTGAAATCAAAAACAAATGAAAATCTAAAAATGAATACTTTTTGACTCTATCAGCCGAAAATTTGGACATTTTAATTAAATATTTAAAAGATTTGATCAGTTGATTGCAAATTTGGACAGTTGCATTTGAAAATTTTGATTTTACATTTATACATTTATTCATAAAAAAATACAGTTCGAAAATTTAGTCCGAGCAATATTTAAAAATATCAATGGGTAATAAATACACTAAAAATCAACAATTTAGATGTCCACATATCATTACAAATCAGTGATAATATGCATTAGTATCGATACTGTAAGTTTTGAGATATCGCTAATGATGTCCGATGAATATTTGAAAATATCAGTGGAAAACACAGGATTACATTAAAATCAAATATCTCAAGAATCACGCATTGAATATGAATCCAATACAATACTTAAAAAATCCACATGTCATTGAATATCAGTGATAATTGGCATTAATGTCGGTACTCTAGCTTTTAAGATATCGCAAATGATGTCCGACCAATATATGACCTAAAACCTAAAGACCAAAAAAACCAATACCAAAAATAAAAACCTATCAAAGGAGTTAAGCCACGAGTATAGATTACAAATCTAGTGAAATTTAACAGATTAGTGTTAGAGTCGAATATTTGACTAACAAAACTTGAAATATTTAGAAAATTACAACTTTTAGAAAACTTATAGAAAATAATTAATATTAAAATTCAACAATATTCATATTTGGCAAACTTCGAGTGTTAGAGTTTAACATTTACAGTTGCAGTTTAACATTATAAACTTCAGTTGGAAATTGAAAACGATTCTGATAGTTGCAATTTAAAATTTGAAAAGCTTTTAACTGCGATTTGGACTGATAAAATATTTCAAGTGTAATTAAAAACAAATGAAAATCTAAAAATTAATACTTTTTGACAGTATCAGCCCAAAATTTGGACATTTTAATTAAATATTCAAAAGATTTGTTCAGTTGATTGCAAATTTGGACCATTTGAAACTTTTGATACATTTATATTTTTATTCATAAAAAATACAGTTCGAAAATATGACAAATTTTTGCAAAGGAATTTTATAGATTTTCGTTACTGGTACTAAAAACTAGATTTTACTGTTGCAGTTGTAACTACCACGATTTTGATAATTTCGATTAAAATAATGATAGATTGTGGCAGTTTCAATCGAAAATGTAATAATTCTAACAAACGGAGATTTGTAAAAAAAAGTTGCATGTAAAAGTAAATACCATTTAACTGTATCAGCCGAAAATTTGGACATTTTCAATTACATATCAAAAGATTTAATCAGTTACAATTGAAAATTTGGACAGTGGCATTTGAATATTTTCAAATGCAACTGGCTTGACTACGTCAGTATAGAAAATTAACAGATTTGGACCGATGCAGTTAACACTTTAGAAAATTAGAAGATTTAGAAAATTGTACATAAATAACAAACTGCAGGTTTTGCTGACAGGTTAGAGCGTTTACTTAGGATGCACAAAGACCTGGGTTCGAGCCCTAGTACAGGTAGTACATTTGTACTGATAAACTAGTGCCATTCGTCGTTGGGAGCTCATTAACAGCGCTCTATAGATGTTAGAGATAACAAGCCCAAAGTTAATACACACACTTACTCAAATCACAAGGTTGGTCGATAGCCAGATTAGCCAGATTAGC
This sequence comes from Othius punctulatus, assembly GCA_951805005.1. Lineage (NCBI taxonomy): Eukaryota > Metazoa > Arthropoda > Insecta > Coleoptera > Staphylinidae > Othius > Othius punctulatus. The sequence goes on from OX638143.1 coordinate 26,007,000, forward strand.
CGATAAATCCGCTAATATCCCTAACAAATAGGTTCACTACTACTACTAATGTAGTAAAATTTGAAACAAATTTCAAAACTGTAGATTTCGTAAACTATAAATTACTGTCAAAAATGGATCAGGATTATTTTGATTTACCTTTTTTTTCTACAAAATTCTGTTTGCGTTGTTGCAGATTTTTCTTGCTGTTTTGTGTCGATGTATGTATGAATTTTTGTGCATGTCAGTGTTGTTTTGTAAAACACGTATTCTTTTGAATACAAACACGTTTATTTTATATTATTTTATTCTTTAAGTTTCTCTGTTCTTTTAAGTTTTTTTGCGCCTATTTATTCGGTCCTTAGTAATATAGGTACACTGATAAGTGTTGAAACAAATGAATTCTCAGTGATATAACCTAAACATGTGAAGAAGTAAATAAATAGTCACTCAACAAAAACAAATAGTAGTGATTATTATATACTCAAAAGTAATAAATATATAGTATCGTAATCATGCACAAAATGGATCATACTAACAATAATAGAATATTGTTTTTTTAGGAGACAGAGTAACACTTTGTGTGGTGAGTCTGTAAGTTTGGCGGCCGAACTTGTGAGCCGCCTACAAAATCGGCGAGTATTTATGAGGTTGCATACCGAAGATTCATTAAATGGTGCATGGAGGAGAACGTAGACAATTATTCGCAAAATGTGTTGATAGTTTATTTGTCCGAACTGAAGCAGAATAACAACATGAAATGTTCGTCTATGTGGTCACAATACTCTATGTTTCGGACATTATTGAGTATTAAATATGAAGTGGATATTAGTAAATATTTACATCTTCGTGCATTCTTGGAGAAACAAAATGAAAATTGACCAAAAAAGGTAAAAGTCCACTCAAGAAGAAATTGATAATTTCCTGTCTAATGCTCTAGATAGAAAATTTGTGGGGATAAAGGTAAACTATAGTTATGATTATTTTTTACTTTTTCTCCGCCTGCAGACACACTAAACACATTTTCTCCTAGGGAAAAAAATAACTCTTTAAATTTGCGTATCCAAAGACACAAAGTGTCACGTTTATGACGTTTGAAGAAAAAGTACTTTATACCATGTACAAGATGTATGTGTGTGTACTTGAAATACTTGATTTTTATTCATTCGATCCCTCAAAAACAAGTCCAAATTGTGGGTCGAAATATGACATTTTTGTAACAATTTAATAATGTAAGTTCGAGTGATTAGCTTTTATTATACAGGGTGTCAAAAAAGTCTGTAATACATTGATTATTGTGGATATTAATATTTTATAGATAATATTTTATAGATAATATTTTAGAAAAAAACACATCGATTTTAGTTTTCAAAATTCCAATTTTTTGTTATAAATCTAAAACTTTTGTCATAATTTGTTTTTGAGTTATGACCTGATAACATTTTACTTTCTTAGTATTAGTATAAAAAAGCTTTTGGTTAAGTTTCCAAGTAACCAAGTGCTTTATTTATACTAATTTATGATGTTTCACCAATTATTAACAACCAATTCATACAATCTAATTTACTTACTCCTTTTTTGTTTTGGTATTAATATCATTAGAACTAAAATTGCAAGTTATAATAAATGCACATGACGTACACATATTATTATTTATGCAACTAATTACATTCAATTAATTCGACGAAACAAGTAGTCTATAACGTTATATCTATAATGTTGGTCATCATTGTCATCATGAGTTATGATCTGATAACTTTTTTATTTTTCCTTATTATTTTTTGTTTGTTTATGCAATGATATCATTGCAACTATGATTGCACGGACATTAATTATAATAAATTTATATGATGTACATTATTACATATTATTATTACTCACACATTATTTATTAAGTTTAAGGTTTTATTTATGCAATTAATTACAGTTAATTAATTCAACGAAGCAAGTAAGCAATAACGTTATGCATTAGTTCTTCGCGTGATGTGAGTAAGAGGGAAAACCGAGACCTCGTTATTTTACCCGCACGTTCCCTGGCAGATCATGCGCCACATCTTTCGTGGAAGTTATATGTGGGGAATTATGTGAATCATAGTCTGATTTTCCGCGTGAGGAAGCCTCTCCATGCTTTTATTTTTATATTTACGATGTGAAATTTTTCACATTTTACTTGAACAAATGGAATCCGCTTTTATTACAGTTCCCCCAAATTTAGTGTGAGCAACGGAACGTAATTTATTACGACCCTCATATCCAACACAGAAATATTTAATAAAAATAATTTAATTAATAAAATCTTCATGAGACTTCATTATTTTAAACACACACACATGCACACATGTACTGGTTGTTTTTACGCTCTGGGATTTTTTTTAACCATTGGGTTATTAATTAAAATATCAAAACACGTCAACTATAAAAAATCCAATTATAAGTTTATATGAAATTAATACCCAGTTGAGGATTAGCCGATCATTAAGTTGCAAAATTTTGAACAAACACTTGAAATCAAACAATGGCTCACATGAGCCACTGGCTATTGATCATTACACACGAACTAATTTAAACATTTGAATGCAAGCACAACATGTGAAATATTACGTATGCCAAGGCACAAACTTTTATTTGCGTAGAAACCATTGTCAAAGTTGCCGTTTGCAATTATGGTGGAGGCGCCACTTGAGATGAAACAAACCCAGGTCTAATTAATCGCGATGCATGACGGCCCGCGGCCTGTGAATGCGCGAGGGAAATTAGTCCATAATTTCACAACAAACCGAAATCACAATGCACAACTCAAACAAAACGAAAATGTAGGAACTAATAGGGCAACGTGCAGGCGAGCTGCTCGCATTCCCCGGCGATTCTCGTTAAAATTTGCATTGAATACACGGCATGCCGTCGACCGCTTCGGATGGTTTTTCCTCGAGTGGGATTAGGAATATCCAGGAAACGCGGCGGCGCTTCGAATCGTTTCATTAGAAGTTAATTCGCGAAATGTGTAGTGGTGGATGGTGAAAACAGCTCCGTGGGGATAATTACTACTACAAAAAAGGAAACAATAGGTATTACTAGGTAGCACGAAATTTGCATGGCAATCATGTTATGTATATGGTTTATCTGAAGGCAGGAGAATAAGAAAATTAATTTCAGTACTCGCCTACTAATTGAGTTTTTCATTGAGAATCAAATAAATAGGGGAAGCCCCCGTACTAAAAATGTATAAAGTAAAAGAAGTAGGTAATGGTATATATAGAGGGAATTTAGTTCATATCGGGGATTGCTAACCAAATTTCAACCGACCAACATCTCGATAGAAATATTTAGGTACGTATTAAAATTGTGGGCATCGAATGTTGTAGTTATAATAAATTAATCTGATAGAAATATCGAATTATTTAAAATTCAATCAACCAAGAATGGTTAGTGTTACTATAGAATAAAGCTTGACTTTGCTAGTGAGTTCTCAGCGGCTTATCATGTTTTAGTTTGAGTATATTAGTTAGGCATTACCTAGAAAATGATATATGAGTGGTATGCTCACTCGCCTCACCACATCATGTGTTATTTTGGGTAAATTGTGTTGATAAAGAAACATTCGATGTAAACAATACTATTAAAAATCATACAAAAGTTGTTTAAATATAAACCCAATGATTTAAAACGAAGAATATAATTAAATAATTTTAGAAAACACGATTGGTTTAAAGTATTTTATATAAAATATAAATAATGCAAATAAATATTGAAGGGAAATGGTTATTAAATGATATTAAGGAAAGAGGGCACAGGAATAGCAAATGAAAAGTTAAATGACTAGTCTTAATTATTAAAAGAAATAGAACGAATAACATTTACTTCGTCGAATTAAAATTATCAATAAAAAATAAATATTAATTTATAACTTTAGCAAACAACAGCAATTGCACAGCAAACTTTCAATTGTTTTCAATATTTATCAATTATTAAAAAAAAAACAGAATTATCAATCTTTAACTCGGCAAATTAAAATAATCAATTATTCAATTTATAATGTTAATTAATTCTTGAATAATCAATACAATTGAACGCAGAGCTGTAAAGAGGCATACATATTTCTGTATTATTCACTAAAAAAAATTACTAACCGTCACATTACCCATAAAACGACCCAAATGAAGTTGTCACGATAATAATTTCAAAAATCAAACATAACGTAAAGTACTATCCCTAAATCACAAGCCAAAAGTTTACAAGACTCAAATATTACTTCAATTATAAGAATTCATGTAAGATGCAGTTAAAGAAATTAAATGTATTCATTGCATTTATGGATGAATAGCATTTAAGGGTCGATGAGTCCTTATTTTTACGACTGTTAAACTGAATTTAAGACTGTCAAAATTTTCAATTGCAATTGTCAAAATTTTCAAGTGCAATTGTCAAAATTTTCAAAGTCAGTTACAAACCTTCAATTGCACATGTAAAAAGTAAAAACCTATTCGTGGCTTAATGTGACATTACACATAAAACTACCCAAATGAAGTTGTCACGATATCGATTTCAAAAATCAAACATAAGGTAAAGTACTATCACTAAATCACAAGCCAAAAGTTTACAGCACTCAAATATTACTTCAAATATAAGAATTCATGTAATATGCAGTTAAAGAAATTAAATGTATTCAATTGCATCTAAGGATGAATTTCATTTAAGGGTCGATGAGTCTTAATTTTTGTTATGCAATCTCATGGTATTTCTACATATTCGTGAAGAGAAAAATAAATACTATCAAATTTGTTAATAGAAAAAAATTGGTTACTATTTAAAAAAGAATCGATGACTTCGATTTTCAAAAGGTGACACGTTACAAAAAACAAATGAAAGCACAAAGTGCTTTTCCCAAATTTATTACACAACAGGAACAACAGGAAGAACAGATAAATGGAACATAAGGAAACGGACAACAGAAAAAGTCAAGTTTCTGAATAAAAATGATTGATATTAAAATTATATTGTTATGTTGTCTACAATTTAAATATTTTTTTCTGCTTCTCATCGTTTCATAATGCGTTCGTTATGTTCTTGAAGAGTACTACAATGTTTAACATTTCCAAAAATTCTAATTCTTTTCATATTGTGATTGAAATTCTGGACTTTTTGAAACTATGATATAATCATTACATGTATTATTATGTTATCTACAATTTCAACAATATTTTTTGTACGGTTTCATAGTGCCTTCGTTATGTTTTTGATACTACAATATTTAACATTTCCAAAAATTCTAATTCTTCTGATATTTTGATTGAAATTCTGGACTTTTTGACACTATGATATAATCATTACATGTATTATTATGTTATCTACAATTTCAATAATTTTTTTTGTTTGGTTTCATATAGCTTTCGTTATATTTTTAAAGAGTATTACAATGTTCTGAGTATCCAAATCTTCCAATTCGTTGGATATTTTGATTGCAATTCTGGACTTTTTGAGACTTTGATATGTTCATTACATGATCTAGAAATTTTCAAAAATCCTATGTATTTTTGAAAACTTATTTGGTGTAACTTGTATATTTATTTATATATTTTGATACTTTGACACTTTCTTGTAGAAAGTGTCCTACAAATATGAGTATATCAAATCGCAAGGGTTATTCATTCAGAGCTAAGAGTTTTTGGAATGAATTCTATGTGTTTCTAAAAACTTATTTGGTGTAACTTGTATATTTATTTGTATATTTTGATACTTTGACACATTCTTGTAGAAAGTGTCCTACAAATATGAGTATATCAAATCGCAAGGGTTACTCATTCATAGCTAAGAGTTTTTGGACTGAATTCTATGTATTTCTGAAAACTTATTTGGTGTAATTAGTATATTTATTTGTATATTTTGATACTTTGGCACTTTCTTGTAGAAAGTGTTCTACAAATATGAGTATATCAACTCGCAAGGGTTACTCATTCGGAGCTAAGAGTTTTCGGAATGAAACCTATGTATTTCTGAAAACTTATTTGGTGTAACTTGTATATTTATTGGTATATTTTGATACTTTGACCCTTTCTTGTAGAAAATGTCCTACAAATATGAGTATATCAAATCGTAACAGTTACACAGTTAGAGTTAGAGCTAAGAGTTTTTGGAATGAATTATTGATTTTTTACAGTAATGTTGATAAATTTACACAACATTGAAAGGTTACATACCACAGCTACCTAAGTTCATAATTCTTCAATAACAAAAGTTGTGGATTTCATAGCAAAGTACGTTATTATTATAGCTGATACTGTAACCAACTGTTGCAAATTGGATCCACGTTTATAAAACATTTTCTACTTAAAATGACCTCAGGAATATGCTGCTTGAGTTTATATGGTACATCATGAAACACCCGTTTATAACTGCAACACATACATAGTAATGTCAACAACAACAAAAATAATTACGAACATTGAAGATGAATTTTCCAGAAAGAACCTAATAATAACTTAAGTCAAGATTCTTGTTAAATCTTTGAATCACAGAAATCTTAGAAAATTTGGAGAAGCGACTCCTAATTTGCTTCCGACAAAATCACGAGATAAATATTTCAAATATTTCGAAGAGTGTTGTCAGTGGAGAGCACTAAAAAAGTGAATGGTATCGGTGAGACTATTTGTTGGCTTTTTGTTTTAAGGTTTCATATATTGTTTGTGTTATAAGTGTAAAGGTATCGAAAGGTATCAGTGAGACTATTTGTTGGCTTTTTTTTTGTGTAGTGTAATTTGAATCACTTGAGAATGACCTAATTGTGGTCAAAACTGCAGTCGTGTTTAACCAAAAAATAAAGTGATAAAAAACGTAGTAACGTGTGTCATTTTTCTTTTAACATATAAGCTACGAACAAAAAAAAATGCAAATTTCTGACGTCCCAACACGTTTCAAACTTTCTGAACCAAGCACAAAATAACTTCGATCTACAAAAATAGTATTATATTATTCTTCAAATCGTACTTACCGAAGCGAGGAGTTACGCTCGTTAAAATTTAACGATAAAGAAAAAACTGAAACCATTCTCGTTGTAACATTATATAATTACAAAGGCAAGGAAAAGGCGAGCTTTTGCTGATATTTCCGAAGCAAATGGAATTGAATTGTAGAATCATCAGGTGAGATTAAAACATTTTAGCCATGGTCCCATGACTTGTGGATGTACTGTTTAGTCTGTGGGAATCGATCATTTTTGTTTTCTACCATCGTTCTACAAATAGTCGTTTCCTAGCCTCATCTGCTATTCTCAACTCGGCTATGCTACGCTATGCTTCCTCTGGAAATAGCAACGATTCGTCGGAAAAATCTTCGTTTTAGGTATTTTAGGTAACCAAAATAACTATAGCTCCAAGCCTCAGCCAGCAATGCAATATTCCTAGAGGTACACAGCAAATATTTTTTTCTTCGTCTTCTATAGTTTTACGAAACTTGCAAAAACATTGCAATTGCATATGGGACAACAAAAAAATACATGTTTCGATGTTTTTCAATCTTCTTTCAATGATTCAGAGATAACGCAAGAAATTATTCGAAAAGTGGAAGAATTTATTCTTGAAGATCGACCAGTCAAAATTGATATACTCGCTGAAAGTCTGCAGATGAGCAGGGAACGTGTTAGGATTCTCATTCATGACTATTTAGGCATGTCAAAGCTGAGTGCAAGATGGGTCCCAAAAATGCTGACTTTTCCAATGCCAATACTGACTTTTCCAACGCCATTTTTCAATTAGAAAATCTGTCTTCTGCAAACGCATTAGTAATGCTTTATCATGTATATTCATGGTATTACGTAGAATGTCTAGTTCCTCACAGGATTTACAAATTTTGCTAGATACCTTGTGTCTTCCTGAATTATGTTCGATCCACTTATATTGATTTATCAAATATAAAAAATAATGTCAACCATTTACACCAATGCAACCAATAATAACTATTGATACCTAAAATGTGAGTTGTTATAACTATAGGGTTTGAAAACAAGAACGCTTTTTGAGAAGAATTAAATTGTGTGGGAAATCTGAGCCGTCGTACTGTATATTGTAATAATTATGTTAAAAAACTGTTGTTGAATTTATACGAGACTTCTCATGTTTGTGTTTATATTCAATTTGCCACTTGCAATAAATTTTTGTTAGGGCAACTTTCGCAGAGACGACCCAGTGAAATTCTCTGTATATGACCACAATAAATAATTTATGGCCCAGAAGGAGCGCCGGAACTGCATGCAGCCTCCTTTTTGCCCCATTTAAATTCAAAGTTTCCACAGTACAGGCCATTACGTGTGCGGACTTTAATTGTCCCGGGGTGCTTCGGGCGGCGTGTTCAATCGACGCCACGGCAATTAGGGCCGTTCTACGTGGCGACTTAAACGGCGCATTGTGTATTTATTTATTTATCACTCGCGCGATGCGAAGCGCCAGAATCGTCGAGTTTAATGGCAGAAATAAAGTGGCTCGCTGGATGCACTTAGGTTCGACGTCGCAGTGCAATGCGATTAGCTAGTTTCCTGGGGTATCGCGTTTTCATCCGGTGTTTTCAATTGGGAAATGGGATTAGGAAGGAAATTGTTATTAGGAGACGTGTAACAATTCGATTAAGACGTAATACAGGGTGAATTTTTGAAAAGTGTCCACCCCGGATATCACAGAAAATAAGGGCAAAATAGAAAACTCCCGAAACATGTCAATTTTTATTTCGAGGGGGGTATCTTTTGACATACTGTTCACATGTGTATCAGTTTCCCCCTCCTCTCCAATAAGCACCTCGCAGAAATTTCAATTAGGATGACCCGCCTTGTAAAACGAGGGCAAGCTGATAAATAAGGTATCTAACTATAGAGGAGTTGAAATTAAAAAAAATATGTCATCATTTTTCAATGTAATCTTCTACAAATTCAACACATGTTTTACATATTGAAATTAATGAAAATAAACAGTCAACTAAAAAATGTTTCTCTTGCTCTGCAAAAAAGTCTTCAACTTCCCAAATTAACTCTTCGTTGTTGGCAAATCTTAGTCCCCTTAACTTTTATTTAATTTGCTGAACAGAAAATTGTGGTAACCAGACTCTAAGTCAGGACTATATGGAAGGTGATTTAACTCTTGAAATTTCAAAAGCGAAATTTTATTTTTTAATTTTTCTTTGCGTTTTTATTTCATTCCTTTCTAATATTTGCCTAAAATTTCGGCATAATAGATTCCTTTTATGGTGGCTTTACGTGGCAGGTGATCAATCAACAAAATTCCTTCCCAAATGACCGTGGCCACAACCTTGCCTACATAATGCTGGACTTTAAACTTCTTTAGAGGCGGAGATCCCTTATGTTTCCATTGAATGCATTCATCTCTAAATTGCAAAACTGTAACATTTAAATTTCAACACTCTGAAATTAATGCCTGTTTGCTTTCAGGATCATAGTGATCAATCCATGTTTCATCACCAATAACAATTCTTTATACAATCCCTTCTTCCTGCCCTTCACAAAGCTCCAAAAATTGTTGAAAAGTTTCAACTCGACGCTGCTTATCGAATGGGGTCAGAATTTTTGGGACCCATCTTCCACTCAGCTTTGACATGCCTAAACAGTCATGAATGAGGGTCCAAACAAACGAAACATTAACGAAAAATTACTATCGAATAACTTCAATCGCTAGCAAATGTCACAGAATCTCTTGAAAATAATTTAAAATCTCCGAAGAATTCGCGCAAATCTCTTTGAAATATCACAAATCTCTAGAAATATCCTCAAAACCCTCCTGGATTGTCTTAAAATAACTTAAAATCCTTATAGAATTATGAGAAATATGTAGTACCTACGGTGAATGCCTAATGTGAATAGTGAAAGTAAAAATACTTCAAATCCCCTGTGAATGATTTAAATAACATAAAGACCCCATTAAATAGTGGTACATATCTAGCACCTACGGATAATTCCTTTAAATCTCTAGAAAATACCGCAAAATTCGTTATGACCGTAACTTTCGCGCATTTCAACGATGTCTAGGAAATATTATAAAATCCTTAGAAAATTGAAAAAACGTAAATTTCTATTGAATAACTTAAAGAATGCCTTTAAATCTCTATAAAATACAAGGTTTAGGTCTCTAGAAATTGTTTAAAATTAATGATATATTACTATCGAATAACTTCTTATTCTAAATCTCTGGCATATGTCACATCTCTTGAAAATAATTTAATAAGTCTGAAAAATGCATTTAAATCTCTATGAAATATCAAAAATCTCTGGAAAATTCTTCAAAACCCTCAAATACACAATTGGCAAAAAAAAAACAAAATCGTAATAATTTTTGTTCAATTTTCTCGAAATTGTTTCAAATTAATGAAAAATTGCTATAGAACAACTTTAATCGCCTGCAAATGTCACAAAATATCTTCAAAATAATTTAATATCTCTGAAAAAGTGCGCAAATCTCTGTGAAATATCACAAATCTCTACAAAGATAATAGGGAATATTACGCAATTCGCAAAAAAACAAAATCGCTATTTTTTTTAATCTCTAGAACTTGTTTTACATTAACGAAAAATTACTATCGAATAACTTTAATCGCTAGCAAATGTCATAAAATCTCTTGAAAATAATTTAAAATTTCTGAAAAATTCGCGAAAATCTCTTTGAAATATCACACTTCTCTAGAAATATCCTCAAAACCTTCCTGGATTGTCTTAAAATAACCTAAAATCCTTATAGAATTGTGGGAAATATCTAGTACCTACGGTGAATGCCTAATGTGAATAGTGAAAGGAAAATTACTTCAAATCCCCTGTGAATAATTTAAATAACGCAAAGACCCCATTAAATAGTGGTACATATCTAGCACCTACGGACAATTCCTTTAAATCTCTAGAAAATACCACAAAATTCCTTGACCGTAACTTTCGCGCATTTCAACGATGTCTAGGAAATATTATAAAATCCTTAGAAAATTGAAAAAACGCAAATTTCTATTGAATAACTTAAAGAATGCCTTTAAATCTTTATAAAATACAAGGTTTAGATGTCTAGAAATTGTTTAAAATTAATGATATATTACTATGGAATAACTTCTTATTCTAAATCTCTAGCATATGTCACATCTCGTGAAAATAATTTAATCAGTCTGAAAAATGCATTTAAATCTCTATGAAATATCAAAAATCTCTGGAAAATTTTTCAAAACCCTGAAATACACAAATGGCAAAATAAAATCGTAATAATTTTGTTTAATTTTCTGGTTTTTATTTCAAATTAAGGAAAAATTGCTATAGATTAACATGAATCGCCAGCAAATGTCACAAAATATCATCAAAATAATTTAATATCTCTGAAAAAGCGCGCAAATCTCTGTGATATATCACAAATCTCTAGATAATTCCTCAAAACCCTCATGGGTTGTCAAAAAAAAACTAAAAACATTATTGAATAATGGTAAATATCTTGCTCCTATGAAGAATAAACCTTTATACCTTGAAATCACTAGAAATATCACAAAATCCAAGTAAAATTATTTGAAAATGGGATTTCATGGTTAAGACATTCATGTTATAAAATATCATAAAATTCGTTATGACCGTAACTTTCGTGCATTTCAATGAAATATCTAGGAAATATTTCAAAATCCTTAGAATCCTAAAAATCCTCAGAAATTTGCAAAATAACGAAAAACATAAATTTCTATTGCATAATTTAAAGTATACATTTATATTTCTATAAAATACAGGGCAAATCTATAAAATATCAATAAAATCGTTATGGCCGTAACTTTCGTGCATTTCAATGAAAATCTAGGAAATATAAAATTCTTAGAAAGTTGCAAAATAACGTAAAACATAAATTTCTATTGAATAATTTAAAGTATGCTGTTATATACCTATAAAATACAGGGTATATCTCTATAAAATATCAAAAAATGTTATGACCGTAACTTTCGTGCATTTCAATGAAATATCTAGGAAATATTATAGAATCCTTAAAAGGTTGCAAAATAACGTCAAACATAAATTTCTATTGAATAACTTAAAGTATGCTTGTAAATATCTATAAGATACAGGGTTTCTACAATATAATGTCCCTATTTTGAAAAATCATAAAGCGGGAAGTATTCAAGATAGATAACTATTCAATCTATCGTTGCGTAGGGTATTACAACTCAATTTCGAAATAATTAATATTATTTTGAAAACGGTAACTTTTAAACAAATCGGATAATACTCATTAAAATGATATTCGCGTATACTATTGACGAAGATAATAACGGCCTGTCACCTCGTGAATCTGGAACCAACTAAACTTTTCGCATGTTCGTTAAAGTTTCAAATACATGAAAATTCTTTACACAGATCCGCTGTGGAAAGGTACAGTACATTTTCCACGGAGAAAAATATTTACGAAAAAAAGTATCGCTGCCGAAACAAAAAGAAATGATTAAATCAGAAGTTACTTTTAAGTAAATTATTTCTACCATTCAATGTTTGGCAGAACAGAGTTTAGCAATTAGAGGTCATATCGATGAAACTTCCAATTTCAAATTTTTACTAAAACTCCGTTCTGAAGATGTTCCAGAATTGAATAATTAGTTGAATGGTACCAATTATAAATAGTATCCTCATGACGTTTTAAATGAAATATTATCTAAAATGGCTGGTAGAGTTATTTCAGAGATACTTTATATGTATTATAAAAGAAGCAACTTATTTTTATTTTAGTAAGTGACGAGACAACCAATATTTCATCCAAGAAACAGCTATCAATATGCTTGAGAATTGTAAATAACAATTTAGAAATCTATGAATATTTCATTGGATTTTATAAGACACCTTTCACGAATTTAAAATTGTTATATTTTCTCATAAAATATATAGCTATTGATAACGTTAGGTTACGGTTTAGTTTACCAATTACAAACTACAGAGACCAATGTTGGGATGGTGCAAGTCCAAAAGTGGATTGCAAGCTAGAATTCGACAGTTTGAAAATAGATCCCTTTTTAACCACTATATGGCGTATACATAAAATTTGCTAGAGCAAGATGGTATACAAGAAATTTTGGAAATATAAATTTTCTTAAGCATTATACAAGAATTGATACATTTTGTTAATGCATCACGTGAAATATTTAAGAAATTAAAATTATACACAGAATGGGATTTCTCTGACACTATTTAATCCTACTATACCTTTTCAAGTTCAAATTGAGACCAATCAAGTTCAAATTGAGACCAATCAATTTCAAATTGAGGCCAATCAAGTTCAAATTGATACCGATCAATTTCAAATTGATACCAATCAATTTCAAATTGCGCCCAATCAATTTCAAATTGATACCAATCAATTTCAAATTGAGACCAATCAATTTCAAATTGAGACTAAACAAAATCAAGTTGAAATTAAACAATATCAAGTTGTCAAAATTAAATTTTATTTGTTTACTCTCAACTTGATATTGTTTAGTGTCAACTAGATTTTGTTTAGTCTCAATTTGAAATTGATTGGTATCAAACTTGGTTGGCCTCAATTTAACTTGATTGGTCTCATTATTTTTTTTGTCTCAATCAAGAATTTTTGATTTGCGGTGCTATTTGGGCTGTACTTGGCCCGTATGTACCATTCTCTGTAAATGAATATATTTGAACTTGAAAAGGTATAGATGGTGAATGCATAGGCATCTTTACTAGAAAGCATTGTTGATAATTATCAAACTTAAATAGACTTTTTCAAAATGTATCTGATACAGATTAGACTGAAGCTGGTGCAAACGCCAATGGATATTTCAAAAATCAAATGCAACAAAAAACTTTATTTTGCTTAAAAATGGTTATCAACATATTGGAAAAAAGATGCTGTAAAGAGTATTGCAAGAAAAATGAGTAACAATAGTTACAAAGACTTATGAAATGATGCAGAGGTGACAACCAAATTATTAATATTAATGGAGATCAAGTTACCAAGACAACAAGTTTAACGTCAGCTTTTAAGGCCCGTATTGGGGTGAAAAATTATTGGGGTGAAAAATTTCATTTTGGTTTTAACCTAAAGTGGGTGTCGAACCCGTGACTATATGTAGCTATATATATATATATATATATATATAACTGTTTACACATAGCTAAAGTTTTTAATATGTTGCCTGATTTCATAAAACTGTTACCTCTATCACGGTTCAGGCAAGTAACAAAACTGTACCTGACATAAAATGTTTTTACAGTATGGACGAATATCGTCTCAGTCTGAATATTGCTTTCCCTGATATTGCACTATTTTAATTTGTCTATGACGCTATATTTATTATTATTTTCTGTTTTCATTTGAAACATGTATCTAGTGCAATTTATGACGTATGCATACTTTATTGTTTAACACAAATATATCTATCTATCTATAGATTAGAAGCTTCCTCGTATTCCTTTTTTAAATGAACTTCCAGTGTATCTGTCACTTTATATTAAAATACGGGATAATGAAATAAAGGAAACCGCTAGTTTGGCTGACAGGTTAGAACGCTTGCTTAGCATGCACGAAGACCTGGGTTCGAGCCCCAGTACAGGTAGTACATTTGTACTGAGAAACTAGTGCCATTCGCCGTTGGGAGCTCATTAACGGCGCTCTAGAGATCGGGGGCGAATTTCTAGAGTAACAAGCCCTAACTCAATACACACACTTACACAAAACACACGGCAGAAGGACCCCGTTGGTCTATAGCCAGTTAGGGATAATATCCCTAACAAATACAGTCACTACTACTGAAATAAAGGACGCTCCTTTCTACGTGCCTTTCATTAAAATGTAAACTGCCTCTGCAGCTTTTGTAACTATCGCCACATATAAGTTCAACAGTGTCCTTTCATGCAAAGTTAAACCGTTTTCCACACTAATGCAGTGAAATTTATAAACTGAAAACTGCTGAAAACTTCAAAAGCTTAATGTCAATACCAGTAAACTTTTTTTAAATCCTCGTAAAAAGTTCTTGTATCTTTATTATTTAAAATCATATGTTTTATTGGTTTTAGACGCAGCGTGTAATTGTATAGAGAATGAAATGTTAAGGGAAATCGATAATAAAGAATTTAATGGTGAATGAAATTACTGTCTGGAAATTAATGTTAATTCTGCCAAATGAAAATATTTTTTATGTTGTACTTAAACCATAAACAGGGTAAACGATAACTGTAGGTACATTAAATTTGAAGAAAATCATGTTAATGCGGCTAATTTTGTTGTCCTCGAAGGAAATTATTTTTCAGTCCTTCATAAAGGACTTTTAACTGTCTATAAGTTTTGTTTTGTTTATTTCTTCTATAGTAATTTATTGTAGAAATGATTATATATTTGGAGATGTAAATTTTAATCGATTTATTATATTTGTTTCAATATTTGATTTAGCTATAATATCATTACAGGCTCTACCGGAAGCAGCTATCAACTTTTGTTTTTTATAAATAATACACATATTATGACGCTCTTTGCTTCCACGTTCAATTTGTTTCCTTTAAAAATGTACGTATTTAATTTTTTTTTTTTTTAAATTTAAATATATAATTATATTATTATATAAATATAAATATAAATTATATAATTCCAAAAAAATTTAACTTCATTATGACCTTTTGAAACAGGCATAACAAATTTGGAGGTATGATATTAACGGGAATATCATCTCGAATTGTTCCGAAACGATACCCCTACGAGTGGAATATGTTGCAGCCTTTTTTGACAACAGTCTTACACACACTAACGGGATTTTCAAAGGATCTGTCCCGCCGTTCTAATCTGGCATCCGATATGGGTCAGATCGGCGTGACAGAGATGTCAGATATGACCGGTGGGTTTCGCCTGCCAAGAAATCCGTTCGTGTATGACTAGTTAATTGGTATTTCCAGATATGACCCGAGGGTTTGGCCCGCCAAGAAATCCGTTCGTGTACGGCTAGTTAATTGGTATTTCCAGATATGACCCGAGGGTTTGGCCCACCAAGAAATCCGTCCGTGTATGGCTAGTTAATTAGAATTTCCAGATATGACCCGAGGGTTTGGCCCGCCAAGAAATCCGTTCGTGTATGGCTAGCTAATTGGTTTTTCAAATCTCGCCGTATTGATAACCGCTTCATGCAAGTAACATTTTAAACATATGACATGCATAAATCAAGAAATTGCGAGTTACGGAAAATAATTATCTTACATTTTCTGTAATCGACTTTTGGGAATTTTTACTTGCACAAAAGTTCTAAAGTTTTATTAGGTCATATAAATATTTCGATAAAAATAATTTAATTTGCATACCACGCTAATCAACCCACAATGCTCTCTCTGCGAATTGTACTAATATATTTTGCGGTCCATCAATGTGTCCCGTCAACTTTGATATATGTTGCATTTCTAAATTAACTCTGCAATTAATTAATTGATGAGTAACAGCTCCCACGATATATTCGTAATGGCACGACGCAATTCGGCCATATGTTTCACAACAATTGGGACATGCGAGTGAGCCATCGCCCTGCTATCCTTCTATCCCGAAAGCTGAGCCCGAACACATCGTCCCGACCATTTACTCAATTATAATCCAATTACTTTAAGCGGTGCTTAGCTTTAATTCAGCCTAGTTAATCGCTTATACAAAATACGGCCTGTATCAAAATTTATGTTTATGGGAGGCTTGCCAAGGATTTATTTTCCTATATATTAATTAATTTTTCAGTGGATAAATATTCACGAATACAGAGTTATACCTCATTAATTATTACACAAAATGCAAAATTTTGTTATTTCATATTTTTTTAGGAAAACTTGAAACAGGTTTTGTTTATATTTTATTATTTTTCAAAATGCAAAATTTTGTTATTTCATATTTTTTAGGAAAACTTGAAACAGGTTTTGTTTATAAAAACCAATAAAATTGTTTATTTATATTCATAGCTCTGAAGAGATAAAAGATAGAAAAATAAATTCGTAGAATAACAGTTAAAGTTAATCCTTGGGTAGTTTGGCTAAAGTGATTTTCTATTAATCTTACGTAGCACAACTCATGTAACTGTTAATTTTTTTGAGTTATGCTATTTATCAATTCTTTTTTAAATGGCAATTTTTTTTTCATATTCCGGGACATGCATCACATTGAAACATTTTTTTGTTGTTGCAAAGGATGAACTAATATGAAAATGCATGTAAAGTAGTAAATAAAGCAATACGTAAAGATGCCAGATAAACTCCAATTTTTAAAAATAACTATTTCAAATGCTGTACTTTAAATGTTGTACATATTTGCTACACATATTTGGGGGCTCTGCAAAACTAGTAGGAATGTCGATACTAAAGGCTGATTCATAGATTTATTATCTATTTTATTGGAATTTTTCGAAATACTCATTGAATATAACGAAATTTTTACATTTTGTCGATTCACCATTACAATACCATTAAGGCTGATTCCAGCCTTGCAATACCATTTAATGCTATCGCTATGGGCATTAGCAACAGAGTTAAATGCGCGTTGAAAATGCCTATATCGATAGCATTGTCACAGCGTAGTGTTGAGTCGCGTAAAAAATCTATGAATCAGCCTTTATAGTATTGTAATGGATGGTGAATCGACAAAATAAGAAAATTTCGTTGTATTCAATGAGTATTTCGAAAAATTCCAATAAAATTACATAAGAAGTTCATTAACAGTTCACGCAAGCTTTATAAAATTGACCAACGATAAATATGTGTGTACACTGTACAGACAGAATATAAAAAATCTAGAAAATAATTTAAAAAAATGTGAAAAGCTCCTAAGTTCCAGTTAATTCTAAAGATATTTAAAATATTAGTATATTCTAATAATATATCTAATCAAAATTGTAGAAAAGGTCCACAAACAGTACCAGTAAACTCCATTAACAATTCAGAAATTTTTATTGGAAATATTTGTAAATTACAAAATATCTTCGCAAATTTCAACAATATTCCTCACAATACCACCTCAAAAATATTAAATTAATAATCCAAAATCCAAAAATACCAATATCCACAAGTAAAAAATATAATAAGTAATTCCAGTATTCAAATATTCCATTAATGAAACCAAAATCCACCAACAACTTTATTTGTAAATTCCAGTACAATTTCAGAAATCCTGAAAAGAGATATTTCAGAATTCCAGTAATATAATAAAGAATAAAACAAAAGTTCATTAAAAGTTCCAGAAAAAAATAGTATTGCTTTTGAAAATTTCAAATAGAAAATTTAAGAAGAAAATAAAAATTCCAACTAATTCCAGTATTCAAAACGCAACAAGAAGAATCCACAACAACTTTATTTGCAAATTTCGCATTGTACAAAAGTACAATTTCAGAAAATCCTCAGAAGATATATTTCAGGATTCCAGTAATATATTTAAAACTCTAAGAAAAGTTCTTCACAAACAGTTCCAGAAAAATTTTAATGCTTCAGAAAATTTGAAATTGAAATTATAGAATTATATAGAAGAAAATAAAAATTATATAATAATATAATAATAATAAAGAATATTTATTAGCAAAAAATGCTACATAATATATAAAATTTCAACAAAACAACAAAATTTCAACTAAAATCTACATCTCAAAACTCAAAATATTCAAAAATATGAAAGAATATAAAATTCATTGGCAATTTGTACAAACTCAATTACATATGGAAGTAAAAAATATATGAATTAATTACAGTACTAAAATATTCCATTAACTCCAACAGCCAACATCCACACCAACTTCTTGTAAATTCCAGTAAAACTCAAGAAAATCCTGAGAAGGCAATTTAAATATTACAAAATTCCTGTATAATTATAACAAAAGTTCAAACGACTTCCAGAAAATTTCTACATTAGTGCCGGAAAATTCTAGTATTATAATAAAAAATCTAATAAAAATCAACAACAGGTTTTAGTAAATTTCAAAAGAACTCCACAAAATTCTAAAAATAAGCAATCAGCATATTAGAAAATTTCAGAAATACATAAAAGTTTTGACTAGAACCCACAAAAGTTCTTGTAAATCATAATAAAGAAAGAATAATAAAAATAACTGGAAATTCGTTAAAATTTATACATAATCTATTAAAATGTAATGCTTACACATTGAAATTCGAAAGGACAGTCGAAATATTAGAAAATTCCAAGTCCAATTAATAAAATATCTAATACAAGTCTACAAAAGTTCTTGTATAATAAAAAAATAATGAAAATAACTAGAAATTCGTTAAAATTTATAAATAATCTATTAAATTGCAATGCTTCCATATTGAAATTCGAAAGGACAGTACAAATGTGAGAAAATTCCAAGTCCAAATAATAAAAAATCTATTTCAAGTCTACAACAAGTTGTAGTAAATTCGAATTGAGCTCCAGAAAATTCTAATAAGACAATTAAAATATTAGAACATGTCAGAAATAAATAAAAATTTGGACTAGAATCCACAAAATTTCTTGAAAATTCGAATTCATTCCAGAACATTGTAAAAACATAATTATGTTATTAAAAAAAAAACAGAACTAAATAAAATATCCAACCAAAATCTAAAATAAGTTTTGCTTATTTGCGTATTTGTTATATTAACAAATTGAAAACAGAAATAAAAATAACTGCAAACTCGTTAAAATTTATAAATCTATTAAATTGCAATGCTTGCACATTGAAATTCGACAGGACAGTCCAAATATTATAAATTCCAAATAGTTTAAAGTCCAAATAATAAGGAAATCTAATACAAGTCTACAACAAGTTTTAGTAAATTCCAACAGAGCTCCAGAAAATTATAAGAAGACAATCAAAATATTAGAACATTTCAGAAATAAATTTAAAAAATGACTAGAATCCCCAAAATTTCTTAAAAAATTTAATTGCAGAACATTCTAAAAACATAATTTTATAATTTAAAATAAAAAAAAGAACTAAATAAAATTTTCAACAAAAATCTAAAACAAGTTTTGCTTAACTCCAGATAATCTAAAAAAGGACATCTATATTAACAAATTTCAAGGCTTGTAAAAATCGTTCAAAATTAATTGCAATTTATTCAAAATCTGTAAATTTTCAAAGGTTTGTATATAAAAAGTCTAAAAGACATTTCAAATATTTGAAATAGTTTCTTCTTAATTTTAGTACTTACTGATAGTTTATATATATATAAAGATGTTATCTTGTTTTTATTGCTTTTATTACGTCGTCTTGACCTTACGAAAATAGTTTTAGGCTATAATTAGCCATCCTCAGAGGTTAATATTTTTGAGTTTAATATATTCGATATTAGATATAAGATTTTTATATAAATGTTTTGACTTTTTAAATAAAATTAATTTCTAATATCAAATATACTAAACTAAAAAAAATAACCTCTGAAGATGGCTAATTATGGCAAAAACTAGCTAGTATTTAATATATTCGATATTAGATAAGATTTTTATATAAATGTTTTGACTTTTTAAATAAACTTAATTTCCAATATCAAATATATTAAACTAAAAAAAAATAACCTCCGAAGATGGCAAATTATAGCTCCAATTAAGAATAAAACAAAAAATAAAATATAAGTACTAATATCCAAAATGGATGAAACTATAACAAAAATTTTAAATAGTATTTAGTATAAAAAAAATAAAAATAAGTATATGAAATAGTATAAATGTTAAGGCGATTCAAGAATTCAGAATTCTTGAAATATTTTATAATTTTCTTTTAATTTATCATCCAATTTGTAAGCAATTTTTGTAGTCTTTCGTTAATTTTTATTTATTTTTGTTATATTAGGATATTTCAACTGTCTTGAACTGATTTTTGTTTTGTGGATTAGTAATCTCAGAAAATGTTATTGAAAATCCACCAAAAAAAAAACTGCAAGATTGAAAGAATAGGAACAGTAATACAGTAGTGATGATGAACAAAATTCGTTGAAATAAGTAAATTTAACTTTTTTATTCCGAATTATAATTTATATGCATCGTTTAAAACCAACATATCAAATTATATAGCATAAATTTTAGTTTAAATAAATTATTACAAAATTCATTGAGCTCGTTATCTGTCCATTTAAACGAAGATAATTGCTGTCATTACTTAGTTCAGCTTCTGTCAGTGCATTTAGATAATGGGCAAACATTATCAGTTCTCGGCTTTGCTGTCCTCTTTGAAGAAGGATAATTGCTCGCATTATTTATTCAGATCCTGCCAGTTCATTTGGCTTGCAGCAACAGTACAACCACATAATGTGAAAATAACGTGATGCTTTTAAAACTAATAATAAAAATAAGGATGGAATAGAATGACGAAAGTTAACTTGAATTGCATTTCAATGAATTTACTGGAAATAGTGTTAGGTATAGATTTTTATGGATATGTACATATATAAACAATCTTTATTGGCTATCGACCAAATATGGAGTATTTCCGCAAATTCTTATAGAAAATACGACATTTACAAAAAATCAAGTATTCTTCTGATCTTAATAATGATGATCTGAAGAACCAGTGGTAATGTAACATTCAATGCACCCACAAATCCAATTCTGAAGTAATATGAGTCGAAGGGCAGTCGGTATGGATATCTCTAATAGGCGAAAACCATAAAGGCAAATTTTTTATGTGTAATTGAAATAAGTCACCGTAAAATAAACAAATAATAATCTAGAATAGAAACACATATTTTACTGCGTTTTACATCACTTTTAATTAATTTTTTTATACGACAGCAGTATCGATTGCAATTTGGTCATTCTCTAATAAATTGGAAAACTGAATCATTCAGTTTTCAAATATACATGAAAATGACCAGATTGTGTTCGAAACTGCAGTCGTATTAAACGTTAAAATAAAAATGATATAAAAGGTAGTAAAATATGTGATTTTATTCCCGATAATAACTTGATCAACTACCACATACTAAAGGCTTCGTCCACTAAGTTCATAATAATAATCAAATCTAGTTAATTTTATCACCTACCACATAGTAAAGGCTTCATCCACTAAGTTCATAATAATAATCTAATCTAACCTAACCTACAAAACCATTTCCACAATAACCACTGCTAAAGCAGCGTTTAGTAGAAGTGCCAATTAAGGTTTAATATCTCTAATAAATGAATTGCTAATATATTTATTACTTTGATATTTAGTTTTAGTAATAAATATTAAGTAATAATAATAGTCCAAGCCAACCTAACCTATCACATCCCTAATTTTATAACATATGCGGTCCCCATCGATTCTTAATTCCACAATAACTACTGCTAAAGCAGCGTTTAGTAGAAGTGCCGATGAAGGTTTAATATCTGTAATAAATGAATTACTAATATATTTATTACTATCATATTTAATTTCAGTAATAAATTTCAAGTAATAATAATAGTCCAACCCAACCTAACCTATCACATCCTTAATTTTATAACATATGTGGTCACCATCGATTCTTCATTCCCCATTTCTGACCGTTTTATGCAACCCCTGCCGAATGAGGTGAAATTGCTCCGCGTAATAGCTGAAAAGTACTTATGTAAACTAATGTAATAGTAGGTAGTGAATTTAAATGCTCCTCAAAAGCAACACTGCCTGTTAATGGCCCATAAATAGTATACTCATTTTGAAAACAACGCCCATTCATTTTATGGCAGATTAACTTAAGTTTTACTACCGAGCAATTTACAACCAATATGTCGGCTGTATAAAAAGCTGGCTAATGCGTTTTAGAAGGCAATTATAGCCAATAAAACTAAACGCTGCAACTAAATAAATTATGTTGCACTTAAAATTTATAACGTAACGTATTGGACAATTGATAGTCTAAGTAAGTGCTTGGGCACGAGATTTTCGTATGCTTTTATTGCTGTTTAAAATGAAAAGTCAAGCACAGTTAAAAATCATATATTTTTTATACTGTAATATATTGTGATGGAATTGTATCAACGTATCTACTTATATTACTTATATACTTATATACATATGTACTTATATACTTATATATTATATATAAATTGATAGTTAGTAAATACTAGTATATTATGATAATAAGTGCATAAGAGAGCCTTTCCAGTACGCTGGCTGGGAGCACGCCGCGAAGCTGAGTGCTTATAACGTCGCTTAAAAGGCCGTTATGCACGTGTATCGTAAGTTATTTTCTACAATACATATACCAAATGTAGAAATAAAGAGAAAATAAGAAACATTTTGATCCATTTTACAAGGTAGGTACGCGTGGATGTGTTTTAATCGTGGAGGGTTGGTATTTGTCGCATCGATGTCATCAGCTATAGACGTCAGTGTCAGCAACGAAATTCTGTTGGTTGAAACAAATAAACTGATAGTTTCCAAATAACCAATATTAAGGATAATAAGCCTAATAAGGATAATAAGGATAATAATAAGAAGGATAACCAGTAATAAGCTTCTGGTTTCAGGTTTTCGGATGTTCAGCAATAATAAGTATACATTTAATAGTTACTTGAATAAAAATTAGTACTGATTGTCGTTTATTGTCAATAAAGGGTTGTAATGTAACAAATAACCTAATGATAAGCAACAAAAACGTTGAAGATTGAAATAATACAGTCCAAGCCTATTTAGCAGACATTTTCTCTAAAAGTTTTATTTTAATTCGCAAGAACTTTTTGAATATATCAGTTAATTTTAGTTAACTTTAGGTAAGTCTTTTCAGACTTTCTTAGAACATTATCAGTTCTTCCCTACTGCACTATCCTACCGACACTTTCTAGATTTTTTTTGTGCATTAGCAATGTAATAAATAACCCAATGAAAATCAACAAAAAAGTTAAAAGATTGAAAGAATACTGTCCAAGCCTGTTTGGCAGAATTTTACTCTAAAAGTTTCACTCTAATTTGCAAGAACTTTTTGTGGATATTAGTTAATTTTATTTGCCTCTTCAGAACATTTTCAGTTCTCTCTTACTGTACTTTCATATAAACACGTTCCAGAAATGTTGTTTGTGAATTAGTAATTATAGTAATAGATAACCTAATGATAAGCAACAAAAAAAAATTGAAAGATTGAAAGAATACAGTCCAAGCCTATTTGGAAGAAGAAATAAAGTTTAAAGTACTACCACAGTGATAGAGTACTGAGTAATTAAAAATTAACGGCCTCTTTATGGCCGAATTGTAATAATCATCAGATTTATTTCAATAACTCGTGGAAATCCCCCACCGATTTATTTATGATATCTTCATCTTTTATTTTTTTTTCTATATTTTTCTATGTTTCAAAAGATATCAGGGATATTCAACAAAATAATCCTCAAATGTTAAATGTTATATCATTTCAATTTTTCATTTATGAGGTTTAACTCTAATTCGCAAGAACTCTTTGTTGATATTAGTTAATTTTAATTGTATTTTCAGACTTTCCTAGAACATTTTCAGTTCTTCAGTACAGTACTTTCCTACAAACACGTTCTAGAATTTTTTTGTGGATTAGTAATTAGTGTAACACATAATCTAATGGTAAGCAACAAACAAGTTGGAAGATTGAAAGAATACAGTCCAAGCCTATTTGGAAGAAGAAATTAAGTTTAAACTACTACCACAGTAATAGAGTACTGAGTAATTAAAAATTAGAGGCCTTATTATGGCCGAATTATAATTATCATCAGATTTATTTCAATAACTCTTGGAAATTCCCCACCGATGTATTTATTATATCTTCATCTTTGGTTTTTTTTTTCATATTTTTCTAGGTTTTAAAAGATTTCAGGTGTATTAAAAAAAAACCTCAAATGTTAAATGTTATATCATAAAATTTTTCATTTATGGGGTTAACTCTCATTCGCAAGAACTCTTTGTGGATATTAATGAATTTTAATTGTCTTTTTAGACTTTACTAGAACATTTTGAATTCTTCCCAACAGTACTTTCCTACAAACACGTTTCAAAAGTTTTTTTGTGGATTAGTAATTAATGTAATACATAACCTAATGATTAGCAACAAAAAAGTTGAAAGTTTGAAAGAATACAGTCCAAAACTATTTACGGTCCAAATAGGCTTGGAGGCAAATAGTACCATACTAATAGAGTACTGAGAAATAAAAAATTAATGGCCCTTTTATGGCCAAATTATAATTTTCATCAAATTTATTTCAATAACTATTGGAAATTCCCCAGCAATTCATTAATTATAGAATGAATAAATATAGAATTATTTATTCATCTTCTGTTTTTAGTTTTCTTATTCATCTTTTTTCCACTTTTTTCCTTTTCGTTTTCATTTCTCTTTCAGGTTTTGCTGTACTTCTTTGTTGACTTTCTTCCATTGTTTCTTGTAGTCTTTATGCAGTATAAAGACTACAAGAAGCAATGGAAGAAAGTCAACGAAGAAGTACAAACTGCAAAACCAGAAAGAGAAATGAAAACAATAAGAAAAAATTTGGAAAAATGATTAATCTTCTGTATTTTCCTACAAATATCTCTTCCATATTGTCTTCTTTTCCGCTATTTCTCATTTCACTTGCTTTGTCCTCTATATTGTTTGTTTATCACTGCGAGGGACCTTCGTTGTTTCGCTATTTTTTGTTACACTTTAGCTTCTTTCACTCACGCCTTTATGGCTCATATAAACTTCCTATTACATATTTGCTCTACACTCATGTATTGATGTATGTCCTGTTACTTACATTCTGCTTCTACTTGTCTATGGTAATTTTTCCTGTTTCTTCTTCTCTCAGTTTATATTTTAGTTTTCCTGTCTCTATTCTTTGTCCTATTTTTACTAAGTGTTTCTTCTATTATTGCAGCCAGGGTTCATGTGATTTAAACAATTGATTGAAAAATATATGTATATAAATAAATAAAATTTAAGTCACAGTTTAAATGAATTCAATCATGATCTAAATAATGATTTAAATAATTTAAATATTGATCTAAACCATGATTTAAATCAACATTGATTTCTTAAAAATTAATATTTTGGCATAATTACACATATAATGTAATGTAAAAAATCATAAAAATCATATTTTTTTTAATTGTTTTTATATTTCTGATCAGATTTTGCCAATTAATTTTAAACAATTAATTTTGCATTTCGATTAAAATTATGTGATTTTGATGTAATAAATCCTTGATATTACGTTATGATACTGCTGTGTGGTCAAGTTTTGTAATCGTGAAAAAAAAAGTGATATCAAAGGAGTTAGCATCATTTAAAATGGATAATTGTAAATAATATTTTTCTCTATTTTTGCGTACACATACACAACATGTCTCTCATCATCTATTCTCCAGGGAATGCCAAAACATGTAACTCCTTTGATATCTATTTTTTTACACGATTACAAAACTTGACCACACAGCAGTGTCATAACGTAATATCAAGGATTTATTACATCAAAATCTATTTATTTATTTATCTTGATATTTCTAACTTGTTTTCTATAATTCAAAGATAGCCAAGCATTAAATGTTACATTGTAACAACATTAAAGTGACCATATATTTCAATGCATATGATGAGTTGGATGGTTTAAAGCCAAGCATTAGATGTTACCTTGTAACAGCATTAAAGTGACCATATATTTCAATGGATATGATGAGTTGGAAGGTTTAAGTAAATTCCAATAGAATTCAGTTTAATTCAGTGAGACAGGTTATGTTGTAATAATAAGTTTTTGCTAATTACATACTTACCTTTATGGTTTCAGTAAATTGCTATAGAGCTATGTGTTTAATTTAGTAAGATAGGTTTTGTGGTAATGATAAATTTTCGCTAATCACATGAAAATTATCGCAATTACGAGCAAATTACAGAACAATGTCGGTGATCGTATCACTTTGCAGCTAATTATTTTTCACGGACGACCCCAAGACCTCCCCAATTACGCACAACGAGCACGGGGGCAAAGTCCAGAGCCTGCTTTAATTGCGAGCAGGGCGCCGGCCGACAGCGTTTTATTTCCTTTATCCCATCATAATTATACAGGCCGTTACATTTTATTGCACAGTTACGTTTCCTCGGGCCCATTTAATTAGGGCCGACCGTGACGGCCCTCGGAGACCCTCCAGCTCTTGCAGAAGTTTATATAAGTACGTATGTGTGTGTGCGGGGGTAGACGTGTGTGCGCGGCGTGGGAGTGAATAAATAAATCAAGCGTCGGGGCGCCCCGGGGGCGGCGGCTGCGAGGGGGCCCCATTCAATAACTACTTAGCGTGCGCTCCCCGGGGCTGTTTTGGCGGCGAGCACAGGTGGCCGAGCGCGGGGGCGGCCGGCGGGGAAAATTCGGGAAAGTTGGAAAATCGATGGGGAAATCGCGGCGCCCATTGTGCTCGGACGCGGTTTTTCCGGCGCCGGGAAATTACGGGATCGCCAGGGGAGCGCGAGTTCTGCGCTCACCAGCACGGGAAACTTTCCCGGACAAGGCGTTTTAATTCCTAACTTTTTACTACTGCCGTTAAGTGGAGAAGTTATAGCATGCAGAATTTAAATGGCTATTATTTTGTATTAGGCAAATCCCAATTCAATAGTTTGCTATGAGAGAACTTCACCAATAAATAATGAATGATTTAAGTCATAAAACACACAAAATATATGATATAAAAGCTATTTATGGTATAAGAAAATAAAATTGCTTTATTAACGTATATAATACAAAATTTTTTTCCAATTCGTTATCAGAACTGAAAAATTTGCGTGAAGTGTCACATCGTCAGGTGACAACAAAAATTTCAAGGATAGTGCCTACTTACGTATTTTTTACTTTATTTACTGTTGTCTAATAGTTATAGTGAATAAAGTGAAAATGTAAACATTTTATTCGCCCAATCGGATAAAGTGTTGTTTTAATGATGAGATACATATTGAGCATTTTAATAATGCGTATTGGTAAAAATAAATTTTCGTTGCTTTAGGTTGCTTCCAGATTCCAATCACTGAAATTTCTGAAAATGTATCTTTAAATTTACAGAATGAACAAAGTTACGGAATAATTCACACTCTTAAGTATATGATCTTTTAAATTACAAGTCCGTTTAGATAACTATGATCAAGCTTAGCACTTGATGCTATAAATCGTACAGTAATTCACTACGCACCGAACAAGATGCGTATCTCGTGAAAATCCTGCACTGCGTCTGACAAAGCTAAAAGCACGCATATCTCGGCCAACTATCACTCCAAAGTAAAAACAGATATCGCGTAGGAATCGTGCGAACATGCGGCCGAAGTTTTTGCTCAACTCCTTTCTCCAGAGATATTGTCTATCAAACTGATAGCGTATCTGTATTGTGATCGTGGATTTATTTAAACGAAGAAATATAATATCCAGTCCATCGAGCTGCCTTCTACAGAACTGGAAATTACTGCGATGTAGGAAAAATATGTTGTAATAGTATATTACATAATAATAATAAAGATAATAATAATAATAATTTATTTACGTGCTATTACATAAAGTTTGCACATGTCATATAAATTAGAAAATCCAAAAGACGGCCCTGAAGGAAAGGATTTTTTTATAGTTATAAAAAGTACTAAGTAATTTAACTTTAAATCATGCATACAACATATCTGAAAATGTTCTATACATTATATTTCGTTTAAAATCTGCAAGCGAAACTGTTTTCTTATATAGAAAAAATAAATAAAAATTTTTACATAAGTATTTACATAAAAGTGTATATAATTTCTGCCACTATTCTGAAACTGTTGAAAGTATTTTCAACATTTAAAAATCTGCATTTTTTGGCCTATCATAGTGATTATTAAGATTTTTGGTATTTATATAAAATATTTTATATTTTAAAATTAATAAAATTTATATTTTATATATTTGGTATTTTTAAATATTTATATAAACAAATATGGCAGTTAAGTTAGAACTTTGCATACATAAGATTTCTCGTATGTATTCTGAAAATATTTCTAAAGTAAATAGTAAACTTAGCAGATATCTTATTATAAATATGCAATAACAAAATTTTGAAAAATTTCAGTAGAAGCTAACCGATACTTGTCATTGCAGTAAGTTAAGTGTTTGATTTTCTCACTTATTTAATACTGAAACTTTGTCAAATTTTCAGGTGTATTAGCTTCAAGTATACCAAACAGATATCTAATAATAAATATGCAATATATAAATTTTCAGAAATTTCAGTGGTAGCTAACCGATACTTGTCATTGCAGAAAGTTATATATTTGATTTTCTCACTTATTTAATACTGAAACTTTGTCAAACTTTAAGTAGTATTAGCTTTAAGTATACCAAACAGATAACTGATAATGAATATGCAGTAAATACATTTTCAGAAATTTCAGTAGTAGCTAACCGATACTTGTCGTTGCAGAAAGTTAAGTGTTTAATTTTCTCACTTATTTAATACTTAAACTTTGTCAAATTTTCAGTAGTATTAGCTTCAAGTATACCAAACAGGTATCTGATAAGAAATATGCAATAAATAAATTGTTAGAAATTTCAGTAGAAGCTAACCGATACTTGTCATTGCGCAAAGTTATATATTTGATTTTCTCACTTATTTAATCCTGCAACTTTGTCAAATTTTCAGGAGTATTTGCTTCAGGTATACTAAACAGATATCTGATAATAAATATGCAATTACTAAATTTTCAGAAATTTCAGTAGTAACATTCCGATACTTGTCATTGCAGAAAGTTAAGTGTTTGCTTTCCTCACTTATTTAATACTGTTAGGTATTAGGTATAATACTGTAAGGTATACTGTTAAGTTATAGACTTAACAAATATCTGATAATAAATATACAATAAATACATTTTCAGAAATTTCGGTAGCAGCTAACCGATACTTGTCGTTGCAGAAAGTTAAGTGTTTGATTCTCTCACTTATTTACAACTAAAACTTTGTCAAATTTTCAGGAGTATTAGCTTCGGGTAGACTAAACAGATATCTGATAATAAATATGCATTAAATAAATTTTCAGAAATTTCAGTAGAAGTTAACCGATACTTGTCATTGCAGAAAGTTAAGTGTTTGATTTTCTCACTTATTTAGTACTAAAACTTTGTCAAATTTTCAGGAGTATTAGCTTCAGGTATACTAAGCAGTTAATAAATAATTAATAAAGTTAATACAAATAAATTTTCAGAAGTTTCAGTAGTAGCTTACCGATACTTGGTCATTGCAGAAAGTTATATAGTTATTTGTGTAACTTATATAGTATTCAAACTTTGTTAAATTTTTAGGAGAATTAGCTTCAGGTATACTAAATAGATAACTGATGATAAATATCCAATAACTAAATTTTGAGAAATTTCAGTAGAAGCTAAACGATACTTGTCATTGCAGAAAGTTAAGTGTTTGATTTTCTCACTTATTTAATACTAAAACTTTGTCAAATTTTCAGGAGTATTAGCTTCAAGTCTACCAAACAGATACCTGATAATAAAGATGCAATAAATAATTTTTCAGAAATTTCAGTAGTAGCAAAGCGATACTTGTCATTGCACAAAGGTAAGTGTTTGAATTTCTCCCTTATTTAATACTGAAACTGTGTCAAATTTTTAGAAGTATTAGCTTCAGGTATACTAAGCAGATATCTGATTATAAATATGCAATAACTAAATTGTCTGAAATTTCAGTAGAACCTAACCGATACTTGTCATTGCAAAAAGTTAAGTGTATGATTTTCTTACTTATTTAATACTGAAACTATGTGAAATTTTAAGGAGTACAAGCTTCAAATACACCAAATAGATATCTGGTACTAAATATGCAATAAATAAATTTTCAGAAATTTCAGTAGTAGCTCACTGATATTTGTCATTGCAGAAAGTTATATATATATATTTTTGTAACTTCTTTAATACTAAAACTTTGTCAAATTTTTAGAAGTATTAGCTTCAGGTATACCAAGTAGATATCTGATTATTAATATGCAATAACTAAATTTTCAGAAATTTCAGGAGAAGCTTACCGATACTTGTCATTGCAGAAAGTTAAGTGTTTGATTTTCTTACTTATTTAGTACTAAAACTTTAGAAATTTTTTAGGAATATTAGCTTAAAGTATACCAAACAGATATCTGATAATAAATATGCAATAAATAATTTTTCAGAAATTTCAGTAATAGCTAATCGATACTTGTCATTGCAGAAAGTTAAGTGTTTGATTTTCTCACGTATTTAATACTGAAACTTTGTCAATTTTTTAAAAGTATTAGCTTCAAGTAGACTAAACAGATTTTTGATAGTAAATATGCAATAAATACATTTTCAGAAATTTCAGTAGTAGCTCACCGATACTTGTCATTGCAGAAAGTTATATATTTGATTTTCTCTTTTATTTAATTCTGAAACGTTGTTAATTTTTCAGCAGTATTAGCTTTATAACTACTAAACCAATATCTGATAATAAATATGCAATAAATACATTTTTAGAAATTTCAGTAGCAGCTAACCGATACTTGTCAGTGCAGAAAGTTAAGTGTTTGATTTTCTCACTTATTTAATTCTGAAACTTTGTCAAATTTTTAGCAGTATTAGCCTAAAGTATATCAAACAGATATCTGATAATAAAAATGCAATATCTAAATTTACAGAAATTTCAGTAGTATCTCACCGATACTTGTCATTGCAGAAAGTTATATATTTATTTTTGTTACTTATTTAGTACTCAAACCTTGTTAAATTTTCAGGAGTATTAGCTTTAAGTGTACCAAACAGATATCTGATAATAAATATGCAATAAATAAATTTTCAGAATTTTCAGTAGTAGCTAACCGATACTTGTCATTGCAGAAAGTTATATTTTTGATTTTCTTACTTAATTAATTCTGAACCTTTGTCAAATCTTTAGAAGTATTAGCTTCTAGTGTACCAAACAGATATACGATAATAAATATGCAATAAATAGTTTTTCAGAAATTTCAGTAGTACCTTACCGATACTTGTCATTGCAGAAAGTTAAGTGTTTGAGTTTCTCACTTATTTTATACTGAAACTTTGTCAAATTTTCAGGAGTATTAGCTTCAGGTAGACTAAACAGATATCTGATAATAAATATGCAATAAATAAATTTTCAGAAATTTCAGTAGTAGCTGACCGATATTTGTTATTGCAGAAAGTTATATATGTGATTTTCTCACTTATTTAGTTCTGAAACTTTGTCAAATTTTTAGGAGTTTTTGCTTCAAGTATACTAAACAGATATCGGATAATAAATATGCAATAAATACATTTTTAGAAATTTCAGTAGTAGCTAACCGATACTTGTCATTGCAGAAAGTTAAGTGTTTTATTTTCTCACTTATTTAATACGACAACTTTGTCAAATTTGAAAGAGTATTAGCTTTAGGAATACTTAATAGATATTTGATAATAAATATGCAATAACTAAATTTTTAGAAATTTCAGTAGTAGCTAACCGATACTTGTCATTGCCGAAAGTTAAGTGTTTGATTTTCTCACTTATTTGGTACTGAAACTTTGTCAATATTTTACGAGTATTAGCTTCAAGTATACTTAACATATATCTGTAATAAATATGCAATAAATACATTTTCATAAATTTTAGTAGTAGCGAACCGATACTTGTCATTACAGAAAGTCAAGTGTTTGATTTTCTCACTTATTTTATACTGAAACATTGTCAAATTTTCAGGAGTATTGGCTTTAAGTATACTAAGCAGATATCTGATAATAAATATGTAATAACTAAATTTTCAGAAATTTCAGTAGTAGCTAACCGATACTTGTCATTGCAGAAAGTTATATATTTGATTTTCTCACCTATATAATTCTGAAACTTTGTCAAATTTTTAGGAGTATTAGCTTCAGGTATACTAAACAGATATCTAATAATAAATATGCAATAAATAAATTTTCAGAAACTTCACTAGTAGCTAACCGATACTTGTCATTGCAGAAAGTTAAGTGTTTGATTTGCTCACTTATTTAATACTGAAACTTTGTCAAATTTTCAGGAGTATTAGCTTCACCCACACACTGATCCTCTCCTTCAACGTGTGCATGCGCAGACTGTATTAGACTATATTATATACAAATAAGGCATACATGCTTCTCATCTATTGGTTATTAATCAATTATTAACCAATAGTACAATTTGATATATATCATTCATGATAACAAAACACAAGTAACTTTATGTCTAAACTTTTTCTTAAATGCACTTTTACAATCTTCGAGTAATGTTGTTTGGTGATTTGCGGTAATTGGGTACATTTGTTCGTGTTCATATGCTGAGTAGTTCTATCTGCAAAGTTATCGCAATTAATATTAGTTGGAAAGATTCTGGGCCAGTGAGCGCCCTGTGCATTAGCAGCCACTATTGTACAGAACTCGTGTAATAAGTTAGTAATGCAGTTAGTGTGGCGTTAAACTAAAGCCAGCCTCATTTACAACCTGCGGCACTATTAAAAATTCAAGCCTCCGCTGCCCATTTCACTATTTCAGCAAACAGGAACTTTTCAAGTCCATTATCCCCGTAACGACCGTGGATTACTTATTCAGATCCTACCTTCGGAGTGTCGGCCGCGATTAAAAATTTCGCAATTCTCCTCGCCGCCGACGCAAACAATAAAGCCACGTCCCGCAAACAGCGTCCTTCAGCCGCCCCCGCGGCGCCCCCGAAGGGGGGGCAAGGAAAAGATTACTGGTGGCTTAATGGGGCGCGCCGCTTCGTTTGCGGACGCCGCCCTTTAATCGTATTAATTATCATGTTAATTCCCCGCTGGAAGCCGATTGATTTTTTCCCGCCCCCACGTGCCCGATCTGCAATGGAAATGCCCTGGCTGGCATACTGATGGCAGTTTCGGCGGCCGGAATTAAGCCCCCGGAGGCGGCGGCGCGACACGTGAATTTACATTTTATATTAAAGTGACAAGTGGGTAATGAATAGAAATCGTCGGGCGGCATTACGCCCCAGAAATATTAATGATTAATAATGAGGAGGCGGCGCGGATAATTTATGCGAGGCACATTGTCGGAGTTTTACGCCCGCCGAAGAAAAAACTGCTAAAGTGCTCTTGCGTAATTTTAACCGCCGCTTCGGTGTTTAATATATTTAAATTAATAACAGGGCGGTTTACGGCTGAGTTATTGTTGCAAGGGGCCGTTATGTACGAGGGAGGCGGCCGAAACAGATACCCCCCACCCCTTCGTCCTTGATTTTGTTACAACTTTTACAACTCGCCAAACTTTTTTTTTATCAAACCAATATTGCCCATCAATCCAAAATGTTTCAGAAATAAGTTAAATATGAAATTGTAGCGGAGAATATTAATTCATAAACAACAATTCACCAAAATTTGTTCGAAATATTATGTACGTAACTGAGCTCCGTGCATACGCAGCACATAATCAACTCCTCTTCTCCTTATCGTGACCCATTCATGGTGGCCCACATCTACGAATACATTCAAACAAACTTAATTATATATAAAAAATCTGGTGTGAACGGGACATGACCTTCTACAGAAATAAATTAATATGAATTATATATATATAAGTTTCGATGCAATTAATAGCTTCGAAAATTCGTTTTAGTCCACTTATATACAAGAAGATTGCCTATAACTTTTATCTAAATATTTCTCAAATATGTGTAATATTTTCGAAATCATTAATAAAACCGCAAATATGATAAACGCACTTCCGGTATTTAGTACTGAGGGTGGATTGTTTATTGTAACAATATTATTTTTGGTTTAGATATTGAAATTTGTACTGTAACATGTATGAATACAAAATTTCGTAAATAATTATGTTTATGAACTTAATAATAACAACGGCAGTACAATACAATAGAATACAATCCTTTATTTGACACGCAAGCGTGTGAAGTCATACATGGAAATACAAAATCAAGAGTGATTGACTGAGCAATTTGCTAGTGGTACCTTATTGTAAAATTCATTGAATGTATAAAAGATGTTTGATTTGAGGTGGCAGTATGATATTTATATGCAGGGTGTCCTAAATAGAGTAGGATTGCATGGGTATCATTGTTATATTGAAAGCTAGAAATCTGGTTAAATGGGCAATGTCATGCAGTTTTGTATACTGGTTCAGATTATGTTGAAACATTTTGAACTATGTTGAAAAATCGCGACTTTTGAAAATTTTTCATCGTAATCTAAACCAACATATTAAACTGCACAATATTGCCTATTTAACGATATCTCTAGCTTTAAGAATAAGAAAGATACTAGTGCAATCCCACTTTATTTTGGACACCCTGTATTTTACCGAATTTGTATTTTTTAAGCTCGAGAACAATATTAGTTATTGCATCATTGCACCTATAAATGAGTGTAACAAATCTACAACTAAAACTGTATTTACATCTTTTGTATGCCTAGTTGAGACCATTTGAATTTTGGAAAACAATTTCTTTTGAAGTTTGAAAAACAAAGTAGTCCTGAAATTATTTTGGGCAATGAAGACTTTACAAAATTAGTAAATATTTGCAGTAAAAATGTGTAAATTTACGGAAAATAGAAATCCCATCTTGCAGTCATTTTAAAGTACCTATAAATTAGCCATTTGTGCAATAAGCTAGGAAATGATTTTTTTTTCGTACTAGGCATGGGATTTTTAATCTCGGCTATCGCTTCGATCAAAAATCCCAGGCCTAGTACGGAAAAAATTACATTTCCTAACTTATTGCACAAATAGCTATTATAAAATATTTACGTTTTTGGAATTTTTTAGTTTATTTAGTTTGTTTTTCCAGATGTGCTGGAATGATGCAGAAAATTGAGCAAAATGTATGTACTTCTCATATTTTTATTAAACATGGTTTTAATTGCAACTGAAGTTTTATTTAAATCTTCTGCCATTTGGATACAGATTTAGAAATATTGTTTGTGTTTTTAATTACATACCTAAACTCTGATCCATTTTTATTTTTAACTAAAATGAAACCACAGCCTTTTGAGTTAAAAATAAAAATAGAACTGAGTTTATATGAGTGATTTTAGATATACCTATAGAAAATCAATTAATGAAAGTTTCTGAAAATTGCGCTACTATTCAGAGACATGTCGTAGGCTTTCTATTATAGTCTATGCCAGATAAAATGTCACTTTTCACATAGAACCGAAGTCCCTTCTCAGAAAAAAAATAATTGATTTCTTAAATTTTCCTTAAGTTTTATCGTGGTCCTACTAATTTTAGATGCTAAATCATTAATTTTACAACGAAATAATAATAACAATCTCATTGCATAATTCGTTGTTTCAAGTTTTATAATTGTTTCTTTATTATTATCTGCAAATGAAGTCACAGAAATATTAAATCCATAAGATGTAATTATTTTGATTAACTATGAACCTATTTGAGGCAGTTTCTGGTGTAAGAAGAAGATGAAAAAATAAGCTTAGCAATAAATATGGTTTCTAATATCTGAAGATAAGCTGGAAAACAGAACGTGTAACACGGGATAAAAATATACTTATGAAACTGTGCGGATGATGCAGCATTTCTCTTTCATGCCCTCCGGAAAATCCGCGAAATCACACGATTTATTACCGGGCACGGTTCGCACTCATTCGCCACTTCCCCCCGCCCGCATTGAATTGGATCCATAAAGAAACACAAACCAGCAACATCCTTTCACATCATCAAAGATGAAAAACATTTTCAATCCGGACCGAGGCGACTTCCCCGCGGAATATAGAGTAGAAATAATCCCCGGAACGCCTCTCGGGCTTTGGGGGAGGAAAACGAAGTTTTTGACGTGGCCGGATCGGAATTAATTCCGCGACTTCGCGGGCCATAAATCCCTCCAGCAGGTAAGGGGCGTGACGAGGGGGCGGCTTCATTATTGCCGGGAGTAATCTGGGGGCGCGTAAACAACGTGCTTCCTCGGGGGTGCGTTTTATCGGGCGGGGGCGCGTCCCCGGGGAACAAAAGATGAGTTAAAACGGGGAATAGATGCGCATTATTTTTTCCCCGGGAAGCCGGTATCGTCCGGCCCCCTTTCCCATCGCTGCACATTAATAAAGCAGATAAGAAAACAATGCCGACGTCAAATGGGCCATAATGCGATATTAACTTTTACGCAGCCACGCACTTTATGACTGGATGCTGGAGCGATTTTTTTAAGAAAAAGTGCATGCCGCTAACGAGTTTCGCTTACGCACTGCGTAAATACCAGATCAGGGGCTGACAAACGCCGTCGAACTTGCATAAAAAAAAAGGTAAAATAAAGCCCATTATAATTCAATTTTCCGAAGTCCCTACTTACAGTAGGATTAGAGCTTTTCAGCCTCCAAACTGATTTATTAGAATGTTTAAATATTCTAAGAATATTTTGAGAATTGTGGAAGTACCTAATACCAAAATACAAGCCGATACAATTATTAACACAAGTAGCAAATTTTGCAATTAGGGGACCGTTGGTCTTTATCTTTTGTTTCGAAAATTTATATCAGAAAAGTTTTCCAGATTTCCGGCATTTTTTTAAATCTTCAACTACAACTAACAAAACCTGTTAATTTTTCAATAGAACTTATCAACTTTTCAGCTCCAACTGTCAAACCCGGTCAATTTTAACTATAACTGTTATATTTTGAAGTATGTAACACTTTTATGTACATACCATCAAGAGCTGTTCAAATTTAAGAGAAAATTAAATTTTCAAACGCAACAGCTAAAATCTGTTCAATTTTCAACTACAACTATCATGAACTGTCACATTTTGAACTGAACCTACCAAAAAACGCAAATCTTTTAACTGAAAATGTCAAATTTTCAACTACAACGACCCTAAACTGTAAAACTTTCAGCTCCAACTGTCAAAAAGTGTACAATTGTCAACTACAACTGTCAGAAAACGTGATATTTTGAACTGCATGCAGATTTTTCAAGTACAATTATGAAAAACTATAACAAACAGACATACGAACACATATACAAACAAACATGCAATACAAACAACCAAATATTTAGACATACAAACAAACATACAAACAAATATACACACAACATAGAAATATATAAATAAACATAAAATATACACACATACATACAAACATACAAACAAACATATATACACTCAAAGATGCAAACAAATATACAAACATACAAACAAATATTCATGGAAACACTCAAACGTAGGAACAAACATTCAAATATTCAAACCAACAAACAAACAAACAAATATGCAAACAAACATACAAACAAAAATACATACAAGCATACAAACAAATAAATATACAAACATATAAACATACAAACAAACGCAGGCACACCCACACACACCAATTTTTGCTTGTTCAGTACATATGCCAGAATCATTCATTAATGTTTACATTAATAAAAGATTTTGTAAACGCAGTAATACTCAGTCGACAGGAAAATTATTAATAATAATTGATCTTTTAAAATATTTATGAAAATAAATAAAATTGTTTAATTTTTCAAATTTATATTGAAGAAAAAAAATGATTGATTGATTGTGAAGTAAATGTAAATTTTCAATTCCGACTATCAAAATCTTTCAAATTTTGAACTCCAACTCAGTAACTATCAAATTTTAACTGCAACTTTCACATTTTTAACTGAACCTGCCAAAAACTCTCAAATTTTTAACTAAAACTGTCAAACCCTGTCAGAATTTCAACTGAAATAATAAAACCTGTAACATTTTCACCTTTAACAGCCAAAAACTGTGAAATTTTCAACTCCACTGTCAAGAAGTATTAAAATTTCACCTACAACTATCAAAAAACGTGACATTTTTAACTACATGCAGATTTTTTAAGTACGTCTATGAAAAACTTATTATTATTTTATTATTATTATGTTATTTATTTTACTGCATCTGCAAATTATTCATTCCGACTATCAAAATCTCTAAAATTTTCAACTCCAACTC
The DNA here is from genome assembly GCA_951805005.1 of Othius punctulatus. Lineage (NCBI taxonomy): Eukaryota > Metazoa > Arthropoda > Insecta > Coleoptera > Staphylinidae > Othius > Othius punctulatus. The sequence goes on from OX638143.1 coordinate 26,045,816, forward strand.
AAAAACTGTCATATTTGAACTGCAACTTTCACATTTTCAACTGTACCTGCCAAAAACAGCCAAATTTTCAACTGAAAGTAACAAACCCCATCAGATTTTGAACTGCAATGGTAAAACTTTTTAAAAATTTTCAACTATAACGGCTAGAAACTGTCAAATTTTAAACTCCAACTGTCAGAAAGTTCAAAATTTATAACCACAGCTGTCAGAAAACGTAATATTTGTAACTTCATGCAGATTTTTCAAGTACACCAATGAAAAACTGTCAATTCTTTTACTGCATCTGCAAATTTTCAATTGCGACTATCAAAATCTTTCAAATTTTCAACTCCAGCTCAAAAACCATCATATTTTACTACAACTTTCACACTTTGAACAGAATCTGCCAAAAACCGTTAAATTTTCAACTGAAACTGACAAACCCTGACAGTCTTTGGTTCTAGATATATATTTTTAATAATATTCTAGTAAAATAAAATAAGTTTGGCATTTAGAAATAGATATCCCACAAATATTTAGTACCTATGAGATAATAATTACTGCTAATATATGTAAATTACAGTTAGAATTTTGCCCAAGCTTCACTCCCCAAGTATTTATTCTACGTATTACAAAAAACCATATACATTTCACTTCTTACTTATTTCCGTTGTATTAGTTTTTTGCGACATACTTTTTCTATGCATATAATTTTAATATCTGGACAGATCCTGTTCCCCTTGCAACTTCTTGTCGTGGCGTGAATATTACTTGGGAAAGTTTCTCTGTCTGCTAAAAGGGGGGGACATGAAAAAATTGTATTATTCCGTGTTGAGCTTTATGAAAAGTCATGTCAATGTCACCGGGGATGAAGAGGGCGCGCTTCTTTTTATGTAGCAGTAATACGGTTGGTTTATTTGGAGGAATGGTACGCAGTAGGTATTATGTGCAAGAAAACTATACAAAGATTATTATTATGAGTATAGGTATAAATGAAGGTATTATGAAAAGCAGAATTACATTGAGTATATACAAAGGTTATTGTTATGAGTATGGACAGATCCTCAATATATAATGGTTTCAAATGTATGATGGTAATGTATGTATGATGATGGTATGATGGTTTCAAAGGTATTATGAAAAGCAGAATGATATTGAGTGCAGAAGCAAAGTAAGATATTATAAGAGAGCTGTGTACATAATTTCCCAGATGTGGAAAATTTTACTTTGGGGAATCAATAAAAATATTACAACATTATAACTTTGTTCAAAATAATTGATATTTAGCAGAAATAATGTAAAGCTTCACAGGAATCACGGAAAATTATTAAGAAATGATTAAAATTTCATCAGAAAATTGAAATGTTTACAGTAATGATAAAAAGTAGGCACAATGAAACATAATTGAAATTTTTTAAGTATGTTTTAATGAATATTGGAAACTCTGGTAAAAATAATTTTTATTTAGCGAAAATCATTAAAAATCACTGTAATCATTGAACATTTTAGAGAAATTATTGGGTTTATGTGAGATAATTGAATTTTTTATAGGAATCGTGGAAAACTTTATATTTATGATTAAAATTTTGTCAGAAAATTCAAATTTTTACTGCAATCTTTGAAATTTTGATAAAACAATAACAAAATTAGTAGGAATAATTGAAAATTTTACAGTTACCATTAAAATTTTGTAAGTTATCGACGAAATTTTCACAGAATATAAACACCATATAAATTTTTTATAGAAATAATTGAAACTTTCATAGAAATTATTGAAAGGTTTAGAGTTCAGACCAATGATTATAATTTTATATTAAAAAATTATATAATTTATATTAAGCATAAATAATTGAACGTTGCACAGGAATAATTGAAAATCTTACAGTAATAATTGAAATTTTGTAATAACATTTTGATTTTTGCAATACTAAATGTAGTTTTCACCATAATCATAAAATAATTTAAATTATGACAGAATTATTTAAGAAAATTGAAGAAATTATTACTGATAATATTTATTATTATATTATTATAATAATTAATAATAAGCATTAACACATGAAGAGTTATCGTTCAAATGTTGAAAGATTAATTGAAATTTTGAAAGCAACAATTAAAAAAAATCACAGTAATATAATTGTAAAACGCTAGTTTGGCTGACAGGTTAGAACGCTTGCTTAGCATGCACGAAGACCTGGGTTCGAGCCCCAGTACAGGTAGTACATTTGTACTGAGAAACTAGTGCCATTCGCCGTTGGGAGCTCATTAACGGCGCTCTAGAGATCGGGGGCGAATTTCTAGAGTAGCAAGCCCTAACTCAATACACACACTTACACAAATCACACGGCAGAAGGACCCCCGTTGGTCGATAGCCAGTTAGGGATAATATCCCTAACAAATACAGTCACTACTACTATAATTGTAAATTTGTGTGATGTTAAAATTGAGACAAGATAATTAAATTTTTAACAGAATGATTGAAACTGAAATGGCTATAAGTTTCTTTTGCAACGTATCTATAATATCTAATATTCTCAGCATATCCCTGAGAAGTTTTAGTCGATCTGCATTAAAATCTTCCCCATAAAATTTGTAAATCTCATTCAATTTTATCACTATCAGATACATTTTGTAAAAAGTCTATTAAGGTTTTGGTAATTATCAACAATGCTTTCTAGTGAAGATGCCCATCTAATCCCATTCTGAGCATAGAAGCATGTACCTGTCAAGCTTTAGTCGATCTGCATTAAAATCTTCTGCATAAAATTTGTAAATCTCATTATCATTTTTTTCCAAAAGAAACCTTTCCATGTTTATCAAATATTGTAGAGACCTTATTGTAGAGACCTTTGTAGAAAATTTGTTTATTAAAATCAAACGCATTAAAAAATGTATGCCCTAAGGAACCCTTATTAAGCCCCATATATATAGTCTGTACTTGAGCTTGAGTTCAACACAAGTCGTGTATTAAGTTGTATTTGGTGCATAAACATTTATAAATATGCAACCAAATATACGACTTAAGTCTAACTCATGCTCACTTACAAGTATAGATACGGGCCTTAAAGGCTTAGGTTAAACTTGTTGTCTTGATAAAACTTAAACTTGATCTCCATTAATTTTAATGATTTTGCCGTCATCTCTGCATCTTTTCGTAAGGCTTCATAGCTACTGTCACTTATTTTGTTGCAATACTTGTTGTACAGTATCTATTTTCAAATATGTTGATAACCATTTTTAAATAAAATAAGGTTTTTTGTTGCATTTGATTTGGGAAATCTTCATTGGCGTTTGCACCAGCTTCAGTCTTATCACTATCAGATACATTTTGTAAAAGGGCTATTTAAGTTTGGTAATTATCAACATTTACCAGTTATCATTTTTTTGCAATACTCTTTACAGCATCTATTTTCAAATATGTTGTTAACCATTTTTAAATTAAATAAAGGTTTTTGTGGCATTTGATATCTGAAATCTTCATTGGCGTTTGCACCAGCTTCAGTCTTGTAGTAGTAGTACATTTTAGTACATTTTACAGTATTTTACAGTATTTTAGTACATTTTCACTAGTACATTTTCAGAACCGTAGAACGGTTCTGAAAATGAATGCTGAGGCATATAAAAAAATACTTTGTGTCATGATTTTTTAAGATAATTAAAATTCACCCAGGAAAAGTGCTCCCCAAAAATGTCCAAGGGGGGCAGTGCTCCCCTTGGTAATTCTCGAGAGGAGCATTTGCCCTGCTGCCCCCGTAGTCGGCGCCTATGGTTGAATGTTATTATTAATATGACTAAATGTATTTATGAATAGTGTGTGGGTAAAATGGCTGAGAGAAGCCATATTCCATGTACCTGAATCCTGCTGGAAATATAAATGAAAACAAAACCAACCTGTATTCGTAATAAAATTTAAAAACAACTTATTTCTCGAGCGCCTTTCAGTTTGCAATATAAATCTGTAGAGATACAACACATTTTTTCGCCTCGAACCGAAAAGTAATATACGCTGAACATGAATGTTTGTCATGAACGTATAAATGTTTGTATGAACTCGCTGTTGTGAAAATTTTAATAAACTCGAGTTGTTTTTATTGCCGAAGATATTGCGGAGGAGAGGAGGGCACATATGAAGACGTGAGTGGCAATTACACCCCGCATTCTCTACCGCACAATATTACACAGCTACAATATTTCCTTTTGTAAACAAGAAAGGACTCTCGCGTGGAAACCCAATCGGACTCCAGCTTGTTTTCGCGGTTGGAGGGGGTTGTGGGGATATCCTGGACCGATAGGGATCAAGGATCTGGATATGATTGCCGATGTCTGTGCGCTGTACAGGAGCGAGGCAGACGTACATATGGGATCACACACACGCCACTCACGTATATATTGGGAGTCGTCGGGCGATGAGTGCCAATGTTGACCGGGGGGATCGCGCCCCCTGAAATTGGAGGCCACTATGATGTCCAGCGGAGGACTGGGGAGCAGTAAAGCGCAACTGAAATTGCCCTTTTCCGCTGCGCCGCTCATCGTGTGGGAATGGGGTGGATGTGTGTGGTTTTTAAATGTCACAACTGTCTGTTTTCGGAACCGCTCGAGCTGGTGTGCTCCAAAAAGAGAAATAATGCCTCATATCATGCATTTTAAATGTTAACCGGATTAAGAGTGACAAATATGTAATTTATATTACATAATCTTTCTGCAGGTAAAACTGTTGTATTTTCAGCTGTTTTATAAGTAAATATAATTGTGGATTAAAATATCCTCAATATTATTCGGATGAAATTTAGAGGGGCCCAAATACAGGCACAATGAGCCATAGTGCCTGTATTATAGTGCTGAAAATGTATAAACTTTTAATAAGATCCAATAAGATAATTTTCATAAAAACTTTAGATAATTGTAGAAATTCTCCACAAAAATCCTTAAATTTCCATAATGTTAGTATCAGAGAAATGGGCTACACCCTAAAAATGGTCGAGGTAACCCATAACCCAAAAAAATTGAAAAATTCTATGTAAGAAAGAAAAATCTGAAAAAGTGAAGTATGATGAGTATGATATGAGTTACGTCTATTATTGTGTGTTAGTTCAGATCTAGAAATAAAGACAATTCTATTTTGCCCAAATTACATTTGATGTAAGTACCTATCGAGAAAAAATGAATGTGAATGTTTTTAATTTATTTCGATTATTAAAATTCGCTTACGTATGTCAAAAAACAATAGATATTTGTAAAAATATTAAATTAGAATCGTAAATTTTTTATAAATATATTAGAATATTTTAAGAAAAATTGCGGTAATTTGTTAAGAACAATTTCATAATATATAATTAAAGTTTCGCAAAATTGTTGTAACTGTTAATATAACTTCCTATTATGATTCAAATGGTAATTAAGAAAAAAATAATGTAAATTACATAGATTTCATATTAAAAACATGAAATTCCTACAATTATTTATTTATTAAGATGTAGGTACGAAACTTCACGAAACATTGTTGAATTTTGAAATAGCTATTTGTGCAATAAGTTAGGAAATGTAATGTTTATACTGTTGTACTGTTCCTTGAAAGTACATTGAAATTTCGCATACATGCAGAAAATGCATAACCGTTTAGATAATTTTAGAAATTCCATACTTAATTTTGGAAATATTTATGAAAATTTTGCTCAATTGCTGAAAATGTGTAAACTTTTAATAAGTTCCAATAAGATAATTTTCATAAAAGACTTTTCATAAATGCAGAAATTCTCCACAACAATCCTGAAATTTTCATAATGATGTTAGTATCAGAGAAATGAGCTACACCCTAAACATATTCGAGATAACCCATAACCCAAAAATTTGTAAAATTCTATGCAAGAAACAAAATTCTGAAAACGTGAAGTATGACTTATGAGTATGATATGAGTGATATCTATTATTGTGTATTCATTGAGAGATAGATTTCATATTATAAACATGAAATTTCTACAATTATTTATTTATTTAGAAGTAGGTACTAAACCTTAACTCACGAAACATCGTGAAAATTTGAAAACACTGTTCCTTGAAAGTACATTGAAATTTCGCATACATGCAGAAAATGCACCACCGTTTAGATAGTTTCTGAAATTCCATACTTAATTTTGGAAATATTTATGAAAATATTGCTCAATTACTGAAAATATATAAACTTTTAATACGATCCAATAAGATAATATTCTTAAAAACTTTAGATAAATGCAGAAATTCTCCACAACAATCCAGAAATTTCCATAATGATATTAATATTAGAGAAATGAGCTACACCCTAAAAATGTTCGAGATAACCCTTTACTCAAAAATTTGAAAAATCCTATGCAAGAAAACAAATTCTGAAAAAGTGGAGTATTATGAGTATGATATGAGTGATACCTATTATTGTGTATTTATTAAGAGATATATTTCATATTAAAAACATGAAATTTGTACAATTATTTATTTATTTAGAAGTAGGTACTAAAACTAAACTTCACGAAACATCGTGGAAATTTGAAAACACTGTTCCTTGAAAGTACATTGAAATTTCGCATATATGCAGAAAATTCATAACCATTTAGATCATTTCAGACATTCCATACTTAATTTTGGAAATATTTATAAAAATTTGCTGAATTACTGAAAATGTATAAACTTTTAATACGATCCAATAAGATAATTTTCTTAAAAACTTTAGATAAATGCAGACATTTTCCACAACAATCCTGAAATTTACATAATGATGTGAGTATCAGAAAAATGGGTTACACCCTAAAAATGTTTAAGATAACCCATAACCCGAAAATTTTAAAAATCCTATGCAAGAAAACAAATTCTTCAAAAGCGAAGTATTATGACTTATGAGTATGATATGAGTGATATGATACAATCTATTTTTATGTATTCATTGAATTCTAGAAGTAAGGACAATACATTTTTGCCCAAATTATATTTGATATTATATTTGACCAATTTAATAATGGTTGAAAATGTATAAGTAACTACTTATTATGATTCAAATGGTAATTTAAGAAAATGATAATGCCAACTACATAGATTTCACAATAAAAGCATGATATTCCTACAATTATGTATTTATTTGGAAGTAGGTACTAAACCTGAACTTTCCGAAACATCATGGAATTTTGAATTAGCTATTTGTGCAACAAGTTAGGAAATGTAATTTTTGTACGGAAAAAATGGATTTCCTACGTGTTGCACACATGATTTCTTCTACTAGAGTTTGGAAAACAAATCAAATTTGGATAATTATAATATTTTAAAATTATTACTAAATTAAATAGTGGAGTCAAGATTGTTCTGCTTTCAATAATTAAGAGGTTAATGTAAATAACGACCCTATTTCTACTTTCACAAAGACCTGTTCTAGAATTTCATTCAGGAATTGTGAACATGTTTCTGTTAAGATTTATAATAATGATATAAAATATTATGTACAATTTCAATAAATTGACTTATAACATTCAATGTTGAAATATTATTTTCCCACTTGTTAGGAAATATTCCACTGTTTCTAACTCAAATTAGTATTCAAATGTTAAACTATTCCAAACTATAGTCGAAAAACACTGTTCCTTGAAAGTACATTGAAATTTCGCATACATGCAGAAAATGCATACCGTTGAGACAATTTCAGAAATTCCACACTTAATTTTGGAAATATTTATGGAAATTTTGCTTAATTGCTGAAAATGTATAAAGTTTTAATAAGATCCAATACGATAATTTTCCACAACAATCCAATCCTGAAATTTTCATAATGATGTTAGTATCAGAAAAATGAGCTACACCCTAAAAATATTCGAGATAACCCATAACCCAAAAATTTGAAAAATGCTGTGGAAGAAAAAAATCCGAAAGAGTGAAGTATTGAGTTTGATATAAGTAAAATCTATTATTGTGTATTCATTGAGATCTAGAAATAAGGACAATACGTTTTCGGCTAAATTAAATTTGATTTTATATTTGACCTATCGCGAAATAATGAATATATATATATATATATATATATATATATATACAGTTTTTTTTTTCATCTTAAGCATTGGGATCTCGAGAACTATAAGACATATAGATTTGAACTGAGAAAAGGGTTGTCGTTTTCAGAGCTTATGCAAGATATGCTTTTGTTGTTTGAAAAAAAGACCACCGTTTTTCAGTTATAATACAAACTTTAATTTTTTTAATTTGCAGTCAGAGTTAGCTTTTATATCCATAAAAAGGATACATTTTTCTCTTTATAACGATACAAGGTTTGCTATACTTACTTTAATTAATAAAGGCCATCTTCAAAAATTAACTTTATGGCAATTATTATTGAATTTGACAATTATTATTATAAAACTATTATTGACTCAATTAAATGAGGAAAGAGTTGTCGTTTTAGGAGCTAATGAAAGATATGCTTTTGTTTTTTTGAAAAAAGACCACCGTTTTTCAGTTATAATACAAACTTTATTTGTTTTAATTTGAAGTCATAGTTAGCTTTGATATTTTTTAAAAGGACAATTTTTTCTCTTTATAACGATATAAGGTTTGTTATACTTACTTTCATAAATAAAGGCCATCTTCGAAAATTAACTTTATGGCAATTATTATTTACTTCGAAAAAGAAACACGATACAGGACTATTTGTATTATAGACAATAGCAAAAACAGAGTGTGCCATGGAATTGTTTTCTTCCTACTACAAGAATTTTATTATTTTTTATATTCTTTCTTTCTTTCTTAATCTCTCCCTCTTTACCCATTTGGGTGTTGAGGTTTCTATTCTAATTACACTAAATTCTTTCAAATTTTACAACTAAAATTCCTGCATCTCATTTATTTATGAAAGTAAGTATAGCAAACCTTATATCATTATAAAGAGAGAAAAAATGTCGTTTTTAAAAATGTTAAAGCCAACAATGACTATCATTGAAACTAAATTTAGTTTGTATTATAACTCAAAAACTATGTTTTATTTTCTAAAATCAAAAGCATATTTTGCATAAGCTATTAAAATGACGACTCTTTTCTCATTTAACCGAATCTCGATGTTTTATGGTTTGCGAGATCCCAATGCTTAAAATGAAAAAAAAACTCACCCTGTATATAAACATTCTGTATTGAGCTATCGACCCCATGGGTCGATACATTTATACATTACATTATACATTACATTATACATTACATTACGCATTACATTATACATTACATTATACATTGCATTATACATTACATTATACATTAATTTATACATTACATTATACATTACATTATACATTACATTATACATTACATTATACATTACACTATACATTACATTATACATTACATTATACATTACATTATACATTACATAATACATTACATTATATATAACATTATATTTACTTGTGTTTGCGATTTATAAGTGATTTGATAAAAGAGCGTCATGAAATGTAGTATCATTCGTGAAACGTTTTTGTCGGATGGAAGAATTTTGTACTTCGTTTGTCTTGTCTTTTAATACATAATTTTAACGAGTATTGTCCTATTGTCCTGTTTTTGTTCAAATTTATTTCGTAGTTTGTCCAGTCTTTATTGGATGGGTATGATTTTGGTGATCTTGTAGAAAATTATGTATCTATTATGAAGATGAGTGTCTTTGTGACTTGGTTTGGTGAGCAGTCTCAATGTTTTCCGGTCAGTTAGATCCGTAATTCGTATGCAAGTGTTTCTTACATTTTTCAGTATGATCTGGCCGTAGTCAATCATGGGCCTGCAGATTGATTTGTAAATTTTTGTTGCGGTACTAATGAATATCCCTCTTCCTCTGTATGTCAGACATCTAAAATGTTTTGCTCGTTTTTGTATTTCCGTCTTTGTGTTCCGTAAATGTTTGTCGTATTGGTGCTTATTGTCAGTAGTCATGCCTAAGTAGTTCATCGTCGTTGTTGGGTGTACGTTCGTTCCGTTAACTTGTATTGTCGGTGAGTTGTTATTGATTCTGTGGTTGGGAGTAGGAAGTTTTGTAGGAGTCTCCATTTGTTAAACCAGTCCATTGTTTTGTCAGTCAGTATTTGAAGTGTGTCTGTTGTATCATCCAGTCGATTTTTTCATATTGATTATTATTTTCCAGATTTATTCATATTGATAGATTAGTGATGGATTTAACTTGATCAACATTTATAATTTAGCGAACACATGTCGGAGTGTCGTCATAAGTTTTTTAAATAAAAAGGATAGCCTAATTATCCAGATTAAAGGAACTGTATTGGATTTTCTACGTGGATTTTATGTCTACCGCCCGTTCATTCATTCTGACTACTTACACCATTTAATCAACATTTGCAATTTCTACAGTTATGTCTGTTGTTTCACTCCTCATTAATAAGTTCTGTGCTTGGAAACATCAACATTGCATTATATTATGGCTCAAATTGTTCCTTTCATTTCTGCCAATAGAATTTTTTTATCTATATTGATAGATGTGTGGTGACAGTCACTGATCGCTTGGCATGTTCACTCTCCTCCCTACAAATCAAGATCCTCTGCGTCGTACGAGAATTCAGACGCCGTTGTATGGAAGCAAACTGCGTCCACAGTTCAGTTAATTATGAGGACTCTCTGGCAATTCTCCTCGTCAAGGAGCCGTCCTTGCCGGGATATTTATGCGAGCGGACGTCTCTCGGGCTGGAAAATAATTCGCAAGATACGTGCCTCAGTGAGGCGCCTCGTCGGGATGCACTTTAATTTAATTAAGGCCGCCGTGCCGTACTTTAAAGTTAGATTATGGAAGAGTTTGCGAGTTTGTTAAGGCAGACTGACGTTTCAATAGTTTCATAATTACGCCGACATTTAAGATTCCGTCAATTAACAAGTGGTGATTTGCGCAGCGAAATATTGTTAATCAGATTGTTAATATGCAATTTCCTAATGTAGGAAGTGTCGTGTTTTTTTTAACTAAATTGCAATTAAAGTTAATCTATGTCTTGGATTGGAATTTATTTTAAAGCTTTGTAAATTATGCGATGGCGGGGGTATTTTTTCTTCGACGCATCAGGTTTATTGAGCCATCAATTTCGAAGCGGTAATCCGTGGATATATTGGACGTATTTGTTGGTTCTGGAAATTTATTTGTTTTGGTTTGGTGTATTTGCTCGCGAAATAAACGGAATTACCATCCTCGCCTCACACGTTCTCCACTCCTCCCTCCAATTCCTCGATAATCACCGCGTACTGAACAAATTTCCCCGAACACATTTTGCCCCAATTCCATAAGAAAGCTTGCAACAACTCGCAAATTAATACGTTTTCGCGTTAATGGCAACATGATTTAGCGTGTACCGTAGATAAGGTCGCAACGCATCACCTCTGATACGCGGATATTAATTATTCAGGCGGCACACGGAATATTCACCCCTTGTTCCCACCCTCGGCGCTCACTTTAATTATTTACCGTTCGGATGTTTAGCGATTAATTAGAGATAACACTTGTTCGGGAGGGAAGTCTTCAAAGTTTAATGGCTGGGGAGGCTGCGGCGTCGAGCGACCGGGTTGATTATTTGTTAGGTGTTTTATCAGGGCACTGGGGCGCTCCAGGGGGCGCGACAAGGCGGGGGTTTGATTTATTAAGGCGCGACTTCTTGCTCACGCTCCCCCATTCGGACTAGTTTTAAATTTGCAGCCTTATCAGTCTTGACTTCCGCCTGAAATATTGCCGTTCTTTTCACTTGAAAAACCGCAATTGCGACTGCATATGAAATCAGTATTACTGCGCAAACTTGCCACAAAATATGAATACCGAATACAGATATTCGGATAATTCCAGATTTGAATACTTGGAATTAGAGATTGAAAATGAATCTATAATATCATCAAAGTTTAATCTTTTGGTAAGCTCCGATTCGATGGTCAGAATTTCCACATCCTTCACTCCTTCTTCGGTCATTGTAGACTAGAGCTTGAATATTTTTTTATTATTTTCAACACGGAAAACGACCTTTCTGCTGAACAGTTGGACGCAGGCATCGTCAAAAGTATCAATGCGATGTCAACATAACTGTAGTTTGTTATCATGTAGCACTTGACAAATATTTTGGTACCTATTGGTTTTGGACATATTTTGTTCCATTCCTTTAAAAACAAAAAAATTATACACTCCAGGGGCGACACTAGGCTGCTTTAGAGCAAGCGGCCCTTAAAGGGGGCGCTTGAGTCCTTCACCGCTCGAGTCGAGTCACCTTATATCCTCACAAATGTTTTTCTTCTCCGTTTTCTTGATTTCTTGGCCATCAAACACCTATCCTTACCGACAACTGAACCAGCAAGGAGGTGGTATATTTTTATTATACTTAAACATGTATTATTATTATCGGTGTTCAGCAGGATGTATAAAACAAAAGAAGCTTCCAAGTACATAAATGGTTTCGGGACTATTTTTGGCTAGAATATTAGCATTCTGCTTTCTGTATAGGCTATTTTCTAAAAAAATTCTAGGGAACCAGTTTTTATCTCATTCGGCTTTAAACTTTGGAAGAAGGCTTGTGAAAATATCAAGTAGATCGAGATTTTGAGTATCATGGAGTCGCTATGCAAAAATTGTCTCTATTTAATAGCTATCTCAATATGATCACTGTAGAAGTTGTTTTATTACAAAACAAACACCAAACACCTGTTTTTATTAGAGGCCATAATGACCGCCCGAAATTATAACTCGTGGAAATTGTTAATAAGAAGTTTTTAAAATTTTTAAAAAAAAATTAACCATTTTTACAAAGTTAAAATCCAATTCCTCCCAAGAATTGTGTCTTGATTGTGTGTAGATTATGTTATGTGTATAAGATGTTGAACCCATGAGGGTATATCACCCAGTTCCAGCCTTACTACCATACTACCATACACCTACCATACAACAACATCGTTAAGGTTTCGCACCTAACAGATTTTGCCAGCTACAGTCTGATTTTCATTGTCAGAGCTTGGTGTTAATGTAGATTTGACAAATCCTAGGAAAACAGATTATACCCACAATCTGTTTTCCCAGAATATATTCAATCGAAAATTTGCCTGCTTTTGATACTTCCAATAAAACATTTCAATACTTTTGACCATGGGAATTGACATTTGCATTTAAGAATTTATCTGGTCACATTTTCAAATGTTACCATTAAACATCGATATATAAATTTGGTAGATTCCATATTTAGAGCATAAAATTTGACACATTTAGACAGTATCATTTAAAAAACTGTCACATTTGTACTGTTTCCATTGACATTTTTACAAATTTGGACAGTGGAGTTTGAAAATTTGGCTGATTTCGATAATTGGAGTTGAAAATTATACTGATTTTCGCAGCTGGTGATTAGGATGATTAGGAACATGACAAAAAAAATGTTTATTTGTGGCAGTATCAATTTGAAATTAGACAGATGTGGATTCATAAAATTCGAAAAATTGCAAGTGAAAATTTGGCAGGTTTAGAAAAATGCAAATTTGTGAATGTGAACAGTTGCATTTTAGTTATGCCCTGAAAATTATTAAACCAAGTTTAGATGATCAAATAATACAATCAAATATATTCTATAACGAATATAGATCTAATTGTTGGACCAGTATGGTTAATTGGTCCAGTAAGCTATAATTTTGGGAGGGTATTTGTATATAGGCCATTTTTTTATCAGGTCAGTCAATTCATCAAAGGTGTTGAATCCATGACGCTAGATTACCTAGTCCCAGCCTTAACTACCATACATCAACATCGCTAAAGTGTCGAACTTCACAGATTTGGCCAGCTATATTCCGATTTTCATTATCAGAGCTTGATGTTAAGGTAGATTTGACAAATTCTAGGAAAATATAATTATACCCACAATCTGTTTTTCCAGAATTGGTTGAATCGAAAATTTGACTGATTTTGATATTTCCAATAAAACATTTGCACACTTGTACCACGGCAATTGACAATTGCGTTTAAAAATTTGTGTGAACTTCACATTTTCAAATTTTGACATAAAGAAATCGTCAGATTCGGGCAGTTGCAGTTGAAAACTTTGGTAGATTCCATTAGAGTATACAATTTGACACATTTAGACAGTATCACTTAAAAAACTGCCACATTTGGACTGTTTCCATTAACATTTTTATAAATATAGACACTGGTTACTAAGGCTTACTGATATAGTACCTAACTTATGGTTACTAGTTACACTTATTACTGGACATTTTTTAGCTTTTGACAGTTGAAATTGAAAATTTTACCGATTTTAGCAGCTGGTGCATACACTTCATAGATTTTAACAAGTTCAGTTATAAATATGACGATTTGAAAATGACAATTAGTAATATGACAAAAAATTGTTTATTTTTGAGTGTCAATTACAAATTTGCCTCATTTGGACACATAAATTTCGAAAAATTGCAATTGAAGAAAATCTGCCAGATTTAAACAAATGCAAATTTGTAAATGTGGACAATTGAATTTGGGGTTTCCCTGAAAATGATAAAACCAAGTTCAGATAATGAACTAATATAATCAAATATATTCTATGATAAACATAGATCGAATAATTCAACCAATATGTTTAAAAGATGATATAATTGGAAGAGACCTAGATTTTGAGCTGGTGCTATAAATTTTATATATTTTAACAGGTGTCTTTAGAAATTTGACGATTTTGACAATGACGATTAGGAATATGACAAAATTTTGTTTATTTTTGACAGTGCAAACTAAAAAATTCGTTTCGTCTTCATACTAAGTTACTTTCGCTTTCATTAAACACAAACTTTTCTTTCTTGTCCTGGGCTATAGCCCTGGGCTATAGCCCTCATAGCCCCCCACCTCCCTAAATCAGCCCTGCTCTAATTTACTTTCTACACAGCATGTATATTTTAATAATTAATTATTAAGGTAGATGCATTGTCTAAAATATCACAGGTATATCAATTATGTGTCCCCATATTTACTTTACATTCAAACTCCATGCAATTAAACGACTCGCGGCAGCGTATCAAACAACCCAGGCAATTATGAAAATATTGATGGCGGTAATCGATACAGCCGAACATCAATTGGGCCCTCCTGTACTGGCCGTCACGTAATTAATTTCATGTAAATATTACAAATTGAATTTTAATTGGCCCACCCTCGGCGGAATTACAGCTACGCACTGATTAATCGTGATTAATAGTGATTAACGTTTTTTCCTGCGCAGACTTTAACAGCGGGCGCTGAAAATTCGAAAGGCTCACCTGTAATTAATCCAAAGAACGAACTTAATTCCATACAGGCGGAGGCCTGATTTAAAAAATAATTAAAGAAGTTTCGGGGTTTATTTCGGCCAGCGAGTCAAAATTTTCATTACGGGTTTAGGATTTAATTTGCTACTTAGTAATTTCATATTCAAGATTGTAATACAATGTACTATACGCCACAAAAAACTGCGACGGTTAATAAACGTGAATGTGTCTGATATTACTATGGTTACTATATTAATTAATTTGAGAAATGTCTTATTTATCTGTAAATTTTTTTTCCGTATTACTATGGATACCATATTAATTAATTTGAAATACGTCTTATTTATCTGTTAAAATTTTTTAAAGCCTCGTACAATCTAACAAATTATTTCCTTAGAAGCCTGCTGCTGTTTTTTGCTCTCGCAAGTTGTTTAAATACATTTACTGATAAATTTATTATAATTTGAATAGCAACCACACCAACTTTCAACCAACAATATTTATACTCAGAATGGCTCTGACCACATACAACCCACAAAATAATACAAAAATCACTATTAACCCTTTCAGGCCTGATTATTTTTTTGCGAAAAAAATCATTATGGTGGTCCCGCATGCTAGCCACTGGGCCGTAAGTAAGTAAATATACAATAATTAATTTGTTACGAATAATCAGTATATCATTATCAATTAAACATAATTTTGTGGTCGTTAAATTAGTAATTAATTAAAGCGAAACAGAAGTAGGACAACTCTAAGGCTGATTTTTACTAAAATCTAGTGGTGTAAATCAGGCTAAACAGTGATTCCGACTTTTTTCTGAGTCAGCGTCTCATCGTTGTACATTGAGATAAAAACCCCAATCAAGCAAGGCTAAATAGTAAATTACTTATTTTTTGCGTCAACTATACATCGCATGATATTTAGTTAACTACTACAAACAGTTATAAAATATACGTGAACTAATTGTCACAAATAATTAATGATATTTGCATCAAAAGTAAATATGCAATAATTATTTTGTTACGAGTAATCAGTATATCATTATCAATTAATTATAATTTTGTGGTGGTTAGATCAGTAATTAATTAATGCGATTCCATTCATTTAAATATCATGATTGCCCGGAGCTTGGCGATAAAGCTAAATTAATCATTAATCACGTTCTAATTATACTAATTTCGTACAGGCTAATAAATATAATTGCTGCAATGTTTAAAATTAATTTTCCACTTTTGTGTTTCTGCAGAAAGGCTTCAGTTAATATCCCATTATTGTGATGAGTCATGTACTTTGGGAATGACGCGTTCGTCTGTCCGAACAGTTTTCTATCCTAGTCTACTGTGCCCCAAACTTGCTGGACCAGACAAGGATAGGAGACTGCTCGTTCTTACGGACGCGTCATTCCCAGAGTCCGTGACTGTACATCGTTACAACAAGCTTTAGAAGCAGCCATACAAAAATTAATTTGGATGCTTCTTAAGGAATTTGAAGAAACAATATCAAATCCGAAGATACTAAAGCCGAAATTTTCTGTATTTGAAACAACCCATAAAAAAAATTATGAATTTAGATTAATGATCCGAGAATGTACAAAAGTGCCTTGATGGTGCCTATATACTGTTAGTTTGAAAGCTTCCTACTCTCAAATACGAGCATTGTGCTTGTAGAAAGAAGATATCTCAATGCTTCCAATTGGCACTTTGCCAGTATATTATTTTAAGCATAAAATAAAGAAAAAAATTAGGGCAATGAAGAATTTGTATAAGGGGTGAGACATATCTATTGAAATTTTCCAAATATTTTCAATTGGCAATTCTTCAGATATACGAATTACGCGAATTCTGAAACATGCAGATCAATTTTAACACAGACCTTGAGAAAACGAAGATGTCCAGAAATATTGAGAAACGCTACTTATATCCATGATTTCCAGTAGACCAGAAGCATTATAAGCTTAAAACACATAGGAACCAAATTTTAACTTTCCTGGGCAACCAAAGAACATGGAAGCTGAAGGACACTTTGCTAGTATCTTGGACATTTATATTGAAATTTTCCAAATCTTTTCAATTTTTTGCTGCACTCCAAATCCATAAATGTTTAGTTGGTACAGAAACTCAATCTATTGCGAGTATAATATATCAAATATTTAACAACAACTGGTGAAATATATCGAATATTTGATTTAGAAAATTTAAATTGAAAATTTGGATAGATGCTTTAAAACTTTATCAGATATCGTCGACTGAGAATTATTTTAAACCAAGTCCACATTTATAGTAAGCTGAGTTGATATCTTCAACACGCTTTACGCATTAAAATGTACCATCTCTAGCTGGTAGAACAACCTAATAAAACTCATTATGGGCTAAACTGAAGAATTACATTATGCATTGCCCGAAAGTGCACTACTTTATAGAATTATTTTGTACCGAATCCAAGTACTACACATTTAATATTTTAAGATTTGATTCAAAATAATTCTGAGTGAAAATTATCTCATTTCCACATTTTGGAACTTGAAAAATGATAGAGAGAATGAAAATTTATTCCATATAGCTTTTGTACAACTATTTATTACATAATTATGATGATGATGAAATTCATCATATTGATATAATTATGATATGATATGTGGCATGGACTATCGACATTAATCTGTCGGCCCAAAAATTATAGACATTGACATATTCAATCAGTCTCAACCGCATGAAATTCTCAACTGCATATATCAAAAGCTGCATTTTTTTCAATTACCATTACATCAATAACTATAAAGTAATTACAATTGCAACCATTATAATTTTCAGTTACAACACCTCGGATCTGTAAAATTCTGTAATTTGTTAGTTGTAAATGTGAAAATCTATGCAATTTTCAACTGCATACATCAATATCTGACAAATTTTCAACTATAACTACCCGACTCTGTCAAAATCTGTCGTTGTATTAGTTTAAAATATGAAAATATGAAATCCACCACATTTGCAATTGCAACTGTTCAAATTATCAATTGCAACTATTTAAATTTTCAATTGGAACAGTCTAAATAAAAAAAAAAGTTTAATAGCAAATATCAATATACGTATTTTTTTTATAAAAGTCAGTCAATCTATCAACGGTGTTGAACCTATGAGGGTAGATTACCCAGTTCCAGCCTTAACTACCATACAACAACATCGCTAAGGTTTAGAACTTTACAGATTTTGCCAGCTACAGTCTGATTTTCATTGTCACTGGCGTTTTGAATGTATATTTGACATTATCTAGGAACACAGATTATACCTACAATCTGGTTTCCCACAATTGGTTCAATCCAAAATTTGGCTGATTTTGATATTTCCAATAAAACATTTCAATACTTTTGACCATGGGAATTGACATTTGCATTTAAGAATTTATCCGGTCTTCACATTTTCTAATTTTGACATAAAAAAATCGACAAATGATAACTTTGGTAGATTCCATATTTAGAGTATAAAATTTGACACATTTAGCAAGTCTCACTTAAAAAACTGTCATATTTGGACTGTTTCCATTAACATTTCTACAAATTTAGACACTGGTGACTATGGCTTACTGCCATAGTAGGTTACTTATGGTTACTGGTTACACTTATTACTGGAAATCTGGCAGATTTTGATAGTTGGAGTTGAAAATTTTACCGATTTTCGCAGCTAGTCCCATAAATTTGATTGATTTTAACAAGTTTAGTTCCGTTCAAATATAACGTTTACAATGACGATGTGACCAAAAAAATTGTTTATTTTTGAGTGTCAATTAAATATTTGACAGATTTGGACAAATAAATTTCGAAATAATGCAAATGAAATTTGGCAGATTTAAAAAATACAAATTTGTAAATATGAACAGTTACATTTGAGTTACGCACTGAAATGATAAATCAAGTGCAGATATTGAACTAAGATAATAAAATGTATTCTATGATTAATGTGGATCGAATTATTCCATTACGATTAAAAAATGTGTAGGTAAGCTTGAAACTTTGACAGGGCTTGATTCTGAGCTGGTGCTAAAAATTTCATAGAGTTTAACAGCTTCAGTTGGAAATATGTAAAATTGAAAATGCAGATTTTTGGGTTTTTCCCAGTGGCAGCCAAACGATTCAATTTTTGAAACATGTATTTTCTCTGCTAAGTAGAACTTGTCCACAAGATAATTTTATCTAATTAACCAACTCTCTATCTTTTACCATCTATAAGATTCCTATGCTGAGCACAATAACTGGCACACCCTGTATATTTAAATTTGCACGAGTAAATATGAACCTGTTATTACCATCGAATTTCTGTTTCACACGTCATTGAATAAAATACATTGGAATATCATTAACCTATTAAACGTATTTAAATAATTTATCGGCCATAAAGCTAATTAAAATTATAATTATTTTTACACAATAAAGCTTATTATTGCAATTATATCTCATGCATGAATTAAATGGGTAGGTTTAATGTATTCCACTTTATGAATAATTATTAGTTTCAATAGAAATAAATTGGTAGTATATCGTTTAGATTATTATTTAGTTAGAATTAATTAAATATGTGTTATTTCTACCAATTAATTCCGATTTATTTCATTAATGACATAGTCGTGGACAAATATATACAGAGTGGCTCACCTATCCTCGCTCGTACCACTTCCTGTAGACTAATGAAAATTGAGGTACAAATCTGATTCTAAGTTTTAGGACACTTGATATGCTACTTTTTGAAATTATTTTCGACTGTACAGAGTGTGCTATAAAACCGGATATAACAGTTGGTCTCTTTTTTAAATGAATCACCCTGTATATTCTATCAATTTTTGAATTTGCTTCATGTGGGATTCATAAATCATTTATATATTTAGGGATCAGTTGCAACGTTGCTAAGTTATTCACATTTTACCCAAATTTAACGAAAAATCAGTAACTTGGAAAAAATATCAACAAAACCTTATTATAAGAGATCAATGAAATAATTTAAACTACCCAAATAATGTGCCAAAATATTAATAATATTTGGAGTCACGTTAAATACACAGGGTGTTCTGAAACAATGATCGAATTTTGCAATTTCATGGCTGAAACATATCGAGATTGATCGTTATATACCTTTAAAAAAGTATTATTAGATTATAGTCTATCTGCTAATATTGAATAGTTAATTAAAAAACCTTATTATAAGATATCAATGAAATAATCTGGGTATGCAAGTACACAAGCAATGTGCCAAAATATACACAATATTTGGAGTTACGTAGAATATACAGGGTATTCTAAAACTACGATGGAATTTTGGTTTTTTTCAATTGGCTAAAACTTATTGAGATTGATCGTTATTTACCTATATAAAAGAATTATCAGATTATAGTCCATATGCTTTCATTGAATAGTTTATTAGATGAGTACTCAGAATATGGAGGTAATAAGATATACAGGGTGTTCCATTAAAAAAAAAGTTTCAGCCTTTAGAAAATAACAAAAAGTACCACATCAAGTGTCCAATAACTTCTAATCAGAGTCCACAATTTTCGTTTTAGTTTAGCAGCAATGGTCCAAGTGATGATAAGTAGGCCACCCTATATATATTTCACTTCACTTCGCTGAATAATTATATATTTCACTGTACTTGTTTACAGTGGACAGGCCTAATAAATTATATAATCAGCACGGCTTCTATCGATTCAAAAATTGGTAATTGTATATTGATATTGCAATAAAGAGCCAGTTTGCATGGCATATTGAATTTGCTTGTTTATAAACAGTTTATACGCATATTTGTGCATCGTCGCTGTTTATCCCTTTGTTACTGCAATTTTAATTATTATTCAAATGCACGCGACTGTTCCACAATACTCGACTCGATGTGTTTGATATTTTTATACTTGCAATACTATATATAGATTTTTTTAAATTATTTTACACCATTTATTATGGTAACGGAATGTGGATATACATAAATTTCTGTTTTATTTTTTTATAAACGTTTCATATGTAACGCACGATTTATATTTATATTTTGCTCAATCAATTTATATTTAAAAACGTTTAAATAAAAACATGTATGTGCGGAATACGGTGTTTATTGTTTTCGCAATTTTATGCTTTGTTAATATTTTTTAATCTACAGCTGTTTTATAAAGGCCTTTTAGCTTTTCAGTTGTATAATGAAAGTTATTCACTAGTGGTGTATTATATTTTGTTTCCAAACGTTTGTTCAATATTAATCAAATCAGTATTACTGCGCAAACTTGCCTCAAAATATGAATACCGTATAAAGATATTCGGATAATTCGAGATTAGAAAACTTGTAATCAGAAGTAATATAACAAGAGCGTCAAAAATAATTGAATATAGCTGACGTATGCGAAATGTGTTCTGAGAAATACGCCGAGTCCGTAGGACGAGGCGTATTTTAAGGAACACATTAAGCAGTAGTCGCTATATTCAGATTATTTTTGATGCTCGAGCTATATTCGAAGGACTATATACCGAATAATTAATGTAAATGCAAGACATATTTTGTCAATTTGACTTTCGTGTATACATATTATGATTCACGGCAACTTGATTTTTATTAATACCTAAATTAAATTAAATTCATAATTATGACTTATAAGTACACTTATTATAAATTACCGAGCCACTGGAATTATTATTATTATTAGATGAATCAAGAGAACCTGACGAAGAATTATTGATACAAGAATTTTTAATTTCCGATTCCATTGATTCACTTCTTAAATTTGAAATAAGATTTTTATGATGATTTTCACTTAGATTCAAATAAGGTTGAATTGAAGCAGTATTGTGTCCAGTTATTTTTATCATTTCTTCAGAGTTAATACCCGTACTTGATAACTGACTAACTGTAGACGATCTGTTAGAATGATTTGTTATTTTTACGAGTTTGGTATTTATTCCGATGCTTTCAGCAGTACTTGTTGTCCATTTACTAATCTGATTGTATCCTAAGGGCATGTTTTTATACCAATAGCTTCTTTCATGTTTTTCCCAATCTTTATTTACTGTAAGAAACAGGCGATTAGTTTTAATGTTAGGTGTCCGTTTAGAAAACATTTTCTTTAGAAGTCGAACGGGGCACATGTCTATATTGTTTGAATTTGGGGTAATCCATTTACTATATGCAATTTTCTTATCACCTCATTGTGCTGTTTTGGAGAAAATTGTGTTGTATTCCATCCGACCTGTTGGCAAACCGTAATTGTTTATTTCTTCTTTGAAATATTCTGTCAAGCAGGCATTTGCTTCTCTTCTTCTCCAAGCAAGTTCAACAGACGTAATATGGCAAAACTTTCGCTGTAGACCATCGATTGTATTTCCATTAAAAGAATTTATAATTCTTGTTTGTTCTTCATGGGTTCAAGCCGACGAACTGGGTTTTCTTTTTTCCAAATTGCGTTGTAAAATTTTCTTCTTTGAATTGCGAGCATATCTTGCTTTTTGAAATATAACGCTTTTAAAAGGATCTATAACTCTTTTGAATTTATTATAATAAGTAAGTTGAATATGCTTAGCTGTGAGATTCCAGAGTGTTTTCAATACTCCTTCTTTATAATCTTTACCATTAACTTTTGGGATGTTGTAAGCTCAGTCTTCCAAAATTTTACATAATTCTTCATCCGACTTTTCTTCTTTTATATCATAATTTCTTTCTGAACAGAAGTGATTAAATTTTCTTATAACATAACATTCTGTTCGCACTGTATTAATGGGTTTTGTGGATGTGACGGATTCTTCGATTTCATGAATCTCATCAGATTCAAATCGATTCATATTGCATGTTATATACTGAATGCAAAAAATATTATGTCATTTTGACTTTTGTGTAAAAATATTTTGATTCACGGCAACTTGATTTTTATTAACACCTCATCAAAATACGCAAACTAACGATATATTCGAAACGCACCCCTTGGCAACCAGGTAATTAGTAATGAGCGCTGTAATACGAAGTAACTAAATTCAATATTGTGATTGGTACATTTAACTATGAGGTTATATTTTCAATAAATTGGAATCAGTATTTTTTTAGGTTTTGGTTCAAATGTAAAACTGTTCTATTGACTTATGCCCAATGATTTTAATATTATTGCATTGCCGTTGTAACTTTTGTGGTGTAATAGAAACCATCGATAATCATAACAAATACCATTTCATGTATTTGTGTTTCTAGTGGAGTATCTCCTGTATAAACTTGAACAGGAATCATCTCTATTGGTTGTGGTCTGACTAGCTCTCAATTAACGTCTGCCCGTGTATCAGCGGCTCGAGGCGGACGATTACTATAACAATTATTTGAACTGATGATTAAAGTTAATTAGGATCACAAAGGTAAATTGTACGATTCCAGCGAAAGGTAACTAACTAACAGCCACCGGATTGTAACATCCGACGGCAAGGGTTGGTGAGAGGCGAAGTTTAACTAAGGGTTGCTGAGGTGACACCGCCGCTAAACCGGGATTAATTTCATTCGGGGGACCTTTGAACTCTCTTGACTGATGTATTGCCCGTGTAACCGTTGATCCCACCCACCCCTCGGTGGAGACGTCTTCAGCCGCCGCCAGAGAACTTTTTGTTTTAATTCGGAGACGATCCATATCACGACGCTCGGATTTCACTGGCGGTGATTCCCCCATCCCCCTGCCACAGCCATCAGCAGGTCCCTGCAATGCCGGCCTGCGACGGGGTTGGGGGTGCGGGGGAGTTTGATGTGGGGCCCTCCGAACTCCCTGTATCCCGTTCTGCGATATTAATAAAGTTGTGGGGCAAAAGGGTGCGCAGCTTTCTTTCCTGCCTCGTCGAGATTTTGTATTCATCACTTTATCGATTAACGCGCTCGTAGTATTACAACAAACGAGAAAGTTGGGAGGATAGGATATCACTCGCAGGCTTGGTCCTTCTTTTATGACGAAAGTATTTTATTAAATCCACTCCCCTCCTCCAAGGGCTCACTAATGAAATCTGTTGCGTTTACGCTACTGAATTTCTATATGTCTCAGCGAGGGGGGCGAAATCACAACTCTAATGCAAAATTTTATTTCATCAAAAGATATTGCTTCTGGAAATATAGCACAGGTTTGCACCATCCTCTAGAATATCTAACGTAAAATAAATAATCTATACCATGGATGCTAGTAACTCTGTTATAGGCCAAAATATACCTCCAGTATCATACGCATTTACGTTATAAAGTAACTAATATTTTAGAATTACGAGTGCAACAAAAACTGATTCCTTTACAAATGCCAGAAAAATACCCAAATATTTTAGAATTACGAGTACAACAAAAACTGATTCATTTACAAATGCCAGAAAAATGCCCAAAGTAAACGTCGAGTTAAGGTATGTGTTCCTAAGACATATGTGTACAGAAAGTTTCATGTTCGGTTGTCTAATTAAGCGATTATCGAAATTGGTTAGGAATGAAAGATCGCCAAGAACTTGAAAATTATCCTGAACTGTAGCTATATAAGTTAAGTGTGAAACTCAGGGCTGAAAATGCATGAATACCAGATGCGCACTCAAGATTAGTAATCACCATGATAACCAAGGGATAGGGGTGAATATTTAGCGGTAGATAGATGAGGGGAGATGAATAAGGAAACTCGACAATCATATATAAACGAAAGCCACAAACAACGGCTACCAGTATCAACAACCAGTAAAAAAGTTACAACGGCTCACGAGCAAAACGCACATCATTCTATTATTCGCATATTCCGAAACATTCTATCACAATCTTATCGTCTCTTGAATATTGGACTATTGTAATAATGTAGAAACACTGAAAAGCTTTTAAGTTTGCATTGAGACCCATACCCTATATGGGGTATGGCAATGGTTTCTTAAAAATGGGCAAACAGTCCTTCTGACAAAATTCTGATCTAAAACTCTACAAATGTTTGATAACCTCAAAAACCATAGAAATTCGTGTCTAATGCCCAAACTTCCTCATTATCCTCGATTAGTTATCATCGTGAATGGTGAGTGTACGCAGATGCTGGAAAGTTAAGGCACCCCTGAAGATGTTATAATATTCGGATGGATGTTCCAATATACCAATTACAAGTTGAGAACGAGTCTGTATATGGGAAAGAATCTACATTCTTTAAATAAAAAAGTCTTCGTAGGTTATACGAGAATATACATATTCACGTCGCTTTATTCGAAATTGACCTTAACGGTTGAACAACGTTGTAAAAACGCGAATTATAATCTAAAATTTGGAAGACCAAAAAAAACAATTCTATATACAAAGTTACTTAAAATTTAGCTATTATAACGAAAATTTGCTAAAGCAGTCTCATTATAAATTCACGGGAGTGTTTATTCCTTTCATTCAATAAACCACAATTTACTTATAAATACAAAACACGATGTCCTTTACATTAACATCAGATGTGTGCATATATGCAAAACTTTATTAAGAGACAATTGTATTTATTCCTCGTTCGCTATTACCTATTCCTGTCAGTAAACAAAGGCATGTAGGGAACTGCCTTCCTGTTTACGGATTAATTAGAGGAAGTAACCTCAGGTATCATTGACGCAAAAACAAGCGCATTTTCCAACATACCTGTTGTTGTGAAATCGATTTCCGCATTAGATTCATATTGACGAAAGATAGTGTATTCAATATACCACTATTTACCTATAAATTCAAAGCACTAATTACCTATTCCTGTCAGTAAACAAAGGCGTTTAGGGAACTGCCTTCCTGTTTACGGATTAATTAGAGGAAGTAACTTCAGGTATCATTGACGCAAAAACAAGCGCATTTTCCAACATACTTGTTGTTGTGAAATCGATTTCCGCATTAGATTCAAATTGACGAAAGATAGTGTATTCAATAAACCACTATTTACCTATTAATACAAAGCACTAATTACCTATTCCTGTCAGTAAACAAAGGCGTTTAGGGAACTGCCTTCCTGTTTACGAATTAATTGTAGAAAACAACCTCAGGTATCATTGACGCAAAAACAAGCGCATTTTCCAACATACCTGTTGTTGTGAAATCGATTTCCGCATTAGATTCATATTGACGAAAGATAGTGTATTCAATATACCACTATTTACCTATAAATTCAAAGCACTAATTACCTATTCCTGTCAGTAAACAAAGGCGTTTAGGGAACTGCCTTCCTGTTTACGAATTAATTATAGAAAGCAACCTCAGGTATCATTGACGCAAAAAACATGTGCATTTTCCAACATACCTGTTATTGTGAAATCAATTTCCGCACTAGATTCAAATTGATGGAAGATAGTGTATTCATTAAACCACAATTTACCTATAAATACTAAACTGCAATTACCTATTCCTGTTACTAAACAAAGGCGTGTAGGGAACTGCCTTCGTGTTTATGGATTAATTAGAGGAAGCAACTTCAGGTATCATTGACTCAAATACAAGCGCATTTTTCAACATACCTGTCACTATGAAATCAATTTCCGCATTAGATTCAAATTGACGGAAGATAGTGGATTTAATAAGCCAAACACCAATTACCTAATCCTGCCAGTAAACAAAGGCGTGTAGGGAACTGCCTTCGTGTTTACGAATAAATTAGAGGAAGCAACCTCAGGTATTATTGACGCAAAAAGAAAAGCATTTTCCAATATATCTGTTTTTGGGAAATCGTTCCCGCACTAGAATCAAATCACTTTCGGCATCGTAATCACATTAAATGCATTAACTTATTATACCTCGCGCCCACGATCGCAAATTAACATGGCAATATTCACAAAAACTATAGTAACTGATCAAGGCAATCATTCTTATTCTCCGACGTTTTTCTCTTATTTTTCCGTGTTAATCAACGCAGGCGACCTCAACATGGATGTTTCGTTGAAATTTAACATGATTTTTAAGAAAAATGGCCTGAAATGTATCGATATACTCCCACACAGACAATATTTCCCTTGACAGGTGAAACTTACTTAAAATATTTTCATTTTTCTAATGTGTTACTCAACAGATGGAGGTCACCTGACCCGAAAAATTTTCGAAATCCAAATTTCAACGAAATATCCTTGTTGAGGTAACAAGGATAATTCGTTGAAATTTGAATTTCGAAAATTTGCAAGAAACAGATGCATCGATATACTTTTATGAAAACATTAGGTCCCTAGACAGGTGGAACTTGCTTAATTATTTTTTCTGATAAATATTGTGATAATCAACGCATAAACCATCATAGTCAAATCAACATAATTAATACAAATAATAGCTTCTTTATTACAAATCATAAAATGAACACAAGTCGCATATCCTATTAGACAGAATTACTTAGAATCATATAAATTGAAAAAGTTGGATTAATTCATAATAATTTAAATCGCCATTGTAAACATGTTGTTGATTACAGCACACAAGAAATAAGTGGAATTATTAAAACCTCGTTAATGGGTACCTACCTAACAAAATATCCTCGACAAAGTACAATCAATATTCAAATTTTGACGGGGTTCACTTAACAGAAAATAAATGTTTCGTTTTCTTGTAAATAATTTTTCAAATAAGATGCTTTAGAAATCGACACGATATCTATTGTAAACATGAAATCTTATTAAGATGAAAGAAACATTATAAAATTTTCAAGATAAGTGCTTTAGAACAAAATCTAGTTTCGAAGAAAATTTCAAGAAATAGTATCGACCACTGAAAACAAATGATTTATCTCATTAGTATTAGTAGTATTAGATATTTCAGTTTTGTCATTATATTTTCAAAAATATTTTGATCAATGTACGAGATAATATTAGGCCCATTCCTACAGCGTTCATTTTATTATATACAGAGTGAGTTTTTTTTTTCATTTTAAGCATTGGGATCTCAGAAACCATAAGACATAGAGGTTCGGTTAAATGAGGAAATAGTTGTCGTTTTGAGAGCTTATGCAAGATATGCTTTGGTTTTTTGAAAGAAGACCACAGTTTTTCAGTTATAATAAAAACTTTTTTTTAATGGCAGTCATAGTTGGGTTTGACATTTTTAAAACAGACATTACCGTTGTCCAATTTTCAGGAGAATTAGTTTCAAGTGTACTGTACACGAATCTAATATCAAATTTGCAGATAATAAATTTTCAGAAATTTCAGTAACAGCTAACCCATACTTGTCAATGCAGAAAGATAAGTGTTCGATTTTCTCCCTTATTTAATACCGAAACTTTGTAAAATTTTGAGGAGAATTAGTTTAAGGTATGCTGTAGACGAACCTAATATAAATTTTGCAAATCAGAAATTTTCAGAAATTTCAGTAATAGTTCACCCATACTTTTCAATGCAGAAAGTTAAGTGTTTGATTTTCTCCCTTATTTAATACTGAAACTCTGTCAAAGTTTCAGGAGAATTAGTTTCAGGTATACTGTATACGACTCTGGTAACAAATTTGCAAATCATAAATTTTCAAAAATTTCAGAAATAGCTATCCCATACTTGTCAATGCAGAAAGTCAAGTGTTTGATTTTCTCCCTTTTTTAACACTAAAACTTTGTCAAATTTTAAGAAGAATTCGTTTCAGGTGTACTATACTGTTCGAGGATTTTTTTCAATTTTTTTACTACGGTTTTACTGAATTTATTTCGTACTTTAGGCGCACACTGTATATATCTGTCCACCTTCTACCACAATGGTGTAGGTTGTTTTCTTTTATCATTTTCTTCTTCTGTAACTGTTTTTTGTTAATGAAGTTCTATCATTTAGTTCTGTCCTTAGTTCTTTCGTATGTTTCCATGTTTTCCCTCTTTCTTCTATTATTGTTTTCATTCTGTTATCCCATGTCTTTCTCGTCTTTCTTGGTCTTCCTCTCCTTTTCTTTTTATTTGGTTTTACTTCCCACACATTTTTCACTATTCTTAGGTGGGCTTTCTTTGCATATGTCCCCACCATCCGAGCTGTCGTTTTTTCATGTATTGGCTCTATGTCTGATTCTTCTCTTATTTTTGTGCATCTTGTTTTTAATTGTTTTGTTTGGGATATTTTTTTCATGCTTGTTTATTTCCTGTTTTTTTCCAAAATTTGCTATTCATTGTATATTTCTAAAAAAACAAACAAAACAGTCTATCACTGTGGTGGCCATAATGAACCATGAAACCCGATGTGGATGGGATTCTGCATCCGACTCACGTTCATCTCGGCATAAAAAAAGGGCAACCTCATCAGCCAGAAATTCATTTCAAATCGGTATACGCGGTTGATAAAGTACTGCCAAATGCGGCAATTCCGCCCTCACGGTCGGGACACGTTCGCTTTAATTGTCCGCGTGTTCATCATTTTAACGACTGCCGAACGCTCTCGTCCGCCGAAATTCTGGGGAAATATGCAGCGAATGTGGGCCATGACCCAACCTCCCATTAACGGCCACCACCGTCATTACATGTGGTGGAGGCGCCGCGCCACCCCAACGCACCGGCCGGAGTTATATGGACGGGGGTGGCATTAATCTCTTGCACCCACACCGGACGGGTTTCAATTGGGATCCTCGCCGCGGGTCCTGTGCCCATTCCAGGACCTGTGTTGTGCAGGAATAAATTAATTAAGTTTCGATAATGTGTAGGATTACAGTTTTTAATTGCTATCAGATTTTAATTAATCTTGATTACATTTTTACGGAAACTATTTCGGTTTTATTTTCTCTAAAAGTACGGATTTTAATCAACGAGAACGATGCAACGACGAACTGCAAAAGATATATGAAGAAGAACTAAATTAATTTTGTCAATTCTGTTGATTAACGTTTTTAAAAAGTAATTATTTTTTATAAAAACTGTGAAACTTTTATATGATGAAAATCTACCCAGTGAGCAAGAGATTTTTTAAATTAATTATGCCGCTATCGTCTCATCAAATAACACAATGAACTATGAAATTAAGTACAACATTGAACTTTTTCATTTTTCAAAGCTTAGAAACAATAATTATTTTTGCAAAATTGTAACAAACAAATAATGCTTTCAACAGTTTGAAATGAAATACTCGTTCATTTCAAACTGTTGAAAGCATTATTTGTTTGTTACAATTTTTTGACTCAATTTTTGATTACATCTCTATGGTTTTCAATTAAGTAGACTTTTTCTCGAAATTCACTTGCTTTTTAATATTTTAACGTTTTTTTAATGGCATTTTTCGGATCCTTACCCATCCGACACTATTTTACCGTTTGAATATACACTTTCGAAAGTTGCAACGGTTACAAATGAGCATTGGCAAATTGTTCAGTTTTTTTTTTATATATTTGTCGCACAACTGATGTTTCGAAATGAAAATATTCTTAGGAAACTGGTGAACTTTCGTATAAAAACAAAAATAAAAATACGTTGTGATTGTTCGAACTGGATCATTTCTTTATTGAAAATTTATAAATATTAAGTTTCCCGTTACATCAGAAAATATTAATTGCATTTCTAAATTTGGTAGATATAGTGACGCCACTGAGAGCTGACAATGATTCATCACTCCATATTTCCGGCATTCGACATACGTTTCATTTTTCATTTCACGTCATTATTACATTTACCTCAAGCATACGAACGAAAATAGAAAACGCGACTCTTCGTTCGAAAAAGCATGAGTCAGCTATCGTCGGGTGACTATATTTTATGACAATATCTATGACTGCCTGGTTAATGTAATTTTCTATATGTTCGATTGCGTTAGAGTGAGGTTCTGAAACTCAGGTATAGATTTTTTGAGTGGTAGAATTTTCTACAAATTTTATTCAATTTTAATAAATCCCATTCAATTCTTTCTAATTTTCTTTATTTCTGTAGATAAGATAAGATGAGATAAGATAAGATTAGATAAGATATGATAAGGTAAGATAATTTATTCATGGTAACAACTGAGATACAGTTTTACACAGGTCGGTGAAAATATTATATACAATATAATAGGTAACACATTGAGTCTCACATTCACGAAATTAAGATTATAATAGAAAACACAATGTTTACATAAGCTACAACACAATGTATAAATACAGAATAAAATTAGGATTAAGTAGAATAAAGAAGATTGTAGAAAATTACATTTTTTTCTGAATCTTAAGGATATTTTTGGGAAATTCATATAATTGTTTTAGGCAAATGTATGTAATTTCTATGTATTACATGTATTTCTCTGCAATTTTCTACAAATAGAATGGAATTTTAAACGAATGGTTACATATTTTATGCTTTTTTTTATAAAACTCATACAATTCTTCTTTAGAAAATTTTGCCAGTTTTTGAATCTTACCTACATCAGATTTGTTTTGTTATTTTCTTTAAATTTCATAGAATTTTCTTTCAATCTGGTTATTTCTGTAATTTTCACCAATATTCTCAAAATAGATAATTTTAATTGCGTTTCTGAAACTTTGAAAAACCTATGAAATAACTTCATGTAAAATTTTAATGTAAAATTCTGTACATTTTATAAATCCCCAGTATTTTAATGTTACAGAAAATTACTAGATTTGTTGGCAATTTGATTCAATTTTCAATTTTCTATAAATTTCACGAAACTTTGTACAAGTTTGATCGAGTTTTCTACCATTTACCGCAAATGGTAGAAAACTTAATACCTACGAAGTAATTTCATTTCAAATGTTAATGCGAAATTCTGATCATTTTGTAAGACTCCAGTATTGCAATTTTACGGATAAGATTAGAATATAGATACAGATATTAGGAATATCATGGGCTTGTTTGTAATTCGATTGAATTTTCTATAAATTTCATGAAACTTTTTAATGTTTTTTGTTCATTTTTTTTTTTAGAACTGATCACGTTAATAACGTTCCTGAAACTTATAGATATTTATAATACGTACAAAATAATTTCATGTAAAATGTTAATGCAAGATTCTGTACAGTTAATAAAACCCCTGAATTGAAATTTTACAGATAATTCTGCGATTTGTTGGCAATTTCATACAATTTTCTATAAATTTCATGAAACTTTGTATAGCGTTGATCGACTTTTCTACGATTTATAATAAATGGTAAAAAAACTAAATACTTATGAAATTATTTCATGTAAAATGTTAATGCAAAATTATGAACATTTTATAAAACACCAGTATTGAAATTGTACAGTCAATTATTGGATTTGTTGGCATTTTCATTCAATTTTCTGTAAATTTTATGTAACTTTGTACATCTTTTATCGAGTTTTCTACCATTTACAGTAAATGGAAGAAAACTTAATACCTACGAAATAATTTCATGTAAAATGTTTTTGCAAAATTCTGAACATTTTCCAAAACTCTAGTATTGAAATTTTACAGTAAATTCATGGATTTGTTGGCAATTTTATTCAATTAATTATAAAATTTATTAAACTTTATACAACTTTTATTATTAATTTATTTATTTACAGTAAATGGCAGAAAACTCAATCAAATTTAATAGCAATCTTTTAGCTTTTTCATATGTTTTGTAAATTCATGGGATTTTTTTTTTGTTTTGTAAATTTAACGTTAATGTGATCGAATGTGTTGATACTGCTTGTAATTTCATAGAAATTTAGAATATTTTATGGAAGCTTATCGCAAATCAGTGTGAATTGTAACTAGAATAAGTAATTTTTATGACGAAATTGACAAATAAAAGCTTTTTAAATCTTAAGATATTACTTAAGATATTATGTCTGGAATTTCCACCTGAAGAATTTATATTTTGTTTGTAAATTTGATAAATACCTTTATGATTCATTTCATGAACTGCCTGAGGGATGTAATTTTCTATTAGTTGAGTTTTTAACGAGATACAGAATTATAAGATTTTTTGTGAGTACAATTTTCTACAAATTTCGTGCAATTTCAAACATGTTCCAAAAATAATATTTGTTTATTGATTATTGCGACGTTTTAAAATATCACACTGCAAAGGAGGATATTTAGCCTAATCAAGCCTAATCAAGATCCTAATAACCTAATAATAGCCTAATACCCTATTAATTGCCTTATAGCCTAATCGATTCAATGATCGACTTCGCTGTATACGTTGTATCAATTATTATTATTTGTCTTAGTTTAAAAAAATATATTTGAAGTATACAGGGTACGCCATTTTAATCAATCCACTCAAATCACTCCGAAGGTATATTCGATAGCGAAAATTGACCCCAACAAAAGTTGTATGGCTATAAAAGGGACATCGATAATGACCTTGAATTTGACCTTGCAGTTGAATTTGAAGATCATTTCAAGCCCACTTTGAAAATTTTAAATGATAACCCTAATTTTTGAAATTTTATTTTGAAACATGGTCATCATATTAGTATGGCTGCATAAAAATTTCAATACCTTACATTAGAAAATTTTCAAGAAAACAATGAAAGAAAAGTTTACCCTGTATATTATTGTATAATTTTTCAAGTATGCAGGAGACCTACATTAATTTTGTTAATGGTCCAATCAATTAACGTTTTAAACATTAATTCATTATAATTAAAAAAATTGATTTTGAAAATCTACCCAGTAAAAATGTAATTTTTTTAAATTATGAACATTGGTTCGTAAAATAACAAAATAAACAATAAAAATACATTGAACTTATACAGTATTAGTAACAAAATTGTGAATATTGCTTCGTCAAATAACAAAGTAAACTATAAAAAAACTTAAACATGAACATTCAAAGATAAAAAATTCAACATTATCCGAAATTCGACAATAGGTATAATTGAAATGGAATAAAAAATAGTCAACAATTGATAAAAAATAAATTATATGCTTTCAACATTTTGAAATGTGAAAAAAAACCAATGTTTTTCAAAATGCCGAAAGATTGCACGTCAATAGCCATTAAAATATTGCTAGTATACGTATTATAGTAGTAGTAGGTAGTAGGTTGTTATAGGAACAAAATAAATTTTATGGTCTATCGACTTGCAATCTCTCCGCATTTTAAAAAACACTGAGCTTATAAATAAACTTTTTCACATTTCAAACTGTTGAAAGCATATAATTTATTTTTTATCAATTGTTTACAATTTTTTTTATTGCATTTCAATTATACCTAATGTTTTTAGCGAAAACCCAATATTTTAAACTCGTATTCTGAACCAGTTCTGTCTACGGATTTTTGACCCATTCTGTGTTCTGATTCTGACCCATGATTCTGGACAAGTTGTGCGCCTAGATTCTGGACGCGTTGGTTCGGAAACTTTCAAGTTCAAAGGTCACTACTACCATTATTCGGCATTATAGTTTTTGTGGGGTCGAGTTACTACAAAAACTGATTATCTATCACATATTTAAGTCAATGAGGGAGTAGAGGACCACGCAAACTGGCAATTTACTATCCCTAACGTTATCAATGGGTGGAAAGACTGCTGAAAACTTGCAATATTCATTACAGATTTATTTATAGCTCTTAGTTGATGGCATAATCACTGGCCATAGATATATATATATACCGGGTGTTTCAAGTTTTACCGCCTAGCCCAAAATGGCCACTTCTCTTAGAAATAAAACGTCCATATTTAATGTATACAGTTATTTTTTTTTTCAAATGTTACTTATTGAAAATGTCATGGTGTTGAAAACATAATAAAAAGTACTATCAAAATCAGTAATAAAAAATATAGGTTGTCCTTTAGAAAAAATGGCTCTGACGTCAACTTCAAAACGGAGAGAGATGGAAAATTGAATATGGTCTCAAAATATTTGTTTGAAAAAAAATCATTTTGACCTGTTGAAGCGTTTTTCGAAAATTTATACATTGGAAAAAATAATGCCAGGTCTTAATACTTTATGCGCTCTCTGTATAAGTACATAACATTAGTTTTCGGGTTGATTACAAATAAAACGTTTAAAACTTTTAATGTTGTACGAAACGGTTTCTATTTTTTATTGCAATACATAGTATGATACAAGAGTGCAAATTTAGACGTATTATTGTTTATAAAAATTACTTTTACAAAAAAAAAACTGGATTATGCCTTTTATGCCCGAGGGTTATAATAAATTTAGCGAAATTCGCATAATTTTGGATTTTTTTATCTTCGAAAGTTCATAGTTCCTAGGTTCATATTTCGGGTCGATTTTTGCAACTTTTTTAAATTACACAGTATTAAGTGTTATATATATATATATACCTATTCTTATATTATTGTTCAATTATTCTAATTATTGCATATAAAAAATAAGAATGTATTGATCATATTTGAATTATACATTCTTGTGTTACGGTAAATATTTGGTCATATCAAAAACTAATTTTGTCAACAGTACCTTTTGTGTATTGCGGTAGTATGGATAATCATCTCGTTGGACGATTAGTGGCGATTGCATGGAACTTACCTGAAAAAAATAAAGACATAGTTAGTAGCTATCAAATTAATATACTTAATACACTAATACTCTAATACACTAAAACACTTGATGCTGAGTACAACATCTGAAAATATGTCTCACATATCATCGTCTTATGCATGACATGCATAATGCACGAATTTTTCAAGTATACTACATGGTTCTCATACTTATACTATGCATCTTTGTAGACATACATTTCCAAAATGGATCACCATATTCCATTTTTGAAATTTCAATTTGTCGCCTGGACTTAATCACACTGAAATTTGAATAAATAAATATTGAAATATTGCTATGTTTATTTTGTTCGTACCACTAAAATTGGATTATGTATTTGAGGGGCTTAGATGCAAAGGGGTACAAGCGATATTTTATTGAGAATGAAGTTAAGTGCAGAATTAGAGACAATTAGAGAATTAGTTGCAAAGGGATATTAATGAATGTCAATTCAAAGTGTGAACATTTATTCCATATACGGTTACATATTAGCAGCATACTTAATACATATAATAACATAATATTGATGATAGATTAATAGATATATAATATACGATGTGATACATGATATATGGAATGGGCTATCGACTTTCGTCTTTCGGTCCATGAACTGTTGTGAATATGAATGATTATCTAATATTAGTTCGTGAATTAGTCACTGTCTTGATGGTTTGTCAGTCTTACGAACAATGTTTGGGAGCGATATTTGAATTTAGGAGTTTGATTGATATTTCGGGTATGGATGAAGGGTGTAATATAGAGTTTGTTAGTTGCTAGTTAATAACTAGTTGTTATTAGAATGTTATGAATTGTTAATTGAATGTCAATTGATATATTATTGAATTAATTCACAACAATGAATATCCTATTGAATTTATGATTGCCAGTAACTTTAGTTGTCCTTCTTTTAATAATTAGATCTTGTCACTTGTTCCTCTATGCATCTAAGCCCCTCATTTATACATAATGTATCATGAAGTAAAAGCATCCAGTGTTGCCAACATATGCCACAAAATAATTAGCAATAAATATATTTGTATAAGATCACAGGTCTTATCATTTCAGATGGGTGAAAATAAATTTCGTTTTGTTTGAGATATGATGTAGATAAATTTGAGGAGATTACGTTGTTTTGGTTAAACTCTAGCCGCAATTCCGTAAGCGGATGTAAAGTTACTAAAGCTACCTCGGAGATAAAATTACCTTTGAAGCCAAATCTGTAGTTCAGTGATAAATATTTACGTTCAAAACTAAACATGTAGCACAAAGGTAAATATTTGGGCACAGAATTAAATCTGCACTTCGGCGATAAAGTTAACTCTGTACTAAAGACATCTCTGGCTGTAGGTGTATGCAAATACGTAAATACAATCTGGATGTTATCAGAAAATCTTATAACGTTTTTTTCATCTTAAGACATGTTTATAATAATTTAATTATCATTCGTAAAATTTGTAAGATTTTACTTATCTTGGGTATTTTACGATCGTAGGAAGTAGTAGGTACTAAAGTTTGTGATCAAATTTATTTTGAAATGGAGACACAATTTCAATATCGCAAATGTCTTTCGTCATCAGAATATAAATTTCGCCCAGAAATTTATTTATGAAAATTTTATTCCTCTACGTACAGTTCCGACGTAAAAATAGTAATTGCATAAAATTTTCGTTCCGCCTGTAAAACTTTTACCTCCACGACCCGCACACACGACCCAGCATCAACGCACTTACGCAATTACGTCCGCAGGGTGAATTATCTCCATCGCCGTGCCGATACGAAGGAAAAACGGGGAGGATTTTACGTGTAATCACCCCCAGGCTTACGGAAGACTCCAGACTGCTTTGCATGCATAAATTCAGGGCGCCCTGCGATTTCCGCGGCCCGCGTTTTAATATGGACCCCCGGATTATGAGTGTAGATTTTATCTTTTATTGTTCTTGGAGATGATCTAAATCGCAAATTTGATCTGAGCCTCGGCAAGCGCCGACCTGCATGCACACATTCAGCCCGTGATTTGATTACGGGGCGGGAATTATTAAATCTTTAATTCAAAGCCACGGGCAACGATAGTCTCCAAGTGTTACTAACTTCGCAAGGTTTAATGGCATAGCTGAAGAATTCAAATCTTGTACTATTAATCTTTAATTCAGGAGCGAGAGTTGCAAGAGTCTCAGAGTGTTGTAAATACATTTGGTGAAATTTGTAGGGGTTAATGGTGGTATTTACGGATGTAGATTACTATCTGAGATTGCCTAATCTAAACGACAGCTCTGAAAGCCGTTGACTAATCGCAAAAGCTAATATTTCTTTTAACTTACATCAAATTTATACAAAAGACATACTTTTAAATTAAATACTTAATAACTATTTTTTAAATGAAGTCTGTCTCAGTCAAAAATAGATATTTTTGAATAAATGGATTCTATGGAAGAAAAACTACTTTTGGTTCTCATTCTTTATCTTATATGTTTACAAGACTTATATGTATACCTTATATCTTATACGTATATCTTATATGAATGTATCTTTATATGTATATCTTATACCTATGTATACAAGTACTAGGATACCCCTCATTTGAATTAATAATAATTAAAAATTATTGTAGATACCAGAGTCTCATTTGCCTTCCTAAACAATGCTTTTAATAAAAAACACGTTTTCTTGAAAAATCAAAAATTCACCTCATAGATAATACTTTAAAACCCGGATTTATTTAAAACCCGGAGTTGTAAAGTGCTCACTTCATAATTAATAGTTCAGAATTTTACCCAGATGCAGTCCAGAATTTGCTAATGCATTATTCAGACATTCATTTTCTTTAATTTAGATTAAAAAATCGGAATTAAGAAAATCAATATTTAGAGTAAGATATTTTAGTATAACTATTAAAATTCCATACTTTGACAATTTTTAGTTCACAGTTAATATTCATGATTGTGGTATTAAGATCAGAGCAGGAGTAAACGAGCACAATCATTTTAGTACTTCTTCTTGGTTCAGCTTTTCCATCGGATGTTGCTAATCATTATAGCAATTTTAACTTTAGCGATGGCCAAACGAGGCCAATCAATATTAGTACGTTGATATTATGTTACAAACAAATTTTGTAACAAATATACTCAATAACATCAACGTATTAAGATTACCTTCTGAGTTTACTCCTACTTAGTTTGTTAGACCACAATCACGAATATTTGATAGGACACTTACCAATTCAATTTATTGTTTATTTTAACAATTCACAATGTTTATTTGTTAACAACTTTCAAGATTTTATACTGAAACGTGGAGTTGGAGTTTATATTCAAGTTCAGAAATTGATACAAATATATGCATTCCTGTAGTCACACTTATCGAGAAATATTAGCTAAACAAAATAACCCAGAAGAACATAAACCAATTTTTGTTTAATAATAATTAAAAAAATGTCTTAATTATATTTAATTAAGTATATAATATTATAATTATTATAATTATATTATAATTAGGTTCAGAAATTGATACTCATTCAGATGCAGTTTACAAATTGTCAAGTCATTCTTCAGAGATTGACATTTAAAAGTTAGATTAAAACATATCAATAGTAAGGTTAAGTTAGGTTAGGTGAGATTAGATTACGTACGGTTTCGATATTCGACGTGAGACCTTGAGAGTTAAGTTCGGCATACATTTTAGACTTTGGAAATTTTCATATCATGGATTTGCGATTGAATATTAATTGCTTAATCATCGAAAGCTTTCAGTGTTTATGTAAAAAATTGAAATTATTTACAGAAAATCTCAGAATTTTATAAATCTTAACTTTAAATGTTTAAATGTTCAAACTAAGAATTCAGATGCAATTTCAAAAGTGTCAATATTTTTTCAGAAATTCACATCTAAAGTTCAGATTTCAACATTTTTAGGATTAAAAAGAATCAAAATTCTGAGGAGACACTCCAAAGTTCAGTCTAATAAAATTTCAGAGTGTTGAAACTTAAATGTCACAGTTTTGCGATTAATAGATCATTGATATATCATCGAACGTTTTCAGTGTTCAAGAATACAATTGAATTTTTTTTCTAAAAATTTGGGAGTCAGGTTCGGCATAAATTTTAGAGTTTGGAAATTTTAATATCATAGATATGCGATTAAGTATTAATTGGTTAATCATCGAAAGTTTTCAGTATTCATGTAAAATATTGAAATTATATACAGAAAATACCGGAATTTCATAAATCTCAATTTTAAATGTTTAAATGTTCAAACTAAGCATTCAGATGAAATTTAAACAGTGTCAATATCTTGTTCAGAAATTCACATCTAAAGTTCAGATTTCAACATTTTTAGGATACGAAATTCAAAATTCTGAGGAGATACTCTAAAGTTTGGTCTAATAAAATTTCAGAGTGTTGAAATTTAAATGTCACAGTTTTGCGATAAAGAGATCATTGATATATCATCGAAAGTTTTCAGTGCTCAAGTAAATTATTGAAATTTTATTCTGGAAATTTGATAGGCAGGTTCGGCATAAATTTTAGAGTTTGGTAATATCATAGATATGCGATTGAATATTAATTGGTTAATCATCGAAAGCTTTCAGTGTTCATGTAAAATATTAAAATTATGTAGAGAAAATCTCAAATTTCAAAAATCTCAATTTTAAATGTTAAAATGTTCAAACTAAGAATTCAGATGCAATTTCAAAGTGCCAATATTTTTTCAGAAATTTACATCTGAAGTTCAGATTTGTAGGGTACAAAATTCGAACTAAATTCTGAGTAGATACTCTAAAGTTTAGTCTAATAAAATTTCAGAGTGTTGAAATTTAAATATCACAGTTTTGCGATTAAGAGATCATTGCTATATCATCGAAAGTATTCAGTGTTCAAGTATACAATTGAAATTTTATTCTGGAAATTTGGGGGTCAGGTTCGGCATAAATTTGAGAGTTTGGAAATTTCAAATCTCAAATTTCAAATCTCAGAAATTCATAAATGTCAACTTTAAATGTTTAAATTTTCAAATTAAGAATTCAGATGAAATCTAAAAAGTGTCAATACTTTTTTCCAGAAATTCACATCTAAAATTCAGACTGCAACATTTTTAGGGTACAAAATTCAAAATTATGAGGAGATAGTCTAAAGTTTAGTGTAATAAAACGGCAGAGTGTTGAAATTAAAATATTACA
This sequence comes from Othius punctulatus, assembly GCA_951805005.1. Classification (NCBI taxonomy): domain Eukaryota; kingdom Metazoa; phylum Arthropoda; class Insecta; order Coleoptera; family Staphylinidae; genus Othius; species Othius punctulatus. The sequence goes on from OX638143.1 coordinate 26,086,540, forward strand.
GTTTTGCGATTAAGAGATTAAGTTCAAGTAAACAATTGAAATTTTGTTCAGGAAATTTCAGATATTCATAAATCTCTATTTTAAATTTCCATTGTTAGTCTTGTTTTTTTTCTTTGTAGATTAAACAATAGTTTTTCTCACTATTCTCACTTTCTCTCATTCATAATTGTGGTATAAAGAACTGAGCAGGAGTAAACAGACACAATAATTTTAGTACATCGTCTGGGTTCAGCTTTTCCATCGTAGGTTGCTAATCATTATAGCAATTTTAACTTTAGAGATGGACAAACAACGCCAATAAAGCTTAGTACGTTGTTATATTACAAACACATTTTGTAACAAATATACTCAATAACATCAACGTACTAAGATTACCCTATGAGTTTACTCCTGCTGAGTTTTTTATAACACAATCACGAATATTAGATATTACACGGAACAATATAATTTAATATTTATTTTAACAATTCACAATGTTCATTTGTTAACCGTTTTCAGATTTTATAGTAAAAAGTGGAGTTGAAGTTTATGTTAAAGTTCAGAAACTGATATGACAATACTTAATCAGATGCAGTTTAGAAATTGTCAAGTCATTTTTCAGAAACTGATTTTTAAAAGTCAGATTAAACCAGATCAATAGTAAGGTTAAGATAGGTTAGGTTAGATTACGTTTGCTTTCGTTATTTTACGTGAGAACTGAAGAGTTAAGTTCGGCATGAATTTTAGACTTTGGAAATTTTATTATCATGGATTGCGATTAAGAATTCATTGCTTAATCATCGAAAGTTTTCAGTATTCATGTAAAGTATTAAAATTAAATACATAAAATGTCAGAATTTCCTAAATCTCAGCTTTAAATGTTTCTATTAAATTTATTTATCATCGAAGATTTTTAGTATTCATGTTAAATATTGAAATTATATACAGAAAATCTCAGCATTTTATAAATCCCTACTTCAAATATTTATAGTAAATTTATTTATCATCGAAGATTTTCAGTATTCATGTAAAATATTGAAATTATTTACAGAAAATCTCAGAATTTCATAAATCTCAACTTTAAATATTTATAGTAAATTTATTTATCACCGAAGATTGTGAATGGGTTAAGAAAAAGTTTAGACTTCGCCTAAAAAGTTAAGAATTTTATACAGAAAAACTCATAAATCTACAACTTTCAATGCAGCTTTACATCTTTTTAGTTTATGAAAAAATTGTGTTTTTTTTCAACATTTAATGTTGGAGTTTCAACTTTAATGAGGTAAATCTAAGTACAAAGTTTATATAATTATAATTTCCACATTTTACACAGATACAATTGTATCATTATAATTCTTCAGATATTCATGCTTAATATTTTAATCATCAACATCCTTATGCATAATAATTTAAACCGTGGTTTACCGTCAACGGTTTAGGAGTCAACAAACAGCAAAACCAGAAAGAAAATGAAAACGAAAAGAAAAAAATGATGAATAAATACAGAAAAAAAAAGAAGATGAACATTTACAGTGTTATTCATAAATATTTAAACAGTGTTTTGGGGGTATTTTACAATGGGTTACCAAGGTTACTAAGATTAAACCACTGTTAAACCGCGGCTTAAATTATTATCAATAGCACTGCAAGTGTTCATTATTTCAACCAAATGCAGTTCAGGTATTGTCAACTAATTCTTGTGAGACACGTATGTAAAACTTCACATTTTTATGGGTTAATATTCAGGTTTAATGGTTTTAGAATTAAAATTTGGAACCAAAGACATTTTCAAATTTGAGTCTGATACATTTCAATCAGTACTATTCAGATACTAGCAGTAAAAATGTTCAAACTAAGAGTTCAGATGCAATTTAAAAAGTAACAATATTTTTTTCAGAAATTCTTAGATCTGAATTTCTGAAAAAAATATTCAAAAAGTTCAGATTTCAATATGTCAATTTTTAGGGTACAAAATTTAAACTTCTAAGATACTCTACAGTTTAGTCTAATAAAATTTCAGTGTGTTGAAATTTAAATGTCACAGTTTTGCAATTTTAATCATCAAGTATTTAGAATTTCAACCAGATGCAGTTCAGATATTGTCAACATATTCTTCCGAGATTCATATATTTTTATGAGTTTGTATGGGTTAATATTCAGGTATGAATATTTCAGAATTCAGATTTGGAATCAAAGATTTTTTTTAATTTGAGTCCGATAAATTTCAATCGGTACTATTCAGAGACTAGCAGTGAAAATGTTCAAACTAAGAGTTCGGATGCAATTTTTAAAGTGTCATGATAAGGTTAGTAGATAATTTAAAACTTGGGTTAGGCCGCTCACAAAAATGGTAAAATCATCATCTGGCGTGCCATACAAAATTACAAAGAACGAATTGTAGTCTGAGATTTTTTTTAAGAAATTCAGATCTATAAGTTCAGACTTCAACCAGTCAATTTTTAGGGTACAAAATCAAAATCCTGAGGAGATACTCTACAGTGTAGTCTAATAAATTTAAATGTCACAGTTTTGCAATTTAGAGTTCATTGCTTTATCATCGAACATTTTCAGTGTTCGAGTAAAAAATTGAGATTTTATTCAGGAAATTTCAGAATTTTATAAATCTCAACTTGAAATGTTTATTGTTAATCGCTTTATCATCGAGGATTATTAGTAAAAAAAAGTTCTGAATTTTGGAACTCATAAATCTAAGCTTTCAATGTATATATATTTCTATATATTTCTTTTATTATTTTTTTTTTGTATATCAAACAATAGTTTTTTCTCAACATTTAACAGTGGAGTTTCAGTTTTCACACAAAATCAATTCAAAGTTCGGAGTATAAATATCAGAAATTTTTTCATTTGCACCAAAAACAATTGACTCATTCTACAGATATCAAATTAAATTTTTAGTATTTTAACCAGATGTGCAGTTTAGGAATAGCAAAGTTATGCTTAAGAAACTCAATTGTAAAACTTTACATTATATGGGTTAAGATTCAGGTATGGACATTTCAAAATTCGTAGTAAGATACTTTAAAGTTTAGTCTAATAAATTTCAGAGTGTTGCAATTTAAATGTCACAGTTTTGTGATTATGAGTTCATTGCTTTATCATCGAAAATGTTCAGTGTTTAAGTAAAAAAATGAAGTTTTATTCAGGAAATTTTAGAATTTCATAAATCTCAACTTTAAATGTTTACTGTAAATTGCTTTATCATCGAGGATTATGAGTTAACAATAATTTTGAATTTTTCAACTCATAAATTTAAACTTTCAATGTATATATTTTTAGTATAAATAAAGCATTTGGTTAAGTTTTACAAATTTTTGCTAGAAAAACTCTACAATTGTGTTGGTCTCACCACCATTATCAAGACACAAATAAGACTCAGACAAATCAAGAGATGTACTAAATTCTGAGCATTTCTGTGTAAAACATCAACTTTGCTTTCAACCACAATCACTCAAAACTTTCAACAATACAACAATCTATTTTAGTCGCAACATTTTGAAATAAAAAATGCCTACAAAATTAGTTTGGAATTAAACTTTTAAGTATTTTACTACTAATTTTGTGCATTCATTTCATACCTGAATATTAACCTATACAATGTAAAGTTTTGTAAGTAAGTTTCTTACTGCTTAACTGTATTAGGCTCAAATTCTAAAATTTATTTCTATGATTCAAAGTTTGAGCTTTGAATTCTTGTGAAAACTGAAACTGGGCTAGTAAATGTTAAAGAAACTCTATTGTTGGTATAATAAATCAATACTGAAAAACGATATTTACTAAATTCTAAGTATTCCTGTGTAAAATATTAACTTTGCTTTCAACCACTTTAATCACTCAAAACCTTCAACAATACAACAATCTATTCTTAATCGCAAAACATTGAAAGTAAATATGCCTACAAAATTAGTCTGTAATTAAGCTTTTAAGAATCTTACTATGAATTTCACGTTCATAAGTGAGTTTCTTAAGCATAACTTGGCAATTCCTAAACTGCACATTTGGTTAAAATACTAAACACTATACCTTTTCAAGTTCAAATTGAGACCAATCAAGTTCAAATTGAGACCAATCAATTTCAAATTGAGGCCAATCAATTTCAAATTGATACCAATCAATTTCAAATTGAGACTAAACAAAATCAAGTTGACACTAAACAATGTCAATTTTATTTGTTTACACTCAATTGTTTAGTGTCAACTTGATTTTGTTTAGTCTCAATTTGAATTTGATTGGTATCAATTTGAACTTGATTGGCCTCAATTTGAAATTGATTGGTCTCAATTTGAACTTGATTGGTCTCAATTTGAACTTGAAAAGGTATAAATATGTGATATTTGAAGAATGATTAATTGTCTTTGGTTTAAATATGGAAATTTCTGATATTTATATTCCGAACTTTGAATTGCTTCTGTGTGAAAACTGAAACTCCACTGTTATATATTGAGAAAGAACTATTGTTTAATATACAAAAAAAAAAATACAAATATATAATAATATAGACTTAGTTTGTATAGGTCGCTGGTTAATACTTGGTGAAACATCTCTAAATTAGTATAAATAAAGCACGAGGTTAAGTTTCACAATTTTTTTAATAAAAAAAACTTAATAGTAAAATATTGAAGTTTTATGTAGGTAAGCTCCGAATCTCATATTGCAGAAAGTTTAATTTCAATATAATTTTTTGTATACCAAATATAAATGTTAAAAATTTCTGAATTATGGAACTTCTACTCTTTAGAAATTATAACGACTGCATATACTTATGCTCACGAGTTCCCCACACAAGCAATTGAGTAATTTAAAAACTTTTTTTTTTAATTGAGTTAAAATCGAAATGAGATGTATTATTGTATTATTACATATAATAATTATATTTAGGGCGGAAAGTCCCCTTCTGGGGTCGATAGCCTTAATAAAGATCGTTATATATAACTATATTTAGAAAAATATTCTACTTCATAACTTTGATTATATGATGTTACATTGTTAAAATTACAATCCATACATTATAGTATATTAAACTACCAAACTAACATCATTATTATTGATTGTTCATAAACTCGAAGAATACCAAGTTAAATTTTATATAGCCCTTCCATAACTGTCACTAACGATCAACTTCCAATTATTATTTTTTTCCGCAAACTCCGAATAAAATAATGGTCTGTTTATAAACTTCAAAGTTCTTATTGCCCTGTTAGGAACCGCTCAAGTCGCTTGCTTGTGGCTGAAGTGCAATCGAGTAAATTGACGCATTGTTGTGGATTCCATTTATCCTGTGTTCTTTTACGAAAATAAAAATAAACGAGGCAGGACATGCTTTAAAATCTCAACCGCCAAGACTTAAGAATGCTTCTAATCCTCGCTTTATCAAGGGGAAGTTTAATTTGAAATCACAAGACACGAAGATCGCAGGAGTAATTCAACACTACAAATCGTTTGCTTTGAACTTCACTCCGACTTTTATGGCAATTATACTTATCTGTAACATTTTAAATTGGGAGGTTTTATATATTGTGATGTTGTTTTGCATATCGTTTATGTTAAGGAACATAAAGTTGCATATCGTTAGAACCACCAATATTCTAATTTATTTCCAAAAACTTCTACATAGGAAACCTAACTTCTTCACCCTGAGATAACAACTAAGTATAAACAAAGTTATTATACATAACCACACATTTAGAATTCCATGTTAAACATCACAATAAGTTGTTTTTGATTTGGAAGATATTTAAACTAAAACAACAAGTTTTCTTCGTAATACAATTTGGATTAAATATTACGTTATTCATAATTAAAAATTAACAATTTTAGTGCAGTTTGTTGATACTATTGTTAACCAGAGCTGACGCATTTATTTATTAAGAATTTGTAAAACACGCTAGAATTGTTGTTTTTATAATGTTTTGCAGTAATTGTTCATATGTAACTGTAATTAAAAATAGGTACATTTAATATAAACAAAACATAGAAATATTTAATAGTATTAAACTACAAACGAACAATTTATATTAACACACGTTTGCTGTTTGCCAGTGTTTTGTGCCCACATGTTTATTTTAAATCCGAGCCGACGAACCGATTGTTTGCCTTGCCAGAGGCGCGCTGGCTTTACAAATGCAACAATAATATTTTTGTAGCCACTGGATTGCAATTTGGATGCGTGCCGATGGAAAAAAATGATTGCGGCTGTAAAGTGGAAACACATCAAAAATTGCAGTAATGTGGTGTTCCAGTGCAGTGAGTGCGTGAGTGTTTGCTTTCGATCTCGTTTTGATGGCTGAAAAATATTTGGCCAGAATTCTACATGCTCACATTTTCGACAGTGGGGTGTGTAAATTCGGATTTATAGATATTTCAATATTAAGCCGTTAATATTACTGAACGTTTAATATTGTCAATGCAAAATGAATTATTCCCATAACATATTAAGCTCGAATAAATATGATTTACATAAAAACAATACAACGAAATAATTTCTAATAATTTTATCACTCATACGACATACACTGCAACAGCATCATGAAAAAGATACAATAGAATACATTAGAACTAAGTAACTCAACCGAAAAAGAACTGCTGAAAAAATCAACTACATTACGAATAACTAAACTAAAGGCTTAACTGCAACACACAATGCACAATACCTACAATTTGCCTATAATACATGATCAGAAACGCAACTGTACTTTAAATTACCTATACATGAAAACAAAATTGGCACGCCTCAATAGTTTTCCTGCTAACGGATATGAACCCGAGACTTATGTGCTCAGCAAACTGAGCAGGATTGGGCGATGAAGCACCTTTTTATTATTTTAAAACGCGAACCCCCATAAATCCGCATTACATTATTGCTGTGTTGCAGTACACAGCCAAGTTATGTTTATTTAATGAGATTCCATTTCACTTGGCAGTTCGAAGAGGCAATTTACTACACCCCAATTTGTCAGTCCTGTTATCTGCTAGGTAAACGTTCAACTGTACTATAGAATATCACACCATCGCCTTTAACTATGTTTGCACGAGACATCGAGCTCGCAATGTATCCATCAACTTTGCAGAATATATTAAATTAAGACCCCGTCTTATGATCTCCAATTAACTTTAATCAACGGTTAGTTCCAACGATTGCCGAGTATTTGCAATGGTATCAGACGAAATTAACAACCTATTAAATTTAGTCAGAGACTGTAGAGTAGGGTATTAGTATACAAACTAGGCACATAGACTGTGAAACATTATATGTGCAAACTTGTGGTTCACCAGATCTAATATTTTCTGCCTAAAAACGATATCTTCAATTAAATGTATTACATGTTTTAATGATTTTTTTTCTTTTAATAATGGCTGTCGCAGAAAAAAAACTTTGTATGATACACTACCATAAAGAGCATTTTTGCACTCGTTTTTTTTGTTGAACTCGTTTGTTTTATCAAAATTGAACTGCTTCTGTCAAAATGTTATCTATTTCTACCAAGAATTAAATTTGCCGGAATTTCCTAGATTACCAGATTTATTTTTATTACATTATTTCTGTCAAATTTTCAGTTCCTCTGTGTATTTTTTTAAACTTCCTATAGATTTAAGTGATTTTGTAAAAATGTTAGTTTTTCTATCAAAATTTCAATCAAATCTATCAGAATTTCATAGATGATTGTCAAATTATAATTTATATTGTCAAAATTTAAAATAATCTGTCGAAATGTAACTTATTTCCCCAAAAATCTCAACTCAATTTGTCCGATTTAGAGATTGCCGACTAAATTATAATTATTCAGTCTAAATTTGATTAAATTGATTATCACAGTCTAAATTTCAATTATTTTATCAAAATTTAAATGATTCCGTCAAAATGTTACTTATTTCTACTGAAATCTCAATAAAAAAATCAAACTTCCGTAGACTACCAAAATTATTATTATTAAATTATTACTGTCTAAGTTTTAGTTATTCTGTGTAAATTTATATTACTCTGTTAAAATTTCAGTGAGTCTGAAAAAATATAAGTATTTCTATCAAAATTGCAATCAAATCTATCAAAATTTCATGGATGATTGTCAAATTATAATTATTATTGTCAAAATTTCAAATAATCTGTCGAAATGTTACTTATTTCCCCAAAAATCTCATTTAAATTTGTCCAAATCTTAGATTACGGACAAAATTTTAATTATTCTCTCTAAATTTTAATGAATAAATGAAATAAATTAGAATTTCAATTATTTTATCAAAATTGAAATCCTTCTGTCAAATTGTTGCTTATTTTTTCCCAGATATCAATTAAATTTACCAAAATTTCGTAAATTACCAGAATTATTATTATTACATTATTTCAGTCCTTTAGTTCTTCTGTGTGTATTTTTTTTTTTACTTTCAATAGATTTAAGTGATTCTTTCAAAATATTAATATTTCTATCAAAATTTGAATCAAATCTACCATAATTCTATGGATGATTGTCAAATTATAATTATTACTGTCAAAATTTCAATTAATTTGACAAAATGTTACTTATTTTTACAAAAATCTGAACTATAATTGTGAGAATCTCATAGATTACTAAAATGGAATATTGCCTTAATTTTAATGAATCTGTTAAAATATTTCTTATTTCTAACAATATTTCAACTGAATTTATCAAATTATAATTATTATTGTCAAAATTTCAAATAATTTCTCGAAATGTTACTTATTTCCCCAAAAATCTCAACTAAATTTTAATAGATTATTGTCAGACTTTCAATTCAGACTTTATTCTGTATAAATTTCAGTGATTCAGTCAAAATATTAATATTGCTATCAAAAATTCAATCAAACTTATCTCAATTTCATGGATGATTGACGAATTATAATTAGTACTGTTAAACTTTCAATTAATCTGACAAAATATTACTTATTTCCACAAAAATCTCATGTGAATTAGTCAGAATGTCATAGATTACTGATAAAATTTCAATTATTATCTAAATTTTATTGAATTTCTTTAAATTTTTCTTCTTTCTACCAAAATTTTAAGTAATGTTGCCTGATTTTCATAGATTTGTTTAACTTTGAATTATTCTGTATAAATTTTAGTGATTCTGTCAAAATATTAGCATTACTATCAAAATTTCAATCAAACTTACCATAATTTCATGGATGATTGTCAAATTATAAATATTACTGTCAAAATTTCAATTAATCTGACAAAGTGTTACTTATTTGCCAAAAAATCTCAACTATATTTGTGAAAATGTCATATATTACTGATTCAAATTGAATATTGTCTCAATTTTAATGAGTCAGTTAAAATATTTCTTATTTCTAACAATATATAAACTGAATTCGCCAGATTTCCATAGATTATTGTCAAACTTTCAATTATTCTGTAAAAATTTCAGTGATTCTGTCAAAATACTAATGTTTCTATCAAAAATTCAATCAAACTTACTATAATTTCATGGATGATTTTAAAATTTTAAATTTTACTGTCAAAATTTCAAATAATCGGACAAAATGTTACTTATTTCCACAAAAATCTATACAGAAATACTCAGAATGTCATAGATTACTGATAAAATTTGAATTATTGTCCAAATTTTAATGAATCTGTTTTAATGTTTCTTATTTCTACCAAAACTTTAAGTAAATTTAACAGATTTTTATAGATTTTTGTTAAACTTTCAATTATTCTGTATAAATTTCAGTGATTCTGTCAAAATATTAGCATTTCTATCAAAATTTCAATCAATCCTACCAGAATTTCGTGGATAATTGTCAAATTATAATTAGTACTGTCAAACTTTCAATTAATTTAACAAAATGTTACTTATTTCCATAATAATCTCAACTGATTTAGTCAGAATGGTATAGATTCCTGATAAAATTTGAATTATTGTCTAAATTTTAATGAATCTGTTTAAATGTTTCTTATTTTTACCAAAATTTTAAGTAAATTTATCAGATTTTAATAGATTTTTGTTAAAGTTTCAATTATTCTGTATAAATTTTAGTGATTCTGTCAAAATATTAGCATTACTATCAGAATTTCAATCACACTTACCATAATTTCATGGATCATTGTCAAATTATAAATATTATTCTCAAAATTTCAATTATTCTGACAAAATGTTACTGGTTTCCACAAAAATCTGAACTGATTTACTCAGAATGTCATAGATTAATGATAAATTTTGAATTAGTGTCTGAATTTTAATGAATCTGTTTAAATGTTTCTTATATTTACCAAAATTTAAGTAAATTTGTCAGATTTTCATAGATTTTTGACAATATTTCTATTATTCGGTGATTTCAGTTTTTAAATCACTGAATTAAATTTTAGTGATTCTGTCAAAATATTAGCATTTCTATTAAAATTTCAATCAAACCTACCAGAATTTCGTGGATAATTGTCAAATTATAATTAGTACTGTCAAACTTTCAATACATTTCACAAAATATTACTTATTACCACAAAAACAGCAACTTAATTTATTAGAATATCATAGATTACTGAATTTTTTTAAATTATTGTGTAAATTTTAATGAATCTGTTTAAATGTTTGTATTTCTATCAAAATTTCAATTACATTTGTATGATTTTCATAGATGTTTACCAAACTTTTAATAATTCTGTATAAATTGTAGTGATTCTGTCAAAATATTAGTATTTATATAAAAATTTCAATCAAACCTACCAGAATTATAGAAAAATCACAACTGAATTTGTCAGAGTATCATAGATTACTGATAAAATTTGAATTATTGTCTAAATTTTAAAGAATCTTTTAAAATGTTTCTTATTTCTTGCAAAATTGCAATTAAATTTGCCCGATTTTTATAGATATTTGTCAAACTCTCAATTATTCAGAGATAAAGATTGAAGATTATGTCAAAATGTTACTTATTCCAACAAACATTTAAATTAATGTGGTCAGAATTTTATGGATGACTCAAAATTTCAATTATCCAGTTTTAAAGAAATGATCAATTAAATATTAAAATATAATTTAATCAATAACTGCCAATCTTAATATTCTTAAAATTTAATAGACTTGGAAATCACAAATCGTTTGCATTTTGTATTCGAATAGTTCCACGAAAATAATATTTTTCCCATGCAGTCATGTTGAGAAAGTTGACTCCTTTACATGGTGAAATTCTTTGTTGATCAACAGAGCTTCAGCCATTATAAGGGCATTTTTTTAAATTTACTCTTAATTATTTTATTAATGCCCATTATTTAATTCCATAGAATGGAACTTAGAATGGATATCATAAATAAGTAATTGAAAGACTCATATTTCAAATTCTGTTGGAGTAATTAATTACAAGATATATATTTTTATTTATGATTCTGTCACCTTTTCAATATATAGATTTGTATACTCATGCGTTGTATTTTGTTTTTAATTGTTAGAAGACAATTTTAGAATAGATGAATGAGTGGCAGTATACAAAGCAGAAATTGGAAACACATATTTAATTCAGATAAGTCTAAAAATATTGTCCAAAAATATACAAAGGGCAACATTCAATGTAGATTTCTGGACTTTCCAAACTTTTTGGACTTATGGATATGATTTTTTTTAAACTGGACTTACACCACTCTCGTTCCCAACGGCTCAAATTAATGTAAAATATAAACAAAAGCTGAGTCTTCTAACGATTTTGTTTTTAATTGTTACAATTTTAGAATAGATGAGTGAGTGGCAGCATACAACGCAGAAATTGGAAATACAAATTTAATTCAGATAAGTCCAAAAATATAGTCCAAAAATATACAAAAGACAACATTCAATATTCAGAGTCTCACAAATTATTTCGCCACATAGAGTAATAGTGGCAAATAGTGGCAAGGGTAAATTAGTGAAACTCAAACACACTTCCACTTTTGCGGTTCTGATTTATCCTCCATACTTTAATTCTTTGTCCACTCTCTCATCAACGAAATTTCAGCAACGCACAAACAGTAAGAGTTTTTGTAAGTTCTTATATATATTTGTTTACGGTGAGAGCAATGTTCATAGACCCTAAAACCCACCCTAAAAGAGTTTCAGCCTTATGAGTTTTTGTTTTTTTTTTAGGGTGAGAGCATTGCTATCTATGAACATTGCTGTCACCCTAAATAATAATCAAAAACTCATGAGGGCGCTATTTTATTAATTTTTTGACAAGAATTATGTTATGTACTAAAATATGCAATTTGTCCAAGAAAATGTTCCGGCATAAATTATGTTATGTACTAAATTATGAAATTCATCCGAGAAAATTTTCGAAATTAAACTTAATTTTCTATACATTTCAATCATTTTAATTGCATATTAATTAATATCTATAACTTAATTCAGAATTGGGAACTTGGGGTAAAACTTGTATATGTAAACAACGTGTCTGCAAATGTTTCACTTCGCACAACTATCGATTGGAGTGGAAACGTCTAAAGGGGGTCCCACACACGCTTGAAAACGGGCGATGAATCGTCAATCGTACGATGCGCAATGCGTGAGGGAGACACACTCGGCCTTAGTACGATTTCCGGCAATGCATCGGCGAGCGACCGAAAACAGATTTTTTTTATGAATCTGCCGTCGTATGGGGATCAAGCACCGAAACTCGATACGTGACACGAAGGGTCGGATACCCCCGTTCGCCGTAAACCGTAAAAAAAATATGTTAAGGGACAGACCATGCGAAATCCTTCACAAAATTAACAAATATGCTTAAAGAGGATACAGAAAGTATACCATCTAATTTATACCTACGTACCGCTTTTATTCATTATAACACCGGCCGCCAAAAACCTTCGAAGGGTGTTTATTGCGGTCCATTGTGAGTACGGATTGCAGACATCCAGAGCCGGAATTAGTAAATACGGACTAAGTGCCCGTAATAAAATAAAAATTATTGGTAAAATAAAAATTATATGGTGACAAGTCTGGCCGCTCGACCCTTGCAGGTCTTTGCAGCCCACACAATAGACAATGCTTGACCGTAATAAACCATCTTCGTAGCTACATTTTCCATTTCAACTAAAATTACTATACGATTTGACCGTTTGAAAAAACATTTTTATCAGTCTTTCCAGTACCGTGGTGACTATCGTATCGGTTGTGTATTATAACTTAAAAGATGGAATGGAGCAATGAATTAACAGTTGAGTTTTTAACTCATTATGAAAAGGAGTCAGTGATATGGAATCCGAGGGACCCGCTCCATAAAAACAGAAATTCCGTGAACGACTCGTGGAAAATTATAGAGGATTCAATGAGCGTGAATTGTACGGTGCAAGATTTAAAAAAAAAGAAGGATTCCCTGATGGCGACGTTTCGGCCCCTATTAAGTCGTGTGAAACAAACCACAAAATCAGGTTCCGGTGCAGCAGACATTTACAAACCAAATTGGTTCGCGTATGAGCTAATGGAAAAATTCCTGAAGCCAATATATGCACCAATCAATACTATCGCTACAGATACTGAGGTATGTACGTTTTAATAACAAAGTAAATAAGTCTACACTATAATTATAAGTATTTATTATGTAAAAAATATCAGCTATACAGATCTTGCCATGGCACCTTTCCACTTGTTAAAAAATAATCAGCAAATTCATTTCTAATAAGGTTTGCTTCAATTGAAGATTTTCTTGGCGTTTTTCTTATCGATTGCAAAGATGACAAGTCGTTTTCATCTCTTCGCCACAAACCTGGAATATTTTGTCCATCCCTCACATGATCCAAATTGTTCATTTGAATGTAATTGGATGTTTTACTTCTTCGCAGAAAATTGTGCAGCAGAACACATGCCATAGTGATATTGGTTGCTCTGTCGGGCTGGAGAAGCATTGGTTTCCTTAAAACTCTGAATACTGACGCTAATATACCAAATACATTTTCAACTACCCGGCGGGCACGTGAAAGTCTGTAATTAAATACACGCTCTTTACTGCCTTTTTCGTGTAATCCGGCATAGGGTTTCATTATGTTCGTACTTAGTCCAAATGCATCATCTGCTACAAAGACAAACGGCAGTGGACGCCCTTTTGTAGGTAATGGTGTATCTTGTGGCAGCATCAATTGCCCATGCTCAATTTTTCTGAATAAGGACGTGTTTTTAAAAACGCCGCCGTCACTTATTCTGCCTTGACAGCCGACATCAGCAAAAATAAAACTGTAATTGGCATCTACTAATGCCATCAGCACAATACTGAATGTGCCTTTATAATTTATAAATTCAGATCCACTATTCATTGGAGCCTGGGTAATTACATGTTTTCCATCCAGTGCGCCAATGCAGTGTGGAAAATTCCACTTTTCTTCATATTGTTGTGCCACTTGCATCCATTCTACTGCACTTGAAGGAATCTACAACATATGACAAATTAATGAATGAAAGTGAAGACTATATATATTTTTTTATTAGGTGACTCAAGAAGATGCTGCTGAAGTGAATGCAGAAGACACCGCGAGAGGTAGCAGTGCACCTTCAAAAAAAAGAAAACCATGCGAAATGGACATGCAACAAAAGATGGACGATGCATATAAAATTATTAAATCTGTTTCAGTAAAACCTACGAAAGACGCATGCTCACTGTATGCCGATTATCTAGCAAGCGAATTAAGATCATTTGATCAATATAATCGAGATATGGTGATCAATAAAATAAATAATTTAATATTTGAAACAAAAATGAAAAGAAATACATGTAATAATGTTAATATGCCAAACTACCCTTGCACAAGTTCAAATTCGTGTATGTCATTGCCTACATGTAGCCAATTCTCGGCCAATTCGACTGCAAATCACAACAATGCACCTGATGAACAAGATGTATGTGAATACATAAATGTAGATATGGATGATTAGTATCAATAAACACTTTTTTATCTAAATTTTTTTTTTATATTACATATTACATATTATTTTCTGTAAATATATTACCGCAATAATTAAAATTAAAGTATATATACGAATAAAAATAAATATTATTTATGACTTTCCTATAATATTCTATTCTACATATTATGGCGCAAACATTAATATAATAGAGATTGTTAGCCCTTTGCAGCATGTTGAACAACAGTTTTGATAAGAATTTAAAAAAAAATCAGAAAGCTGTTGAACAACATATAATATAAATATTGCAATTTAATATATTTCCAAAATGATATCATCATATTTCATCAAATATTATATTTGTTTCATAAATAAACAAAAAAAAACTATACATGGCGATGTTGATCATAACATTATGAGTTTAAGTACTAATATAAAATTATAGTTCCATACTTTCTGGGTATACAAGAGGTCTCCATATTTTAAAAATGAGGTCGTTTAATATATTTGTTTTTATATAAATAGGTAAATATGAAAAATCGAAAATGTTAAATAAAATCTATTATCAATTTACCGTGCTTCCTGAGATATTGAAAATGATATTGTTAAATTTGTAATTTTTTTTGTTTTAATTTTTGTTCAAATATTTTTTTTTTTCGCAACATTGTGGTATTTATATTTCGACTCGGAATATTATGAGCAACGTGTAGTTCTTGTTCAATTTAGAAACACTCTGAATTAATAAATTCGTTTATGACGTAACGGATTATAACATAAATTTTATCAGGAATATTTTTGACATTCACATCATATATTATGAGCGAAGCGAATTTTTAACATTATTTTATTGTTACTAGCTTTACCAACGAATTCAATTTTTAAAATAATATAACTTCGTTGCATTAAAAAAATATTTTATTTATAACTAATCCTTAAATAATTGGGTATGGTATGCATACTAGTAGGTATCCAGTAGTTAGTTTTTTATAAATGTAAAATTAGCGTATTTTTTTCGTTGACAAGCCGACTTTATAGCAAAATATTATCACTTTATGCCACAATATAATTTTATGGTACAATAGTGTCACTGCCACTTTGCCAGTTGTACATTTCAAAACTAGCCAGTCTCAATAACTTTTGAATGCACCTCATAATTACTTGGGAAATATGCTAATATAAACTAAATTCACCTAATACTTATATGATTTAAAATATTACATTCAGCATAGTATACATAAACATAATAATTATTACCTTAATTTCATCTTGAAGTTTATTGATCAAAACACTGCAAACTTCGTGTACAATTTCAGAAACAAGTTGGTTTGACAACTTAAAAAGATAAGATAGACTAACAAAACTATCTCCTGTAGCCAAAAATCTCAGCGTCAGAATTAAGCGCTCTTTGGCAGGAATTGCTCGCCTCATTCTCGTATCAGCCTTTTTTATTGATGGACCTATTTTGATCAATAAATATTCGACATCAGCAGCGGACATTCTGCAAAAATTGTAAAATTTTCCAGATGGCTCCCTTGTCAAATCGTCCAACATATCGGAAAAGTTATACCTAAAAACAAATAGCACTTATTATCTCTTGGTACAATTTATAACTTTAAACTTACCTAGAGCGACTTTTATTTAAGGACAACATCCACCATCTTCTCTTTCGCCTCTTATTTTTCTGCATCATCAAATACGCACAACTCATCACAACATATGCCGCACTAGCGACCCTCTCATCTTCGCTGTCCATTGTGAAATGAAAGATGTGAAACTGGTAAATGTGGCATGTGTTGGCCCTTGGTTGCCAAATTATGCCTAACCAATGACAAACCATAGACATACTTAATATAAATCACCCCTGTCTTGTAATAAAGATTACCAACGTCGCAATTTGTTTCGAAAGTGTTATATTAAGATACAAATTGCGACGCTGGTGGATCTTGAAAACGACGGGCTGTATGTAGATTGTTGTTTAAAATAAAATAATTAAGTTTTTATTAACAAATTTTCAGTTTCCTAAAAAACATAATTTTACCCATTAACAATCGCTTAACATGGATATCCTTATTATTATATTAAAATATGGCATACATGTATAATTAAAACAACATTTTTTCAAACTCTACAATTGTTTCAAGCTCCTGATTGTACGAGAGCGAGACAGTAGTGTGAAAGGAGAATATATCATCGTCAAGTTACCCATCGTCCATGGAAAACGGCGAGGCGAGGAACGGGCAAAAAATCTTATCTGTTTTGGATAAACATGGTTGTAAATCAGATAACGGGCGAGCCCTTATTTTTCGCAGCTCGTCATTCTGTGCACGATAGAGTGAAATGATCGAACATTGACAGAGCGAGAAGTGTTCACATAATTTATTGCTTTCCGAGTAAGCATGTATCTGGGAGGGTATACGATGGACCTTCGCAACATAAAAAACTCTATAATCACATCGCGATGTAGACGGTGTGTGTGGGACCCCCTGAAGAAGAAAAACAGTTGCCCCTACGATCCGAGCAGCCGCAATTACGACGAGTTCAAAGCAACTAATTAACCAGGCGAATTACAATTTACTCACTTTATTTGCCGGCACAGTAAAGTTCGCTTCGCTGGGAATCGAACCTAAATTTTGCGTCGCGCGACGAACGCCGCCAACTCCTCCAATAAATTAATTACAACTTCCCCTCCTCTGCACAATTAACTTCGACATGTAAATTTCGTGTAAAACTAATTGTCCCAATTTGCCACTTCATTTACAATTATGATGAAATGTCATTGCGTGCTGGCTTTACGCAAGAAGTTAACAGATTATTACTTTTGAGTATTAATTAAGTTACCACATCTTAATATACCAACAATAATCAAAATCTTGCACTACATACAATTTTAAAGTCCGATGTAGGAATAAATAGAGGTTAACACATAAGTCTGCAAACACAGTACAAATCACTAAAATACAGTTTCTTCTTTTTTACAAGATCCTGAAGCCTAAATGATGTTGTAAAGTTAAGAGGATCGGATGTAAGTCATCGAATGAGCACGGAACCATAGGCTAAATAACTAAAATATGATAAATGATGTTTTCGATAATTTTATAAAATCTAATTGTATTGCCTTGGTATTAGATTTAAACCAAGGCTACCAAATATTAGGTATAATTGTTAGTCAAATATTTGACCAAGTAACCAATTATGCAAAATAGCTGAGTTCTGCCATACCTAACTGGTTTTCTGCAAATTCTTCATTGAATCAAGTACAAATCTGCACTGAGTAATCAAAGAGATTACTCAAAAAGTATATAATATAAGTAATCCAAAAAGTTCGATGGCTCGAAATAATCAATAAGAATTTTTAGCAAAATTTTTGGTATATGTACTTATTTTGAGAACATCTAAAAATATATTTCCGTAGAAAACAGAAATTTGGGAAAGTTCATCATAATAAATAACAACATTTAAAAACTGTGCATTACGTATTATGCGAATAATATATTTTCCAAATATGCAAATATTGTAAGTTATTACATAAATATTTAATTAATTCAGAAATTTTCGGTTCGTAAACAATATTAAAACTAAAACCCATGCAAATTGTTGGTGTACAAATATGCTATTAAATCTCCAAATTATAATAATTCGCGGGATTTAAAAGCGCTGATTCAATAGCATTTTTCCACTCGTGGCAAATACACGTGTTAATGGTGAATTTATTTTGTTCAGTCAATACGAAGAAAATAAGGAGAATCAAAGTGGAAGCAAGGGCAGAGTTACATCATCGTTATCATCTGTATCCAGCAAAGATAAGTGCTAGTCTCTATAAGGTTGTAATCGCTAATTAAATCAATTTCCCCTCGTCCTGCGTTCACGCAGGTGAGGGGACAGCAGCTCTCCCCCCGCGCGCGGTCGCACGGGCTGTGCAGGTGGGGATCATTGGAGCCAGAGCAGCGGTGAGCGATATATCAAGCTGCGTATTATAATGGATTCCCGCTTGCGAGACGGTGAGTCTGCCGTTGATGGCGGACAGAGCCAAAGGAATCCCGCGTCCTCTGTAGCTGGAGGATCGTATATCAACGTCGATTCAAATGTTCAAACAAACGAACCATCGGGGACTGAAGTCCCTCAGTCCTTTGCGTCCGTAGTTAAAGATAAAAGCTACACACCGAGTTTTACATTCCCGGAGAGGGAACAGGCAATAGTGCTTGACGCTATTGCAAACTGTCAAAAAAACGATTATATCACGGCTGTAGGCACAATCATTGGGCCTAAAAACATCATCTTCGCTTCGCGCATTTCTAATAACCGTATATGCATCTACTTGTCTACCAAATATGTGGTAGAAGAGTTTATGAGCAAGGCTGGTGGCATTAAGCTGGATGATTCATTCATTCCAGCTCGTAGATTAGTTTCACCGGCGAAAAGAATTATTCTATCAAATGTTTCCCCTTGTCTTCCACATGATGTGGTGGAAGGCGCATTAAGAAGGGCTGGACTTAAAACGGTTTCGCGTATTAGCTTCATTAGCGCAGGGCTGAACACCCAGGAATACCGGCATGTTCTTAGTTTTAGAAGACAAGTATATGTTGTTTTAGAAGAAATGGATAAACTGTCTGAGTCAATCCTCATTAGTCATAAGAGCAATATGTTCAGAATTTTTCTCACCACTGATGAGATTCGGTGTTTTGTATGCAAGAGGACTGGACATATTGCGAGCAAGTGCAGCAATGGCCCAAAAGAACACGGAGACATCAGAGAAAAACCTTCGGATAATTCAGAAGACCTTGCGTATGTCCAGGCAGTAGAGGACACCCCAGGAAGTATCATTCAAATTAGTGAACAAGGAGAAACTAGTAGGGGAGGGGGTACTGGTTTCAGAGCTCACACCCCCCTACAGACGGTAACTAACTGTTATGTTCATGCAGCAGCCGAGAATAAAGGAGACATGATAAATATCACAAATCCAGGAGTCTCAGAAACTAAGAAAAGAGCGGCCCCCTCATCGACCTCAGATTCAGTACACAAGGGATCTGAGGCAGAAGAGCATATATTAAAAACACTAAAACAGAAGCAGAAGAAAAAAAAAACCGAAAACTTGAGTGATCCATACTTAGCAGAAGTCGCTCCAGTCTTTGAAGAAAAGATAGAGGTTATTACATATGAAGATCTCTGTGAACTGATAGCGAGATGCAAAGGCAAACAAAACGTTGCAGACATTGCGAGGGAATACTCTGCAGATTTAAGTTCTTTGGTGGAAGTGCTGATTATGGCTGTTCGAATTGTTAAAACCAACAATCTTAAGAGCCGCATTAAGCGAATAATTGCGAAAATTAAGAAGGAATTAGGGGAGACTATGTCTCTGGATGACATCAGCTCCACCTCATCACAAATGTCAGATCAAATGTCAGACATTATGGGCTTCGAATCCTTCGAATAATGGAGACAATAAATCACAACTTACACATATTGCAGTGGAATGTACAATCCATCATGTCAAAAAGGGAGAATCTGGAGATGCTATTACACGAATACAAGATAGACATTGCACTCATTTGCGAAACTTGGCTGAATATATCAGCCCAATTCAAAATTAAAAATTACAAAATAGTTAGAAATGACAGAGAGGATGGGTATGGCGGGACAGCTGTGCTAATCCACAAAACAATAAAATTTTCGCAAGTAACCTTCACTAATTTGCCGGAACGCATTAATATCTGTGGAGTATTCCTGCCACAATTGGGTTTTTCAATAGCTAGCTTCTACCGGCCTCCTCAGTCAAGAGTTAGTTGTGAAGATTACACTAATCTTTTTTCCCAAATGTCAGCACCCAGTATTATATGCGGAGATTTTAATGCTCACAATAGAGTATTTGGCTCAGAGAAGACCGAAAATGCGGGGAATATTATTTTAAAGGTAATAGATGAATTAGGCTTGATCTGTTTAAACGATGGCAGATCCACGCGAATAAATAGACCAACCGAGAGAGCTTCGGCACTTGATCTGACGCTTGTTGACCCAGAGCTAGCTATAAAATTAGAGTGGAACATCTTGGAAGATTCGTACAGCTCTGATCACTTCCCTATTGTGATTAGATCCGGAGAATATAGTATCGCGAATCAAATTATCTTTCCGTCTAGAAGATGGAAAATACTCCCAGAAAATATGCTCGACTTTAACAGAGCAGTTGGCAGGATATTTGGAGATGCGAATAACCTTACCATGTGGAGCGCGGAGGCTAAGCTGGAACATATTATAACGTGTATTCACCAGGCAGCCGACGAAACATTCAAAATCAAGAAGCCGGTGATTACCTCAGCGAAACCGCCACCAGTTTGGTGGGATGAGGAGTGTACTAAAATAATAATGGAACGAAAAGCCATGGTTAAGCAGTATAAACGAGACCCGATACTAGATAATTATATCAAATGGCAAGAAGCCTCCGCGTATTCGAAAAAAATTCTCAAATCCAAGAAAAGAGAGAGCTGGAGAGGGTTTATAAACAACTTGAATAAGGATACCCCCCTAAGCGAAATATGGTCCAAAATAAAAAAAATTAGAAGGGCCAATCAGCCGGGCTCAGTAACCTCAGCGACGGATCTGGAGGAAATAATAGACTCGCTAGCACCGGCTTTTGTGTCCAACGAGGTAACTCCCCTTCCGGCTAATCAAAAGCATTGTACTGATAAATTTATGGCGGACCCGTTTATAAGGGAAGAATTAGAGAACACAGTAGCAGACAAAAAGTCCAGTACTCCAGGACTGGATGATGTAGATTTTGCTTTCATAAAGCACCTCCCAGACAATGTTAAAGAAGTCCTGCTAACAATCTATAATGAATTATGGGTAAATGGAGTAGTTATCGGTTCATTAAAACAAATTTTAATAGTTCCTATTCCGAAACCTAATCTTAACATGGATCAAAAACCTTCCTTTAGACCGATTTCGCTGCTTTCCTGCTTCACGAAAGTGTATGAGCGCATGATAAAGGCCAGGCTTGAATACTGGGTGGAAAAAAACTCTATCCTCCCCAACAACCAGTACGGATATCGCCGAGCCAGGGGTACAGTTGAGGCAGTATCTCATTTAGCGATGGATGTTCAAATTTCCTTCTCTAAAAATGCATACTTAGGTTGCATCTTCCTTGATATTAGAAGCGCGTATAATAACGTAAACCTTGAGATTCTGGAGGCTAAACTGATCAAATTGAAATTACCTGCCAAAACTGCAAGGGCTATTACCAGCATTTTCCGAGAGAGATCCATTTACGCACGAGCCACCAATCGGGAGATGGTGGGTCCGCGGACAGTGTCGGTAGGAATTCCGCAGGGTTCGGTGCTAAGTCCACTGCTATTCAATATATATACCGCAGACTTCCATAAGCTCTTCAGGGGTTACACAAGCTCAATTCAATTTGCAGACGATTTCGCAGTATACGTGTCCAGCACATCGCTAGAGACAACTGTGAGGAGACTATCCATGATCATGGAGCAGGTAAATGTCTGGGTGAGAATGAACGGTCTCGAACTATCGTTAGATAAATGCTCTGCATTATTCTTTTCGCGACGTCGGGATAGTCCAGTAGATAGTATATCACTGGGAGGCATGAAAATATCCGTGCGACAAAACATCAAATATCTGGGGTTTGTCATAGATAACAAATTAAAATGGACCAATCACATTCAACACTTAGCAAGCAAATGCGAGAAGTATATAAACCTGTTGCGGGTTATCTCAAAAAAGGGGTGGGGCGCAGACCTATTTGTAGCAAAAATGTTTTATAGGGCCTGTATACGAGCCCATCTAGACTACGGTTCCTCTGTGTATGGCTCGGCAAGTTTAAATCAGCTGAAAGCACTGGAAAGAATCCAAAATAAGGCACTTAGAATATGTCTGGGAGCAATGGGCTCCACGCCTACTGATGCCCTGCACGTTGAAGCTGAGGAGCCACCGCTGGACCTCAGAAGAAGGTTTCTGGCTTGCAAAACCTGTATACAATGGTCTACAAGAAACAACGAGGAGATGCTAAAGAAAACGCATGAAATAACTCTCGAAAACCTCCAAAACCAGTACTGGCGAAAAAGAAATTCTCCTCCCTTGGCGGAAGCCTTTATCACCACCGCATCGATTCGAGAGGAATTGTACAAGGCGGTCCAAGTTGAACCGGACAACTTCGCGGATCTATTACGTCGTCCTGCAGTAATTACCCCCGTATACAGTGTATCGGTCGCAGTTAATATAAAGATTCATAACAATCTGCTGGAGGCTTTAAGTGAACATAGAGCAATATACACGGATGCCTCCAAATACAAAGATGGATGCGGCTGTGCGTTCTTGGATAATACGAACAATAAGACAAGACAGTTTTCCCTGAACAAGCACCTTAGCATATTCTCAGCGGAGGCTAGGGGAATAGAGGAAGCTATGAGGTATATATTAGGAATTGAGGGAACTAAATTTGTTATCATGAGTGATTCACAAAGCGTATTAAAATCCATCAGCAATAGGAAACACCCGTCTCGAGCGCATGAAAGCATTCAGAGGATATGGAACCTGTCAGCGGAGTCACGGAAACAAGGAAAAACGATCGTTTTTGCGTGGATCAAAGCTCACACGGGCATAAATGGCAACGAATTAGTGGACAAGGCAGCAAAAGAAGCTGCTTACGCAGGGGGAGCCCCAATAAACGAGATGCCGTCGAAAGATGCAATTAACTTGTTAAAACATAGAATTTTGAGGGATGAATGGGATGTCCGCTGGAGGAAGCGGTGTGCCCTAAAACAAACGCAGTATGCTAGGATACAACCTCATATTAAGCACAAGCCTTGCTCCAAGAACGTCAAAATATCTCGAGCGCATCACACGATGGTAGTTAGACTGCGAATTGGGCATTGCAGATGTCCATCGCACCTGTTCAGATTAGGTATTATCGACTCACCTGAGTGTGAATGTGGCACTGATGAGGGGAACCTCAATCACCTTTTGTTTGGATGTCCGAGGTACGAGGAAGAGCGCTGTGCATTTTTCGAGAAATTGGCAAATCTAGGTATCAAACGTCCATGCAATCTGGTTCATCTCCTCTCTGGCAATTATTCAGAGATCAATATGGCAATATGCGTGTTCTTAGAAGAATGCCGCATTATAATTTAATTAAGTATTAGCTATTAAGAATCCTATGTGAGCAGTCCTATGTGGGTTAACCCTTTTTCCAGCGGCCGTATTGTTGTTTGTGTTAAACAAGTCCTTACGATAGGCCTCGTAAGGTGAAGTCAGTGTCCCTTGTCTTTCCCAATTGTAATAAGTAAAGTGGCGGATGGGTTGAGTAGCCCGAAAAAGCCAATCATAAAAAAAAAAAAAAAAAAAAAAAAAAAAAAGCGCTGATTAATGAATTACGTTGAATAATTCATGTCGATTTGTTGCCCATTTCAGCAAGAGATTTATGCAGGAATTATTTGCAATGCCTTGCAGCCATTGCTGTTACAGTTTCCAAATTTAACGCCCCAATTAAACGAGGGGGTTTATTGTCGCCGTGCAGTGTTTATGGCAAAATGGCGAGATGAGGGTAAATTGGCTGAAAACGCACAAGGGATGTTATTGCTATAGCGGCTGGGCGTTGTTAATAATTTTCAATGTTTGGTGCGAGTTCATCAGCAGTAAATGCACTATGCGCTGTAGCGGAGTAATCAAGCTCCTGCATTAATCAAGGCTTATGCATCAACGTACGTTTAATTTTATGACGTAGGATATCATAAATGAGTAATTGAAAGACTCGTGATTCAAATGCTGTTGGAGTAATTGATTACTCTACGAATATTGTGAGTAAATTACTGTATTAAGGTAGTAGTTCCCACAGGCCCCTAGTTTATGGAATCTCGAGGGGGGCATAATGTAAAGTCAGTTATTTGGTTATTTAGAAATATATGTTGATTTATTTGGCAAATAAAATAGTAATTCTCAAAACAAATTATACACAATACCTATAATATTAATGAAATTATATTTATCACTGTCGTGAAAATGTTTTCTCCCAAAGTTGCGCGCGAAATAAAATCATTGGCGAATTCGCTAAAGTCACCAAAATTCATTGACTGGAATAGATATCGGTGAAAATTCAGTGAAATGTGATTTAACCTCCCCTGTCCCATTGTGGATCTAAAATATGATTTTAAACGTCTAAAAGACTAAAGAATCAACCCTACATGTGTCGCAGATATGGTTAAAGTAGTTATTTATGATACAAGTTCGTAAAGTAGTGCTTATTTCCATGAGCATGAATTTTGTTGAATTTTCTTGTAGGTACTCTACTGCGCCTCGTTCAACAAAAAACGCAAATGCAAAAAATCAGTTCTTTATAAAAGTGTAACATACAAAGTTTTAAATTATTGGGTGAAAATTTTCAATGATTAAACTGAATTACAATTCATGTTTTAATTATTACCTGCTAGGTATCAATTATTTATATAAAAAATTCAAATATTCTGTAATTTTTTTTATTTTCTTACAAAATTGTGATTAATTATAAATCCTTTCATTTAAATTTTTAACTAAGAAGGTTGTGGTTTCATTTTATAAAGTTTTACACATGAACACCAACAAAAATGATCTGACAGTGAAAAAATGATTAAATGTCAGATTTCTAACAACGTTGCCTAATTCATATGTTAAAATAAATAAATTATTGCTTCAATCATTCAAGTGTGCTGTTTTTTTAAAAATAATTTAGGTTAACCAATCTTTAACTATATTTTATATTATAATTTGACTGATTTGCTTTTGTAAAATAAAAGTAGCAAAATCAATTCTGTACGCAAAGGATACTTAATTTGATGGCAACATTGCAAAAATAACCTATTTTTTTAAATATAACCTATTTTTTTCAAGTCTAGTGACTTTTTACGTTGGCCAACAATACTATCACCCTATCAGAGCCAATTTATTAAAAAATAAACATGGAACAGAGTTTACCTACAAATTTTATAAGATTTTCATAAAATTTTCAGGATTTCTATAAATTTGACCTTGACATTTACTTACTTTCGTACAATTGAGAAAATTACATGAATTTACGTTAGTAAATTTTACTTAGTTAAAAATAAAAATTGAACATAGTTTACTAATTATGTTTACTTAGTCTAATTCTGTATTGTAATGCTACCATTGCAATCTTCGAATCATTACGAAATGAGTAGCATTGACCCTATGATCGAATGATTGCTGAGTTGCACTTTTGCACTACATATAGTATGTTAGATATTAAAACTGATCATATATGATCAACCATTAATTTGTCTTTAACACTTTTTAATCGAAACTTGGTATTCTAATCGAAAATCAATCCATCGCTGTATCTATTTGGTTTGGATAATTGGACACAATCAATGCGGAGAGGGCCAATAGGCTATTAAAGATTGTTACCTCTCTCTGTGTAGATACAAGATTTGACAAAAATATGAAAACTAAACTGATCATGGTAAGTTTTTGTCCTAAAGAAACGTGAATTGCTTTCCTTAAATATTATTATTATTATAATCTTTCTTCTTGTACCCTTTCGGGTGTCGAAGTGGTGTTTTCTTTTTTCATGTATGTTGTTTTATCATTTGGTTCCACCGTTTCTTGTTTCTTGCTATTTCCTTTACTTGTGCATTGGTTAACCCACTCTTACTTTATATGTTCCCAATATTTTTGTCCCATTTTTTCTTTGGTCTTCCGACTCTTCTATTTCCTGTCATCTTTGTTTTCCATATTTTCTTTGTTTGGTTGTTGTCTTCTCTCCTGATTAGGTTTCCTAGCCATTGTAATTGTCCATTCATTCTCGTCTTTGTTTCCCTTATCTTATTTTCTTTGACAATCAAGGCAGAGAGGGCCAATAGCCTAATTAAGATTGTTATCTCTCTCTGTGTAGACACAAGATTTGACAAAAATATGAAAATTAAACTGATCATGGTATGTTTTTGTCGTAAAGAAACGTGAATTGCTTTTCTTAAATATTATTATTATTATAATCTTTCTTCTTTTACCCTTTCAGGTGTCAAAGTGGTGTTATCTTTTTTTCATGTATTTTCTTTTATCATTTAGTTCCACCGTTTCTTCTTTCTTGCTATTTCCTACACTTGTGCATTGGTTATCCCCCTCTTATTTAATACGTTTCCAATATTTTTCAACCAACAAAATTTCTTGGTCTTCCGCCTCTTCTCTTTCCTGTAATCTATGTTACCCATATTTTCTTTGTTTGGTTGTTGTCTTCTCTCCTGATTAGGTGTCCCAGCCATTGTAATTGTCTATTTTCTACCTGTTTATTGAGTTCTACAATTTCTAGAAACGTGAATTGCTTTTCTTAAATAGTATTATTATTATTATATTTCTTCGTTTATCCTTTCGGGTGTTGAAGTGGTGATATCGTTTCTTCATGTATTTTGTTCTATCATTTGGTTCCACCGTTTCTTGTTTCTTGCTACTTCCTTTACTTGTGCATTGGTTATCCTCCTCTTATTCAGTACGTTTCCAATATATTTGTCCCATTTCTTTTTTGTCCTCCGACTCTTCTATTTCCTGTCATCTTTGTTTTGCATATCTTTTTTGTTTGGTTGTTGTCTTCTCTCCTGATTAGGTGTCCTAGCCATTGTAATTATCCATTTTTTCTTGTCTTTGTTTCCCTTATCTTTTTTATTTGGTTATTGTCTTCTCTCCTAATTTGGTGTCCCAGCCATTGTAATTGTCTGTTTTCTATTTGTTTATTGAGTTCTACCATTTCTAGTTCATTTTTAATGTCCACATTTCTCACTCTGTCTAGTTTGTCAGTTTATAATTAATTACAATTTTGTAAGAAAATAAAAAATGTAACCGAATATTTGTAATTTTTATATAAATAATTGATACCTAGTAGATAATAATTAAAACATTGATTGTAATTCAGTGTGGAGAGGACCAATAGCCTAATATAGATTGTTATCTCTCTCGGTGTAGACAAAAGATTTGAGAAAAATATGAAAATTAAACGTCGTAAAGAAACGTGAATTGCTTTTCTTAAATATTATTATTATTATAATCTTTCTGCTTTTACCCTTTCGGGTTTCGAAGTCGTGTCATCTTTTCTTCATGTATTTTCTTTTATCATTTAGTTCCACCGTTTTTGTTTCTTGCTATTCCTTCACTTGTGTATTGGTTATCCCCCTCTTATTTAATACGTTTCCAATATTTTTGTCCCATTTCTTTTTTTGTCTTCCGACTCTTCTATTTCCTGTCATCTTTGTTTTCCATATCTTCTTTGTTGTCTTCTCTCCTGATTAGGTGCCTTAGCCATTGTAATTGCCCATTCATTCTTGTCTTTGTTTCCCTTATCTTCTTTGTTTGGTTGTTATCTGCTCTGATGATTAGGTGTCCCAGCCATTGTAATTGTCTATTTTCGATCTGTTTATTGAGTTCTACCATTTCCAGTTTATTTCTGATGTCCACATTTTTTACTCTGTCTAGTTTTGATTAGTACTTGATAATATTTTATTATTATTATTGTAATCTTCCTTCTTTTACCCTTTCGGGTGTCGAAGTGGTGTTGTCTTTTCTTCATGTATTTGGTTCCACCGTTTCTTATTCCTTGCTATTTCCTTCACTTGTACATTGGTTGTCCCCCTCTTATTTAGTATGTTTCCAATATTTTTGTCCCATTTCTTTTTCGATCTTCCGCCTCTTCTCTTTCCTATTATCTCTGTTTCCCATATATTCTTTATTTGGTTGTTGTCTTCTCTCCTGATTAGGTGTCCCAGCCATTGTAATTGTCTATTTTCTATCTGTTTATTGAGTTCTACCATTTCCAGTTCATTTCTGATGTCCACATTTTTTACTCTGTCTAGTTTTGTTATTTCGTATACTTTCCTCAGGTATTTTATGTCAAGGGCTTGGATTTTGCTTTTTTGTCTCTTGTTGAGTATACATGTTTCACAGCCGTATAGTAGGGTAGGTACAAATAGTACTTTGTACATTAAAAGTTTTGTTTTTTAGAATATTTTGTTGTTGTTTAGTGTAATTTTGTTATCGTTGCTTGTATTCTGCTGTTTATTTCTGTTTTCATATTCCCTTTCCTTCCAATAATTTGTCCTAAGTATTTTATGTGTTTTATTTGTTCTACTTTCTCGTTATTGATTGTAATGTTTATTGCTCTTTAGTTTCTCCTATTTTCATTACCTATGTTTTTGATGTATTTATTTTGAATCCAGCCTTTTCCAGTTCAGTTTACCATATGTTAGTATTTGTTTGTAAATCTCTCTTATTTTGTGCGATGATTGCCATATCGTCTGCAAAAATACATTCAGTTATTGTTGTGGGTTTTAATTTGTTGTATCCTATCACTGTTTTCTTTGTCTTGGTTTTAATCTTCTTCATTATTTCATCCATTGCTATTATGAACAAAATGGGGCTTAGTTCACCCCTTGTCTCAATCCATTTGTGGTTTTAAATTTTGTTGTGATTATGTCTCCAGTTCTGATATAATTTTCTGTGTTGTTATATATGCTTTTGATTGCCCTCCTCAGTATAGGTCCTATTTGTCTATCATTTAGTGTCTGCCACACAAATTCTTTTTCAATTTTATCAAACTCTTTCATCCAATGCTATTATGAATAATAAGGGTCTTAGTCCACACTCTTGTCTCTATCCATTTGTGGTTTTAAATGTTGTTGTGATTATGTCTCCGTTTCTGATACAATTTTCTGTGTTGTAATATATGCTTTTGATTGCCCTCCTCACTTTAGGTCCTATTTGTCTATCATTTAGTGTATGCCAAACAAATTCTCTTTCCATTTTATCAAACGCTTTTTCTAAGTCTACAAAGCAGATATACATGTTTTTTTTGTGTTCTATGGTCTATGGTCTATGGTTTATTATTGTAAACAGGTGATCTATTATACAATGTGCTTTCTTGAACCTACTTTGTGGTGGTTCTATTTCATTTTCAAGTTTTTTCTCTAATTCTTTTTTCTAGTATGTTCTCGCATATTTTAGAGATAGTCCCCTATATAGCTGCATTCTTTGTTGTCTCCTTTCTTGTATATCAGCAGTATCACTGCTGTCTACCAGTCCCTAAGTATTTCTCCTGAATTCCATATTTAATATGCTTGTAAAAATTTGTATACCTTCTTCTCTCATGGATTTCAACTGTTCATTTTTCATTTTGTCTATTCCTGGTGCTTTGTCAAGTTTTATTTTCCCTATAGCTGTTCTAACTTCTTGTATACCTATTTCTTGTTCTTCCTCGTTATCTGGTTTGTCTCTCTTATTGTTATTGTTTTCTATTGTTCTTTCTGCATTCTGTTTATATTTTGTTTTGTCATCTTTGTCCAGTAAACCTTCAAAGTATTGTTTCTATCGTTCTCCTCTTTATTTTTCTTTGTAAGTATGTTTTCCTTCTTATCCTTAATTTGGTATAGTTTTATCGTTTTTATTTTTCTTGTTTCTTCTGATAATGTTGTAAAATAGTTTCTGGTTCTCATGCCAATTTTTGTTCATTTTTTCTCTGAATTTTTTCCATGATGTTTCTTTTCATTGTTTTATTATATTTTTGACTCTATTTCACTGTCATTTGTATCTGCTGTAGTCTTGTGCTGTTTTCTTTTCTAGGTATTTTTTCCATAGTTGCTTCTTGGTTCCAACTTCTTTATGTATCTCTTCTGTCCACCAGCTTGTCCATCGTTTTGTTTTTCTTGTATCTTCTGATAATGTTGTGTCATGTCTATTTTTTGCCATTTTCCTGGCAATTTTTCCCATGATGTTTCTTTTGATTGTTTTATTATGTTTTTTGCGCCATTTTTTTGTTCTTTGTGTCTGCCATGGTCTTGTGCTGTTCTCTTTTCTTGGTATTTTTTCCATAGTTGCTTCTTGGTTCTAACTTCTTTTTGTACCTCTTCTATCCACCAGCTTGTCCATCGTTTTGTCTTTCTTGTTTCTTCTGTTAATGTTGTAGAATAGCTTCTGGTTCTCAAGTCGAAGTTTTCCATTTTTTCTCCGAAAATTTCCATGATATTGGGAAGGTCCTATTTGTTTTAAATATGTGATATTTTAATGTACCATAATAATTAAATTGCAATATTAGCGCTCACGTTTGTTTCATTTATATTGAATTTGTTTGTATTGTATATGGGCAAGACGAGGTTTCCTTTTGCATGTCTCAATTGCTTATAAATATGCATCAAATTGGACAATTTTGGCATAGCTGATTACACTTGAGTGAACAAATTTGGGTTAAATGCTATAAACAATTCCTTATGATTCGATGCTCTCGGCGAATCGATCAATCTGTTCGCTCCGCTCCTTCGGGAGCGTCTAACAGGACCTTGCAAGGATCGCTCCGATGCATCCCCCTTTTATTACTGCAAAAATTATTCGTCTCCCGACTAACGAACCAGTCAATTGTGATTGCATCCCCCCTGTCCCCCCGCTTCCCGCAAGGAATCACGTCTAAATTGCGCGAATCGATACGCCCATTTGGGGCGCTCCCGAGAATCCTGCAGGATATCAGGTGAATCGAGAAGGCGAGCGTCGAGTTTAGGAACTTGTGCGCGAATTGTCCTGGAATAGTGTGCGGGGGAGTTTATCAGGATTATTATCGCTGCGGGAGCCTTTGTGTAATCTGCATAGTTATTATTGTAAGTTATCTTGGGGCGGACGCTGTAGGTGTCGTTGTGAGGGTTGGGGGCGGTTTAAGGGTCGTGAAAAAGTTTAACTGGGATGCGTCTTGTAACCTCCAGACTCCGGGACACTCGATGCTCCCCAGTA
The DNA here is from genome assembly GCA_951805005.1 of Othius punctulatus. Classification (NCBI taxonomy): domain Eukaryota; kingdom Metazoa; phylum Arthropoda; class Insecta; order Coleoptera; family Staphylinidae; genus Othius; species Othius punctulatus. Next base: position 26,118,109 of record OX638143.1, read on the forward strand.
CAAACACACTCCGGGTTTTATTACGAATTGCATTGTGTGCGACTACAATCGGCCCTCTAATTGCGGCCGTTTGAAGTGGGGGCGGCCGCAGTTGATAACCGGTGGAAAAACAAGGCAGGTCCTCGTGAATATTTATTTAGCGGAATTCGTAAATTTATTTGTATAAAATTCACATTTAACGGCGCAACGCAGCCTGGTGAAGCGCCAAATTTGCATCTGAATAATTCACCGACAGTTAATAAAGCCTCATTTTTCCTCGGGTCCGTGAGTTGCCCCCTCAAAGGGACACCCTTTGGCGCGGGCGTTGAAACACCCTCAATAATGTACGGGGTCGGTTTTACTTCGGCGCTCCGAAAACTGCCTTCCACATTACTTATTGAAGGCATCATTTCGCGGCAGTCGAGTTGAATGCAGTTTTTAATCCCTCTCCGCTTCGCGTCTAATCCGCGGAAAACCGCGAGGGTGGGTTAATATTTCAAGGTTCACCCCCCAAAGCATACATCACAGCCGCCGTCTGACGCCCCCGCCGGCATTCCCTCGAGTGCCTCCAGCCGGTCGGAAAACCGGGTGAAATGAACGGGAAAGCCCAAACAATAACCCTGCCTCTCGCACACACGCTCACATGTACGTACGCAATAAAATTCGAACCGGAAATAGCCTATAAATACTAAATATACGGGGGCGGCGTTATTTCGCTTCTGTTGCTCTCGCGGCGGAACCACCCCTCGCGCGATCTCCTCGCCGGAACTTTATTTTTCATTTATGGTATGCAGTAAATTATTTATTACGGGAGACAAAGATTTCCCTTCCGGTTTTATCGACACGTATTACTGGAATACGTCCGCTCGTGACCCCCGGCCGCATGACAAACGATAAATTTCCGCCGGGAATATGGAACCACCAATTTTTTTACGAGGGGATTTATGGCCATTGCTTACATATTATGTCCGTTATGACAGACAATACGATCCTAATATATTTCTATACTGTATGTGTACAATAAACTTCACTTTACATTTCATATCGTCGACCCAATGACGTGCATTGGGTCCCATACGTGAATGTGCCTTTTTTTTATATATTTTTTATTTTACTACTTTGAACTAGACATGTGGAATATTAGCCCTTTATTAAGATACGAGTTTTTAAACGTATACATAACTTACAACTTGGCAACTTAATATGTTACAAATTATGGGGGATGGCAAAGTGGAACGAAAACTAAAACTGACCATAAGAAGAAAATTAGGACAGAAAAATTCGAAAGGGGCCCAAAATGTATGCATTGATGAATGCATACCATCTCAAGAAAATTTTCATTCACATAAAGATAATTATGTTTTTTTGAAAAATTTCACGTAAACGAGCTTTTGTTAAATCATAGTATAATATCAATATTATGGTTACTAAAAATATTCGAATTATAAAACCAAATTCTGTAAGTTAAATTCTGAAAGTAAGTGCAAATTAGTAAAATTATTCATATACAGGGTGTCTTACGAGTACATTAGGAGTAGGTACAATTATTTCTCTGGGCTGAGCTTACAGCCGTAGTCTGAGCCTTATCCTACAGGCTAATGTCTTGAGTAACAAAGTTTTCTCTGAACCATGAGTTGTCTAGCTTAGTCAACAACTAACCATTGTTATTGACACAGTTTCACGACATACATTAAAAATAAATTAGTGAAAGTCCAAATTAGAGATATTAATCTTCTGCCTTCTCTGATAATAGTTACTTTATATAAGTAGATAGGCTATGGCATATAAGGACATATAAGCAGAATGGGCGGTGTAAGGCAAGTGAAAAAAGCATGGGAAGCAAAAGCAGAAGGAAATAAGTCAAAAGGTAGACCAAAAGAAACGTGGAATGACACGATCATGAAAACGCTAAAGAGTAGAGGTTAAAGCTGGAAACAGGCAAAGGACTTGACAAAAGATAGAAAACAGTGGACGAGTTTTACAAGCAGTAGAGCAAAACCCCGACACCCAAGAGGGTACAAGGGGTCAATGACTAAGAAAGAAAGAAAGAAAGAAGACAGGCTATAAAAGTTATGCGTCTAATTTCCCAAAAGGTTTTACATAGGGGAAAAATTACATTTTTCCGGTGGGAGAGTTGGGAGAGCGATATTTGTACAATAGTACCCTTCTAATACCCTCTCAATTCCCATACCCACAAAATACCCTCCACCTATGATGGAGGGGATTTTGTCACCTGCCCCCAGGTGTCACCTGTATCACACGTGTATCATAGATGTCTCACCCCTATCTCACAAGAATCTCACACCTGTCTTACACCCCTGTGTATAATCAACGTAAAACTGTCTCACATGTGTCTCACAGCTGTCTCATCCATATCTCACATCTGTCTCACACCTGTATTGGATGGGTATGGGAGCATATTACGAAGATATTAGGAACGTACCGTTATACAAATATCAACTCGATGACTGAAAAAAAAGTAATTTTTACACCTATGTAAATCCTTATGGAAAAATGTGGCAGAACTCTCATAACCTATCTACTGGTTTAAAATATCTATTGTTGACACTACATTATTAACACTATTGTATAGACACTGATCAACATAATGTGTGTCCCTTAGACTTAAATAGCAGATTACGATAGAAAATATTGCGCTGATTTCAGAAACGTCCAAAAATATTGTCTAGCACGTCAGGTTTTTGTGATGTTTCAATTTTGGAAAATGTATAACTTATTTTTTTTCGGGATGCAAGATCTATTCCAATATTTTTTGGTAATACTTGATTCAAAATTTAAGTTTGACAGTTACCGGTATCACTTTTCTATCTTCTCTTTAACCGATAACGTGTTTTTGTAAGTAAATAGAGAAAAACTATGTAAAAAATCTAAAAAAGAAATGACATCTAACACATTTTTCTTGCACATCGGACATATGCATAGTGCATATGTCCGCATATATTAAGCATATATTAATAGTAATTACTTTTCGAAAAATTCATTTAAATTGAATGGACAACACGTTCGACCAAAATTTGTCGACCGGTATTATCAGAGAAGAAGCTTCGATATCTCTTATTTGGGTTTTCAGAAATTTATTTTCAATATATGTCATGAATGTATGTCAATAACAATGGTTATATGCTGACTAAGGACTAAGGAGTAAGGGAAAATTTCACAGTGCGCTCAGAGCCTATCTTCTTATACATTTAATTGGTATCCTGTAGAATAGATTTCGTGTATCTATTGGTGGCTGTAACCATCATCAGTCTAAGTTATGATTCGGCAATAAATTGAGACAGAAAAGTTCACATGAACAACCAGGTATATTTGTAAGGCAAACACCAAACACCTAAGGTAATACCAAGACTCAGTTAGGCCCAGTGGTACGATCGTGGATCATCCTTGACCATGGTTCAGTTGCCTAGGATACCATTGTATTAACAATTGTATCCAAGGTAACTGAACCATGTTCAGAGATAATCCACGATTATACAACTGGGCCTTCATTCTCGGATCTTCTTTAATCCTGGATCAGTCTCTATGGATACCATTGTATCAATAATTGTAACCCAGGTAACTGAACCACGATCAAAGATGAACTGAGATAGTAGGTTCAACTGAGCCTAACAGTCCCTTTTATATAGGGTATCCCAGAAAATCACATTTGTTTCAATAAATTATATCACTATGCTGATGAACACAAATAAAAAATCAGACTTTTATACTGACTGAAAATGCTAACTAATTCTTATTTATCTCATTTGAGATTTAACTTAGTGTTTATATTTTAAGGAGATGTGTTTGTATATTGTTATACATGCTGTTTGAAAAATGTTGGTCAAAGTTGATGAAAATTATTCTTGTTGATCTTCTTTATTGTATCCGCAACTACGTAAATATTCATTTACTACATCGTATAAAATGTGGCTATAAAAGCCACAGGGGTTTTGTACTAAAAAGGGTGACTCAAAAGTGTCGCCCATGCTTTTGGGATTTGATTCAGGGGGCTAAAACAATTTGAAAATCAGTAGATAAGCTATAGGAGTTCTGCCGCATTTTCCCATAACGATTTACATAGGGATCTAAATTGACTATTTCGCAGTTTGGTTTTTGGTCGACCCAATACGGATTGGTCAGTCAGATTAATCAATCGGGAGGGTATCGAGAGGGCTCGCCACCACCACCAACAACACCAAAACCATAACCACTAACATCACCAAAACCACCACCACCACCACCAACATCTCCAAAACCACCACCATTACCAACATCGACAAAACCACCACTACAACCACCACCACATGAGGTGGTGGTTTTAAGCTGTTTGGGCTGTATGAAAAGCTGTTTGGGTTCGATGAAAACCTATAAGTTGCGAAAGAACAACAAAACATGGTAACAAAACATGGTTATAAATGTGTAAAGTATTTATTTATAATAATAAAAATAGGTATAACATTATAATAAAACATAGTTCCATATCATTTTACATGTGTTGCATACAGGATTTAATAACATGTTTCATTTTTCTTTCGCAACTTACAGCTTTTCATACAGCCCAAACAGCTCAAAACCATCTTTCACACAGCTCACATGATAATGGTGGTGATCGTGGTACTCGTTGTAGTGGTGGTGGTTTTGGTGATGTTGGTGGTGGTGATGGTGGTGGTAGTAGTGGCGAACCCTCTCGATACCCTCCTGATTGATTTATCTGACTGAATAATCAGAAGCCGTATGGGTCGACCAAAAACAAAATGGCGAAAATGTGAATTTACACCCCTATGTAAATCGCTATGGGAAAATGCAACATAACTCCTATAGCTTATCTACAAAAATCAAGTGTGGAAAATTTTCCATCTGTGCCCGGGTATTGAGTTGTTGATAAAAAAACAAAAATATAACATTTCTACTTTCAGCTTTCTTAAAAACTAAAAATATTAAAAAATCTGACATCTGACAGTTGACAGTTGACAGACCTAACAAAATGCAGTGGTCGAAAAAGTTATTGTTTACATTTTTATCAATAACTCTATGACGAGGGAGAAATGGAAAATTTGCCACTCTTAATTTTCAATTTGTTTTAGCCCTCTGAATCAAATCCCAAAATCCCATCGCGTCACTTTTGAGACATCCTGTATACATTTAAAATCAACGTTACACACTGTCACGTATCTTTAATAATTTTGTGATGAATTGTTTCGATGTTACTCTTTGCAAACATAACTTTGTAGCGTGGTTTTATGTAATAATAAGCAGCTCGTGCTTATAATCTTTTAATGTATATTTTGTATCTATGCTCTTTGAAGCTCGATGAAATCCTGCATGCCGCGAGATAGCTTCCTGTCGATAATTTCGCGGTGAATCCCTCGTGGACCATGTCCCAGGGCGTTGAAGAACAAAGTTATCCTGCTGCACCGGAGCAAGAGAGAGAGAGAGAGAGAGCCCGCAGGCTACGAGGATTTGCAGCGGATGCCGGAGTCGATCCTTGACGAGAATCGACTGCATATTTCACGCCTGAAGTGGCCGCCACTTCAGCCTCTCCTTATCCCACACACGCACTTCAGCGGCGAAGGCTTATCACGTTAAACTTCCATCAGGAGACAACGCAATTACCGACTGGGCTTCTTTGTGCTCTGGGTGGCGTAATGCAGACGCCTACAAAGGACGCCTGCGAGCTGGTATTTTTTTCGCCATAACCACGGATGTCTTGGGCGGGGTTAATTTGGGGGGCTGTTTGTGAGTTCATTTCGTCGTTTGATTGTACATGTGTAGCCGGCGGTGCGTGAACCTCGTTGCGTGGGTGTAATCCGGCGTCGAACAAACGCGGGTTTTCAGTATTACCATTTCAAAGGGCGCCTGACGGCCGCACAATACAAAAAGGGACCCACTATCCAGCGTCCATACATCATCCCTGATCCCCCGTATTGGGTCATTGTCGTGTGTCGTAATTCGAGGACGCGAGATCCCATTGTGCATTTTCGCCGGGAAATAAATTCCGCGCTTCCGGACTGATAATGGCCGGAACGATCCGCCGGAAACCGACCTCACGTGATTCCTTATCGACGAGCCCGATAATCCGCCTGCTCAAAAATTGCGAAGTTTACCCGAAGAACGGAGCGCAATTGGTTTTATCTACCCACTTCACTTCCAGAAAGTAATTACGCTTTATCGCCCGCTCAAACGGACAACTTACGTTAATCAACAGCGCTCCGCGAAGATAATAAATACTCCTCCTTACGTTTAATTGCTGGCCATCTACGCCCGTGCATGTGCTCGGATTACACTCCGGCCACCTCAAAATTGATGAAGATTAATTTCCCCCCGAGCAATTCTTATCATATTTGCGGCCGCTAGGACTGGCCCAGTCTGATCCGACAACTGTACTCCCCGGAGTCCACTTAATTCCGGGCGACTGAAGGACGACCACCCCCGTAGGCATCCATCATCCCCCCCGGCCCCATGCCGCCGCCGACCGACTGCGCCGCCGAATTATAAATAGGACCGAAAACCGCGTCGCCATTTTCCGCCATGTTTTATTTATGTGCCATAAAGTTAATCTACTGTATAGTGGCTTGCAGAATAAAGTGGACGGCTCAGGTGTCTGCCCTTTACATTCGGACCCGTGCCCTGAGACACACGAGCGGCTAGGTTGAAGAGGGTGTGAAGGCTTCTAAAATGTTAAATGCCAACAATTAGGTCGACGGATGGACCACACGTTTTCTCAAAACCTAAAATATCATGCCAAGCGTTGCTGACATAAAGCTAAGCTATTAGTGAATTCATAAATGAAAAGAAGAAAAACATTTTCATATCTTTCTGGATGGAAATTTTTAGTGGCATATCTACTTATTATTAAATAATAAATAATAATTAATTAATAACATATTTTGCAACAAGAGACAAAAATACCGTTGTTTTGCGTGACCGGACTGTTGTTCACGAAACAGTGGGAAAAAAACAAACGAAAATAACGTACGAGTAGGAAATCCTATTTTGTCAGTTTTGTAGAAGTACAGTCACAGACTCTAAGAATGTCACTATCTGTAAGAGCTAGCGGTTCACCATCCTTGTCTCGTCGAGCACGGTAGAGACGATGTTGCATTCGGAGCAATTCGGCGTTCAGTGTTGTCTCGTATATTGAACTGGGAAGTCATCTGAGTGGTCCACTCTCTAAAATTTACTTGCAGAGGCTCTGGATCCGCTATTATGTATGCATCCCATAAAAGAAAATAATATTTTTCGTCTACATCATTGATTTATATACAGTGTCCGCCAAAAACTTGGACACATGGAAAAATATTTTATTATTAACTTTTCAAAAAATGTTATTCTTTCAAACTGTTTCTGCATTATTTCAAACACAATAAGCAATCATTGAAGTGAATTATCTCTTTGCATTTTTTGAAATGCTTATCTTTTTTCTACAATCACTAAGGCTCAAGTCGTATATTTGCGTATATTTGGTTGCGTTTGGTGCATAAGCGTTTATAGAAAATATGCAACCAAATATACGACTGTATCGAACTCAAGCTCAAGCACATACTATAGATACGGACCTAAAAAACGTAAGCTTTTTTACTCGACACTGACAAGGAAAAGTTGACATTTTTACGTAGTTGATTTTAGTTGACGTAATTAGGACAGTTCAGTTATTATGCGGTAAATCGGATCATCTTAACAAAAACATTGAAAAGATGAAGATGACGAAATTGAAGCTGACGAAAAAGTAATTGTTCGTGATGACCTTATGAAAGCAGTTCATGAAATTGGCAGCAATGATGAAAATTTGTTTAAATTCGACAACAATGATTGACAATATGACAACTTCCTTACATTGCTACTGTATATTTATGATGAAGTAAATGACAAACAAAAGTTAAAATACAAAGTATTTTAATGAAGAGTCGTGTATTATTTCTTTTTTCGGAAATTAAATTAAATAATTTAATATATTGATTGACCGATTTTCTACGTACCTATCTAATAGTACGTTTCTATGTTTCTAAGGTGGCAGAACATTTTCTTTGAATAAAGGAAACCGTTGTCTTTTTTTATGGGTTCATGTTCCTTTTGCATATAATTTATAATATTGCTTATAATATATAATAATTTAATAAATTGAATGAACGATTTTCTATGTACCTATCTAGTAGTACGTTTATCTGCTTCTAAGATGGCAGAAAATTTTATATGAATAAACGAAACCGTTGTCGGTTTTTTTCTTGTACGTTCGTGTCCTTTTGCATATAATTTATAATATTGCTTATAATATTTAATAATTCAATAAATTGAATGAACGATTTTCTACGTACCTATCTAGTAGTACGTTTCTCTATTTCTGAGATGTCAGAAAATTTTGTATGTTTAAAAAAACGGCTGTCGGATTTTGTTTTGTGCGTTAGTGTGTTTGCAATTGATTGTGAAGAAACTACCTACGAATTCCCTTCAAAAATTCGAAAAGCCGCGAAAGAGGCATAGGCGAAGCAACTGCCGAAAACATCTTAAGAAAGATATAATTTTGTTTATGACTGCCTTTCAAGGTTTGTGTAAAGCTAAGAATGTTAGAAGAATTACAGAAGACGTTCTTTTGGCTTACTTTGTGGTGAAAACTAAGTATAATTATAAGGCTTCAACTCTTTGGAGCACTTCTTCCATGTTTAAATCGACATTATAAAAAAAAAGGAATATTAGAGTACACTCTTTGGAGTACTTCTTCCATGCTTAAATTGACATTATCAAAAAAATGAATTTTAGAGTACACTCTTTGGAGTACTTCTTCCATGCTTAAATCGACATTATCAAAAAAAGGAATATTAGATTGTATGAAATTAATACTATTACTAATGAAATTAATACTATCAAATTTATTGCCACGAATAATGGCCATGAATATATTATAGTAATTTATTTGATATTTTAGTTAAAAAACACAAAAAGAAAATAGCGGAGAAATTATTATTTAATGTAACAATAACAAATATAAAAAAGATGACATCATCAACTTTGTTGACAAAGTTGATGATTGATGTATACATGAAAATTATTTCATTATCACAGACGGTCTTTCCATTCTCCACGCAGACAATAAGAAACGAAGAATGGGCCTCCTGGAAATTCTTGAAATAAAAAAAGCAACGGGGAATATTGTGAATGACCATATATTTTGAAAATAATCCGGTGTTCAATAGGATTATTGAAAGCACTTCATTTCTCAAATTTAGGAAGTCTTTATGGGATTTTAATGTTACACAGTGTTAGTATTTAGATTATATATAGCTTCTTTCATGAATTTGTATTCAGTTTTATTAGTCTCTTAATAATGATGGTAATGGTCGTGAGACCGAAACAATTGTAGAGTTTTTCTATTAAAAAATTGTGAAACTTAAGCAAGTGCTTTATTTGTACTAACTAAAAGGAATATCGATATCAGCATGTTCGATAAGCAAATTGTGTACTTAAAAAGACAAGGTGACGGATATCAAGCAAATGAATCAAAAGTGTTGTCCCATATTGAAATCGACAGATTTTTTAGAGAAGCTCCAGATGAACAATTTTTTATGCTGAAGGTAAAAAATGTATTATTTTATTTCATTTTAAACAGTTTTCAAATTATTCCAGTTTGTATTAGTCTATACCGATGAGTGGCTGGGGGTTGCATTGAAGAATCATTAGCAAATCAACTGACCACTGCTAATCGAATACAGGACAGGAAAGAGGAAAATAACGTTGACATCACGAAAGACGGTGAAGTTGCTATATGGTGAAATCTGAAACTTATTTGGCAGTTGATGACGAATATAACTATAAATAAAATGAAGTTTCTGTTTGTTCAAATGCGATGATAGTTAACACGGAATATAATGTTTTTTTTTTTAAATAAAAGTGCGTTGTTGTCCACGATTAACATATCCAATGTAGTAAACTCAACCATAAATAGGATTAATATAACCAATGTAGTAAACTCAACCTTAAATATTATAATTATTTGTAATTTGTTATTTTAAGTACATTCTGTAATCTTCCAGTATTTATTTAATAATTTGTCCCTACTAGTTTCGTCTTAATATTCAACTATCATCAGGGGTTCTACAAAAAAAATACTTATACATATATACAGAGCGAGTTTTTTTTTTCATTTTTACTATTAGAATCTCGGAAACCATAAAACATAGAGATTCGGATAAATGAGGAAAGAGTTGTCATTTTAATAGCTTTTGCAAGATATGCTTTGGTTTTTTGAAAACAAAACATAGTTTTTGAGTTGCAATACAAACTTTATTTTTTAAATGGCTGTCATAGTTGGCTTTCATATTTTTAAAAAGGGCATTTGTTTCTCTTTATAACGATACAAGGTTTCCTGTATCTACTTACTTTTATATATAAATGAAATGCAGGAATTTTCGTTGTAAAATTTGAATAGAATTTAGTATAATTAGAATATAAAAATTAATACAATTCTCGTATTAAGAGAAAACACAAAGTTTTCCATGGCAAACTCTGGTTTTGCCACTCTATAATAAGCCAATAATATTATAATTGCCAATAATACAAATAGTCCTGTTTCGTGTTTATTTGTCAAAGTAAGTAATAATTTTCATAAAGTTAATTTTCGAAGATGACCTTTTTTATCAAAGTTTGTATCCTTGTATCGCTATAAAGAGAAAAAATTGTTTTTCTTAAATATTTCATCGCCAACTAACTATGACTACCATTTAAAAACATTTAACTTTGTACTTATTATAACTGAAAAACTCTGGCATGTTTCAAAAAACAAAACCATATCTTGCATAAGCTTTTAGAACCACAACTATTTCCTAATTTTACCGAATCCCTATGTCTTATGGTTTCAGAGTTCCCAATGCCTAAAATAAACAAAAAAAACTCACCCTGTATTAAGAATATTATACCGAGCCATTTAAAAATAATGTTGGTGACGTCACAACAAATGAGTGAAGGTGTTTAAAAAACTTATTTTTTTCACCAACTTGTAAATAAGATACCCATAACTCCGAACCATAATAATATATATGGTTTGTTAATGACTAAATAACAAATGAAATCGCTATAGTCTTGGGCCCTTTTCATCGAACAGACTGTATATAATATATTATATTATGATTACGGATTGTATTGCTTTTATTTTATTTTATTTTGTGATGGATTAGATTATAATTTTTAACTAAGCATAAATAAAAACTTAACTATAAATATATTGTTATGTCTACTTTGTAAATTAAATTATATTTTTGAAGATTATAATTGACTTTTTGTGTCTTGTCAGTATGAAATTTGTATTATAGTTGACTTGATGTTATATGGCTTATTTAAAACTTTATTTTATTTTATTTTGTGATGGATTAGATTATAGTTTTTAACTCAGCATAAATAAAAACTAGACTATAAATATATTGTAATTTCTACTTTGTAAATTAAATTATATTTTTGAAGATTATAATTGACTTTTTGTTTCTTGTTAGTATGAAGTTTGTATTATAGTTGACTTGATATTATATGGGTTGTTTAAAACTTTATTTTATTTTATTTTGTGATGGATTAGATTATAATTTGTAACTAAACATAAATAAAAACTTAACTATAAATATATTGTAATTTCTACTTTTTAAATTAAATTATATGTTTGAAGATTATATTTGACTTTTTGTGTCGTGTCAGTTTGAAGTTTCTATTATAGTTGTTTTGATATTATATGGGTTGTTTAGAAATATTTATATGGTTTAAAAGTTAATTGTGTTTGATCGTTTAGGCATGTTATGTTATTTTCGTTGTTAATAACTTTATCTAGTAACTAGTAGGAAAAAATAAATAAACAAATACCAGAAGATACCAGAAAGAACTTAATATAACAAATAACAAATAATTATCAAAAATTTCTGGTAACTTGGATAAAATACTAACAAAAACATAAATATTATATTCATAAATTTTTTGAAAATAATGTGTAAGGTAGAGGTTACAGTTAATGGAAATCATTGTCTAATCCTGCTATAATAGCAAATACTGCTCCTATAGAAAAAACATAATGGAAATGGGCTACTACATAATAAGTATCGTGAAGAATAATATAAATTGATGAATTAGCTAAAATTACTCCTATTAATCCTCCTACTGTAAATAAAAATACGAATCCGAGAGCTCAAATTATTCATGGGAAATAATTCATTTGAGTTCCATGTAAAGTTGCTAGCCATCTAAAAAATTTAATTCCTGTTGGAATGATTTTAGTTGCTGATGTAAAATAATCTCGAGTATCAACATCTATTCCTACTGTAAATATGTGATGGGCTCATACAATAAATCCTAATAAACCAATAGCTATTATTGCATAAATTATTCCTAAAGCTCCAAAAGCTTCCTTTTTTCCTATTTCTTGCCTAATAATATGAGAGATTATTCCAAATCCTGGAAGAATTAAAATATAAACTTGTGGGTGTCCAAAACATCAAAATAAATGTTGGTATAAATAAGATCTCCTCCTCCTGAGGGATCAAAAATTGATTTATTCGAATTTAAATTTCGATCAGTTAAAAGTATAGTAGTAGCTCCTGCTAATACTGGGAGAGATAACAGTAATAGCAATGCTGTAATAGCTACTGATCAAACAAATAAAGGTATTCGATCAAATGATATTCCAATTGAGCGTATATTAATTACTGTTTTAATAAAATTTACAGCACATAAAATTGAAGAAATTCTAGCTAAATGAAGACTAAAAATAGCTAAATCTACAGAGGCTCGCCCCATGTGCAATGTTTGAAGATAAGGGAGGATATACAATTCATCCTGTACCAGCCCCTCTTTTTACTAATCTTCTTATTAGTAGAAGGGAGAGAGAGGGTGGTAAAAGTCAAAATCTTATATTATTTATTCGAGGAAAACCTATATCTGGAGCTCCTAGTATTAATGAGACTAATCAATTTCCAAATCCCCCAATTATAATAGGTATTACTATAAAGAAAATTATAATGAAACCATGGGCTGTAACACATTTTCCCAAAAATGGTTGAGTAAGGTATAAAAATCAACTATTTTTGAGAAAATGTGAATATTTTACTTAGAAAGCGCTAATTGTTGGATTTGTTAGTAATAAAAACAGCTCTATGCTCTTGATTAATATTGCTATAATATCAATGAACTCATTAAAACTACAATTATATTACTATAATTATACTATAGCGCAACATTATAGTTGTTGACGTCATAAAAACTATCATTGACACAAGGGGTATAGTTATTGACACAGAGCCTTATCTTTCTTTAATAATGCAATAAGGCAGGATAATATATTGAAGAATCCTACCAAGTTTTCTAGGAGAATTTTAAAATTTTAATATTAGTAATTTATAACTAACTAATAAATGAATTGGTTATGATGTAAGAAATGAACTACACATAGAAAGTACTAGAGAATTACTATTCAGATATTAAGAATACAAAATTAAAATTTTATTATTACAAAGGTTTCATTTAAATACTATTGGAAGATTTAATAGAAATAATAGATTGGAAGATGCAATCGGGACAATAGAGAGAATAATCCTACCAAGTTTTCTAGGAGAATTTTAAAATTTTAATATTAGTAATTTGTAACTAACCAATAAATGAATTTATTATTGTGATGACACATAGAAAGCACTACAGAATTACTATTCAGATATCAATAATACAAAATTAAAATTTTATTATTACAAGGGTTTCATTAAAATACTATTGGAAGATTTAATGACACACTATAAAACTTTTTAAAATAATGTGTAAGGTAAACGGTATAGTTATTGATACCTTAGTCGATTATTTCTGAAAAATGTGAATATTTTACTTAGAAAGCGTATACTTTGCTTACTATTGGAAGATTATTTACATTTATGTTACGCGTCAATAATTTCGATTTTCCTGTATCTTCCCGCTTTGCTCCAGTAACGTTTATTTACACAAGTCAGCGCATTCTTGTGCGTCCTCGCTACAGTCGAAGGGGCCTCTGTAGGGGACCGGGCGCTTATGTCATTCATTAGTACGTATTTATCCAGCAAGCCGATTAGTTCCTCATAGCAGTAAATAGTGCCTGTAGTTACGTAGAATTAAGTAATGTAAGTACACCTTCGTAGATTGCACGGTAGAATAAGGTAGAAAAACTAACAAGTAGAGAGACTTAAATGCCATCGTCGTATATGGGATCCTGCACTCTACAATTATGAATCGCACATATGTTGCGGGATGTGTCTAGGAGGAGGTTGGGGACGCCGGTGTTATTGCCAGCTATTTTCGGATAGTAAGACCCCATCTCTTACTCCTGGCCGGGCATAGGTTCCGTCCTCATGGGGTGATTTTGAGTAGTCCCTGAGGAGCATTCGTTTATGGCAATATTGCCCACCGTGCATATGGGATCCCCAACTCTACATTTATGAATCGCACATTGTTGCGGGATGTGTTCAGGGGCATCTTGGGGTCAACGGTATTTTTACCTACTATTCATGGATAGTAGACCCTAATTTTCATAACTCCTGGCCGGGCATATGTTCCGTCCTCAGGGGTGAGTTTGAGTAGTCCCTGAGGAGCATTCGTTATATGGCAGTCTCAATAGGTATATATGATTGCAGGATGTGTTCAGGGGCATCTTGGGGTCAACGGTATTTTTACCTACTATTCATGGATAGTAGACCCTAATTTTCATAACTCCTGGCCGGGCATATGTTCCGTCCTCAGGGGTGAGTTTGAGTAGTCCCTGGGGAGCATTCGTAATATGCAGTCTGTGTACATGTATATGTATATGTAGATATATGTGTATGTGCATGTATATATTCATCACTTCTTCGGAAGGGTGCTTACTGAGCTTTGGCTCAGGAATATCTTCTCTTCGTTACAGAATCGTGCCGCTCCCGCCAAGCCTTGACACGTCCAAGCCAATCTAGGTGCCCTAGCCATTAACGTATAATAATTAATGTATTATTATAATAAATATGATTTAAGAGTTCGTCTTGTATTAATGACGTATTAAACTTGCTCTTAATCACGTCCCTTTTCACCACTCAAATTATCGGCCTGACATTTATTAACTTATATTTTAGTAAACACGAAAAATGGAATATTCTCAAACACGAAATACATTTCATGCCTAGGTTTCCAACTTTCATTGTACAAATGTGGCATAAGGCTGTACAGTTTTATACATTGTCCTTGAATAATTCTTAAAAAATAGGTTGTTCTGGATCATTGGCGTTTTCGTTGAGTTTTTTCGAATTTTTGCTGTTATCAAAATCCTTTTTGGTTGGTTCAGTATTTTCGTTTTCAATATTAACCAGACCCGGCAATGTTACATGAAATAATATTCTAATGTGTTTACTTTTTGAACTATATGATATCTCTGTATTTTTCTTATCTTTGATATTTTTCTTTGCACTTGATCTCTATATCAGTTTTTTTTTCTTTCTTTATGTCTGTCTATTTTTTTTATTAGCCTTATTTTCTTCATTTTCAATTATCTGTCTTTTTCTTTTGCATCTTCTGTTCCGTTTGCTTGTCTGTTATTGTTTTTGAAAAAATACTTTTTGAACTATATGTTAATCTCTCTCTTATTCTTATTTGTTGAAATTGAAGTATTAAAATACCTTTTGAATCATGTGCCGCTACACTTCTATATTTTCAAACTTTTTCACAAACTTGCTAATTGTTGATACAGACGGAATTCGTCGATTGTTAAATTTAACCGAAAATAAGTCACGAACTCTGCGTAAACTGACGCTACTGTAAGATATTTTGATAATGAATACCCTCTCTTCATTGGAAAAACTCAGATTATTGTTTATAGTAATTTATATCTGACTACCACAATTATTTTCACTATAACATGACATTTGTCAAACTCATGGCAAGTGTTTTTATGATACATTGTTCAAGTTATTTTTATTATTTTTGAAGTGGATTCTGGTACATACGTTAATTAAATGGATGATACATTTACATTTTTTAATACTCTAACCAATATTCCTTTGCGATATTTCTCTAAAATTAATATGGGAGCTAATAATTATACTTATTTAATTTTGCATGTTATATTCGTTTGTTCGCCCTTTATTCAAGACACTCGGTATAGTAAGTATTTTAATTTGTAGTTTTCAATTTTCTTGTGAGGTCAAGAACATTTATGTGGCCATTTGATTCTTTTTCCATTGCAAATTGAAGATTTTTAATAAATTTTTATAGTTATACATAGTTATATAAATTTAAGCCGGGGTTTAATGTTGATTTAATCTTAGTAGCCTCTATGTAAAACACGCTAAACCACCCTGCGGTTTAATTTTTTATAAATAACACTGTAAGAGTTTACGAGTCTGCAGCATTCCACACGCAAAATATATCTCCCTAATATGTGCACCAAAACATCACATTATTGGTGCTTGTCTCATTTATGTACAATCATAATAAGGCTAATGACCAAAATATATATGAAACTAAACAGACTTCAAGGTAGATAAGTACAATAACTTTTAATAATAATAAAAACATTTTCATCAGGAGAGTACCAAACCAAAGTATACATTTTATTTTGTTATTACTATCAAGAGTACAAATTTTAATAAACCTTATATTGTGTTTTTTGCTACTCAATTTTAATAATATTTTTTTCTACGTGTGGTTCTGTTTTCGAAGTAAGTTTTCCAGTACAAGTACATGAAAAATATAAATTATAATAACACTAGAGAAAATTCTTAACATTGCCGAAAAATGTAAATTATAATAACACTAGAGATAATTGTTAACATTTCCTCTGTCCTAAAATGCAGAGCTTTTTGGGCTTTATATTTAAACAGAGAATTGAAATTCTGCGCTGCTTATTTGAGTACTTTTCTGTGTGAGTCCTGCGACGCGCACGTGTGAGTGCCCGATAACCCCCCCTATTAATCATCCGAACGGCGTCGGCATTTTGAAACAGTGTAAAAATGCGTCCCCGGATTTTTAATGGGCATTCTTGTCTCGCCCGGAGGAAATTTATGTCCGTGCACATCGTCCGGGAAAAGGGACCGCGGTTTTCACGCCCGCCTCCTGACGAATTTGAATATGATTGTGTGCAAATCTTAGCGCAATATTTCACCCGGATCCGCCGCGATATTTCTCCCCCGCGGTATTTATCTTATTTATGTCACAATATTTCGGGGGGCGCGCGTTCGGGAATTTTGATTTATGCGCAACCCTGCGGGGTGGGCCACCCGCACACGTCCGTCCGGAGCGCAGGATGAAGCTTCATTATCTGCTAATGCCCAATTACCGGGTTATTAAAGTGATGAGCATCGAGTTCTCGGGATAACATCCGAACCGGAACCTCCGCCATATCCACCCCCGCTGCAGGCATTGTCCCAGCCAATAAACGCTACCCCCAATGGTTAAGGCAGCGGCTCAACGCACTTCCGCTTCGGATTCTATTTAATTAAGGCGGCTGTAAAGTTGGGTCAATTATTTTCATTGTGCGGACGCGTAAATTATAGCTAATTTCGTTCTTACTGTTGCAGGGGCTCTTATGCCCACAACCTCAAGGCAAGCTCACTGAGCAGAAGCTTATTGCAGGATTTGCAATGTGGAATGTATGAGATGAGTGCATTTCCGAGTTAGGCAGGGGACGAACAGAATGCTTGAGTTACTGACGCAATTAACCACTTGTCTGCAGCGCAGGTCTCGCATAACTTACAAACCACAAACAAACCAGTTACCACAAGTGTCCTACAATAATTAATATTAATATTTATCAAGTTAATTTTTCGGATTCTCCGACCAAAACTATGAAGATTTCAATCGAAACATATCCTAATACAAACTAATGTAAAATGCTTAGAACAACTTCTGTCATGAACTAGAGATTGAAAATGGATCTATAATATCATCAAAATTTAATCTTTCGGATTCGATGGTCAGAGTTTCCTCGTCCTTCAGGCGTTCTTCGGTCATTGTAGACTAGAGTTTGAATATTTTTTTATTATTTTTAACACGGAAAACGACCTTTCTGCCGATCAGTTGGGGTATCATCAAAAATAGTTTCGGGACTATTTTTGGCTAGAATACTACGTCTGACAAAATTCAGCATTCTGCTTCCTGTACATGCTATTTTCAAAAAAATATCTAGAGAACCAGTTTTGATCGCATTCGGCTTTAAAAATTGGAAGAAAGCTTGAGAAAATACCAAGTACATCGAGCTTTTTAGTATCATAGAGTCGCTATGCAAAAATGGTCTCTTTTTAATAGCTCTCTGAAATATTATCATTGTAGAATTTGTTTTATTACAAAACAAACACCAATTTGTTTTGTTTAGAGCCGAAAGGCCGAAAGTACAAATCGTGGAAACTGTTTAGAAGAAGGTTTTGAAGTTATGAAAGAAATATTAACCATTATTACAAAATTATAGTCCTCCCAAGAATTGTGTGCAGAAGATGTGTATCCAAATGGAATTGTAGATAGTACCGCTAATTGCCTATTGAATATGTTTGTAAAAGAAACTATGGATGCATATTATTTTGCTGTTATGGCCGAAGAATAGTAGAACAGAAGATAAACTAAGATTTATGGTAAATCATATTTATGCCAATAAAGCAGTTAAATTAACAAATCCGACAATTTTATAATATTTTAAAGAAAATCTGATGCAACAGCAAAATAGCTAGACGCTAGACGTCATTAAGAAATGTACCATTTTGTGGTTGTTCGTATATTTGAACAAATTCTTGAAGTCCCTTCAGGAGTACATCAATTGCTTCAGAGTGAAAAGTTTGATTCATCTGAAGCTTATCTTAGTTTTAAAACTTTAATTGTAACCTTTGAAACTCTGGGGAAAAATAAACAACACTTTGATAAATTATATAAAAATAAATAAATTTTATAGTTTAAGTAATAATTGTACGTCCTTAATCTTATTACTTAAATTATTGAATCAATGAATCTTAATATGAGAAATATCACAGAAATTAATATTAGTTCGAACTGCAGTTTAATGAAAGAGATAAACTAGCGCAAAGTGGTGGATTTTGCACTTTTAGGTGGACAAAAACATTTTGTTATAAAAATAGATTTAAAATAATGGTTAGATAACGGGAAAATTAATGAAAAAAAATCTAAGCATGAAGGGGGGTTTTATTTAGGGGGTTGAAAAATAAAAAACCTATACAACTCGTGTTATTAGTGATTGTCGCAAATTCATTCCCTTTTTCGGAACAAATTATGTTGCTTTAAGGAAACCACACTTAAAATATTTATTTGTACTGTATTTGTAAATCTTGTAAATCCTTTCTTACTTAAAAAAAATATTTTTAAAGACAAATTTTACTTTACGAACAAATAAATGAATATATTATAATATAATGTTTTATGAAGTAACGTTGTAATTATATTAATATACTCTTCAAGTAAAACTTGCTTCGGGGCAATCGACCAGTGCACTGTGCAATAAATGCTTATATTTATTTATTATTTTTCGAGTTTTCAGAGGCTTCTTTGCTCATTCTTCAGGATAATACTACAATAAAAGTATAATGATTTATTTGTATTCCTGATGATTTCAGATTGTCGCTTGGTCAAATCAGCTTCAACAAACATTGCTAGGGCTTGGAACAGTGTAAGAGAAATAATTTCTTATTCATCTGATTTTCTGTATATTTTTCTGTATTTCCCTGCACGAGTTAAAGAACTTGGCATTTCATTGTTGTTTGCTCTGCATAAACGATGACTTCTTCACTAAGCGATGAACGCATGTGTTTTTCTTCGTTTAGTCCTCTCACTAGAATCTTCAAAATATTCTTCTAACGAAGGCCGACCTGGTCGAGTTTTGTAATTTACTGAAAGTTCAAATGTTTCTTCTACCAAGCTTCATTGGTTTTAAGAAATACTGCTTATTTTCTATGGGCTTTCGACAGTTTTTCTTTCATTGATGTTTTAAAGTACGAAAATCTTTGCTTACATTATCTGATGTACCATCATAACAGTACAACAGGTAATTTTCCTGATATTTAAGTTTTTCATCCAAATACGCAAATCTTGCTGTTGCATTTGGTCATAATGATATTTACGGTTCACAATTTTTGTATCCGAGGTACTAGGTGTACCCAAAACAAAGAAAATCGCACTTTATTACATTTGAAACAGAAGTTGATTTATTTTTATTGTGATATGATATATAAAAAATAAACTATAATTTGGTCATCCGCAGCTATCCGCACCCAAATTGTATGCCATTATTAGCCTAAGTATATGAAGTATACAATACAATAATAAGAATTGCCCGAGAGCAGGCGATAATATAAAAAAATGTCTAATAAACATAAAAATGTAGTAAAACTTTCATTAGAAAACGACATTTTTTTGAAATTTTACAAATGATATAAATTGACGTTAAAAATCGTTTAAATATATCAAGAAATATTGATGAGTACCTGGATTATTCGAATCGATCACAATCACTTCAAAAGATTGGGTGGACAACACACAATTTTTATTTGTTTGCAGGTTTACATTGATAGCGCTGAGAACTTCAACTACTTGCGCTCATGCGTAAGATGAATGCGTAAGATGTGAGTGCGGATGGTAAATTATTATTACTGGGACATTTCTATGGCTCTGGGAATTTTCAGGGATTTTTAACTTCACTTTTGAAATTTGACTTTTGACCGGCTAATTCTTAATAATCAACGTACGTGCAGCGTCAAGAAAGTGAAAACGAACAAAAACATTACAATCATTCTTGAAGTATGATGATACTTGTTTAATTCGCAAAGTTAGTTTTTCAAGTAATATTTAAAACTTAACACTAGATAAAATGTCCATAGAATTTGAAGTGATATTTTCCGAAAAAGTAAAATATTCTAAGGGAACCTACTGAACCTTTGCACACAATGTCAAAGTACTTCTTAGACGTTGAACTTTTAAAGAATTTTAGTACTGTTCATTGATTCTGAAATTTTCTCTACCAATCAATTCTACATCTCCTGCTCTGGTTTCATCTGACCGGAATTTTCGTTTTTTTTTCTATCATCTTTATACTAAGTTACTTTCGCTTTCATTAGTGCTCAATTTTCATAAATAATAAATACTGTTCTTATACATTGTATACTGATACAGCTGATATATCGATCTCGGATTATTGTAGCTTATTACTTTATACGTTAAATCGAGATAACATATCTCAGCATAAAATTGACAGAAAAGCCGATTCTAATCTTTGAAGTTGAAGGAGGTAGTTAAATGTTTGACTTCTTGTATTTGCCTTTTTTCGTTCCTAATTTATTTACTTGTATTTTAGTTCAAAATGCAGATAAATGAAAGAGATAAATCAGCGTCAAAAAAGCGAAAGCAACCAAAAACATTACAATCATTTTTGTAGTATGATGATACTTCTTCAATTGGCAACGTTAGTTTTCCAAGTAATATTTAAAACTAAACACTAGATAAAATGTTCATAGAATTTAAAGTGTTAAAGTGTGTGAAGTTTTTAAAGAATTTTAGTACTGTTGATTGATTCTGAAATTTTCTCTGCCAATCAATTCTACATCTCCTGCTCTGGTTTCATCTCACTGGATTTTCGTTTTTTTTTTTTAGTTTAAGTAATAATTGTACGTTCTTAATCTAATTACTTAAATTATAGAATTAATGAACTTAATATGAGAAATATCACAGAAATACATTTTATTTCAAAATTCACTTAAATGAAAAAGACAAAACAGCGTCAAGAAAGCGAAAACGACCAAAAACATTACAATCATTCTTGTAGTATGATGATACTTGTTCAATTGGCAAAGTTAGTTTTCATAGTAATATTTAAAACTGAACACTAGATAAAATGTTCATAGAATTTAAAGTGAAATTTTCCGAAACAGTAAAATATTCTAAGGGTACCTACTGAAGCTTTGCACACAATGTCAGAGTGCTTCTTGCATGTTGAACTTTTTAAAGAATTTTAGTACTGTTGATTGATTCTGAAATTTTCTCTGCCAATCAATTCTACATCTCCTGCTCTGGTTTCATCTGACCGGAATTTTCGTTTTTTTCTTTCATCTTTATACTAAGTTACTTTCGCTTTCATTAGTGCTCAATTTTCATAAATATTAAATTTTGTCCTTATACATTGTATAGTGATTCGGTTGATAGATCGATCTCAGACTATTGTAGCTTATTACCTTATACGTTAAATCGAGATAACATATCTCAGCATAAAATTGACAAACAAGTCGTTTCTAATCTTTGAAGTAGAAGGAGGTAGTTAAATGTTTTACTTCTTGTATTTGCCTTTTTTCGTTCCTAATTTATTTACTTGTATTTTAGTTCAAAATGCAGGTAAATGAAAGAGATAAATCAGCGTCAAGAAAGCGAAAACAACCAAAAACATTACAATCATTTTTGTAGTATGATGATACTTCTTCAATTAGCAAAGTTAGTTTTCGAAGTAATATTTAAAACTAAACACTAGATAAAATGTTCATATAATTTAAAGTGAAATTTTCCGAAATAGTAAAATATTTTAAGGGTACCTACTGAAGCTTTGCACAATGTCAAAGTGCTGCTTGGACGTTGAACTTTTAAAGAATTTTAGTACTCTTGTTTGATTCTGAAATTTTATCTACCAATCAATTCTACCTACCAATCAATTCTACATCTCCTGCTCTAGTTTCATCTCACTGGATTTTTTTTTCTTTTCGTTTCATCTTTATACTAAGTTACTTTTGCTTTAATTTTTGCTCAATTTTCATAAATATTAAATTTTGTTCTTATACATTGTATACTGATACGATTGATAGATTGATCTCGGACTATTGTAGCTTATTACTTTATACGTTAAATCGAGATAACATATCTCAGCATAAAATTGACAAAATAGTCGTTTCTAATCTTTGAAGTTGAAGGAGGTAGTTAACTGCTTTACTTCTTGTATTCGCCTGTTTTCGTTCCTCATTTATTTACTTGTATTTGAGTTCAAAATGCAGTTAAATGAAAGAGATAAATCGGCGTCAAGAAAGCGAAAACAACCAAAAACATTACAATCATTTTTGTAGTATGATGATACTTCTTCAATTGGCAAAGTTAGTTTTCGAAGTAATATTTAAAACTAAACACTGGATAAAATGTTCATAGAATTTAAAGTGAAATTTTCCGAAAAAGTAAAATATTTTAAGGGTACCTACTGAAGCTTAGCACAATGTCAAAGTGCTTCTTGGACGTTGAACTTTTAAAGAATTTTAGTACTCTTGTTTGATTCTGAAATTTTATCTACCAATCAATTCTACCTACCAATCAATTCTACATCTCCTGCTCTGGTTTCATCTCACTGGAATTTTCGTTTTTTTCTCTTCGTTTCATCTTTATACTAAGTTACTTTTGCTATCATTTTTGCTCAATTTTCATAAATACTAAATTTTGTTCTTATACATTGTATACTAATACGGTTGATAGATTGATCTCAGACTATTGTAGCTTATTACTTTATACGTTAAATCGAGATAACATATCTCAGCATAAAATTGACAAAAAAGTCGTTTCTAATCTTTGAAGTTGAAGGAGGTAGTTAAATGCTTCACTACTTGTCAAATTTGCCTTTTTTTCATTCGTCATTTATTTATTTATTCATATATTTATAATTTATTGTGACTTGTGCCTTAGGTATTTTTCCAAAAATTTTCCGCCCCTGGATTTTTCTGGCCTGAGCCATAGCCCCCATAGCCCCTCCCTAAATTCACCACTGGTTTATATACATACTAAAATACGTAAGTAATTATCTCTAAATATAATACAACTAAAACACCTATTTGATTTTGAAGAATTGATTTTGCTTTCTATCACAAAAATTAATACCCCCATAAAAGATAAGTCCACACATTTTATTTCATCTCCACACTAACAAATTACATAAATACTAAATCATCTAGTCACACTATAACAATAAACAGGGCTATGAGGGCTGTAGCCCTCATAGCCCCTCTCCCTAAATCCCCCACTGGGTGGTAGAGATAAAATACGTTAAATTTTTTTTACTGTATTTCGAAAATTACTGATGGCACGAATAGCTGAATAATTATAAACTGTTATTTCAGAAGAAGCTAAAAATACTAAAATTCTCTCTTGTGTATTTATGTAACATTTTTATTATTATGTACAAATCATTGGTGACCTCTGATATAGATAATACTAATTACTACTATTGAAAATCAATGAAAATTTAATTATGTATCGAAGTCTACTGCATGAGATATGAAAATGTACAAGAATAATATAGTAAAAAGTAAATGACAATATAGATTCCAACATTCATATAAACAAACAACAACAAAAGATTAAATACAACTAAACATTTAACAAATCACCTAAACAAGTAAATATTTAAATAAATAAACATAATTATAAATATAATAATATATAATTAAATTGGATGTGTGAGTGGTTACCACTTGGTGAAACATATTAGTATAGGAATAATAAAACACTTGGTTGATGTTTCACAGTATCTATAGAAAAGAACTCTACCACTGTTTTGGGCCTCTCAGCCATTCTCAAGAGTATGAAACAAGAGTTTATACTCTTGAGAATTGCTGAGAAAGCCATTCTCAGGAGTATAAAACAAGAGTGTATCCTCTTGAGAATAGCTGAGAAAGCCATTCTCAAGAGTATAAAACAAGAGTTTATACTCTTGAGAATGGCTGAGAAGCCAAAACAATTGTAGAGTTCTTTTCTATATATACTGTGAAACGTCAACCAAGTGTTTTATTATTCCTATAATATATAATTATAAAAATAAATCAAATTATAAATACAACAGTAGGTATATTATTGATATTATTGATTACATTCGATTCCATGACTTTTTTTATTGTAAATTGTTATTTATTATTTTATTTATTAATAACGGTTCATTTGTTTACCTTCTTTTAATAAATTTAAAAACAACATCGCGCGATAACTGGTTTGTTTGACTATTTAAATCAGAAAATTGGCCAAAAATATTCGAAAATTCTATGAAAATATCAGAAGTTTTGAGAACTGTCTTAGTATTTCTAGTAAAGACACTAGAAATTAATAAGAAAATTAAAACATTAGCCAAAAATATTCGAAAATTCCATGAAAATATCAGAAGTTTTAAAAACTGTCTTAGTATTTCTAGTAAACTACAAATTAATCAAACTGTTTGAAAATTAAAAAAAAACTAGACTTACTTGTACTAGCTGGTAAGTAAGTACTAGTACTTACTAGTACTAGTACTACTACTAAGTATATAGTAATAATAATAATAGTAATAACTAGTATATTAGTTACTTACTACCAGTAACTAATATAATTTGAGATTTTAAGGAGTAATATGAAAAATCCGTTTTTCGATTAAAAGTTTGACAATGAAATTTTGTTTGAAAATCTTTGTTTTCATAAAAAAAATATAATTGCACCATTTTCTGGATGATGGAAAATGGAAATTATCTTCAAAATTTCTGTCAAAAATTGTAAAGATATCTATATAGATATAGATATTTATTTATTTCAAATTATCTTAAATATGTACACACACCAAACAATAAAATGAAATACATGTCAAATACAGTTCAATACAATAAGATTCCACACAACTATTACAAAGAAAAGTGGGAAAAAAAGGAACTTACGATGATAAATGTTTACTAGCTATGATTGCCATAATTCACCAAGGTGGTAAGGCTCTAAGTTAAGAATAAAGCTGTACAGTGGCTTTTTAAATAACTTGTATCTTGTAATGTTTTTTATATCATCTGGCAGCTTGATATCTTTATAATTTGGGGGATTTTTACAGCTTATGGCCTGTATCCAGAAATTTTGCTCATTGCAAGTGTCCTGATTTATGATGTCACACTCCTATACAATTTTTCTGTGAATCGTTTCATTTTTCTGTTATGGCTATTACTATAAGATAGTACACGTTGACCTTGACCCGAGTATTGTACGATACGTTGTAGACGTTGTAAAAAAATCTTGGCGCCTATAAAATAAAGCTGGGACCCGAATGTTGAGCATTTCCAATTTCAGTCGCCTATCCGAATAACCCACATTCCTTCCGATTTCGCGCGACCTACTTAGATAATTCGTTATAAATCTTGTCGGAAATAATGCTATTTGCGCCTCTGGAAACACAATAGCCCGCAGTCTGGAGCATTCGAAGGAGGCGAGCCAAAAGGAAGCACGAAATGAACAGATTTTCAATTGAAAGTAATAAGGTAATAGACTTCAGTTAATAGTTACTACGGGTGTAGCCAGAATTGTGCCAAGCACAGAATTCGAGTCGATAAAATGTAATGTTGCAGTTTTGATGTGTAAGGCACTCAAAAAACATGATTTTATACTAGTAGTCACCTCACCTTACCTAACCTCACCGTACTACACTTTTTTGTTTTTCATAAACATAACTCATCCACATTTTCAATTATTTTTTGAAAGAAAACGCCTAGAAAATCTTTAATTTGCAAGTTGAAATATTCATTACATAAACAATAATAATGATAATAATCATAATGATTAATAATTTTGATCAAAACACATGATTTTAAAGCGGTAACTTCCATACATTTTATAACGAAATCCATTACATTAACTATAACAATGGCACTAATCAAAATAAAAGATCAGGATGGTTTTGACCTTTACTAGATGGTAGTTCATATTAATAATTAGAGAAACAACTTGCTATGTTCTTACCACAAAATGTTTATTGATATATAGACATATATAATAAAATAACGACTCGAGTTTTCACTTCTTACTTGTACTTTAACAGTACACTTGAAAATGACCGTAAGAAGTCGAAACTCGAGTCGTAATTTTATTGTATATGTCTATATATCAATAACTATTTTGTGGTAAAAACATAGCAAGTTGTTTCTCTGTTTTTCAAAATAAAAGAGACAAACTTAAAAAAAAGATATGATTCTATAGTAGTAGTCATCTCACCTCACCACACCACTTCTTACTTGTACTTTAACTGTACACTTGAAAATGACCGTAAGAAGTCGAAACTCGAGTTGTACTTTTATTGTATATGTCTATATATCAATAACCATTTTGTGGTAAAAACATAGCAAGTTGTTTCTCTGTTTTTCAAAATAAAAGAGACAAACTTTAAAAAAAGATATGATTCTATAGTAGTAGTCATCTCACCTCACCTCACCTCACCTCACCACACCTCACCTCACCTCACCTCACCACACCACACCTCACCACACCTCACCTCACATCACCACACCCTGTTTTTTTTTTATAAACATGATGTTTACCATCTACATCTACATCTATTTATCAAAACGAAAACGCCTAGAAAATTTTCAATTTGCAAGTTCAAATATCTTCTAATCACCTAGAGGTCTATTAATGTACAATTGTACTCTTTGGATCTCGAAGTGAATTATTCAAAACCAATTCAAAGTACGTCGGGCTTCAAAGAAGTCGAACAAGAGCGGGGGCGGTGTAATTGCATAAAGCATTTCAAACATTCAACACGTAGCCGTAACTTCTCGGGGAGTCGCGAAGAAAATGGAAAATTTACCAATAAAGAAAGCTTTAATAGTGAGAATATAAAATTACTTTTAAACTCGGCGAGTGCAAGAAAGGGAAATCTGTAGGTGCCCGCGTTGGAAAACTGCAGGCAATTAATTATGAAGTGTGCTTACCGCGGAAACTGGAAAGTTACTTTCAATTTTTTTTAATACAATGACCGAGCGGTTTTTTATGTCTTGCGCCTTTGTGCAGCTCCAATATGAATTTTAAACGTTATTAACAGGGCTCGTGAAATATATAATGGCCTCGGTTCTCGGGCCATTGTGCTGGAGACGTGCAGCTTTCGGTCGATCTTGAGGAATTGAATGGGATTGATGAACGGGCAGGACATTATTAAGTGTGATTTTTATAGCTATTTGAAAAGAAAAATTACATGTGCAGCGAATTGCTATCTCTAAATTTTTTATTTAGGCAACCAAAAATATGCTCCAAAAGAACTATTTTAAGCGCGTAAGATATGCTGTTAAAAATGGAAAACATCCTCTTAAAAATGAAAAATATGCTCCTAAATATAGAAAATATCCTCTTAAAAATGGAAAATATATTCTTATACATGGAAAATATGCTCTTAAAAATGGCAACATATGTTCCCAAAAATGAAAAATTTTGCTCAAAAAAATTGAAAATAAGCACTTAATTCTCTGATGATAGCACAACACAGTAAAACGAAATAAACGAAACAAATTTGAATTGAATTTGTATACCTACCTAATTTCACTTTAAAACACCCACACTTAATTGAATGGTCTTATAAAAATCCTAGATATTTAATGCATATCTAGTTATACCTAGTTACTTACTAGCTGAAAAAAGGCTGAAATATGCAGAAATGTGGTTTTTCACTTTTCTCAGGTTCATAGAAAAACTTTCTTGTTGATATTTGTGACAGTTAAATTGAAATTATGGACTCTTCGCACGTTTGATATTTTAATTGCAATTAAATTTTTGCCTACTTACTCTATAAGTTTCAATAAAAATTTCGTCGTATAATTGTTTTAATTTATACTGACAATTTTATTACTTTCACTGAAATGTTTAATTTACAAACAGAAATTTTGCAATTTACAATGAAAATTTGAAAGTTTCAAATGCAATTTCACAATTTTCGTAAAAATTTTTATAATTACCAATGGAAATTTCATCATTTCCAGTAAAAAATCTGCATCTGCCAGATAAATTTAAAATGAATGCTTCAATTTTACTGCAATGTTTAATTTACAATCAAAATTTCACAATTTTCTATCAAAATTTGTAATTTTCAAAAGCAATTTCTGGTTTTTCTTTCTTTTTAGGAAAATTTCTGCGTTTCCAGTAAATATTTTACAGTTTTCAGTAAAAGTATTTCATTTTCCAATCACATATTAAATTTATGCTGAGAATTTTATAATTTTCAGTGCTGTCTTTGATTTCCAATCAAAGTTTTGCCGTTTCCAACAAATATGGCTAATTTTTAATTTTCTTTTCTTTTTATGAAAACCTCCATTAAACCCTATTGGGTGCCGAGGATTTATTCTTAGTTTTTATAAAAAAATTAATTACAATAACATAATTTTCGGTGACCACTTTAAGAGTTTCCATGAAAATTTCACAATTTCTAGTAAAACCTTTGTTATTGCGACTAAAATTTTAAATTCATGCTAATAATGTTCAAATTTTCATTGCAAATTTAAATTTACAATACAAATTTTCTATCAACATTTGCAATTTACAGTTGCGATTACATGTTTTTCTATGTTTTTATGAAAATTTCATCATTTTCAATAAACATTTTGCAGTTTTCAGTAAAAATTTTGCAGTTTCTAGCAACATTCTAAATTCATGCTGAGAATTTTATCATTTTCAGTGCAGTCTTTAATTTCCAATCAAAATTTAGCACTTTCCAATGAATATTAACAAATTTTTAATTACATTTTTATAATTTTCGATGAATACTTTGTACGTTTCAATGACAATTTCATCATTTCCAGTTGTAATTGTCTGCAATTTTTTTTTAATTGATGTTGACATAGTTTGTGTTACCATAGATATTTAACAATTTCATAAAAAGATTGATATGTTTCAGTACGCAACAAGTAATTTATTAATTTGTATAACTTGTGAAAGTCGCGTAATGACATCACATAAATAAAATATTTCTAAATATTAATATTTAAAATTTTTCGATGAATATGGTATTTCATCATTTCCAATAAAAAATGTCAGTGCTGTGTTTAATTTCCAATAAAAATTTTGCACTTTCCAATTAATACTACTAATTTAATTGAAAATGAGTTATCTACTTAATTTTCGATGAATAGTTAATAACTTGATAAAAATATGTTGCAATTGCCAGTAGAGTTTTAGACTCATGCTAAGTTTTTTATAAAATTCTTCGATGAATGTTTGATAACTTTCATAGAAAATTTCATAAATTTTCACAAATTCAGTTTCATCAGTTCCGGTAAAACTATTTTAAAATTGCAAGTAAAGCTTTAGATTGATGCTAACATTTTTATAATTTACATTGCAATGTTTAATTTTCAGTCAAAATTTTGCACTTTCCAATGAGTATTGTTAACTTTCGACTATATTTTCTTGATTTTTAATGATATTTTGGCAACTTTCATTAAAAATTTCATCAATTCCGGTAAAATATTTGAAATTGCCAGCAAAATTTTATATACTTGCCGAGATTTTTAGATTTTTTAGTGCTATGTTTAATTTTGTATTAAAATTTTACCCTTTGCAATGATTATTGCTAATTTTCAAAAATAGTTTCTTAATTATCGATGACTATTTGATAACTTTAATTGAAAATTTCATCAATTTTCACAAATTTCATCAGTTCCTGTAAAAATATTTTGCAATTGCCAGTGAAGTTTTAGATTCATGCTAAAATTTTTATAATTTACACTGCAATCTTTAATTTTCAATCAAAATTATGAACTTTCCATTAATTATTGTTAATTTTCAAATACAGTTTCTAAATTTTAGAAGAAATTTTGGAAACTTTCATTAAAAATGTCATCAATTCCGGTAAAATATTTGCAATTGCAGCAAAATTTTAAATACTTGCTGAGAATATTACAATTTTTAGTGCTATGGTTAATTTCTAATAAAAATGTTGCACGTTCCAATGAATATTGCCAATTTTCGATAACTTTCATTGAAAATTTCATCAATTCCTATAAAAAAAATTGCAATTTCCAACAAAATTTTAATTTTTTGCTGAGAATTTTATTACTTTCAGCGCTATGTTTAATTTCCAATCAAAATTTTACACTTTCCAATTAATATTGTTAATTTTCAATTACAGTTACTTAATTTTCGATGAATCTTGATAACTTTCATTGAAAATTTCATCCATTTTCACAAGTTTCATTAGTTCGGGTAAAAGTATTTTGTAATTGCCAGTAAAATTTTAGATTCGCGCTAAAATTTTTATAATTTACACTGCAATGTTAAATTTTCAATCAATATTTTGCTTTTTCCAATGAATATTGTTAATTTTCAATTACAGTTTCTTAATTATCGATGAATATTTGATAAGTTTAATTGAAAATTACATCAATTTTCACAAATTCATCAGTTCCGGTAAACATATTTTGCAATTGCCAGTGAAGTTTTAGATTCATGCTAAAATTTTTATAATGTACACTGCAATCATTAATTTTCAATAAAAAAATTTAACATTCCAATAAGTATTGCTAATTTTCAATTATAATTTCTTAATTTTAAATGAAGTTTTGGTAACTTTCAATAAAAATTTCATCATTCCGGTAAAATATTTGCAATTGCAGCAAAATTTTAAATACTTGCTGAGAATATTATAGTTTTAAGTGCTGTGTTTAAGTGCAAAATTTGCAAAATTTTAGCTGAGAATTTTATCATGTTTAAAATATAATCAAAATTTTACACTTTCCAATGATTATTGCTAATTTTCAATTACAGTTTCTTAATTATCGATGAATATTTGATAACTTTTATTGAAAATTTCATCAATTCCAGTAAAAATTTTGCAATTATCAGCAAAATTTTCGATTCTTACTGAAGATTTTATAATTTTTACTGCAATGTTTAAGTTACCATAAAATGTTTGCAGTGTTTTTCAAAATATTCTGTCCAAAATTTAGTTTCATGGTCGAAATGTCCATCGTTGGAATAAATTTGACTCTTCTAGGAGCACTTCTTAAGTATTTCCATGAACGAAATTTAACCCCACGAAAATTAAAACGAAATTTAACCCCATTTATTGGCCTCCTTAGGGTTAATTATTGTTATTTTAGTGTTCCAGTGGTATGTACACTTTACTTATTATTTGTAATGTATGTTAAAAAGGAGTTTTGAAAATCTCATCAATTCCAGTAAAATTTTGCAATTATCAGGATTCTTACTGAAGATTTTATAATTTTCACTGCAATGTTTAATTTACAATAAAAATTTTCCTGTTCTTTTCAAACTGTTCTGTCCAAAATTAGGTTTCATGGTCGAAATGCTCATCGTTGGAATAAATTCGGCTCTTTTAGGAGCACTTCTCAAGTATTCCCTCGAACGAAATTTAACTTCACGAAAATTAAAACGAAATTTAAACCCATTTATTGGACTTCTTAGGGTTAATTATTGTTATTTTAGTGTTCTAGTAGTATGTAGACTTTACTTATTATTTGTGATGTATGTAGAAATGGAGTTTTTTTCCCGTTTAATAAATAAGTAAAAAATAAAAATTGTAGCACATTTCTGCATATTTGTTTTTTTTAAGGTGTTCTGACTCATATTTTGATCATTTACTCAGATAAAAGTAAAATTAATTAAAGTTTTTTCGTTCTTCGTAAAAAAGGGCCAACTTTCGTTCAAGGAATTACGGAAAAAGTATCGTAACTTCTTCCGTACTTCCTTGAACGAAATTTGGCCCTTTTTTTATGAAGAACGAAAAACCTTTAATTAGTTTTACTATTAGCTGAGTAAATAATCAAAATATGAGTCAGAAAAAGCCTTTAAAAAAAAGAAACAGAAGTATGCAGAAATGTGCTACAATGTGCTAAAATATGCAAAAAAATGCTTTTATGTTAACATATGCAAAAATATGCATCACAAATAGGGCTCAAAATTCACAGTATCACATGAAACACATTTGAGTACAGTTCCTTCTTATATCAGTCGTATGAAAAATATATTCCTTTGCATATATTTGGTTGTCATATTTATTTCTATTGAATAACTGTAATTCAGCACAAAAATGTATTTAGATTTAACCGAATGATATCTATGTCTCCAGTGCTTGAGGGTGTTTTGGGCATTAACCGCTGGCACAGCTATTTCATTAGTTTTTTAATCGAGCTTGTTCACATGGCTGATAA
This sequence comes from Othius punctulatus, assembly GCA_951805005.1. Taxonomy (NCBI): domain Eukaryota; kingdom Metazoa; phylum Arthropoda; class Insecta; order Coleoptera; family Staphylinidae; genus Othius; species Othius punctulatus. The sequence continues at coordinate 26,150,973 of OX638143.1, forward strand.
TAGTACAGTTTTTATTTGATTGTCTGTTGGTGATAGTTTTTGTCAGTAGTTTATATAGTTTGTACATTAGTTAATATAAATGTACCTATAAGGCTGATAGGTCAATAATTTTCTATTCTGGTATTATCTCAGTTTCTCAGTGTTGGCGATAGTTTTTGTCAGTAGTTTGTATAGTTCTTACATAAGTTAATATAAATGAACCTTTAAGGCTGATAGGTCAATAGTTTTATATTCTGGTATTATCTCAGTTTTTGTATAATAGTGCCACATTTGTGTTTTTCAATATTTTAGATAATTTTCCTGTCTTTAGGCAGTTATTAAACGAAATTGTTAATTTTCATTGTATGCTATCGCTTCCTTATGTAATCATGTCTAACACTATGTTCTCATGTTTTTTCTTCTCTAATTCTTCTTCTTTATTATGTATTTTTGAAATATCTTCTGATCATAAGTTCATAATCTTTTTCTCTTGCAATTTAACATTTTCCATTTCTCATGTGATGTTTTTTTTTGGTGTTATTTCAAATGTCATAAATATATTCGACTAAAATCTTCTTTTGGGTATCAAATGGAACCCCCAGAAGTAAGAAGCAATGTAATTTTTTAAGTAGGTATCGTTTGAGCGAATTTTTTTGAAAGCAATATTTATATAGGCGGGATGCATTTTAAAATGTTTCTAGTCTGTAATTCTAACAGACGCAATGTGTTACTAATCTGGCCCAAAACTGAATTGGCATCCGATCACGTACATTGTGTACACAAACATTTTGATAACATCATCACTGATTGCCGCCCATTGTCCACTCCGTGCGAAATATTATTCACTGCGACAATTCCGCCGCCCCCACAATAAACCCCCGATTGCGCTCAGCAGTAAATCCCACTGTGGCTGTCCGGAATAAATCAGCTCGCAACAGGAATCGATCGGCGGTAATCAATTATTAACTAACTGACTGGGCCCGCGCAATAATTACATCAGCACACAATGCGCCACTTCCTGTGCCGTCCCGGGGGCGGCACTTCCGGCCGCCCCCCGGGTTAACAGAATTTCGCGACCGCACGCGCGCAAATTTGCGCCGCGGCGAGATTTATAGTGGGCGGCTGCGGATATTTTCGCACGGATCCTAATTGCCCGAGGGGAAAATGCGAAATCCGACCCTGCGCTCATTAATTTCGAGGCGCTCGCGGGGGCCGCCTTTCTCAGCCCCGGGAAAACGAGGGAAACTAATGGAAATTAAACATTGAAATTTCATAGAGCGCGGAAGTGATTGAATTGCTTTTCGGTGATTATTTTGCTCCCTTTTTATACGCGCCCCTGGGACTTCTGCCACGTTGAGACGCGAGGCTGTTATTTTAGTTCGATTTTAATTAGAAATTAGGCGCAACTGGAAACTGCGCAAGGAAAATAGTGCTGAAAGTTTTCGCGGCGCAATTCCATTAAAAAATCAGTTTCAGAAAAACGCCGTGCGCCTTTGGTGCATTGCAAACCAATTACGCTTCCTTAATCAATTTAAAATTGCATTCATGTAATTTATTGAATAAAATCAGGCGTTTAAAAACAGGAAATTAATTGAAACCCTTTGTCCTGCTTTTAATTTCAATTTTATTTCCATTAGTTTCCCTCGTTTTCGCAATATCGAATTTTGTATTAAATACACCTTCAGATTAATTGTCACCTTCAATACGTATTAAATTATTAATTAATTACAAGAAACAAACATGCAACATTTATATTAATGACCTAAAAAATATTCCCCCTCGAGTATACAAGGTGGTATCAAATGATAATGCGCTACTAAATTCATCGCTGTTGATTTTAAAACTGTTTGCGAAAATTTCAACAGCAAATTTACTGCAGATAAAAAAATAATTACCCATAAATTTCGAATTTTAACGTGCAACCCGTTTTAATTACGTTTTTAAAAAGTAATTACGCAGCACCGACGTGCATGGTATTAACGTAAAATAAATAACCTGTCGAGAAAACTCGAGGTGCAATCCACCCCCAGGCAATAGTTAATATGAAAAATGCCACCCCGGCAACCATCCCTCAAAACTTGTTGAGATGAAAAATTAATTACAACCCCGGCCTAACATTAGCCACATCAATTTAAATCGTGCAAAGTCCACGGGCGGTAAATCTTTGATTAGCAACAAATCTGGCCCTGATTAGGCGCCGCGCCCGGCGCTAATCCGCTGAATGTTTAATACGACGGCGGGCGCCGCGGCGCCCTGCTGAATAATTGAGGTTGGGCGTGGGGATGTTGCACACGATGATATTATCTGATAATAATTAAGGCGCGCAGGAACAAATTAAAGCCGTCGGCGGCGATAATCCGGACGGATTTCTCCCCGGCGATATTAAAAGCGCACTGGGGACGGCGCGGGGCGCGTAAATATTTAAAAAGGACCCAGCGCAAATAATAATTTACATGTAAATGCGAAGGGAAAGTTTGCACAGGCCGTGGATCATACAAATCCGGGGATTAGTGCGCCGGCGCAGCGCCTGTTGTTTTGCACAACTCCGCTGTTCGCAGCAATTCCTACTTTTAACGATAGTTTCACGTCAGCAATGTAATAATTAGAGAACGAATAAATAAGGTTTCAACAAATAAAAAAGGCACTAATAAAGTTGTATTACATACAGACCAAATAAATAGAAACGAAAATTCAGGAGCCTTTATTATTAGTTAAAAAAAAAATTCATTTTAATGTCTATTTATTTTATTGCTTTACTTATTTTTTTCTAACTCTTTCTCAAGAGCAACCCATATTTTTAGTTTTACAGGATGATTCATTAGCCCTATAACAAAATTTTGGAAATGAAAGGTGATGCTATAGGCTATTTACATTAAGACGGCAGCGCCACGGTGGCTCACTGACATACTAGCATTGAACGTGCAATCTTGTGTCTGTCTTATCGTACAGTAATTAATCTTGTGGTTATGGTTTAACATGGTTTAACGTGGTTTAACATGGTCTATGGTTTCATCATCTTGTGATTATGGTTGTGGTTATGGTTATGGTTTCTTGTGTCTTATGATTTTGGTTGTGGTTATGGTTATGGTTTCTTGTGTCTTATGGTTATGGTTGTGGTTATGGTTTATGGTTTCTTGTATCTTATGGTTATGGTTGTAGTTATGGTTTATGGTTGTGGAAAAATATTAAAACGTTCGCAACCTTTATATCGTCTGCTTAATGCAAGAACTAGGTAAGTCAATTATTTTGCATTTTGGAGATATATAATTACAAATGAGTAATTATTTAATTGATGACTCCTCCTCACTAATAACTACAAAAAGAAATGGGTGCGACAACATAAAACGAGGTCTTATGTTTAAATAAGCTTCTAAAATATGCCTGCTTAAGAATCGTTAAAACTGTTCTTGCCTTTTTCTCAGAAACTTGAAGCATTTTCTTCTAGAAAACTATTTTCCAATGGGAGAAGGTATGCATTTTCTCTTGAAAATACCAAGTTGTGTGTCCATCGTATCCATTGCAGAATCTATCGTACAGTACAATGACTTTGTATTACAAGAGATATTTCATAAAATTTCAATTATTATCTTAAAGATTTAGAAGTTGAGAGGCAAGCTTTTGAAGGTTTTATCAAGTTTCCATTAACACCCGAGAGATTTAGTAAGCGAGACGCAAAATTTTGAAGATTTCATGATATTTCGAAGATTTCATGAAATTTTAATTAACATCTGAGAGATTTAGTAGGTGAGTGACAACATTTTGAAGATTTCATAAAATTTCCAGTAATATCTTAGAGATTTAGTAAGTGAGAGACAAAATTTCATGAAATTTCCAATAACAGAATCGAATAGAATATATTTGCATACCTGTCGTCATACGACTTACACAAGTCAAATCAATCTTAAAACAATACAATGCTTAAAATAACATTCAAGTTTTAAAATATTTTAGTTAAAAATATTTTTTTTAAGATTTCGTGAAATTTTAAAGGTTTAATAAAATATTAATTAATATCTGAGAGTTTTAGTAAGTTAGAGAAAAGTCTATCCGTTGCAAAATCTATCGTACTGTACAATAACTTTGTACTATACTAAATGTTTCATAAAATTTCCATTATTATTTTAAAGATTTAGTAGTTGAGAGACAAGCATTTCAAGATATCAGCAATTTTCCATTAATATCTGAGAGATTTACTTGGCGAAACACAACACATTGAAGATTTCGTGAAATTTCGAAAGTTTAATGATATTTTTATTAATATCTGAGAGATTCAGTAGGTGAAAGACAAGATATTAAAGATTTCATAAAATTTCCATCTATATCTTAGAGATTTAGTAAGTAAGAGACAAAATTTTGAAGATTTTATATAATTTCGAAGATTAAATGAAATTTTCATTAATATCTGAGAGATTTGGTAGGTAAGAGACAAAATTTTAAAGATTTCATGAAATTTTCATTATGTATTAGAGATTTAGTAGGTGAGAGACAAAATTTTGAAGATTTCATGATATTTCCACTAGTATCTTAGAGATTACAAAATTTCACGAAATTTTCATTAATAGCATAGAATAAAATATATTTGCATTCCTGCGTCACACGACTTACATAAGTCAAATCAATACTTAACACAATACAATGCTTAAAATAACATCGAAGTTTTGAAATATTTTAGTGAGAAATAAAGTTTTAAAGATTTCATGAAATTTCCAGTATTAAGTTAAAGGTTTAGTAGTTGAGAGGCAAGCTGTTGAAGATTTCAGCAATTTTCCATTAATATCTGAGAGATTTAGTAAGCAAGACCCAAAATTTTGAAGTTTCCATGAAATTTCGAAAATTTAATAAAATTTTATTTAATATCTGACAGATTTAGTAGGTGAAAGACAAGATATTGAAGATTTCATGAAATTTCCATTAATATCTTAGAGATTTATTAGGTAAGAGACAAAATTTCACGAAATTTCTATTAATAGAATAGAATATATTTTCATGCCTGTCATCATACGGGTTACACAAGTCAAATGAATAAATTAATTACATATTGCAAAGATTTCTACAATACAATACTACAATACAATGCCTAAAATAACATCGAAGTTTTGAAATATTTTACTGAGAAATAAAATATTCAAGATTTCATAATATTCAAGATAAGCTTTTGAAGATAATATCAATTTTCCATTAATACCCCTGAGATTTGGAAGGCAATAGACAAAATTTTGAAGATTTCATGAACCTTCCATTAATATCTTAGAGATTTAGTAAGTAAGAGATAATTTCACGAAATTTCCATTAATAGAATCGAATATATTTTCTTGCCTGACGTCATACGACTTACATAAGTCAAATCAATAAATATTTAGTACTTGAGAGGCAAGCTTTTGAAGATTTCATCAATTCTCCATTAATATCTGAGAAATATTAGTAAGCAAGAGGCAAAATTTTTAAGACTTCATGAAATTTCGAAGATTTATTGAAATTTTCATTAATATCAGAGAGATTTAGTAGATGAGACACAAAATTTTGAAGATTTCTTGAAATTTCCATGTATATCTTATAGATTTTGTAGGTGAGAGACAAAATTTTGAAGATTTAATAAAATTTCCACTAATATCTTAGAGATTAAGTAAGTGAAGGACAAAATATAACAAAATTTCCTTTAATGGAATAGAATAGAATATATTTTCATGCTTGTCGTCATACGACTTACACAAGTCAAATCAATAAATTAATTACAAATTACAAAGATTTCTACAATACAATACTACAATACAATGCTTAAAATAACATCGAAGTTTTGAAATATTTTAGTGAGAGATAAAATTTCTATAATTATCTTAAATTTTTAGTAGTTGTGAGGCAAGCTTTTGAAGATTTCATCAATTCTCCATTAATACCTGAGAGATTTAGTAAGCAAGAGGCAAAATTTTGAAGATTTAATGAAATTTCGAAGATTTATTGAAATTTTCATTAATATCTGAGAGATTTAGTAGGTGAGAGACAAAATTTTGAAGATTTCATTAAATTTCCATTAATATCTTAGAAATTTAGTAGGTAAGAGACAACGTTATAAAGATTTCATGAAAATTCCGTTAACATCTTAGAGATTTAGTAAGTGAGAGACAAAATTTCACGAAATTGTCATTAATAGAATAGAATACATGTCTATGCCTGTAATATATGCCTGTCGTCATACAACTTATACAAGTCAAATCAATAAATTAATAACATATTAAAAATATTTCTACAATACAATGCTTAAAATAACATCGCAGTTTTGAAATAATTTAGTGAGAGATAAATTTTTAAATATTTCATAAAATTGCCATTATTATCTTAAAGGTTTAATAGTTGAGAGGCAAGCTGTTGAAGATTTCATTAATTTTCCATTAATATCTGAGAGATTTAGTAGGCAAAAGACCAAATTTTGAAGATTTCATAAAATTTTCATTAATATTTTAGAGATTTAGTAGGTGAGAGATAAAGTTTTGAAGTTGTCATTGAACTTCCACTAATATCTTAGAGATTTAGTAAGTGAGAGACAACATTTCACAAAATTTCTATTGATAGAATAGAATATATTGTAATGCCTGTCATCATACGACTTACACAAGTCAAATCAAGAAATTAATTACATATTAAAAAGATTTCTACAATACAATACTATAATACAATGCTTAAATTAACATCGAAGTTTTTAAATATTTTAGTGAGAGATAAAATTTTAAATATTTTATGAAATTTCCATTATTATTTAAAAGGTTTGGTAATTGAGAGGCAAGCTGTTGAAGATTTCAGCAATTTTCCATTAATATCTGAGAGATTTAGTAGTCGAGACACCAAATTTTGAAGATTTCATCAAATTTCGAAGATCTAATGAAATTTTAATTTATATCTGAGACATTTAACAGATGAAAGACAAAATTTTGAAGATTTCATGAAATTTCTATTAATATCTTAGAGATGTAGTGAGAGACAAAATTTAATTAAATTTCTATTAATAGAATAAAATAAATGTTCATGCCTATCATCATACGACTTACACGAGTCAAATCAATAAATTAATTATATACTAAAAAGATTTCTACAATAAAATACTACAATACAATGCTTAAAATAATATCGAAGTTTTGAAATATTTTAGTAAGAGATAACATTTTAAATATTTCATGAAATTTCCATTATTATCTTAAAGGTTTAGTAGTTGAGAGGCAAGCTTTTGAAGATTTCGTGTATTTTCCATTAATATCTTGGAGATTTAGTAAGTGAGAGATCAACTTTGACAAAATTTTCATTAATAGAATTAACTAAATTTTAATGGCTGTCGTCATAATCGTCAAATAATTTTACAATACAATACTACAATACAATGCTTAAAGTAACATCGAACCTTTGAAATATTTTAGTGAGAGATAAAATTCTAAATATTTCATGAAATTTCCATTTTCATCTTAAAAGTTTAGTAGTTGAGAGGCAAGCTGTTTATTATTTCAGCAATTTTCCAATAATATCTAAGAGATTTAGTAGATGAGAGACAAAATTTTGAAGATTTCATGAAATTTTCATTAAGTACTTAGTGATTTGGTAGGTAAGACACACAATTTTGAAAATTTCATGAAACTTTCATTAATATCTTAGAGATTTAGTAAGTGAGAGACAAAATTTGGAAGATTTCATGATATTTTCATTAATATCTTAGTGACAGATAAAATTTTAAAGAATTCATGAATTGTCCATTACGATCCTAAATATTTAATAGCTAAGAATGAAGTCATTGAAGATTTCATGAAATTTCCATTCATATCTGAGAGAGAGGTGGGAGTGCGAGTAGGTGAGAAACAAAATCTTTTTTTTTGTAGGAATGATTTATGAAAAATTTTAGCACAAAGTTTGAAATTTAAGCGCATTATTTCTAGTTTAAAATTTAAAAATAAAGATTTTGCAAAATGAAATTCATTTAACATAGAAGTGCAAAATCGTTTTCAAGATAAGAAAATTGTTATTAATATAAAGTAAAGCTATTATGTAAAGTTATTTAGTAAGTTATTAGGTAATAGTTAAAAAACACACACAGGTTACTTTGTTACTTTTGCCTTTTTCACAATGTATCCCAAAGTAGAGCTGTCAAACGTAATTCATCTCATTAGGTAATGTAATTAATTAAAATAACTTTTACCTGTTTTTCACAGTTCATTTTTAATATAACTAAATATATACTTCATGCATTATGCGCTTATCTTCATAAACTATACATAAAGGTAAAAGTTATTTTAGTTACCTAATGTTTCACAAAGCTCAGAGAAAAATGTAAGTATAGTAATACCTTAAAATCCAATATTTTTAGTTTACTTACGAATAACTACATAGTTTTATAAGATACTTTAAAATATCTTTTTTTTGCATAATAAGCAATTATCTGGTATTGAAATTCCGGAAATGGTTACGAAAAAATCACAACCTGAAGGAAATGACGTGCAATTATGTAACATGGCGCTGGAGACCCTATGCTGGGTCTGCTGCGTCAAGCGACGAACCCAGCCGCAAAATTACTAATTATAAGATATTTAATTATTGCACTGCTAGTTACACCAGTCCATCGTTAAGCGCTTGCCCTGGGGCTCACAGGTCTTGAGTTTAGTTGCAGACGTCTTATTTGCTTTATGTTCATGGGCAAAAATATCGAGTTTTTAGTAAAATAACTGCTACTTCTCAGTTACAAATTTAAGTCAATCAAAAATTCTTCGAACATATTCTTCGAAGAATATTTATACTTAAATGATAGAGTCCTCGAGATTCGTTGGCCTCGGTCAACACCTCGCCTAACAATTTTATCTAACTTCCAAATTTCAGTGAAATATCCGCTACTTTGCTACTTTACTTTACTTTACTTTACTTTACTTTACTTTACTTTACTTTATTTTACTTTACTTAACTTTACTACACTTTACTTCACTTTACTTTGCTATATTATAATAGTTATTGGTGATAGTGAGTAATTTGTGAATTATTTCAGGCGACATTTACTTATGAACTGTCGACTATAGTCCGAAATAAATAGTTACTCCTGAATGAAATATTTATTCCCGAGTAGTATAATCATGAATTCAGACGTTGATATTTACATTTTCTCAGGTGATTCAATTTACGTGCAAGGTGCTTTAAACAGAATCAATATTGCATATCGACTACACAAAGTGTGCAGCTAAAAGCAGATGCATTTTGAAGAATCTGCCGCAAGGTAAGTAGCACAGCACTTTAGTTATAAAACATTTCAACAAGCGACAGTTGGAAGAGGCTAGTGTAGGTACACGCGCAGATTCCCACCGACTTACGCGGATTTCCCTCTGGCAAGAACGTGAATTATATAGAGCAACTATGTTAATTAATAGAAATATACCTGAAACAATTAATCTGTTGTTTACGCTAGTATTCATATGGTCTGAATCTCGCAACCCCATCATAATTCCTCCGGGCGGTTAATAACTTTTTTTCCGCGTAATTAAATCCGCCGCAGTGGTTTCATCCCCCGTACCCAAGCAATAATTCCTGCTTACCCGAAGAGGAATGATAAATATTTATGCAATGTAAATTGCACCCCAAGTCTGCGAAAAAATTATAATAATTAATGTTAATCATCCCCCCAGTGTAGTAAATTGAGGACGCTTTTTGTGCGCCGCACGGCGCCTTGTGTAAATAAATCGTTTTTATAGTAGATTAAGCCGTAATTACCGCGCAGAAAGGCCCTACAAGTACCAACTAATCTCGGTAAATTTTAAATTCCACTCGGATTTAAAGCACTGCCACGTACTCCCGCTCGTAAGTCGCCCTTTGATTAAAGCAATTTATACAAATTAAAGTAACTAATTTTATTTTACTGCCTCTCGTGAGTTTCCTCCGAAATTTATTCGCCGATTTATATCAATTATTGGAACGAAGGTAGAAAGGAGACGTGTCCTCTCGTAGAACGGTGTATAAATTTGTGCCGGTGTCTTGGGTTAATGGACCAATCAATATTACTAATGCAATAAGTAAGTGATAAATACCCTAATAATAGTACTGTAAATTATAACAGTCACGATAACATCGATGGTCATGCTATTAGGAGAACCTTAGGATATTATATATTTTGAGTGTCGCAATTAAATTCATAACATTGGATTAATACTTGATAATATATTATTATTATTATTATAATCTTCATTCTTTTGCCCTTTCGGGTGTCGAAGTGGTGTTGTCTTTCTTCATGTATTTTCTTTTACCATTTGGTTCCACCGTTTCTTGTTCCTTGCTATTTCCTTCACTTGTATTTCTCCCATGTATTTCAACTGTTCATTTTTCATTTTGTCTATTCTTGGTGCTTAATCAAGTTTTATTTTCCCTATAGCTCTTCTAACTTTTTATACAGTCTGCTTGAAGTATTGTGACACAGCAAATATTTCGGTTATTAGTACAAATAGAAAAAAAAAGTTGAAGAAAAAAGTTTTAGTAATTTATGTCATCTACTTAATTCTAATTTCAGAATAACAATTTAAAATCAAATAAACACGTGAAAGCTATAAGCTTTATTTTCTTTAATGGAACACCTTGTATATTTTGGTTATTTCTAATAGGCAATAACATTAGCTTTATAATGATACAACATTAGTACCCCTTTATTATACAAATAACGCGACAATTGCCAATAACTTGCCAATAGCTTTCACGTGTTTATTTAATTTTCAATTGTTCTTCTGAAATTAGGATTAAATATACGATAAAAAGTACCAAAACTTTTGTCTTCAACTTCATTTTCTCTCTGTACTAATAACAGAACTATTTGCTGTGTCACAATAAATCAAACTGAATACCTATTTCTTGTTCTTCCTCGTTGTCTTGTTTGTCTTTCTTATTGTTATTGTTTTCTATTGTTCTATCTGTATTCTGTTTATCTTTTGTTTTGTCATATTTTTCCTGTAAACCTTTAAAGTATTGTTTCCATCTTTCTCCTATTTCGTCTTTCATTGTAAGTATATTTCCTTTCTCGTCCTTTACTTGGTGTAGTTTTATCGTTTTGTTTTTCTTGTTTCTTCTGGTAATGTTGTAGAATAGCTTATGGTTCTCATGCCTATTATTGCTATTTTTTCTCCGAATTTATCCCATGACTTTTCTTTTGATTGTTTTATTATCTTTTTGGTTATATTTCTTTGTTCTTTGTATCTGCAATAGTCTTGTGCTGTTCTCTTTGCTGGGTATTTTTTTCATAGTTGCTTCTTGGTTCTAACTTCTTTTTGTATATCTTCTGTCCACCAGCTTGTCCACCGTTTTGTCTTTCTTTTTTTTTCTGATAATGTTGTAGAATAGCTTCTGGTACTCATGTCTTTTTTCCAATATTTTTCCGAATTTTTCTAATGATGTTTCTATTGATTGTTTTATTATTTTACAGTTTTTGATCTTGAAATTGGTGGGAACTCTGTAGAAATGTATAAATTAAAAGGGAAATCTTGGGAATTATTCAAAAATCTCTAGGATTATTCATATGTATTGGGAAATCTGTAAAAATTTCTAATATTATTGAGCACTCTTTTGAGTTATTTAAAAATGTCAACCAACATGCATTTTTTATCATGAAATTATTGAAAAATCTCCAGAAATCATGATAATTAGTGAGAAATCTGTAGAAATCTTGAAATTACTACGAAAATCTTGGGATTTATTAAAAAATCTCTGGGATTATTGATATGTATTAGGAAATCTGTATGAATCTCGAAAATTATTGAGAAATCTCAGGAATTATTTAAAATTGTTGACCAGTTTGCCTTCTTTTATCGTGAAATTATTGAAAAATCTACAGAAATCATAGTAATTAGTGGGATATGTGCAGAAATCTCGAAATGAATTGGGAAATTTTGGGAATTATTAAAAAATCTCTTCGACTATTGATATTTATTGAGAAGTCTGTGGAAATCTTGCAAATTATTGAGAAATCTTAGGATTTATTCAAAAATGTCAAAAAGTTTGCATTTTTTGATCTTGAAATGATTAAAAAAATCTCCAGAAATCATGATAATTGGTATAAAATCTTTAAAAATCTATAAAACAATAGGGAAATCTTAGGAATTATTCATAAATCTCCGGAATTATAGATATTTATTGATAATTCTGCGGTAATCTCGAAAATGATTTAAAAATATCAACGAGTTTGCATTTTTTATCTTGAAATTATTGAAAAATCTAGAGAAATCATGATAATTGGTGGGAGCTCTGTAGAAATGTATAAATTAAAATAGAAATCTTGGGAATTATTCAAAAATCTCTAGGATTATTCATACGTATTTGGAAATCTGCGGAAATTTCGAATATTATTGAGAACTCTTGGGAGTTATTTAAAAATATCAACCAACATGCATTTTTTGATAAATCTTTAGAAACCATTATAATTAGTGAGAAATCTGTAGAAATCTCGAAATTAATAGGGAAATCTTGGGATTTATTAAAAAATCTCTGGGATTATTGATATTTATTGGGAAATCAGTATGATTCTGGAAAATTATTGAGAAATCTCAGGAATTATTTAAAAATGTCGACCAGTTTGCATTTTTTGATCTTGAAATTATGAAAAAATCTCCAGAAATCATGGTAAGTAGTGGGAAATCTGTAGAAATCTTGAAATGAAATGGGAAATTTTGGGAATTGTTCAAAAGTCTCTAGGACTATTGATATTTTTTGAGAAGTCTGTGGGAATCCTTCAAATTATTGAGAAATCTTAGGATTTATTCAAAATTGTCAAAAAGTTCGCATTTTTTGATCTTGCAGTGATTGAAAAATCTTCAGAAATCATGATAATTAGTGAGAAATCTGCAGAAATCTCGAAATTAATAGGGAAATCTTGGGATTTATAAAAAAATCTCTGGTATTACTGATATTTATTAGGAAATCTGTATGAATCTCGAAAATTATTGAGAAATCTCAGGAATTATTTAAAATTGTCGACCAGTTTTCATTTTATTATCTTGAAATTATTAAAAAGATCTTCATAAATCATGATAATAAGTGGAAAATCTCGAATTTAATGGGGAAATCTTCAAAATTATTCTAAAATTTCTGGAATTATTGATATGTAGTCTATAGAAGTCTATAGAAATCTCGCCAATTATTGAAAAATCTCAAGCATTTCTTAAAAATGTCAACCTGTTTGTATATTTTATCTTGAAATGATTAAAAATTCTCCAGAAATCATGGTACGTAATAGGAAATCTGTAGCTATCTCGAAATTATTAAGGAAATCTTGGGATTTATTAAAAAATCTCTGGGATTATTGATATTTATTAGGAAATCTGTATGAATCTCGAAAATTATTGAGAAATCTCATGAATTATTTAAAAATGTCGGCCAGTTTGCATTTTTTGATCTTGAAATTATTTTTAAAAAATCTCCAGAAATCATGATTATTAGTGGAAAATCTGTAGAAATCTATAAATTAATAGGGAAATCTTGGTAATTATTTAAAAATCTCCGGAATTATTGATATTTATTGAGAAATCTGTGGTAATCTCGAAAATTATTGAGAAATGTTTGAAATTATTTAAAAATACCAACGAGTTTGCATTTTTTTATCTTGTAATTATTGAAAAATCTCCAGAAATCATGATCAATACTGGGCAATCTGTAGAAGTTTCGAAAAATATTGAACTTTCATGTTTTAAACTTTAATTGGTTATTTTCATTTTATCAAATATCGACACACTAAGATGGAACTAGAAATTATAAGTGTAAATTGAGAATATTGGATAAAATTTATATTATTTCAAACCCTTAATTTAGTCAAATTGTGACATAGTCTTGTGCTGTCCTCTTTTCTAGGTATTTTTTCCAAGGTTGCTTCTTGGTTCTAACTTCTTTTTCTATCTTTTCTGTCCACCAGCTTGCCCGTTACGAGTTTCTATTGGTTTTTGTTATTCCACAGGTTTCTATTGTTACCTATTCTATTACCTGCTTGAAAGCTTTCCAGATGTCTTCGGTTTCTTTTAATTGTGTTCTGTTAATGTTCTGTTAATGTTCTAACCAGAATAGCTTCTGGTTCTCATGTCTATTTTTTCATATTTTTTTACGAATTTTTCTCATGATGTTTCTTTTGATTGTTGTATTAACGTTTTGACTCTATTTCTTTGTTCTTTGTGTCTGCCATGGTCTTGTACTGTTCTCTTTTCCGGGTATTTTTTCCATAGTTGCTTCTTGGTTCTAACTTCTGTTTGTATCTCTTCTGTCCACCAGCTTATCCGCTTCGAATTTCTATTGGATTTGGTTGTTTCACAGGTTTCTATTGTTGCCTCTTCTAGTACCTGCTTGAAAGATTTCCAGATATCTTCGGTTTCTTTTAATTATGTTCTGTTAAGTCTTTTAATTTTTTGTTCCATACTTTTTGATACTGATGTTGCTTTACTGGGCCTTTTAATTTATGTGCATTTATTTGATAATATAATAATTTTAAAATTGGAGCGGGTGATCAAAAAACCAATGATGTGATAATCGATTTACTCGTTAGCTTTCGAAAACCATATCGGGAATCTTCATCAGACTGAAGAATAATTGCTTCAAAAGCTGCTGAAATGTTTTAAGATACTCCATTATTTTATAAGTAGGTGGTCTATAAATGCATACAACATTTGTGTAGTATTAGACAACATAATATTTGCGCTTGCACATTCAAACTGGTAAGGTATATTTAACATATTTATATCCACGTCGCGTCGGAAATATAGCATTGATATCCTTCTTGAAATACTGCATCTCCACCGTGGGTTGCAGTGTGATATTATTTTAAATTCATCAACGTTGTGTTCTGACAGATGTTCGCAGAATTGCCAGTGATAAAGCTTCAAAATATATATTTCCTTCAAGCAAATGAGGTGTCACAGGGATCAGATGAAATGAATATAAAAATGGCATCAATAATATTACAGATGTATGTTTCACAAACAATTTCAGCTACTGTGAATACATATACTGGATGTTTGAAAACTTTTCGCAGCCATAAATATTCGTGTACATTTTCCATCTTCTTATTGCGTTTTTGCAAAGACAAATGACGGAGTGTTTAATGGAAACTTGGCTGCAAACTAGAATCTATTCAGGAAGTCTACCAGAGTCGGCAATTTGAATTGACCCTTGAGCCTTAAGTACTCCAACTCCTGAAACAGTCCCGGCGACAGTTTATTGTGCCCTGAAAGGCGTAAAGTTTGCCAAAATTAATCCGCGCTCGGGCGTAGACTCGCATTTGACGTCCGCAGATTTATTATCATACTGAGTGAAAAGTGAGCGTTTTCCACATCCGCACCCACCCCCCCAAAAAACGCCCGGTTATTCATCGTGCGCGGGCTGAAAACAAATAGGAAAGCCATTCCGTTCTTTTCAAAGTTCGTGGGGGATTTGCGCGCGCCCCAGCTCTTACATCCGCGTAAGTGTGCGCGTGTGTGTGTGTGTTTTAAAGAGTTTCCCAGGAATATATACAGAGAGTAATTTAGATATATGAGGGCTGGGCTAGGGCGGCCGCCCTCTGTGTATCCGTAAACATTCATCTGGATCCGCATGCCTGTATCCGTGAGCCGCGGAACGGCTCGGCAATCCTGGGGTAGGTCTCTACCTCGCTGAGCAAACAAATACTTTAATGCTTGTATCTCTGCTGTGCTGGGTGGAAACCGCGGACTATGCAAATTCGAGGCGACGTTAGGATATAGGGGTGCACATCAAGAACTTAATCACAATGGGAAAACTATGAGACAGCAGGAATGGAGGAATATCTGCAGCCCTAACAAACTGAATAACAAATAAAATGCTAACTAAACATTTAATAATAATAATAATAATAATAATAATAATAATGATAATAACAATAAAAATAAAAAGTTTCGTCTATTACTGTTGCAGATTGAGTACGGGACCGTTTGATAAAACAAAATTTGTGCAAATAATAAGTTAGATACTTGATACGATTCAACCGAAACAAGTTGTACGAGTTATATAAATATAATAATTGCAATTAATATTAAATACTGCAAAAATTGTTTTGTCCCAATATCGCTTTAACAGGCAGATGACACCTCATCTCAACTCGGTTTTCTTCTATCTGCTGAAAATACAAAAAAAATATATCTTATTAGACCAGCTACAATTTTATTTATTACAAACAATCGGTCACCTAACACCTTAGGGCAGATAAGTTTTCGATTATATATATATATACGAGGGCTGTTTGACGGAAGAGTGACTTTTTAATGAAAACGTTATTTTTCTGTTCAAAATATATTTTATTTGTCAACATAACACCCTTTCAAGTGTACACACTTAGCCCGGCGAGTTTAAAATTTTTTTAAACCTTCCAAAAAGTAATCTTTCTGAAAGTCTTCAAAATATGCATTTGTGTCGGTTACCTCCTCTTCATTTGCCTGAAATCTTTTTCCACACAGCCAGTTTTTTAAATTTGGAAATAATAAGAAATCACTGGGAGCCAGATCTGGCGAATATGGCGGATAAAGCAGTAATTCGTAATGCAATTCAGTCAATTTAGTTGTAGCAATTGCAAACGAATGAGAGGGCGCATTATCGTGATGGAACAACACTTTTTTTCTTCATCAAATGCGGTCGTTGTTTTTCAAGTTCGGCATCAATACATGTCTGCATAATCAGCATAATACGGGCCAGTTATGGTTTTTCCTTTTTGTAAACAATTAATAAAGATTACACCTTTAGAATCCCAAAAAACTGTGGCCATGACCTTATTGGTCGAAAAAAGTGTGTTTGCCTTTTTGGGAGCATATTCGCATGGAGAAATCCAGTATTTAGACTGTATTCTTGTTTCTGGAGTATAATGATGTATCCAAGTTTCATCTACTGCGACATATCGACGAAAAAAATCCTTTGAGTTACGTTGAAAACGGCTAAACATTCTTCTGAATTCTTAATGCGAGCGCGCATTTGATCACCATTAAGCAAACGCGGCAACCATCTCGCGGATAGCTTTTTCTTATTGAAATGTTCATGCAAAATATTGTATACCCGTTCGGTTGAGATGTTTACTTCATTAGCTATCTCACAAACTTTTATTCGACGATTGCCAATTACAAGGCCATAGAGTTTATTAACCATTTCTGGAGTAGTCACAGTAAATGATGGTTTCGGACGATCTGCATCAACCGTGCTCATATGGCCACTTTTAAAAGCAGAAACCACTTACAAATCATTCCATGGGACGGAGCAGATTCTGGATAATATTTACGTAACTTTTCCTCGGTTTCTTTAATTGTTTTTTCACGTAGAAAATAATGTTTAATCAACACTCGAATTTTTTTTTTTACATATTTACAAAACAACGAAAACAGTTTCCTTCAAATAAGTATAAAACATAATCTATCTGTCAGATTGGTGCCAAATTTTGACAGTAGACCTCCGAAAGACCTCAGGAGCTAGCAACATAATCATTATAACAAAAGTGTTACCAACCTTTGAAAAGTCACTCTTCCGTCAAACAGCCCTCGTATATATATATATATATATATATATATATATATATATATATATATATATATATATATATATATATATATATATATATATATATACAAACAATCGGTAATGACCTTATATTAAGTTAGGTTAGATTTAGATTTATGTCTTGATTCCTATACTGCTGAAGCAACATAATTTTTTTGAATCTCAACTCAAATAGCAGAAAAAGGAATTGTAAGGAATATATTAGGTCCAACGAAAAAGGGCGAAAGGTACAATGATACGAATATTAATTGAATATATCGAATAATCTGAAGGAAGATATTTTGTCCAACAAAAGAGGAACAGGGGACATGAAGAATAAAGATTAACCACGAAATTGGAACATCTAATCAAATAAGAGAACGTAATAAAGTAAGCATAGCTCAAACAAGAAGATTGTTTGGCCATGGGTGAGAAATTGAGAACATAATATACACAAAGACAACAAATTGGCGAATTTTTTGGTAGGAGTGAGTTGAGGTTTTGGTTGAGGAGTGAGTAGGAGTGAGTGAGCATACCACATCTTCAAAGGGTAGTTCTGCTTTATAAAGAATTATCAATTGAATTACGAAGAACTATTCTTCTGGCAAACAAAGGCAAACGGAACATACAGATGCAAAGTAGATTTATTTAAAAACCACAAGTTTTGAACATCATTATTAAAGACCAGATAAATTAGCGTAAAAATCTGTAAAAAAGCATTAAAAAAATGATTTTTTAAATAAAAAGCCTTAACATAAGCAGAAAAACATAAATTAACATAAAGAAGTAAAGAAGTTTATTTGGTGTAGTTTTATTATTTTGGCTTTCTTGTTTCTTCTGATAATATTGTAGAATAGCTTCTGGTTCTCATGTCTATTTTTTCCATTTTCCATTTTTTATCCGAATATTTCTCCCATGATGTTTCTTTTGTTTGTTTCATTATCATTTTGACTCTATTTATTTGTTCTTTGTATCTGCCATAGTCTTGTGCTGTTCTCTTTTCTAGGTATTTTTTCCATAGTTGCTTCTTGGTTCCAACTTCTTTTGTATCTCTTCTGTCCACCAGCTTGTCCACCGTTTTGTTTTTCTTTTTTCTTCTTAGTTTTCTATTGGTTTTTGTTATTCCATACGTTTCTATTGCTGCCTCTTCTATTACCTGTTTGAAAGCTTTCCAGATATATCTCTAAAAAAGTATTTAAAAAATCATCATTTTTTGAAATAAGAAGCCTTAACAGAAGCAGAAAAATATAAATTAACATAAAGAAGTACGCAAAACTCGCAAAAATGGAAACAAAATTTAGACAATCGTTTTTAAATAAAAGCAACATAACACTGATTTATTTTTTTACTTTAAATCACAATATCAACGTCAACATATATTGATGAACTTACCCACATAGAAAACATTAACTGATGGAACTTCCATGAGTATACATGTTTTTTTTTTAGTTTTTCCACAAAAAAATATAATGCAAATCGTCGGTTTAGAAGCAAACATTAAGTAACATTTTTATTATATTGATTTTTTTCTTCGCTTTTTTAGTAGCGTTTTAGTTTTAGTCGTGTTTATCCATTTTTACCAGTTATATTTACTGTATTTTTATTATTATTATTATTATAACTGGTTAAAAATGGATAAAGTACTACTAAAAATAACATATATATTATATAAATATAATAAAACTTATGCCGTAAAGCAGGGGTTTCCAAACTTTTTCGTAGAAGGGACACATAGGATTTTTTTAAGCTCTGTGCAGACATAACCTTCGCTTACCTGCTTTTATACATGATGTTATTACCCTCATTTTTGTTAGTAGTGTTTTATCCATTTTTCACCGCTTATATTTATTATAGTAGGTATTATTATTATTATTACTATAACTGGTAAAAAATGGATAAAACACTACTAAACATAACAATTTTATATTTCTAAAATCTTTTTTTTATCAAAGATTATAAAACTTATGCTGTAAAGCAGGGGTTTCCAAACTTGTTCGAAGAAGGACCACAAAGGATTTTTTTTAAATTCTGGGCGGGCCTAATCTTCGTTTACCTGTTTATATAATACATGATATTATTACCTCCTTTTTTTAGTAGTGTTTTATCTTGAGGAGTGTTTTATCCATTTTTGACCAGTGATATTCATATTATGATGATTATTATAACCGGTAAAAAATGTATAAAACACTACTAAACATAACATTTTTATATTTCTCAAATCTTTTTTTTTAATTAAAAATAATAAAACTTATGCTGTAAAGCAGGGGTTTCCAAACTTATTCGTAGAAGGACCACATAGGTTTTTTTTTTAAATTATGGGCCTAATTTTCGTTTATTTGTTTTTATACATGATATTATTACCTCCATTTTTTTTTAGTAGTGTTTTTATCTTTTGGAGTGTTTTATCTATTTTTGACCAGTTATATTTATATAATTATTATTATAACTGGTAAAACATGGATAAAACACTACTAAACATAACATTTTCATATTTCTGAAATCTTTTTTTTTTCATTAAAAACAATAAAACTTAAGCTGTAAATCAGGGGTTTCAAACTTTTTCGTAGAAGGGCCACATAGGATTCTTTAAGTCTTGTGCAGGCCTAATCTTCATATACATATATTTATACATCATATTATTACCTCCATCTTGAAATTAAAACTTGTTATTACTATCGACTGGCAGAATATTTATTTGAAACGTAGAAAGTTTAATGAATATACTAAATTTTGCAAAGTATACCAAGTTTCTCTGAAAATTTCATCATGCAATTTTCTAATTAATCTAAAACGATTAATGAAAAAGAAATAACAAAATCAAAAAATTTAAAATTGCAGAAAATTTAATGAAATTTTTTAAGCTGAAATGAGAATCCCTACAATATCCCTAGAAGATTGGGAATTACTTACAAATTTTCTGGCAGATGCCCGAAGAAAGTATAAATGAAAAAGTTAGTGAAATTGTAACATAATAAAAAAATATACAAAAAGTATTTCATAAAAATGATAGAAATTGCTATCAAAATTATATAAAGTTTCACGAATATGCGATCTACGTATAAAAAGAATTAGTCCAACAAATTCTAAGTTTAATACTTGAATCTGCCGGAATATGTCGGTAATATTATTAATTTTGAATATTTCTTATAAACTTTTAGTAATTTATCATAAAAGTATTTATCAATGTTTGGAGTCGAAACTATTGTATTTCCTTAATTATTTCTTTTGTATTATTTATAAGTATTTATCAGTTTTAGAAAATTATAAAAAATATTTATTTGAATTTTTCAAAATTTATAGTCTTAATATCAAAATAGTTAAAAAGTCAAGAATGTTTCAAAGATCAAAATATCAAAAATATCCTAGGATCACAAACTGCGACCATATCAACTTACTTGTATATTATAAATAACGAATATTGTTACAAAATAGTACCTACCTATTGTTTACTTTTTGTTAAGTTAACCAAATCTATAAAAACAATCCCAAGTTCCTCGAATTTATAGATAAACTCTACAATTGTTTCGGTCTCTGAACCATTCTCAAGACTACAAATGCTCAAATTCTAAAGTGTAAACTTTAGAACCTGATTATAAGGTTCCAGGTACCAACAACTTTTTTTTAAACTTAGAGGAATAACAAATAATATAATAAAATAAATGTTATCATAACACTCTAAACGTTTGAAAATAATCCCTGTAAAAACATAAAGTATGTCGCATTTCAAAAACAAAAGTTAGATGTTTTCGGGAAATAGGTAGGCTATGGAAAAAACATCCAGGTAGACCGGGTTGAGTATGTTATTATGAAAGTTTTTATGAAACTTTTTTATATCTTTGACAGTTTTGCAGAATAAGTTGGACACTGAAAAATCAACCACCATGTATATTTCAAAAACAGTTGAGTTGCTGACCCATTTTGACTAAGATTTGTTGTTGTTTTATTCCACCAGTACTATAATTGGGTAAAATATCCAAATGTATTTTATACACACCATGTATAGTAATTAAAGTACTGCCCACAAATACAGCAAATCTATTTCTACTATGTATACTACACTATAATATAAAATAGCCCAGTATAGTATGGTATTATACAGTATATTATCTCATAGTATACTGTCGTATACACTAGTCTAGTGAAATACTATAGAATACTATAGGCGTAATAGCAGAATAATATACTATTAAATAAATAATTAAATAATATTCATTATTTTAGATTTTGTAAAGTACATACAAATTAAATGGGTGTCAAAGTTACATTAGAGTTAAATACATTAATACACATACCAGTACAGTATTTCTATAGTATATAAAAAAATTGCATATTTATACAGCATTTAAGATAGAAATTCACAAAATTCCGCTCCATCGCTTTGCAAGTATAATGTGGCATTTATTATTTATAATAAAGTAATAAAGTAAAAATAATTGGTGGCTGCTAAAATTTTCTGAAAGCTATTTTATTGCGGACAGTTTACTTCCAGTTTAATAATAAACATAACGATATAAGTGAGTCCCTCTGCCATTTACTATTTATACCATAAGCTATTACCTACCTTAACGTTTGCACTAAAGAATTTAGGAGGTAAGTAAGCAAAAACTTGGATGCGTTATAAATATAAAATCCTCGCATTACTCGCCGAGTGTACGAACATTACTCTCGAAATTATCTCTTTTATAAAGTACTCCTACATGCCCGCATACACCATCTCCCGAGACGGACGGGTTAATTTTCCTGAAGAAGGAACGTCTCTTTCACAATTTATAGTTTGGCTGCTCGGGGCTGGATGCTCGCACATTTTCTAGCATCTTTACGTCCATCCTGGCAACCTCTAACGTCTGCATCCCCGGTGCACTTCCTTACATCCTTACATTCCTTACATTATCTAGTAAGTGAAAATGAAGGTGACTTAGCTGTTCAAATATTTTACGGGGTGAATTCGCCAGGTCCTTTGGCATCCCGTAGCCCATGCGGGCAGATATTAAATGATAACATTTACATACCAGAGACTACCCTGGGGGTGTTTACCGGGGGTTCATTGTTATGTAGCAGAAGCTTAACTGGGGCAACGCTGTATGTTGTGTTGAGGCATGGTTTAGATGAGTAAGAGGGCAGAAGGTATTGATAAATACTAATCAGGTAATTGGACTCTTGTAGAAGTTTAAAGCTTTAACAAAAATAACATGGAATCGAATTGACTATACATATACGTTGACGAAATGTTCACTACAAAATAATTCATGATTGTACAAATTTTCGCTAATATTTCGGCATTTAACATAATGTAAAGTCCAGGAATAACATGTGATAGCACGAAACTGTGATAATAAAAATTGCGTGATGTTTACAGGACACCATGCAATGCCAAGGATTTTTTTATGGATAATTGATAATGGCCCAAATGTAATATATATTGTTAAAACAGCTATTCAAGTGAAGAGGCGAACCCATCGTAAAATTTATAATAGACCAATAAGGAAACGAGGGTTTATAACATTTCTGCAAAACTTTGTGAGCTGAATCATTGTTATTTACTATCTTTTACTTTCTAGACATTTTTCTTTTAGATTTTCTATTCCTTATTTTCATATTTCCTTCGGTTGATTCCATATCGTCAAAATTGATTTCATACAATTTGATTATGTGAATACCGTATTAAGAAAATCGGTTTCAACATTATTCGAAAAATCAAGATATGTTATAAATAATTTATATTCACGTTGGCGAACCTATTTTACTAGTGGGTCAAAATAAAATATATATATTTTTTAAAGTCACTCGTAGATCAAATATTATTAGGAGGACAAGTTAAATAAAAGCATTCAAATATTATATATTATATATTAGATTATAAAACATGGAGAACATAGTAGAGTTCTTAATTCTCTTTACAGTCACTTAAATTTTTTTGCATAAATGTTTATAACTTCCTTTAAAAAGTGGCATTTTTGGTAGCAAGTTTGTATTGGGAAATCTTTGAATTTATTGACAAATCTCCAGAAATGTTATCATTATTGCGAAATCTCAAAAATAATTAAGAAATCATGGAAATCATTGGAATATCTCACACAATACGTAGAAATGTCTTCATATATTTCAAATTATCGACGAAATTTTTAGAATGAAAAATATGAATATCATATAAAAAAAATATATCATGTCAATCATTTCTCAATTTTTATAATCTCTCCATAATTTCTCTTGTCTCGTAAAATCTTTGACTAAAATATCTTTTAGATATCTTTTATCTAAATTATTGGGATATCTATAGAAATCTAGCAAATTATTGGGAAATCTCGGAAATCGAAATTAAAATATCTCTGGAATTAAGACATTTAATAGGACAAAAAATAGACATTTATTAGGAAATCTGTGGGAATCTCAAAAATTATTGAGAAATCCGGGGAATCTGTGGTAATCTCCAAAATTATTGAGAAACTATTATTGAATAATTTATTGGAATTTGGAATTATTGTAAATACCAAATTGCATTATTTATTCTTAAAATTATTAAAAACACTCCATAAATCATAATAAATATTGAGAAATCTGTAGAAATATCAAAAAATATTGAGAAAACGTGGCAATTATTTGAAAATCTTTTGATAAAGTCTAGAATTGTTTAGAAATTTTAAGAATCATCGAAAAATTTGTAAAATGAAAACAGTGTATGTAATAATCGTGTCAATCGTGTGTACCAATTTGAATTTTCTGATTTAAATCATATTGAAATTATTGAAATATTTCTCGACATCATGAGGATTCAAGAGACCTGACTTGTCCAATCAACAATGTATGTTGCTTTTAAGGATGAATAAACTAAACTGAATTATTAAAATCTACAATGAATACAATAATAATAATAATAATAATAATAATAATAATAATAATAATAATAATAATAATCTACAATTATTAAGAAATCGTGGAAATTATTGAAAAATCTCTAGATATCTCGATAAATAGTAGTAGTAAAACCGCTAGTTTGGCTGACAGGTTAGAACGCTTGCTTAGCATGCACGAAGACCTGGGTTCGAGCCCCAGTACAGGTAGTACATTTGTACCTTGAAACTAGTGCCATTCGCCGTTGGGAGCTCATTAACGGCGCTCTAGAGATCGGGGGCGAATTTCTAGAGAAACAAGCCCTAACTCAATACACACACTTACACAAAACACACGGCAGAAGGACCCCCGTTGGTCGATAGCCAGTTAGGGATAATATCCCTAACAAATACAGTCACTACTAGTAGTAGTATATATAATTTATTGAAGCATTTTTATACAAAAATATTGTTTTATTACAAGTGTATGATGGTAAGGCTTCGGGGGTGCTTCAATTGGCCATCAGCCGGAGCCTTTCAGCCTGCTCGATAAATAATTATTCAGAAATCTCAATTATTAGGAAGTTATTTGAAAATCTCTTGATTAAAACTAGAATAGTTTAGATATTTTTAGAATCATCGAAAATTTTGTAGAATGAAAAAAATGTATGCAATAATCGTGTCAATCGTGTGAACAAATTTGGATTTAAATGATCTTGAAATTATGAAAAAAATCTCTCGAAATCATAAGGATTCATAAGAAATCTGTATGAATCTCGAAAATTATTAAGAAATCTTGTCAATTATTGAAAAATCTCTAGATATATCGATAATTATTGAGAAATCTGTAGAAATCTCGAACTATATTGAAACATTTTAGAACTGATTGAGAAATTTCAAGAAATCTTAGTAACGACAAATTCTGACAAATCATGGAAATTTTTGGAAAATAAGTATATATTTTAAGAATTTTGAAGAATGAAAAATGTATGTAATGATCGTGTCAATAAATTTGAATTTTCTGATTTTATTCATCTCGACATTAATGATACTTTTCGAAATCATCGAAATTATCAATAAAAATTATTAAGAATGGTTCCAATTTTTAAACGAGAGGATAAATATTTTTTCAAAAATTATACTCCTATGACTGTAAATAGAATTAAAAGCACTGTAAAAGTTATGAAATAAAAAGAATATCGAATTCTGTTAAATAAAAATTACAGTGATGTTACAAGTCAAATAATAACTGACGTTATAATTTGCGTCAGAAAAGTTAACTCAGTAAAGTGCGTCAGAAAATGTGGAATTTATAACAAATATCGACCAGGATATTTAGCATTTTGATTATAGTGTTTGATGACATGTTTGTTACAGTTTATTTTAAAATTTTGAATTCGTTCAATTTCTTTCATATATTGGTTCATTTAGAGCTCGTAACTAATTAATCCCACAGTCACTTCGTTACCAAGTATATTTCTTATTGTAAAAGTAGTATAGCTTGCGGGCTGACAGGACACTTCGATAGCGTTTCCACCAGGAGAGACCATTTTAGTGAAAATTGTTGGCTGAAGAAGTGTTGTCGACATTGACTAGAAGGTTATTTCAAAGTCATTTGCAGAACAAGTGTTTTCGGCAATGACCAGAAGGTTGTATCAAGGTTATTTGCAGAAGAAGTCGTCAATGACCAGAAGGTTCTTTCAGGGTAATTTGCTAAAGAAGTTGACGACAATATCCAGAAGGTCTTAGACAAAAACTTTTCTTTTCCAAAAACTTTAAAAAAAAATCATTAACGAAAATAGCTTTTTGCATACATATATTGAACCGAACATAGTTAAAAGAACATTAGCTAATTCCATGATTGCACTGAATGTGTCAATTAATGATTCCCATTCCCTCAATATAATGTTCTCAAGTATTTTATTATTGGCAAATCTTTGGATTTATTGTTGGCTGAAGAAGTTTTGTCCACAATGACGATAAAGTTTTTTCACGGTCATTTGCAGAAGAAGTGTTTTCGGTAATGACCAGAAGGTTATATCAAGGTCATTTGCAGAAGAATTCGTTAATTACCAGAAGGTTCTTTCAGGGTAATTTGCTGAAGAAGTTGACGACAATGTCCAGAAGGTCTTACGCGAAAACTTTTATTTTCCAGAATCTTTTTAAAAAAGTCATTGACGAAAATAGTTTATCTCATACATATGTTGAATCAAACACAGTTAAAAGAACATTAGCTAATTCCATTATTGCACTGAATGTATAAAGTAATGATTCCCATTCCCTCAATATAATGTTCTCAAGTATTTTATTATTGGGAAATCTTTGGATTTATTCTTGGCTGAAGAAGTTTTGTCCACAATGACGATAAAGTTCTTTCAAGGTCATTTGCAGAAGCAGTGTTTTCGGCAATGACCAGAAGGTTATATCAAGGTCATTTGCAGAAGAATTCGTCAAT
Source organism: Othius punctulatus (assembly GCA_951805005.1). Classification (NCBI taxonomy): domain Eukaryota; kingdom Metazoa; phylum Arthropoda; class Insecta; order Coleoptera; family Staphylinidae; genus Othius; species Othius punctulatus. The sequence goes on from OX638143.1 coordinate 26,177,736, forward strand.
GACCAGAAGGTTCTTTCAGGGTAATTTGCTTAAGAAGTTGACGACAGTGTCCAGAAGGTCTTACGCGAAAACTTTTTTTTTACAGAAACTTTTTAAAAAATCATTGACGAAAATAGTTTATTGCATACATACGTTGAACCAAACATAGTTAAAAGAACATTCGCTAATTCCATTATTGCACAAAACATAAAATGTAATTACGTAATTACATACAATTACATAAAATGTAATTGGGTCAGAATTCACTGTCAAATTATGACAGTAACCAATTACGCCAAGGGTGGAGGATTATTATTATTATGCACTGAATGTATCAAGTAATGATTTACAATCCCTCAATATAATGTTCTCAAGTATTTTATTATTGGGAAATCTTAAGATTTATTTAAAATCTGTCAATATAATGTTCTCAGGTATTTTATTATTGGGAATTTTTTGGATTTATTGAAAAATCTCCAGAAATTTGATCATTATAGCGAAATCTCAAAAATAATTGCGAAATCATAGAAATCATTGAAACATTATTGCCTGTATATATCAAGGAATGATTCCCTTCTTTTAATATAATGTTCTTAGGTATTTGTTCTATTGTTGCATCCTTGTACCCAATTTGATTCTGTAATTCTATAGACAAATTATCAAATTTGTTTTCCAAAAATAAACTATTTTGGATTTCACTAATTCCATTTCTAAATTATCAATTCCAAGTGAATAGGGCTAATTCTAAAATATTTAAATTCTATGTTGTTTGCATACAAAATGAATAGTAGGTAATAGTATATAGTATGTATATATATATATAGTATAGTATGTATGTATAGTATATAGTATGTATATATAGTATAGTATGTAAAATGTACTTTACAGATTGATAAATTATTGAAATATCAGATATCCTCAATATATTTCGTTTCTTAAAGGTGTTTTTGCAGGAAAATATTGCATTACCTATTTTCATTGTCAAATAATTACTGACACTATAAAGTTTGGTCATAAACTTGTTGATATTTTCAAACATGGTTACTATAAGTTGACCAGGACTCGTAGGTCACTTGAAATAGTTACGTGGGTCAGTGTATGGGTCATTGGTTTGCCCTCGTAAGTGTAAATTAATTCATCACTAAATATTACCCGGCACCTGCACCATATGTGATACAGGCTTTTATATTTACTTTACCTAACCTGACCTAACCTAACCTAACCTTACTTAACCTAATTTTTGTTATGCGTTATTTACCAGTTGTATCTGCAGACAACCAAGAAATATATTCATCTGTATTCAGCATCATATTGAAATGTTTTTAGGTCTAGTTTTTTTGTTGGAAATACCCTTAAGTTCAGATCTCCTTCGCATGATTTCATGCACAATTTCGATAAAATACTCCATCATCAACAATCAATATTCAATCTGAACTACACCACATATTTTCATAATATTTGTTTTAAAGTATTTTGGTGTATTTCATAATGAGAATTTGTTTTATGTAACGCATCCCGGCGCCTCCACCATATATACATAATTATTATTTTTAATTTCCGGGAAGTTGCCACATTTTATCACTTCGCCTTCAATATTTACACACGTTTAATAACCCCAGGGACAGCTTTTAATGTGCGGAAACTTAAATTACCCGCTTCATTTTCCTCGCATGGATCCAAATTCCATTTAGGCGTGGGCCGCTCTGATCCATCCCAGGTTTAATGTAAGCTGGCTACTGCGGTAGTTTTTGCGTAGTCCGCGAGTTGTGCGTTGCTGCCGTTGCTCTTAATTTGACGGCATAATCCGGAGGATTTATAGCTATAGGCGGCGATTTGGCAGTCTCCGTTTCTCCGCATGATAATGACCTCGTTAGCATTTTAGTTTCGATTAAACCCCACGAGGATTCCGATCCGAGACGGAAAACTCTAACTCTAATCTATAGACTTCGAGATTATGTTATGTAATAAAATTGCAGCTTCAGCCTATAATGTAATTACGACACTTCGAGAAACTACCCCCGGCAGCTACGTCTGGGCTTCTATAAAGTTTTCCCTTTACAACTTCGCTAATGATTACATCTTTTTTCGGCCATTAAAATAAATATTACACACACTAAACAGCAACGCCCAGCAAAATACGAAATTGATTTCCAAAATTTCACGTGTAATATTGGGATGTCGTGCTGGCTATAAACAAGTCGCTCCTTATATTTCCGGAGGCATTAAGCGGGCCGACCAGCTCGCCCCATTGGGGCTGTACAAGGTCCCACAATAACACTAAGGCATTGGGAACTGCAGAAACAGGACCTGAGGGCACAGGCCATTCCCTAAGGACTCGCCCCATCCCACGCAATATGTGCGACCGTGTAAAACGAAATCGCCCACTTTTATCGGCCTCGTAATCGCTGAATGGATTTCCAGGACGCCCCAGTCAATGCTTGTTTGTGCACTGCAGCGTAAAGAAGTGCAAGCGCAATACTGTAAAATGCACCTGCTTTGTTGGAGGTTCCTCGGCAGTAACAAGAAAATGCAATATCAATTTAGGACGCGATCAAATATGTATTATTAACTCTGGCAGCTATTTTCTACCTCCTTTTTATTTTATAGATGAGAGGTAATAAATGGTATGAGAAACTTGCTTGCGTTATTAACTTCAGTTTTGTACAAATTTATTCAAGACTGGAAAGAACTTTATGAAACTATATTAAATAGAAATGAGACATTCATTGCTTCATCAAAATATAATACTTATTTATACAAGGTACTGTAGAAGGACCTATTTATATGTTACTGAAGTTGATCGCACCGCGTCCGAAATGTGCATTTAATTAATAAATGTTTTTGTGAAAAGGGGTTAATGTGTGTTATTCAATTAAACAAGGTGTTTCGGCAGCTTAGGTACAACCAAATACAGAATAGTTCTGAAGATATCAAGAAGAAACATTTGTATTTATTCGATTTTGTGAAGAGGTTATAAGTAAATTAAGTGCGAATATAATCAATTATTCTGAAAATTCTCTAATCCAAATTATACATTTTATGCTCACTTGTAAATATTTCCATTACTCTGTCTGTACTAATAATCAAATCTAGTTAACATTATTATGACCACGTCGCTTTAATTTTCCATTAAAGTTGTATGAGCTATGGGCAACTCATAATTAAAAAAGCTAGTGTTTCATGACGTTATTTTTAATTAACGTTTGGCTAGCATTGCACCCTTTCATCGTGAAACTAGGATTTAATGGGGTGTGAAGTTGCATACAGCGGTTGCGTCGTTGGTATTAATGAATAATTTGAATTACCACAGCGTTCAACGGCTTCGTGCGCTGATGATTAAAGTGAGGGAATTAAAAGTTTCTCGGGGAAATAGCAATGATTAATAAGGTACAATGCTAATTGTGATAATATTATTAATAAACCCATGTAATACGCTTAATGCTTCCACATAAAATAGTCTCGTTTTCATTCAAGCAATACCAAAATATTTCCTCTTAAAAGAGTTGAATTATTGCCTGGCAAGATTACAATATTACGATATATCGTCGGCTTACAAGTGAAATCACTTATGTCAAAAACTATAAAATGTGAGAAATGCAATTAAAGTTTTATATTCTGCTGTTACCTTTCCTACTCAGTCATTTAATGAGTTAAGAATTTGGAAGTTCATCTACAGGACCCTTTACTGAGCCTGAGATTTGTTACAATTTAGTAAACCATCAAAATAAAACTTACCTAACTAAAAACAGCCAAAAATTGACTTAGTGTATTTCACTTGTAAGCCGACGATATGTAAGTATATATTATTTTTATGTCGTATTTTATCAATCTCTCACACACTTTATATTTACTTATAAATTTCCTTCGAATACAAGTTCTAGATGGGATATTCTAATGAATTGATCATACTATAGGTATACATCAGTGGGTACGATATAAATCAGTATTTCTTAATGTATGGCTGACATACTGTCGAATTAAATTAATAAAATAATTCTAGATTCTAGAAAATTACCCATAAAATGTTAAAAATGCTAACAATTTAAGAAAAATCGTTTTATGAAAATTCAGCTTAATTGTTCAAAATCTATAAACATTTATTAAGATCCAACAAGATAATTCATCTAACATATTAGTTATCTGGTGATATTTACCACTAATATTATAAAATTTCTTTAATTATTCAGGTATTTATTTGTATATTCATTTAAAGCTACCAATATATTACATAATCATAGTGAGATTTTTATGACAACTCACACAAAACTAAACATTTTACTGCCTAGGCATTAAGATCCAACAAGATAATTCATCTAACATATTAGTTATCTGGTGATATTTACCACTAATATCATAAAATGTCTTTAATTATTCAGGTATTTATTTGTATATTCATTTAAAGCTACCAATATATTACATAATCATAGTGAGATTTTTATGACAACTCACACAAAACTAAACATTTTACTGCCTAGGCATTATAAGTAATCATAAATACTACCCATCATTTCACGGATTGTGACATGCCTCGATAGCAATTATAAAGCCTCTATAGAAACTTACTCGTAAGCAAACCGACGACGGTTAAATACATGGAAACATTTACAAACAAGCCAAGCAATTTTACCAAAAGTAAGCTATTGCTGTAAAACGTGGCGCTTTCTGATCATCCTCTGTCCACCCTATACAATCCTAAAAAAAAACTACAATTCCCCAACAGGTATCGCGTAATGGATCAAATAACTTGAGGCCAAATGAATTTAATTAACTAGTTTTTAATCGGTAATTAGCGCGGATACGTTTAATGTCGGTGAGTGAACCGGAAGCACTGAAGAGATACATCGGTAGATCCTCAAGAGCGGTGGTGATGTCACGTGAGCGTCTTCCATGACAGCAATTAATTAAAAACTTATGGAATATTTTACTTTTTTTATTAACAGATATTTAATTCTCTGTAAATAACATAAAATAGCTTCTTGTTTGCTGGTTCTAATACATTTTAATTAAACAATTAATATTTTTCTAGAAATTTCGTAGAATTCATAAATTTGATATGATATTTTTCAAAAACTTATGAGTTTCTTATGGAATTTTGAAAGAACTCAAAAATTGGATATTGAATAACAGCAGAAACTTATTACATTTAATAAGTAAACAGTACATCGCAGTTAACTAAAATCTCTACAATTTCTTTGGAAATACTAAAACAACTTGTGAAACCTGTTACTGCCACTTGAAATATTAAAATAAACTATTAATATCCATAAATGTCTCAGGATAATTTTCGAAATTTTATATGTATGTTACGGAATTTTAGCAAAACTAAAAAATTACTGATGGATATTCAATTATTCCTAAAGCTCTAAAATCTTAAATGTTTCCTCTTTTTTGACTGATAATTGACTTTTTTGATGTGAGAGATAATCTCTGGAAATACTAAAACCAACTTATGAAACCTGTTACTGCCACTTAAAATACTAAACTAAACTACTAATTTCCATAAATGTCTAAGCATAGTTTTCAAAATCTTATATGTTTCTTACGGAATATTAGGAAAACTAAAAAAATACTCATGGATATTCAATAACAGCCTGGAATTTAACCTCACTAATAATATTTTCATTTCTGATAAAATAATAAGAAACACTAAGAAAACTTATAAAACGTTCCATTTTCTGTTGAAATGTAAAATGAACCAAAGACTTTCTGATCAACTTTCTAAAAATGCTGTAAATTTCTTGATTTGTAGTGAAACTTCTATATATCAGCAGAATCCTCATTTTTTTCAAAAGGTGTTTTTTTTTATTGCTGACCTTGCAGTTCTTGCAAATGTTTCACAATTCTTGTGTATTATTCTGTTTATAACAAATAAAAGTAATTATATCTTACGGATTTGTTCTAATATTTAAACATGTCTAATAAATTTAAAACTTTATGACAGATTTTTCACAATTCTCGTGTATTACTTTGTTTATCAGAAATAAAAGTACGTATTTCTTGTGGATTTGTTCCAATTCAACACTTAATTCAACCGTAGTTTATTATAAGCCTATGTAATTCTTAATGAATTTTAGGACAAAATATAAAATAAACAGAATTTTATAATTATTATAAATTACACTGGTCGACAAATTTTAACGAATGTATTGTCCCGTCAATTTAAATGCATCTTTCGGAAAGTATTTACTATAAATATGTACGAAATTTAAAAAAATATGTTGGAAATCGATTTTTGTTTGGATTATTTACATAGTTTTTCCACTATTGTCAGGCCGATAATTTGAGTGGTGAAAAGGGACGTGATTAAGAGCAAGTTTAATACGCCTTTAACACAAGACGAACTCTTAAAACATATTTATTATTAAAATACATTAATTATTATTAATGGCTTAATACGTTAATGGCTAGGGCACCTAGGTTGGCTTGGACGTGTCAAGGCTTGGCGGGAGCGGCACGATTCTGTAACGAAGAGAAGATATTCCTGAGCCAAAGCTCAGTAAGCACCCTTCCGAAGAAGTGATGAATATATACATGCACATACACATATATATCTACATATACATATATATGTACACAGACTGCATATTACGAATGCTCCCCAGGGACTACTCAAACTCACCCCTGAGGACGGAACATATGCCCGGCCAGGAGTTATGAAAATTAGGGTCTACTATCCATAAATAGTAGGTAAAAATACCGTTGACCCTAAGATGCCCCTGAACACATTCTGCAATCATATATACCTATTGAGACTGCCATATAACGAATGCTCCTCAGGGACTACTCAAACTCACCCCTGAGGACGGAACATATGCCCGGCCAGGAGTTATGAAAATTAGGGTCTACTATCCATAAATAGTAGGTAAAAATACCGTTGACCCTAAGATGCCCCTGAACACATCCCGCAACCATGTGCGATTCATAAATGTAGAGTTGGGGATCCCATATGCACGGTGGGCAATATTGCCATAAACGAATGCTCCTCAGGGACTACTCAAACTCACCCAATGAGGACGGAACCTATGCCCGGCCAGGAGTAAGAGATGGGGTCTTACTATCCGAAAATAATTGGCAATAACACCGGCGTCCCCAACCTCCTCCTAGACACATCCCGCAACATATATGCGATTCATAATTGTAGAGTGCAGGATCCCATATACGACGATGGCAAATAAGTCTCTCTACTGGTTAATCTTTCTACCTTATTCTACCGTGCAATCTACGAAGGTGTACTTACATTATCTAATTCTATGGGCTGCAGGCACTATATACTTTTATATACAACTACTTAACTTGTTGGATAAATGCGTACTAATGAATGACATAAGCGCCCGGTCTCCTAAAGAGGCCCCTTCGATTCATGCGAGGACATGCTGGAATGTGCTGACTTAAGTAAATAAACGTTACTGGAGCAAAGCGGGAAGATACAGGAAAATCGAAATTATTGACGCGTAACACTATTTACTTACAAAAAGACGTTCTCAGTTAAAGTTAGGTTAGAAAAGTGATACTGGTAGCTGTCAATCTGAAACTTGAATCCAGTATTGCCATAAAAAATCATTGGAATCGGTCTTTCATCCCGAAAAAAGTTACACATTTTGCAAAAATTGAAATATCACAAAAACCTGACGTCCTCGACGTTTTTGTTGACGTTTCCGAAATCAGCAAAACTAATTCTACCGGAATCGGTTATTTACGTATAAGGGACAACAATTAATTGATAATTATAATGATTATTAAAATTGTCAGATTTCTCAATAAATTCTTACATAATTTACCAAGAACTCACTCATAACCAGGGAATCTCAAGATTTTTTTTCTGTGCAACGATGTCATTTAGACTTATATAATTATCTTGCTAAGAACTCACTCATTACTACGGAAACTCAAGAATTTTTCATACTGTGCAAAAATGTCATTTAGAATTATAGCTTTGGGACAATTCCTGTAAAGTATATTATAAATTAATGTATTTTTTTATGAAATTTGAGATAAAATATGAAAATCTCATTGAACATTTATAATACTTAGTATTTTTTATGAAATTTGACAAGATACATGATTTTTCATAAAATAAATCATTAAATGCATTCATTTATTGTATTTTGCAGAAACTTGTGTGTATGGAATTTTGAAAAAAAAAGAAAAACTGTTGATAACTGAATATCAGTTTTACTGATACTTTATATGATATCGGTTATATATATATATATATATATATATATATATATATATATATATATATATATATATATATATATATATATATATATATATATATATATATATATATATATATATATATATATCGATACTACTGATACCAGTCGTTTATTATAATTATACCTAAAAAATGCATTGAACACTTTCATTTCTTTTGATATACTAAGAAAACTTTTCAACCCTCTCTTTTTTAAAATAGTAAATTAAACCAAATATTATTTGACCCGATTTCCAAAAAAATCTATATCTTTAATGAGATTTGAAGATACTTTAAGAGATTTGAAGAGAGATTTTGACTTCTACAATCATCAGAGTGCTCATAAATTTCTAGGTATTTATATGAATTTATAACAGAATTTTGAAAATTTTAAAAAAGATTTCTCATAAAATTGAATCAAGCCTCATGAATATCCATACAAACTGTTTTGCCTCTCTATAATTTCTTACAGAATTTATAAAAATCTCACTCATTACCAAGAAACTGCAAATTTGTCAGATTATGCAAATATTAGAGTTAAAATTTTAACTTTTGGACAATTCAGATTAATTTTATTAATAAAATCATCTTTTGTTTTATGGAATCCTGAAACAAAATGTGTTCTTTATAGAATTTTTATACATATTATTGTAAGTCATAATAACTTGAACAGTAAATAAAACACTACTATGTTCTTACCAGTAGGATTTTATTCAGTATGGATTACCACTTAGTAAAGGTCCCAATCACCTTTATGAACAATTATATTATTGATTGTAATTAACATGAATTTGTCAAAACAAATGCATTTATTAGGAATCTTCAGAGGATATTGCAATGTTTATAGAATTTACAGAATACATGAATTAGTTACTATGAAACAAAATTAAGAATTTGTAATATTTTTCATTCATTAGTTTACTAATAATATTATTCTCGTATATTAAAACTTACATAGGACTTAAAAATTATAAACAATTTTTATAAGTTATAAATTTTTTGTGTAAGTGTGTAGGAAATGTGAATTTTTAATACCCAGAACTACCGCAATACCTTTCTTACTTAATTCTTACTTATATGTTGATTTACTGCCAAATAAAATGGGAAAAAAGTATTATGCCTCAAGCCTCATGAATATCTATTCAAACTGTTTGACCTCTCTATAATTTATTACAGAATTTATAAAAATCTCACCCATTACCAAGAAACTGCAAATTTATCAGATTATGCAAATATTAGATTTAAAATTTTAACTTTTGGACAATTCAGATTGATTTGATTAATAAAATCGTGTTTTGTTTTATGGAATCCTGAAACATAATGTGTTCTTTATAGAATTTTTATACATATTATTGTAATTCATAATAACTTTAACAGTAAATAAAACACTACTATGTTCTTACCAGTAGTATTTTATTCAGTATGGATTACCACTTAGTAAAGGTCCCAATCACCTTTATGAACAATTATATTATTGATTGTAATTAACATGAATTTGTCAAAACAAATGCATTTATTAGGAATCTTCAGAGGATATTGCAATGTTTATAGAATTTACAGAATACATGAATTAGTTACTATGAAACAAAATTAAGAATTTGTAATATTTTTCATTCATTAGTTTACTAATAATATTATTCTCGTATATTAAAACTTACATAGGACTTAAAAATTATAAACAATTTTTATAAGTTATAAATTTTTTGTGTAAGTGTGTAGGAAATGTGAATTTTTAATACCCAGAACTACCGCAATACCTTTCTTACTTAATTCTTACTTATATGTTGATTTACTGCCAAATAAAATGGAAAAAAAGTATTATGCCTCAAGCCTCATGAATATCTATTCAAACTGTTTGACCTCTCTATAATTTATTACAGAATTTATAAAAATCTCACCCATTACCAAGAAACTGCAAATTTATCAGATTATGCAAATATTAGATTTAAAATTTTAACTTTTGGACAATTCAGATTGATTTGATTAATAAAATCGTGTTTTGTTTTATGGAATCCTGAAACATAATGTGTTCTTTATAGAATTTTTATACATATTATTGTAATTCATAATAACTTTAACAGTAAATAAAACACTACTATGTTCTTACCAGTAGTATTTTATTCAGTATGGATTACCACTTAGTAAAGGTCCCAATCACCTTTATGAATAATTATATTGTTTATTGTAATTAACATGATTTTGTCAAAGCAAATGCATTTATTAGGAATCTTCAGAAGATATCGCAATGTTTATAGAATTTCGCTTCAGGTATACTGAACACAGATCAAATATTAATTAAACAGTTCATACATTTTCAGAGATCAATAATAGCTATAACTAACCTAACCTCGCCTAACCTACTTTTGATTTTCTCATACAGAAAACATGAATTAGTAACTATGAAACAAAATTAAGAATTTGTAATATTTTTCATTCATTAGTTTACTAATCATATAATTCTCGTATATTAAAAGCTACATAGGTCTTAAAATTATAAACAATTTTTACAAGTTATAATTTTTTTGTGAAATTGTATAGGAAGTATGAATTTTTAATACCTGGAACTACCGTAATACCTAACTTATTTAATTCTTACTTATATCTTGATTTACTGCCAAATAAAATGGAAAAAAAGTATTATGTAACCTTAGTCCTAAAATAAGTAGGTTTTAATTTTTTTTAACATTCGTTGCTTGTCACATTAATGCTACATTTAATATAGGGTTTTAATTATTAGTGCACAAAATGCAAAATGAAAAAAATATAAATTACGGTATAATAATTTATCCGATAGAATTATGATAATGAGAGAGATAACGTCCTTTATTAAGCCATTGTTGCTGGGCTGTTTACGTTTTAATGTTTACGTAAATTTGGATGTAATTACAAAAAACGATGAACCGCATGCAAATTTTCTGTATTCTTTAACTTTATCCAATCTCTGAACATCAATTTGGAATTTCCATCCTAAAGGACACCTTGCGATATTTTCTCGGGAAAGTGATACTTTTCATCATTCTTCAGACATCACCTTTTCTAAATGGTCCGAAAGGGATTCATCCCTGCAGCTTTAGATGCCGTCGATGGGATTTTTGATAACGACGATGGGTCCCGCGCCGGTTTATCGTGGATAATTCGAAAGCGATTAGGGACCGGACGTCTGTAGACGGGATGCGAGCGAATAATGTATGCCGTGCGTGCGACAGCGCATTGATATTCATTGGGGCTGCAGCCCCTTTTCATTTTTGAAGGACCATATTGCGTTTAGCATATCCCCGTCCTCGATAATGGATTGATGGCCCGGAAAAAGTTCCTTAATAATAAAAAAGCTCAGCCCGTTTTTTTTTTCCTGCAATGGAAAAATCGGGGGTGTCATGCCCTCGTTAGGGGTGCGTGTTAATTAAAATTCAATAACTGAGAGGTATAATTAACGCAATGAATGTTTTCGGCGTGATTAAATGAAATCGGGTGATTAATAGCGACGTGTTTGTGTGGTACACGTGAAGCACCGAGGGGTGGAAATCTCGCCACTTTACGGCCACGCAGTGGGGGTTGTTGAAGAAACTGCATCCGGATGTGATTCGTGAGGAACCCAACTGTGACGACACGCTTGGCCGGGCGTTTTCGCAGCGCAAATGCTGCAGGGTGTGCCAGTCAAAGTGCAAAACTGTCGCTCACCCTGGCAAACATGCATGCCAGCCGGGGGTGTGCCAGGCGTTCCGCAAATAAACACAACATGCAAAATTCACGCCGATCCGAGGGACAAAATTTCGAATTCCCCACATCGGCCCGCACGGTGAATTAATAATGCGGCCGTAATTATGAATTATTTAGCAATAGCTGAAAACGCACATACACACACCCACATACATATGAAGGTGAACCGACTATAACCCTGTGAATGATTTATCGGGTGGGATAATTAACGGTACTAGCGCGATGGAAAAACCATAGCAGGATTCCTGCCTGTGGAAGCGGGCAGTCAGCAGCTCGCCAATATTTATGAATAATGGGTTGAACGTGGATACATCGAATGAATGCACCCACTATTGTAGCTATTAATTCCAGCAGGATTTTTAATTAACGAATGGAAGTAAACCAATCACTTAATTTAAATTACTTTTTTTTTTCAATGGAGCCATGGTTTTCAGTCCTACCGTATGTAAAGTGTTTTTTTTTAATAATCCAATATTAAATTTGGCCTCAATTTAAAAATTGTGTTTATTTTTCATAACCACATGTTATAAAAAACATGAGGTTAAAAATAAAAACATTAAACAGTTGCTTTAAAATATATAATTGTTGCACAAAAAACCACGCCCGGATTGCTGAAAAAGTTCAGCGCAACAAACAACCAACTCCATTAAAAAAAAGGTTAAGAAATTTAAAAAACTAAATGTGATTTAAATTTGACTTTGCTTTTGCCAAAATTTAAGGCAAAATGTGTTGTATACCATTTTTTTGTTTTTTGTTATTCAACTGTCATAAACACAAAAGTTATGATTTTTTAACTTTGAACTCATTTTTCCCAGCTTTTACTTTTTTAGAGTTCGTTGCTTGTTGCTTTCAACCCATTCCAATTATCTAATTTAATAGCTGATTTTGTGTTAAATAATTTTGAAACGATGTCTTCTGCTGCTGCTAAGATCGTGTTTGCTTCAACAGTGGAGTAGGTGTTAAAAGCTTAGCAATCATCATCCAACCTTCAGTAGTTTTCGAACCTGAGACTTGTGACCCTGGGGAAGTACCCACGTTTGTCTTGTGGAACTGACTGAATCCAACAAGAATTCTGTTTTGGGTTCGTCGCTTGACCTAGCAAACCCAGCATAGGGTCTCCAGCGCCAAGTTACATATCGGCGCATAATTTCTTTCCAGTTCAAAATTTTTGAAAACTGCTTCCTGAATTTAGAAGCTACTTTATCAATTAATATATTTCCAGAAATTCGTTATCTGAAGTTTTGCAATTATTGTTTTATTAATATGTCAAATCTAAATTTGATATTTTTGATGTATCACAGCACCAACTTACATATATCAGCATATGTGTACATATAGGCATATCATTTCTTTTCCGTTCAATATTTTTAAAAACTGCTTCCGGAATTTGAGAGCCGGATTATCACTTCATATACTGCAAAAAAATTGTTATCTGAATTTATGTAATTATGGTTTTATTAATATCTCAACTACAAATTTTGATTATCCGAAGTACTGCCTGCAAAATTGACTTGATAACGCAAACAAATCCTATGCATTGCAGTTTTGTTTTTTCTATAAAATAATACCATTTTAGTTAGAATTGCAACATTTTCTAAAAATGTATCTCTTCAACAGTGGAGTAGGTGCTAAAAGCTTAGGAATTCTTAAGCTCGGTAACTTTTAAAGCTTTTTCGTTTGTGCTAATAAAATCTCATACAGGATCAGTCAATAGGACCTGTTCGTCCTATTGAGCCAGGTCATTGATACAGCGTGTATATGTTTTTAAAGTTATAATATATTTTATGGAGTTATTCTTCCTGATGATTTCATACTTTGATTCGACGAATCATTATGAGTTGGTATTGAAACCAACTCGTAACAAATAATGCACTGAGGTTCTGGATTTATTTGATTTCTTTTCCAAGTATAAATTCATCACACTTTTCGAAAACATACATTCTTCAGGGTATTTTTTAAAATATTACAAAGCGATATCTCAAAAACGGTTTTAAATTATTTCATGATATTTTGATAATAGTAGTAGTAGTAGTAGTAGATAGCAGTAGTAGAGAGATTTAAACATATTTTTGGCATTTACCACCTCCTCTATTTTCAGTGGTGAAGCGTAAGTTTGGAATTTTAAATAGGATTATGTATGGTCGCCGCCATAAAAAAGTGAGACAGGTTTTTTGCCTAGTGGGAATTTGGTTTAGCTGAAGATGTCGAAAAATTATGCTACTTGTCTGATAAACCATTAAATTTCAACTTCTCAATTATTCTTGCTTTATCTTTAGTGTATCTTTATAGTTAGTGCCTTATTTTTCAAGCACTAACTTGAAGGGATATTCCTAAATATGGCTTTTTCATAATTCATAATTCATTTTATTCATGCTCTAGATTACAAACAAGAAGCCTCACACAAGTCAGTCAATAATACACCAATAAATTGCAAAACATAAAATACAAAAAAAGTAACTTGTAGGTATTTATGTGACAATGACAATGACATGTTACTTGATTTTTCTTAGCCTATACGAATAACTTGATTACATAGCTCAATTTTAGATAAATTCAATATAAGACTTGTCCTACTTTTTTTGGCCGCGACCGTACATTTGTTCATAACATTTTAACCTACGCAAAAAACTACGAATGCGTAAAAAAGTTTTTTATACTCTTTCAGTTATGGAATTATGGTTAACTAAGTCTTTATTGAATTTAAAAACTAAAAATGTTACCTATGAATCAAGTTCACTAATTGGAGAATTATTATTCGTTTCCACGGAAATGCGTTAATTTTACTTAAGTCAGTTGAGAATTTGAACAATTAATATGCCATGAATACTAAAATTTTACAAAATCATAGTCACGTTTACATAATTTTGAAAATAGAAGCCATAATACAATCTAAATTAATGACAAATTCTTAATTTTTTAAAAATTAATACAACGTATATCCACGTTGCATAAAACAATAACAAACTATTACACATGGGTTAAGAATATTCAAGTTTTCCAAAATCATCATCATGATTACAAAATATTTACATTATAAGTACTAAAAGCTTCAAGATGAATGACGAACACAGTATGTTTAACCCATCAGAAATATTTTTTGCACTTGCATCTATAAAATTATGTATATAGGGTGAGTCCTTTTTCATTTTAAGCAATGGGATCTCGGAAATCATAACACATAGAGAATCGGTTAAATGAGGAAACAGTTGTCGTTTTAAGAGCTTGCGCAAGATATGCTTTCGTTTTTTGAATAAAGACCACAGTTTTTCAGTTATAACACAAACTTTAATTTTTTTAAAAGGCAATCATAGTTGGCTGTGACATTTTGAAAAAGAACATATTCTTCTCTTTATAGCGATACAAGGTTTGCTACACTTACTTAACTGATAAATAAATGCCATCTTAAAATCAAGTCAATAAATTAACTTTATAACAATTATTACTTACCAATAAACACGATACAGGACTATTTGTATTATTGAGGGTAGCAATAACAGAGTTTGCCATGGATTTTTTTTTTTGCTTTTACTCCGAGAATTCTATTAATTTTTCTATTTTAAATATACTTAATTCTATTCAAATTATATAACGAAAATTCCTGTATTTCATTTATTTGTGAAAGTAAGTATAGCAAACTTTATATCATTATACAGAGAAAAAAATGCCCTTTTTAAGAATATGAAAGTGAGCTATGTTTCAACAAAAATTAGGTTTGTAGTATAGCTCAATTTTTTTTTTCAAAAAGCCAAAGAATATCTTGCATAACCTCTTAAAATGACAACGCTTTCCTCATTTTACCGAATCTTTATGTTTTATGGTTTCCATGCTCAAAATGAAAAAAAGTCATCCTGTATAATAAATTTACAAAATTTGAGCTTTCCTTGCCTATCTGAAACATATTTTTCCTAGTATTTTCAAAATTGTATACATATTGAAATGATTTTAAAAAAATTATGTATTTCTTAATTAGTTAATATTTCGAAAATATAAATAAGAAAATATTTTAGTTGGGCAGCAGATTTACATTTTGTAAAAAATATTTATTTCGTTTTCGCCACGTTTTCAAAATTTTAACAAAACAAAGATTCAAAAAGATTCAAAATTCAAAATATATTTATTAATAGGTACGACCAAACATTGTGGCGTAGATAAACATGATATACTCCTATTTTGGAAAATTATTGTCCAGTTAATATATTTTTTTTAAATATGTGTATCGAAATAAATCAAATTAGTTATGAGTTTTATAATTTTGCAAAATTACCATCACATGTGAAACTTCTTGAAAAAAATGCAGTCACACACGTTTCAGAACATTCATACTTTGCAAAATCATAGCCACGGTTAGATAATTTTGAAAATACAAGTCACAAAAGATTCAATAATTAGGTTCTGTAAATTAGTTGATAATTTTGATGTGGTCTCTATATTCTGTTTTCAACCGATTTAATTTAATTTTTTTACATAATTTCTATAATTTTGCTGAAAATGTGGCAAAGTTTACGAAATATACTCTAATTAATATAGTTCTATCTATAAACATCTTGATATTTTTTTAGCCGAGACAGTATTTATGTTTCAAAGTATCAACTTTCAAAAAGTAAAACAACGCAATCAACTAGTAAGTTTTCACTCAATGATATGGAGTCTAGAAAAACAATACAAAATTAAACTCGGGGATTTTTTTTTACAATTATTTCAATTAAATACACTTTCAAATCGGCCGGATAATTTAGGTTTCAGATCTTAAACCATCCCGACTCCAGATGTCGGAAGTGTACCCGGATCGTAGATATCGGATAGGGGTCCCAAAGTTAATCAAATTCACCAAAATTGTATTCACTTCCCGATAGAAAAATACATCTTGATATTTTTTGTAATATTCACTTTCACAGTTGAAATATCGATCAAAACACATTTTTGGAATCTTCAAGATATCTGAAAAATACATAATGATAACTTTTGTAATATTCATCTTCACAATTGAAAGTATCAATAAAATATTTTTTTTTCGAATCTTTAAGATATTTGAAATTTAAAAAAGATGCCTATAACGATGTAATAATTTCATTTTCATTTCGTGTTTATCGTTTCTTCGCCTTTTTCAATTGATGAAGGACGTTTTATCCTTCAAGTACACGAAAATAAATTACTTTAGTTTCATATATTTGTTAGGTTTTTATTTCATTTTAGTTTACGGTATAAGGATTGTAGTCTACAATTGGAAAACTGAAAATATTTGTCTGAAACTGGGATGGATTAAATCATCATTTAAAAAAAACTAAATACAATGATTTAAAAAAAACAGATGAATCATGATTTATATGGTTTTTTTTAATTTTTGTATGTTTTTTAAGAGTTTTTGCCAGCGTAGAGTTGATTTATACCTAAATCAATTGGTATAAATCACATCTAAGCTGGCAAAAACTCATCAAAAACATAAAAAAATCAAAAAATCATATCACGATTTAAATTATTTGATTTTTTTGTAAATTTTTGAATTTGAACAGAATCGATGATTGAAACAAATTTCTGTGTATATGTACCATGTGATGGACGAAAAAAATGGAAGAAAAGAAAAATATTTCATTTACTTATAATTGTATACTTTAACGCATGCTATAGTTGTATTATATTTTTAATTGTTCACCAATTGGAATGCACGAACAGTGCAAAATTAATAATTAATTTAAAAAAAAGCAATTGTGATTTAAATCAATAATTTATTTTAAAAAATCAGTTTATTTAAATCACACCAACCCGGTCTGGAATACTGTAGTATTCTATTTCACATAATAATGAACGACTCGAATATATTCTACTCACTTTCTTTGAGAGTTATGATTCTAGAAATATTTGAAAATATCCATCAATATGATTACAATTATATTTTTATCGTTTCTTCGCCTTTTTCAATTGAAAAATACATTTTATTCTTCAAGTACACATAGTTACTGTTTCATAAATAATAGTTTGTTCGTAGGAATGGTATAATTAAAAAATCGGCGATGACATTTTCTTTGTTTTTTGGTTCATAGATATCGCATATTTGTTTGATTTAAGTGTTTCCATCCAAGTGTTTGATTTAACCTATCGCATATTTGCTAATTATTTTATTGATTATAACTAAGAAAATCTCATCGCTGATTTTTATTATTAATATTTCTACGAACAAACTATTATTTATGAAACAATAACTATTGTTTGTGTACTTCAAGAATAAAATGTATTTTTTCAATTGAAAAAGGCAAAGAAACGGTAAACACAATTGATAAACAAGGATGCTAACATGTGATTCAATAAAATGTTCATGAATTATTTAAATTAACCAAAAAAAAATTAGAATATGCGACACCTTTTAGAGTGTAGAAGATATACCTATATTAGAATATTCCATACAAATTATCAGGAACGCTCTCAAACTCAATGGTGCTAAAACACATTTCCAAAGGACAAATGGTGAGAATAGGTGTTTTAGCATTCTGCTGTAAACCATCACTAATTATATTAGTATTGTTTTGGATGCGGATAAATATTGAGACAATGCGTAGTTGCTTCCACTTCTCGATTCTCTATCTCTATGTCCATACATAGGCTCCTTATTTCCAGTACTGTCTATTGTCCACATTTGGTAGAAATGACTTTCTGGTAAGTGGTTTTGGATATTGAAGGAAGAAGTTTGTTTAGCACTCTCTTCTTTGTCCCGAACCCTTCTCTAGGGTGTGTTCGTACCAAATTGCTAGTTGAACGTTAACTTCTACTCTCTATCTTTGAAAGCACTGAGTGCTTCAAGGAAAATCTGCTATTATTACTCGTGCCGTTTAGAGGATAATAAAATCATGCTTTATATTACAGCTACAATTTGTTAGACGCAAAAAATGCGCTGCCGTAAATATCATCCCGGAATAGAGAAATTTGCGTAAAAACTTATTGACCCTAAAAATCCTCTTATCTGACATTTTAAACCGACCGACTGACGTAATTTATCCCTCTCCCCTTCAAAACGTCCACCCCCTTCCGGGCGACCTCGAATTAAAAGCCAAAGTTTTATCGGTCGACCGACGTTTACACGATCCGATCCGAATTAAACCGCCACGGCTCCGGGGCGACTCCGGCCGGGACTGGGTCCAGGATCCGGGGGGGTCAGAGGTCGAGGTCGGGGTCCAGCAACCGTTAACCGTCCCACGCACATCCAACCATCAATCCAAATCCCCCCAGACGGGATGGATAATTACACGGCCAAGAAGGGGATTTGGTTGAAGCGCACGGTGGATGTAATGGGCGATTTTTGATGCGAGAGTTGAATGGATCTGATGACCTGCACGTCCCGTGACTACGGTGAATGAAGCGAGGGCTGCAAATGTGCCTGAAATGGTCGCAATTTGCAGCGTGAATTGCCTCTAATCGAAGTGCGATTATTACCGGAGTTTCATTGAATTTTCAAGTTGCACGGGCTCGCCGGATCGTTAATAAAGCGTGAATTGGCAGTTTCATTAATTAACTGTGCACTTTCAATGCAGCATGTTATTACGTTCGAGCTGCTTTCATATTCCACGTTCGGGTACGTAAGCTAGACTCGGCAGCGTTGCTTGATGTGCGTGATCGCGTATCCAATTTCTGACTGACGAGAATATATAGCCGAAGAGGAAACTGGTTTATATACAAAATTCGCTGATACAAATTTATTTATCAGAGGATGATAACTTTTCGTTTCCGGAAAATGTGAGAAATCCCGGCCGATATTAAGCTGAGCTACACACGAAATTTCGATTAGGCTTCAACCGCGGGGCGAGCGGAATAATTCAGACCGCCCAGGCACTGTAAACATCGAAGCGTGCCGTCTGAATTTTTCATATCCATCCCCAAACTTTACATTCGGTGCTTTTCCGGACATGGTACCGTAAACAAAGCGACCGCCAAACTCTGGCAAAAGAAACTCTTCCGCCGCCCGCATGTAGGTCACGGTCCGGCCACTTGCACGCGAACGTCTTAATTCATTTGGCCGGAAGAAATACGGCCGCTGCCGGTCAAGAAGAGGAATTATCTGGGGGCCGCAGAAAAGCAAACAGTGGATAAATGAGGGTGGCCTGATGGACCGGTCCCTCAATCAACTTCCGCTCGGTCAATTTTCGCTTCAATTGATTTCGCCTGCATTGAAAGCGATAATTTCAACTCTGCTGAAATGAAAAGAATGTGCATTGTGCTCTTGATCTTGATGAGACGTAGGTTATCTGAGAAATACGCTTAGACACCGTTAAAATCCATAAATCTACCGTGTCCAAACTAAGTACATTCTGAAATAAGTACAGCAGTTGCAGGACGTTCCTGATGGTGAAAAGAGAGCCGCATAAATCGTAACTCACAAACTACCTAAATACCAGAAACGAGCCTCAGTTGTAAAATAGCTATTACCGGCTTTTGTTACCCATAAAAACAGAAAATATCAATGAACGATTGCTGCAAGTATAATATGCAAAAGCAAAATTACAAACAATAAAAAAACAATATGCTCAATATGATCAATGTGACGATCCTCACTCGCTTACATCAGTTTACAATTTTAAGACAATTGGACCTTATTGCTGTTCCTTCATTATAACATCTACGTAAGCTTATTATTTTAACGTCATATCTCTAGTCAGCACAGTATCCACATAGTTATATTTATACTACTCAAAGGTAATCTACTGGAATGCACTCAACGGTATTATATGATTCAATTTTTATAAGACTGCGCTTTATCGTTAACCGTATACGCCTGGTTCGTGCTCCGAGAGCACTTGCACGCGGAATAAATACGAATGGGCGTTGTAAACGACGGGAATTTGATGTACATCTAGAATGCATTTTACTATGAATCATGTTGAGTGCAACAACACACTTACTTACATGTCGCCATAATAAATAGCACTACTATCATTAGTTTATGTTATATTTTTATTTAAACATCGATTACTGAGGCATATACCTACGAGTAATTTGATGT
Source organism: Othius punctulatus (assembly GCA_951805005.1). Lineage (NCBI taxonomy): Eukaryota > Metazoa > Arthropoda > Insecta > Coleoptera > Staphylinidae > Othius > Othius punctulatus. Next base: position 26,198,618 of record OX638143.1, read on the forward strand.
TTTTTATAGGAATATATTTTTTAAACTTGTCTTGTGAAAAGGAACAGACAAGAAGCAACAGAGAGCGTCATAAAAAGCAATATAGAAGAACTACTAAGGGAAGAGAAAGAAATAGCAGAAAGATGGAAGGAATACTTTGAAGAACTATTGGGAACCATAGAAGATGAAGAGGAGGAGAATAAAGAGATAAGTAGAATAGAAGCAGATAAAGAAGAGGGAGAAGATATAACACAAGAAGAAGTGAAAACAGCAATAACTGAAATACGGAAAAACGGCAAGAAGTGACAGAATCACCAGTGAAATGTTCAACCTCATGGCCACAAAAGGACAAGCTAGGCTACAGGAATAGTAACCGAATTGATCGGTTAATAATAATTAACCGACCAATACTAACATGGGGATGCGAAACGTGGAAGGTGGACAGAATTGGAAAAAATAAAATACAAGCAAGCGAAATGAAGGTACAAAGAAGAATCAAATAAGTAACGAAAATAGACAAAATAAGAAGCACAAAAATAAGAGAAGAATGAGACATAGAGCCAATACAACAATACATGGGAAAACGACAGCTCAGATGGTGGGGACATATGCAAAAAATGGACAACCAAAAAATAGTGAAAAAAATGTGGGAAGCAAAGTCAAACAAAAAAAAGGGAAAGGAAGACCCTGACAGATAGGGGATGACAGAATGAAAACAATAATACTTCAATATTTCTGAAAATCATCACTAGCATAGCGAAATTCTGCAACTGTTTTTTTAGTTTTACCAATATACTTCAATATTTCCGAAAATCATCACTACCGTAGATAAATTCTGCAATTGTTTTATTGGTTTTTCAGTATGTTTTTATTTTACATTATTTTTTGATAATTCATACTTCATATCAGCATTTGCATGATTGTAATTTCCTAAACACTAGATGTTTGTTTACTCTTAAGTAGTAGAAATTAATAATCTATACACTTTGTTGACGTCATTCATTTAGTAATTTGAGTTGGCATAACATTACTCATTGATTCATCTTTGATCAGATTGTAATAATTCCAGTAAAGTGCGATCAAGTGTTTTACATAGAATAAAAAAAAACTTTGTTGACGTTTCACGATATTACAGAAAAACTCTGTAATATCTAACCTTCTAAACAAATTATTCTAAGTACAAAAAATCAACCAAAATTCATAATATTATCTAAAATCATTTGATTCAGTAAATCGAATATCAAATACCAAAATTAATTTCAAAACATATTTTTCTAATAAATAAATTAATTTCAAGAGATATATTTTAATAAAATGTTGGATTCCTAACAATAATAGAATTATTTTATAGAAAACAAAACTGCAATGCATGGGAATTGTTTGGGTTATCAAGTCAAGTTGGCATGCATTAAAATAATCGGTTGGAGCTTGTAAAATATTAATACTTAAAGAAACATAACATATTATCCTTTTTTCACAACGACATTTATTTCTCTAAATGTGCATTTCATCCTCTATGTGGTCATCTTTAGTAGACATTTGTACTCATTTGTACTCATTTGTGGTACAAATGTCTACTGAAGATGACCACGTAGTATTTTAACTACTACGTGGCCATCTTCAGTAGACATTTGTACTCATTTGTACTCATTTTTAGTACAAATGTCTACTGAAAATGACCACGTAGTAGTTAAAATGTATATTTAGAGAAATAAATGTCGTTGTGAAAACACGATAATTTGTTATTTGGCATGCATTATTTTGGATATCACAATTTGGAATTGACATATCAATAAAACCATTATTACATAATTTCAGATTACAAATTTTTGGCAGTATATTAACTGATAATCAGGCTCTCAAATTACGAAAGCAGTTATAAAAAATATTGAACCGAAAAGAAATGATATGCCAATATGTAACTTCGCGCTGTAATACATCAAAAATATCAAATTTGGAATTGACATATTTATTAAACCATAATTGCAATATTTGAGATAACCAATTTCTGGCAACATATTAATTGATAACCTAGCTTTTAAATTCTGGAAGCAGTTTTCAAAAATTTTGAACTGGAAGGAAATGGTATGCCGGTAAGTAACTTGGCGCTGGAGACCCTATGCTGGGTCTGCTGGGTCAAGCAACGAACCCAAAACAGAATGATGGATTCATGGAACTTCAGTCAGTTCCACATGACAAACGTGGGTACTTGCTAAGGCCCACGGGTCTCAGGTTCGAAAACTACTGAAGGTTGGATGTGAGTACTGTTTCTGCAAGAAAACAATGAGATTTTTTTTAAATTGCACTAACATTTGAAACAATTGATTGAAACCAATTTGGTATAACAACCTATAAGTTTATACTAGGCGTGAAATTAGATGGATACAACAGGATATCTCTGAAGGAATACGGTTTCGTGAAAAATGTTTCAGACAAACGTTGTAGGGCTTGCAAAAATCTGTTTACCGGTAATATTTTCGTGACTTTCAATGACCTTGAAATTGCTAGATGAAGGTCAACTTTGAAATTTTAAATGGGAAACCTTGGACGTTTTACCGGATTCGTGTAGACGAGGTCAAGGCCTTCAAATTAAAAATAGAAATAAAAATTTCAGTAAAAAAAAAAGTGTAAATGTATAAACTAAACTAAACGTATAAACTAAGACACAGGACAATTATCTTCAGGTAATTACACATATCAAATATAAATTTATATAAGATCACCAAAATCATACCCATTCAACAAAGACTGGACAAACTACGAAAAAAATTTCAACAAAAACAGGACAAAATGACAATATTCGACGAATTATATATTTAAAGACAAGATATAAGTACTTCAAAATTACATCCGGCAAAAACGCTTCATGAATCATATTACACTTCATAACACTCTCTTATCAAAACAATCACTAATAAATCGCAAACACATGTAATGTAATGTAATATAATGTAATATGTAATACAATGTATAATGTAATATGTAATGCAATGTATAATGTAATATGTAATGTAATGTATAATGTAATGTATACAGGTAATGTTAGACTAGGCGGAAATACCCCATGAGGTCAATAGCCCAATAAGGATTGTTTGTATATAAATGTCTAGGGTCCCAATAAAGCTTACGTTTGTGTCGGTGTATTAATATTTAACGATTTGCCAATAGTAGAAGTAAATAAATTCTTGAAACTATCCTGGAATATGACATTCAGAAAACTAGACATTAGGCACTAAAAATAATTGCAGAATTGAAAATTCTCAAAGTTTAACAATTCTTTACCAAAATCGATTTTTTATCTTAACCTTAAGGTACCATTTATTACATGTAACATATCGTCGGCGTTCTGGCAAAAGTCACCAAGTCCAATAAGGTCACTTTTCAGTCGACACATTTTAAAAATTAAACAGGTACGAAAAATCGCTCATATAAGATTATAGTTCTATACACTATACATGTACAAAATATTTGAACTACATTTATCTGAGCATGACTGTACGTATGGTGTACAGAACGTTTCAATAATCTTAAATAAGCGATTTTTCGTACCTGTTTAACTTTCAAAATGTGTCTACTGAAAAGTAACCTTTTGTACTTGATGACTTGCCAGAACACCGACCATATGTTACATGTAATAAATGGTATCTTAAGGTTAAGATCAAAAATCGTAATTACACCATACAAAATCAAAACGTGTTAATTCTCTATCATTCAATAGAGTAACAAGTAGAAAATTTCAGTAGAAGGTTTCAGTTCAATACTGTAATAAGTGAGTTACATTATAGAAGCGGCGACTTCGCGATTATGGCAAAACTGAATTTTTCGACTTTACGTCATTTCTGTAAATTTGAGAAGTTTTCATAACTGGAGGTCATCATTTGACAAATATTGATAGTTTCACAAAAGATTTTGAAAAATTTGCAGTTTTGGTTGGAGCACACTTCAGAATATTTGGAAGATTTTGACAGTGTCGGTTCAAATTTTACAGTTTTCTACAGCTAGTGTTAAGAGTTTGACAGTGGCAAGAAGGTATGATAGATTTCAATAACTTCACTTAAATAAATTATGGATTTTGTCAGTCGGAGATGAAGTTTTTATAAATTTCCATAGTTGCAATGGAAAATATGATAGCTCACAGGAAAAATTTACATGATTACGGCAAAACTGAATTTTTCGACTTTACATCATGCCTGTAATGTTGAGATATTTTCATCATGTCAACTGAAGGTCATCATGTGACAAAGTTTTCATAGTTTCAATCAAGATTTTGAAAAATTTGCAGTTTTGGTTGGAACACACTTCAGAAAATTTGGCAGATTTTAACTGAATTTTTATTTTTCGATTTTACGTCATTTCTGTAAATTTGAGAAGGTTTCATAAGCGGAGGTCATCATTTGACAAATTTTTCATAGTTTCACTCTAGATTTAATAAAAATACGCAGTTTTGTTGGAGAACACTTCAGAAAGTTTGGCAGATTTTGACCGTGTCAGTTCTAATTTTACAGATTTCCACAGCTGGTGTTAAGAGTTTGACAGTGGCAAGAAAATATGATAGATTTCAATAACTTCACTTAAATAATTTGTGGATTTTGTCAGTCTCAGATGAAATTTTTAAGATTTGTATAGTCGATATATAAAATATGATAGCTCATATGATAAATTTAGATGAGTGGTATTGAAAATCAGAAAAATTGAAATCTTTAAAGTCCGACTGTCAAATTCCGAGTTATTTTCGAGCAGAACTTTTCAAATATGTTAAGTTAAATTGATATTCATAACTTTTTCAATTGCATCTGTCAAAATGTGTTGATAGTTTAGCTCCACCTGTTAAGATTTATATGATTTCGGTTGAAAATTTAACAAACTTGTAGAGTTTTGTTTAGAAAATTTAGCACGTTGCTTGATGTTTTTTACAGGTATATTTCTTTTAAACGTTATTAGATGCAAACAAAAGAAAATTCAAAATTATTATGCAGGTCCCAAGTCTAAAATCAGGGACATAACTTTTATCTTCGTAAATATAAGTTTTTCCAATATAATGCACAATAATATTATTATACAGGAAGAAAAATTCTATACACTTATTAAATGTAACATAACGATACCCCTGTACTATAGTGTAATTAGTCGAAATAAAATATTTTTTATAGATTAGGATAGTTGCAATGGAAAATATGATAGCTCAAATGATAAATTTAGATGAGTTGTATTGAAAATCAGTAAAATTAAAATCTTCAAAGTCCAACTGTTAAAATCCGAGTTATTTTTGAACAGAACAATTCAAATATGTTAAGTTAAATTGAAATTCATCACTTTTTCAATTGCATCTGTCAAAATGTGTTAAAAGTTTAGATCTACCTGTGAAAATTTAACAAATTTGTAGAGTTCAGTTCAGAAAATTTGGTACTTTGCTTGATGTTTTTACAGGTATATTTCTTTTAAACGTTATTAGATGCAAGCAAGAAAAAATCAGAATAATTATGCAGTTCCAAAGTCCAAAATCAGGCACATGACTTTTATCTTCGTAAATATAAGTTTTTCCAATATAATGCACAATAATAGTATTATACAGCAAGAAGAGTTCTATAAAAAGTTAATATAAAAATTTCAATTCTGCTTCCGGTTTACCCGAAAAAACATGCAACTTTTGCAATTTTGAGTTTTTCAAATCCGTTTCTTTTTTAAATTTTACATACGTTCAGATGCCATTCAATCCCTGAATTGTCTAAATTGCTCAACAAATGTGAAAGTCATAGAGACTAAAATTTGTAAAATGCAAGTGGTCTATGTTTATTTTTGTAAATTTGAGTATTATCAAATTTTTCATAAGCATTTATACTCAAAACGAAAAAAAGACTTTTTTTATTACTGCACCATCATTATCTTCACTATCTATATGTTTGAATAATCCTAATGTATCTGGGCGGTAAATAAATTTCTTGTTATCTGTATAACGTAATGTCGAAATGCGTAGATCCTTTCTCATTCAATTTTCGCTCAACTATACGTTTCTTCATAATATTCCACCAAAGTATTTTAGTTATAGATTGCTGATCTTCATGAATTAATTCGAATTTTCACTCCCTCGATAACCACTCTGCATACAAATATCATTTCGCATACTTCAAACATTATTACATAATTCTACAGCGATATTTGATTTAATTTCAGAAGTTTCTGCTATGTCCCTGATTTACGAGAATCGGTCTACTGTGCGTCCAAAAATAGATAAAATTCGCGTCTAAAAATCATCGTAATATAAATATTTAATTCCTAGTGTTAGGACAGCAATTTGTCGACGTATTACTCTGCAAAAATTCAACACTAATCACCGAAATTAACGGCCGCCAGTTAATAAATAAGAAACTTTTCTCCATTAACGTGGACCGACACGTTTTTTTACGGCCATTTATCATCGTTTTTATGATATAGGGGATCCGATGCGTGCGACCGCCCTCTGATTACAGGAGTTCCCTGGCCGCTGAACAATATGTCTGATGAGTGATGAGGCATTGGGAATGCGAGACATTTCCTATATATTTTATATATGAACTGAAACTGCTGCGTTAACATCGCGCATTATATATTATATCGGTAGAGACATTTAGAAGGATTAGGTTGTTATTGGGGCGATATGAGAAAATATAATAAATTTTCCCTGGCGAGCGTCCCGAGATAATCGGCGGGCGATGACCGTAATTAATGGCGGGCGTGATCGTGCTGGTGGGAAATTAATAATTATTTAATTTCGCTCACTAGTCAAACTTTGACACGAGAAAAAGTTTTAATCTAAATATTAAAAAGCGTGGGCAACATTCCTCGCTTAATAAAAAGTTTCAGGGTAGAAGTTCAGCGATATGGACTTTTCGCAACTTCCATCCGCGAGATGTATTATTCCTGTATTAATAAAAAGTGGGGGAGTGCTGGCCCACCACCAGTTTTCAAGTTCCGTTTTATTCTCACCAGGCGCCGGTCTGAAATATTTATAGAAAGAGTGTCAACTGGCGTTACATGCATCTGACGCGCCTACACAAACTTCTCAAAAGATCCACCCCACGAACATCCCTCATTCCAGCCGATGATTAACATTGACCCCCCTGGATAAAAAGACACAACACCCACCACGTATGCAAATCGCGCGCAAGTTCCTCACCGATTTTCGCCATATTTCCGGCGGCGATTTGCATAAACGATTTGTAAGCTGCGAACAAATTCACGTGGACACTAACTTTATATAAAAGTCGAATTTGAATATTTCTCGGGCCCCTTTTTTCTCCCCCCTTGCAATGGGGGGGGGGCATTAAACCGCCGCCCCTCGCGGTTAGTTACGACGGTGGAAATTGCCCGCCGCCGAGCTCACGGACCCGATTTACATTGAATTAATATCTACTGCCAAATGCAAATGTTTCTCCCCCTGAAGAGGGGGCCCAAGAGTTATGCGCCCCGATTTTATGCCAGGCTCATATTTAAATCCGTATTTATTCTTTAAAGCCGGGGAGACAAAAAACGAATTTAATAATCGGAACATATTAACCCTTTTTCCAAAAAAACCCGCAACGGCTATAAATAAGTTAAAAAAACCTAATTATACCTCGTTAGAACCTAAGCGATTCAACAAAAAATATGCTACATAATTATAAAGCGATTACTTGCAAATAAATGACGTGCTTTTTTATTTTGATACAGATTTGAGGAAATAGTATGTTATATTACTAGGACTATAAAGCGTTATTTTTTGGATTGCGCCGTTTACCGCCGAGGTGATAGCCGAGGAGAAGTAAACCAGGCGACATCCAAAAAAGCTTTCTACGTTGCACTTAAGCGCAAAAAAATTATTTACATTTTCATGAAATTTTACCTTTCTTAGCATGCTCCTAAATTATGCCACGAAGTTGTGGGACACTTTGTATGTCACTATATAAAGTTGAAAGTTGAAATCAATTGTTAAAGTTGAAATTAAAGAGTAGAAACGAAACGTTGTACTAAACTTTTGTAAAAACTGTGATGTAGAGCTAAGAAAATGACCATGAGAAAGTGCCGGTTGTTTTTTATAACTTTTCAAATATGTTTCAAATGTCCGCATTCAAGATTTGAAATTTTTAAATATCCAAAATTGTTTAAAATCATCAATCATCAAATCACTATTAAAATCTTGTTCCGATAAAATAGCCCAACACAAAAAATCCATTTTGATTTTGAGTCCGAGCTGAGGGACTTTTTATATGTTTGTCTAAATATGCAAACAGATTTAAGATTTGAAACTTTGAATTGGCAAAATTAAAAAAAAAAGCGTGATAAAATATTTTACCAAAATCACGATTATTTTAATCTGGCATAACGTAAAGGTGTAAGTAATAACATTGTAGTATCCTGTCTCACATTTTCTGATGCAGTAACACGTGCAGGTCTATGACAGGCCAAATATTTAGTGGATTCTCTTGTCGAAATTTTCTGCACCATTAAACCATTGCCGTATGAGAATAACTATTGTCACTATCTACAGCGTTTGTTCTGGTATGAATTTCCATTGGCTGATAACTATCAGCTGCCAAAAACTGAATTACAGCACGCACTTTATTTCTGGATGGATTTTCGATCATGGATGTCATTTTATAACTTAGCACCAATGATTAGGAAAGAGTTATAGAGTAATACTAGTAGTATTAGTAGTACAATACTAATAGTAATAGTAGTATACTAATAGTATAATAGTAGTAATACTAGTCCACTAGTACTTAAAGAAACAAAAAACTCAAATGAGTTCCTTTGCCATGGCGACCAAACAAAGTCACCAATACCTAGAGGAAACGTGCTTCTATTGAACAATCCTCGTATCATATTTTCAGAAGATTGTCTATAAGAATTTTTAATGTCTTAAGAAACGAAAATTGAACAACTTGAAATAAGTTTTGTTTTTTAGTTACATTTTTTATTTTTTACAAATAAGTCAAAACATTTATACAAATCTAATCTAATATTATATATATTGAACTCGAAAAAAATAACACCTGTGAAGATGGCTGAAAGATAGCCGAAACTAGACTAGTAAGGTGAAGAAGACACAATAAAAATAATAAAAACAACAAAACATATTTATATATATAAACATATAAACTTCCAGTAAGTACTCCAATAAAAAAGGAAGAAAACAATAAAAACTAAAATAATTTCATCAATACATGATTGAATGAACAATCCTCGTATCATATTTTCAGAAGTTTGTTTGTAAGAATTATAAATACGTATCTAAAGATAATAAAATCGAACAACTGAAAATAAATGCAAATAAAATTCTCCCGCCGTCTTTCTTCTCCCGTCTTTCTTCAAAAATGTTATAATTTTATATGAATTTTGGAAAAAAATTATGATGAAAAATAATGATTGTTTTATTCTAATATGCGAAAATTGTACTTGTTTTTTGTATAAAATATAGGATGTGTGGAAAACCTCATTAAAACGTAAATCTTGGAAATGCCTGATCGAGTACAAATTGAATATAATTCTTATATTTCTAAAAATTGCTTTACAATAGTTATATTTGTTTGGAAAAATATCACTTTTTCAGGAGTTTATCAAGAAGCAGCACTTTTAAACCTTGCTCAATATTTATAATTCAATTACACAATACCAGTGTTTAAATAAAAGATGAATAAATACAAGTTTAAGTAAGATTAAATTTTATTAGAGAGTGTAAATTCGAGTATTTAATAATTCAAATATTATTACAAAAAGTAAACACAATGGTTTAAACTTGGATCGTGCAAATATTTAAACTCGAACTTACTTAATGTTTTAACTTTTAGCGTAAAGATGAATTTGAATCCGTTTTTTTTATCGATGGCAGCTTTCAAAATAAATTACTCGACAATTCCTGGGAATTTTGTCTTGTTATCAATAATAAAACAGTATAATATTTACAATTAATAATAGAGATAATGAGTTATATATGTATAACTCTTGCAAATGGTCGTGAGGCCAAAAAAATTGTACATAAATCTATCAATATTAGTGAAACTCAACCACGTGTCTTATTTTTACTTTAATTCAAATATGATTCACTAAGGAGTAACCACCGATACTTACATTTTAATTAATAATAGAGAGTTTTTATTCACACTGGTGCCATATTCGCTATAATAATTCTAAATTGCGTATGATCACGAAAATAAACTATTAGGGCACTTTTTCGAATGCACATTCATAAATTATACTTCTCCCCAAATGATTGAATTTTTCACTTTGTTAAAGAATCACGGGGTCTTAAATTATAGAATGATAATCCGAATACTTGAATTACAATTGATATTAAGGGATGAAATATGATAGTTAATTAAACAACTAACTAAAAAGTTTAAAAAGTTAAAAGTTAAAAAAAATGTGAAAAACGGTGAAAGTTGTTTAATTATTTATAACAATCTTATCACATAGCTGAGAGAATAATATATGAAATACAATAATTACGGCCACAAAATAAAATAAAATTCATATAAAATTGATCCAAGATATATTAAAAAAATCGTCGATCGAATAAAAAAATGCAGCCACTGTTTTACTTTCGGTTTGAATTTTTGGTGAGTAGGTGTATGTTTAATAACAATTTTTCCGGTAAATTTTGGGTTGCAATAGTTAATTGTTTGTCAAATTATGACAGTAACCAATTACGCCATAGGTGGAGGAGTAGTAGGGATTATGATGATTATTATTATTATTATTAATTGGCGGTGGCAGTGGCAGTATTAGTTGGCAGTGGCAATTTTAGAGCTGAGAAGGTGAATATTTAATAATAATTTTTGACGTAAATTTTGGGTTGCAATAATGTTTTCAATGAATACTTGTTTTGGAAATTTTTGAAATTTTTATAATTGGCGGTGGCTGTGGCGGTATTAGTTGGGAGGGGCAATTTTAGAGGTGAGGAGGTGAATGTTTAATAATAATTTTTCGTGTAAATATTGGGTTCCAATAATGTTTTCAATGAATACTTTAATTGGAAATTTTTGGAAATTTTATTAATTTGCGGTGGCAGTGGCAATATTAGTTGGCAGTAGCAATTGTAGAGGTGAGAAGGTCCATGTCTCAATATTTTTTTACATAGGTAAATATTGGGTTATGATAATGTTTTCAATAATATATTTTTTTAAATTTATTAATTGCCTTGGCAATGGCAAAGGCAATTTCAGAGATAGGTTGCCCACCTAACATTATTTCAATAAAAAATTTACAGGAAAAAATTTAAAAAAACAATGAATAGTTTTTTTGGAATTTAGAAATTTTAGAAATTTTATTAATTTGCGGCGGCATTGGCAGTATTAGTTGGTAGTGGCAATTTTAGAGGTAACCTAACCTAACATTATTGCAATAAAAAATGTACAGGAATAAATTCAAAACAACATTGAATAGTTTTTTTGGAAATTGGATTTTTTTAAATATTATTAATTGGCAGTGGTATGAGTAAAACTAATAATAAACTAAAATCTATTTCAATCAAGTCAAACTTTTAAAATACCATTCTGCAATGTGAAAAATATTGACTTGGTCACTTTAGACAGTTTCACCGATACATAAAACACAATTTGGCTTGCCTCATTAAATTTAATTTTGATATGAAATATTTCTTTTATGTCCTTATGGGTGTGAATTGTAAAAAGAGTGTGCACCTTCTTCACACCCTTTTATAATTTAATTTTAATGCGTATATAGTATATACAGGGTGAGTCGGGAAGAATGGACCAAACTCCAGGAGTGTATTGTACACGCGAAAATAATTTAAAAAAAACAAACTTGTTATCCGTTTTTCATTTGTTTTCAAGTTAAAATTTCAAATCTTGAATATGCAAATATGGTGTTTGTCTATGGTTTTTGCAATGGGAGTGCTACAGCTGCTGTTGAAGGATATCGTCAACGGTTTCCACATCAGAAAACTCCGGATAAAAACGTATTTATCTGACTTTTCAACAAACAATTCAAAACTTTAACTTGAAAATAAGTGAAAATCAGATAACAACATTTCAGTTCTTTAAATTTATTTTCACGTGTACAATACACTCCTGGAGTTTGGTACGTTCCTCCCGACTCACACTGTATTGCAGGAATATTGTGAAAATATTGAATTATTTAATAAATAAGGCCATATTTCTCTGAAATTTATGTAAAATAAATATATATTTAAATGTATTCAATGATAATAAGTACATATAATTTTAATTACCATTTAATTGGATACTTCCATTTCATACTCATTCAAACTTGTATGGCGACAATCACAAACTACATGTTCCATTATTAACCGCAGAAAATAAATTAAATTTCAATTTTATGCATTCAGCACAAATGGGATTAAAATTATATGTAATATAATAGCCTCGGAGCAATTAATTGATGGATACCGGAAATAATAACTATTGCGAGGTCACAATTTTAAATCCCTATAAATTGTTTAAAATGCCGTTATATGTAAATAAGCGCAATCAATAAATTTTCAGCTATATTTATTTATTTGATGTTTGTTTGTAGTATCGTGCACTATAGTCAATTATTTCACGAATTTATTTATTTTTAGAAAAAATAAATATTACGACCTAGCTTTATCTTTATCTGATAGATATATATATATATATATATATATATTTATCTGTAGTAGTAAACAATCATTATTAAATCTATCGGCCTTATCAGTCTCTCCGCCATGATCTAATAATAATAATAATAATAATAGTAATAATACTAATAAATTATTTCGCATTAGGTCCAAATAATAATCTAACAGACTCATAAGCCTCTTACGATAGGAAACACTAGTAAAATAATTGTTTGGTAAATAAGATACATTTGAGTAAACATGTTAGTAATTACAAAACGTAAAAGTAAACTTCATTAAAAATATTATTTTTATACCTGTATAAATACAATTATAATGTGCATATTATACATGGCAGAAAGGCTTCGGCCGATAGCCATTTTTAATAATAAAACACACAATTATAATCTAGTATGTACTAATAATATGTATACCCATTATTAAAATAAACATATTCTATATATACATATATATATATATATATATATACAATTATAATTTATATATTTTTCAATAAATCTTATTTTTCATATTTCATAAGAGAGTTTTAAATTAAAGTAATTAAATAATTTCGGATGTTCTCATAATTTTTTCTCATTTTGAGTCGTTCTAGTGAAGAATTCCAGTAATTTGGCTTTAAACGTCATTTGTAATATTAGCAATTCACTGCAGCAATATTTCTAGATGAAATCACATTGCACTTCAATCATTTTATTTCTATGGAATTTTATAGTTCATAAATATCGCAGTATTCTTCCTACTGAGTTTTAGGAACAATGGACGCATATTTCAGGTACATTTTCCACGGGATGAGTATCACGCTGTCGTGGCTTTGAATGCGGAACGCGAAAAGCACATTTATTAACGGCCCCCGGATGGTGGGGGGAATCGCCGAATAATTCCCATTCAAAAAAGCCGCGATGTATCATTGTCCCCGGTAGTTTATCAAGGGGGAATTATCGGAGCGAAAGAGGGCGGAAACTAATGAAAATAAATGAAAAATTCTCAAAGCCTCCGGGCCCCGGTGGGCCCGTGAAAAGTGCGAGAGGAAAACCCGTTAGTCGCCCTAATTTCCATCGTCGCTTATTATTCAAGATGTGGAAATTATTGCGTTAACAATGGCCCGGCGCAATTTGCACGGCGCGAGAAAAAAAGCGGGACTCTCGTTGGAGGCCGCACGAAAAAAAAATGTAAATTTGCGTGTTTGTTTTAACCCGGAGTGATGAATTCGCCGGCGGAATTTAATAATGACTCTTTTTTAACTGTCCACGGGAAATTATGGTAATGTCCTGTTTTATTCTACCTGTAAACTTGAAACAAACGTCCACTCAATGAACTCGGATTAGAAGAATAATTCTCTGATATTCTAATTACTAATGTGTTTTGTAATATATCCACATCCAAAGTGAACGTAGTTACCAATGAGGTTTTGTTTGTTATATCATAAATATAAGTAGGTTAGGTTGGGTTAGGTAACTTTATTAATTTTCAGGAGTACCCAGGATTTAGTTTGGGTGATCCTGTCGAGACCAGTGGGCCAAATAAACCTAAACCAAAGAATGATACTCTGGTATTCTAATCACTGAAGTGCTTTGTTATGTATCACATCGTGCCATTTATAAAAAAATTACAACATAAATATGAAACAAAATGTCATCCGACAGAATCTTAATACTTTCAATCTTGTGCCAAATATCAACAAACTTTGATAAACCATTTTCAAAATATTTAGTTGTATCCTCAAATTTCATATGCTGCCCACCAAGCCGGGACAGAGATAAGGCAAACGAGGCACTAGCCTCAGATGAAGAATGGGAAATGATGCCAAATTGGCGGAAAATTAAAATCAATAAACTGCAAAATTAAACAAATAAATAAATACCCAAATGTATCTTGTAATATTCATCAAATATTTTAAGCAAACTAATGATTTTCGACCGACGCTCGCGATCCATACAATAGTTTCATCATATATCGCCTCAGGAAGATTAACATAGTATAATTCAGTTGCAAAATTCGCAAGAATAACAGAGTACATGAAGTACAAGCAGTTGACTTGAAACAATGTCGGATCAAGAAAACACAATTGTATTTGAAAAAAGTGTACCTTTGATAATCAAGAAAACTGAAGGGAAGTTGAAAAAAAAGAAAAACTAAAATACGAGAAAATTTGACACAACAAAAACAAGAGGTATTTAATCTAGTAATTTCAACGATACATACTCCTTCATAGCCATATATTTTAGATAAAATTGGATTTGTTATAATTCAATATGGAGTATAGCAATTGGAATATGAAGATTTTAGTTAATTTACTAGCGAATTTGGGAAGGAGGACAAAAGAATTTCAAAGGAGTATTCAAAATAATAAATTCAAATTCAAGAGGAAGGAAGGAAATGTTTTGCTTTAATGGTTCTAATGGAGAAGGAGGTTACAAGATTTTCAAAGTAGTATTCAAAAAATAAATTCAAACTCAAGAGGATGGAAGGAAAGGTTTCGTTTAAATGGTTCTAATGGAGAAGGAGGACCAAAGATGTTCAAGGGAGTATTCAAAATAATAAATTCAAATTCAAGAGGAACGAATGAAAGGTTTTCTTTTAATGGTTCTAATGGAGAAGGAGGACAAAAGATTTGCAAAGGAGTATTCAAAATAATAAATTCAAATTCAAAAGGAAAGAAGGAAAGGTTTTGTTTTAATGGTTTTAATGGAGAAGGAGGACAAAAGATTTTCAAATGGGTATTCAAAATAATAAATTCAAGTTCAAGAGAAAGGAAGGAAAGGTTTTGTTTTAATGATTCTAATGGAGAGAGGGTTCATCGTAACTGGAACATGTTTTCAAAAATATTTAAGTCGATATTTCGTTTTCCATGTATCTTTTTTGGTAAAGGAAGTAAAACAAGATATGCGATCAAAGCCGAGAAATATTCTTAATCACCACGACGCATATCTTTATTGGAAATGATTTAAAAAGAAACGTAAAACTAAATTTTGTCGTTTTCGTAGCAGCTGTCACAATTTGAAATTTTGTTTCTTCAAAATGTCACATTTGGGTATTCTCAAGTCTGCTATAAGCCATAATTTACAATTTTCATTCTTAAACTTTCTATTGGACGACATAAATTGCCGTTATATCTCTTAGATTTTTATTAATTATTTAAATGCCTTGACATTACTACATTGTAAATTTTTTACATTGGGTCGTAATTTTTAATCATTGTTTTGTACTTTATAAAAATGTTCCTAACAATATAATGCATAGAGAGTAAAAGAGAGGATTCTGTCATACAGAACTGACAGAAACAGAATTTTTAAATTCATTGAAATTTAATTTAACTTCTTGTTAAGTGAGATATATTTTATTTTTCGCACCTCTGATTTGGTGGAAACTTATTTTCTCTGGATTTTCATTGAAAACTACAAATGTGGCTACAAAAAAGTTAATTATGATAAAAATAGGCAAGTATTCTCAACTCTGCTACAAGCCATAATTTACAATTTTCATTCTTAGACTTTATATTAGACTTGACATTACTACATGTAAAATTTTTACATTGGGTCGTAACTTTTAATCATTGTTTTGTACTTTATAAAAATGTTTCTAACAAAATAATGCACAGTGAGTACAAGAGAGGATGCTTCTGTCACACAGAACTGACAGAAATAGAATTTTTAAGTTAATTGAAATTTAATTTACCTTCAAATTAAGTGAGATATCTTTAATTTTTCGCACCTGTGCTTTAGTTTAAACTTATTTTCTCTGGAATTTCATTGAAAAACACAAATGTGGTTACAAAAAAAGTCAATTATGATAAAAATAGGCAAATTTGACAAAAAAAATCATATATGGCAAAAATGGGTAATCTGACGCACAAAAAGACGTAAATATAAAGTTTTTCTTTTTAAAACTACTGAAATATGCAAAATAGATACTAGCAAATGAATGCTTAAAACGTAAAAAAAGGGATGAAACATAAATCTGCATTTTCCGTTTGTTAATGCCTATAAAAATTAATTATAGGCATTTAGCGTATGCATCCAACTGATCTCGTGAAAAGCAATTCCTAAGTCTATTTTGCTCAAATTTTTAATTTGAAAAGGTTCTTTCACATGGGTGCAACACAAAGTCAGTACATATTTGTAGGCAAGAAACAAATCTTTTTGGCCTATTTTTGCCATATTTGCCAATAGTAAAGAGTAAAAATCAGACGCACAAAAAGACGTAAATATAAAGTTTTTTTTATAAAACTACTGAAATAGGCAAAATAGATACCAACAAATTAATGCTTACAATGTAAAAAAACGTGATGAAACATAGATCTGTATTATCCGTTTGTTAATGCCTATAAAAATGAATTATTGGCATTTAGCCTATGCATCCAAGTGATCTTGTGAAAAGCAATTTCTAAGTCTATTTTGCTCAAATTTTAAATTTGAAAAGGTTCTTTCACTTGGGTGCAAGAAAAAGTCAGTACATATTTGTAGGCATGAAACAAATTTTTATAGGCTATTGTATGCTATTTGTATTGCAGTACCCTGAAACAACAAACAATACATTTTCTACAGGTTTTGCAATATAACTTTATCGCGTTTTTTACATCTTCATATTCAGTACCCTAATCCTCATTGGTAAAAACATTATTACTTTTATCGTTTTGTTTTCATTGTATCACATTTTTCGACAAAGTCTTTGAGCTTTTTTTGTGTAATTTCTTTGGTGACTTTTACATGTTCGTCAACATTGTCATCGCCAAAGCGATTGGAAATCTGTTTAACTATATTCTCAAATGCATATACAGGTAAATTTTTAATATTGTTAAAGAAGCTGGGATCTAACCACGCAAGATCCTTAAATAACCCTTCATATTTCACACATCATTCTTCTAAGCTTTGTATGGCCATATCATAAATGGCGTTGTGAACGCTCACTTCGAATCTGAACTTTGGATCAGTAAGAGGAACGTCACCTGGCATTCTTTTTTTACAGTTCTAAGGAAGGAAATTTTTGTAGTGAAATAGCTAAGTGGTACCTACTCATTTTCATCATCATAAAATTTGATCACCATCATCATTTATTTACTAGTAAACCTTAGTCATTTTTGAAGGAATTAGCTTGGGGTGTACTAAATACAAATTTAAGTTAAATATGCAATTAATACATTTCCAGAAATTTCAGTAATAGTTAACCCATACCAGTCAATTCAGAGAGATAAGTGTTTGATTTTGTCCCTTGTTTAATACTGAAACTTTGTCAAATTTTGAGGAGAATTAGTATTAGATGTACTGTACACGAATCTAATATAAAATTTGCAAATCATAAATTTTCAGAAATTTCAGTAATAGCTAACCCATACTTGTCAATGCAGAAAGTTATATGTTTGATATTCTCCCTTATTTAATCCTGAAACTGTGTCAAATTTTAAAGAGAATTAGTTTCATGTATACTGTACACGAATCTAATATTAAATTTGCAAATAACCAAATTTTCAGAAATTTATGTAATAGCTAACCCATACTTGTCAATGCAGAGAGATAAGTGTTTGATTTTCTCCCTTATTTAATACTGAAACTTTGTCCAATTTAAAAAAAAATAGTTTCAGGTATACTGTACACGAATCTAATATCAATTTTACAAATCAGAAATTTTCAGAAATTTCAGTAATAGCTGCTAACCCATATTTGTCAATGAAGAAAGATAAGTGTTTGATTTTCTCCATTAATTAATACTGAAACTTTGTCAAATTTTCAGAAGAATTAGTTTCAGGTATTCTGTACACGAATCTATTATCAAAATTACAAATAATAAATTTTCAGAAATTTCAGTAATAGTTAACCCATACCAGTCAATACAAAGAGATACGTGTTTGATTTTGTCCCTTATTTAATACTGAAACTTTGTCAAATATTTAGGAGAATTAGTATTAGGTATACAGTACATGAATCTAATATAAAATTTGCAAAAAATAAATTTTCAGAAATTTCAGTATTAACTAACCCATACTTGTCAATGCAGAAAGTTATATGTTTGACATTCTCCCTTATTTAATCCTGAAAGTTTGTCAAATTTTAAAGAGAATTATTTTCATGTATACTGTATACGAATCTGATATAAATTTTGCAAATCATAAATTTTCAGAAATTTCAGTAATAACTAACCCATACTTGTCAATGCAGAAAGTTATATGTTTGATATTCTCCCCTATTTAATCCTGAAACTTTGTCAAATTTTAAAGAGAATTAGTTTTATGTATATTGGACACGAATCTAATATCAAATTTGCAAATAATAAATTTTCAGAAATTTCAGTAATAGCTAACCTATACTTATCAATGCAGAAAGTAAAGTGTTTGATTTTCTCCCTTATTTAATACTGAGACTTTGTCAAAGTTTCAGAACAATTAGTTTCAGGTATACTGTATATGACTCTAATATCAAATTTGCTAATTATAAATTTTCAGAAATTTCAGTAAAAACTAACCCATACATGCCAATGCAGAGTAATATGTTTGATATTCTCCCTCATTTTATCCTGAAACTTTGTCAAATTTTAAAGAGAATTAGTTTCATGTATACTGTACACGAATCTAATATCAAATTTGCAAATCATAAATTTTCAGAAATTTCAGTAATAGCTAACCTATACTTGTCAATGCAGAGAGATAAGTGTTTGATTTTCTCCCTTATTGAATACTGAAACTTTTCAATGAGAAAAGGAGATCATCAAATTTTCAGGAGAATGAGCTTCAGATGTGCTACATATAAATCTAATATTAAATATGCAATAAATAAATTTTCAGAAATTTCAGTAATAGGTAACCCGTACTTGTCAATACAGAAAGTTGTATCTTCGATTTTCTCACTTATTTACGACTGAAACTATGTGAAATTTTAAGTATAATTCTCATAAAATTTTGGGCTGTTAATAACACTTCAAATTTCTTCAACGACACCGTAAGCGAGTTTGCTTTAAAACGAATATCGTTCGGAAAAGCAGCGGAAGTTGCAATTTCATCCAGGGTTAATACAATTTCTATAAATAAAGCTTTACGTGGCTCTTTGTATTTTTCAAACATTTTACTTAAATCTCTGTCTTTGGACCCACCAACGTGTTTGCCCAATTAAAGAGAGATTTTGTTTTTCCTGTTCGCCATTTTGTCCCATACGGCCATTCTTTTGTAGGATTCGCGAACAAAAACCGCACATTGATTGTGCGGGTTTGGGCTGATACCAAACAAATTAACAGCTTCAGCACAAATGAACGTGTCGGTCATAACTAAATTTAAGACGTGGGCGTAACACCAGATGTGGATACATTTTCAATACGCAATTTTATCCAGACAAAATGCAATTAATAGCTACGATAACGTTTTGTCATATCTTCTTAGAAAGTGAATGGTAAGAAATATATTATATATTAGTTTTTACTATTTTCTACATAACTTTTTGATCGGAGCCCGACCGGCCCCAAAGGGCACCGGCCCACCGGGCTCAGCCCGGTAGCCCGCCGGCCCAATCTGGGCTTGCTGCCACGTAGTTTTTGGGTAGTAAAGGTCGAAACCATCATCATGATGAAAACCTGTATAGTATTTTGTCTGTCTACGAATATTTACCTGTTGACAAATTAAAGTCAGATCTACAAAACCTAAAAAAGTAGCTTGTGAGGTGTGCTTAAAATATCCAAACCATATAAATTCTGTAGAATTATTATCAGTAGTAATCAGTTTTAAAAATCAGGGAATGACGAGTTTTCTCTGTTTTAAATATGGACTACCACGTAGTAAAGGTCGAAACCATCCTCATGATGAAAACCTGTATGGTATTTTGTCTGACTACGAATATTTACCAGGTGAAAAATTAAAGTCGGATCCACAAAACCAAAAAAAGTAGCTTGTGAGGTGTGCTTTGAATATCCGATATAAATTATGTAGAATTATTATCAGTAGTAATCAGTTTCGAACAACAGGGAATGATAATGATTTCAGACTTTAGAGCAGCTACAAGTGTAGATCTTTTAAAAACGATTCACCAATATGGTTTAGTGCAGTTGCAGTTTCATAGCAATGCCATTAATTACCTTAATTTTAAATTATAAATTACTGGAATTTGTAAAAATTGGTAATGATTTTTTGTAGTCTCGCTGAAATACGTTATATGTTTACATGGAGGCGAAAATACATCTTTCTGCCTCAGGTAAAAGTGAGTCTAAGCCTGGCTCTGGTTGCCCACATTACATTTTTGGGTATTAAGCATATGTTTTTATACGTGAATGAACATCTATCTAATATTTTGAAACCGGGTTTTTATAAAATATTATACACACTCCTCAGAGGATCATCGACCAACGAAAATAAACAACTTCCATAACAGCACATCCCTCGGTGGCTAATGTATAAATATAAAAAATCCTATAAAAGTTGAAAATACGGCCGCAGCAGTGGTCTCCTTATTGTATTTATGTGGCGTTATGTTTTATTACAAATTTGATGGCACCCGTAGATAGAGCCCTTTTCCTTTATCCCCAACAACGCCAAAAGGTATATAACATACATTGTTCCGGCGTCAGTCTGAAGTCATTTCAGAGGAGCGCCACGAAAAAACTTGTAGGAACACGAGAATCGATTGTGGGTAATACCCGGCGCATCCACCATGCAGGACGTCCTCACTCGTAACATCAAACATATCGCCTGGGGGTGGATTTTATTTCCGCTTAGGCTGTCCATCCTAGTATTGTTTTACTTCCGGAATTCCCATAAAAGCCGTGCCCTTCCTGGTGGAGCGGAAGTACAAATGCGGCGTGCTCGTTTTTTCATAATTGCTCGGAAGCAGACGGGCAAAGCTATTTGAACTATCCTCGCGGTATCGCGGGGACGTCTAATAAAATTACAATTGCAAATATTCCCGGCGATATTACCGTTATTAAAGCTCTGTCGTTGCGTTCTGGATTCATATTAGACGGCGGCGGCATAAATAAGCGGCGGTAGTTGGGGGGGCCGCGGCCCCCCGGTCTCGCCTTTTGCGCGGTGTGAGGGCGAACCGGGAGGAGTCTCCTTTTAAGCCGTCTCGAATTTACATCCCTTCTCTGCAGGGCACATCAAGGGCTCGTTGTTTTTTTATAGCGAGAGAAATGAGCCGGCACGGGAGCATCGATGAGGGTGTTGTTTTTCTCTTGCCGGGTTCGCAGCATCCGCAAATATTTACCACAATTAAAAGCAACGATTACTTCGCCGCTCCTACTAGCGAACGCCAGCTGTGTCCGGCTTACCTGAAACAAAATAAATAGAATTAACGAAGAGTAAATAGAAATGAACTAAATTCAGACGCGTGGGCACTAATGATGAATATTACTGCTTCTACGAATCTTGTTTTCATACACTCAATAATCGTGAAAAATACACATACTAAAGGGTCATTCCATGTTAAGTGAAACAGTTTTGAAAATATGTATACTGCCATGATATTATAACAGCAATAAACCGGTGGCAAGATTAGGGTAAGTAGCATTAGATTAAGTATAATCAGGAATTGTAAATAACAATTTAGGAATGCCATTTAAGTAACCAATTTAGCAGAATTTGTTTTCACTAATTATTATATTATTGATGTTATGATTCTTTACGAAAGGTCATTACGTGCATAGATTTAAAAGAAAACCATTTAAATTCGGATCACCATGAATCGGTCTATTTCCTCTAAATTTCGCCGAAAGTATCCCTAAACTTTACCCCCCATTACAACTGCATAAAACCGCAATAAAATCCATAAACCGCCCTCGAACTCCTCAATCCCTCATCGGGGTCTATTTCTGCCGATCATTACGCCACACCTTGCATCTAAGAGATTCCTCTGAAGGACCGTGACCCCAGCATCTCACCTTTGCCAAAATTTAGTCACGCAACGTGCCTGCTGCGGGGCTTAGAAGAATCCGCAACCAGAGCCTGTCCGCACGGAATTTTAAAAGTCCTCCGCCCCCGCCTAGAGAGGGACTTCGCGAAGTTTGCTTTTTATCACCGCGAAAATAATTTTCGAGGGGGCGGCGAGAGTTTTCCGGTGATCGAGCGAGTGCAGCTTCCGAAGTTTGCGTGCTTTAAACCGCACGGCGCGGGGGTGTTAGGGCTGGCAAGTGTGGAGTCTGATTCAATATCGGGGAGTTATTCGATGTACTTGCGATGATGGGGCGTATTTCCGCAGATTTATTCATGTTGGTATTTAGGTTTCGAGTGGAGGCTTCAGGCAATGGTGTAAACCCAATACACAGTTTTAAGGGGAATACTTATCGAACATATAAAATGTTTTTTTTTTATAATATAAAAACTATAAAATATTAAAAAATGGTATAATGGAAATGCAAATTTCAAAATAGCTCATCTCGGGATGGATTAAAAGTTAAGTTTTTCGCACTGTTTTCATGTAGGTACACATATAGACCAATATTTTATGAGCAACAAATGTCGATTTGGTTTTCATAGTGGTGCAAGAGTAATTTCAGGAACAAAAACTGTCCAAATAAGTCAAATGGTTTAACAGAAATATAGTTTTTTCAGAGCACAGAACATATCAAAAGAAAAAGTTATTATCAGAAACCAAGCGCATAAAAACGCGCAAAAACAACTCAAAACATTAACAAAAAATAATAGTGAGATATAGAGAGAGAAAGAGAAAGAGAGCTTCGATAAAACTGCAAAGAAATAAATGAAAATATCTGAGGAGGTGTATATAAAGTTACTATTAAGAAAATCAACGCAAATCCCTTGAACATCCCTACAGCTCTTCGAAAACAGGTAATTGAAACATTTTTCCCATTACAAATGGTACTATTTACTGTAAATAATATATTGCAGTAATAAAGTTCTTATAGGGAGGGTACCTATGCTTTTTAAACGGCATTCAACATGTTTTTTTTTTACTAATATGTATTACTGAAAGCAGATCTTGTCGTATTTCCGATTTGGATAATATATGCATAATAATCAGTTATTTGCACAAATATAACAGTAAATTATGCATTTGGAGCCTTAATCTTGTATATTTCTTGAATTTCAGTTGTTTTATTGAGATTTATAAGAAAACCACATTTTGCACATAATTCATATCTTGTCCTCCGGTATAGCTGGCGATACATTGTCGATGGGCTCAAGTACATCATTTATTGAGTAACTATAAATAACTTGTTTCAAATGAAAACGTCTTTACTCTTTCACCGTTTTTGCGCGGTACTTTTATTACATTTTTATGTAATATCTCTCAAAATGAGTGGGACATGTGAAATTTATCTTATTGTAGTAGACATTCTACTATTGATTGATAATATAGTAATATAGAGTATTTCATGTTTACTCATTGTTATGTGTATTTTTACTGCACTGATTTTTTCCATCTACTTCAGAAATTATTTACTGTTAAATATGAGTGCTCTGAAAAGTTCTAAACTTAGTCAAAATGAGTATGATAAGTGATATTTATCTCACTCTGGTAGAAAAGTGGTATTGTCCATTGATAAAAAATATCTTAATCTATAAAATGTGATAAACTATCAATGAAGATTCTTTCTATCTATCTATCTATCTAATTTTTAAAAGTAAATTTCTGCAAAAAGATGCTTTGATCAGAAATAGGCAGTGAAATGTTGGCAATTTTTGAAATCGTATTATTGAAATGCTGTACAAAACATATGTTATATTGCACTAATTCTTAAAAAAATGGGAGTGATATTTTCCAACGTTTAAAAATTACGAATAACATGTAAATACAAAAATTACGAATAAAGTTACTATTGTTACTATTGTAAGTTGCAACTCGTATGTTTTGAAAAACCTTCTTAGAAAAAAAAAACAAGTTCAAAATGTTAAGAAATGGCAAGATTATGATTACGATTTTCAAAATTTTATTACTGAAAGTAGGGCAATCAAAAACACGCTCTAAAGAACAATTTTAAGCGCTTAAAAATGCTCGTAAAAATGAAAAATATAAAAAATATGCTCTTATAAATGAAAAATATGCTTTTAAAAATGGAAAATATGTACCTACCGAAAAATGAAAAATATGCTAAAAAAATGGAGATGAAATAAATCTAACAAATTTTAATTAAATTTGTGTAGGTAACAACTTACGTTAAAACACCCACACTTAAATGATTAATGTTATTAAAAATGGTAGATTAATTAATTACCTACATACAATCTGAAAAATATGTTGAAATATATGCTGATATATCCAGAAATTATCAAAAATTTGCAGAAATATGCTTAAATATGCTAAATTATGCTAAAATATGCAATAATACACTGTAACAAATAGGGCTGTGTAAAACAGGTAATGTGCACAAGCCATTTTTGATGTACTATTATCAGAAATAGATAGTCAAGTGCTCACATTTTTGGCAAATTGTATTACTGAAATGCTACACAAAAAACATTTGATGTAAAAATTATTGGAAAAAGGTTGTAAAGTTATAATTCATAACTTTAAAAATTATGTTTTTAAAAACATTTTATGAACTGTAAGAAATAAACG
Organism: Othius punctulatus; assembly: GCA_951805005.1. Lineage (NCBI taxonomy): Eukaryota > Metazoa > Arthropoda > Insecta > Coleoptera > Staphylinidae > Othius > Othius punctulatus. Next base: position 26,223,680 of record OX638143.1, read on the forward strand.
GAAAATTTTCACAATTTTCAATTGATTATTAAATTAAATTTTAAAAACTTAAACTCAATAGATTTTAACGAATTATTTTATGAACTGTAAATAATAAAAACAAATTGTTTAAAATATTCAATTCATTACAAAAATTCTGATCCTAATGTCAAAATTGGCAGTGAAATTTTTCATAGATTTTATAAATTATATTATCAATGCACAAATATACATTTGATATATAATATTGTTAAAAACTATTTCTCTGAGTTCAATGACAATTTTCATTTATTTTATAGTCTTCGTCTTCTTCAAGTCTTGAAATCCTATTTGGGTAAAACACATAATGTACACAAAAAAAATGTTCAAGCAATATTGTTAGAAATAAACACCTAAATGTTCACAAATATTAAAATAGATTACTGATCAACAAAAAAAAAATCATACAGAAACCAGCAGCACGATAAAAAAATTACAATTAAAATACTTGTAATACTAAAAACTTTATGTACTAGACTACATGCCTAGGCAGACTCATATCTTCATAATGTTCGAAATCATAAACGTATTTGTAAAGTAGAAAATTTGCACACAAAATTTTGATATACATATTGTTAGAAACTGGGAGTGAAATTTTCACGATTTAAAAATAGTATAACTACAATACTATCATTCGATGCATAAATTTAAAATAAACTGGTTCTGAAGACTAATAATAATAATATAATAATCGGAAATGAGTAATTATAATAATAAAAAAACTTAGGACTAGTCTGAACTGATGAGACCTCTATAAGAAAGACACCGGTCTCTTGTTGTCCACGGAAGTAATTTCCAAATGCACATAAAAATATTAAACCTGAGAGTGCATTAAATTTTACATTCAATATAATTATAATATTTGGGCAATATTTGCAATTTTTAATGTTTTTAAAGTCAAAATAGTGACGAAATTAAACACACTACTATTATTCAGTTGCAACCTAAAGTCACTGTACTATACTTATTGTCGGTATATACAGGGTAGCCCACCTATCCTCGCTCGGACCATTGCTGCTACACTAATCTGATTGAAAGTTATTGAGCACTTGATGTGTTACTTTTTTAAATATTTTCGAGTGTACCGAGGGTACAATAAATCTGGGACACAACATTTGGTCTCATTTTTAAATGGAACACCTTGTATATTCGTTCATTTTTGGAATATGTTTCATGCGGGCTTCACAAATCATTTTTTTTATTTTTAGGGATCAGATGTAACGTTGCCAAGTCTTGGCAACGTCTAATCAAATTTAACAAACATTATGGACGTGGAAAAAAAAATCAATAAAATCTTATTATAAGAGATCAATGAAAGAATCTGGGTATGTAAGTACCCACGCAATGTTCCAAAACACACACGTTTTATGTTTAGAGTCATGTGGTGTTCTAAACACAGGGTGTTCTAAAACAACGATCGAATTTTGCTATTTTCAAATGGCTAAAACGTAATGAAATTCATCGTTATTTGAATATTAAAAAGTATTACTAGATTATAGTCCATATGATACCATTGAATAGCTCATTAGATGAGCACTCCAAATATTCTATACAGCGTGTTCAATTTGAAAAAGAATAGAGTTTTAGCCATTTGAAAATGTGTATTCTACGTGGCTCACAATATAATAAATATTTTGGCACACTGCTTGGGTACTTGAGTTTTTCATTGATCTCTTATAATAGGGTTTTGTTGAACTGTTTTCCACGTCCATGATTTTTCATTAAATTTGATTAAATTATGAATAACTTGGAAACGTTGCATCTGATTCCAAAAAGTGAAAATGATTTGTGAAGCCCACATAAAGCACATTCCAAAAATCAAAGAATATACAGGGTGATCCATTTAAAAAAAGAGGCAAAATTTTGTAGTTATTCAATTTCCCAAAATATTGGAATAGTAAATTGCCTCTACTAACATAGCCTTATGTAACCTAACCTAACTGTTGGTGGATTCCACAAAGTGTGAATCACAATACTGTACTGTGTTTGTTCCTAATGCTTAATAAATAAATAAATTAAAGTGCTTATTCAGTTGGTTCAGTTTCCAAGTTATTCACAATTTAATCAAATTTAATGAAAAATCATGGACGTGGAAAACAGTTCAACAAAACCCTATTATAAGGGATCAATGAAATAATCTGTGTATTCAAGTAACGTCCAGAGGCCATGATAAATATAGGTTTTCACTGATAAATAGTTATATAATGATAACGAATTTTATTATAAATAGTTATAAATAGTTATAAATGTCTATGTCATAATTGGTAGCTTCATAAATTCAGATGAATATAAACTCAGTACCTATCCAATGAAAAAGCGATTACTAACTCAGTCTTGGCATATGTTAACAATATTAGCGAAATCTGTATTCTGCACAAACGCAATTACAAAACTCCAGAATATCCCTGGCAAGCAATTGCACTTGCCGAAACTTCTGTGATGCTATCGCAGAATCCTTGAGACCCGAAATGTATTCAGGGCTGCATTATCGCAGCCAACCGTCCCTCAGCTAATAGCTTGTTGCAGCGTTGACGGTAATTAAAGTATGCGCATCATATTAAAACAATAGTTGCGAGCTCGCGCCAGCTACGGGCTGAGCGTATGCAAAATACCCAATTAAAAGCTCCCCGACGAATTTGCAAGTTAATGCTGGCTTACTTAATAAAGCTTACCGTGTCCGATCGACTGCGCCACCCGATATATGCACACATGCTTTATGGCGGTGGGTTGGTATACGTGTGCAAGGGGATCATCGCGATTTGCGGATAACGGGATTAAAATTTAATTCTTATGTAAATCCGCGCGTCCGCCAGACCGGGCTTGTTTTAATTGCAACGGGGGCGCCTTCATGGGGATGTGATGGAAGAATTGATGGGATTTGTAATCTGCGCACGTAAGCGTGAGCGCGAAGTGGGTGGGAGGCGTTGATTAACGCGGAAGATTACAGGATTTGGGTACATGCCTTTAGGATACACAAGGGGTGCATAAAATTTGTTTTAATTTTGGAAAATAGTATGAAATTGTTTCCAAAATTTATGACAAATGTCTTTTTGAATTTATCAACTTTGTTATCAACAAAAAATGGCTCTCTTCTGAAGTGCCATTGGTCGTATCCTAAGTAGGTGACTTCCCTACTTGCTCTAGTGATGTGTAATAAGGCATTGCCTTATTCCTCAAAACATGCAAGGAACCTATTAACCACTTTTTAGGGAAGTTTACTGGGACTGAAACCTCTCCAAGGCAAATGACCAGATCAGAAATGACCCGAAAAATGTTTTTAAAGTATCCAGGGATAGCACGCACTGATGCGCCCTCTGTGATCATAACAAGCTTTAAAGCTCACGGCTTCGCATCTTATTATACTTTATCAAACGTCGTTGAATATACGAATAAACTCACAAACCATTTTATTTTAACGAGGACATATAGGACATATTGTTATGTCATTCAGCGTTGCGTTAAATTATTCTGGTAGGTATGATAGAGACGCGCTTGTCGTACAAGCGTTTGCTGCAAGCAACAAAAGCTTTTTCAAGTACTAGCACGCATACTTCCCGGAATTGTCCTCAAGTAATGGAATTAGGAAACGTCCCTCGAGTCGCATCAACAAGTTTATAGAATCGATTTGAATAGGGGAGGAAAGCTCCAAGGGAATGCAAATCCTGCAAAGTTTATCCACGAGTAGGCTCAGTCGTAAAATTGTTCTTCATAGTACATAAACTTAATAACCAGCAATAAGGGAAGTAAATACGTGTACGCAATATAGTTAATAACGACTAAAATTGCAAATTTTCATAATTTATTTAATAATAATAATACATAAAAATTGTTTGAAAAATGTAGAACGCTAACACAAATATATCCTCCATGTGCTGTACCTACATCTCAAAATGAGTTAAGGACTCAGGTAGTTACAATAATGGATGCTTCCCATGAATCATATCTTAAAGTTCAGTGATTTACAAACATTTTAATGTATAATATATAATCAATTCGGGTGTCGAGATTCATGCCACCACTAATTTATGTTGTCTACGAAGTTTTTCCATTCCTTTCTATTTGTAGCCTTTTCCTTGCTTCTTGTTGATCGAGGTCGTTTCTTCTTATGTTGTTTTCCCATCTTTTCTTTGGTCTTCCTCAGTAGTTATACTAGGACAGTTCTGGACCAACCCCCCGCAGAGATTTATATTAAAATAATTCGCGGTTTAATTCGCGAATTTAATCAATCACCGCGAGCAGTAACAATGGGCGAGGCTGAGGAAGGGCGGTGAGGCTGAGGAGGGGAGGAGGGGCTGAGGAGTTGAGGGGCTGAGGAGGGACTGCCAATTAAATTCGCAGATCGCCAATTAGCCTGTAATTAGAGTACCTGTAATTGCAGTAATGCACCTGTAATTATTCCATTGTTATCCTGCAATCCTGCAATCAACCCATTGTTACTGCTCGCGGTGATTGATTAAATTCGCGAATTAAACCGCGAATTATTTTAATATAAATCTCTGCGGGGAGTTGGTCCAGAACTGTCCTAGTATAACTACTTTCCTCTTTCCTTCTTTTTCTTTTCGTCTTTTGATGTCCATACTATTTTGTTCGTCTGTCTTCTGGCATTTTAATCAGATGCCCGAACCATCCTAGTTGTCGTTTCTGTATTAATTTTTGCACACTTTGTATTTGTAGGTTTTCCCTGATCTGTTCGTTTCTTACTCTATCTAATCTCGTAACTCCTTCAACTTTTCTTAAGTATCTCATTTCGGTTGCTTCTATTTGGTTCATTGTATTTGTTGTCCAGGTTTCGTTCCACATAAGAGTGTTGGTCTATAAATTGTCTTGAAGAGTGTCATTTTCGTGTTTTTGGAGATTCTTCTATTATTTAGATTGTTCCTGTTCATTGCATAGTAGGTTTTATTTGCGGCCATGATTCTGTTATTTATTTCGTTTTCCATGGTTCCTTTATTATGTATTATTGTAGCTAAATTTTTTAAGGTTTCAACTTGTTCTATCCTTTTCAAATTTATTAGTATTTTTGCTTTTGTTTCCTCTTTTGCTACTACCATTACTTTTGTTTTATTTATATTAATTACCATGTTGTGTTTTTTTCAGTTCCTCCTCCCTTATGCTTATATTGTGTTGCAGGTCTTCTTCGCTTTTGGCTAGCATGACTAAGTCATCAGCCGAAGCACATTCTGCTATCACTATTCTTTTTATTTTATAGTATCCTATTTCTACCTTCTTGGTGTTATCCTTCATTTTTTTAATTATGTTGTCTAGAAATATAATAAAGAGCAGAGGGCTTAAAGCGCCCCCTTGTCCTTGGCCTTGTGTGGTTGTGAAATTCTCAGATGTTGAATAATTTGTCCTTACATAGTTTTATGTGGTTTCATACATACTCTTGATTGCTTTTATTAAATGCACTTTTATCTTCCTTTCTTCAAGTATTTCCCACACTTTGGCTCTTGGGACTCTATCAAATGCCTTTTCTAAGACCACGAATATCATGTATAGTTTGTTGTTTTGTCTTAATATTTTTTCTGTCATCTTGATAATTGTGAAGATATGGTCTTTTGTTTAATGTCATTTCATGAATCCACTTTGTGACTTTTCCATTGTTTTTTCAGTTTCCTTTCTTAGTTTGTTCTCTAGTATTGATTCATACAGTTTTTCCGCTGTGCACAGCAGGGATATTCCCCTAAAGTTGTTGCAATTTCTACTGTCTCCTTTTTTATGTATTGGGAAGATCACTGCTTTTTGCCCGTCTGCTAGTATTTTTCCTGTTTCCCATATTCTATTTGTTAACTGTAGTAGTAGTTGTTTCCCATCCTTTCCTATGTATTTCAGCTGTTCAGATTTGATTTTGTCGTGACCTGGGGCTTTTCCGTTCTTTTACTTCTTTAGTGCGCTTTCTAACTCTTCTTCTGTTATAGCTCCCTCTTCTTCTTCTCTTTCGTTACTATTTTCTTGTTCCTCGTCGTTTTCATTTCCTTCATTTGTTGTCTCTTTTCCAGACAGAAGCTCTTGGAAATGCTCTTTCCATCTGTTCATGATTTCTTTATCCTCCTTCATTAGTGCGACGATTATCAATTTTAGGACGATGCTGTAAATTTTCAAGATCTGAAGAACGACAAACGAAAAATCAATAATCGAAAAGTGACTGTCTGGTCGATGTTAGTGTTTTTGTTTGTTTACATTTCATTTTAATTATAATAAATTTATTTAAATTTAATTTACCTGTCGTCTATCAAATTTATTGGAACCTACTCGAGACCATGAGATACAGAGATATATTCATTCTTTGTGTCTAGCTCTGCATGTATGCAAATTATTCGTGCCCAAAAGTATTTGCATACAAAAATAAAGCCCGAACTTTCTCTGCTTGAATTTTTCCCAAAAAGGTCGTGCCCTTAAATTACTCCACCTCCCCCACCTCGGCTACTATAAATATTGCGCCAGGGGGACGTTTTAAATATTGCAGATGCAAATTAGGCGCGATAAAAATGATCGTATTTACATTTTTTTGCGCGGCGTCGCGATGAAATACGTTTCACTTAGGGCGACTCATTAGAATGCGCCCCATCCGTACAGTACCGTAATAGAGTACACCCCTGCACTAATGGCGCCAGCACGCAGGATTAGAGCGATTTAACGTCTTGCACAGCGTCCGGCCCGGAAAATGCGGCGGTTTCCGCGAACTGCTTTAATGAAAACGTGCAGCAGTGGGTTAATAAAGTGCAAAAATATTTAGCAGAATCGCCGGGGTTCCGCTACACGGCGCCGGTTTGCATAGTTGGGCGTAATTTAGTCCCGGCACTTCCCGACTCGGGTCCCATTCCTTGCATAATAGTTTGCGAAATGGGACGGACAAGGGGTCCAACAGGTCAATTCCCCCGAGTGATTCATAAACGTCGAAAAGTTCACCATTATGAAGGAACAAACGAATTCCTGACGGACGTAGATCTCCGCACGTAGGTCATATAGTAATGGGGAAACTTCTCCCCATTAAAACTATAAAATCAGATTTTGTATGTGAGAAGAAACGAATATATAAATTATCATTCTGACCCCACTGGCTCAATGCCCGCTTCATAATCGAGAAGCAAACTATATGCCTAAAAACCCAGAATATAGAGTTTTTAGATGGTCCTATGTATAAATTTATGTCAGGTAATTTAATAGCAATCTAATTAAAAATTGAATTGATGAGGTGGAGGGGTGCACTTTTAAAAAAGTTTTGACAGTAGGAGTTGAATAGTTTAACAGTTTGAATCGAATTGATAACTCTAAGTACTTTGGATGTATATTTTCTTTGGCTAATTACGAGTATTAACTATATTGATAATGAATATCACCATATTTTTGTCAAATGTTGCATATTTCGACAGTTGGAGTAGAAAATTTGACAGATTTTGGTAGCTGGTGCTAAAAACTATAGCCTTATTGCTTTCAATCCTTATCATGAGTATTTGGCATATTTCACAAGTTTCAATTATAAATTTGGACTATTTCAATCGCAAACTTAACCAATTTACTTATTTACAATTGAATATTTGAAACATTTTAACAGTTGCATTCAAAATTTTACAGATTTGACTAGTTCAATAAAAAATGAGGTAGAATTCTACAGATACAGTTGTAATTTTTTAAATTTTATACTACTTGGGGTAAAGCTATTTGTAGAAAATGAAAAATTAAGACTTGACAGATATATTTAGTTTTAGAAAAGTCTTGACAGTAGCAATTGAATAGTTTAACAGTTTCAATCGAAAATTGATAACTCTAAGTATTTTGGATGTATATTGACTTTGGCTTATTATTAACTATATTGATAATGATTACCACCATATTTTTGTCAAATGTTGCTGATTTTTACAGTTCGAGTAGAAAATTTTACACATTTTGGTAGCTGGTGCTAAAGTCTTTAGCATTATTAAGCTAATTATAGAAAATGACAGATTAAGACTGGACTAGATAGATGAATTTAGAAAAGTTTTTACAGTAGCAGTTGAATGGTTTAAAAGTTTCAATCAAAAATTTTACTGTTTTCGAGTTTTAGTTGAAAATTTCACATTTGTATTTGCTATAGCTGCAAAGTTGTAACATTTATTTAAAAAGTTAACGTTAGAGCTAAAAATTTGGTAGAATTGGACGAATTTTGCACAGTATCAGTTGAAGAATTGACAAATTTGGACCGTTACGTTTGAAAATTTGACAAATTTGGACAGTGTTAGATGAAAATCTAATATATTTGGAGAGTTTAGGTGGAAAATATGCCAAATTATAATCAGTTCTTCTTAGAAGGGTTTTGATTCTAGCGGTTGAATGTTTTGACATTTTCAATCGAAAAGTTAACTGATTCTGACAATTACAGTTGAAAATTTTACGTATTATGATAGATACATTCGAAAATATTAGCAGTATTTGTTATAGTTGCTAAGTTATAATTTATTTAAAAAGCCTGAGAATTCAAATTTGATAGATGTGGACAGTTAAGTTTGAAAATTTGACAAATTTGGACAGTGTTACTTGAAAATTTAACAAATTCGGAGAGTATGTTCCAGATTTGAAATAGTTCCAGTTTGAAAGGGTTTGACTGTAGCAATTGAATATTGTTATACATACTATCAAAAATAGTTAAAAAGTTAAAAATTTGGCAGAATTTGACCGTTTCATTTGAAAATATGACAATTTTGGACAGTATCTGTTGAAAATTTAACACATTTGGACAGCTACATTTGAAAATTTAGATAGTATTAGTTGATTTGAAAAATTTGAAGCTTAGTTGGAAAATGTACAAGATTTTGACAGAAAGTAATCCAAATACAATCGAAAAGAATATTCGTTACAGTTGCTTGTTATAATTTCACTGAAGGAGTTACAATTCTCAGATTTGGACTGTTTCATTGGAAAATGTGACAAATTTTACAGTATCAGTTGAAAATATCATAAATTTGGACAGTATCAGTTGAAAATTTAACAAATTTGGATTGTTGACGTGGAAAATGTACCAGATTTTAAACAGTTCCACTTAGAAAGGTTTTGACACTTTCAGCTGAATATTTTGACATTTTAAATCAAATATTTAAATGATTTCGACAGTTGTAGTTGAAAATTTGAGATTGTGATACACACAATCGAAAATATTATTCAAAAATTCGAAGGAGTTAAGAATTTGGCAGATTTGAACTGTTTCGTTTGAAAATTTGACAATTTTAGACAGTATTAGTTGAAAATTTTGCAAAATTTAACAAATTTGGAGAGTTTAGGTGGAAAATATACCGGATTTTAAACAGTTCCACTTAGAAAGGTTTTGACACTTACAGATAAATATTTTGACATTTTAAATCGAATATTTAAGTGATTTCGACAGTTGTAGTTCAAAATTTGACAGATTGTCATACACACAATCGAAAATATTATTCGAAAATTCGAATGAGTTAAAAATATGGCAGATTTGAACCGTTTCGTTTGAAAATTTGACAATTTTGGTTAGTATCAGTTGAAAATTTGGCAAATTTAGACAGTTTTTGTTATAAATTTAACAAATTCGGAGCTTAGTTGGAAAATATACCGGATTTTGACAGAAAATAATACAGATACAATCGAAAAGATTATTCGTTATAGTTGCTTGTTATAATTTCACTGAAGGCCTTAAATATCTGGCAGATTTGGTTCGTTTCATTTCAAAATTTGACAATTTTGGACAGTAGGAGTTTAAAATTTGACAGATTTGGACAGTTATGTTTGAAAATTTGACAAGTTTGGATAGTGTGAGTTAAAAACTTAACAAATCTGAAGAGTTTAAGTGAAACATATACCAGATTTTAAACCTTTCCACTTGGAAGGGTTTTAACACTAGTAGTTGGATATTTTGACCTTTTCAATCGAAAATTTAACTAATTTCAACAGTTGTATTGATTATTTGATACATTGTGATACATACAATGGAAAATATTATTCGAAACTTCGATGGAGTTTAAATGTTGGCAGATATTTAACGTTTCATTTGAAAATTTGACAATGTTGGACATTATAGTTGAAAATTGAACAAATTTGGAGTTTAATAGAAAAATGTACCAGATTTTGACGCAACGTTATCCATATACAATCGAAAATATTATTTCTTATAGTTCTTTATTATAATTTCACTGAAGGAGTTAAAAATTTGGCAGATTTAGACTGTTTAATTTAAAAAAATTGACAGTATCAGTTACCAATTTCTTAAATTTGGACAGTATTAGTTGAAAATTTAACAAATTTTGATTGTTTAGGTGGAAAATGTACCAGATTTTAAACTGTTCCACTTAGAAAGGTTTTGACACTTACAACTGAATATTTTGACGTATTAAATCGAATATTTAATGATTTCGACAGTTGTAGTTAAAAATTTGACAGATTGTGATACACCCAATCGAAAATATTATCCGAGAATTCGAAGGAGTTAAAAATATGGCAGATTTGAACAGTTTCGTTTGAAAATTTGACAATTTTGGTTAGGATCAGTTTAAAATTTGTCAAATTTGGACAGTCTTTGTTATAAATTTAACAAATTCGGAGAAAGTAATACAGATACAATCGAAAACATTATTCGTTATAGTTGCTTATTATAATTTCACTGAAGGACTTAAAAATATGGCAGATTTGGATCGTTTCATTTGAAAATTTGACAATTTTGGACAGTATAAGTTGAAAATTTTACAGATTTGGATAGTGTGACTTGAAAACTTAACAAACCGTTTAAGTTTAAGTGAAATATATACCAGACTTTAAATCGTTCCACTTGGAAGGGTTTTAACACTAGTAGTTGAATATTTTGACTTTTTTAATCGAAAATTTAACTAATTTCGACATTTGCATTGATTACTTGATAGATTGTGATACATAAAATAGAAAATATTATTCGGAAATTTGACGGAGTTTAAAGTTTGGCAGATTTTGAACTTTTCATTTGAAACTTTGACAATTTTGGACATTGTAAGTTGAAAATTTGATAGATTCGAACAGTTATGTTTGAAAAGTTGACAAATTTGGATAGTGTTAGTTGAAAATTTATCAAATTTAGAGTTTAGTTGGAAAATATACCAGATTTTGTCAGAAAGTTATTCAGATTTTTCATAGCTGATGCAAAAACTTCACAGCGCTTGATAATTACAGTTGGAAAAATATAAAATTAATTAAATGTAACTAAAGAAATTTCGCAGAAACTCTTAGAATAACTGACAACCTCTAACGCATCGAATTTGTTGCCAAGTGCACGATGTGATAAATTCCATTACACGCTAATTAAATCTTAAAAATTAAATCCATTCGAGAAATTAGCCACCATACAGCGAATCAAAGAACTTTACATGGAAACAAAAACTAAAAAAAATAATTGATGTAACATCCAGTCCAGATGGCTATAGTGCGAGATAAGATGTCACATTTCACATATAACTAAGGTCCCTCATCTGACCTGTAGGACTGGTCAACAGAAATGCAAATGCATCTCTTGGAGCATCCTAGTTGATTGAGATAGTTTAGATAGTTTTAGTTGAGATAGTTCGATAGTTTATTGAGATAATGAGTTTAAATCAACCGAGAGTTATCTGGTCGTTGGTTAAAAAACCAAAACCTGCCTGTACTAAGAAATGTGATATTAAAGCTAGTGAATTTAATACTTACTTCAGTAAAGTTGCTGAGAATCTTTTAAAAGATCTGCCCAATACTAATTACGACCCAATCACTTTGCTTAACCAAGCGCAAATAATTAATCCTAGTACATACTTTGAATTTCAGGAAGTTAGTTCGATAATCGTAAGAGATGCAATTCATAGCCTAAGACCCTCTAACAGTAGAGACATCTATGGAATGAGCACAAATCTACTAAAAACTGTCTCCGATACAGTAATAAATCCCCTAACTAAACTCGTTAACATATGTATATTATCTAGCAGCTTCCCTAGTTGTCTACAGGTAGCGAGTGTAATCCCAATATATAAAAAGGGAGATATTAACGTTGCAAACAATTATCGCCCAATTTCTATTCTGCCAATCATATCAAAGGTAGTGGAACGCATCTTATTGCAACAAATGCTTGAATTTATGAACAACAACAATTTAATATCAGAACAGCAGTATGGTTTCCGCAGGGGTCGCTCTGCCGGTGATGCGGTCACGGCTTTTACGCAGGCAGTATATGAAGGTTTTGAGGGGGGGGAATACTCTGTCGCTACCTTCATGGACCTGTCTAGGGCATTTGACTGCGTCTCCCATTCGGTCCTTCTCCGGAAGCTATACTGTTATAACTTCCATCCAAGAAGCTGCCGTATGATTAACTCATATCTATCTCACAGAGAGCAAAGGGTATATTTTAATCGGGCGGTTTCGAATCAAACTGCAATGAGACATGGCGTCCCGCAAGGGTCAATCTTAGGTCCGTTGCTTTTCACAATATATATCAATGACTTACCTAGCACCAATGTAAATATAACAACTACTCTATTTGCCGACGATACCACCTTACAAAGCTTCTCTGAGAACAAAGCCACTGCTATCTCGAGTAACACCAGAGCAGTTGAAAACGCATCAAACTGGTTTTCAACAAATAAATTAACAGCGAATCCCGACAAATCAAGCACTGTGATATTCTCCCTAAAAAGGGACACGGAGATCAGTACCGCAAAGTTTTTGGGTATGTATTTGGACACTAAGTTAAACTGGCGTAAACATGAAGACGAAATATCCAAAAAAATTTGTAAAAATATATACCTCTTGCGCCAACTAAAAAATAAACTTCCACAGTCAGCCTTACTAACGGTCTACTTCGCAAACTGCCAAACACATCTCGTATATGGCATCCTTTCATGGGGCCACTCAAGTCCCATGAAAAGATTATTTGGTCTTCAACGAAAAGCAATTCGAGTACTCGATTCTCTGCAATACACTGCTGATTGTCGGCACTCCTTCAGAAATCTGAGAATTCTTAGCCTTCCCTGTATATATATTTTAGAATGTCTTATACATGTTCACAGTAACATTGAGGCCTATAAAACTCATAGTGATAATCACCAACATGGCACTAGGTCCAGTAACCTCCTTTGTCCTGACTACCAACGCCTAACTAAGTCGCAGAATGGCATTAATTATTATGGACCTAAACTGTTCAATATGTTACCAACAGATGTAAAAACTCTACCGTTAAAAAGATTCAAGGTTGCGTTGAAATCGTATCTATTGTTAAAGGGTTTCTACACTGTAGAACGATGTATTTCATGTAAATTCGCCGACCTTGTCATCTGAATATTTTAATATGTTGTGTTATGTACTAATTTTAATGTGTTTAATGTAAGAGTGAACCGGATGTTTTTATTTTTTAGTTTCTGTATTTAGTATTTAGTTTTTGTGAATCTGATTTTATATTATATTTATTTGTATATTGACGAATGTAAAACATGCTGCTGTTATAACATGAAATAAATTACTTACTTACTTACTTACTAAAGTACCTGTGTATTGCGATTGCTTATTCCAAAGAGTACTTCATTTCTGAGGGATTAAAGGAATACATCTATGGTATATGGTTTTAGATACTGATTTAAGTCGTTACAAAATTCATTGGCAATACTGTCAGCAACTCTCATCAATTTTGTCACAATTGTGTCACAGTTTGTTACCTATTAAAACGCTTGCATGCCACTTAACAAAAACATTCACACAACTTTGGCACGAATAGATCGTGAATTGTGTTTAGGTATCATATATTGTATTGCAAAACATAATGTAACCGTTGAGAGCTGACAATGACTCATCGCTATATGTTGCCAGAATTTGACATGCGTTTCAGATTTCATTTCACTCTATTACTTTTCTTTGTTTAAATAAGCATGAGTCATTGTCACCTCTCGCCGATTGAATATACAGTGAGTTTTTTATTTCGCTGGACCTAGGCTAAAATTTATGTGTTCAGTTTTAGAAAATACAAGTCATTCGTAATAGAGTAACTATGCAACCAAACATATTTAAAAAATCGAAATAATAAACTCTCTGTACGTCATGTGCGCGGTGAAATCATGTATTAGAATGTCAATACGTGCTGAATTTCGAAATTGAAGTTGCTTGTTAAATTCCCTACAACTAGCATGATATCAGGAACCTCTCTCAAAATCTAGAAACTTCCTCATGAAGATTCCTCAAATCTAGTACATGACAAATGTGCACGTTTCGTGTGATCATAATCATTCCACTTTCCGCAGTTCACAGGCCATTTACACGCGTTTCAGTTAACTGTGATAATTCGAATTTCGTGGCACAACAATTTGCATCCCTACACGGGAGTCGATGGAACGTTCAATTCTATGCCCGGCGGAAATTGAAAATATTGAACAAATCGTTGCATTATGCATGCATCGAATCGCCGCTGATTAAATAATTGAGGGAGCCGGCGGAACCGCCGCGAGTGGAAATATTGAATATAAATTGCGTTTAAATGTGCAGCAAAAGTTCGGAAATCCAATATTTAAATTCGCCAGTGTGCGAATCGGCGAGAATTTCGTTACCCCCCTTGGGTGAACGTATTAGCTGATTGACAAGTATTATTTTTACAGCGGAAAATTACTGCAACAGTTTTCGGAACGATGCGATTATCAGAGGGGACGCGAGCTGTACATTGTTGAAATGAAAATAGAATTTCCCACAAAAGAAATATGTATTAACGTAAATCCACATTTCAGCTGCTGTACTGGCAAAGCTAGTAATACTAGAATATAATCAAATAGTATTGATCGCATCTTCACACCCGGATTGGCAAACTGCAGATAAAACGAAAATTGATCCAGTTTTGTGTTAGCTCAGAACTATTCTAACTTAATATTGGTACCATACATGAGTTCAAACGATTTTGAAATATCCTGGTATATGACCATTAGTCCAATTAGTTTTGGAAATATGATTTAAAGATTCTATTGAAATTACTATTTGCGCAACAAGTTAATTTTGTCGTATAATAAAAAACACGATAGCCAGTTATGGATAGTTGGCACTATTCTGTATATATTATAATAATTTGCTACATTTTTACCGGTGCTAGGTAATATTTGAAAAACCCAGAGCCTGATTAACTAAAACGTATTGTTCAGATTATCTCTAACAAATACGTCCACTATCATTACTAAATATAAACATTTCCTACGTGTTGCATACATTATTTTTTCTGCTGGTGTTACATTTTTATCGTTGCTGGGTAATATTTGAATAACTCAGAGCCTGATTAGCTAAAATGTATTGGGCAGATTATACCTAACAAATACGTCCACCATCACTACTAAAATAAAATATTTCCTACGTGTTGCATACGTTATTTTTTCTGCTAGTGTTACATGTTTACCGTTGGTAGGTAATTTTTGAAAAACTCAGAGCCTGATTAGCTAAAATATATTTCGCAGATTATCCCTAACAAATACGTCCACTATCACAACTAAAAAAAACATTTCCTACGTGTTGTATGCATCATTTTTTCTGCTGCTGGTGTTTGCATAAAATATTAAACAGGGAATTTTAACCATGACTATTTATTAGTCAGAGCCCTAACTCGCTTCAGCACAAATATGATTTTTATTTATTTAATATTTATTTTTTTAACGAATAATTTATTTTGTGTAGGTCATTTCATTTAATCAATTAAAAAAACGTCTACACGCTGTAGATACCTTACAGAACATGTAGTAGCCCATCCATCTACATCAAAATCCCAGCTTCGCCGCCAATCCCTAAATAATCGACTAAAACTGCACCATTACTCACCCATATCGCCTCGGTTCATCGTCTTCCAATTTCTGATCTCATCACGGCTTATTTAACGGGCGCCTGTTAATCAAGGCGCATTAAATGCACCGGCAGCTTATGTTCCACGATTCTAGGTGATAGCTTCGATAATTTATGGCCCAGACCGAGGCGACTTGAGCAAATCCCTCCGTGTTAGGCGGAAGTTGCCCCCGCGGCTGTTAACTCATTAGCGTTGCAATATTTGCCCGGGGCGAGTCGGGCTTTCAAGAAGTTTGCTGTGTGGAAATGTGGGAGAATCGTGGCACGAAGCCGACGGTAAATAACGCGAGCTTTGTAGTATGAAGTCGTTACTTATTCACCTGTTTTTCATAAGGGGGTGTTTTCAGGAGGCAGAACTTTTTTTGGGGGGGATATTGTTTTGTAGTCAAAGTTTCCTGCATAATGTACTGATCCTGAAATGTCCAGTTTCAAGGGAAGCGCTAAGTTAATAATAATATTAATAATAATAATTGAAGGTTGTTTTAGTAAGTACATGCTGGTATTTATTTTTATGTTATTATATTATTTATTTTTATCGCCTGGCCAGTTTCAGTTTATAAAATAAAATCCTCAGAGGCATATGTATTTTAATGTGTATACAGGGTGTCCAAGATAAGGATCAGGATTAGGAAATTACAAAAAAAGTTGCACGATTTAGTAGTCAATAATATTCTGTTGAGAAAATCAGAAATTTCCGTTTACTTCCGGAGATATTCGGCAAAATACGATTTATCATTGCCACTGTTTTAGCTCTACAAGATAGCTTTTAGAAATTTTCAGTGCATCGTTTCATTTCTATTTTAATTCTAAAATATTTTATTTTCTCTTAGCTATGGGGTGTCGGTTTTTACAACTTCAATTTTAGCTTTTTATAATACATGTCAAGAATTACTAACTTTCCAGAGTAAATTGTACATATTTGTAGAAGAATATCTGAACTAGTGATTTAATGGTGTCTGCTTTTATTAGGAAAAATATATATCTTTTTAGAAAGATATATTGTATACAATAATACAACTTTGTACACAACATGGCGGAAAATTTGTACATAAAATATATAAATTTCTACAAAATGTATAAAATGTCTCCAAAATATGGAATCTTTGGAATCTTGGAATAAATTTTCAAAATATGCTATCATATTTTCGAAAATGGACAATACTTATTATAGTTTTTATTCAGTCTTCTATGCATTTTGAATAATCTCTTAAAATTTAAAAAAAATGTTTAAATGTTGCTGAAATGTTATATAATAATCATAAAAGTTCCATATAATATTTCCATTTTTCCAATAGATGTGAAGAATTCATAATTTTCAAGAGTAATTTGTACATATTTTGTATAATTTGTAACCCGTGATTTAATGGTTTATGCATTCATTAACAAAAAGTATATCTTTGTAGAATATTTACAAAACTGAACATTTGTACATACAATATATTAATATCATGAAATATATTTAATTTCCATAAAATGTCAACATTTCTACAAAATTTGAAATCTACATTTAACCTACCTTAGAAAATGTTATATAATAATCATAAAAATTCCATAAAATATATCCATTTTTCCTATTCATGTGAAGAATTAATAATTTTCAGGAGTAATTTGTACATATTTGTATAATTTGTCACTAGTGATTTAATTGTTAATGCATTCATTAACAAAAAGTATATCTTTGTAGAATATTTACAAAACTGAACATTTGACATACAATATATTAATATCACATATCAACTCTACATTTAACCTACTAGACATTTTCAACAAACTTATTTTACATCTTAGAAAATTAATAAAACTTTTTAAAATTTTATTCACATCTTTACAAATTTAGGAGTGACACCAATATACAACAATATATGTATCTGAACTAGTGATTTATAGGTATTTGCACCTGAATTTTAGGAAAGAATATACCTTTCTATAATATTTAAAAGGCAGAAAATTTATACCTAAATAATATAAATTACATAAAATATATTCAAATTTCCACAAAATCTGCAACATTTGCAAATAGAAAATATTTAAATTAAGAAATACAATAATAATATTTATTGTGATAAAAGAATAAATAATAAAATATACCCCGACGATATTCAGATTACCCTGATGCTTATACTCCCTGGAATATTGTCTCATTTATCGGATCTTTTATCAAATTTCTACAAAATTTGGAACCTTTATTCAGTCTTTTGCATATTTTTAATGTTTAAATAAGTTTTAAAAAATGCTTGAAACTGGTTGAAATTGCATATAGGTACATTTTTACAAAATTAGTAGTTTTCTCACACTCTTCTGTAAATTTTTAGAAATATTCTATTGAAATTTAAAAAAAATGTCAATAAGTTTCTGAACATTACAATCTTGTTACAATTGATACAATATTTCGACTTTTCATTCAATTTTCTATAAATTTAAAGAAAAAATCTATGCCTACTATATCATATAGGTATACTCAGATGCAAAAAAACGGGTCATTCGGTTATTGTTTGCAAAAGAACCATTTTTTTTTTAAATTTTATATTGGTATAGTCCTTAGAATAAAATTTTTAGTGTTTTACAATCAAAGAGACCGTCAGGATGTAGAAAGAAGCAACATATGGTACTTATGAGTTTTTTGCAAACAACGACCCAATGACCTTTTTTTTTTGCATCTGAGTGTATAACTTTTTTAAAACATATTCATGAAATTTGCCATTAAAATGCCGTTAAACTCCCATAAATTATATCAAATTTCAACAATGTTTGATGCATCATTTAATCTTCTATCAAATTTTAGAAAACTCGAAAATTCCTAATCAAATTTGATGATAAAGCTTGAAATTTTATTTTTAGAAATTAGAGGCTTTGGAAATTTTTACAAAATCATTCAAGTTTTCATTTATTCCTGTATAAGTTATCAATTAAATTCTTAAATTAAAATCTTCTATTTAAATTTAAAATAAGGTCTAATATATAGTTGGTGATTTTGTTTTTTTAGAAAATTATAAATATTACGTAAAACCATAAATTTCCATAAAACGTATCAAATTTCAACACTTTAAGAATATTCTATTTAAATTAAAAAAAATAATAGACAGCACAGGGAATCTCGAAGTAGAAATAAACAATAGATTGCAACCAGCAACAAGAACTTTCCAGACGATCCATAATATAATACTAAACAACAAGAAGATATCGAAAAAAACAAAACAAACAATATACAAAGTAATACTACCATAACAAAACAACAAGAAGATATCAAAAAAAACAAAACTAACAATATACAAAGTAATACTACCATAATACCAACACTAATATATTGATGCGAAACGTGGACACTAAACAGGAGACAAAAAAGTAAGATACAGACACTAAAAATGAAGTATCTTAGGAAAGTATACGGAGTAACCAGAAAAGACAGAATTAGAAACGTAGAGATAAGAAAAGAACTAGAAATAACAGAACTAAACAAATTAATAGAAGACAGGTAGCTGCAGTGGTTGGGACACCTACACAGAAGAAAAGACACCAATCAAACAAAAATCATATGGAAAACAAAAATAACCGGAAAAAGAAAAGTGGGAAGACGCAAAAGAAGTGAGACAAATATGTCGAGAATATTATGGAAAGAAAAGGAATATCTAACGCCCAAATGAAGAAAAGCACAGGAAACAAGAATATCTGGAACCTACTAGTAAATGAAAATACAAGAAATTGAGAAACTACAATATTCTACACCCGAAAGGGTAGAAGAATTATGACTATAATAATAATAATAATAATTCTATTTAAATTTAAAATAAGGTCTATTAATTGGGTGATTTTTTTTATAGCAAATTATAAAAATTACATAAAAATAATGAAATCAAATTTCAACTATTTAAGAAAAATCATATCAAGTTTAGAATAAATTAATGTTCTAGAAGAGTTAAGTAATATTAATTTGGATTAGAATTTCAACGATTACGACACCTGTGATTTTTAATTAAAAACATAATTTAACAATTTTGTTTTATTATAAAAAAATTAAAAAACAAAAAGCATTTTTAAGTAAGTAACTACATAAAGATTCGGGCTAACATTTTTATTCCGTATTGTGGATACTAAAATTCATGAATTTAAGGCGCAATAGTAGGTTTCATTACTACTCATAAAACATCATTAAAATGTGATGTGTTGAATTTTGGACACGAATTGGTCACCAAAATTAATACCCCCATAAAAGATAATTTCACACATTTTAATTCATCTGCACACAAACATATTTTATAAATACTAAATCATCTCAACACACTATAACAATAAATACAACAAATATTATTAAAATGTATATTTAAACATTTTTGTAACAAATTTAACCCTAATTTATATTTAACCTAATTATTGTATTCTTCGTAGATGTGCCTCTAAAGATGGTTTGTTAATAAAACCGAAACTAGCCAGGCGATATAAATAAATAATAAAATTAAATTAAAATAAATATTGCCAGTAAGTACTTAATACTAAAACCTTAAATATAAATAATCATTTGTAAATTTGGATGAAATCTTTTATATATTTAATTATGGAAATTTATTGGAAATTTAATAATTTATATTTTCTATTATTGGTGCAAAATTCCCCATTTCTATTTAGTCTGATACAGTTTTGAACGGTAATGTATGTAAAATGATACAAGAAGCAACTTATAACTTTTTGCTAAACTATTTGAGATAGGCACTCGTCTTATGTGGCAAGTGTACATTTGAGACATATGTCGGAGAAA
The DNA here is from genome assembly GCA_951805005.1 of Othius punctulatus. Lineage (NCBI taxonomy): Eukaryota > Metazoa > Arthropoda > Insecta > Coleoptera > Staphylinidae > Othius > Othius punctulatus. The sequence goes on from OX638143.1 coordinate 26,244,237, forward strand.
TGCAACCTTTGCTTACATCTGATATTTACATGTAGAGAAGAACTCCAGGACGAGGGCACTCGAGTTTCTGGAAGAGCTTTCACGGGCCGGCAGTACATCTCTGTGCCGTACCCCTCGCTCAGGAATTTTCCGCTGCGAATTTTAAACTGTGTCAGGCGGCAGCGCGAACTCGGGGCGGTTTTAATTAACCCCCCTCGCCGCTGTTGCTCAAAATTCGATCGAGTTCAATGCGCCTGAGAGCAACAAGGGGCTTGAATTATTTATTGCCGCTTAAAATTTCATTGCTGTCGCTGGGGCTGTGTACGTGCCCTGTCAACCGCAGAGATGTGTGGGGACGGTAAAAACCGGAATTATGAGGGGGCGCACGGTGGGATTTTAGTTGCTATCGGTGATAACGAGTTGAGTGGTAGGAATAATAAAATTACACAAGTTGATCAACTCAATTTAAAGTTCGCCGTTCCGCCCGGTGCCAGGGCGAATCCATTTAATTGGAAAATCTCCCGCCCCCGCCGCCCCCCGGCCGCCCCATCTCTTGTGACACATTCTCGGGCGTCGCGGCGCGATCCGACGCCGCCGCAGCCGCCGCCGCCGCCGCCCCTACCCCCGAAAGCCGTGAAAAGATTTATGAGAAAAGTTGCGCTTCCTTGTAATCTCGCATTTACATGAGCGCCATCATAAGGTCGGGCGGTTGCCATTTACATTGTGTCCTTATTTCGCTGATATATCTGGTGGTATTAATCACGCACCCTCCACGCGTTCCATTACTTATCGTTACTTACCGTGCATTACTGCTCGCCGTTACAATGCAGCTCTTGCGGATCCGTCACTTCGCAGCTCGTAGGGGTTCACTGACTCACCCTTGTTGGGTCCAGAAATTAATGGCACAACAGACACAACATGTCCCTTCAGATACAGCTTATAAAAGCCCAGTGAAAATAATAACAAAATTGTGACTGCAATCATACCGTACAGGCCATCAAATTATACCAGGAAACTAACATGCGATTATTTACCGCATCATTTTTCAGACCAATGAGACAGTTTTCAAAACACAAGCGCACATTTCGCACGTAACTGTCAAGAACCTTGCACTAACATTTGAACACCTCTAGATATCTCGATAATTATTGAGAAATCTGTAGAAATCTCGAACAATATTGAAACATTCTAGAATTGATTGAGAAATTTCTAGAAATGTTAGTAATGAAAAATATTGACAAACCATGAAGTTATTGATATATCTCTCGAAATCATGTAATCAATGAGAAATCTATAGAAATCAATAAAAATTTAAGAATATCTCCACTATTTAAACGAAAGGATAAGTATTTTTGCAAAAAAAAGTATACTCCTATGACTGTAAAGACAATTAAGAGCACTGTAAAAGTTATGAAATAAAAAAAAAATGAATTCCACTTAAAAAAAATGCCAATGATGTCATAAGTCAAATAATTACTGACGTTATACTTTAGTTCAGAAAAGTAAAGTGAGTAAAGTGCGCCCAAATGCGGAGTATATAACAAAAATCGACTTGTTCGAGGTTTTTTTTTTATATGTATAGTATGTACAGGGTGTCCCAAAAATAGTGGACAAGCTCAACAACACACCACTTAGGTATGGCCTGAGTCCTTAGAAAGTAATAAAAAATATAAAAAATTAAATTTAAATTAAAATTTAAACTTTCAAAAAACATAAATCATAGACATTAAAAATTAATTAATAATAATAAATTGTACGGATTCTTACGAGAGATCGCACTTGCATCCTCTCTCAGATATTAGTATTGAATGCCCCTTTAAATACGGAAATGTACATCTGGGAAATGCAAATCTGGTTATATCGGACTGATCAGTTCGAATAAGAACGAAACCGGTCTCTGATTGCCTGAGGAAATAATTCCCAGATGTTCATTTCAAATATCTTTGCAGTTTATGATCTCACATTAGTGAATATGAAATGTTTACCTGAGATAGGTGCATTAATTGTTTCAGATCAAATTAAAAATTAAATTATCATACCTTGATTCAATGTATGTTATCGTATCAATTTTGCATTCTGTTAATTTTTATTATTTTAGATAATTTTTCTTCTCAAATACATGTGATATTTTTGCAATAATCCACCCTAATCAGCTTGTCTAATTCACAATCAGCCTGGACATGAATATTACATTCATTATACATGCAACATCTATTTAAGTACAATATAAAACATTCTCGCAACTTTGCTCGTTAACTAAAAATTACACTTTCACACAATAGAAGAAACGATGAAGCTTACGTAATTGTTACTGTTGCTGCATAAAACAGTAAAACTAAATACCATATTGTACTTTCCCACTAAACTAATTAATTCTCTGTTTTTCGTGCCCCCGCTATGCATTGTATTCACTTTTATTCTATTTCTAGGTGTTGAATCATTCATTGTTTAAACGAAAATTGTTTCACAAACTTTTGGGCACAGTTGCGGTTAGTGAGAGAAGGCTAATTAGAGCCCTCCATCATTTATCTCCAGCGTTGCGCTGGCGAAATAATTGCTGCCGAAAAATACCCTCGGTAATAAATCACGACACTTACAATATTAATAACATCCATGCTCGCCATTATTAATTTAAACTCTGGGAATTCGGCGCTTCCGAAATTAATCAGCGCCCATGTTTTCCGCCAGTTGCCTAGAACTTTCTTTTTTTTTCAACCCCCACGGTAAAAAAAAGTACAAGGCAAACGAGGCCCGCGCACTGAGCGGCCGATAAATGGTTTTATTACGGCGGTGGCGTATCGATTTCGAATTTAGGGGGCGGCAAACGGGGCCGGGGGTACCTATTGCTTCCCGCCTTCGCGGCTCTGGGGCGGCTTCTCCAATCAGCGGGGGGTGGATCGGCGTGCATAATTTCCTAGCCGTATTCGCACCTGAGATTACCTAAGCCGGAGGATTCGATATCGTCGGGTAAATTGACCCCGGATTTGTATAAGCCGCACGCTTATTTGACCTGAATCCGGATCGGGGATTAGCCCGATGCAAATGGGGGTATTAACATTATTGTGTAGTGTTTGCTTATAATTTATGGGGTAAATGTTTTCGCAACAGAGTTCCACGACCTCGCCCAAAAATGCCAACGCGAGTTAACCACAAAGTTATCTAAATACTGATTTTGTTTTTGTTTTGTTTCGAATACCGGCGCCGATTATTATTGTAACGATCCGGATTCGCTGGCATTAATTATAGACGAACTTCATACGTGAGACATTAAAGCCTTGGCTCACTGAACATAATAGTTATTTATGTATTCAGGGCGTTAAGAGGCTTTTATGGCGTTTCCACATAAATTTTTCATGTGAAATGAAAAATCATTTCATAAGTTTTACCAACAGAACCAAGCATTTAACACAATAAATGATGTCCGGTTTTAGACAAGTACTATAGACGAATCGCGATTGAAGGACCAACAGTGATATAAAACCAGCAGTAGTCGAACCCGGTGCCTGTTAGCTTTGGAGCGTATGCTTATTCGAGTACCTGGCTAAGAAAAATAAAGTTAAAGAATAGCTCCTAAGTACTTGAAAAATTCCAGACATGGGTATTCTGTGGAACGTTTTTTCAGAATTTCAACATGCAATTTTTTTATTTGTTGCGAAGTTTGTCAATAGGCTGAATTCTTCAAAACAAACATTTTCATTCAATCCATTGCCGATTGGTTCTTTACAAGCGTCAGATGCAAGGAAATTTGATTCCATGTATCTTCTTTTCCAATTTTCTAAGTACTTTATACATCTTCAATAGATTCCCTTATTGTGCCCGAAAATTCTTCCAGTCTTTCATCATAGTTAAAGATTTTCTTACTTTAGCTGCAGTTATTCCTGCCAGCTTAAGTTAGAAAAGCTCAACTAAGCTCGGGCAATTTTCTAGTTTTTCCTTCAGTCTGAAAGCTTCCAAAGCGGCTTCAGTGGCATCCACTTTATCGCATTCAATATTCAAAATAGCTAGTTAAAAGAGTGAAGTAGCATTGTAAATAAACCACATCAAATTTCTCCAACAGAAGTTTTAAAGAGCTGCTTTAAAATTGTAGCACAATTTTTCAAAGAAAGAAAATATGACTGTAATGGTTTGTACATTCTTAAAATATTCCCAACTGCTGACATTAAATTCAAGAATCTTCTTTATCAAAAGATAATATTTGTTATACTAAAGATCGACTTTATCACAATCAAATTTTAACTGTGTTACCCTGACTGTGTGCGTGCAGGGTGGCCCACATATCCTCGTTCAGACCATTGTTGCTGGACTAATGAAAATTGAGGATAAAATCTGATAGGAAGTTATTGGACACTTTATGTTCTACTTTTAAAATTTATTTTCGAGTGTACATAAAATAAGTATAAATCCGTGACACAAAATTTGGTCTCTTTTTTTAAATAGATCACCTGTATATTCTTTCAATTTCAGAACACTCTGTGTATTCAACGTGACTCAAAATATAATGTATGTTTAGGCACATTACCACTGGCATACCAATTAATATCAGTAATAAATTGTATTGATATTTATGATTTATTGTTTAGATATTTTTATTAAAATATGAGAAAGATTTTAAAATTTTGATTATTAAAATAATATGGTCTCACTAAAATAAAAATATCCCATGAATAACTTATTGGATACAAATTAAAGTATGTTTATTCAGTACTGGTGTATTATGCAATATCAGTGATAAATGATGCAGGCAATTTTTGAGGTATCGCAGTATAAATCCCATTTGAGAAAATGCTTGAAATGGCCCCATAAATGGTAGTTTTATAGAAAAATTGTAATATCTCAAGAGTTGCTCATTCAATATTAATTAAATTGCAGATATTATATGCTAATATATCACCCAATATCAGCAAAAAATGACATCGATATTGATACGGTAGTTTTTAAGATATCATTATTGAATAAGAAACGAAAATGGAGAAGCAATTAAAATATCGTAATTTTAATGAAATATCGTAATATCTTAAAAGTTCTTTATTGGATAACAATTGAATTATACGCATAGATATCAGTATATCACTCAATATCATCAAACAAATTTCATTGATATTGATACGGTAGTTCTTGAGATATCGCAATTTAAATATTTCCCATTTGAAGAAACGCTTGAAATAGCCCCATAAATGGTAGTATTATAGAAAAATTGTAATATCTCAAGAGTTGCTCATTCAATATTATATAAATTGCAGATATTATATGTTTATAAATCACCCAATATCAGCAAGAAATGACATCGATATTGATACGGTCATTTTTGAGATATCATTATTAAATAAGAAACGAAAATGGGGAAGCAATTAAAATATCGTAGTTTTAATGAAATAACGTAATATCTTAAAAGTTGTTTATTGGATATCAATTGAATTCAAGACATGAGATATCAATACATCACTGAATATCAGCAATAAATTCCATTAATATTTATACGGTAGTTCTTAAGATATTGCAATTTAAATATCACCCATTTGAAGAAACGCTTGAAATAGCCCCATAAATGGTAGTTTTATAGAAAAATGGTAATATCTTAAGAGTTGCTCTTTCAATATTAATTAAATTGCAGATATTACATGCCAGAATATCACCAAATATTAGCAAGAAATTACATCGACTTTGATACGGTCGTTTTTGAGATACCATTATTAAATAAGAAACGAAAATGGAAAAGCAATTTAAATATCGTAGTTTAAAAAAAGCGTAATATCTTAAAAGTTGTTTATTGGATATCAATTGAATTACATACATTAGATATCAGTATATCACTTAATATCAGTAACATATTTCATTAATATTGATACGGTAGCTCTTGAAATATCTCAATTTAAATATCTCCCATTTGAAGAGGCGCTTGAAATAGCCCCATAAATGGTAGTTTTATAGAAAAATTGTAATATCTTAAGAGTTGCTCATTCAATATTTATTAAATTACAGATATTATATGCCAGTATATTAGCCAATATCAGTAAGAAATAACATCGATATGCATATGGTAGTTTTTGAGATATCATTATTAAATAAAAACGAAAATGGAGAAGCAATTAAAATATCGTAGATTTAAAAAAATAGCGTAATATCTTAAAAGCTGTTTATTGGATATCAATTGAATTACATGCAATAGATATCAGTATATCACTTAATATCAGCAACAAATCTAATTAATATTGATACGGTAGTTTTTGAAATATCTCAATTTAAATATCACCCATTTGAAGAAACGCTTGAGTGCCCCATAAATGGTAGTTTTATAGAAAAAATGTAATATCTTAAGAGTTGCTTATTCAATCTTTATTAAATTGCAGATATTATATGCCAGTATATCGCCGAATATTAGTAAGAAATAACATCGATATGTATACGGTAGTTTTTGGGTTATAATTATTATATAAGAAACAAATATGAAGAAGCAATTAAAATATCGTAGTTTTAAAAAAATTGCGTAATATCTTAAAAGCTGTTTATTATATATCAATTGAATTACATACATTAGATATCAGTATATGACTTAATATCAGCAACAAATTCCGTTAATATTGATACGGTAGTTCTTAAGATATTGCAATTTAAATAGCACCCTTTTGAAAAAAACGCTTGAAATAGCCCCATAAATGGTAGTTTTATAGAAAAATGGTAATATCTTAAGAGTTGCTCTTTCAATATTAATTAAATTGCAGATATTACATGCCAGTATATCACCAAATATTAGCAAGAAATTACATCCATGTTGATACGGTCGTTTTTGAGATACCATTATTAAATAAGAAACGAAAATGGAAAAGCAATTTAAATATCGTAGTTTAAAAAAAAGCGTAATATCTTAAAAGTTGTTTATTGGATATCAATTGAATTACATACATTAGATATCAGTATATCACTTAATATCAGTAACATATTTCATTAATATTGATACGGTAGCTCTTGAAATATCTCAATTTAAATATCTCCCATTTGAAGAAGCGCTTGAAATAGCCCCATAAATGGTAGTTTTATAGAAAAATTGTAATATCTTAAGAGTTGCTCATTCAATATTTATTACATTACAGATATTATATGCCAGTATATTAGCCAATATCAGTAAGAAATAACATCGATATGCATATGGTAGTTTTTGAGATATCATTATTAAATAAAAACGAAAATGGAGAAGCAATTAAAATATCGTAGATTTAAAAAAATAGCGTAATATCTTAAAAGCTGTTTATTGGATATGAATTGAATTACATGCAATAGATATCAGTATATCACTAAATATCAGCAACAAATGTAATTAATATTGATACGGTAGTTTTTGAAATACCTCAATTTAAATATCACCCATTTGAAGAAACGCTTGAATGCCCCATAAATGGTAGTTTTATAGAAAAAATATAATATCTTAAGAGTTGCTTATTCAATCTTTATTAAATTGCAGATATTATATGCCAGTATATCGCCGAATATTAGTAAGAAATAACATCGATATGTATACGGTAGTTTTTGAGATATAATTATTATATAAGAAACAAATATGAAAAAGCAATTAAAATATCGTAGTTTTAAAAAAATTGCGTAATATCTTAAAAGCTGTTTATTATATATCAATTGAATTACATACATTAGATATCAGTATATGACTTAATATCAGCAACAAATTCCGTTAATATTGATACGGTAGTTCTTAAGATATTGCAATTTAAATAGCACCCTTTTGAAAAAAACGCTTGAAATGGCCCCATAAATGGTAGTTTTATAGAAAAATTGTAATATCTCAAGAGTTGTTTTTTCAATATTAATTAAATTGCAGATATTACATGCCAGTATATCACCAAATATTAGCAAGAAATGACATCGATATTGATACGGTCGTTTTTGAGATATTATTATTAAATAAAAAACGAAAATGAAGAAGCAATTAAAATATCGTAGTTTTAATGAAATAACGTAATATCTTAAAAGTTGTTTATTGGATATCAATTGAATTAAAGACATAAGATATCAATACATCACTGAATATCAACAACAAATTCCATTAATATTTATACGGTAGTTCTTAAGATATTGCAATTTAAATATCACCCATTTGAAGAAACGCTTGAAATAGCCCCATAAATGGTAGTTTTATAGAAAAATTGTAATATCTTAAGAGTTGCTCTTACAATATTAATTAAATTGCAGATATTATATGTCAGTATATCACCAAATATTAGCAAGAAATGACATCGATATTGATACGGTCGTTTTTGAGATATCATTATTAAAAAAGAAACGAAAATGGAGAAGCAATTAAGATATCGTTGTTTTAATAAAATAACGTGATATCTTAAAAGTTGTGTATTGGATATCAATTTAATTAGTCTGTGTTCTGGCTGCCATACATTTTGGTTCAAAGATACAATCAATAAGTTTGGAAGTGCTGTCTAAAGATACCATTCTTCATCGCATAAAATACCACCTTGGGTTGAAATCCGTTCCTTTCATTCCGTACCTTTTGATACACCATTTCTGATTTGCTTATTTCTGTAACATTCCTCTATTTCATCCACTGTGTTTTCAAAGTGCTTTCTTGTCTTAGCTCTTAATAGTTTCTTTGTTTTCCTGCTATGTTCTTCATATATCTTTTCTGCGCTTTCATTGCCTTGTTTTATCATTAATGATCGCAATTTTTTTCTACTATCCAACTCTATTTCGCATTCCTCATGGAACCAATAGTTTTTCCTCTGATTTTTGCCCTTATTACACTTTTACGCGGCTTCTTTTAACTTTTTTTTTTCATCAACATCCAATCTTCGTCTATATTATCGTTTCGTGCCAAATTCTTCGGAAATGAGTTCCTCATATTTTCCTGCTCTTCCTTAGAGTTCAATCTCATTGCTCTGTTGTTAGATGCTCAGATATCTGGTATTACTTGTATAATTTCTGCCCCTACCATATAATGATCGCTGTTAGCATCGAGACCCCTATACGACCTAACCTTTCTTATAGCCTTCTCTTCTGGCTTTCAAATAAATACTAACTCAATAAGTAACGGAAACTTCTATTACTTTAAAACCAGTAGATGACAGCGCAGGAAGAAATATTACGTTTAATAATTGTACAAACTGAAATTTTCATTTTTCCAAATACATTATATAACTAATTAGATAACTTGGTGAAAAATATTACTTTTACTTACCGCATTAGAGCTGTTTTAAACTCGAACAGAACTGCGTTTCCATTTAGACTAGCAACGGTATTGTTATGTTCAACTTATAAGGTGTATCAACAGAGACTGTAAATCGCTATAATAATAAGGTTGTGCGAAAATGATTTTTTTTCTTCTAATTTTAATATATGAAGTGCCACTTTTAAAACTGACAGTAGTTGCGAAACGTCGTACTTTTCGTAACTAGTTAGGAACTGAAACACTTGTCGCAACTGGCGATGAAAAATTCGTTTTAATACTGGATTTTGGTAAATTGACAACTAAGCAACACCTATTTTTATTGGTAGTTGTAAGAAAGTCTATTTAGTATTTGTTGGTAGTTGCAAGACAGTCTGTTTAGTAAACAGCATGTTTACGTGTTACCTTTGACGCGACGCTTAAAATAATCAGTAGTGAGTGCTTTCTCCGTCCTGTAATTAAAGAGAAGCGGTAATTTTCACACAAAACATGCTACAGGGATAAAGCTCCGGCAGCGTGTTGAAGGCGTACGGGTAGTGCATATTTCATCTAGGCAAGCGTTCCATGTGATATATTGGAGTATCATATTACCCAAAGTACTCCTCTTGAAATTTATACAGTGTGTAGATAATTTGTCAGTGGAGGACTCATTGCTCCCAGACTATTCCCGATGTAAATTATACTTTAAAATATCGCCCCGGCTTGAGTGCGCCCCGCACAGCTCTTGTTATGTTAGTTTAAGCTTAACTTCCTACGGTAAGCCGAGTATCTCACGGAAGCCTAGGCCCGGATGGGGTTTCTCCTTTTGCTGCCCCGCAGCATATAAATCATAGCGCTGACGTTTGAATTTATCGCGTACGTTGCGGGGCCAATCGGAACATGTTAAATTTCCCAATAAAGAAAGGGCGACGGAAAAGGCGCCGATACATTGTCGTCAGCTGCGCATTTGTATATCGTCGGGTGCGGGTCGCGATATTTCAAGATATTTATGGCGGCAAAAACCACCCCTTAGCTCCAGAATGCGAATGGCAGAGAAAAAAGACATAACACAAAAACGGCGCACGCAGTCTCCGATTAGAACTCGTAGTTCCGAACTTAAATGGGGCGCAGTCAGATGGGAAATTGGCCCCGATTTTTGATAGCGCAGGGGGTGTCAATGACCCTCCCCCATTGCACGCTCAGAGGTAAAAAAAGACCCCGAACGGCTCGAAATCAAAGTGGAATTAAACTTAGATTAGGCATAACAGCGGCGCGGTAGTCTTCAGCGCGCAAGAAATATGCCCCCAGGTTTTTCACGACGGCCGGAAAAGTAAGTTTCCACTTTCCCGATCACTGCGGATTGGTCCCAAACCGAGCGGACCGGAAATCAAAGCGATTCCCATAGACACTTCACGCCTGGCGCGTCAAAAGCGCCCGAATTTACAACGAAACCGCAGGAATTAGTTTTATTGGCGCCGGAAATCACGTCCGGCTTCCGGTATGCCGGGAACGCGCGCTCGCGTCACCAGCCACAAGCGCTTTAATCGAAATTTAATATCGGCCCAAATAACTCACAACTTTTACACTCGATCGTAATTGCGACCGCCGACATTTAACCGGATTTACGATTACAATTGCGCGGATTCGAGTGCAATCAGCGGCCGGCTTTCGGCCCGCGGATTCCCCGAATTCCAGTTAATAAAGCGAAAGCGGCGCTAACAAGACTCTCGCCATGTTTCGCAATAAAAAGTAATTTTTATTAATCCTGCCCCTCCCTGGCAATTCCCAGGGAGTTACGGGTTACGAGACGATTCCCCGCGCAGAAAAACGCCCCATTACGGTCCCTGTTAATTTCGGCATTGTTCTCGCTCTTAAGTAAATCTGCCTGTTTGTTTCCGAGCGTTTTTGTCATCCCCTTTATCTCCACAGATTGCGATTACTACAAGCTAAGACAATTTTCCCAGGAAGCAAATGGATTTTTATTGCACAATTTCAGTGGCCAGCAATGAATTTGATAATAATTTATTGCTTGAAATTTGGCTGGAACCGGTCCTATGAACAGATCATTATTAATTAACATAAATAACTGATTAAATGGGGTGTAAAGTTAGTTCGCCTCCTCGTGGTGCACCCTGGATAACGCTAAATGAACTAACACATACAGACAGTGCAGGATTTACGTATAAGCTACACAAGCTATAGCTTAGGGCCCCCACTTTCATGGGGGCCCCCAAAAAAATTGCCCGAAATTGCCCGAAATTGCCCGAGCAATTCTCATATATACTTAAATATACTGTAGTATTATTTGTCCCAATGCCGCACGTCCGGACCTTACAAATGAGCGCAAAATAGATTTTAGTAAGTGTCGAGGCCAGCCATATGAAAATGCTGCCAATACTGGAAATACAAGGGTATGCAAGAAATTATATTGAAGATTAACAAGCATGCTAGGTATATTCCATGAGCTGGTCATTCCCTGAATTTTATTTTTAGAGCAGCAGTTGGCTGTTGTTTAGATGCAGTAAACTTATTTGGAATTGTTCAAGAAATATATAATTTACTTTCTTCATCTACACATAGATGGACAGTACTGTTGTCATTCTTCAGAGATGATTCAAAAGTCTTTGTCAAAGACTAGATGGGAAGCACATTCAATCGCCACAAGTGCAATACTTGATAGTTATGATGGAATAATTTCTGCATTCCATCAGCTGCATATTGATACTACAGAGAAAGGCGAAACAAGAAATTAAGTCATAAATATTTTGAATAAAATGGAGGTGTTTGAATTTATGGAAATGCTATATTTGTGAAGTTATTTGCTGGATGCATTTCACAAGACTAGTCAATCAGCAAGACCCCCAAATTAGTCCAGATGAAGCATGGAGGAAATTGTATGCCTCACTTTCGGATTTCATTAAAGGTTCCAGGAATATGTTCGATCATTTTGAAGAAAAAACAAAGGCAAAATTGCCTGATGTTGAATACAATGAAAGCAAATATAGAAGAAGGCTTACCAATGATGATGAAGATGATGCTTTAGAGAACCTTGAGTCAAGAGACAAGTTCAGAATCAAAACATTAAGGCCTGTATCTATAGTCCGTACTTGAGCTTGGGTTCGATTTGAGTCGTATATTTGGTTGCGTTTGGTGCATAAAAGTCTATAGAATATACGCAACCAAATATACGACTTGAGTCGTACTCAAGCTCAAGTTCGGACTATAGATACGGGCCTTATACACCTGTGATGAATGCATTAGAGTAAAGTCTGGCACAAAGGGCCTAAGTGATACAATGATACTGCAAAAACGTTTTCATTCTGAACAAAATTAGAAGCTACAGAAGTAGAGATTCGTGAAGGAGTTAGTGCTTGATGTCAAATATGTCCTGAAGATGTGGATATGAATCTTGTAGGAGAAGTCAAGCATTTTTATCAATATGTTTACACATAGTCAAGTTTATAGTTCAGCGGAACATCATAGTCTGAGGCATCAGGATCTGTATAGGGTAATATTTAACGATTTTGTCCAATCAGAATTCCCTAAAGTAGAAGCAATTTTGAGATTGTTTTTTAATATGATGGTTGCAAATTGCTCTGGAGAAAGATATTTTTCTCAACTGAAGAGAATAAAATTGAAATTAAAACAACAATGACTCAAGATAAATTATACTCCCTCAGTCTCATGTGCATAGAAAGTCACAAACTTAGCAGTTTATCATTTGATCATGTCATCAGTGACTTTGCTCTGGCAAAGGCAAGAAAGAACATATTTTGCACTATATATGGTTTAAACTACATTCTGATTCAAACCAATCAAAATGGGCAACATACATGTCTCTTGTTTCTCAATATGATGGTTGCAAATTACTCTGGAGAAAGTTATTTTTCTCAGCTGAAGAGAATAAAAATTAAGTTAAAACAGCAATGACTCAAGATAAATTATCCCTCAGTCTCATGCATAGAAAGTCATAAACTAAGCAGTTTATGATTTGTTGATGACATCAGTGACTTTGCTCTGGCAAAGGCAAGAAAGAAAATATTTTAGTTTAAGGGTGTTTTCGCAGTCGCCCAAAATGTAACGTTTTCGTAATTCCAACAAATCGCCGTTATTTCTGAACAGATTTGCTTTAAATTTCGTATACATGTTCACAGGTAAATTACCAAGGAAAGTACCAGGCTTTTTTTCCTAATATTGATTTAATTTTCGAGAAAAACTTGAAAACGTAGCAAAATAAAAAATAAAAAAATTAAATTTAAAAATAGGGCTTGGTACATTAGTAGATATTATAAAGAACTCTTAGAATCCTTTTTCAAATTTAAAAAAAAAAGAAAAATGTGGCTTAAACATTGGAAGTTCGATTGGCAATTTTCACAAAAATGTCGATGCTTTCGCTCTGTCGACCGCACAGTACCCTCCTCGGTCAATCCGAAGGCAGGTACCTACGTTTTCAAGTTTTTCTCGAAAATTAAATCAATATTAGGAAAAAAAGCCTGGTACTTTCCTTGGTAATTTACCTGTGAACATGTATACGAAATTTAAAGCAAATCTGTTCAGAAATAACGGCGATTTGTTGGAATTACGAAAACGCTACATTTTGGGCGACTGCGAAAACACCCTTAATATAATTCCATAATCCTTATAACACGTTTCAAGAGGTTAGATACTAAACCTTTGTAAAGTGTGCCTTTTTAAAGAACTTTTGTTTCTTTTTAGCAGAGTTTTCATTTTTAAGTTTTTTATGAATAAAACTGATTATACGTTAAAGATTTATTATTTCACTATCTATATACTTCTTAATTGTATTTGAGTTTAACCCTCTAGGTATCCGAAAATCATATTTGGCACTGACATATAATATCTGGACTTATAAATGGCCCCATATCTCATATATCTTATCTATAGTCCGTACTTGAGAATGAGTTCGACTCAAGTCGTATATTTGGTTGCGTATTTTCTATAAACGCTTACGCGCCAAATGCAACCTAATATACTCAAATATACGACTTGAGTCGAACTCATGCTCAAGTACGGACTATAAATACGGGCCTTAGGGCCTTATAAAGTCGAAATGCGGCCCTGCATACAGGCATTCAGATGACCTTAAGATCTCATGACTGAGACATATTCTGTAGTATATCGATAAATCCAATGGAATGCTACAAATAATAAATGCAATAATCTATAATCAATAAACTATTGATAATGACTATGGAAATGCATCTCATACGAAGCATCACCTTACTACATTATCAATGACTAGGAAATTCACTAATTACATTGCAGTTTGATGTAATTATGCCGTACGCTAAATAAAATACTGATTAACAAACTAACAAACTATTTCTGCTGGTATAATTAAATAACGACGACAATAAAAGATCGACCATTGTTGAAAATGTTGCCTCTGCAGATTTCACTTCATCTATATCTGATACTTTAAGTTGTATGCATAAAAAAATTATATAATAACTAATATAATTTAATTATATTATTAATAAGGCAAGACTATTTAGATTGTATTAATCGGTGGTTAAAACTTGGTGAAACAACTTTAAATTAGTATAAATAATATGCAAGACAATTTGTTTGGGAAACAAAATAAATATTAAATAAATGAACTGCATTAATGAATTATGAATGGGTTCATTCAATTCCACGAATTAATGAATTATGAACTGAATTAATGAATTATGAATGCGTTCATTCATTTCCACGAATGAAATAATGAATTATGAAATGAAATCAACTAAAAGAAATGAACTATAACAATTTTGATAACATTTTCTATAGATATCAAATACTAATCCTGATATAATGGTGAATTGGATTATATACAGGGTAGGCCAGTTTAATGAATCCACGCAAATCACTCCAAAGGTATGTTCGCTAGCGAAAATTAACCCTAACAAAAGTTGTATGGCTATAAGGGGACATCTGATGATGATTTTTAACTTGATCTTGAAGTAGACTTTCAAGGTTATTTCAAGGTCAACTTAAAAATTTAAAATGGTAACCCTACTTTCTGAATTTTTATTTTGTAAGAGGGTTATCATGTTAGTACGCGTGAGTAAAAATTTCAACACCTTACACAAAAAAAAATTCGAGAAAAATATTAAAGAAAAGTTTACTAATAGACTAAGGGCCGGTTGCATAATATCACAGAAAAGTCTCCCTTGTGAAAAGCTTACTTAATAGAAAAGTCAACTTTAATGTCTGCTTCTGTTCCATATGATAAAAGACACTTTTTCGTAAAGTGACGTTTAAAAATATATTATGGAACACGTTACAGTACTTGAAGTTGACTTTCAAGGTCATTTCAAGGCCTACTTCAAAATTTTAAATGGTAACCCTCCTTTTTGAATTTTTATTTTGTAAGAGGGTCATCATATTAATCCGAGTGAGTAAAAATTTCAATACCTTACATAAAAAAAATTTCGAGAAAAATATTAAAGAAAAGTTTATTAATAGACTAAGGGCCGGTTCCATAATATCACAGAAAAGACTCCTTTGTGTAAAGCTTACTTAATAGAAAAGTCGACTTTAAAGTCTGCTTCTGTACCATATGATAAAAGGCACTATTTCGTAAAGTGACGTTTAAAAATAAATTTTGGAACACGTTACAGTGCTTATAGGCGCTTTTTCAGTTTAAGGAATCTTTATTACCATTATGGAACCGGCCGTAATTCAAAACTTCAAAAGTTCACTTTCAAAGGAAACTAAACGATATTTCCGGCTACCAACATATATATTATCTTAATCCTGTGATATTATTTCTGGTGTAGAATGGCTATAATAAACAAATAATAAGAAGTTGACAACAATAAACAATAAACAATATAGGAATTTATAGGTTTTTGAACTATTATTAAGAAAAATTTAAAACATATGCTCAAATACGTTTTCCTTTTGCTGGATACATAAATTAATTTGATGCTAAAAGTCCTGGCGGTTTGTATTCTATCAATCATATTTACTTTAGTATTTTAAATTAATTTATTAATTTAATCATATAAATTAATTATATTTATATTTACTTCTTAATAATAGTTCAAAAGCATTTTCTAGAAAAAAAAAGTACATCCTTTATTGTTTATTCTTTATTATTATCAAAGCCTTGCCATACACGGGTTTATTATGTTGATAGCCAGAAATAGCGTTTAGTTTGCTCTGAAAGTGAACGTTGGAAGTTTTTAATTAGTCTTTTAGTACACTCTTCGTTATTATTATAAATGTATGTAATGTATAATTACTCTTGTTTTGTTTCATATATAAATTTTATAAGTTTCCTGATACGTGTTTCGGCTAATTGAGTCATTTTCAAAGGATTCTATGTGTTTACAATACAATTTATTTTACTGATGACACATTGATTATAATATAATATAATATAATAAATATAATAACACATATAATCCTTTGAAAATAGCTGAAAAAGTCGAAACACGTGTCAGCAAAACTGATAAAATACACATATGTAACAAAACAAAAGTAATTATA
Organism: Othius punctulatus; assembly: GCA_951805005.1. Classification (NCBI taxonomy): domain Eukaryota; kingdom Metazoa; phylum Arthropoda; class Insecta; order Coleoptera; family Staphylinidae; genus Othius; species Othius punctulatus. The sequence continues at coordinate 26,260,879 of OX638143.1, forward strand.
CACAAAATACATGTATAATAATAATAAAATGTTTCATCAAGATATTATCAGGGAAAGTATAAATTTTACTTTTCAACAATTTCTTTCTCGAAACTTTTCTTATGATTCATGTTTTTATGTTCTTATATTTCTGTTTTAAATTAAAAATTCAATAAGTAGTGTTTACCATTTAAAATTTTCAAGTTTGTTTTGAAATTACCTTGAACGTCAACTTCAAGGTCAAGTTAAAAGCCATCATTAGATGTCCCCTTTGTAGATAACAACAACTGTTGTTAATTAGGGTCAAGTTTCACTATGGAATATACCTTCGGAGTTATTTGCGTGAATTGATTAAAATTGTCTACCCTGGATTGTTCTGATATTGGCATCAGAAAGAATAACTGAAGAAAATATTCATTAAAAAAAATCTCAGAAAATTGAGACACCCGGAGAAAAATGAAAAGTGATAAGTTACTAGGTTTGGATTAGTTATCCATTAGGGTGTCCGTTATATTTTTTTTTCTTCGAATTTTGTTGATTACATTGCTGGAAAGTGTTCGACTCCTGGAAAAAATGTGCTTCTTAAATTTTGGCGCTGATTGGATGAGATGAGAATAATACTTGCCTGAAAGCGAAATACTATCAAAAACGGCCAAAAACAGTCAAAATCGCTAAAAATGCTGAAAGATGCCCTGGCCAAAACTCTTGCCAAAGTGGTGTCCCATTTTCAAATACTATCTGTGGTTCATATAACATTCTGGTTCAAACCTATCAAAATGGGCATCATACATGTCTCATATCTTATTGTCTCATGTTTATGTTAGTTTATTATTATTTGGTACTTACTGGTTAATATTTTATTTTTTCTGTTTTTAAATAACCATCATCAGAGGCATGATATGTATTTTAATATTTATATATCCTGATCTTATTTTTATGATAAATATTTGTTATTAATTTGAATTTTGATATTTGAAAGTTACAGATGTCTGACTGAGGTTTATAAGTACATGAGGATGATAAGTACCAAATGATATGCTATAATATAACAGCCTTAAATACATAACTGGTATTTTATGCATAAAACCTTTATCTTATTTTTTGTTAGTATTGTATCCATTTTACCAGTTATTTTTTATTACACTGATTCAACTGAAACTGAAACTGAATTTTTTTCCTAAAATTTAATTACTGTTTCTAAGTATATTTAAGGTGCTGATTACAAAAATAATACTGGTTTTCTTCTAGCAGCTCTACTTTTTGAAATAATGCAACTTTTGAAATAAGCACTTTTTACATTAAGGCAATTTTTTAATACAGTTTCTTTAAAACTATCTTCAAAATCACTACAAAATCTTCTTTTGTAGGATTTTGTCGTATGCATGTATGTACCACCCCCTGATAACGCTCTTCCAGTGTCCATATATCTTGGTGCATTCATTCTTTTATCTATATGTGAGTGCAAATAATGAAGTTAAATCAAATAATTAAGTCATATTGCACCCAACATTTTTCAAATTGGTCAGCATACTAACAACTAACTGAAAAAAGTCGTCCGACTTCTCGTTTCCCAGAAAATGTTGGTGATTTTAGTGAAGAAACTTCGAAGTTTTGAATTTAAGAGCATACTTTCTTCCACTTGATGCAGTATACACTTCTGGCATACACCATCAAACCATATCGCACTTTTTATAACTGGTTACGTAAATAACTAAATATTGACGCTATTAAGTAGAATTAAAAATTATTAATTATTAATGGTACACAATAATTGTGAAAACAACTGTGTAATTCCTATTTCTAATAAACTTAAGGGCTCCTAGTCCCAATTAGATAATACATAACACACCAATTAGAGATATGGTTCTCAAACAATTACACCAAATTCACCAATCAGCGTCCCAATGTTTACCAATTACCCACGCTAACTAACAATTACAGCACCGCCTGATTGAAGATGGCTTGCATGGAGCACGCTCAGAACATATGTACTCGGAGACGTGTAATGTAATATTCATGTATGCGCCGGAGGAATCGCAAATAGGCAGATGTCTGCAGGTGTATGTTCTCGGGCCTGGGCGTATGCCTGGGCCGCATTAATTCCATCCGCAGTCATTACCGCTCATCTGCATATATGATCACACGCGGATCATATTAATTCCGATCACATTTGCCAGTGTGATTTCACACTTTTGATCTTGCAGCGTGAAGCTCGACAGGTGCTTCCAGCAATTTGGAGGCGCGACGGGCTTCCTTGGAAGCTGATTAGTTTCCTGTAAGGATGTGCTCATTCATCGCGTCTTATAAATATGATTTCTGCGAAGCAGAAATTGGTTACTTCGTAACTGAAACAAGTGAGCCGTTAAAAAGTAGAGTGGTGTAAGTCCATTTCTTTTATGATTCAAATAAGTCAAGAAATATATAAAGTTTAACATATACTGCGTTTCAAAAAAAATGTACCACCTAGAAGGAGTTGACGTAGAACTCTGAAATTATGTGAAAATAGTTAGTATGTGTTGAGAAACAATTGATTAAATTTTCATCGAAAAATAATAATATTTATTAAGAAAATAATTAATAATGTGTTGCATCTCCGCGCACTCTTATGCATTCAGCAACCCTTCTGGGCATGCTGGAAATCAAATGGTCCAATGCATCTTGAGGCGCATCCTCCCAACAATTTAAATGAATTAAGACACCATCTTCAGATTGCCTGGGATGAGCTGCCTCAAGATGCATTGGACCATTTGATTTCCAGCATGCCCAGAAGGGTTGCTGAATGCATAAGAGTGCGCGGAGATGCAACACATTATTAATTATTTTCTTAATAAATATTATTATTTTTCGATGAAAATTTAATCAATTGTTTCTCAACACATACTAACTATTTTCACATAATTTCAGAGTTCTACGTCAACTCCTTCTAGGTGGTACATTTTTTTTGAAACGCAGTGTATATTGTATAATTCTGGACTTGTGGGAAGAAAATTGACTCTGATTTTCAACGGCTTTAATAAGAAGGCAATAAGATGAGCAGTAAGCAACTTATTTATTACAAAACTTCTGAAGCGCAAATGTATGCTTGTGATAAACTAAACAAATGAAAAACAAAATTTAAAAAACATTAAAAATCTGGCATTATTCATGTGCTTGTGGATGTTGTTCGATCAAAAAATCGTGAATGATAATAGCATTTGCAGATGAGATATTCCTTCATCATGGGCTTAAACGTATTATTGCTACGCAGAAATCTAAATTATTAAATTTATAATTCAAATTGGACGCAATGTACACGAATATCAATGAATTCCTGAGCACGAATAATCAAGGCCTAAAAAATTCACGCCTACTAAACAAGAAAAATATCAATTCCAGAACCTCACATCTCCCCCAGCAATCTGCACGTTTCCGAGCCCCCCTGCTCCCCCAGTTTCACAACTGCAAATTAAAATGGATAAATAACGTTAATTAAAGCGCGCCTGGTTTTTGCAAGGCGTGCGATATGAAAAGTAATTTTTATTAATCCAACCTTTCGGATCCCCTCCCCACCTGGCCTGGGCTGCAAAAACGCTCTGAGCGTTAATTTCGGCATTGTTCTCGCCCCTCGAGCAAATCCGCCTATTTGCCCGTAACCCTTCCACCTGTTCACGGATTCAAAAGACATCCGTATTTGCATGAGAAAATGCCTCGAAATTTTCGCCAGGACGTCGGAGGCCCGATGATTGCCTACGGTTAACGTGGGACCGTGACGTGAATTTTTAATAACGGATTTCGCACGAAAATACATTAAAAGGAGCAATACGTAGATTGGAGTTCAGCAGGAGGTCCTTGGTTCAAATCTTGGCGTGCAGCACAGCCATTTGGGAAAACTAGAGACTGCACGAGTATATATTTGCAAAAAAGTGAACGCAACATAGCCTGTACGTAACTATTGTCACGGTCCAAAATGGACCTTATCCCTAATTGACCTCTTCCCCATTTGTTTAATTGTTAACATTTCAATCCATTGCCTTTTTTTCGTTTCATTGCTTTAACCGTTCTATGTGTAAGCCTAAATACGTGCGCGAAGTGATTGAACAATGAATTAGTTAATAGTCAGCATTCGTTGAGTAGATACTTGTTGAGCAGCCACTCACTAAAAGTCACGGCTGTTGTGTCGCGCCGCAGCGCAAAATTGGCCAAAACTATATGAAATGAAGTGTGGGAGGCGAAAATGTAAGGAAGAAGAAGAAGAGGTCCATCAGCCAGAACTTGGGAAGACGCGGTTGAGAACATACTAAGAATGAAGGACACCTCGAGACAGAATGCGATCCAAATGACAAGAGACAGAAAGACGTGGAAGCAATTCATAAAACAGTAGAATAGTTTAAAATATTATTATAAAATAATATCATGTTATGTTATATAGCTTATACACAGTATGTTACATGCCTACACCCATAAGGGGTAAAAAGTAAAAAATGCTAAAAATAAAATGTACACTTTCAACAAAAGTAAATTTAAAGTACTGTTATTACAAACAGTAATAGTGTTTTATATAGTTATAGATATGTTATAATTTTTAGACTGTTTAGAATGTTTTGTTAATAATGACGACCCACATCCATGTCCGATTATTGCAATCATGCATCGAATGTTATAAACTGTATAAATAAATACATAGTCTAGACAGAAATCCTAAGCTTTTCTGTTGAGTTTTAGTTCTTCGTTTAAAAGTTATTCGACCCTAAGGTCGACGATTTTTGGCGCATCAATTTAACACGAAAAAAGCGCTCACCTAATTATCCTGTGATGATACAATTGCATTTATTTATCAGCCATTTTTGTACTGAAAATGAAACATTTTTCCCTTAGCTAGTGCAAAGTATGTTATTTTTTTTTTTTGTTTAAAACTATTTGGCAAACAAACAAATTTTGAACTTTTGACCGTAAAAAAATATATGGTAGAGTCAAAATCAATTATGTATAAGCAAAAGTAGAGCTTCGTGGTGTTACTTATTTAAAAGGCATATGTATAGGTTACCCAAGGTGACCAGATTCTAACAATAGAAAAGCGGGACAAAGGGGGGTAGAACATAAAACGCAAAATATGTAATATTATATTACTTTTTTTTTAACGACATGAAACATAATGTAGTCAAATTTACAAATATTATATATACGAGGCATGTTTCTAAAGTAAGTATCGTTTTGTATTTCCCTTCGTAGTCTCCCCTAGAGTACCTCTATAAAGTTAGATGGAGTAGAAGAGCATCATCCATTCTGATTGGTTAGATCATTTTTTTCTAGGCATGCTTAGATTTTTATTGACTTTGGATCATTCACTAAAATTACGAAACTGTAAATATTGACGACAAGTCTAAATAAATGTGGTGTCAATATGACAGTATGTAGTGCAGGTTGTTGTAAAAATTGTTCAGAAGATGGTTATTTTTATATATCTATCCCGAAAAATGTCCATCAACGATCAATTTGTCTGAAAAAGATAAATCGGAAAAATTTAAAATGTGGAAAAGTTCATTCTAGAATGAGAAAGTAAGGTAAACGGAAAGGTAGAAAAGTACTTTTATAAGGTTAGATGGAGTAGCGACAAGAGCATCATCCATTCTGATTGGTTGGATCAATTTTTCCAAAGCATGCTTTGATTTTTATTGACTTTGGATTATTCACTAAAATTACGAAACTTCAAATTTTGATGACAAGTCTAAATAAATGTGGTGTCAACATGACAGTATATAGTGCAGCTGGTTGTAAAAATTATTCAGAAGATGGTTAGTTTTATAAATATATCTCGAAAAATGTCCATCAACGATCAATGTGTCTGAAAAAGATAAATCAGAAAAATTTTAAAGGTGGACTCTGAAAAGTTCACTTTACAGATGATCAATGGCAAGTTTGCCGAGGAATTAAGTTGAAACTAAATGCAATACCCACCGTACTTCAAAAAGCTACTATTCACGTTCAAAATACATGTGAAAATACTGCTGCAGTTAGTAGCCAAAATACCGATAAAATTCTTCCAATTTGCTCTATAAAAAATGAAAGGACTGAAAAATTGCTGATTAAAATTTAAAAAAAAACCTATTAATGAACATTTTCAGGAAAAAGTAATTAAGTGTTTCTAGATTCGAAGGTTTTAAGTAATATGTAATATATTATTGCAATTAAAATTAACTTTAAATATTTTTGTTTGTATGGTTTCAATGTTTTCTAAAAGCTATGTCCGTAGATTGTTTTATGAATAAAAACCAACGTTTTGATCAAAAATTTTTTATATTTAAGGACCTATAACTTCAAAATAAACAATAAAAGATCACCGCGAAAAAAACAAAATCTTTCAAAAGTCGGGACTTTTTGAAACGTCTCGGGACGCGGGACAAATTTCTAATAATCGGGACTGTCCCGCCAAAATCGGGACGTCTGGTCAGCTTAAACGTTTATACCAAGAATGGTCACTCTACGTTTGACCGTTTGACCGTTTAACAAACATATGATTTATGTAACAATTCGTTGCATCATAAAATATGTTTTTTGCGATGGTCCTAGCACGTGTAAAATGGTCAGGCCATTTTACAAGTTAACGCTAATTAGTTACACATATTCTAAATGATTCTGTCCATTCTATTAAATACAATTTGCATTAATCCGAGCCAGGTTTTTGTGTGATTGGTAATTTTTACCTGCAAAATCCTAAGCCGATACGTATACCGTAAAGACTATTTGATTTAATTCGAGCCAGGTTTTTGTATGATTGGAAATTTTTACCTGCAAAATCCTAGGTAAAACGATATGTCGAAAATTAAAAAATATTGCGAATTTTATATTCCAATTGGGCATTAAACTACTTACCTAAGACGATTAAAACGAGCTTTTTTAGAGGGGGCTTTTATATTTTTATTTTTTGAACGTATTTTACGTATTTTACAACATAAAAATTAATTAAACTATTATGAAAAAAACGTTACTTTTATGGGAAATATTCTAATTTATGCGCGAGAATTAAGTATTTTCCAATTACATAAGGCCAATAATACGATTATTGATTAGTCCTGCCCAAATATATTTTTTCTGAGGCTGCTGCGTTCTAGTACTACGAAAAAGGTATAAATTCTGTCTGCTCCAGTATTTCTGGGAATTAACTTCATCATGGATAAAAAAATTGCTTTATCCGTGAATAATATTTTTCTTAGTAGAGTATCGTCTTGATGAATTTTCTCTACCACTGTTTCACAAAAAGTGCTCTTCGTACATCTTGGCCAACTAATTGTTCTTGGTGGTTTGGTATTGGAAACTTTTGAATTTTCCTTCTAAAAAAATGTGTGTAATGAGCTTCTACTCACATGAACCATTTCAGCAAGTCTTCGTGTACTTAACGTATTATCGTCTTCGATTCGATTTTGTAATGTATTTCTTGTTTTATGGTTTGAAAGCCTGTGGTATAAAAATTAGTTACAATTAGCTACAGACAAAATGATAGGGCTTTTATCTGATTTGGGGATTATATTTTCTTATCTATTCAGAATGATAGTGGAAACTTTTGAATTTTCCGTTTGAAGAAATGTGTGAACTGAGCTTCTACTCACATGAACCATTTCAGCAAGTCTTCTTGTACTTACGGTATTATCGCCTTCGATTCGATTCTGCAATCTTTTTCTCGTTTTTTGGTTTGAAACGCAGCCTGTGGTATCAAAATTAGCTACAATTAGCTACAGACACAATGATAAGCATTTTATCTGATTTGGGGATTTTATTTTTGTATCTATTCAGAATATAATTTGATTTGTATTTTATAAATTTTTATATATTTTTTAATTTTACGATAAAATGTACAGGAAACTAAATATCTCAACACTGTATCAGGGTACAAGAGATTAAAGACAATAAATAAATAAATCTATTGTGAAGATAATTGAGACAGCAAATGTCAAATTTATAACCAATGGCTATTTGTAATGCATATAGGAATAAAAATGGGAACAAATGAACATCAAATCAATTAATTGAAATATAATTTATTCTTATCAATGCCAATAGTATTTATTAGGTGACATTATTAAAATAATTTATTTAAAAAATATTCCAACAGGGTGCATCAAACAATTTCAATATACAGGGTGTCTCTAAATTATGTGGACATGGCATAACCACAGTTAACTGGGATAAAAAAAAGACTATTTAACAAAACTTATCTATATGTATACAAATGCGTTTGGTTTAGCCAGTATTCAGCTTCAAAGTAAATTTTAAAAAAATAAAATTTGCTTATAAAAAGAAAACGTTTACATTGATTTGGATGTTTGGATTTTAACATAATATTGTTATTATCAGTAGACCGGTTGTGTATAAAACAAGTGAGACCCAACATTATTTTTTTAATGACAAAAGCAAATAAATTAAAAAAAAAAACTGACGCAGACATTCATTATTAACTTTTTTTGTATCTCTATAGTTTTTGATATCTGTTACAGTTTCGACACATAAAAATAAAATGTGAGTAACTGCGCTATACTCCTTTGGAAACAAATGCAATCTCGTTACCGGTTGATGATGGTTTATTCACAATAATGAATAATAAGTTCACTTACGCCGATAAAACATATATGTTGCTGGTTTTAGGACCCTCGTCAAATTTTCTGGAGAATTGTCTTCAGGTGTTCTTAATACAAATTTAATCCTAATTATGCAATTATTTTTTTTTAGAAATATTAATAAAAAAATATCCCACACGTCTCAATTCAGAAAGTTAATTCCTCGATATACTTACTGAACATTTATCTAACGGATATTACGAAAATTTTATACCTGATATATCCTCTGTAAATTTGACACACAGAATGCCTTAAATAAGTCATAAATACCAGTTATTAACTCTCCAAATTGACAAGTATTAAGTGAATAAAGACGAGTTATTAACTTTCCAAATTGACAAGTACTGGTTATCTGTCACTGAAATTTCTGAAAATTTATCTGACGGATATTTCGAAAACTTTATGCCCGATTTGCCGACAGTATTCCTGAAGATATATCCTCTGTAAATTTGACACAGACAATGGCTTAAATAAATGAGAAAATAGAGTTATTAACTTTTCAAATAGACAAGTATTGGTTATCTGTCACTGAAATTTAAAAAAAAAATCTGACGTATATTTTGCAAATTTTATTCCTGCTTTGGATGCAGTATGCCTGAAGGTGTATTCCTCTATAAATTTGACGGAGACAATGCCTTAAATAAGTGAGAAAATCGAGTTATTAACTTTCCAAATTGACAAGTATTGGTTATCTGTCACTGAAATTTCTGAAAATTTATCTGACGGATATTTTGAAAACTTTATGGCAGATTTGTATATAGTTTGCCTGAAGGTATATCCCTTGTAAATTTGACAGACATTGCCTTAAATAAGTGAGAAAATCGAGTTATTAACTTTCCAAATTGACAAGTATTGGTTATCTGTCACTGAAATTTCTGAAAATTTGTCTGACAGATATTTTGAAAACTTTATGGCAGATTTGTATATAGTTTGCCAAAAGGTATATCCTCGGTAAATTTGACAGATACAATGTCTTAAATAAGTGAGAAAATTGAGTTATTACCTTTCCAAATTGACAAGTAATGGTTATCTGTCACTGAAATTTCTGAAAATTTATCTGACAGATATTTTGAAAACTTTATGGCAGATTTTCATACAGTTTGCCAAAAGGTTCATTCTGTATAAACTTGACAGATACAATGTCTTAAATAAGTGAGAAAATTGAGTTATTACCTTTCCAAATTGACAAGTATTGGTTACCTGTCACTGAAATTTCTGAAAATTTATCTGACGAATATTTTGAAAATTTCATGCCGCATTTGCATACTGAATACCTGAAGGTATATCCTCTGTAAATTTGACAGAGACATTGTCTTAAATAACTGAGAAAATCGAGTCATTAACTTTTCAAATTGACAAGTATTGTTTATCAGTCACTGAACTTTCTGAATATTTATCTGACAAATGTTTTGAAAATTTTATGCCGGATTTGCATACAGTTTTCCAAAAGGTATATCCTCTGTAAATTTGACAGAGACAATGTCTTAAATTAGTGAGAAAATGGAGTTATTAACTTTCCAAATTCAAAGGTATTCGTTATGTCACCGAAATTTCTAAAAAAAATATCTGCCGAATATTTTGGAAATTTTAGGCCTGATTTGCATACACTATGCCTGAAGGTATATCTAAACAGTCGATTTCCTTACTTATTTAAGACATATTCGTCATCAAATTTTCAGAGGAATTGTCCTTAGGCATACAAACTTGGTACAACGTGAAATTTATGACCACTTCTCTTCATTTTCATTGCTCGTATATTGACTAATTGGGCTTAAATTGGACATTGCTTTATTGCATATATTGTTAAAATTTCCACTTTGGTAACCCTTCAATTTTATTGTTGACATGAAGAGGACGTGTTTATAGTTTTCGTAGTTTTTGGTAATGTCCACCCCCCATCAATTATTTGGACTTGCAGGGTAAAATTGCATGGAGCCCTTTCAACGCCCTCTCCCCACTCATCGACATTATAAGCTAGAGGCCCTCCTCGTTGTTCCAAAGGGACATCCAGTTGCTCCACGCCCTTATGTGTCGAAAGCCCTTCTGACACGTCGCACTATGGTAACGTGGAATTCATAATTCACTAGTGTTTTATAAATTATAAAACACAGAACTGTCAGTATAACAATGTTTTGCTATTAAATAATCATCCAAGAATCAGAAAATATACTGGTATGCCATAAGTCATATTCTGGGAGAAATCGAACTATTTTAATACTGCCAAGCCAGAATTGAAAATAATCTATAATGTTATTTGCAATTTTTCACTAAAGAGTAATGTCCATTTATTATAATATTACGTAGTAAGTACATTTGCAACGGAATAAAACTGATTTGCACTGAATCCGAATGAATGCGCGACTTCAATTAAACGCCAATTACGAAACAATTTAAACATAACTGAATTATGTACAGAAATAAGGCGAAGTTGGTCCAAAAGAGCCCCCAAGTAAATTCCGGTGGCAGTGGCCCGTTTTTAGAAACAAATTGCGAGTTGATTCCCCTTAATTCCCGCACTCTCGCCCCAATTAACCTCCAATTTTAATCACAACAATTCACAAATAAACCCAATTAATCCCCTCGATCATGGCGGGGGCGCGATTTTCCAAATAACCACCCCGTTCACCTCCGACCTCCGAAATTAATAGCCGCACTTCCGCCATTAAGGCTCGCCTCCGCCGGAAGTGCGCCGAGAGGTGCACCCAGCCTCACCTCGCCCACATCCAGCAGAGAGGAGTATCGAGAAATCGCGATCGTTAAGGACCCAGGAGCTTGATGTGGGGAAAGTGGAACGCTGAAATCGTGACTGGTGGATCCTGGCGGGGTTTGATTGCTGTAATTAGATTTTATTCGTGAGGGGCTCGGAGCCTTGAGGGGTGCGAGTTTATGGGGATCTGTAATTGAGCCTGTTGAGTTTAAGTGGTTGTTTAGTGCGCGGAATGTACGGCTGGGAGGGATGTGTCTGTGATATTGTTATCAGCGCATAAATCTGGTAATGAGGAGATATCAGAGTGCCATCTATGAACTCGCAACGGGCGTAATGGGAAAGCTGTCTTGCAAATATGTACAACGAATACTGTATCTACCCCAGTATAATTATGAAGACGGCGTGCTTATCGTGTACTACTAAATCCCGACTCCCAATTAGACACTCCTCAGCCTTGTACTACTCTGATATGTAATGGGTTTATAATTAAACAAATAACACTTGAAGGCTCTGCAGTGGGATACAACTTTATATTTGCCAGAATCTATCTTCCGAAGAAGAAAATTGTCATATTTCTTCGAGTTTGTTATAATTTCAATTACCATAACAATATAAATCTGTAAGTTCGTTTGAGATTTTTATGTATATAACGACAGAGACGTCAACTTGTCATTCACTGTATAATTCGGACATATTCGAAATCGTGAATCGGCAAATACAAGCGAGAAACGTCAAGATATTTTGACATCCAAAGTGTAACAACAACAAAAAGTCAAGAACTAATCTTGTATAGAAATGTTTAAATTTAAATGTTTAGTATGCCTAAGGATGATCCCTCTGAAAATTTCCCGGGAAAATGTCTTCAATAGGTGATAAAACTGAATGTTTAAAAATCCAAAAAAGTGGGCTTATCGCCAGGATTTTTTGTTTGTTTTAATAGAATCGTCGGTATATGATTCAATATTTGAAAACCCCATTGATTATGCATTGTTTTAATTTTTGTGTTAGACATATACAAACTCAGAACGCGTAATTACAGCTAAACTAAAAGTAGAGTTTGATAATATATTATAACTGAGGGGTCTAGAAGTAAAAAAAATTAAGTGCATTTTTGGTAGTTCTGACATAAATGGCTTTAAAGTTAAAGTCAAAATTGTTGTATTGTTATAATTGTTTCAAGATGCTAATAAAAAGAAAAATCATTGTGGGTAATTTATAGAAATCCTGGAAAATGTATGGCAATATTGGCAAAGTAATAGAAATAGTGGAAAGTTTCTAATAATCGTGGGAAACTAATAGCAATCCCGGAAATATAATAACTATAAAAATGGAAATCCTGGAAAATTGATAGAAATCGTGGGAAAATTATAGAAATCCTTAAACTTTTATGAAAATTTATAGATATCTTGTGAAATATGTAGCTCTTAACTGGCTTATTGTATATCATTGTACGTAGATGACAATAAAGATATAAAAAAAGTGGGATATTTATCGAATCCACAAAATAAGTTAAAAACGTATTCAATTCTTGTAAAACGTGTATAGTTGAGTGACACATCTATAAATTTAGAGAAATTTAAAGAAACGTTCGCAAATTTATAGACTTCTCGGGAATTTCATTTTGCCTCTGTATAATTCATTTAATGTTTTAAAATGATGACATCTACAATTCCAAGAAAATTAATAGTAAATTTATAGAAATATTATAAAATTTGAATCTCTTAATAATACCTTAATATAAGGTAACATTTATATAATGTTTTAGAATTTTGATGACATCTACAATTCCAAGAAAATTTATAGAATTTTTTTGGAAATATTATAAAATTTGAATATCTTAATAATACCTTAATATAAGGTATCTTATGAAATATGACGCTTTATTTAGTTAAAATTTATAAATTTTAGGAACTTTGTAAGAATATAAAACCAGAAAAGGAACAGAAAACTTGAGATATTAAAAAATCGTAGCTAATAATGATTCATATACATACATGGAAAATGTAAATCGGGAAAAGTAAATTCATAATAAAGTGTCATGGCAAGTGTATAATAAAGTCATGGCCAAATAATAGAAAATTTATAGAAAATTCTGTAAAAATCAGTAGGTATTCTCAATTTTCCGCTGACTTTCGAGAAATCAACTGTTTTAATAATTTTAATAATAGAAAATTTATCTTATAAAATTTGTAGGTATCATCTGAAAAATGTAGATTTCTTAGATTAATATTTATAGCAACCCTGACAATTATATTTCATCTATTTTTCAGTTTTCTTGAAACCAATTTTCTACTGGTTAGATTTTTCACGCTTTATTTTGTATATATCACTATTATGTTAATCAATTTTCCATTGATTATTTTTTGACGTTTCTCAAAACCAATGATATATTTCGATTTTTGTCATATTGATACTTCTGGACCAATCCCGTCATTATTATACTGGGAATATTCTCTAGAGATTATTATAGTGGGAATAATCTCGGTAGCTAGGTTCACTCTTGTCAATCAAAATATTTGTCAAATTATTAATTTATCAATCATATTAAAGTGTCATACAAAATGAATAAAAGTCGCTTTAGCTGCGTTTCGCATACTGAAATTGATAAAGAAATACTAGAAAGCAAAAAACGTCAAAAAATAATCTAATCAAATATAACTCGAGAGTTCGATAAATTAGAAAATAATTTGACAGATTATGTCTCATACTTGTTGCCATTTGGCAATAGTCACTCGAGCCCTTCGGGCTCTCGTGACTATTGCCTGGCAACAAGTTTTCGACAATCTGTCAAATTATTTTCAATTTATTCTCACTCTCTTGTTATATTATTACTGATAATTTTTGTATATCAACTTTAAAAAAAAATTCTAATACTTGACATTGTTAAACCCAATTTCCAACTTATATTTTTAGCCATTAATTTACTGGCAATAAATTTACATTTTCGAGTATTCCTGAAAATTGTAATAAATCAGACGAATGTACTTCTTTAACTTTTTGAAATGAATAATTGCGACTGGTTTCAGTCTACTACAAGACCATCTTCAGGCAAAAATTATCATTATATTAATGTTTTCATTATACTAATTTTAGCCTGAAGATGGTCTTGTAGTAGACCGACACCGGTCGCAAATATATATTTCAAAAAGTTAAAGAAGTACATTTATTACATATTAAAACTTAAACATGTTTGTAGGAACCCAAGAAGTTCCTACCAATAGTCTAAAATAAATTCACAAGTTTTCTTTAAATTTTACTAAATTTGTAGATATGTTAACAAAATTCTGCACATTTTGCATGAATTACATACAGACTTTCTCAATCGTTGGAAAATATGTGAAAGTAGTAATATGTAGCTTTCTTGGGTTAAATTTATAGCAACCCTGACAATTATATCTCACCTACTTCTTCTTGAGGTCAATTTTCTAGTGGTTAGCTTTTTTACGCTTAATTTTGTATAAATCAGCACTCTATAAATCAATTTTCCTTTGATAATTTTTTAGGAATCAACTTTTTTAATAATTTTCTAATATTTAACATTTTTGTAATATAATTTTCTGTTATTAAAATAATAAATCCAATTTCCAACCTTTATTTTCAGCCATGAGTTTGCTGGCAATTTACATTTTTCAGTATTCCTACATATTGTCTAAAATAAATTCCAAAGTTTTCTCGAAATTTTACTGGAATTGTAGATATGTTATCAAATTCTACACATTTTGCATAAATTGCATACAGACGTTCTCAATAGTTAGGAAATATGTAGAAGTCGTGGCCAATTAACATATAAAATTTATATAAATCCTAAAAATTTTATCAAAATGTGTGAAATTTGTAGGTGTCTTCTAAAAGATGTAGCTTTCTTGGTTTACAATTTATAGCAATCCTGACAATTCTTTCTAATCTACTCTTCACAGTTTTCTTGAAGTCAATTTTCTATTAGTTTCTTGACGCTTAATTATGTGAAAATCAGTATTCTGTTTATCAATTTTCCGCCGACTTTCTTGAACTGAATCTTTTTAATCATTTTAAAATTAGAAAATTTATAGAAATACTGAAAATTTTATAAAATTTGAAGGTATCTTGACATTCTGGAAATCAACTTTGTTAATAATTTTTATAATAGAAAATTTATAGAAATACTGAAAATTTTAAATACATATTTTCTCATTTTTAGGTATCTTATGTAAAACGTAGCTTTCTTCGGTTAAAATTTATAGCAACCCTGACAATTATAACTAATCTACTTTTCACAGTTTTCTTGAAGTCAATTTTCTACTGCTTAGTTTTTGACGCTCTATAAATCAATTTTCCTTTGATAATTTTTTGGGAATCAACTTTTTTTAATAATTTTCTAATATTTGACATTTTTGTAAAATAATTTTCTGCTATTAAAATAATAAATCCAATTTCCAACCTTTATTTTCAGCCATGAAGTTGCTGGCAATTTACATTTTCCAGTATTCCTACATATTGTCTCAAATAAATTCCAAAGTTTTCTCGAAATTTTACTGCAATTGTAGATATGTTATCAAAATTCTGCAGATTTTACATTTTACATACAGACACAATAAAATTTAAAAAAAATATTAATACGTCGAGATTACTTATAAATTTCTCTCAAATCTCTGCACATTTTGCTTGAATTACATACTGACTCGATAAAATTTAAAAAAATGCTAATAATTGGTCAAGATTACTATAAATTTCTCTCAAAATTCTGCATATTTTGCATGAATTACATACACACTCGATAAAATTCTTAAAAATGCTACCAATTGGTCGTGATTACTATCAATTTCTAACTATAAATTTCTCAAAAATTGTAGACATATCACACAACTTCGAATGAGTACTCATTAATATTACACATTTTCTAAAAATTATATAGATTTTTTTTTAATTTTGAGTTACCTTAACTCGACCAATCTTTTTGATAAAACGAACACACATAGATGCAAAATTATTAGACAAGATACAAAACAGCATAATAAGAAGATGTTTTCAATATAAGTAACTGTTATTTGTGATACTAGCATTGTACTTATTAGCAACATTACTAATATCTCTTTTACTATGAAAACGTTTATATTACTTGAAAAATCGTAGCACAACGTAACATTCGCTAAAGCAACTGGATTTGGTTCTTCTGCTTCTTATTATACTTCTTCTACTTCTTCCTCTTCTGCTTCTTGTTATACTTCTTCTGCTTCTTCTTCTTCTTCGTATTCGTATTCTTCTTCTTCGTCTTCGCCTTCTTCTTCGTCTTATTCTACTTCTTATGGCACTACATCTCGTTGTGAGTCTTGGCCTGAATAACAATCTCTCTCCATCCCTTTCAATGGCTTACAATCACTCTCCAGTTTTGCGCTCCAATATTTGTGGGTCTTCTTTTACTGTTTCTATCCATCTCAATCTAGGTCTCTCACTGTTTCTCATTTCCCTGCATTTGGTTACTGGTGCAAAAATTGCGTCCCTCAACGAAGATAAATTGCAGAGATATTCTGATCAGTTGATTGAATATTTTTGGTTATGTTTCAAAAATGACAAATACAAATATGGACGTGGATGAAAATCGTATGCCATTTCAAAAATTAATTTGAGGCAAGATTAATCATGTATTCAATTAATTATAATTACGAATTGTGAAGCTTGTGGACTAGTTTATGGCTTACACCTCTTTCTATTAAACAATTTATAGTTCTAAAATAATCGGTCATTCAGTTAGAAAGTGCAAATTAGTGTATTTTCATGAACAAGAGTCATTAGGAGTGCCAGCAGCTGCACCATGAGTTCCAAAACTCTCCCCACTTGTTACACCAGTTTCGGTTGTGTGCGCTCGCAAATGTAATTAGTGCAGTTATCAACGCATGCACCTCTGTTTGCAGTAGGTGCACGATATCGATTCACCGCTAGACGCCTTCACTAACTAACGACTATTAATCACCTTTGGGGCGCTTCTGTGCATGCACAATAAATTCCGTTGGTTTTTTACGAGCAGGACCAAGTCCGTAGTAGATGCACGCCCTTGCAAATGCATTAAACGCGCTCTGACATCATAAATTGCGAGTGTAACAAATATATGTGTCTGCGGTGTCAGGTCCAGCGTTTGTCCGGAGATGGTCCGCAAAAGGAGAGGCAAAACCCTGCAGGGCTCACCTACCCTATTTACGAGCGTCCTGCGAGTGGGACGTGTGCCAGTTCGCGACTTGTAAATATTTCATCCCCCGGATACGGCTCGGTCCCCCCGCAATCTTGCGCCGCCCCCGGGGGTGTAATAGCCAGGAGACCCGCCGGGGCCGTCTTGGCTGTAGGCTGCATCGGATTAAGTCGCTGCCAAACAACTAATTCGTGCCCCGCGCTAATTAATTTAATAATTAATGACGCTGTTACCAGTACTGCCTCTGTTATAATTACTAGTCCGGATGGGGAGGCCGTCTGCGGGGGCGGCGTGCACTCCATAAATGTACATATGTGCAGGAAACGGCGCTCTCCGAGTGCTTCTGGTAGGAAATTGTCGGGGGAAGTGTCTGGGGATGACGCCGGGATCTGGCGAAATTCACAAGCGAGACTTATATTGTACGGTGGGTTTTCCAGTTGGAAAAATTATCCTCTGATAACTTCCACTTCAATCACACTATTTACTTAAGACAAATACAAAACAAATTGAACATATTGCGACAAAATAAAGATAATGAAATATAGAAATGTAGATATGGATAAAATATAGAAAATATAGATTTATGAAACATAATTTATATGGTAGGATTTATAAAATTTAAGAAATGAAATATGGGAATGACTCGCACTATCAGGTTAGCTGAATATTTTTTCTCAATAACAGCTATTCTTCAATTCAATTTAAAACATTAAATTTATAATATTTATATGAGTATACTTATATCGAGTATACTAATGACCAAAGCGCGGATTTATAAGCATAAAAAATTACAAAATAAGCGCTTAAAAATGCGTAATAACCTTAGAAAATAAACGTATAAAATAGCATAAAGTATAGAATAAGCACAAAAACGCAGAAAGAGCATGAAAAGGCTTATATTTTTTTTTAATGAAAATGCAGAAAAACGAAACAAAACATAATTTTATTAACATGTTTTATGTATTTTCTTTACTCATAGTTTTAATTTTTGTGAGTGATACAGACATGATGTCCTTAAATATAGTGTGTTTTTTAACTTTGTTTAAATTCACTGCAAATTACAAATACATGCTAAAAATTGCTTAAAAACAGCAAAATGATATAAAATTTGATAGAAACTAAAAATAAAGTTTTTTAAAATTGGTTACAATGTTGCTAAAATATGTTGAAATTTTAATAAATATGCCAAAATATTAATGTATTTGCATGCCTTGTACATATTTATGCACATTTTACATTATTTTTAGCAGTTACAAAAATTAGGTCTTAAATATTTCATCTATTTGCTGAAATTAGCTAAAATATGCAATTTTTTTCCAAAATTTTGCAAAACCATACAGAAATTTGTGAATCTATAGACAATAAAGTTTGCAAAGCTATATTAAAATTTGCCAAAATTTATTAAAATTTGCTAACATATGCAAAAAATTGCCTAAATTTAAGAAAATTTATAATTATTCGTTGAAATATTATACAATTTGTAGAATGTTTTACAATTTTCTTAAACTTCCTTATATTTGTAAAATAAGCCAAAAATTTGCTGCAATTTGATAACCTAAGAACGTATTTGTATGCATCTAGAAAATATTTATTCACATATATTTACTCATTCTAGCAGTTGCAGAAATTAGATCTTAAACATTACATCTATTTGCTGAAATTAGCGAAAATATTCAAATTGTTTCGGATATTTGCAAAACCATACTGAAATTTTCGAATCTATTATTACTAAAGTTTGCAAATCTATTTGAAAATTGGCCGAAATTTATTAAAATATGCTAACATATGCTGAAAATTGCCTAAATGTAAGAAAAATTATATTAATTCGTTGAAATATTCTGCTATCAGCAGATTATTTTTACAATTATTTAAAATTTTCTTATATAACTAAAATAAGCCTTTTTTTAAATTTGCTAAACTATTAACGTATTTGTATTTGTGAAATTAGCTAATATATTCAAATTGATTTTTAAATTTGCAAAACCATACCGAAATTTGGGAATCAAGAGGTACTAAAATTTATAAATCTATTAAAATAAACTATCATTAGCTGAAAATTGCTAAATCAAATGAAAAATGATAGCATTTTGTTCAAATATTCAATAATCTGCAGAAATGACTATAAATTTTCTTAAATTTGCATATAAAGGTTTCAAAAATTAGTCATAATTTGCTGAAATATGCTAAATTATACTATTATTTTCTGCAACAACTGAAAAACTAGTAAGGTTAATAGTCTTCATAAAGATTTATAATATTCTGCATTTTACTAAGTCATACTAAAACATATAACATATATTTTATGAAATTCGCTCAAAAAAGACTGATATTTGTTAAATATTGCTATAATATGCTGAAACCAGCTTAAGTTTGTGTTACAATTAGCTGATAGTTGGTCAAATATACAAATAATTTCTGAAATATGTTAAAATATTACAAAATTTCTACATAATATGTATTTTTTTAATCAAATTTTTATTGTTTATTGTTTTAATTTTTGTGAGTGATACAGACATGATGTCCTTAAATATAGTGTGTTTTTTAATTTTGTTCAAATTTATTGCAAATTACGAATATTTACTGAAAATTACTTATAAATTCCAAAACTGTAAAATTTGATAGAAAGTTATAATATTTTCTAAAATTCGTTACAATATTGCTAAAAATTGTAAAAATTTGGGTACATATGCTGAAATTTTAAAGTAATATGTATGTATACATATATTTTTCAATTCACTTGTTTTCATTCTTTTCTGACAGTTACACAGAAATTAGGTCATAAAAATTACATCTATTTGCTACAATAAGCTAAATCATCATAATAGTAATAATAATAATAAGCTAAAATATGCAAAATATTTAGATAATTAAAGTAACCATAGTAAATTTAAGGAACTAATTTCAGACTTATCACAAAAACTAAAGTTTTATTAAAAAAATACAAAGTACTTACACATTTTTGAATATTTTAACATATTTCAGCAATTGTTTGCATAATTTAGCAACTTTCGGCAAATTTTAACACAAAGTTTCTGTGAATATAGTTAAATGGTTTTGCAAATTTTAGAAGTGCTTTACTTGATTTCGTCCAATCTTATTATAAATTTACAACAAATATCAGCCCCACAATTAACCTATAGAGTCAGAAACTGTTCAGATTATGTTAAATGGTTAAAAATCTACTTATAGGGTAGAATAAGTAAGTAATATCAAGTTCAAGATAGTATCAACTGTTGTTAAGTAGTAAAAAAAAACAGCCATTTTTTTTAAATCACCCAAGAACAAACTATAGGTAGATAAAAGTAATATTTTAATAACATAGGTTTGGGTGATTAATATTAATAACAAACAATAGTTACTGCTCATTTTTAAATGAACTAATAATTAAAGGTTTTTCTAAATTTTCAACGGAAAATCTAATTCTCCTATTACTGAGCACATTTTTTAAGTGTGAAAAGCTTCTCTCCACATCCACACTTGTAATCGGTGCATATTTAAACTTGGGAACAATTGTAATATTTATCAGCAAATCTTCCACGAAATCTCTTTTTAAAACTATTGATATTTTTTGTAACTCGCCAAACCATTCATTTTTAGACAAAACTGCATCACATTTTTTTTTAATAATCTCTCCAATAGATCCCCGTACGTTTAAGACGTCGTTCCTAAAATCTGCATTCGCATTAACATTTCATAAGGCCTTTATATAAATTCTGGAAACTTTATAAATGTGGCACAAAAGGTGAATGCGCTTTATTGAATGAAGCAGTTTCATGCAGTTTCACATAAAATTCAAGGTTGAAGACATTAACGGCATAATTTTTAGCTTTACAATCGATTTACAGATTTACATACAGAATCTTACAAATTTTACGAAATTTGTATTACACTCAGGTGCAAAGAAACCGGGTCATTGGGTCGTTGTTTGCAAAAAACCCATTTTTTTTAAATTTTGATGTTGGTATAGTCCTTAGAATGAAACGTTTAGTGTTTTACAATCAAAGAGACCATCAGGAAGTAGAAAAAAACAACATATGACATCCACAACATACTTATCAGTTCATTTAATAAGCGAAAATAACATTTAAAGCTATGCGTTCTTCACTACCTATCACTCATTCGGCGTTATGCATAGAGGATCAAGGTGGCTACTGGGTTTAGATTTGTTTGTTTTCGATTAACTGTCATTTTCATTTATTATTCTCTGTTAAGTTTATTTTGCAGAAATGCATTTTTTTTTCGTGTATACGTACATTATCGTTTTCGCTTATTAATGTTCATTAAATAAATAATAAGTACTATATGTTGCTTCTTTTTACATCCTGACGGTCTCTTTGATTGTAAAACACTAAAAAAAATATTCTAAGGACTATACCAACATCGAAATTTTAAAAAAATATGGTTCTCTTGCAAACAATAACCCAATGACCCGGTTTCTTTACACCCGAGTGTATAAATTGTATTACACACTATATTACACATTGTACTATACATTGATAAAACTTGTTTCTACCTTAACAATATTTCATATAATTTCTCATGTGGATCATTAAAAAAAATGAATTTTAAAGATTATCATTTTATAATCATGTCATACAATTTCGTTTTAGTTTTTGGTCAATCGATTTTAATAAATCGGTTTACAGATTCACGTGCAGAATCTTAAAGTTTTACGAATCGTATTATACATTCATACATACATATTTTTTTCTACCTTAACAATATTTCATATAATTTCTCATGCGGTTCATAAACCATGATTTTGAGAATACGATGGATATCACCTGTAAATTACATTCCAAGATCGCATATAACTTATGCCTCAATTTCGGAAATTCCTTTACAGTCACACTAGCATTCACTGATATTTGATAAATATCGCCCAGTCTGCCATTAGCAATCCATTACCGGTAACTTCGAACTGCATCAATTCGTTACGACGCCGATCGGAAAATTACACCGCACCACCCCCGCAGGCGGCGGTTACTTAGGGAACAATTTGCAGGTCGCACGTTATCGTGGAATATTGATATCGACTGCACGCCACAATTTACTTAGTTTACCTAAGGATCCGGCCGGTTTAATCATCCCAGACCAGAACTATCCAGTTAAGTTCGAGACGCGCAACTTTAATTCCGGCGATAGTTCGGGGGCGGCTAATCAAGTTTAATCTCGCCTCTGGTATACATCTAATATTTAATGAACGTGTATCCAGAACGTTTGGGATTGGGAGAGTGAGTCGAGGCTAACGGTTTGGGTAAATAATTGCGAGGTCATGGAATGTTAACTCAGTTATTAATTCTAAATAATGGGGGCGGTGTAGATGACATAAAGCTGAATTTAGATTCAAATGTAGCACTACAAAATTTGGTTGGTAGCGTTATTTTTTTTAACCAACATATACGTTACTAATATTTATTAATAAAACAAACTAATGTTTTGTATGGTTCTAATGTTTATGATAATTAAGAAGCGCTCTACCTTGATATATGACATGCAAATTTAAATGTAATTATTTTAGGGACGCGCTGAATAAACAATTCCGTACACAATCACACTGCTGTAATGAGATATTTGCATTGTTGCGGCTTCAACCCTTGCTGGGTCATTCCACAGCTCGCATCCCAGACAGTAAACTTGCGCCATTATCCCTTAAGCGTTTCATTTGTGCATCTCCCCAATATGAAATTCGGCACAACCTTACAAACCTAAGTGCTGGTAACGCTACCACGTTCAATTATTTAATTTGCACCTTCGCATTGGAACAATCCTCAAACGATTCGCAGTCGAAGCACGGAAGTCGGAGTACAAACAGCTGATTCGTCGCCTGTTTATTTTCCGTCCGTGGAAATTTATTTCGCATTGTTTAGGCCTCGTCGACTTTGAAACGCCCCTCCCCTGTAGGGTTACTCGCAGGGCACAATGGCTACAGGCTGAGCCTTAAGCCTTTGGAAATTCAAAGGATCAGACGACGCGCACCGTGTGAAATGGAATGTAAATCGGAACTGATCGATGCAAATGGAGGAGCATTGATGGGAGTTCTGTAGAACAATTTGTTAATGGCTTTGGGGTGATTGAAGAGCTAGTATGTGCATTGGTTTATAAAGGTAGATCTGCAATAGTGTGGTGATGATGGATCTAATTACGTTATTAAGCTATTATGCAGAAGAATATTACTAATAATGCAATTAGCAGTACGTGCATTGGTTCATAAAGGTAAATCTGAAATATTGAGATGACGATGATGGATCTAATTATATTATTAAGCTATTATGCAGAAGATATAGTTAATTACACAATTAGCAGACGTGCATTGGATTATAAAGGTAGATCTGCAATATTCTAGTTATTATGGGCTAATTTCATTACTAATATAGTACGCAGAACAATATCACTGATTATGAAATTAGGTAATACTTGATGTTGAAGCCTTGTAATAAAAGTTTGTTTAATCAAGTTTTGCAGATGGCTGCAAAGGTCTGCTGAAACAAAAACTAATGGCTGTTGAATCGGCCAAAATCGAAAAAGTTATTTAAATCGAATGAAATTTGGTACACAGGGATCTGCAATATTGTGATGATGCTGGGCTAATTTCATTACTAAGATATTATGCAGAAGAATATTACTATTTATGCAATTAGGTAATACTTGATGATGAAGCCTGGCAATACAAATTCTGCCACAAAGGTCTGCTGAATCGAAAAATATTGGCTGTTGAATAGGCTAAAATCGAAACAACGATCTGCAGATAATTAGCAGAGAATTATCTAAAGAGCTGCAAAGGTCTGCTGAATAAAAATTAAGGCTGCCGAAAAAAATATCTGCAGATAATTAGCAGAGAATTATCTAAAGAGCTGCAAAGGTATGCTGAATCGAAAAATAATGGCTGTTGAATCAGCCAAAATCGAAAAAGTTATTTTAATCCAATGAAATTTGGAAATTTGGTACCCAGGGATCTGCAATATTGTGGTGATGTTGGGTTAATTTCATTACTAAGGTATTATGCAGAAGAATATTACTAATTTTGCAATTTGGTAATACTTGATATTACCTAATTGCTATTGGTAATAGCAGAGAATTATCTATAGAGCTGCAAAGGTCTGCTGAATCGAAAAATAATGGCTGTCGAAAAAAATTATCTGCAGATATTTAGCAGAAAATTATCTAAAGAGCTGCAAACGTTTGCTGAATCGAAAAATAATGGCTGTTGAATCAGCCAAAATCGAAAAAATTATCTAAATCCACTGAAATTTTGTACACAGGGCTTTTCGAGGTCTGTCATTGAAAATCCAACACCAACATTTGAACAATTCAAAAAGGCAGAGACAATATGGCATCCTTATGATCAAGTTTTCTGTGATATATGAAATGGAATGTCACAAAATTACTCGTTTATTATAAGTTATACTAATTGCTGACTACCATTTTAAAGTCAAAATGATCAAGTTTTCTGTTTTACATGAAATGATCCGCTATTTTAAATATTGATACCTATTATGACTTTAAATTGGTAATCAGTGACTAAACAACACCAAATTAAACGATCATTATATGACATGTCATTTCAAAAAGAGAGAACATGATCATAAAGACACCATATTCAATCCACCCATTTTGAACTGTGCAATTTTAGTTTCATATTTGCAGTCACCGACATCGAAAACCTTAAATATTTATATTATGACCTTAAATTGGCAATCAGTGACTACGAAAACCAAACTAAACGGTCATTATATGACACGTAATTTCAAAAACAGCGAAGTTGATCCTAAAAACACCATATTGAATTTTCCCATTTTGAATTGTGCAATTTTAGTTTCATATTTGCAGTCACCGACATCGAAAACCTCTGTATACTAATTTTCACTAGATTTAGATATTTTTTTCGTTCTTAGCTACAGTCTTGTATCCGCCATTTTGAATTTTTATATGTTTTACTTCATAATAACAATCATAATGATATTATATACAATATATCTGATTTATTAAAATTATATTAACTTACTTACATGTACAGGTGGGCAAATTTCGATGTTTAAATAGGTAATCTCGATAACTATAACAGGTATGATCTTAGGTGATCTGAAGTGTTGTAGGTTGCCCCATAATCCTCATTTTACCATTGGCATAGATATGTGTAAAACTCACCTGAAACAAATGAAAAATATAATGTAGGTAATTGGTTGCATATCTCGAATCAGTTTGAAGATTTTTATTTGAGTTTTAAACGTGCAGTTGATATATTTTGTCCTACAATATTATTTCAGTCTATAAGCGATGCATATTTAATAAGGTCATAACCTTCAAAGCAAAATGAGACTAGCAATTCAATTTTGCTAGCTTTGTTATTATGTATCTGTTCATAAACAGTTTTTTTAGTGTTTTGTTTTTGCAACTAGTAAACAAATTTTGCCAGCTTCATTATTATGTATCTGTTCATAAACAGTTTTTTTTTGTTTGAAATTGGGTTTTTTTTTGTGTGAAAGAGCTTAGTAAGTTCTGAAGGCTATTTAATTTTAGAAGTCAAAATATGTATCTTATAAGTCATGGTGTACAACATTCTTTCAGAAGTTATATTATCAAAATATTTCAGATTATTCAACTTAAAGAGTATTAAACAAATATACTTTCTTAATTTCATTTGTTTCAAGACAAATTGCCGAAATTTTACAGTTTTATTCCGAGTGTTATTTCAGTTTGTTTTTCTAAACAGTTTGGAAATCATATCTCTGAGTTTTTTTCAAAGCAATTGCTCTGATTTTAGTCGTTCTTGAGTTCATAAACAGTTTTTCAGTTTTATTTTGTGAAAAAGCTTAACCAGTTCTGAAGGCTGTTCAATTTTCGAAGTTAAAATATGTAATTTATCAGTCCTGGTGTACAACATTCTTTCTGAAATCATATTATCAAAATATTTCAGATTATTCAAGTTAAGAGTATAAAAAAATATACATTCTCGACTTGATTTGTCCCAAGTCAAAATGCTGGAATATTTCAGATTTATTCTGAGTGTAATTTCAGTTTGTTTAACTAAACAGTTCGAAAGTCATATCTCTGAGTTTTCTTCGAAGCAATTGCTTTGATTAGCCGTTCTTGAGTAGCTGTTCATAAACAGTTTTTTCAGTTATTTTTTTGTGAATAAGTTTAATTAGTTCTGAAGGCTATTTAATGTTAGAAGTCAAAATATATAACTTATAAGTTCTGGTGTACAACATTCTTTGTGAAGTCGTATTATCAAAACATTTCAGATTATACAAGTTAATAGTATTAAAAACATATACATTTTTGACTTGATTTGTCCCAAGTCAAAATGCTAAAATATTTCAGTCATATTCAGAGTGTTATTTGAGTTTGTTTAACTAAAGAGTTCGAAAGTCATATGTCTGAGTTTTCTTCAAAAGTAGATGCTCTGATTTTAGTCGTTCTTGAGTATTTAGCAATGTCAGAGTTTAAATGTTGGAAACGATAACTTATAAGTCGTGACGCCCCTGACAATTTTCAGAAAACTCATATTTGTAAGAACCTTATTTTGGTATAATACACAGGATGTCTCAAAATTGGTGTCCATTCTTTCTAAGGCTACATTATTAGTCTCTAGAGAGTACGAAAAAAAAAGAAGTCAGTTGTTAAGATAACAAAATTGAATAATCACTTTCATGGCCTGGGTTATAGAAACATAAAAGTAAGTATAGATCCAGATGTACTTTCAGATGTATAGTACTTCTATAGTTGCCAAATGTGTTTCTACTTTAATCAGAGTTTAAAAATTCCACTTTTTTTTTTATTTGTGTTTAAAAATTGATTTAAACAAATTAACTTTGGACCGTATAAAATTATTGACACCGACATTTTTGGAACACATTATCGAAGATAATATAATCTGCATACACAAAAAATATCCATCACAAAAAAATGTTGTTTGTGAATTTAGAGTAATATTGGTTAGTAGTATGTGACGTATAACAGATGGACACCATTTTTCACATACCCTCTATACATGGTGATTCAAAAGGTACAAAGGTACTTAAGATTGCGATGTGGGATGCTATCCGAAGCAGAATATATTATGAAATCTGACTTATTTCCAACCAAGAGAATATATTTGTTTTATCAAGGTTCTTTTAAATCAAATCATAAAAGAAAATAAGTTAAAGAAGTGCCAATTTGTTATGACAGTATTGGATTTGTTTTCGTATTTTAATATCATCAATTATACTACAACATTTGTACCTCAACTTTTGAATCACCAAGTATGTCAAATTTGATTAAAAACTGTCGAAATTTTTCAAATTTTCAATTGCAAATATAAAAATCTGTTAAATTATTTAAAAAAAATCTAAATAAGCTAAATCAGACTGATAAATTAAAAAAACTACTAAATTCTAAGCTTCAGCTGTCAATTTCTGTCAATTTTTCAACAAGTACTTCACAAGTCTGATAAATTTTGTAAATTTTTGATATCCCAATGTTAAAATGTAAACATCTATCATTGAGTGCGTAATCTATTTCTAAGTGGAGCAGTTCACACAAATGAACATATTATTATCATATTTATTATCAGATATCTGTTAGGTATACTTGAAGCTAATACCACTGAAAATATGACAAAGTTTCGTATTAAATAAGTGAGAAAATCAAACACTTAACTTTCTGCAATGACAAGTGTCGGTTAGCTACTACTGAAATTTCTGAAAATTTATCTATTGCATATTTATTATCAGATATCTGTTTAGTATACCTGAAGCTAATACTCGTAAAAATTTGACAAAGTTTCAGTATTAAATAAGTAAGAAAATCAAACACTTCACTTTCTGCAATGACAAGTGTCGGTTAGCTACTACTGAAATTTCTGAAAATTTATCTATTGCATATTTATTATCAGATATCTGTTTATTATACTACTGAAATTTTTGAAAATTTATTTGTTGCATATTTATTATGAGACATCTGTTTGGTATACATAAAGCTAATACTCCTTAAAACTTGACAAAGTTTCAGTATTAAATAAGGAGAAAATCAAACACTTAACTTTCTGCAATGACAAGTATCGGTTAGCTACTACTGAAATTTCTGAAAATTTATCTACTGCATATGTATTATCAGATATGTGTTTGGTATACATAAAGCTAATACTCATAAAAATTTGACAAAGTTTCAGTTTTGAATAAGTGAGAATACGATCGTATTAAATACGATCATTCAAAATGTGATTACTTTTAACACTAGTGTTGATATTTATGACATGATACTATGACATTAGAGTTCTCTGAAAAAGTTACAGCTCTAGATATTTGAAAGTGTACTTTTTGCACTATTGTCAGTGTCAAACGTATTTACTTTTTGAATGATCGTGGATAAATATATATTGAATATAGATTTTTTTACGTACAAGGCGCTCTTCTCAAAAAAAAATGTTATGCAACGCAACTATATTGTGTTACGGGGTGCAGATGGGATTCCATGTGTTGGCATCTCCTGGGCTTTTATCGTATGCATGTGCATTAAGCTATCGCAAATGCAAATCTAAAGAAGCCAGTGCCATACATCGACGGTGTGTTATGTAATGGATGTGCCGGTATTATTTCAGAGCGTCCATTTCAGCGCGGGGGAGTTTTAAAATGAACCTTAAACCCTGGTTCTGGCCGGTAATTGATATTAATATTTTCACGCGCCGTCCGTTTTCACGTTACAAAAACCGAGGGTGATTAATCACAAAACTCCCGGGGCCATCGGAAAAACGCGGGCACATTTTCGCCCAGGTCCCAGGTGATTTAGGTGATTAAAAAGTGAACAAACCGGGGCTGCCCACCGTCTGCACTTCTCAATAATATATGCGACGTCCGAGCCGTTGGGGGCTCTTTTATTTTCACGTTGTCGCCGCCATAAACTCCGCGGGAAAATATTGCCAGGACGTGGGGCCTGGGGGTGGGCGTCGCGACGCCCCCGGAGATAAGGGGGCGGCCGTGCGTCGTTTTAAACGTTCGATCCCCTCACGGCGAGCGTCTACTTCTCGCACGTACGAAATTAAATTGGGCCCGCTTCTAATGTTGCGGAAAAACGAGGTGACGTTATTTGCGGATTTTTCCAAAGAGAGACGGAGCTCAGTTGGCGCGCGGTGAAATAAATTGCGCCGAGCTGAAAGGCAAATAAAGCTAATTTATCAATCTGTTTGGGGGGGATTTCATCAAAAACATCGCTCGGAAAAACATCACCCGCGGAATCCTATTAATGAACACTCCGGGACGTTGAAACATGCACACAGAAGACTCGTTTCGCCCTGTACTTTATATATGATTAGAATTGCTAAATAAAATTGTTTATTTACCAATTCTACTACGGAGTCTCATTCATCAAGTATCTCCCTCATCAAACCAAGATAATATATGATTAATTGGCGTTGCTCTGGAATGCATCACGTATTCTGCATCGATTTTAATCATTGCCTTAAAGAACAGAGTGCTTTGAGAGCAATTACCTCGGCATCTGGCGCGGCATTAAATTTCAATCGCGTCTCATGCAAAATTAAACGCCACGATCAGTTTTGAGGCCGGCAGCGCAATAAAACATCGATTAGTGAAAACTTCCACTAATTAAATTACAACTGCATTGGCGCGAGAAACTTTCCGGTAGATTGCAGGGTTCGGAAAAATCATAAATTTCCGAAGAGATGAACAGTTTTTTCACAATCCCAGACCTCACATTAGCGTTGCCAATTTTTAGACTTCTATGCAGCGACGTAGCCAGAATGGCACCAGAAAAGTCTCATTTGATTCATTTCTGTCGAATTGTTTAGAAGTTGTGGATTTTTATGTGCGGCCCATTAAAGTGGGGTAAGGCCATTTTTTTTAATCGAGATAAGTCTAAATGAACAAAGGAGAAAATTCCTTGTGTATTTGTGGACTTATCAGAAATCAGAATAAAAAGAAACAATGGGACGAAAAAAAATCAAAAAAATGTATTGTCGTGGAAAGGGAATTCAAAAATTGTTGACATACTTTACAGAATTGGAAAAAAACATTGTTCTTTTTATTTTAAAACTTATAAAATTTTCTCATAATTTTGTTGTATTTTCTACAATATCAATTCGGAAATTATTTTTAAGAATTTTTTGAATATTTGTGGAATTTCCGAATACTTATTTATATAAAATTCAAAAAACTGTAATAATTCTACACTTACATATAAAGTTTAGTTGTAAATGAATCATTTCATTATTTATCTGGGATATTTCTAGCTTTTTTATAACAAAAATTAATGCGTATCTCCATTGCTAATTAATTTCAAACATAAGATGGCAAGATATTTTTAATGAAAATAAATGCAACAGAATTCTGTATTAACAAGAAACATAATTATCGGTCGTAAGGCAAATCGTATTAAATGTTTTTCAATACTTTTGAAGAAATTACCTGAAAATTTTCCAGATAATATAAAGGTGATATAAATTACGCGTTTCGTTAATACCGTTTCTTATATTATAATTTTATCGAGTATAAGAAAAATGTATTGGTCTGCGCACATTAATATTGCTTCTAAAATGTCTTTTTCGTCACTGTTTGCTGCGTGTTTGAGAACATTCAATATCTGTATGGTTACTACTTTTTGGTTGATAACATTTACAGAGTAATATAAATTACAAATGTATGTTTCAGTGCGAAAAACTTCCACAGGCTCTGGTTTGTTAATTTATTTTCAATTAAACTAAAAGCTAATGGATTGGAAAATATTTACCGAACGCAATTCAGCATCATGTTTATACACATTAAATTGGTTTGCGTGAACTGATTTAGATATATTTCGATGATAAATTTATAAATACCAGATACTAACATATTTTAGTTGATCATGATATATCAATAATATGTTTTTCATTATACTTATCTGAAAATACCTTGTTTAGAATCGTTTTCACGGCACTAAGAAGTCTCATGATATACAAGAAAATAAAGCAAAAGATGAAGATAATATTCTGTTATGAAAATCATACACTTAACTTTCTGCATTGACAAGTATGGGTTAGCTATTACTGAAATTTCTGAAAATTTATTTGCAAATTTGATATTAGATTCATGTACTGTACACCCGAAGCAAATTCTCCTGAAAATTTGACAGAGTTTCAGTAATAAATAAGGGAGAAATTCAAACACTTAACTTTCTGCATTAAACAGTATAGGTTAACTATTACTGAAATTTCTGAAAATTTATTATTTGCAAATTTGATATTAGATTCGTGTACATTACACCTGAAACTAACTCTCCTGAAAATTTGACAAAGTTTCAGTAGTAAATAATGGGAGAAAATCAAACACTTATCTCTCTGCATTGACAAGTATGGGTTAGTTATTACTGAAATTACTGAATTTTTTTTGAAAATTTTATATTAGATTCGTGTACATTATACCTAATACTAATTCTCCTAAAAGTTTATCAAAGTTTCAGTATTAAATAAGGGAGAAAATCAAGCACTTAACTTTCTGCATTGACAAATTTAGCTTAGCTGTTACTGAAATTTCTGAAAATTAATTATTTGCATATTTGATAACATATTCGTGTACAGTATACCTGAAACCAATTCTCCTGAAAATTTGACAAAGTTTCAGTATTAAATAAGGGAGAAAATCGAACACTTAACTTTCTGCATTGACAAGTATGGGATAGCTTATTTCTGAAATTTCTGAAAATTTATTTTTTGCCAATTTTATATTAGATTCGTGTACAGTACACCTAATACTCATTCTCCTTAAAATTTAACAAAGTTTCAGAATTAAATATGGGAGAAAATCAAACACTTACTTTTCTCCATTGACAAGTATAGCTTAGCTATTACTGATATTTCTGAAAAATTATTATTTGCAAATTTGATATTATATTCGTATACAGTACACTCGAAGCTAATTCTCCTGAAAATTTGATAAACTTTCAGTATTAAATAAGGGAGAATATCAAACACTTAACTTTCTGCATTGACAAGTATGGGTTAGCTATTTCTGAAATTTATGAAAATTTATGATTTGCAAATTTGATATCAGAGTCGTATACAGTATATCTAAAACTAATTCTCCTCAAACTTTGACAAAGTTTCAGTATTAAATAAGGGAGAAAATCAAACACTTTACTTTCTGCATTGAAAAGTATGGGTTAACTATTTCTGAAATTTCTGAAAATTTCTGATTTACAAATTTGATATTAGAGTCGTATACAGTATATCTAAAACTATTTCTCCTTAAATTTTGACAATGTTTCAGTATTAAATAAGGGAGATAATAAAACACTTAACTTTCTGCATTGAACCCGAAACTAATTCTCCTAAAAATTTGACAAAGTTTCAGTTTTAAATAAGGGAGAAAATCAAACACTTAACTTTCTGCATTGACAAGTATGGGATAGCTATTACTGAAATTTCTGAAAATTTATTATTTGCAAATTTGATATTACATTCGTGTACAGTACACGCGAAACTAATTCTCCTGGTCCTCCTAAAGGAGAACTACTAACCTCATAAAGGAGGTTAGTAGTTATCTTCCCAAATCATTTTATTTCTCTTTGCGAGCATCTTAAAGCGTCAGATATGCGCAAGTGTAACAGTATATGTACAGCTATCGAAAATTCTAATGTCAGTGCGGTGTAAGAAGGATTAGCTCCGTCATTGTCAGGCTCCCGCACATTTGCGGCTTCTGACAATGACAGAGGTTATCGAAAATACAACATACAACATACCTGTCAGTAATACCATACTGACATTAGAATTTCCGACGGCTGTACAAGCGGCGAAAACTTTGCCACTTATTCGTTTACAAAATGGAAAAATAAAGCGGCAAGAGTGTTAACAAGTAGTAAAGTCAACTTGTAAATTTAAACATCGAATTTTCTGAACTCTTGCCCCGTCGTTTAAGCGCAATCTATATTCAATATTTCAGGCGCGAATTTCGCAATTATTTAATCGGCGGGCTCCTCCAGCATGCATAATTCAGCGACATGTTTTCCATTTCAGCGAGCCCACGTTGCGCCCTCGTTTCCGGTGTCGCACCCGGTTCGTCCTTTCTGTTTTAATTTCAACCACGAACGAGTACACAGTGAAATTTGGAACAAACTCATCAATAATGTACGAAGTTGAATCAATACACATTATTTTTTGCTTGTTTAATTTATGGCAGTAATGGTTATGAGGTTATAACGTATTTTAAAATGCGTTTAAATATATAGTTCATTTCTGTAAGTTTTCACTAATAACCTAATTTACTGACTTCTGGCCCAAATGTCCAATTACTAAAAAAAATATCAACGCTGCGGCAAAATACTCTTTGCACAAAGGCGCCTTATATGTCAGCAGCGGTTCTGATAATGATACTTCTGCTTTGGGCAGCTTAATACATGTTTCTTGGTAAACTCAATTCATTTTTTTATTCTACTTTACCCGGCACAGTTTCAATCTGTTTAAATCTCTTTTTACTTAGATATGTTTCTGTTGATTCACTTCCCGCTCATGTTTGCTGACTGTTAAGCTCACAAACAATGCAACGTCCTTTGTTGGGTTTCTGGAAATGTATTTGATATAGGTTTTGAATTAAAGATGCAATTTATAAATGCTAGGATTAAATTACTTCAATGCGAATGAATGGGAAACCAAAGAATTATGTTGGAGAATAACTGGCGACTTAATACAGTATTCATAAATCATATCGTTAAAAAAGCGTCGCGCCGCTTTTAATGCAGCCTGTAAATAAATCCCTGGGCCACTTTTGTCACCCGCAAAAAGTATCCGCCTAAACATACAAAAAGATTTGTAAATCGGCGCGGATCCTTTGATGGAAACGCCCGGCTTTTTCGCAATTTTTTCCCTCGCGCGTGAATACACGCCTTTTATCCCTTATAAAAATCGGGGTCGGTTTTATTGTGAGCGCCGAGTCGTGAGGGACACTGTTTAACTTGTATCGCCTCCTGACCCCCCGGTGCCCCCCCCCCCCCCCCCGGGCAGCCACCTGACAACCCCTTTCATTCCTCGGGCGGGACAATCATTTATTCGGCCCGGCGACTCGCATTATTCCTGGAGCATATTCCCATCCTTTATCCCGCCCATTAAATTTTCAACCGGGGACAATAAAAACGGCGGCGTAATTGTTTCCAGACTCGGCCTCCAGAAATCCACCGGAAATCCAGAAACGTTCGAGTCCTGCCGTCAGCGTCCATCCTAGACGGGCCTAATGAGCGGCCGGTTTCATTATCTGGGCCGCATAAATATCACAGGGCCCGGGATGAGATCCGACCCGCCGTTTTTAATTAAACACAAACAGCCCGGGGGCACGAAGTTCGGGAATTTCGGGGGGATATTAATTTGTTAATTACGGGGCGCCGAAGTTTCCCCTTCGGCGCGGCTTCTTCCTCCGGCAAAAATCCGCGGAATCACCGCGCGTCCAATTAAATATTTATTTTAATTCCGGCCCACCTTCGGATTCAATTAATATGCGGCCCGCAATTTCGTGAGACGCCGCACTGAATTAGTAATCCGTACTTGAGAGCCAGCGAAAAGTTGAAACAGACTGCCGGGGGCTGGCAGCTTTTGCGGAAAATTTTTCCAATTCGCCAAACTTTTGCACGAATTTGTGTCAGGGAAACTAATCAGAAAATTTTCAGTATGTTAAAGATAATATTAATAATTCTTGCATTTCTCAAGAACTTTATAGCAAGGATGCAGCTATTGTGTTAGTGCTCTATAATACAAATACTTATATAGTTCTGGACTCTTCCAGAATGAGCCAGACGTACATATAAACTGTTACAGAAAATTTCTCTCGCCAGGGCTAAAATGTATGTCAGGCGAGGACGCTCTAGTAGAGTTCATTGATGCAAAATTATTAAAATATCAATATGGTGTTATTAGAAATAGTGCTCCTGAAAATTTTCCAGCATACAAACACATGATAGCCGCAAAAAAAGAATGTTATCCCCAGGATATAGTTTCTTCGACTTCAGTTGAGGTTCCATTACAATCTTTGCTTAATCACACTGTGGAACGGTTATTTGATTCAGAAGCAATTGATATAGTCAATGTCGATGAAAACGAAATTCTAAATTTGTATGCAAAGTGGGGTTTTGACAGAAAAGCTGAAGATATAGATTCATCTGTATTTATAACATCCATTGTTCCTCTTCGCCTTATGTGACATTATAATATTGTTTGGCAAACCCCACGACCGGGTTCAACAAAATATTGCAGGCCATTAAAGGTTATAATTTATTAAAGAAACCAGGGATGTTTTTGAAGCAGAAAAGTGAAGTATACATACTGAAATTAAAAACCTTTTAAAATGGACAATAATTTATAAAGAAAAAACATTTAAGTTTGACACAATCTCCTTTTTACCATGGTAGTTGGTGAATTGTGCAATGCGATCACTGTTAGCAGTTCAACCCAAGCATGTGTTATATGTGGGGCAGCATAAAAAAATTCAACGCAATTGACGACATGGTAAAAAGAAAAATTGTAAAAGAAAATCTAGACTTTGGATTTCCGACTTGTTTGAATTCCTACTTCATTTATGATATAAATTACCCCTGAAAAAATGGCAAGCTCCAGGAGACAGAGAAATGGCAATCGTTCTGGCAAATACACTACGCATTAAAAAGGAGTTCAAAGAAAAATGTGGGCTTATTATAGATCAGCCAATATCAGGATTTGGTAGCTCCAATGATGCATTAAAAAGGAGTTCAAAGAAAAATGTGGGCTTATTATAGATCAGCCAATATCAGGATTTGGTAGCTCCAATGATGGTAATACCACCAGGCGTTTTTTTTTTCAAAACCGAACTTTCTTCGAATTACTTCGAATTCTTGATTACAAAAATTTATATAATTTTAATGGTTGTATCAAGTGGACACGATATAAATATTGAGAAATTTCGAGAATTTTCCATATGTACAGCCAGATATTTTATAGAAAATTTCCTTGGTATAATATGACTCCCACAATTCTCTTTTTTTTATATATATATAGATATATGGACCTGAAATTTTTGCCTATGTATTGTTGCCTATAGCGCAATAATAATAATAATAATAAACAAACTTTATTTCAACACACATGGAAGAAAATTGCGTCATAATTTACAGTAGCAGAAAAGGCCCATTAGAGCCTTATCTGAGAGTATTTGCATGAGTATTTCTGAGAAATACTCATGCAAGCTGTATGGCTCCAACGCACATATAAGAGCGAAAACATCCCTCTTGACACTGTCATTAAAAACCATTCTCCGTTTGATGATCCGCGGGAGGTGATTGGCAATTTTTAGATACATATTGTGAGGCACTGTTTCTAATGCCGTTGTTCTGTGAGCAGGCAAAGTGAAATCAACACGTCGACAATCTGCATGTTTTGCAAACATTTCAGGAAATTCACCCCTATGTTTGGTTAGAAATTTAATGCATTCGTATATGTATATGGCGGGTAATGTGAGTAGATTATTCTCTCTGTAAGACTGTAAATTCACTGTAGAAGCTCACGAAGCTCGAAACAAAGATTTTTAGAACCACAGAGAGTACAATTCTAGAAAATGCAGTAGAGAAAAATCCAATTTAGGTGTATTTCATATACTTTTAATTTCATCGGATCCTTTAATTACATCTAAGAGAAAATTACCTAAAAAAAGAACAACGCCTTACCAGAGAAGCATATGATTGAAGTTTCCAGATTTGGTCGTGTGAAGACGAGTGAAAAACCTTAACAATATGAAAATTAAAGCGATGAATGAATAATGTTTTTCAATTAAATTCGATTAGAAGAATTACGGAAAACACGAAAAACGGAGCGGAGGTCTGGACATTAAGACAGACAGATACGAACAAATTAGTAGCATTCGAAAAATTCTTGAAAACAAAATGGCCGACTCAAAATGGCCAACCAACATTGGGAAAAATGTCGTAACTCTCGCGAAACCTGGTAGTCACTGGTTTTCGGGATCACGGAATTCGAATTTGAGGTCAAAATTTTAGAAAACAAAATGGTCGAACAAAATGGCCGACCAACATTGCGAAAAATGACGTCACTCCCGCGAAAATTAGTGGACACTGCCTTTCGGGGTCAAGGAATTTGAATCTAAATTCTCAAAAAAAAATAACCGAATCAATATGGAGGTAATTTTCAGCAAAGGGAGGCAATTATAAACAAATTAAAAAGCTTACACGTCTTTTAAAAGTGTATTGAAAAAGGAAAATTACTACTGAACTAATTCTTCTTTTTCTTCTTAAAGTCCCATCTCCTATTGGAGGTTGGAAATCAGGTTTTGGTGTTACAGAAAAATTCTAAAGATATCGTGGGTGGACCCAGTTACAAATATCGAGATGCTACAAAGACTTGATAAAGAAGAGGGACGTATAAACACCATTAAAAAGCGTAAACTGCAATATCTCGGTCATATAATGAGGGGGAAACGCTACAGGTTGCTGCGAATGATTATGGAAGGAAAAATAAAGGGGAAAATAACCATAGGAAGAAGAAGGATTTCCTGGCTAAGAAATGTAAGAGAATGGTTCGGATTAACATCAAGCCAACTATTTAGAACAGTTGTTAATAAAGTTTGGATTGCCATGATGATTTCCAACCTCCAATAGGAAATGGGACTTTAAGAAGAAGAAGTAGAATTAGTTCAGTAGTAATTTTCTTTTTTCTATACACTTTTAAGGGACGTGTAAGCCTTTTAATTTGTTTATAATTACCTACCTTTGCTGAACTATTTAGAACAGTTGTTAATAATGTTAGGATTGCCATGATGATATCCAACCTCCAATAGGAGATGGGACTTTAAGAAGAAGTAGAAGAAGAATTAGTTTAGTAGTAATTTTCCTTTTTTAATACACTTTTAAGGGACGTGTAAGTATTTTAATTTGTTTATAAGTACCTCCCTTTGCTGAAAATTACCTCCATATTGTTTCGGCCATTTTGTTTTTGAGACTTTTGATCTCGGATTCGAATTCCTTGACTCCGAAAGGCAGTGTCCACCAATTTTCGCGGGAGTTACGTCACTTTTCCCAATGTTTGTCTGCCATTTTGTTCGGCCATTTTGTTTGTTTTATGATGATGATGATGATGAAAATTTTGACCTCTAATTCGAAATCCGTGATCCCGAAAACCAGTGACTACCGATTTTCGCGAGAGTTACGACATTTTTCACAATGTCGGTTGGCCATTTTAGGTCGGCCATTTTGTTTTCACGAATTTTGACCTCGAATTCGAATTCCTTGACCATGACAATATATAGATAGTGACTTTTCAAAAACATCAAGAAATATTTGCTCAAAATTCGATATTTTACCAGTTTTTACTTGGGACTACTGTGCGACGTCAATAGTTTGTTGGATTATATAGAGTTCACGCATTTACGAAGTAGTGATGTTATTTTTTATGAATGGGCTTCAACTTTCATGGTTTTCACAAAGGGGCTTCAATTTTTATGATTTTCACAAAGGGGCTTCAATTTTCATGATTTTTACTTAAAGTTTCACACGAATTCACATAAGTACTGACATATTGATAAGTTAGCTGAAATATTTCACGAAGGTGCTTCGATTTTCATGATTTTCACGAACGGGTTTCAATTTTTATAATTGTTCATAAAGGGGCTCCAATTTTCATGGTTTGTACTCGAACTTTCACATATATTGAGATAATTACACACATGTTGATAAGTTAGATGAATTATTTCACCAAAGCGCTTCAATTATCTTGATTTTCAACGAAGGGACTCCAATTTTCATCATTTTCACAAAGGGGCTTCAATTTTCATGATTTTCACTCAAACTTTTACACGTATTGAGATAATTACACACATGTTAATGAGTTAGCTGAATTATTTCACGAAGGCGTTACAATTTTTATGATTTTCACAAAGGGGCTTCAATTTTTAAGATTTCCACAAAAGGGCTTCAATTTTCATGATTTTTACTCGAACTTTCACATGTATTGAGATAATTACACACATGTTGATGAGTTAGCTGAATTATTTCACGAAGGCATTTTAATTTTTATGAATTTCACAAAGTGGCTCCAATTTTCATGATTTTTACATGAACTTTCACACGTATTGAGATAATTACACACAAGTTGATGAGTTAGCTGAATTATTTCACGAAGGGGCTTCAACTTTCATGGTTTTCATAAAGGGGCTTCAATTTTATGATTTTCACGAAGGGGCTCCAATTTTCATGATTTTTACTCGAACTTTCACACGTATTCACATAAGTACACACATGTTGATGAGCTAGCTGAATTATTTCACGAAGGCCCTTTAATTTTCATGATTTTCACGAAGGGGCTTCAATTTTTATGATTTTCACAAAGGGACTTCAATTTTTATAACTTTTACTTGAACTTTCACACACGTATTGAGATAATGTTGATGAGTTAGCTGAATTATTTCACGAAGGTGTTTCAATTTTCATAATTTTCACGAAGGGGCTTTAACTTTTATGATCTTCAAAACAGGGCTCCAATTTTATGATTTTTACACGAACTTTCACATGTATTGAGATAATTACACACATATTGATAAGTTAACTCAATTATTTCACGAAGGCGCTTCAATTTTCATGATTTTCACGAACGGGCTTCAATTTTTATAATTGTGCACAAAGGGGCTCCAATTTTCATGGTTTTTACTCGAACTTTCACACGTATTCAGATAAGTACACACATGTTGATGACTTAGCTGAATTATTTCACGAAGGCCCTTCAATTTTCATGATTTTTACGAAGGGGCTTCAATTTTTATGATTTTCACAAAGGAGCTTCAATTTTCATGACTTGTACTTGAACTTTCACACGTATTAAGATAATTACACACATGTTGATGAGTTAGCTGAATTATTTCACGAAGGCATTTAAATTTTTATGATTTTCACAAAGGGGCTTCAATTTTTAAGATTTCCACAAAAGGGCTTCAATTTTCATCATTTTTACTTGAACTTTCACACGTATTCAGATAAGTATACACATGTTGATGAGTTAGATGAATTATTTCACGAAGGCATTTAAATTTTCATGATTTTCACGAAGGGGCTACAATTTTTATGATTTTCACAAATGGGCTTCAAGTTTCATAACTTTTACTCGAACTTTCACACATATTGAGATAATTACATACATGTTGATAAGTTAGCTCAATTATTTCACGAAGGCATTCGTGATTTTCACGAACGGGTTTCAATTTTTATAATTGTTCACAAAGGGGCTCCAATTTTCATGGTTTGTACTTAAACTTTCACATGTATTGAGATAATAACACACATGTTGATGAGTAAGCTGAAATATTTCACGAAGGCGCTTCAATTTTCATGATTTTCACGAAGGGGCTTCAATTTTCATGATTTTCACAAAGGGGCTTCAATTTTCATGATTTTTACTCAAACTTTCATACGTATTGAGATAATTACACACATGTTGATGAGTTAGCTGAATTATTTCATGAAGGGGCTATAATTTTTATAATTTTCACGAAGGGGCTTCAATTTTTAAGATTTTTACAAAAGGGCTTAAATTTTCATGAGTTTTACTCGAACTTTCGCACGTATTGAGATAATTAAACACATGTTTATGAGTAAGCTGAATTATTTCACGAAAGCGCTTCAATTTTCATTATTTTCACGAAGGGGCTTCAATTTTCATGAGTATCACTCGGACTTTCACTCATATTAAGATCATAACCAACGTGTTGATGGGTTCGTTGAATTACAGATTTGAATTCTAACTAATACGAGTGCGTACAGTCTTGAATTTCTAACTTTTTGGATATGTCGAGCTGTTACTGCAAATGTGACGATAATTTCGTTTAATCAGAAAAAGATTGCGCATTTAGACAAGGTACTATTTTGTACCTGTACCTGCTGCGTTAAAATACGTACAACTTAAATTTATTTACGTAAATGTAACTGATTTGGATGCTGCAATTACTTACACTTCTACTGTACAAGTTAGATTTTAAACATACACTTATAACTTCCTTGAATTACAGAAATTTCGGAGCGCGGATAATATAATGAAAATCCGAAATTTAGCGATATCGTTTTTATGTTTTGCTGAAGTTATTTGAACAAGTATAAAAAAACAAAAGGCACTTTCTCATTGTCATATTTTTAGCTCTAGAAGACAGCGTTTGCAAATTTTCAGTACAACGTTTCTAAGAAACCATAATCAACTTTGTTTTTATATAGCCCGTAAAAATGTACACCCTGTATGAAATAGCACTTCCAATGAATGTTCATTTGCCATAGTAACAGAAGTTAAATAGCTATTTTTATTAGAGTTCGTGATATTTGGTCATTATGAACCAAAACTTCACTCTACAATATTACAAGGATGCATATGTTGATAACTTGATAGTTTTTCTACGGATAATTATCTAATTTCTCGAATACTTGGTCGGGCGTCAAGCATCTGATATGTTTTGCACGTTTTTGAATTTCCATCCTTGTATTCCGTATATATAATTGTGTTAAATTAAACACAATTTAATTAATGCTGGCAGCCAACCAAATTATATTCTTGACATTAATATAATTCTATAAATATAAATTCATATTATTTTAATTAAATTTTTAAGTCAGACTATGCTAAACATCAAAGCATTTCGGATGATTGTATTTTAGTTGCAGCTTAGTTAAAACAAAAAAGAAGCGAATAATTGACCGCCCCTTTCTGTTTACGTCTTGCTTTTTACCGAATCCTTCATGCCATTTACATCGCGGAATCGAGATTCACGTTGCGAAAAATCGCGCCGACCTCCTCTCCGGGTCTCCTTTCACGTCTTCCAGAGCCTTTATGAAAAAGTTAACTTCGTTATTTATCGCCCGCGGAGGATGAAATTTCCGCCGCCACCCGCCGCCCCCGATTGCGGGGGCGGCCGGGAGAGTGTCCCCCGCGGTTTTGTGTCCGCCTCCCAAAGACCGCCGCGCCAAAGCCTTTCCTTCAAACGAACGCACTTTCTCATCATTGCAATCGAGTTAGGCGCAGTTTTTCGCCTCCTACAATTATCTACCCTTCCGCACTACAAAGATCTTTACGTTTAACTCAGAAAATCGCATTTTATGAACAATATTCGAACCTCCCTGAAATGCATAAAAATTATTTATGCCCCATAAGCAATAATAATCAAAACACAATCTTTAGTTTTTATAAGTTTTGACAGTAGCAAATTTCATTGATATAAATCTATAAAAATGAAATAAATCAATACACAGAATGTTAACAACACATTTTAATGAACATAATAAATTAAATTAAATAAATTTGGACCTTGGGACCTTAGGATTTTATGACCTTAGGACTTTTGGACCTTTATTATTAGACTATTCTTTTGAAACTGATTCAATTAAACAATGAAGCTACACCACTAGTAGTCAGTGGTGCAGGATTTACGTATAAGTTGCACAAGCTATAGCTTAGGGCCCCCTTATCTTGGAGGCCAAAAAAATTTGCCCGAGTGAGCAATTGTCATATATAGTGTCATAGTGTTCTCGCTCTTAAGTAAATCTGCTTGTTGAAGCCGAGGTGGACATTTGAATAATGTGTTATTCCAAACATAATTGTCATAAGTTGTGCTATAAAATAAAGAATAAGTTTTGCTTTTGTCTCAAATATTTTGTATTTTATTTAGTTTTAAAAACAGATCGTTCCTATTGGGAAACCCTTTATAAAATCACAGGATTGCAATATTTACTCCAGAATTTGTGTTTGTTTCGCTTCAGGAATTTTGTATATTAAGTGAGTTTTGTAATTTTTTTTTGTTTTTGTTTTTTTTAATATCTTTAGCAAACATTAATAAATAGGTGTAATAACATGAAACTTGCTTGTAGTTTTTCTACGCTCACATCTAAAAGTATTGCAAGCTATAACTTTGGCGCAGAAGAATACCCAAAGTTCGAGATTCTGGTGTTGAAATTGTTTACAGATTACCGCCGAATTCCGCAGCGGTTTAATTAAATTCCGGCACCGACGACGGCGGATTTATCATTATGCGGTGCAATTTAGCGGAGGAGATGCAGTTGTAAGTGGTCCACGAATCACCGCCATCCGACAACTTGTCGCTCTGCGGGGGCGGCTGTTAAGCCCTTTCCCGCAGCCGACGTCTCGCACTTAACAATATTAAACCTAATATAAAACCCACGGACGCCTGGAGACGGCCCCCATTAAAGAAGTGGGTCGATGTTATTAAAATCCCATCGCCCCCCCGGGGGTGGTATTGGATGCGCGCCCCGCGTCAACGCTGCCCCCGTCACGCCGAGCGGGGGCGGCAAAAATGATGGCGGCGGGCCGGAATAATTCAATCACCATCCGGCGAATTAGGGGCGCAATTAAGCCGCGCTATCGCCGGATTAACCCCTACAATAAAAATGACGGAGTGAATTATTCCATTATCGCCATCAACATTGTCTCCGTTAAACGTTAATTAAGGCACGTCACCGCCGCGGTCGGGTCTTATCAATATTGATAAATTATGCACCCCCCGCCCCCGGGCCGCCCCCGCGGATGGTCGGCGGGGAAGAAATGTAAATGCCACCGCTCCCACGGTGATAACGCGGAGGTTCGAGCGGGGACGGTTCCATTATTAAATACATTGTTCTACTTTCGCGTACGCGGGTCGTTCGGGTCTTATCACCTCGTTTAAATTTTA
Organism: Othius punctulatus; assembly: GCA_951805005.1. NCBI lineage: Eukaryota > Metazoa > Arthropoda > Insecta > Coleoptera > Staphylinidae > Othius > Othius punctulatus. The sequence goes on from OX638143.1 coordinate 26,304,967, forward strand.
ATCAAGCCCGAATGTGATCCCAGTCCGTCCCTGTTCCGGACGACCGCCGCCCCCCCTAGGGGCGGGCGTGGAAAAACAGGGCCTGAAATATCGCGCTTTCCATTTTCCGCCGGAAGAGACCCGATAAAAGTAGGGTGGGTTTAAAATCATTTCACTTTTTATATCTCAATATTATCAAAAATTTCGCTCTAAAAATACATCATTTCGAGCATGATTTGAATCGTTGTATTTACTGCCCGAATATAAATGATATAATTACGTGTTGCGTGATATACGTATACATCAGGGCGTTTTGCAAATGGGGTGCTAAAAGCGACTTATTTAAATGTGTAATAACCGTTACATAACAAGAGCAGTTTGCTGAACCTTTTTAAGTACTCTTGCAAATTATAACTGCAATATGTACCCTATTATAAAGTGGAGGACAATGGATATAACTTGATGAATAATAAAAATGTGCTTATGCCATCTATTACACCCTTTTAAGGGCCTAATTTCATGAAATTAAGAGGGTCGTCTCGTACAATTCTGTTTAAAGAGCCTGGCATTAGCAATTTTACAATCAACGCTTCAATGTTATTAAAATTTGCCTAATTTTTGATAAGATTTTATAAAAATTACACAACTTGCAAAATAACCGGAAAACCGAAATTACTGCTTGGAAAACTGTTTTTTTTTTTGTTACTATAGACATAATAATATATTATTTCACGTGGAGGAGAAGTGAGACTTTCCATGGCGCGCCTGAGTTTGCGCGCCGAACAAAGAGAGGCGCGTAATAGAAGGCAAGCCTTGAAACGTCACTTCGCCTCCAAGTGAAATATAATATTTTTTCTTTAAATGTACTGCAAAATACGAAAATGAGGTATTGCAAGGTGGGGGGGGGGGTGCCATTTGAAATTTCAAAGTGGCTAGGGAAGAGGGGGTGACACTTAAAGTTTATTTAAAATTGTTTTTAAACTTCCCCCTCCAAAAGTCAATCGACGTGTTTTCTTGTTTTATCAAGTCAGCTTGCATTCAAAAGTTATTAAGACTGGCTAGTTTTGAAATGTACACCGATATAATTTTTACATATAAATTTAATATCAAAGAATGCATCGTATGGTTTTTGTTTTAATTTCTTGACAGAAACTATTTCAGCATTTGACAGTGACAGTGATAATTTTTGTTGAAGAAACCATTTATAAATTTTATCTATTATTAGTGACAGCAGTATATCTACCAGAAAATAGGAAAATAAATGCAAAAACCGATATATTTAATTATTATATGATGAAATTTATAGTATTGCTGGGAGTTGTTTATTTAATGTTGCCATGACAACGTTTTCCCTTCCGCCGGCTGGAAAAGGAAAAGTAAAACTTCCGCTGGCGGAAATGGTACATTTTTCCACAGACAACTGAGTTAAATAATGACATAATTTTCTGACGTGTAAAAACAGTGTTATTGATAAAAATTTAAACCGTGGTTTAGCGGTAGTTTAGCGGTGTTTTGCAAAGGGTTGACAAGGTTACCAAACTTAAGCCATAGTTAAAACGCAGCTTAAATTTTTATGAATAACACTGAAAGGTTTATAATCCTTCAGTAAATTGACATTGCTTGAAAAATCGGATTTTCAATAAATATCTTGTCTTAGCTTAGAAAAGAGAAGTTTTGTAATTAATTGTCATTGCATGGAAAATCAAATTTTCAATTACCTTAACAAATAAAATATAATAACTTGGAAAATCAATTTTTTATACAAAATGGTCAAAGCTAAAATCAGAATTTTTTAATACTCAAATGAATAGGCTTGTAAAATCGAATTTTCAAGAACCTCAAAAATTATATTATCTTAACTTGGAACATACAATGTTCTGATTAGCAGGCCCAGCGTAAAACAAGTACCTTGACAAATAAAATATTGTAACTTGGAAAATCAATTTTTTATACAAAATGGTCATAGCTGGAAACAGAATTTTCTAATACTTAAATGAATAGGGTTGTAAAATCGAATTTTCAAGTACCTCAACAAATACATTATCTTAGCTTGGAAAATAAAATGTTCTGCAGAGCCAGCGTAAAACATATATATATTTTTATTATAGTTTCATCCATTATACCAGTTGTATATATTATATTATGTTTCTTTTCTTGTACTTACTGGTAAAGTAATTAGCTCTTATAGTTTTTTTTTAATGTTTATATTAATTTGCTTGACTAGTTTCGGCCGATTATGGCCACCTTTAGAGGCTATATATGTATATATATATATATATATATATTAAATTAAAATTTAAGTTTATTTCATTTGCAATGTTGGATTGACTAATTACTTTACCAGTTAGTACGAGAAAAGGAACCTAATATAATATAATATTTTAATCACATACATTAACACTGCCCGGAAAATTTGATTTTGTAATACAATAGAAAACTGTATTCCCTTAGAAAATGTTATGTAATTTTCTCATACTCGAGGTAAATGGTATTTCCTATTACACTAGTAAATAAATTGTCAATGCTTGGAAAACCGAATTTTTCTTGGTATTGAGGTTTCTGATACCCAATAAACTATCATTGTTTGGAATATAGGCGTTTCTTCTCCCATAACAAAATATCAATTAAAAATTTCCGAAAATCGAATTTTCTCATAGTCGAGTAAAACGGTATTTCCTAACACTCCAATAAATAAATTGTCACTGCTTTGAGAACTGAATTTACTCATACTAGAATATGATTTGATCATCGTAATAGTCCAAAAAATAAATTATCATAACTTGGAAAATCGAACATTCTTCTAAATAGCCTATAGAATAACTTCTAGTGTTCTAATACTCCTATAAATAATTAGTTATTGCTTGGAAAACTGACGTTTTCTTACTATTGAGGTTTCCGATACCCAATAAACTGGCATTGCTTGGAATATAGGTTTTTCTTCTTCATAACAAAATATCTATAAAGTAAGATCAGAAAATATAATTTTATAATATAATAGAAGACTGTATTCCCTTGGAAAATGTAATGTAATTTTCTCATACTCGAGCAAAATCGTATTTCCTAACCCTCCAATAAATGAATTGTCACAATTTGAAAAACAGAATTTCCTCACACGTGACTTTGATTTGACTTTCCTAATAGAGCAATAAATAAATTGTTATAGCTTGTAAAATCATATATTTTTCTAAATAGCTTATAGAGAATAACTTGTAGTGTTCTTGGAAAACTGATTTTTATCACTATTGAGGTTTCTGATACCATATTAACTGTCATTGTTTGGAAAATAGGTTTTTCTTGTCCCACAACAAAATATATATAATAAAAGCTCGGAAAATCTAATTTGCCAATACAATAGAAAACTGTATTCCCTTGGAAAATGTAATGTAATTTTCTCGTACTCGAGTAAAATTGTATTACCTATTACTCCGATTAATAAATTGTCACTGCTTGGAAAACTGAAGTTTTCTTACTATTGAGGTTTTTAATTCCCAATAAATTGTCATTGCTTGAAAAATAGCTTTTTATTATTCCACAACCAAATGTCTATAAAAAAAAGTTCGGAAAATCGAATTTTCTAATACAATAAGAAACTTATTGCCTTCGAAAATGTAATATAATTTTCTCATACTCGAGTAAAATTGTATTTCCTATTTCCTATTACACCAATAAATAGATTGTCACTGCTTCAAAAACGGAATTTACTCATACTTGAATATGATTTGACTTTCGTAATAGTCCAATTCGAATATAAATAAATTGTCACTACTTGGAATTCTGAATTTTTCTTACAATTATGGTTTCTAATTCCCAATAAATTGTCATTGCTTAGAAAATAGGTTATCTTCTCCCACAACCAACTATCCATAAAAAAGGTTGGAAAATTTAATTTTCTTATATAATAGAAAACTGTATTCCCTTGGAAAATTAAATTAAATTTTCTCCTACTCGAGTAAAATGGTATTTCCTATTACTCCAATAAATAAATTGTCACTGCTTGAAAAAACGGAATTTACTCATACAAGAATATGATTTGACTTTCCTAATAGTCCAATAAATAAATTGTCATAACTTGGAATATCGGATATTCTTCTAAATACCCGTTAGAATAATTTCTAATGTTCTGATACTCCGATAAATAAATTGTCACTACTTGGAAAACTGAATTTTTCATACAATTGAGGTTTCTAATATCCAATACATTGTCATTATTTGTAAAATAACAATTTCTTCTCCCACAACCAAATATCTATAAAAAAGCTCGGAAAAATTTAAGTTTCGTATACAATAGAAAACTGTATTCTCTTACAAAATGAAATGTAATTTTCTCATATTCGAGTAAAATTGCATTTCCTATTAGTCCAATAAATAAATCTTCACTGCTTGAAAAACGGAATTTACTCATACTAGAATATGATTCGACTTTCCTAATAGTCCAATAAATAAGTTATCATAACTTCTACTGTTCTAATACTCCTATAAATAAAATGTCACTGCTTGGAAAACTGATTTTTTCTTACTAATGAGGTTTCTGATTCAAAATAAATTGTCATGGCTTGAAAAATAGTTTTTTCTTCTCCCACAACCAAATATCTATAAAAAAGCTCGGAAAATCTAATTTTCTAATATAATATAAAACTGTATTCTCCTAATAAATGAAATGTAATTTTCTCATATACGTGTAAAATTGTATTTTCTATTACGCCAATAAATAAATTGTCACTCCGCTGGCAATAAATGAGCTCCACTTCCGCTGGCGGAAATATGATATTTTGCCACAGTCAACTGAGTTAAATAATGACATCATTTTCTGACGCTTTAAGAAAAAAATATATTTCCTATTACTGCAATAAATAAATTATCACTGCTTGAAAAACGAAATTGACTTATACTAGAATATGATTTGACTTTCCTTACAGTCCAATAAATAAATTATCATAACTTGGAAAATCGTAAACTGCGTTTTGATTTGGAGATATCAAAAAACGTCAGAAAAACTATTTCTGAAGTCGATGTTACGTTTTCTGAATTTCATGTTACTTTTTCTGAATATAATTTTACTTTCTCTAGAGATGATTGTACTTTTCCTGAATTTTATATTTTTGTTTCTGTTGTTCAATATGTTTGAACTGCAATTAATTATTTAGACTATTTGTTTACTAAAAAATAGTCAATTTATAGTCCGTTATATTTTACTTTTTAACTAAGGAGGCTGTAGTTTTATTTTATAAAGTTTTGCACATAAACACCAACAAAATTGATCTGACGGTCTAAAACTTGTCAGATTTCTAACAACGATGCCTGATTCATATATGTAAAATAAAAATAGTAAATGCATTTTGTACTCAATAGATACTCAATTTGATGGCATAAAATATAAGTTCTTTTTTAAATATAACCTATTTTTGCTAGTGTCTAGTGACTTTTTACATTGGCCAACAAAACTGTCACCCTAACAGAGCCAACTTAGTTAATTATATATATGGAACAGAGTTCATCTTAATAATCCCACAAGTAACTATAATAAATTGATGCCACTCAAAGCCAGACAAACTATATATATTTTTTTGTGATGAAGGGTTCTCCACGAACCGGTGAAAATTTAAATCTGCAGATTTAAATTACACAATTTCAATCGCTGGCATTCACATTTAACCCTCAATCATCCTCTTGTACCGCAGCGCTTTGCGGCTGTACAAAATCCCTCTCCAATCACTCATAAATTGATTTTAATTCCGTTTCGAGCGCCATTGTGTCGCGGCCCTCAATTAAATCCGCTCGCCGCAGCCCTAAACGTCCACGTCCAACTGAAGACGATGGATATAATCCCGGAATAATCAATCATACCTCGCGGGCCGTAAACGGGATTTTAAAGGGGGTAATTAATTGGAGTACCGTTTTTGAGGAGGGAAGCCACGGGCCCTGATGGCGATGGGATAGGCAATTTTAAAGTATTTACAGGAAGGGATCGCTTCCCTAATCACCGCTTCATTAGACTGCCCGGATTTCCCAGGGTCCGTATTGAATTATTGACTTTATGAAGGGTACAATAAGGTGTAATGGAATACACGACACGTCAACACAACAAGCCGTTGCTCTATCATTCTTACGTTAGCAAGGCCGCAATAAGACAATAATAATAAGGTCGCACGTTCGGCCATTAACCAGCACGTACGACCTGTAGTATATTAACATGTATGTAAAAACTATTTCTTTTGCTTTTGAAAAGTAAAAAATATATTTAAAAAAAAACTTTCTAAAAAAATATTTTTTTGTTTATTTCTGACATTAATTGTCTTGACGTTCGCAATTACGTATAACATAAAGTTATATTTGAACTAATATTTTCTAGTATTGTGTTTATACTTTGCGTATTTTATATAATTATTTATAAATTTTCGTTACACAAAATATCCCAGTATCGAATAAGCGTCAGTATTGCAAGCTATTAACCGGCAAGCGTCGCATATTGACAAAACCTGTTAACGTTGTAATCGGCGCTCCGGCGTATTAGCAAATTTGGCTCATAAATTTTAAGCCAATTATTACTATCGGCGATCGAGTTACACCCCTGTCATCACTTCCAGGGCGAAATCCTGCCACTAGTAGCTTCTGCACTTAAACTTCACGACAATCTCGGACGCCGTGGAGCTGAAACTCGACGCTTTGTTCCCGGACGTCAAGGAGACTCGGGAATAAATTAAGCAGCGGAGTCTAGCTAAATTCAATATTGACGGCGGGATTAATCCAGAACGAGACTCCCTATTTTGCGTGTAGCATCAGTGTCCATGCGAGTTAAAGTGAGACTGAGGAGAGGCTTAAAGAAGCTCCCTGCTTAACTGTAACTCGAAGAGAAATGGTAATTATGTAATTAAGTTTTATAAATCTGCAATTTTTTTTCAGGTCAGCAAGTAATTATACTTTGATTCATACCTTGTTATGAGACGTAGTCATTGTAAAAAAACACGTACTATCCGGGGACTTACCGTATATAAATCAAAGTTTTAATGACTGAACTGGTAGTTTCAGACCAATCAGGAATTTTAATTCATATAATATTTTTACTTAAAGCAAAAATTAAAAACATCCCTCGTTTAAACTCCGGGCATATACTTTATATAAAAATATAAATATACATACCAACACATTGTATTAGCTTCAGGTATACTTAATAGATATCTGATAATAATTATGCAATAACTAAATTTTCAGAAATTTCAGTAGAAGCTAGCCGATACTTGTAATTGCAGAAAGTTAAGTGTTTGATTTTCTTACTTATTTAATACTGAAACTTTGTCAAATTTTGAGGAGTATTAGCTTCACGTATAGTAAATAGATATCTGGTAATAAATATGCAATAGATAAATTTTCAGAAATTTCAGTAGTAGCTAACCGATACTTGTCATTTCAGAAAGTTTAGTGTTTGATTTTCTTACTTATTTAATACTAAAACTTTGTCAAATTTTCAGGAGTATTAGCTTCAAGTATACTAAACAGATATTTGATAATAAATATGCAATAAATAACTTTTCAGATATTTCAGTAATAGCTAATCGGTACGTGTCATTGCAGAAAGTTAAGTGATTTATTTTCTCACTTATTTAATACTGAAACTTTGTCAAATTTCCTGAAGTAATAGCTTATAGTATACCAAACACATATCTGATAATAAATATGCAATAAATAACTTTTCAGAAATTTCAGTAGTAGCTAACCGATACTTGCCATTGCAGAAAGTTAAGTGTTTGATTTTGTCACTTATTTAATACTGAAACTTTGTCAAATTTTCAGGAGTATTAGCTTCAAGTATACCAAACAGATATATGATAATAAATATGCAATAAATACATTTTCAGAAATTTCAGTAGTAGCTAACCGATACTTGTCATTGCAGAAAGTTAACTGTTTGATTTTCTCACTTATTTTATACTGAAACGTTGTCAAATTTTCAGAAGTATAAGCTTAAAGGATATCAAATACATATCTGATAATAAATATGAAATATATAACTTTTCAGAAATTTCAGTAATAGCTAATCGGTAATCGGTCATTGCAGAAAGTTAAGTGTTTGATTTTCTCACTTATTTAATACTGAAACTTTGTCAAATTTTCAGAAGTATTAGCTTCAGGTATACTAAGAAGATGTGAAGATGTCTGATAATAAATATGCAATAGATAAATTTTCAGATGTTTCAGTAGCAGCTAGCCGATACTTGTCGTTGCAGAAAGTTAAGTGTTTGATTTTCTTACTTATTTAATACTGAAACTTTGTCAAATTTTCAGGAGTATTAGCTTTATCTGTACCAAACACATATTTGGTAATAATTATGCAATAAATAAATTTTCAGAAATTTCAGTAGAAGCTAGCCGATACTTGTCATTGCAGAAGGTTAAGTGTTTGATTTTCTTACTTATTTAATACTGAAACTTTGTCAAATTTTAAGGAGTATTAGCTTCAAGTATAGTAAACAGATATCTGATAATAAATATGCAATAGATAAATTTTCAGATGTTTCAGTAGCAGCTAGCCGATACTTGTTGTTGCAGAAAGTTAAGTGTTTGATTTTCTCACTTATTTAATACTGAAACTTTGTCAAATTTTCAGGAGTATTAGCTTTATGTATACCAAACAGATATCTGATAATATATATTCAATAAATAATTTTTCAGAAATTTCAGAAGTAGCTAACCGATACTTGTCGTTGCAGAAAGTTAAGTGTTTGATTTTCTCACTTATTTAATACTGAAAGTTTGTCAAATTTTTAGAAGTATTAGCTTCAGGTATACTTAATAGATGTCTGATAATAATTATGCAATAACTAAATTTTCAGAAATTTCAGTAGAAGCTAAACGATACTTGTCATTGCAGAAAGTTGAGTGTTTGATTTTCTCACTTATTTAATACTGAAACTTTGTCAAATTTTCAAAAGAATTAACTTCAAGTATACCAAACACATATCTGATAATAAATATGCAATAAATAACTTTTCAGAAATATCAGTAGTAGCTGACCGAAATTGTCATTGCAGAAAGTTAAGTGTTTGATTTTCTCACTTATTTAATACTTAAACTTTGTCAAATTTTCAGGAGTATTAGCTTTATGTATACCAAACAGATATCTGATAATAAATATGCAATAAATAAATTTTCAGAAATTTTAGTAGTAGTTAACCGATACTTGTCGTTGCAGAAAGTTAAGTGTTTGATTTTATCTCTTATTTAATACTGAAACTTTGTCAAATTTTCAGGAGTATTAGCTTCAGGTATACTAAACAGATATCTGATAATATATATGCAATAGATAATTTTTCAGAAATTTCAGTAATAGCTAATCAGTACGTGTCATTGCAGATAGTTAAGTGTTTGATTTTCTCACTTATTTAATACTGAAAGTTTGTCAAATTTTCAGAAGTTTTAGCTTCAGGTATACTAAGAAGATGTCTGACAATAAATATGCACTAAATAAATTTTCAGAAATTTCAGTAAAGGCTAACCGATACTTGTCATTGCAGAAAGTTAAGTGTTTGATTTTCTCACTTATTTTATACTGAAACTTTGTCAAATTTTCAGGAGGATTAGCTTTATGTATACCAAACAGATATCTGTTAATAAATATGCAATAAATAAATTTTCAGAAATTTCTGTAAAGGCTAACCGATACTTGTCATTGCAGAAAGTTAAGTGTTTGATTTTCTCACTTATTTAATATGAAACTTTGTCATATTTTCAGTGGTATTAGCTTAAGGATACCAAACAGATATTTGGTAATAAAAATGATAATAATATATTCAGTCATTCAATTTAAAGCAGGTAAGTTAAAAAAACAACCTTAATATTAAATATTATTTGCAGTACTTTTAAAGGGATTATTACGTTAACTGAAAAATAACCATTATATTTGATCTGCATTGAATGGTAGGTGTACGTAATTTAGAGCCAGTAAGTTAAAAAACAACCCCAAAATTAAATTTTATTAGCAGTACTTTTAAGGGATGATTACGAAAAATGTAAAAGAACCATAATATTTGCTCTATACTGCATGGTAGGTGTATGCAATTTAGAGCCGGTATGTTAAAAAACAACCCCAATATTAAATATTATTTGCTGTAGTTTTTAAGCGATGATTACGAAAATTGTAAAGTAACTATAATATTAGCTCCGCACTGCATTGTAGGTGTACGCAATTTAAACCAGGTAAGTTAGAAAACAACCCTAATGTGAGCTGAGCTGAGTTTTTAAGGGATGTTTTTGAAATTGGTAAAATCACAACAATATTTGCTCTGCACTGCATTGTAGGTGTACGCCATTTGAAGTCAGTAAGTCTAAAATCAACCTTAATATTAAATATTATGCTTTTGCACGACACTAGCAAAGCGAGCAGCACTTTTTAAGGGTTGATTACTTAAATTATAAAATAACTGCAATATTTGCTATAGATGTAGGTGTATGCAATTTGGTGCGATTAAGTTAAAAAACAACAACTATATTAAATATTATGTGCAGACTTTTTAAGGGATGATTACGAAAATTGTAAACCAACTATAATATTTGCTCGACACTTCTTTGTAGGTTTACGCAATTTGGAGCCAATAAACTAAAAAAACACCCCCAATATTAAATATTATGTTTGTAGACGTTGTAAGGCGAGCAGTATTTTTTAAGGGATGATTATGAAAATTGCAAAATTACTACAATATTTGCTGTATATTGCATTAAATGTGTAAGCAACTAGAAGCCGGTAAGCTGAAAAGTAACCTCAATATTAAATATTACGTGTGTGGACCTTGCAAGCAAAGCAGTACTTTTTAAGGGATGATTACGAAAATTGTAAAATAATTATAATATTACCTCCAGATTGCGTTACTGATTTACGCAATTTGGAGTCACTAAGTTAAAAAACACCCCCAATATACAATATTATGTTTGTAGACTCTAGCAATTGGAGCAGTACTTTTTAAGGGATGATTATGAAAATTATAAAATTACTGCAATGTTTGCTCCATATTGAATTATATGTGTACGCAATATGGAGCCAATTAGTTAAAAAACAAACCCAATATTAAATATTATGCTTTTGGACGACATTAGCAAGGGGTGCAGCACTTGTTAAGGGATGGTTACAAAAATTATAAAATAACTACAATATTTGCTTTATGCTACATTATAGGTGTACGCAATTTAGATCCTTTAAGTTCAAAAACAACCCCTATATTAAGAATTATGTGCTGGCGTGTTTAAGGGATGATTACAAAAATTTTAAACCGACTATAATATTTGCTCTCCTCTGCATTGTACGTGTAGGCAGTTTTGAGCCGGTACGTTTAAAAACAACCCCAATAATAAATAAAACGCGTTAAGGGTTGTTATGACAATCTGGGGGTGGCTACTCAAAATCGGACCCCATATTATCACTCACCGTAAAATTCTGAGCCTAAATATTAATTATGGTTCCATTCTGGTGATTAATAATCTCGCAATCAGAGTTTTAATTATAAAAAAAATTATTTTCTAATTTCCAATGTAAAAATTATCTGCGTATTAATTGTTCATTGTTGCAATTCTATGCAGGTGTCGCATGTCTGTGAGCGCGCGCAGCTTCACCTTACTCCTCAAGCGCCAAAGAGTCGGAGAGACCAGCAGCGGGATGACACGTACTCGGTGGTGCTCCCGGAATTTTGGGTCCTCTTCCAGGAAGTTCTTCCCGGATCTGGACGGGACTCCGGGATCGCGTGCCTGGGCCGGACGGCCACGTTTTGGGTGAGTATTGCGGTGATCGTGGCCGTATTTTGCGGGAAAATTGCAATTCTTCGCTTCTATCGAATGGCGAAATAACTTCGAGGCCAATTTGGAGTCTTTGGGTATTAATTAGTAATAAATATGTAGGTCCCGGCGTTGACCTATCGAAAGTGTATCCAGTTCAGGATTTTTCGAGATTGCTAGTGAATCCAGTTCACGGGACGTAGGAGAAGCCAAGGGAGAATACTTTTGGATTTTCGTGAGATTGGCCGAGTTTAGGGCGACGATTTTGGAGCTCCAGGTTAGTGGTGAATATGTGAAATCATTGAAATCATTTTATAAAGCCAGCATAGCATAGCATATTTCGATCATACCTGCTCGCATGCATTCATACAAAAACATATATATTTTACATCGACTTCTTCCATTCAAATTAATGTATTTTTCTGTCGACTTGATGCACAAAATCGTTTATTAATGAAAACGTCATGAACTCATTAATGATGGATTTTACATTAATGAATGATTTTGGCATATACACTGAACGATTAAAAACAAGTGGTGTGTGTATGTGTATGTACGCGTGTTTTTATGTTTGTGTGTGTGCTTTTGTATGTATGTTTTTGTGAGTGTGTATTGTTTGCATGTGTGTATGTTTGTATGCATGTTTGTGTTAGTGTATATGTTTGTTTGTATATTTGTATTTTTGTAGGTTTCTAGATTTGTTTGCTTGTATGTTTGTATATTTGTATGATTGTATGTTTGTATATTTATTTGTATGTTAGTTTGTATTTATATTGATTTGTATGTTTGTATGATTATTTGTATGTATGTTTGTCTGTATATTTGTATGTTCATATACAGTATGTCCCCGGATTGAGTATGCAAGAGAGATTTTTTTTTAAATTTTACTTAAGTAATAATGTTATAGGAATTAAAATTCCTGCTTGGTCTAAAACTACCATTTTAGTTGTTAACAATTTGTTCTATTTATACAGGGTGTCAGCTAAATGTAAAAAAATACGTCTAATTTTGAAACTTTGGAAACATAACGAATTTAAACAATCGCCAACCATTTTCTTCACACAGTTCAAGCCTGGTTTGGAACTCCTGAAAACTGTTTTATAGTTCTTTAATAGTTATCGATGCAACTGCCTCTGGTAGGCGATTTTTTAAATTTTCAGTATTATTTTCTGCATTTGGGGCATTGTTTAAAGTTTATTTTTCTGTAATGTTCTTAAATGTAATTTTGAATACTTTTGGCAAATAGTATATAAATAAGTGTCAAAATAAGACTTTGGTTTTGTCAACACACTGTATACAGTATGTCCTCGGATTGAGTTTACACAAGGGAATTTATTTTTGTTTTTACTATTAAGTAAAAATGTTATAAGAATTATAATTCCTGCTTGGTCTGAAACTAACAATTCAGTTATTGAAACTTTAATTAATTTATACAGGGTGTTGCCAAAATCAAAAGTTTTAAACCCAATTTTGATACTTATTTATTTACTGTTTGCAAAAATAATTAAAAATTACATCTATCAACACTATAGAAAAATATAAGCATTCAAACAATCCCCCAAATTGCAGAAAATAATACAGAATATTTAAAAAATCGCCTACGGGAGGGATTTGAATCAATAACTATTGAAGAAATATAAAACAGTCTTCACCAGGCTTGAACTGTGTGTAGAAAATGGTGGGGGATTGTTTAAATGATGTTATTTTGTTCAAGTGTCAAAATTAGATTTATTTTTATTATTTAGCTAACACTCTGTATAAATAAATAAAATAAAGTTTTAATAAATGTAATGGTACTTTCAGACAAAGCAGGAATTTTAATGCATATAACATTTTTACTTAAAATTAGATTTAAATCTAATCAAAATTAGATTTATTTTTACTATTTAGCTAACACTATGTATAAATTAATTAAATAATGTTTTAATAACTGCAATGGTACTTTCAGACAAAGCAGGAATTTTAATTCATATAACATTTTTACTTAGAAGTAAAAATGTAAAAAAAAAACCTCTTGTAAACTCAATCCGGGGACATACTGTATAGTCATTTTTGTTTTGCAATCTTTAAAAAATAATTAAAACTCTTATGGGTTTTATAAAACTTTTATGGCTTTTATGATAAACCAAGAACTTTGTGACTACTTTGTTGATTTTCTAGTAATTTTATGTACAGTCATGCTCACATAAATCTAGTACAAGAAATTAGGTTACAATAACAATTTTATATGGTAATGTGAAACTGTTTGTACTAGATTTATGTGAGCATGACTGTACTTGGTGATGGTTTTATTGAATTTTCTGAAAATTTGGTAGATGCTTGTAATTTTATATTTATATGGATATATTTTGTAGCACAGTTCATAAATTTTATGCTAATTTTATCTTCGTACAATATTGTTTAAACTGTCAGTAATCTACATACAATCTTGTATTAAATTTTATAAAAAATTAAAACTTTCTTAAAATGTATAAAAAAAACCGTAAAATACTATTGTATTTTCATAAAATATATCAAATTCATAAGCTTTGAATTTTGCCATTGAATCTTCTGTAGATTTTCAAAAGAATGCTTAATTCGTAAAAAATATCATAAAATGTTTGTAAAATATCTTAAATGTTTATTAAATTCGGAATATTCATTTGATGATTATATTTAATATTTGAAACATCAGTAAAATATGAAAAATATTTATGAAATTTCTATAACTTGCAGATAAATGTAATTCACATCCAGTGTGCCTACAAATTATTTTTTAATTGAAGATTGTATTAAGAATTCTAAAAATTTATAGGAAATTGGTTCAAGTTGTGTTTGTAAAATGTTTGCAAAATATCTTAAATCTTTATTAAATTCGGAATATTCATTTGATGATTATATTTAATATTTAAAACTGCAGTAAAATATGAAAAATATTTATAAAATTTCTATAACTTGCAGATAAATCTTCTTTCGATTTACAAAAAAATGCTTAAAATGCAAAACAATATCATAAAATGTTTGTAAAACATCTGAAGTCTAAAAATAATATCAGATAAATATGATACACATCAAGTGTGCCCACATATTATTGTATAATAGATGATTGTATTAAGAATTCTAAAAATTTATAGGAAATTGGTTCAAGTTCTATAAAAACCATCAAATTTTCGCAACACCTAATCAAATTTCTGCAAAATTTCGAATCGTCATTCAATTTTATATAAATTTTCAGAATCCTTAATGCAATGTTTTATTAAACATTAGAAAATGTCTATCAATTGCAGGAATTTTATGGGAAGTACAAATATAATAATACAAATTATATTATTTTCTGTAAAATTTGTATGGTCTTTGCATCTTCTCTAAATTTTCAGTAATCTTCCTATAATATTGTATAACGTTTCAGGAATCTACATACAATCTTGATTAAATTTTATAAAAAATTAAAACTTGCTTAAAAAGTATTAAATTTAAAACAAAAAACCGTAAAATACTATTGTATTTCCATAACATATATCAAATTCAAAAGCTTTGAATTTTACCATTGAATATTCTGTAGATTTACAAAAGAATGCTTATTACGTAAAAAATAGCATAAAATGTTTGTAAAATATCTGAAATCTTTAATAAATTCGGAATATTCAATTGATGATTATATTTAATATTTGAAACTTTATAAAGATTCTATAACTTGCAGATAAATGTAACACATATCCAGTGTGCCTACAAATTATTTTTTAATAGAAGATTGTATTAAGAATTCTAAAATTTTTTTAGGAAATTGGTTCAAGTTCCATAAAAACCATCAAATTTCCGCAAAACTTAATCAAATTTCTGCAAAATTTCGAATCGTCATTCAATTTTATTAAAATTTTCAGAATCCTTATGGGAATTTTATGGGAAGTACATAAAATTGCCATAAAACACCATAAAGTTTCCACAAATTATATTATTTTCTGTAAAATTTGGAATCTTCTTTGCATCTTCTCTAAATTTTCAGTAATCTTCGTATAATATTGTATAACGTTTCAGGAATCTACATACAATCTTAATTAAATTTTATAAAAAAATTCTTAAAATGTATAAAAAAAATCCATAAAATACTATTAAATTTCTATTTAGTATATCAAATTTTAGAAGCCTTGAATTTTGCATTTGAATCTTCTATCGATTTACAAAAAAATGCTCAAAATGTAAAACAATATCATAAAATGTTTGTAAAACATCTGAAGTCTAAAAATTATATCAGATAAATATGATACACATCAAGTGTGCCCACATATTATTGTATAATAGAAGATTGTATTAAGAATTCTAAATATTCATAGGAAATTGGTTCAAGTTCCATAAAACACCATCAAATTTCTGCAAAATTTCGAATCGTCATTCAATTTTCTATACATGTTCAAAATCCTTAATACAATATTCTATTCAACTTTAGAAAATGTCTATCAATTACAGGAATTTCCCGGGGTGTACACAAAATTGTCATAAATTACCATAAAGTTTCCATACATTATATTAGTTTTGTGTAAAATTTAAAATCTTCGTTGAATCTTCAATAATTTTTTATTAATCTTCCTACAATATTGTATAAAGTTTCAAAAATCTACATACAATCTTAAATTATTAAAATAAACGGGGCAGACCCATTAGTACATACAAAAAAGAAGAAATACGTAACAATATTATAAATACATCTGTGCATTTCAAATAGAATAAATTATTAAACTTAAGCTAATAATAACTATATATTATATAATAATAGTTATATAATATTCAGCTTTAATTTGTGTGAATTATGATATGCAATTATTGTGCATGAATTATTAATTCATCTCAAGACTGTCCAATTTGTATTATACAAATAATTCATTTACTACGAGCAATTATTTAGGTCACGTTTTTTGTCCTATTGAATATCGGTGCACGAAATTCCTTATCTGCGCACGAACAATAGGCATTTTTTGCGATGTTACTGTCCGGGCTGCATTTTTGAATAAATTAAATTGCATCCCTGTCTTGCAGCTGCTTCAGAAGAGGAGAGTGTTAATCGCGCAGACTCTGTTGGCACTCTTCGCGCCGATCAGTTGGTGAAAATTCAAGTACACTTACGTATGGTCTCACTAATAAACAGCGATAATGGGGAAAATTGCGGGGGTACAGTGCGTACAGGGAACACTCTGGGTGCAAGATAGGCACTTTACATGTGGACAAACGTTGGGGGCCTACCATTTGGCCCCGACGAAGAATATCTTCAATGTTCCAGCGATGAACGCGCAAAGACAAGACAGGCAAGGACTTGCAAGCCGGCGTACGAATAATGCGGCGCAACTGCGTGAGATTGAACACATTTGCCGGGTAATAGAATGAATTCTGCGCGGAATTAAACGTGAGTTTCTTACTTCTTACGATACCATATCCTCGATGGACGTTGACGACAATAATTGCCAATCAAACTCTGTCCACCGCTGATTTTAATAGTGCATAGTTTTCTGCTTAATTATACCATCTTGTATACGTATACCACTCGTACCATACAATGCTATAATTTATTACTTCATAATATACAAACTATAACATCTTGTATACTTATACCACTCGTGCCATACATTGCTATAATTTATTACTTCCTTATATACATAAACATCGTACATATTTAACTTTAGGTGTATGTTTTTAGGGCGCTGTTGAATGAATCAGACTTGTACATTTCTAACAGTATTGCTAGAAAACCAGCAGATATGGTATACCAATGGTATACCAGCATACCATTTAAGCCGATTCCCGTACGAAAGAGTGAAATGCATCTGCAAAGAGAAGCTCAAAACGTAAGTTTTTGCACGGGTTTATAATATAGGGTGTCCCACGCTAATGAACCATTAAAAGTTTATGGCGGTCCCGATAAAATAAAAAATTGAAAAAAATCATCTGAACATGGCCGATTCCGTTCTCCTCAGGTGAAATACTTTCAACATTCTATCACTTCCGGTTCTACTGGAAGTAGCCATAAACTTTTGTTTTTTTAATGGAACACCCTATATATAATTATGTTTTTGGCTTTCCCGTTTAATTTGAAACATCTTTTGTAGAGATGTATATACACCTATCTTTTTTACTTTCTGAGATAAAAACTAAGATGTCGACCTCAAAAAGACGTTATGAAAAACGACTTCAATTTCTCTTACAAATAAGATAAAAATGGAAAATTTAGCTCGAATTGTAAGTAAATGGTACTATGACTGATATATTTTGCAGCTTAAAATTTTTACTGTTGGTCAGTCAAAAATGTCTTTAGTTAACTGCCCACTTAAAATAAGCGTATTTCAATTTTTTAATGGAATGACATACTTTTAATCTCATTGAGCAATTGGCATGACAATGTGCTACAGAAAAGTATTACACAACCATATTCTCAAAGTTAGTAGTTTTAGAAATATTTCGAAAATTCGAAGTTCTGCATCATGTAAATTCGCCTATGATGTGTACACATGCATCATAGTTTGCGAAGCACTTACTTTTAAAATTGGTACCTTTAGTGCGACCAAATATAGAAGTTGAATAAGATGGGGATGATTTTCCAAAATAAATCAAATCATTGCACCGATATACGTACTACACCCCAATCTTATTAATGCCCCCAGTAATTAACTGTATATTATCATTTTAATCAAATGAGTATGCAATTACTGATTTTATGAATGCAATCTTTTAAACCAATTCACAAGAAACCAACGGTTTAATTGTACGTGCAATACACTTAAGTTTACTCTGCAATTTTTCAGGGCACCTAGAACTCGCCAAGGTGAATCATGCGAGATGATCTTTATGTTTCGACCACTTCTGGGCCAACTTCGGTTTGGTTGAAGTGTGGTGTACATGAATGGTGTGTATGAATAACCCATTGGCTTTAGGTGCAATATCGCAGATAGTGATTGAGGATTCCTTGTGCAGAGTTCTTGTTGAGCCAACTCATAGTTCTCTATTGCACCTTGAGTATATATTGAGTGAGTGCCTGCGTGTGCGTGCATTGTATTTACTAATTAGTAATTAGTAAATACACTAACACTACTTCCAGGGAGTTTAAAATTCGCGATTATACTTTGGGCTTACCTTCCCAAGTCAAGCGTATACTTTTTAGTGTTTTCTTTGTCTTGTCTTCAATAAATAAATAGTGAAAGTATCTTGATCAGTTCAGATTACCTTCTGACGATAAATGTCCTTTTAGAGACAGTGCGTAGTAGTGTCGAAAGTCGGGTATGGTTGAGCCTGAGGATTGTTGCGTTTGTTTCGTGCTTTCCTCACCCGCGCCACACCGTCAAACTTCGAACTCCGATTTGTTTTCCGAGTTCGGAGTTGCAGGGTACTGGATCTTCGCCAAACAACTTTAAAAGTCAATTTCAAGGTAGGTCTTTTTTTGAGAAGAGCTCCAAGACGTATCAAAGTGAGTACAATTTTTCTGCACTTCCTCGCTCTTACGCCCACAGTATACAAGTATGCAGTACTTGCTTGTTGCTTGCTGTGTACTTCGTATACAGTACTTGTTTATTGCAAGTACTATTAGTAAGTATACGGTACTTGCGTGTTGCAAAGTATATTACGAAGTATACTTACCGCGATCTATCATCTTTTGCATGCTGCATGTTTGCTTTAGAGCGCGTTTCATAACATAGAGTCTCAATTCATTAATCTTTGCTTTGCTACTGAAAACGCATGTTAGTATTAAGCAGGAAGTTCTTAACCCGGTGTCCGGATTGAGTTCTCTCGTGAAGCAAGTTAAGCCAAATTGAGGTTTCTCTGTAGCACTGCAATAACACATTGACTTCTGGTGCAGCATTTCAGATCGTGATTGAGGGTTCCTTGTTCAGAGTTCTTGTCAAGCCCGATTCATAGTTCTCTGTTGCACCTACGGTCATTGAGTACTGGTGTTGCGTTGTAAACAACAATCAAGAGTTTCTTGTGACACTGTTGACCTCAATTAAGTTGCCCTCTGCAGGTCTGCGGGTTCCGTAGGTTCAAAAAGGTTAAGAATAACTGCGTTACAGCGTCACACAGTACGCCACCTGGGCGAGCAGGGTTTTTCTTACAGTTGCGCCATTCATGTTTGTGTACTATCGGCGCATATTCTCGCTCTGGGCGAAGTACTTATATATCTTGCGCCCAGTATATGTACGTTTAGGATTTTCAGGTGCGCACACATCAATGCGCCAGTACGTCAAAACAGTAACTAGTAAGGTCCCGTTGACCTGCTAGTGTATATACAGTAATACATACTGTATTACTATGTATATAGTACTTGTTTGTTGCAAGTGCTATTAGTATGTATACAGTGCTTGTTTGTTTCAAGTACAATTATTACGTATTTGCCTGTTGCAAGTACTATTAGTATGTATACAGTGCTTGTTTGTTTCAAGTACCATTACTACGTATTTGCCTGTTGCAAGTACCAGTAGTATGTATACAGTGCTTGTTCGTTGCAAGAACGATTACTACGTATTTGCCTGTTGCAAGTACTATTAGTATGTATACAGTGCTTGTTTGTTGCAAGTACAATTACTACGTATTTGCATGTTGCAAGTACCATTAGTATGTATACAGTGCTTGTTTGTTGCATGTACAATTACTAGGTATTTGCGTGTTGCAAGTGCTATTAGTATGTATACAGTGCTTGTTTGTTACAAGTACAATTGCAACTTATTTGCCTGTTGCAAGTACCATTAGTATGTATACAGTGCTTGTGTGTTTTAAGTACGATTACTACGTATTTGCCTGTTGCAAGTACTATAAGTATGTGTACAGTGCTTGTTAGTTGCAAGTACGATTACTATGTATTTGCCTGTTGCAAGTACTATTAGTATGTATACAGTGCTTGTTTGTTGCAAGTACAATTACTATGTATTTGCCTGTTGCAAGTATGTATATGCGCCACACATACTTCCATGTTGTCTGCGCATATTCTCGTTCTGTAAGACGTACTGATTTGATGTGCATATAATTAGAACCGCGATGTTGCGCCCATGCATTGAACAGGGTTTTCCTTGCAGATGCAGATGCATGTAAAGCTGCGCTTTGTTTGGGTTCCTCTAAACAGATTCTCTGTATCACTGTGTATACAGTACTTGCTGGTTGCGACTGTGCACAATAACATTTTCTCTTTCAGTTACTATATAAACTGCGCCTATATTGGGTTCCTCTAAACTGGTTCTCTTAAATTAGAATATGTAGTACTTGTTTGTTGCAAGTACTATGTATACAGTACATGTGTGTTGCATGTACGAACAGTAGCATTTTCTCTTTCAGGTACTATATAAATTGCGCCTATAATGGGTTCCTCTAAATGGGTTCCTCTAAACAGGTTCTCTTATATTATAATATGTAGTACTTGTTAGTTGCAAGTATTATGTATTCAGTACTTGTTTGATACATGTACGAACAATAGCATTTTATCTCTCAGGTACTATAAAAACTCTTACACTCTCTTAAACTATAATGTATAGTACTTCTTTATTGCTGGTACAAACAATAGAATATTTACTTTCTTAAATTGTAATGTATAGTATTTGTTTTTGCAAGTACTAAACATTACTCTCCTGTAGTACTTGTTTTTAGCAAGTGCAAACAATAGTTACTTACAGCAAGAGTGAGAAAGGCAAAGCTTTCGTTCACGCGAATTGCGTGTTCATCCACGAGGCAAAAGTGAGTGGATAGTGCAATTCAAGCGAACGATAGCAGCCTTACTCTTGAGTACTGTATTCGGTTTTGTTCGATAACTCTTTGGAAAGTGGGTAACTTTGCCGTCAACAGTTGCATAATATTTATAAATTAAATGGTTGCAAAGATTTGTTACTGTGAAAACAAATGAAACACAAAATTAACAAGTTCCAGAAGAGGAAACCAGTGAGTTAAAGACAGTGGGCGAAATTCGATGAGCTAAAGTCAATCTATTTAGGTGCTCATCGAATTTCGCTCACTGTCTTTAACTCACTGGTTTCCTATTCTGGAACTTGTTAATATTGTGTTTCATTTGTTTTCACAGTAACAGATCTTTGCGACCATTTGATTTATATTAGGGACATACCGTTTGTAATTTTAGATAGAAGTGAACGAAAGATAAACCTTCTCCCATTGGTATCTATAGATACAAACCCGCTTTACGAAGAGGCATCGAACAAAACTCTCTTATCTTATAGATTCACATGAGTAAAATAGGGCTGAAGGCGAGATCTCTCATGTATAAAATAAAAAGATAACGGCATCAGTGAATTGGGCGGCTTTATTCACACCAACAGTTCAACATCAGAAGAATCATTACAAAACCAAGAGGTATTTTAGTATTCATCAATTCAAGTGTATTGTGAATCAGGCCTTCCGTTCAGAGACAGTACCTATAACCTGTAGCACTTTCAGAAAATTCTGGTCCTTCACTTTAGCACTTTCAGAATATTTTGGAGTTCAGAGTATTCTAAGTGCTGCAATTTAAGGTGATGCTGTAAAAATCTGTCAAACGCATATTTTATTGAGTAAGATCTAATGTGTACCTCAGTTTGATGCCAATTATAATTAATAACCATTTACTCATTAAAATATGCATTATCTTTTTTTTTTTGTTATTTAGTACGACGTCGTATTCATCTTCTGTTACGTTTGATGGTTCTTCATTGCTACTTTAGTTATTGAACTTTAATTCAGTGTACTTTAGTTGTACTTTAGTTGAACTTTAGTTGGGAAATACATGTTGTACTAGTCTTTCATGTGAGGGGCTGAAACTGTTCTGCAAAAGTTTGCACCACGGGGGAAGACCTCATGAACAACTTTGAAGAGATCCCAATACGAACAAGGCCGGAATACAGGAGAATTATAGAGGACAAGCGATGGGAAGGATACACCGAAGGACCAGCTTTCAGCTCCTAGGGCTGGAAGAAAGCAAACCAAAATGGAAGGCACCTACTAACGTGTGTGGCATTGCATGGATTCCATCATCTTACATGCGACAAGAAACATTTCCACGAAGCAGACGATGACTGCAGATGCCAATCCTGTGGGGAAGAAGCGGGAAAACACCATATCCTGACGTGCAGAGAAAGGAGAGGGAAATCCTTAACAGAAGCCGTAGCACACCTGAAGAAGACATCAACTTATGAATATAACACTATATCGCTCTTGTAAAAACCATAATAACTTTAAATTAATCGAAGTACATAACAATATAAAAGGAAGATCTTTAATTTTTGTTTCCTTATTTTTATTTATTTTATTTAATATTTTTTTAGGATTATTTCCAGATATTTATATTTAATCTGAATGTTAAAAATAAAAATATTTTTTATATTTTCAAAATATCTACATATAACAAGTTCATTCACTATTTTTCTGTAACTATTGTTGCGAATAAAGAGAGATATGTATATAAATATATATTCACTATTCATTCACTATTTTTCTGTAACTATTGTTGCGAATAAAGAGAGATATGTATATAAATATATATATATATATACATGTATATCAGTCCACCTTCTACCTCAATGGTGTAGGTGTATGGTTTTCTCTTTTCTTTTCTCCTTCAGTTACTGTTTTTTAACAGAATATAGAAATTTTGACAAAAATCATAACTTTTGTCAGTATAATTGAAATATTTTCAGAAATATATATAAATTTCATTGCAAATTTTAACAGTAATCGTTGATATGTTCAAATTATTATTAATAATTTGGACAAATAATAACAAATACACAATCACAGATTTACATAATTAAATAAATACATTATACAAAAACATAAATTTTACTTTAAAAATAGAACAAAATAACAATATGTATTTCTTAGATCTAACTTTATATAAAACAAATAACAAAATTGAAATCAATATTTATAGAAAACATACACAAACAGACATCATTATCCCAGAAAACTCTTTTCACCACAATACACACAAATACGCTGCCATACACACATGCATACACAGAATGATAACAACACCTCTTAATGAGCATAATAAATCAAATGAAATTAATTTAATAAAACAAATCGCCTTAAATAATGGTTTAAATATATATACAACAAACGAAACAAAATACGTGTTGATTTGTGACTAAAACTTGTACTATTTTACACAAATAATGTGAAATAGTAAAGATAATACAGTATATCAAAGGTCTTCAACATTTTTCGTAGAACATACATACGACTTTTGTAAATTTTGTGCTAGCCCAAAACTTGGTCATTTTTACCTGTATGTGTACATGATATTCATATATTTATAACTATAATCCTGCCACTAGAATACATGATAAAACATAACATTTGTTTAAATCGTACAAAATTTAGGAAAATTGGGAAAACTTGAATAAAAATGACAATTTTTTCAAGTAGAAAGTCTATGACATGTCCACATGAAGTTTCTAATAAGTTACCGAATTTTCTGAAATTTTCTGAAATTTTCAAGTACCTATACCTAAAACACTTAATGGAAGTGTAACAAAAAATCGGACCAAATGTGTGCAATTTGAGGAATATATCAGAAGGTGCAACTAAAAACTCTGCCGATAAAAATATACGATGTTTCAGAAATGTTTCTAAATTTCCTAAAAACATATCAGTAAATCTGAAAACACTTAACGATTTGTGACTAAAACTTATACTATTTTATTCAGATAATGTGGAATGTTAAACATTATACAGTATATCAAGGGTATTCAACATTTTTGGCAGAAGTGCCACATAAGACTTTTGTAAATTTTGGGCGGGCCCAAAACTGGGTTATTTTTACCTGTATCTGTACATGATATTAATATATTTACAACTAAAATCGTACAACCATAATTCATTATAAATCATAACATTTGTTTAAATTGCACAAAATTTAGGAAAATTGAGAAAATTTAAATGACAAATTTTGTAAGTAAATAGTCTTTGACATGTCTGCAACGAGTTTCTAAAAGGTTGCCCAATTGTCTGAAAATTTGATAAATTTTCTGGTACTTACACCTAAAACACAAAGTGTAACAAAAAAATCGGAAATTAAGAAATCTGCCTATAAAAAAATTACACGTTTCAAAACTGTAACAAAATATCCGAAATTGAGAACTCTGCCTATAAAAAAAATTAGACGTTACAAAAATGTTTCTAAATTTCCGAAAAACAAACCAGTAAATCTGGAAAATGTAACTCAAGTCCAGTGGCACTAAAGAAACCATAAAGAGAGTTGTATGAAATTGAATTATTTTTTAATATGTAATTTAATTTTTAATTTTTAATAAAATGTACAATTAATTGTACAATTTTATACAAATAATGCGGAATAATAAACCTAATACAGTATATCAAGGGTCTTCAACATTTTTCGTAGAAGGGCTACATAAGACTTTTGTAAATTTTGTGCTGGCCCAAAACTTGGTCATTTTTACCTGTATCTGTACATGATATTCATATATTTACAACTATAATCCTACAACTATAATACATGATAAAACATAACATTTGTTTAAATTGTACAAAATTTAGGAAAATTGGAAAAATTTGTTTAAAAATGACAAATTTTTCAAGCAGAAAGTCTATGACATGTTCACAAGAAGTTTCTAATAAGTTGCCGAATTTTCTGAAAATTTAATCAATTTTCTAGTGCCTACACCTAAAACATTTAATGGAAGTGTAACAAAATATCGGACCAAATGTATGCAATTTGAGGAATATATCAGAAGGTGCAACTAAAAACTCTGCCGATTAAAATATGCGACGTTTCAGAAATGTTTCTAAATTTCCTAAAAACATATCAGTAAATCTGAAAACACTTAACTATTTGTAACTAAAACTTATACTATTTTATACAGATAATGTGGAATATTAAACATAATACTGTATATCATTGTTCTTCAACATTTTTGGCAGAAGGGCCACATAAGACTTCTGTAAATTTTGGTATATTTACCAAAATGTACATGATAGTCATATATTTACAACTATAATCCTACAACTATAATACATGATAAAACATAACATTTTTTTAAATTGTACAAAATTTAGGAAAATTGGGAAAATTTGAATAAAAATGATGAATTTTGCAAGTAGAAAGTCTATTACTTTTCCGAATTTTCTGAAAATGTAATCAATTTTCTAGTACCTACACCTGAAACGCTTGAAAGTGTAATAAAAAATCGGACCAAATGTATGCTATTCGGGGAATATATCAAAAATGTGCAATTAAGAACTCTACCTATAAACAAATTAGACGTTCCAAAAATGTTTCACAATTTTCGAAAAACAAACCAGTAAATCTGAAAAAAATTAACTAAAGTTAAGTGACATTGAAGAGAGCAAAAAGCGAGAGAAATGTATAACATTTATTTATCAATATATAAAAATTAACATATAATTTTTATACCTATTGGCAATTTATGAAATATTAAATAGCAAAAGTGTAATTGAAATTTTACAAAAATGTCTACAAAGTGATATCAAAAGAGTTAATTTCGGAGAAAAAAGATAAACGAAACACGTGTATATAAAATATATACACAAATAAAAAATCAATATATATTTATTTCAAAATACTAAACAATATAAATAATAATACAATAATTTCAAAAACACAAACAGAAAACGATAGAAATACCACATATTATAAATCATTCACATTTCAAGGAAACGTAAACAACAAAATTAACCAATCATTTAAATACTATAACATTATAACGTCTTTTTCAACCAAACACACAATTAAAGCACAACTATTTAACGCTAAAGAAAAAACAATCTTTTTATATAAAAATGGAATATGCGCAATAACCTGCAACGATTGTGGTGCAAAATACATTGGAGAAACCAACCTTTAAAATTAAGAATAAAGGAACATTTAAACATTTAAGAGACATAAACATTTCAAATTTTGGACGACACCTACACTTTCACAATCATACTTTCGACATAAACAAAAATACAAAACTCTTACACATTACAGATAAACGCTGAAAACTAATTTTATTATAATCATTTGAAATAGATAAAACTATCAACACAGAACACAACCTATAATGCATTAATGATCAAACTCAATTAACATTTAAACCTCTTTATAATTTTTTTTTAAATTACTAGTACGTACTTATTAAAATAACCTTAAATAATAAAATTTATATAAACCAAAAGTCTTTATATAATATAAATACCTACCAGTAAGTACTCGAAAAGAAGAATAGAAAGAAGAAAAAATCAACATATTTTTCACTTTCTACTGTATTATTTCCGATCGATCAGTCGCATTTAAAAATATATTGAAATCACCACTTCGTCCTTAATAGCAATTTTATGTATGTCCCCTAAACCATTTTTTTTTAAATTAATGTTTAAGAATTCGCATCTCCTCTGATATAATGAGTTGCAATATCTCTCGCCCCTTCGGCCGTTTAAATTGCAAATGGATCACGCGCCGGATGGGAGTTCTCGCATCGAGACCGTCATCAGCCGCACTCTTCGGAATATTTCTGGCCGTAAATATGCATTAATGAGGCGAAAACTCCGTTTAATGCACTCGAAAAGTTTTTCGACGCTTTTAATTGACGCCCCGCATCGGGCCGGCTTTTTCCCCCCTTCGCCGGTTTTTGTCGCCCTGCGGGATTACGTAACTGCCCCCCCCCCAGTTGGGGGGTAGTTGGAGATTATGCGCGCGATTAGGGGGCCCGGGGGCCGAGGCAAGTTGCGCGGATTAGCGTTCGCTCGTAATTAAATCGTGCATCAGTGTTGCACGCGTGTTTTCGTAGTTCTCGTAATGTCGCAAGTTTCTAACGAGGTTATCATTGAAGTAAAGAAAACTGGGGCTAACTTGCTGCGATCGACATTCCCGCGGGAGTTTCAGAGATTTTAAAACTGGGGTTCTATACTATGACAATTTCGTGTAGTAATATTTACTTTAATATCCGTATTAGTTAGTACCTGCACACTTGAGAAAAGGTGAAGAGGATAAGTTACTGAATCAGTCAAATTTTTCTGAAAAATATTTTTTCGATTAGGGACGTCAATTGTTAATTTCTAGAGGATCGTTTAAAAAACTTATAATTGTGCAAGACTTATATTAAGGGATGATACAAAGCATAATTTTCATATTCCGCTATTTCCAAAATCAGTTTAACAGGTTTTATTTTCATACAAAAAAAAATAATTAAACCGGTATAAAAATATGTACCTATGCTTGTTTTAAGTCTTTCAGTTTGTTTTGTATTTACATAACTTTAAAAATGTGGCAAAATAAACTAAACATTATACAAAATTAAATTAAATTGACTAAAATCATCATAATATTTGTCTCATTTGGTATTTTGCTTTAGAAAATATGATATTAAATATATAAAATGTTTAAATATCCACTAAACGCTTACTTAACATTATTCATAAATACAAATCATAAGTTACAAAATAGAAATACAGAATAGTTTTTCACTTGGTACTGAACTTGATTTGACCATCTTCAGAGCGGACAAATAGTAAGTAACTGTTTTTGTTTTTAATCTTTACCCCAACTACGAAAAGATCAGACTCATTTCGATAGTTGCTAATAAGCTAAAATTGCAAAAATATGTTGATGTTAAATAAATAAATAATTAAACAGTCCAGTTATTTTATACAAAATGAAGGCCAATCTTCTGAAAAAATCCAAATTAAGATTTTCCTTCGGGATTTTCTTTATATCGCTATAATAATTACACTGTATAAAGTAAATTGCACAATAGTAGTCGCGAAAAAAAATATTCTAAGGTCGTGAAAATTGTTCTTTCTGCAATATGTCGTGAAGTAGATATTGGTTTTACCTAAATTTTGGATATTGTAAAATTTGCCAAAGTCTGTACAAAAATGTTTGTCCGAAAAATTTACGTGGGTGGGACCAATAGTTTTTGAGATATTGAATTTCTCTTTGGTACTTGGATTTTTTCAAAAGATGGGTGATTACTGGACTAAAAGTAATGTTGTGATTTCGATTTTCGAATCGCACCTATGACGACTGGTAATACTCATTGCACAATAGTAGTCGCAAAAAAAAATATTGAAGGTCTAAGGTCGCGAAAATTGTTCTTTCTGGAATATGTCGAGAAGCACACATTGGTTATACGTAAATTTTAGATCTCATGAAAAAATAATGAATACCGGCATTATATTTGTGGTATTGTAATCTCTAAATACGTATACTTCTGTTGAATCAATGAAGAAGGAAAATGCAGAAATTGACAATACAACTGAACCGAAGGTAAAAGTGGGTAAGACACCCATTATTAATTTTTTTCTGTCATTTGTTTGATTTAACGACGGCATATTTCTACTGCTATAGCTAAATACCATCGCCAAGGAGCAATCCAGCAAACTTTAGATTTTTTTGAATTTTTGTGAATGTTTGTGCTAACCTCTGGGCCACCGTCGACCTAGAAAATATTTATTGCAAATTTAAATAATCTAAAACAAATCAGAGGAAATCCTAGCTTTCAAGTATCAAAAACAAAAATGACAGTAAGAGTGATATTTCCAGCTTGAAGTGAAAAACTAAAATTTTCATCTATTTACTAAAAGAAGAAACAATATTGAATAAAGTTAGGTTGCCAATTCTCGTGGTTTTTTGCCAGATGGTTTGTCTGACAGTGCGAGCGATATTTCCAACTTCAAGTAAAAAACTCAAATTTTCATCTGTCTACTAAAAGAAGAAACAATATTTAATAAAGTTAGCTTGGCAAATCTCGTGTTTTTTTGCCAGATGGTTTGCCTGATGGTTTGACATTAAGAGCGATATTTCCAGCTTCAAGTGAAAAATTCTAATTTTCATGAATTTACTAAAAGAAGAAACAATATTTAATAAAGTTAGGTTGCCAATTCTCGTGGTTTTTTGCCATATGGTTTGCTTGATGATTTGACAGTAAGAGCGATATTTCCAGCTTCTAGTAAAAATTTCAAATTTTCGTCTGTCTACTAAAAGAAGAAACTGTATTTAATAAAGTTAGGTTGCCAAATCTCATGGTTTTTGGCCAGATGGTTTGCCCGACAGTAGATTGACCAATACAGTTATAGGAACGGAATATAGGAGTCGATAAAGGATTGTTTGTGATAGATTATATATTTTTATTTCACTGTCAGTTTTGTCAATTTCTTGTTTGACATAAGTAGGCAAAAGCAGAGACCGTATTTTTTTCATTTCCCGAAATATTATACTACAGACTTGAGGTACTTCAAACCAAGCAGAATAAGAGGGTTTACGGAAAATTCATCGCAGAAAATTCATTATTAGAAAATTTCTCGTAGAGAATATCAAGGAGAAAATCAATTGCTGGAAAAGTTATCGCATGAAAATGCATATCGAATTCCAAGTTTGTTTTTTTTCTGTATAGTGAATTAATTATATTGTCTATGGTTATGTAGCATTCGTATTTTTGCATCGAATTTTATCTATTTTTAAATCAAAATATATAATTTAAAGACAGATTTGTCAATTTCTTCTTTGATATCTCTAAAGTAGATAAAAACAGGGACCTTCTTTACATTTTTTTACTCATTTTAAGATTAATAAATTGCGTTTCAAATCGCATCCATTTTTTTAATCTATTGTCTAAAATAAAATTATACATTTTAAATCCAATGTGTGACGTGGGTCGATTTGTTTGCACATTTATTTGTTATTATTTAAACAAATATACAAGTGCACTTCATGTTTTCATGTATGCAATTATGAATTGATTAATAAATCAATTCGAAATATTGATTTATAAAAATACTACATGCGCCATTAAACTGATAATAACCATTTCTGTAATTTCTTTTTTTCCATTTCCATTTCTGTAATGATGCCTTACACCGAAAGGTAGAAAGGCAAAAAAATAAAAATTTAATTAAATGATAACAGTAAATCGTAACGGATAAATGCTAACAGATAATTTGTCCAATTCTCTATGCACATTGCTAATGGTAATCAAGATCATATCTTGCTATTCTTAATATTTTGTGTTACTTAGCAATATTTTCTATTTATCGTATATAGAAAAAGTAACACAAAAGTAGTAAGTTATGCTAAGTAACACAAAATATTAAGAGTAGCAATATATGATCTTGCTTACTATTAGCAATGTGCATTGAGAATTTGACAAATTATATGTTACCATTTATCTGTTACGATTTACTGTTATCATTTAATTTAATTTTTATTCCTTTGCCTATGTGCATAGAGAATTGGACAGAATACGAGGTCCAAATTTAAAAAAATGGCTGGGTGGAAAAAGATTTTGGGCAAATGAAGAGGTGATAACCGAGACAAATGTATATTTTGAAGACTTTCCGAAAGATTACTTTTTGGAAGGTTTAAAGAAACTGTAAACTCGCTAGGCTAAGTGTGTACAGTTGAAAGGGTGTTATGTTGAAAAATAAAATATATTTTTAACAGAAAAATAACGTTTACATTAAAAAGTCACTCTTCCGTCAAACCGCCCTCGTATATGCTACAAAATTCAACAAACTGCCAAAAGTGTTTCGAAAAATCTACCACAATACTATTTATATATTATATTTCCGCTTAACCGTTATATCCGCTATGAC
Organism: Othius punctulatus; assembly: GCA_951805005.1. NCBI lineage: Eukaryota > Metazoa > Arthropoda > Insecta > Coleoptera > Staphylinidae > Othius > Othius punctulatus. The sequence continues at coordinate 26,336,242 of OX638143.1, forward strand.
TTGACAAAAGTTTAACTAAAATTTGATGTAAATTACATTTTAATTTTATCTGAATTCAGTAAATCCCATAAAAGAAAAATCACAAGTTTCTCAAAACTTCTTGCAAACTTGTAAAAATTGCTGTTTTTTTTTATAGTAAAAGTAGCAGTTTTAGCTTATAGTAGTTGTATCAAAATAATTATTTTTTTGGGCAAACATGCGATTTAAAAAAAAGTGTAGTACTAATAATGTTTCATAAATAAGTACATATTTTTTTATATATTACAAACATTTCAAATCAGGATATATATCACAATCACGATCACGATCAGGATAGTTACACAATAAATACATATACCTACCTCTGAAGATTTCAGAAGGTTTTTAAATAAACGGAAACTAATTAGGCGATAAAAATAAATAATAAAACAACGTATTGTGTTATAGTCTGTATAAATGATTTAGTGTTTATGTAATATGTAAGTGTGGGGAAGAATTAAAATGTGTGAAAATATTTTTTATGGGTGTATTCAATTTAGTGATAGAAAGTAAAATCAATGTTTTGCCATTATTAATGAAATCATTAGCTATGGGAAATTCTGCTTTAATTGTCTGTTACTCTATTTAATCCATGTGCATTTATAATTGTGAATGTAGGTTAGCATGTATCATTCTCTTAGCTATTTATAATACAATGATACTATAAAGATACTTCGTTCATTCATACATAAAGTATACTTTATTTGTGGGGATTTAATGCCAAAGAGTGCATTTTGAAAATAAAGGTAGATTTTGCCATAACACTACTCAAATATTTTAAAATTTTCACCAGTTTGTACCATATATGGTACAGGATCAGAAACCGCAAGTAATATTTTTGCATGTGGAATTGAATTTGGCAAAAAAAGATCAGATTTTCTAAGGGAAATATTAAAAATGCTAAAAGGGCGAAAATAATGAGAAAAATCAAAACAATTTACGTGAAAATTACTCAGTTTTTTGCGATACGTCCAATTTAAAATTATGTTGGTGTGATAATAATATAAACGAAGAAAGATTTTTTTTTTATAGAAATCGGTCCCCTAGTAATAACTACTACATTATGTACTTGAGTTGTTCAATTCAAAGTAATACGTATGCAAATATATTATACATGGTTGAATATACCAGGCATTAGATAGTTGAATAGTAACCCTTATAAATACATCTACTGTAATAATTAATGTATGTAAACTACAAATTTCGATACTACAAATTTTGCCAGTACAAGTTAATAATTTCAATTAGTGTCCGAATCAATACACGGTTTTAATTAACATTGGAGAAACTAATACCATAGGAACATAATTGCAATTAGTAAATTAATAGCACATGAAAGGGGCAGATCTGGTCAAAAATCTACGTTGTGCAAGTTTGTTTGGGTGAATGGTCGCCTCTCGGTATTGAATTTATTTCCAAAAACCCCAGCCGGAAGTCCTTTGTCCCCAACTATGGCGCCGCCTAGAACTATTTCAATTCCTGTGACGATTATTATTAACCGCCGGTCGTGAATCGGCGTGGAATACGCTCAAATACCTATCAATTGAGGCGCAATTATGCACAGGAGCCGGGAAGTTAGCAGTTCGCGAATCGGCGAATAATGAAGCAAAAGGAATAGCTAGTTCCAATGGGTTTGCCTTGGTTGGTGCATTAGCGCAACTTCGCCAGTATCAGTTGGCTTTTAACGGAGGAATTTTATATTGTTGTAAATTTTAGACCGCCCGTTTCATTAAACACGAGTTTATAATGCGGGGATGTAATCTTGCACAGCGTGGCCTGCCATTTATGGACTGAGCTCGTGTCGGATGGTATTCGTGAAAATGTACTATATATGCAAACGTTGCAGTTTATATAAAATACAAATTACGACTTTTACGGGAATTTTGTCTGATGAAAGCCGTAAAAATGCACGCTTGTAATGTAACCTGTTATTTTAACATTCTTTGCTGGAGCGAACACGGACTTTACATCATTTTCGGTGAAGATTTTGGAACGAAAATGGGATATACGTTTTACAGTTACTAAAATTTATTACGCGGTTGAAGCAGCAATCGACCAACAAGTTAGTAACTTTGTATTTACTAGTTAATACATGTTATACTGTATACTTGTAAAAACAGATTTTATACTAATTGATACGCAAGTTACATACGCATGAATTATTTAATGGTTACATCATGGGCATTCAATAATTAGTATGTTTATACTAAGCAATTAATATATTTTGTGGTTGTAAATTAACGTATTTTGTATTAATTAATAAGTACATTACATACTACTATATTATTAAATTAAGTGTGAGAGAAGGTTATAAACGCCACCTCTTATTGAAAATACAATATAAGATCATATCCAAATGTACAATTAATTAAAATTATAATTAAACACCCATACCACATTAAATTGTTCAATAATATGGGCGATTTTTAACTTATACGTATAAAGATGACAAATAATAGTTAGCGTACATAGTGATGTATAATGAAAAATAAAATCACAGTAAAAGTTTTTTAGTAACGGAGGTAATATATGAAGTTTGAATTAATGAATTAACCTAAACAAACCTTTTGGGGAAACCTTTGTGAATAAAGGTGAGGTGAATTTTGTGGTGGTCCCCGCACAGTAATTTGATGTTCATGAGTTTTGCGTTGGTGAAGTTATGCCCCATAATTTTTATTTAACTCGGAAAAAAAACTTTAAACACGACGACTGCTGAAAAACTACTAAACATCATGACATACGGGTAGACGCACCGTGTTAATATTTTTTTAATATTTATTTTTTCTATGAATGTAATTGCAAATTTCATTCGTTACCTACGTTAATATGAAACTTTCTCTACATTTTTTCATTGTGCAACTGCCGAAAATATGGTTCAAAAGAACATGTAAAAAACATGATATATATTGTACTTGAATTCATGAATGCAATTTACATTCAATTGTAAAAAAACTTTTGTCTAATTTCGGATCATTTTTAAATAGAATTGTGGTAGAGTTTTCGAAACACTTCCGTCAGTTTCAAGCATAAGTGAGAAAGAATGTAAAATTTTTCAGAAATAATTTTAAATGGCTGTTATCAGTCTAATGTTATTTTGATTGGATATTTGCACACACATGACTATAAATCGACGACTTTTATTGGATTTATATTTTACATGGTTCTTATCAGTCTAATGTTATTTTGATTCAATATTTTTGCACATATGACTATAAATAGACGAATTTTATTCGTTCTTCAGGGTGAGTTTTTTCGGATGTTTAGTATGGGGATCTCAGAAACTAGCGGAGATAGAGGGATGATTAAATGGGGAAAGAATTGCAGTTTTACGAGTTCAATTTCATGAGCTTTTTCTTTTTTGAAAAAATTGCATGGCTAACTAGATATGTCGAAAAAATATATTTTTTGTTATTTAGTTCGGTGCCTATGGATCTGTTATTATTGACTTTAGAAAAAATGTGTAAAGGAAAAAGTTGTACGTATGTATGTGCTTAATAATACAATCTAACCGATTATTTTATTAAAGCTATATTTTTTGAGTTACGAGACAAAGTTGAGTTTTTTCTAATGGAAATCATAGTTGGCCATGACTTTATAAAACAGGCGCTTTTTCAACTATTCTAATGATGTACCACTTGATATAGTTATTTTTATAAATAATTAAATTATCGTTATTTTTAACTTTTCATTTTCGAACTATTCAAGAAGTAGGCTATGGAAACAATTGATAGATGCGCAACGCGTTAAATAATAAAATTCAAGTTAGTTATTAAAATTTTTCTTATCATTTCGAAATTATAAACATTGTTATTTTGGTGTAAAACGTTTATTTAGTTGAAGTGACAATTTTATATAAAAATTATTTCTGATACAACAAAATTACATAGTACAAAACTACTAAGCAGGGAATGACAGACGATAAATTGAGAAACAATACAAGCATATTAGAACGTAAATAAAGTAGTACCAAAACAACGTAATTAAAGTTAGGAAAGTATTTAAGACTAAATATGTTTAAAAGGTTCACCATTATGATTAATGCACACCTTTTTAAAACAGAATTTGTTGCTTTTCGGAGCTTTCATCAATATTAGCAAAAACTTGTAACTTGTAGGTACACCTTCTCTAAGGTCATCTACTGTGATGTACAATATTTGATACACTCTATCTTTTACCATTCCCCATAAATAAAAATCTAAAATAGAGAGATCGGGAGGTCTCTATGTTTCTATAGCGCAGTACTTCGAATAGTTCGAAACTGAAAAGAAAAAAATTCCCATAATTTAATTATTTATAAAAATACCTATGTAATATGAAATATCATTAGAATCGTTGAAAAGAGGCTTTTTTTATAAAGTAATGGCCGACTATGGTTTCCATTAGAAAAAACACAAGTTTGTGTCATAACTCAAAAATTATAGCTTAAATAAAATAATCGGTTAGACTGTATGATTAAGCATATCATATCCTATAACTTTTTCCTTTACACATTTTGTCTAAAGTCAATAATAACAGAGCAATATGCTCCGAACATAATAACAAAAAATATATTTTTTTCGAGATATCTAGTTAGCCATGCAATTTTTCCAAAAAACAAAAAGCACATGAAATTGAACTCGTAAAACTGCAATTCTTTCCCCATTTAATCGTCCCTCTATCTCCGCTAGTTTCCGAGATCCCCACGCTAAACATCCGAAAAAACTCACCCTGTATATTGGATATATTTTAGCAAAAAGAATAAGTTCTATGTTCCATATGGTTTTTTTATAAATCAATATTTCAAATTGATTCAAAAATAAATACGTAATTACTTAGTGAGGAATGCCAAATTTTTGTCAACATAAGTATTAACTATCTGGCTTTCAAATTTCGAAAACAGTTTGTAAAAATTTGGATTTTCAAATAAATGGCATGCCCTTATGCAACACGGGGTTGGAGATCCTATGCTGGGTCAAGCAACAAAACCAACGACTAATTACCCATATCATGATATTTATTTATTGTCTTTAGTCTCTTGTATCCTGATAGAGTGGCAAGATATTTAGTTTTCTGTACATTTTTTAGTAAATATAAACATATAAAAAATATAAAATATAAATTAAATTAAATTCTGTATTAGCTCCTTCAATGCCATTCTGTTCTTCGCTCGTTTACTTTTTTCTTGTACGCTTATATTGTTTGTCTTCAGTATTTCTTCCACTTTTCCTTGTAGATTTTCTTCGGTCTTCCTCTTCTCCAGATAATTTTAAATGGTTGTTATCAGTCGAATGTTATTTTGATTGGATATTTTCACACACATGACTATAAATCAACGAATTTTATTGGATTTATATTTTAAATGGTTATTATCAGTCTAATGTTATTTTAATTCAATATTTTTGCACACATGACGATAAATAGACGCATTTTATTGGATATATATATACACTGTGTATCAGCCAAATGGAATAAATTCGATAATAAATAAATGGGGGCGGGTTCGAAAAAACGCTCGGACACGTCGATTGTTATTTTTAGTTTCGCATTTTTTTCTACAAAATCTTTTTATACAGGGTGTGTCATGTGACCGTGGCCAATACCAACTTTCTTATTTTAAATGCAACACCTGGTATATTATTCAAGTTTTGGATTCTTCAGAAAATTCTTCTAGACATATTTCATGTACAATGTCCTATACCTATCTTCAACTGTTTCGGAAATATTAAGTGTTTTCAGATTTATTGCAAAAAATAACATTAAAAACAGAAAATTATTTGATTACAGAAATTCGTTACAACACACTCAAAAACTAATAAGTAATACTGTTTATTTCTTGATAATGTAAAAAAACAAAAAAAAAACAATAAATTTCAATGGAGGAGATGTTCAAAATGCTCGCCGTGAACGTCTTGACAACATCCTAATCTTAAATAGAAATTTCTTCTAACGTTACTCAACATCTCTGGCGTGACCGATTTAATCGATTTAATCGTGACCGATTTAATCGATTAATCGATTTAAGCATTATTCGTCTTCTTAAGTCAGCTAAATCGAGGGGTTTAGTTTTGTATACAATACTTTTGACATATCCCCATAAGAAGAAGTCTAATGACGTCAGATCAGGGGATCGTGCTGGCCATTCCATCGATCCTCGCCTCCCTATCCACCGATTTGGAAATATTCGGTTGAGGTAGTTCTACTTAATATTTCCGAAACAGTTGAAGATAGGTATAGGACATTGTACATGAAATATGTCTAGAATTTTCTGAAGAATCCAAAAATTGAATAATATACCAGGTGTTGCATTTAAAATAAGAAAGTTGGTATTGGCCACGGTCACATGACACACCCTGTATAAAAAGTTTTTGTTGAAAAAAATGCGCAACTAAAAATAACAATCGACGTATCCGAGCGTTTTTTCGAACACGCCCCCATTTATTTATTATTGAATTTATTCCATTTGGCTGATACACCCTGTATATTGGATATATTTTAGCAAAAAGTTCCATGTTTCATATGGTTTTTTTTTTATAAATCAATATTTCAAATTGATTCAAAAATAAATACGTAGTTACTTAGTGTGGAATGCCAAATTTTTACCTAAATAAATATTAACTATCTGGCTTTCAAATTTCGAAAACAGTTTGTAAAAATTTGGATTTTGAAATAAATGGCATGCCCTTATGCAACTTGGGGTTGGGGATCCTATGCTGGGTCAAGCAACAATCCCAACGACTAATTACCCATATCATGATATTTATTTATTGTCTTTAATCGCTTGTATCCTGATAGAGTGACCAGATATTTAGTTTTCTGTACATTTTATAGTAAAAATTAAAATATAAAAAATACAAAATCTAAATCAAATTAAATTCTGTATTAGCTCCTTCAATACCATTCTGTTCTTCGCTCGTTTCCTTTTTTCTTGTAGGCTTATAATGTTTGTCTTCCGTATTTCTTCCACTTTTCCTTCCCAGATTTTCTTCGGTCTTCCTCTTCTCCTGTTACCCCTTGATTGCTTATGATATATGAAAATTAAATTGCACTTTTTATAGTCTATTTTTTTGGGATACGGTGTTAAGTTGTAATAAGTTGTGATAGACATAGGGAGTACACCGTGGTGGCTCTGAACGGAAAATTTACATTTTACAACTTGGCACCATATCCCAAAGGAATACGCTATAACAATATAGTATAATATTGCTTTACCCAGTTGTTAAATTTAGTGACATTCAAAGTATTAAAAAATATATTTTCAATAATGACTACTCTCGACACCTAACAATATGTCGATACATGTGTACACATGATTATATTAAATATATATAAATAGTATATATACATTGACTACTCTATGTCTTACGAAATCAACAATTTTTATAAAATATCACGTTTGCTCAAAAAATCTGCAATTGAAGCAGTTAAAAGTGGCGAAAATGTGTTCTCGCAAGAGTTGTGGTCCTAACAGTCGTCAATACGGTTTTACTCAAGACGCACATTAAAATCGCGTCATCTTCATACTCAATCACATAAAAACATGTACGTATTATTGCTTATAACCACACATCGATCAATGTCTGCGAAAAACCGTCCAAATATGTGGCCTTCGCCTACGCTTGTCTTGTAAATATCCGGCGCTTTGTTCCTCTGGTCTGCGTTATTGCCGGCCATCTTAATTGCCCGCAGGCCGTTATCCCGCTCTCAAGACCCATCCCAAGGATTTCTAGGATTCCCATTATTACCCCGACGCACAGAGTAACGTGGAACTTCTTGGTTTATCCTTTGAAGGCCCGTAAATATCCACGAAACGTATTTATTCAGAACAAAGGAATGAGGAGGGTCTCCTGTGTGCGCGCCCTTGTAAGTTCGGGGATTTTTTTTGGGATACCTTTATAGACGCAGCACGTGCTTTATTGAGAACTACTGTTGAAATTCCTAACGAAAATTGAAGCCAGCTCGTTTTAAATTACGTGAAACAGTGGAGCTATTATTTATTTCTAGACGAATTAACCAATATTTATAATTATAATGTGTTTTACATTGAATTTAAAGTATAGATTTCTATAAATGTATAGTATATATAGTATATATAGTATATTATAGTATAGTAAGTATAGTATATTTAAGTTCTTATCTCATTTTTAAAAGCCTCAAAATTTTTAAGCACTATTATTTAGGATGATCACTTGTAACTTGAATTTTATAAAGTATACAGTTTTTAATAGGTTCATTGATGCAGCTGTTATTTGTTGAAAATTCCTAATCACATTGTATGAATTAACTTTAAAAGTACTTTACTTCATTTTATACACTATAATTTTTAATCATTATACAAATAAATACATATGTGGAGAAAGCACCATACCTACTGACTACTTCAGTTATCTCTATAAATTTGCTTAATTACTGCCACGATTGTATTTACGTCATTAAACTTATACGCACAATGATAAAATAATTTAATAAAACAATTTCGGCATCAAACGTACGCTTTATTTAAGTCGCTCTTGATCACAGTAAACAGGTTTGTAATTTAACAACAGCAGTATCACTGCTTTTAGCATATTAGAATCATCACAGGGTAACGCTTTTAACGGTTCTCCTCGTTCATTCCGCTCACCTGTCATCAATGCCTCCGCCTTGTCCCCGGAAGAAATCTCACTTTAATTATATAAGGGAGCCGAGGCACGATCACTTATTAAACCCTGCCTCGCTCGCATCGCTTCAATCCGAAGTTTTAATATTGAATCATCTGCAGGTCTCGAGCAATAACAATTAATAACGTTTCCTATGAGCCTAGGCGTTTGTATCAGAGCTCGTCTAGGCTCACGCATCCCCAGTGACTTCCCCTGCATTATGCATTACGTAAATTGATGGATGCGTTCACCTCCGTAACTCGTTGCATCCGAGCTGTATTATTCACGCGCCTCTGACGAGAAATTGTGCGCTACGTGTGTGAAATGGGGGAGGGTGTTAAAAATTCAGGGCTCGTGTAGTACGCGAGGATTGTCAGGGAGGCGCAGGGGGGCCAAAGACGCGGAAAGTATCGATCCCGGCTGTTTTATTAAAGGTGGAGCCTGATTAAATTCCATCCTGGCCCGGCGCCTCCACCAATCCACCAAAAGTGATACCCTAGCTTTAAAAATACATAAGTAATTTCTGCTTTTAATAGTCGCAAAATATTATCATAAATTGCAAATTTTGAACTTATTCATGATACTGATTAGTTATATTAACGTTATATAGATTTTTCTTATTTATAAATTCGTCAGGTATAAAATTATTCTAAGATTAATATATTCCTTTGATGAGCGCTAAGTCAACCCTCATTTTTTTTTACCTTGCAGAAAATTAATATTGTCGCATTTATTAAATTTATATTAAGGATATCTGCATAGCATATTCCTATTGAATTAATGTTTATTTCGACTTTTGTAAAAAATCGAACTAGTAGCGACTTTTAAACAAAAATAAAGTGGTTAAAACATAGTAATATAACAATTAATTATGAATATAATGTTGTTTTGTAGAAAAACGTTTCATTTTTCTAAAAATCTAAATTTTCTAACTGAATAGTTGTATTAATAGGTGTCTAACGTAGTACTTAATAATAAGGAGTTGTTTTTAAAACACTTATCAAAATTTCATCGAATTTCTAAATGAAGGCCAAATGAATATTTTATGAAAGAGGAGTCTGAAGAATCAATTTTCACAACAAAAAATAATGAATTGATTTGAAAATAATAATTAATTTATTTAGACCCTTTGAGACAAAAATAAAAACACTATCTCTCGGTCAAAATGAAAGCCTCGAAAGAGGCATTTTTCGCACCAAGGCAATTTTTTTAATCAATCATAGGAAAAATACATATTATTTTGGAGACAAAACGATATCAGATCAATTAGAAGAGTTAGCTATGAAAACCTTGTTAAAGTTCAATTGTTTATAGTTTGACAGGTAATAGTTGTAGTACAGTTTTTATTTTAAATTGGATTTCCACTTTTTCACGCTCCTACTGAAGATCGAACTCCATCACAGCGTTACGCTGCACGATGGGATAAAGTCGACTTTTAGGGGGACACAATTCTATATCTACTAATCTATATAAAACTATATCAGATCAATTAGAAGAGTTAGCTATGAAAACCTGGTTGAAAATCAATTGTTAATAGTTTAACAGGTAATAGTTGAAGTACAGTTTTTAGTTTTAATTGAATTTCAACTTTTCACGCTCCTACTGAAAATCGAACTCCATCACATCGTTACGCTGCACGATGGGATAAAGTCGACTTTTAGGGGGATACAATTCTGAAACTCGGTTGTGACGTACCTGAAGGGCAGTCGGCGCGTTAGGCCGTGGAGCGAGTGGAGGGTCCCTTCGAAGTAGTAACGAGGGCCAGGCTCTCGGTGTCAGAGAGTGGGGGGGTTAAAAAAAGGCTCCACGTAATTTTACCTCGTTGCTACTTCGTCGCAAAGGGTGGCTCCACCCTACCTGCGTGGGTGGACGGCAGACAGTCAGCGAAGTTCAGAAATCACGAACTGTCACAACGCTGACCGCTTGGCGCCAACACCACCAGATTTAAATCTCGCAGTGAGAATAGAAAACTGTAACTGAAATAAGAGAAAACGTGGGGGGAACAAAAAATAACAGGTGTGAGTTTTGTATGGTAAAATGTCGGCGTTTATTCACACACACAAACGACGGACACCGTGTCCGCGCTCCTGAAAAAAAATACCTCCGAATGCCACCCTTTCGCGCAGGGTTCACTCTATTCGGCCGAATAAAGTAAGCTCCTTATCGCGCGATTGAAAGGGCCGACGGAGCAACCTTTCTCTTACACAGCGCAAAACACGTACGACACGAAACACGTAAACGCAATTTATACACAAAAGAATAACCCGAAAAAAAATGGCTCAATCGAGCACACAAAAATATATATATATTGGGATCTGGCCTGAGTTCCTGATGGTCGTCGCCGGTGGCTGGGTTCAGCTCCGGGAGGTCGGCGGTTTGCGTCGAGGACGCCTGGTGCTTGATCCGCGGCCTCCAGCCAAGAATGGTTTTGGCCGAGCTACTTAGCCCGTAGCCAAACGCCTACAAAGCACATGGCCTTAGTCAAAATGGCCGGACACGTGGCTTCAAGAAACGGAAAAGAAATAACTACTTACTCAGGTGTTATGAGCGTTTTTTCTCTGCCCCGTACTCGGTGCCTCAATCCCCTCAAGGGTGGTTAGCTGAGAACCGTTGATTATTCCCGTAAACCGGATGGTGATACCCTTAACTCAACGGTTCTTCTGGCACGATCTATACTGGGCACGAGTCAATTGAGTTCTACTTCTATGGCGGCGCTTCGCCGGCGAATTTAAAAATCGCACACATGGGAAACGCGTCACCACCACAAAAAAATGCGACCACGGTTGTCTACCGTGCAGGTCTATACGCCAAGTAATTATTAAAGTGCCGTTTCTGCCAACGCTATTTTTGGACCGTTACACGGTATATGAATTTTTTTTAAAATTTTTAGTCCTAAAATCTTGGCCACATAAGTCTATACAGGGTCATGCAAAATCGATACTGTTATATCACGAGCTTTCTTATTATCTAAAATATCAAAAAATATAAAATACCGAATTTGCTTCAAATTTTAATATAAATACAACTGTGACATTAAAAAATTAAATAAAACCTTTGTTGGCGAGTTATTCAGAAAATTCATATTTGTTTCTAGCACACTCTGTATATTATCATTTTTTTTTTCATTCTCATGATATTCCTAGTAAATGTATTGCTTCATTTTTGCAACTAATAAACTTTTTTTGCGCAGGGATTGTTTTGCTAAAAGCAAAAAGTAGTGACCAACGAAAGACGTCATTAGTTATCAAGTTAACATACTATTTATATACATTACGTTTTTATATAAAAAAATAATGTTTTATTGTTTAATTTCATCTTTATCAGAAGTATATACTTTAGTATAAAGATCTTTATATTTAAATAATACCAGTAAGTACCCCTGATCAATAATAAATAAAACAATAAAGAATATAATAATAACTGGTATTCAAAATGGGTGAAACTATAACAAGAAAAACATTGTTTTTATTTTTCATTATCTGCTCCATAAAGGGATAATAAATATTGTTGGTAAATCCCATTCAAAATTATTGATAATTTCATGGAATATTGTAGATTTAGTTCATAGAAAATTATCCAGAAATCTCATGTAAAATTTGCGGGGAATATAATAAAAAATGGTCGGTGAATGGCATTGAAAATTATAGATATTTTATTCAATAATCTCATAGGAAGTTGTGCCTGGATATATCATTGACACTTGATACCAAATTTTGAGACAATTGACAGAAAAAGGAAAATTATTCATATATTTGATGAAAAATTATACTTGAATATCTCATTTGCAATTTTCTCACGAAAAACTACATGGAAAATTATTCAGAATTTTTATGAAAAATTGGCTGGAATACAAACATCGCCAGTAAGCTTGATGGACAATTTTCGACAAATATCATTGAAAATAGAGGGTAAAGTTTATAGAAAATTGTCCACAAATCTCATGCAAAATTCGCAGGGAATATAATGAAAAATAGCCAAGAAATCGCATTGATAATTCTAGTCAAATAGCATAGAAAATTGTTCCCAATTGTTATTGAAGCTACCAAGAAAACTCATTAAAAATTTCTTGAATTTTTTTAATGAAAACAGTAATCATACTAATAAACATTTTTTAATAAAAAAAATGTATTGTTTTTTTTAATTTATAGAAAATTAACCAGAAATCTCATGTAAATCTTATTGAAATATTTTCATGAAAATAGTTATCATACTAGATATCTAATAAACATTCTTTTTTATAAAAAAACTTAATTGTTTTCATTTTTCATTATCTGCTCCATAAAGGGTTAAATATTGTAAGTAAATCCCATTAAAAATTATTGAGAATCTCATGAAATATTGTAGACTTAGTTCATAGAAAACTATCCAGAAATCTCATGTAAAATTTGCGGGGAATATAATGAAAAATGGTTGGTGAATGGCATTGAAAATTATAGATAATTTGTTCAATAATCCCATAGGAAGTTGTGCCCTGATATATCTTTGATATTTGGTACAAAATTTTAGAGAAAATTGACAGAAAAAAATAAATTAATGATAAATTTGATGAAAAATTATACTTGAATATCTCATTCTCAATTTTCTTACGAAAACTTCATAGAAAATTGTCCAGAATTTTTATGGAAAATTGTTCATTGTAAGTAACTTATTGACAAATCTGTAAGTATAAAATTGTTCTCGAATATTTGAATAATATTGCTGTGAAATATCACGCAAACTTTTATAGAACGTTGTTTCTAATTTTTGAAAATTAAATAAATAAATGAAAATTATCCACAAAACTAATGACAATATGTACTGAAATCTCTTTGAAACTTATAAGTAAATCTCATAGAAATTTGATGGCAAATTGTGTTCGAATATCTCGTTAATAATTTTCCCACGTAAAACTTCTAAGAAAATTGTCCAGAATTCTCAGGGAAAATTATCAAAGAATGTCATACATAAATCGCCAGTGAGCTTGATGGACAATTGTCCTGAAATATAATTGAAAATAGGGGGTAAAGTTTGTAGAAAATTCCCAAAAATCTTATTCAAAATTCGCAGGGAACATAATGAAAAATTGTAAATAGCATAGAAAATTGTTCCCGATATGTTATTGAAGCTGCCATAAAAGCTGCTATGAAAACATTTTCATCAAAACAGTTATACTAATAAAAAAAATTATTAAAAAATTAATTGTTTTTATTTTTCATTATCTGCTACATAAAGGGATAAATATTGTAAGTAAATCCCATTCAACATTATTGAGAATCTCATGGAATATTGTAGGCTTAGTTCATAGAAAACTATCCGGAAATTTTATGTAAAATTTGAGGGGAATATAATGAAAAATGGTCGGTGAATGGCATTGAAAGTTTTAGATAATTTATTCAATAACCTTATAGGAAGCTGTTCCCGGATATATCATGGAAATTTGATATACAATTTTAGACAAAATTGACAGAAAAAAGTAAATTATTGATAAATTTGATAAAAAATTATGCTTGGATATCTCATTAACAATTTTCTCACGAAAACTTCATAGAAAATTGTCCAGAATTTTTATGGAAAATTGGCTAAGAATTCTTACCAACATAGCTAGCGAGCTTGATGGATAATTGTCGAGAAATATCATTGAAAATAGAGGGCAAAGTTTCAGGTAAATAGCATAGAAAATTGTTCCCTATATGTTATTGCAACTGCCAAGAAAACTCATCAAAAATTTCTTGAATTTTTTTTATGAAAACATATGAATACTTTTCGGGATATCTTATTATTCATTGTAAATAACTTGTTGACAAATCAGAAAGTATAAAATTGTCCTGGAATATCTCAATAATATTGCCATGAAATATCATGAAAACTTTTATTGAACGTTGTTTTTAATTTTTGAATATTAAATAAATCAATGAAAATTGTCCACAACACTGGTGACAAATTGTAGGGAAATCTCTCTAAAAATTATAAGTAAATCTCATAGAAATTTTATGTCAAATTGTGCTCGAATTGACAATTTTCCCATGAAATACTATGTCCAGAAAAAATTATCCAGAATTCTGAGGTAAAATTAGCGAAGAATGCCTTACAAAAATCGCCAGTGACCTTGATGGACTTGTCAAGGAGATGCCTTGTCAAGATCCCTACTACACCCATAGATGAAGGAGTTGTAGGGATTATTATTATTATTATTATTATTAAGAAATATCATTGAAGATACAAGTTCATTTAAAATTAACCAGAAATGTCATGCAAAAGTTGTAGCGAGTATACTGAAAAATAGTGGGGAAATCGCATTGAAAATTCTAGGCAAATCGCATACAAAATTGTTTCTGATATATCATTGAAAGCTAGCTGCCAAGAAAACTGAAACATTTCTTTATAAATTTTCATACAAACATATGAAAACTATTCGGGAACTATTGTTCATTATAAGTAACTTATTGACAAATCTGTAAGTATAAAATTGTCCTCAAATATTTCAGTAATATGGCCTTGAAATATCATGGAAACTTTTATTGAACATTGTTTTTAATTATTGAAAAATAAATAAATAATTGAAAATTGTCCAATTTGTCTAATGACAAATTGTAGGGATATCTCTTTAAAAGCTATAAGCAAATCTCATAGAAATTTGATGGCAAATTGTGCTTGAATATCTCATTGACAATTTTCCCACGAAAAACTTCTTAGAAAATTGTCTATAGATTGATATAATTTATTGATGCTTTCCCAGCGGGTTAAATAAGTCAGAACATATTTGTGTATAAATCATACTAATAATAACATAATAATAAAATAAAAGTCTAGAATTCTCAGCGAAAATTATAGAAGAATGTCATTCAAAAATCGCCAGTGAGCTTGATGGACTTGTCGAGGAATATAATTGGATATAGAGGGTAAAGTTCATTGAAAATTATCCAGAAATCTCATGCACAATTGGTGGGGAATATAATGAAAAAAAGGTGGGGAATCGCATTGAAATTTCTAGGCAAATCGCATTGAAAATTGTCCCTGATATGTCATTGAAAGGTGCGAAGAAAACTGAAAAAATTCTTCATACAATTTCATGCAAACATATGACAACTATTCGGGATAGCATATTGTTCATTGTAAATAACTAATTGATAAATCTGAAAGTAAAAAATTGTCCTCGTATATCTCAATAATATTACCATGAAATATCATGGACAGTTTTATAGAAAGTTGTTTTTAATTTTTGAAAATTAAATAAATAATGAAAATGGTCCACAAAATTATTGAAAAATTGTTGGAAAATCTCTTTAAAAATTATAAGTAAATCTCATAGAAATTTCATGGTAAATTGTGCTCGAATATGTCACAATTTTCCCATGAAAAACTTTTAAAAAAATGTCCAGAATTCTTAGGTAATATTAGCGAAGAATGTCATACAAAAATCGCCAGTGAGCATGATTAACTTGTCCAGGAATATATAATTGAAAATAGAGGGTAAATTTTTGAAAAATATCCTGAAATCTCATGCTAAATTGGCGGGGAATATAATGAACAATAGCCGGGGAATTACATTGAAAATTCTAGATTAATCGCATAGAAAATTGAACCCAATATGTTATTGAAATTTTCCAAGAAAACTCATTACAAATTTCTTGAAAAGTTTACAAGATATCATAAGATAACTTTTCGATCATTGTATGTAAGTAGCTTGTTGTCAAATCTGTAAATGTAAAATTATTCTCGAATCGGATTAAATCGGATACGTATGCCGATTCTAAAATCAAATTCACTTCTAATAGAAATAATCCCGATAGGTTTTGGTTGAAATCCTGGTGGAAATCAGCAAGATCAGTCGCATTTATTATTTTGTAGGGTAGTGCACGGATGGCTGCATTATTTATAAAATAAGTTGATGAATACCTGCGCCGTGAACACGTTTCTGCACCTTCCACAACTCACGCCCTGCACTGAATTATTCACGTGTTTGTGCACCATCCACCTGATGAGGAATTGTGCCACGTCACATTAAACATTCACGTGCGCCTTTTCTGTAATTTTTTAACGGAATAGAGGGTGGCCCGTTCTCCCCACGCGCGTTAAACTTTAATGCCACGGGCAGGCGCGAAACAAGGCGCTAATAATTGCTGGTGTAAATTGAAACTTTGATTGCTTCTACCCACGCACGTGTGGGAAATATGGGGATAAGGCTATAAAAAAACCGTGTTTGCTTGAATTTTTCATGTAACGACTTTATTGCGCCAGACCAGCTGCAGTAAATTTGTTACGTAAGTGGCAATTAACGTGGTTATAAGCTGATGTGACAATAAACTTAAATTATCTAAAAATCGATGCACGCCTGTTTTTGTTTATACCCCCCACATATCTATAATACATAATTTTATGCCCAATCTCAACGCAAAAAAAGTCCAATCATGTTACATGTGTTCACACAATATCATCGATCATCCATCCCATCGATGCTGTTAAGTTTATGTTTACATCGCTCTGTGGACTTATCGTCTTATCAGTGTCCGTCATGGCTGGCAGTTCGTTAATTTACAAGGCGAGATACGCGAGTAATTACTGGTTCAATGGTCGACGCAATCGAAGCCCTTGTGTGCTCATCCCGATTCGCAACTCCCCCTAATCCGATACTGTGTCACGAGGCAGTAAATCGTGATAGAATTGCATGCGTCCGGATGTTATGTCATGCGGTTTTCATAATTATGAAGCGGACGTAATTAGCAGTTGTGTATTCCTAGCAGGGGTAGATGTAGATGCATTTACATTGATAGCTGCTGCACACGCGTGTTTAGCTGTGGGCTTCATTACTTCACGCCAGGACTAATTGTTTGTTACTAAATTCCATGGGTGTTTACACATTGAAACTTGTATATTATAATTAAACCTTCACACGCTCCAAATTATTCAATGGTAACATATGAAATTAGGTCATCCATTTAAGCGATTTATTTAAGTAAGTCTAATGAGGAGGGGCAAATAACTTTATATTAAAATTATCTGAGCATTATTAGCTTCCCTTAAAAAAACACTTAATAATCATTCATAATCATTAACAAATCTCATTATAGACCAATTAACAATAAATACATTACAAATATTGTCAGTGAACGTATTATCATTATTGTGACAATGAAATTTATTATCCCCGGCATCAATGTCATTTTAGATCAGGTCAGGTTAGATTAGGTTAGCTTCGGTTGAGCTATGTTAAGTTAATAACTAAACAAAAATTGGCAAGCAAAAAATTATGGTATTGAAAATAAATAATACTTGGCGTCTTTAGTTGTTGATACATTATACACTGTACGATGAATGTACACGATTTATTTATATATAAATAATTCTAATAACGAATTAGTCATTTCTTACTTATCGTTTTATTGCTCTCATTAAGTGCTCTTTTCATAATTTATAAACAATATTAAGATGTTATTCCAATATTTTTTTTAAATAAAAAAAAATGAAACGGTTAAATTTGATATTAGATTTGTACAGGGTGGCGCAGAATAACGAGCGATTTTAAAAAGTCTGTTAAAATGCAGATTTTTGTTTTTTTCAAATATTTTTTTTATAGTTAAGGAACATAAAAAAGCATTAATGATTTTTTTTTAATTACTCCGGAAAGATGACGTCCGTTTAGGCTTACAGATTCTACTAATCGTGATCTGAAATTATTCATTATGCTTGCTTTGCTTGCTTAGTTTGGTCCACTTCCTGTCGGATCCGTTCTTTCAAGGCTTGAACTCCAATATCTAAAGTTCTGCTTGTTTACATAACCGAACAAATGGAAATGGGCTTCGTCACTCATCCATAAATGGTTTACAATGTTCTCATCTTGATTAATTAAATCTAAAAAATGTTCTTGTGGGGTTACTTGAAGACTAAAGTGTTTCAAAATAACCCACCACAAACAGTTCAAGCCTTGAAAAAACGGATCCGACAGGAAGTGGACCAAATTAAGCAAGCAATGCTGCGGAACGTAATGAATAATTTCAGATCACGATTGGTAGAATGTGTAAGCTTAAACGGACGTCATATTTCCGGAGTTATTTTCAAAAAATAAAATCATTAATGCTTTTTTATGTTCTTTAACTAGAAAAAAAATATTTGAAAAAAAAAAACTGCTTTTTAACAGACTTTTTAAAATCGCTCCTTATTCTGCCCCACCCTGTATATTTGAAACATAATTATAATTTTTTCAGACTATTTAAACATTATTTACAAAAAGTTATTTTAAATTTTGTAAATAATGTTTAAATATTCGGAAAAAATAATAATTATGTTTCAAACATACAAATGTATAATCAAATTAAACTGTTTTAATTTTTTTTTATTCAACAAAAATTGTAAAAAAATCCAATAATCATTTTAATAATCATTACTGAATATATTTCAATTTTGTTGTGGTTCTGTAACTAATGGAAATATGACCTATGTCCATATGATATGATTAATCTTAAAATTACTTCTCAAACAAGATGGCAAAGTTTTTGACACCTATTATAAATCACCCTGTATAGAAAGCAAACTTTGTAATTTAATGTGGTAGCTATCTGAAAGATGAAAATAATTGCTTTACTTGGTTATATACAGAGGTTTTTTTTTTCATTTTAAGCATTAGGATCTCTAAAACCATACGACATGGAGATATGGTTCAGAAATCTCATGCAAAAGTTTCAGGGAGTATAATGAGAAATAGTCGTGAAATCGCATTGAAAATTCTAGGCAAATAGCATAGAAAATTGTTCTCGCTATGTTATTGAAAGCTGCCAAGAAAACACATGAAAAATTTCTTGAAAAATTTTCATGTATGGTAACTATTCGGGATATCTTGTTGTGCGTTGTAAGTAACTTATTGACAAATCTGTAAGTATAAAATTGTTCTCGAATATCTCATTAATAATGCCATGAAATATCATGGAAACTTTTATAGAACGTTGTTTTTAATTTTTGAATATTAAATAAATAAATGAAAATTGTCTACAATACTGGTGGTAAATTGTAGGGAAATTTCTTTAAAAATTATAAGTAAATCTCATACAAAATTTGATGTCAAATTGTGCTCGAATATGTCATTGATAATTTTTATACAAAAAACTTCTTAAAAATTGTCAAGAATTGTCAGAGAAAATTAACGAAAAATATCATACAAAAATCGCCAGTAAACTTGATGAACTTGCCGCAGAATATCATTGAAAATAGAGGGCAAAGTTCATAGAAAATTATTCAGAAATCTCATGCAAATTTCGCAGGGAATATAATGAAAAAAAATGTGGGGAATCGCATTGAAAATTCTAGGCCAATTGCATAGAAAATTGTTTCTGATATGTCATTGAAAGCTGCCATGAAAACTCAAAAATTTCTTGAGAATTTTTCATGTAAACTTATGAGAACTATTCAGGATATCTTATTGTTCATTGTAAGTAACTTATTGACAAATCTGTAAGTATAAAATTGTCCTCGAATATCTCAATAATATTCCGTTGAAATATCATGGAAACTTGTATTGACTTGTCGAGGAATATCAATGAAAATAGAGGGTAATGTCAATTGAATATTACCCTGATATCTCATGCTAAAGTCTCAGGAAAAATTATGAAAAATAGCCGGAAAATTACATTGAAAGTTCTAGGCAAATAGCATAGAAAATTGTTCCGATTAGATCATTAAAAGCTGCCAAGAAAATTGAAAAATGTCATGAAAATTCTTCATGCAAACATATGAAAACTATTCGGGATATGTTATGGTTCATTGTAAGTAACTTATTTATAAATCTGTAAGTGTAAAATTGTCTACAAAACTCCACAAAGCGAAATCTCTTTTTAGAATTATAAGTAAATCTCTTTGAAATTTGATGGCAAATTGTGCTCGCATATCACGTTAACAATTTTCTCACGAAATACTTATTAGAAAATTATCCAGAATTCTCAAAGAAAATTAGCAAAGAATGTCACAAAAAAAATCGCCAGTGAGTTTGATGGTTTGATCGAGGAATATCATTTGATATAGAAAGTAAAGTTGAGATATGGTTCAATGAGGAAATAGTTGTTATTTTAAGAGCTTATGCAAGATATGTTATTGTTTTTTGAAAAAAACACCACAGTTTTGCTGTTATAATACAAACTTTTTTTAATGGCAGTCATAGTTGGTTTTGACATGTTTAAAAGGGTCAATTTTTGCTCTTTAAGCGATACAAGGTCTGCTAATTTACTTTGATATATAAAGGCTATCTTCGAAAGTTTACTTAAGGAAAATTATTATTTACTTTGACAAATAGACACGATACAGGACAATTAGGATCTCGAAAACCATAAGACATGGAAATATGGTTAAATGTGGAAAGAGTTGTTATTTTAAGAGCTTATGAAAGATATGCTATTGTTTTTTGAAAATAGACCACAGTTTTGCTGTTATAATACAACTTTATTTTTTTTAATTGGCAGTCAAAATTGGTTTTGACCTTTTTAAAAAGGACAATTTTTGCTCTTTAAGCGATACAAGGTTTGCTATATTTAGTTTGATATATAAAGGCTATCTTCGAAAGTTAACTTAATGAAAATTATTATTTACTTTGACAAATAGACACGATACAGGACAATTGTATTATTGAGACATTGAGACTAGCAAAAACAGAGTTTAGCATGGAAAAACATTTTTTTTGCTCTTACCACAAGCATTCCATTAATTTTTCTATTCCAATTATACTAAATTTTATTCAAATTATACAACAAAAATTCCTGAATCGCATTTATTTTTGAAAGTAAGTATAAAAATGCAATTTAAAAAATATTATATCTATTATAACTCAAAAACAGTGTTTTTTTAAACAAAATCATATTTTTTATAATCTCATAAAATGACAACTCTTACTAAGAGTATTATAACTCAAAAATGGGGTTCTTTTTGCAAAACACAAAAGTATATCTTGCATAAACTCTTAAAACGACAACTCTTTCCTCATTTAACCGAATCTCTATGTCTTATGATTTCCGAGATCCCAATGCTTAACATTAAAACAAACTCACCTTGTCTATACTCCAATTACGCAATTTTAACTTTGTGGTTATAACATTTTATTAACTATTATGATTGTGGTTTTGATCATTGTCTTGATCATGATTATTGATAATTATTTTGATAATTACTTGAACCAGCTGATTTTCAGCTGACTACTAACTGATAATTATGACTATCTAACTTTATGTTAGCAATAAATTTATCTGCATTTTATATTTTACTTGTTCTTAAATCTGTCGTGTATTCTGACTTTTTGACCAGTGACAAATTTGTTGTTATTCAACATGTGACCTGTGTTCATGGAAATATTTAACAAGTACGTATAATGGTAATATTATTTGAAAGGGTAACTTAGTTATGCTGCGAATATATGAATCTTTTCTCGAATATTACGATTGTTGTTTTTAACTTCTGGAACTAGAATTCTCCCAAATGCAGCTTCAGCATGTTTGTGTACAATTGGCCTTTGTTGGCGTAGATTCGATGAGGTCAATGAAATTAACTTACACTCTTATCACAAAGTTGCAATGTATTAATATTATTAGTTATTATTTTATAGAAATACCTTATAGCAACTTATGAGAATCTTATTATGATCTTAACTCACACGGGAGAGTCCACCTTATAGCAACTTGTGAGAATCTTATTATCAACTAAACTCATAAACTCACACGAGAGAGTACATTAAATGGATATGGCAGTTTTCGCCAAATTATTTCAGAAATTGATCTATACAGAGTGGTCACTTTTACGACGCCCACCATTAGGATCTATTAAACGGAAATGTATACAGAGTTGGTCAACTTGGAGAAGAGTTTCTTATTTTCATGCCTTTTAATATACTGAAAAGAAATATGAAAAGGATATCTTGCATAGTTTCTGAAATATCGCTGAAAAACCGAAAAAGTGCACTTTCCTTTTCCTTTTATAACTTTTTTTACGTTTGAAGGAAGTTTTACGAAACTTGCACTCTTACATTTTTCAACGTGAGCTTTCTGGTGACAGTGCTAAAGATTTTCTGCAGCAACTATACCTTTTCAAGTACAAATTGGGACCAATCAAGTTCAAATTTAAACCAATCAATTTCAAATTGAACACATGTTTCTTGATGTCGCCTGCCAATCGCATGTGTTGCCTTCGTCGCCCTCTCCTATTTTCCCATGATACTGGAGACCAGTGTACAATAATTCAAATTCAATTCAAAAAAAAAGTTCAAATTGGCCTCAATTTGAAATTGATTGGTCTCAATTTGAACTCGATGAACTCGATTGGTCTCAAATTGAACTTGAAAAGGTATAGATGCTGAAATTTTCATAGTCATCGTTTTCTTTTCTTATGGCCGCCATATTGGATTTTTATAGCATTTCCCCGACAAGTAGATGAAGGATGGAATAAACTTATTGTACACTCGAGACCATGGGAAAATAAGAGAGGACGAGGAAGCCCACAAAAGCGATTGGCAGACGATATCAAGAAACATGCGGGAAAGAAATGGACTGAAGCATCAAGTAGTAGAGAGAAATGGAAGCAACTTAGGGAGGTCTATGTCCAAAGATGGATGGCAGAAGGCTGAAAAGAGAGAGTATGTCATTTAGAAGCAAAAAATGTAGGTACTGATTCAAACCTTACACTCACATTTTCTGAATAAATATTTTTTTGTACGATACATTTAAGTTAATGGTTAAGTTAACAATGGTTAAGTTAAGTCTTCAAGTTCTTGATTTCAAACTTCGCTACAATTGTGTAGAAGCTACTCGAGACATTAGCAGTGCTTTCGGGGAGAATGCGGCTGACAAACGTATGGATGGTGCATAAATGGAAAACTGCAAAGTTGAATTTTGGCATTGGTCAATCGAACTCTGGACTTCGAATAAAGATCCAATTTTCCTGCTTGGTTGAGCCCGAATACATGATGCAAGATCGACGTTGAACGTATTGGGATATAAAATGCTGCTTCATCTACATGCTCACCAAACATCTCGGTAACTTCTAATAATAATAATAACGTTTATTTAGCTCCACATTTAGCTACAACTATACACTTACATATTAAATGGGTTGTTACATTTAATAGGTCTACAATCATTTATTTGTTTTTCTTATTTGTTATTTAGGTACTAACAGCCCATTTCATAATAAACTACTTTAAGGGCTGGTTCCATAATATCACAGAAAAGTATCCTTAATGTAAAGCTTACTTAATAGAAAAGTCGACTTTAAAGTCTGCTTCTGTCCTATATAATAAAAAACATTTTTTCGTAAAGTGACGTTTAAAAATCAATTATGGAACACGTTACAGTACTTAAAGGCGCCTTTTCGGTTTAAAGGAAACTTTAATACCAGTACGGAACCGCCGTAAGATGCTTTATCAAAAGTGAACTTTAAGTAAAAGTACGCTTTAAACGCTACTTAAAGTTTGGTCCGTTTCAAAATAAAACTTTAACAAAACTTTCGACAGTTTGTTCAACAGTTTGTTGGGTTATGTTCAGTGATGCGAATTCTAAGTGAATTAATATGTCTAATATAAGTGCTACAAAACGAGGCATAGGCTCCAATTATACGAATGAGGAGGAGTTAATGCTGTTGGAGGAGATAGAGAAAGTAAAACACATTTTAGTATGTAAAACAACAAATAAAATTTCTAATGAAGAAAAGGTAAGTTTCGTATAAACACTTTGCTATTAATTTTATTTACATGCTTACATATTTGCTGCAGGATGAAGCTTGAAAACGTGTCCTGCTTGCATTTAATGCAAAATCAAGGAGAATGCGGACAATGGACCAAATGAAATCCAAATTCGACAATCAGGAAGGATGTGGGAAGCGAAAATAGTTACATGAAGGGCACTGGTAGTGGGAGTTGTATACCAAAAAATAACTGTAACAAAGACTGGACCGTGTCTTTTCTTAACCTGAATCTGTCATAGAAATCCTTCTCGTGTGTAATTCGAAATATTTTTTTCTTTTTCGATAAATTTTCGGACGTCGCAATACAATATCTTCCTCATCTTCAGATGAGCTACTTGACGAGGTAAAATTATTGAAGTGATACATTGCGCACAGATATACGATGATTTTGTGTATACTTCTGTCAAATCTAAACACCACACAATCGAGATTATGTTCGAACTAAAAGGAGACTTTAAAGCGCAAAAGCTCAGAAAATGGCTTTTACATTAAAGTCAACTTTAAACGATAAATATGTGTTATGAAACGCATGTTGAAAATTAAACTGAGCTTTAAAATGTAAGTCACTTTAAATTGCTTATGAAATTGGGTGTAAGTATATTTTCTTAATTGTAACCTTAAATTGTAAACGGTAAATGCTAAAATTTAAAGTCACTTTAAATTGCATGTAAGTATATTTTCTTAATTCTAACCTTAAATTATAAACGATAAATGCTTCAACGACCAAAGTGCTGCAGAAAATGCCTTCAGGGAATTCAACGACTCCCGGATTCTATGTTTCCAGAATAAATAAAGTGGTTTCCTATTGCAAAAATTGTTTTGATTCTAATGGTGTTGATTCGATTCTGAACTGAGATCTGGAAACACATTCACGGAGAATCACATTTAATTGAATTGAGTGAACCAGATGGTCACGTATCGCGATTTAAAAATAGAACATACTTTATTTTAAACATATCCTAATCAATGTTGCTGTTTAAGTACTTTTCTCATAAGATTGTTTTGTTTTGAAGAAATTATTTGAACTCGATAACATCTATTATATTAATGGTTGATGATATAGTTCGTCTGTATAGTTCATTGTACTAGAATGAATATAGTTTGGAAAATAGAGACATTTAATATAATAAGTAGAATATTAAGAATAAAAGAATACATTTGATGAAATGAAATATTAAATTGAAGGATGAATACTACGGCTTTGAATGAAAACTGCACGGTAGTGAATATTAATGAAGTCCCACAAGAGAGACCCACTGCTGCACAACACCGCAGCTCGCAATTACAACTGAAATATATTTTAATTTAATGAACGCAGCCCTGAAATTTTCAACGCTCGCGCGCTCGAATTTTTACATTATGCATATTCCATTAGACCTTAATTAATAGTTAAAAATGCTGCTCGCTCGGCTGTAATTAAAATTCGTGGATAGTTTTCGTCCCCGCCTGCACCGAAAGGGGGCTCAAAGGATTTCAAGTCGTCCCCCGTTGTTATTTTCAAGACCGAATTTGATAATTAATGCGTCCCGGTCTTAATTAATTGCGCCTTTCAAATAATATTATAATTACACGAAAATCCGCCCGTTCCGTCCCGATATTAATTAATTGGATTGGTCGAGTGCTTACTGGCAAATCGCGCGCCCCTGGAACGCAAAGCGCCCGTCGAAATGTTATTAAATTATTCCGCCTGCGAGAAAGAATTTTAAAGGAGCCGAATGTAAACACTCCGTATTAATTTTCGAAATCCGCTCCTTATCTCGCGAATTATTCACTGTATTCGCCTTCGACGGATTCAATTGATTGCCAAGTTGGCTCTGTTCGGTTCAACGGATTCCTTGTTAATTCCAGGCAGGCACTCACAATCGTGCTAAGTTAAATTTCCTTGTCGAACACGAATTGTACCGAATTTGTCGGGCGATATAATCAAACTTCGATTGTGAATATAAAGTTGCCAAACTTCCAATATTATAATTAATAATTAAATTCAGCATATAAATATATATATATAAAATTATTGAAGTTAATTATACTGGTGAAAATTTATAAAGTTAAGGCCAGTTAAATATAGCATTCGCTGCAATGACGAAATAAATCTTTTTTTTATTGGTCCAAATATTGTTTAAAAATTGGTTGTGCGCGATTATTGATTAGGAATCGGAAGTCCACACGGGCGTTATTTAAATATTGTTTTTTATCAATTTATGTATTGGATTGCTTTTGTGTTGTGATCGAAATAATTGAAGTTGTGTAGACACTGTCAATATTTTCGGACTCGTAAATTAATTTGGCAGCAATCACAAAAAAAATATCAATATGTACGTACGGGGGCATCGCTAATAGAATTATTTTCCGTTATTGCTGCATTATTTGTGAAAACTGCACGCACTCGCCGGACAGATACAAATTAAACTGAATCGTTAACAAGTTTTTGATTTGTGCTGCAAATCGTGACAATCCGTTTTTTTGCATGCATGAGTTTGCGTCACGTGCAGTTTTTTTTTTATGTGCGCCCCGCATTAATCCGAAAATGCGGACAGCGGGGATTCCAATTAGGGGCCGGCGCTGGAAAAACTGGTGCCGGCGTCGCGACGCAATCGATTGACTCTCGGGCGATTAAGCCGGTTCCTGGGGCGCGCAAAAATGCGTCCCGACGCCGAGCCACGTGACCCGAATGTGTCCAGGGCCGGGGCACGTAATCCTTTAATAGGTCCGTCGAACCGTCAGGACTTCCCGAGGGAACCGTTCGGGGCGGATGTGTTTGGACACATTCGACAATTAATTAAAGTTGCTATTAATATTTCAAGGCGCAACTTCTGTAATCTCGATGGAAATCATTGCATTTTCCTTTTCATTTCCACTTGGTATGTTTTTATTGTGATTTAATTATTATAACGCAATAATTATGATTTGTCCCACGTTGAGGGCTCCAATATGCAATGTTTTTACTTAGGTTTTAATTTGTCCCACGTTCGGGAGCCAAATGCAGTGTTGTGATTGTTGTTAATAATTTTTATATTTGATTTGTATTGATTAATAATAATTATTGCCCCACGTTGATTCTGAGGGTCAATGTTTTGTTGTGATGGTTCTCAGGGTCAATAAGTGGAATCAAAATAAATTAGATGGCAGAGAAAGAATATGAATTTTAATTGATATTTATTATAATATTAAATATTTAAAAAATTGATAACAAAACAAACACTAATTCAACATGAAACAAAATGAACACTTGACAAAAGAAAACAAACACTACATTAATTAACAAACTAACACAATCAATATTTCATAACAATAATACCGTAAATTCCAAATTCGCACAAATAACTCCCTAATTGAGTAGTTATTTTAATAAATTCTACCTGGCATTCATATTCATCTTTCTGGTCAATAGGGGCAACTCGCAGTGGTGATCGGCAATCCTGGTTGCAGATGTCGAATCAGTAAATTCGATTAATTCGGATTTAATTCCCTCAGTTCAAAGTGTAACCTGCTGTTCTTGGTTAATCCTTTTCTATGCTTGACGTTCTTCTCAGAATCGTCTTTGCGGTTTAAGTTCGCGTTGAATCATATTGGACTCCTTTCAGCTGTTCCGTGTTGAAAATGATTCCCTAGTTCACGTCGGGTATTTATAGATGGCTCGAACACAATTGATTACCGTCCCGAATTTAATTTTATCCGCGTAAACAAAACGTAAATCAAACGACAAAAAATACACTTCATTTTACAGGATATCGCCCCTCGATGAAAACACATTTAAAAAATTTAATTTAATTTCCATTGAGATTTTAATATTTACTCTGGAAAATACAAAATTTTCATTGTATGTTATAAACTATCAGTCAAAATGGCATAATGAATACTGTCTTTTGACATATTTCAATGATAATCAGTAATTTCCATTGATATTGCAAAATTTTAATTGGAAAATACATCATTTTCAATAAATAGTATAAAATATCAGTGAAATTGATATAACACATACTCAGTTATGACAATTTTTATTGGATATTATAAAACATCACTGAAAATTGAAAAATTAACACTGAGTTATGACAATTTTCAATGATATTCAGTAATTTGCATTGTTATTGCAAAATTTTAAATGGAAAATACATAATTTTCACTAAATAGTAAAACATATCAGTGAAATTGACCTAACGCATACTCAGTTGTGAATTTTTTGATTGGATATTATAAAATATCCCTAAAAATCGCAATAGTAACACTGAGTTATGACAATTTTCAATGACAATCAGTAATTTCCATTGATATTGCAAAATTTCAACTAAAAAATACAAATTTTCATTGGATATTACAAAATATCAATCAAAATCGCAAAATTTACACTAAGTTGTGACAGTTTTCAATAATAAGCAGTCATTTCCATTGAGATTTTAAAATTTCAGATGGAAAATACAAAATTTTCATTGTATATTTTAAAATACCAGTAAAAATGGTATAATACATACTGTCTTACATCAATTTTCAATGATAATCTATAATTTCTCTTGATATTGCAAAATTTAAACCCGAAGTTAACAAAATTTTCTTTATATATCATAAAATATCAGTGAAAATAGCATAATGCACACTGAGTTATAACAATTTTCAATGATGATCAGTAATTTCCATTGACATTTCAAAATTACAACTGAAAAATACAAAATTTTCATTGTATATTATAAAATAGCAGTCAAAATGGCATAATGCATACTATCTTACAACAATTTTCAATGATAATCTATAATTTCTCTTGATAATTCAAAATTTAAACAGGAATTTACAAAATTTTCTTTATATATCATAAAATATCAGTGATATATAATATGAAATATACACCATTTTTGATGCGTGAATGTAAATAACTATTGTTCGTTGATATTTGTTTCTGTACAACTGTTTATTTTTCTCTCTGCTGACCAACGTGGAGGCTCCGGGATCTAGAGCGAATCTCCATGTTTATCGGCGTTCAGCCTTTTTAAAACCTCGGTAAAACAAGTGATTTTCGCTTGTTAAAATCCGCCTACGTTGATCCAAATAAGCGTGTAAATTGTCGAGTTGCTACCCGATTCCAGTTCGTAACCACGGCAACGAATCAAAAAAATATAATTTTGATTATAATTATCCATATACCGCTGAAACCATAATTTCAAATCAGATTTGAATCTGATATTCGAGATCGTTGTACTTTATTGTTTTTATACGAATGTCGAACGTCTTTGTACGATGAGTTTAAATTTTCCATCGAATTTTATACATATTACTGACTCATTACAATTATTTTACTTTAATTGTGCCCTGAATTAATTATAATTCTAGCTATACTAATCCTATTTGACTACCAAAGTAATCCTATTAATATCTAAATACCCTAAATCTAATATATTCAATATGATTATCAAAAAACAAAATCCTATCTACCGTATACTATAAAATAACAAATTAAATCTATTAAATAACATCACACACTATTCACAAATATTTAATCAACAATGACCAAAATTACAAAACCGTAATCCTCGAAAAGTCATTCTAGGAACTGAAAAATGAATAAAACCCAATAATTATATCACAAACCTAATTATTTTTATTACACTGAAGGGTTTTACTTCGTGATACATTAAGTATAAAGAAATAATGCAATTTATATATATATATATATATATAAACAATCTTTATTAGGCTATCGACCCCATAGGGTCTTTCCGCCTTGCCTAACATAATACATTACATTATACGTACGTTACATTATACATTACATTACATATTATATTATATAACATTACCTATATGTGATTCATGAGTGATTATTTTGATAGTGTGAAGAGAGTGTTATGAAGTGTAATATGATTCATGAAGCGTTTTTGTCGGATGTAATTTTGTAGTGCGTTTGTTTTGTCTTTTAATACACAATTCGTCGAGTATTGTCCTATTGTCCTGTTTTTGTTGAAATTTATTTCGTAGTTTCTCTAGTCTTTGTTGGATGGGTATGATTTTGGTGATCTTGTATAAATTTATGTTCGATATGTTATGAAGATGATTGTCCTTATGTCTTAATTTAGTGAGAAGTCTTAATGTCTTCCGTTCAGTTACGTCCGTAATTCGTTTGCAGGTGTTTCTTACATTTTTTAGTATGATCTGGCCGTAGTCAATCATGGGCCTGCAGATGGATTTGTAAATTTTTGTTGCTGTACTAATGGATATCCCTCTTCCTCCGTATGTTAGGCATCTAAAATGTTTTGCTCGTTTTTGTATTTCCGTCTTTGTGTTCCGTAAGTGTTTGTCGAATTTGTGCTTATTGTCAATCGTCATTCCTAAGTATTTTATCGTCGTTGTGGGGTATACGTTTGTTCCGTTAACATGTATTGTCGGTGAGTTGTTATTGATTCTGTGGTTGGGAATAAGGAGTTGCAATTTTTATATTTTTCTTAATTGTGCGTTTACTTCGTGATACATTTTATCAATTATAAATAAAACAAGTGACTGTGTGAGTGTCAAATAAATTTATTTATTTGTGACTATAGTTTCTACTACTTAGGTAATCATTACACAGGCCAACATGATTTTTGGTGTTTTGAAGTTGATAAGTGTCCTTAGCTAATAGGGGTACGTTGATTCTGAATGTGAATTTGGTTTGAGCCCATCACGTCAAGATTTTTCACAAAATTAAAAAAACCTTGTCGGATATTTTGTACTAAAGCAAAGAAGTATCTTTATGATATTTCCTAAATTGCATTAAAATTATTTCTTTATAATACTTGATACATCGATAGAAAATATTTTAGTATAATATTAAGTTTATTTCATTTCAATGACAACACTGTTTCATTTTCGCATCTGTCAAGGTCAACTTGATGGCATCGGCAGTTGTTTACGAAACGGTTAGTTAGCATCAGTTGTTTGTAGCATCAAGTTGTGTTTGGTTTTCCGAGTGTTTAGTGGTCATAATGTCATCAAGAAAGTGCAAAAACAGTCCTGATATATTTTGTTACGTGTGTGGTGATTTAACGATAGCAAAGCATCAACGAAACATAATAGAATTTATCAAGAAAGCTTATCACGCTTACTTCAGTTTAAAGCTTAGTGATCAGGGCAAACCTTGGGCTCCACACAAAGTATGCCTTCAGTGTGTCGAGGTACTGAGAAAATGGACAAAAGGTACACACGTAGCTCTTTACCCTTTGGCATTCCTATGGTATGAAGGGGACAAAAAAAAACATGGAGACGACTGTTACTTTTGCTTCAAGGGTTTCAATTCGAAAATTAAACATACTATTCAGTATACTGATGTACCTTCTGCTAAACGACATGTACCTCATGGACCAGGAATTCCCATTCCTCCACCTTTTCTTCATACCATCCAACAGCAGTCATCAGATGAAAGTTCAAACGAAAAAACCGATGAAGACGAATTCAATCCTGATATAGACCAACCTCAACAGTTTATCCAAGCTGAACTAAATGACTTAGTGAGAGACTTGGGCCTATCGAAGGATGCTGCACAAATCTGCTGCACAAGACAAAAATCTGTTGGCTCCAGGAACTACATTTTCGTGGTATAGGCATCGTGAAAAACAGTTCGCGGATTATTTCTCTCAAGAGGGTTCACTGGTGTATTGTAATAATATTCCTGAAGTAGTCATGAAACTGGGAGTTGACAATTACGATTCCACATCATGGAGGTTATTTATTGATTCTTCTAAGAGAAGTCTGAAGGGTGTCTTGTCGCACAATGGTAATACTTATGCCTCGGTGCCTATTGCTCACTCTGTGCATCTCAAATAAACGTATGAGAATCTTGAGCTGTTGCTAAATACAATAAAGTATAGCGAATATTGTTGGCAACTCTGTGGAGACCTCAAAATAATATCCATGCTTTTAGGTCAGCATTCACAAAGTATCCATGTTTTTTGTGCAAATGGGATAGTAGAGCATGAAATTTACATTACGTTAAGAAAGCATGGCCACTCGGAGAAAGACTTGTACCGGGACAAAAAAATGTGCTACGTGATGCATTAGCTGACCCAAAATTAGTTATTTTGCCTCCCCTTCACATAAAGTTAGGATTGATGAAGCAGTTTGTCAAAGCTTTAAATAAACAAGGTGGCTGCTTTAAATACCTGTGCGACAAATTTCATGCACTTTCTGAAGCTAAACTTCAAGAAGGAATTTTTGTAGTCCTTCAAATTCGAACCTTATAATCGGACAGATTGTTCCAGAATACAATGACCCAGGATGAATCTGAAGCATGGAGTTCTGTCGTAGAAATCATAGACGGTTTCCTTGGAAACAACAAGTCTCCAAACTACAAAAAAATTGTACCCAACATGGTCGAAAAATATAAAAAACTGGGATGTAATATGAGCGTCAAACTTCATTTTCTGAATTCTCACGTTGACTCTTTTTCCGAACATCTTGGAGCTCTCAGCGAGGATCAGGGAAAGAGGTTCTATCAAGACATAAAGGAGATGAAGAGACGTTACCAAGAAAGATGGAATATTAGAATGATGGCTGATTACTGCTGGACCTTGAAGAAGGACTCGCTCACAAAAATCCACAAAAATAAAACTACAAAACGTGGTTTTGAGGGAAAAAAAGAACGATTTTATTTAAAAAAAAAACAACGATTGTCTAACGTGCATTATACTGCATTATTTTTTTTAATGAACAACTCAATTTTGCAGCGTAATTTTCTATTAAATATAGTTTCAATAAATATTTTCTCAATATTTTTGGCAGTTTTTATGAAACATTTCAAACACACTTTTCCTGAAAACCTGACGTGCTGAAAAAAAAACTTAGTACAGATTCATGATCAGCACACCCCATTTACTATAGGACACCTACTAAACTTGAAACACTTTTTCATGAAAAAAAATGTAGGCCTGTGTTATCAAACAGCGTTTGTTGTTGTTGGAATCACACTGTGTTCTTTACACTTTCACACTTCATTATTCACACTTTATTGTCTCACCTAATTCATTCATTCATTTCATTATCACGTGTAGGTACTAATCATAGTAATTATTTGTGTACTATCTTATCCCATATCAAGTTCTGTTTTTACATGCCTATGAATATATATGAATATCCTGTTTGTGCATAAACTTGTATATTTATATTTTCTGATTTAAATCATAGCCTGAGATGTTGTCACTGCGTAAAAACGTAACCTCTCTTTGAGTGACAGAATCATTTTAGAAGGATTGTTGTTAACGCTATTTGGTGCCACATATATATCCTTGTCCTGGATGTGCCCAAATCCTGAAGCTAACGAAATTGCATTGATTTCCTGTCCATGTTTTTACCTTTAATACAGCTCATATTAAAGCTTAGCTTACTCCTGGCGTGTATTTATGAAGTTACTCGAGCGTTTTATCAGTTTTTAATGAAATATTAGGTGAAATATTATGCTCTTACGACGTAAGAGCATAATTTTAATTATTGTTATAAATATAAACATATTAGTTGTAATTATAAAAATATATGCACCATGCAACTAAAATAATATTCCGATAATTGATCTTTTATTACCAGAATTATAAAACCTTGAAAAGTCATCCTAGGAACTGAAAAATGAATAAGACGCAATAATTTTATCACAATCCTAATTAATTCTATTAACACTAGAGGCTTTTACTTCGTGATACATTTCGTATAAATAAATAATGCAGTTTTAACTTTGTTGGCATCGCACTTCGCATCTTCGCACTTCGTATGTTAATTGCGAAGAAAGAAATAAGGTATTATAACGCATCTCCAATTGAATCGATTATTTCAGATACCCGTTAAGTGTACTTTTTTAAATATTCGGAAAACGAAGAAAAACACTATACCTTTTTATAGTAGTGACTGTATTTGTTAGGGATATTATCCCTAACTGGCTATCGACCAACGTGGGTCCTTCTGCCGTGTGATTTGTGTAAATGTGTGTATTGAGTTAGGGCTTGTTACTCTAGAAATGCGCCCCCGATCTCTAGAGCGCCGTTAATGAGCTCCCAACGGCGAATGGCACTAGTTTCTCAGTACAAATGTACCACCTGTACTGGGGCTCGAACCCAGGTCTTCGTGCATGCTAAGCAAGCGTTCTAACCTGTCAGCCAAACTAGCGGTACCTTTTTATATTTTATATATTGTAATTAAATATCCCATAAAAAGTTAATGTTAGTTAAACAGATATTGCAAAAATATATGCGTATTGATTACTGTTATGCCGTATTCCGTAAAAAAAGAAAAATTCATAAAATTGTATGTTGACGAGTTTCTGAAATAAACGACTCAATTTCTTTTTTTTTTCATATACCATATCAAATATGGTATATTTCAAATGTTTTCATATTTTAAATATTTTCATATTGATTTTTTAATTAAACTAGAGATTATTGTTAATACAATATAACAATCATGCTGAAAATACCCACCGTGCTTGGATAACGCCTGAGGGTTTCTAATTAGTCGCCCTCATGAACGATAGCGCACGCCTCGTTAATTTATTAGTAATAATTATAAATTTATTGCAACAATAAATTTCCGGTAGACGAAAGAGGCACTTATTCCACCGACGTAATAAAATTCGCAATATTAATGGTAACATTATTAAATATATTTACGCACGGAGAACACAATTAATTTCCCTACCCGTCGACAATTTATCCCGATAATAAATACAAACGTTAATTACGTTTAATATTTAATTACGGTATTGCTGAACTCCTGCCTTTGTAATAAGGACGTAATTATAATGTTTGCTGGAGGATGCACAGGGTGGACTTAAAATATACCGACAAAGAAATTGAATTCTTGCGAGGATTAAAATTTAAAATAAAGCTGTTACGAGTATATTACCTAAACACAAAAATTCCGTCAGCATAATTATATTTTATGTACATTATATACATTTAATTTAGAAACAGATTCTGCATCGAAGCAAAGAGGTCTCGAAGGGATCGCTAAAGAAAATTTTTAAAACTCCACACACCAATTTTTTGAATTAATTAAAACATGTATTTCATTCTAATATAAAAATGTATTATAATATTTGTCATTAACACAATGTTTGTATGTATGTTGTAATTAATATATTAATGTGTAATATAATAATGTGTTCATTTGATTTAAATTCGTTTAAATAATCTGTGATACATTAATGACCGGACCAACAAATGCATAAGTATTTTTAAATCATTCAGTATCTCAAATCTAGCCCATTAAATCATTCAGTATCTCAAATTCTAGCGAATCAATGTCAATGTAATCTATAATTTATATTGAATGATATGTTAGCATCTAATCTGTTCAATTTGTTTAATATCCAATGTTTGATCCTTGAAATATGTGCGTTTTACTATGAGCATGTATTTTTCATATGTATGTTGTTATTAATATATTAATGTGTAATATAATAATGTGTTCATTTGATTCAAAATAAATTTAAAAAATCTGTGATAGTGTATATGAATGGACGAACAAAAACATAATTATTTTTAAATCATTCAGTATCTCAAAAACTAGCTCATCAATATCAATGTAATTATTAATTTATATTGACTGATATGTTACCATCTAATCTATTCAATTTAATTGATATCGAATGTGTGATTCTTGAAATATGTGCTTTTTACCATGCGCATGTGTTTTTCAGTAATTCAGTGTTATTCAGTAATATTCTTAAACATTCATGTTTCCTTTATTAATAATATCTCAAAACGTAGTGTATCAATATTAATACAATTTATTGCTATCATTGAGAGATATATAAGTCTTTAACGCAATAAATTGCATTGAATTCCACTGTGCTATTTTTAAGATATTTGCGTTTTAGTAGAATCAACTTTTTTTCCGTGATATTTTTAATATTGATGTGACTCATTAGTGATATCTAAAAAACTAGCTTATGAGTATCAATGCAATCGAGAATTTATATTGACTGATTGGTCGGCATCTAATCTATTTAATTTGATTAATATCTTATGGGTGATTCTTGAAATATGTCCTTTTTACTACGAGCATGTGTTTTTCAGTGTAAATCAGTGATATTCTTAAACATTCATGTTTTATTTTTTGACGATATCTCAAAAACTAGCGCATAAATATGAACACAATTTATTATTATCATTGAGCGATATATACGTCTTTAACGTAAAAAATTGCATTAATTTCCCATTTGTGATTTTTAAGATATTTGCTTTCTAGTGGGGCCAACTTTTTTCCGTAATATTTTTAATATTGATGTGACTCATTAGTGATATCTAAAAAACTAGCTTATGAGTATCAATGCAATCGAGAATTTATATTGACTGATATGTTGGCATATAATCTATTTATTTTGATTAATAGCTAATGTGTGATTATTGAAATATATCCTTTTTACTACGAGCATGTGTTTTTCAGTGTTATTCAGTGATATTCTTAAACATTCATGTTTTATTTTTTGACAATATCTCAAAAACTAGCTCATAAATATGAACACAATTTATTATTATAATTGAGCGATATATACGTCTTTAACGTAAAAAAATGCATTTATTCGCATCTGTGATTTTTAAGATATTTGCTTTTTAGTGGGATCAAATTTTTTTTCGTGATATTTTTAAATACTGATGTGACTCATTAGTGATATCTCAAAATCTAGCGAATGCATATACATGCAATCGAGAATTTATATTAAGTGATCCATTGGCATCTAATCTGTTTAATTTGTAAAAAATCCAATGAGTGATTCTTGAGATACTTGCTTCTTCCTATGAGCATGTGTTTTTCAGTGTTATTTCAGTGATATTCTTAAACGTTTATGTTTCTTTTTTTGATAATATTTCAAAAACTAGCGTATCAATATTATATTAAAACAATTTATTACTAATATTGAGCGATATATATGCCTTTAATATACTGAATTTCATTGATTGCCAATGTCGAATTATTAAGATATTGTCTTTTTAGTGGGATCAATTTTTTTTCCGTGATATTTTTAAATATTTATGTAACATCATTCTAATTTCATAAACTAGCGAGTTAATATCAATTCAACCCAGAATTTATATTAACTGATATATTAGCATCCCATTTGTTCAATTTGTTTAATATCCAATGAGTGATTCTTGAGATACTTGCTTCTTACTATTACCAGGTGTTTTTCAGTGTAATTCAGTGATATTCTTAAACATTCATGTTTTATTTTTTGACAATATCTCAAAAACTAGGGCATAAATATGAACACAATTTATTATTATCATTGAGCGATACATACGTCTTTAACGTAAAAAAATGCATTGATTTCCCATCTGTGATTTTTAAGATATTTGCTTTTTAGTGGGATCAAATTTTTTTTCGTGATATTTTTAAATACTGATGTGAGTCATTAGTGATATCTCAAAAACTAGCGTATGCATATCAATGCAATCGAGAATTTATATTAAGTGATCTATTGGTATCTAATCTGTTTAATTTGTTAAAAATCCAATGAGTGATTCTTGAGATACTTGCTTCTTACTATGAGCATGTGTTTTTCAGTGTTATTCAGTGATACTCTTAAACGTTTATGTTTCCTTTTATGGTGATATTTCAAAAACTGGCGCATCAATATTAAAACAATTTATTACTGATATTAAGCGATATATGTGTCTGTAATATACTAAATTTCATTAATTTCCAATATCGAATTATTAAGATATTGTCTTTTTGGTGGGATCAACTTTTTTTCGTGATATTTTTAAATATTTATGTAACATCAATCTAATCTCAAAAACTAGCGTATTAATATCAATTCAACCTAGAATTTATATTAACTGATATATAAACATCCAATCTGTTCAATTTGTTTAATATACAATGAGTGATTCTTGAGATATTTGCTTCTTACTATGAGCATGTGTTTTTCAGTGTTATTCAGTGATATTCTTAAACGTTTATGTTTCCTTTTTTGGTGATATTTCAAAAACTGGCGCATCAATATTAAAACAATTTATTACTGATATTAAGCGATATATGTGTCTGTAATATACTAAATTTCATTAATTTCCAATGTCGAATTATTAAGATATTGTCTTTTAAGTGGGATCAACTTTTTTCCGTGATATTTTTAAATATTGATGTAACATCATTCTAATCTCAAAAACTGGCATATTAATATCAATTCAACCCAGAATTTACATTAACTGATATATTAGCATCAAATCTGTTCAATTTGTTTAATATCCAATGAGTGATTCTTGAGATATTTGCTTCTTACTATTACCAGGTGTTTTTCAGTGTAATTCAGTAATATTCTTAAACGTTCATGTTTCCTTTTTCGATGATATCTTAAAAACTAGCGTATCAATATTAAAATAGTTTATTACTGATATTGAACGATATATTTGTCTGTAATACAACCAATTGTTTTGATTTCTAATGTGTTATTTTTAACATATTTGCTTTTTAGTGGAATCAACTTTTTTTCCCTGATATTTTTAAATATTGATGTGATTTGATTAGTGTTATCTCAAAATCTAACGTATTAATATTAAAGCTATCGAGAATTTATATTAGCTGATATATTTGCATCTAACTTATTCAATTTGATCAGTATCCAATGTGTGCTTTATAAGATATCAGCATTTCACTATACGCTTGTGTTTTTCAGTGCTATTCAGCGATTTTCGTAAACATCAATGTTTCGTTTTTTGATGATAACTCAAACAGTAGCGTGTCAATATTAACACAAATTATTACTGATAATCAGCGATATATATGTCTTTATTATAATGAATGCCATTAGTATCCAATGTATGA
The DNA here is from genome assembly GCA_951805005.1 of Othius punctulatus. Taxonomy (NCBI): domain Eukaryota; kingdom Metazoa; phylum Arthropoda; class Insecta; order Coleoptera; family Staphylinidae; genus Othius; species Othius punctulatus. The sequence goes on from OX638143.1 coordinate 26,375,328, forward strand.
TTTTTAAGATATTTGCTTTTTAGTGGGATCAACTTTTTTCCGAGATATTTTGAAATATTAATGTAACGTCATTCTAATCTCAAAAACTAGCGTATTAATATTAATTAAACCCAGAATTTATATTAACTAATATATTAGCATCCAATCTGTTCAATTTGTTTAATAGCCAATGAGTGATTCTTGAGATATTTGCTTCTTACTATTAGCAGGTGTATTTCAGTATAATTCAGTAATATTCTTAAACGTTCATGTTTTCTTTTTTGATGATATCTCAAACACTGCCGTATCAATATTAAAACATTTTATTACTAATATTGAACGATTTATGTGTCTGTAATACAATCAATTGCTTTGATTTCTAATGTGTGATTTTCAACATATTTGCTTTTTAGTGGAATCAACTTTTTTCGCTGATATTTTTAAATATTCATGTTATTTAATTAGTGATATCTCAAAATCTAACTTATCAATATTAAAGCTATCGAGAATTTATATTAGCTGATATATTTGCATCTAACCTATTCAATTTGATCAATATCCAATGTGTGATTTCTAAGATATCAGCATTTCACTATACGCTTGTGTTTTTCAGTGCTATTCAGTGACATTCTTAAACATCAATGTTTCGTTTTTTTATGATAACTCAAAACATAGCGTGTGAATATTAACACAAATTATTACTGATATTCAGCGATATATATGTCTTTATTATATTGAATTCCATTAATTTTCAATGTATGATTTTTAAGATATTTGCTTTTTAGTGTAATAAACTTTTTTTCTGTGTAATTTTTAAATATTGATGTGACTTAATTTAAATCTCAAAAACTAGCGTATTAATATCAATTCAACCCAGAATTTATATTAACTGATATATTTGCTTCCAATCTGTTCAATTTGTTTAATATCCAATGAGTGATTTTTGAGATATTTGCTTCTTACTATTAGCAGGTGTTTTTCAGCGTTATTCAGTGATAATCTTCAACGTTCATTTCTTGATGATGTCTCAAAAACTAGCGTACCAATATTAAAACAGTTTATTATTAATATTCAACTATATATGTGTCTGTAATACAATCGATTGCTTTGATTTCTAATGTGTGATTTTTAACATATTTGCTTTTAGTGGAATCAACTTTTTTTCCCTGATATTTTAAAATATTGATGTGATTTGATTAGTGATATCTCAAAAACTAAAGTACCAATACCAAAGCAATCGAGAATTTATATTAACTGATATATTTGCATCTAATCTATTTAATTTGATTAATATCCAATGAAATTAAAACATGAAGCAACGCTGCAAGAACAAGTCAGAACCTGAGTTTCAATAGAGTTGATCAACTTTAAACAATAGTTTTCATTCTTTTGTTGATCAACTACAATCGATCAATTAAACTAGATTCATGAGAACGCGCATTTAGATACGAAGTTAATTCGAGCATTTTTATATTTAATCAATCATATTGAATACAATTATAAATGAAGGTACAGTTTAACGCAAAATAAAAAAAATATATATGTATTTATGACATTATATCAAATATTTATTACTTTTACTCCTGAAGGTATTCGAATTAAATTTTAAGCGCTGAAATGTAACATTATTATCATGATTCTCGTTTTCGCGTGTACATTTCAATTTGCTAATATTTACATGTGGGTTAAGCAGAAATGATATATTTTTAATGTAGGTAACTAATTTTTCGAATGTTAAATGAACAAATAAATTAATTCCGCTTTTAAAATATATTTTTTTTTACATAAACCTCTCATTCTTAATATGGCACTAAAATATTCAGTACTTATTAATTATAATTATAAAATATAAAATTATTTTATATAATTTTAATTATCATCGCCATAGGAATTTACCACACATGGAAATTATGACTATGTAGTATGTACCATATTTGTACAATATATGTGCACTAATTTTTTTAGTTTCGGTGTTGACATATGATGAAATTTGTATGACTATTTTGCGCTAATTAAAATTATATATTGTTTGTTTATTTGTTAACGGCAAAGCCTTGCCAATAAAATACATACATATAATAATACAGTTTATCTGTATAGTATCTATTATACTATTATTAAATAGAATTATTATTTCGGAATAAGTTTTTATAAGTTTCGTTTAAGACATCAATCAAAGTCTAGGATGGCAAATTCCTTACTATAATCTATAAAAAAAATAACAATGCTGCACTTGACTTTTCCATAAAACCCAAAATATTGTATTGTCTCTTGTAAATTGTTACTTTATATTAATTGTTATTTTACTTTATTTATGATTTTTTTAGTCCCGTAGTGAGTTTACAAAAGGAAAATCCATATTTTCGTTTTAATGGAAAATTCAAAAGGATCAAACATTTGTGCCTGACTTGAATTGAAACAATTCTGTAATAAAAATAAATATGAGCTTTAAAATCAAAAAAATATATTGAGTGTAATATAGGTATTATGATACATATACACATATAATACAATATAATATACTATATATAAACTACACATACAACGAATAAACATAATATAAAAAATACATAATAAAAATATTTTCCCCTCTCTCTATTTAGTCACATAAATTTAAAAAATGTTCTGCATGTTTCCATATGAATTGATATTGAGAGCATTGGTACTTTAAATATAAATTTTAAATTATTTGATGCTTTATTTTAATAGTGTCGTGAATGTTACTCTAGCATCTCATTCTAATGTTAGAAGAATTATGTCAGAAATGCATCTGACATTCGAATGTGATGGTATAAAGTAACGTATACTGAGAATACGTATATACGTATACCTAAGAGAACGTTGCTACTTTAAATTTTAATTAATTATTGAATTATTCGATGCTTTATTTTAATATTATCTTACATCTGTACATTTGAAATAATTGTTGTGGTAATCGTGCTATGATCTAATAATTAATCAAAGCGGAAACAATACATAATGGCCTCGAGCAATATTATATTCCAGAGCAATCTAGAATTACAAGGTTATTACACCTGCCCTAAATAATAGTTGAGCTAATTTACATAGTCCCGGTAATTAATTCCAATACCTGTTAATGAAGCGATTATATCTAAATTCGGAATCCACGAGGCTTCAGCATGAATCAAACTTATTTTCAAGTAGACAACGAGTTTCAATCGAACAAAGGAATTACAATTTAATTTCAAATTTTGGATAATATTATCAATTCAATGTTGAAAAAGGGACAGATACGTTCAGAGCAAGTTCTGATAAATAAAAAAAAAGTTTTGGGCATTTAGATCGTATTACAAGAAAAGTTTGAATTGATAATTTGTAGCTATAGTTGATACATACTCACTGATAAAATATTCATTTCTTAATATAACTGACAATAATTAAGATATAAATTTAAAAAAATGTGATGAAGTTAATTTTAAATATCTTTCGTATTAGTCTCTTTTTCAACTCACTCATTCAATTGTACCACACAGTATGCTCAATAGAATTTTGATACAGATATAAATAGGTAACAAAAAAATATGTCTGCCAATAAATATGTAAGTGGATGTTAATTATTACAATTGTCCATCGAATCATTACGATTGGGCACACAGAAAACTCGGTTTCGCAAGTTTTGCAATTTTTAATCGATAGCTTTTACATCGTTTCGGCACATTATGAAGAGTAATGTTCAATATTACATTACTCGTAATGATAATCGCAGAACTGAAACCTTTGTACATAGTAGAAAATAGTAAAACTCAAAAAACATATTTTGTAGAGAGTGATAACGATCTTTATTAGGCTATTGATCCTCGGGCATTTCGCCAATCTTTTTATTTATAATAAACTATATTTTTATTTTAAAAAAAATATGTTTTATAACATAAATAATCTACTTATCGTTTCTGGTACATATGGTATTAACTGTAAGAGCGAGACTGCTTGCGTCGCAAAATGAAGGCAACACATGGAAAAACAGAGAGATAAAACACGCAAAAAATATTCTTTTGAAAATTTAATTAGAATTACAGTATCATTACATTAGTTTTTATAATTAATAAGGATTATTCAAAATGAGACGTCTACAGATTTACTCCCACATAAATCTCATTGCGCAAGAATTAATTTTGCTAATGTATTGTGTAAATTCCCAGTTTCATTATTTTACTCTGACTCGTGGAATTAATTTCAGACTATTTTATTTTAATAAATGCGGACGGGTCCAATGCTGAATTATAAGCCCGCTTTATAATTCAGCTCCTTTGATGCAGTCGCATTTGCAGATAATTAATTGCACGTCGAACGGTTTCCTGAATTTACAGCATCCAGTGTTGAGTTGCAATGAATAATAGATGGAGCTGAGACTTCAGTTTCATTGGAAGCAGTTCAGTATTTTAACGGATCTAATTACAATGATAATAACGGGACTTAATTAAAAAGTTGTTATTGCTTTCCCAACAGTGCTACGTAAAGTAAGGAAGGAGATAATTAAAAAATAAACTATGTTTTCCGATGATTTATGCGTTTGTATATCATACAATACTGAAATATAAGTATGTAATCGTCCCAGCATTTACAAACCAGCCCAAAATCTAAAATTATTCAGTTATTCTGACAATATCTCAAGCTGTTTCAAACAAAAAATCGCATTTTCTATACTCGTTCCCATCTTTAAGGTAAATGTAATAGAGTGAGATGAAATATGAATCGTATGTAGAATTTCAGTAGTATTGTAAGTTCTCAATGTGACTACTTTACATGTTCTTTTACTAGATGTATCATAATGCTATCAATGCTATCATATCGCTCAATATCAGTAATAAATAGTGTTAATATTGATACGCTACTTTTTGTGATATCATCAAAAAAGGAAACATGAATGTTCAAGAATATCGCTGAACAGCACTGAAAAACACATGCTCATAGTAAACAGCTCATACTTCAAGACTCACACATTGGATATTAATCAAATTGAATACATTAAATAACAACATATCAGTAAATATAAATACTCAATTGCATTGATATTTATACGCTAGTTTTTGATATATCACTAAGTCACATAAATATTTAAAAATATCACTGGAAACAGTTGATCGCGCTAGAAAAACAAATATCTCAAAAATACACATTGGAAATCAATATTATTCATTGCTATAAACACTAATATATTACCCAATATCAGAAATAAATTGTTTCATTAACGATACGCTAGTTCTTGAGATATCATCAAAAAACGAAACATAAATGTTTAAGAATATCACTGAATGAAGCACTGAAAAACACATGCTTATAGTAAAATGCAAATTTCTCAAGAAGCATACATTGGATATTTATTAAATTGAATAGGTTAGATGCTAATATATTAGTCAATATAAATTCTCCATTGCACTGATATTAATACGGTAGTTTTTGAGATATCACAAATGAAGTCACATCAATATTTAAAAAAAATCACAGAAAAATGTTGATACTACTAAAAAACAAATATCTTAAAAATTACACATTGGAAATCAATGAAATTCATTATATTATAGAAATGTTTATCGCTAAATATCGTTTTTAAATTGTGTTAATATTAATACGCTAGTTTTTGAGATATTATTAAAAATTTAACATGAATGTTTAAGAATAGAACTGAATAGCATTGGAAAACATATCCTCACAGTAATAAACACATTAGATATACAGGGTGTTAATACTAAGTTGTAACACCCGAAAATGGCAGTTAGAACTAATTGAAACAAACAACTTTTCTTAGTTAAAATTTTTGAATTAGCCCAAGTTCATAGTTATTGGCGTTTTTTTTGTTTTTCGAAAAATCGTCATTATTCCCTTATTTTAAGGAATATTTAAAAAATACAAAAACGTTCAACATGCGCTTTCGGTTCTCTAAAACATTTGTATTTACAATTATTTTCTATTTTATCAAATAACAAAATGGCGACCGATCAAAAATTTCTAAGTAAGATATTTTGAAAACCAATCGATCGATTTTTGAAAATAAAACATTTATAAAATCTTTGAACTATCTTATAACATTTGTCTATTATGATAATTATGTATACACAAATTATGCAAAATACGCACACAAATGATAAACGTGACAGAAACTTTTCAAGATGAAGCAGAAATTTCTTAAGAACAAGATCAAAAAGTATTTAAATTTGAACGTACAAACTAGAAAACACGTCCCTCAACTTGTTTAATGGGCTAACTTAAGATTAGCCTACTTTGTTTTAAATGATTGTTGCAGTTTGTTAAAATTTATCTTGTAGTTCAACTTGAATAACAACTGTTTTGGACAGATCGAAAATAAAATTTCAGACAAATGTTATAATATAGTTTAAGGATTTCATAATTATTTTATTTTCAAAAATCAATCGAGTGATTTGCACAATATGTTGTTTCCAAATTTTTCTTCGGTCGCCATTTTGTTATTTGATAAAATAGAAAATAATTGTAAGTACAAATGTTTTAGAGCACCGATAGTGCATGCTGAACGTTTTTGTATTTTTTAAATATTTCTTAAAATTAAGGAGTAATGACGATTTTTCGAAAAACAAAAGAACGCCAATAACTATGAACTTGGGCTCCAATTCAAAAAATTTAACTTAAAAAAAGTTGTTTGTTTCAATGAGTACTAACTGCCATTATTGGGTGTTACAACTTAGTATTAACACCCTGTATATCAAATTGAATAGATTAGATGATATCATATCATTTAATATATATTCTCGATTACATTGATATTGATATGCCAGTTTTTCAGATATTATTAATAAAGTCACATCAATATTTTAAAATATCACGGAAAAAAAATTGGCACACTAAAGACGCAAATATCTTCAAAATCATACATTTCAAATAAATGTAATTCATAAAAGACTTATATATCGTCCAACACCAAGAATAAATTGTGTTTATATTGATACGCTAGTTTTTGCTTTATCTATATAAAAACTAAACATGAATGTTTAGGAATATCATTAAATAACACTAAAAACCATATGCTCATAGTAAAACGCACATGTCTCAAAAATCACACATTGGATATTAAACAATTTAGACAGATTAGATGCTAATATATCAGTTAATATAAATTCTCAATTGCATTGAGAATTTATATTAACAATTTGAACATCTAATTTGATTGTTTACCCTAACTAATATTTTTTCGTTATTTTAATTATTTCATTTTTTTTAAATTATCTTAAAACCAGTCATTCGTATTTTTTCTCGATAAAAAATTCTTTTGGTTTTTCTGTTCTTATTTTTGTAATTGATGATATTGTAATAAGAATGTTTTTCAGGTTGATCAATTTTGTTTTATTCCAATATTTAAAATCCAAGCCTGTTTTCCTAATATTGTTTTAACTGACGTTGTTTTGAATGGTAACTAGATGCATTCTGCACATTGAAATAATAATTTAATAGTTTTACTTTAACGCACTTTTTCTCATTTTTTTTTCAAATGTTACATATTGAAAATGTCATATTGAAAAAATAAAAAGTACTATCAAAATCAATAATACAAAATGTAGGTTGCCTTTTAAAAAAATGGCTCTGACGTCATAACTTCAAAATGGAGGGAGATGGAAAAATGAAAATGGTCTCAAAATATTTGTTTGAAAAAAATTATTTAGACCTGTTCAAGCGTTTTTCCAAAATTTATACAGGTGAAAAGATAAAGGCAGGTCTTAATACTGTATGCGCTCTCTGTATGTACCTTAACTGCCCTTTGTACAATGTTCTGATTTGTGTATACATTTTTTATGTGATTTTTTACATAAAACTGTAATTTGCAGGAATCTACAAAAATAAGCATTCACTTATTTCTAAAATTGCCCATGGTGAGTCTCACAAGTCACCACATGGAATATACATATGACGTATTTGAAAACATTAGATTTACATTTTGCCAGGATTTGATGCGAATTTGTTTAACTTGTTAACTCTGGGTAGAATTAATTGGGGCACATCCAAAGCGGTTTTGAAGTGAACTCATATCTGCCCTGCGCGGAATTATACTCACGGGATCATCAAAATTGAAAGCAAACAGTACTTCAAGGCACGAAAATAAAAGCTTACGAGTTCAACGACAGCTGCCCTGGGAGACAATGATGAAAAAATAAAGGGCTTAATATTTTGTTAAAATAATTCAATTTCTGTGCTGGCGAGCTTTTCGCATTTTGCGCAAAACCGAGCCCTCAATATTTCCACTTAAACTTGGGACGAAATGAAATGCAGAATATGAGATTGCATGTGAGTTAGAAACACTGGATTGTGTATCAATGAATATTCTGGGATATGAAAAGACGCCGAACAGAAGGGTCCGCGCAAATCCCATCACCCCTTCCGCTTACGATTACCATTTTTTTCATCCCTTGGCAAGGGGGTATTGAGCGTCCTTTAATATTCCGGAGCCTTCGCGCCTCATTAACGCCACGATTTAATCCGATCCGGAAGCGGTCCCTGGAGTCCGGAGACTGGAGCCCTCTTCTCCGTGGGGATTCAGATCCGTGACCCCCACACCCCTAGAACAAGGGTTGTGGGGCTTTTTCGCGACCCGACACTCCCCCGTTTCGCGTGTGTTTGGTTTCAATTACGCTCAGAATGTTTGGGCCCCGCCCCATTTCGGGGGCGGCGAATTTGTATCAAAAATGAAACGCAAATAGTCAAACGTTTCGCGGGAGGTTCTAATTACACGGTTTTTGTTTAATTACTCCGCGGCGGTGCGGAGTGCAAAAGCTAAAACAAATCAAAGGGCGCCGAGATACGCTCTTCCGGTATTTTAGGCAAACTCAGTTTTATAATTTCCGCCGCTGGAATTGCTTTCGACTCCTGCAGCATTTGACCCGAATTAAGTACAAGTTAAGCAAACATTTTGCTGTGTCTACATTACGCAAGGTTCAATCTTCCCGACAATAGGAACGGGGCCCACTGAGAATTGATCATTTCAGTGCAGTGTTTCGTTTAACGTGGAATTCAGATCTTGTGCAATTTCAACAAGCTGAATGGTCTCTATCTATATTCATACAACTTACAAGCTTGTTTATACTAATACAACATTTCTCATCTGCTCAATGCTTTGATGCTTTAATTTCCTAATTAGTACATTTATGTTACATTTTGTAATGTAAAAATCTGCAAATTAAAAATGTTTTTTTTTTATTGATTCTACTGAAGAATTCCAAAATCTTCTATGTATTAACTTTGTGGTGGTGGTCTTCTGCAACTGAAGATTAAGTATAACTGATTCAGCAACGATTGATATTGTGATTTTCTACTTTATTTTTTTATTGTTTCTACTGAAGAATTTAAAAATCTGGTATGTATTACTTTGTGGTATTGGTCTTCTGCTACTGAAGATTAAGTATAATTGATTTAGCAACGATTGATATTGTGATTTTCTACTTTATTTTTTATTGTTTCTACTGAAGAATTCAAAAATCTGGTAAGTATTAACTTCGTGGTATTGGTCTTCTGGTACTGAAGATTAAGTACCACTGGTCCAGTATCGATTGTCACTGGGATTTTCTACTTTATTGTTTGTTTTAATAGGAAATCTGCAAATCCTACAAAATGTTTTATAATTACCAATTCTTTAAGTATTATTAATTAACACGGTGGATGTCCTTACCTCAGCATAGAATCGCTGGTTAAGCCATCGATTGTAATAGTAATTGCTATATCGTTACTAAGTTTGCAGGAAGAATTTCTCATATTACAATTAATTTTGTAAGGAATTACAAAAACAAAAATAGAAACAAATAACAATTATAATTGATGCTGGATCAATGGAACCTCATATTCAGTACCAGTAGACCATTACCACAAAGTTAGTATATAGCAGATTTTTGAATTCTTTAGTAGAATCAATAAAAAAATCAAAACATTAAATTCTTTATAGATATTTAGTGATGACAGTCCTCAATAACTGAGGACTACAAACACTGAGGATACTACAAAGTTAATACATAACAGATTATTCAACTATTTTATTATTTCAACAATTAATTTTGTAAGGATATAAAAATTTCTTCTTCCAAAACAAAACAGTAAATAGAAGAAAATTACAATTACAATTGAAACTGGATCAGTAATAGTTGATCCTCACTAGCTGAGGACTATCACTACATAGTTAATACATTACAGATTATTCAATTCTTCAATAGCAACAATAAAAAAAATTAAACATTTTAAATTTTGGAAAATCTTGATAAAACATTAAACAATTTTTGGTAATAGAATTTTGTAGGTTCTACGAAAGATTTTCTCTTGCATCTTTTAGTCTGTACAATTTTGGGTAATAAATTTTTGTAGGTTATATAAAAGATACCCACTTGCATTTTTTAGGCTCTACATGTCTATAAAATTAATATACAGCAAATTTTTGAATTCTTCAACAATTCAGCAATTTATTGCACAAATTGCTTAAATTTTAAGGCGAAATAGTCAAAACCAAATTACAATTTTGATCAAGTACAAAATCGTGGCGAATTCAATTACTGGACATCATTAAACACCGAATTAAAATAGAAATAAAATTATTTAATATAATAAATGTTAAATGTTAATGTTCAATGCTGAGGACTATCACTACAAAGTTAATACATGACAGATTATTCAATTCGTCAATAGAATTAATTAAAAAATGAAACATTTTAAATTTTGGAAAATCTTAATGAGTACAATTTTGGGTAATCGATTTTTGTAGGTCTACAAAAGATATCTACTTGCATCTTTTAGGCTCTACATGTCTATAAAATTAATACACAGCATTTTTTTTAAATTCTTCAATCAAATTGCTTAAATTTTTAGGCGAAATAGGCAAAACCAAATTACAATTTTGAGGATGCATAAAATCGTGGTGATTCAATTACTGCAATATTAAATGTTTAATGCTGAGAACTATCACCACAAAGTGTATACATTACAAATTATTCAATTCTTCAATAGAAACAATAAAATAATCAAACATTTTACATTTTGGAAAATCTTGATAAAACACTAAACAATTTTGCGTAATATAATTTTGTAGGTTCTACGAAAGATTTTCACTTGCATCTTTTAGTCTCTACTTGTCTATAAAGTTAATATATAGGAAATTTTTGAATTCTTCAATAAAATTGTTTAAATTTTGAGGCGAAATGATAATTTTGAGGAAGAACAAAATCGTTGCGAAAACAATTAATAGACATCATTAAACACTTCATTGAAATATAAATATTTAATGTTCAACTTACAATTCCTCGAAGCTCTCATTACTATTTTGGTTTGAAAATATATTATTGAAAAATCTAATTAAGTAAACTGTTTCTTGAATGAAAGAAACATTAGGATAAATATGTAGAGACTTGCTGTTCTTCGAGGATCTAATTTTATTTAGTTGTAAAATAGTTCGTTGCAAAATCTAATTAAGTAAAATGTTTTATGAACGAAAGAAACATTAAGACCATCATGTTCAGACTTACAGACGCTGGAATCGCTTTCTACTCCTGCAGCATTTGACCCGAATTAAATACAAGTTAAGCAAACATTTTGCTGTGTCTACATTACGCAATGATATCTGCGCAATGCTTTGGTGCTTTAATTTCCTAATTAGTAACATTTGTGTTACATTTTGTAACACAAAATCCAAATTATTAACAAAATGTTATATAGTAATATAATATTTTCTCTTCTACTCAATGCTATTTCCTAATTCCTAAAGATTCCTAAGAAATTCCAGGAATAAGTCTAGAAAAATGTGTTAATATTTTAGACTTAGGTTTAGACTAACATATTAACACAGTTTTCTAAACTTATTCTTCGAATTTTGAAATTCAAGTTAACTTTAAAGTATTTATCTCAGACCTACCAAAAATGCACTTAAATGGTTTTACTTGTTTTGAAATTGTTTTAGGTTAAGGATTTTTAGATTAGAATTATTGTGGTTGGTTTAGCTCATATGTATTCTGTTATATAGGGTTTAGATTTTCATTAGTTATTGAGTTTAGTTTGTTTCATAATTGTGTTAACTAATAGATAATTGAGGGGTGTATCGGTAACAGGGTTTACGTGGATTTTTGGTAGTTCTAAGATAAATGTTTTTAAAGTTAACTTGAATTTAAAAATTCCAGAAATAAGTTTAGAAAAATGTGGTAATATTTTAGACTTAGGTTTAGACTAAAATATGAACACAGTTTTCTAAACTTATTCTTCAAATTTTGAAATTCAAGTTAATTTTAAAGCCTTTATCTCAGAGCTACCAAAAAATCACTTCAGCCCTTTTACTTGTTTTGAAATTGTTTTCAGTTAAGGATTTTTAGGTTAGAATTATTGTGGTTATATGAGCTCATTTGTATTCTGATATAGATGAGCTCATTTGTATTCTGATATATAGAGTTTAGATTTTCATTAGTTATTGAGTTGAGTTTGTTTCATAATTTTGTTAAATAATCCATAATTGAGGAATCTCGAAGTAAAAGGGTTTAAGTGCATTTTTGGTAGTTCTAAGATAAATGGCTTTAAAGTAATCTTGAATTTAAAATTTCCAGGAATAAGTTTAGAAAAATGTGTTAATATTTTAGACTTAGGTTTAGACTAAAATATTAACACAGTTTTCTAAACTTAATCTTCGAATTTTGAAACTCAAGTTAACTTTAAAGCCTTTATCTCAAAACTACCAAAAATGCACATTTTTTTAAACAACAACCCTTTTACTTCTGGACCCCTCAATTGTTAATTTATTAAACCTATTTTAATACACCAATTTATTCGTTGTACATCCATTTACTTAACTACAAAAATGATAGAACCTAACTTTGAACCCTGAGCAGCTTGATTTTCGGCGAGTAGAAACCATAACAGTTCGGCATCAACATGGAAGCTAACATAATTCAAAATAACATAACATTTTAACTCACCAACGTGGGCCATTTAAAATATTAATAAACACGTTCACATTTTAACATACCCAACGTAAGGCTATAAACAATTAACAAAAAAATAAAATAAGTTTAAGGTGTTATCCTTAAAATACCAGTTATGTATTTAAGGTTGTTATATTATTATATTTATAGAAGTACTTACTGGAAAATAATCATTTTTATTTTATTTTATTATTTATATATTTTTTTGCTTGATTACTTTCAGTTTTTTAAAAAAACATCATCAGAGGAATGTTATGTATTTTAATATTTATATATACCTTATTTTTATGATAAATATTTGTTATTAATTGAAATTTGAATTGAAAAAAGAACTTCAAAATCATATCAAAATTCAAATTAATAACCAATATTTATTGTATAAATATGATCAGGATATATGAATATTAAAATACATATCGCAGTATTTCGCCTGACAAGTTTCTGATTTTTTTTAAAACCATAGTCAGAGGCATGATCTGGATCACCCTGTACATTCTTTCATTTTGAGAATCTGCTTATTTATATATTTTATTTTGCCTGACTACTTTCGGTTCTATAAAAAACCATCATCAGAGGCATGATATGTATTTTAATATGTATATATCCTGATCATATTTTTATGATAAATATTTGTTATTAATTTGAATTGAAAAAACAACTTCAAAATCATATCAAAATTAAAATTAATAACAAATATTTATCATATAAATATGATCAGGATATATTAATATCGAAATACATATCGCAGTATTTCGCCTGACAAGATTCGGATTTAAAAAAAAAACCATAATCAGAGACATGATCTGGAGCACTCTGTATATTCTTACATTTTGAGAATCTGCTTATTTATATATTTTATTTTGCCTGACTACTTTCGGTTTTTTTAAAAACCATCATCAGAGGCATGATTTGTATTTTAATATTTATATATCCTGATCTTATTTTTATGATAAATATTTGTTATTAATTTGACTTGAAAAACCAACTTCAAAATCATATCAAAATTCAAATTAATAACAAATATTTATCATATAAATATGATCAGGATATATGAATATTAAAATACATATCGCAGTATTTCGCCTGACAAGTTTCGGTTTTATTTAAACCATCATCAGAGGCATGATCTGGACCACCCTGTATATACTTACATTTTGAGAATCTGCTTATTTATATATTTTCTTTTGCCTGACTACTTTCGGTTTTTTAAAAAACCATTATCAGAGGCATGATATGTATTTTAATATTTATATATCCTGATCATATATTTTTGATAAATATTTGTTATTAATTTGAATTGAAAAAACAACTCAAAATCATATCAAAATTCTAATTAATAACAAATATTTATCATATAAATATGATCAGGATATATGAATATTAAAATTCATATTGCAGTATTTCGCCTGACAAGATTCTGTTTTTTATAAGAAACCATCATCAGAGGCATGATCTGGATCACCCTGTACATTCTTACATTTTGAGAATCTGCTTCATGTGGGCTTTACAAATAATTTTTATTTTCAGGGATCAGATGCATTCTTGTTTTAATCAAACTTAACGAAACATTATTAACGAGGACAAAAATTCAACAAATCCTTATTATCATAATTATCAATACTAGAATTGAGAATCAAGAGATTGATTCAAATCTTTCATTGATATTTGGAGTCACGTAGGAATCACAGGGTGTTCTGAAACAACGATCGAATTTTGCTAGTTTCAAATAGCTAAACCTCAAATGGAACGCCCTATATATAGCTTCATATTTTGAGTTCTCATCTAATGAGCTATTCAATGGTAGCACATGGACTGTAATGTAATAATACATTTAGATAGGTAAATAACGATCAATTTTCATTAAGTTTTAGCCATTTGAAAATAGCAAAATTCGATCGTTGTTTCATAACACCCTGTGTATTCTACGTGACTCCAAATATTATGTATGTTTTGGCACATTTCTTAGACACTTGCATGCCCAGATTATTTTATAGATCTTATTTAATAAGGTTTCGTTGAATTTTATTTCACGTCCATGATTTTTCGTTAAATTTGATTAAAATGTGAATAACTTGGCAACGTTGCATATGATCCCTGAAAATAAAAATAATTTGTGAAGCCCACATGAAGAGATTCTGAAAATGAAAAATATGCTGCCCATGTCCGTGTAATGTAAATGGTGATCCATGTCCATGTAATGTAAATGGTGATCCATGTAACAAAGAGACGAAATGTTGTGTAACGGATTTATGGTACACTCTGTATGCTCGAAAATAATTTCAAAAAGTAGCTCATGTAGTGCATAATAACTTCCAATCAGAGTTTTTCCTAAATTTTCATTAGTCTATCAGCAATGGTCCGAGCGAGGATAAGTGTGCCACCCTGTACAATGAATTAAAAAAATATATTAAGATTAAAAATAACCGCGTGTATAATTTGGTAAACATTTTATTTTACATATTTTACCTATTAATGCCTAATTCTAAACCAAGTATTAAAAATATTGATTAAAATTGAGTACATTTTTAAACATTTTCTTTTACATTCCATCAATTTTCATTGGGTTTTCATCTTGCATTATATCAATAAAGTTAAAAACACTGACGGAGTATACAAACACATGTTATGGGACTCGTAATCCAACTTATAGTTTGTAATGAAACTTCCAGCTGCCACATCATAACAAATATTTGTTTTAGTTTTACTTGTTTCGTGTAATGAGTTGGTCATAAAATGACCAGTTTCGTGGCTAATACGTCCACATAGGAAGAAATATTTGTTTTAGTTTTACGAGTTTCAATAATGCGACCAGTTTCATGGCTGCTGCATCCACACCATCATAAATATTTGTTTTAGGCTCTTTTAACTATATGAGGCTATAATAGTCAGTGGTTTCATTTATTGGAGGCTATAAAGTTCAAGTAGGTATAATAACAACTCAACGAAACAGCATAAACCAAAATTGCAATTATGTACATATTATATATTTTTTACGTTTTATAAATGCCCATAGACGATTCATTCTAGTGTGTGGATTCTATGGATTGTTTCATACTTTACAGGGTGTTTCATAAATTGACACAAAATTACACGTGGCAATGTTCAAAATCTTACAGCGTTATTCATAAAAAAATAATCCGGAGTTTAACGGTGGTTTAGCGGTGTTTTACAAAGAGTTGCCAGGGTTACTGAGATTAAACCACCGTTAAACCGTGGCTTAAATTTTTATGAATAACACTGCAAATATCTAACAAAATATTGCACTATCGTTTTTGAGTATACATTAAGATCGTGATTAACTGCAAGTTCTATTTGAATTTTAAAGGAGAGAGTCTTGTTTAAAAAACAAGTCGACGATAATTTATATGTGTTGGCACATTTATTGCAGATCATTACCTATAGCAGGTTCGGTCTCAATTTTATATTATGATATTTGTATACAAATTGCATGATACATAATTATTGTTACACCTTAAGGATAACTTAAGGATAACCTTAAGGATAACTTAAGGATAACCTTAAGGATAACTTAAGGATAACCTTAAGGATAAGGAAAACTTTGTTGTAGCGGGGTGTAAAGTTAGTTCGCCTCCTCGTGGTGCACCCTGGATAACGCTAAATGAACTAACACATACTGAAAGTCAGATAATCTTAAAAACTCCTGACATATGCCCTTATCTACAGCTTATACTTAAGCTTGAGTTCCACTCAAGTCGTATATTTGGTTGCGTATTCTCTATAAACGTTATGCACCAAACTCAGCATGAGTTTGGTGCATTAATGTTTATAGAGAATATTAAGAGAACTGCAAACTGAGTCGAACTCATCTCAAGTATGGACTATAGATGATTTTTTTTTTAAATTATTAAAGTTTTTGAAAAAATTAAAATTATTATAGTTAATTAGAATATGGGCCTCAGACACATTCTGTGGTACTACAACTGATAAACGTTTAAATCATCATAACAGTGACTATGGCACATTACCACTGATTATCGATCGATGCCAATATTTCGATGATTAACTGAATATTTCATTTGTTTTTCTCCTTCTAAATTGTGTTTCACCAATTTTCCTTTCAAGGTTTTACCTTTTCACCTTTTTTGTTCGTATTTTTGAGCTGTGTTTGTGTTTGTCGACTAGATACAGAATCAAGATTTGGTTTTTACTCGTAGCTTCAGTAGGTACATCTAATATTTGTTCATAAAAAGTTTTTAAACAAAAAACAACTGTAAATTTTAGTGTTAATTAACATTCTTCACTTGCAGAGGCTACAGTAGGTGCAAAATTGTTGTGGTGAAATATAACAAATAAATATTTGAAAATTACAAAGTAAGTATTATTAAAGTAATGAATATGGATTTTTCCAAAAAATAACAGTAAATAAAATAAACCGTAATAAAAAATAACAAGAATAACAATCTATTAATTTATGTAAAAGCAATAACAACGCAATGGATATGAGATTCCTAAGAAAGATATAGGGAATTACAAAAAAAGATAGAGTGAGGAACACAGAAGTAAGGAAACAGCTCAACATACAGCCAATAACAACAATAATAGAGGAAAGACAGCTAGGTTGGCTAGGACATATACACAGGCTAGAAGAGAATAGAATAACAAAAAGAATACAGAAGTAAAAATATAAGGCAAAAATAAAGTAGGAAGACCGAGGAAGGGATGGAATGAACAAACGCACCAAGCAGCGGAAAGAAGAGGAATAGAATGGAATGAAATAAGAAAATTGGCACAAAACAGGGACCAGTGGAAAAGAAGAGTGAAGGAATTAATTAGCGAAGACATGTGATTGTAAAATGTATTTTAAATGTAATTGAGCAGTCCGACACCCAAAAGGTTAAAGGACAAAGGTTAAATAAATAAAATAATTTATCTAACATTTGATTGAATTTTAGCTTTAAAGAGTAGATTCAGAAGAATTGTGGCATTATTTAATATTGGTTCTACAAACTAATTAGAGCGTAATTGATATGTTTAGCTTTAGGTATATCCGAGAGGAAAATAATGAATTCAAAGCGTCTTTTTATAAAACCTATTGATTTTTTATTAATTAGTTTCATACATATTTTCATAAAATGTACACTCCATTGTATTGTTTTATATACATATTATTATAATTATAAATATTTTGCCTTTTTTTTAATTTACCCTCTTTGTCCAAACGCTAATTAAATATAATTACTTATTATTAATAATTTTCTTTTGTATTTTATGATTTAGGTTTTTTGTGTTAAAATATATGCTTGTGAATAAATGAAAGATTATGAAATATATGTTATACTCATATCTATGTGAAAAATATTGTTATAATTATTAATTAAATTACTTTTACCTTTTTTCACAACTTTATATTTATATATTACTATACAAGGTGAGTTCTTTTTTTTTCATTTTAAGCATGGGGATCTCGGAAACTAGAAGACTAGAGATTCGGTTAAATGAGAAGAGAGTTGTCGTTTTAAGAGCTTATGCAAGATATGCTTTTGTTTTTTGAAAAAAACAGAGTTTTTGAGTTATAATACAAATTTGTTAAATGACAGTCAAAGTTGACTTTGACATTTTTAAAATAGACAATTTTTCTCTTCATAACGATGCAAAGTTTGGTTTACTTACTTTAATAAATAAACACGATGCAGGAATTTTAGTAGTATAATTAGAATAGAATTTAAACAAAAACAGAAATTGTTTCAGAAATTTTCATAAATAAGTTGAACTTATGCTGTTCTTACAATGTAATGTCTATTTAAGGAAAAACTATATTAGGAGCCTGTTGTCTATTGAGATGGACATTATTTGTTTGCAATAAATTGATATTTTATAAGCAAAATATTGTTTCATTCATGTATAGAATACAAAAATTAATATAATTTTCGTAGTAAGAGGAAAAAATGCTATGTTTTTCATAGCAAACTCTGTTTTTGCTACGTTCAGTAATACAAATAGTACTCGTATCGTATAGTATCGTTTGCATTTGTCAAAGTAAGATATAATATTCACAAAGTTAATTTTCGAAGATGGCCTATATTTATAAAATAAGTATAAGAAAACGTTGTCTATTTTAAAAATATCAAAGCCAACTAGGATTGCAATTTAAACAAAAAGTTTGTATTATAACTGAAAAACTGTGATTTTTTTCAAACAACAAAAGCATATTTTGCATAAGACAATTCAAAATTTCTCATTTTGCCGAATCTCAATGTCTTCTATTTTCCGAGATAGTGGCTAAAATGAAAAAAAAAACTCACCCTGTAATATATAAAAATTAAGTTTTGAACAAAGGTAAAAGTAATGTAGTAGATAATTATAATAATATTTTTCACAAAGCTCGGAGAATAACATATATATTTCATATTATTCCATTTATTATTTATTAACACAGAAAACCTAAATCATAAAATACAAAAGAAAATTATTAATAATGAGTAATTATATTTATTTAGTAGATTTCCAAAGAGGATTAATATAATAAAGTGGCAAAATATTTATAATTATGATAATATGTATATAAAATAATACAATTACAACGTAGTTACAAAAAGGTAATACATTCAAAGTTTGCGACTCAAATGAAATAAAAAGTCTTTCGGTTTACATATTATTATGTCTAGCCTTGGATTTCCAAGGGCGGATTTCAATAAAACAAAAACAAAATTAAATGGCTCCATATATTCTACAACGGGCTCCAATTTTGTTTATTTGCAAAATCAACATTCATTTCAGCGATAGTCAACTTTTTTTTCAAATGGTTACATATATTTTCTTTTTTTATCTGGTAGAGATTATTTTTCTGAATCCATGAATATATGAATATATGTATAACAAGTTGGCTTTGATGGAATATTCATTACAGAGCAAAAAAATGTTTTAATAGTTTTTTAAGTGTGGCGTGAAAAACAAAGGAAACACAATGTGAAAAACAGGAGAAATACTTCCTAATTGTATATTAAATGCAATGTATGCAATAACGAGAAGATGTCAGTTGTGTATTAAACAAGGTGGCCGTCAGTTTGAGCAACTTTTGTAGATACGTTTGTATTTTCTGATGCATATTTTGCATTATTCTAATAAAATATTACATATTGTTGTCCACATTGTGTTCGCTTTGTTTTTCACGCCACACTTGAAAAACTATTTCAACATTTTATTTATTTTTTCTGTAACGAATATTCTATCAATGCCAACTTGTTATACTTCTTTGGATTCAGAAAAATAATCTCTACCAGAAAAAAAAAATATATATGCCCCCATTTGAAAAAAAAAATACTGTCGCTGAAATGAAAGTTGATTTTGAAAAAGACACAAATGAGGGTTGAACAAGGTGGAGCCATTTAATGTTGTTTTTGATTTTATTAAATCGGTCAACAAATAACGGAGTTAGGGCTAGCGGCGTTTTTTATGAGACACCCTGTATATAAATAAAGTGGGGAAAATGGTAAACGAAATGTAATTAATTATTATATGAAATACATGATCATATTTTAAATATAAAAAAATAATTATAATATTTACTGTAATAAATGTGTAAATGATAAATATGATAAATCATATTTTAAAAGATAAAAATAATGATAATATTTACTGTAATAAAAGTGCAAGTGATAAAGTAGTATAATCAAATATTTTTTATAAATCCAAAACCCGATGCTTTTATATTGAGCCGACTTTTTCGTAAAGAGTGTAACTGTTTAAATCATGTAAACTTACAAATTAAACGCCTATAATTTGGCAGACACATTAAATAGTCAAAACAATAGTCGCCATAAATAAACAAACTAACTTGTATATTAATTATAATATTATTTTAATATACAATTTGGTAAACATTAAAAAAAATTATTACATTTTTTATTTTTTTCAGTTTTAAAATAATGCTATTATTAATTTGAAATAATGCAGGACTCTTTTGGCCTAACAACTCTTTCCTATAAAATGTATACTAAAAAAGTTGTCCCTTTGTTACCTATTATTCTGATCACGCTGTCTAGTAATAAAGTGATTTTTTAAAGTGAAAAATGTATGTAAAAATAAAGTGCGAAAAAAGGTAACAGAATTATTATTGATTATTATATGAAATATATGATCATATTTATAAATCCAAAAGCCTATTTGCTTTTATATTGAGCCGACTTAAAGAGTGTAAATCTAAAAAAAATATCATTGATTATTTCTTATAACTTATAAATTAAAGGAATATTATTTGGCACAGATACGTTAAACAGTCAAAGCAATCGTCGCCATAAATAAGAAAACTAACTAGTAACTTATGAACATAAAAAAATAACTGTAAATTTTAATTTTAAATTACATTCTGCCAATTAATGACAGTAACCAATTACGCCATAGTTGGAGTAGTAGAAGGGACTATTATTATTATTATTATTATTATTATTATTATTATTATTATTATTATTATTATACATATATAACGATCTTTATTAAGGCTATCCACCCCAGAAGGGGTATTTCCGCCCTATTATTATAAAAGACGACATTTTTTTAATATACAATTTAGTACTTATAATATGCAATTTCTTTGTTGAAAATAAAATTACTATGCTAATTGCACAAATATTTATATGCATGTATTCCTGGTCTGCGATGATTTTTTTATACATAAGCGCATTTTGATGCACTTGTAAAATTTTCTAAACGAACAAGCGAAGACAACAGATGAAGATGACGTAAAGTTCATTGAAACCTCATGCACAAACAAAGCAGACGAAAACCCGAAAATGTACTAAAACACATACAGGATGTATGTATATTATTGTAATTTGTATTATCTTACAAGAAAGTTTATAATAATAATCAATTTTGTATGCTAAATATTCAGAATTAGATTTCACTCATGTATGAACTCGAGTATAACTTTGTATGTGTACATAAAGGTTGTGGGTATAACACCTAATTCTGATTAGTTTGCTTATAATATTCTCACATTTTTATTTCAAATTTCACAGTTTCTTCCTATTTCATATTTCTGAAAATATATTGTAGGCATTTGCTTTCGTGAAAAATCTCTGTAAGTATTTTTCCTGTATTTTTGGATTCTACGTACCTATAGCAGTGAATATTCCCCAGAACCTGGTGAAGCTCTGCAGCAACTTGAAAAAGCATTCACGCCAATTCCGCGCACTTTCTCCGGGGTTATTAGTTCTCTGGCCTCCGGAGTGTCCTTCGTTGTTTACAAGGATCGAGGGGGCGCCACTGACACCGGGATACATGACTCCTGGACCGCACTGTCGGAGGGGGGCAACACTCGCCGAATTCTTTACATACTTCGCAGCAGGGGGCGGGGGGAGGCTGTTATGCGGGTCGGTCGGGAAGGGCCTTCGCCGGCGGCGGCATCCCCCGCCTCGGAATTCCGGTGGCCGCCCGCAGAGATACGGCGGGGGTGGCTTTGAGGGGGGCGAGTGCGGGACGGGACCTTGATGGCACGCGTCTGGAGCAGTCTGGATGACGGGACTCAGGCCTGCATGATGCTGCGGGCCGGACTGCAAGCGGAGTGCTTCGGAGGCGGGAGCGCGCGCCGGGGGCTGCGGGGGTGGAGGGGGACGATTCCTGCGGTTGCGCTGGGACTCTGGGACGTATCCGCCGGGAGCGGGACGGAGTCGAACCCCGGACCTGAGGAGCCAGCGACTTCCCGGACGACCGGGATGCAATTAGCCTGCGGGATTCAATTAGTCTCCCTGTGTGCGTGGGCGTGTGTGCGTGTTAGTGGGTTCTTAGGTTTTCTAATTAATTAATGGACCGTGGGGCAAAGTTTGCGACCACTAATGACGTTTTGGAAATTTTGCGTAAGTTTGAGATGCTCCCTCTAATAGGATCTCCAATCATGAAGCTCCATTGTTGCTTGAGCATTGAGACCAGGCAGAATTATTGGCTTTAGAATATTCCTGACAAAACAAATAAGACTGTAATATTTAACAGGTAACATTCAATAATTAACATTCACAAGAAAAAAAAAAGTTTAAATTTCATTAAATTATTTTTATTATGCAAAATATCTCTGATTAATAAACCTTAATTAAAACTTAAATATATAAAAAAAATCTCTGTATATGAAAGTTATCTAGTTAAGTTATGTAGTAAGATACTCAAAGATTGGCACTTTAAGGTGGCACATGTCGATGAATGTCTAAGTAAAAGGGTGTATTAATTTATTTCTGAATTCAATTATATTTCTAAGTTTTGTGGGACCTTGTTTTAAAAACCCATAACATTTTTTGTGAAAACTATGAAAATTCTGCTTAATTTCTCATAAAATCGAAAATGCTTCATAAAAAGGTCAATTCGCTTCGTTTTCTTGAAATAAAATTGAAATGCTGTTCAATTTATTTAGAGTAATCCTTATATTTAAATCTGAAATTCCTCATAAAATAAGGAACATGTTAAAATCCAATTAAATAGAATATAAATTTTCTTCAAAAATCTTTAGAAATTTTAGATAGGTACCTACATTTTCTAGATAGTTCAATAAAACTGACATTGCCTTTCACATACAAATACCTTGAACACATGAAATGCATCCATACCATATCCTATATAATGAATTCTTCATACATTTGCCTGATGATTATCAATAAAGATGGAAATCGGTTGCAAATAAGAATATATATTTTTTTTTAAACATTAAGGAAGTACATCAAATTCAACATAATTATAACAACCTTCACCTTAATATGAGGATCAACCAATACATTTCTGAAAATTAAATTGAAGGACGAACATTTTTTTTCGGAAAACCTATGAAAGCTCTGCTAAATTTCTCATAATATCGAAAATCCTCCATAATTTATCTGAATTCATTTAGTTATGAAATTAATGAATAATAGTCGTATAAGAACCATGTTAAAACCAACAACATTTGAACTCTACTTCTAAAAAATTGGTTGCAAATAAGAATTTAATGTTTTTAACATTAAGGAAGTACATCAAATACAACAAAATTATAACCACCTTTACCTTAATATGAGGATCAACCATTACATTCCTAAAAATAAATTAAAGGACGATCATTTTTTTTGAAAACCTATGAAAGTTCTGCTCTATTTCTCATAAAATCTAAAATCCTTTATAATTTATCTGAATCCATTTAATTATGAAATTAATGAATAATACTTGTATAAGAACAATGTTAGAACCAACAACATTTGAACACCACTGCTAAAAATCCGAACAAGCTTCCACCCACACCCATTGAAAATATATGCAAAATTTACATACGATTTATTAAAAATTGAAAAGAAATTGACGTAGGTTTTTGAAAATTCTATTAAAGTTCTATTTCTATCTATTTATTTATGAATTCCTGAATAGTATAGGGAAACAGTTTTTTTTTTAATAAAATTCCTAAAAAATCTACGGAAACTATAAATACCATAAAAATTGACAACAGTTATTTTAATAAAATTCCTCTAAGGATAAATTCATCTAAAATCTAAGGAAACTGTTAAAATCATTAAAAATTGTCAACAGTTTTTTTATAAAATTCCTAAATCAAATTCAACAAAATTATAACAACTTTCACCTTAATATGAGGATCAACCATTACATTCCTGAAAATTAAATTAAAGGACGAACATTTTTTTGGAAAACCTATGAAAGTTCTGCTTAATTTCTAATAAAATCGAAAATCTTCCATAATGTATCTGAATCCATTTAGTTAGGAAATTAATTAATAATACTCGTATAAGAACAATATTAAAACCAACAACATTTGAACACCACTGCTAAAAAATCTATCAAGCTTCAACCCACACCTATTGAAAATATATGCAAAATGTACGTACCATTATTAAAAATTGAAAAGAAATTGACGTAGGTTTTTGAAAATTCTATTAAAGTTCTATTTCTATCTATGTATTTATGAATTCCTGAATAGTATAGGGTAACTATTAAAACCAATTGCGAACAATTTTTTTTAAATACAATTCCTAAAAAAATCTACGGGCTGTTAATACCATCAAAATTGACAACAGTTTTTTTTTATAAAATACCTAAAAAATCTAAGGAAACTCTTAAAACCATCAAAATTGCCAACAGTTTTTTTTAATAAAATTCCTAAAATTCTAAGGAAGTGCAGAAAGATTTTAACATGACTTCTTTAAACGAAAACCTATGAAAGCTTTGCTTTATTTCCCATAAAATCGAAAATCCTCCAAAATTTATCTGAATTCATTTAGTTATGATATTAAGGAATAATACTCGTATAAGAACAATGTTAAAACCAACAACATTTGAACACCACTGCTAAAAAACCTAACAAGCTTCCACCCACACCTATTGAAAATATATGCAGAATTTGCATACATTTTATTGAAAATTGAAAAGAAATTGACGTAGGTTTTTCAAAATTCTATTAAAGTTCTATTTCTATCTATGTATTTATGAATTCCTGAATAGTATAGGGTAACTAATAAAACCAATTACCAACAGTTTTTTTTTTAATAAAATTCTTAAAAAATCTAAGGAAACTGTTAAAATCATTAAAATTACCAACAGTTTTTTATAACATTCCTAAAAAATTTAAGGAAACTATTAAAACCATCAAAATTGCGAACAGTTTTTTTAATAAAATTCCTAAAAAATCTAAGGAAGTGCAAAAGGATTTTAACATGACTTCTTTAAACGTTTCGAAAACATCGCACATACAGTTATTGAAAATATACAGGGTGGTCAATTTTACTACGCCCACCATTAGGATCTATTAAACAGAAATACATACAGTGTTGGTCAAATGGGATAAAAGTTTCTTATTTTTGTGCCTTTCAAAATACTGAAACGAAATCCGGGAAATCTTGCACAGTTCCTGAAATATAGCTGGATAACTGCAAATGTGCACTTTCCTTTTCCTCTTATAACTTTTTTTTTACTTTTGAAGGAAATTTTACGAAACTTGTTACGCAAATCTTACAAATCAAACGTCTAATACCTACGGTTTTTGAAAATAACAAATATGTTGATATATTACCAAACCAATATGCAAAGTCATAACTAACTTGAAATTATATAATTTGTTTGTCTAATCAATATTTTATCAATATTATTGCAAAAATTTCAATCTAAAACAAATATGGTTGATATAAGATGAAACACAGTCGATGTTAATAATACAAAAAGAAGTGATAGCAGGAAAAAAACTGCATTCAATGTATTCAAACTATATATTCAAAATAAAAGTAAATTTAAAAAAAATGAAAAATAATAAGATATGATTAGAAGTGATTGTATTTATTAGGGATATTATCCCTAACTGGCTATCGACCAACGTGGGTCCTTCTGCCGTGTGATTTATGTAAATGTGCTTAATTATTTAAATTTGTTTAAATATGATTTATATAGAATTTATTTAAAAATTTCCTGTTACATACAGGGAGTTAATAAACACTTTCCACGCGATCTCTACTATCACCTTTTACAGCGTGGAAAGTTTTTTTATTAACAACCTGTACATGTATTATAAAATTATCACTCAAAATATTGATATATTCAATCAATCAATATCCAAATTCTGATATTACAAAAGAGTCTCGATGAAATCTATTAGATTTTTAAGGAATTATGTTCATGCTTTATTAACTTTTAAGTTAGCTTAGTTTTTCAAAATTTCGTCAAATAATGGGCTCACAAATAATCCATGGAGCTTTTTGGATTTTTTTTAAACTCATAGATTTTCAAAATTTGTTGTCTATTTGTGTTGAATTAACATAAAAACCAAATATATGTAAAATGCCATATACAGTGTGGTCACTTTTACGACGCCCATCAATACGTTCTATTAAGCGGAAATATATACAGAGTTGGTCAAATGGGATAAAAGTTTTAAATTTTTGTGCCTTTCAATATACTGAAACGAAATCCGGGATATTATGCAGAGTTCCTGAAATATCGCTGAAAAACTGAAAACTGAAAAGTGCACTTTTATTTTCCTTTTATGACTTTTTACTTTTGAAGGAAATTTTACTCTTACATGTTTCGAAGCTTTCTGATGACAGTACCAAACATTTTCTGCGCCAACTAGATGCTCAACTTTTCATAGTCAACTTTTGATTTTCTTATGGGAGCAATATTGGATTTTAATAGCATTCAAAAGAGAGAAAAATTCCAATTGCAACCATGTATTACACATGGGTAATCTGATATTACTTACCACCAAAAATCGATAATTTCAAAATTTGTTGCAAAAATCAAACTGCTGCGTACTGCTCTAAAAATCAAGTAAGTATTTGATTTTACCATAGTTTTCGGCGTCTAAAATCATCATGCAGAATCTAATAATTATATACAGGGTGTCTCTAAATTATTTCGACATGGTTAAACCACAGATTACTGAGATCAAAAGAAGACGATTCAACAAAACTTATCTATATACAAATGCGTTTGGTTTAGCCAGTATTCAGCTTCAGAGTGAATTAAAAAAAAATAAAAATTGCTTATAACAAGAGAACGTTTACATTGATTTGGATGTTGTTTGGTATGGCACTCTATACGGGTATAACTCATATTTTGACATAATATTGTTATTATCAGTAGACCGGTTGTGTACAAAATAAGTGTGGCCCAACATTAATATATTCATATTTTTTAATAACAAAGCAATTAACTTAAAAAAAATTAAATCGGACGCAGGCATTCACTATTAAGTTTTTTTGTTGTATTTTTATAGTTTTTGATACCTGTTATATTTTCGGCACAAAAAAATAAAATATGAGTGACTACCCTACACTCGTTTGGAAACAAACGGGATAATTTTATAATCTTAATTATAAACAAATTTAATGATATATAACTCTTTGGATGTATTAGAATAGTAGAAATTTACGATGGTTTATAAAACGCAAGGCAGTTACAAAATTTGCAATTACTCACCTTTGAACAGTAGCACAATATCACCACACCTCACATCTACTTTACATCTCTGACAAAGAATAATCTCTGACAGAATTTTTTTATCGGTAAAGCAGTTTTCAATTTAAAAAAACCCCTTCTTTTCATCAAAACCATAGGTCTCTTTCTCAAAACAAATTACAAACATTTTAATAGAGAAATAAATGTCTAGTGCCAATAATTAAAGGAGTGCCAACAATAGGGTATCTTAGCCTATGTATATTTAAGTGCAGATATCAACAATTTAAGTTCCTAATAATAAGCAGTTATTCAAGACTATTAACTTTGGGGATCATTGTTTATTGTGTCGTTTGTATTTCAAACTTTGTAAGTTTTCGATAAATTAATTGTGTAACTATCACAGTACCTATATCCACCGTGAAAACTTTCCGTCAAAACACATTTAGCTCGCCGTCTTCCGCATGAATGCAAATTTGATCGGGGAAGTCCCCCGACAGGCCAATAACTCTATTGGCTTCCTGGAAAAAGGGGAAAACAGTCGATTCCTGTTTTTCTGCCGGCCCGCGCTCGATGGAAACCGTCGGTGCGCTTTTTATACGTGACCGAGAGCGTCGCGGCGCTCGCCGCCCCCACACGGTTAATTTTATCTCCACGCTCCGCTCTGAATCCGGGAGACAAATTGCGCTGTTTATTCTTTCCGAATACATTTAGCCTCTCCTTCTACTGTTCCGAGCGACATATTTCCTCCGCGGGAACAGCCCCCCTTTCGATTTCTGTTATTGCGGATTGATTTGTTTTTCCCACTTTTAACGGAGAACGCGCCTAGCGATTGGAGAGTCCATTGAGTTACTGGGTTTTCGGTAGGGAATTCGTGAGCGGATTTTATTTGATTTAGGCGTTGAGATTGAAATCGATTGTTCTGCTTGTACGTACCCAGATTTGTTCAATAGACATAATGCGATGTCATAAAATGTAAAACATGAATTCGTATAGTGCTGTTTATATGACGAAATTTCTATTGCTTAAATATTATTTTGTCAAAATAATAAATAACGTTTTTATTTTTTTTAAACTGTACATTTAAAACTTATCATAATTATCCCGTATCATTACATTTGTGTAGTAATTAAATAAAACTTATTATTATAAATATTTGTTCACATATACATTATGCAATAATTTACAGCAAGTACTCTTCTTCATTAAAAACTACCAAATTGAAGATATAATAATATTATATATTATAATAATTTAATATTAAATATGCAATTAATAAATTTTCAGAAATTTCAGCAATTGCTAACCCATACTTGTCTATGCAGAAATTTAAGTGTTTGATTTTCTCCCTTATTTAAAACTGCAACTTTGTCAAATTTTCAGGAGAATTAGTTTTAGGTATACTGTACCCGAATCTAATATCATATTTGCAAATAATAAATTTTCAGAAATTTTAGTAATAGCTAACCCATACTTGTCAATGCAGAAAGTTATATGTTTGATTTTCTTCCTTATTTAATACTAATACTTTGTCAAATTTTGAGAAAAAATAGTTTCAGGTGTACTGTACAGGAAACTATTGTCAAATTTGCAAATAATAAATTATCAGAAATTTCAGTAATGGCTAACCCATACTTGTCAATGCAGAAATTTAAATGTTTGATTTTATCCCTTATTTAACACAGACACTTTGTCAAATTTTCAGGAGTATTAGCTTCAAATGTACTAAATACAGACTTAATATTAAATATGCAATTAATACATTTTCAGAAATTTGATTAATAGCTAACCGACACTTGTCAATGCAGAAATTTAAGTGTTTGATTTTCTCCCTTATTTAATACTGCAACTTTGTCAAATTTTCAGGAGAATTCGTTTTAGGTGTACTGTATACGAATCTTATATCAAATTTGCAAATAATAAATTTTCAGAAATTTCAGTACTAGCTAACCCATACTTGTCATGCAGAAATTTAAGTGTTTGATTTTCTCCTTTATTTAATACTGAAACTTTGTCAAATTTTGAAGAGAATTAGTTTCATGTGTACTGTACATGAATCTATTGTCAAATTTTCAAAAAATAAATTTTCAGAATTTTCATTAATAGCTAACCCAATGGACTTGTCAATGCAGAAAGTTAAGTGTTTGAATTTCTCCCTTATTCAATACTGAAACATTGTCAAATTTTAAGGAGAATTAGTTTTAGGTATACTGTAGACGAATCTATTATCAAATTTGCAAATAACAAATTTTCAGATATTTCAGTAATAGCTAACACATACTTGTCAATGTAGAAAGTTTGAATTTCTCCCTTATTCAATACTGAAACTTTGTCAAATTTTCAGGAGAATTAGTTTCAGGTGTGCTGTATACGAATCTAATATCAAATTTGCAAATAATAAATATTCAGAAATTTCAGTAATAGCTTACCCATATATGTCAATGCAGAAATTTAAGTGTTTGATTTTCTCCCTTATTTAATACAGAAACTTTATCAAATTTACAGAAGAATTAGTTTTAGGTATACTGTATACGAATCTTATAATAAATTTGCAAATAATAAACATTCAGAAATTTCAGTAATAGCTAACCCATATATGTCAATGCAGAAAGTTAAGTGTTTGATTTTCTTCCTTATTTAATACAGAAACTTTGTCAAAGTTTCAGGCGTATTAGCTTCAAATGTACGAAATACAGATATAATATTAAATATGCAATTAATACATTTTCATAAATTTCAGTAATAGCTAACCCATACTTGTCAATGCAGAAAGTTAAGTGTTTGATTTTCTCCCATATTTAACACTAAAACTTTGTCAAATTTTTAGGACAAATAGTTTCAGGTGTACTGTATACGAATCTTATATCAAATTAGCAAATATTAAATTTTCAGAAATTTCAGTAATAGCTAACCCATAGTTGTCAGTGCAGAAAGTTATATGTTTGATTTTCTTCCTCATTTAATATTTTGTCAAGTTTTGAGAAAAAATAGTTTCAAGTGTACTGTACATGAATCAATTGTCCAATTTGCAAATAATAAATTTTCAGAAATTTCAGTAATAGCTAACCCATACTTATGCAGAAATTTAAGTGTTTGATTTTCTCCTTTATTTAATACTGCAACTTTGTCAAATTTCATAAAAATCACAAATTGCCGATTTTTAGTTGGAACTTGAAAAATTTTATTGTGCATTTCACATTAAACAGTACTTAAGTCAAACAATTGTCTACCTAAAATCTATTTGCAAATGCTACTTTTTTTATTTAGTTTCATTTTCAGTTATCATAGCAATAACATTTAATTCAAGAATCCAAAATTTGTACTTATAAAGCTTGGAAAAATAAATTTTCAATAATTTTCCATAAAAACCTACAATAGCGAAGAAGTATATTACCAAAATGCCATCAGTCAAATGACATGCATCTTATTTCTTATTTTCAATTGATCTCCATTTACAGTTGTCATGCAGTTTATTTATCACATAAACATTACAAATCACTGATTTTTTTATTCGGACTTATTCGGACTAAAAAAAATTTATTGCAATTTTATATTAAACAGTACCTCAGTCAAATAATTGGTAGCTCAAAATCTGTTTTGTAAATGCTGTTTTTTAATTTAGTTTCATTTTCAGTTATCTTAGTAATAGCATGTAATTCTAGAATCTGTAATTTGCACTTCGAAGCTTGGAGAATTTAAATTTCAACAATTTTCCGTAAAAACCTACCATATCGAAGAAATATGTGCCAAAATTATATGCAGCAATACCTAATTTTCAATTGATTTCTATTTATAGTTATCATTATTTCTGTTTATCACATAAAAATTAGAAATCGTTGATTTATGTTTGGGACTTGGAAAGATTTGTTTATTGCAATTTCCTACTAAACAGTATCTCAATCAAACAATTATTCTCAAAATCTGCTTTCCAAGCGTTATCTTTTGATTTATTTTCGTTTCCAGTTATCATACTTTTCATATCATACTGCAATAACATGCAATTCATAAGGTTCAGGTTCAATATTTTTGAATGATTAAAATTCTTCAACATCAAAGTGCCGTTCCTTTGGAGGGGAAGTGAAACAGGCTATCCCTTGTACTGTTAAGTTGTACGTGCACGTTAAACAACTAAATGTGGATGAACCAATTCATAAATGCAAAATTTCAAATGTGGTGGATTGCTCCTTAGCGACGGTATTTTGCCATAGCAGCAGAAATAGACCGTCATTAAATAAAACAAATAAACAAACAATTTATTGCAATCACATAAAAATCACAATTCGCTGATTTTTTTATTGCAACTTGCGAGCCCAAAATGCGTTCTGCAATTGTTATTTTCCAATTGATCTTCATTTCGGTTTTCATAAATTTTAATGCAATAGCATGTAACTCAAAAATCTCTAGTTTGTTGTGAATTCGTGGACAATTTAATTTGTAGCAATTTTCCATGTTAAGTAACACATTGACCAAATGAAAATACATTTTCAGAAATTGTCATTGTGAAGAACTCAGGTGTCAATATGTAATATATGTGTTTATTTTACAATATTCTTTGGTTATTTACATCATCATCGCAGAAAATGCTTCAGGTATTTTATTTTATTAGTTTTCTGCAGTCTGATATAAGCTGCGTCTGCATTTGCTTCATTTCAGCTGAGGATTCATGAACATTGTTATGAATACATACCTATATCATGGAATATAAAAATCTAATTTGTTTTGCAGATATGACTTTTTCCACATTTCGATGATCCTCTTCAATAACAACACAATTTAAAATTTAATGTTTTTGTGTTTTATAGCGGATTATATAACTAATAATGGCTATGTTTATGTGTACCAACTACACATAAATTGATCATTTTTGAGTTGTGTCGTTATTACAGAGGACTTTCGGTAATTTAGGTACCTCATTTTTGTAATTTATGACATGAATAACTCATTATTGCGTAAATGTGCATGAATTCTGTGAAATACCCAGCAGTTTTTTGCCGATTTAAACTTATATTTAAAAAAGATTAAATTCCACATCCTGAGTTACGGATTGAATTGCATGATGGATTTAATGGATTGACGACGAGTATGAATATAAATTCCGGGGCGAGCCGTTTTAAGTGGGTCGTCAACAGAGCTGACATCCAATCATTAAAAATCATGCCCTAAAAAAAGTATTGCCCCATTTTTTGATGGCGATCATTAAACTGGAGACGTAATTTCCCAGCCCACCGTAAATCCGGGGAGCGCCACCCCCTGTCAACAAGCCCGATATTAATCGCGCCGCAGGAACGTTTTCATCGGCGAAACAAAATCCCAATTTAAAATCAATTTGTACGGCAGTGGGATAATTTGTCCTGGGCCCTTTCTCCTTCGGCGCTGCCCTTTTTAACGACCGCCTCCTCGCGTCTCCCGGCAATAATAAATCGGCGTTCGCGTAATGTCGCTCATTAAGCGGCGAAACGGCGCACCTTAATGGCCTCCAGATAGCCGAAGGAGAAGAACAGGAACAGCTGGATGGAGGTCGTGGACGTGACCGTTACGACGTGTACGACGACACCCACGTGGGTGCTCCGCTCGTTCTAATAAGATAGTAAGCTTGTGGGGTCGTCTCGTTCGTGGATGCTAATAATCTCCAAAAGATGATGTACTGCATTAAGAAGTTGGTTGTGGGAGCTCATTGACTTGATGTGGAGTTAATCTCCTTAATATTAAATTGATAAAGTGCATGTTGAATGATATGCTACTCACTTTGTAGCTGCTTCGTTCAAGGCGTCTAATACTTCTAAAGTTCGAATCAGACACTTAAATGCACCTAATACCTTTTATTAAGATAAAATGCTTGTATTTCATAATTGGCGATTTATTCGATAACTATTTTACACAAAACTGATTGGGTATCCATTTTGTATCCATTATTTGGAGATATGTGAGTTCAAGATTAGAGGACAGAGAAAAGTGCTCAGTTATTATATCCTAATTAAGGACATAACGAGCGAGTACTAGCATCTACACGCTAATAGCACTACTATATACTATAATATACTCTACTAGCGTAGTGCCAGTAGTGTGAAGGAAAACGTAAGGAGAAATTGGTGAAGAAAAATAAGCAAAGTGAAATGCAGGAAGGGAAGAAAGACGAGACAAAACAATATAATAAAGACATAACCTATTAATTGCGTACCAACTGCTACAGCTATATCAAGGAGAGGATCCAGCAACTGTAACACCATGGCCATGTGAAAAGGTAGATGAGTGAAAAAAATAAGAGGGCGAACAGAACTAGATTCAAGTGGAGAAGAGTGCATACTCAATCCAAAGAAGGTTCCTAATCATGTGGTAAATGAAATTGAAATGGAGGAATTGAAGAAAATGATGCAAACAATGATAACTGCGCTACAAGAGCTAAGGGAAGAAGTTGTACAACTAAGATCTGAGATAAAATCGACACAAAATAGAAAGAGGAACAATCCGAAATGGCGATAAAAATTGAGGTACTGGAGAATTATATAGAGAAATGCGAAAGAAGTAAACGAAGGAATAACATAGTAGTGAAAGGGCTGGTAGACAAAGGCAATATAGAGCAACGAATACACAAATTAATAAATGAGGATCTGGGAAGACCTACCAAGTAAGATATGCTAACACAGGCATTATTGTTGTAGAACTCGAGACAATGGAGGACAAAATAAAGGTATCGAGGAACAAAAAAAGTTGAAAAATTTGAGAAGGAATGTACGAAGTAACACATTACGATTGTAATGTATGAAGGGTGTACATTTATGATAACTTAAGGAAGAAGGAACCAGGCGTGAAAAAGATGATACGCCAAACTGCGAAAACCGAACGAGAAAGGGGAAAATTGCGAAAATTGGATACAAGAAACTGATCATAAACAATTGAATGTGGTAATGGCATGAAAAAGAAGGCAAATTGATGGAAAAAAGATGTCACACTACAGACTAAAGACAATTAGAAGAATGAAAGTCGAGAAGGAGGAGGTAGTATTAAAATAGGCACATGAAATGTTAGAGCAATGAGATACAAAGAAGAGGAAATTGAGGGGGAGTTCGAGAAAACAAAACTGAGTGTATCAGGAATAACGGAAACAAAAGTGAAAGGAAAAGGATCTAGATTAACACACAACGAACACATTTTAATATTGAGTGAAATAGAGGAATTGTGTACATTGATGATGACTTAAGGAAGAAGCAACGAGGCGTGCAAAAGATGATACGCCAAACTGTGAAAACCGAACGAGAAACGGGAAATAATGCGAAAATTGGATACAAGAAACTAATCATAAACAATAGAATGTGGAGATGGGATGAAAGAGAACGGAAATTGACGGAAAAAACTAGATGACAGACTAAAGATTAATGACAATAAGGAGAATGAAAGGCGAGAAGGAGGAGGTAAATTTAAAATAGGCACATGGAATGTTAGAGCAATGAGATACAAAGAAGAATAAATTGAGCGGGAGTTCGAGAAAACAAAATGTATTAGGAATAACGGAAACGAAAGTGAAGGGAAAATGATCTAGATGAACACACAACGAACACATTTTAATATTGAGTGAAATGGAGGAATTGAAGAAAATGATGCAAGCGAGATAACAGCGAAACAAGAGCTATGGAAAGAAGTTGTACAACCAAGATCTCCGATAAAATCGAAACAAGAAAAATGGAAGGAGGAAAAAACCGAAATAACGATAAGAATTATTGAGTGGAGTGGAAGAAAAGGAGAGAGCAAGAGCAGGTGTCAAGAAAATGGGATACAATCGATGAAAGGACCTTATAAATATGACGGGGAATTTAAATATAAAGTTAATTATAGGTACTGTATACTGCTATACATGGTAAATGAATTAAATAAAACAACTTTACGCTGTTACTTCCACTAACACATTTATTTTACAAAAATAATTTAGTGACTGCAGTTTCGACTACTCTATAGTCATTGTCAAACTAAGTTCGACACAGCCAAAGTATTTAGTTTGACAATGACTATAGAGTAGTCGAAACTGCAGTCACTAAATAATTTTTGTAAAATAAATGTGTTAGTGGAAGTAACAAAGTAAAGTTGTTTTATGTAATTCGTTAATTATAGTATTATTAAGGAGATAAATGCAAATCGAGAAGTAGGAGGCAATAATAGTTATAATATACGGATCAGACGAAGATGAGAGAAAAGAAGAATTATTGAGTGGAGTGGAAGAAAAGGAGAGAGCAAGAGCAGGTGTCAAGGAAATGGGATACAATTAATGAGAGGACCTTAAAAATATTAAGGGGAATTTAAATATAAAGTTAATTAAAGGATTATTAAGGGGAGAAATGCAAATCGGGAAGTAGGAGACAATAATAGTTATAATATACAGGCCAGGCGAAGATGAGAACAAAGACAGTATAGACAAATTTTGGGATACTTTAGGTAAGGAAATAGTAAATAACACCAAAACACATTACATAATCGGCGACATGAATTCGAAAGTGGGAAGAAG
This sequence comes from Othius punctulatus, assembly GCA_951805005.1. NCBI lineage: Eukaryota > Metazoa > Arthropoda > Insecta > Coleoptera > Staphylinidae > Othius > Othius punctulatus. The sequence continues at coordinate 26,411,589 of OX638143.1, forward strand.
AGATGCGAAATACCCAGAAACAATAGAAAGGCATGGAGAGAATAAACATAGTAATAATGGAATAAGACTGTTAGATTTTTGAATGCTAAATGATTTACTAGTTATGCTTTTTGAGCTTTTTGAGCACTATGATACGCATAAGTATACTAGAGTTCAGGTGACACGAAATGAGAAATCAATTATAGATTAGGTAATTACGGAGAAGAGGAACAGAAAAACAATAAAAAATGTCAGAGTAACGACAGGTTTTGAGATCGGAAGTGATCACTACCTACTGACAGCAATATTGAAGATACCACATAGAGAATACATAGAAACTAACGGAGGTACGAAAAAGTGTGAATAGGTGATTAAGCATCATCGATTAAGTAACAAATATATAAAGTATCACTAAGATATGTAGAAGTAACAAGAATTCTTGGAGAGGAAGGGGATATTAATAGTAATTTTGATACAATTCCTTTCCATCAATATTTTTCAATTCAAGGATTTATTTGGATTGAGAAGACATAGAAACTAAAGGAGATACGAAAAAGTTTGAGGGGGGGATTAAGCATCATCGATCAAGTAATAAATATAATATAAAGTATCACTGAGATATGAAGAAGAAGTGGCAAGAATTCTTGAAGAGGAAGGGAATATTAAGGAAGGAAGTATGGAAGGCATGTGGAAGGGGTTGAAGATGACAATTTTAGAAGCTGCTAAAAGAATATGTGGTTTGATTAGACAGAACCCAAACAAGAAGCAAACAAGTTGGTGGAATTTGTATGTTAAATAACAAGTAAGGAAGAAGAAGAATAAGTGGAAAATATGTCTAGGGAAAAGGACTGAGGAAAACTATCTAAACTATAGAGAGCAAAGATTGAAAACCTAAACAGAAATAGTAAGGGTCAAACCGAAATCATGGGAAGCATGTGTACATATGATGGAAGACAACTGTGTGAATAACCAGAAAGTATTTTACCGTACACTGAAATACTTAAGAGAAGACAAAACTAAGAATCTACTAACGTGAAAGAATGACAAAATTATTACCAAAGTAATAAGAGAGAAGTGAAGGCAGCACTTCAATGAACTGCTAAACAAGGGGGGTGAAGAAACCAATTGAAGTGAAAATAACTTTGAAGAGTGTGAAGAACAAACGGAAGCAGAGGAAACGCTTGGTATACTAACGGATGAACGCATGAAGACATTGCAGAAGCGGTGCAGAGTCTGAAGGGAGGTAAAACACCAGGAATAGATAAGATAACATCAGAAATAATACAAAAAATGGGACAAAAAGGCAAAGAAAAACCAAATCAGTTACTACAAGACATATGCAAGAGCATATACCAGAAGAGTGGAGAAAAAGCTTAATATTACCAATCCATAAGAATAGAAATAAAAATGTGTATAAAAACTACAGAGGAATATCACTAATAGGAACACCGTCAATAGTGCTGGAAAAGATAATAGAAAAGTAGATTAGACAACAAGTTGAAGGAAAATTATTGGAAGCACAGAGCGGGTTTAGGTAGAAGAGAAGTACTGAAGATCACATATTAGCGTCAAAAACGATAATAAACGATAATTAATAGAGCAATAACAGTTAAGAAAGATGTGTACGTCTACTTTATTGACATGAAGAATGCGTTTGATCTAGTTTTGAGAGCAAAAATATGGGATAGTCTAAGAAATAAGAAGGTGAGCAAAAAATTTGTGAAAATGTGCAAACGCATATACGAAAGAACAACAAATGTAGAATTAGCAAAATCCTAAAATCGAGGGAATTTGAAACGAAACAAGGTGTAAGACGGGTAAGCCTAAATCCGTTGCTATTCATATGCTTTATAGATGACATTATGAGATAAATCGAGTTGAGGGCTAAACCAGTTCATGTAGATGATAGAAATTTAGAAAGAGTGTGCATGAGCGTTTACGGATAATGTGGCAATAGTAGCGAAGAGTGAAAATGAGCTGCAAGATAAACTGAGGAAATGGAATGAGGAGCTGGTAAAGAATGGAATGGAAATGAATAAGGAAAAAACAAAAGTACTAGTGATATCAAAGATGATAATACAAACAAAGATAACAGCAAATTGGGCAAGTGCATCAATATAAGTACCTGGGAGTGATGTTAGATAGTGGTGGAGGGTACGAAATGTAAATAAATATGAGAATAAGAAACACCAATAAAGCTTATTTTGCGCTGAGTAAGTTCATAAGTGAAAATGAGCTGCTATATTAACTGAGGAAATGGAATCAAGAGCTGGTAAAGAATGGAATTGAAATAACCCAAGAGAGAAATATCAAGAAAAACTAAGATGAGAGTATATAGAGCAATATACAGACCAATATTAACTTACGGATGCGAATCATGGATGCTGTCGAAGAGAGAGAAGAACAAACTACAAGCAATGGAGAAGTTATACTTAAGACGAGTCTATAATGTAACTCTCAGAGACAGAATCAGGAGTGAAGTAATAGGCAACGGACTAGAAATCAAGGAAGTAGAAAAGTATGTAGAAGAGCGGAAAATGAGATGGCTCCACCATCCACCATCCATGACTGAATAAAGAATTGTTGGCAGAAGCAGAAAAAATCTACGATTCCTGTTTACAGCTGGATAATAATGTAGATACAGATATAGAAGATGATGACATTGAAGAGGACGTTCTTGTATCACGATCTGGGGCTGAATTATCTTTTGAGGGTTCAAATAATTATAAAGATTATGAAGCGCCAGGTTCGCCTAATGAAGGAGTAGTTGAAGAAGATTTATCAGGTCCTGACTTGAATATACATCTTTCAGATCTAGCGAACCCCAAAAATAGTAATGACAGAAAATGGAAAAAGAAAGATTTGAAAGACTTAACTGCAGATTATACATTTTCTCAAGGACCAGTTGAAGACTCATTTGCACGCTGCCAATCGCCTACCGATATTTTTTAATCTTTCTTTCCCCTATTGTAAATAATTTACTTTTCCAAAGTAATTTATATGCAGTACAAAGAGGTAAGCAACTCAACCTAACAAAAGAGGAATTGTACGTATTTATTGGTATGTATATATTGGAAGAAGTAGTTGAAGAAGATGTATCAGGTCCTGACTTGAGTATACATCTTTCAGAACTAGCTAAAGATAGTAAAGATAGAAAATGGAAAAAGAAAGATTTCCAAGAGGTAACTGCAGAATATACATTTTCTCAAGGACCAGTTGAAGACTCGTTTGAAAGCTGCCAATCGCCTACAGATATTTTTTGAATCTTTCTTTCCCCTATTGTAAATAATTTACTCTTCCAAAGTAATTTATATGCAGTACAAAGAGATGAGCAACTCAACCTAACAAAAGAGGAATTGTATGTATTCATTAATATCAATTAATTAATCGGATATCATGTCATGGAATGACTATTGGTCCACGAGTGAAGATTTATCAGTACGATTTGTAAGTTCAAATATAGGGCGAGATCGTTTTGATATTATACTTGGCAATTTACATGTAAATGACAACTCAAGATAATCGGTTGGAGCTTGTGAAATATTAATACTTAAAGAAAAATAACAAATTATCGTTTTTCACAACGACATTTACTTCTCTAAATGTACATTTCAACCACTACGTGGTCATCTTCAGTAGACATTTGTACTGAGGAGAAAACAAGACAAAACACATTATATCCTTTAACAATACATACTTAAATCCTAAGCAATACATATTTAAATCCTAAGAAATACAAATTAAAAACTACTCAAATATAATGGAGGCTCCTGAGCCGAAATGTATTCAAAATTGTACAATTAATTCTAATCTTTCTCTGGAAGTGGATTTGAGATCGCCATTGATGGGATAAAATCGAGTAATGGATTACTGAGGGGTGAATGGTCAAAATTGATTAAAGATGAACGGAATATTTTTTTCATGAATAAAGCTTCGTAGGTGCTAAGATTTCTCCCCTTCACTTGTTTTAATAGTTCAACATCTTCAATATTGAAACGATGGCCCGTGTCAACATAATGTGATGCTACAGCTGATTTTTCTACACAGTGGGTCTTTGCATGTTGTAAATGTTCATTAAACCTGATTTTAATATTTCTTTTGGTTTGGCCTCTATAGCAACATTCACAATCTTTACATTGAATTTTACAAATTCCGGCTTTATTTAATTTTGGTTCTTTATCTAATACCTTTGGGAGCAATATTTTTAGGGTGTAATCATTCGAGAAAGCTGGGGTCAAATTGAATTTTTGAAAAAAGGTTTCCAAATTACTCTACATTTAGAGAAATAGATGTCGTTTTGAAAAAGGATAATTTGATAATTTGCGGCCATTTATAGAACAACTAAATGAAACATTTGATAAACTATACAAAAGAACACGAGAAGTAAGTGTAGATGAAAGCATGATCTTATTCAAGGGAAGGAGTACCCTGAAACAATATAATCCTATGAAGCCCATCAAACGTGGATATAAATTATGGTGCCTCGCGGACCAAAAAGGTTATATCATGAATTTTGATGTATATCAGGGCAAGAATGAAGAACAGTCAAATAAGTTTCCTAATTATGGACTTGGGGGACGAGTAGTTTGGACTCTTACCGAAAAAGAGTGGGGAGAAAATGGGAAAGTGTATTTTTACAAAAAAAAAACTTCCGTTCCGCTCCAAGAAAAACTAAAAGCTGAAAAGGTATTAGCCTGTGGCACAATACGCCAACATAGGAAGTTTATGCCCAAAAACTTCACTCCTGACAAAAGTATGAAAAGAGGAGATCATGATAATACATTTTCGAATTTTGACATTGGAGTATTCAAATGGAAGTACAGTAAGCCAATTTTATTTTGCAGGAACTATCATGGCAATTACCACTGTCACAAGGAAACAGAAAGATGGTTCAAACATTGAAGTTACAGTGTCACAAGGAAATTACCACTGTCACAAGGAAACAGAAAGATGGTTCAAACATTGAAGTTACATGCCCCAATGTTGTAAAGTACTACAATAAACATATGGGAGGGGTATATCACTACCCAAAAAAGGGTGGGGAAAAAATCGGAAAATGTACTTTGACAATTTTTTCACTTCCTTCCGCTCCTATAAATCCTTAATCCGTTATTTGGTTTAAAGATTTATATCATGAAATTTGTTGAAACATTTTTTTTTCCATTGCTGCATAAGTAAATCTTGCATATTGAACACTTGGAATGAGGACGAGATTGGACTCCTTCCTTACTACACACCTCACATCTTCCTCTTCTTAGACGATATGTGATCCAGTGGACTCCTTTATTAGCCAATCTAGCATCTTTGGGAAATGAATAGTCCACTTTGCGACGTTTGAAAACTGGAGCTTCACTGCCACTTTGATTTACTGAACTCCGTTTTCTTCCCTTTGGCAAATTGGAATAGTTTAATAAACCTTGCACCACTGTTCTTCATTAATCGAGAAGTCTAATTCGTGGGAAAATTTGACAGTACACTATGTATGAATTAACGAATAAAATATCCATTATACCCCAAACAAGTCTATGCCACCATTTTTTGACCTTCTCGATAAACCGTAGGCGGCCCGCAATTGGTATTTTGGTATTTTTTTGTATTTTTGCACTTTTTTTTTAAACAAAATGTTGACATTACCTCATCTCTTGCGCCTGACGTTACTTTGTAGCACCGCTTATATTTCTCCTTCAAAAAATTTGAAAAAAAATTTGGAAAAAATTAGCACCCTTATTTTGACCTAAATAAAAGCAATAAAATCGCCAAAAGTGTATTTTTTCAATTGTTTTTACATGCCGGAAATTAAGGGTTAAGGACGTTAGTAGTACAAAACTCATTATAGAGCTGTACTGCTCATTTCTCAGAAATGTAAATAACCATTAATTGAAGCACCATAATATTACTTCCTTGATAAGCATTTGCACATATTATTGCATCGATTCAAATGTCCACAAGCAACATACTTGGCGCAATCAAGGTCTGAATCGCCAATTTCAGGTGGGCACAATTTCCAATCAGGGACCATTCACGTCCTTCTCTGCTATGCGAGGACGTACTTGGCACTTGATTTTAGCTGCATCCTCGAATAACATTCGCTGTGAGAGAGGATCCACTTTCCCACATGCTAGCGAAAATTCCCTACAAACGCCGGGCATTACGTACAAAGTTATCGCGTTGCAGCGAAGCTGGTTTACAGTTAGTTCGGCATTATTGACGCTTCGATAATTCGCGATACTATTACATTTTCCAATTCCCGTGCAAGCGGGTAGTTTAATTCCAGCAGCTTGACATACATAATCCGAATAATATATATTTTATATACATGTGTACGTAAATATAAAGTTACATAACAATGTTTTTGCTTCTATTATATAAAATGTATACCTCTATTCAACTGAAGTGGCGTACGTGTTATTTATACGTTGCCACTGGAGTAATATTTGTATTACAGTTTGTAGTTCTTTTCGAGTTAACATTTAATATTTTGTAAGAAGGCAGACAGTGTAGTAGCAATAGGAATTTTTACATTGAAAGCGAACTGCCGCGTAAAAGGAATGGAAATAAGAAACAAATCCTGAATATCTCACAAAGTAGGAAAAGAAGATCAATAAAGCCATTCCAAGGTAATATTCCGAAAGAAACGAGCTATAAAAACTAACGGGAAATCTTAAGATGCGTCCTTATCCCATAAAATGTGTCACGTTTCGCATCTGAAGAGCTTCGGTGGAGCACGCGAAAAATTAATAAACACGTCCGCTTGGCGATTACGCCGATTTCGAGTTTAATCAAGGAAACGTTGCGCTCGCGATCGTCCTTCATGGCGCACTTCCGGGCGGGATTAATTTTCGCTCGGCTGCAACACTTTTCAGCGCTAATAAACCGGGACGCATAAAAAAAAAAACGTGGTGCATTATCGCGCGTAAAATCACCTCGTCTGGTTGCGACGGGGGAGGTTTTTACAGTTTTTTTATGGATCTGGTAGATCCGCGGAAAGTTCGCGGATTCCCCGGGATATATCGGAGCATCTGAATTATTTATGAGCGGGACATGCACCAAGAGTAGGTGGATATCGGCCCGATGCAAAGCTCCACATGGATGACCCTCGGACAGCCGTTGGGGACGCCAATTTGGCCGGCGATGTACGTTACAGCTTCCACATAAAGGACGAGAGTCCGAACGGTTTTTCGTACCTCATTCCCATTCTGGCCGTCGTCCTTAGAAAAACTGCTTATTTTCAAATACACAAGAGCTCAACTTATCATAAGTTTCCCTAACATATTACATTTAATAAAATTAATTTATGTTTTTTTTATAGTTTCATCGATTAAATTAAAATACACACAAACATAATACACATACACGACAGAAAACACAAACTTATTTTTTATATACTTTTTATATTTAAATATATATATATATATATATATATATATATATATATATATATATATATATATATATATATATATATATATATATATATATATATATATTGTTGAATTAACACTGAAGATGGTTGAAAGATAGCTGAAACTAGTCACAATAAAAGCAATAAAAACAAAAAACATCTATATACCTATACATATGCCAGTAAGTACTCCAATAAAGAAGGAAGAAAACAATTTAAAAAAAATTAACTTCGCATAGTTTTGACCACGAATCATTGAACATTTCTCTCCATTTCAATTAACAATTATTTTGGTGACACTTGTGACATTTAGTTATCTTAATTGGGTACGTTAAAGCAGGTTTTGTCGATATTTATTACGTTAAGTGTGTTTATATGTTAAGTAAAAACCGTTTGTGCAGATATAAATTTAAGGATAACTGGGGGTGGAGGCGCCGGGTATAGCCAAATTATACTAGCTGCTGGGGGCAAATATGGAGGCTTGGGGGTCTGATACTATTGTAATTAGCCTTAAATGTTCTGTTTTATGAATCCTTAAAGTAAGCATCACTACTTATAACTTAATTCTATCTATATGGTATACTCTTGAATCTTGGATGAGAGCCGAATATTTGAAAACATTGCATCTCTTAGTCATTGCATCATTGTAACAGAAATATTTATGTAATTTCAAATAATTGTTACTTTTACATTTCTTATAATAATAATAATAATAATAATCATTTATTGGTACATACATAATCCATCCTTCTTTTACCCATTGGGTGTTGGTTTTGGCCTGTTATCCTTTCGTACTGTCATTGACCCACTTCCGCCATTCACTTCTGTCCGCACTTTTTGTCTTTGCTTCCTTAAAATCTATACCACTGCTTTTTTTTTTAATTTCACATATTGTTTTATTCCATTTTCATTTATTGGTGTTACTAGGTATACATACAGCAATTACACAAGTGTATAACTGACTTAAACTCGTTAACTTAGAAACGAGATGAAATGTCGTAGTAAATAAAAAAGTTTATTATCTCATTTTATCTTAGAATATGATCCTGAATACGTCATTTCATTTTTGCATACCTTTTAAAAAACACCCTGTATTACATTAATATGTAATAATAATATTATTATGTAGTTATAATAAGTATGTTTATAAATAAAACACATTACTTTGTTAGTATCACATAAAATTAGTAATTGATTTTTTAGTAGTTTTGACTACTTAAGTAATCATTATCGCCGCCACCATTCAAAATATAAGTATGTTTACTTGCTTTTCAACGCTGTAACAAATATTTCTCTCCCAAATCAATATAAAAATCATTAAATTTGCATTCGAATCTTAGACTGTTGAACATCTGTAAACTAAATCACATAAAAGTTAAAAAATAGAGTAGCAATAATCATCGAAATATCCCATTTTAGAGTAAACTGTAGCTATTAAATGTATTTTAAGGCCCAGTTGTACGATCGAGGATTATCTTTAATCGTGGTTCAGTTTCTAATGGTACCATTGTATTAACAATTGTATTCTAGGTAACTGAACCATAGTCCGGGCAGGCGCGGTCATATTCATTTCATAACGGGGGGGGGGGAAGGTATAAATAGAAAAAAAAACTATTATTTTCCAACCATATTTTAGTCTCAATAATTATCACACAAAAAACACATAAAGAAGTAAATATCCAACTTTTAGATGATAAATTCCAAATTACGTTTGACTCCCGTAGTAGCAAATCTATTTATAATATTTTCTACATTAATATCTATGTCTCTATGGACATGTAGTAATGCCAGTCCTACTAGTCTATCTTCGCACATTGTAGATCTTGTCCAAGATTTTAAACGTGTAAAATTTTCTGATATTTTTTAAATGTATGGGGGGGGGGGGTGATCCACTATCATACAACTTGGCCTGAGTGTCATGGATTGCCACAGACGAGGGGAATAAGATCCCTCCAAAGGCAATTTTCGAATTTTTACTTAGTTTATTTTCTCCAACATTTTTTTTTATCTATTTGGTAAATGTTGACACACACTTTTTGGCGCAGAATGAAAAAAATAGAACCATTTAAAACTAACAATTTCCCTGTTATTTTAAAACATAATAAAAATAACAAATTGATATATTATTAGCAGCTAAATTAGAATATGTACACATAATTTACTTAAACTCAAAAGAAACCGCTGAAAAATATTATAACCCAAGTCGCAATTATCATCGTTTTGGGGAAACTGAAATCTGAAGTTTATGTAGAATGCTACTGATATGAAGATTGAGGCATATTTTTCTTGCATTGTTCGAAGAGTTTAGAACCTCTTTGAACGTTTGGTGAGAGTCAAATTGGATTGGTCAACCTTGGTGAGAGTTTTGTAATTTTTTTTGTAAGTAATTTTTTGTTTAGGAGTTTTTTTACCAAATAGTCGCATTGATAGATCTAACTCTGAAAAATCATATTATGCAAAGTTATTCACTGGAAAATTAAATAAAAAAATAAATCCACTTAAAACTAACAATTTCCCAGTTTTATCTGATTTGAAAACATAATAAAAATAACAAATTGATACATTATCAACAGCTAAATTAGAATATATACACATAATTTACTTAAACTCAAAACAGACCGCTGCAAAATATTATAACCCAAGCCGCAATTATCATCGTTTTGGGGAAACTGAAATCTGAAGTTTTATGTAGAATGCTACTGATACGAAGATCACATTTTATGAACACATCTTCATATGATGCACATTCTCCTTGCATTGTTCGAAGAGTTTAGTTTAACCTCTTTGAACGTTTGGTGAGACTCAAAATGAATTGGTCAACCTCGGTGAGAGTTTTGTTATTTTTTTTGTAAGTAATTTTTGTGTTAGGATTTTTTTTACCAAATAGTCTCATTGATAGATCTAACTCTGAAAAATCATATTTTGCAAAGTTATTCACTGGAAAATTAACACTGGTCCCTGAAAAGCAATAAAACTATTTAAAAAAATAACTTTTTTGTACACGATGGCTGAACAAAATAAAATTTACAGATTGATGCGACGTTATCGCCTAAGTCGGATTGCACGAAGCAATTATGAGACATTTACTATAGTTTGAGATAATGCCATAAAACAAGCAATACCGAAATAAACTTATGCCAGTTGTAGGCAACTTAATTCGCCATCTGCGACTCCTACGATTGAAGACAAATAATGTTTATGAAAGAAGTAAGTTCTATATTTATCTATATTTAAATTATATTTATCTATATAGTATAGATATATACTATATCTATATTTATGGTCCTAGCCAACCAAATTTTAACAATATTATGAGCCATTTCGTTATCCTTCATTGACATTACCATTAACACGATTCTAAAGCATGAAGCATATAGTGATTTGTGGATATCCTAAAGCATACAGTGATTTATTAAATTTACAGACTTATAACACTCTGCCAATATTTTAACAGCTATACATTTTTTAGAGGAAGAAAGTTAACCAATCTGTTGTAAAGAGTATCCCTTACATATTCCTTATTCAATAACCTGATTTCTGACCTGACCTGACCTGAAAATGCGAATATGAAAATGAAAAATATAAAAATAAAAACCTTTTATACCTAACTTTATTGACGACTTATCTGTAATGTCTTGATTATTGAGCAGCAAAGCGGGCATAAACGAGGTTTTATGGTCCTAGAGCTCATTATGACCCTTAAGGCAATAAAAAAATTGAAATATTAATATAGCAGTTGTTATTTATCGTAATAACTACTATATTACGATAAATAGTTAGCCTGTAACTTGAAAATAAAACGCGATCGGACAATAGTCTATAGGATTTTTTTAAATTATATGTTGGTCCTCTATCGCGTGGTGCTATGCATTGTAGTTTGTTCTATGTCACCCTGTATACTATATATAAAAAACCTCTGAGGATGGCCTACATAGGTCAAAACTAGTCAGGTGAAAAATAAACTATATAAATTTAATCAAATTTATAATAATAAAATTATATAAACCAAAAATCTTAATGTAATAAAATTTAAAAAATACCTACCAACTACCAGTAAGTACTACGAAAGAAGATGAAGAAGAAAAAATCTATATAATATAATAATAACTGATACATAAATATTGGATGAAACTATAACAAAAATAAAAACGTTAAATTGCATATAAGAATTTAAACACATTCAATATTTATTGCGACGTAAGCAACCAAGTTTACACCAAAAATTACAATGAGTCTAGTTATAACTTCTTTGGGGTCTTATTGATAAAGTGTATTGCTTATCAAACACGTTAACAATGACGTTTACGTTATTTGCCAGCATCATATTCAAATATCAAATACGATTATGCCATAATTGCATTTGCATTTGAATATGATGCTGTAAACTAACGTACACGTTACTGTTAACGTTTTTTTATATACAATACACCTGATTAATTATTAACAAATATGCATCTAAAGTAGGAGACTAACGGTCAACAATATCTAAATTATCTAACGATAAACATTACATTCTGCTAAGGCGAATCAAAACGTTTCCTTCCATCTTTTGGCTAGTTTTCGTTTACAGAAAATAGTTCCTCACATGTCTCATATTCCTTACATCGCTCACATGTATTGATAGATCTAGCAACTGTTATTCAGAAAATATAAGGTTTCTCGCTAAAAAACGAATGTTAAACATGTTATATGTTAGAACAAAATAAAATTGACACAACGATACATTTCGCTTCTCTCAATTCGTTGACAAACTTTTCGAAAACGTAAAACAAACAAAAATTAAAACCGAGTCGTATTATTCTTCTTAATTTCCCATTTTTTGAAAACTTGAAACAAATTTAGTTAATCCGTTGACTACATGCAATGTCAAAAACGTGGAGAATAAAATCCCGCTGAGAAGGTTTTATACTTCGTAGTTTGACTGCTCGTCTGAAAAGTTTTGTGGATTAACTAAGGTGACCAGATCCTAACCATACAAAAGCGGGACATTTTAAATTAATTAACAAAGAACGCAAAACGCAAAATATACAGGGTGTATCCTAAAAAACGCCCCTGGGCAATAACTCCATAACCCCCTAACTATTTATTGATTTATTGCCCGATTTCAATTTAAAAAAAACAAAATTAAATTTCTCCACATGTTCTACAAAGGGGACATAATTTTCGTTTTTTTTTTCAAAATCAACTGTCATTTCTGCAATAGTCTGCTAGACTTTGCAAAAAAAAAATAGGGCCCCTCTGTAGACATGTGGAGCCATTTAGTTTTGTTTTCGTTTTATTGAAATCAGCCAATAAATAAAGGAGTTATCGCTAGCAGCGTTTTTTAAGCAGACACCTTGTATAATATTATATTACAATTTTTTTTAACAACATGAAATATAATGTCATATTTACAAATATAATAAATACGAGGCATGTTTTTAAAGTACCGTTTTGTATTTTGTCCGCTGCAGCGCTTCTACCAATTCAGATATAGGCGAAATATATAAGCTGATAACTTCAAAATAGCGAATAAAAAACTACCCCGAAAAAAAACCCAATCTTTCAAAAGTCGGGACATTTTTGAAACGTGGCGGGACGCGGGACAAATTTCTAAAAATCGGGACTGTCCCGCCAAAATCGGGACGTCTGGTCACCTTAGGATTAACCCCTTTATAATCTTTGGTAGAAAATTCCTACATTGTTTGTAACCGAATCGGCTTGATAGTCCTGACTATCCAGAGCGACATTATAAATGACTTTCAACGGGAAATTCATAATTCCAATAATAAATTAAATTATAAATTCAGTATAGTAGCTCAGTTATATCTAACAGTAGGTAACTGAACTTATTTCACATTTATTATAGATAAATAAATAATAATTTATAATAACAAATAGTAATTAACAGTGTCATAATAATTTAAGCTGTGGTTTAACTATGGTTTAATCTTAGTAACCTTGGTAACCCTTTGTCAAACACAGCTATACCACCGCTAAACCATGGTTTAAATTGTTATGAATAACGCTGTTTGATTCAGTTCTGCGTTCAGATTATCTTTTATCTTGGATCGGTTTCTAAGGATACCATTGTGTCAACAACTATATCTTTGGTAACGGAACCGGGATCCAAGATCGTCCAAGAATGTACCAATGAAACTTAGGCCCAGTTGTATAATTGTGGATTATATTTGACCATGGATCAGTTGCCTAAGATACAATTGATTTGGGGATGGTTCCTCAAAGAATCATGGTTCCATTACCTAAGATATATAGTTGATGACACCATGGTATTCTTAGAAACTGATCCACGTTAAAAGGATCACAACCCCCTGAACTTAAAACTAAAGTTCAATATTCCACTGCAGCAGTTTTTTTTACTCTTTGCTTGATAAACTGGTGATAATGGAGTGCAATAAATGAGACTTTTTCTGCAGACGAATTGTTATCAGATTTGGGCTTTCAATAAATGTCCTGTATCTGCTTACGTTATAAACTCTAACATAACATTAAGGAATTGGAAACAGCAGGCCATTTAAAGAAAATGAATTTGGTTGCCTACATTACATTATATTCAACTTACTTTTCATATTTGCACTGTGTCGGTCCCATATTCATCAATTTTATCCTCCAGGCAATATGGCTGGCTATGTAATGGCAATGGAAATTGTCTTCGACCTATTGATACAATCTTTAATTATCTTTGGCCACGGTTCAGTTACCTAGGACAAACTTGTTAAAACAATGGTATCCACAGAAATTGAGTTGCGATCAAAGACAATTCGAGATTGATCCTTATCCTCGGGTGTACAATCGTAGAATATGTTTGAACGTGGTTCAGTTTCTATGAGTTCTATTATGTCAACAAGTGAATCTTATTTGTAGGGGCAGTGATTCATCCTGAGATTTATGATGATTTGTTTAGGTATTATACAAATTGGATCACACCAAAGATTAGTAACTAAACAAATATGTAATCATATAGATAAGAAACGAAACCGGTTGCAAATAAAAATATATAAATAATTTTTAAAAAACATTAAGGAAGTACAACAAATTCAACAAAATTATAATAACCTTCGCCTTAATATGAGGATCAACCATAAAACAATAAAAATATGTAATCAGTACCATCACTGTAGCAGTTAGTTATCTCAAAAGCGTAAGTTAATACAGTTAAAATTAATTTACTTCGCATAGTTTTGGCAACGAATCCTTTAAAAGATGTCCCCAATTTCGGAAAACAATTCTTTTGGTGATACTTGTGGTACTAAGTTATCTTAATTGGGCAAGTTAATACAGATTTAACGGATATTAATTACGTTATGTATGTATGTATGTATGTATGTTTGTATGTATATATGTTAAATAAAAACAGTTTGTGCAGATATAAATTTAAGGACTAATACCACAGATGGTGTAGGCAAAAATTATACTAGCAAAATATATAGCAAAAACTATACTAGCTGCATGTTCTTCACGTCATCTTCCCATCACATTTGTGGCCTTCCGCTTCCTCTCTTATTTTCCTATGGTTTCTAGTCTATAATAAGTTTGTAAATATCATTACGTAGGTATAAGTTAAATATATATGGTACAGTCTCCAGTCTTGTATGAGAGCTGAATATTTGAAAACATTGCATCTCTTAGTCATATCACTATAACAGAAATATTCTTTTAAATAAATATTACTCTAATATTACTTATATATGTAACATTATTGAAAGTTTTATAATATGTTTACATGCTATTCAGCGCTGTAACAAAGAATTCTCTCCACAGGCAATATAAACAGGAATTTTAAACTTTTGCACTGTAAACTAACGCCTATAGAAATTTAAAACAACCGAATCGCAATAATCATTGAAATTTCCAATTTTAAGGTAATAAAAACTACACAATTGACACACCATAATAGCGCTAAATTATAAATGTACACAAAATTAATAAAAACTCAAAACTAACCGCTCAATTTTCGAATTTCTCACTTCGTCTATTTTCTACGAATATTTTTTAACTTTTTCGCATGAAAACCCTTTTGCCTCGTAATTTTTTTTAACCATTTTAAACTATCTATTTTCCATGTTCCATTATAACACAATTAAATCAACACATTGATACACCATAACAGTTAAATTAGAATATGTGATCATATAAAACATAATAAAATCTACACATTGGCACACCATAATAGTTAAATTAGAATGTGTAAACAGACTTTACAAAAACCTAAAACTAACGCCTGAAAAATAATAAAACCGATGTCGCAATTTTGAGCGAAAATTACAATTTGAGGTTGAACTGAAATCAAATAATATAATCAGTTCCCTCAGTTTGCATGATGCAAAATACAAATTTGATGTAGTTATATCCTTACTTACCTTAAAACTGTAAGCTATAACATCAGGGGCTGCATCATTTTAGTAAGTATGTGAAAAGTATGTTGGTATGTCAAAAGTGTATGTGGAACATATAAGTTTGTATTATTTTGTAGGACAAACCATTATAATTGTTGTAAAAGGAAATGTGATTTTAGGATATATGCATTATTAAATTTATTTTAAATAGTTGACATAATTAATTACAATAAACCGTATTCTTTAATACTTCACAGGAAGGAATTGGCAAAATATTGCACGTAAGTCCTTAAAAAATAAACCGCATCTAGTGGTTATATGTTTCCTTGTTGAGAACTATTTATATATATATTTCATTACATGTTACTAACAAAACGAGATAAAACAGGAAACAAAAATAAGTTGGTTCGTGACACCGTTAGGGAGATAAATAAAAAATAATTTATTTTCACGCCTGCGTCTGTGGCATTGTGTAAACAAAGCATAGCTGACCACCCTGTACAACTAAAACTAACTTATCTTAATTAAGTAGTTAAATTAAACCGTAATTTAAATCACAGGCAAATCATTAAACGAATTACAGAAATACTTAAGTTACATAGATAGGGCCCCCCTGGGGCGCGAGCAGACCGATCCGCGGCCCTACAAAAAAATATACAAATTTCTGCGGATCCAAATAATCCGCCTCGACGTTACTCGCTGGCCGGATCGCGGCCCAGGGGCGTCCATCATGAGATTTTCATTAAATATCAGGAATTTGATGAGACGTGATTAGCTCTAGAACGGCTGCACGACCTTCGTGGTATGGAAGAGGGCGACGTCGTGCCTGCGGCGAAGCGCTGGGGCGACGGTGGTTCCCCTGGCATCCGCCAGAGTCGGCTGGGGGGCTTCTGCGACGGCTGTGGCACCACCGAAGCCCCCCGGGATCTCCTCGCCGTCGCTGCTTCACTGGCACTGCAAATGGAAACAAAGGACGCCAATTTAAACACCCGCACACCACCAGCTGGAAACAGAACTGGCACCTTCGAAGGCCGTCAGCTTACCCGAAAGGTCTGCAGCGGCCGCATGAAACACAAACAGACTATTACAAGTACTGGATTGATGGGTTATCTCTATGCACGTGTGATCCACGTTTGGCATTCGCACATGCACGCGCACTACTTCAATCTATAAGGCACTCGGTATCGAAAACGCACGTGCGCTATTGTCGGAAGGGGGTGAAATTATTCATCTTAATTTCGATAACGTGGAACACAACATTGGGACAAAAACGGATACAACCCCATCACTTATTGGTCAAATATACACCTCGCCAGGACTTTCTATCACAGATAATTTAAAGCTATCCTACTACTAATATCACCAACATAATGAGTACAAAACTAGCAATAGCGCACATTTAAATAAGCAAAGATTTCCCTCATTATCTCTCAAGAATTATCACAAATCAAGAATTAATCACTCATAATCACTAAATATAAACTAATCTACAGAATTCGTTATTGAACGCACAACAATATAAAACCGCAGAAACGCATGCAAGGACAATATTGAAGTATGTCGCAAAATTCTACATTCTACGTTAAAACATCAATGTGCTAGTAGATTATTTAGTAACAGTTATGCTTCATAGCTTCATCAACGCAGTGAGAAGTGTGTTACAGTTTTCGCCACAAGTAATGGTGAGTGAAGAGCAGACCAATTGTATAAAAACATTACCTACTATTGGACTTGAGCATTGGCACAAAAATAATAGTAGTATCTTATTTGATGGTTGCAAAGTACGTTAGATTAGGTTAGATTACGTTGGGTTTAATTAGGTTAGGTTAGATATCGTAGTATTTTATTTGATGGTCACAAAATAGGTTAGGTTGGGTATAGTTAGGTTAGGTTAGGAATCGTAGTAATTTATTTGATGGTCATAATAATTTTTTTAACTCAAAACGTGCGTTATTTACCCATTCATAATAATGGAGTTTAAACAAGTATCTGCCAAATCTATTTCCATGTAACAAAGTAGGTTAGGTCAGGTTAGGTTAGGTTCAGTTTAGTTACGTTAAGTTACGTTGGATTTACTTAGGTTAGGTTAGGTTAGATTAGGTTAGAAAGTAAGTTGTGCTTTACAAAAGTGAGCAACTTTAATTAATATTACGTCCAATGCATCTCCTATTACTCGCCACAACTTGTAGCGAATGCATATGATGTATAGTAAATCACATTATTAATTTCAGCAAAAGATTCATATCAATTAAGATCAAATTGATGATATTATGATTTATCAAAACAACTAGCTTAACTATTTTAGCAGCATACGAACTATTTAAACATCTATCTTAATGGTAGGTAATTTTAAACATCGACGTGCTTAAAATATCAACAATAATGGTAATAAGTGATGATGCCATGGTAATAAGTGATGATGAGTAAATTAAGCTTTACAGATATGATTGAGCTTTTTAATGTTGGCTCCATTGCACACCCCTGCCCTAGCTAAAATGTCAGAAAATTAATTTAATGAACGTAAAAATTATTAGCAGTAGTTTGCTAGTTTTGCTAGTTGCTATTAATAGCAGTTTTACAGTGTCCTATTAACATGTTATTTTCATTCAGTTTGTACCATTTTAAACTCAACTTATTAGTACACAGCGCCAAAATTGTACACAGTAAAGCCCATTTAAAATACGAACCATATGAGAATCAAATCTAAACAGAAAACTACTTCGTTTAAAAAAAACTTTAACAAGTTTAATTTCAGTAATGAAAACAATTGTATGGGCTGTCCGCCCATACTACCTCATACTGATATTGTCCATACGTTATGGTTTTTTTAACTTTTGGTCGATTTGGGAACAAGTTTTCATCCTAATGCATTTATTGTGGTATTATTCAATGCCACAATAACAAATCTACAATATCTAAATCGATCAAAGGTTTAAAAAATTAAAAACTATTGTCTGCATATAAAATTGTGTATTTGGGATACAAGTCGTAACGTAGGCTTTTTTGAACTAGCGTGAATTTTATTCGGCTGTGCCTTTTTCAACAAAATAAATGCGAGTGCAAAAATGCTCTTTACGAAAGTGTACAATACAAAGTTTTTCTGCGACAGCTAAATTTTATGCAAAATATTCCCTTTTTTTTAATTGGCGAGAAAAAACGCCAATGTGTAGTTTTTATGCACTTGTGCTAAAAGGTATCACTTTACGTACTGTGTACAGTGCTTAAACACTTAGTTTACACGCTGTCGTTAAAAAATCAATTGATACCAATATCTTGTTATTTTTTAAACTCTTTATCGATTTAGGTACCAATTTTCATCCTAATTATTGTGGCATTAAATAGAACAATTGAATGTGTGAATTGAAATAGCGTAGTTGATATACACTCTCAGATAAAATTTGTATTATTTAATATAACTCGCAGTTAAGATATAAATAAGAAACAATAATGGTACTAAGTGATAATGCTACTAAGTAAACTAAGCTTTACAGATATGATTGAGCTATTTTATGTTGGGTCCATTGCACACCCCTGCCCTAGCCAAAATATCAGTAAATTAATTTAATGAACGTAAAAAATATAGCACTTTTACAGTGGCCTATTAACATGTTATTTTCGTTCAGTTTGTACCATTTAAAACTCAACTGATTAGTACACAACACCAAAATTGTACACATGTACACAGTAAAGCCCTTTTAAAATACGAACCATATGAGTATCAAATCTAAACAGAAAACTACTTCGTTTAAAAAAACTTTAACAAGTTTAATTTCAGTAATAAAAACAATTTTATGTGCAGACAATACCTTAAGGTTTTTTAAAGTTTTAGTCGATTCAGGAACAAGTTTTCATCCTAATGCATATATTGTGGTATTATTCAATGCCACAATATCAAATCTACAATATCTAAATCGACCAAAAATTTAAAAAATAAAAAAATATTGTCTGCATATAAAATTGTGTATTTGTGATACAAGCTCGTAAAGTAGCCTTTTTTGAACTGGCGTGAATTTTATTCGGCTGTGCCTTGTTCAACAAAATAAATGCGAGTGCCCAAATTCTCTTTACGAAACTGTACACTACAAAGTTTTTTCTGCGACAGCTTTTATGAAAAATTTTGAATATCTCACATTGTACCAATTGCATCACTAACTTGAATGTTTAAAGTTTTAAACTGCTTTCGTATTATTGAATGTTGACGTCCAATTAAAATTTTATGCAAAATACTACCTTTTTTTAATTGAGAAAATGAATTGTGTGTAAAACTTATTTTGCGCACAGGTGATGATTTTATACACTTGTGCTAAAAAAGTATCACTACGCACAGTGTGCAGTACTTAAAAAAATAGATTACACACTGTCGGAAAAAAACAATTTATACCTAATATTTTTGTTCTTTAAACTTTTGATGCATTTAGGAATCAGTTTTCATCCTAATGCATATATTGTGGTATTGAATAATAGCTATTTATGATATAAGTTCGTAAAGTCGGCTTTTTTTTTACGAACATGAAATTTATTGAACGAGGCACAGCCGAGTTCAACAAAAAAAAGCAATGGCAAATATGCTCTTTACGAAAGTGTACCATAGAAAGTTTATGAAAAAATTGAATATCTCCCACTGTACCAATTGCATCACTAACTTGAATGTCTAAAGTTTTAATCTGCTTTCGTATTATTGAATGTTGACTTCTAAGTAAAATTTTATGCAAAATACTGCCTATTTTTTAATTGGTGAGTAAATGAATTGTGTGTAAATGAATTTTACGCACAGGTGATGTTTTTATATACTTGTGCTAAAAACTATCACTTTACACACAGTGAGCAGTGCTTAAAAACTTAGTTTACACACTGTCGTAAAAAAAACTATATACATATACCAACATTGTGGCATTGAATAATAGGTATTTATGATACAAGTTCGTAAAGTAGGCTTTTTTGAACGAGGGTGAATTTTATTCAGCTGTGCTTCGTTCAACAAAATGCGAGTTGAAAAATTCTCTTTACGAAAGTGTACAATACAAAGTTTTTTCTGCGACAGCTATTATGATTTTTTTTAAATATCTCACATTGTACCAATCGCATCACTAACTTGAATGTTTAAGGTTTTAAACTTCTTTCGTATTATTGAATGTTGACTTCTAAATAAAATTTTATGAAAAATACTACCTTTTTTTAAATTGGTGAGTAAATGAATTGTGTATAAAACTTATTTTACGCACAGGTGATGTTTTTAGGCACTTGTGCTAAAAAGTATGGCTTTACGCACTGTGTACAGAGCGTAAAAACTTAGTTTACACACTGTCGTAAAAAAACAATTGATACCAATATCTTGTTGTTTTTCAAACTTTTGATCCATTTGGAAACCAGTTTTCATCCTAATGCATTTATTGTGGATTTGAATAATAGGTATTTATGATACAAGTTCGTAAAGTAAGCTTTTTTGAACGAGCGTGAATTTTATTGAACGAGGCACAGCGAGTTCAACAAAATAAATGCGAGTGCAAAAAAGCTCTTTACGAAAGTGTACAACACAAGTTTTTTCTGCGACAGCTGTTATGAAAAATTTTGAACATCTTACATTGTACCAATTGTATCACTAACTTGAATGTTTAAAGTTTTAAACTGCTTTCGTATTATTGAATGTTGATTTCTAAGTAAAATTTGATGCAAAATACTACCTTTTTTTAATTGGTGGGTAAATGAATTGTGTGTAAAACTTATTTTACGCACAGGTGATGTTTTTAGGCACTTGTGCTAAAAAGTATCTCTTTACGCACTGTGTACAGTGCTTAAAAACTTAGTTTACACACTGTCGTAAAAAAAAAAACAATTGATACCAATATCTTGTTGTTTTTTAAACTTTTGATGCATTTAGGAACCAGTTTTCATACTAATGCATTGATTGTAGCATTGAATAATAGGTATTTATGATACAAGTTCGTAAAGTAGGCTTTTTTGAACGAGCGTGAATTTTATTGAACGAGGCACAGCCGAGTTCAACAAAATAAATGCGAGTGCAAAAATGCTCTTTACCAAAGTGTACAATACAAAGTTTTCTCTGCGACAGCTATTATGAAAAATTTTGAATATCTCACATTGTACCAATTGTATCACTAACTTGAATATTTAAAGTTTTAAACTGCTTTCGTATTATTGTTGTAATGTTGACTTCTAAGTAAAATTTGATGCAAAATACTAGCTTTTTTTAATTGGTCAGCGAATAGATTCAGTGTAAAACTTATTTTACACAAAGCTGATGTTTTTACGCTGTTTAACTCCGCTGTGACCGGTCCCAAGCCCGGCTGTGAAAGGAGGAGGGTTGTTCGCAGGGCTAGCAACCCTGCAACGTAAAAAAAACTACAAATCTCAGAAGACTATTCGCAAAATTACCTGGGCATGGGTGGCTCAAACTAAATCAAAACAAAGTAATGATGATATTCAAGCTAATAAAATTGTTATTTTATAAAGCAATTATTAATGATAACAATAAATTTTGACCTCTGTGCCTGAATGTTTTTGCAGTAATTTAACAGCCTACTATTCGCCTACTAATTGGGTCTATTCTCTAAAATTTTAACTGCGATGTTAGCTGCAATTGGATCATTGCTAGATAATATTTGAAAACTTACACCGCTATTCAAATACATAAAGAATCTGGCCAAATAAGTGCCATTTACAAATATTTTTTTTACATTACATTTGCGACACCAACATATTTTGTTACAAAATACTGATGATAATTAATTAAATAACTTTTACTTCTTGTCACTGTTTATTTTTTATTTGCCTTTTTCACAGTTTATTTTTGTTAACTAAATTATATTTCAGTTTAAGGTTTTATCCATAAAGTACCTGTTATGTATTGAAGATATTATTATTAGGTACTTACTGGTAAAGTTTTTTAACTTTATTTAATTATATATTTATTTTAAAAAAGCCATCATCAGAGGCATGATATATGTATTTTAATATGTATGTATCCTGATCTTATTTTTATGATATTCAATTTGAATATTGAAATTTAAAAGTTAATGCCTGTTTGAAGTTTTGAATAACATTAACAAAACACACATTAACCTTCAAATTTCAAAATTAAAATTGAATATCATAAAAATAAGATCAGGATACATACATATTAAAATACACATATCAAGCCTCTGATGATGTTTTTTTAGAAACCGAAACTAGTCAGGCGAAATAAATAAAATAAATAATAAAATTAAATTAAAATAATTTTACCAGTAAGTACCTAATAATAATACCTTAAATTATAATTGTTATAACTTAATATACAGGGTGTATCAGCCAAATGGAATAAATTCAATTGTAAATAAATGGATGCGTGTTCGAAAAAACGCTCGGACACGTCGATTGTTATTTTTAGTTGCGCATTTTTTTCAACAAAAACTTTTTATACAGGGTGTGTCATGTGACCGTGGCCAATACCAACTTTCTTATTTTAAATGCAACACCTGGTATATTATTCAATTTTTGGATTCTTCAGAAAATTCTAGACATATTTCATGTACAATGTCCTATACCTATCTTCAACTGTTTCGGAAATATTAAATTATTAATTATTACTAAACCCCTCGACTTAGCTGACTTAAGAAGACGAATAATGCTTGCGATTAGATCGGTCACGCCTGAGATGTTGAGTAACGTTAGAAGAAATTTCTATTTAAGATTAGGATGTTGCCAAGACGTTCACGGCGAGCATTTTGAACATCTCCTCCATTGAAATTTATTGTTTTTTTTTTGTTTTTTTACATTATCAAGAAATAAACAGTATTACTTATTAGTTTTTGAGTGTGTTGTAACGAATTTCTGTAATCAAATAATTTTCTTTTTTTAATGTTAATTTTTGCAATAAATCTGAAAACACTTAATATTTTCGAGCGTTTCGACGTGTCCGAGCATTTTTTCAAACACGCCCCCATTTATTTATTATAGAATTTATTCCATTTGGCTGATACACAGTGTATATTTCAGGAGCTATGTGCTTATGAAAATGAGCGCATAACGCCTGAAATATTATTTAGTTATATCAAAAATAAACTGTGAAAAAAGGTTAAAGTTATGTAATTAATAATAATTTTTCACAAACCTCAGAGAATAATATAAATGATGATATTATTATTTTTACGTATTTGAGTTGCATGATTGATAATCTTTCGTTTGCTTTATATAACCTGATGTGATTTACCATCAATCATCGTAACCGCTGAATCGTTTTATTATATTCTTGGAATTTATTAGAAATAATGATTCAGCATTGCCAGTTTCTCTTGTGCTTAGTAGAAATCGACAGGATCGAAATGACACAGCGCAGAACACGTGTACAATAGATTGATAAGGCATAAGATATTCACTGCACACAACACGCACACCCCTAAAAGCACATCGGCACACTCTACCTGCCCTATCCTGAAACTGTTGATTTCAAGTTTTGTAGATTCCGGGTAAGCAGCGTCAAGGAGTAGAAAACATAAGAATATTAATTATTGCTCCAAATTAGATTATCACTTATAACAATAATTTAATCATTTTAATAATTTAAAATAACAAGATAACATGTAACATATAATTTTTTAAGAGTTCATAGATTTTGTAGATTTTTAATAAGTATAATAATAACAATAGACATCATTTTCGAAAAATCTTACTTAAGTACTTAGGTATGATCATATAAATGTTTTAAAAAATATATATTTGAGACATTTGAGTTTTGGAGGATCTTTAAATATTCGATGTAAAATTCGTAATTAGTAAAATTAGTAACTACTGTAGTAGTAGAGACATTAGAGTTTTGGACGATCTTTAAATATTCGATGTAAAATTCGTAATTAGTAAAATTAGTAACAACTGTAGTAGTAACTACTGTAGTAGTAGTAACTACTGTAGTAGTAGTAACTACTGTAGTAGTAACTACTGTAGTAGTAACTACTGTAGTAGTAACTACTGTAGTAGTACAGTACTGTAGTAGTAACTACTGTGGTAGTAGTAAACATTCGATTATATATTGTGAGATAACGTAATCTCTTAGATTATTTAGATTCATATTTTTCATACAAATAAACATAGAAACAAAGATAGAAAAACATCCTATTTGAAAATTAGATACATTTTTATTTGAAAATGATTATTTTTTTATATTCATCAGGTTCTATGCAAAAATTACTATTTACCATATAAAAATAATCTTGTTGTCTATAATAATTTATATATTTTTATATAAATAAAGATGACTTGCTGAAATCCATATACCATATTTGTACGTCCCTTCACATACGCTTGATGTCAAAAATAATATTCAAAAATAATATTCAGAATCAAAAACGGTTTTATAAATAAATAAACTCAACACTTGATTACTTGGTTTTATATGAACAACGAAGTGTCATTTAATTTGGAGTTTCATAATATACTTTAAATCAGTTTAAACTTAACTGTAACAATTTAACGTAACTTCTTAAAAAAAGTTTACGCCTAGATTTTCTTTGCAAATGTGCAGATTAAGTGCCTAATATAGTACAGTACAGTATAGTATAGTATAGTATAGTACTATACAGTATACTACTAGTAAGTCGAATAGCATAGCTCTAAGTTGATCTTAGATATAAATAAACAAAGCTTTGATGGGGACTTTTAAAGTGAGCTTTACTTTAGAGTGATGTTTGTAATGATTTAATGATGTTTGCAAGTTTTAATCACAATGTGCAGTCATGCTCACATAAATCTAGTACAATGAATTAGGTTACCACAGCAATTTTATACAGAGCGTCTTTTTTATCGTGAAACACTTCTGTCACAGTGACAGAAATGTTTAAAAGCGTCTTTTTTTAAACGCAACATACAAGTAATTCTTTGTGAGGAAAAAAATACAGTTTGCGAAGTGAACAATGTAATACAATGAATAATGCTGCAAGCCTCAGCTTAACATTGTTAATAATACTTTATTTATGCTATAACTTGCCAGTTTTACTTAAGTCAAAATAAACAAAAGACAATTAATTACACTAACAAGTAGCCAGAAGCAAAACTGCCCCTTCGATATAAACATAAACATATTTAATAGGCAAATGTATGTTCACTTCGTACACTGTAATATTTGCCTTACAGAGAATTAATTTTACTTGTATGTTGCATTTAAAAAAAGATGCTCTGTATAGTAATGTCAATATGTTTGTACTAGATTTATATGAGCATGACTGTACATTATGAGTTTTTTAAGTTTATTATGAAATTGGCAGCATCATTTCAGAAATAAAAACATGCCAAATATTGAGAGAATATTTAATAACAATGAAATAAATTGTAGATTTGTATAGCTTATTTTAAAGCCATCATAATGATATCTTAATAAACTTAATTTTATTTGGTGACTTGAGGTTACTCCATTTTACAAAACTAAATATTTTAATTAATAACAATCAGGTAGATATTTAATATTTATTTTTATATTTATATTTATTTAATAACAAGAGAGTATTAGTAATTTATTCGGCAATTTTATAATTGTTTTGTGAATTATAATAATAGCTCTCATTTTCAATAGATTCGCTCTCCAATCAAATATTATCAAATAATAAATTCCATAATAAAATAATTTCAAATTTCATTAGAAATGATATATTAATTTCAAACGAAGGGAATAAATAGGCTTCAAAGTCGTTACTCTATATTTATATGGTGGATGAATTGATCTATACTAGTACGTAAAAGTTAAGTCAGTCTCAAAATTTAAATATAAATCAAACCATTCTATAAAATGCCATAAAATCTACAAACTTTATTATATTTTAATAAAACCTACTAATTACTCTACTAATTAGTTCTTTACAATGCTATCTATTATTATTTATTGCTAATAATAGTAGATAGGCTTGGACAGTTCTGGATTAATTTCCCGTAAGGTTTTACATTGGGGTCTAAATTTGCGTTTTTTTCGGTCGTGCGACAGGTGTCTCGCAACTACCTCTCAGATGTTTCACATGTGTGTCATAGGTGCCTCACATGTGTCTCACAGATGCTTCACAGGTGCCTCACATGTGTCTCACAGGTGCCTCACAGGTGCCTCACATGTGTCTCAAAGGTGCCTCAGAGGTGCATCACATGTGTCTCACAGAAGCCTCACAGGTGCCTCACAGGTGTATCAGATCTCTGTATATATTAAATACAAAACTGTCTCTCATACCTCTCTAACGACTGTCTCACAGATGTCTCACAGATGTCTCACAGATGTCTCACATGTACCTCACACCCATCAGACAAATGTCTTACACCTGTCGCATGACCGGACATAAAGTAAATTTAGACCCCTATGTAAATCCTTATGGGAAATTGGTTCAGAAATGTCCTAGCCTATCTACTAATGACTCAAAAATAACGTAAATATAAATAGTAAAACAATGTACATTGTACATTGTAAAAAACAATTACCTGACTAGAGATCCAGGACTGCCATCCGTTGGTGATCCTTGCAATAAGGACGGTCCTGCTGATATTGGACGTATCTGCAGGCAAGGATTATTATTATACTTCCAGCACATTCCAGCAATGATCAAGACTTAGTAATTGTAGAGAATAATAAATAATGTACAATAATTTTGATATAAAATTAATGAAAAATTTTATTAAAAATTTAATAAACAATATAGGAAAATAAGACACTTGGTATAACTGTCATATTTTGTTTTGTACATATACTGGGTGTTTCCTAAACATGGGCAAAAATGCAGGGTGTTATTCCATAGCTTATTCTAAGAATTTTTTGTACTTTGATGATGTGTGAAAACCGCTTTGTTTCAATGTGATAAAAAAAAGTGATAAAAAAATTTGGCAATAACTATATTATTTTTGTTATAGTTACATCCATTTGGGATACCAGTTATTATTATATTTTTTATTATTTTCTTCCTTTTTTATTGGAGTACTTACTGGTAGTTTATATGTTTAGATATAAAGATGTTTTGTTGTTTTTATTATTTCTTCTCCACCTTACTAGACCAGTTTTGGCTATCTTTCAGAATTTTTTGCAAAAAAATTGACAAATAAAGAAATAATCAAAAGTCAAAACATTTAGAAACATTATTGGAGTACTTACTGGTAGTTTATATGTTTAGATATAAAGATGTTTTGTTGGGTTTATTATTTCTTCTTCACCTAACTAGACTAATTTCGGCTATCTTTTAGCCATTTATAAAAAAAATTGACAAATAAATAATTAAAAGTCAAAACATTTATTATGTTTTCATCTAATATCATATATATATATATATATATATATATATATATATATATATAGAATTTAAAAAATAACACCTCCGAAGATGGTCAAAAGATGGCCGAAACTAGTCTAGTAAGGTGAAGAAGAAATAATAAAAATAATAAATACAACAAAACATCTTTATATCACTACCAGTAAATACTGCAACAAAGAAGGTAGAACACAATAGAAACAATATTATGTCTTAATTTAGGTTAAATAAGTTTGTAATATTGTTATTTTCAAGCAATTTTATCACCCTGTATCTTTG
Organism: Othius punctulatus; assembly: GCA_951805005.1. Lineage (NCBI taxonomy): Eukaryota > Metazoa > Arthropoda > Insecta > Coleoptera > Staphylinidae > Othius > Othius punctulatus. The sequence continues at coordinate 26,439,848 of OX638143.1, forward strand.
AAACGAAGCGGTTTTTCACACATCATCAAAAGACAAAATATTCTTAGAATAACTCATGGAATAACCCATTGTATTGTTGGCCCATGAATAGGAAGCACCCTGTATATTGATACTCAACAATTGTTTCGGTTGTTACACTATTCTCAAGAGTTAAAACAATTATTTCTTTTAAGTATTCCTTTAACTCTTGAGAAAGGTGTAACAACCGAAAGCAGTTTTTCACACATCACTAAAAGACAAAATATTCTTAGAATTTACTCATGGAACAATCCATTGCATTTTTTATCCATGTATATGAATCACCCTGTATATCGATACCAAACAATTGTTTCGGTTGTTACACTATTCTCAAGAGTTGAAACAATTATTTCTTTTAAGTATTCCTTCCTTTAACTCTTGAGAAAGGTGTAACAACCGAAAGCAGTTTTTCACACATCACCAAAAGACATAATATTCTAAGAATAACTCAAGGAACAACCCATTACATTTTTGGTCCATATATAGGAAACACCCTGTATATTAATACTCAACAATTGTTTCGGTTGTTACACCAGTTTTAAGAGTTAAAAAACACTCTTTTAAGTATTCTTTTAACTCTTGAGAATGGTGTAACAACCGAAAGCGGTTTTTCACACATCAACAAAAGACAAAATATTCTAAGAATAACTCATGGAATAACCCATTTCATTTTTGGTCCATCTGAAGGAAACACCCTGTATATTGATACTCAACAATTGTTTCGGTTGTTACACCATTATTAAGGGTTAAAAGAATACTTTATTTTAAGTATTCTTTTAACTCTTGAGAATTGTGTAACAACTGAAACAATTGAAGAGTATCGTTATATATATTAAAAAAAACTTGTGAAACTTACTACTAAATGTCTTAGTATCCTAGATTTAATATGTTTTACCAAGTGGTTACCAAAAAAACTTTCAATTTAATTAATAAAAATTTGTGACGGTCGTTTCGACCTTTACTATGTGAAAATCTTTAATATTTAAATTCATGATTATTTATTAAATTACAATATAGTACCACGTTTTTTATTTATTTAATGTAAACAACTTGTTTTGACTTTTTACAGCCATTTTCTGTAAGAATCAAAATAACTGTAAAACGTCGAAACGAGTTGTGTAGATTAAAGAAATAAAAAAGTCGTAAGAACATTGTAATTTAATAAATAATAATTGAAAAAATACTACGTGGTAATCTTTAATATTTATATTCATAATTATTTATTATATAACAATGTTTTTACATTATTACATTTTTAAATTTCTTTAATGTATTTTTTGTAAAAATGAAAATAACTGTAAAAAGTTGAATCCAGTTGTGTATTTTAAATAAATAAAAAAGTGGTAAGAACATTGTAATTTAATGAATAATAATGAATATTAATAAACAATGTTTGTATCTGTAAGGGCTTGTAACTTCTAAACTAAGATTAATTGGACCTATGATCATATAACGCTTTTTTAGATTTTCTAAATTTTATAAACAATGTTTGTATCTGTGAGGGCTTGTAACTTCTAAACTAAGATGAATTGGACCTATGATCATATAACGCTTTTTTAGATTTTATGATTTTTTTAGATTTTATAATTTTTTAGAATTGCATAACCTTTTATCTGCCAAAGTTTGTCACCGATCTTATAAATAACTTTGTAGAGTTCAGTCCCAAAATTAGGATTTGAGCTGATACCGCCAAGAATCTATGAGTTCTTACCCTTTCTGTTTGCGTGGCAGCGTTGCAGGTGGGCATATTCGCAGTGACGGACGCAGGAGCGCTCTGGGAGTCCTGCTGGTCACTGACCAGCTTGACCATCTCCTCCTGCAGCGTTTGCACGGTGCGCTCCTTGTCCTCCAGCTGGCCTTGCAGGAACAGCACCTGCCGTCGAAGGTCGGACATCTCCTCCCTACTTGCAGCCTCAGGATCATCGCCATCCTTATCACAATCCGAGCCGAAGCCGTTGAAGAACCCATTTTCCAATGAGTTGCGAGTTTCAGACTGCAGAAGCAACAACAAAATTAAAAATAACATCAATGGAATTAATTAAATTAATGAAAATAGCTTCAAATGTTAATTACAGTTAGGTGTGATACAGTTCAAAGTTAGATGTATTAGCTGTGTATCTGCAAAGTTTCTTAGATGGGTAACACTAACTTGGAAGTTCTTAGATAACTTCAGATCGGGTAAATAGATATTGAGGGTGTTCAAAAACTATGCTGCTATACTTTAGCAGAACATACCACATATACTCTGTTCCATTTTTATTTTTAACTAAGTTGGCTCTGTTAGTATTCTTGGAAAGTGTAAAAAGTCACAAAAAGTTCAAAAAGTGAAAAAATAGATTATATTAAAATAAAAGAGGTTATATTTTACGACAGTGGGCAATATTGCCATCAAATTGAGTATCTATAAACATAAAAATTCAAATCACAAATAAGTTTGATATTTTAAAAAATTCTCAGAAATCATTTATATTTTATACAAATTTTAATTGGAGTTTTCGTATTTTCATCAATGATTTTTGGCATGTTTTTAAATAATTTAAACAGTCAGCACACTTGAATGATTGAAGCAAAAATTTAATTATTTTAATATATGAATTAGGCAACGTTATTAAAAATCTGACATTTAATTTTTTTCACTGTCAAATCTTTTTTATTGGTGTCTATGTGTAAAACTTTATAAAATAAAACCACAGCCATCTTAGTTAAAAATAAAAATGGAACAGAGTTTAGTCAAACAATGGAAAAAGTTCCTATTAATGCATGTTCGTACATCAAAATTAATAAGTGATCGGTGGTCTCTTAATCGCTTTAAAACGTCTCTAAAATGAAAATGAAAGGACAACGTTCTACCATCATGTAAATATGCATTACTGCAGCAAAGTTCCTATTAATTCATGTTCGTACATCAAAATGAATAAGTGATCGATGGTCTTTAAAACACTCTAAAACGTCTCTAAAATGAAAAATAAAGCACAACGTTCTACCATCATATAAATGTGCATTATTGCAGCAAACTATGTTTCCCAAGATACAAGCAAATAATTTAACTCGATTTTTTTACAAATGCACTTTCGTCATTATTTCGATGAAACTAGTTGCTACTCTCTGTAGTAGGTATAATGATATTCATTATACTGAATATGATATTATGATATTCATTATACTACGCAGTTTTGGCTATCTTTCAGTCAAATTCAAATGTGTTAAAAAAATATTTTAAAAGTCAAAACATTTATAGAAATCTTATATAATATCATATATATTAAACTCAAATAAATGAACAAATCCTTATTGCTGATAATAATGTTTTCATAGTTTAAAAAAAAATCAGCTATTATTGCTGATAATAATGTTTATATACAGTCATGCTCACATAAATCTAGTACACAAAATTTGACATTGCTATATAAAACTGCTATTGTAACCTAATTTCTTGTAGTAGATTTATGTGAGCATGACTACATTATATTCAGAATCATATTCTTATGATTTTCTTGTAATATTCTTAGCAAAAGTTTTAGTAGAAGAATACATTTCATATACAATTGTATTCAATATGTAGCTTATATTGATATGCCCTAGACTTTAGGTAATCCACGATATTGTTCTGATATCAAAGTAGTATTATTTTTTCCACTTGAAAATGATAAGTTATCATGAAAATCAAAAATGAATCATGGTTTGATTTGTGATGATTTCATCCACTTTATAACTTATGAGATAATTTAGCAATAATTAATACTACTTATAGTTCAGATATGAAACAGCTGTTATCTCATTTTGAAGTTATACATTAAGAAAATTATTTTTGATTGCACGAATTACTACATGAGTCGTATAGAATCAAAACTCACAATATCTAAATACCGAAATTTCGGGAATTAACAAAAAACCGCTCTAGTCGACAATCTATTTCCTCGAATTTCGCAAATGAATTTTTTACATCCTGTTAGCTCTACAAAATGAATTGTAAAATAAAAAAAATGCCTCTTTATATAGCTTTTTAAAAATAAAAGCAGTTCAAAATTGGATAATGTTAGTTTTGAAACCAATATGTGGATAAAGTTTCTTATCTAATTTTATTAATTAGTTCTGATTCCATAGTAGTTATAAAATTAATCAAATATCTAATTGTATATGTAATAAAATTAATTTTATTAGAGCAAAACGCAAAACATATAAAACCATCAAAAGCTATTATTGCTGATAATAATGTTTATATACATTATATTCAGAATCATATTCTTATGATTTTCTTGTAATATTCTTAGCAAAAGTCTTAGTAGAAGAATACATTTAATATACAATTGTAATCAATATGTAGCTTATAATCATATGCCTTAGACTTTAGGTAATCCACGATATTGTTCTGATATCAAAGTAGTATTATTTTTTCCACTTGAAAATGATAAGTTATCATGAAAATCAAAAATGAATCATAGTTTTATTTGTGTTGATTTCATCCACTTTATAACTTACGAGATATTTTAGCAATAATTAATACTACTTATTGTTCAGATATGAAAGAGCTTTTATCTCATTTTGAAGTTATACATTAAGAAAATTGTTTTTGATTGAACAAATTACTATATGAGTCGTATAGAATCAAAACCAAATATCTAATTATATTTGTAATAAAATTTATTTTGAGTAAAACGCAAAACAGATAAAACCATCAAAACTAGGTACAAATAATAGGTTATAAACAACTTGTGTGCATAAGACTATATTGTGCATAATATTGTTCTAGCAATATATCTTCGATTGCTCGTGCAGATTTATTAATAATTATTAGATGAACCTTTTTTCTACAGATTTTGTTTAGTAAGAGAAGTATAAGAGAAGTATAGTAAGAGCCAAAATAATTCTTGTATTTTTGAAAAAACCAACAGATTCTTTAGTAACAATTGTATAACCAATATATGTTTTGCCTTCTTTGGAAAAACTTCTTAGGCTGCTCATGAGGACTTAGTTATTATTAGTCATTAGGTAAATTAACACTCTTGCTGGGCATTTGTATGCTTTCTAGGGCTTGTAATTGATTGAAAATCAGTTGGTGTAACAATATCCAATGGATAATTTTAGTTTTGACTCCAAACCTCTACTGCTGATAGCATTTTACATGGAATATAGTGAGTTTAAAATTTCCAATAAAAAACTACTGCTAAATCGATTTCGATGATTTTGGATATTGTGAGTTTTGTTTCTATATGACTCATATTATCCATTCTATAATTTATAAGGCATGACAGTTTAATAGTTCATGCATAGTTTCTGATTTATGTTTTTTTTTCTTTTTCATTATTTCGTGATTTTGATTTTGAAAGAAGCAGCATAAAATTAGCTTTACTCACAAATGCAAAAATCACACTATATTGTGTATTGGGTACTGATTATGTAAAACAAAATAAGCTGTATGGACTAATGAAAAAAAAAACTAGCTAAGCAGTGATATGATATTAAAATATGAGTACTCACCTTCAACATATAATCTTCATCGGCTGGCTGATGTGAGGCGACAAGAAAACGATACATGCAAACATATGGAATGATAAAAAAAAGTATAAAAGCATGTAATCAACACAAATTAACATAAATAAGCATGATCATGAGCAAAACAGTATTAAATGTCTATAAATCATGTTAGTTATGTAATAACTCTTAACAAGCAAGTTGAGTCGAAAACAACACCTTATTTGTGAATCGCCCGAAAGCTAAAACGTCTTAGGTTCGACACCCCAATTCCTGAGGATGGGCGTTTTATGATTGGTAACTCCGAAATAAGTAAATAATAAATATAGCTAATGAGTTATAAGCAAATACCCAAAACATAAGTTAGTTGAAATATTGGCCCATAGGATAATTATAATTATAATATAATATAATATAATTATAATATAATATAATATAATATAATATAATATAATATAATATTATATAATATAATATAATATAATATAATTAATAACTGAGGAGCGTCCATTGAAAACGACTTTGAAAATACTTCAATGACCACACTATTTCCCAATATTGGTCAATATTGGGTCAATAATTATTGACCCAATATTAATTATATATATAATCGATCTTTTTTTTAGCCCAATAAAGATCGATTATATATATAATTAATATTGGGTCAATAATTATTGACCCAATATTGACCAATATTGGGAAATAGTGTGGCCATTGAAGTATTTTCAAAGTCGTTTTCAATGGACGCTCCTCAGTTATTAATTGTTACATTGTGAATAATATATTGACTGTACAATTAATTGTCTACCAATTTTTTTTTTGCTTAGTTTATGATATATTGATACCGTGCGATCAAAAATTATTTAGAAAAGGGGCGGCTATGACTGTGTCAGTGTTATGGAACCCGCCAAAAAAATTTGAAGAACGACTTGGATTTGCATCCCTACAAAATATAGGCCTCAATCATGAATTGCTGCCACCAGATCTTTGCAAACATCTGGTAGCAGACCATAGCATACATCCAACATCTCAATGGCTTAATTTATCTAAATAAGTCATAAGCTAAGCCCAAAAAAAAAATTGATAGAAAATTGATTGTACTATATATTATTATTATTATTATTATTATTATCTTATTATTCACAACGTCGCAATTAATAACTGCAAAATCACACATGTCCATAAAATATTCCTAAAGAGTGAATGATTGTTTCTGTTAGCACTTCCTGAATAAATCTGAATTTGATACCAGATTTGGGCAAAAATATCTTCTCCTGTAGCAAATCCATAGGAAAGTTCAAGAGCTGCGTTAAGTCAAAGTAAAATAATAAGGTTTTCGTTCGTCCCCTTTGTGGTTTTGCTTGGACACATCTTAACTATTGAACTTGAGTTCAAAGGTTGTGCCCAAAAAAATATTATTTTGCAAATTTATTTAGGTGGTTGTTTTGGCTTACTTTTTGACTTTTTTGGAGTGAGTACATAACATAACAGTGTTTCTCTAGACACTCCGTGGATGTGGTACTGACCTCGTGTAAAACCCTCTTCAGCTTGAGCAGCATGGTCTTGATGCTCATCACGTCCTGCTGCATGGCGCAGTGCTGCGCCCTGTCCACCTTGATGGCGGAATCGTCGGAGTCGTAGCCTGCCGTGCCAGTGGATGACCTGCTGGACAACCTCAGGGAACCCTGCGACACCGCCGCCTTCGTCCGCAGCCCCTCCACGGACCTGGGGGAGTCCGGGTTGGAGCTGGGGGTGCCCGCTCTGGACCGCAGCAGCCGAGACGGCCTCGACGACAACCTGCAATGAACAGAAAAGAAATTGAGCATAAAAGCAGATTAATTTGCTTCAACGATTAGGACACGCTTTACTGGCGGAAGTTCTAATTGGCTAATTTATGCTATACCGTGGTATTCATTAGGAATTTCTCCTAGATTGTAGATTTCGGACGCAGGATGGAGGCGATTAAGTGGAAGCCGGAGGTGGGGTGGATGACCACAATACCATTACAGTGGCTGTGGAAATTTACGAGGCCATAAAAGAGGTTTTTAAGCTTTTTCTGGAAGTTATGTCCGCTCGTATGTAACGATAATTTGTCAATATTTGACGGTATCTACACCACCAAAACCATTGCTTTTTATATACTAAATTACATGAACGTTCCTTGGCAGTTACGAAGAGCACAAATAATTCTAACACTAATTCTCTAAAATGGATAACTTTAAATTTTATTATTATTTTTATTAGTATTATTACTATAAATTAATATAATATTTTAGAGCATATTATCATAATAATCAACTGATAAATGTTCCTTGATGAACGTTCCTTGGCAGTTACGAAGAGCACAAATAATTCTAATTCTAATTCATAAAAATGGATAACTTTAAAGTTTATTATTATTTTTATTATTATTATTATTATTATTATCGAGGTTTTGCATGGACACCCCTCAACTATTGAACTTGAGTAAATATTCAAAGGTTGTCACTATAAATTAATGTAATATTTTAGAGCAAATTATCATAATAATCATCTGATAAATTTTCCTTGATGAACGTTCCTTGGCAATTACGAAGAGCACAAATAATTCTAATTCCTTAAAATGGGTAACTTTACAGTTTATCATTATTTTTATTATTATTTTTACTTTAAATTAATATAATATTTTAGAGCAAATTATCATAATAATCAACTGATAAATGTTCCCTGATTTACTAAATTACATGAACCTTCCTTGGCAGTTACGAAGAGCACAATTAATTAACTCTAATTCCCTACAATGGATAACTTCAAGGTTTATTATTATTTTTATTAGTATTATTACTATAAATTAATATAATATTTTAGAGCATATTATCATAATAATCAACTGATAAATGTTCCCTTACGAACGTTCCTTGGCAGTTACGAATAGCACAAATAATTCTAATTCTAATTCCTTAAAATGGATAACTTTAAAGTGTATTTTTATTTTTATTTTTATTACTACTTTAAATTAATATCATATTTTAGAGAAAATTGTCATAATAAGCAACTGATAAATAAAAATAATTAAAAGAAATCAAAGAAAAATAGAACCGATGATCATAACTATGGTCATAACGAAATATTATGCTTAAAAAAATTAAACGGGTACGTAGGAAGCCTAAATAACAAAAAAAAGGCAGAAAGCAATTATAAAAATTATCAAAATTTCATCAAAAACAGCATATTAATGAAATTTATGAGTATAACATAATAATGAAGCTCTCATAATCAAAATATTCGTATATACAGGGTGATTTATTAGTTCAATGCCAAAATTTGGGAAATGAAAGGTGATGAAAAATTTATAAACATTCTCTTCTCTCATTTACATGAACAGCTCCAATTCGTCTTTGTTTAGAAGTTATTAGGTTATTAGTTATGTGAAAACTTGAAGGATTTTTTTTAACAGGAGAGCCATGACAAAACAAGAAACAGTTGCCTGCACTAATAACAAAAATTATTGTGTATGTCTTAAAATTTAATGAAGACAAATAGAAAGAAATTTTGGAATTTTCAGAATTGAAACCCAATCCATGAAGAAGGAGACATTTTTTTATAGAGGAACCAATGAACAATATTCAAAATCAGCGTGCGATATGAGACCTGTGGTAATATTTTGGGCCAAATCCAATATGTTGAATATTTTGAAAATCATTCGGGGGGTACCACTTTAGAAACTTTTAATTTTTCATAAATTATTTAATTCTTCACAAGAATTAGAAAAAAGAAAAGATTTTCATAATGTTTTTCGGTTGCTCAGCATTTCTTTAATATCGTTCGTTTGACATAAAAAACCAAAGATTACGACATATACAACAATTTTTAGAAATAATAAAACACTTGGTTGACGTTTCACAGTATATAAAGAAAAGAACTCTACAATTGTTTCGGCCTCTCAGCAATTCTCAAGAGTATAAACTCAGATGGCTATAAGCTCTGAGAATGGCTGAGAGGCCGAAACAATTGTAGAGTTATTTTCTAGATATACTGTGAAACGTCAACCAGGTGTTTTATTATTCCTATACTAATATGTTTCACCAAGTGGTAACCACTCACACATCCAATTTAACAACATTTTTTGTTATTGGTAAATGTTTCGTATTTTATCATTGCATTCCTTTTTTCAATTATTTCTCAATCCTTAAAGCTTGATAACTTCTTAACAAAAACAAATTGGACCAAGTACATATAACTTTTTTTTTTGTTACATTACAACTCGGCCATATTCTAAAGTTTGTCATAGAGCTAAATAAGCACCCTGTATAATGGATGTCCAAAGTTGCTTACGTTAGCAATAATATTTTAGCAGTTACTAGTGCAGTTTTCTTACCTTGAGTAAGAAGGTATATACATAAATTTTATAGTTAATAATTTTATTATGTTATAAAAATTAGATAATGTTATGGTTTAATAACAATTCCGAATGTTTTCTAATTAGACATAATTAGACTAATTAGATACAAATAAATGGAAATAAATTGAGGTATTAGTTGCATTTAGTACACACATCTTTTTTAATTGCCGTTATTTGTTGTGTTTTTTGCTTAGGTTAGTAAGTAGAAGAGTTGCTTAGGTTAGTAATATATGAAGGGTTTCAAAATAATCTATACTCGACGAGTAAGTACATACATTAGACTCATTCATTAAATAAGCATTTCTAACATTTTACGAAAGTCTATTGCAAAAATAACAATTATGATAATTAAAATTGTTAACAAAAATGTAAACAAAAATAATCGTAAACTAAATTTTGCGCCAAATCAGTTAAATCATTTTCTTCTAATTTTAAAAAATATGCTTCGATGCCGAACCATTCAATCCAAGGGAAACTGTATGTCAATATCATCTACAATTACATCACTTAAAAGTTTAGATATTTTGCATATCTTTGTGGTAACTACAACAGGTCGTATGTCCAAAAAATCACTATTTCGTTTATTGCGCATTCATGATCAATTTGGTCAACTATAAAAACTTTATGAGGTCGTATGTGGACATATGTCTGACATACGAGACATACCTGTTAAAGTTTCTGTAGTTGACAGAATTGATCATCAATGTGCAATGAACCAAAAAGGTTTTGAACGATATAATAAACGATATATAGTTTCAAATTCTGCAGATATTTCCACCATCTGCTTGGTCTCGAATAATCCCTGGGACAAAACAAATAGCTTCTTTGCAGTTATTAACTGCTTTAACTAAAAGATTATGTTCATAGCATGTCTCATTTCTCTAGTGAAGTGGCAGAATCTTTTGCATTTCATTGCACGATTTAATCTTGTGCGTTCGTTAAAAGCTGTTATGGTATATTTAAATATTATAAACAATGCCTAAGTCAAAAAAAACTGTAGAAGAATAGATCAGAAAACACATTGAACTAAAATTCAAAAATTATAGTGTATACTGAAAATCGTGAGTTAAATTAGCACGAAAGGCTTAACATTATCAGAAACAATAAAAAATAAGCTTACAAATTAACATAATATACCTACCATAACATAGAAAATAAGCATATACGAATTAGAATTGTAAAAAGGGATAAAAATATCACCAAATAAAAAAGTTTCATGGATTTGTTTTTTCACAAAATTTAATCTCTATACAGGGTGTTATGGAAGTCGACCGAAACATTGCTAGGCATGAATAAGGGTGCAAAATGAAGTCGAATATTCCTTTGCTACTATTGGCTTGGATGCATATTTTCCTAATAAATCCGTGATAAAATTGGTGCCGCATATGTTTGCTAAATTAAGCTCCATTATACTTTTTTTTTAATTAATTAATTTAATTTAATTAATTCTAGCATGTTACTTGCATTACATTTAAATATGACCCTTTTAACTGCTAAATAAAGCTCCTAATGCATTTTTTTAAATCTAGCATGTTACTTGCATTTCAATATGACCCTTTTACCTTTATGAAAAGGGTCAAATTGAACCTAATTTTCAAGAGAATAAGTTTCAGGTAAACTGTATACGAATCTAATATCAAATTTGCAAATAATGAATTTTCAGAAATTTTAGTAATAGCTAACCCATACTTGTCAATGCAGAAAGTTATATGTTTGAATTTTTCTGTTATTCAATACTGAAACTTTATCAAATATTTAGGAGAATCAGTTTCAGGTATACTGTATACGAATCTAATATCAAATTTGCGAATAATAAATTTTCAGAAATTTCAGTAATAGCTAACTTATACTTGTCAATGCAGAAAGTTATATGTTTGATTTTCGCCCTTATTTAATACTGAAACTTTGTCAAATTTTCAGGAGAATTAGTTTCAGGTATACTGTATACGAATCTAATATCAAATTTGCGAATAAAAAATTTTCAGAAATTTCAGTAATAGCTAACCCATACTTGTCAATGCAGAAAGTTATATGTTTGATTTTCTCCCTTATTCAATACTGAAACTTTATCAAATTTTCAGGAGAATTAGTTTCAGGTGTATTGTATACGAATATAATATCAAATTTGGAAATAATAAATTTTCAGAAATTTCAGTAATAGCTAACGCATACTTGTCAATGCAGAATGTTATATATTTGATTTTCTCCCTTATTTAGTACTGAACCTTTGACAAATTTTCAGGAGAATAAGTTTCAGGTATACTGTACACGAATCTAATATCAAATTTGCGAATAATAAATTTTCAGAAATTTCCGTAATAGCTAACCCATACTTGCCAATGCAGAAAGTTATGTGTTTGAATTTCTCCCTTATTCAATACTGAAACATTGTCAAATTTTCAGGAGAATTAGTTTCAGGTGTGTGCACACGAATCCATCTCAAAATAATGATTTTGTCAGTTACGTTGATGCTTAATAGGGGAGAATAGTGCATCTAATTTTTGGAATAATGTTGGTTAACTCACGCAAACTAATTAAATTGTTCTGTACCAAACAATATAAACCACCAAACCTGAGAAATACGTACTTCACAACGCCAATGTTGATATTTCCAACGGACCTTGCGTGTTTGTTCACCCGATAACTCCGTCCGGAATTTGGCTGTAATCTCCGGTGCTCCGTGGATTATTCCAGCGAGCAAACGCCGAGATCACCGCATAATTTCCCACAACAATGAATATTCATGCTTCGATTAGCATCAAAGAGCGATTTACTTTCCCGGCGCCGGGCTCGGAAAACGCGCGTTTTCGCCAGAAAATTGGCGGATTGAAAAAATGGCCGTCCGCGAAGAGCCAAAGTCACGCTCTGTTTGGAGCCGCGGACAATGAAACCAAACAACTCTTCCTCTCTGCCACAGAGTGAGGCGCGACGGACCGTTAAGTTACCTCCAAACCATAATAACGTGACTTAGAGCGATTGTAGGTTATCTCGCGAATGAGTGTGGAAAAAAAAGGAGAAAGAGAGGCAAAAACGCGGCGAATCGCACGTTTTGTTGCGCTCGGTTAGATAAATCGGAACGATTTGCTGAAGTACAGATGGCAACAGGTCTCGTAAGGATTGTGGCATTGGAATGCTTGGTCTAGCATGGAATGGCAATTGATTCTTTGTAATTTTGATTCACCTTAACCTATGAGCCATTGAGCTGTATCAACATACATATGAACATACAACATGCAATAATCATTTGTTGAAAAAGGTTACATTTTATAGTTCAGATTCAATTTTTGAATTTGAAATAGCAAGTATCAATTCTTGCTCAATTGAAATAACTACTTTCATTGTTAGCCAACTCTCGAACCCAGAACATCTAATAATGATCAATACACGATTGAATACAAGTACATTAGAATCCGGGACCTATGATAATACTGATCTTATTATTCAATTTTTGTCATTTTTGCATAGTACCTAAATACATTTGATACCTTAAAAACGAAAGTGGTGCAAGTCCATTTTTTTTGTAGATAGGTACTATGAGTGCTTCTTGCCTGCATATTGCATATTTCTAGCAGTAGTTCTGTTCCCTTTGTTCCCATCATTTTTATTATTTCTGCGGTGATTTTGTATTAAAACACGTGGAAAATACATCCTCAATAAACAAATCGACGTGACTCATGTATCGCTTTCTAAATGGTACGAGCTGTAGCAATATTATTTCCAATATACCGCATTTCAAATGCCTGAAGTTTATTTTTAAACAATTTACTACTTTAGATTTATGTACTGCAGATGTTTATCAACTTACTTCATCACGCAACATTCCGTTGCTAAATTATTCTTAAATTCCTTCTTATAAAATTTCTATCTTTTATAAATTTCAGTCACGCTAATGACCAGCAAATTTTCCGTGGCACACGTTACAACACCAGCCCTTAATAAATCCGGAAAATCAGGCCTTTTATTGTGCCTCTGCAATCATTGCGGAAACGGGCCCAATTTTTCTACGACCCAATTCTGCAGCAGCATGCGATTTGCTTATTCGTCATTCGGCGGACGTCAGTTTATGGCACGATTATTAATTGCATGTCGAGTTTTGTAAATCCGTTCGCGATCTATATCGGGGAAAGTTCGGGGTGGTTCACAGGCGAAGCCCTCTGCCCTATTTATCTGGGTGTAATCATATTGCTGGTTAATTGGAGGGATGGTAGTGATTGATGTAGTTTTTCCGTTCTGTTCGCTCGTAGGTAATTTCCCAGGGGAAAACTGGGTGCACTAATTATATAATCATTCATCGAGTTTCTATTCAATATGGTTAAATTATTCGAAACAGTGGTCTAGTCATGCAGCTCACAACGGGTCACAAAAACTGCTCCACGAGTTATGGCGTGAATCTATATTGAATCAAGAAAACTGTATATACAGCATGTCCCCGGATTAAGTTTAGAAGAGGAAATTGTTCTTAATTTTTACTTCTAAATAAAAATGTTATAGGAATTATAATTCCTGGTCCTGGTCTGAAACTACCTGTTCAGTTATTGAAACACTGATTTAGGTATCATATAAGAACCAGAGGAAATATTGAGCGGATTTCAATGCACATATACACTTTTAGTTCATTGGTCATTTTTTGTGTGGCTTATTTTATGTGCCCAAAATATTATATCGGGTGATTCAAAATAACTTTCATCAAAGTTGCCATGACAAAAATGATATGTAATGTATGAATGTCTTAGCTTACAGTTATCAAATCTGACAGATTTGTCAGAGATCTTGTCCATATAAACGTTATGACTTTCACCGACAACCAAAAACGTTACATATTGGGAATGCATTTTAGAAATAGTGTAAAAATTGATGGGCTGTGGGTTTATTCGACACGTAATGTATTTGAAGACTTGCAAGAAACTTTTCCTGAAGTGAGCGTATACTTTGATAAATTCAGCAGAAGCGTAATTCAGTTCAGATTTGCAGTTTAGAAAACTGCACAATTTTTGCAACAAAAAATTCATGCACTCTTGATTTTAAGACTTTAACAACTTTATATGTTGTTTGACAATGACCAGCTGAGTGGTAGAACACCATATTATTAAAGAAGTTGATTGATGAAGACCAGCTAAGTGGTCGAACAACATATAATCAAACGCGTTGTTTGATAATGACCAGCTGAGTGGTCGAAACTATATAAATTGTTTGACAATGACCAGCTGAGTGGTAGAACAACATATTATTAAAGAAGTGATATAATGCTAGTCATTGATAATGACCAGCTGAGTGGTCGAAACTATATACGTGATAACCAACTATACCTTTTCAAGTTGAAATTGAGACCAATCAAGTTGAAATTGAGACCAATCAATTTCAAATTGAGACCAATCAATTTCAAATTGAGGCCAATCAAGTTCAAATTGATACCAATCAATTTCAAATTGAGACTAAACAAAGTCAAGTTGACCCTAAACAATATCAAGTTGAGAGTAAACAAATAAAATTTATTATGACAACTTGATATTGTTTAGTGTCAACTTGATTTTGTTTAGTCTCAACTTGAAATTGATTGGTCTCAATTTGAAATTGATTAGTCTCAATTTGAAATTGATTGGTATCAATTTGATATTTATTGGTATCAATTTGAACTTGGTTGGCCTCAATTTGAAATTGATTGGTCTTAATTTGAACTTGATTGGTATCAATTTGAACTTTAAAAGGTATAGTTGTTTTATTGATTAATAATTCAATTTATTTGTCTCGAATATTATCTACAAGGCAGTAGTAATACGAAATCCATCAAGGCAACATTTCGTAGTATGGTAGATGGAACCTTGATAACGGTAATTAGCCATAGCAGCAGGCATAATTCGTCGTTTAATAATCTAATGTAATATCAATAACAGTAATAATAATATTATTAATAATAATAATACTTAATAATAATAATAACAATAATAATAATAATAATTATAATAATATTAATAACAATAATAATTGAAGGCTCACAATGCATTTACTCGAAGCAAGATGACTGTGATTGTGTCTTGTATCTGATTGTATGGAGCCATTTCTGTCGTTAATTGTGGTAATGAAATTATAAAATATTATTCAAATTAGTTATCTCAAATAAATACGTCAATAATAGAAAGTTCACAAACCCATCAAGGAAAGCACAAACATTGTGATAAACAGTTCTCACAAAACAAAACTTTAATTACCAATGAAATGCATATGTTTAATTTATTTTACGAAATTTTAATATGAATAATGGCCAAACATATGGTATTTTATTGTAATTAATTAAGGAATTGCATCGATGTTCTTTAAAGAACCCAATAAGTACGAAGAGAAATCCAAAAGGGCCAAATTTCCAAGTATGATGGATCGAAGCTAGTGTACGGTAATTAGCCATAGCAGCAGAAATAGGCCGTGGTCAAGTTAATAAATAATAATAATAATACATCGATTCTACAGATTTTTTTTAATAAACCATTAAGGCTTGTATCTATGGTCCGTACTTAAGCATGAGTTCGACTCAAGTCGTATATTTGGTTGGGTATTCTCTATAAACTTTTATGCACCGAACGCCACCAAATATACCCAAATGTACGACTTGAGTGGAACTCAAACTCAAGTACGGACTATAGATATGGGCCTCAATTAAGTAAGTACGACATTTCACGAAAATTAAAAATTAACCTCAATATGAAAAATATACCAGATTCTACAGATGCTTATTATTATAACTCATTTAAGCACCACAGTCTTCCAGAGACAACCTAACATAGCTAAGTACATGATAGATACTTACTCTCCAGAATGTTATTAACTACAAACACTATAAGGTAATTAGAATCTTATAAAATTAAAATAATGATTGAAGAGTTTTCTCTCGAAGAAACTTAGACTTAAGTTAAAAATTATATATTTTGAAAAATATTTTAGATAGTCCTACATATGAGACACTATAAGAAACTTATGGAATACTAATCAGATACTTTGAAAACCATTCAAAATGTTGGAGGTTTTGATAAACTGCTTGATCTACTTACTGCTACGAGTTATCTACTTTTTATGAAATTTTGTAAAATGTTCATGTAACATTAAGATATTGTATAAAGTGTAATTAATTCGTCATTATTATACAAAACATAATACAATTGTTTGTTGACAAATTTCTTTTGTTTTAATATTTATGACTTGTGTAAGTTGTGAAACAATTTCATGTTATAAATATTTCTATTTCTATTTTTATTTCTATTTATATTTCAATTTGTATTGGTATTTGTGTTTAAATTTCAATTTCTATTTATATGGGCATTTAAACCGTTAGATAATTAGTTGAAACTTAATCCATAAACTGGTTGATCTACTTACTACTACGAGAGTTATCTACTTTTTATGAAATTTTGTAAAATGTTCATGCAACATTAAGATATTGTATAAAGTGTAATTAATTCGTCATTATTATACAAAACATAATACAATTGTTTGTTTACATATTTATTTTGTTTTAATATTTATGACTTGTGTAAGTTGTGAAACAACTTCATGTAATAAATATTTCTATTTCTATTTTTATTTCTATTTATATTTCAATTTGTATTGGTATTTGTGTTTAAATTTCTATTTCTATTTATATGGGCATTTAAACCGTTAGACAATTAGTTGAAATTTAATCCATAAACTGCTTGATCTACTTACTACTACGATTTATCTACATTTTATGAAATTTTGTAAACTGTTCATGTAACATTAAGATATTGTATAAAGTATAATTAATTCGTCATTATTATACAAAACATAATGCAATTGTTTGTTGACATATTTCTTTTGTTTTAATAAGTATGACTTGTGTAAGTTGTGAAACAACTTCATGTAATAAATATTTCTATTTCTATTTTTATATCTATTTATATTTCAATTTGTATTGGTATTTGTGTTTAAATTTCTATTTCTATTTATATGGGCATTTAAACTGTTAGATAATTAGTTGAAACTTAATCCATAAACTGCTTGATCTACTTACTACTACGAGTTATCTACATTTTATGAAATTTTGTAAAATGTTCATGTAACATTAAGATATTGTATAAAGTGTAATTAATTCGTCATTATTATACAAAACATAATACAATTGTTACTTGACATATTTCTTTTGTTTTAATATTTATGACTTGTGTAAGTTGTGAAACAACTTCATGTAATAAATATTTCTATTTCTAGTTTTATTTCTATTATATTTCAATTTGTATTGGTATTTGTATTTAAATTTCTATTTATATTTATATGGGCAATTAAACCGTTAGATAATTAGTTGAAACATAATCCATAAACTGCTTGATCTACTTACTACTACGAGTTATCTACATTTTATGAAATTCTGTAAAATGTTCATGTAACATTAAGATATTGTATAAAGTGTAACTAATTCGTCATTATTATATAAAAAACATAATACAATTGTTTGTTGACTATTTCTTTTGTTTTAATATGCATGACTTGTGTAAGTTGTGAAACAACTTCATGTAATGAATATTTCTATTTCTATTTCTATTTTTATTTATATTTATATTTCAATTTGTATTGGCATTTGTATTTAAATTTCTATTTCTATTTATATGGGCATTTAAAACGTTAGATAATTAGTTGAAACTTAATCCATTGATTAAAAGATCGGCCCTGAAAAGTCCTTTCAAATAATGTGGTCATCCCTTTTGAAATTTTCGACAGGGTAGGTGGAAACTGAGTCAATAGTAGGTCGTCAAAAGATCTACCCCGCAAAATAAAAATTGACGTATTTCGGGACTTTTTATAATTTTATAAGAAATCTGGGGTGGATACTTTTCAAAAAAATCACCCTGTATAATATTCTTATAACCACAGGTTGTATATGACTCTATGTGTATGTTTACGTTTATATTTTACTACAGGCACTACTTACAAAATTAGAGATGTAAAATGTTATATTGTACAAAAATTATGCATTTACAATTATTTAAATATTTGGTTCAGTAAATCGAGAGTGCCATGAAATTTTCTTTCTTGCAAAAGTTTACGCAGTTTAAGACTATCTGCAGTTTTTAACCGTAAATCAAGATTTTGATGAAATTTGGTTTCGAACAAAAATTGCAGATTATAATCTATATTTCAATTTTATATTGAAACTTTTACTTTATACGGTTAAGTAAATCAAGAGTTTGATCAAATTTGGCTTCGTACAAAAAAATGCAGATTATAATCTATATTTCAATTTTTATCTTTTATCAAGTGTCCTATGAAATTTTGTTTTCTACAAAAATAGTGCAGTTTTAAGACTACCTGCAATTGCTATCTGTAAATCAAGAGTTTGATAAAAAAATGTACCTACAAAAATTGTGTCATTTAAGACTACTTATTTTTTATCTATAAATCAGTGCTGTAAAATTTTGTTGTTTTTCAAAAATTGTAGAGTGTAAGACTCCTTTTTTGAACGCCGTGATTGTTGACCACCTTCAGTAATGGAGAAGGCACCCAAAGTAGAAGAAGATAAATTTGAAATTTTTATCCGTACATCAAGAGTGCTGTGGAATTTTGTTATCTACAATAATTGTGCAATTGAAGCCTAATTAGTAATATTTATCCATACATCAAGAGTGCTATGAACTTTTGCTTCTTGCAAAAATGTTAGAGTTTATTGGTGATGGTGGTAGTGGGTGGTGTTTGGTGGTAGTGCTGGTGGTGAGTGGTGTTAGGTGGTAGTGCTGGTGGTGAGTGGTGTTAGGTGGCAGTGCTGGTGGTGGTGGGCCAGAACACAATTTTTTTTTTACGAAAATTGTACAGTTGTGACCTAGTATTTTTCATTTTTTTCCGTAAATCAAGAGTGCTATCAAATTTTGATTCCCACTAAAATTGTGCAGTATATGATCATTTTGCAATTTTTATCTGTAAATCAAGAGTACTGTGAAATGTTGTCTCTTTCAAAAATAGTAAATCGAGAAGAGTCCGATTCGAGAAAATTTACTTCCTACAAAAATTGTGCAGTAAAAGTATGCAAAAAATGCAAAGTAGACTTAAACTGAACAATTTTTGATTAAAAAAAAGATTCATAGCCCTCTTGATTTACTAACAAAAAAATGCAAAGTAGTCTTAAACTGCATAATTTTTAATTTAAAAAAAATCACAGTATATACTAACTTATATAACAAAATATAAATTGTCTATTGTGTTAAGTAAATCAGTGCTGTGAATTTTTTTAATTCAACAATTGTGAAGTTTGTAATAACTTTGCTTTTTTATTTAGTAGTCACTCAGCTGGTCATTATCAAACAACTTGTTTGATAATGACCAGCTGAGTAGTCGAAACTATAGTCTAATAAAATGTGTGCGTGATATAAACCAAGTAGTTGTTTAATTGATTATTAATAAATATGTATCACAAAGTAACCGCCACCACCATTCAACAAATTCAATTATATTTTATTGCATCGTAATAATAATAAATATCGCAAAATTACCACACAATCATATCAATTACGATACTGTAAATGTTATCGATGATTTGCTAAGAAAAAAATAATTATCTCTGTACAGTTCTCTGAATAGCTTGCGAAATATTTATCAGCCACGTAAATTTGCCATCTGCGCTGAATCCCATTTTGAGATATGATATTATTTTATGATGTGGAAATGCGTAGTAGGGGAGCTGAGGTAGAATTTCCTGAAATTTATAGCCATACAGACGGTTATATTTCAACTTCGCCCCTTCGCTTTGCTATTAGATTAGGTTCGTTTCAGGAACACATTGTAGCCTTTTTATGGCAAATTTATACAGAGTTATTCGAGTTATTATGACAATATCAAATAAAAACAGAACAGAAAAGTTGCGCAGTTATTTTATTAAGCATTCAAATGTTATGTGTTACTGGTTTTTAGTACTGCAAAGGGGATTTCACAGAGAAGCACGTTTATGTCGTAGAACTGTGAGTAGGGTCAGTGCATTTGCGGTAGGCTTTCTCACAGGATAACGGCCATTAAATTAGATTAGGTTATGTTAGGATAGGTTAGGTTGATTTTTATTGCCTCTTGAGCACGTGAAATGTTTGTAATGGACGAGTTGAAAGCAAAATTTGTCAGCATTACTTTTTGGTGGGCAAATATTTGTTATGAGCATAGTATAAATTGATCATTATTCTTAAATAATGTCTACCTATATTAGTCTATTTAATAATATCTAATATCATATGTTTGAGCTTTCAGAAATTTCAAGCGAAGAATTTTCCGAAAATAGTTTTGGAGATATAGTAAATTCTAAAATATCTAAAGTTCTCCTCAATATTCCAATTAAAATGAGTTTTTTTATCACTATTAATTATCACTTATTATCATCAGTATTGTGAATTTTGATTTTATATATATTCATATACGTAATAAAATTTAAAAAAATGTTTTTATTCATCAAGATGGTTGGAATCTTTAATACGAGGTAATACGTTCATATAGGTTTTTAGTATTTAATTTAATTATGTCCACTCCTGGACATAATTAAACGACCATTATTCCATTAACACGAAGCTCCGTGGGCTGAAATATTACCTAGATTTATTCAATCCTCCTAGGCAATATCAGTCGCAAGCTTTGGTACTTAAATCATGAGCCGCAGCTGAATTTGCAACGCAAATTAATGCGCTGTGATAATGCCCTCGTGATTTATTCTTCTTCATCTGACGAACGGGATTTTGGCGAGCTGTGCTTAATTAAGTTCCGCGTGCTTATATCGAGGACACGGGAAGTCTACAATGGGGAGCTTTACGTCTCGTCAGCAGCACGTGATACCTAATGTAGACATATCCAATTACTCGGCTTATGTTTGTGTTTGATTAAAATTTCAGGAGCTGCGTTACGTATGTATGGCTTTGTGTTTGTCTTTTGTGATCTGTTCAGTTGGAGCGTGTGCTTACTTTGTTGAATGTTTTCCTAACGAAATGTAGCAAAATAGCATATTTCAAGAATCAGAATATTTACGTATTTACGTTATTTATTGTAATTATTACTGACATAACAATTTAATCAAGTACAAAAATGCGTAATAACTATTTGATCGCACGTTATGAAAATAAATTTAACTCTTTGATCACTAAATAGCATTACATGTATTAACGTTATTTATTGTAATTATTACTGACAATACAATTTAATCAAGTACAAGAATACATAAAAACTAATTGATCGCACGTTAAGAACATAAATTTAACATTTTGTTCGTTAAATTGCATATTAATAACTATTTGATTGCACGTTATGAAAATAAATTTAACTTTTTGTACAATAAATTGCATTATAATGTATTTTCGTTATTTACTGTAATTATTACAATACAATTTAATCAAGTACAAGAATGCATAATAACTAATTGATCGCACGTTATGAACATAAATTAAACTTTTTGTTCGTTAAATTGCACATTACACAAGCTTTTATTTTAATACTTTAAAATAATGTAGTATGTATATTCATTTTCGACGTGATGGATGACTACAACTTTTAGCTTAACATTTGTCCAAATTAATGGACGTGTTTCATGAAGGCCTTTTTGCTGTACGTTATGTAGGTTAGATCATGTCATGCATTATGGGCTTTTGTTAAAAGTTGTAATGGTTTTTGGATGAATGCCAGAAATTTGCCAACACACTAAATATTAATCGTTCTGTCACGACTGAAAGTTTTTTGCGTGACCATAAATCCTGCCGTATGACATTTAAACAACTAAAATATTGTTTTATGTTTATTTATACCGCATTCATTTTGATAGAAGTTATGCATTTGAAAATTAACGATAATAATATATCTTAGCGCAGCTAATCAAAATCAACACAATATAAATTATAATAACAATAATACCGATATAATATGAAATATATCTCTAGTGGTCTAGAAACCACTATACAGTCACAAGAATAAGTAAATATTTTAAGAGGTGGTAGTTGGGGTAAATATTTAAAAAAATCACATGAACAGTCATGCTCACATAAATCTAGTAAAAAAAATTTGATATTGCTATATAAAATTGCTATTGTAACCTAATTTCTTGCACTAGATTTATGTGAGCATGAGTGAACTTCCATTATAGATATGAATTGTCGAATTCAAGGTCGGCCAAAATGTCACATTGTTTAACAATTTTGACAGTGTAATTGTAAAAAAACTAGTAACAAATATGTAATTTATAACAATATGTGTTTTTAGGTTATGAGACCTATTAATTTTTAATCATTTGAGTTGGTTTAAAAACAAGATGTAGGTACCGTTGCAATTTTTAGTTAAAACATTGTGAAAATGAGAAAGAAACAGAAAACGTTTTAAATTCATTCAAAATTGGGCAATTCGTCATCACATTCTGAATCTGATGTTCGTTGTCAAAATTTGAAATCAAAATTTTAAAAAATCACATGAACGTCCATTATAGATATGAATTGTCGAATTCAAGGTCGGGCAAAATGTCACATTGTATAATAATTTTGACAGTGTACTTGTAAAAAAACTAGTAACAAATATGTCATTTATGACAACATGTGTTTTGAGGTTATAAGACCTATTCATTTATAATAATTTGAGTTGGTTTAATAACAAGAAGTAGGTACCGTTGCAATTATTAGTTAATAAATTGTGAAAATGAGAAAGAAACAAAAACGTCTTAAATTCATTCAAAATTAGAAAATTCGTCATCAGATTCTGACTCAGATTTTCCTTATCAAAATTTGAAATAATCATTTTAATATTGCCTCAAAAATGAAATAGTTAAAATACCCCCATTGGCGTTCCTAGTAAGTTTATCAATGATGCCAACCCAATGGCACTTTGACAATTCATATCTATAATGGATTTATGTTCCATTGATTCTGTTCCATTTTTATTTTTAACTAAGAAGGTACCGTTGAATAAATTTTGAAAATGAGAAAGAAACAAAAACGTTTTAAATTCATTCAAAATTGGACAAATCGTCATCAGATTCTGACTCAGATTTTCCTTGCCAGAATTTGAAATAATCATTTTAATATTGCTGCCAAAATTAAACAGTTAAAATACCCATTGGCGTTCCTAGTAAGTTTATCAATAATGCCAACCCAATGGCACTTTGAGAATTCATATCTACAATGGATTTAGATTATACTCGGTTCCATTTTTATTTTTAACTAAAAAAGTTTTGGTTTCATTTTATAAAGGTTTACACATGCACACCAACAAATACACAAAAATGATCTGACAGTGAAAATATTATGAAATGTTAGATTTCTAATAACGTTGCCTAATTCATAATAATTAAATTATTTATGTTCTGGTTTAAAGTAAACCAATCATCAACTATATTTTATATTATAATTTGACTGATTTGCTTTTGTAAAGTAAAAATAGCAAATAAATTCTGTACTCAATAAATTCTCAATTTGATGTCTGACATTGCCAACTATCTTAAAATATAACCTTTTTTTTAAATATAACTTAATTATAATGTTTTTCTAAAGTTAAGTTCTTAAGTTTGGTGACTTTTTCCATTGGCCAACAATACAGTCACTCTAACAGAGCCAACTTAGATAAAAATAAAAATGGAACAGAGTTTAGGTATAATTCCCAATAGTTTCTGGAATACAGCTGTTTGAACTATGCTGAGTTTTATTGTCTATTATTATTATTACGCAAATTCTCAAATACAGAAAAAAAACATGAAAATGAATAATAGCAATGCGAATTGTTAATGATACTGATTTACATGATAATGATTATTGATATATACAGTATGTCCCCGGCTTGAGTTTACAAGAGGGATTTTTTTTTATTTTTACTTTTAAGTAAAAATGTTATAGGAATTAAAATTCCTGCTTGATCTGAAACCACCATTTCAGTTATTAAAACATTGATTTATTTATACAGAGTGTAGGCTAAATTAAAAAAAAACTTATTTTTACTCTTTATATCAAATAATTATGAAAAATAACATCATTTAAACAATCCCCTACCATTTTCTTCAAGTCTAGTATGGAACTTCTGAAGACTGTTTCAGATTTCTTTAATAGTTATTGATGCAAATGCCTCTCGTAGGCGACTTTTTAAATTTTCATAATCTTTTTCTGCATTTGGGGGATTGTTTGAATGATTTTATTTTCCATTAATGCTGTTAAATATAATTTTAAATTCCTTTGGCAAATAGTAAATAAATAAGTGTAAAAATAAGATTTAAAAAAAGATTTTGCCAACACCCTGTGTAAATAAATCAAAGTTTCAATAACTGGAAGTTTCAGACCAAGGAGAAATTATAATTTTTATAACATTTTTGCTTAAAAGTAAAAATAAAAAATATATTCCTCTTGTAAACTCAATCCGGGGACATACTGTAGAATTATACCGATGCTCATATGCTTATTTTTTATTTTGACCTATACTTCCACTCCATAAAATATCTACCTTTCCTCGTGACTCACCCTGTATACATCAAACTATTTTTTTTTTATCTTGATGTGACGTTCAAATTCACATTACGTTTTTATCGCTCAGTAAATATTAAAGAAGCAATGAAAGTTTCCTCCAAGTTCAGATAAGATCCCATCCTTATCACCAAGTTAGAGTAACTGTTTTAAACTTTAAATTCAATTTGAGGAAGTAGTCGTGCCGAACATTTTCCTCTCGGACGAACGTAATTGAAGTTTCAGTAGCAAGTTCGATATTTGGTCTGAAGTAGAGAATTATGTCGCGCTTTATAATCTCCTCAATAAAAGATTCAACTCAACAATAAAAAAAAAGTTTGAATTACTGAAAAGTTCTGTATTAAACTGCACCAAGCAAGTTAATGATTTATAAAATGTATCATAAAGTTTAAACATAAATCATATAGGGAAATTGATAACAAAATATTCGATTCAAATAATAATAAAAAGTTTGAATTACGGATAAGTTATGTATAAAACTGCACCAAGCAAGTTAATGATTTATAAAATGTATCATAAAGTTTAAACATTAATCATATAGGGAAATTGATAATAAAAGATTCGATTCAAATAATAAAAACAAGTTTGCATTACGGATAAGTTCTGTATAAAACTGCACATAGCAAGTTAATGATTTATAAAATGTATCATAAAGTTTAAACATAAATCATATAGGGAAATAGATAACAAAAGATTATATTCTAATAATAAAAAAAGTTTGAATTACTGAATAGTTCTGTATAAAACTGCACCAAACAAGTTATTGATTTATAAATTTATTATAAAGTTTAAACATAAATCATATAGGGATATATATTTGAATTAAAATTTTATTTTTCTCAAAACTGACCACTAATGACTTAATGAGTTCTTGCTGTACAAAAAGTTTGAAATATTGAAATAGTATATTGAGCAGCAAGTGCTATAAATCATTGTTAATAGCACAAGTATCACACTTCTACATATAACTTACATTACATTAGACACTTCTTCTAGTGCCTATCCAAATTGATACACGTTAATATGTACGACCTGTGTAAACCTATGCTCTAAGTACCAATTGACCATTATTATTATTATTATAATAATTATTATTGTTATTATTATTATTATAACTGAGACTTTCGGTGTCTTCGCTCGGCGACGGTTCAAAGTTTACCTTTGAAGGGTCTTTTCACGGCGCGCGTGAAAACAGCCAATGCCTATGCACATAACCTTAAATAATATTTTCATTGCAAATTTCACTGCAACATTATCATTTATCAGCAAATCAATTGTCCATAAATAACCCCTTTACACTTGTCAAATCATATGACATATGACGCGAAATTCGTCAGTACGTACCAACTTTGAAAAACCAAATTTCGCATGCGTTCGGCCGATATTATAATACCGAAAAGTATGGCTAAACAGCCAGCTAATTATAAAAAGTTCTTTATGAAACTGCACCAAACAAGTTAATGATTAACAAAATATATCATAGAAATATATTACAATTAAACATTTGTTTTTCTCAAAACCTACCACTAAAGACTTAATAGATTCTTACATTAAGGTAAACATATTTCTGTAAATCATAAATCATATCAAAGAAATATATTAGAATTAAAAATTTGTTTTTCTCAAAACGTACCACTAAAGGCTTTATAGGTTCTTACAGCAAGCTCAACATATAAAAAATGAAATTCTAGGATTTATATCTAAATATGAAACAATTCACAAATAAAATGTATGTACTGCAATTGCTTATTTTAATATGCAGCTGCACAAATTTAAAAAAAACATGAGAACATATGATTCATCTTGTATCATTTGCCTTTTCAAAGATTACCGTAAATTACAAATACACGTGATAAGGTCAATTATTGTAAGAATGAACGCCCTAAATCATAAAAAAATACTAATTATTATTATTTGTCGCTTAATTAAAGCAAGAAAATCAAGTCAATGAACGGTAATTAATTTTAAGGCAAGATTTCTATAAATGAGCGGTTTAGTTGCCAAAGTTTAATCAGATTGTAATTGGTTAGAGATTACAAGCTGTTAAACGAAAGGGGCCGCAATTTAATATAATTTATACTTTGGCGAAGTTTGCATCATTGCCCTTTGAATATTGATTTTGTCATTACATCGGTTTATAGGACGTTACTCAGATATACGAGCCATGAAGGTTACCTTCATATAGAGGGTTGGCTTAAATCGACTGGAATTTATTAGTTCTATTCAATGTGAAGTAATAAAAATAACCTTCACGTCATTTACATGGATAATAATAATAAAGCCCACGAGGCGAGTTGAAACTGAAATTTACATGCGTGGGTTTGGGTGCAATGCCCAGTGCAATTATTCGATTTATAATTAAAATTATTATGACTGGGTATATAACGCACGTTTTGAGTTTAAAAAAAATATTGTAGGTTAAAAACGTTCGTTATTTACCCAGTCATAATAATGGAGTTTAAACAAGTATCCGCCAAATCTATTTCCAAATTAAAATTATGCCTTTGGTTTTCCATATATTACAAAAATAGGTAATAATAACAATATCAAAGGTATTTATAACAAATTTGTAGTAACAGTCAGTGCCGCTGTTTTAGTACAATTGTACTAAATATAATAGGTACAGCCACGGACTCTTAGAATGAGTGTCCGTCCATCCAAGCAGTCTCTCTCCTTGTCTACCATGCCCTTACCGTGCAGGATCAGACAAGGACAGCAGACTGCTCAAACGGACGCGTCATTCGTAGAGTCCGTGGCTTTACCCAATATATTTAGTACAATTGTACTAAAACAGCAGCACTGACTGTTACTACAAAATTGATATAAATACATTTGATATTGTTATTATTATCTATGTTTGTAATATATGGAAAATCAAAGACAAAATTTTAATTGTAAATCGAATAATTTTTAGTATATCTAGTATTTGCACATTTTTACTCGAAATCACTACCTGATATGGAAATAATTTAAAACATATATTTATTACATTTAGTTTCCTCCTTATGAATTAGTATATTTAGTACATTTTTTGAAAATGTACTAAATATAGTCAATAATCAATAGTATTTTTCTTTCAAAATCTGACTATTGGCAACACTTTTACTACATTTAGAGCATTTTCATAGTTTTTTTTTCAGTAAATTGCAAAATTTATGTACGTCAGCACTGGTTACAATATTTACATAATATAAAGCGTGTTCCTCAAGAAGACCCACAAATTTCGGGAGATTATAAATATGATCTCAAGAAGGATATTCCTTCCGTTCGTATTCCTATGGATTCCTCGGGATGTAAGTATTAAATTCCATCATCAAGGAAATTTTTGTAAACACATGTTATGAACAAGTTCCAATGCGAGCTGCCATATATGTAAAACTCTCTTACATTCATGGTAGCAATATATGCAAAAGTAATTAACGGTATTATATGGATATATTATAATTATAGAAATATCTGCAATTATACTTTCTATTCATCAATTTCATGTCTATATAAATATTAATACAACAATTACAAGAATAAGTTCTGTATATAATGAATACCTCAACGTTCTTCTAATAAAGCGAGTTAATAGAACGCTAAGCTCCGTGTTATCTGTATAAATGTAACCTGTTGAACAGAGCCAAGACTTGTGATTAATTACGACTTTCTTTTCGGTTCAGAAGAAATACGATAACTCGTAAAAACGTGGTCACACGGTTTTTGTAACTAATCGCATACATTAATCAGCAGTGTATTCATTTAATTAACTCATAGATTCTGGCGATGTGAAAATCTATTTTCATCTCCATTGCGATGCAAAGTAATAAGGTTTAATAATTAATAAATAATAAATAATTTATTAATTTTTATTAGATAATAAACAAAGTAATAATTTCACAGAAACATGTATTTTTATACCGTGCCAGCAAAATTTATTGTCATCCAAGAGGGCTTAGACTGAAAAACGTAGGGTTTAGATAACAATTACAAGGGGACGATATATCTAATAAAATCTAGGTTAAAATTTTGTAAAATACATGATATGTCAGATTGATGAATTTTAAGCTAAGCTGTATAGCCTTAGATGCAAAACAAACGTTGATGATAATAATTTTTGCTCGTTAACATTCAAATCAATAAAAGTTTTTTTTTTCGAATGTGGATTCTAGTTGAATTTAATTTATATTAATTCTAGACACTGTTCATAATAAAATTAATTAAATTTTTTTTATTCAATGTTGATTCTTGTTTAAAAAATCTCCACTTATAAGTAAGTAGAAAAGTGAGAAAGGAATGTGTGTTTATAGAAAACATGGAAAGATGAAAACGGGAATACTTAGGCCATGCAATGTGAGGGGACAATTACTAGCAGTGTCAAAGCAAACGTTGATGATAATAATTTTTGCACGCACGGTATTAATTATAGAAATATGTAATAGAATATGTAAAAAAATGTAAAGTTTTTCCTAACATGCAAATAAATATTATTATTATTATTATTATTAAAACCGTTAACATTCATACTAATAAAAGTTTTTTTTTGTCAAATGTGGATTCTTGTTAAATTTAATTTATATTAACTATAGACACCGTTCATATTAAAATTAGTAAAAAAAATGTTGTCCAATGTTGATTCTTGTTTCACAAATCTCCATCAGTTGATTTATAAGTAAGTAGAAAAGTGTGAAAGGAATGTGTGTTTAAAGAGAACATGGAAGGATGAAAACTGGAATACTTGGCCCATGTAATATGAGGGGACAAATACTAGCAGCTCGTATTTGTCCTCTTTTGAATGCAGAAAAAAATCAAAGGAATGCGAAGTATAGGAAGCAGGAGAATATCATGGTTCAGAGGCTAGTCTGAATGATATTTGTTGGCATGGACTGCAGGTAGCTCTTTGAAACTCATTAGAGGGGCTGCGAGTAAAATACAAATAGCAATGATGATGACCTCCAATAGGAGATGTGATTGTTAGACGATGTTAATTGTTTAAAAGCAAATCAGAATTTGAAGTATCACAAAACAAAGATGTACAAACATGTGATTCTTATATATTTTTTTAAATTGTCAATAATTTCTAGAAGTAAGGCACATTTAATTTTTTTCAAACCAGAGGTAAAACAAACATTTTCATAAGCAAAATGTTGCTTCTAGATGTTTATTTCATTGTGAGGTTACTTGTTTGATTACACTGATCTATAAAATTAAACAATATGAATGTTACATGAGCTAAAGAAGGTTATTCTTATAGATTTTTTCCTGTTATGATTCCGAATCTGCTTTTCAAATTTTCCCAGCACGTAAGATTTTTTAGTAAAATGCGTTCTAAATTTCTCAAATTTTAATTTTAAACTTGTTAAACAAATGTTAAACAGCGGATTTATGGGGCATACTAAACCTGTAGTATATTACGACATTATATTGTTAAGCATCTCATAACACATCTAAAAAAATTATAACGACTCGAGACTCGAAAAATTGGTGAGTGATGGATAAGTTCTGATGGCATATTCGGATTCAGCAGAAATATTTTCATGGAAATCAGGAATAACTGTGCTTGTAACAAAATATTTGTATACCACTGTTATTTAGGGCGACAGAAGCCAGCGTCTGCATACAATTGCATGGTATACAGGGTTCATTCGAGTCGACTCTTAAAATACCCTATTTTTAGTCATCATTGGTCTCTTTCTCATGTATATCCTCGGTTGTTCTCTATCTGTGGTTGTACCTAGGTGTGCTCAGAATGCACAACGAGCATCACCTCGAAAACACCCATAAGTATAGTCCATACCAGATAATGTCACTTTTCACCAATGAAAATAAATCCAAAATCCCCCCACTGGCACTTGTGGAATTGGACCAATGAAAATGCATCAAAAACCGCGGGAGCTGATTTGAGCCACAAAGCCATATATGTATTCCTTTGATTAATTAGAAATGACGTGTTTGGAATAAGCAACTGCATTACTCGGAGACTTTAGGCTCACTATCGCATATCAATAAAATAGGATGCTCCAAGGGATGCATTTGCATTTCTGTTGACCAGTCCGACGAGACAGAGGAGGGACTTCGGTTATATGTGAAATGTGACATCTTATTTGGCATGGACTAATATCCTCATAACAGCCTAGAATATACAGCGTGCCAGAGTTTATCTCCTCACTTCCGTTTTTTTCTTCATAGGTTTGCATAAATACAACTTTCGACATTTTTTGAGTCGCTGTTAAAACAATAGATAAAATTTGGAAAAATACAAAAATTGTTTGGAGTTATTAAATGTAACATTTTAAATTGATATTTATTTAAAATCATGATTTGACCTAATTTCTGTCCTGTATAATCTTTAGTTGAAAAAAAACACAAATTGTTTCGAGTTATTAAATGTTATATTTTAAATTGATATTTATTTAAAATCATGATTTGACCTAATTTCTGTCCTGTATAATCTTTAGTTGAAACATAATGGACAAACACGTCACACTGGTAACATTATGTTAATGGTTATTCCCATAATTAAGCCATATTGATTGTCTAACCGCACCGAACAGTTGTAGTCTATGGTTAACAAAGACCTACCGACCAAAGTACTTCCCCGATATATATTTTTAAATTGAGGCATTATTTCGGAGTTGCAACAAATTCACTCGTATGTAAATATTAGTTCTATAATAATAATAATAATAATAATAATATTTATTTGGTGCTAATAACAAGGTTTTACACGAGTCAAAGTTATATGGTCTATAAAATACAAATACAATACTAAAACTAAGACACTTTAAAAATTAGGTGAACACATAAAAACAACTATTCAAATAAGACGCACTCAGACATATTAAATATTTATATTACTGTTCAGGAAATCACCAAGGGAGTAAAAGGCGTTGGTAGCCAAATAGTTTTTGATGGACATTTTGAACTTTTCTGTTGGATAATTTCTTATACCCCTCGGCAGTTTGTTATATAACTTTATTGCATAGTACTTGCTACCTGTATGCATTCTTTTTAGTCTTAATTTGTTCAGACATAGGTCATCCCTTCCTCTTGTTTCGTAGATATGGTCGTGGCTAGAATAATTATCC
Source organism: Othius punctulatus (assembly GCA_951805005.1). Lineage (NCBI taxonomy): Eukaryota > Metazoa > Arthropoda > Insecta > Coleoptera > Staphylinidae > Othius > Othius punctulatus. Next base: position 26,472,235 of record OX638143.1, read on the forward strand.
AGGTGTTTCTTTATATGGCATAGACATTCCATGATGAAGATTGAAGGCAACGTCAATATGCCAAGCGGAATGAAGTCCTTCTTGCAATCATGTGTGTATCCCGTTCCCGCTGCAATTCTTATTGCGCTCTCTGGAGTGAAAAGATTCGATGAGTGATAGCGGAGTGTCCCCAAACAAGGATGCCATATCTTATGTGGGACTCAACCAGTGCAAAGTAGGCACTTTTCAACTCTTGCTTAGGTAATTGATGCGAAATGTTTCGCAGGCAGAATATATTTTTAGCTAGTAATTTTGCTAGTTCATCGCCATGCTTATGCCACCTCAATTCAGGGTCTAAGTAAATACCCAAAAAGCGGATGGGTTCAATGTTCAGGGTTGACCCTGTGGTAGAGAATATCATTTGTGAGGTCTTGTTGTGATTTAACTTGAGCTTGTTTTTGCTGCACCAAGCTTGTGCTAGTTCCAGCGACTGAGCATTTTTCACTTGGAGTTTGTTGCTGTCGTTCGACACATTTACCACTGTCGTGTCATCTGCGAACAGTATCACTGCCGCGTTTTCCAATACCAGCGGGAGGTCGTTTATGTATATTAAAAATAATATGGGTCCTAATATCGACCCTTGAGGAACACCCTGTAGCACAGGTAACGCATCCGACATGCGTCCATTTAAAAATACCGACTGCTTGCGACCGCTTAGATATGATCTCATGATGTCTATGCTAGTTTCATTGAAGTTGTACATTTGTAGTTTTTCGAGCAAAATGTCATGGGGAACACAGTCAAAAGTCAAAAGTTCAATGTTTATATGAGATGTTCACAAGTGTGTATGTATAAATCATTGGTAAATTGCAAAAATATCTTATAAGTAGACATACAGGGTGTTTTAATCCACGTTTTAAAGATGATGGTAGAGAGCAAAACAAAAAAATATTCTAATAAACCCAGGTCCAACACTCAATGATGTTTGAAAGCAGGGAAGCTTAGTTTGACAAATTCGAATTTGAATGCATCTAAAAAATCAAAATACCGTAAAACAGCCGAGATCAAAACAAGAAAACAACTCTAATTAACCAGGTTTAACACTAAATGTTTTTCGAAATATAAAATTTTAAAATATTATTTATCTATACCTTTCAATTTAAATGAATCTAACATAATTAAAATATCGTAAAACAAAAACAGCCGCCACCAAAGCAAGAAAAAAATTCAAATAAACCCAAGTCCAACACAATGGTTTTCGAAATATTAGATTTTTAAATTTTAATGTCACCTTGCAATCTGAACGAATCTAACAGAATCAAAATACCATCAAACAAAAGTTGTGCGGTAAAGTCGTCATGGAAACCCTTTACAGGGGACCTGGCCTGTAAATAATCACTAAACCAAAACAGTCTAGATGACAGTAAACGAGTGTTTACATGTCCAGAGGACATACACTTGCTTACTGTCACTGTCAGCAGGACAACTTTTGTTTTACGGTTTGTTTTTTACGGTTTTCATTCATTCAAATTGGAAGGTATAATTGAAATTTTCAAATTTTATATTTCGAAAACCATTGTGTTAGACCTGGGGTTATAGGAATTTGTCTCTTGTTGAGATGTCTACTAGGTCCTGTCAAAGCGTGGAAAGTTTTTGTATTAACACCCTGTGTACAGTGTGATTCAAAAATGGCGTATTTGCTCTGGAGGGGTTGATAGGGACTACTTGTGGAGTACGGGAAAATTCATAAAAATGGTATATTTCATTAAGAGTCTGGAAATAAGGATATTTCCGTGCGCGCGTGAAAAATTCTCATATGTGGCGAAGGCGAACACGAAAAGTCATGCAAGCAGGTAAACATCCATATGATACTTTTTATTATACTTTATTATTTTTATTATAATTTATTGTTAGTTAAATTATCGTTCGAAAAAAATCGGAGATCGGGAAAAGTTTTCCGTCCGCTGTTCTGAAAATTTTACCTTTCCGTCGTTGTCAAAATAGATGGAAACAAGGTGTTTTTAGATAAGTATAATAGAAAAATATTTACAGCAATTCCTCTGAAACTCCTCTGAAATATTTACAGCTAAAGATGCATTTTGAAATAAGCTATTTAACAAATTATTTTTATAATGCAATATTTGAACCGAAGATTATTATTGTTATTAAACATCCAAATTAAAAAAACTGACATTTTCATCAAACTTAGAATTTTATTTTTCAAAATTTCATTTTTGTTGCGTACTTTTAAACTAGCAACGATGCATGAGCTGGCTAGTTCTCCTGTATTTTGTTCCAGTAGGTTTCAGTTTTTAAGAGTCAGTTACTTGACATTTAAATTTATTTTAAAATTATAAAAAAATTCTGTGATTTTTTTTGTAATCCGCTAGTATACCCTAGCAACCACTCTAGAAGAAATGCGCCATTTTTTAATCACTCCGTATAAAAAAATTAAAGAGAAAAAAATATCGAAAATATCGAACTTTGTTTTTTATGTAATATCCTCTATATTTTTGCAGAATTAGATTCTATATTTTGCCTTTTATATTATGCTCACTATTTCAAAATGCAGCATTATTACAGTCGCCTGTGATATTGATGTGTTCATTGCAAATACCTTTTAAATTTAAGTAAGTATCAGAAAATACTTATCACATTATACAAAAATATATTTTTTTTAAATGTAATTGTCTCTACTTAATTAAAAATGAACAATGAATACAGAAATAATAACCAAGTTGATATACTGTGCTATTTTACAGTAATATACACTTAAATCTTAAATCTTAGACTTACGAATTTTTAATGAACAAAATCAGACTTATGAAGTTATTGAAATGCATGAAGCATGAGCGATATAGTGGTTTAACCCTTTTTCACATAACTCGAGAGGCTTTGGTTTTAGTAAGTTTATGTTAATTGTGCGGCTCATTTTCTTTAAATTACGTATTATTATTATGTATTATGTTTTATGCATTATGTATTATGCATTATGCATTATGCATTATGCATTCTGCATTATGTATCATGTATCATGTATCACGTATCATGCACTTGCATCATTCATCATGTATCATGAATCATGAATCATGAATCATGAATGTTGAATCATGAATCATAAATCATAAATCATAAATTATGTATCATGTATCATGTATGATGTATGATGTATAATGTAACACGTACCATGTATGATTAACATGTATCATGTATTATGTATTATGTTGTATTATGTATTATTATGTAACAACCAACCAATGTGCTAACATTGTCGATTTTCTGGGTTCGATCCCTGCAAAACTGTAGGTTGTTCACAATCGACACGCTGCCTCTCGAATCAAGTATCATGTATCATGTATAATTATAATGTATAATGTATAATGTATAATGTATAATGTATCATGTGTCATGTATAATGTATAATGGATTATGCATTATGTATAATGTATAATTTATAATGTATAATGTATAATGTATTATGTTCCATGTGTTATGTATTATGTATTATGTATTATCTATTTTATATTATGTATTATGTATTTCATATTACGTATTACGTATTACGTATTCTGTACAATAATACATAACATAGGTTCGATCCCAGCAAAAGTGAAGATTGTTCACAATCGACACGCTGCCACTCAAATAATTCCCTCACAAAACCCCATGGGCAAGAAGGGGATGGTCAGTGGACTGTAAATAAGTACACAATCGTGCAATCACGTACACCCTTCAATCATCCTTATCAATCCATGTACCATAATTCAATCATTCAGATTGGTGTTTTATAAAAAAAAGGCCAAATTAAAAACAGTTAAGATCACGTGCAACCGCATACGCCCTTCAATCCAGGATCATCATCATCCTTATCAAACCATGTACCATAATTCAATCATTCAGATTTGTGCTTAATAAAAAAAGGCCAAATTAAAAACAGTTAAAAGAACGTCTTCACACTTTCAATGCATAATTCTATTGTATCGATAAAACTAAGATAAATTAGATGTATGTTTGGTTACCACTTGGTGAAACATGGTGAATCAAAAGGTAAATAATTCATTATATTTGTGAAACTTTTACCAACTATTTTATTTACCTTTTGAAACTAAGGTACGTAGTTTTGACTAAGTTATATATTGTTATTGGTATTCAAAGGTACAATGGAGTCGAATTGCAGGAAAATTGTATTTCCATTTCCATGTATCAGAAATACGGAGTTAAGAAATAACTTAATAACAGCCAAATATCCAGAGGAGGTGTACATTATGGCACATTAACGACGGCAAATAGCCATAGCAACCGAAATAGGCCATTGTTAAATAAAGAAAAAATAATAATAATAACAATACCAGCGTCAACAACAGCAACAACAACCACAACAACAACAACCACAACAACAACAACAACAACAACAACTAGGAACAACCACAACAACAAGGAACAATATAGGTAGTATACTACCAAATAGTCTAATGAAAGGGAAATGCGGCAATTAGCAGTCGAATAACTTGAAAATTAGTTGAAAAGTTTGAATACAACTGTCATAAGAGTAATGTGCACTAGAAAATAATGACGTGACCAAGTTCCTAAACTCCACGAACTAATATCTACTAAAAGTACCTCGGCAGCCTTGAAGGGACCGGAATCCCTGTAGGGGGAAGCTCCTTGCATCTCGCCCCCATGCCGTCCGCCCCCGCATTAGTGTACGTCCTCCTTCGAACCCCTGGCGAACTAAGGCCGCCCTGGACGCCCGCCATTCACCCATAAAACTTCCAGTAGAAAAATATATACCTGTGGATCTACTATCTTACAGAGGACTATCCTTTTAGGCGTCGCGACGTCCTACTGATCAACTGTGTCACCCCGCGGCATCCCACCCCCGAGCGTCGGGCACATCGATCACATGTCAATCAGGAGCGCGACCACCGCCGGCACATCGCGGCTCTTATCTTGCGGGGGCGGCAAACGACGGCAGCAACCACCCCCGGCTCATTCCAGACGCGCGACTGAGAGCGGCCGAAATCCCCTGCGCAGTCGCCCCGAGGAAACGGGGGCCCGATCGAAGCGAATCATGCGCCCTGCACATGGGGGAGGTTTTATTTTAGTCGCACCAGGCACCATTAAATTAATATAAGTGAATGACAACGGTGGTCATCATCGTAAAGAGCATTCCTGTGTAACAGGATGATTTCCGTTTGTCAATTGTCTAGACGGATGGTTGACAATTTTATTGTTTTATGGAGCTATTAGTGAGGCTTCGGAAGCTCAGAACAGATGAATGAGAAAATTTCAATCATAAATTTCAGCAAGTTTGATATAATATTTAATGGAATGTGCTTCAGGATTTTTAATCATCGCAGTAGGTAATACTGTTTATGTCAAAAATTTGTGATGGAAATAATCTTGGTTAGACTTACAAAAGTTAGTTATGCTCGTATAGTGTTTTTACTTGAAATTGAATATGTACCTGCAATGAGGGTTTATTACGGTCAAGGGTTCTCCAATGTATGGCGTGCTGCGAAGATTCTCTGGACTCTGTTCTCTTCCCATTACCCGTCATAAAATTGAGTTCGCACAATGAAGCGCAATAAACACCCTTCGTAGGTAGATTTTCAATTTCAAGTAAAAACACTATACGTTTTCATACCATACTAGTAGTAAACAGTTCATTTGATTTAACTTGTACAGAAACTTCTTTCAAACGCCGGTTTAAAGCTTTAGATCGAAATTAACCTCCATCTCAATCGCTCCACTGATCCCCCCAAATAAGAACTATCAATTCGCCTCACCTGCCAGCACGCAGACAAGATCTCTTCGAGATTAATCTCCTCGCGCGTTCCACTTTCGGAGCTCCTTCTGGTTTTCTCGAAACGGTAACGGTGCGGACAAATCGGGGCGCGGAAAAAAATTAATAAGCCTCGGAAAGAGAAAACTCACGGTGACGAAATTTGCATGCAAAACACTGGGGCGCCCACGCTCCATGCCGAAGTTGCAAAAGTTGGTCTTAGTCACCACACACTAGGCAGGCGAAGAAAGCAATTTGCATGAAGGTACATAAATCAATTATGGTAATAATGTGAGAACGTTGCGTGCCATTAATTCATTTGATCAGTGTGTTATATATGACGGTCGATTAGAACATGCAGTTTCTTTGGTTATAAAAGAGAGATTCGGTCCTTGCCTTTTTGTGCAGCGGAATGTTCATTGTCCCATTTTCTGAAAGTAATTAAATGTTCGGCTTAGATTTAAATCATTTGCTATTGCAGTATTTTGGCAAACTAGAGCGTGTAATTGTTAGAAACTGTCGCACGAACAAGAAGTTTGTGTGACATTCATAAATCGTATTTTTGCACGATTTTTGTACCGGTAATTGGTTTTATCCCTATAAGATACAATCAAATATAAAACACATGTTGCAAAGTGACCGTAGAACTTTCGATTCATAATCGTGGGATAATTTTCATTCCGAGTAATATTAAATTTGGTCAATTTAGCTTTCAATATACAGAAAATCCGAAAGCACAACCCAGTTTGGTTTCAGATAGGTAAAAAATAGGTAATGGCTACAACACAATTCTTCGTACAAAATTGTCATGACCTTGCCAAAACCGTATGCATCAATTAAGCATTCAATATACACAAAATGCGAAAACGCAATCTAGTTTGGTTTCAGATAGGTAAAAAATAGGCAATGGCTACAACACAATTATTCGTACCAAATTGTCATGACCTTACGAAAACCATATGCATAAGTTTCATAGGCCATGAAAAGACCTCCGATAGAGTGGAACATAAGAAACTCTTCGAAATCCTCACAAAACATTAACCATTGAAACATCCGATGTTCAGAGAGAAGACAAAATAAACTTCAATGCATGGAATTTGTTCATCTTATCAAGTCAATTTTGCATGCAATACTTTGGATATCAAAATTTGGAATTGACAAATCAATAAAACCATAATTACATAATTTCGGATAACAAATTTTTGGCAATATATTAAGTGATAATCTGGATCTCAAATTCCGGAAGCAGTTTTCAAAAATATTAAACCGGGGAGAAATGATATGCTAATATGTAACTTGGCAATGTGATACATCAAAAATATCAAATTTGGAATTGGCATATTAATAAAACCATAATTGCAAAATTTGAAAAAACGAATTTCTGGCAATATATTAACTGATAAGCTGGCTCTCAAATTCCGGAAGCAGTTTTCAAAAATATTGAACCGGGGGGAAATGATGCTAATATGTAACTGGGCAATGTGATACATCAAAAATATCAAATTTGGAATTGGCATATTAATAAAACTCAAAATTTGAGGAAAAGAATTTCTGGCAATATATTAATTGATAACCTAGCTTTCAAATTCAGGCAGCAGTTTTCAAAAATTTTGAACTGGAAAAAAATTGTGCGCCGATATGTAACTTGGGGCTGGAGACCCTATGCTGGGTCTGCTGGGTCAAACGACGAACCCAAAACAGAATTAATATTGATTCAGTCAGTTCTACAAGAAAAACGTGGGTACTTGCTCAGGGCCAAAGCTCTCAGGTTCGAAAACTGCTGAAGGTTGAATGTGAGTACTGTTTCTGTAAGAAAACAATTCCGATTTTTTTAATTGCATCAACATGAAACCTATTTGGTACAAAAACCTAGAAGTTTCTACTGGATGCGAAATTAGATGTATACACCAGGAAATCTCCGAAGGAAGACGGTTTTGTGAAAAATGTTTCAGACAAACGTTGTAGAGCTTGAAAAAATCTATTTAGTTGTGATATTTTTGTGACCTTGAATGGCCTTGAAATTGCAAGGTGAAGGTCAATTTGAAGTTTCGAATGGGAAACCTTAGATTTTTGACCGGATTCGTGTAGACGAGGTCTTGACTATTTCAAGACCTTCAAATTAAAAAATAGAAATAAAAATTTCAGGAAAAAAATATCTAGGGCCCCAATAATGGTTAAATTCATGTCGCTATATAAATATTTCACCTATTTTCCAGTGGAAGAAGTAAATAAATTCATATAATCATGTCGAAATATGTTATATTTAACGTATTTTCCAATAGAAGAAGTAAATAAATTCATGTAACTACCCTCGAACATGACATTCTAGAAAACTAGACATCAGGCATCTAAAATAAATGCAGAATTGCAAATGCTGGCAGTTTCAAAATCTTTTACCAAAATCGATATTTGATCTTAATCTTGAGATACCATTTATTACATGTAATATATTGATACCCCAGTGCTATAGTGTAATTAGTCGAAAAATATATGTTTTGAGTTAATCACACCATAGAAAATCAAAACGTGTTAATTCTGTATCATTCAATAGAGTAACAAGTAAAACATTTCAGTAGAATGTTTCAGTTCAATTCTGTTCAGTGAGTTGTTACATTATAGATGCAGCGACGTCAAGATTTTCTTTAAATTCGATTACCACAAAACTGAATTTTTCGACTTTACATCATGCCTGTAAATTGCACAAGCTCTCATAATTGATACCCCAGTGCTATAGTGTAATTAGTGGAAAAATATATGTTTTGAGTTAATAACACCATAGAAAATCAAAACGTGTTCATTCTGTATCATTCAATAGAGTAACAAGTAAAACATAACAATTCAGTAGAATTTTTGGGTTCAATTCAGTTCAGTGAGTTGCTATAGTATAGATGCAGCGACTTCAAGATTTTCTTTTAATGCGATTACCACAAAACTGAATTTTTCGACTTTACATCAGTCCTGTAAATTTGACAACTTTTCATAACTGGAGGTCTTCATGTGATAAATTTTGATAGTTTCACTTAAGATTTTGAAAAATTTGCAAGTAAAACATTTCTGTAGAAGGTTTCAGTCAATATTGTAATAAGTGAGTTGTTTCATTATTTCAGCCTATAATCGACGACTATACGATTTTCTTTGCCATTATGTCAAAGCTGAATTTTTTGACTTTACGTCATTCTTGTAAATTTGACAAGTTTTCATAACTGGAGGTCATAATTTGACAAATTTTGATAGTTTCACTCAAGATTTTGAAAAATTTGCAAGTAAAACATTTCTGTAGAAGGTTTCAGTTCAATACTGTAATACGTGTGTTGTTACGGTCTAGAATCGGCAACTTCACGATTTTCTTTGCCATTACCTCAAAGCTGATTTTTTCCACTTTACGTCATTCTTGTAAATTTGACAAGTTTTCATAACTGGAGGTCATAATTTGACAAATTTTGATAGTTTCAATCAAGATTTTGAAAAATTTGCAAGTAAAGCATTTCTGTAGAAGATTTCAGTTCAATACTGTAATAAGTGAGTTGTTACAGTCTAGAATCGGCGACTTCACGATTTTTTTTGCCATTATCTCAAAGCTGAATATTTCGACTTTACGTCATTCTTGTAAATTTGACAAGTTTTCATAACTGGAGGTCATATTTGTCAAATTTTGATAGTTTCACTCAATATTTTGAAAAAATTGCAAGTAAAACATTTCTGTAGAAGGTTTCAGTTCAATACAGTAATAAGTGAGTTGTTACAGTCTATAATCGACGACTTCACGATTTTCTTTGCCATTATCTCAATGCTGAATTTTTCGCCTTTGCGTCATTCTTGTAAATTTACCAAGTTTTCATAACTGGAGGTCATCATTTGACAAATTTTGAGTTTCACTCAAGATTTTGAAAAATTTGCAAGTATAACATTTCTGTAGAAGGTTTCAGTTCAATACTGTAATAAGTGAGTTGTTACAGTCTATAATCGGCGACTTCACGATTTTCTTTGCCATTATCTCAAAGCTGAATTTTTCGACTTTACGTCTTTTTTGTAAATTTGCCATCTACTTACCTTCAAAAATAAGATTTTTTTATAAAACAGATTGAAAATTAAGCATTGGTCCCACATGTCGTATATTGTTGACAAGAGAAAAATTACCTCTGTTTAGCTAAGTCACAACCAGCTATGAGTTCCATATAAAAAACTACAACTTTATGTCATAACTCGAATTTCGAATTGTAGTTTTCATAACTGGAGGTCATCATTTGACAAATTTTGATAGTTTCACTCACGATTTTGAAAATTGTGTATTTCTTAGAGCACACTTCAGAAAATTTGGCAGATTTTGACAGTGCCAGTTCTAATTTTACAGATTTCCACAGTTGAGAGTTTGACAGTGGCAATAAAATATAACAGATTTCAATAGCTTGCCTTAAATATATTGTGGATTTTGTCAGTCGCAGATGAAAATTTAATAGATTTTGATAGCTGTAATGGCAAATATTATAGCTCATCTATACATAGCCAACCCACTATCACAGAATAGCACTTAAACCGCTTGTACCTTAAATTTGTTTTTGTATTTCATGTTTCATATTTTTACATTTTATACTTTATATTTTATAATCAAGTTATTTGTATTTGTACCATAGTGATATTTTATATTTATATTATATTGTAGTTTTATTTGTTTGACGTATGTAAGCTTTTCTGATATTCACATCAATAAAGAATAAATAAATAAAGCTCATATGATAAATGTGTATGGTTTATATTGAAAATCAGTAATAGCTCACACTTCAGAAAATTTGGCAGATTTTGACAGTGCCAGTTCTAATTTTACAGATTTCCACAGTTGTGGGTTTGACAGTGGCAAGAAAATATGACAGATTTTAATAGCTTCACTTAAATAAATTGTGGATTTGGCAGTCGCAGGTGAAATTTTAATAGGTTTCGCAGCTATCGAATGGAAAATATTATGACTCATATGATAAATTTGTATGATTTATATTGAAAATCAGTAAAAGCCAACCCTTTCAACTACAACTGTCAAAATCCTGTTTCCAACAGAACTCTTCAAATATGCAAAAATGCAAATGCAAATGTTCAAATTAATACGTCGAAATGTGTTGATAGTTTAGCTCTACCTGTAAAGATTTAGACGGTTTTGGTTGAAAATTTAACAAGTTTAGTTTGAAAAAATTAGCACTTTGCGGCAGTTGGAGTTAAGAGATTTTTAGTTTCTTCTAAAAACTGTTTATTTACTGATGAAAATATATTGCTAGTTGCAGTTACCTAATAATAAAAAAATAATTATTACGAGCAATAAAAAATGAATTGGTTAGGTGTGTATGAATTTTGTAATGATTTGGTTTGTCATGTACTAGCTTCAAAGTCATAAAGTAGGAGAATGATGTTGCAAAAAATTTGCATTGCCATACTTCAGATATACTGAATTTCAAATGTAAAACGTACTGTAGATATACTAAAAAAACAAAACACAGCATATATCTGTAGACGTTACTTTCTTTTAGTACTGATTAATCATTCAATAAATACTTAAATTGAGATATTATAGAGCTCAAGAAATTGGAAACACTATGTGATAAAAGCGAATACATAAGTTGGAACAGCTATTTGTGTACCAAGGGCGTTACTATGATGATTACGCCCTGATAACGATCAAATACAGCTTGAGGGCTTTAGCCCGAGAGATGGATATTGTTCGATACTGAAGTTGGAACAGCTATTTATGCACCAAGGGCGGTACTATGATGATTACGCCCTGATAACGATGAAATACAGCTCGAGGGCTTTAGCCCGAGAGATGGATATTGTTCGATACTTAAGTTGGAACAGATTTTTAGGCACCAAGGGCGTTACTATGAAGATTACGCCCTGAGAACGATGAAATACAGCTCGAGGGCTTTAGCCCGAGAGATGGATTTTGTTCGATACTTAGGTTGGAACCGCAATTTATGCACCAAGGGCATTACTATGATCATTACGCCCTGATAACGATAAAATACAGCTCGAGGACTTTAGCCCGAGAGATAGATATTGTTCGATACTTAAGTTGGAACAGCTTTTTATGGACCAAGGGCATTACTATGATGATTACGCCCTGAGAACGATGAAATACAGCTCGAGGGCTTTAGCCCGAGAGATGGATATCGTTCGATGGGCGCAATCGTTCGATGGCTAATGTATAGTGTTGTATAATTATAAATTTTGTTATTGACAACTGAACTTCCTGCCAATTACCAAAAGACCAAACCAGATCAAATTCTCTAACGCCAGATTAAAGCAGAAATTCTTAAATTGGCGGCAAAACCAGTTACAATTAATTAACCATTTAAATCACGATTTCCTGCCACAATTTCACTCTTTCACGAAATTCCAAAGTACCGCAACACGTCTACACAGTTTAACTATGCGTATCCTGCTGTCAGCTTATCTCAATCAACTCAATTCTTCGCTTTATCCGGGAACGCGCGACGTTCTTGAAAGCGCAAAGAGGAAGTATTCCGGAGCGTTACTAATTTTCCATAATATGCCTGAAATAATATTCAAATCGCTTTTTTTTTCTTATAAACCACATAACGGAACATCTAAATCTGCCACGTCTTGCGCAAGCCGAGCGAGGAGATTTCGATTGTTCCGTAATTAAGTGCCGATCGGATACTTTCCTATTGTTACAGTAGGAAGTTGAGAGATGAGTTAATTAATTCGGTTGATTAATTATCTATTAGGTAACTTGTGACTTTTTTCCTGTAATTTAATAATTGATTGAATAATAACTTCTGTCAGACGAATATTACTGTCAGAAACGTTATGTTGTTATAATTCATCATGATAATATTAATAACTTAAACAGCTAAAATTTGGTGCACATAACTATCTTCTTTTAATTGGCGAGTGAATTAATTGTATGTAACACGTATTTTGCGCACAGTTGTTGTTTTTACGCACAGGTGATTCTTTTACGCACTTATGCTAAAAAGTATCACTTTACGCACTGTGCATAAAAAATTAGTTTACACACTGTCTTAGAAATAAACAATTTTTGCAAGCAAACTATATCTGACTTTTCGAAATTATTATTTTAAAATAAAAATTTGTATCATTAAAATAGTCTTGAGCTTTCGTAGATTTGGATATTATTATTTGGATATCATCAATTATTTCAACTACGAAATTCCAGCCAAGTTCCAAAATAATGCAAGAATTGAAATTCGACCTAGATATCTAGTCTATTTTCGAGATGATGAAACCAAATACGCTGTGAGCTTCAAATACGTCCTTCGTAACGCATAAACCATTAAATTTACTCTCTGAACATTAAATGTCCATTCAGAACTGCCATAAAAAAATAAAGAAACCGTAACAATTTTATGCCTGCCTCATTACAGAGGTGAGCTGTGTAACTTATGCATTAAATTCGTATTTTACTATTTTGCTCTCTGGCGTGGAGGTTGCTGGATGTAGGCGGGTTATGTTTTAAACCTGTACTTGCTTTTAGAGTAATTGCGCCTTTTAGTGATGCTTTAAATTTAAAGCCCTGTAGGTGGTGGAGGGTTTAATTTAATACATTCTGTAAATATTCCATCCGAGCCTATGCATGTGTTTAGCATGGAGATATGAATGGATCCGCACAGGGTTTTAAATTTTTAATTACTCAGGAATTAATACCAAGACATGTACTAAGCGTTTCATTAAAAATCTAATTAAAGTTTAGTGCAAATACGTAATAAATAATATAGAAAATATTACTTATGGCTCGTAAAAGAAGTTATGGGATTTATTAAATATAATTACAGAAATGTAGGTACAGAATATTCTAAATAGACCCTTTGAAACTTCATCAATATTTAACAATCACTTAAATTAAGAAAAGTAACTACTGGAAATGTGAGTAATAAAATGATGAAACTTTAATAACTTTTTTTTTCGTTCTCAAAATATTAAGATGAATTTTCGCAAGTAGAGCTAATATATTGATTGGATATTTAATTCACTAAACCTAGATGAAGGATCGCGCAGCTTCAGGTAATTTGGGTATTATTATGCCTTACGCCATAAAAGCGTCTTTACGCCCTTATTACATAAATAACTATTATTACCGATTTTAGTATATATTATTGCAAATTGTGTTATTTTTGAATTAATCATTGTGTATAATTCTAAAATAACACAATTTGCAACAATATATACTTAAATCGGTAATAATAGTTATTTATGTAATAAGGACGTAAAGAGGCTTTTATGGCGTAAGGCATAAGAATACCCAAATTACCTGAAGCTGCGCGATGATTCATCAAGGTTTCGTGAATTAAATATCCAATCAATATATTATCCCTACTTGCGAAAATTCATCTTAATACTTTGAGAACGAAAATAAAATTTAATACACTATATAATACTTATTAAATTGTATGAGGTAGTGGTTAATTCTTGGTGAAACATTTTGATAAGATGAATAAGGGAAAACTATACCAAGTGTTTTCCCTTATTCATCCTAAATAATACTATTGATACATTATTCATTCAAATATTATGAACCCTCAAGGTAATTATTATACAATGTGTTCTATAAAAAGCCCCCAAGACTATGGCGACTTCAATTGTTAAGTAACCATCAACAAACATATATACAGGGTGAGTTTTTTTTTTCATTTTAAACATTGAGATCTCGCAAACCATAAGATATAAAGATTCTGTTAAATGAGGAAAGAGTTATCGTTTTAAGAGCTTATGCAAGATATGCTTTTGTTTGAAAAAAGACCACAGTTTTGCAGTAATAATACAAACTTTTTTTTTAAATGGATTCGTAGTTGGCTTTGAAATTTGTAAAAAGGACCAATTTTTCTCTTAATAATGATGTAAGGTTTGCTATACTTACTTTGATAGACAAAAGCCATCTTCGAAAATATACTTTATGACAATTATTACTTACTTTGACAAATAAACAAGATACAGTACTATTTGTATTATAGAGAGTAGCACAAACAGAGTTTGCCATGGAAAATTGGTTTTTCCTCCTACTACGAGAATTCTGTTAATTTTTGAAAACCTGTGAAACTATACCAAGTGATTTCCCTTGTTCATTTTTTATAATACTGTTGATACATTATTCAGTCAAATATTATGAACACTCAAGATTATTATTATACAGTGTGTTCTATAAAAAGCCCCCAAGACTATAGCGATTTCAATTGTTATGTAACCATCAACAAACATTAATACAGGGTGAATTTTTTTCATTTTAAACATTGAGGTCTCGGAAACCATAAGATATAGAGATTCGGTTAAATGAGGAAAGAGTTGTCGTTTTAAGACCTTATGCAAGATATGCTTTTGTTTTTTTTTGTTAAAGACCACTGTTTTTCAGTTATAATACAAACTTTTTTTTTAATGGCATTCATAGTTGGCTTTGACATTTGTAAAAAGGACCAATTTTTCTCTTAATAATGGTGTAAGGTTTGCTATTTTTTGTTTTTTTTTTAAAGACTACAGTTTTTCAGTTATAATACAAACTTTTTTTTGTAAAAAACAAAAAACCTTTGACATTTGTAAAAAAGAACCAATTTTTCTCTTTATAAGATGTTACTATACTTACTTTGATAGATACAGGCCATCTTCGAAAATTAACTTTATGACATTTATTCCTTATTTTGACAAATAAACAAGATACAGGACTATTTGTATTATACAGAGTAGCAAAAACAGAGTTTGCCATGGAAACATTTTTTTTCCTCCTACTACGAGAATTCTATTAATGTTTCTATTCTAATTACACTAAATTCTAGCTACATATTAGTGAAAAAACCTTGTTTAAACGCCTTTATTTATTTGTTGTAACGTAAGCGACTATTTTTTAAATTGCACCTTATAACTTTATTGTGTATTCTAGTAGAACATTTTAAGTACCTTTCACCGGTTTAGAATTTTTGTAGGGTTATACTATGAAATAATTTTTTGCAAAAAATGCGAAAAACTGATTTGAGCTAATATGCTGTTATATCCGAAATTCTCTGGAACAAACAATTGGTGGTATTTTCAATTGCCACTGTCAAAATTAATTATATTTTCATCTGTAACTGTCAAAAGCTTATCATATTTTCAATGTGACTCATTTTTTCTCATCTTTTGAAACGTAATTGTCAAAATTTGTGAACTATGACTGTTAAAACTTCATCATATTTATAACAGTGGCTGTCAATATTTCTTCTATTTTCAAATGTAATTGTCAAATTCTATAGAGATTTTATTATCAGTCGTGAAAAACTTTAACACCGTTATTAATAAAAATTTAAACCGTGACTTAGCGGTGGTTTAGCTGTGTTTTACTAAGATTGGACCATCGTTAAACCGCGGCTCATTTTTTTATGAATAACACTGTCATATGTTATATAAAACATAATCATATGTGCTTGAGTCTTCTTCGATTTGTTTGTTTCGTTTTTGCTATATTTCGACATACTTGACCAGTTTTTGTTTATATTTTGGCTTGTACATTATTAAAAGTGACCAAATATTAACCGGGTATTAAGCATTTAGCATGCAATGTACAGCAATAATAATTTCAGTAAATGTTATTGATTTGTGTTTAAATATTCGTTTTTTGTGAAATAAAATATATGTTACTAGGTTATAAACATTTTTAATAATTAACATACATATTTATAAATAATTTTCGTATTAATAAAGGGTGCTGAGAGTTTATTCAGCTAACAAATATTATTCGAAATTTTTTTGCATGAATGTTTTTGGCATAGTGTAACTTCTCTAAACAGTTCAAAACCCAATGAAGTTTTTTTGTATTTTAGAGAGTTATATTTTTTAGATATGAGAATTTGACTAAACGGCGATGATATGTATTATATACATTATAATCTACTTAATTTGAATTTATCAGATATATTAGCTGCTACGAAACTAATTTGGTACGGAATATGTACGCTACAATACAATTTCTCTGTGCTGTCTCGAGCTATTTCACATCAACGCCAGTATGGCATCGCCACCACTGGGATGTAAAAACGTTTAATAAAGCGAGTGCTTCCGCTGCCAGTATTAATTACAATTAAATTAGTAGACAACCGACAGTGAGCAATGCATTAATGAGTGCGAAACACCCATTTCTGTGGCCAATTATCGGCTGTAATTGTAATTGCCCACACGGTACATACGCTGAAATAGAACGGCTGGCACCATACAACGCCCAGCCACATGATACACACGTAATGTGGTGTGCTGATAACTGAACGAATTTGTACGTGTGGCCTCATAATCAGGCCAAGTTCACTGATAGGTATCATCGCTCTGGCATACGCCGAACCGCAGGAAATAAATAATGCGAACACGGCGGCTGGTCTGATGAAACGCAGGTGAATCATTCCTGGATTAGATTAAACGGGTAATAATAAATGTGGCCTTTGATACAGCTATCGTGCTCATCGGTGAGGAAATTCGAAAGGCTCCAGTAAACGCGGGTGTTCAAATTCAAGGTGTTTCCATAAAAACTGATAATAAGAGATACTAGTGAGCAATCTTAGCTCATTTATTATACTGAATAGCATATGAATTTTCTAGCAGAATAAGAGTAAAATGAGAACAGCTAATCTTTAGTTTTTCTTGAATATTCGTTTATTTATTGTGATAATCGAGATATTGCAATTAATTTTACAGTTTTCGAGAAAATCATTTTAAGAAGTTCTAGACTACAATTTTTTTTTAAATATGTATTTATAAGTACACCTTTTACTAGCAAAAATGCAAAGTTCGGAATCCCCTAATCTATAGTTTTTCTAGATATTGGATTGAATGTTGATACATTAGTTTTGAAGACAACCATGAATACTTTTACCCAATTAATGAAATTTTGAGAGAAATAATTGGAAATTTTCTATTTTCAAATAATATTCGAATGGTAATTATTGAAAATTTGATAGTAATCTTTGAAAATTTTACTATAATGACTAATATTTTGCTGACAATTAAAAATGTTCTCTACAATTCGTGAATTGTTTAATGGTAGTTAGTTGTTTTTGGTAGAATTAAAGTAAAAAATATTGCAATTTTGGCACCTACTAATTGAAATATTGAAATCAATGACAAGTAAAAAAACAAAAACGTAACTTATCTTTATAGCACATTCGACGTTTAATACGCACTGCATACATGATATGAAATCATATTCTTAAAACCATTATATTGGGCCATTATTCGTCAATGAAGCCATTGAAAATAACGTGCCGCATTTCCTTTTGGTTTTATTACCAATAATTACTTACTTAAACACTGTATTTATATAAATTTACATTCCATACAAATTAAAATAATTAATGTGTATGCAAACTAAACGCAATAAATCTCTTCGATTATCTAATCAATTCAATATAATTGCTACGGTTTTGGACCGTAATAAATCGCAACCTCGTATAATTGCGTGAAATTTATTCATAACAATCTCGAACATTTATAAGGATATGATAAATATTTCAGTTCCTGTTCCAGCCCACAGCTTATTGTTAGACAGTCCTAACCTCCAGCATCAAAAATAATTAAATCAATCGGATGACAAAAATATATAAAAGTATACAATTTTAATATTACAGTACCGATTATAGTAGTTTTGATATAATTTAAATACATTTAAACATTTAAAAAACACATTTAAAAAAATACGACAATTTAATAGAAATAAATGCAAATTTTGCAGAAATAGTTGTATTATTCTGACAAAATTTCATTGATTATTAAATATTCAATTTATGTTCAATTATGTAGACCAAAATCTTAAATTATTACAATCAAAATCGCAGGAATTTGACAATATCCAAATTATTCTGTCAACATTTCACGGATTCTAGTTAAAATTGACTCTTTCAGTCAATTTTTCATTTTTGATTATAATATTTTAAGATTTTGATAGAGATAATTGAATATTGCAACTTTTATAATAGTTAATGAAATTTTGTCAAAAAAATACAAATATTTCTGCTAAATTTGCATTTATGCCATGTCAGGGTTTTTTGTAAATTAAATTATATGTTTCAAGATTGTATTTGACTTTTTGTGTAGTTTAGTTTGAAGGTTTTTGAAAACCCTTGATGATGGCTGAATATTAAGCCGAAACTTGTAGGGAAAAATAAATCAATAAATACTAGAAGATACCAGAAAGTATAATAATCAAAAATATCTGGTAAATGGATAAAATACTAACAAAATTAAAATATTGTTACTACTACTTTTAATTATACTTAAATTTAGCATACTAACTATCAAAATGTCAACGTCTAGGTGCAAATTTAAAATAGTCGAATTGTAAATTTAATATGTACGCCATGTCAGGGGTTTTTGTAAATTAAATTATATGTTTCAAGATTGTATTTGACTTTTTGACACTTTTTGTGTCGCTCAGTTTGAAGGTTTTTGAAAACCCTTGATGGTGGCTGAATATTAAGCAGAAACTAGTAGGGAAAAATAAATAAATAAATACTAGAAGATACCAGAATGTATAATAATCAAAAATATCTGGTAATTGGATAAAAGACTAACAAAAATAAAATATTGTTACTACTACTTTTAATTATACTTAAATTTAGCATAATAACTATCAAAATCTCAACGTCTAGGTGTAAATTTAAAATAGTCGAATTGTAAATTTAATTTGTACGCCATGTCAGGGGTTTTTGTAAATTAAATTATATGTTTCAAGATTGTATTTGACTTTTTGTGTAGTTCAGTTTGAAGGTTTTTGAAAACCATTGATGATGGCTGAATATTAAGCCGAAATTAGTATGGAAAAATAAATAAATAAATACTAGAAGATACCATAAAGTATAATAATAAAAAATATCTGGTAAATGGATAAAATACTAACAAAAATAAAATATTGTTATTACTACTTTTAATTATACTTAAATTTAGCATAATAACTATCAAAATCTCAACGTCTAGGTGCAAATTAAAAATAGTCGAATTGTAAATTTAATTTGTACAACACCGTGTGTTGAATTTTTTGTTTGTTCTAGTAATAGCTAGAAAAAATCAACAATACATTCTCCATTCTCTCATTCATTAGTTCATTCTTATTCTCTTTTAACAGTTCTGTAAAAATGTCTTTCGATTAACTGTTTCAATAATTACTGTTATATTTGTGAACATTGTTATCAAATTTGCAATTATATCTATCATCATTTAAATTTTTCTATAATTGAATTCTAACAGAACTTTTTCTAAAACAATCTTGAGTGTTCCATGAATTCTACGACAATTTTGGCAAGACTTCTTTAACTTATAATTATTATAAGTTATGAAACACTAAATCAATATTGACTATTCTATATTTGATTTTTTTTTGTTCTCGTAGTAGCTAGAATAAAAAAAAGTTGAACAATACATTCTCCATTTCTCATTCATTAGTTCATCCTTATTCTCTTCAAACAGTTCTGTCAAAATGTCTATCATTTCTGTTTCGAAACTGTTTCAATAATTACTGTTAAAATTAAGAATATTGTTGTCAAATTTGAAATTATATCTATCATCATTTAAATTTTTCTATAATTGAACTCTAACAGAACTTCTTCACGATTTCTACCTAAAATAAATATTCACTAATTAATTCCAAGGCAATTTTGAATATGTTTAAGAAAATTTTAAATAAAAAGTCATGAAAATGTAAACAAATCGTCGGCTTAGTGTTACAACGTTGCATGTAACATTTTTTTCAATTTTTAGTTCTATAACTTTGTAGGGCTATATGTTTTCAACGCGCGTCTTATCAATATGTTGGAAGATTCAAATTGGATCATTAGGAACCTGTGAAACAAACATATCTATTGGCAAAATTTATCATTTTTCTGATATAGCAAACATATATAATATCTTTATTCCCAAAATTACAAATTTGCACATACAACCTTGTAACATTAAGCCGATAAAATCGACTATTCTATGACTACCCGGAAAATGTTGATTGACATAATCATTACAAACGAAGATATAAAATAGTTCCTGGATACAGTACAATATTTATGGACATTTTCTCGTATTCTAACTAATTTCTAAAACAATGTGTCACTGTTCCATGAATTTTACGACAATTTGGCAAGACTTCTTTAACTTATAAATATAAGTCATGAAACACTAAATTAATATTGACAATTCTATGACTAAAACTCCGCTGTGACCGGTCCCAAGCCCGGCTGTGAAAGGAGGAGGGTTGTTCGCAGGGCTAGCAACCCTGCAACGTAAAAGTGAGCGTGCTACGAAAATTTATGCAAGCCTCGGAAGTCGGACGGAAATAGAGAAGGATGGAAGAAGCTTGTAGAAGCCCTATGCTCCGAACGGAGTAAAAAGGATTAAAAAAAATTCTATGATTAAACGGGAAAAAGTTGAATGTAATGAAATAATCACCAAAAACGATAAATCGTCGAGTTGGTGTTACAAGGTTGCATGTAACATTTTTTTTTATTTTTAAGTTCTATAGCTTTGCTCCCTGCCATATCTCCCTGCCATAAATCAAATAAATACCTAAATTGATTGATTAAGTAAACTAAACTTAAAACGGTATTGGACTATATGTTTTCAAAGCGGGACCTTTCAACTTGTTGGAAGATTAAAATTGGAACATTAGGAACCTGTGATAAAAACATATCTACTGACAGTGCAAAATTTATCATTTTTTTGATGTAGCGAACATATTTAAAATCCTTATTTCCAAATTTACAAATTTGCACATACAACCTTGTAACATTAAGCTGACGAAATGTTAGCTTCCCTGCATAGAGCAAAATGTTGGGGTGTTGTAAAAAGTAATATTTTCTATCTAATAGCAAATGTTTAAAATTTTGAATAAACAACAAGATAAAGAAACATTTGGTTGATCCTTCATCAATTCAACCTAACAATTCATAGTGACTGTTTTATGAATCCAAGACAATTTTGCAAAAGTTTGAGAAATACATATAAAATCTTTACTGTTCCATGACTACCTGGAAAATGTTTCGGAATACGACATACATTTCAGATTGTATTTCACTCTATTACATTTACCTTAAGCACATGAACAAGCATAGAAAACACGATTCTTTGTTCGAAAAAGTATTATTGATTATAAGCTCTGGTCAGGATGACTAGAATTTACATTAGTCATATACCGATCTTATAACTGGCTATTGGGCTGTTGTCTTTTGGTTATTTTGCTTTATTCCAATTGGTAATTGGAATTGGTAATTAAAATCACAAGTAACATTTTGCCTTCATATCCGTGATTATATAATTGATACAAACCACAAAGATATAACAATCTTATTTTGCTATGTTTTGAAGCTACGTAAGAGTTTGCTGGCCTCGTATAAGTCGTGCTGATTGTTATGTAATTAATCTTACATCAAATGGTGTTCAGTATTTTGCATTATTTCTATATCATTATATTTATCTCGTCCAGCATTTTGTGTTATATCTCTTACATTATATTTATCTAGTCATGATCTTCGTATTAATTAACGAGAATATACAGTAAAAGCACTGTCCGTAGTGTAATTATGGTATTAGAAGTATTCATTTACCTACCAAGTAATTACGCCAGCAGCTGGGTATGACACGTTATTAATCCTGTGGCACACAAAAAGAGGTCACATTTGCAAAATCGATCAAGCACCGGCCCACAACACAAAACTTAGGCTGCGCACCCACGAAATAAACCACCATCAGAGCCTCCAATCACCTGTTTCACATCCCATCCCGAACACGACTATTTACTTGCAATTACGCAAACACGTTAATTACACATTGTAAGTCCGAACAGTGCAACGCTCGTGAATCACATCAGATAGGAAGCAGTAGGAAGAAAGCTCTCCTTTCCCAACTGGCAGGATGGATCGGGTTGCAAGCCAGCGATCACCTATCGACAATTCCTTGCACAACCCACCATTACACGTTATATAAAAGTAGAAAACGCCGACTCCCGTTTCAAGGTAGAGATACTACACAAATTATAATAATTAAGTCTCGTGTGAGCGCGTATCCGCGATCGCCTTCTCCTCGGACCAGCGATCGAGAGAGGCTCCGTTGGCCCGAAATTCGGTGAAGAACCAGGTTCAACGGACACCAGCGTTTCGGGATCTAATTGGATCCAGGCAGAAATTACGACCAAATGCATGGGACTTCACTAGGCCATGGGTTGCTCACAGGTCCGTCGCTTTTACCGGACAATGTAGGAGTGCGCGATTTGCGTTAATCGAGTTTAAATTGCTAACTGTATTAAAGTGTGAGCGGCGAATACCGTAGTTCTAAATTTGTGGTCATTACATTTGGGAACAATATACATATCAAATTTGCACATACCTATCGCATGGTACTTCAAGGTATTGAGGTGAAACCCAAATAAACTAGTAGTTTGAACACCTCGTTATGATGCAAAACTTTGTACTACAGAATACTAATGGAATATCCTTATTTATTTATTCCTTTGCCTATCTAAATTTCCGTGTAAGACATACATTATTATTTTTAAATTGGATGTGTGAGTGGTTACCACTTGGTGAAACATATTAGAATGGGAATAATAAAACACTTGATTGACGTTTCACAGTATATATAGAAAATAACTCTACAATTGTTTCGACCTCTTAGCCATTCTCAAGAGTATATATAAACTGAGTATACACGACTTCTTGAACGATTTACTCCACTCGCCTAGCGGCTCGCTCCGTAAACGTCGTTCTCGTGATTAATAGCCATCATTATACGCACGTTGTATAATATACTATTATACATTTTTTTGATGATATTTAGAAAGCAGTAATTGGACAGGTAATGTAATTAATGTATATAAATATTACCCAAACGATAGCCTAATAAACATTGACCTTTCTCTGCTTATAATCTAAACTATTCCCATTTTAAATATCTAGTCCTCCATGCATACCAAGTTACGTGCATTGTAAAACTTATCATCGCCTCACATAAACTTGATATAAATTCTCGCATATCTACGCGACGACATCACCTCATTTAGTGCCTAGTCGTATTCCCACAGTTCCTGCCTCCGATTATAAACCACTTTCGGCGGAAGCGAATTAATGCACGCAACTCGACTGAATGTGCCGCATCAAATGCAGAGCTGCGTGCATTCTTATTACTTTCCCACCGCCCACGCACACGAAATGTCGCCTTATCGCGATTAGGATTAGATCATTACAGGACTGTGGTGTCCTGGGGCCAGTGAACTCGCCGGAATATTTCGTGAAATATGCATGCACGTACGAAACCCCGAACGTGGGCATGCAGGAGGTATTTTTGGGGTCACGTAGTGCCATTTCGTTGTTTTGCTATATGGGGTCAAGAATTTAGATATACGGGCAGTTTGCTGTAAGGGTGCGTTTGTACGTAAATTATTCACGCCAGGGGCTGTTTATGGAGATGGAGATCCGCTATCAAGACACATTTTTCATCCCATAAATAATAGAATGTAACGTAAATAGATTGCAAAAAGAATCGGCAATCTAAAACTTCTCAAAACGGTAATATGAAAGTGGAAAAGTGAGCCAACACATGACAAAATATTTAAAATAGTAATGCATCCTCACTCAAAAGTTGAATAAATATGAATATACATTATGGTATCCGTTATATCCCAAATTTCGCTTTTCGCCCGTTTTTTATCGACTTTTTTCCAAATTTTCAAAGCTCTAAAGGAGTCTGCAGATTATTCCTGCACATCAAAGATAGATATAAGAAGTGTAAAAACATTCTATGTGGGCATCGAAATCTTCTTCATCTCAAAACTCCTCAAAATGGTAATATGAAAGTAGAAAAAAGGGCCAACACATGACAAAATATTTAAAATAGTATTGTGTCCTCACTCAAAAGTTGAATAAAGATGAATATACATTATGGTGTCCGTTATATCCTAAATTTCGCCTTTTCGCCCGTTTTTTTGGACTTTTTTCCAAATTTGCAAAGCTCTAAAGGGGCCTGCATTCCTGCACATAAACGATAGATATAAGAAGTCTAAAAAGATTCTATGTGGGCATCGAAATCCTCTTCATCTCAAAACTCCTCAAAATGGTAATATGAAAGTGGAAAAAAGGGCCAACACATGGCAACATATTTAAAATAGTATTGTGTCCTCACTCAAAAGTTGAATAAAGATGAATATACATTAGGGTGTCCATTATTTCGCAAATTTCGTCTTTTCGCCCGTTTTTTGGACTTTTTTCCAAATTTGCAAACCTCTAAAGGGGTCTGCAGAACATTCCTGCACATCAACGATAGATATAAGAAGTGTAAAAAGATTCTATGTGGGCATCGAAATCCTCTTCATCTCAAAACTCCTCAAAATGGTAATATGAAAGTGGAAAAAAGGGCCAACACATGGCAACATATTTAAAATAGTATTGTGTCCTCACGCAAAAGTTGAATAAAGATAAATACACATTATGGTGTCCATTAGTTCGCAAATTTCGACTTTTCGCCAGTTTTTTGGACTTTTTTCCAAATTTTTAAAGCTCTATTAGAGTCTGCATGTCATTCCTGCACATCAACGATAGATGTAAGAAGTGTAAAAATATTCTATATGGGCATCATAATCCTATTCAACATTGTTGCATCGGTTTTGTACCGATCGGAATTTCTACTCAAAAAGCATGTTTCTTCCGAACTGTTTCAAGTTGCCTGGTCTGATTAAAAATGTCTTACCATGTTTCTTAAACATGAAACATTAAACATGAAAGTGGAAAAAAGGGCCAACACACGACAACATATTTAAAATAGCATTGTGTCCTCACACAAAAGTTGAATAAAGATACATTAGGGTGTCCATTATTTCGCAAATTTCGAGTTTTCGCCCGTTTTTTTGGACTTTTTTTTCCAAATTATCAAAGCTCTATAAGGATCTGCATATCATTCGTGCACATCAACGATAGATATAAGAAGTGTAAAAACATTCTATATGGGCATCAAAATCCTCTTCAACATTGTTGCATCGGTTTGAAACCCATTTTTTTTCTTCTATGTTTGAATTTCTACTCAAAAAGCATGTTTCTTCCCAACTGTTTTAAGTTGCCTGGTCTTATTAAAAATTTCTTACCATGTTTCTTAAAATTTTGTCCAGTCCAATCCAATCTCTTTATACCAATCTTCGTGGAAATGGCATACTGTTCGAAGGTATTCAAACAATTTCCGACCATCAATTGTTTTTGAACATTGACCTTATTCCTTATGGAAGACAGCAAACTTTTTATAGTGTCATTTTATAGTATGCTAAGTTTTTTTTCTTTTACTTTTTTATTTGTTTCCTCTTGGGTAGGTTGCCTAATGCCCCTCAGCACTTTTGGCCTACTTTTTAGTTCTTTTGTGCTTTCCCCTGTGGACTTAGCTTTCGTCCATGAGTAAAATCCAATCCAAACCAATCCAATCTCCTTATACCAATCTTTGTGGAAATACTGTTCGATGGTATCCAAACAATATTCGACCATCAATTGTTTTCGAACTTTGACGTTATTCCTTATGGAAGACAGCAAACTTTTTATAGTGTCATTTTATAGTATGCTAAGTGTTTGGTTTCTTTTACTTTTTTGTTGTTTCCTCTTGGGTAGGTTGCCTAAAGCCCCTTAGCACTTTTGGCCTGCTGTGTAGTTCTTTTGTGCTTTCCCCTGTGGACTTAGCTTTCGTCCATGAGTCCAATCCAATCCAATCTCTGTATACCAATCTTCGTGGAAATGACATACTGTTCGATGCTATCCAAACAATTTTCGGCCACCAATTGTTTTCGAACATTGACAGTATTCCTTATGGAAGACTTCAAACTTTTTATAGTGTAATTTTATAGTATTCTAAATTTTTGTTTTTTTAAACTTTTTTTGTTGTTGTTTCTTCTTGGGTAGATTGCCTAAAACCCCTCCACACTTTTGGCCTACTTCTTTTAAGCTTTCCCCTGTGAACTTAGCTTTCGTCCGTGAGTCCTGTTCTGAGGGCCTAAAGCCCCTCAGCACGTTTGGCCTACTTTGTAATTCTTTTGTGCTTTCCCCTATGGACTTAGCTTTTGTCCATGAGTCAAATCCAATCCAATCCAATCCAATCTTCTTATACCAATCTTCGTGGAAATGACATACTGTTCGATGGTATCCAAACAATTTTCGACAATCAATTGTTTTCGAACATTGACGTTATTCCTTATGGAAGACAGCAAACTCTTTATAGTGTCATTTTATAGTATGCTAAATATTTGGCTTTTTTTTGCTTTTTTGTGGTTTCCTCTTGGGTAGGTTGCCTAAAGCCCCTCAGCACTTTTGGCCTACTTTGTAGTTCTTTTGTGCTTTCCCCTGTGCACTTAGCTTTCGTCCATGAGTCCTGTTCCTTTGAAAAAGTCCAGAATCTCTTTGGGTGCAAAGCTGCTGACCATCTCAGGTCATTTAATTATTTAGTTTAGTGTAATATTGATATTATTGACTTCACTGAGAGTTGACATACAAACATTCAAATAAATTATTATTATTATTATTATTATTATTATTATCTTTGATACCACGAAAGGGTTCCCAAAGTTGTTTTTTTTACTTACAAGTTATGTAAATTTTAAATAGCATCCAAGTCGCAATTTTTTTACTTGTAGGTCTCCTCTAAAAATATCGTTAGGAATTACTTGCCTTTGAATGTACCCAAGAATCCATTTGCAATTTATATGGCTTATATATCACCAAATTATCGATTTATGAATACATTAGATTATTAATTATGGTAGCAGCAAATTTTGATTCAAAACAATAATTTGTGTATCTTCACGTGAAAGTTTCTATAACAAAATTTTAAACTAAAACAGTGGACTTTCATCTCCAATTCTGTTAACATCAGCTTATCCCTCAATAATAATAACGTACACATCCAAGTCGAAAACTGTTTACTTGTATGTCTCGTCTAGGACGAGAGGAATCACTTGCCTTTGGTTATACCCAAGAATCCATTAGCAATTTACATGGCTCTCATATCACCAAATTATCAATTTATGAATACATTAGATTATTAATATTGTGGTAGCAGCAAATTTTTATTCAAAACAATAATTTTTGTATCCTCACGTGGAGTTTCATCTCCAATTCTGTTAACATCAGCATCCCTCAATAATAATAACGTACACATCATACAAACCCATTCTTCATCGTCTCCAATTCTGTTAACATCATCAGCTTATCCCTCAATAATAATAAAGTACACATCATACAAATCTATTCTCCATCGTCTCCAATTCTGTTAACCTCAGCTTATCCTTCAATAATAATAACGTACACATCATACAAATCCATTCTCCATCATCTCCAATTCTGTTAACATCAGTTTATCCCTCGATGATAATAATAACGTACACATCATACAAATCCATTCTCCATCATCTCCAATTCTGTTAACATCAGCTTATCCTTCAATAATTATAACGTACAAATCATACAAATCCATTCTCCATCGCATTAACTGAATAATTATCTAATCCTTCACGTGGCTCTGCAAATACTTCTTGGATCATTAATTAATACGAGCAACGAAAGTGTTATGAAGATAACACAGTTCAAAGCACAGGGTCGCAATTGACTTGATATGTGGGAGGACTTGTTCTGGCCACTGTGTGAAGTGGACACGTAATAGCGCGATTTTTTGCACGGGCGTATTACACAATGGCCTTTAAAAGTGTAATCACGCATGGAAACTGAACAACTGCAATATCAGACTACAAGTGGTGATGTTGCAAGGAGAGCGTTCACTTATCTAACGAGAGTTACACCAGTTCGAGATGTGAATCAAGGTGATGGCATGAAAATTGAAAGCGTTAGGTAATGAGATGGAGATTGTATTATTTGTCTGTAATGACTATGAATTCGATTGTTTTTAACGTGCAGTGATCATTATCCACATAATAAGTACTCGAGTAGGTACTTCACTTGTTTATTTTTTATTTACACAGGCTGTCAAAAATATGTTCGGATGTTTTACGAAATTATAGTATTGATGCAAAAAACAAAACGTCTTAGTTAGGTACTTGAAATATGTTCGGATATTTCACCCAATTACTACCATGTAAATCAATAAGATGTTATGATATGATGATGGATCTTAGTTCAGTCAAATCTTAGCAAAAATCAGAATCATCTTCAAAAATCTTTTTCAAAAAGTGAAAAATCTTAATCAACATGAGTTCGTAACTCAACTGTTTCTGAGATTACAGGGTGGTTCATTTTTCAGTGTCCAGCTTATATCTGCGAAACTGTCAAAGATACAAAATAAAGTTTCAGAAGAAACTTGTCATATGCAATCTGGTCTATAAAATGGCGAAATTATTTTTTTCCACAGCCTCTCTATTTTGTGAAAAGATATCTAATATCTATCTATTTTTTTTAATGAAACCTACTGTATATTTTTACAGAACCGGATTCTCGGTCAAATTCTTAAGCAACCTAATGCACAAAGTGGCGAAATCATTTTTTTTTTCTATTTCACATAATAACAGCGCGAGTAGGTACTTCACTTCTTTATTTTTTTATTTTAAAACATTCATTTTGTAACCTCTTTTGAGTATTTTTTATTATTATTTCGATGATAGGTACATTATACGAACCAAAATTTTAACCCTCGATATAGAATTTTTTTCAATTTTGATCGAAGGCAGACTTATGGTAGCTTCTATGAACATAACTGTAGTCATCTAGAGAAATTAACTATCAATTGAAGTTAGGATGGCTAGATTCCCTAGTTAACTCCAGTTCCGTCTTCACAAACAACTATAAGTCTTTAATCTTCCAGAATGCCTGTCAAACCATCATGTCTATCTTCTGTTTACCAAACGTATATCAAAAGTTAATAAGTCTATATATCTACGTGTCCATTTGATTAGTTGATTACCCTTATCTCTTCACAAACTAACACAAGTATACATTCAATATCTTATAACATCTTCTAATACATGTCTAAACGTTATGACAATCTTATACAAAAATTTGTCAAAATGCAATTTATTGAACCATGGTTCATCAACCAATCTTCCTTGAGGCTTGTTCTCACGAATCATTACGAATTAAGAATTTTTTAAATTGTGAATATTTTAATTTTTATATTTAAAATTTATGATTTTGATACACATACCATGTGAATCAGGGTTTATTAATTAAAATTTATTTATATATTTTTTTCTGTTCTAAAAAACCGAGTATTTGGTATTGATTAAATTTTAACAGAATTTAGTATTGATTTTATTGTATCATAAATATTTTAAATACTAGAAACAAGTTAATTGTTCGATATTAGATGATCAACAAAACTTGATTTTATTGTATCATAATTATTTTAAATACTAGAATCAAGTTAATTGATCGAAATTAGTTAATTAACAAAATTGAATGAAAACTGTTTTTCATTTCATTTCAAAACTTGTTTAAAGTTGATCAACTCTATTGAAACAAAGGTTATCACAATAGTTTTCATTCAACTTCCGTTGATCAACTAATATCGATTAATTAAACTTGATTCATGATGAGGCGCCTTTATGACTAGCATCTGTTTACAGATTATCTATCAAATTGACATATGTCTTTTATTGGTCTTTCAGTTGTACGATCGTGGATTATCTTTGATCGAGGTTCAGTTTCTAAAGATACCACTGTATCAGCTCCGTTGATCAACTAATATTGATTAATTAAACTTGATTCATGAGAAGGCGCCTTTATGTCTAGCATCTGTCTACAGATTATGTATCAAATTGACGTATGTCTTTCATTGGTCTTTGAGGCCCAGTTGTACGATCGTGGAATATCTTTGATCGTGGTTCAGTTTCTAAAGATACCATTGGATTAACAATTGTATCATAGGTAACTGAACAATGGTCAAGGATGTTCCACGATTGTACAACTGAACCTCATTTGTGTACAATTCATATGTCAAACTATCATTGGTAACAAACATATTTTGGTCAAAACAAAATCACTGCATTTTGAACCATAGCCTTGTTTTCGAAAAACACTAATGATACTAATTGAGTTGTCACTAATACTTTCGAGAGAGATTGTGACGTTGGTGGATCTTTATAAAAACAGACAATATATAAACTTATATCGCATCTTACATACTGCTGCATGGTCTTAAACATTAATGTAAAACTCTCATCTGTAAATCATCAATTATCTCAAATTTATAAGGGAATATCAGTCATGTATTAATAATGATACAACACGATTGTGTCGCTCATGAGGAATACACGTGTCAATTACGAGTTGATAGTGGATAAAAAAAGTACCTCATCATCTAATATATGGACAAAATGAACGATTTCTTATTCGAATCAGAGTATTTTTTATTGGAATTACTAATGAAATGTCTGCATCGAAAATTACACATTATAATAATAATTATTATTATTTAATCACGTCGCCACGTGTACAGTATAGTATATCTGCTAGGGGATGTGACAGTCAACATTAAAATTACTAATAGCTAAAAATACTAATATACAATATACAAATACAATACTAGTGTGATAATGACTAGACCTTAGTCGAAACTTAGTCACTAAATATTTTTCAAAAATATAAGTGTGAGTGTAAATAACAAAGTTGTTCCATTTAATTTACTTATTTACAATGTTTCACAAAGTAACGGCTATCAGTATACAATATACAGGGTGGTCACTTTTACTACGCTCACCATTAGGATCTATTAAACGGAAATATATACAGAGTTGGTCAAATGGGAGAAAAGTTTCTTATTTTCATGCCTTTTAATATTCTGAAAAGAAATCCGGGATATCTCGCACAGTTCCTGAAATATCGCTGAAAAACCGAAAAGTGCACTTTCCTTTTCCTTTATGACTAACTTTTCTATTTTTGAAGGATATTTTTCAAAAGTTGGCACTCTTACATTTTTCGACGTGAGCTTTCTGATGACAGTGCCAAACATCTTCTGCGCCAACTAGATGCCCAAATTTTCATAGACAACTTTTGATTTTCTTATGGCCGTAATATTAAATTTTAATAGCATTACAAAAGAGCGAAATAATCCGATTCCTAGTTGGCGTAGAAAATGTTTGGCACTGTCATCAGAAAGCTCACGTGTGAAATGTAAGAGCGCTAAGTTTCGTAAAATTCCTTTCAAAAGTAGAAAAGTTATAAAAGGAAAAGGAAAGTACACTATTTCGGTTTTTCACCGATATTTTAGGAACTGTGCAAGATATCGCGGATTTCTTTTCAGAATATTAAAAGGCATGAAAACAAGAAACTTTTCTCCCATTTGACCAACTCTGAATATATTTCCGTTTAATAGATCCTAATGGTGGGCGTCGTAAAAGTGACCACCCTGTATAATAATCATCATCAATAAGTAAACA
The DNA here is from genome assembly GCA_951805005.1 of Othius punctulatus. Classification (NCBI taxonomy): domain Eukaryota; kingdom Metazoa; phylum Arthropoda; class Insecta; order Coleoptera; family Staphylinidae; genus Othius; species Othius punctulatus. The sequence continues at coordinate 26,504,352 of OX638143.1, forward strand.
CATTCTACACATGCAAATATTCAGACACCTTATAAAAATCAATTATAATTATTGATCCCATTGTATCATTAAACTAGTTATCGTCTTTACTCGCTACAAAAATAGCTATAAAATGCTATCAGATATTTATCATGTTCATTTGGTATATAAATAGCTCCGATAATGGCTCTGGTAATTGAATGCACTGGAAGGGAGGCATTACTTTTCGGAAATCAATAATCCGTTGAACCATTACGGGCTATTCAACAAACGGTTGCATTCAGCTGTCGCTCATATCAGCTGTATCATTACAACAATGATACACAGATAACACTTTTCAAACACGTTTGCGGTAATTAGAACCCGTATAATTCATTCAAACAATAAACGCAATTTGTTTCTGTAATACTAATTGTTACCGTGTTTACAAATAAAATTATGCTTTATTAATAGAGACGTGCGAAGCACGAGATAAGTGCCATTCATACTTTTCACGGATTCAAAGGTGTTCATAACCTTAGAACTTGTAATTAAAAGGTTTGTAGGTAAATAAAGGTAAATGCTTTATTAATAGAGTCGTGCAAAGCACGAGATAAGTGCCGTTCATACTTTTCAGGGATTCAAAGGAGTTGATAACCTTAGAACTTGTAATTAAAACGTTTGTAGGTAAATAAAGGTAAATAACAAATATGCAAACTGGTCAGCATTACTCACGGTTAACATTAACCTCATAATGTGTGTGAGTGTGTGTCAATGATTATATCCAAAGATTTAATCTATGGATAAAGGTAACCGGAAACTCTACAACTTGGTCTAATATTCTGCATACTTGAATTGAAATTGTGAGTGTGTGTCAACAACAAAGAGATTTAATCTATGGATAAAGGCAACCGGAAAGTGTACAACCTGGCCTAATATTTTTGCATACTTGAATTGAAGTTTTTGTGAAATCTCTAAATGCAAAGAAATTAATATTCGAGCCGGAAATTGTACAACCTACAACCTGGCCTAGTAATGTTTTGCATTTTTGCATATTATAATTGATCAATAGCGAAGTATGGATAATATCCCGAATACGTCCACTAGTACTATAATTGGATTTTTTGTACGAGATCAACTTCTGTATCCAAAATTAATCTTCGGAGAAATCAATTGTACAATCTGTCCTAAGAGTGTTACTGATATCTCACTTGAAATGTTGGTAAGAGCATCTGCTCCTTCAAAGAAATCGTAAATAAACCCACGCTGCCAGCTCACTTCCTGAGCGAATGCCAAAACGTTCATCTAAATTTCGCACGTGTCGAAATGATGGTCGCAACAAATATAATCATAGTTTTGCGAAAATCGATAAGAAAAACAAATCCATGAAGCATGTCATGGTGGTAATACAGAATGAAACGAATACTGACTTGGCGTGTAATCGAATCAATCGCGCGGATAGCGGAAGTTTTTCATGGTATTTTCTGTGCACGCGGAAAGGAAAGGCACTTAATCGGAGCAATGTAGGAGGAAATGTTAACGTAAATGTCTCGCTCGTGTTTTATCACGTACAGTTTTAAAGGTTCATAAAGGTTGCGCTCCATTGTTACGCTAATACATTTTTTGCCATTATCGCGTGCGATAAGTTATCAAGAATTATCGATTACCCGTTAGTTTGCACCGGCTGGATGGGCACGGGTATTAGATGTCTTGTGGTCACACTCTTCATTTCATCCACCTTTTCACTTGTATCCCACATGGCGAGCACCCGCGAGGGGTGTCTTTTTTAAAACATCACTTTTTCTTGTGCACTTTTCAAAAATCACTGCATCCTCAGCCAGACGTGTTATCAATTTGGCGATGGTGTTAGTTGTAGCAGGAAATGTCGCGGCACCGAGTACGACCGTCGCGGAGCCGTACCAAGCTCTGACCACCTCCACGAGCAGCTGTTGACTACGAGCTCCTGGGGTTCGCGCTGGCATGTGCGCCTCCATGACTCACCTGTCACCGTTCAGTTGGCAGGTTTTTTTATTGTTAATTGGTTACCTAGGCAGCCAGTGCTACAAAACACGTTCCGTAATAACAAGAGGAATGCATCTAAAACGATCACCTCATCAGTTTTGAAAGAGGTTTATTATATAACTCCAAAAATTGTTGATTCAGTGCTACAAAACACGTTCCGTAATAACAAGAGGAATGCATCTAAAACAATCGTCTCATCAGTTTCCAAATAGGTTTATTGTATAAACCCAAAAATGTTGATACAGTGCTATAAAACACGTTCCCCAAATAACAAGAGGAATGCATCCAAAATAATCGTCTCGTCAATTTTGAAATAGGTTTGTTCTATAAATCCAAAAATGTTGATAAGGTGCTACAAAATACGTTCCATAATAACAAGAGCATCTAAAGCATCTAAAACTATCACCTCATCAGTTTTGAAATAGGTTTGTTGTATAAATCCAAAAATGTTGATACAGTGCTACAAAACCCGTTCCGTAATAACAAGAGGAATGCATCTAAATAGATCACCTCATCAGTTTCGAAATAGGTTTGTTGTATAAATCCAGAAATGTTGATCCAATTAGTAACGCGAATGTTGGGAGGAAGTTATATAATAACTTCCTAAACCCATATTCAGTAATTATTTTAACAAATATATTAGCTAACAGAACTGTTAAAGTCACGTTAAAGGCATTGGAAATCTGTGCTATAAAGTAAGTTTACCAACTCTGTTAGCTATTACAGAATAGAATCATAAGTCCTGAAAATGGTTTTGTGTGCAAATCCAGAAAAAATTACGATGAAAATCACACATTCCTGGGAGGAATTTTTCTAATCTACAGACTACAAAGTTTCGAAAATAGTTTGCCACAATCACATCTCGCAATTTTGCCTAACCCAGTCTAGTCCTACAAGATCGCCATAACATGGTAAACAAAAAGGGGCCAAAGATGCCCTTTCTTCATTTAGTACGCTATCAAATTAGATTTTGAAGCGAAGAAAGTTAGTCTTTGGCTGCTTTGTTTGCTTAGTACACTACAAAATTAAATTATGAAGGGCTGTCTTTTGTAGGTTAAATAAAGTTAGGTTATACCAATGATGGCAATCTATTTTGCAAAATTTTTGGGAACTTGGATGCATTCAACAATAATACCCAGTTATAATTTTGCATCAATAAAAAAGCTTCTCACGAAAAAGTGTGGAAGGTCCTAACCCCATCGTTTGCCTGTGTTACTGCGACCACGAAAGCATTTTTGAGCAATTAAAATTATTTGTGTGAATCAATTGTGTTGTTCTTCGAGAGACATAAACATAAATAGAGAGGGAACTGAAATAGGCGATCCTGTGTACTGTTAAATTACACGTGATCCTAATAACCCTTCATGGACGAATCTAAATCCCCAAACACAAAATTCTCTTATGTGACATATCGCTTATTTGCAATGGTACTGCAAATATTAATGGTACAGTAAAATAATACTGTTAAATTGTACGTGATCCTAAGAACCCTGCATGAACGAATATAAATCCCCAAATACTAAATTATCTTATGTGATATATCGCTCATTTGCAATGGTAATTAGCCATAGCAATAGAAATAAGCCACCGCTAAGAAAAAAAAAACTAATCAAAGAAACAATACTGGAATATTTCTATAAGTAATCAAGTGATTTAATTGATATATGTACATCATTTGCAAATGTAATTCAATGATAATGATATTCAATGTATACAAAAATTCCGACATTTTTAAATTACAAGAATAAGTAAGTGCCAATTTTTCAATTATTATAAACTTTGGCTTTAGGCATCAAACATAAATACAGGGTGTCCTAAATAGACGAATCTAAATCCCCAAACACCAAATTCTCTTATGTGACAAATCGCTTATTTGCAATGGTAATTAGCCATAGCAATAAAAATTAACCACCGCTAAGAAAATAAATAGTAATCAAAGAAACAATACTGGAATATTTCTATAGGTAATCAAGTGCTTTAATGGATAGATGTACATCATTTGCAAATGTGATTCAATGATAATGATATCTAATTTATACAAAAATTCAAATTCTGATACTTACAAATTACAAAAATAAGTAAGTGCCAATTTTTCAATTATTATAAACTTTGGCTTTAGGCGTCAAACAAAAATACAGGGTGTCCTAAATAAAGTAGGATTGCATGGGTATCTATCTTATTCTTAAAGCTAGAGATCTGGTTAAATGAACAATATTATGCACGGCAATATGGAGGTACAGATTATGTTGAAAATTTTTCGAAAGTCCTAGTAGTTTAGAAGTTATTGAAGGAACTTGATTTAGACGCGTAAAAATCAAATATGGCGGCCATTTAAAATAAGAAAGTTGCTATTAATATCTCGGAAACCGTCATCTTGATTTTTGTTATGATTTGATTCTTAAGTTTGTGCGATCGAATCAAGTAACTTCTATTTTAAACTTATTTCCGCATCTTTAATAATTATGGATATATCGAAGTATTTAGAAAATCGCAATTTTATAACATATAAAGCTGCACGATATTGCCCATTTAACTATATCTCTTGCTTTAAGAATAAGAAAGATACTAATGCAATCCCACTCTATTTATTACACCCTGTATAGTGTATCACAGGACAGTTGATGTTATTTTGTTTCAAGGGTCCTGCAAATCCAATTTCAGTTGAACCAAGTAACTTTTATATTAAACTTTTTTCCGCATCTTTAATAATTATGAATATATCGGAGTTTTTAGAAAATCACGATTTTTAGTTTTTTATAATAGTTTCTAAACAGCTCAGAGTTTTGAAAAAATTTCAACATAATCTCAACCAGCATACAATTATGCAGTTTTGCTCATTTAACCAGATGTAACTTTCAAAATAAGAAATATACCCATGCAATCCTACTCTATTTAGAAGACCCTGTATAACTATTTTTACTAATTTTTAATAGGTTTGCAATAAACATAAATACCTGGGCAAAAAAATGCCCAGAACTGGACCATTGCTTAGTCTATTCTGGGCCTTTGCTGGGACAGTACTTCTCAATCATTTGCCTAACGTTTGTATTTGTTGGAACCTACTTAAAAATAAGTAAAAACTTATATTAACGGGTACTCAGTACTTATTACTGAAAAGCATATCACAGTTGCATATTTTTCAGAACATTTTAAAATTCTAATTTCTAATACTCATAGTTACATCTAAAATGCTTTATGTGCAATAGGAAAGCAAAAAATTAAACATCTTGCAACTATTAATCGATTGATTGGTTTTCAGTTTTAGTTCTCAATAAAATTTTTAGTAAAACAATGATAAAATAATATGAAAAAAAATCTTATTAATAAATGGTCAGAAAGAGTTTAAAATAAAAATTTCAAAAAATTCGGGACTTTTTTTCTGTATGAATTGGAACTGGTTTAAAAATTAAATTTTTAATGGGCAATTATTGGGACAGCACTGGGCCATTACTAAAATAGCACTGAGCCATTGATGGGACTGTACTGGGTCATTTTAAACAGCCAGTACTGTCCATCACTCGGCAAGACATTTCTGTCAATTAGTTTTTCACTAGTGTTGATATACAAATTCGTACAACTTGTTATAATGGAGGCAAGAAAGTGCAAACATTTCCAAATTCGCTTCTCCTACTTAGAAGAATGGCAAAATTAATGACCGATTTCTTCAGAAATGTTCTCTTTTGGAGAATTTTGGCTGAAAAGAGTAATTAAATGTAACAAAACTCTACACCTGTATGGTAAAAGAGGATTAAAGATGATGATGATGATGAAGATGTGTATTTTCAAAACTAAAATAGACGTATCTCACAATGTTTCTAAAAGATTCTTAATTTCCGAATTAATGGATGTATTAGAGACATTTTTGACATTCTGAAAGGCTAACAACGTCTCGGTCTTTCCTTGCTTACCTACAACATTTATAAGAATATTGTATTATGCACCTTTATATTAAAAATAATACAAAAATAAGCTCAAACAATGATATAAATGTAAACACACATTTGAAATATGATTACATATTTACATTTGTTTTTCGTCTATTTAAGGGGGGGGGGGGGCAGATAAACTTCCATTAGAAACTACCCACTTTCATGTTCCATTTTTTCAGCTTTGACTCAATATGTTTTAATCGCGTTTATTGTAACTATTAGCTTATATGATTGACTTGAATCTGATCGATGCTTATTACAAAATCAGCTGTTAAAAAGTTTTGACAAAACTTCCAAATTTCAGACTTTGTATTTTTTTTCTATTGGTTTCTCACTCTAAACAATCGCTCAGTTTGTAGTATAAATACTCTTGATTGACAGACAAAAAAACAAATAGTGAATATGTTAACTGTTAAAAAGTTTTGACAGCACTTTAAAAATTGCCAATGTTTTTTCCAAATTTCAGATTTTTTTTTCTGTTGGTTTCTCACTCAAAACAATCGATCCATTTGTAGTATAACTACTATTCATTACCAGACAAAAAAAAAACAGATAGTAAATATGTTAACTGATTCTTGAGAAAAAGGCACACGGGTATCAAAAATCATGATACAGGGGAGCAATTCAAAGTTTACATTCATTTGTTTACGTCACATCAAATATTTCCATATATAGAATATTATTTTGTTTTTCTTTCTAAGACCTTTCTTTGTATGTTGTGGCAAAGCAGGTTGCGGTCAAGTGGTTTTAACCTGATCAGGTGCTGCTTAAATATATATATTTTTTTAAATATTTTGTAGCTTAAGTTTTCAAACAATTTTCAAACAACTTTCAAACAATAGATTTCCCGATGCAGGTAATTGTTCACTGCAACTTAATTTAAATTTTAAATCTCTTATTGCATTTTTATTACCTCTATAAAACTAGAAAAGAGGCTAAACATGCAGCCTTGGCATAGTTAAAATTATCGATTTGATAGACAATGAATTGGGATTCGTGACATATTTAGATTGTGTTATTTATACATGCGTATAAAAAAATCTTTTTCGATACAATTTTCGCTGCAATTTGTGACTTCGTTGAACAATTTATTATATCTGGCACCTGTAAATTGTGACCTTTAAATCTACCTGTGCGTCACGCGTTCTATTCTTAGGGAATACTTGAATGAAAGTGCGCAATTATTCGCGTACTCTATTTCTCTAGGCGGTTTGTAAACAATGTATGTAATTGAGCTGTGATTCATGGTTTATATTCCGATCTGATTGAAGTATAGAAGTAGTTATTTTACGAGTATCTATCAATGGTGTATTAAGTTTTATTCGAATACTTTGGTCGGTTTGGCCTAGTGAACTTAAGCTCTGACCTTTAAACGTGTAGGCAATATTTGAATGGTGCAATTTTTCCTCAAATATACCTGCCAAATTTTCTATGAAATTGGTAGAAATTAGTCAAGTCAGTTCAAGCTCTGGACAATGTTTAAGTTATGCAATTTTTCCTCCTAATGTTCTTGGAAAATTTTCACTGAATTGGAAATAAATCATGTTGTTTGATTTATTATATGTTTGATTGATTTATATAGTAACAATTAAATATATGAAACAAATCATACATATCGATTTCGCATTACTGTCGAAATACATCTATAACTTCGGCAAAACTATAACTTTGTTTCGAAAAAATCTTCACGTATCAAGAATTTCTACGAAAATGCGACCTTCGACATAATTTTCAAATTTATTCACTTTTTCCTGGAAGCTAACGTCAGTGATTATTTTTTAATGGTAACCAAATTTGTGTTACAATACTCAAAAGAGCTGATTTAGTTTCGTATAATAGGAAAAATCAAGGCTGACGATTTAAAAACAAAATGGTGATGTCTTAGCTTCCAGGCCAATGAGCTTAAATATTTCAAAAATGTGTAAAAATATGATATTTTAATAGAATCTCTGAAAGCGGTTTTTCGAAACAGAATACAAATTTACAGAATTTATACATGACTTTTCTAAAACACTGTAACTATGTATTATTGTATTTAATGCATAGATTCAATTTTTATGAAAAATTATTCCAAAAATAACTAATCTCAACTAAACAGCCTCTAATCTCAAACTAAACAAACAAAACCATCGAAAAACAAAATGTAATTATATATTTCATTTAAATTGTGTTTGTGAATGCAAACTTATACCACACAAATCTCAATCGTTTGATGAAAGCGCGTAGTTTGGGTTGTCTAACTGAATACTACAACTTATTTTATACTCCTAGTAGGAAAATTTCAATTCTGTTCTTAATTAAAATAAACATTGTTATTGCGAAAATATTAATCCTCGAAAATATTACCCTAGGTATATAAAATTCGAACACCTATTAAAATAACACTATACAATTTAACTTCGTATACTTTTGTGCCTATTTTTTTTTAAACGAGAAAAGATTAATTAATTATGCTGGGTTATTTTTGAATTGGCTTTGAGCTTGAGCATTATTATATATCTAATCAAATATATTTATTGATTTATTCAATTATTAATAGGTAAATATCAATAATAGATTTTCTTCTACCATTTGTTGTTAAAGCATTAGTAATAATTCACCTATTATTTCTATACGATAAATAATTACTCTTATATTAATTGGTATAAAAAATAATTATCGTTAAAAATAACGTTCCGTTTCAGAAATAGTTTAAATTCTACTCAGACAAGTTAAAGAATCAATTCGGATTCGGATTAAAATAATCTCATAAATGACCCTATTTCGTACATATTTTAAGAGCAATGTTAGCTAAAAGCGCTGTTAAAATCACATTTTGCTTTAGGCTTTAAAAGTGCGTTTTGCTTTTTTGCTTTAAAAGTGATATTATCATAGGTCAGCTAACTTTGCTGTAAAATTATGTACAGAATTGCACCACAAAGCTCAAATCTTAGTGATTGTACCTTATATTATTTGATCTTTTTTATATTGGTACATGATTCATTCGATTTAAAATAATTTCATAAATGACCCTATTTCGTACATATTTTAAGAGCAATGTTAGCTTTTGTGCTTTTTGCTTTTTTGCTTAAAAAGTGATATTATCATAAGTCAGCTAACTTTGCTGTAAAATTATGTACAGAATTGCACCACAAAGCTCAAATCTCAGTGAGGTACACCTTATATTATATGATATTTTTATATTGGTGCATAATTCAACATAACAAACATATTCCCAGGGCAATCTGGGTTCTATATAATGATATCATAATTTGCTACAAAACGTAAAATATCATAGTAGCCATTCGGGAAAACTTTTAGGCCCTTTTGTTTTTGGAACGTTGTTTTGACCTAATTTGTTTTATATTTTATGAGAGCATTTTGATTGACCACCAATTCTACAATTTTAAGTGAGAAGCTTATTTTTAAATTATTGGTAACTTTAAATTATGTTACCATTATTTTTTGGTAGTTCTATTTGATCGCTTCATGGCATCTTCGAATTTGATGTTATTGTATGTATAATTCCAACATTTGTGAATTGCTGATACAATAGATATAGAACGTACGAAGAGATGTAAAATTGCTTATATAGTTTTTGCCACCTACCTTTTAGCACTGTTATCACACGAACTCAGAAGCGTAGACCAATCCCTCATGATATCATTAGACTTGAAATCCACAGACCTTATCTTAACATCATCCAACGAGTAATGGCTATTTTGCTCAGTCCTAAAACAGAAACAATAACATTGTCAATTAGATTGTAATAAACCTTAATTTAATCGACCTTATAATAATGTTTTCATATCTCAAAAAACTCAACCTAATAAGATTATTTTCTTAAAAATCCTTAATTGATCCAATAAGACATTTTTCTTATTTCGCGGTCTTAAAAAACCTTAATTAATAAGCGATTATTCAAAGTTTAAAAATATCTCGATTATTATTCGCCTAATTAATACACTAGTTCATTAAACTACTATTTACGTCACTTAATCTAGCATAACCTGATCTAACCTGATCTAAGCACTTTTTAGATTTATAAGTTTTACTGTTCAATTTATGAAACTTTATGAACGAAAATAATATTCCCAAACTGCTTTAAATTGCAGCCTTGTAGCCTTAGATTCTTGATTATCCTTAAGAAAGTCATAACCTAGCCTAGCCTAAACGCTCATTACAATTATAATGATTCTGAAAAGTTTGAGAAACTTACACCATGTGTTTTCAAAAATTGTTGAGATAAAATTTAACAATATCAATTATAACAATTTAAACGTCTAAGCACTTCACTATTTAGACATATAAGTCATAGTGTTCAGTTTATGAAACTTTGTGAAGGAAAATAAAATTTCTAAAATGCTTAAATTTGCAGTCTTTTAGGATTCTTGAATATCCTTAAGAATTCATAACCTTACCTAGCCTAAACGCTCATTACAATTATAATGATTCTGTTCAGTTTGTGAAACTTGCACCATGTGTTTTAATTTCGCTACAAAATGTAATCACAAAAATTGTTGAGATAAATCTTAACAATATCAATTATAACAATTTAAATGTCTAAGCACTTCACTATTTAGACTTATAAGCCTTAGTGTTCAGTTTATGAAACTTTATGAACGAAAATAACATTTCTAAAATGCTTACTTAACAAATTGAGATAAAATTTAACAAGATTAATTATAACAATTTAAATGTCTAAGCACTTCATTATTTAGACTTATAAGTCTTAATGTTCAGTTTAAGAGACTTTGTGAACGAAAATAAAATTTCTAAAATGCATAAATGCGCAGTCTTTGAGCCTTGGATTCTTGATTATCCTTAAGAACGTCATAACCTAACCTAGCCTAAACGCTCATAACAATTATAATGATTCTGTACAGTTTATGAAACTTGCACGATGTGTTTTAATTTCGCTTCAAAATATAATCACAAAAATTGTTGACATAAAATGTAACAATATAAATTATAACAATTTAAATGTCTTAGCACTTCACTATTTAGAGTTATAAGTCTTAGTGTTCAGTTTATAAAATTTTGTGAACAAAAATAAAATTTCTGAAATGCTTAAATATGCAGTCTTTTAGCCTTGGATTCTTGATAATTCTTAAGAACGTCATAACCTAACCTGGCCTATACGCTCATAACAATTATAATTATTCGGTACAGTTTGTGAAACTTGCACCATGTGTTTTAATTTCGCTTCAAAATGTAATGACAAAAAATGTTGAAATAAAATTTAATAATATTGCTCCATTATTTTCATTTGGATACAAACTTGCAACAACTCCCAGGATGTTCCTATTGAATATCTTTATAAAGATCATTCAATGATCATTCTTATCATTATACATTGCAACGAACATAATTTGATAAAATAACAAATAATGGCTATAGTGCTGAAAGAACTATACCTTTTCAACTTCAACTTGGCACTAATCACATTCAAGTTGGCAATAATCATTATCAATTTACCATTAATCAAAACCATGTTGGCATTAAACAAACGCATGTTGTCATTGTTTAATGCCAACATGGTTTTGATTAATGCCAAACAAATCAGTACAAGGTACAGTCATGCTCACATATATCTAGTACAAACAAATTGACATTTCTATATATATATATATATATATATATATATATATATATATATATGTGTGTGTGAAATTGCTATTATAACGTAATTTCTTGTACTAGATGTATGTGAGCATGACTGCATATAAGTCAGTGGTACATTACTAAATGAACATTTTTTGGAGTAGTTGTGCAAGTACACTTACACTCAATTTAGAATACAATGTTAATTGGAATATATTTATCACTTCATTACGCATTACTGCATAATTTTACAAGAGGTACAAGACTAAATTCTACTTATTTACTAAGTAAATACGGATGAAGGGCTCATTGATGTACGAGTCGTATAGAATCAAAACTCGCAATATCCAAATACCGATATTTTGGGAATTAACCAAAAACCGCTCTACTCGACAATATAGTTCCCCAAATTAGCTGTACAAAATAAATTGTAAAATAAAAAAAAACCTTTTTATGTAGCATTTTAATAGTAAAAGCAGTTAAAAAATGGATAATGTTAGTTTTGAAACCAATATGTGGATAATGTTTATCTTATCTGATTTTGATAATTAGTTCTGATTCCATGATACTTATAAAATTAATAAAATATCTAATTATACAGGGTGTCTACGCTAAATCGTTCGTTAAAAGTTTACGGGGTTGCCGTTGTTCCAAAAATTTCAAAAAAATCCTCTTCACACGGTTGAATCCCTTATTCTCATGTGAAAAATTTTCAACTTTCTATCACTTCCGGTTCCACCGGAAGTAGCACCAACTTTCTTATTTTAAATGGAACACCCTATATATTATAATATTTTTGAATTTCTCGCTTAAATTGAAACATATTTTGTAAAAATAAATGTACACTTATCTCTTCTAGTTTTCAAGAAAAACTTGTTTTCTAAAATTTTTACCATTAAAAGGTAGCCTGAAATATGTCTATAACTTCTCTTAGGAATAAGATAAATTATAAGTTGCATCTCTAATTGTACTTTTAGGATGCCTCTATGAGTAAAATAATTGGAAACTGTAAATTTTGATAAGTTTTCATAAAATGTCAATATCTAAGTGCCATCTTAAATATCTCGTAATTCAATTTTTTTTTAATGGAATTATTATCAAAATTGACAGTTTCCAATTATTTTACACATAGACGCATCCTCTAGGTACAATTAGAAATATAACTCATAATTTTATCTTATTCCTAAGAGAAGTTATAGACAGATTTCAGGCCACCTTTTAGAGGTCAAAATTTTAGAACAACATTTTTTTCTCGAAAAAGAAAAGAGATAACTGTACATACATTCTTACAAAATATGTTCCAATTTAAGCGAGGAATTCAAATATTTAATAATATATGGGGTGTTCTATTTAAAATAAGAAAGTTGGTGCTACTTCCGGTGGAATCGGAAGTGATAGAAAGTTGAAAATATTTCACATGAGAATAACTGATTCAACCGTGTGACGAGGATTTTTTTGAAATTTTTAGTACAACGTCAACCTCGTAAACTTTTAACGAACGGTTTAGCATAGACACCCTGTATGTGCAATAAAATGTATTTTATTAAAGCAAAAAAAACAAAACCATCAAAACTAGTCACAAAAGAATAGGTTATAAAAAATAACCTTCGGATGAGGTTGACAGCCATAAGATGGCTTGTGATTGGTTGAAAATCAGTAAGTCAAAAGTAACAATATCCAATGGCTAATGTTAGTTTTGACTCAAACCTCTACTTCTGATAGCATTTTTGGACTTGAAGAAATTAGTTTGGACTTGAACCGACCCCATATTTGATTCAGAGCAAAATTTCAAATTAAAAACCACTGCGAACTCGATTTCTATGATTTTGGATATTGTGAGTTTTGAGTCCATACGACTCATATATCGAGTTATGATAAAGATTATCAATTACTTCAACTACATATTTTAAATAATACTAATATGTACCTATCATTTGTATCCTCCATTCCGCTGCTCTGGCTAAGCTCGAAATCCATGATATAATCATCAGACCCAATACTCTCACAAGGTGATAGTGTATCCAGCGATCCAGTTCTCGAGCTCAGAAGCTTCTTATTACGCAGCATCAGAGGACTGCCATCGAACGCACCAAGCGCCCTCCGCTTGGGCTTCGGGGTGGACTCTATGAGAGTCGGAGTGGCCTCAGAAGTCTGATTGCTGACGGTCTCGCTGGTGTTTGTGACGGTGTCATCAAACATCAAACCCGGTTGATCGGCGATCTCATCATCAATCAGGAAATCCTCTCTTCCATCTGATATCGAGAGCGAGTTCGAGGCATTCGTCGGACTTCCGGGGCTTGAGACCGTGAGCTTCTCGTTGATGTCCTTGGAGTTTGAGGAGCTTTTGTTCATCTTCTTGTTGAGTATCTCACTGGCGTCGGAGTAGCTGCAGCCAATGCTGTCCACTGGTGACGTCTCGTCCTCGATGAGGTTGCTGGTGTCACTGGCTGCAGCCACTGCGGCGAATTTGGGGTCTTCTATGGAGAGTATGACGTTCCTGATTTCATTTTTGGGGATCGAGTTGGTGAGAGAGGCCGTCATCAGCGATTGCAGTGCGGAGCCTATGGACCTGGTGGTGATTTTGTTGGGAATCACCGGCACTTGCTCCTTGTCTTTGCTCTCATCGCTAGAACTAAAACTACAACTAAAATCATCTGCCATGGCTTCGCCGGCTGCGTTCGCCCACATCTGATCGTCGGAACTATGCGGGCTCGAATCGTTCTCCAAAAGTCTCGTTTTGAGGAATGATTTTGGGATCTTCTCGTTTCTTTGCTTGTCCCTGTAGGTTTTTTCGTCCTCGTAATGACTTGAGGCTTCTGAAGAAGTGAGCGAGTTCCTGCGGATTCTGTCTGTATCTGTATCTCTGGTGGTTTTTCTGTCGATGTTTCTTTGATACTCTAGAGTGCGATCGCGTACGAAACCAGTGGCGGCGTGTCTTTGGAATGCGCTGGGTAGTGGTGGTAATGATAGGGCGATGGTGCTTTCCAGGCTCTCCTCTAGGTCGCGTACATCAAATGTATTCCCAGACACTACCATTTCTAAATTGCGTGGTTTGATGCGCAATGACCTCCTAAACATGGGCGATCTTTCCAATTGCTGTATGTTATCACCACAGTTACTGCCGACACCTGAGTCTTCCGTCATTGAGGCGCTTTCGTCGCCTGGTGGGTGGCACGTGAGGACCTTCTTGTTGTTGTTGGCCAGCGTCTTCGCAGTTTTTGATTCCAAGATTTTGATGGGCTGCGGACGTGGAAGCTGCGTGCTCTGCAAGGTGAACTTGCCTTGATTGGTGACCTGCTGGATGGTTGGCTTCAAGCACTGGCGGTTCTTGTTGCTGTCGGTGATCATATTCGCCGTGTTCTTGTTGTGCATCTCCACTTTGGCCTTAATGGCGGACTCGATGTTCTCTATCTCCTTGTAGCCATCTGAATTGTTGTTCGAGTACTCCATGTGAGCCGGCTGGTGCGTGTTGATGTCCGCGATCTTGTTCATCCTGTTCGCGTTGTTCTGCCTGAAGCCGAACCTGCTCGTCTTGTTACCCGCCGCCTCCTTCTTCGGGGGCGGCAGCCGGTGGGGTGTGGACCTCCCCGAAGAGACGGCGTTGGTGGTGAGGGGCTCGGTATCACCGGAGTTGCCATTATTGTCGATGGTCTCGGTGGACGCATTCGCCAAGCGTCTGGCTGCTGTTGGGTTTCCGGCGACCGACGCTGCACTCGCCGGCCGCCTCCTGAACCCGAAAGACGTCGCGACGCCCTTCGTCAGCCCGGGCTTCTTGTGAGGAGGGCCTTTGTTTTCATCTTCAGGACTCTGCAATATAAAAGCAAACATTAGTCACATGCTCGTTGAACTTCATACATACACATAATGCGGAAGAAATTTGTTCCCAAGACGCACCCATTGCTTACCATTGAGAACTTTAATAGTACGTTGCTGGTACCAAATACATGTGGAGCTATACGTGAGGTGAATATGCACGTGCCATCGTTCTTATCCGACTAACGCTGCTATTGAAAACTGCACGCGCCGTAAAAACCTACAGAGCGTTTTTGCAATTAACTTTTTAATCCGCGCAAATTTTTTGATCGATGTTCGATTTATCGCGTTTCGTGTAAAATAAAATGTAAAGAGGCCATTAAACCTAATTGAGCGGTAATTTAATTAACACTTTTTTGAGCTCAACCTATATGTGCATTACTGTAAGACAATTACAACCCAAAAAATGCGCACGGAAGAATTAGTTGCACAGTCATTAGACTTAATTGTCCATGGAGGAATCACGCTGCGGGCCGCCAATAAATATCGCTCCGTAATTCATTGAATCCTCGCAGAGCAGCAACGGTAGATCGAACCCCCTAGGTGAGTGACGTTTCAATTTGAATCGTGTGAGCACGCGGGCACAATTAATTACATCTGTAATAAGATATAGCAGACCTCTACGATTGCTGCCTATAGCATAAATCATCGACGTCGAAAATCCGAAGAACAAAATCCGAGAAACGTGCATCACATACATCTTTAACACATGAGAGCGATTAAATCCGTAGAAACATAAATTTCTACGAGGGAGGCTACACAAAATGTGGTGGTGTATTCCCTAATTATGGTTCAGGGGTTTCATATTACACTTAATTACTACTGAACTTCTCACTAATGGCTGTGTTTATTTTCACTCTAAATTCCTGTTCGTTTGGTAAACCTTGAGCCGGCATATCGCAAATCTAAACTAAAATCCCAAAACACATTCATCTATAATTTCCTGCCTACAAAACGGTCACGTTTTCACTACCACAAAGCAAATCCAATTCCACGTACAGTACGCTTGTGCATTGCCTTGCATTATTAACGACCAGTTAACGTGTAACCCATCCCATGACTCATCAAACTGTCACAGGATCAATTCACGGCAACATCCATATTTTCGCAATTCGATTACCTCCTGGCGCCAAAGGATCAGCTGATTGGCATTAAAAGCCACGACCGTCAATTTGCTGCCTATCCATTCTAATCATCCAAATCTGCTAATTACGAGCATAGCATAATTATTTTTTTGCTGCCATCGCCGTAATTATATACAATTAAGTGTAATTATATTGCTCCAGGTATTAGGGAGATAAAAGTCCGAATTTTTTAGAAGGTGAAGGTGAGGAAGTACTTTCAGTTTTAATGAGTATGTTTTCGATTTTAATGGAACAAAGTATAAGAAACATACACACATGCATACATAAAATAAGTAGACACGACATTTTCAGCTGCTTCAACAAATTTGTAAACTTGTCAGTGTAAATAGCGAACTTCTCTGACATGTTTTCTATTTGGTGTACTGGTGAGCTGAAAGTATACCCCGAAACACCGCTACTGATTTATTATCATTTATCTGCCCTGTAATTGTTTTTACTAGCTCTACAAAGTGACCGACTCGCCTGCGGCTCGCCAATTATTCCCTTGTAACGCCAGTAAAAACCCTCTTTAAAAAAAATATTACATGACAATGAAACAAAGTATAGCATACACACATATATCATATCCTATCAATACAGAATCTGCAAACTAATTATTGCAGGATACAGAAAACATAAGGGAGGGCGAGATGATATAAAAATACCATCGTGTTAGAGCAGTTCAGTTGTAATGATGTTCGACATGATATGTGAATCAAACAATATTACTTTTTGACATGACATTGACAATGACATTTTTCGGAAGGATTTTCATTAATTTTTGTATTTCATTTAATCATTTTTTCATTTCTTGTTTATAATTTCCAAATTTTGAATTTGTTTCACGATATTTCACAATATTTTATCGCCATAATGAATTTCATAAAAAAATATTTTCAATACATATTTGAACATCTAGGTATAACAGTTTGCTATGTTTTCGGAAATTTCATTTATTATTTTAGAGTTTTGTTAAATTTTCCAAGAGGTTCAATAATTTTCTATATTTATACAAATGACTTCTTCATAATTTATGAATTTTAAATGTCTCTGACAGTACAATTTTTATTTAATATGTCCTAATATGTCTTATGTTTATTTAATATAATAATGTATTTAATTTTTACAATATTAAATACATTTAATTTGAAAGAATTTTTTCGGAAATATCAATGATTTATTTTAAAATTTTGATGAGATTTTGAAGATTTGAAACAATTTTTATTATTCCCGAGAATTACTTGCTTATTATTCAGTATTATGACTCTTTACAAAGTATTACAATATAAAATTGAAGTTACATGGGCCTTAAAATTATTAACAATTTTAGAATTTAGAATTTCGATGATGAAGTTTCTCAATTTAAAAATATATACATGAAGACACGAATGTCTTCATATAAATGAATATGAATGAATACATGTACTTGCAATAAATATTTACAAAAAATGTAATAGAATGTTTATTTCCGAAATTCCAATTATTAGAATTATTTTTAAAAGTTGGTAAAATTTATCAATATCATATAGGTATGTTTATAATTAATGAACTTGTTATACTGACGTAGTCTTGAGATATTGATAGTATTGATGAGATGAGATGACTGATGAATTTAAATGTTCTGATTAATTTACAATAAATATTTTGAAATTGATAACAGAACGAATTTCAATCATTTTTTTTAGAACTTTCAATGACCTATTTAAAAAAATTGATCAAAATTCAGTATTTTCACTGTTAGGAAAATTGTTTGGTTGTTGAAAATCTATTGTATATCAATATTTAAATTTAAAAAAAAATGAATATATTGCTGTGTTTGTTTAGGAATTATATGGATTATTTTGGAATGCTGATAAAATTTTCAAGATTTTGAACATTGACATTTGACATTTCACATTGACATTGTCCTTTTTACAGGTTATTCAGGTTACGCACTCTCAGGTTGTTTAATTAAATTCTTAAATTCTTCAGTAAAATCTGGTTTACCCCATCCCATGTAAATTACCATTTACTGCAAAGTTAAAAAAATTTAAAAATGTGAGACTTTTTCAATTTTTACGTTGTTGCACAGATTAACTGAGATATTCCCAATCACTATATCAACGTTTTCAAATAAAACCAGTATCCACTGCCAATTAATTAAACATTATTATTTCACTTTTCAATATTTAGAAAACATCTAATTCTTTAAATTGTTGAGTCTATAATTAATAGGTACTCTGGTATAGGTACAGATTTTTGATGGCTTGAAATAAAAAGCAAAATTATTAAATTCTTGGACATAAAAACTTTTACTTTTATTTAGTGAATCCATTCCATCGCCAATTGCCATTTTACCTTGCGGTGTTGGCGTACTTTTACGTAACTTTTGGAAAATACTGTCAATTTGAATGGTCAGAAAATATCATGGAAAATTTCAATATATCAATCCATTCGAGAATTATAATTAATAATTTCAACAAAGAAGTATTATTTTTACAATTTCTTTTTGTTTCTATATCTTTGGTTTTTTATTCTAAACAAAACATATCGAATGTGTGAACTTGCCATAACCAAGTAGATATTAATTAAAAAAAAATTGAATCGATGTAGAAAAATACAAGAATCAAGAAACACATTTTTGGGTTGTATTTTTTAAGTTATCTACAACTCTGTACAAAATACGTGACCAATTTTAAGCACAAAGGTTGCCAGTTTGCCAAATTTAAATCTACCTTCTGTTTTTTACGATTTTAGAGATCACCATGGTGAGGTCTAATTTGAATCACCCTGAATCATACTATGTAATTTGATGTTCACAGTGAAACTTTTTGTAATGTTTAAAACTAGTGAGGCCTTCAACTCAAAACTGAACTATTTTAACTAATAGCCATCCATATACAGGGTGATTTATTGGTTCCATGACAAACTTTGGGGAATGAAAGTTGCTAAAATAATGTTATATAAACATAGGTTTAATACTTTCTAAGTCTTCTGTTTTGTCACTTTGTTTAGAAATTAAAAGAGTTAAAGGATTTAAAAAAAACAAAAAATCAGGAGAGCCACGATAAAATAAAAGCAGTTACGTGCACTAATAATAAAAAATAATAGTGGTCGTAATCTTTAGCGAAAATAAATGAAAAATTTCGCAATTTTCACAATTGACTTACCATGGAACAAAGAGATACTTATTTATCGAAGTACCGATGCAAAATTCAAAACCAGCATGCAAAATTGAACCTATAGTGTTATTTTGGGCCCAATCTCGGCCACTGATAATTAAAATTCATCATTTCAACAAAACAATATTATTTTTATAATTTCTTTTTGTTTCAATATCTTTGGTTTTTTCTTGTAAACAAAACACATCGAATGTGTGAACTTATCATAACAAAGTAGATATTAATAAAACAAAAATTGAATCGATGTAGAAAAATACAAGAATCATGAAACACATTTTTGGGTTGTATTTTTTAAGTTATCTACAACTCTGTACAAAATACGTGACCAATTTTAAGCACAAATTTTTCCCAGTTTGCCAAATTTAAATCTACCCTCTGTTTTTTAATATAATCGAGATCACTATGTTGAGGTCTAATTTGAATCACCCTGAATCATACTATGTAATTTGATTTTTACAGCGAACATTTTAAAGAATTTAAATAATAGTGACGCCTTTAACTGAAATTTGAACTATTGTAACTAATAACCATCCATATACAGGGTGATTAATTGGCTCTATGACAAACTTTGGGAAATGAAAGTTGCTAAAAAAATGTTCAATAATCTACCAAGTCTTCTGTTTTGTCACTCTGTTTAGAAATTAAAAGAGTTAAAGGATTTAAAAAAAACAAAAAATCAGGAGAGTCGCGATAAAAGAAAAGCAGTTACCTGCACTAATAATAAAAAATAATGGTGGTCGTAATCTTTAGCGAAAATAAATGAAATATTTCGCAATTTTTACAATTGACTTACCATGGAACAAAGGGATATTTATTTACCGAAGTACCGATGCAAATTCAACATCAGCATTCGAAATTGAACATATAGTGTTATTTTGGGCTCAATACAAAATGTTGAATATTTTAAAAATCATTCACATCAATCAAAATTTAAAATTTCTAAACAGGTACGTTTACAAATTTTAAATTTTCCATAAAATATTTAATATCTCAAAATTTACGTGCCGATGAAATTTGACTTGAGAAGGAGAAGATTTGATTTGATTTTAGTCGAGGAGAAATTCAGTTTTGAGAAGAAAAACCTGCATTTTCAGTTTCACCATCACAAATCATTTGGAAAGTCTTGAGAAAAATAGGAGGAGTTGAGAAAGGGCCATGAAATCCAATATTTGTACCTTAAGTTTAGAAGACGATAAAATCGATTAAATTTGAGTTGAGAAAGGAAAGACTTGATTTGCTTTGATTTAAGTTGAGAAGTTTTGAGAGAGTACCAGAAGTCGCTCGGAAAGTCTTGACGAAAATATGAGAGATATGTTTTTGATATGAAGTCCAATAATTGTTCCTTGAGTTTAGAAGACAATGCAATCCAATTTTGTGTAGAACGATGGTAATTTTCAGTTACTTAAGATAAAATCACTTGAAAATTTATAGAGAAAGCTGAGAGATTATTGTTGATTTGAGAATAGTTCTATTACTTCTGCAGAAATACTTGAAAATCTTGAGAAATACTGGAGACACTTTTTATTTATTTTTAATATTTGAGTTGAGACCGCTATGGAATTCCATTTTGGGAAGAAAATTAATATTTTCAGATTCTCCATCAGAAATCACTTGGAAACTTTTGAGAAAAATATGAGAAGTTGCGAAAGGGCCATGAAATCCAATATTTGTTCCTTGAGATTAGAAGACGATGAAATCGATTAAATTTGAGTTGCGAAGGAGAAGATTTAAATTGATTTGAGTTGAGGAGAAATTCAGTTTTGTGAAGAAAATCCAGCATTTGGGTTTCTCTTTCAAAAATCGCTTGGAAAGTCTAAAGGAAACTACGAGAGATATGTTTTTGATATTAGATATTCAAGTCCAATATTTGTTCCTTAAGTTTAGAAGACAATGCAATCCAATTTTGTGTAGAACGATGGTAATTTTCAGTTAATTAAGATAAAATCACTTGAAAATTTATAGAAAAAGCTGAGAGATTATAATTGATTTGAGAAGGCCATTCCCAAATTAAAAAATCGCTACTTCAATTACTTCTGCAGAAATACTTGAAAATCTTGAGAAATAATGGAGACATTTTTTTATTTCTTTTTAATATTTTAGTTGAGACGGCTATAAAATTCCATTTTGGGAAGAAAAAAAATATTTTCAGATTCCCCATCAGAAATCACTTGAAACTTTTGAGAAAAATATGAGAAGTTGGGAAAGGGCCATGAAATCCAATATTTGTTCCATGAGATTAGAAGACGATGAAACCGATTAAATTTGAGTTGAGAAGAAGAAGATTTGAATTGATTTGAGTTGAGGAGAAATTCAGTTTTGTGAAGAAAGTCCAGCATTTTCAATTTCTCTTTAAAAAATCGCTTGGAAAGTCTTAAGGAAAATATGAGAGATATGTTTTTGATATTAGTTTAGATATTCAAGTCCAATATTTGTTCCTTTAGTTTAGAAGACGATGAAATCCAATGTTATGTAGAAAGATAGTAATTTTCAGTTATTTAAGAAAGTCACTTGAAAATTTTATGAGAAAGCGGAGAGATTATAATTGATTTGAGGAATCCATTCACAAATTAAAAAAATAAGTAAATTCAGTAGAAATACTTGAAAATCTTGGGGGAAAATGGAGATGATTTTTTTAATTTCGAGTTCATTTCATTTCAAAGAATAAGGTGGGCACCCCATGGTAGTTGCCCCCACATAAATCGTGCCCCCGCCCCTCATAAAAAGTTTTTACATACAAATGATAGATTTTTAAAATATCTATCGCATACAGTTCAGTTTTTTTTAGTATCGTTTGTCTGAAATAGTATATTTGAAAAAAACATACGATTAGAACATAAACAATAATTGTTGTTATTAGTACAGTATTAGTACAGGCAACTATTTATTTTCGTATTTTATCATGGCTCACCGGATTCGTTATTTTTCATAAAAGAAATTTTTAATAATGCATCGGACCAAT
Organism: Othius punctulatus; assembly: GCA_951805005.1. NCBI lineage: Eukaryota > Metazoa > Arthropoda > Insecta > Coleoptera > Staphylinidae > Othius > Othius punctulatus. The sequence continues at coordinate 26,526,901 of OX638143.1, forward strand.
GTTCATATAACATTGTTTTGTTATAATAGTACCAGCTTTCAATTTCCAAAGTTTGTCATAGATCTAATAAATAGCCCTACGTTGGCGTCTCCTTTAAAATCCGTAAAATATAAAATAAGTTAGAAAAAAATTAAATTTTCCATATTAAATTTATTGCAGGACAAAGGTCCCTAAAATCGCAAAAATGTTTATTTCGAAATAACACATTTTCAATATTTTGGGGTACTCTGATATGACCTATAACATTCAGAATGCACTTTTTTTTATATCAGAGTAAAATTGAACTATTTTTATAGTGCCCTGAGCGGGAATCAAACCTACGATTATTGATTAGTCGGACCTTAGCGTAATTCCGTTAAATTAATGTGATTCTAAAAACCGAAGCACCTTATGCAAAACCCGCATCCATTAATGCGGAATAGAAACTTCCTGTAGTCAGTTTATCCCATAAAAACGGGGATACAGTTTCCATCCGAGACTAAATACATCCCAACTCGACTTGCGTTTGATATAATAACACCTTTCAACGAATCCCCTTATCAGCCACCTCCAATCTCAGATCCACGATCTCGTTCCAAGTTGGTCATATCCAACGCCAATCTGCGCTGATGGCACCATGGTAGTCGCACGTGCAGCGCTCTTTAATCAGGGCCGATTTCGGTCGTGTCTTCGTGTCGTGTAACGGTGCTCCAATGCACCAATTTGGATGGGACTGTTATAAATAAATGGCAGTACGTGCAGCCCATTTCTTCTCGGATCTATTTTAACAGGCGCTTTGCTTCGGTCCGATGCACTGCTTACTATAATTAAGACGGTGCGCGGTGCAACGCGCGAATTGGGTCATCACCAACGGCCGCAACACTTTAGGGCTTGTGTTGGACGATAATAACTTGAAGATAAAATTTCGAACAAAGTAATTTGAGAATTCGAAAATTGGGATTCAATGGGACTTCAATCTGACAATTGGGACTTCAATTTCATTGTTTTCGAAATTTTAACAGTGAGCGAGGCAAAGATGCAAACCTCATCAGGGCTGGAAAAAAGTTTAAAAATTGAAGTTCAAAGCCCTTCTTTGCTAGTCTGAAAAATTTCGCCTCTCAGGAATGAATGTCGCTCGATGAAATCAGCCACTTAAGAGGTTAACAAAGCAGCAAGAACTCTGAACACCACCAGCTCAGCAGTTTTCTAAAGCATTTCTGGGAATCTTCTTCTATTATAAACCACTCCTTCGGTTCGATTTCACGATTGCATCTGCTTGCAGCAACAATTGAATGTTGTAACCCATCTCCTCCACTTCTTTCTCCTCCGGTTCATCTCACCTCAGAGCATTCCGCGCCTGGTCATTACGGCTCGCAATCATAGCCCCCATTCAATTTCCACTGTGCAACAATGGGCATTGTCTGCCGGTCATTGTGTCCAACTCTTAACTGGCTTAGAGCACGTCGCATCTGGACTATCTGCGTTGTTGCTGGATCGGATTAGGTTCGTTACATAATTATTACCTTATCGCAGCTCGGGGCATTCCAGGCGCGCTGCACTGTTTACCCTTGACCCAAAAACCGGGATCGATCCGACGCCGAGCGTCGGGACGCAGATGCAAAACGAGAAAAGGTTCGAAGGTACGGCCTAAAGTTTAATGCAAGTCGTGATATAGTGGATTGTGAGTTATGCGAGTTTCGAAAAGTGTTTGCTTGGATTTGCAGTCTGGCTCTATGATTACGTGTAGGTTCCATAATGAGTTGTTTAAGAAGTTTTTGAAATTCAAGCAAACTCTGAGGTGGGATAATTGAAAGATAAAGATTTCAAATAACTTTATTGTAATAAATCATTTAAGATACGTTAAGCTAAAGTCTAACCATAAATTTTAGATACTTTTTGATTATCAAGCAAGACGTGATTATACTTTGAGTTTTAGTAACATTATTGCTGCGTTTGAGTAATCTCAATTATCTCCATACATTCTTCAGAAAAAGGCCAAGTGAAGATTATAAATTATATTTTTGATGTATTTATGTTTTGCAACTTTTCATTATAGATTGAAATCCTAGCAAGTAATAAATCTGATTATTTAAGATGGTCAGCTTATAATATTCGAATTTATCAAGTCTGCTGCAACATACCTATACCGTGCGAGTAAAAATTACACTGGTCTACAAAGAAACATTAAAAAAATTACTGGAAAAGATGAGGATGTTTTCCAAGTAATGTGGGTGCGTAGAATTCAAATTTACCACCACATTTGCGCTATCAGGTCTAGTTCTTTTTATGTCGCATGGATGGCGCTACTGTAAAGTAATTTGACTGAAACCCACATTTATGCTCTATCTTCATAATAATAGTGCTTAAATATGTCAAGTAGATCGTGTGTTACTAATTCAAGCTATTTCTGCTTTGTTTGTGTTAAATATATGGTTGGTAAAAAAGGATATGCAATAACAAAACTAATTCATTTGATTGATTGATAATTGATTAATTGACGTTATTACACGCATGTTTCGTAAGTTTTCTATTGTATTTTATTATTTAATGCCGTAATTCTGTGATAGGTGGGAAAAACAGTATAAGTCGAAAATTTGGGAAAATGGGTTTAAGTCAAATTTTATTTCAGAAAGTGATGCTGTACATTGTGTTTGTAATAGTATATGTCACATTATTCAGTTAAGGCTTTTAAATAGGTTGGCAGTTTTAGTACAACTTTAAATGCTACGATTATTGGAGGGAAAAAAGGTATAAGTCGACGCTTCCTTAAAATGCTAATTCTTGACTTATACTGTTTTTCCCACCCATCACAGAATTGGTAGTAATCAAATGCAGGCTAATACCATTGCTTGATTGCTTGGGTTTACCTTTTTTTTTTAAATTAAATATAAGATTATAAAATTATGTAAGCATGATTAATCTATCTATGTACGGAATCAATCTGCAGAATTATAAGTATAAGAAAATATGAATACCGAATACAATATTTCATCCTAAGCGAAGGCTGTGATATTTATTTTTTATCAAGTTGCACGCACGAATTTTAGTAGAAGACAGAAATATCAAGTTGCATGTATGCATTTTAGTAGAAGTCAGGATAATATGACTAATTACCGTCGTTATGAAGAAAATTAATTACAATTGTAAATTATCTTATTTACTGATTTCTCATTTAGTCGTTAATATAGTATTCACTATCAACATAAAATAAGATATAAGGTAAAGATATAAGATCCTTATTTACTGCTGCAATTAAAGTTTTCTATTATTTAACGGCAGCTAACTTCTGGTATGGCTAACTACCATCAGTTAATCACTATCTTACATACATTTTACTTATTAATCTATAAATTTCCTATTATGTCGTTAACATATTTACTATCAATATATCAAAGATGTTTAATTGAAGTGACTACAGTCATTAATTATTGATCATAATTACACTGGTCTACAAATTAATATAAAAACATTAACTGGAAAAGAGGAAGATGTTTTCCAAGTAATTTGGGTACCTAGAATTCAAATTTACCACCAGAATTGCACTATCAGGTCCAGTTCTTTTAATATCACATGAATGGCGCTACTGTAAAGTAATTTGACTTAAACCCATATTTATACTCTATCTTCATAATAATAGAAACAGCTAATTCTGTCCCAACAAATAACTTTGTTTCTTAATTATTTTACAATTCCATAGTCAGTAGGTATACAGAAAAATATCGAGTAATTTCCATTCCATTCCATGACACGTTCCAAAGTAACTTTAGGTACTTAAAAATAATAATAATTTTCATACCACTCTCCTGTACCTTCTATAATAAATTCGTAACGTAACTAAAAACGAATGAAGTTTTACTAAAACTTTACTAAAAACTTTACTAAAAAAGATAAAGAATCACTAAAAAATGTTTAATAATTTCTATGTCACTCTAAAAAATTATATAATTTTCATTTGTTACATATATTGTTTTTTTCATAAATACCTTAGTTACTTCTTAAAAAAAAGTTTAATAATTTCTATATCACTCTTTTTTGTTATCAAACAAAAAGTAGCAACTACGTTTAAAAATATTATATAATTTTCATTTGTTATATATATTCATTTGTTCATAAATACCTTAGTTACTTCTTAAAAAAAAGTTGAATAATTACTTCCCGTCTTCTCTTATTCATAATAAATTCCATAGAAAGAAGTACAAAAAAAACATGTCCGTCCCTTTCCATAACAAATTCTAAAGTAATTTCATTTAAAAAGAAAAGTATTATTTTTCCATTTCATTCACAATGAATAATTTTCATTTGTTACATTTATTCATTTGTTCATAAATTCCTTAGTTCTTAAAAAGAGTTGAATAATTACTTCCCGTCTTCTTTTATTCATAATAAATTCCATAGAAAGAAGTACAAAAAAAAACATGTCCGTCCCTTTCCATAACAAATTCCAAAGTAATTTCATTTAAAAAAAAAGTATTATTTTTCCATTTCATTCACACATATCTTTGGTACTTCATAGCGTCACAAATTCCACAATAAGTAGGTATACAAAAATATGTTGTCATTTCCGTTGGATTTCACAAACAAATTCGAACTTCACTTTAAAAAGTAATAATTTTAATGCAACCAATTGAGTCGTATTGAATCAAAATTCACAATATCCAAATACCGAAATTTTGGGAATTAAAAAAAAACAGCTCTACTCGACAATCTATTTCCCCGAATTTTGCAAATAAATTTTTTACATCCTTTTAGCTCTACAAAATGAATTGTAAAATAAAAAAATGCCTTTTTATATAGCTTTTTAATAATAAAAGCAGTTCAAAATTGGATAATGTTAGTTTTGACACCAATATGTAGATAATGTTTTTTATCTGATTTAGACAATTAGTTCTGATTCCATAACAGTTATAATATAACTAAGAAAATATCTAATTAAAAAAAAAAATATATATATATATATATATATATATATATATATATATATATATTATTATACTTATATATAATAAGTTTCAGCATTAGGCTGTATTGGGTGATTTGGTTTAATTCAAACCAACATTTCTCAGGTAAGGGTAATTCAGGTATTAAAGGTTAAAGTAATCCTAGTCAAATTATCCGTCTTTATATGCAAGCGGTGGGGCTTATACATGATTTTTTAAATTAAAAATATAATTTGGTAATTCACGATAACCTGGATAAAACTCTTTTGTACATTAGGGTGGAATGAAAAAATCTATTTTCAAAATTTAATTAGGCAGGGTAAAAGAAGTTGCCTTTTGCAACACAAAACATTGCTAAAAAATTTGGCAAAAGAATAGTTTTGGAGGGTCCGCAAAACCTCTAATATTTAAGATTTTACCGATTTTTTTCTCTTTCTCATTAAAATTCCATCTTCTTACGTATCTGCCTTTGCAAACAATTTCTTTTAACTATTCTATCATTTGCTTTGTGTTATAATCTTAATTTGTGTTTCGGAGTACACAAAGCGCCAAGAGGAGTGGTAGAAGGTCTAATAGGGGGTCTAATAGTAAAATTCAAACCAGAAATAAAGTTGAGTGTCCTATTTTCGGTTGCCCTATAGGTTTAAATAATGGATTACTTCCAACTTTCGAATATATTATGAGATGTTACCTTCACATTCGTCAAGAACTAAGAACAATGCAGCCAAAAGCACCAACAGTAAGTGAAATTCTTAAATTATTAGTACCCCAAGTAGAAACTGTCTAGAAGAGAGCTTCAGTTCCCATTGTGCCTCAAAGAAGAATTGTTGAAATGATAAAAGTATATCATTGGAGATACACGCTGATTCCAAAAGCATCAAGTTTAAAATGGACTACTAAGTTTGAATCTAACCTGAGAAAGTACAAGGAAAACTCAAAAACTGTTCGATATCGCTGCTTGCAAGTGTGTTAATATCGAACAATGCAAGTGAAACAAATGTAAGAAGGTTCCCGTTGCTGAAATGAAATTCTTGACCAACCAGAGGACCCAGAGAAATATGTTTATAGGAAGTGTTGATCAGATGCCCTTCTACCCCTATGAGGTGTAGGGTGTTTGGCCTTATTGGCCCTAAATAAATTCCTTCCACATTTTCCTATCTAGCGCCAGTTCTTTGGCTTTTCTGAAAGATTTTCCTCTCTTCTCTAGTATTTTCCCTATCACATGGTCCCAATTCTCCTTTGGTCTGCCTCTCTAATTCTAATTCTAATCTAATTATATATGTAATAACATTTATTTTATTAGAGCAAAACAGACAAAACCATCTAATCTAGGCACAAAAAAATATGTTATAAATAGTAACTTTCGGGTGAGGTTGACAGTCATAAGATGGCCTGTGTTTGGTTGAATGAGTTGATGTTAAAAGGAACAATATCCAATGGATAATATTAGTTTTTACTCCAAACCTCCACTTCTGATAGCATTTTATTTTAGATATAGTGAGTTTGGACTTAAACCGACGCCATATTTGATTTCAGAGCAAAATTTCAAATAAGAAACCACTGCTAACTGAATTTCGATGATTTTCGATATTGTGACTTTTGATTCTATACGACTCAATTTCGTATTAACTTCACCATAAAATATTTAATATCTCAAAGTTTACGGGTTTTCAAAGTTTAAAAGTTTTAACATACAAATTATAGATTTTCAAAATATCTATCGCATACCGTTCAGTTTTTTTTTTTAATATCGTTTGTCTGAAATAGTTTGAATTGTTGAAATGTTTTTGAAAAATAAACATACGATTAGGACATAAATAATACTTTTTGTTGTTAGTACAGGAATGGTATAAGCAAGTCTGAAATAGTTTGAATTGTTGAAATGTTTTTGAAAAAGAAACATACGATTGGGACATAAATAATACTTCTTGTTATTAGTACAGGAATGGTATAGGCAACTGTTTCTTATCGTATTTTATCATGGCTCTCCGGATTCGTTATTTATTTTTTATCAAAGAAATTTTCAACAATGCAGAATCGGACCAATGTTCATATAACATGTTTTTGTTATAATAGCATCAGCTTCCAATGTCCAAAGTTTATCATAGATCTAATAAATCACCCTATAAAAAAATTCTACTAGCTCTTCTACGTTGGTGCCTCCTTGAAAAAAAAATTGAATAATTACTTCCGGTCTTATAACTTCCATAACTTCGCCATAAAAAAGCATTCCTCTGTCATTTTCGCATAAGTAATTATCTGGTAAAAATTTCGCCTACAATCGTTATTTGTATAACTAGGCTGAGAAATGGCTGTTTGGCGCGTGGCTAGAAATATGGTTAGCCGAGGCGGTGGCCGAGGCTAATACTGGGCAATTACGGAAAGGGCAACAACAAATTTTACACAATTGCAACTGGGCAACTTAGGATAGTATGTTTGCAAACAAACAACAAGATATACGCAATTGCAGCCGCCGAAACGAATATTTTTGGACGCAATTATTAACTTTTTGAGAGAGTTGTATAAAAGAAAATCCCTCATTTCTGTAACAAATTAACTCTTCTATAACTAATTATAAAGAAATGAATTATGTTCCTTTTCCACAACATATTCCTTAATAACTTAACAAGTTATAAAAAATATCTGAACTCTAATTATTTTATTTCAAAATAATTCGTAATACATTATTTATATTATTCGTCCACATCATTTTTGTACTGAGAATAATATAATAATGATGACCTCGTGAACTTTTGATAGATTTTATCCATTTTTCTGATTTCATAAAATGAGCAAAAATTCTAAAATCCTCTAGTATTAATGATAAATGTACCAGGGCAGAGAATGAATTATGTTCCTTTTCCACAACATATTCCTTAATAACTTAACAAGTTATAAAAAATAGCTGAACTCTAATTATTTTATTTCAAAATAAATCGTAATACATTATTTATATTATTCGTGTACATCATGTTTGTACTGAGAATAATATAATAATAATAACCTCGTGAACTTTTGATGGATTTTATTCATTTTTCTGATTTCATAAAATTGCCAAATATTCTAAAATCCTCTAGTATTAATAATAAATATACCAGGGCACTTATACAAAATATGTAAGTCTCAAAAATGTAGCAGGGTGTTTTGAAAAAAAATAATAATAGTAATAGCAATTACAGAAGAGCTTATGTGATTAAAAAAATACCGGGGCGCCGCCCTGGTGCGTCCTGGCTCAAGTACAGCAGCAGTAGTACAGTAGTACTACTAGTACACTAGTACTAGTAGCAGCAGTGCACATTTGGTGTATTTTTAGTATTATTTTTTATATAAATATTGGAAATCACTTATATTTCAGTTGTGGTAAAGGAAAAGCGTAGAAATAAAATCAACGATATTATTTTTTTTTCTATTTCGCGTTGGTAATGGGAACTGTTACCGCACTCGTTTAAGGGCGTTAATAAAATAATGCTCCTACATTTTAGTTGGTTGCAGCAAATGTTGTAATATCGAACGTCAAATGCCAAAGATCTCAAACTATATAACCACAAATTGAATTTTTGACATCACATCAGCGTTAGAAAGAACCACAAAATTCGTTACGTCTTGGAACTACCCTTTTTAATTTAAAAACAGTGTAACAGACGTAAAATAAAAATAATCGTCTCAAAAAATTTGCAAAGGCAAGAATTACGGTCAATATACTGAAAATAATACAACGTAAATTGTCCACCGAAAAATACACAGAAGTATTTACTTTTAAATTTGTTAAATGAGGCCCCTTGTAAATAAGATGCTTGGAATTCGCTGCATATTTTCAGAAGAAACCCACTATTCTCTACTGTAACGACATTCAATAACATTTTCGACCAAATATAACATATCTGTTTAAGAGATCAACAAAAATATATTACATTTATATTATAAATATAATAATCATAATCTGAGGTTCTAAAAAAACTAACATCTATACTTCACAGCTTACAAAAGTAATAAGTTTTTTTTTATTGTAGAATAATATATCCTCAGGATTACTTTATGTATTCATAAATGCGAGGCATTGTTCGGTTTATATTAAAATGTCAACACTATGCAACCCTTTGCCTCGGAGCCCTGCAAATTCTCGTTTGCTTAATGTCGGGCGTCAGCATTTAAGGGAGCACTGGGCCTCGTTCCGTGTGCTATGATCCGAGATGACCTCTTTGGACAGCACCTAATGAATTGCTCAGGAGTTCTGAACGAACGGTGAACGTTCTCTGGATAATTGGGACTTTGCAACTGTCACTCCCTGATTGGAGCACCGCGAGTTTCCGGACTGATCGTGTTGCAAGTAAATGTGCACTCGTTAAAAATAATTAGTAAACTGCCAGTAATGGATACTAAAAATAAATTTATGGCGAATGAAGTAATAATTTCCTAGGAAATATTTTCTTCGGTACAGATGTAAGTAAGGCAGTAATTATTGGTGTTAATCGAAAGTTGCATAAGTCAATTACTTTCCTGTTGCAAAACACATATAATTCATTTTTTTAAACAAATGCAATAGGCAAAACGATATGTCGTACACAAACCCAGCGGTTCTCAAAATTTTCCTCATCATGTATTTATCGCGAATATTATTGCTCTGAATTTTGTTATAAAATATTTACAGGCTTGTAAATTATGACTTAAAAGTCAGAAAGTTACCTTGTTTTAACTAAAAGTTTAAACATGGCGGTTTTTTGCTTTTAAAATGACAATTTCTCACGAAAAAATATATTTTTTGTTTTGCGATATTTTGCACTATGACACTTAACATATTTTTTAAATGGCAACCACCACATTTTATTCATATTTCGATACCATTACCATTACCTATACCATTATCGATATCATTACCTGTTTCAATCAAATTATATAGTAAGGAAATATAAATACTACTACAAATAATAGTAAAGGAAATACTAAATAATAGTAAGGAAATTGAACAATTTTAATTTTTCTTTTGTGACAATGGAATCAATTACAGCGAATTACAAGTCGAAACATAAAACTCACTGTTTTACACACACTTATTTTTATATTATTAATAATGTATCATCAAAAATTACAAAGTACTATAACTATATCAAAGATGGTACAAATTCTGAATGATCATTATTTATAATTGCTAATGATCAGTCAGAATTTCAACATTGAACATTCAGATTATAAAATTACCATTATTCAATAAATATGTATATAGACACACTTATTTTTATATTACTAATAATGTATCATCAAAAATTACAAAGTAACTGTAACTATATCAAAGATGGTACCAATTCTGAATGATCATTATTTATAATTGCTAATGATCATTCAGAATTTCATCATTGAACATTCAGATTATAAAATAATCATTATTCAATAAGTATGTATAGTATCTGAATGCTTCTAACTTTATTGTTATTAATCGTAGTACAAATTCTTATAAATCAAACATTATTCGATAAATATGCTTCTAACTGTAATGTTATCAATCATGGTACAAATCCTTATAAAACGATCATTATTCAATAAATACAGAATCCTAAGCTGGAAGGTCAATAGCCTAATAAAAATTGATATCTCTTTCTACAGAATCTAAGTGCTTGTAATATTGCGAGGTAATAACTTACACACGACATCAAAGAGAATAATTAAATCCAGCTCTGTAATATTTGCTTAAGTACAGTTAATTAATGAAAAATTACTGCATCATGCAATGATCCCAAATAATTAAAAATGAGCAATTTATAGTCCATTAGATGGATTGATTTACCTAGAGACTAGAGATGGTACAAATTCTGAATGATCATTATTTATAATTGCTAATGATCATTCAGAATTTCAACATTGTACATTCAGATATTAAAATAATCATTATTCAATAAATGTGTATAGTATCTGAATGCTTCTAACTTTATTGTTAATAATCGTAGTACAAATTCTTATAAATCAAGCATTATTCGATAAATATGCTTCTAACTTTAATGTTATCAATCATGGTGCAAATCCTTATGAAACGATAATTATTCGATAAATACAGAATCCTAAGCTGGAAGGTCAATAGCCTAATAAAAATTGATATCTCTCTGCCTCTACAGAATCTAAGTGCTAATTGCTAATAATCATTTTGAATTTCAACATTGAGCATTCAGATTATAAAATAATCATTATTCAATAAATATGTATAGTATCTGAATGCTTCTAACTTTATTGTTATTAATCGTAGTACAAATTCTTATAAATCAATCATCATTCAATAAATATGCTTCTAACCTTAATGTTATCAATCATGGTACAAATCCTTATAAAACGATCATTATTCGATAAATACAGAATCCTAAGCTGGAAGGTCAATAGCTTAATAAAAATTGATATCTCTTTCTACAGAATCTAAGTGCTTGTAATATTGCGAGGTAATAACTTACACACGACATCAAAGAGAATAATAAAATCCAGCTCTGTAATATTTGCTTAAGTACAGATAATGAATGAAAAATTACTGCATCATGCAATGATCCCAAATAATTAAAAATGAGCAATTTATAGTCCATTAGATGGATTGGTTTACCTAGAGACTTTCTCCAATCACAATTATATTTTTGTGATACAAATAAATTACGAGGCGTTGAACCTGCCTGACGGAGAATTTTATTAACATAACGAAAGTCATCACTTAACCGGACAAAGAATGAATGCTGCAATTCAATTAATTTACACCTAATTCATTCACAGGAAGTACTGATGGTAAATAATTAGATACATATCACAGGTATAAAAATCTTTCTCCTCAGACATCGCCAATAAAAAGAAAATTATGTGTAATAAAATTCATATTTTTCAAATCAGTCAGTAATTAAAGCGAAATAATGTTATAATAAAGACCTCTACTTGATGTCGTGTACTTTACATTTTACATTTTCTTCTTAATTACTGCAGAATTTGTACTTCAAGAACGAGCAATCTCTAAGCTCTAATAAAATAAAGTAGTAAGTAGTATCTTGAAGCTTGTGAAATTTTCGTAGAAATAAGAAAAACAAAACACCTTTTTCACAAAACCCTTTTTTTGGCGTTTTGTGAAAATGGTGTTTTGTTTTTCTTATTTCTTATATTTAAAATCTTTCTCCTCAGACTTCGCCAATAGAAAGAAAATTATATGTAACAAAAATCATATTTTTCAAATCAGTCAGTAATTAAAGCGAAATAATGTTATAATAAAGACCTCAACTTGATGTCGTGTACTTTACATTTTTCATTTTCTTTTTAATTACTGCAGAATTTGTACTTCAAGAACGAGCAATATCTAAGCTCTAAAAAAATAAAATAGTAAGTAGTATCTTGAAGCTTGTGAAAGGTTCGTAGAAATAAGAATAACAAAACACATTTTTCACAAAACACTGTTCTTTGGCGTTTTGTGAAAATGGTGTTTTGTTTTTCTTATTTCTTATATTTAAAATCTTTCTCCTCAGACTTCGCCAATAAAAAGGAAATTATATGTAATAAAAATCATGTTTTTCAAATCAGTCAGTAATCAAAGCGAAATAATTTTATAATAAAGACCTCAACTTGATGTCGTGTACTTTACATTTTACATTTTCTTTTTAATTACTGCAGAATTTGTACTTCAAGAACGAGCAATCTCTAAGCTCTAATAAAATAAAGTAGTAAGTAGTATCTTGAAGCTTGTGAAAGGTTCGTAGAAACAAGAAAAACAAAACACCTTTTTCACAAAACACTTTTTTGGCGTTTTGTGAAAAAGGTATTTTCTTTTTCTTATTTCTTATATTTAAAATCATTCTCCTCAGCTTCGCCAATAGAAAGAAAATTATATGTAATAAAAATCATATTTTTCAAATCAGTCAGTAATTAAAGCGAAATAATTTTATAATAAAGACCTCAACTTGATGTCGTGTACTTTACACTTTTAATTTTCTTTTTAATTACTGCAGAATTTGTACTTCAAGAACGAGCAATCTCTAAGCTCTAATAAAATAAAGTAGTAAGTAGTATCTTGAAGGTTGTGAAAGGTTCGTAGAAATAAGACAAACAAAACACTTTTTTCACAAAACCCTGTTTTTGGCGTTTTGTGAAAATGGTGTTTTGTTTTTCTTATTTCTTATATTTAAAATCTTTCTCCTGAGACTTCGCTAATAAAAACAAAATTATATGTAATAAAAATCATATTTTTCAAATCAGTCAGTAATCAAAGCGAAATAATTTTATAATAAAGACCTCAACTTGATGTCGTGTACTTTACATTTTTCATTATCTTTTTAATTACTGCAGAATTTGTACATCAAGAACGAGCAATCTCATGGCTCTAATAAAATAAAGTAGTGAATAGTATCTTGGAGCTTGTGAAAGGTTCGTAGAAATAAGAGAAACAAAACACCTTTTTCACAAAACACTTTTTTTTGCGTTTTGTGAAAAAGGTATTTTGTTTTTCTGTTTTCTCTAATAAAATTGTTACTAATTTTATTGTAACAAAAGTATTGTACTTAGCAATATCTTAGCTCTAATAAACTTGTTCATAATTTTATTGTAACAAAAGCATTGAATCCTTAGCATTCATGTATTTTCATTCGGCCTTCATAATAGATGTGTTCCCTTTTAGTATTAAAATATATTTATTTATTTATTTGTGTATTTATTCCTTTGCCTTTCTACCTTTCGGTGTAAGGAATTTAATATTCAAATAAATCCCAAATTCTGATGAGTTTGTTGAAAATTACTTCAGGATTGCTTCGGGAGAGCTTCTTGAGAATTAGTTTTTGAATTTTTTTGTTGCGAATCCTTTCTTTGCAGTTATTGAAAATTATTATTAAGTATTTTTGAGAATCTCATTTCGAGAATTTCTTAAAGAAAGATTTCTGAGAAGTATAATACTTTAAAGGTATTTCTTGAGAATTTCTAGGCTTCTTGAGAATTACTGAATTACTATTAATTACTGAATTACTGGATAATTTATTCAAAATTAGTTTTGTAGAATTTCTTGAAAATTACTTTTTAACTTCGTTTCGATACATTTATCGAGAATCGCGCCTTGAAAATTTCTTCAGAATTCGTAAACAAATTCTTTCTGATCAACTTCTTCTCAAATATTTCATACATGCAGAATATAAAGAAAAGTAACAAGTTATCATTTTTAACAACGCACATTTATTTCGCTAAATGTACCTTTCAACCTCTACGTGGTCATCTTCAGTAGACATTTGTACTGAGGAGAAACAAGACAAAACACATTATATAACTTTCTTTCAACAATAAATATTTCAATCCTAAGCAATACATATTTAAATCCTGAGAAATACAAATTAAAAACTAATTAAACCTAATGGATGCTCCTGAGCCGAAATGTATTCAGAATTGTACAATTAATTCTAATCTTTCTCTGGAAGTGGATTAGAGGTTGCCATTAATGGGATTACTGAGGGGTGAATGGTCAAAATTTATGCACAATTTGTATCTGATAATACTCTCGAGAAACCGTTGACGAGTATTTATTTAAAATTACTTCAGAATTACTTTAGTAAAGATTATTGGGAAGTACTTGTGAAGAATTTCTAGAAAAATATTTTTGGAGTATTTCTTGAAAATTATTTTTGGAGAATGTCCTTAATATTATTTTTGCTGTATTTCTTGAGAATCTCTTTACGAAAACTGTTGAAATATTGCTCTAGAGTCCACTTCGATGTATTTCTTGAGAATTGTGTCTAGAAAGTTTCTTCAGATTTCGTAAATAAATACTTTCTTATAAATTTCTGGAGAATTCCTTCCCAAATATTGCTAAAATCCATTGTCCATTTGTTTCTGATGATATACTTATCTACTTGAGAAATTCTTGATGAAACTTTATTCAAAATTGCTTCAGAATTTCTTTAGTAAAGATTCTTGAAAATTATTTCTGAAGTTTTTCTCAGGGCATACTTTAAAAGAATTTTATTTAAAATTGTGGCTTATACTTTGTTTCTTATTTTTGAAAAATTCTTGAACTTTCGCTCTAAAATTCGTTTCGATACTTTTCACGAGAATCGCTTCTTGAAAATTTGCCTAGATTTCGACTAAGGTTTCTTAGAAATTTCTTGAATAGTCCTTCTCAAATATTTCAAAACTCCGTGGTCGATTTGTCTCTACTGATATACTTACTTGAGATATTGTTGACGAGAATTTATTCAAAATGACTTCAGAATTACTTGAGTAAAGATTCTTAGAAATTACTTCTTAAGTATTTCTCGAGACATACTTAAAAATACTTTTATTAAAAATGGAAACGTATACTTCGTGGTTCATTTCCAAAAATTTCTTCAAATGTCGCGCAGGGATTCATTTCGAAACTATTTTGGGGAATAGCGTCTTGAAAATTTCTTCAGATTTCGTAAAATTCGAGAATTCCTCCCTAAATATTTTTAAAGAATCATGTTCAATTTGATTTTGATAATATTCTTGAGAAATTATTGACGACAATTTATTCAACATTACTTCAGAATTACTTTAGTGAAGATTCTTGAAAATTACTTCTGAATTATTTCTCGAGACATACTTTAAAATAATTTTATTTAAAATGGAAACAAATATTTCGTGGTTCATTTTCAAAAATTTCTTGAAATGTCACGCTGGCATTCATGTCGAAATGATTTTGGAGAATCGCGTGTTGAAAATTTCTTCAGATTTCGTAAACTTCAAGAATTTCTCCCTAAATATTTCTAAAGAATCCATGCTCAATTTAATTCTGATAATATGCTTGAGGAATCGTTGAGGAGAATTTATGCAAAATATCTTCAGAATTACTTTAGTAAAGATTATTGGGAATTACTTCTAAAGTATTTCTTGGGAATTCATTAACATCCTTTAATAATGCAAGATTTTACATCGTGATACATTATAAAATATATGTATGAATATTACACTGTATTAATTATAATAACTGATTTCGACCACACCATTAGCTGGTCATTACCAAACTTATAACTTTGTCGGTATCAAACTTTGTTAATTACAGTCAGGAATTATTTACAATTTACAATTTACAATCTGGAATTAACCAAGTAAGATACAAACAAAGTTAAAAATGCATTATGTATCCACATCTTAAAAGAATTTCTTGAAAATTATGGGGATTTCTTAAGAATTGCTCGAAAATTCCTTAAATTAAAAGAAATTTTGCTACTGAACTCATCGAGTTTGATTTATAATAGATAAGTTACTCCCCTGAAAGCTGAACAAAATAGGGATATTTTACCGGACGGATAGATTGCACGTTCCTCCAGTAAAATTAATATATTTTACAATATTTCACGATTTAGAGGCAAAGTTGGAAAAAAACATCATCCTAGGGAACACAGGTCCATCAAAGTTTCTCAATAAAGAGGCATCATTGTAAAGATTATTGATTTAGTGTGGGAGATAAACGCTTGTTGTACCACAATCCATTTAAGATTCGATAGACTACTTATTTATTTACTCCTACATGTATTGATAATGGATAATAATTAATTGTGAGTGAAGGGAGGAAGTTGTAGACTACGGTGTAACTTCGGACCCTACTCAATCTCCTAAATGCAATTAGGGGTGAGAAATTGTGTTACAAGAATCTTTGTGCCAGGAGATATCAAATCATTGCAATCTAAATCTGTCGAAAATTTATCGATTGATTGATTCAGCTGATGTAATTCAATCAATTAGACCAAAATATCCAATAACAGATTGTTTAGAAATAAGTTGGAATTGTATGTCCACGGATTAATCTTTAACGTGGGAGTTTTTTTATTATGAAAAAACAAGATTAATGAAAACATATTTGAGTTCTCATAATTTTTCTCTTAGAAAAATGTGGATAAAAGCTTTTCATTATCAAAAAATAAGATTAATGAAAACATATTTGAGTTCTGATGTACAGACACGCACTCTGAGAATGACTGGAAGACTGAGCAGTCTGCTATCCTTGTCTGGTCACGCACGGTAGGGGCACAGTAAACAAGGATAGCAGACTGCTCGCTATCACGGACTGCGTCATTCCTAGAGTCCGTGGATGTAGTCATGCTCACCTAAATCCAATACAAACATATTTGTATTGCTATATAAAATTACTATTGTAAACTAATTTCTTGTACGAGACTTTATGTAAGCATGCCTGTAAATTTTTCTCTTTTCTCAGTATTTTTTTAAACAAAAATATCTTGCATCAGCTCTTAAAATAACAACTCTTTTCTCATTTAACCGAATCTCTATACAAGGTGTCTCTAAATTCCTACAAGTAGAAATACTGAAGTACTCTTGTACTTCTATTTTAGGTGTTTTGTTTATGAAGATTCTAGCAACCGGAACTAGTCGAAATATACTTAAATTTTCAAAAACTAATTTACCAAAATGTATCACCTAAATAATAATACGTGGGTAATAATGCATGCGGTGTCCTAAATAAACAATCTATACAGGTAAATTATAGCTTGTACAATTTTTATAGATATGAAATTAATGTATAACAAAATTAATAATAATGTAATGTAATGTAGTGTTTATTAAATGTATTTGAATACATGTAGGATTCAAATACAAGTAAATTATAGCTTGTACAATTTTTATAGATATGAAATTAATGTATAACAAAATTAATAATAATGTAATGTAATGTAGTGTTTATTAAATGTATTTGAATTCATGTAGGATACAACAAAATACTATACAATACTAAACATAATAACAAAGTAACACCAATCAATAAGTAACAGATGTATGCAGATAAAATATATGAAACCATATAGAAAATAAATTAAATGTAAGAAACAATTAATAACAAAGCGTCTTCTGCTTCTTCTCGAGCATTTGAAAAACGTATAAGCAGGTTAATAGAAAAAAGTCACGCGTTGATTATATTCAAGCTTTATTTTTAGCTTAGGAATAGTTCACCATCCCATCAATCATGCTGCGATTCAACATCAATACTAATTACTATAGGCTGTGTAACCTAATTAACATCGCTGATAATGTTCATTTAATTACGCATCACGAACCTTCGTTCAACAATTAAAACAATTACTCCAAAAATTCAGCGTGCCACTTTCTACACTTCCCATAACACTTCTTTACATAACTAGGCGTTTCTTGCCAAGTAGGAAACACGAGTTTTTAGCATTGATAGATTATTTGCATTATAAACGTATTTCGTTTTTGCGCGAGTTTCTCTTGTGTTATGTAGTTGATGTTTCCATAGACGTAAAGTATGCAGCGATTAAGTTATTTTATTAAATGGTCGAGAATCATCAGTATTATTATACCTATTAGCTAGGAAATTTATACTGATATGCAGCGTATGTTATTATAAATCAACTATAAACTTCAAACAAATTAGTATTAAAATAAAATCCTGCGTTTTTTATCTACATACAGGGTGGGGTTTTTTTTTTCATTTTGGGCATTGGGATCTCGGAAACCATAAGACATAGAGACGCGGTTAAATGAGAAAAGAGTTGTCGTTTTAAGAGGTTATGCAAGAGATGCTTTTGTTTTTTGAAAAAAGGCCACAGCTTTTCAGTTATAATACAAACTTTTTTTTTAAATAGCAGTAATAGCTTTTAAAAAGAACAAATTTTTCTCTTTTCTCAGTTTTTTTAAACATAAACATATCTTGAATAAGCTGTTAAAATGACAACTCTTCTCATTTAACCGAATTTTTATACAGGGTGTCTCTAAATTGTATGGCTTAACCACAGATTACTGGGATCAAAAAAAGATGATTTAACAAAGCATATCTATATACAAACGTGTTTGGTTTAGCCAGAATTCAGCTTCAAAGTTAATTTAAAAATAACAAAATTTGCTTATAAAAAGAGAACCATTGGAGGCTCGACTTCAAGCCTTAATTTTTAAATTTTTATTCCTTGATTTTCTGCAGTTAGATAATCGAAGTATTCATTTCATGCTTTGACACTTTCAGTTTTCCATTACTTAATTTTTCACCTCTCGAGTTTTTATGTCCCAATTTTTCAATCCTTGGTTTTATAAATTTAAACCAGTGTGGACTCGACTTCAAGCTTACATTTTCAATTTTCCAATCCTTGATTTTCTACAGTTAGAAAATCGAAGTCTTGATTTCAAGCTTTGATTCTTTCAGTTTTGCATTCCTCAATTTTTCAGTTTTTTACATATGATGCCGTAATTTTCAAATTTGCTATACTCTAAATCTTGATTTATGATGCCCCAACTTTTAATTTTTGAAATCTCAATGTTCCATGCAATGGTTTTCTATATCTAGATAATTAAAGCTTACATGACTATTTTAAATATTTGATTCTTAATTTTTCACCTCTCGAGTTTTGATGCCCCAATTTTTAATTTTTCAATCCTCGATTTTCTGTATCTAGATAATTGGGGGCTCGATTTCAAGCTAGAATTGTTCAATTTTCGAATCCGCGATTTTCTACATTTAGATAATCGAAGACTCAACTTCAAGCTTTGACCATTTTTATTTTCCATTCCATGATTCTTCAGTTTTCTATATTTCTTATACTTACTATACTCTATACTTCTTTCGTAATTTTCGCTGTTTCAATATTCGGATTCTTGATTTTTAGCCAATAAGAAATTAGTGATCTCGCTTATACGAAAATTTCCATTGATAACTAGAGCAAAAATTTATATGTTCACTAGGTAGCATGGTTCACTGGAATGTTCATGAAAACTTTTCAAAAACAATAAATATTGAAAACTATATTTATCATAAAGCTAAATAAAACAAACACTTTTCTTTGTTTGCATCACACTGTTTATTAAATTTAATGACGATAGTTTCGATCACGTTCTGATCATTATCAACAGATCAATGGTTGAACATCAAATGGTTCAACAGCACAGCATTCAAACCATCACAGATTCCTGAACATTCAAATTCCGCGCCATTCTGCAGATTCATTCATAAACTCGAACAATCCATAATGGCCGCCGTTTATTTACTACGTGCTGCGACCTTGAAAGGAATGTTTGGAATGTGGGCTAGTAGTAAAGATTTCATTCTTAAACAGCACTTCTGGTGGCTCCGCCAGGGGCGCTGAACGACGTAAACCACGAAATTGGGGTTTCTGAGGCTTTTTAGGGCAAAAATAGGCATGCCAATGTAATTTACGGGAAATTATTGATATGTGAGATGGGTTTAAATCGATTTGATTGCCTATTAGACGAGTTTCGGCAAATTTTGGTAGTTCATGCATGTCTGATAGATGGCGCTCGCAGCCAATTTATGAGCAGAATAATGTTGGTATGGTTTTAAGGCTGCATTCGGGCCAAATGAGAATGCCAATGCCATTTAAACCATGTTTCAAATGTATGGGTTCAATTTCAAGTCATTCCATTGCTTATTGTGCGAATCACAACAAACCACAAACATCAAGCGATTCACAGCTGATTCTAGAAGCTCTTGGTCTATGACTTGTCTATGACTTTAGTCATAGACCAGGCCAGGTGATACCAGGTGACCAGGTGATAAGGCCTTAGCCAGCTGGATTTTAGTGCATGTGTGTGTGTGGACATTATAAGTTTTCAATGAACAGTTGTGTGAAACCTGGAATAATGAGGGAAGCCGAAGTGCTGCTGCGGTCCAAGTCTCCAAGTCCAAGACTCCAAGTCCAAGACTCCAAGTCGTAATGTAAGTATGGTTTGGTTAATTTTCAATTTGCGCTCTGTTGATATTGAACAATCTCACTTCAATATACCTTTTGCATAGTGCAATGTAGAAAAATCAAGTCAAAAATATAAAAAATGCCAGCAATCGGTTTCAAAATCTAACGTTGATTCCCTAATGTAACAAAATTATGCTGCGGCAACATAGGCGAACATATAGGTTATAAGTGGAAACAAAATACATCTATCGATGACAGGGGCCCACTAAGTTTATGTCGATTAGAGCCCACACTCTTCTTTTCACTTCATGAAATGATAATAACATATGTAATAGATCCAAAGGATTGTATTTGCAAACCACATACGCAGAAATTAAAAAGTTAACAGCCAATAACAGACGGTAAGGGCTGCTAAGCGGGGTAAGGCATAGTAAGGCCATAGTGAGGGCATAGTAAGCATAAATGCCAAAGGCATGTAATTCTCAGAATGATAATAATATGAGCCGCTGAAAACGAAGTGTCCATTTCTTTTTTAAATCAAATTAGTCCAGAAATGTTCATAGGATGCTGTCTCTTGTATATTTCCGAACTGAAAAGACTTATCCGATTTAAACATATCTGAATTAAAAAACATGAACATACCAACTCTGGTTTTTAACGGCTATTATATTGAACTGCCCAAAAAGTATTGTTAACATATGTGCAAATTACAAGAAATTAATCGGACACCGAATGGTAGCAAGACTCAGTAGCGTCCCAGTAGTGTCCCAGTCAACTGGGCAAGTGTTGGGGCCCCGGGTGCTTGTGAGGCTCCGCACCGAGCAAATGAGCTACTTCCTTTAATTATGTGAAGGCACTGGGGTACTTATGCACCCCACTTCATATTTGTGTCGGGGGACAAACAAAAGGAGCTTCTAGCAAAAATAAAGAACAAAGTTACAGAAGATGTTCGAAGTGCCCTCCTTGTATTTCCAAGCAGGCACGACACCCTTGTCTGAGGGATATTCGAACTCTTTCTAAAACACCCTCATTGGCTATTGGCTATTTACAAGAGTACCATAGATTAATCACATAATCTCTGGTGAATTATTCTAAACATACGATGTGAAGGAATCTGGCGTTTGGATAAGCTTCTGCATAAATTCGTCGTGGTTCGGTGGCAATTCCATTACAATGACCATACATGAAATGCATGTCGGCTAATTCTACATTAGAGTAAATAGACATAGAGGTACAGAATTATTTTGTATTTGTATGATTGAAAGATTGCAATACCATTTGATAATTCTTCGTCTAGTTCTGGGTTTAAATTTAAATACCATTAGATATACCATCTTTATGCACTGATTCTTCAAGTGTCTAAGAAATATATTTGTTGCGGCTTGCAACTACTAATAACCAGTAGAGGCCACTGATCTTCAGGCAGGTGCTCGAATAAATATATGATGTGTAAAAACTCTTTATTTTACACATAATCTACATACAATACACTAACACATACATGTCCCACATGACTAGAGTGCTTAGAACCATCGCATTTAAGGATTCGACGTACACTAAACGTAGGAAGTATAACAATGCAAACATCATTTGCAAGACACAAATTTAGAGGAAAACTCGTTCATGAATCACTCAAATTTAACAACAAACTGATGATCGATATAGGGGAATATGAAAGCCCCGAGGCAGCAATAGCAACAAAACCTGACCTAACTTTACATTTTGCGTTACACGTATATTTTGGGCCTTTGAAACTTTTTTACTACTTATTTTTACTACTTATTTCTTGCTTCAAAAATATTTTGCACATCGATTCTAACGTTTAACCTACCTCCTTGTGATACTCGTATGTATAAGAATATACTCGTAAGTATAAGAAATACCTGAATATTACTGTTACAAGGAATTTTTAAGAAGTCAAACATTAAATGGGCAACTACCCTAGCAGTGTGAATACTAACTTCAAATAAACATATTTGTGCATCTGTGCATTGCATTTTTTTGAAGATTTAACACGTTTATATCGTATTTTAATTATGCATTGCATTTTTTGGAGAATTGGAGGAATTAACATATTTATAACGTTGATGGCATTTTAATGTATCACATAACTATGTTAAACTTCACTTTATCAATAAATTGAAAAATCCATCAGAAATTGTAGATTGATAGTTAATAGAAATGTAGATTGTAGCACATCCTAAGAAATTGAAAATCTTATTACTGTGATAGTACGTAGAACAGTCGGCGCCCTAACTCAAAAATGTGAGTGTAACATGGCACATCCTAAAGAGTCATACCCAACACATTTAGTAAACACAATTATTCCCATAGTCGGGACCAGGTTAACTTGGGTACAACTTGGGTTACTTATTTCTTGCTTCAAAAATATTTTGCACATTGATTCTAACGTTTAACCTACCTCCTTGTGATACTCGTAAGTATAAGAAATACCTGAATATTACTGTTACAAGGAATTTTCAAGAAGTCATACATTAAATGGGCAACTACCTTAGCAGTCTGCATACTAACTTCAAATAAACTTATTTGTGCATGTATGCATTGTATTTTTTGGAAAATTTAATACGTTGATAACGTTGTGGGTATTTTAATTATGTATTGCATTTTTTGGAGAATTTGAGGAATTAACATTATTATTATGACGCATTTTAATGCGTCACATAAATATGTTAAACTTCACTTTATCAATAAATAGAAAAATCCATCATAAATTGTAGATTGATAGTTAATAGAAATGTAGATTGTCCCACATCCTAAGAAATTGAAAATCTTATTACTGTGATAGTACGAAGAACAGTCGGCGCCCTAACTCAAAAATGTGAGTGTAACATGGCACATCCTAAAGGGTCACACCCAACACATTTAGTAAACACAATTATTGCCATAGTCGGGACCAGGTTAACTTGGGTATAACTTGGGTTACTTATTTCTTGCTTCAAAAATATTTTGCACATCGATTCTAACGTTTAACCTACCTCCTTGTGATACTCGTAAGTGTAAGAAATACCTGAATATTACAGTTACAAGAAATTTTCAAGAAGTCATACATTAAATGGGCAACTACCTTAGCAGTCTGCATACTAAGTTCAAATAAACTTATTTGTGCGTCTGTGCATTGAATTTTTTGAAAAATTTAACACGTTTATAACGTTGTGGGTATTTTAATTATGTATTGCATGTTTTGGAGAATTGGAGGAATTAACACATTTATAAGGTTGTTGGCATTTTAATGTGTCACATAACTATGTTAAACTTTACTTTATCAATAAATAGAAAAATCCATCATAAATTGTAGATTGATAGTTAATAGAAATGTAGATTGAAATCCTAAGAAATTGAAAATCTTATACTGTGATAGTACGTAGAACAGTCGGCGCCCTAACTCAAAATGTGAGTGTATCATGGCACATCCTAAAGGGTCAGACCCAACACATTTAGTAGACACATTTGTTGCCATAGTCGGGACCAGGTTAACTTGGGTATAACTTGGGTTACTTATGCTTGATTCAAAAATATTTGTGCATATCGATACTAACGTTTAACCTGCCTTGGGTCGCACCCAAGACATTTAGTAGACACAACTGTTGTGATAGTCGGGACCAGGTTAACTTGGGTATAATTTGGGTTACTTATTTCTAGCTTCAAAAATATTTGTGCACATCGATACTAACGTTTAACCTGCCTTGGGTCGCACCCAAGACATTTAGTAAACACAATTGTTGCCATAGTCGGGACCACGTTAACTTGGGTATAACTTGGGTTACTTATTTCTTGCTTCAAAAATATTTTGCAAATCGGCCTTGGGTCACACGCAAGATATTTAGTAGACACAACTGTTGCTATAGTCGTGACCAGGTTAACTTGGGTGTGACCCATAAAACTTGAACATAATTCTACCCTTTTTAACTCATCAAGAATCTAAATCTGAACCTCTCGTACGATCTCACTTCTGTTAATTCAAATGTCATCAATGAAATATTTCTGTTTTTTGTAATATCTATATATCAATTTTAAAATGTTAATGCGTCATTTGTTCAAATGTCATCAATGAAATATTTTACTTTTGTAATATCTATATATCAATTTTAAAATTTTAATGCGTCCTTTGTTAGTTTAATGTATCTGGTATTATAAGTGCACGTTGCCGATCCAACCGACGTACCACCAAATACTTTTATGTTATACCAGGTTTTGCTGAATCAATCTCTCGAAGGCTCATGCGATATTATTCACAAAACTGTTTTGCATTGCCATTTCCATTATATAATTTCAATCTTTTTTTTTTTGTACGTGTGCCTGAGTAGTAATGCCTTTTTATTTCATTGCAAAGTTAAAGCACCATAACGACCTTTCCATTACACCTGGGCTCGAGTCTTGCTCCCCTGAGCTACGATTTCAATCTAACTCGCAATTTACATTTCCACCACAATTTTTCTCACGAGGCCTGAAGCATTTCCACATTTTCGCTTCGCAACCTCCACTCTGCTGGATTAATTCTCGCTCCGTCGCCTGACCGTTTCCGTTTCTTAATCGGCCACCGGAATCTATTGTGTGTGTGCATGAGGCGGTGATGCATGGGCGGACGGAATTGATTCGACACGGCGATGGCGAGTGAAAACGGCGATATTCAAAAGAGATATTTAAAACGGACCCCTGGGGCAACTGTAAACCACTCTACGAGTGTGGATATCTGAAGATCTGATGCTGGCAGCAAGAGATTTACGCTAATGCTGCAGGTCTCTTGCACATAACTCCTTGCAATGTATTACGAGTAAAAATGTAATATGGTAACAAAATTGATTGAGGAAAACTTTTTGGAACGTTTAAAGCTTGCAGTTGTTTCGAAATTTGAAGCGCTATGCCCATAGATGCCCATAGGTGGCGATTTGCTTAGACAACACAAAAACATCGAATGAATTTTAATCTAATAGGATTAATGAAGAAAATAGTTAATACCAAAATCAATCAAAATACGTTCAACCTTCACATTAAATCTTCTCGGTTTCGTAATATCTAGCACGTGCCCATAAACAGCGATTCTCGTCCAAGAACAACACTCCTTTAAGCATAAGGTCATTGCAGCATTTAATTATGTTTACTCTCTCAGCGCTTAATCCCAAAACCCTTGAGTGCAGGAAACGAGTTGGCCTGGAGAAAGCGCTTCCCAGACAATTGAAAACAGTTGATTTATTGTATTAGCAGCTTCCTTTGGTGAAACTGGATTTTGCATGGGAAGAAAGTGCGCAAGTTGCGCTTGATAATCACCTTATTATTTCGATTTTAGATTGAATTAACTCCAAGCGTGGCTAATCGCACACAGTGGGGTCATTATTTGAAAAGCCTTTTCGCTTTTAAGATGGTTGGTTATAATGTGGTAGTCAATAGCACTCAAGCATTCATGCACGAGATACCTCTAAGTGGTTTCAGTTTGAAATAGAATGGATAAAGATGTACAAATTCGTTATCTTATAGTAACACACATTTAAACGATATTGATACAAAAATTCAAAGAAATTTGAAAAAAATATAAAAAAATAAAGATAAATGATACGTAAAGAAAAATAACAAATTATGACTAATATCCTTTTTCACAACGACATTTATTTCTCTAAATGTACATTTCAACCACTATCTTCAGTAGACATTTGTACTGAGGATGATACAAGAATGAGAATGATGCAAAAAAATAAGCATTTCATATTAAAAAAAAACAGTTTTTTCCCTCCAACTATAAGTTATCTCTGAAAATAAATAAAAAAACTATAAATTGTGTTTTTAACTGTGAAAACTATGATTAAATAATATTGAAAAAGCATATCTTGCATAAGCTCTTAAAATGCCCACTATTTCCTCATTTAACCGATTCTCTATTTTTTTATGGTTTCTGAGATCCTAATGCTTAAAATGAAACAAAACTCACCCTGTATATAATTGTTTTATTTCTCTTCAGATCCATTTTGGATCTCACACATATGCTAAGAAATGAATTATAGGTTCAATATTCATTGCAAGATGTTTGAACTTATTTGGATTTTTGCAATTTCAGATAAGTCCAGAAATATACAAGGTACAAATATACAAATTATATACATTTGTACATGCAATGTACAAATAGTGTTCCCGCATAATTTGTCAATTGTTGCCTATTGATGCCCATTGCCCATTGTTGGTGTTGCCCCATTTCTGTAATTATCTGAATTAAAAAAAAAAACTAATACCTCTTTGGTTTTGGACTGCTCATTTGATCACTTATGTTGGTGATTAAGCGATTATCGTTTATCAAAAAAATATTTATTTTTCAAATGTATCTACCGTGAGTAAAATTACGTTTTGAAAAAAAAAATCCGAAAAATGTAATTGTGCTGTACTTAGGCTAGAAGTCCAGAAATATAAATGGTACAAATGTACAAATTATATACATTTGTATATACAATATACAAATAGTGTCCCCAATAATTTATCCATTGTTGCCCATTGCCCATTGCCATTGTTGGTGTTGCCCCATTTCTGTAATTATCTGAATTTTTAAAAAATTGACTAACACCTCTTTGGTTTTGGACTGCTCATGTGATCACTTATGTTAGTGATGAACTGATTATCGTTTATCTAAAAATATTTATTTTTAAAATGTATCTACCGTGAGTAAAATTACATTTTGAAAAAAAATCCGAATAATGTAATTGTGCTTTACTTAGGCTAGAAGTCCAGAAATATACATGGTACAAATATACAAATTATATACATTTGTATATACAATATACAAATAGTGTCCCCAATAATTTATCCATTGTTGCCTATTGTTGCCCATTGCCCATTGCCATTGTTGGTGTTGCCTTATTTTTGAAATTATCTGAATTTTAAAAAAATTGACTGACACCTCTTTGGTTTTGGACTGCTCATTTAATCACTTATGTTGGTGATGAAGTGATTATCGTTTATCTAAAAAATATTTATTTTTAAAATGTATCTACCGTGAGTAAAATTACATTTTGAAAAAATAGTCCGAAAAATGTATTTGTGCTTTACTTAGGCTAGATTCTACAGTATTCATTTAAATTTAATGCGCGATTTGTACCTTGAATACAAATTAATTGCCATGGAAACAATCGTATTATTAATTGCAAGCTATTTGTATCCAAGGTATTTAATCGCCTATTAAAACCGCATACTGTAAAATCGGGCCTTACAATAATAGCCACGTTCTGTACATATTTTAACGCGATGTTAAAAGTGCTATTAAAATACACATATACAGAATAAGGTTTAATACTGGTTGTAGTTTTTTTTAAGAAAACAGCGACTGGTAGTCATTGTTTTTTTTCTTCTTAACCATAGCCAAACTAAAAGGTGACTTTTGGTGGTAGAAATTGTAAAAAAAAAACATACTTATATAAACATTTACTAGCAATAATAAACTAAAACAATTTGAATCTAACTGGTTGTCGTTTTTTTGAAGAAAGCAGCGACTGGTGGCCGTTGTTTTTTTTTTCTTCTTAACCATAGCCAAACTAAAAGGTGACTTTTGGTGGTTGAAATTGTAAAAAAAATACTTATATAAACATTTACTAGCAATAATAAACTAAAACAATTTGAATCTAACTGGTTGTCGTATTTTTGAAGAAAACAGCGACTGGTAGTCGTTGTTTTTTTTTTCTTAACCATAGCCAAATTAAAAGGTGACTTTTGGTGGTTGAAATTGTAAAAAATATACTTATATAAACATTTACTAGCAATAATAAACTAAAACAATTTGAATCTAACTGGTTGTCGTTTTTTTTTCTTAACCATAGCCAAACTAAAAGGTGACTTTTGGTGGTTGAAATTGTAAAAAAAAATACTTATATAAACATTTACTACCAATAATAAACTAAAACTATATGAATCTAACTGGTTGTCGTTTTTTTGAAGAAAACAGCGACTGGTAGTAGTTGTTTTTTTTTTCTTAACCATAGCGAAACTAAAAGGTGACTTTTGATGGTCTTAACCATAGCGAAACTAAAAGGTGACTTTTGATGGTTGAAATTGTAAAAAAAATACTTATATAAATATTTAGTAGCAATAACAAACTAAAACAATTTGAATCTAACTGGTTGTCGTTTTTTTGAAGAAAACAGCGACTGGTTGTCGTTGTTTTTTTTTTCTTAACAGTAGCCAAACTAAAAGGTGACTTTTGGTGGTAGAAATTGTAACAAAAAATACTTATATAAACATTTACTAGCAATAATAAACTAAAACAATTTGAATCTAACTGGTTGTCGTTTTTTTGAAGAAAGCAGCGACTGGTGGCCGTAATTTTTTTTTCTTCTTAACCATAGCCAAACTAAAATGTGACTTTTGGTGGTTGAAATTGTAAAAAAAAATACATATATAAACATTTACTAGCAATAATAAACTAAAACAATTTTAATCAAACTGGTTGTCATTTTTTTGAAGAAAACAGTGACTGGTAGTCGTTGTTTTTTTTTTCTTAACCATAGCCAAACTAAAAGGTGACTTTTGTTGGTTGAAATTGTTAAAAAAAAACTTAGATAAACATTTACTAGAAATAATAAACTAAAACAATTTGAATTTAACTGGTTGTCGTTTTTTGGAAGAAAACAGCGACTGGTAGTCGTTGTTTTTTTTCCTTAACCATAGCCAAACTAAAAGGTGACTTATGGTGGTTGAAATTGTAAAAAAAAATACTTATATAAACATTTACTAGCAATAATAAACTAAAACAATTAGAATCTAACTGGTTGTCGTTTTTTTTTCTGAACCATAGTCAAACTTTTAGTTTGACTATAGACTTTAGTTTCACCTTAGTCAAACTAAAAGCTTGACTATGGTTGAAATTGTAAAAAAAATACTTATATAAACATTTACTAGCAATAATAAAGTAAAACAATTTTAATGTTAATACAAAAAAAAATTACCTTCAATCATATCACTTCACAATAATATTGGAATAAAATCCTAGATTTTGTTAACAGTTTTAGACGAACAGCTAATAACTTATCATTAGGTGAACAGGAAGAGACTGCGAGCACTTATCCATTGAATCAAGTTAATTAAGCGTGAGCGCTAATGAATCCCACGTTAGCCGAAAACAAAAAGGTTCGTACGTGTGTATGAATAATGAATTATGGATGAGTCCCCGAATAAGAAAGCCGCACACTTATTGTGGGCACATGCGTGCAAAAAGGAACACATCTGCACGTGGTCTATTCATAATCCCAATCTATTTAATGTTCAATTCAAAAGTCTTATTATATCATGTTCTTTTTTACAATTCTTTTATGTAGGGCTCACACTTTGAACATACACTGTGTATCAGAAAAGAAAATTATTTGATTACAGAAATTCGTTACAACACACTCAAAAACTAATAAGTAATACTGTTTATTTCTTGATAATGTAAAAAAACAAAAAAAAACAATATAAAGATGTATTAATATCATAAAAAACGACTATAACACTGACAACTAAACTGTCATGCAGGCAGACAACAATTTCCTAAGGCCAGGCGTTTTAAACAAAAGTAATCAAAAGTATTTATAGCTTTTGTTTATTTCATATCCGTAAAAAGGTAAAAAGGAACGCTGAAATGGTTTTTGCTTACTTTCTCATTATCCAGACCTAAATGGGAAATAATTATTGAATGTGTTGTAGCGAATTTCTGTAATCAAATAATTTTCTTTTTTTAATGTTAATTTTTGCAATAAATCTGAAAACACTTAATATTTCCGAAACAGTTGATTAACAATCGACGTGTCCGAGCGTTTTTTCGAACACGCCCCCATTTATTTATTATCGAATTTATTCCATTTGGCTGATACACCCTGTATAGTTTTCCTTCTTCCGAAATTCAACTTCAAATAGTTTATTATTGATTATTAATAATTATTTTTGTTTCATCCATTTTGGATACCAGTTATTATAATATTTTTTGGTATTTTCTTCTTAATTGAAGTACTTACTGGTAGTTTATATATATAAAGATCTTCTCTTGTTTTTATTATTGTTATTGTGTCTTATTGACCTTACTAGCTAGTTTTGGCTATATTTTTCTTTTATTTATAAAAATAAGAAAAACAAGAAAAGATCTTTATATATATATATATATATATATATATATATATATATATATATATATATATATATATATATATATATATATATTATTTATATATATATAGAGAGAGAGAGAGAGATTTTCTCTTGTTTTTATTATTCTTATTGTGTATTCTTGACCTTACTAGCTAGTTTCGGCTATATTTTTCTTTTTTTATAAAAATAATCAAAACACGAAAATATCTTTATATATATATATATATATATATATATATATAAACTATCAGTAAGTACTTCAATTAAGAAGAAAACAATAAAAAAATGTTAATAATTATAATTCTCAATTATTAATATAATTGTTAATTGTAGAAAAAATATTGTCCACTAGGAACTGATATTCAATTTTGAGTGTTGTCATAACTTCAATTATAAAATTGTTAATTATTATTGTTGTATTTTAAATTTCTAATGTAATTAAGAAAATGGGTGCAGACCAAAAATAAAAATCAAAGGCAAACTACCTATTGGTAATCAATTGTAATTGAGTAGGTGATTGATTGAAGGTTAAATTGATAAATATAGTATATCTTACTACGGTTTGTAATAATTCGTTTACGATAAGATATCTGAAGCAGCAATAGATTTATGAACAGTTACAGCCATTTGTGGTCGCAATTCTCGTGCAGCTCAATTTTAAAAGTACCAAATTTTCGACGTTTATTTTTTATTTATCGTCGCAATTACCCGCCAGGCCAATTTTTAAATTATTCTATTACCGTTGAATAGAGGGTTTGTCATAATTTAATACGTTTAAGCCACAAGTATTTGCAAGTTTCATTTCGAATGTATGCACTAGATTTTTACGATTGTTGTTAGTTTTGAAAAAAAAAAGTTTTAAAAACGAAGCAAGTTCTTCCATTGATCCGAAATATCATAAATCACGTAAAAATATTGATTTCACTTGCGACAATCCATAACTATACATTTATGGTATGAATAATAACTAAAATGAGTATAAATTTTCCTGCAGCACCTACAAATACCGCAACTTCGATCGGCTCGTGCAATACATATGTAAATTCGCACACTCCAAGGTCATTTCCGTGAATAGCACTTGAACTAACGACAATCGAAATTTGCACAATGTAAGGAAATGTCTTTAGTGTTACTATGAGCTGCAACTTAACCATATAAGTTAGTAATTAAATAATTACTTAGTACAAAATATATATGTACATAGGGCTTAGTGCTCCAAGGCTGTGTAACTAGCCATAAAGACCCCGTCTAATCTAGCCATATAAATAGTTTATACCGAATTTTAATTAAAATATCTTTGAGAGTAAAGCCTAGTTCATGCACAAGCGATTTACGGATTTGCAATTTTTATTCTGATTGGTTAAATTTGAAAATCAAATCGCAAATCTCAAACCCCAGTACTTAACCTAGGCTTTAGAGCTGCATGTAAGTGCCATCTCGTGGTGAATTCCAATTATTACCGAGACTTCCACTCCACTTTTATTAAAATATCTTTGTTAAGAATTTGAACTTGCTGATGAAAATTCCTACAAAATACATTGCAACTATTTGTACTTCGTATTCAATATTCGTACTAACCACAATCGAACATAAAATGCGTGATATAAGAAATGTATTTTTTTTCTGTTTTTGTGTTCAATGTGGCGAAAATTGTAAGTATTGTATATATTTTGTTGAAATTTTGTATATTATGTAGCGTTATTTGCTAATAAATATTCTTTATTATATTATTATTATTGTAAGTAGTTAAAACTTACAGTTTTCGCCACATTGTGACTTTTCGACATTGATATTTGCTGTAAAATATTGCGCCCATAGACATTTTAACTCAAAATGCTTCAGTGCCAGACATTTCGTCGTAACATATTTCACGACTACTTACTTCACTGAAGGATTTTTCGCCGCTTAACTTTTCTTAACTTTTCTATTTAAATGCCAGAATGGCTCATCGAAATATACTTCACCATTCTTACTCTACATCTCGAAATAATTCGCCAACAGACCTTAGAACCCGTGATACTTCACCACGAGTTACCTCAACGGAAGATACTTCACCGCCAGATTCTTCACCGTCCGATATTTCATCGCCAAGTTTTTCAGAGCCAGATAATTCGAGTTATTTCAACTCCGGATACTTCAACGCCAGATTCTTCAGGGTCAGATTTTCATCGCCCAACTACTTCTCAAAGTACTTGGTGTAAAAAGTGATGCGGAGGACAAGTTTGTTGCAACGTCTGATGCAGAAATGAGCTTTTAGGTTTACTGCCTATAACAGCTCCAAATCATCTATGTGGTCTAAAAATGAATGCGAGTATATATATATATCACGGTACTGCACCTGAAATTTAAGCTTTCCCCTTGGTATAAAAAGTGCTGGGGAAGACAAGTTTGTTGCAAGTCAAGAGTCAAGACAAGTCAGATGCAGAATTTTCGTATGAAACTGAAGTAATTTTAACTAATTTATGTATTTTTATGTATCGGAACTTCTTATATAGTTGCTCATTTTCACTATCTTCTTGAATTAATTATCATAGTGCTTACAAATGAAGACTTCTCATTTGCCTAAAAAGCGATACGGGAAATAATCTGTAGTAAACACTGAAGAAAAACTAGTTGTTAAGTTATCATGTTTCCTACTATAACTTGAACCAAGCATGATACTATTTACGTTATTTACTGTTTTAGAATTCCAGAACAGAATTTACAAGTAGTTTATGATGTTTTTTTTGTCTTGCTTGTGTACGACTTTGATCTCCTACAAAAAATATATCAGAGGATAATTAGTGTTGTATGTTATGATAAGTGTCGTATGTTGTACAGCCACGGACTCTAAGAGTGACGTGTCCGTCCGTCCGAGCAGTCTGCTATCCTTGTCTGGTCCCGCACGGTAGGGGCACAGTAGACAAGGATAGATGACTGCTCGGACACTCGGACGCGTAAGTTTTTGAGTCTATGACTGTACCTAGTAACTACTATAGATACTAGTACCTTGCTTTGTTTATTGGTTGGGTTTTAGAGACCAGTACTATTTCCAGTTGTCTAATGTTTATTTCATTCATTTTAGAAATGTATGCAATGAAGTAAGTTTTTTAACGGCAATTTCATTCATTTTAGAAATGTATGCAATGAAGTAAGTTTTATATTTGTAAGGTTAGTTTTGTGTTAGGTTTTGTGGTAGGTTTTGGTTGTGTAGGTTTTGATTGTAGGTTTTAATTCCCATATCAATTTAATGAAACTATGCGTGTACGTAAATACGGAATGAAAATTCAAGACGACATCCTAGTAAGCACCTATTGTTGCTCATCTTCCCAGCATCACTCATCAAAACGTTGATAAATCTAATCACCCACGCACATAATGCATGTCTCCAGTTTCTAATCTATTAAGCACCATTCGCCCACTGCTTATTGTGCCCATTTTTTTTCTCACGCGGAAGAGATCTCTCACACACGTTGCATTATGAGCCGGTACATTCTCTTCCTGCAGAGCAAAAACCGGCATCAATTGCTAGATCATCTTCGCAACTACAGTTACAAGAGTCCGTGCGATTGTCATGCAGATGCACCGGGAACTCTTCGCCGAAGTGTGCCGACCGTTTCGGTATCGCACCGGTCATCGGGAGTCGAAATGTGCCACGCCCGGCTGGGAGCTGGACAACGGTCAGCTCGACGCCCACGCGTCGAATTTATTAAATATTTCCAGGGGTAATGATCGGTGAAAGGTTCTAAAAGCGTTTCGTTCACGTTCACGTCCAATTCGTGAGCTGCAAAGGTTAGGTATGCGGTATGCGGTATACGCGCGATCCGATCACGCTCGGATTGTTCCAGTTCCCCAATATCCACATCCTCCTACTGTCCTTTCATTTTTCACGAATGATAGATGTGTTTGTTCTACTAATGACCATTCGATTATTGTGTTCTCCTCGAACTATGCCTTCGTTCGATAATGGGATTCTCGATTTACTCCACTCGCTTAGCGGCTCGCTCCGTAAACTTCGATCTCGTGATTAATAGCCAGCATTAAACGGTCGTTGTATAATATACTATTTTAGAGCACGGCGAGTTTTAAAGTTACCTAGTAACAATACATTTATTGACCAACTTTAATCTAAAATAAACGTCACGCAGTACTAGTTTTATTAAAATAAATATGAAATGTACACTGGAAATTGCTGGAAATTCGAAATCCAGAAACCAGAAGCTTCAACTCCTTATTATTGATTATTTGGAAACTGGCAGTTTCAACCTCCAGAATTTCGTTGATGACATTGACATCTGTGCAATATGACCTTGATGCAAGATTCTTAAGAGACGGGCTTTCTTACGCAGTTGATCATAATCTTCTACTAAGATGACTAAAGACTAAGGTTCATCATAACATAGTATTATTTTAATATACAAGGTTTTGGACTGGAGCAGCCAAACAGTGTTTTTAAGGTAATTTGGTGTGAATCTGTAACTACTTTTATTTTTATTTGTAGACCAGTATAATTTTTCGAACCGGACCTAGCTTGATAGCATTTTTTGTTTAAAATCTTCAAAATTGATTATTTTAGTTACTTTTTAATGATTTGCTACTCCGATTCAAGCTAGTTTATCTACTTATTGACAAACGTGTATAAAATAAGGCATAAACTGTGTATCTATCGATCGTCATTTATAACTACATAAAGTATTCTTTTACTTCTACACATAATCAATTTAACAACTTTTCCAGTTGCACTTCGAATCTATGAGTTTGCACACACACATAATATCTGTAATTCAACAATGAGTACATGACGCAACTTCGATTGGAGTCCGGCAAGCTGACGGGTGAATTATTAGAAATCGATGTGATAACGAACGTAAATATTCCTGCACAAATAAAACTCGCAGGTTTATTGCTTCCTGCCGCGTGTTGGCTCAAGAGATCGTGGGCTCTCGGTCGTGTAAATATTGGACATGTTGACGGTCAAGTTGCTGATTAATGGCGATCGTGTGTTTTCTGATCGTTCGGTGCTAATTTGAGTGTATCGAAGGTGTTTGTCACACGCTCCAAATTAGAGACGTAAACCTCTGAATCCGTACTCTAAAAAATTAAATTCCCGAAAACACACCCTCCAATCAATGATAATTATTAATTTGTTCATTTTTCAACCATGGACTGTAAATACATTAGCAGTACATCGTATGTTAAAGCCAACTTACTAAAAGTATAAGATTTTGAATCTGGATTATAGCCAAAACACACCCTCCAATGAATGATAATTATTCATTTATTCATTTTTCAAGTATGGACAGTAAATACATTATCAGTACTTCGCCAACTTACTAAAAGTATAAGATTATGAGTTTGGATTGTAGCTAGAAGCAGTTCATTTAACATTTGATAATATTAAAAAAATCAAACGCAGTTTTAAAATTAACATATTTGCGCAATCAAACCCGAACAGTAAAATGCAATAGCATTAAAATATGAAAGAAAAAAGTAGTCAGGCACATAATAACCAGCATCTGCTCCCGTAACCAATTGCCTTAATTGCTTCATTACTGCCATTACAAGTTACCATATAAGTTCTTCTCAATACCACAACTGTGACCTAACTCCTAATCAACATCATTATTACGACACTATTAACCGCGATTTTAATTAATTGCACGAATTGGGTTCTTATAATGACCAATTTGCCCATTATAATTCAGTGTAATTTGGTAAATTGATGAGTTAGGAATATGCCTACAGTAATAGTTGTGGTCTTCGGAGGTCGGAAGCCGTATACTATAATCAGGGATAATCGCATGTATAAAGCGCAACGATTGCGGAATTTTTGATGTGCAGGTACTGTACTGACATGCAAGTTAGTATTTGCATAATTCCTTAGGCGAATTGGAAATAACTCATCTTAAGGCTAAAAATGTTTGTTTCTTAATAATGATAGATGATACTGCAAGATTTTATTCATCTTATAGATGGCTATACCTAGAATTTTTGTTTATTAATAATGTTACTGCAAGATTTCGTACGAGGAAAACCGACCGCAATTAGATGCCTTGACCCATCTAATTACGGTCGGTTTTCCTCATATGAAAACTCATGTAAGAAATTAACATTTTCAGAAGGTTCAGTATCATCCTTCATCTTCTTCTCATTTGCCCTTCATCCTTGGCCTTGACCCATCTAATTGCAGTCGGTTTTCCTCGTACGAAATCTTGCAAGATATAATTCATCTTATAGATGGCTATACCTAGAATTTTTGTTTATTAATAATGCTAGCATGTTACTGCAAGATTTCGTACGAGGAAAACCGGCCGCAATTAGATGCCTTGACCCTTCTAATTGCGGTCGGTTTTCCTCGTATGAAAACTCATGTAAGAAATTAACATTTTCAGAAGGTTCAGTATCATCCTTCATCTTCTTCTTATTTTCCCTTCATCCTTGGCCTTGGCCCATCTAATTGCAGTCGGTTTTCCTCGTACGAAATCTTGCAAGATTTAATTCATCTTATAGATGGCTATACCTAGAATTTTTGTTTATTAATAATGCTAGCATGTTACTGCAAAATTCCGTACAGGAAAACCGACCGCAATTAGATGGGTTAATACATCTTCATCCTTGGCACTGACCCATCCAATTGCAGTCGGTTTTCCTCGTACGAAATCTTGCAAGATTTAATTCATCTTATAGATGGCTATACCTAGAATTTTTGTTTATTAATAATGCTAGCATGTTACTGCAAAATTTCGAACGAGGAAAACCGACCGACCGACCCTTGAGATGGGTCAAGGCATCTAATTGCGGTCGGTTTTCCTCGTTCGAAATCTTGCAGTAACATGCTAGCATTATTAATAAACAACAATTCTAGGTATAGCCATCTATAAGATGAATTAAATCTTGCAAGATTTCGTACGAGGAAAACCGACTGCAATTAGATGGGTCAAGGCCAAGGATGAAGATGTCTTGACCCATCTAATTGCTAGCATGTTACTGCAAGATTTCGAACGAGGAAAACCGACCGCAATTAGATGCCTTGGCCCTTGAGATGGGTCAAGGCATCTAATTGCGGTCGGTTTTCCTCGCTCGAAATCTTGCAGTAACATGCTAGCACTATTAATAAACAAAAAATCTAGGTATAGCCATCTATAAGATGAATTAAATCTTGCAAGATTTCGTACGAGGAAAACCAACCGCAATTAGATGGGTCAAGGCCAAGGATGAAGGGAAAATGAAAAGATGAAGGATGATACTGAACCTTCTGAAAATGTTAATTTCTTACATGAGTTTTCATTTTTTGTTTTAAAGGTAATTTTATAAATACTGTTTTGTTGTTTCGGTAATTAATAATTTAATCATTTGTTGCACCAAATTTTGCTAAGAATTGGCATACTATAATTTCTAAATTAGCAAATTTTTTCATGTTCTTTTAATAATGATGATAATACTTATAATAATTAATTTATCATTCCCCCACATTGAATTCGCCATGCCTTGCTTGTAATCCCACAGAGAAGTAATCAGTAACCATAATTATTAAAATAAAATAATTAGTTATTTCATTAATTACTAATGACTGCGATTGCAATCAAGATTTAATTACAGCGAATTAACACTTATCATTATTAATTATTACGGCCGTCGTAATCAAATGGACAATATTTATATTATTTCCGTTGTCACTTGGGACCTCCTTGAGGACAGCGCAATTAATGATAATCATCACGATAACGTATTAATCAATCGCCTTGCTATCTGTTTCCTTTGCAAATTCTATGTGCATGAGGATAATTTGCAAACCAGATTGCGGCATTCCTGTTCAAGGATACAGGCCGATTATGCGTGTCTATTAATTCGCGTTGCATGCTAATTATGTCATTAAGCACTGGCTATTGTCTGTTCTAACTGTAGATTATGTTTACTTTCTGTTTTTCTCCGCTTACTGTCATTAGTCGAATGCAGTTAAGTGCATTATAGAGGCGATGAAAACAATAATGTATTGGGATTCCTGTCTTTTTTTCCGCGGTGATTATGGTTGCTGGGACGTCGTTGGCCTGGTTTGTTATTGTTTGTTTGTATTCTTAGGTGTATAACGGTGTATTATTTGTGTACGTATCCGATGTGTGGAAGATATGCAATTTAGAATTACACGGTGAAGTTTATTAAATTTTTCTTTGTATGTTTGATGGCTAATTATCATCTGCCACTCCTTGGAATTTACTCCGATGATAGCTGCTTCATCCATATCGGATTCATTAAACGTGCACGTGAAATTTAACAGTACACAGGATCATCAGTTTCATATACCTTACAAACAATCAAAACTTTCGAAATTATAAAATAACAATTATTTTTAGTTACTAAACCAGAATGGTCAAATCCATTTTTTAGATTCAGAGAAGTCCAGGAATATATACAGAGCGTTCAAGAAAGTGGTGTCCAATATTTCCAATTAGTGCCAACAGATCTTTGACATACCTCTTGAAATAACATATTTGTGATATATTGTCGGCTTGGTGTTACAAGGTTGCATGTACAATTTTTTTATTTTTTTTAGTTCTATAGCTTTGCAGGGCTATATATTTTCAAAGCTAGACCTTTCAACTTGTTGGAAGATTAAAATTGGATCATTAGGAACCTGTGATGAAAACATATCTATTGACAGTGCAAAATTTATCATTTTTTGATATAGCAAACATATTTAAAATCCATATTCCCAAATTTACAAATTTGCACATACAACCTTGTAACATTAAGCCGACAATATGGCAACATCACAAAATGAGTATCAATACAGTATCAATGTAAATTGTAAATTAGGTTAAACTGGTTATATGATTTTCTTGTATCCTATGAAACATTTCAGCAATGTTGCAAGACGTATTTGTTTTTCGTCTTGAACAGTGCCATCCATTAGTATCCATCGTAAAATTGGACACCACTTCTTGAACGCTCTGTAAGAGATTTATCCCTGGATCCATTTCTGGACTTGTATGAAATTTAAAATCAGTGGACTTACACTAATCTGGTTTTATTGGTTATTTGGGATATAATGGGTCTTGCATTTTGATTTCGTATGTTTTTTAAATTACGATGTAATATACAGGGTGAGTTTTTTCGGATGTTTAGTATGGGGATCTCGGAAACTAGCAGAGATAGAGGAACGATTAAATGGGGAAAGAATTGCAGTTTTACGAGTTCAATTTCATGAGCTTTTTGTTTTTTGAAAACATGCATGGCTAACTAGATATTTCGAAAAAATATATTTTTTTGTTATTTGGTTCAGTGCCTAGGGATCTGTTATTAGTGACTTTAGAGAAAACATGTGTAAAGGAAAAAGTTGTACGTAATTATGTGCTTAATAATGCAATCTAACCGATTATTTTATTAAAGCTATAATTTTTGAGTTATGAGACAAAGTTGAGTTTTTTCTAATGGAAACCATAGTGGGCCATGACTTTATAAAGCAGGCGCTTTTTCAACTATTGTAATGAATACCACTTGATATAGTTATTTTTATAAATAATTAAATTATCGTTATTTTTTACTTTACATATTCGAACTCATCAAGATGTAGGCTATGGAAACAATTGATAGATGCGCAACGCGTTAAATAATAAAATTCAAGTTAGTTATTAACATGTTTCTCTTCATTTCGAAATTATGAACATTATTATTTTGGTGTAAAATGTTTATTTCGTTGGAGTTACAATTTTATATATAAATTATTTCTGATAAAACAAAATAACATAAGTACGAAACTCCTAAACAGGTAATGACAGATAAATTGAGAAACAATACAAGCATATTAGAACGTAACTAATGTAGTACCAAAACAACGTAATTAAAGTTAGGAAAGTATTTAAGACTAAATATGTTGAAAAGGTTCACCATTATGATTAATGCACACCTTTTTAAAACAGAATTTGTTGCTTTTCTAACGGAGCGTCCATCAAAATTAGCAAAAACTTGTAACTTGTAACTACAGCTTCTCTAAGGTCATCTCCTGTGACGTGCGATGTTTGACACACTCTATCTTTTACCATTCCCCATAAATAAAGATCTAAAACAGAGAGATCGGGAGATCGGCCACCTATATAATTGTCGTTTGTATCTATCAATTGTTTCTATAGCGTACTACTTCGAATAGTTCGTAATGGAAAAGAAAAAAATTCCCATAATTTAATTATTTATAAAAATACCTATGTAAATGATATATCGTTAGAATCGTTGAAAAGATCCCCTTTTTGATAAAGTCATGGCCGACTATGGTTTCCATTAGAAAAAACACAAGTTTGTGTCATAACTCAAAAATTATAGCTTAAATAAAATAATCGCTTAGACTGTATGATTGAGCATATAATTTCCTATAACTTTTTCCTTTACACATTTTTTCTAAAGTCAATAATAACAAAGCAATATGCTCCGAACAAAATAACAAAAAATATATTTTTTCGAGATATCTAGTTAGCCATGCAATTTTTCCAAAAAACAAAAAGCTCATGAAATTGAACTCTTAAAACTACAATTCTTTTCCCATTTAATCGTCCCTCTATCTCCGCTAGTTTCCGAGATCCCCATGCTAAACATCCGAAAAAACTCACCCTGTATAGTGTTGTGCAGAAAGATAAAAGTCGTTTTTACAAAAAAATATTATTACTATTTTTACTTTTTAAATTATGAATATTGCTGTGAACAACTATATAGGTATGAAAATATTTTTACTAATTAATTACCGTAGTGGCAATTTTAATTCAATTACTACCTTTTACTCAAATAAATATTCCCAGATGGCGAGACATTAATTACCTGTTTTTGCTAGAATGCTGTCCTTTTCCGGTTGGAGCAATAACCGCATACAACCCCAGTGTAAAACTGCGTTGCTCTCACGGGACGCTTTTGCATTTGTTAAATGTTAATTCTCGCATTTACCTTAATGTACGGCTATTCAAATATTAAACTGGTCGCATTTAAACCGGAAATTCCAGAGCATTGTTTGCAATGCGAGTGCAAAAATATGTTTTGTCACAATATGTATTTTTTGTTTTGCAAGAACACGCATTTCAAGAATCCATATTTGGGGTATAAGACCAGTGTTCTATTAAAATTGTTGGTTGTATGAGTTCAGTTGGTTGCTTTGGTTGCCTAAATAAAACAAAGTAAAACAAGGAGCACCGTAATCTACTATATGGAATTTATGACCTGTTATGTTTGTAATTATAATTATGAAGTAATATTATTATCTTTAATGTTTCTCATATTAAGGTTTTTAATAATTGGTTGTATTTTTGTCAGGTACAGTCATGCTTACATAAATCTAGTACAAACAATTTGACATAGCTAAATAAAATTGCTATTGTAACCTAATTTCTTGTACTAGATTTATGTGAGCATGACTGTGCTCTTTATTGTTGGTCTGTAAAACAGATTAATACGATTTATCGTTCTCGCCCGCGTCACGAAGAAATTTACCGAAAAAGTGCTCTAAGCCGTTGAATGGAGCTTATTTTCGGTAAATTCATTATAACATTTACATTTACCTACTTCCTTAATTTTCAATTTTAATACATATTTTTCAAAGAAACCTAACCTAACATAACCTAAATTACAGTCTCGTCCTAAATGTATCACTCGGTATTTGAACTTAATGTATGCCGCTTACTTTATAATATAATAACCGCATAATTTAGCATGTTTCCCATAAATCCGAAACTAGAATTTTAATAGGATGTTTAAAAACTTTTTGGACCCCCTGTATAAACACTCCGTATTGCAATACAGCAATGTATTACATTAATATATCGGATATCATACTCGTATATCTCAGTTTATTGGTCCAGAATGTAAAAT
Source organism: Othius punctulatus (assembly GCA_951805005.1). Taxonomy (NCBI): domain Eukaryota; kingdom Metazoa; phylum Arthropoda; class Insecta; order Coleoptera; family Staphylinidae; genus Othius; species Othius punctulatus. Next base: position 26,569,364 of record OX638143.1, read on the forward strand.
TTAATGAACGCACTACATGCAATCTTCTCGATTATTCCGAGAATGCAGCAGTTAGGAATACTGGGCCCTACATCTCCGTCCATTCTACTTCAGAGAATCCATATGCTGCTTTTGCAATATCAATTTCAGCGGTTCATGAAACCAAGCCTAACATAATCCGCTGCCTGATTGCATAACAGTAACGTTATCATTCCCCATCAATGAGAATATCGACGACCAAATAAACCTCAATTGACAGAACCGCTAGTCATTACGAGAAACTCAGCCGGTTAATGGCACGTTGCGGATAATTAGATTAATAATTTTGCCGCGTTGATTACCGGCTTGGTATTTTCTTACAGCGCCGTTGCAGTACTTATAACACTGCTTTACTGCAACCAAGTTTTCAGAGAAACTTATAATTATTGGGAATTTTTCGTATTAGCGAGATACAGAAATAAATAATTATGTTGTAACAAGACAAAATATTCTGTTATACGTACAGTTTGCAGGATGTTTGTGGTGAGAATTAAACACGACTAGTAATTTGAGACGGAAATCGCCAAGGTGCAAATAAAAACGCGGTACTCAAAGAAGTTATGGCTCCAATTAATCAATAGTTGTAAGTTTTATTTTTGCCCCTAACAGTAATACGTTACGTGTACAGCCACGGAATCTGGGAATGACGCGCTACATTTGACCGAGCAGTTGCTATCCTTGCATGGTCACGCACGGTAGGGGCACTGTAGACAAGGATAGCAGATTTAGACAAGGTCTTACGGAGCGCGTCATTTCCAAAGACAAGTACTGGTATAATAGCAAATCCAAAATTGGATGTGAAAATTGGACTATGTTATTCCAAAATAATAATCGTGAAACAGAGTTATAACTGAAATATAATTAAATCTAACTCCCATTAAAAAATGAAACTACATAGATTCTTAGAAGCAATAGTTACTTTCCATTCCTCTTCAACTGTACTCAGAGACGATGATAGATTTTTGATTATATTAATTCGGGGTTTTAATCGGCGGTTTTAATCGCCGGTCAAAAGTTTCAATAACTGAACTGGTAGTTTCAAACCAAGCAGGAAATATAATTCCTATAACATTTTTACTCAAAAGTAAAAACTAAAAATTAAAAAAATATCCCTGTTGTAAACTTAATCCGGGGACATACTGTATATTTAAGGTTATTATATTTAGTAATATACATAATATAATAATAATATATAATAAATAAATAATATACAGGGTGAGTTTTTTCGGATGTTTAGTATGGGGATCTCGGAAACTAGCGGAGATAGAGGAACGATTAAACGGGGAAAGAATTGCAGTTTTACGAGTTCAATTTCATGAGCGTTTGTTTTTTGGAAAAATTGCATGGCTAACTAGATATCTCGAAAATATTTTTTTTTTGTTATTTGGTTCGGTGTCTATGGATCTGTTATTATTGACTTTAGAAAAAATGTGTAAAAGAAAAAGTTGTACGTAATTATGCGCTTAATAATGCAATCTAACCGATTATTTTATTAAAGCTATAATTTTTGAGTTATGAGACAAAGTTGAGTTTTTTCTAATGGAAACCATTGTTGGCCATGACTTTATAAAACAGGCACTTTTTTAACTATTCTAATGATATACCACTTGATATAGTTATTTTTATAAACAATTAAATTATCGTTGACTTTTACTTTTCATTTTCGAACTATTTAAGAAGTAGGCTATGGAAACAATTGATAGATGCGTAAAATAAAATTCAAGTTAGTTATTAAAATTTTTCTTTTCATTTCGAATATATAAACATTATTATTTTGGTGTAAAATGTTTATTTCGTTGGAGTTACAATTCTATATAAAAATTATTTCTGATAAAATAAAATTACATAAGTACAAAACTACTAAACAGGGAGTGACAGACGATAAATTGAGAAACAATACAAGCATATTAGAACGTAACTAAAGTAGTACCAAAACAACGTAATTAAAGTTAGGAAAGTATTTAAGACTAAATATGTTCAAAAGGTTCACCATTATGATTAATGCACACCTTTTTAAGACAGAATTTGTTGCTTTTCTAACGGAGCGTCCATCAAAATTAGCAAAAACTTGTAACTTGTAAGTACAGCTTCACTAAGATCATCTACTGTGACGTACGATGTTTGATACACTCTATCTTTTACCATTCCCCATAAATAAAATTCTAAAACAGAGAGATCGGGAGATCGGACACCTCGATAATTGTCGTTTGTATCTATCAATTGTTTCTATAGCGTACTACTTCGAATAGTTCGAAACTGAAAAGAAAAAAATTCCCATAATTTAATTATTTATAAAAATACGTATGTAATATGATATATCATTAGAATCACTGAAAAGAGGCCTTTTTTATAAAGTCATGGCCGACTATGGTTTCCATTAGAAAAAACACAAGTTTGTGTCATAACTCAAAAATTATAGCTTAAATAAAATAATCGGTTAGACTGTATGATTAAGCATATAATTTCCTATACCTTTTTCCTTTACACATTTTGCTAAAGTCAATAATAACAGAGCAATGTGCTCCGAACAAAGTAACAAAAAATATATTTTTGCGAGATATCTAGTTAGCCATGCAATTTTTCCAAAAAAAAGCTTATGAAATTGAACTCGTAAAACTGCAATTCTTTTCCCATTTAATCGTCCCTCTATCTCCGCTAGTTTCCGAGATCCCCATGCTTTTCCGAAAAAACTCACCCTGTATATTATAAAGTAATATTAACATAATATTATTTACCAGTTAGTACTAAATATAACCTTAAATTATTATTACAATTATGATTATTGTTATTGTTATTAATTAGTGTAATTACTATTTATAAACAACAACAATGATGACAATAGTAATAGATAATATGGTTCTATATTTTAATGTCTGATATCTAGAGAAAATATGTATTTGTAATTTTCATTGTCAGAAAAGTTATACAATACTGTCTCGGAAGGCAGGAAGCACAAGAACAAAAACTGAAGCCACCAAAAACAGTATACCAAAAACCCACACATTACATCAATCCCCGGAGGCATGAGCCGATGCCAAATCGCTGTTTCTCGCCGAGCTTGCAAAAAGCTCTGGTTGCAGAGAAAAACTTTTAATGCCATCAGGACGGGGATTGATCCCCTCCAGCGGGACGAAGTAACCAAGCTATAATCAATTTCGAAAGTCCTGGTACGATAGGTAATCACTTTACTTGTTGTATAACTGTAATCGCATCTTCTGCCATTAATTTTATTGTATCCCTGCATAAGTTACGTATATCTCTCGCGACCCACACAGCAATTATTATAATACAGTGATTAAATACAGTCGTAAATTATAGTCATTAATAGATTGACACCAAATACAGTAACAATTTGTAGATTATCTCTTGGCGACGGTAAATAGCTATTACTGCAAATATTTACTGGTGTTAAATAATTATAATGCATTAACTAATGACTGTAGTCACTTCATTTAAACATCTTTGATATATTGATAGTAAATATATTAACGACATAATAGGAAATTTGTAGATTAATAAGTAACATGTAAGTAAGATAGTGATTTAGTGATGGTAGTTAGCCGTACCAGAAATTGGCTGCCGTTAAATTATTATAATGCAGAATTTAATTTCAGCAATAAATAACGATCTTATATCTTTATCTTATATTTTATGTTGATAGTAAACACTATATTATCGATATAACGAGAAATCAGTAGATAATAATTCAGAATTGTAATTGATTTGCTTCATTACGACGGTAATTAGCCATACATACAAAAATTCGATGTAAATAGTTAGTTATATTATTCTTACTTCTACCAAAATTCATGCATGCAACTTGATATTTCTGACTTCTACTAAAATTCATGCATGCAACTTCATAAAAAAATATCACAGCCTTCTCCGAGGACGTAATCGGTGTTTAATATGCATTTCATATTTTCTAATACGTATTTATAATTCTGCACGTGGATAGATTTATCATGCTTACATAATTTTTTAATCTCTTATTTATTAAAGTTATAATTTATGCCAAACCCAAGCAATGGTATTAGCCAGCATTTGATTACTACCAATTACGGCATTAAATAATTAAATACAATAGAAAACTTACGAAACATGCGTATAATAACATCAATTAATCAATTATCCGTATAAAACGTAAAGCGGTAATTAATTTAAATTCTCTCCATGGTGCTCCTCTCAACTAATTGCACCCTAAAACGTCCAGGCCAGACCTTTCATTGTACGAGGAAGTGATCAATTACTCCTCCTGGTCCTCCTCCTCCTCCTCTTCGCGGCGGATCGACCTGTGACCTAGGCGGCCAATTAATCCGCAGGATGGGAAAGGAAAACTGGGAGAGCAAAAACTAACAATAACGCAATTAGCTCTGCGAACCTGCGGTTTTCCGACAAGTGTTTACGTCTGTCTGCGCGTCTAATGTAATGTCTTTCTGCTCCTAATTGCCGTTAACAATGGAGATAATCTGGAGTTATGGAAACGAGGAAAGATATTCTAATTAAACGTGGGTGCTAAATATGAAAGTGCGACGGTTCGTGATGTGCCAGCGTTCAACGGCCCGTTGGTTTTGGAATTTAATAGCGTTTTAATTGGAAAAATGTGTGGCAGGTCTACAACAGGCAGTGCTAGCAGTTTACCGGATTTTTTAGTTAATTAGAGAATTAGGTACAAATTGGGATAACTACGGGCCAAATTGTGTCTGGCATTTTGTTCAGCTACAGAATATTTTTAACGCAACGTATAATTTTCCGTAATTAAAACATTTGGCGAAACTCCAGCAAAAACAGCTATCATCAAAAAATATTTGTATAAAATTCATAACGGAATGCAACTGAACCTGGCAATAGTAATGCCTAAAATAAGAGTCAGATCACTTTTTTCACAAACAAACATCTATCTTAACTGAATGTACACTTCAAGCGCAATGCGGTCATCTTCAGTAGAGCTACTGTACTGTTGAAGATGAACTGCTATTGAGAATCAACTACTGTTGAGGACGAACTGCTGTTGAATATGAATTGCTGTAGAAGATAAACTGCTGTTGAAGATTAACTGCTGTTGTAGATGCACTACTGTTGAAGATGAACTGCTATTGAATATGAACTGTTGTTGAAGATGAACTGCTGTTAAAGATGAACTGCTGTTAAAGATGAACTGCTGTTGAAGATGAACTGCTATTGAAGATAATCTGCTATTGAAGATTAACTGATGTCGAAGATAAACTACTGTTGAAGATGAACTGCTATTGAATATGAACTGCTGTTGAAGATAAACTGCTGTTGAAGATGAACTGCTGTTGAAGATGAACTGCTATTGAATATGAACTGCTGTTGAAGATGAACTGCTGTTAAAGATGAACTTCTGTTGAAGATGAACTGCTATTGAAGATAATCTGCTATTGAAGATAAACTGCTGTTGAAGATGACCATATCACGGTCGAAATGTACATTTAGTTAAAATAAATGTCCTTTGTGAAAGAGGTGCTCTGTCTCTTATTTAAAGATTCTTTCACAAGCTCCAAAATATTGTGGCATTTTAATGCCAATATTGCAGAATTTGTTTACCAATGGTGTATTCCTATTTCAAATATTTTGTAACAGCAATCAAAGATTTAATATCAGTTTGAAGTAAACAAATTAAAGAAATAAAAACCCCACCAACCATTCTAATTCATAATAAATTTGTATGTACAATAATAATAACATAATGCAAAAAGAAAAGTTGATACCATCAATCCAAGCAATGGTTTTATTACTAATAATAGTTGTAAAATAGTTTAAGTAGTTTACTATTGTTAATAATAAAACTATAAAATAGTGCTTTATCCACTTACCTACTATAGTAGGTATCAACTTTTCTTTTTGCATTATGTTATTATTATTATTGCACATACAAAATTATTATGAATAAAAATGGTTGGTGGGGTTTTTATTTCTTCAATTCGTTTACTTCAAACTGATATTAAATCTTTGATTGCTGTTACAAAATATTTGAAATAGGAGTACATTGTTAGTAAATAAATTCTGCAATATTAGCATTAAAATGCCACAAATATTTTGGAGCTTATGACAGAACCTTTAAATAAGAGGCAGAGCACCTTTTTCACAAAGGACATTTATTTTAACTAAATGTATATTTCGACCGTGATATGGTCATCTTCAACAGCAGTTAATCTTTAATAGCAGTTCATCTTCAATAGCAGGTCATATTCAACAGCAGTTAATCTTCAACAGCAGTTAATCTTCAATAGAAGTTCATCTTTAATAGCAGGTCATCTTCAATAGCAGATCATCTTCAACAGCAGTTCATCTTCAACAGCAAAATACCTTCAACAGCAGTTCATCTTCAACATTAGTTTATCTTCAATAGCAGTTCATCTGGAACAGCAGTACATCTTGAACAGCAGTTCATCTTCAACAGCAGTTCATCTTCAACAGTAGGTTATCTTCAACAGCAGTTCATCTTCAACAGCAGTCCATCTTCAACAGCAGTTCATCATCTACAGCAGTTCGTCCTCAACAGTAGTTCATCTTTAACAGCAGTTCATCTTCAGTACAGTACAGTTGCTCTACCAAAGATGACCGCATCGCAGTTGAAATGTACATTCAGTTAAGATAAATGTTTTTTTTTGTGAAAAAGGTGATCTGACTCTTATTTTAGGCATTACTATTGCCAGGTTCAGTCCACCTTCTACCACAATGGTGTAGGTGTGTCGTTTTCTTTTCTCCCTTTCTTCTTCTGTTATTGTTTTTCGTTCATGAAGTTCTTCCATTTAGTCCTGTCCTTCGCTAGTTCTTTCGCTTCTTTCCATGTTTTCCCTCTTTCTTCTATTATTGTTTTGATTCTGTCATCCCATGTCTTTCTCGGTCTTCCTTTCCTTTTCTTTTTGTTTGGCTTTGCTTCCCACAATTTTTTCACTATTTTTTTGGTTGTCCATGTCCCCACGATCCGAGCTGTCGTTTTTCCATGTATTGTTGTATTGGCTCTATGTCTAATTCTTCTCTTATATTTGTGCTTCTTATTTTGTCTATTTTCAAAGATAACAAAACTTTAAAGAAATTAAATCACCTAAACGTATTCTTATAACCTCCGATTTACTTTGAAGATTCGTTTCTTTTGACACTATGGTTGTTTCAGTTTTTTATTAACTTTAATCAACGGTTATTTTCCATGACTACCGTTGTGTAAGCAAAGACATCCAAGTAAATTAATCTTCAAAACCATGCCTTGATAAATATTGCTTTTCTACTTGTGATAATAAATCTATATAATCTATATAAAATAACAATTTTCCTGAGAATATTTAATATGTTTTTCCATGACTACCGTTGTGTAAGCAAAGACATCCAAGTAAATTCATCTTCAAAACCATGCCTTGATAAATATTGCTTTACTACGAGTGATAATAAATCTATATAATCTATATAAAATAACTATTATCCTGAGAATAATTAATATGTTTTTAGGTTACGCGTTTTTGATTGTTGCGTGTCATTAATTAATTAAAGCGAATTAATGGCAACAAAACTGCTCATACAACAGGATTCGAACCCTGTACCTTTTTGTACCACTTCAATAATCGACAGTCGAGGTCGTCTAGTCCTGCCTTATTTTCTGCACCGTAAAATTCCACTTTTTGTGGAACATTCCATATGAAATATCGCAAAATCTAAAACATGTTGACATAAATTCTAAAATGGTTTTCCCTGTCCTCGGTTTTAAACTTAGAAATGACGTATGTGAATGTACGACGATAGTAGCTACCTCAAATGAGTAGGTAATTTTAAAATTATAGATTCATAGACAACATTATCAATTTGCATCTTAACGACCATCTTATTTTTTCGTGCTCTCGTTGAATTCAGATAGCATTCTATTATTACTTATATAATGCATATTTCTATAAATACATAAGTAATTAAAGTATATAATTGTACTTATTATGCGGATAAGTACTTATTAATGGCTGCAATAAAATTTAGGGAAATTCTTCTAATATCACTCATAACAATAGTTTATATTTTGTGACACTCTAAATTCGCCATTAAAAACGTATTGCATTCTTTTATTGTCAGGCTGAAACATAATTCATTAGGAGCTACGAGTTAAGGTTCTGATTTAAATTTATGTGAGTTAGTTTCACTCCTTGTATGGTGTACGAGTTAAGGTTCTGATTTAAATTTATGTGAGTTAGTTGAGTTAGTCTCACTCCTTGTACAAGGGATTAAGAAAATTCGTTTTCAAATAGTCAAATTTTGAAACATCACGAGGTAATTCCAAAATTAAGGTCTCCAAAAGGCTGGGATTGCATGGAAACTCACAGCGAAGAAAGAATCGAGAGACAATCAATGGAGCGGTGAAAATACCATCAATTGAGCCGTTCAAAAACACAGTGGTATAAGTCATTTTTTTAAAATTCAGATAAGTTCAGAAATATACCAACCCTAATAAAAACTTAACGGTTTCAAAAAATATTTAGTCAAAGCAAGTTGCTAAAATTCAGGTGTTTTTTTTTAAATTTACGTTTAAAAAAATTTTCCACTAATTGCAGGTACCCAAAATTACACCTAAATATTTTGTTAAATAAACCGTAATCTCAATCAAATTTTATGAAACGTTATTCAAATTTACAGGAAGACTAAATATTTCTAAAGCGTAACGTACTCAAAATACAATCGAATAAAACGTTCTTCAATGTTAAAATATACCCTTCTATGTTTAAGTGTAAGACAATGATATTGTCACGACAGGCGCCTCTCAACTAAAACATAGAAACGGATTATCGTCAAACTATTGTCAAACTTTAAGCGCGTTTTTCTCAAAAACTGGTTTTCTAAATTCAAAAACTTTGAAGATTTGGGAATATCTGGGGCACTTTCGGGTGGAACTTAGGTTATTTTGTATTCATGAACCGGTTGTGGCGCGCCTGGCCACCATCATCAAGTTCAAATCTGTATTTATTTGGAAAAAAAATTGGTGTTAGTATATTCTGTTTTTACTTAACACTATTTTTTCCCCATGTGAATACAGACTTGAACTTGCTGATGACCGGCCGAAACCGGTGCACGAATATAAAACAACAAAGTTTAATCTGAAAGTGCTCCAGACATCCCCAAACCAACATAAATTTTGTTATGGATCACTACACCTACATATAAAAACTTTATAAATTCATATACAGGGTATCTCTAAATTATGTTCTCTTTAATTAGCAAATTTTGTTTTTTTTTTTAATTAACTTTGAAGCTGAATACTGGATAAACCAAACGCATTTGTATATTGATAAGTTTTGTTAAATCATCTTCTTTTGATTCCAATAATCTGTGGTTAAGCCATTTCCACATAATTTAGAGACACCCTGTATATGCAACGAATAAAGTATTCTGAAAAACCAGCGTTTTCAGCAGGATTTCAGCATTCAGAAAACATCAAATCCTCGATTTTAACATTGTGTAAATTTAAATATATTTTCCCATGAACGGTCCCTAGATGTATTAGAAGATTTGGGGATCAGAATTGTATGTGGCAATTAACACCCAGCTCAAGATTCACAGTTAATTTGTAATATATTTTTAAGTATCTTAAACCATCCGATGATTAATCGCAATATTATCAGTGGTCTTAATGGTCTTATTTAAAAAAAAAATGCAATATTTCTAAAATTTAATATTTGATATTTCTATATGAAATTAATAAGTCTCCAATAATAATCTAATAAAAAAACTTTTGAATAATAAACAGACAATATTTCTAACTTTTTATATTTGATATTTCTATTCAAAATTAATAAGTTTCCTATTATAATCTAATAGAAAAGCGTTAGAAAAATAAACAGCCAATATTTCCAAAATTTTATATTTGATATTCCTGTGCAAAATTAATAAGTCTGCTATTATAATCTAAGAGAAAATAAGTAGTACGGCCACTGACACTACGAATGACGCGTCCGTCAGTTGGAGCTATCCTTGTCTGGTTCCGCACATTAGGGGCACAGTAGACAAGGATAGAAGCCTGATCGGACGGATGGACGCGTCATTCTTAGAGCCCGTGGCTGTACATACTGCGGTAAATAGTACCAGTGTAAAATCGTAATGCCATAAAATCACTTTCATATTACACTAAAAAAAAACTGAAAAAATTCATCATTTTCATTGGGGCAAAAATGTTAGGAGTAGGGGAAGGTGTTGTACCTTGGAACGCTTTTTGGTTTTTATTTTGTATTTTTAAATATATAGGATATTTTAATGTGGTGTACTTTTTAATAGTTAGCTGCATGATTTTACAATGCCCATAGAAGCATTTTTAATGGACATATCAAAAATTGTTGTCACCGAAATATTTTATTCGCATCGGCGTAAAGTGTTCCAAGGTACAAGCCCTTCGTGTACCTTGGAACATTACGTCATGTACCTTTGAACACAAAATAACTATATACGAAAAATGGCCTTTTATTTATAATGAACAAAAATTACATCTTATAGGTTATAACAGACTAAAGAAGATGTGGAGTAGCTTCAATGAAGTTTGCGTAGTTCTGGTACGTCGAAAAACCCTCTCTTTGAAATGGATTTGGGAGGCATAATATGACCAATAATATCTTCCCAAGGGTAAGATAAGATATCTGGCCTTTCTGGCCATTTCCAAGTTTTTAGTGACTTTTGCATGGACGAGATAGTCGCAGCTTCATTATCATAACTGACTATTCTCCCAGGGTAAACTTCCTTCTGGTAAATAAATAGCACATGTTGGTCAACTTCTCGAATGACATCTGCAAGACCCAAAACCTCTTTGACAGATTTGTCTCCCATCCCCAAGGCAATCAATTCTTCTTCGTTTTCTTTCTCTCTCAGCTCTTCAAACACATCGTATTCGTCGTCAGAAGACCCTCTAAGGGACATAAGTTCAACGTTTTCGTCATCACTCTCTTCTGTAATTAATATTTTCTTAACCTTATCAAGTTTATTATTTTTTTTTTCTTGTAATTTTGATTGGGAGGTCTATGGCAACTGTTCTTCCTCAATTTTGTCCGGAGTTGCTGTTAGAATCGTCGACTTTCCCTTTTTTCTTCCTTTTGTAGTTGGAACTCGTGGTGCCGCTTTGGGAAAGGGCCTAATATTTTCAGGAGTTAATGTGGTTTTTATTTGGTTGGCGTTCATAGTCGAAGAGCTGGATGCCATTGAAATGTTTGAATTTGGGTCTTCGGTTTCATTTGTTTCTACAGATGGTCTGTCGGTTACAAAAGAAGAAAGATAGTCGACGTCCGTGAAAATATCTGAATTAAGAGGACTTATTCCTGTAGCACTAAAGCCACTTATTATGTTTTTGCTTGTGAAAGCAAGAGGAAACGCCCTACCTACCATTTCAGATATTTCATAAATTGACATCGGTTTTCCAGGGTTACAAGACATCCAATCATTAACAGCTTTATTATAATTTACTTTAAAAGAACCAAACACTGTGCGATCGAGAGGTTGAAGCTTGTGAGATGTGTGTGGGGGAAAAGTAAGCATTTTTATACCAGAATCACGAGCTTTTTTAATCACCGATACGCTAACATGACTTTCGTGATTATCCAACACCAATAAAACAGGATCTTCCTTACATGGTTTCACGTGTTCAATAAAAAAATCCAGCCATTCTAGAAATAGCCTTTCGTTGGACCAGCCTGATTGATTAGCACCTCCTTTACTTCCTACGGGTGCACCTTTCAACATAAATTCTTTAAAATGTACCCTTGGGAATATTAACATTGGTGGTAAATGATTACCAACAGCATTTATTCCAGCGATTAATGTTACATTTTGCCCTCTTTCACCAGAAGTTGCGCTACCAAGTTGCTTTATGCCTTTTGGAGCCAAAACTTTAGGTGGCACGTGAACAGTAGTTAAGCCGGTCTCATCGACGTTGTAAATTCTGTGGGGTAAAAATGGACCATATTTTTCTTGGACCAATTTTAAATTAGTAAAAAACATTCCCACATTAAATCTATTGAAGCTAGTTGACCGTGCAAGAGAAGTAGCCTCTGGTTTCCTTAGAGAAATATCATTTGAAAACTTCATCATAAATCCTCTCATCCATTGGCGTCCAGCTAGTTTATTGTCATCCCATTGTTTCGGATATTTTAAATTATTAGCAACGGCAAACTGATATGCAAGTTTTCTCATTTCAGTTTTAGTCATCCCATAGTGCATCCGAGCTGCTTGCTTTAAATAATCTAATAGTTGCAAGTCCATTTAATTGGAAAATACTTTGCGTACAGCGTTAGTTACATTATATAAATATTCATTTGCTCCGGTTTGATTGTGTAATTTCAGATGACGATGTAAAGACGAGAGTTTAACATTAAAAACGCTACTAGCTTCACGAAATGACATATCATGGTTAAGCAAAGCAGTTACCGCCTGTTCCATATCATTTTTACTGATTTTTTCTCGTTTTTTTCCATCCTTACTTCTCGGCATTTTTAAAGTCTGTGAAAAATACGAAAGAGATTTACTTTTTTACATTATCTTCGCTGTTCATTAATTTTTCTTGGTAATAGCATTATATAATCACTATTTAAACGGTGTCTTGTACCTTGGAACACCTAAGGTGTGTACCTTTGAACACATATGGGTGTGTTCCATGGTACAACCATCTTAGTGTTCCAAGGTACAGTATGGCGGCATATCGTAGAAAACACGCCATTATTATTTATAGGTTATAATTACATCGGTAAGATTATTATCAAATTAAACATGAATACTTACATGACAACAGTCGCTGAGTAGAGAATGATACTATTATTTTTAACTGGTAAAAATATAACACGTTTTCTAGCCTACAAAATACTTTTCTCTTCTAAAAACTAGCACATGTGTTAACACAAAATCTGTTTACATTACCGACTAAACCACTGGACGTATATGACCTCTGTTAGAAATTCAATGAACTAAAGGTTATTACAGCTACCAAAGAGATCTGCATTTTGAAATAACACTACTGTTCCAAGGTATAACCGTTCCAAGGTACAACACCTTCCCCTATATTATATGTTCTACTTAGTTCGTCGTCTCCTATCGGAGATTGGCCTATCGGAGATTTGCTATCGTAATCTTGGAAAAATCTCTGTCGATAAGCATCCAAACCAGTTCTTCATGTCCTTTAAACATCAGTTTAAGTGTCTTCAAACTCATATTTTTCTTGAATTTTCCCTCCTATGACCAATCTGAGTGGTTCGTATCTTTCGGCGCTTACTATGTATCCCAGGGATTGTGTTGCTCTGCCTCTAATGGTACGTAGCAGTTTTCTCTGTGTGTGCATGAAATTTATGATATAATACAGCTACAGGGTGGCCCATCTATCCTCGCTCGGGCTATCGCTGCTAGACTAATGATAATTGAGGAAAAAATCTGATTGAAAGTTATTGGACACTTGATGTACTACTATATCCGGGACACTATATATCCGGGACTATATCCGGGACACAACATTTGGTCTCTTTTTTAAATGGATTACCCTGTATATTCTTTCATTTTTAGAATCTGCTTCATGTGGGCTTCACAAATCATTTTTATTTTTTGGGATCGGATGCAACGTTGCCATGTTATTCACATTTTAATCAAATTTAACGAAAAATCATGGACGTAGAATTTTTTTTTTTAAAAACCTTATAAAAGATCAATGAAACAATCTGGGTTAGTCTATCAGCAATGGTCCGACCGAGGGTAAGTGCGATGATTATTTGCAACGAAATAAGAATTCTGAAAAAATAGCGTTTTCAGAGTTGGTGTCTTCAAACTCATCTTCGTTCTCGAAATTTTCTTGAAAAATTAAAAAAAAAACTTATTAGAGATCAATGAAAGAATCTGGGTATGCAAGTAACCAAGCAATATGCAAAACATACACAATATTTTGAATCGCGTAGAAAACACAGGGTGTTCTAAAACGACGATACAATTTTGCTATTTTCAATTTTTTGGCTCACATGAAGCAGTTTCTAAAAATGAAAGAATTTATATGGTGATCCGTTTAAAAAGGGACCAAATTTTGTGCCCGAATTTATGGTACACTCTGTATACTCGAAAATAATTTTAAATAGTAGCTCATCAAGTGTCCAATAACTTCCAATCAGATTTTTTTCTCAATTTTCATTAGTCTGGTAGAAAAAGTCCGAGCGAGGATAGGTGGGCCACCCTGTATACCGACTGATCGTTTAATTTTCAGCTCCAGTTATCAATGGAGATTGGTGATTTCGCCTGATAACTAGAGCTGAAATTTAAATGATCACTTGGTTTTTGTTACATAATCCACTATTGTACGTTTTTTGATAATAAAACAATAAAGGAATCTGTAAGTTTCTGGGATCTTCATATGTATACCCAAAAAAACATTTGCGATTGTAAGACTACGACACCAGTTTCCTTTCAAGTCAAAATTAGGAGTAGTAATCTTTAAAAAATACAATACGATGTTATTCTCTGATGTCTGAAATCTTATCACCTGGATCGAGAAGCAATGTTTCCTTTTTGTGTAGTTTAAGATATTGATTGCCACGATTGCTGGGACATTATGGTTACTTGAACAAAATATGATATAGAAAATCTATATTGAGGGACAAATGAGGAAAATTTAAAATTGTAGTGGACATGAATCAGATAAACGTCTGCAGCTTAAAAGTTTGGACCTAAGCTCGTATAATACATAGGATTAGAACTTTTCGCCCGGATTCTCGCTGAAGTATCGTTAGTTTGAGACTAAATATTTAGTCCCGAATTTAGTATGGATTTAGTATGGAACTTGCATTTATTGCATCATTTATTATTTATTGCATCATATTGCAAGATGATGATCTTATTACAGTGTTTGAGACTAAATATTTAGTCCCGGATCAATTCTGGCCCATATATTTAGTCTAGAACTTCATTCATTGCATCATCTTATTACAGTTTCATTGCTCTTGGCACGAGGAATAAGCACATAAGTTAATTTTCCCTAATTTGGATTTTGGATTTAGATGTGCATGAAATTTATGACATAATACATATACATATACCGAGTGATCGTTTAAATTTTAGCTCTAGTCATCCATGGAGATTGGTGATCTCGCTTTGCTTATTGGCTGCGAAAAGTTCCATGGATAACTAGAGATGAAATTAAAATGAACACTTATTGGCTGGTTTTTGTTACATGGTTTAATGGTTAATGGTTTTTGTTACATAATACACTTTTGCTCAAACATCGTGCAAATTGGACCATGTAACCATGGAAAAGTAGACCATGTAACAAAAGCCTGCCAATAAGTGATCATTTTAATTTCATCTCTAGTTATTCATGGAACTTTTCTCAGCCAATAAGAAAGGCGAGATCACGAACCTCCATGGATGACTAGAGCTAAAATTTGAACGATCACTCGGTATATGTAGATGTATTATGTCATAAATTTCATGCACATCTAAATCCAAAATCCAGATTAGGCAAAATTAACTTAGTGCTTACTCCTCCTGCCAACAGAAAAGGTTAATGGTTTTTGTTACATAATCCACTTTTGCACGATGTTTGATAATAAAACAATAAAGGAAACTGCAAGTTTGTGATGTCTTCATATTTATACCCAGAAAACATGTGCGATTTCATAATCTCACTACTTTTCTTTCAAGTCAAAATTAGGAGTAGTAATATTTAAAAAATGAAATACAATGTTATTATTGTCTTGTCTGCTGGTATGGAGAAGCAAACTTTCGTTTTTGTGTAACTCAAGATATTCAATGCTACGAATAATGGGACATTATGGTTACGTTTACAAAATATGATATAGAAAATTTATATTGTGGGACAAATGAGGAAAATTTTAAATTGTAGTGGACATGAATCAGATAAACGTGTGCAGCTTAAAAGTTTTAACCTAAGCTCGTATACTACATAGGATTAGAACTTTACACCCGGATTCTCGCTGAACTATCATTAGTTTGAGACTAAATATTTAGTCCCGGATTATTGTTGGCCGATATATTTAGTCTGGAACTTGCATTTATTGCATCATAGCATCATCTTGTTACAGTGTTTGAGACTAAATATTTAGTTCCGGATCAATTCAGGCTCATATATTTAGTCTAGAACTTGCATTCATTGCACATTGCATCATCTTATTACAGTGTTTGAGACTAAATATTTAGTCCCGGATCAATTCTGGCCCATATATTTAGTCTAGAACTTGCATTCATTGCGTCATCTTATTACAGTTTCATTTCACTTGGCAGGTGGAGTAAGCACATAAGTTAATTTTGCCTAATTTTCAGAACTTTGACTTATTTGGATGTTGCCAGACACAACGGTCAATTATTTGAAATAAGTTATTTTGCACATATTTTATTATTTTGGAAACGCACCCTTTTTACGTATTATTATATTCTCATATACTCATATATTATTAGAACCGTGATGAAACATAGTACATTTTTTGACTTTTTTGACTGGCTCAGAACATCAAAAACATACTTATGTAATTTATCGTCTTACAAATCTCTAGAGATTTGTATAAACTTATAAATTTTATATGTACTTAAGTATGTGCTTTTACATCTAATACATCTTGCACTATAAAAGCTCAGCTACAAATATTGGCTACAGATTTGTATAAAGGTATACATTTTATATGTACTTGAGTATGTGCTTTTACATCTAATACATCTTGCACTGTAAAAGCTTAGCTACAAATATTGGCTACAGATTTCTATAAAGGTATAAATTTTATATGTACTTAAGTATGTGCTTTTACATCAAATACATCTTGCACTGTAAAAGCTCGGCTACAAATCTTGGCTACAGATTTGTATAAAGGTATACATTTTATATGTACTTAAGTATGTGCTTTAACATCTAATACATCTTGTACTGTAAAAGCTCAGCTACAAATCTCGGCTATAGATTTGTATAAAGGTATACATTTTTTATGTACTTAAGTAGGTGCTTTTACATCTAATACATCTTACACTATAAAAGCTCGGCTACAAATCTCGGCTACAGATTAGTATAAAGTTATAAATTTTATATGTACTCAAGTATGCGCTTTTACATCTATTACATCTTGCACTGTAGTATTATTAAATACAAGTAATATTATTTGTATGGGTTGGGATGTAACGTACAACTTTCAAACATAAACCGTGTCTAAATTCAGCAAATAACTTCATTACCAGTTTCATTAGACACAAAGTACGTGCAGTAAACCCGAAGCTTTGCAACCTTTCCTAGTTCCTACACAGATGAAATTTGCATAATTTCAGGCCCCGTTTTCTTGGCTTGCGCAACATTCACTTCTCCTCCACTTTGGACGAAATGAGAAACCCAATTCACACGTCTGCAGGAGATAATCGTGCAATTACGTGCACCGGCTCCGGAGAAGTCCGGACTTACAAAACCAACGAAATTAATGATTTTTCTCCCCGCGACTTCGTGACTTAGAGAGCAGGCATGCTGCATGCATCTATCGCGGAAATTTACGACGTCCTCCTTGCATAATGCGACCCGGAGGACGCCCACGCTTGGACCTTCTTCGGATTTATCGCCGACGTCGTAATTGCACATGGCGAAATTTCTGCAGCATAAATTACAGACAGGCGGTCCCAATGCAAATTAATTGGTGTGAATTTTAAAAAGGTACTGTTAGTTTGAAAATGGAGGTATTTGTAGTTGATGAGCAAATTAATTGGTATGAATTTTAAAAAGGTGCTGTTACTTTGAAAATGGAGGTGTTTGTAGTTGATGAGGGCTGTGATTAGACGAGCATGAGTACTGTTACTAGAAATTGAGCGTTTTACAGCATGATGACACCTTTCTCTTTTGCAGACTTGTGTTTTGTTTGTTTATGCATTAATTACCGTAGTGAAATTTCTTAGCAGATGACAGTTTCACCTATACGTTGCTAATAGGCGTGGAATTAGCTTGTAATGTAATTTGTGGGTGATCAAAGTTATGGGTGGGTATGCCATTAAAATAAAAAATTACCCTCAGGTCAGGCGGACATTCATCCATCAGCAGGTTGCTGTAGTTGTCCATCTTTCTAGAAGTTGGACGTTTGAAGATCTTCTTTAACCACTTCACTTTGACAGAGTTTACCACATCCCAACAAAATATCTGACCGTACACCCACGCACGCCGGACCGGTGTTTGTGTGTCGGTGGTCGCGTTCTATCAATGGCGTCGCGTCGCTGTCGACGCTTGCTGACGTTTTAGACCAAGTACGGACGGGAATTGCGACGGCGGCATCATCGATCGACGCCACTGCGGCGTCGCGACGTCGACGCCATGCGCCCTGGAGCTACTATGGACTACAGAGGCCCCGACACAGCGTGCGTGTCGGAGATTCCCGTCCGCATTTAAAAATAAACGCGAAGCGGCTGTTCCGATCTGCAATTTATTTCAGTAATTACGCTCGTTTATGGCGCCTGAATTGCATAATTTCCATTTGGCCGTGACTCGGTTATTGGAGTACGTCAGGTGGTACGTCACGAGAAACGTGGATATAAACAAGCGTTTGCACCTCACGAAAATAGAACCAATGAACTTAACGACGAGAAGTGCATCTCCACAACATACAAACAGCGAACGCTTCAGAAATGTCTTATTTATAGTTCCTTAACACTACTAACCATTATGCAATACTTCCAAAAATACAAAAATACCTATATAATTCTGGGTGGCTCAGGTTTAAATTCTTTAACTCTAACTTATGAGAAACCATAAAAAAAGGAATTCAAACATTTTATCATAAGCACACATTTTCTAGAGAGACACTAGAGATCTCGTTAAATGGGCAAGGTCATGCAGTTTTGTTTGCTGACTTAGATAATGTTGAAAAATTTTCAAATGAAATTATTCTAAAAAAACTAAAAATTGTGATTTTTAAAAACTCCGACATTACCATAATTATTAAAGAAGCGGAAATAAGTTTAAAATAAAAGTTACTTGGTTCGATCGCAAAAACTTAAGAATCAAGTCAAAACAAAAGTCAAGATGGTGGATTCCGAGATATTAATAATATAATAATAAATAATAATAATAAACTTTATTTGGTATGTAGCCATTACAATGATGTATATACGTACAAGTCATACACAGTAATATAAAGGTTGAAATTAGTACAATAAAATATTAAGACTGACATAAACTTTACAAAATAAAATATAAAATCAATCACAGAATACATATGGATGGGTCCGACAGATATTCCTCAACCGAGTAGTAACATTTACTGATGAGGAGTTTCTTAATACTATTTTTAAAGCTACTGAGGTCTTTATTTTGAATTTCTTGAGGTAGTTTATTATACACTTTTATACCTCTATATCTCGGCAACTTTTCAGTATTACTGAAGTTATGCGATATTATGGCGAGGGATGCAGCATTGAGCGTACTATAATGATGATAATTAGAGTTTTTTGTAAACAAGGATAGGTTTTGTTTGTAGAGTTAGGAGATTAAATTCAGTAAAATAGGGTTTGCAAGACTCTCTTGATTTGATGTTGAATATTAAGCGAATTATCCTCTTTTGGCAAATAAATATTCTTTGGGAGTTTGAACTCGTGCCCCATAAGATGACGTTATAGGACAAATGCGTGAAAATGAGACCGTAATAAGCACTCAGCAGACCATTCCAATCCAATTCCGGCTTTAATTTTGAGAGTACGTAGTATCCCGAGTTGATCTTTTTAGATATGAAGCCTACGTGTCGATGCCATTTTAGTCGATTATCAATGACTAGGCCCCTAAAAAATTTTGAGGTGGCCTGTGAGCCTATAGTGGAATTCTTAGTTTTAAGAGATAATTCCAAATCTGAGGCCATTCTACGGAAATGTACACATACAGTTTTTGTCATATTTAGCATTAATTTCTTCGATTCGCACCATTTTTGGGATTTTGTTGTGATATCTACTATTTTTTGTTAAAGGCCCTCCAGGATCTGGCCAGATACGACAAATGAAGTATCATCGGCATAAAGCGCTGTATTTTTGCGGTAACATATCGGATTGGAGCATTCGTGAAGATAATAAACGCTAGGGGACCTAAAACCGACCCCTGTGGCACCCCTTCTGAGACATTCTGATCTACCGAATCACATCCCATTGCACGGACACAGAATTTTCTATCGTATAAAAATGACTTCAATAGGGTTAGAGAATTATCTTGGAATCCAATGCACTCAAGTTTCTCTAGCAAAAACTCAAAATTGAAACAATCAAAAACCTTTGATAGATCGAAGAAAGTGCCTGCCACGTATTTGCCTGTATCCAATTCATTGTCGATGCTACTTAGAGTAGCAGTCTCTGTTGACTTTCCTTTCCGAAATCTATGCTGGCATCAGTAATTAGGTTAAATTTGTTTAAAAAGCTAGTCATTCTGGCAGAAATCAGTTTTTCAATTATTTTGGAGAAAACATTTAGGATCGCAATTGCTCGATAGTTGTTTATGTCAGAGAGATCGCCCTTTTTGAAAACGGGTACTACCAATGCGCGTTTCAGTATTGCAGGAAACACTCTGGTTTCAAACACTAAATTAACGAAGTCGCTTAGCGGGTTAGCTATTATCATAGCAATACATTTGACTAGTTTTGTTGGAATATCTATAATTCCCGTGCTTGATGTGTTCTTTAGGTTCATTATTGTTCTAGTTACTTCTTCACCAGTAACACTAGTTAAGAAGCAACTATTCACAGTTCCATTTGGCCAAGTACATTGTGTCAGCTGGTTAGGCCCGAAGTATCCTTGCAAGGCTTCTGCTGTACTGCTAGCAAAGTGCATAGCGAATTGCTCGGACACTAGTTTTGGATCTTGAAGAGTGGTGTCTGTGTGTTTAAGTTTTATGTTTTGATTAGATTTTACTTTACCGATCGATGAGTTTGTACCAACTTTCTTATTTTAAATGGCCGCCATATTTGATTTTTGCACTTCTAAATTGCCTTTTTGTTTTCTTTTCAACGATTTATAACAACCTATGTCAAAATAAAAAATATGGGATGAATCAATTGTTCCAATTTTTATTTTGATCCTATAAATTATTTTTAAAACAAATGTAAAAAAAGAAAACAACGTAATACAACTAAGTAGTAAAATAACCATAAATTATAAAAAATTATGACTGTTATTGGCTAAAAGGCCTAAAAGAAGCTAAACACAATTGACAGCGTTTTAGAATATTGTCAGTTACTTATCGCAATGTATCACGATTAACGCCTTTTACTGCCTCTGTCATTGCTTCACGAAGTTCATCTACATTATTATAATTGAAGTTACTTCCATAAATTTAGTTTTTTAAAGTACCCTACAAATAAAAGTCAAGAGGTGTCAAGTGTGCAAATTTGGCTGCCCACTGAGCAGATGTACTAGTAGCTATTACTTTGTTATTAAAACGGCCATTTTAATAAGTAATAACATCTCTAGCATTGAGTGGAGGGGCGCCATCTTACTGGTACTTTATATGAATATTTTGTGCCAAAGGTAAATCATCCAATAAATCTTGTAAGGTTGTTTGAAAAATTTCCAAATGACGTTGTGCAGTTAGAAATATTATAGCATCATGTAAACCATTTCCCAATAAGCCACAAAAAACATTAAAGCCGAACCGCACTTGGTTTAACCGTGGAATCACTGTGTGTGGATTGTCCTGAGCCCAATAGTGTTCGTTATGATGTTTAAATAATCCACATTTAGAAAAGTAGGTTGCATCTATCCATAAAATTGTATTTATAAAATCATCGTTTTCCATAATTTTCTTGACGCAAAATGTTAATCTACTGATGTTGTCATTTGCTTGTAAAGTATGAGAAATATGCAATTTATAAGGGTAAAACTTATGCTTTTTTTTTAATTTGTTGATGCTCTATACCTTTTCAATTTCAAATTGAGACCAATCAATTTCATTTTGGGAAGTAACAAATTCAAATTGAGAGCAATCAATTTCAAATTGGATTGAAACAAATTCAATTTGAGATCTAACAATTTCTAAATGAGATTTTCAATTTCGAATTGAGATTAACCAAAATCAAGTAGACAATAAACAATTTCTATTTGAAAATATTACCAATACGTATATTAACGATATATTATTTTAGTATAATTTATTCATTCATGAAATATGAAATATTAACATTATAGTACAAAGAATAAAATAATCTAAGGAATAAACTATTATACTAAAAGTGTATGTCTTCCATGTTTAACTCAGCAGGAATACATTTTTAGGTACCTGCCACAAATCTCGCACAGTTTATAACATTATTTTTTCTTGCGTTTTCATTAAATATGTTTTCCAACCTTTGAAGATGAAACTGCTTGATATTAACAGGCAAGGTGCACTGAACAGGTGCATTATTCATATGTACATATAACTATTACGTAATTCGAAGTGGCATATTATCTGGTAATTCAAACAATGGTGTGGAATCAGAGTACTTACGTTGTAGCAAAATGTGCCCATCCCAATAACCACGAAAAACTTTAAGAAGCGCTTCATGTCAACACAGAACCACACCAAAACACTCATTAACTGTTAGATTAGCTCTGCCTTATGACTCGGCCCACGAACGAATGCTGAATATTTATAACAAACACGCATTCCGGAAGGCAAGGTTCCTTTTAAAGAGACACACACATTAACTCATTACCAATGAATCGAATGGCAATGGCGTTGACAATCAAATTTAATGAATCATGTATTACTTCCAAAAACTAGAAAACAGCATACTGTTGAAAAATACGATGATAAAAATTTATGTAAATTAGCACGTACATGCATATGTAAAACTTCTACGTCTGATTTTATAGTAAAAGTACAAGAATTTTTATTTATATTATTCACGTTGTTCAATTGTTTTACTATGAAATGGGTAATGAATATGTAAACTGCTGGTGCAGATTTTGTACAAACCGTACAAGTATAACTAATACAAGGTTTATTGATATTATAAATCAGCGAATAATAACATGTGAAAACATTTACGATTGTTTAATAATATAAGTACAAAATTAATTATTTTTAATTAGTTTTATTCAGGTGCTTGTAAACAAATATTAAATAGGCATATTACATTTTAATTTCAGCAGAAAATTAGCTGCGAGGAAAACAAACAAAAACATGTAAAAATATCAGGAATCAGAAATATTTAGCATTGGAAAATGTTATAAAAACCGTAAAAATATGGCGGAAAGAACGGTTAGGTCGATAGCCTAATAAAGATTGAAGTACTACTACTGTTATAAAAAATACATCATAATTGAAAATAATGCAACACTGAAATTGACTCAAAAAATGTTTGCCCAAACATATATTGATGTAAAGTTGTCCACATTCGCAAGAACAAAACCCCAAAACAATACAAATTTCAAATCAAAATATTAATAAAAATTATTAAAGAAAACTGTTCAAGTTCATTTGAAAATAACGCCAAAAATCATACAAATATATTTAGTACCAACTTAAATTATGTTGTTACAACATTTCTAGGATTACACCATGAAATGTGTCAAAAACCAATTGACATTTAAAGTGTTAATTCAGTTCAAATCCGTTTAATGTGTTACATATCGTACAACGTGTCTCAGAAGTTTACAATAAATGGAAATTTATTATTATATTATATTATATTTTATTATATTATATATTTTTCATAGTTCATTTCTCAAAAAAAAAAAATTCTTTACAAAATGTCATGCTTGTTTTCAAACCCTTAAAAATAACGTCATATATTGTATATGTGGACGGATGTATGTATGATATATGTTGTATATTGTATATGTCTTTGAAATTTTTTTTAATGGAATTAGTTTTTTTATTTTGCAATTTTTGTAGAGCTCTCTTTGCGGTCTAACATTTTTTTGCAAAAATACTAATATTTCCTGTAAAAAGTATAAGGAAATCTTTGAAGTTATTGGGAAATCTTTGGATTCATTGAAAAATCTCCAGAAATCTTGATAATTGTCTTATAATCTATATAGATCTCAAAAATAAATGAGAAATGAGAGAAGTGAATAAAAAAATCCCTCGACATTTTACAATATTTGGAAATGTCTTGATATTTTTTTTTAAATATTGTCAAAAAATGAATAGTAATCATGTCATCTCGAAATTATTGAGTAATCCCACAAAATCTTAAGAATGATTGAGATATCTCTAGAAATCTCGAAAATTATTGAGAAAGCATGGGAATTATTGAAAAATCTCTGGAATATTTGATGTTTATTGGCAAATCTGTGGAAATTTCGAAAATTATTGGGAAAGCATGGGAATTATTAGAAAATCTCTGGAATAACCCACAAAATCTTAAGAATGATTGAGATATCTCTAGAAATCTCTAAAATTATTGGGAAAGCTTCGGAATTATTTAAAAATGTCAACCAATGGCATTTTTTATCCAGAAATTATTGAAAAATCTCCAGAAATCATGATAGTTATTAGGAAATCGGCAGAAATCTCGAAACATATTGAAAAATCGTGGAAATTATTGGAAATCTCTCAGAAACTTGATAAAATTTTGAAATGTTTAGATATTTTAAGAATCATTGAAAAATTTGTAGAATGAAAAATACCTACATTTTTGTAATAATCTAATAATCGTGTCAAACGTGTAAACCAATTTGGAGTTTTCTGGGTGTAATGATCTCGAAATTATTTAAAAATCTTTCTAAATCTTGAGAAATAATGAGACATCTCTAGAAATCTCCAAAATTATTGAGACATATTGGGAATTATTCAAAAATCTTAGGAATTATTGATTTTTATTTAAAAATCTGTCAAATCTAGAAACATATTGAGAAATCTTGGGAAATATTGAAAAATTTCAACCAATATGCATTTTTTATCTCTAAATCCTTGAAAAATATCCACAAATCATGTTAATTATTGGGAAATCTGTAGGAATCTCGAAAAATATTGAGAAATCGTGAATATTATTGAATAATTAGTAGGATGAAAAAAATGAATGTTATAATCGTGTCAAACGTGTGAACCAATTTGGATTTTCTGATTGTAATAATCTCAAAATTATTGAAAAATCTCTCGAAATCTTGAGAATTAATGAGATATCTCTATAAATCTAAAAAAATATTAGGATATCTTGAGAATTATTGACATTTATTGGGAAATCTGTGGAAAACAAAAAAAATATTGAGAAATCCTGAGAATTATTGAAAAATGACGACAAATTTGCATTTTTTATCTCGAAATTATTAAAAAATCTCCACAAATCATGATAATTATTGAGAAATCTGAAGAAATCTAGAAAAATATTGAGAAATCGGGGAAATTATTGGAAAATTTCTCGGAATGTTGATAAAATTTAGAAATATTTAGGTATTTTAAGAATTATTGAGAAACGTGTGACTCAATTTGGAATTTTTCTTATTGTAATGATCTCGAAATAATTGAAAAATCTCTAAATCTTGAGAATTAATGAGGTAGATATCTTTAGAAATCTCGAAAATGATTGGAAAATCTTGGGAATTATTCATAAATCGCTGGAATTATTGATACTTATTGGAAAATCTGTGGAAATCTAGAAGATGATTGAAAAAATTTGGTAATTTTTGAAAATTGTCGACCAATCTGCATTTCTTTATCTGTGAAAAAATCCACAAATCACTCCACTAATTTACATTGTTTTACTTTAATAATCTCTAAATGATTGAAAAATCTCTCGAATTCTTGATAAATATTGAGAAAACTATATTAAATATCAATTAAAAAAAAGTATTTTTTCAAAATGATGTGACATAAAACACGAATTCTATTAAAAAAATATTTTTTTTTTAAATGAGTTTAAACTCAAAAGTCAAAAATTGCTCACGTCATAACTTTTCTAAGTGCATCAGAATATGTAAACTAAATAACAAAACCGAACTGTTTCAGGATATTTATTTTTTTCGAGCTATCTCGGCTTAAGTGCTTTGGTCATTTAACAATGACGTATATTAATGTATGTATGAATGATGTATATGTATATTAATGTTTTACCAAATAATTTCAGGTATATGTATTTGTAATTTGTATTTGTATTTGTAAGTAAATTGTTATTTTTTAGAATAGCTATGATCTGAGGGCGGATCCATAACTTTTCTTTGAAACTTTTTTCAAACGAAAAAACGAATTGGAAATTAAATAATAATATGTAAAACTTACATATTTTATGTACAAACGTAATTTAATTTATTAAAATATACAATTTTTATTACCACATTTTTATGTAAAAAAATACGATACTGTTTAAATTATGACTACATTGTTATTTTTTTTTTTAGAATAAGTCTGATTGAAGGGCGGATCTATAACTTTTCTTTGAAACAATTTTCGAAAAAGAAGACAAATTGGAATTTAAATGTCATTTTGCAACTCTTGCTTATAAAATTTGTGGGTAATAATTTGTGGTGTATTTTTATTTTCGTTATGTCAATGAAATGAGGTAATATTTTGCTGAAACTTAAATATAATTTACTGTTTTAGTTATAACTTACATATTTTATGTACAAACGTAACAAAATTTATTAAAATATACAATTTTTATTATCACAATTTTATGTAAAAAAATCGATATATTTTTAAATTATGACTACATTGTTATTTTGTTTAGAATAGCTATGATTGTAGGGTGGATCTATAACTTTTCTTTAAAACATTTTTGGAAAAAAAAACAAATTGGAAATTAAATGTCATTTTGCAACTCTTGCTTATAAAATTTGTCGGTAAAATAATTTGTGGTATATTTTTTATTTTCGTTATGTCAATGAAATGAGCTATTTTTTGCTTTTACATATTGTATGTATAAACGTAATAAAATTTATTAAAATATACAATTTTTATTACCACAATTTTATGTAAAAGAAAACAATTATATTTTTTGAAATTATGATTTAGGGTGATTCAAATCAAATTTTCTTTACAAAATTTTTGAATAAAAAAAATCGAGGTATATTTTTTACATTTTTTTTTTAAATTTATAACGTAGTGGGCTATTTTATTAAATGTTTGAACTTAAGTATTTAATAAATATTTACATGTTTCATATTTTACATACACAAATTTATTGAAAACTAAAAAGTGTATCCATCTTAAGCGAAATGCACTATATATCCTTTCAGTAAAGGGAAGTGCGCATTCGAAATTAATGACACGTGAGAACTAAAAGATATAAGTATGGCCTCAGGACTGCAATTTGCTCTATGAATGAAATATTCTTAATGATATCCTGACAATACTTCCATTCATATTTACAACACATTTAATTTATAATATGTATTCTCATATTTTTTTCCATAAACGTGATAGTTTTTGCAATATTTGAGAACACGCGCAAAAAGTTAAACGTCAAAAGAAAATGGATATTTCCCTAAATATCTCGATTTCTACAATTTTTATATTAAAATTCTTTTTTTACGTCGCAATCTTTCTATCATCTATCTATGTCTATTTTTTCTATTCTATCTTTATTTCTTTTTACTACGTTAATAAAAGTATGACATCATGTATCACAAAGTAATAACATAGTCACAATTAATAAACTGCCAATATGTTTTCATCTGTTTTCAACAATCAGTAAGTTTTCATCTGCCTAATGAAGTCTCCATGTGGCGAAACAACTGTTGCAGTACAACATTAAACATTTGGTGAAATTCACACCAATTTTGTTTTATTTATATATTAAAGTAAACTAAGTGATATTAAGAATTATATAACTTCAGTAATTATTCTTAGTGTACCACAATGTATCCAGTATGATTGAATATTTAAAAGGGCGACTTCAAGTTTGATTACTAATCTATACAACAGATGGCTCATGAAGTACTGGAATAATAAATTAATTCTTAGTATCTGAAAACATCCGCTAGAGCAGATTTGGTTAATTCTGCATTTGCCAGGTAGGTCGCGCTGCTTTACGCAGAACGGTAACGATATACAGTCGATGTATTTCGTTAGTACTCGTTACATGGTTGCATGGTTACAGTGTTGTAGTTGTTGATACGGCCTTGTTTTTTTGTTGGCGTATCAAGTTTCCACCTGTAGTCAAACCACCCAAAAAGAGGCCAAAAATCAGTATTCATATATTATATACCTATATATATATATACTGGGCTTTTTTTTCGTTTTTACACATATGATTGACAATGTATAACTGGTTACCTGCATCTACCCGCAAGGAATTTCCTGTGTAATTCTAAAAAAAAAAAACAGCTCATTAGCGGCGTCGGTGCAAGCAACCTGTCAATTTTGGCATATGTTACACAGAGAGGTTAGGTTTTTATTCAAGACAATACAAGAGAGTATTCCTAATGTATCAAGATCAGCTGATTTGTCAACAAATGATTATTTTCTTTGGGGTTACCTGAAAATGAAAATGTTTAATGACGTACAAATACATAACGTAGATGAATTGAAAGGCCGTATACGTACTGCATGTAATGGCATAAATCCACAATACATTAGGAATACTCTGCGTATCTTCAAAGACCCCGTCATGTATTGCCTTGAATAAAAACATAACCTCTCTGTGTAACATATGCCAAAATTGACAGGTTGCTTGCACCGACGCCGTATGCTGAAATTTTTGCTTATTTATTCATATGTTGGGATCATTATTTTGATAATATGATTAAGTTTTCTGGAACTATAAAATTTTCCGGTTATCCATTAAGTTTAAGATATTTACTACAATGTTCACAATTTCAAAACCTTCTCATTCTTTTGATATTTTGATTATTTTTTGAATATGTATTAAATCTATCTAAATATTCAGGTTTATTTATATTACAATACCATTACAATTACAATTTGCTAAAAATAGTTGAAATATTTTTTAATTTAATATTGCCAAATATAAAAATAAACTGTTTCGATTTTAGTTTTTTTTTTAAATTTTGATAATCATTTAATAACTGTATCAGATTTTCGTGTGCGTTGTGCCCATTTTTGAAAATTTACTGAATTTCAGAAATTAATCTTGTAGAGCTTTTATAGAATTTTTTAAAACATTTAAACAATTAAATTCTCGTCAATTCTTCGTAAATTGACACATTTGTTAGTTTCAATAAGCTTCTGATATTTTGAATAACATTCTGGACGTTTTGTTGCTCTAATTGCATGTTTTGAAAATTTTCAATCTCCACAAAACTTTTTTTCAGGTTCTTCAACCCCATTGAAACTCATCATATTTAATAATAATTATTATTATTATAATAATAATAATTTATTAGTGCTAGTACAGAAATGTTTACACAGGTCAAAAAAATACACTTAAACACATACAAACTGTAAAATATGAAATATATAATATAAAGCAAGGACTGATGCTAACAAACAGCAATATACAAATATCGAACCGTAAAAAACCAGCATACATTTGATTGAAAATTTTGAATATAGATAATATATGATATGAACATATTATATATATATATATATCATAATTATTTTTTGAATCAGTATTAAGAAATTAGGAACAACGTAATAAGAACGTAACAACATCCAATGAATTAAAAAAAAAACTTTCGGCGGCTTTCATCAACTATCACCACTCCTGCTTGATTATGAGTTATATATGTCATCGTGGGTAATAAAACGGCAACATCGGCGTTTTTTCAGTGAATACACACGACGTCTTTTGTGGTGAAGTTGTGAACTAATGGCAATTATATATTTGCAGCAATCTGTAAGTTTACTAGTTTGTCATCAGAAATAAGACGTCTTGAAAAAGATACTTTTTTGGGATTGATGTACAAGAAAATAATGCAGTTTTCAAGTAAGTTTCATATTCCCAGTCATTAAAAATATATTCCTTTAGTACCTAATACCATTTTTAAAACAATACTGTATGTCTACAGCAAGTATTTTATGATGATCCACATTGCCAATTTCGAAATTAAATTCATAAAGACATTTATTTCATCAAATAAATTTATGTTAAAAACTACCTAATAATAAACCAATTAATATTCCCGAAACTAAATTCTTAATATGTTACAGAATTCCATGAACATCAATCCCAAACATTTACCTGTTGGCGCCATCTATTGGTTGTTAACTATGTAGTCGCCCTTTTAAATTGCTTTAGTTTCTATTCCGTATGAGTGGCATAATCTTTGAGATATTTGCAATAAAACGAAGTGACTTAAATATTGATTTTGCTTATAGCGCTGTAAACGTTTTCTAATTCCGCTTTTCGTAATTACCACATCTGCATCTTAATCCCACCTATTAAAATATCTCACATCACATTAATTCTATGGACATATGTTGATTGCAACAGCTTAGCCTGCTCTTGAAAGGTCTTTCATCTAGATCTAGATCTTTCCGCATCAGAGCCCACAATGAGCGATTTATCACTAAACCCAGTAATCTCATTACCAGCTGGAATATCTTGTAACGAACCAACATTAGTGAGTGTTTTGTGAATGTGAACAATACTTACTACTTACAGTAAAAGCAAGTCCACGGCGAACGGGAGAGCGCGTCTTGTTCTTTTTATAGCTGCAACAGTAAGCCTTTAATGACCCGCTGATTGATATATGATATGCTTCTCCAACAGCCATCACCAGCAATGGCATCACAGCTCATGCAGCTATCAACGTGCGAAATAATAATAATTCTCGTCTATCTCGAAAATAGAAAGCTTCCCTCTGGAATGCTGGTAATATCCCTCCACACAATCATCCCTAATCCAATCATTGCGCACTTCTCGAAACAATCGATTTGCAATAAACAGCGGACAATAAAGAAGCGTACCCCAGTTCGCAGATCCGAAGGAGTCATTAGTGTTCTCTCACGTCTCGCTATTTTCATCCCATTCCATTATTCACTGCAGCGCAATGTACCTCTCGAAGTTGATTGATGATGGCTGGTATCAAAAGAAACGACCCACACTCGGGTTACATAACCTTACATCAAGACTTCTGCGGGATACAACGGCGATGATTTCTAACTGGTTATAAGTCTGCAAGTTCGGGCTCTTGGAGCCGAGATTCGGTCGTCACCTTGAATTTTAATTACCGTTCCTGTTTACTGGCCAGATGTAATGAAGAGCGATGAGACTATTTTTTTGTAATTGCATTTAAATGAGCGAGAATTGTTAATTAGGTTCCGTAGCTCATTATGCGAGTTGGTGTATGTTTTATAGCGGATGCGATTGTTGAGAAATGCAGTGCGAAGAATTTTCCACGGCGTTAATTGAGTTGTGGATGTTTTTGTGGACGATCGTGTCACTGATTTTAAACCGAATTGGTCCAGACTCTGTGCAGGTAGTGTCATGCATGATTTAACGTAATTGTGAATCACGTACAATAAAAACTAGTTTATATGGAATCGCAAAACATGATATGCATATCATGATGTCGTTTCTAAGGTAACAGTTAAATTGGTGACATCTATATATTTTTTTATGTAATTGCACTAATTGGTTTGTTTACAGAATCAAACCTCTTTAGTTGACTATATTTAAATAAAAGTATAGCAATTACTGTACCTACACATTTGATGTAAACGTAGAAAGAAGTTTGTAGGTAGCTTATATATCAATGATTATTATAACTACAAGAATTACGTAGGTGGAAAATATGAGAACATTTACCATCCTTCACTTAAAACGTAAATTAATTATTATCCTGACGCTAATTTATATACGAAGGTTAATGATTCAATATTAAACATTTGAACATATAACATACACCGCATCCAACAACCTAATCCATTCAATTATCTATCTCTTGTCTGAAATACCATGAATTATTAATTCTGTGGAACTTTGCTACAAAGATCCTGAATACGTAACTAGCCCACAACATCTCTCCTGTATTTATAAATAGTTTTCCGAGCATGACAACGCAATTTTCTCTTGGTTTACAATAAAATTATTTGATGGAAAAGGGAGTTCTCGCCATGAAATGTTAACAAGGGCCATGTATTATTCAGGGTTTCCTGGCATCTGTCAGGAGACTGGAGGAGTTTCCACCTGAGCACAAACAAACTGGCTCGTTTAATATTCAAAGTTTGCGTTTCCAGTTATCTCCTCCGCCCCATCATCATTATGTTCGCTTAGATTTGATCGTGTGCTTTCCCAATTCAGTCGAGATCACTTTACGCAAACATGCCAACGAGCCGTTGGTATCCATAATTTTCCTTGAATTTTTGATAATTCATAAACTATTACGAACGTAACATAAATAAATAAGTGAAATTACGATTATAAATCTAAATTCGAAATGATTTTGACAAAGCGAAATCTGGAAAGGGGTACTGTTCTCTTATTTTTGTTTATGTAGAATCGGATTCCAAGGTCCACGAATTTGAAAAAGTGAAAAATGGAAATTGGTACAGTTCTCATATTTTTGTTTTTTTTTAAATCGATTTCCAAGGTCCACGATTTTGAAAAAGTGAAAAATGGAAATTGGTACAATTCTCTTATTTTTGTTTTTTTAGAATCGATTTCCAAGGTCTACAATTTTGAAAAAGCGAAAAATGGAAATTGGTACAGTTCTCATATTTTTGTCTTTTTTTTAAATCGATTTCAAAGTTCCATTGGGCGCTGATATTTCTAGCATGTTGACTGGGACACTCTTCGCGCAATTTTTGTTTTTATCGATAATTTCGAAAATATTACAGATATTTATCAAATATTTTAATGAAAGTAAAAGGCAATCTTATGCCTGCACCTGTAGTCCGTACTTGAGCATGAGTTCGACTCAAGTAGAATTTTTGCGTATTTTTGGTTGGGTTTGGTGTATAAACCTTTATAGAGAATGCGCAACCCTTTATACGACTTGAGTCGAACTCATGCTCAAGTACGGACTATAGAGATCGGCCTTAAACGTCACATATTTTTAGGAAACAAAATCTTGCTTTGTTGACAACACTGCGCTGATACAGAATTTTTATATTTTGATTCATATTAATAATTACCCATATCACATTTGTGCTTTATGCCAGATTTGTGGGACTAAGACAACGTTATTGTTTTGCATTGCGCCACCTTAAAGTATCGATTCGCGAGGGTAGTCGGGCTTCCACGGCGTCTACCCCATGGCGTCCGATTTATTGATTCAGTTATATCAAGTACAAGGTCATGAGTCATCAAGATTCTCAAACAGGGATTCATTATCACCTTGTGATATCAAATGACAGGTAATAACCTGAAGTGTAATTTAGACGTGTGATGGATAGCTTTACATATTCCACTTTTTTTATAAGTACTTTATTGTTAAAGTTATTTGGTACTCGATAATAATTCATAAACATATTAATCGTATAAACTTATTATTGAATATTTGTTCATTTGGTACTCGACAATACTTCATAAACATATCAATCGTATAAACTTATTATTGAATATTTGTTTATTTGATACTCGACAATACTTCATAAACATATCAATCATATAAATTTATTATTGAATATTTGTTCAAAATCAAAATCAAAAATCAAATATAGTCAAAAACTTTTCATATTTTGGTGATTATAATTTTTTTAATCATCAGGATGGTTTCGACCTTTACTACGTGGTAGTCCATATTAAAAAACAGAGAAACAACTTGCTATGTTTTTACCACAAAATGTTTATTGATATATAGACATATGCAATAAAATAACCACTCGAGTTTCGACTTCTTACGGTCATTTTCAAGTCCCACGGAATGTTGTACTTTGCTGAAAGTGACTGTAAGAAGTTGAAACTCGAGTCGTTATTCTATTGTGTATGTCTATATATCAATAAACATTTTTTGGTAAAATTCAATTATTCACAAGAATATAACCTTATATTCTTCCTCACATTCTTCCCCCATAGCAAGTTGTTTCTCTGTTTTATAATTATTTTAATTCAAAATTTATATTTAATTATGGTATAAATCGACAGTTATTATCATGTTAAATTTCTAATTAGATGAGAAAATCTTGACGCCTCTACTTGGTGATACATTGTGAAATAGGTAAAAAAACACGCAAAGGTTACTTTGTTAGTATCACTTGGATTTATTTGATAGTGACTATAGTATATTAAATAAATTCAAGTGATACTAACAAAGTAACCTGTGGTTGTTTTTTACAAATTTCTAATTAATTTCTGCGTCTTCAACTTCTCCTTATTCTTCTCCTTCTTATTCTTCTCCTTCTTCTTCTTCTCCTTCTTCTGCTTCTTCTTCTTCTTCTAACTCGATCTTCATCTAATGAAGGTTCGAAGCAATTATGGCTAACTTCTGAAGTGTAATTTAGGCATGTGATGGTTAGCTTTACACATTCCTTTACATTTTTACATATACGTTGTTTGGTTCTCGTTAATACTTCATAAACATATCAATCGTATAAAATTAGCATTGCTTATTTTTTTATTTCATATCCTCTTCATATTTTGGTTGTGATTATAAATATTTTAATTAAAAAAATATATTTCATTATGTTAAAAATCGATAGATTAACTGTTTAATTTCAAATTAAAGTATACTTCTACTTCTTCTTCTTCTAGTGCCATCTTCATCTAAGGTTCGATATAAACAAGGAAAACTGAATTCGGTCATCTGTAGCTATAAATATGAAATGAAGGTTCAATCCGGTCCAGTCTGTGATGTTTTTCAAACAGGGATATTGTGTTTGTCTATATATCACATTGTCCTTCTATTTACTCCTCCCTTGTTAGTTTTAGAATGTCTGTACTTGTCGCAAAATAAGTATTCGTTGTAGTATACCATTAGTTTTCAAAAACATTATGTTATTTAATTTCTGGAAAGTATACATTGAGTTTTCCTTCATATTGTAATGCTATGTGATTATTACGATGAATTTAATTGAATTGATCATTGAACATGATCTCTATTAAATAGAGATCATGTGATAAAATGATCTTGTAAACAATGATCTAGGGAAAAATATTCTTGGAGTTTATTCTTCTTTAATCGTAAATATTTGAAAATAGCAATTTTTCTTTATTAAATTTTAACATTAAACCTTGATAGCTTCCCAACACCGAACATCTTCTAATATTTAACTTTAAGTTCTTAAATTTGCAAACATATAACAGATTCATCTTAAAGCTTATAAGCTGCCTAAAAACAAAACTTAAAACATATCTTTAGTGGTAAAATTTTTCATTGTGTAATCAAACGTTACAAATGTGTACACAAAAACTACAAATTGTTTTCGAAAACATAAAAATCAACATACTGCTGGGCTCAAAAACAAAAACCCATTTGGAAGATGCCTTTTTATTCCATTTTGATGTTTAGGATAAAAACAAGGATTGTTTCTTTGAATTAACGAGAAAATAAAGTAACAGTTTGCCATTTCTTAAGGCAGGGGAAGCAGAGGCAAATTTCCATTAGAAACTAGCCACTTTCATGCTCTTTTTCTCATCTTTGGTCCAATATTTTTTAATCGAGATTTTTTCAACTATTAGATTATATGGTTTATAGTCAACATATATGGTCGACTATAATCTGATGTATGCTTATTACAAAATGAGCTTTTTAAAACTTTTGACAATACTTGCCAACTTTTTTTCTAATCTTTTAGGATTTTTTTTTTTTTTTTCAATTGATTCCTCGTTCAAAACTATCGATCAATTTGTAGAATAACTATTTATTAACAAGACAAAAATATATATGCTGAATATGTTTACTGATTCTTAAGAAAAAGGAAGAATTTATCTTTATTTTATCTAAATGATTTTACAGGGGAGCAATTTAAAGTTTACAGTCATTAATTATCATTGCATGTCTTATTATCATGTTTATATCATTACAGATATTTCCACATCTAGATTATTTTTTCTTTTTAAGACTTTTTTGGTAGTAACTTTAGGATTTTTTATTATTTTTTTTCAATTGATTTCTCGTTCAAAACAATCGATCAATTTGTAGAATAACTATTTATTAACAAACCAAAAATATATATATATATGTATATATGCTGAATATGTTTACTGATCCTTAAGAAAAAGGTAGAATTTATCTTTATTCTATCTAAATGATTTTACAGGGGAGCAATTTAAAGTTTGCAGTCATTTATTATCATTACATGTCTTATTATCATGTTTATATCACTACAGATATTTTCACATCTAGATTCTTTTTTCTTTTTAAGACTTTTTTGATATGTTGTAGCAACACTATTTGCGGTGAGAAGGTTTTCATCTGTTTTTTTTTCTTTTTTACTGCTACAGACCACTTCAATATCTAATTTTATGCAAAATTTTATGCAAAAAAATGTAGCTATCCATTGTGGTTTGTTGATTTTACATAATTTTAGATAGATTATTTTTTTTAAACTTTTTTCTTATGTTGTAGCAACACTGGTTGCGGTGAGAAGGTTTTAATCTGTTTTTTTTCTTTTTTACTGCTACAGACCACTTCAATATCTAATTTTATGCAAAATTTTATGCAAAAAAATGTAGCTATCCATTGTGGTATGTTGATTTTACATAATTTTAGATAGATTATTTTTTTAAACTTTTTTTGTATGTTGTACAACACTATTTGCGGTGAGAAGGTTTTCATCTGTTTTTTTTTTCTTTTTTACTGCTACAGACCACTTAAATATCTAGTTTTATGCAAAATTTTATGCAAAAAAGTGTAGCTATCCATTGTGGTGTGTTGATATTACATAATTTTAAAACCATTTTTCAAAAATATAATTTATTCACCATAAGGCTTTTCTACTTCAATACCACATATCAATTCTCGTTCATACTCTCAATAAACATTTTCCAAATTAATCACAACTAGATTCTTTCTTTTAAAATTTCAATATCATCTCGGCGGTAAATAGAAAAATAAACTATTTTTGTGAAGAATTTTTTTTGTGAAATCAAAAATATATAATTTTTTCTATCATGGTGTTATTTGGCCAAACATGAAATGATATTTTTTTAATAAATATTGCTGTTTGTACTAAATTGTAGGTACTAAGATATCGTAGATTTATTTCAAAATTGCTATACTAAATAAAAACCATTTTAAATTATCAAAAAAATGTCTATGAAAGAAGTGAATTATCTCATATAAATTATTCTTTGAGAACTAGAGTGTGTGTAAGTCCACATACAAGGGACATGTCCCTGGATCCATTTCTAGACTTATTTGATTTTTTTTTTAAATGCCCACTCTGGTTTTCAATGGCTCAATTATTAAAATAAGAGTTATACACAGTGGTTATAAGTTTTTTTTTTTTTCAAACTAAAAAATACAAATTTAATTTAAGTTCATCTCCAAACTACATTAGTGAACAAAATTGGCATTATTAAAAAGATGGTGAATAAAAATCTACTTTTTACATAAAATAATTATAAATTCATAACCTTAGAACTTTGAAAAATTAACACTATACTATAAATATAACACTTAATCCTAAAAAAGGGTGGATACAATTATTTTTGCATAGATTATTCATAAAATTCAAACAATTAGATTGAATATAGATACCGATATGTTCTTAAAAATAGATAATTAGTTTTGCATCATGTCCATTTAGTGAAAATAATTTAATAATTTAAAAAAGTATGGGTTTATTAGAAACGAGTTGTCCTTAAAAGTACAATGGATGTGAATAAAATATGAATATCTTTTACAAAAATTTACATATTTAATTGCATCAGTAATTTTTCAGGCCCATATGAAAGAATAATTATTTATCTATAGCTTATTTTAAAGTAAATTTCATCTAATTTTAATCAAGATATTCTTAAAAAACTAAAATACAAAAAGAAAAACAAACCTCTGAAGATGGCGATTTAAGCCGAAACTAGGCGAAAGATATAAAGATATATAGAATATATATATAGATTATAAAGATATATAAAGATATATAGAAAGATATGTAGATATAGATACAGACCTTAAATAAATATACCATTAAATATTCGAAACAAAAAACCTACAATAATTATTTCTGCTTAACATATAAAATTGAAAATTGGCATAACGAGTTAAGGTTTCGACTTCTAATCAGTTACCATGGCTTTCATTGACTCTTCAGATAATATTAACATTTCTAATTATTCTTTGCCATCATTGTGTAAAAAATCAGCAAGATAATAATAGCATTCATACCCATAAAATGAACACGACTTCACGTGATTATTGTGTCTGTAAATAAATATAAACTGTGGA
This sequence comes from Othius punctulatus, assembly GCA_951805005.1. Taxonomy (NCBI): domain Eukaryota; kingdom Metazoa; phylum Arthropoda; class Insecta; order Coleoptera; family Staphylinidae; genus Othius; species Othius punctulatus. Next base: position 26,607,491 of record OX638143.1, read on the forward strand.
TACTTTTCATTCCACTATCAAAGATCATATTTCATGCAGACTAGAATGACACAAAACTAAATGCCATCCTTGAACTGCTTACCCTTTTAACAGTGAATCAATACCGCTGAAACATTCATCCTGGCAAACATCCACACAAAAGAGCGACAATCGATTTGATTGCACCAATCTAAAATCATAATAGTACTTAACGTTTCCAGAATTAATAATAAATATGCAGCAAATATCAAAAGTTATTAAAGTGTCACAGAAATATTAAAGTATTTAACACAAAAATAACGTCACCAAATTTCAAATAATTGTATGAATATTGCATGTATGAGGCTCATACATGATGAAACTCCATGTTAATATATATATATATATATATATATATATAAAGCACAATTGGTGTGAGTTTCACAAATAATTTAATGTTCCACGACAATTGTTTCGCCACACAGTGACTTCATCGGGTAGATGAAAGCTGAAAAACATTAAATAATTTGTAAAACTCTCACCGATTGTGTTTTATTTATATAATAGTATGAATATTGCGCTTTGTTAATATCAGTTGGCTTATTGATTGTGGCTGTAGGGTCACATTACGCATTTCACATTACAATTTAGCACATTGCTTCCAGCCTTAACGATTCACTTTAATTTGTAGTTAATAACCAAAACCTATAAATCATGTGAAAAGCTTTTTACATTATTAGTACTAAAACTTACAGATCAAAGGTAGAAGCTTGTATATTATTATAAAGGATAAAATTACGAGGTTCTTTACAATTACTTATACAATTAAATATATTGCAAATGCCATATTAATATAATTATAACTTCAATGGTTAACTAAAAGCGTAATAATATGTAGTAGAATTGGTAAAAATGCAAAGTTTCACCGTGATAATGCAAATAATTATATACATATTAAATACAAATCACTTGTTTTTTTCATTTATCGTTAATTTTTATTATTTTTTTTTTATTAACCTGAGTAACATTTAATTTTTTTTACTTCATGATACATTTTATCAATTATAAATAAAACAAGTTACTTTATATAATAGCTATTTACGGTATAAATAAATAAAGTAGAATTTTGTCCACGAAAAAACAGTTTAGCGCAAGAGGCGAAGGCGAGTGCGATAATGTTTTCGAGTGGATAAAATTGCTTTATTCACGTGTATCGTACCTACAAGATATTTTCCAATTCGTTATCAGAATTAAAGAATTTGCATCACAAAGTGTTACATTGTCAGGTGACAACGAATATTTCAAGGATAGTGCGAATTTACCATTTTTTTAACTTTATTCACGTTGTCAATGATTATCGTGACTAAAGTGAAAATGTAAACATTTTTTTCACCCATTCGATTAAAGTGCAGTTTTAACGATGAGATTCAATATACATAATGAGCATATTAATATTGCGAATTGGAAAAAAAATATTTGGCCAGTAAGGGGTCGAGATGTTTTCGACTTTATTCACTTATACCATAAATAGGTATTATTTGTGATTATAGTTTCGACTACTTAGGTAATCATTATCAAACAAAGTATTTTGTTTGATAATGAAAGTAACTTGTTTTATTTATAATTTAATTTAATTATATATTATTACATGTCAAAGTATTGGAGCTTGTGAAAGTTTTTAAATAAAACAAGGAGAATAACCTTTTTCACAATACACATTTATTTATACTAAATGTACATTTCAACTGCAAGGCAGTCATCTTCAGTAGACTTACAAGTAATGAATTATATTGATTCATTACTTGTAAGTCTACTGAAGATGACTGCCTTGCAGTTGAAATGTACATTTAGTACAAATAAATGTGAATTGTGAAAAAGGTTATTCTCCTTGTTTTATTATTACATGTGTTACAAAATGATACGATCCTTGAATAATTTTAGCATATTTATTTACAAAAAGGTATTTGTAAATAAAATTCGTCAATGTCAACGGCTTAGTGTAAAGATATCATAAGTAATTTTCTTAATATTCATATATTAAATATATTCGTTGACTTATTGTATTGTCTTTTGGTTAATAAAAGTAAATATTAATAAAAATTACTAAAAACAAGTAATTTGTATTTAATATGAGTATTATCATTTACTTTATCATGATGCTACATAAAGAGATTAACTACATTAGCGTGTGTGCTAAATTTTCAATATCCATTTTGCAAAAGAAAGGTGTCACCACATTTGAATATTCAAATTATGCCAAAATTAAACCTGTATAAATTTTTATTTCGGACAAATTATATTTATGTTTTATGTCAATTCATAAAAAAAATCAGAAATTGATTGCATAATTTTACTAATTTATTTCATCTAAATCTACATTTAAATATTGCACTAATGCTGGATAATTATGCATTTAAAAGTTTTATTTTAATAATATCATTTATGGTAATTTACGCATATTACCTTAGAACATATACAAGTGAATGTCATTACACTGTACTTGTATACATAAGATAGTTGTTCAAACATGACATTACATCTTGTATGCTTAATGTGATGCAATAATTTACTAATAGTATGTATACTCTAATAATATATTAATAAATTATCTACTTTAAAAGAATAATTAATAGGACCAATCATCGGTTTTGTTATCATTTAATAGGTGTAATTAGATTGCAGGTAATAAAAACCACTAGAAAGTCGTTGCTTGCATTTCATTGATTAATCACACCTTCAATTACACATCGCCGACAAATCCGACTGTAAATTCGAATAAATCATTGCATTGCTAATAAACCAACCCACCAGAGCGACTTAATCGCCACGCATTATTCATCAATTACAACCAACAAACGGCGAAACAGCGCAGTAAAAAGAAAAGTGCAATTTTCACCTCCGAGAGCACTTAGCTCGGCGTTTGCTTTCGTTTTCCATGTACGGTTACGTTTGCAGCATTAAGCCAATCAGTGGGATTAATTGGATGTGAAGTATAAGCAATGAACGAGTTCACAGTGACACCAAGTTCAGGATGGGTAACTTAGCTGTTGATAATTCAATGACAATTTCATGGAATTGTCCTCCGAGAAATCGGCATGTGACTTTTCAATCTGTGATCAGTGTTTTTGCAGATGAAACTACGTTTTATGCTTTCGATTTTCATATTTTAAAATAATAAATTTTGGGTTGTCAAAATTGTATAAAACATAATACCTGACATAACTAATTAAATAATCAATTACAGATCATCCATTATAGATATGAATTGTCAAATTCAAGTTTTTAATACAAAGGACTTGTCAATGATATTGCCGCCAAAATTAAAAAGTTAAAATAGTATGTACCCTAAAACTTTTCGTTCTAATAAAGTTAAAAAAGCTACACCAACTAAAACACAAATAACTAAAATTAATCTCCATTGGCGTTCCTAGTAACTTTATAAATAATGCCAACCCAATGGCACTTTGACACTTCATAGCTATAAAGGATTATTTTTATGTGGATATAATCAAAATTATAATAACGACAATTACATCATCGATTGTGTTTCTATGATTTATTACGTTATTCAAATATAATCATCGATTTTCAAAATTATTAGCATATCAAAAATTATAAGTTTTGAATAATTTTCAAAATTATTTGCATATCAAAAATTATAAGTTTTGCATCATCGAATAATTAGTTAGTAGGATATCTCGAGTATTTATCAAACTATTTATAATATTTTTATATATATTTTTCAAATACATAATCGAGTGCCTACTTCGTTATTCAGATACTCATACTCATTATACTCATACTCATTTTATGGAAAATATAGGGAAAACCACACTGCCAACTACAGATAAACGAAGAGTCGGAGCCTTAACATACACCACACGGTCTCATTATTTACATGTTGAGTAGATTCCTCTTCAATACGTTATTAATGAAGTATATCTCATAAGACTTATAACCTGCCTTTCAAAATCTAAATCTAACACACGTTCATCACTCAAGTCTTCTCCACTTTCATTGCGACTATTGCACAAACGTTTCCTTCAAGATCACGGGCAGTTTTCAAAGTCGCCTGGAAAGGATATTATTTACAAGTTTTCTTAAACTGGTTTCTTTGGGAGATCTTGTCTCCTGGGATCGAACAGGCCGAGCTGTCACGATAAATCGGCCCTGTTTGCGCTGAAATATTGTGACACGTTTAGAAAATCACTTTCCCTGCCAATTACAGTCCGCGAACTCGCAATTCAAGTTTCCGATTCGAACGAAAAATTGCCTCCTGACATGCCTTTAAGTAACACGCATTTCACTTGCGACACTGGGTTTTTTGTAAATTGTATTGAAATGCAATAAGTGTCAATGGGTTGAAATTTGTTACAGCGAAAAGCACTTATAATATCGATTATATTTTATTACTGCCGGTTTATTTTTTTATGGTAATAATTTGTGGTTCAGATATCTGATCAATTATCGTATGTTCAATTCTAGCTCTCAATAATTTTATAGTTATTAAATTATATGTTTTTTTTAATTCTCTACAAATTTTAATCGTCTGCTATGTTTAACACACGTCTTACAATCCCCAATTAGTTTTAATAGCAGGTTAATTTTCTTGTGCAATAAAATAATAAATAATAGTAAAAAAAATAATACCAGGTTAATCTTCAATTGTGGATACAAAACTCAACATTAATATGACTTCCCTATAAAATGCACTGGTTGCAAACCAGTTACAAACAATTACTGGTTTATCGTGATATATTTGTATTAACTTTAAAATTCAACAATTCAATTCTGTACAAAATTGTAGATAATGTCTAAGTTATCAAGTTCCCAAGTTATCATATAAAATATTAATAGTAATGCGTACGTAAAACGTCGGCACCTGTCGCATATCTTACAATCCTCAAACTTTCTTTTATCCATCCTGTAATAACCGTAACATTTAAAGTGCCTCTCCAGTCCCAAGGGAGTTCGAGTTTTTCTCTAACAACGTTACTCCAAATGTAAAATACTTTCTGCCTCTCCCTTTCTGTTCTTCTGCAGCCTTCCTACACACTGGAATTTGGGATAAAATCCACAACATACTGTGCCTCCGAAGCCGTGCACGTTTCTCCTATAAAGTAACGAAGTTTAAAATGAAAGCGTATAAGCAACGCTCCCTAAATTCCTTATGAATATGAACTGCGTATGGTTTATACATTATACACACAGAATTTATGACACCCAAATTTGTAGGTGATAAAATATGTATCGCTGAAAATGTATTAAGTTAAAATTAAATGAGATTGAATTTAACAAAATACACTAATGAGGGATTAGCAGTAAATTTGTATATACAGGATGATTAAGCTAATCTAGTTGTTAAAGTGTATGGACTTTTCATTTAAATATGTTTGCCAAAATTATCGTTTTCGGAGATGTTTAATCTACATTATTATTTTATTTATTTTTTTTACTATTGATGCAATAATATTTCCTTTGTGGCTGAAAATCAACAGCAGCAAGAGGTGCATAAAATAATTGAAACTATACTCAATTATTTTTTACATAATGCCTGAAAATGCAGGGGCTCATAATTTTAAGTATACGTGTGGTAAAATGTTTGTTATATAATCCTCTAGTCACTAGATATTCTCTAATCACTAGAGTCTAGTGATTAGAGAATATTCGCACACTTCACATGTGCGCGATATATTTTCAGGTGTATTTGCACGTGTTGATGATTTCGTGGTTCACGTGTAAAAATCCTGAATTGGTCGAACACTTGAAATACTTGACTTGCATGCTGAAAGTTTAATGAACGTGTTTATGATTTCACAGTGCACGTGATGATTTTTTTTTTCAACGAAGGGGGTCCAATATGACTTTTAACTTGTTAATAGATTCTATGCTGCGTGCAAGGTACATCGTTGTCAGTCAAGCTTTATCGAACTGGAAATCGAAATGAAAGAGAACAGAAAAACCTGAAAATTTAGCGAAAAAACATCAAAAACTTGAAAATTGTGTCAAGTTAACTCAAAAAAAACCTAGAAATTATACTAAGAAATAATCACAATCTCCTTTTAACCTTTCGAAATAATTATTTTAATGGGTGTAATAAAGCACTTATTACAGACTAAAGTGATGGTACAGCTATATCAAAAAATTCTTAACGAACGATCCCATTGTGATCCACTGGAAATCGAAATGCAAGAAAACATGAATGTACGAAAACACACGAAAAACTTGAAAATGGTGCTAAAAAACTCAAAAAAACCTGGAAGTTGTGCGAAGAAATACATGATAATCACAACATTATGTGAATTAGTAATGTGCAAGTTACATCCTTGTCAGTCAAGCTTTCTCGAACTGGAAATCGAAATGAAAGAAAACAGGAAAACCTGAAAATTTGGTGAAAAAACACGAAAAACTTGAAAATTGTGGCAAACAAACCTGAAAATTATGCCCAGAAATACATAACAATCTCAACATTTTGTGAATTTATGTGCAGAAAATTAAAAAATAATAGCAATTTTAAACAAATTTCTTGTATACTGATGAAATTGATTAACAAATATTTATACTCCAAGAACAAATTTTTACATTATCTATGATACCTGTTTATTATTTTCAATAATATTGCAGAAAACCCATAAGTCGCTGTTAATTCAGTGCAATGAGCTTTAAATATTCTTGTTAGTTATTTTTTATTCATAACAATTGTTGCTATGAAAATATTTTTTTTAATTTTTGTTATAGTGTTCTTAAACAGCGATACGATCATATTCTGAGTGCTCATCTAATGAGTTATTCAACGGTAGCACATGGACTATAATCTAATAATACCCTTTAATAGGTAAATAACGATCAATCTCGATATGTTTTAGCCATTTCAAAATAGCAAAATTCGAGACAAATTCTGAGACAAATAAGCCGAAACTAGTTAGGTCATAATAAAAATAATAAAATTTTATATAAACTAAAAATCTTTATATAAGAAAAATACCTATCAGTAAGTACTCAAGAAGAATAAAAAGCAGCAAAAATCAATATTTTTTATTGTTAAGCAATAAGTAAATCTGTTATTTTCTCAAAAAAATAAGTTATGTAACAATTTTTTTATCTATGACTCATAAGTAATACCTACTTTTATATTTTTATCTATGACTCATAAGTAATACATACTTTCATTATTTCGTAACTATGGTAACATGGTAACACGTGGTTGTATTATGACTTCATTATAAAACAGAGGTAGTATTATGACTTATAACTAATATTATTTTCTCAAAAAAATACTCATGTAACAATATTTTTTTATCTATGACTCATAAGTAATACCTACTTTTATATTTTTTATCTATGACTCATAAGTAATACCTACTTTCATTATTTCGTAACTAAGGTAACATGGTGACATGTGGTTGTATTATGACTACATTATAAAACAGAGGTAGTATTATGACTTTATAATACAAGAGGGGTTCTATTATGACTTCATGATACAATAATATACCTACTATTTTTATATCACAGTTTAGTTATATCAGGACTATTTGCTTTTACATAAAACAGTTTTTTTTGCCTTTTCAATTAAACAAAGTTTAAAAAAAACTTTTTTAAATAAAAGCAAAATAATCCTGATATAACTAAACTGTGATATAAAAATAGTAGGTATATTATTGTATTATGAAGTCATAATAGAACCCCTCTTGTATTATGAAGTCATAATACTACCTCTGTTTTATAATGAAGTCAAAATACACCTCTACACACCTCTTCATTTTTTGCTTCTCTATGTACACTGTCATTGTTAGTTTTCATTAAAATTTAACAGATTTTAATAGAAACTGTAGACAGAAATTATATAAAAATAATTTTTCTAGTGGATTTTTTGCAGTTTTGAAAATTTTGACAGGAAAATGTAACCGATTCTCGCAAAATTATAAGGAATTCGGCTAGAATTTTTCTATTATTCGTGCAGTTTTGCAAATTTTCATAAAGATTCTCAATATCTTACAACACATTACAAAACCCAGTAGGAAATTTGCTGGCGTTCTTAGTGATTAAAGTTTTGACAAAAGTTGTTTTTTTTTCTTTTAAAAGTGTGAGAAATTCATTAGGAAAGTTATAGGATATGTTTTTAGTTCGCAGTCTTTGATAAGAACCTAAAACATTTTGTCGTAACTGTAATAAATAAAGTAAGAAATTAACAGAATTGTTTTACCGTTCCAAACATTTTCTTAAAACTGTAAGAAATGAAATATGAAATTTACAGAACTTTCTTTAAAATTGCAAAAAAAAATTTTTTCAAAACTGTAAGGGATGAAATATGAAAACAATCATTTTATAAAAACTGCTCAACTTTTCATACAGTATAGAAACATAAATGGAGAGTAAATGGTATTTTGTCTCAAAAATCAAAATTAATAATGAAGACATATCGTCGGCTTGGTGTTACAAGGTTGCTTGTAACATTTTTTTAATTTTTTTAGTTCTATAGCTTTGCAGGGCTATATGTTTTCAAAGCGGGACTTTTCAACTTGTTGGAAGATTAAAATTGGATCATTAGGAACCTGTGATAAAAACATATCTATTGACAGTGCAAAATTTATCATTTTTTGATATAGCAAACATATTTAAAATCCTTATTCCCAAATTTACAATACATTTTGCACATACAACCTTGTAACATTAAGCCGACGATATGTCTGAGTCTTGAGTATGTGTGTTTATCTACTGTTTTTATGTTAAAACAGTTTCGTATGTTACTATATTAGTGCTTCCAGATGTCAAAACTGTGATATTTTTCTTCACTAACATACTTTACAAACTATGTACAGTCATGTTCACATACATCTAGTACAAAACTTTGACATTGCTATAGAAAATTGCTATTGTAACCTAATATATTGTACTAGATTTATGTGAGCATGACTGTACCTACTTTGACTTGTGTATGCTGTTTAGTTCTAAACACAATAAATATTATTATTACTATTATTATTACAAATTGTTTGCGGTCATATATCCGGTCTTTACTGATTACATGTGGTATCAAAGCTTCTAACCTAGGCTATAAAATGATTTTAGTCTTATCCATATCTACCATATTTTCAGATTTAGTTATATTTTTTTATGAAATTGCGTTTTAGCGGAAAATACACTTTTTTGGAGATTTCATGGGCTGTAACTTGAAAACTAGTAGATATATTACTTTTAAAAAAAGTTAATATAGACTACCTCTGAAGGTACATTATGTCAGCCAAATTTGAAAACGAAAACTCTAAGATGGTTTGGTTTTTTCGTTGGATCACTTGACATGGAATGACTTTATGAAGACTAAACCATACTTTATGTGTCAGGTTTGAATTGCTGAAAGCCTTCCCAGTTAAATGAAACCAATCGTATCAATATTGGACTTGCTATCAAAAATATTTTGTAACAAATGTTGCTACTATTTTAATCTTAAACTTTTAAAATTTAAAATGATTATGTGGAGAAGCTAGAGTTTGTGGGTTGAGAGGTTGGTTTTTGGATTTCAGGAGATCTCCTTAGTCTAGTTTTGTACTTCTAAATGGAACATCTAAATTAAATTAAATCGCGATTTCACTGGTGGAGGATCTGATTTTCAAATCGTCATTTTTTAATTCTACGTGGAACTCATACCTCAATATCTTAGGAATAGCTCATGACTTCTTGCGGTTTTTTTTAAATTTTTGATTGGTTGTACTTACTAATGGCATCCATGATTCAATGGCACCTTGCTATTATAACCTTAAAAAAAATCCCAGGCGTGTTTGTGCATCAATGCAATCTTCGTGCCTCAATGCAATCGTGATCTCATGCATTGTAATGATACTTTTTTGACAAGTACCTGGAAATTATATCCAGAATTCAATTATTTCCAGTTTTTTTTTTTTTGTTTTTTGGGACCTACATACCTACTTACTTCACAAGTCATTCCTACCTACATATGTATTTCATGAATTATAACAACTTTTTTCTTGATACTAATGATATCCAGAATTCAATTAGCTCCTGTGTTTCCGTAATTGGCAGGAAGCCAGCAATCACGGGTCAATTATTACAAACGCCACTCACCTCTTTTAGTTTTTGGTGCCTGGGCATCGCCTGCTGGTGGACAACGACGGCGGACGCTGCGAACGCTGTGGCGGCCTTACGAGACATGCACTGCCCCATCTATGCAGTCTTATCTTCACTCTTCCTCTGAATCTGGGGACAACAAAATTCATTAGCCCCAGTATTAAGTAACTCCGGCAGAGAGGTGTTTCGTGGGCTACCCAAGTGCCCCGAGCAACCACAACTGAATTGAGAAGTTTTCGAGGGTCGCACCCCCAGAAGCAAACTGATTTAATGCTGTCTGATGCAAGCTGATTAAAGCTGAAGGCACGGAAGTCGGAGGAATTTAAAATTTCTGTGCTGTTTTTAGGTTTACGATTCACTCACGTCGGCCAACACAAACAACCGGCTGTGAGCGGAATTGAAACAAAGCGCGGTTTCCATGCTAACAAAAAAAAAAAAAAGTTCACAACTGGGGAAAACGCGGACTCAATAATGCACGAAGCGAATCTGCATTCAAAGCGTGTTCGCATTTAATATTCATAACGGCCGGCCATAAGCTCCGCGAGACAAAGGCGTAAGCAGGAATTAAGCAGGACGCAGGGAATGTATTAAAATTAACACCGCGGGAAAATAAAGTTTTCGCTCACGCCAATTCTGTTTTTTTATAACTTTTACAGGGAAACAATGGACCAGATATGCGGAAGCGCGGCCGCAAATAAATCGTAAGGTTCGGTTATGAATACGCTATCGGTTTTTCCGTCTGCACCGCTTGCATAAATGATTTCACTTTCCTAACCGACAATCTACATCTCATTACGAGTAATGTGGTTATGTATACCATTGCATTCAATTGTTCGGAAGTGAGAAAAGTTTAGTTTCAATAATGTGCATTGTAAAATAAATAACCATCAAAATATATGTACAGAAATTGAAACATTTGCAAAATTCAGAAAATTAAATTGTCATAATAGTTATTTATGTACCAAGGGCGTTATGCTGATGATAATGCTAGGAGGGCGGCGTAATCCAGCGCGAGGGCTTTGGCCCGAGCGATGGATGTCGCCCGATGACATTCAACTATTATTCGCGCTATTATGCCCGCTGCACAGCGTCGTCGTTATGGACTTATTTATATATCTGGTATCATAAGCACTATTAACAAATAATTGGAAAAATGTATATATACAGGGTGTCCAAGGTAAGGATTACCAGCATGGGAATCTCGAAAACCGTAAAAGTTACAAAGGAGGTTAAATTACAAAAAAAGTTGCGCAATTTAGTGGTCAGTAATATTCTGTTGAGAAAACCAGAAATGTCCTCTTACTTCCGGAGATATTCATCAAAATCCGAAATCTTGCAATTTCGTTTTTATTGTTTTCTGAAGTCCAGTTTCTACCACAATATGTAGGTTTGTTGTTTTCTTTTATCCTTTTATTCTTCTGTTACTGTTTTTCGTTCATGAAGTTCTTCCATTTAGTGCTGTCCTTCGCCAGTTCTTTCGCTTCTTGCCATGTTTCCATGCTTCTTTCCATAGGACGACAGAATGAAAACAATAATAGAAGAAAGAGGGATATTTCTTCTATTATTGTTTTCATTCTGTCGTCCCATGTCTTTCTCGGTGTTCCTTTTCTTTTCTTGGAAACAAAATATCCCCACCAACCGAGCAGTCGTTTTTCCATGTATTGTTGAATTGGCTCTATGTATAATTCTTCTCATATTTTTGTGCTTCTTATTTTGTCTATTTTCGTTACTCTTTTCGTTACTCCTATATTGGGCTTTTTTTCACTATTCTTTGGTTGTCCATTCTTTGCATATATCCTCACCACCCGATCTGTCATTTTTCCATGAATTGTTGTATTGGCTCTACGTGTAATTCTTCTCTTATTTTTGTGCTTCTTATTTTGTCAATTTTCGTTACTCTTTTGATTCTTCTCGGGACTTTAATTTCGCTTGCTTGTATTTGATTTTTCTCGTTCTGTCTAGCTGCCACGTTTCGCATTCCCATGTTAGTATTGGGAAATTGTCAACCAAAACTTGAACAAGTAGAGACATACACATATCTGGGAGTAGAACTGAACGCAGGCGGAAGTGAAGAGATGGAAATTAACAGCAGAATAAGAAAAAGTCAAAAACTATTGCAGGCGATCGAAAACACGATCATAAACAAAAAAGAAATACGTAAAAAAAAACAAAGATAAAAGTGTATAAAACAATATACCGATTTTGTACATTTTTATCTTTGTTTTTTTACTGATTTCTTTTTTGTTTATGATTGTGTTTTCGATTACCTGGTATAGTTTTTGAGTTTTTCTTATTCTGCTATTTATTTCCGTCTCTTCATTTCCGTCTGCGTTCAGTTCTACTCCCAGGTATTTTTATGTCTTTACTTGTTAAGTTTTTCGTTGTCAATTTCTATTTGTATCTGCTCCTGTTTGCCTACTACCAACACGTTTGTTTTGTTTATGTTCAGTTTCATTCCTCTTGCCTTTAGTTCTGTGTTCCATAAGTTTACTCTTTCTTGTAGCTGTTTCAATGTTCTTGTGATTATTACTACATCGTCTGCAAATGCTCTTTCCGATATTCCTATTTATTTTTTTCATGTTTTTGTAGCCTACTATCATTTCTTCTTGCTCTCTGGTGTGTGTTTCTTTATTATGTGGTCCATGTATGTAATGAATATTGTGGGACTAACGCCCGATTTCTCCAACAATGCTTAACTAGATAAAATCGATCTCATAAATAAGACGTTCTTAAAGTGTTACACCAACCATTAATCGCTTCCTAAAATCGTAAGAATGTCTTACATTTGAAGACTCAAATATGGCCTTAAGATTCGGATTCTAACCTAAAATTCAATGTTATATGTACTGTCGGTGAATAATTGCAACTAATGCGAAATATGGTTAATGATTTGTTAGCAATCATGGCTATACATGCATTTGACGAAGATGCTGCAGATATTGCAGATAATTATCATTTGCCGGAATACATCGTCATATTTATCAACGAGATAATTATTTTGAAAAATATAATTGCAAACAGTTTCTTTAGTTAGCTTAAATCTACAAATATACTGTTTGCAATTATATTTTTCAAAATAATTATCTCGTTGATAAATATGATGATGTATTGCTGGGATATGACAATTATCTGCAATATCTGCAGCATCTTTATCAAATGCATTTATAGCCATGATTGCTAACAAATTAGTTAGCTTAAATTAATTAGTTAGCTTAAATCTACAAAAATACTGTGTTGGATATCCTTGAATAACTTAAAGGTAGCTTTCGCAATCGGTGAGTGTGTGTAACAAAATATACTGCAATAATAATATGTTTGAAGAAACAATTTTTCCTCACTGAATGTTTCATATTAATCCACATTTTCTGTAGTTCTGTAGTGATTTTTTCTCGCTCCACGTATTTAATGCTTGGGTAATAAATTTGGATGCACTGGAGTCCCAAGCTTCCTCCATCTGCTTGTTTGTAGCGGCGTATGTCATAATTTTCCATAATTTTGTGCACTTGTACCAGTGACAACAAAGTCCTCTCTTCCTTAGTAAAATGTACCCTCTTTGATCGAATTTTTGCCATTGTCAGCACTTCTCCGTTTTTGCTTTCTATGACCCTCTCTGTTGCTTCTTTGTCTTGTCTGTTCCTTCTGATTACGCTGTAGAATAGTTTTTGGTTTTCCATTCTATTTCTTTCGAGTTTGTCTCCAAATTCTTAACATTACTTCCGTTTGTTCTTGAGTATTAGCTGCTTTACTTTGTTTTTTTGCGTTTCTATATTCTTCGTATTTCTTCCTTGGTTTGTTGTTGAGGTATTTTTTCCATGCCTGTTTCTTTGTTCCTACCTGGTCTCTTACTTCAGGTGACCACCAGGCTGTTCGTTTTTTGTTTGTTTCTTTCTTGCTGATTCCGCATATTCTAATTGCCACTTTTATTATGCTTTCTTTGAGATTTTTCCACATTTGTTCTAAATTTTCTGTTTTCGTTGTTTTTTGTGTTTTGTTGTATTTTTGGTGGCTGAAATCGGAATTTTTCGCTCTTTTGAATGCCATTAAAATCAAATATTACGGCCATAAGAAAATCAAAGTTGAATATGTTTGGCACTGTGATCAAAAAACTGACATCGAAAAATGTAAGAGTGCCAAGTTTCGTAAAATTTCCTTGAAAAGTAAAAAATTATAAAAGGAAAAGGAAAGTGCACTTTTTCAGTTTTTCAGCGATATTTCAGGAACTGTGCAAGATATCCCGGATTTCGTTTCAGTATATTGAAAGGCACAAAAATGAGAAACTTTTATCCCATTTGACTAACTCTGTTTATATTTCTGTTTAATAGATCTTAATGGTGGGCGTCGTAAAAGTGACCACCCTGTATATGTTTCCTTCTGCTGCCTCTACTGCTTCTTCTATTTGTGCCTAGAATTCATCTTCCTTGTGGTGGTGTCATCATCGTGTGGCCCATATGCTGTTATAATTGTGTTCGTTTTCTTCGTTGTTTTGTTGGTTAGTTTCGCTGTTAGTAATTTCTCGTTTATCTGTTCCCATTTTTCTATCTAATTTTCTCTCTTTCTGTGTATAAGGCATGCCACTCCTTTTGCCGCTCTCTCGTCTTCTTCCACTCCATTGTATATGTATATCCATTTTCAGTTTTTATTATTCCTCGTCCTTGATTCTTTGTTTCCGTTATTGTCAGTATGTCTAGTTCTGTTTCATCAAATTCTTCCTCTAGTTCTTGTTCGTTTGCTTTTATACTTCTTATGTTCTATGTTCCAATTCTCCATGTTTCGTTTCGTTTTCGTTTTATTTTCCATGTTTTTTTATTTACTCGGCTGTTTCCCCCTTTTCCATTTAGATTATTTGGGCCCTTATCATTTTTTCTTGCTTCGTGTGTTTTCTTTTTCTTGCACCTTCTTCTCCACTCTCTGTTATTATTTTTTTTGTATTTGTTCTCTTTCCTCGTTCCATTGCCATGTTATTACGTTTATGATTATTTTTCTGTATTTAATTATGACCGTTATTCCTTTTTGTCTTTCCTCCCTTGCGATTATTCTTATTTCTGCTTGTACCTCTCTTTCTTCCTTCGTGAAGTCGTTTTCTATGTAAAACTTTGTGTATTTAAGTTTGTTCTTGTTCTTCATTACCTCCAGTTTCTCATCGAAAGTTTCTAATTTAGCTACTATTATCGGTGTTTGTTCCCTGTTCACTACGTATGTTTCTTTTACTCTTGTTTTTACTTTTAGCTTCTTTTCTAGTAATGTTTGCACCTGTTCGGCAATTGAACGTGAATTGAAAAATAAAATAAATTACTTAACACAATTTGACAAATTCGACTTAGGCATACAAAAATCTAAAAAAATGTAATATGGTGATAACTATTATATATCCTCGGGCGAGATTTAATCCCACGACTACTGAAGTAACTTACAATAACCTACCATGCAACACACATTTTCATCTTTAATATAAACAATCTTTATTCGGCTATCGACCCCATGGGATCTTTCCGCCTTGTCTAACATTACATTATACATTACATTACATTATACATTACATTATACATTACATTATACATTACATTACATATTATATTATACATTACATTATACATTACATTACATATTATATTATATTACATTACATACATGTGATTTATGAGTGATTGTTTTATTAAGAGAGTCTTCTTTATAATTATAAAATTTTGTACGTTTTCGGTAACTTCAATTCCCCAAATCTCCAATAATATATCATTAGTACTTCCGTTTGTTCAGCGATATCAGAGCGGAAAACCTGCAAGGTGCGTAATTTTGGTCGTTGATCTCTTGAACTCCCGGGCGACGCATTTATCTGTGCGTAGCCGGAATACGTGGGTGTGCGGGCGATAGCCAGTGTGTAAATGATGTGCACAGGAAATGCGCTCGTCTGGAAAAGAAAACGGTGGACCTCCGCATTGCGAAATCGAAAGCCAGAAGTTGCAGCCGAAGAGCCGCCAGGAATGCGCCCGATGCAAATCAGAGCAATAGTCTGAATATCTGCACACGCCTTGCAAGATGAATCGAGTAAATTGCGAAGTGAATTGTTGGGTATTAAATGCGGATTGTTGTCGAGGTCGGCGGTTGAAGTTATGATGCTGCGTTGGTTTGTGGAAGTTATTGCACATTGTTGCGGGAACTGGTGCCTAGAATGGGCTAGTACTGCAATTTAGTGAGCAGAATGGCGAATTGAGTTATTCACTTCAGTTACACTGCATACCTTAACTGGGATAGATATTGATTTACAACACGTAAATAATATACGGTTTAGGGCTTTGTAAAAGTGTCTCATGGAAATAGCCAATTAAATGCAGTCAGATCATATAAGCAAATTTAAGAAACCGAAAAAAATTGTTTATTTCATTTTTTGTTTGTTTGGTTTTTCTTTCAAACAAAAACAAATAAACGAAAAACATTGTACGAGCCCCAATTTTCTGTATCTGCTAGTCGGTCTTATTGTATTGATGAAATTATAGTGAATAATACTTGGACTTTATAGGAATCCTAATCTGTCACAATTTTGGAAGTTGGAAGGTAAAGCAAACCGTATAAACATTGAAAATGCGGTCATCTCGAAAATAATCTCTCGTTTATCCTGACACCAACTTGGGAGCGATCCAAAATCAGTTAACGTTATATCGATGCATCGAGATACAAGCACATCCACTTTCTCCGAATTTAAGACGAAAAAAAACAGCCACACGTTCGATCTCTTGAGACTTGGCGGTGAGAGTTCCGTGATATACACCTCTGTTGGTGCAGGCGATGAAACGCGCTCCAATTAACAAGTTTTCAATGCCAGGCTCGTGCACGATCAGAGCTACCCACATTACCCGATAATTGAGCCCTTCTAATGCTTCCAATCTAATTAGCCGCGAAAGAAGTTGCAGAACATCGCACGACAATGTCTATTCACGTGCATCTAATCGGAATGCTGCGGATACTTCGAATAGCTGTTACATATGCAAGAGGTTATTCTCCTCCGCTGTTTCTCCGCATTCCTGCGGAGCCCATACGAGATGTCGGCATAAACTCGCATTTATTTTCGGGACCCTATCCCATTGATTTATTCGCCGACGTATTGTGATGGAAATGAGGAAGAGCAGAAATTCCTGTGTGCTATACAAAGCAGGAATCCGCGGCCAAAGGGATTACTATTAATGCCAAGGATACAAGAGCAGGCATTCCTTCACTTTCGTAAAGTTATTAAGTACTACACGAACTGAATTATGTTGTAACATTTCCTAATCTAGTTTGAGATGCTGGATTACAAAGATAGTGCATATATTACAACTAACAATTCCATAACCTAGATTTTAATATAATTGATCTATGCAATCATTCAACGTCTTAATGTATTACACTACAATAATTAAGTTAAATAATAGGCGGCAATATTTTATATCCGACCATTCTAAACTATACTAAATTAGTTACATAGCTATTATGGTTGAAAAATTTAAACACAATTCGTGATGGAGTTCTTTTCCATGTATTTTATGACAATTTGTTGTCTAAACTGCAAGTAATTTTCAATAAACTATCTTAAAGCAATTCAGAAGTCATTTTGAAAAAATCTCTGGGAACGGAATAGTACTTCTGAAAAATTTCTGATAAAATATTAGGTACATATATGTGCTCGAGATGATTTTTCTGAACAATTCCTCCCAGAGATTTTTTTTTCAAAATGACTTCTGAATTGCTTTAAGAGAGTTTATTGAGAATTACTTGTAAAGCATTTCTTGAGAATTACTTGCAGAGTATTTCTTGGGAAGTACTTCTAAAATATTTCTTGAGAATTACTTTAGGGATCTTTGTATAGGGATCTTCCTGATGCTTCCAGTTTTTCGGAACAATTTTTTTGAGAATTCCTCTCAGATAATGTCTTCATAATTTCATGTTACTCGCTTTAGGAGAGTTTATTGAAAACAACTTCTGAAGTATTTCTTGAGAATTACTTCTGAAGTATTTCTTGAGAATTACTTCTGAAGCATTTCTTGAGAATTACTTCTGAAGTATTTCTTGAAAATTACTTGTGAAGTATTTCTTAAGAATAACTTTTGGAGGTTTGGTTTGGGGGTCTGCCTGATACTTCTGACACTGTACCAAACCTCCTATTTCCTCATTGGTTCCATAGATTGCCAAATGAGTTATTCCGATATTCGAGCCATAAAGAGTTATTCGAGTTGTTGAGAACTACTTCTGAAGTATATCTTGAGAATTACTTCTGAAGTATTTCTTGAGGGTTACTTCTGAAGTATTTCTTGAGAATAACTTTAGGGATCTTGGTTTAGGGGTCTGCCTGATAATTTATAAAACGAAACCACAGCCTTCTTTGTTAAAAATAAAAATGGAACAGAATAGTTCTTCTGAAAAATGTCTGATAAAATATTAGGTACATATATGTGCTCTAGATTTTTTCTGAACAATTCCTCCCAGAGATTTGTTTTCAAAATAACTTCTGAATTGCTTTAAGAGAGCTTATTGAGAATTACTTGCAAAGTATTTCTTGAGAATTACTTGTAAAGTATTTCTTGAGAATTACTTCTAAAATATTTCTTGAGAATTACTGTGGGGATCTCTGTATTCTAAACTTAATAATATTAACAGAAAATGTTTACGTTTTATACAAAATGAGATTAAACCTATCAAATGAGATACCGTTTGAAGTTCAGTAGTGTAAATAAATCAATTTAGGTGTTCATTTGATTTATGATGGGGAGATACCGTTTGAAGTTTAGTAGTCTAAATCAATCAATTTAGGTGTTTATTTGATTTATGATGGGGAGATACCGTTTGAAGTTTAGTGGTATCTTTCTGATGCTTCTGGTTTTTCTGAACAATTTTTTGAGAATTCCTCTCAGATAATGTCTTCAAAATTTCTTGTTGCCCGCTTTTGGAGAGTTTATTGAAAACAACTTCGGAAGTATTTCTTGAGAATTACTTCTGAAGTATTTCTTAAGAATTACTTTTGGGAGTCTGGTTTGGGGGTTTGCCTGATACTTCTCACATTGTACCAAAGCTCCTATTTCCTCATTGCTTCTATAGATTGCCAAATGAGTTATTCCGATATTCGAGCCAAAAAGAGTTATTCGAGTTGTTGAGAACTTCTTCTGAAGTATTTCTTGAGAATTACTTCTGAAGTATTTCTTGAGAATTACTTCTGAAGTATTTCTTGAGGGTTACTTCTGAAGTATTTCTTGAGAATGACTATAGGGATCTTGGTTTAGGGGTCTGCCTGATACTTTAAAAAACGAAACCACAGCCTTCTTTGTTAAAAATAAAAATGGAACAGAATAGTTCTCCTGAAAATTTTCTGATAAAATATTAGGTACATAATGTGCTCGAGATTTTTGTGACCAAATCCTCCCAGAGATTTTTTTTTTCAAAATACTGAATTGCTTTAAGAGGGTTTATTGAGAATTACTTGTAAAGTATTTGTTGAGAATTACTTGCAAAGTATTTCTTGAGAATTAGTTCAGAAATATTTCTTGAGAATTACTTTAGGGATCTCTGTATTCTAAACTCAATAATATTAAAAGAAAATGTTTACATTTTATACAAAATGAGAGTAAACCTATCAAATGAGATACCGTTTGAAGTTTAGTAGTCTAAATCAATCAATTTAGGTGTTTATTTGATTTATAATGGGGAGATATCGTTTGAAGTTTAGTGGTATCTTCCTGATGCTTCTAGTTTTTCTGAACAATTTTTAGAGAATTCCTCTCAGATAATGTCTTCATAATTTCATGTTACCCGCTTTAGGAGAGTTTATTGAAAACAACTTCTGAAGTATTTCTTGAGAATTACTTCTGAAGTATTTCTTGAGAATTACTTCTGAAGTATTTCTTACGAATTACTTTTGGGGGTCTGCCTGATACTTCTCACACTGTACCAAAGCTTCTATTTCCTCATTGGTTCTATAGATTGCCAAATGATTTATTCCGATATTCGAGCCAAAAAGAGTTATTCGAGTTGTTGAGAACTACTTCTAAAGTATTTCTTGAGAATGACTTTAGGGATCTTGGTTTAGGGGTCTGCCTGATACTTTATAAAACAAAACCACAGCCTTCTTTGTTAAAAATAAAAGTGGAACGGAATAGTTCTTCTGAAATTTTTTTGATAAAATATTAGGTACAGTCATGCTCACATAAATCTGGTACAAGAAATTAAGTTACATTAGCAATTTTATGTAGCAATATCAATTTGTTTGTACTATATTTATGTGAGCACGACTGTACATATATGAGCTCGAGATTTTTCTGAACAATTCCTCCCAGAGAATTTTTTTCAACATGACTTCTGAATTGCTTTAAGAGAGTTTATTAAGAATTACTTGTAAAGTATTTCTTGAGAATTACTTGCAAAGTACTTCTTGAGAATTACTTCTAAAATATTTCTTGAGAATTACTTTAGGGATCTTTGTATGGGGATCTTCCTGATGCTTCTAGTTTTTCTGAACATTTTTTTGAGAATTCCTCATATGTCTTCATAATTTCATGTTACCCGCTTTAGGAGAGTTTATTGAAAACAACTTCGGAAGTATTTCTCGAGAATTACTTCTGAAGTATTTCTTGAGAATTACTTCTGAGGTATTTCTTGAGGGTTACTTCTGAAGTATTTCTTAAGAATGACTTTAGAGATCTTGGTTTAGGGGTCTGCCTGATACTTCTTACACTGTACCAAAACTCCTATTTGCTCATTAGTTCTATAAATTACCAAATGAGTTATTCAATCGTAAATGATAAGTAGTACACAATAAACGTATAAATAATTTCAATTTGTACTGCCTGCTCAAAAATGTGTTCGAGCTTAACACCAATTCTAAAGTCAGACCAATTTCACAGACAGGTGCTCCCTGCGCTTGATAATTTGTACAAATTTAAAATCCGCTTCATAAATATACAATTTTTCGCGCAAAATATAAACGCACCTAATTCGCAATTGAAGCCAATTTCACAGACCGCCGCTCCCAGACTGGCAGCTTGATAATTTTTACAAATTTACAGCCGACTTCATGAATAAACAATTACTTACACACACAAAAAAAGAACGATTTCACTATTCACGTCAGAATTACTTCAGTGAATCGCTAATGGATCATTATTCAGTGGTGATTTGGAAACCTCGTGGGGCTTTCACAATTACTCCGTAGAATTTGCATGGGAAATTTGCATGCGCGTTTCGCAATCGCCACTTTTCATCTGCAGGAAATTTAAATCCGGCGCGCGTCAGGTTAATTATAAGGCTGATTTGCATGGATGTAATGAGGAATGTGCGTGCCCGGAAGGGCCTCTGGATTCACGAGCCGTGTTGGAGTGTAATAATTCAGAGATGAGTCGTGAGCGTTTGAGAAAAAAAAATTGAGAAGTAAATTATTGCTTTGGTGTATGGCTCAGAAAAACGACGTCAAAGTTGGGGTAAAATATGAACTCTAACTTGTTCAGCAAAACACTGAAAGAGGAGGCCAAAACCCTCAATATGTGCAATATATAGCACTGGACAACAGCATTTCTGATGATTGAGTTATATTACATGATACTAGCCTAATTTTTAATGACGTTTTCAAATCTGTGATCGAAATTTATGTATCAGCTCTTGTTTAAAAAATATGACACATGAGCCGTTTTACAATAAAACACAACACGTTTAAAGTTAATCCTATTTTATTGATTTCTTAAGTTAAAAAAACTTTCTTTTATAAGACTTCCTTACAGAAGTTGAAGTTGAAGAGCTGTTCTGAATGCTCCAACAATAGTCAGCCATCATGTGTGCGTTCCAGTAGCCTTGATAGCGTTCCTCCATCGTACGAAGGTCCTGGTGGAATCGCTCGCCCTGTTCTTCACTTACATCCCCAAGATTAGCAGGAAAATAGTCTAGGTGGTTGTGAAGAAAGTGTAACTTGATGCTCATGTTACATCCAAGAGCTTGAAAGTGACTCATTAATTGTTCAACATGTTGAGAATAGTCAGCACCTTTCTTATTTCCCAAAAAATTTTGAACAAGCCAAACAAACTCATTCCATGCCTTTTTCTCAATCTCTGTCATAGTGTCCGTAAAATTTGTGTCTTTTATTAATGATCTTATCTGTGGCCCATCAAAAATGCCCGCTTTTATCTTTTCTGCACTCAGTTTTGGGAACTTTTTTGGTAGAAAAAGGAAGCAATTTCCATTTTTGTCAAGACCTTTAATAAATTGTTTTATAAGCCCTAATTTTATATGCAATGGAGGCAAAATTATACGATCCCTTGATACTAAAGGGGGGTTTATCACGTTATGTTGTCCTGGAACTAACATTTCCCGAGTAGGCCAATCCTTTTTAACCCAGTGTTGATCTTTAGCTCTACTATCCCATAAGCAAATAAAACAGGGATACTTTGTGTAACCACCTTGTTGGCCTAATAGAAAGTTGACCATTTTTAAATCAACACATATGAGCCAGTTGTTTTCCACATATTTAATTTTGTCCAAAACCAGAGCAATAGATGTATATTCTTCTTTTACTTTAGTAGAATGTGCAATAGGTAATGACCCTAATTTATTCCCATTGTGTAAGAGAACACATTTTAGACTCCGTTTTGACGAATCTATGAATAAACGCCACTCACTTGGAACATAATTTCGTAATCCCATTGCAGTCACTAAACCAGGTACATCTCTACAAAATACGAAATCATCTTCTTCATCAAAATATTTTAGGAGATTCTGTTCTCTTGTGCGGTAATATGAAATTTTAGTTCCTTTTGTTATTAAGTTCCTTTCTTTTAGCCTAGAAGCCAAAATTTCTGAAGCAGACTTCGACAGTCCCAGATCTCTGATTAGGTCATTTAAATCATCTTGGTTGAATGGTTTTGGCTTTTCCAGGTCACATTCAAAGTCACTATCACTACTGTCAAGTTTCGTCTCCAAATCAAATGGCTCCGCCTGTGAAGCATAAGCTTCAGGTTCAGGTGTCTTAGGACTCAAGACACGTCTATGTGCCGATCGTATGGACGGATATTTCCATTTGGCTCTATTTGTTCGGTTAATGCCAGTTATGTTCACCAAACAAAAATAGCAGTCGTCATGGTGGTTCCGTGGTTCATTCCAGAGCATAGCGGTTTCGTACCGGAAACTATTTCTTTTCTTATTTGTCCATAAGCGTAGAAACTCAACGCACGTTTTGCATACCTTTTGAGGAATCCAAGGCTTATCTTTCATATCCAACGTGTGCCCAAAGTAATTTTTGTAAGCCTTATTTACGAACGTTGTCACATTTAAACGGCATACTTTAGACATATACTCTCCGCAAATGAAACAAAAATGGTTTGGATCATTCACACAATGTCTTCTTGACGATGCCATATCAAAATATAGTTAGATAACTCAATAATTTGTAAATTAATAGCAAATAAACACAGAAAGAAAGCTAATTTTAAGTGAAAGCTGTAACTTGTAAACAAGAGCTGTCAGAAAAGAAATGAGGTTATATTTGGAATCAGCGACGCCAAATTAGTAAACATCAAGTGACATAAGTCATTCATCAGTCATAAAGTTCAATTTTGTTGGCCAGTGTAGTTCCTCAAATATAGTCATAGTAGGTTTTCCTACAAAATTAGCAATAGTTCTGTAGTAATATTTTGTATTGATTTGAATTATCATTAGTAGCGTTGTTGAAAACGTTTCAATTTGCTCTAACATTGCCCAGCCTTTCATAATGAATTGGGTGAAAAATGTTGATCAATGTTTTAGTACTTCAGTGCAAATTCTTTGGAGTTTGGAATTCTTGGAGTTGGAGTGTAATAATTCAAAGATGAGTCCTGAGCGTTTGAGAATAAAACTGTGAAGTAAATTATTGTTTTGGTGGATACCTCAGGAAAACGACGTCAAAGTTAGGCCTAAATATGAACTCCAAATTGTTCAGCAAAACACTGAGAAAGAGGCCAAGACCCTCAATTTGTGCAACGCAATGTGTTTTCTTTCAAAAGTAGCAATATTACTGGAGTAATATTTTGTATTGATTTAAACAGTCATTAGTAGCGTTGTCGAAAACGATTACAATTTGCTCTCAACCTTGACCAGCTTAAAATCATGAATTGTGTGAAAAAATTCGATGTCTTGTCTCGATTAAAATTTTAATTTTTTCAAAAATTTGTTCTAAATGTTTTATGGGGAAAGGGAAATATTCTTCTTTAATTATTTAAACAATTTTGCATGCTCCAATCACCAAGTAATAACAGGTTTCTTACTAAAGCATGTGTTCGAAATAACTCATACGAACTTATATAATTGTAACTGGAAACTTTGGAGTGCTACCAACATAATTTGCGTATGGTATTTTTCAGACACCCGATATTAGCAAAAGATTAATGCAGCACATTTTGAAAGTATATAAATTACATATCTTTAAGAAACTATACCTACTAATTTAGTTAAATTTCTAGTTTTTTCAACGTAACACATTTATTAATTGATATCAATCGAAAGAGAAATTGATACTTGATCAGAACGGAAGCGTTTAACAAAGTTGTCATTTCATTTGGGAAATATGCAAAGCATAATTTTAGGTTTACTTTAACTGGTGCAAATAATTTTTTGTAAGTATATACTTATTATTTAAGTATATAATTCATTCGTTCTGGGAGCCATCGATTTTTTTTACTGTAAATTTTTCGTAAGAAAACATCTTTATTTATTAATATTCAAGATGGTAATTAGAAACAAATTTAAAATTCTACATACTATCTCTAAGAAAAAGTAATTTAATAAATTGAACGACTTTATTTTGAAACGATTTGCTGTCTTTAAATCGCGCTTCAGATTTTTTTATGTAAATTAAATTAGCATTCAAAACTATGTAGAAACAGAATGTTAACGAATCATCTTATATGAATATCAAAATTTAATGTATTTTTGTGTGGCACATAATTAAGTTTCGTAAATAGATTGCGTGATTATTCTTCGTGGAGTTTAACTTAACCAAAATTTGTGCTACCTTATAAATAAGTAGCGCGGCCTTGAACATTATAAATAGAACATTTTTTCACGGGAAAATTAAAACAAGAAATGTTATTGATTGGGGTAATTTATGCTCGAGTCAATACATGTATTTTGTACTAGTTATTCAAATCAGATCAATCATCTAATCAAGTAAATAACACAATAGTAACAAGCAAGTTTACAAATAAAGTTTAATTGACCGATTTAAAACAAGAAATGTTATTGATTGGGGTAATTTATGCTCGAATCAATACAAGTATTTGGTACTAGTTAATCAAATCAAATCAGTCATCTAATCAAGTAAATAACACAATAGTAACAAGCAAATTTACAAATAAAGTTTAATTGGCCGATTTAAAACAAGAAATGTTATTGATTGGGGTAATTTATGCTCGAATCAATACATGTATTTGGTACTATTTAATCAAATCAAATCAATCATCTAATCAAGTAAATAACACAATAGTAACAAGCAAGTTAACAAATAAAGTTTAATTGACCGTTTTAAAACAAGAAATGTTATTGATTGTGGTAATTTATGCTCGAATCAATACATGTATTTGGTACTAGTTAATCAAATCAAATCAATCATCTAATCAAGTAAATAACACAATAGTAACAAGCAAGTTTACAAATAAAGTTTAATTCATCGATTTAAAACAAGAAATATTATTGATTGGGGTAATTTATGCTCGAATCGATACATGCATTTGGTACTAGTTAATCAAACCAAATCAATCATCTAATCAAGTAAATAACACAATAGTAACAAGCAAGTTTACAAATAAAGTTAAATTGACCGATTTAAAACAAGAAATGTTATTGATTGGGGTAATTTATGCCCTAATCAATACATGTATTTGGTACTAGTTAATCAAATTAAATCAGTCATCTAATTAAGTAAATAACACAATAGTAACAAGCAAGTTTACAAATAAAGTTAAATTGACCGATTTATTTAAGACAAATAATATGGTTACAATATTCAATAATTTTATTAATTGCGTGCAATAAGAATTAGTAGCAAAGTAAGAAGTCGAAACTCGAGTCGTTATTTTATTGTATATGTCTATATATCAATAAACATTTTGTGGTAAAAACATAGAAAGTTGTACCTCTGTTTTTTTACTAGACTTATTCATGTTAGGTTAGTTATGCTTTATTTCAGCTGTGTTGGGTTAGGGTATGTTAGGTTGAGTTATATCGTTGATTGAGATCAATTAACGGTCATATACTTTAAATTTGTTCCAGATCTTTAGGGCGACAATGTTTTGTTTGGCAAAATAGCTCAAATTTAAACGGTGCACCATCAATATCCATAATATAGCTGAATTCATTTGTTTTTCCCTACGTGAAACAATGTTTTTTTTCTGTTACCTAATGGCCATTATACACATAACAAAATGTTATAACCCTATATATATACTTATACCGAATAAAGCAAAGTATACTCTAAGTATAGTATTATCAAAATGCTTTAACAGTTATTTCAATATCGGAAGCATAACAAGGCAGTTATGGCCCGCGACATGATAAAGCTCTAGACGTCGCCGAGACTATAACCCGCCATAAAAGCTAGTCAATTAAACCCAAATATTTGATTTAGTGATGCACAGTGTTTAAAATGAGATTACATCACTGGTCCGGCTAGAATGATACTTTATTGTCCTAGAACTAAAACAGTACTTCATTTCCCTAGAGCTATAATAGTACTTTATTGCCCTAGAGAAGAAATGGTACTTTATTGCGGGAGGTACATAAAGTTATACTTTATTCTGTCTAAGGAGCACATAACTGGTAATTTTTACACAGATCGTACATAAAATATTTTCCGCGTTATGTAGAAAATGTAATTTTTGCGCGCTACGTGATAAAGCTCGGACGTCAATGAGACTATAACACGCCATTAAAGCTAGTCAATCAAACCCAAATATTTTATTTACTGATGCAGTGTTTAAAATGAGATTACATCACTAGTCGGACTAGAATGATTCTTTATTGCCCTAGAACTATAATAGTAAAGTATTTTATTTCTCTACAGCTATAATAGTACTTTATTGCCATAGAGCAGAAATGGTACTTTATTGCCATAGGTACATAAAGTTATACTTTACGCTGTCTGAGGAGCACATAACTGGTAATTTTTACATAGTACCCCATAGTACTTAAAATATTTTCCACGTAATGTTGAAAATGTAATTTTTGCCCGCGACGTGATACAGCTCGAGACTTCGCTGAGACTATAACACGCCATAAAAGCTGGTCAATCAAACCCAAATATTGTATTTACTGATGCACAGTGTTTAAAATGAGATTACATCACTGGTCGGGCTAGAATGATACTTTATTGCCCTAGAACTAAAATAGTACTTTATTTCCCTAGAGCTATAATAGTACTGTATTGCCCTAGAGCAGAAATGGTACTTTAGTGCCATAGGTACATAAAGTTATACTTATCGCTGTCTAAGGAGCACATAACTGGTAATGTTTACACGGATCGTACTTAAAAAAATTTACGCGTAATCTTGAAAATGTAATTTTTGCCCGCGACATGATAAAGCTCGAGACGTCGCTGAGACTATAACATGTCATAAAAGCTAGTCAATGAAACCCAAATATTTGATTTATTGATTCCCAATGTTTAAAATGAGATTGCATCACTGGTCGGGCTAGAATGATACTTTATTGCCCTAGAACTAAAATAGTACTTTATTTTCCTAGAGCTATAATAGTGCTTTATTGCCCTAAAGCAGAAATGGTACTTTATTCCCATAGGTACATAAAGTTCTACTTTTCGCTGTCTAAGGAAGCACATAACGGGTCATTTTTACATAGTTCGAACATAAAATATTTTCCGCGTAATGTTGAAAATGTAATTTTTGCCCGCGACGTGATAAAGCTCGGGGCTTCACTGAGACTATAACACGCCATTAAAGCTAGTCATTCAAACCCAAATATTGTATTTATTGATGCACACTGTTAAAAATGAAATTGCATCACTAGTCGGGCTATAATGATACTTTATTGCCCTAGAGCTATAATAGTACTTCATCGGCCTAGAGCTAAATTAATATTTTATTGCCATAGGGACATAAAGTTATACTTTACGCTATCTAAGGAAGCGCATAACGGGTCATTTTTACACATGTCGTACATAAAATATTTTCGGCATAATGTTGAAAATGTAATTTTTGCCCGCGACATGGCAATGCTAAAGACGTCGCCGACACTATAACATGCCATAAAAGCTAGTCAATCAAACCCAAATATTTGATTTACTGTTGCACAGTGTTTAAAATAAGATTACATCACTAGAGCTGTAATAGTACTTTATTGCCCTAGAGCTATAATAGTACTTAATTGACCTGGAGCCAAATTGGTACTTTATTGATATAGGAACATAAAGCTATACTTTACCCTGTCTGAGCAAGCACATAACGGGTCATTTTTAGTAAATAAAATATTTTCTGCATAATGTCCAAAGTGTTATTTTTGGGCGGAAAGACCGCAGGCCGATAGCTAATAAAATATTGTTACAACTAATGTTATTTTTAAAGTTTACAGATTTGCATACTTTAGTAAGAGTCCTGTTATTACTTGGTTATTGGAGCATGCAAAATATTCTGATTAATTAAAGAAGAATACTTGCTTTTTCCCAAAAAAAACATTTAGAACCAATTTTTTTTTTAATTAAAATTTTACTCGAGACAATTACATTTATATGAAATATTTTGGAGGGTAGCTGATTTTGAGAATTATTATTTAATCAGGTCTATTATGGTTTCTTAAGAATTTTTACGTCAATGATTTGACGAATTTAACGATTTTTACGAACAATTAAACATTTTTTTTACATTATACATTTAAACACATTAAACAAAATTTTGCGATTATTTCCACATCCATATTTAATTGTTAATTTATATTATCATCAATAATTTTTGAGGAAATATTGTGAAATTTAAAGGGGTAGACATGAAAATTTTCATATTTTTCTGGAATTATGTCAGATAATCTGTAATGTCAGATGATAAAAATTATGATAGTACTCAATAATAATAGTAATCTATGGGGTGAATATAGTACATTCACGTATTAGAATTAACGCACACAAAATATAATCCTTAATCAAAATTATGGTAATTATTAAGAAAGAATTGTGAAATTTGATGGGTAGACATGAAAATTTTCATATTTCTATAATGTCAGATAATAATAGCTATTTATGGTATAAGTGAATAATAATAATATCTATGGGGTGACTATAGTATAATTTTCAAATTTCTGTAATGCAAGATAATAAAAATTATGGTACAATTAATAATACTCGTAATCTATAGGGTGTTTATAGTACATGCAGGTATTAGACTTAACACATACAAAATATAATCTTTAATTAAAATTATGGTAATTATTGAGTAAAAATTGTGAAATTTGATGGGTAGACATGAAAATTTTTAAATTTCTGTAATGTCACATAATAAAAATTATGATAGTAATCAATAATAATAGTAATCTATGGGGTGAATATATTGCATGCAGGTTTTAGACTTAACCCACACAACATATAATCGTTTATCAAAATTATAGTAATTATTGAGCAAAAATTGTGATATTTTACGGAAATTTGATTTGAATTACATCCAAATTTTCAAATTTCTGTAATGCCAGATAATAAAATTATGGTACTATTAATAATACTCGTAATCTATAGGGTGATTATAGTACATGCAGATATTAGACTTAACCCATACAAAATATAATCTTTAATCAAAATTATGGTAATTATTAAGTAAA
The DNA here is from genome assembly GCA_951805005.1 of Othius punctulatus. Classification (NCBI taxonomy): domain Eukaryota; kingdom Metazoa; phylum Arthropoda; class Insecta; order Coleoptera; family Staphylinidae; genus Othius; species Othius punctulatus. The sequence goes on from OX638143.1 coordinate 26,637,326, forward strand.
AATTGCGAAATTTGATGGGTAGCCATGAAAATTTTCAAATTTCTGTAATGTCCGATAATAGAAATTATGATTAATAATAATAGTAATCTATATTGTGACTATAGTACATGCAGGTTTTAGACTTAACCCACACAAAATATAATCGTTTATCAAAATTATAGTAATTATTGAGCAAAAATTGTGAAATATGACTGAAATTTCATTTGAATTACATCAAAATTTTCAAATTTCTGTAATGCCAGATAATAAAAATTATGGTACAATTCATAATACTCGTAATCTATAGGGTGTTTATAGTACATGCAGGTATTAGACTTAACCCATACAAAATATAATCGTTAATCAAAATTATGGTAATTATTGAAGTTAAACCTAAGATTAGTTCATGCGGATGGCGTAAATCATGAATTTCCAGTGTGAAAATAATCGGAGATAAGCTGTAGGTACACATTTCCAGGACACCACACACTCCATCATTTTCCGAGTGTTACTCGATTAATCCACGGCGGAACGAGATGAATTAGACAGCTATTAAGCACACTCGCTACACACACTCGTTGTGTCATTACCAATATCTACGGTGTTATTTATTACGTGAGGGACATTCATTAATGTCGCTGGTTTACAATTGAATTTTCCGTGCGGGAACATGAAATGGACATAAATCACATTTTAAATAATGTGAAATATAAATTAATTATTGAACTAATCAATAACATCAATTGCATTACACATACATCATCACTCATATCAATATTATCAATAACAATAAAATAATGCTACAGCTCATCAATCTGTGATGTAATTGGTAACTGTCATATTTAGGGCACATAAAATAGTTGTGGGTTCCATAATTAAGGATCGTTAAGGAAATTACAACAAATACAACAAACAACAAAGAACAACAAAAATTGGAAACAGGGAAATGAAAAAGACAAACTGGTGGACAGAGGAATTCAAAAAGGAGATAATCGACAAAAAAGAGAAATGGAAAAGATACCTACAAACAAAAAAATAGCAGATTATGAAAAATACAAAGAAAAGAGAAACAAATGGAATTCAATAATAAAAACATGTTATATATTAACTATATATCATGTTAAAAAATACCTTTTTTAGCAAAAAGGAGATGTCAAGAGACACAAAAATAGAAATAGTCAAAAAAGAAATTAGACCAACGCTGATAGCGAGATTCTACTGTATTTTGATAATCGGCAATAGTCTCGATCATTTTCAAGTAATCCAGTTTCTAGTAATGCTGAACAGGAGCTTATCACGTAATTGCAAATTTCAAATATAAAGACGCTCATCCATCAACTAAAGTGCATCCCAGTTCTACTCCAATTCCTGATCTACACTGCAATGTGTCTGCTCACACCTCACATACATCCCCGCAACTTCAATTATCCTCAAGCGAGTGACACCGACACCGACCCTTGGCACTCCCCATTAATCCTGAACGGAATAGGCAGCGACACTTTCATCCCCGAAACCCCTACCAGGAACGGTATAGTGACACAGACATCCTTTAACGATTTATATAAAGCGTTCCGGGGATGCTGTGGGGATCCGCCGGTCGTTGGCCCTTTGGAACTTTTCCAATAAACGCGGATCCCTGGAGTCCTGGCGGGATCCCGGGACTCCAGCCCACTCCAGAGGCGTCAAATGGCACCGCATCTCCTTTCATCGCAGGAGCAATTAAGCCGACAACAAATGAGCCTCACAGAGGAGCGAGATGTGGCGTCCATAATTCGATGCCGAAATGGTAATGAAATTCGCGAGAGCTGAGAAGAGGTTTGTCGTCCGTGTTATTAGTTAATGCTGGCAGAAGATTAAACTCTTAAGTGGCAATAACAAAGTTTGCGTTTAATAAAGCTGTGCGATATAAACGACCTCCCTTGGTTGTATTGTAGAATAATTTTATTGCAGCTTGTGAATATACATGTTTTTGGTCTGGTTGAGATACAATAGTATATTATGAAATTAGTTAATAATTCATAGGATTATGGCACAAGTGAACTTCACGAATAAATTTATAAACGGAATTATAAACGAATTTCATATACTGTTTTGTAGTCGACTAGAGCATTATTATAAATTTCTGATAAATAATTGTTGAAAACTAATCTGCGTATAAAAAACTGACAAGAGGTGGCCTGTGCTTACATAGTTTTTCTATGATGATCTGATGAAATTTCAGTAAAAGGTTAAAGTTATATCCTCGATTTTCTCACTTACTCATTACAAAAACTTTGCCAAATTTTCAGGAATAATGTCTTTAGGAGTAGTAAATACAAATCTAATATCAAATATGTAATTCAGAAATTTCAGTAATAGCTAACCCATACCTGTACATTCTGAAAGTTATATCCTCGAATTTCTCACTTATTCATTATAGAAACTTTGCCAAATTTTCAGAAATAATGTCTTTAGGTGTAGTAAATACAAATCTAATATCAAATATGTAATTCAGAAATTTTCAGAATTTCAGTAAAAGGTAACCCATACCTGTAAATGCTCGAAGTTATATTCTCGATTTTCTCACTTATTCATTATAGAAACTTTGACAAATTTTCAGGAATAATGTCATTAGGTGTAGTAAATACAAATCTAATATCATATATGCAATTAATAAATTTTAAGAATTTCAGTAAAAGGTAACCCATACCTGTAAATGCTGGAAGTTATATCCTCGATTTTCTCACTTATTCATCATAGAAACTTTGCCAAATTTTCAGGAATAATGTCATTAGGTGTAGTAAATACAAATCTAATATCAAATATGCAATTAATAAATTTTCATAAATTTCAGTAAAAGCTACCCCATACATGTAAATGCTGAATGTTATATCCTCGATCTTTTCGATTATTCATTACAGAAACTTTGCCAAATTTTTAGTAATAATGTCTTTAGGTGTAGTAAATACAAATCTAATATTAAATATATAATTTAGAAATTTCAGTAATAGCTAACCCATACCTGTACATTCTGAAAGTTATATCCTCGATTTTCTCACTTATTCATTACAGAAATTTTGCCAAATATTCAGGAATAATGTCATTAGGTGTAGTAAATACAAATCTAATATCAAATATGTAATTCAGAAATTTTCTGAATTTTAGTAAAAGGTAACCCAGACCTGTAAATGTTGAAAGTTATATCCTCGGCATTTTTTTTTTTATTCATTACAGAAACTTTGTAAAATTTTTAGTAATAATGCCTTTAGGTGTAGTAAATACAAATCTAATATTAAATATGCAATTCATCCTTTTTCAGAAATTTCAGTAATAGGTAACCCATACCTGTAAATGCTGAAAGTTATATCCTCGATTTTTTCACTTATTCATTACAGAAACTTTGCCAAATATTCAGGAATAATGTCTTTAGGTGTAGTAAATACAAATCTAATATCAAATATACAATTAATAAATTTTCAGAAATTTCAGTAAAAGCTACCCCATACATGTAAATGCTGAATGTTATATCCTCGATCTTTTCGATTATTCATTACAGAAACTTTGCCAAATTTTTAGTAATAATGTCTTTAGGTGTAGTAGATACAAATCTAATATTAAATATATAATTTAGAAATTTCAGTAATAGCTAACCCATACCTGTACATTCTGAAAGTTATATCCTCGATTTTCTCACTTATTCATTACAGAAATTTTGCCAAATATTCAGGAATAATGTCATTAGGTGTAGTAAATACAAATCTAATATCAAATATGTAATTCAGAAATTTTCTGAATTTTAGTAAAAGGTAACCCAGACCTGTAAATGTTGAAAGTTATATCCTCGGCATTTTTTTTTTATTCATTACAGAAACTTTGTAAAATTTTTAGTAATAATGCCTTTAGGTGTAGTAAATACAAATCTAATATTAAATATGCAATTCATCCTTTTTCAGAAATTTCAGTAATAGGTAACCCATACCTGTAAATGCTGAAAGTTATATCCTCGATTTTTTCACTTATTCATTACAGAAACTTTGCCAAATATTCAGGAATAATATCTTTAGGTGTAGTAAATACAAATCTAATATCAAATATACAATTAATAAATTTTCAGAAATTTCAGTAAAAGCTACCCCATACATGTAAATGCTGAATGTTATATCCTCGATTTTTTCACTTATTCATTACATAAACTTTGTCAAATATTCAGGAATAATGTCATTAGGTGTAGTAACTACAAATCTAATATCAAATATGCATTGCAGAAAATTTCAGTAATTTCAGTAAAAGCTAACCTATACCTTTAAATGCTGAAAGTTATATCCTCGATTTTCTCACTTATTCATTACAGACACATTGCCAAATTTTCAGGAATAATGTCATTAGGTGTAGTAAATACAAATCTAATATCATTTATGCAATTAATAAATTTTCAGAAATTTCAGTAAAAGCTACCCCATACATTTAAATGAATGTTATATCCTCGATCTTTTCACTTATTCATTACAGAAACTTTGCCAAATTTTCAAGAATAATGTCTTTAGGTGTAGTAAATACAAATCTAATATCAAATATGCAATTCAGAAAATTTCAGAAATTTCAGTAAACGCTTACCTGTAAATTCTGGATCTTATATCCTCGATTTTCTCACTTATTAATTACAGAAACTTTGCCAAATTTTCAGGAATAATGTCTTTAGGAGTAGTAAATACAAATCTAATATCAAATATGTAATTCAGAAATTTCAGTAGTAGCTAACCCATACCTGTACATTCTGAAAGTTATATCCTCGATTTTCTCACTTATTCATTACAGACATTTTGCCAAATATTCAGGAATAATGTCATTAGGTGTAGTAAATACAAATCTAATATCAAATATGTAATTCAGAAATTTTCTGAATTTTAGTAAAAGGTAACCCAGACCTGTAAATGTTGAAAGTTATATCCTCGGCATTTTTTTTTATTCATTACAGAAACTTTGTAAAATTTTTAGTAATAATGCCTTTAGGCGTAGTAAATACAAATCTAATATTAAATATGCAATTCATCCTTTTTCAAAAATTTCAGTAATAGGTAACCCATACCTGTAAATGTTGAAAGTTATATCCTCGGCATTTTCTCTTATTCATTACAGAAACTTTGAAAAAATTTTAGTAATAATGTCTTTAGGTGTAGTAAATACAAATCTAATATCAAATATGCAATTCAGAAATTTTCAGAAATTTCAGTAAAAGCTAACCCATACCTTTAAATGAATGTTATATCCTCGATGTTTTCACTTATTCATTACAGAAACTTTGCAAAATTTTAAGGAATAATGTCTTTAGGTGTAGTAAGTACAAATTTAATATCATATATGTAATTCAGAAATGTTCAGAAATTTCAGTAAAAGCTAACCCATACCTGTAAATGCTGAAAGTTATATCCTCGATTTTCTCACTTGTTCATTATAGAAACTTTACCAAATTTTTAGGAATAATGTCTTAAGGCGTAGTAAATACAAATCTCTGGTTTTCAATGGCTCATTTGATGCCTGCTTGGAAAATGTATATGTTTTTTAATATAAAAAAGAGCAAATGATGCAGTTACTAAGCTCCCATTTTTCTCAAATTTTGCCAAAATTAATAGTTGTGAGGAAGATTTAATAAGTGATGAAATTTTGAAAAAAGCTGCAGATGTGGAGTGAGTCTGATTCCTAAATAGTCGGAATATGTTTATAAGAAAGAGTATGACAAGTTTTGGCAATGGCATTGGCAAACGACTTGAGGTCTTTCCGCCAGTAATTTCATTAAACGCAAATTTTAAATGATTTACAATCACAAGTTCAATCACCTCTAATCATCTTGAGTCCCCAACAAACTCGCATCCTTTGACGTTCGATAGGTCCAATACGCTTAGATCCGCCACAGGACAGGATTTGATCGGCGAAGAAAGCCATTAAACTTCCTACACAGAAGACGTGCTAACCAGCTGCTTGTGTTATCCTGGAAGGAGTAATTACACCTTATTGTATTAGAAAATGTCGAGACGGCTAACAAGGCGCGATCATTAGCCTGGTAATGATGATTAGGAAATTGGCTTTAATGCATCCGAGCTGTGGGGATAATAACCCCATCGTGCAAACGCGCGGCCTTACTCAACAAGACGCGACTCCGGAAGTGGCCCGGAATTTTGGGAATGCGGCGATTCCGGGAGCAAAGCGGCGAATAGGTTGTATCAGAGGTGTCTGGGAATAGCCGACTGCATTTGCGTGCGATTTGAGCGAGTTTCTTCGGTTGCAGTGGCTTTCGGTGATTAGGTAAGGTGAGAGTCTCGCTGAAGCGTAATTAGGAAGCGTACGGGATTCATTTTGAAACACCCATTGTTGGTTGTTATGATGGAAGTGAAGAATGGTTTATGTAGTACAAATAGAATTTTAGACTCAAATGAGCAATATTAGTACCACTCCAGTTTTGTACGACTTTAAATTTTGTTAGTGGTTATGATGAAAGTGAAGAATGGTTTATGTAGTACACAATACAATTTTTGAATCAAATAATGGAGCAATATTAGTACCACTTCAGTTTTGTTCCACTTCAGTTTTGTTCCACTTCAGTTTTGTACCACTTTAAATTTTTGCCATAATATTTGTATAAATGCCAATGCATAATACTTGCCATAATTTTTTTTGCCATCGAGCTTAGGTTCGTTTTTATTTAAAGCAGTGATTCTAAATCGCTATTGGCTAAATAAATGTAAATATATTACAGTATATAATATTGAAATTCCAATATGGGGAAAAATTTAACATCTTAATAGTGCATACAGAAATGGAAAAAGACATTTGTTACAATTATGGTCACCGAAATTCCAATTAAGGGAGAAATTTAACATCTTAATACTGACACATCATCTTCCTTTACAATTCTTATCAGGAACTATGACATGAGATTATTTCCATATCAATGTTATTGAATCAATTATCATTCCTGAGTATGTTGATTACAACTCAAATTCAATATGGGAAGAAATTTAACATCTTAATAGTGAATACAGAAATGGAAAAGGACATTTGTTACAATTATGGTCACCGAAATTCCAATTAAAGCAAAAATTTAACATCTTAATACTAACCCATCATCTTCCTTTACAATTCTTATCTGGAACTATGACATGGGACTATTTTGATATCAATGTTATTGAATTAATTATTATACCTGAGCATGTTTATTACAACTAAAATTCCACTGAGACAATAATTTAACATATACATGCTTATATGATGAATATTACTCAGATGCAACTTTTTTACTATAACTTCACAAATGCACACATAATGCAAACAAATGCAATTTTTCTTATTTTATTTGTGTGCCTCTAACGTAAAATAGAATTTATTGCCCAGTCTGAAAAATTGCTTGTGCCTCTCATGATTAATTGAATCAAGTCACATGTATGCCAAATTCAGTTATTAATAAAGAAAAAAATACCTTTTTCACAACACTCATTTATTTTATCTAAATGTACATTTTGATCGCTAGGCGACCATCTTCAGTAGAAATATTGCTGATGACATCAGTAAGAAATATTACTGATGACCCCTTTTCCACAAAACACATTTATTTTATCTAAATGTACATTTCGATCGCTAGGCGACCATCTTCAGTAGAAATATTACTGATGACATCAGTAAGAAATATTACAGATGACCAGCTTTTTCACAAAACACATTTATTTTATCTAAAAGTACATTTCGATAGCTAGGCGACCATCTTCAGTAGAAATATTACTGATGACATCAGGAAGAAATATTACTGACGACGCTAGGCGACCACCTTCAATAGAAATATTACTGATGTCATCAGTAATATTTCTTACTGATGTCATCAGTAATATTTCTACTGAAGATGGCCGCCTAGCGATCGAAATTTAGAAAAAATAAATGTGTTTTGTGAAAAAGGTGTTTTTTTCTTTATTAATACGAACATTTCACAAGCTCCAAGATACCACTTAAATTCAGTTATGTCTTGCATCAGACGTCTCAAGTTGTAAATTCTGTACAAATTCTTTCGGCAGGCAATTTTGCAAAACATCAACTGTAATAAAATTAATAACTACCAACCAATGATATTTCTAGCGTAATTCCAGCAACTCTTATGCTATCATCTAAATATTTATCTAAGTTTTAAGAGCCTTATGCTTTATACGAATAATTAAGTATTAACTTTCGACTAATTATCTTATACAACTCCGCTGTGACCGGTCCCAAGCCCGGCTGTGAAAGGAGGAGGGTTCTTCGCAGGGCTAGCAACCCTGCAACGTAAAAGTGAGCGTGCTACGGAAACTTACACAAGCCTCGGAAGTCGGACGGAAGTTAAAGGAAAATCTAAAGATAGAGAATGATGGAAGAAGCTTGTAGAAGCCCTATGCTCCGATCGGAGTAAAGAAGATTAAAGCAAAGTAAGTAATTTTCTTATACAGGTTTTTGTGTGCCTCATGCTTTATAACAGTAATGCAATATTGACTCTAAAATCTTATCAAGACTTTTGAATGCATAATACCTAAAATCTTCAAGATTAATAAAGTACTAAAGTTTTGCTAATACCTTCAACAACATTTCAAGCTCCATTTGCACTTTCAAGCACGTCTTGCACGATAATCACATTACCATATCAATAACAGTAATAAAGTACTAACTCTTAAATAGTTATCTTATCAAAATGTTTGAGTGCCAAATACCTACAATCTTCAACATTAATAAAGTACTAAAGTTTTGCTAATAGTTTCATCAACCTTTCAAGCTCCATTTGCACTTTCAAGCACGTCTTGCACGATAATCACATTACCATATCAATAACAGTAATAAAGTACAAACTCTCAAATAGTTATCTTATCAAAATGTTTTACTGCCAAATACCTGCAATCTTCAACATTAATAAAGTAGTAAAGTTTTGCTAATACCTTCATCAAAATTTGCAGTTCCATTTGGATTTCCAAGCACGTCTTGCACAATAATTACATCACCATCAAGAACAGTAATAAAGTACTAACTCTCAAATAGTTATCTTATCAAAATGTTTTAGTGCTAAATACCTACAATCTTCAACATTAATAAAGTACTCAAGTTTTCCTAATACCTTCATCAACATTTGCAGCTCCGTTTAGACTTTCAAGCACGTCTTGCACGATAATCACATCACCATCAAAAACAGTAATAACGTACTAACTCTCAAATAGTTATTTTATCAAAATGTTTGAGTGCCAAATACCTACAATCTTCAACATTAATAAAGTACTAAAATTTTCCTAATACCTTCATCAACATTGCAGCTCCGTTTAGACTTTCAAGCACGTCTTGCACGATAATCACATCACCATCAAAAACAGTAATAAAGTACTAACTCTCAAATAGTTATTTTATCAAAATGTTTGAGTGCCAAATACCTACAATCTTCAACATTAATAAAGTACTCAAGTTTTCCTAATACCTTCATCAACATTTGCAGCTCCGTTTGGACTTTCAAGCAAGTGTTGCACGATAATCACATTACCATATCAATAACAGTAATAAAGTACTAACTCTTAAATAGTTATCTTATCAAAATGTTTTAGTGCCAAATACCTACAATCTTCAACATTAATAAAGTACTAAAGTTTTCCTAATACCTTCATCAACATTTGCAGCTCCGTTTAGACTTTCAAGCACGTCTTGCACGATAATCACATCACTATACATCACATCACATGACATAACTATCAATAACAGTAATAAAGTACTAACTCTCAAATAGTGATCTAATCAAGATTTTTGAGTGCATAATGAGAAAAATCTTCAAGATTAATAAAATACAAAAGTTTTCCTAATACTTTCATCAACATTTCCAGCTCCATTTGCACTTTCAAGCACGTCTTGCACAGTAATCACATCACCATCATCACCTCCTTGAGTAAATGACTAGCACACTTCAAACAGTATAATTACAAAACGAAAGAGCAAATGTAATTCCCTAATCTTCGCCAGTAAATCACACTGCGCATAATTACTTTCCTAAATTCGCGCGCTTCCCTGCGATTAAATCTGAGCGTAGAGATCCGCGATTTTGTGTTCTATCAAAAAATCTTTGCGTGCAAAACCAGGAACGTTTAGTATGTAGAAAGTCGAACGTGTAAAGCGTGCTATACGTGTACGCCGAGGATTAACATGGATGATTCGAATTAGCGTTTAATAAATTGTATCTGGGTCGCTTTAAAGTGCAAGTATTTACGAGTGAAAAAATGTACGCGTCGCAAGCGATTAAGGTCAGATTAATATTGATTCAAGGAGAATTCGTTGATATTAAAATTTAACATAAAATTCACATTTTAGTTCGGTTGGTGATATCCAAAAAAAAATGAAATAAACATTTTCAATCTAAAATTGTATCTCTGATATAAATAACGTGTGGCTTAAGAATAAATAGAGTTAAATGGTGTAAACCTACAACCATTTCAATGAGGGGATTAAATTGTTTTATTATTATTTGATTATTACTAATAATAAGGCGGAAAGACCGCATGCATAGCCAGTAAAAACATTGTTACTACTACTACTTTTAATAATACTAATTTGGAAGTCATTTTTTTTATTTAATGCTGATCAAGATTTCGATTTTTCATGTCAATTTTCATGTGAAAGTGTTATAATAATAATAGTAATAATAATCCCTGGTCATGTTTATGACAAACATTATGGAAAATTAATTCGAGAGGTGGATGTTTTGAATTAAACCCCTTTTGTATAAATCATTTAAATGTTTGACTACCGCAACAAAACTTATATATAATTTCTCTTGTTTTCTTTCATATATTTCATCAGTTTCCTGTCACTTGTTTCGGCTTATGCAGCCATTTTCAAAGGATTATATTCACAATACAATTTATTTGATTGATTGATGACACATTTGATTAATTCATATGAAGCCCTGCTATAAAAATATCATTCCCAATATCAAAAATATCGTTTGATTATTCATTATGTTTTTTTTTCACAAAACTAATTGCTTTTCTCCTTTTCTACATCTTCTTCTTCTTCTGTTGCCTTACACCAATGTGCGTTGGCGAATTATCATTTATTGTATAATTGTTAAAGTTTTGTTTATTGCAGCTTGGCATATGTCGCCAAACTTTCTTATTCCGGTCCAGTTCCTGATGTTCCTAAGCCATGATAGCTGTTTACGTCCGATGCCCCTTTTGCCTTCTATCTTTCCTTCGAGTATGAGCTGGGGAATTCGATATTTTGGCCCCCTTAGTATGTGACCCAGGTATCCTATCTTGCGCTGCTTTATGGTGTTGAATAGTAGTCTGTCCACACCCGCCCTTCTCAGCACTTCCTCGTTGGTAATGTGGTCTACCCATGGGATACGGAGCATTCTTCTGAATGTCCACATCTCGAACGCCTCGATCTTGTTAATGGATGCTGCTTTTATCGTCCAGGTTTCTGCTCCATACAGTAGAACTGGCCAGACGTAGCATTTGACCATTCTGTGGCGGATTTCTAAGTTAAGGTTTTTATCGCATAGCAAGGGACGTAATTTGTTGAATGCCTGTCTGGCTTGTTCCACCCTACTCTTGATCTCTTGTAGTGGGTCCCATTTGTCGTTTACTAGTGTGCCTAGGTATTTCGTGCTCGTAGTTCTTTCTATCGTTTCCCCCTCTACTGTGATGGACGCCCCTGCCTGATTATTACGGCTTATAACCATGAATTTTGTTTTGGATCTGTTGATTCTTAGTCCGGCTTCCGTCCCCTTTCTGTTTATGTTGTTCATTAGTAGCTGTAGGTCTTGTTGGTTGCTTGCTATGATCACTGTGTCGTCTGCGTATCTTATATTGTTTATTGTAGTCCCGTTCACCTTTATTCCGATTTCTATATCATCGAAGGCTTCTGAGAATATTTGTTCGACGTAGAGGTTGAATAGCATTGGTGACATTATGCATCCTTGACGCACCCCTCTTTTTATCTCGATTTCTTCTGTCGTTAATTGGTTGTTGATTCTGACATTGGCCGATTGTTGCCAGTACAGGTTTTGGATTATTCTTACGTCTTTTTCATCTATACCAGCTCTTTTCAGGTATTCGATGACACGTTCGTGATTTATACTATCGAACGCCTTTTCATAGTCGATGAAGCACAGGAAGATGTCCTTTCTTTGGTCATAGCAGTTTTGTACTAAAGTGTTTAGGCAGAATGTTGCTTCTCGTGTACCGGTGCCACTCTTGAATCCAAACTGAGTGTCTCCGCTTAGCCCTTCAAGTTTATTAAATAACCTGGTATGTATAATGCGTAGGAATATTTTTAATGCGTGACTCATTAACGAGATGGGCCTGTGATCTTTGCATTTGGTTGCTGTTTGCTTTTTGGGAAGCATTATGAACGTGGACTTTAGCCATTCCTTTGGAAGTTGTCCAGTGTCATAGATCTTGTTGTAAAGTTTTAAGATTAGGTTTATGTTTTCCTCATGTATCTGCTTGAAGTATTCTGCGTAGATATCGTCTGGACCTGGTGTTTTGTTGTTCTTTGCAACCTTAATGGCGTGTACTACTTCGGTTTTAAGAATGCTGGGCCCTGTGAGGTCAAGTTGCGTTAGGCTGGTTGGTGCATCCGGCCTGTCATCGTCGAAGAGCTTTTTGACGTATTCCCGCCATAGATTACATTTATCGATGTCATTAGTTATTGCCTCGTTTTGGTCATTTGTGATGTGTGTCGGATTTCCCCCTTTGCGTGATCCTGTTATTTCTTTGATTTTTCTATGCAGGTTAAATACATCGCCTTTCTCTTGTAATTCCTCTACTTCTTTACACCTTTGCTGCATCCAGGACTCCTTGGCTATTCTGATCGCCCTGCGTATTTCCTTATGCATCACTTTATACTCGGCGTGTTTTTGCTGAGTTTTTAGCTTTCTGCGTTGTTCCATCAGCAGCATGATTTCTTGTGTCATCCAGTCCTGGTTTTTGTTTTTGTTGCTCCGGGCATACCCTATGATGTTATGTGCTTCCGATGTTAGCACGTCTTTGAGGTGTTGCCATGTATCTTCGACTGTTTCCAGTTGTTGCCCATCTTTTATTTTTGTGTTTATGTGGTTGGAATATGCGGTTCTCACAGTAGGTTCTTCTGCTAGTTTACGAATGTCGATTGTTTTTTTACCTTTAGATGTTTTCTGTTTTACTAAACGAAGGTGTGTATTTGCTATAATTGGGTTGTGATCTGAAGCGACGTCTGCTCCCGGGTATGCGGCTACTCGTTTAATGTAGTTGCGAAATCTTTTATTAATTAGAATGAAGTCAATCTGGTTCCTAACGATGTGATCTTGTCGATGTTGGGGGGATGTCCAGGTGTATAGACGACGTTTCGGCAATTGGAACCATGTATTCGTTGGTATGTACTTATTGTATTGGCAGAACTCTACGAGTCTGTCCCCTCTGTCATTTCTAATACCTAGGCCAAATTCCCCAACTATGTCTTCGTATCTACCTTCTCCAATTTTCGCGTTAAAATCGCCCATTATTATGTTTATGTCCTCCTTCTTGGTATGCTTGAGTGTTGCTTCTAAGCATCTGTAAAATTCTTCGCACTCTGCTTCTGGTTTCTCCGCCGTGGGAGCGTACACTTGAATTATGTTTAGTTTTACTGGCTTAGTGTTAAGTTGTAAGAGCATGATTCTTTCCGAGATTGGCAGGAAATTATAAACAGATTTCTTAGTGTTGTTGTCCACCACAACAGCCACTCCGTGTCTATGATGTTTATCTGATTCGTCGCTGCCTGAGTAATACATAGTGTGGTTAGACATTGTATGTATCCCGTTCTTGGGCCATCTCACTTCACTGATGCCCATAATATTGACTTGTAGTCTTTGTATTTCTTGCGTTAGATTGTTAATTTTTCCTGGTTCATAGAGGCTGTTAACATTCCAGGTTGCAATTTTTTGGATATTTTCTTTTAGCTGGAACCGGGAGATTCTTAGCACCCTCCGGCCATTTAAGGCCTGCCCGTTACTGAGGGCCGTAGTTTGTGTTTGTTCCGGCATAAATGATAATTTGTCCTGGGGAAGTTACGCGTGGTGGTTTCCCGTTTCCTTCCACGCCGCAGTACCACAACCATTAAAACTGCTACAGTCATGCTTGTGGATGTCCGTGTAAAGCCGGTTCAGGATCATTTCCTTTTCGCCTCGTCTAGGTACTGGAGGTCGCTGCTGCCCTCCTCCAGTGCTAGTTTTGGTCCGCCCCTGGTATTTTATTTCCCAGGTACCAACCATATCTGGAAGGCATTCCCCTATCCGCCACCTGGGGAGGCGTCCGATGGGGGACTAGCAGAACCCCACACGGACATTTTTTTCTACATCGATGATTATAAATTAATGTGTTGATTTTCCTTATTATTATTATTATTGTTATTGCTATTATTATTATTAATCTTAATTAATATTATTACTCGTGTATGGTTGCTAAATTATACAATGCAGTCCATAATTGCACGTACTTATACCTCTTTCTATAATTTTGTAATAATCAGACGACTAATTACAAATTATTCCATTAACAATATGTGCCCATTCACTGTGTAAGAAATTGCAGTTCATTCATGGATTATGCCGCGTAATGGCCCGTTCACTACTCAATATCCAATTTCCTCCATCAACACACATTATGCATTTAAGTATACACTAAGTGTGCCAGGTTATTAATATTGGCAAATTAGTTTTTTTTGTGTTCTTTTCTAGTCGTTAAATCACTTTCAATAAGCTACAATTTTCCAATGTGAAAATGAGGTAAGTAGAGAAAGGGCCTCTGATTTTTATTCTATGGATTGATAATGATAGGGCATGTAATCTCAGCATACAATGATTTAAGAACCACGCCATATATTTGCTATTAAGGGTATAACCAAACATATATAGCTCATATGGTTAATTACCTAAAACAAATCAGATTGAAATCCTTAATTGTATTTCAAACATGTGACAAATCCTAGTTGCAGGTTCGAATTCTTGGTCTACAATTTTGAAAGCTTTATGAATATACAGATTTCAGCGTTTGAAAAGTTCTGAAAATTTGATGACTCAAAATATTCGAAAAGATGTCAAACCCTATTTGCGTATTGTTACGTGCAACATTATCGTAATCTAAATCATTTCCAGAAATATCTTAGGCAATTATAAGATCATTTCCAAGATTTGTATTAATAATTTCAATATTATAAATTCCTGTTGTATTGAAAACTGCAATATTTTTATTCATAATATGTACACAATATTTAATAATATCAATATCCAAGAATTTTATGTATGTTCCTATATTTTTTGAAATATTTGAAAAACACTTTTCAAGTGACATTTAAATAGTTTAGTAATTCTCTAATGTTTCTTCATAAAAGAATTTCATTAATAATTGCGATATCTTCTTAAATGATATATTATATGCAAAATATATGAATATGCATTGATTTTTTTAATATTAATTTATTAATATTAATAATATTTCCATTAAATCTAAAATATTTTGAACTTCATATGCTAAACTTTCTTATAAGTAATTAATAAATTCACAAAATTAAAATTAAACAATTTAACATACAATTTAAATCAAATCTTCTTATGCAAATATGAATGAAACAAACAATTTCTTGAAAATGTTAATTGAAAACA
The DNA here is from genome assembly GCA_951805005.1 of Othius punctulatus. Classification (NCBI taxonomy): domain Eukaryota; kingdom Metazoa; phylum Arthropoda; class Insecta; order Coleoptera; family Staphylinidae; genus Othius; species Othius punctulatus. The sequence continues at coordinate 26,652,942 of OX638143.1, forward strand.
ACGTAAAATTAATTCTCATTTAAAAATTATTTATATTTGTAGGAGAGTCAGTATTAAATGGTAATTTTGTTTTATATCCACAATTGTTTGCCATATTATTGGTTAACATTTGGAGACCCACCAAATACTAATTACTACAATTATAGTAATAAGGAAACGACAGTGGATACTTGAAACAGTACGGTTAAGTAGTCTACTTGTTTCTAGTCTACATAACAAATAAAGCTACTTTTTGACACCTATTAAAAAAATGGATGTCCACAGACCGAATCACAGTTATATAACTTGTTTCAAATACACAGGGCAACACATTTGACATGCGAAGATTTAGTAGTATATTTACTTACCATTATCATGTTTAATAAACTGGTAAAGATAGCTTCATGCCTTAATACTACAAATTCATTGGTACATTGGTAAAATTAGTATGAAGTTATTTCAAAAGCTTGATCCAAGGCCTATGCTTAACTTTTCAATGTACACAAATTCCTGCTATGGTTTAGGGATGGAAGTACCCTCTTTGAATATAAGTGGCCAGATTTCTAGTTTTTTTTTAACATTTTTGGGGTTTTCATGAATAATATTAGATAGAAACACCTATAAATTGCCTTTTAAATAAATATTTCTCACTAAAATAAAAATTTCTCAATAATCACTTATTGGATCTAAATTTAATTATGCATAAATAATACTTGTATATCATGTAATAGCAACATTAAATTAGATCTATTGTGGTGCGATGGTTTTTGAGATATCGTAATTGAAATATTAGGTCAATTAGAGAAACACTAAAATGGCCCCAAAAACAATACAGTCTCATTTAAAAATGATATATCTTTTGAATTGCTCATTGGATATTGATTAAATTACACACATTAAATACCAATATATTACTTTGTATCAGCACTAAATTGCATTAATATTTATACGGTAGTTTTTGAAGTATCAATATGTAAAAATTAAAAAAATATTAGGAAACACCTAAAAATTGCCTTTTAAAATAAAGAGTTCTTAATAAAATAAAAATTTCTCAATAATCACTCATTGGATATAAATTTAATTGTGCATAATTAATACTAGTATATCATGTAATTTCAACAATCAATTATTTTCATATTGGTCAGATGGTTTTTGAGATATCGTGATTGAAATATTAGGCCAATTGGAGAAACACTAAAATGGCCCCAAAAACAATACAGTCTCAATTAAAAATGTTATATCTTGGGAATCGCTCATTGAATATTAATTAAATTACACACATTAAATACCAGTATATTACTTAGTATCAGTACTAAATTAAATTAAAATTTATACGGTAGTTTTTGAAGTATCAATATTAAAATATAAAAAAAATAATTAAGAAACACCTAACAATTGCCTTTTAAAATAAAGAGCTTTCACTAAAATAAAAATTCTTCAAGAATCACTCACTGGATCTAAATTTAATTGTGCATCATTAATACTGCTATATCATATAATAGCAACAATAAATTATATTTATATTGGTGAGGTGGTTTTTGAGATATCGTGATTTCAATATTAGGCCAATTGAATAAACACTAATATGGCCCGAAAAACCATACAGTTTCAATTAAAAATGTTATATCTGGGAATCGCCCATTGGATATTAATTAAATTACACACATTAAATACCAATATATTACTTAGAATCAGTACTAAAATGCATTAATATTTATACGGTAGTTTTTGAAGTATCAATATTTAAAAATTTAAAAAATATTAAGAAACACCTATAAAGAGTTCTCACTAAAATAAAAATTTCTCAAGAATTACTCATTGGATCTAAATTTAATTGTGCATAATTAATAGTGGTATATCATATAATAGCAACAATAAATTATATTTATATTGGTTCGATGGTTTTTGAGATATCGTGATTGAAATATTAGGCCAATTGGAGAAACACTAAAATGGCCCCAAAAACAATACAGTCTCAATTAAAAATGATATATCTTGGGAATCGCTCATTGGATATTAATTAAATTACACACATTACGTACCAATATATTACTTAGTATTAGTACTAAATTGCATTAAAATTTATACGGTAGTTTTTGAAGTATCAATATTTAAATATAAATGAATAATTATTTAACACCTAATAATTGCCTTTTAAAATAAAGAGTTTTCACTAAAATCAAAATTTCTCAAGAATCACTCACTGGATCTAAATTTAATTGTGTATAATTAATACTGGTATATCATATAATAGCAACAATAAATTATATTTATATTGGTGCGATGGTTTTTGAGATATCGTGATTGAAATATTAGACCAAATGGAGAAACACTAAAATGCCCCCAAAAACAATACAGTCTCAATTAAAAATGATATATCTTGGGAATCGCTCATTGGATATTAATTAAATTACACACATTATGTACCAATATATTACTTAGTGTTAGAACTAAATTGCATTGAAATTTATACAGTAGTTTTTGAAGTATCAATATTAAAATATAAAAAAATAATTAAGAAACACCTAACAATTGCCTTTTAAAATAAAGAGTTTTCACTAAAATCAAAATTTCTCAAGAATCACTCTCTGGATCTAAATTTAATTGTGCATAATTAATACTGGTATATCATATAATAGCAGCAATAAATTATATTTATATTGGTGTGGTGTTTTTGAGATATCGTGATTGAAATATTAGGCCAATTTTAGAAACACTAAAATGGCCCGAAAAACCATACAGTCTCAATTAAAAATGTTATATCTTGGGAATCGCTCATTGAATATTAATTAAATTACACACATTAAATAACAATATAGTACTTAGTGTCAGTACTTAATTGCATTAATATTTATACGGTCGTTTTTGAAGTAGCAATATTTAAAAATAGAAAAATTATTAAGAAACACCTAAAAAGAGTTCCCACTAAAATAAAAAATTCTCAAGAATTACCCATTGGATATAAATTTAATTGTGCATAATTAATACTGGTATATCATGTAATAGCAACAATAAATTATATTCATTTTGGTGAGGTGGTTTTTGAGATATCGTGATTGAAATATTCGCCCAATTAGAGAAACACTAAAATGGCGCGAAAAACCATACAATCTGAATTGAAAATGTTATATCTTGGGAATCGCTCATTGGATATTTATTAAATTACACACATTAAATACAAGTATATTATTTAGTATCAGTACTAAATTGCATTAATATTTATACGGTAGTTTTTGAAGTATCAATATTTAAATATAAATGAATAATTATTAAACACCTAAAAATTGCCTTTTAAAATGAAGAGCTTCCACTGAAATGAAAATTTCTGAAGAATCACTCATTGGATATAATTTTAATTGTGCATAGTTAATACTGGTATATCATGTAATAGTAACAATGAATTATATTCATATTGGTGAGGTGGTTTTTGAGATATCGTGATTGAAATATTAGGCCAATTGGAGAAACACTAAAATGGCCCGAAAAACCATACAGTCTCAATTGAAAATGTTATATCTTAGGAATCGCTCATTGGATATAAAATAAATTACACACATTAAATACCAATATATTACTTAGTATCAGTAATATTGCATTAATATTTATACGGTATGTTTTGAAGTATCAGTATTTAAAAATAGAAAAATAATTATGAGATACCTAACAATTGCCTTTTAAAATAGAGAGTTCTCGCTAAAATAAAAATTTATCAAGAATCACTTATTGGATCTAAATTTAATTGTGCATAATTAATACTGGCATATCATACTATAGCAACAATAAAATATATTCATATTGGTGAGGTGGTTTTTGAGTTATGGTCATTGAAATATTACTTCAATAAATATTAAGAAACACTATAATGGGCCGAGAAACCATACAGTCTCAATTAAAACTGTTATATCTTGCGAATCTTGGGAATCGGGAATTGAGAGACTACCACTTTTTGGGATTTTAATAAAGCTTCAGCTTTTAGCTGACAGCTTTTTAATCAAAATTTTGTAATTCCTTTTAATTCCTGTACTTAATTTTGTTAATGAAACAATTTTTTATTTGTTAAATAGCTTAACAAGCATATAAACTTAACGTGGGATTATTTTCCAGGATGGGGAGAGTCATGAAATTGTAATATTGAGGCGATGAATTCATATTTTTACGTAATTAAAAATATATTAATAAAACCTGAACTTATCCACAGAAGGTCTCTATGAAATCCTTAAATACTATGCAAGTTGCATACTATAAATTTTCTACGACAACCTACTGCTCACGTAAATATGCTATAAACAATAATTGATACTAAGAAATATGTAGATATTTCCTATATTGCTCATTGAACTAGTGGAAAATATTGTAAATACTTACCATGAAAAGCATTCTATTTATAGAACAATTTGGACGAGGTTTCTCAAGTATTATTAAATCTATTATTTTTGGGGGGAAAATGGGGCTATTTTTTGTATTTCAATTTCTGCATTCACCAATGAAAGGAAAACATCTTTATAATAAAAACGCATTTCTAATAATAACAATTGTGTTTATTGAATGGTAATTACATTTTGAACTGTTATATGCAAAACATAGCCCCATTTTTTTAAAGAAAAAAATGAAGATTAAATAAAATTTCAGAACGCTCGTTCAAAATTCAAGACGTTATATCCTGCAAAATTGTAATCTGGCAACGAACACCGCACATATAATCGTAAAGTCTACATTTTCTTGAAGCTTAATCTGACTTGACCCCTCCCATATTGATCCTTATCCCATTTAGAAGGCATTTTCGAACATCGCGATTACGCTGGTTCCCGCACTGCTAAGTGGAACAAGCGGTGAGGTCGGACAAGTGAAAGAGAGCCATGTCTAGGTATTAATTTTTTTCTAAGCGAGCGATTTAAATAACTGTACAGTCTGCAAACTTGACATAATGCAAGTGCCGGATAACTGCTCGCTCATTATTTATTACATCTTTCTCCTGTGTGTGCCGCAATATCTTCGCCATACATCTTCTGCATGTTTCACAGAGAACCGATAAAAAAAGCAAACGTTCAATAATATGTTCAAAAGCAGCACAATTCAGTAATAATAATGGAAGCAACTTTAGGCATTAAGGCGCGATCTCATTGTCTCTCAGTATCTCAGTAACAAAATATTGGTATGATATAACGGCGCTTTCTCACGAATCAATTCGTGATCGATTGTAGATGATCAACAAAATTTGAATGAAGACTATAGTAAGTACCTTTGTTTCAATAGAGTTGCTCAACTTTGAACGATAGTTTTCATTCAACTTTAGTTGATCAACTACAATCGATCACGAATTGATTCGTGAGAAAGCGCCGTTATATCATACCAATATTTTGTTACTCGAATGTAATTGTTGGATAGTGTCACAAGTACTTAATTTGTTTTATAACTATATTACTAACTTTTTACTATAAATAACTTTTACTACTGCTATTAAATAACAGCTTCTAAAAACTAGAATAGCGTTCAACAATTTAGTAAGCACTAGTATCTAGTAGTACATAGTATCTACTCAGCAGTAAACTTTATAACTATACTACTGCTTCTACTACCACCGTACAGCAGCTTCTAAAAACAAGAACAGCGATCAAATATTTAGAAAGCTACTAGTATCTAGTAGTATCTAGTATCTGCAGCGTCTAGACGAGCTAGTGAATATTATTTTTCTATTTATCTATAACCAGTAACTAGTTTTAACTATTCTACAGTTTCTACATACATCGTTCATCTGTTTTGCAAACGTTATTACTTTTGCAGCCTTCTAGAAAAGTTTAACAATATTTTGTAAGCGTTTTGTATAATTTATATGTTACAAGTCTACCACCTTTGCCCCAACTTTTTGGCAGTTAATACTACTACCACCGAACTTAGTCTTAGTACTTACAATGGACGCCTTTCCCCTCCGGAACTGGATGCTTCACGGATCGACCGTTTTTCTGCAATATATCAGATTACTTTGTGTCAGACACCTCTGTATCAGCATTGTTTACAGCGGCTATCGCGCCTTCTGTAATTTCAGCGCGAGCATATAGGGTGGTATTTCAGGCGTAGATCCTTTAATTACTGTGTGAATGCATTGTGAAAATTAACAATTCTTGGCGAGAACTTCAAGCAACAGAGATCTCTCAAGGTGTAATGAGCGTTCATAACTATTGCGTTTCTATCAGATTAGGTTTCGACAAGATTAAAAATTATAACCAAACATATCAAACATACATGAATAGTTATACCACCACAAATAAAATATTTTGCCTAGGGTCGTTATTGGAACGAATTATTTAATTAAAGATATAATTTAATCCTTGGAGATAAATATGTAATTATTATTACTCTAACAATAATAATACCATTACTACTCCTGCTCCATCTGCGGCGGACAATTGCTGTGAGTTACAATATAAATTCGACTCAATTATTGATAAATATCCAAACATATTTTTAAGATTGTAGACAAAAGATATTTACCAAATACAAATGTCTGGCCGAGCATTTTTCCAGTAGTGGTCAGACAACTGTGTGTAATGGATACAGTAAACACAGAATGACTTTTTTTTTTAATGGCCAATTTTTGTCTACGTTTCTTCCATGGGTCTTGCCTCAATATTATAACAAAAATTGTTTGAGGTTCCATACAATAATATTATTATACAAGAATAACTAACAACTTTTTATAAATTGTCAATGATTTGGACTTGGATTTTTTTCTTCGATTTTTTAACTTCTATTGTTCAACTTCTAGTCACCTCAACCAGTTCATCAATTTGCTTCATTCCTAAATTCATTGTTAGATCTTCACTTTGTCTAGGATTAACGGACCGGTCCCGTACCAGAATCGCCATAACATCGCGGATTAAAGGCCCATCACAAAGATTCAATAGAACCCGTTAGTGACTTTCGCTGCCACGGTGTTAATGAACCCCATGTGCATTTTGATTGCACAATGTCACAAGGGACGTCCCGCGACGGTCGTAAATGCAGCAGGAACGAAACCTGCAGGACTGGAAACGCTTTATCGCCCTCAGCGGCTTGTAAATCTTTTGCTTAAGACGTTTGTCGACAAGAAAAATCGGCAGGGGAATGTGGAGAACGGCAAGAGGAACGGTAATCCACGCGAGGAGTAATAAATTTTCAAAATCTGTACGTCACAGCGTGGAAATAATGCACCTGCAGGTTTATATGCGTTGCATTAAATTGTTATGCACAAGTATGAAAAATTACCTGATTAATGTAAGTAACACTTCGACACTTGGTTAACTACCGCAAAAGTATTGTATTTCATGGTTTGTACTCGAATGTGTGAGATTTTTTTTTTCATGTAAATACTGATTTGAAGAATTAACGGCGTCTTGCATGACGAGCGGCTTCTGTAGAAAAACAGTGCTGCGTTCCGGACAATAAACTTATAAAAAAAACCTTTCTTGTAAACAAAGTTATTTAAATCGTGTAAACGGAATTGATAATTTTATCAGCAAGTGAATGCAGCAGAGCCGTTTAACGTGTATGTGATAATTTCTCGTATGTTGTAAATTTGCTTGCACGGAAAATTACAAGTTTTATGATAATAGCGAGCAAAATGATAAGTGGAAATTGGTGGGTGGGTAAACATAAATCACAAATTTGTATGTATAAAACACTTCAAAAATTACCTAATTTGGTACTTCATTTAACCTAATTTGGTAACATTATTGACTACAAGATTATGTTGCAAATTACTACGATCAATTTAACCTCTCGAACCTTCGAACTCTCAAGAGGTTATCCTCCATCTGATGAGCTGATCTGTTCTGCCATTTAGGTATTATTCCCATGAGGTAGTAGACATGCGATATATCGTAAACGGTTAGTAGTACAAAAATGAAATTTGGTAGATTTAAATGGTTCTAAATGATGCCCGTTTCTGTATGCTTAGATTTAATTACCGGTTTGTTATTTCTGGAAAAATTACACCAATTTCAGAATTTCAAACCCTATATATTTTTGGATATTTGTAAAGGTAATTCGAAGAAAAATTCAACGATACCATATTAGTCGGGAGTTTTATTGTAAAATGTGGGACATTTAAAGTCGGATAAGTCGTATATACCGCACCACCTACAGATCTGGAAGATTTGCAAAAATCGAATAGTACCAGCTATTTTTGGAAATCTCTTTGGAAATATTCAAATTTGCATCAAAACTTGCTTAATATATCCCACCACCTACAGATCTGTAACATTTGCAGATCTTTAGAAATTTTCAAATTTGCAGCGAAACTTGCTTAATATATTCCCAAAATATGCAAAATTACGGACAATTATAACTTTATTAAACTATTTTTTTAGTACTAGAAGAATGATGAAACGATTTTTATTAAAAAAAATTAAAACTTTAAACATAATTTGATCTATAAAATGTTCTACAATATCACTTTGAACTATGCCAAATTTTTTGCACTAATGTTCCTAAGTTTTGGAGAATTCATTAATAACTTTATAAAAACCATCAAATTTCATAACGAATTCCAAAAAATTTCCTTGAATGAGAAATATATAATCGCAAACCCGCTCGTACATTCACATGCGTAATAAATATGTACCTACTTTAAATATTTTATTATTTAGTATATTTTAAGCAACTTTGTACGTAATAATAATAATAACAATAATATTTACTTAAGCTGAATTGTTTGGTGTACCATACAACTTTTTTTAATAATATCGAGAAAATCACAAAAACTATGTATTTTTCAAATCTTTTTTTTTTTCGATGGTATTACCTACTAAACGAAACGCAATAACAAATGAAATAATAAAAATATTTAAATGATGTCGTATAGATCGCACCACCTACAGATATAGAATATTTGCAGAAACGAATAGTAGCAGCTATTTTTGCAAATCTCTGTGGAAACTGGAACTGTGGAACAAATTTGCATCAAAACTTGCTTAATATATCCAAAATATGCAAAATTATGGACAATTTTAACATTTTTGAAGTAATTTTTTACTATTAGGACAATGATTTAAAGATTTTTATTAAAAAAATTAAAACTTTAAACATAATTTGATCTATAAAATATTCTACAATATCACTTTGAACAATACCAATTTTTGGCACTAAAGTTCCTAAGTTTTGGAGATTTCATTATTAACTTTATAAAAACCATCAAATTTCATTACGAATTCCAAAAAATTTCCTTGAATGAGAAATATATAATCGCAAACGCACTCATGTATTCACATGCGTAATAAATATATCCTATTTTAATTATATTTTATTATTTGGTATATTTTGAGCAGCTTTGTACTTGATAATAATAATAACAATAATATTTACTTAAGCTGAATAGCTTCGTATATCATACAATGTTTTTTAATAATATCGAGAAAATCACAAAAACTATGTATTTTTCAAATCTTTTTTTTTTTCGATGGTATTACCTACTAAACGAAACGCAATAACAAATGAAATAACAAAAATATTTAAATGATGTCGTATAGATCGCACCACCTACAGATATAGAATATTTGCAGAATCGAATAGTAGTAGCTATTTTTGCAAATCTCTGTGGAAACTGGAACTGTGGAACAAATTTGCATCAAAACTTAATATATCCAAAATATGCAAAATTATGGACAATTTTAACATTTTTGAAGTATTTTTTAGTATTAGGAGAATGATTAAAAGATTTTTATTAAAAAAATTAAAACTTTAAACATAATTTGATCTATAAAATGTTCTACAATATCACTTTGAACAATACCAAATTTTTGGCACTAAAGTTCCTAAGTTTTGGAGAATTCAATAATAACTTTATAAAAACCATCAAATTTCATTACGAATTCCAAAAAATTTCCTTGAATGAGTAATATATAATCGCAAACGCACTCATGCATTCACATGCGTAATAAATATATCCTACTTTAAATATTTTATTATTTGGTATATTTTGAGCAACTTTGTACTTGATAATAATAATAACAATAAAATTTACTTAAGCTGAATTGCTTGGTATATCATACAACGTTTTTTAATAATATCGAGAAAATCACAAAAACTATGTATTTTTCAAATCATTTTTTTTTCTATGGTATTAACTACTAAACCAAGCGCAATAACAAATCAAATAACAAAAATATTTAAATGATGTCGTATAGACCGCACCACCTACAGATCTAGAAGATTTGCAGAATCGAATAGTAGCAGCTATTTTTGCAAATCTCTGTGGAAACTGGAACTGTGGAACAAATTTGCATCGAAACTTGCTTAATATATCCCAAAATATGCAAAATTATGGACAATTTTAACATTTTTGAAGTATTTTTTTAGTATTAGGAGAATGAATAAAAGATTTTTATTAAAAAAATTAAAACTTTAAACATAATTTGATCTATAAAATGTTCTTAAATATCACTTTGAACAATACCAAATTTTCGGCACTAAAGTTCCTAAGTTTTGGAGAATTTATTAATAACTTTATAAAAACCATCCAATTTCATTACGAATTCCAAAAAATTTCCTTGAATGAGAAATATATAATCGCAAACGCACTCATGTATTCACATGCGTAATAAATATATTCTACTTTAAATATTTTATTACTTGGTATATTTTGAGCAACTTTGTACTTGATAATAATAATAACAATAATATTTACTTAAGCTGAATTGTTTGGTATATCATACAACTTTTTTTAATAATATCGAGAAAATCACAAAAACTATGTATTTTTCAAATCATTTTTTTTCGATGGTATTTCCTACTAAACCAAGCGCAATAACAAATCAAAAAACAAAAATAATAATTATAATAAAATTTACATATGTGAGGCTACATAATACATTTTCAAACATTATATTATTATTACTGTCCCATATTTAAAGCAACATTTGTTTTTAATGTAAATGTAAGTATTTTTCCTCGTAACAGCAGTTTGCGAACTTATTATCAGCATAAAACTACACGTAGTTGGTGATAATGTGAAAAGTAAATAAAAATATGAGCACAGCAGATAAAATTCCGTTCGGCCTAGAAGCACAGTCCAGTAACGACCCAGGCAGACCTGTTTTGTAATGAATTTTTTACACCTGAACAATCACCAATTAATCCGCATCGCGTGTTCTCTCGCGCAATCGATACTCAAAAATAATGGCGTACTTCCACAAAAAAAAACCTCACCTATATTTCGCCAGTAAGGCACATCACTGCTGTGCCTCATATTCACTAAACATCACTACAACGCGGAGATCGAGTCCTCTCTTCCGTGTTCAAAAAATGATTCACCGCGTATCTCCACCTGTGCTCGCACACACCTGTCACATATCACATGGCAAGACTACTGCACGTGGATCTATCGCGCGGAATTCCTGGCCGTCTTCGCGATGAACAAGTACTGATGGGGGAGTCGAAGAACGTTCTCCATTCGCTATCCTGCTGCACCTCTCCACTTTTGGAAGGCCATAAGGCGAGAATAGATCTAACTGCATGCTTACAGCTAAATAGACAAGTTGATTTGCTCAGCCCGAGGAACAGCAAAGTACTAAAGAACGAGCCAGTCGAATTGATTTAACAGCCAATTATGATCAATTTGCTGTTTTTAGTTAATTGGGCCATTAAAACCATATTTGGGGCAACTTGTGTAATTATGGGTATTATAACTATTTCAATTAATTTTAATCAATACTAAATTTATAAATAGCACTAGTTCATTTATATACACATATTGGAAACAATAAAAAATAGTTTCGTATTTTATAATGAAATATATAAGTTTCCACGAATGTGAATGAAATCGTTTCTATATAAGTTATTTTGTTTATGAAATCAATTCTTTGAAATTGTACAAAACTTTTATAACTACCAATTATAGTATTTACTAATTTCTTTATCATATAGAATTATAAATTCAGGTTTTCTAGTATTCTATGAAATTAATAAATATATGACAAAGAAATCGAAAATGTTCTCAAGTCAATGGAGTTTTATACATTTTTTTATCATACTTTATTTCAACGAGAAATAAAATATGTGTCCTCTGGAAGCTTTATTTTTGTTGCCAAATTGCCAAGATATTTCATATTCGTAAAACAAGAGGCTAAAAATAAGGCCATTAAAATATAATTTAAGTTTTCATGTGTTTCGTATTTGTGTTTAAAAAATGTGTCTAACGTAATGTAACATAGTTTTATAAGATTTAGCATCAATTGAGTTCTTAATGATGATGGCTACAGAGCAGTCAAGTCAACATCTGCATTTGAAATTATTAAGCATTTATTTGTAAAGTTGTTTCAATGAATCATGAATGTAAAATGTTTAATGAGAAGGTTTATTCATTTTTACATATCAAATTCAATTTACCAAACGGCTAGGGCATGTCGTTTGTATGGTACCATATATAAAATACTAAAAAATAAGAGCCCTAAATTTTTTTTTGTTGTGATTCCTGTCACACAAAATATGATTTTTAATTTTGTCGACACACTTGACACATTTTTCAAAAATACTATCAACAATAAAGAAATGAAAAGTGTAAAATTTCACAGTTTAACGTCTTTCAATATTTTAATATTCTAATGAACACAAAATGCAAATAAGATGCAGTTCAACACGCAACTTCCTGTTTTTTTCTCATTTAAAAGCGACTCAATGAGTGCCCTAATAAACAAAAATATGTATATATTATATACTCATCCTTTAGCTGTTAAGAAACCAAAATATAATAATGGCTACATATGAAGGGTATGAATTTCAACATATGTTATGCATCTCACTGAAAAGTACATCCCAGAACAGACATTGCTTATTCCACTTCTTCGGTATCGAAACAAGATGGTCAAACATCACCTAATCAAGAGATTGATGTCACTCATGATAGTTAATTATCTGATTCAGATTAATATTATGTGTATTTTTGCGATTTTTTTGTAAAGTTTCGTCAATAGTTTCATTTGGTTTCAATTAAAAATACATTTTAAAAATATTGTCCTGCCTGTTTTAGGGTCATTTGAGGCAATAAGGTATCTGCATTTTTTAAATAAAAAATACTTAATCTGTGAATTTGCAAATAAGTTTCGTAACGTTTTTCAATATTTTAATATTCTAATTAACACAAAATGTAAATAAGACACAGTTCAACACGCAACTTCCTGTTTTTTTCTGATTTAAAAGCGACTCAATGAGTGCCCTAATATACAAATATATATATATATATATATATATATATATATATATATATATATATATATATATATATATATATATATATACAGGGTGACTTTTTTCGGATGTTTAATATGGGGATCTCGGAAACTAGCGGAGATAGAGGGCGATTAAATAAGAAAAGAATTGCAGTTTTACGAGCCTAATTTCATGAGCTTTTTTGTTTTTTGGAAAAATTGCATATCTAACTAGATCTCGAAAAAATAGATTTCGTGTTATTTGGTTTGGTGCCTATGGATCTGTTATTATTGACTTTAGAAAAAATGTGTAAACGAAAAAGTTGTACGTAATTATGTGCTTAATAATACAGTCTAACCGATTATTTTATTTAAGCTATAATTTTTGAGTTATGACACAAAGTTGAGTTTTTTCTAATGGAAACCATAGTTGGCCATGACTTTATAAAACATGCGCTTTTTCAACTTTTCTAATGATATACCACTTGATATAGTTATTTTAATAAATAATTAAATTATCGTTATTTTTTACTTTTCATTTTCGAACTATTCAAGAAGTAGGCTATGGAAACAATTGATAGATGCACAACGCGTTACATAATAAAATTCAAGTTAGTTATTAAAATGTTTCTTTTCATTTCGAAATTATAAACATTATTATTTTGGTGTAAAATGTTTATTTCGTTGGAGTTACAATTTTATATGAAAATTATTTCTGATAAAACAAAATTACATAAGTACAAAACTACTAAGCAGGGAATGACAGGTGATAAATTGAGAAACAATACAAGCATATTAGAACGTAACTAAAGTAGTACCAAAACAACGTAATTAAAGTTAGGAAAGTATTTAAGAACATTTAAATATGTTCAAAAGGTTCACCATTATGATTAATGCACACCTTTTTAAAACAGAATTTGTTGCTTTTCTAACGGAGCGTCCATCAATATTAGCAAAAACTTGTAACTTGTAAGTACAGCTTCTCTAATGTCATCTACTGTGACGTACGATGTTTGATACACTCTATCTTTTGCCATTCCCCATAAATAAAAATCTAAAACAAAGAGATCGGCAGATCGGCCACCTCTATAATTGTCGTTTGTATCTATCGATTGTTTCTATAGCGTACTACTTCGAATAGTTCGAAACTGAAAAGAAAAACATTCCCATAATTTAATTATTTATAAAAATACCTATGTAATATGATATATCATTAGAATCGTTGAAACGAGGCCTTTTTTATAAAGTCATGTCAGGTTTCCATTAGAAAAAACTCAACTTTGTGTCATAACTCAAAAATTATAGCTTAAATGAAATAATCGGTTAGACTGTATTATTAAGCAAATCATTTCCTATAACTTTTTCCTTTACACATTTTTTCTAAAGTCAATAATAACAGAGCCATATGCTCCGAACAAAATAACAAAAAATATTTTTTTTCGAGATATCTAGTTAGCCATGCAATTTTTCCAAAAAACAAAAAGCTCATGAAATTGACCTCGTAAAACTGCAATTCTTTACCCATTTAATCGTCCCTCTATCTCCGCTAGTTTCTGAGATCCCCATACTAAACATCCGAAAAAACTCACCCTGTATATATATACATATATTATATACTCTTCCTTCAGCTGTTAAGAAACCAAAATATAATAAAGGCTTCATATGAAGGGTATGAATATCAACAAATGTTATGCATCTTACTGAATAGTACATCCCAGAACATACATTGCTTATTCCAATTCTCCGGTGTCGAAACAAGATGGTCAAACATCACTTAATCAAAATATTGATGTCACTCATGATGGTAAATTATCTGATTCAGATTAATATTATATGTAAATAATTATGTAATATGTAAATTTATGTTTGTTTCAAAAATATTTTATTTTGGCCACTTAGAAAGAATGTATTGCTAATGACAATAGTTAGTCCTTATATAATTTTCCATTGTTAATTTTGCTATGTCTATGCTATTTTATTTAAATGGAAATGTTTTTTCTGCTTTATTGAAGCTTTTTTCCAGTGCTTTGTTACTGCTCATACTTTTAAATGTTTAGTGTTTATTTATCCAGACCCTAGTTATAAGACTTGGTGATAAAAATGGTAAATGGTAATGGTCCAAATTTTCAAGCACTGCGTATACAGCAACCCTTATGATGCTAATTAGGAGGGCACGGTAATGGATTCCAATTATGGAATTTACATTAGTTTCCTATCTTCATTCAGCTGATTACTTTGTCACTTTATACACATAGTGTAACACAGAAATTGTAACTTTATGGTATTACCATTTTGAGTCGTTTGCAGCATCCCTTATTACAACTCACAATACAACTAATAAGATTGGGATTTGTAGATGCCCTAAATTATGCAAAATTAAAAATATGAAACACAATAATAAAACAATCAATTTTATATCAATTCAATTTTTATTATTATATAATACATTAATAGTGTCTGAAAATATAATCAACAATGCAATGAGTGTTTACAGTACGCCAATGAACTATACCTTTACCAATCTAACGTTCAATAATGGCATATTACAATGTATCCAAGTAGACTAGACTTGCCGTCTTAAAATCCATCCGAGGCGAGCACACACACACACACATACACACACAACAAAAACAAATGCTCTTAAACGCAGTGCGGATCTCCTTACTCCTATATAATTATTAAAGTGCGTGTAAAAACATATGAATATCTTAACCTAGTTAAGTCTTCAATTTGGCGGCGGATCCTTCCTCTCCTCCGTCTTAAAGACACAATTAAGGAACTCCTCCATGTATGGGTTCTCGCCGAGCCGGATCACCTCCTCCCTGGCCTCCTGATCGAGCTCGGCAAGTTTCGCCCTAGTATACTCGAAGCTGCCGTACTTCTCCAATAGAGCCACGCAGTATTTTTTCACCTCGCTGTCTTTCGTCCTCTGCCTAAGAATCTCTACACTATTTGATAAGAAATATATACACATCGCAAATCTATAAGAAACAACAGACATATCAAAAACATAAAAATATGGTGATCTTTAAAAATGTCGAAAATCATTTGGAATATGTTAATTAATGACATTATTAAGTACACAAAATGAGGTAGAGGTAGTGGATATAATTATGTGTAAATACGGACCAAACCGTTGTGATCGCCTCATTTCTTGATTTTACCCACAGGAGAAACCTCAACTTGTAACCTCTCACCGACAGTGATATCACATATAAGGATACGCATTACTTGACTGTCACCAGGTCGGCTATGTATTGCATGGATCAGAGGAAAGCTGAATTTACCTTCGGTTAAGTCTTCGCAATAGCTCTTGTTTTGCATATACTGAAAGCAAATTTATTCCATATTAGAATCACTCCTCCACGTCTCAAATTGGTAGTTTCTGTTCTTCCTTATTTGTTATGGTTCGTTTTATGATTCCGAAAATGGTTCCACAATTGACCGTCACCGTGGAACCTGGTTTTATAACGCAAATTTATTCTGTGAAACTATGCCTAACATAACTTACGTCTTTAGAACAAAGATTCAAATAATCATCCCTGATTTGAAAATAAAGGCCCAGGATTCCCGTCAGCCGTGTGAAATCCTGTGTGTTATCACTAAAGAGCTGCATGAGTCGGATGGCCAACATGAACAACCCGCCAGTTTCTGCGAAACATCTTCCAGTAAGTTAATACTCAAATGACACGTATACAATTCCAAACCTACTCTTCTGCGTCATCTCGCTGTACTCATCCTCCGAAGGGCATGTAAAGTTGTCACGCCAGTAGATCTCCATGCCTTGGCCTCGGTGAAGCTCCAGTAGCTGCTCCGTGTAAACTATTGTCGCCTAACACCATCAATAGAAATAAAATTCAAGTTTCACATGTTTATGGGAAACATTTTGCAGAAATGTTTAAAATAACTTTGCATACCTCTGAATGACCCAAACGTAGGCATTTTTCTAAGGCAATAAACATGGCATAGTTGGAGGCATTTATCGTGCTTGCTATCCCGTAAATCGAGTGAGCCACGGGGATTCCTCTTCTTAGAATCGAGCTGTCTTCGATATCATCTAGTCTGCATGTATGTATAAATGATTAATTATAAAACACAAAGAACAATAAAAGTATGGTGCTTAATCTTAAAAGGGGCACCTAAATAATTAATATTATGTAATCACTCAATTTCATTTATATTTTATATTTGTGTATATGTAAAACGATGCAAGAGCTGGCAGCGTTACTGTCACACAAACAGAACCTTGAACCAGAAGTTCAAATAATTATATTCAGAAAAGTGGTTTTATCATTAAGGCCTTCTCTTGACATCGCTGATTAGAAATTGGCAAGACATTGAATGTAAATAATAATTCAATCCAGTCAATCTATTTTCAATACCCATTTTATACAGTCATCATTATATTGATCATTGATATATCATTAAATAGGGTACCAATGTTTGCGATCAAACATGTTACTTAGTTTATTGGAACAACACATTATCTTATCTGTATGACAAATTTGTAGCAAGTGGCATATAATTATGAATCATTTAATATATGTATTTGGTCGTGTGCATCAGATGGATTTTTTTATAAATGCAATGCAAAAAACATTTTGCAATTTATGTTTGGTAAATGTTTCTACACTTATAACAATAATCGAGATCTAAATGTTGATATTCCTCTATGTAAAGTATTATTATTATTAGCAGTTGCAACCAAAATAATCACCGGTTGAAGCACATGAACTTGCGCTTCATCATTCTCAGGTATAACTTGACCCCTACATAGAGTTATTAAATGTCTTCTTCTGAAAGTAATGTACAAAATTAAATCATATTTATAGCAGTTGCAATGATTTCCATCTTCCCGTTCAATCATCATATTATTCTGCTTTGCATCGTTTCACTTCGACTACTCACAGCAAGCTGGCATTGTGCAGCATCTGAATGATATCCTCGATCTGGACGACCTTCTCCTCCGGGATATTGAGCCAGTGGTTGAACGCCCTGGAGAGCTTGGATCTCACGTTCTTACCGGGCACCTGGAGGATGTAGTTGAAGGGTCCCAGCAGCTTCTATGGCCAAAACAATGAAAGTGTTTGAAGTTTGCCTGCGGGAGCTGCAGGAACTCACCTTGTCCTGTTCCTTATCGCCTCCCAGGCTATAGAGCTGCGTGCCATTCTTGTTGTTCTCCATTGCAGTGGACACATCAAGGCAGACTACTGAATATTTTGGCAAATAGGGTACTGGCAGATTACTAATCTCGAACACCCACTACATTGTGAATTGTCAAAGGCGGACATGTTCATCGGTTGGCGGTCATGATTAATTTATTGGGTATTGGCAGTAACGAAACTGTTTTAAATCAACTTGCCAGGTATAGAAAATTATAAGTATTATAAGTGCTTAAGTGCAGTAAAAGTGTTTATTATAACCGGGATGCAGGCATCGGCGAGGACGGGGAATCCCATTCGAGTCAGGGGGAAGCCAACAGATCATGCATGTATGCCTGGGACTTCTCATTTATGGAACAACTTAATCGCTTTTAAAATCAAACGATACGTTTATAAACCATTTGTAAGGCATCTACAACAGCATGAATCGTTAATGAATGGCTATAGTTTTAAATTTATGCAGTAAATTAAAAATTTCAGATTGCTAAGTTGGTAGACAATTAATTTTCCTAATTTTCGATACAACTAATGGGCATTAGTTGTATTGACAATTCTGAATATTGACGTTTCCGAGAGATGGCGCGCGAGAACGCGTCTAAACGATCGCATTGTACACAAGTTTCGTGCGCTGCACATGATTTAATTACGATGGGCCTCCACAACACGATGGAGAAATCTCGATAAATATGAGAGTTGAGTGAAAGTTAGTTTTGGTCCGAAATTTCGTTACAAAGATAACACCGTTAGTTGTATCGAAAATTCGTAACAATTTTCAAAAAAAAGTAGTTCGCACGTGTATTATAGATGAAGCAAATTTTGTGATGATTAATTCTCAGTATTCGAATTTCTTAAGCCATATATATAAGCAGTATAATAAGTTTGTCGGGGCGTTCTTATCGTGTTAAATATGTTTGCTATTATAACAAACGATTTGCATTGCATACCTCAAGTCTGCGCAAGGTCAACAAGGTTACTCCCAAGAGTAAAGTAAAAGGTTCAAAGTGGAGCTCACAAATTCTTCTATTTTTCAGCAGTTCGTTATCAAGAAGAGCAACTTCTATATTGCCACAGTTTTTTTTTCTTCAGTCTTTCATTATTCCGGGATCTCGAACAGGAAATTTGAAGAATCTTACACCACTGTTTCGTGTATTATTTTAACAATCTTTATAAGAGCACCCTTCCTTCAAGAGGGCACTCATTATGACGACTGAATTCTTGGACTGCACCAAAGACTAAACCTAAAGGATATAATAATACGAGACTGAACTTATCACTTCAAATTTGAAATATACAAAACATTAATTAATTAAATTTTCAGAAAATTCAGTGATTTATATATCACACTGCTCAATTCAGAAGGTTATATATTCGATTTTCTCACTTACTTAAAACGGAATATTCGTCAAATTTGTGGAAGAATTTTATGCAGGTATGCTGTATACAAATCTGGAATGAAATATACACAACATGAATTAATGAAATTTTCAGGAAATTAAGTAACTGATATTTCATACTGGTCAAATTAGAAAGTTATACATTTAATTTTCTTACTCATTTAAAACGGAATATTCGTCAAATATGCTGAAGAATTGAATGCAGGTATACTGTATATAAATCTGGAATGAAATATATAAAACATGGATTAATTACATTTTCAGAAAATTAAGTAATTGATATTTCATACTGCTCAAATCAGAAAGATATATATTCCATTGTCTCACTTATTTAAAACGGAATCTTCGTCAAATTTTCGGAAGAATTGTATGCAGGTATACTGTATACAAATCTGGAATGAAATATACACAACATGAATTAATGATATTTTCAGAAAATTCAGTAATTTATATTTTATACTGGTCAAATCAGAAAGTTATATATTCGATTTTCTCACTTATTTAAAACGGAATGTTCGTCAAGTTTGCGGAAGAATTGTATGCAGGTGTGAATATCTGGAATGAAATATTCAAAATATGAATTAATAAAATTTTCAGAAAATTAAGTAATTGATATTTCATACTGGTCATATGAGAAAGTTATATATTCGATTTTCTCACTTATTTGCTGAAATGCTGAAAAAAATTCTTTTATAGAACTAATGATTGCACAAAACAATATTATAATTTTACAGTTTCAATGGGCTTTCTGCAATTTAATTCTAATTGAAATAAATTGCGGCCAATGTATAAAATAAAGTTACGCACTTTTTTTAAATTTTCAAAATCGTTTTTATTGTTCACGACAATTGTTTCGCCACACTGTCGTGAAACAATTGTCGTGATCAATAAAAACAATTTTGAAAATTTTAAAAAAGTGCGTAACTTTATTTCATACATTAGTAATTATGAATTTTCAACAAATAAAAGCCACATCGATCAATCTAAATTGCGGCCAATTTGAATGTAACAAATCCACATGGTTCAGGGCGCTTAATTCTCACTAATTGAAAACACGGTGGGACTAATTCTTATTTCAAACTTTTCAAACAATTGTATCAAGAATGAAACTGGAAAATTATCCTGACTCCTTAAAAGAAGAAAAAACAGCCAGCCAAAATATGGAAAATTTTAATGTGGTACAAGAACCAACAACATCGGCAGGAAAGATAAATTAAATTATACCAACACTTTATCTACAGTTAAAAAAGAGACAATCGAAATTCAATGTAAAGTGAATCCGTCTTGACAATGGACATACAGGTATGTACCCAGGGTTGATAGAACTTGCGGCAGAAATTCAGCGGCAGGTAACGTGTAGTTCTTGCAGAATGAGGTTTCTCCAATTATTGCCGGTTGATACAAGATCGCCTTCATCTAAAAACTAGAGTTCTCTGTTGTTAATTGAAATAAAACGTTAGAGATGAAATTAATGATAGTCGGGAAGGCATGGAAGGTGATGAACGACTGAAGCCACAACTGTGTGCTCAGGAAGATTATTGTTTGGGCCCACTCTGGTTAAATAACAAGGGAATGAGATCGTTATTCAGCATGCGCTCGCTATGTTGCAAAGTTCAGACTTCTGGGTCAATATCGTGGGGCACGGAATTGTGAATTCCTCAATGAGGTACTGCATCAAAATGTGGTGTAGTTTCTCCAAATTCGTGTGAAAATTTGAGACAAGGGTTAGAATTAAAGGACCTACAAACAAACGATAATTAGAGATTTACAGTTGCAATTAACGTACGTTGTGGAGGCTCGCGATATTAGAGTGAGTAATTCCATCATTTCTTATTTAATAAGGACCGTAAAGTATGAAATTATACACCCACATGCACTGCACTTTCTATCACAAATGACATGGAATATTTAAGATGGTGATAATTTACTAACTACTAATGACTAGGTACTCACCTGTTTTTAAATTATTTTCAGAACAATTATAAAGGAAACAGCGAGTTTATAATTGCACAATTTGAGCGGCAATCACGAACTACACCTGCAATACGTAATTAAAATCTTGATCAAAGAATGCACCATTAAACAGTTCAAATATTAATAGTATATTAAAGTATAAGTGGATATCAAGGCCTTTCAAGCACGAACGTTTTTCAAAAAACCGACCCGTCGCTCCCCGCGCAGCGGGGAGGCGGGGAGTTTTTTTGAATAGAGTGAGTGCTTGAAAGGCCAGATATCCACGCATACTTTACGCTATTTTTTATCATTGATGCCGTAAATTGGCCTAAACATATGTAATTATAATTTCTATCTGATGTGCCGTCGATTTTGCCGTACAGTTTTAGTATCGTTGCTAAGATACTGAATAAATAACTAGCTAACATGGCGGCTGATACTATGCAATCGTTCTAGCCTTGGTTGTCAAAGTGTTGAATATCGTATGTAACAATCTTTCAATTTGGCGTCAGTTTTGATTTTGGTTGAAAATGCAACGAAACATTGATCAATTAAGCTCCGAAGCAGAGAGGCGTTTAATTCCCCAAAAATCGGAATTGGCATATAAGAAGGAATACGATAAATTGGTAAAATGGATGGACGAACAGGAGGTGAAAACTGTAGATGAAAGAATGATTCTTGCTTACATGCAGAAAATGTCTACATGCTATAAGGCGTCAACAATGTGGGCAATACATTCGAAATTGCAATGCATGTTACGGTTAAACAAGGGAGTGGATATAAAATCGTTTGTTAAGGTTAATGCATTCATGAAGGCGATCAACAAAAATCATGTGGTAAAAAAGGCTTACGTGTTTAGAGAAGATGTTCATGTCCTCTCGGAATTGAAGAAAGGAAATTTAACGTTTTCAAACAATGTAAATTGTACATTTAATATTCATTTAAATTAAAATAAATTGGTATTTATATGAATTCATTTTTTATGACGTTATTTGTTTTGTATCCATGGAAACCTTTACAGGAAACGCGCGTTTTTGAAAGCCTGTTTTATGCACGCTACACGATGTTTTAAACAAGCAATATGATGCATCAATGATAAAAAAAATAATAACTTCTGAATATTTTTATGCCAGTGATATAAGCTGCTAATTTCAAATGCTCTCAATTATTTAATTGAGGTATCTAATTGTTGCTTTTTTATACATAATACGTAGAAATAAAATAAATATTTATCAGTGCAATGTAATGTGTACCCACCTTTCAATGTATTTCGGATTATAAATCAAAGAATAATTAAATCGTTGACACGAACTTTAGTTTGTTGCATGTTGGTATCACTGCGAAACTGGTAATGAAACTGACATTCTAAACTGTTATTAGAAGGATTCAAATAATTACTTGTAATTATTCTACTATTCTCATTACGACGCTCAATCAAGGTACGACTCATAATAATAATTCGACTAATTTACATTTACATCCTGGTGTTTACAGATGTCCAACATTGCAAATAACCAAATCATGGAAGCGAAGGAGACGTATCTGACACTCTTGGAGCTGTCCCGGTTGATGAACACTGAGCTCGACCCAGAGTGCCTGACACTGTGTGTCAGGCTATGTGAAGCCGGAGTAAACCCTGATGCCTTAGCTACAGTCATAAGGGAGCTGCGAAGGGAGGTCGCCAATATTAGCGAAAACGGTGATGACACCACGAATCAGAACAATTGATAGGCATCATTTGTTCATTTTCGGATTGCTAATATTACTGAAACTGATTGTTTTGTAAACTTGAAATTGGTTACGTTGCTTTTTAATATTCCCGTTATATTTTATGTGCATATCATAGTTATATCAAGTTGTTAGCTCATTTATTGTTGATAAAACATTGAATCTACCAATCTATGGTTGTTAATTAAGACGTCTTATTCGACACTGAAATTGTGCAACCTGTCTTTAAAAGTAGTAACTACTCGAAAGGAGTCTTCTGCCTGTGAATTTACACAGGTGATTGACAGACTACGTAACTTGGGTTCTCAATAGAGAATGTAATTAAGACATTGGAGTACAATTTACGTATAATTGCCTATTAATATAATTGGTGGCAACCTCCCATGGTCTCAGTTTGTGTTCTCCTAGGTAACACCCACTCAGGGCAATGGGATTATTAAAGCTAAACATGTGAAGATAATTATTTATAGAATATTTATACCTTAAAATATGTTAATAAAATAAACTAAAGCTCATCGGATGTTTTGGATGGTTTTTTATGATGTTTCCCCTCATACACTTTGCTCTCTATAGTTACACTCTCACATTTTTCTTGATCAATCATAAATTCCTTTGCCGCCCATGCCTGAGATCCGTCTTTAAACAAGAAGATTGCACGATTGTTATCCACCAAATACCTAAAGTTAAATTTAACCATTAAATATGCTGCACCAGCACTGATTAATCAAGATTACCGTTCCGCTTGGATGTGGTTGTTCCACAAACTCGTCTGCCACAGTTTGGTGATCTGTTCAGTTTCATCTCGGCACGGATTTCCCACTACATTAACAAATGTCATCAGTGTACGGCCCTTCTTGGTCATTTGGAGCATCTCCTCGGGTTTTTCCGGGTTCATCTTGGATATATCAATTTTGGGCATAGGTCGCAGATGCTCGGGTAACTCGTCCTCCTCAAGTGGCTCATCATCCTCCTAACGAATTGGTACATAATGATAAAAATAATAATGGACATTTTAATGTTGCTTAAACAACCTCCCATTGTTCCAGCAACCTCTCCATGTCAGCATCAGAGAAGTCCCGAATATCCTTCTTTGCCCATTCGGGTTTCTCCACATCATTTTTCTTGGCAGTGCCAAGGCCGCAAATAAGGAATAAAACGGTGTAGATTAATAAATACTTCTGCATTATAAATAATAGTTGCTTAACAGTAGAGCAGTCTCACATAACCTCAACCCACAAGAAAGTGTTATGTTTATGAACAATAGATGGGGCAATCGCTCATATATTTTGAAATATTTTAATATAATTCTTATAAGTACATACTTCAGTATATTAACATTGAAACTAGTAAATAAAATACATCACAGTTGGAGCCTAGATCTATATTCATTTCAAATTCTTCATGAGGAATGCCATTCCGTGGACCCTAAAATGAAGGTTGAGCCCCAACTGGTCGGGGAATTCCTTCCTGCACACTTTGCACTGATTGTCCTTGACTGGTTCCTCCGTCTCGCCAGGCACCATGCGCATGTGCTGCACCAACTCCTTAACAGCGGCCTTATCTACACAGTTATTCTCGACGAGATACTTTTCCGTGTCAGTGATGTGATGCATGTAGTTTAGGTGCTTTATGAGGGACGGTTTCACCACGAAACACTCGCCGCAGTCCATGCACTGGTACGAGGTGGACACGTTCCTGTGGTCCAGGATGTGCTCTTGGAATTTCTGCCGATTCGTATCTGTGTGAGTGCACAGCTTGCAGTAGTATGTGCCGGTAAACGACATCGGCTGCTCCGGCATTGGCTCAATTAGTTCTATTGCAGGCTTTTTAGGTTTGGGGGGAGTGAAGAGTTTCTTGCGCTTCCTCCTTATTTCAGTTTCTCCTTTAGACGAGTGCGAGTCGTTTGGAGAAGTCGTGAGTCCTCCGCCGTCTATGTGTTTGCTCGTACACGGATTTGAACTTTTTATTGGATTACTTGAGTTTAATGCAGTACATGGCATTATATGTAGTTTTGGCATTTCCCGATATTTAATTAACGGCTCCTGAACTATAGTGGTTACTTTATCATGCTGCAGTTTGTCAGATTGCTGGGGTGTTAGGCTGTTAATTTTAATTAAATTCTCCAGTGCTTGAGGTTTTAATTTATCAAATTGTTCCGGTGTTAAAATTTTTATTCTATCGAATTTCTGTGGTTTTGGACTGAACAATTTAACTGGTTGTTCCTGAACTGGCGTTTTTAACTTCTCAAATTGTTCTGGTGTTAAAATTTTTATTTTATCAGATTGAAGTACTTCTGGAGGTTTTGGTTTCTCAGTTGGCACGTCTCCGTACTTCACTTTGCAATCATTGCTAAGGTGCTTTCGAATTTCTAAAATTGAATACTTTTCATTGCAAAGAACACATTTAACCATAGCATCTTGTGGTTTCAGATCAGGCGATGAAACAGAACCATTAGATTTTGATAACTTTGGTGTTGCCACTTTAGGCACGTTTTCAATTTGGTCTATGTTTCCTACGTCATCCTTTCTTTTCCCCCTACTGCATTTTAGTAAGTGTCCTATATACATAACTCTTGATGTGAATATGTTAGTACAGAATCTGCATTTAAATACATATGACACCCTCGATGTGTTGGGTGATAACGCTAATGGGTCAGTCTCTTTATTTTCCAGCGGTGTAAATAAGATATCTTGTTTTTTGAGAGGTTTCTCAAGTTGGGCTTTAGTAAATGCTGTTGTTAAGTTGTCACCGTTTTTCATTCCATTTCCGTACACCTTTAATTCGCCATTATGTTTTGCAAATATATATGTGGTCGTTGGACCTTCTTCATTATTTTGCTTCGTAGTGGGACCATCTCTAATATATGGCAATTTATTAAACTCAATTTTCTTCAAAACAGCCGGCAGTTTCTTCTTATTGGTTAATTTGGTAGGTAAATCTGGTGCAAATATGTTAAACGAATTAGAACATCGTATAAAATGAACTGCATAAGTTTCACGAGACCTAAAATAACTCTTACAGTACTTGCAATTATAAACATAGATTCTTTGTGTTGTATCTTTGCAATGCTTGTGGACATGATCCAAGAAATTGTCTTTATTGTACAGTTTGTAACACATTGTACATTTGTACAGCTTCTGAGCCCCTAATCTGCAATCGTGCGATTTCTTTTCAGAATCAAATTCGTTTTCTGTATAGACTACGCTATTACACGTGTTGCATTTTAACTGTAGGTGTAAATGAATTAAAAAATGGTGAGCATATGTGGCGGATGTTGCGAAAATCTTGCCGCAATTTTTGGCTGAGCACTTGTACCTAACAAGCTTAGCAAGATGAAAGCAAACAAAATCTATGTGTTCAATTAACAGTTGGTATTCATCGAAGCTCTTCCCGCATTCAGGACACACAAATGGAGGGCGGGCTGTATGTATCCTCTCGTGAGCTTCTAACGAGCACTTAGTTGCTGCTATATATTTGCACAGCCGGCATCTAAGAAAATCTCTAGCGGGTTTATTTCTTCCTCTGAAATGCTCGAGCATGGTAACCATATTCCTGGTATTACACTCGGGACAGGTTGCATACATGTTTGGTTGTAGTTTATCGCAATTTCTATTCGATACCTCAACGATTTCATCCTCAGACTCCATACAAAATTCTTCAGATTCTGAGTCCATCGCTTCCAAATTGAAACCACCATTATTATTTGCAACAGCAACAGGTATTGGGGATGCATTTGGTAAGCTTACTGGCTTTACAGCATAAGTAGGCATCTGAACCTCATCCACCACAAACTTGCAGCATGGCACGTTTAAGCTTAACTGCTTCAAAACTAAGCGTGATGAGTCTGTCGATGACATGCCTGGCTGATAAAACATCAGCATTAACGGCTTCAACACTACAACTCTTACACCCTCACTAGCATACATAGGGGTGTAGAATCTTGTATTTAAAACTCTCTCGTCTCCTATATTATCCTCCTCCCCATTGTACAACAACGGAATATCCGGGTGCTGGAAGAACCCCGCCAAACCAAGAGGAAGCACTGAAATTTTTACGTTTTCCAGATCAATTTCTCCTTTTACATTCGTAAAGTGCATCCTTGCATGCATAAGAAATGCGCACGGATTGTAAAAGACTATCTCAATCGAAACCGGGCATTCCGGGCAAGTATACTGAATCAGCATCCCTCGACGGTTTATGTGGTCCACAAACGAACTCTTCGACCCGAATCTGCAAAAATTTTACATCAAATTTTAATAGGATGTTGAACAAACATATTTATATAATATTTCATAAATAATAATATAACAAGGCCTTGGACTGAAATAATTATTTATGTCATAAGGCCGATATGAAGCAAAGAACAGACGGGGTTGAATACAATAAACCGAGCTGTCATTTGCGTATTGGCCATTTGGGATATAGTACTTTTCATATTACCATGAATATTTAATAATTCAGATTGGTTTATAAATTTTGCATTTTTCAATGTAAATAAAATTTACAAGGGATCTGTGGCTTAATTGTGTCATACCGTAACAACTGTATGCATATATTAAGTATAAGTAATGTTAAAGCACATTTAACAGTATGGTATTATGAAAAAGTTGTTTCTCAACAACACTCAATAAATCTACTAGAATTAATCAGTAACTTTGTCATTCTAAACGCAAATACAGAACTGCTGAATACTATTTGGTTATGCCTCTCGCAGATTTCTTTAAATGTGGTTTGCACGTACCAAAACAAAATTTACTTCAGCCATCAATGATTTGAATATCAAGAAATATTACTCCCAATTCATTGCTCTGTAGACTTATGGTACGGGGTTTAACCAAATTATAATACCAGCCATGCGATAATTTGAAAATGTCAGGTGCAATGTGTAAAACAAATTAAACTTATGACAGTTTTGGCAGATGGATTCCTTCAAACCATTTACTGCTAGTGGAAGATTTATCATTTTATAAATCCCATGCTATCATGAATTTTCTACTGGCAATAAGTAATCAAGATTTATGTAAAATTAGTTTCTCGGTATCAACATCAAAATGAATCATTAAACCTACATGCAGCAGGTGTGAAGTTGCCAACCTTTTCCGGTAAACAAAGCAAATGTACAGTTTTGCCATGTAACCACTTAAAAATGGCATCCCAGGAGTAAATACTTATAACATTTACATTGCCGAACTCAGTTGTATGGTTTTATTAAATTGGGTTATTTCACGTTTAGACCAACCGATGTCGTCATGGCAACTTAAACAGACTATAACATCAGAGCAAATGGAAACTATAAACTGCACGTCAAGCACAATAGCTAGTTGATTAAAAAATAATTCTATAGAATAATTTGATCGTCCCCCTAAATAATAATCATACAGTTGTGATTATTGGTGTTTCATCTACGTAATGTGTATGGCATGAGAATACATTAGTAGTTTCCTGTTTAAAAACGGAACCGCTATAGATAAATCTATTAGGATGAGAGTTATCATTAATTTATTCATAATAATATATATATATATTATATTTATCATTACACCTTCTACCAATTAGTGTAGGTGTATATTCATAATAATAATTTCTATTAAACGCTTATCTTGATTAATGACAATTAATTAGTTACTCGGTAACAATTTTTTTAGAAGTCATATAGAAACTACATAGTAAATTTATTAGTATTATAGTAATTTTATGAATAATGATTTTTGCCATCATTTGACAACATTTCAATACCAACATTTCACTAACATCTAAATTAGTCAGTGCTGCCAAATGACATTCTTAAAACAATATTCTGAACATTGATCGATCAAAATTGTTCTAATAAACACTCGTAGGTGTTGCTAGAAATAATATTACTATTCATTGGCGAATTCTAATTGAAAATCTAGTAAATTGATGAATACTGGTGTTCGTGATAAATTAATAACACACTTCGTTACCAACATAAAAATAAAGGAAAGCTACCAACCGATAACCTTGTACTATTAAGAATAAATAAGCTACATACAACTTATTTTAAGCTTATTTTCATCTCATTACACCTTATCATCTTCTAAGCGCCAAATTATGATTGAATACAAAAAATTAACAACCTCGATGATTGGTGGTTCGTAAATGAAGCAAACCAAAATGACATTATGGCCTCCTATTCCTAGAAGTTACTTACACGTAACTACTTAACAACTTTCAAACAAGCTCACGACTGAACTAACTTACATATCCCTGCAGGAGTAGCATGGATAGACTTTCATCCCTTCGCTAGGTTTAAACGACATCCACTGCGAGAACGTTTTGTCGAAGAAAGTGTTCCACTTGCGGACATATGATTGTACCTGTGGAGGTCAAATAAATTACAATTACAACGTTATATGCATTCAATTGTCTTACTTTTTGCACTCTCTCTTCCTCAATCTGACTCCGAGCAGTGCTGCTAGGCGGCGCAACAACCTTCCTGCGATGCATCATAGTGTGTTCCGATGTACAATCACTAACCTAAAACATTGGCAAAATAAAAATATCACGTTGACAACATCGGCTGCAATAGGTTCTACGATATACTTGACTAGACCACTATGTTTTAAGTTAGATATATGACTCAATTGAGAGTAGGATTTGTTCACAGCTGTACTTACAGGGGGGAAAACCTAAACTACCATAATACTAGGGGAGTCTTCGGGGGGGCAATTCAAAACGCTTGCCAAGCATTAAAACAGTCACAATTGCCTGGAATATGGTGGAAGCAGTTTGAGGCCTAGGTTGCACTGAATTAACACCAATAGTAATTAGATGAGATTATCTGCAACTCTGTGGAAATGTTTCACACTCTCAACTGTGCTTAAAGTGGTTGGCACTTGTACTGAAGTTGTATACATGAGACTTTTTCAGTTTGTAAAGTTAGTTTCGGATTTTCCCGTCGCCAGTTTTGGGGCGTCACATTCGAATACAATTCTAACCTAATAAACTAGAATTACTTTACACCTTGATTACTAATTTGCAAGGGTAACTTGGTGCAGTTGGTGTTTAATGCGTTATTAATGAATCCAGCATTTAAACACATTGAAATCACTTAGGTTTATTAAATGATTGCTGAAATTTGTTGGATGTTACTGAGTAACAAACCCAATTAATTAATAAAACTCACTAACCGTAGGATTTTTAATGTTACTAAATAACTTTAAATATAGACTGTAAAAAATACAGTGTTACCAATCCGTGACACAAAGAAACTTAATCATGCATAACGTAATCAATATTAATCTCCGTTAACCTACTTCTTTTTTTTTTCCGGTGGAAGAGGCGCAATTGCATTGGTGCATGCGGAGGTATGAACCTGTTGCTGGAATTTTTTTGCCAAGTCCAATGCTAAACCAGGGTTAATATTAATCCGTGTTTTTAGATAGAACCATCAAATGCTTGCTGTACACCGAAACGTTGACTGGAACAGTGCCCAACCATAATTTTTAGGTGAAACCTCATATCCGCTTTCCGCCAATTGACTACTGAAAACTGGATAGAAAGCGTAATTAATACTCACAAAGGCAGGTTAATCTGTTCGACGATCACCGGCGAGTAGAACTGCTGGTTCCAAACATACATGCCTCCTCAAAAACTTTGTCTAGGAGTTTCGCAGAATATACATACAAGCGGCTTTCTCGTTTTCACTGCACGACAACTGCTTTAACGTGTAGGGGAAACGAAGTCAGTGATTGTCACTACTATTTGTTTTTTGTATCCGAGCCATCTAGATTTCTATGTCATATCAATGTTAATTTTGTTATTTTCTGTAAATGACATTCGTTAAAAGTCACTGTGAAATAGTCATTTTGTGACCGTTGCAGTTCTCATATGGTAAATTAATAACTCTGTAGTGATACTCCATGCGGTAACTGTAAATAAATTATAAGCATTTAATCTGAGCCTGAATTGTTAGACACTTGCAAGCAAATTACATTACGCTTCTTTTTTTACTTGGTGTCGGAGCACTATTGTGCACCATATTATTATTAAAAATTCTACTTTCAGTAATTTGAGAAATAGAATAGCCAGCATCGTCATTTTTAATGTGAGAAACCATTAACGTCGGGCACTAATGAAAGTTCAAGGGGGATTTTTTGTGTATCGCAATAGGACACAACTTGGCTAACTTAAGACAATAAAGCCATGTAATTTTTCTTAGAACTTGAGCCATATTATGGTATATATAATTATGAGCTATATATGTATTATTTGAGATGATTCGTTACATTATATGAAATAATTTTTATATTTATTTATAATATTCCATAATATAGACTACAGTATATTTATAGTAAATCTATCTCAAATGATAGCTTGATTTGATAGCTGCGATTTAATAACATTTCCTACTTAAATTGATTGACTGATGTGGTATTTCCCAATTGGAGCCTCTTATTTTCAGGAATTCATTTTATGAATTACAATTGACTGAAGCCCTTCTGTTCAGTTCTTTCTATTAAAAAAAATATGTTTGCTCCTATTATAAAAAAAATATTACCACGTCAAATTGAAATTGATAACAAATGTATTGAGACCTCTTGGCCCTGCTATTTAACTGATAAGAAGTAATATTTCGTTTGAAAAACGTTGGCGCAAGTTCAAGGGTCAGTCACTAACCTAACCTAACGTAAACTATATGGTTTAGTAAGTGAATATATTATTGCATATATTAATTATTAACTGCTCTTTAAAACTAGTCAATATTACACATCTATAAGTATATAAAGTACAATAAATAAGAGTTAAACGTTCTATATATTCTATAATAGTGTCATGTATTGCGATCTGAAAATAAAATTATAATTAGTGAAATTCAAATTTATTCGTCAGAGAAACTGAGATTAATCAAATATAGTACAAACAGACTATACATGATGATTGTTAATGTGTAATATTCATTTTGGTTAATTCTCACAGATATAAGTATACGTAAGTTATTCTGAATTTGCACATGTTTTAATGTTAGAAATTTAATTTGCATATTGATTTTGAAGGATTTCCCATCATAACAATAACTAAGGTTATTCTAGCATTTCTAGCATCCTGTATACCAATAAATTGTTATATCCATGGATTATAAAATTAATAAATAAAATTCAATGCTTTTTCTTTTTTTTTCGTTAAAAACTTACAGCTGTTATTGTGGTTTAGGTAACAACAAGTTTTAAAAATCAGTTGAGACACTATTCTCATTATAGGTTTTTAAATTATTATCTAACAATTGACAACAAATAAGTATCGAGTATTTCTAAAATATATTTCTAATTATCTGACGGTAATTAATTATGTAATTCAAATGGTTTTTTTAAGTAAATTGGGTGGCCTAAATCATTTCAATGTCTGATCTATGCTGTCGAATCTAGGTAATTTTCTTCAAAATGAAGATTTTGAAAAGTACAATTTATAAATATTTGGTCATAAATAATTCGTGGTTTATGTGTAATTCTACTGAATCAAATTTGCAGAAACAAAATTTGCAATAATTCAATTTACGCGAATAATGCCAAATTGACCTGATTATCTCTTTAAGTAAAAAATATGAATGCATAAATATTGGTTAATTGAAAGTCTAAGAATTCAATGTATGGATAATAGATCGTTGAGCTGCACAGCACTGTAGGATGTTCCCTACACGATATATGGAGATGACTTTCACAATATTTTCCAAAACATTTTCAAATCTAGATGTTGTTAAAAAAATCTTAAATTTTATTAATTTATCGTTTTTGGCTTGTGGTGTTCACAAAACACTTGTCACGTTTTAAAATTTCTAACTAAAATCTCATTTTTATAACTATCATGGAGATTTGAACATTCTTGTACCGGCATTGTAAACTTTTAATCTAATTATTCCAAGTATTCTAAGTGGCAACCGTAATAGAGTATACCTCAAAGTAATTGGCACTTGGAATATTGGTGTGTACAAGAAAATTGCCAATTTCAATCGACACTTAAATTAAACATGTAAATTGCGAATATTGTTTATTATTAATCATTCTAAGTAACAACTATGAATTTTATTATAGTATGTACGAGGTATGATAAAAAAATCGTGTAATTCTGTAATGTACACAACAATATTTATTTATTAGATTTCTCATGGTAAGCTATCTTTCACCTAAAGATATTTAAAGCAATATTTATTTATTCATCAATTTTTATAATATCTCCTTCAAAATAGTCCCCATCGGAAAGCAGATTTCGGCATATCGTTCAGCTCCTCCAGCGATTCATTGTTTCTTGGTTCTTGGTTTTTTGATATTTGGTTTTTCACCATGTTTTTTCATCACACCTCGTACATGTGTTGAAATATTATATAATATATCTATGCAAAACATGTTATCTGCCATTTTTGTTATTTTACAGGAAAAGCAAAAACAGTTTTGCATTTATAATTATAAATGTAGGTTAGCATGTATCATTGCCATAGTTATTTATAATACAAAGGTACAATAAAGATGCATCGTTCATGTATACTTAAAGTACACTTTATTTGTATGCCAAAAAGTGCATTTTGAAAAAAACGGCAGATAACAAAGCCCAAAGTGTTTTATATGTCTGAAGAACAAGCAGATGATTCTATAGCCAAACACGCCAATGTTTATAAAATCAAAGTTATGGGTTGAGTACAGAAAATTTACTATAAAAGAAGAAATTTCAGCATGTTTTGCCATACCACTACTGATATACTTATCATATTTAAGAAATATTTACGTTTATTGAAAACAAAAAATGTAAATAAATTGAAATTTGGAAAATTCTGTATAAAAAAAATGTCTCCAAAAAGGCAAACTTTTGAAGAAATTTCGTGGGCTGAATTATTAAGTGACTTCATAAGATCCATATTTCTTCTTTGTAAACTTAAAAGCTTTTAATCGTCGTTCTTTGTATTATATAGGAAAAATGGTTGCTGATATTACGTATATTTATTAGAGCTCACATAAAAATTGAAGACCATACTAAACAAAAAGGGTTAGCTGCATGATGAGTGGCATTTGAGAAATACAAAAAAAAATAGCATCAATTTTCTTCCTAATACTAGAGTGACGCATCTATACAGGTTGACTAGAAATGTTCGAACATGGCAATTATAAGAGTGTTAAATCGTTGCTATGCAAATATGGAAGCTATCTTTGTAATTTACATGTCTGTACTTCCATTTCGCTAAATTCACTGCATTTGTCTCACTTTATTTTACATTTTTGAAAAATATTCAGTTGGATTGTTGTATCAGGAACTCCCAATTGTTGATACAAAACGAGGATTCAAAAACTTTGAATTCGAGCAAGGACTGTGCCCATCGGTCTCAACAAACTCCACACGATTCCGAAAACAATAGCCAAATAGAACATGAAAAATATATCGGAGTTGGCCTGCGTTTTCCTGCTAAACCAATGCGTGTATAAGCTCAGCACCAAAGTAACACCACCCAGAGCAACTGTCAGTATTCCTGTTACTGCATGTATAAGTTTATTCAGATTGGGCGATATGTACTTCCTCAGCTCGACGTTGTAGAGTGCTAGAAGCCCGTTGCAGCACGACACGTAGCAGAAGATCATGGAGACCAGACCAACAGTCGCGTGCCAAGTAACGAAGTGGTTCTTATTCCTGTTGTTTTTATCGACCACGATTACTATCAAACCAACGGTGGAGAGAGATACTGCGACTGCTTGGAAAATCCAGTGCCATTTGACTCTGGTTTTATGGGTCATGCTGATAGACACGACGTTGCTTTGGGCTAGCATGATAACAGCCTCGGTCATTAGAAATGCCCACTGAAATATAAACAATATATTAATATTTGGATTTTATTTTATTCAATTTTTAGTACATTCGAAAGAACTACTTAGAATTATTAGAATGCAAAAAATTAGCATTAATTTTCTTCAAAACACTGGAGAGACGCATCTATACAGGTTGACTAGAAATGTTCGAACATGGCAATTATTCTAATTGCAATAACATGGAAATTCTATTCAAAAAAACTACTTAGAATATAATAAATTCTATTTTAAAATTTAAATCTGTGAAGATATATACCTACAATTAATATAATTTGTTTCAATTATTTAAATACTACAACTACAACTTAAGAGGATTATTTTGTTTATTATTATTATGGTTTTAACCAAAATAATTGGTTTTAATTATTTAAATACTAGAACTTAAGAGGGTTATTTTATTTATTATTATTATGGTTTCAGCGAAAACAATTTCATTTATAAATTCTGTTTAATGTTCAGTTTTGTTTGTATATACATATTTTGAATGATAAATTCAACATATTTAGAAAATGTATTATCATATATTATACTTATTTTTAACCATGTGAATTACTTCGTTATACACAAACAATAATTATGATTCATGCACAGTACTAGTTCTAATAATATATTACTTTATAAAGGCAACACACAAGCTATGTCTAATTAATTCCCCTTGCAGTTACTTTATTGTAATAATAATGATTATAGTAATCAATTACACCCCAGGTAGTCAAGCATTAGGATTATTAATACTTTTACTTACATAATGCTTAAAGTAGCATTAAAGAACATTTCATTTTCCATTACATATTTATATTAAAATGAAACTACTACAAAATTGATTTGTTGCTTTTTTCATTTAAGACTTTTCGTGCTCCTTAGCACTTAAAGTATTTTGCTTAACTTTGTATTTATTAGAGCATTTAATGATCCCAAAAGAAATACATAAGATGGCAATTTACATACATATAGATATACTCAAAAACGAATAACATTTCATTACTAAAGTTGAAGAATGGACACATTTGTGAGCTAAAACATGTTCCTGAGATATTTAATTACTACTTTCTTATTAATGTGTAACTTTCATTAATAGTAAAACATGACAAATCGAATAATACTTCAGATACATTAATTATTTTTAAAATTTTAGATTATGTAAATGTTCAAAAAGAAACAATACATACCCCAATGGCATATACAAGAGGATGCCAAGTGAACAACACCACAGCATCCAGGAAACAGAGATAAACCACATAAATAGTAAAACTGATGATGGAAACGTGGGCTATGGTAGTGAAATGCTCTCCAAGGGTAGTTTGAAAGTCTCCAGTATTTCGCACATTTTGATTACCAGCGGTATCCCCGTTCAGCTCTGCCATTTCACTCCTCTACCCTTATACCACTGGTGAGATGATTACTGAGACTAATTCCGGTCGCCAGAGTGCACAGACATGTATCTCTGGACTGTTATCAAACCTTCACATATGAATATGATTGCTATTTCCTATGTCTCGCAATGACTGCCGCAAACTGCCGATGTGTATTTTGTAGCTTATCTTTTAACACTCGTATAATTCCTTTGGGTAATCCCAGCAAGCGCAATACGTACGCTCGACCCTGATTTTTCCACGAAACAAAGAATCGTGGAATATTAAATCGAGCGTTGCAACTAGACAAAAACAAAACAGAGTACATGAGTGAGAATTATTAATACTTACAATGTACCCTGAGAACAGATATTGTTTGCGACTCACGTATAGATAAGATTGCCACAAATGAACAGTTGATGCAATCACACACTGTGAATTAATAAACGTGCTAAGCAATCGAATTTAAAATATTCAATAAACAACTAATAACTGCAGAAATTGCCAGTAGAGACGGCCGAAGGTCGTTAGCCTGTTGAGCATTAGGTTACCAATTAAAACTTATCTATTCGTTATTTGCAAATATAGTATGCTTATAGCGTAAAATATTAGAACAAAGCAAAATACACATTTTTGCAGCGCAAAGAGGATGATGTAAATTCGACATTGCTACCCTAAATGGATGACTTATTAAAAATCTGTAGTTCAAGGTAATCCAGTTATTTTTTTCTAAATGGTTAAATGGGACGTATTGGCATTATGTGCCAATCTCGATTTGTTAACAAGTTGAGATAATTGCAATTGAACGTGTTCTTACACAAAAATTAATTCTGTAAATGTAAAACGGTAACATTGATCTGTTTGATGCCATTGTTGTTTTTTTTTGATACTTCTAACACTGAAAATATAAACGTTTTTAAAGTCAATGCAATGTTTAGGTAATTTGGCCAAAAATAACATTGGCACTTCTTGGACCAAGCCACATACATACACAGCATTCGCAATAAGAAAGATTTAGATTTTTTCACAAAAATGTTCCTAAAAATATCCTAAAATGCTGTTGATCGTTTAAAGAAAGCACATTTATTTAAAAATTATTTTTTGTTACACAATATTACAATTTTTTTTTTTTTAAGTTTAAGAAAACGCTTATTTTGCATTATATTGCATTGATAGCTCCCTTAATTATTAGGTGTGTTTACCTTGAGAATTCAAGCTATACATTTCTGAGTATTTGATGTCAGAATTATTATTTAATTCTCAGTCTCGTGCTGCCCAATTATGCACACATTTGCATAGATGCAGAGATTGCAGTTATACAGGGTGGAAACTTTAACTGGAATAAAATTCATAACTTCGATATAGGCGATTTTTGCAAAAAATCCCGAAACACGCTAAGTATTGTTTTTTCTTGCCCTCATTTCTATGTATATGCTGCTTGTTTATCTGTTCCCGGAAGAGCCCAGCCACCTCCGACTTTTTTTTTTGAAATGGAAAGGTATGTCAAGTGACACCTCGTTTGAAAGGTCTCTGCGCAAGTAATACAACACACTATTTATTTCTTGAATATTTACAAATCCCACGTGATAAAAAAAAACCGCTTTTATAACTTGAATACTATTTAATGCAACAAATGTTCAAAATGGTTGCTGTTACCATAACATTATGGTAACATTAAGTTATGGTAACAGTAACATGTCAAAAACATACAACTTTACGCCGAAACATGTTCAACGTAAAAGTGGTTTTCTTTTTTTTATCACGTGGGCTTTGTAAATATTCAAGAAATAAATAGTGTGTTGTATTACTTGCGAAGAGACCTTTCAAACGAGGTGTCACTTGACATACCTTTCCATTTGAAAAAAAAAGTCGGAGGTGGCTGGGCTCTTCCGGGAACAGATAAACAAGCAGCATATACATAGAAATGAGGGCAAGAAAAAACAATACTTAGCGTGTTTCGGGATTTTTTGCAAAAATCGCCTATATCGAAGTTATGAATTTTATTCCAGTTAAAGTTTCCACCCTGTATAAAGTTTACTCAACTACTAATGAATTAGGCGGCTCCCTAAATTTCCAGACAAATAATAATAACACTAACAACGGTATAATTTAATAATTATGTGTTATCAGTTTGTCGTCAACTGAAGAACCTGTTACTTTTATTTGCTTTCATAAATGTCCTTGGTACAAAAAGTTTGATTTATAAGTTACTTATACTTATATATAGGAAATATAATTATTATATATACTTATAAGAGCTAGATTTGATAATATTGGTAGTCAAATTTGTGACTTTTAGTCATCAGCATCCATTCTCAATGAATTAAATAAAACAATTTTACTTTGTTGCTTCCACTAACACATTTATTTTACAAAAATAATTTAGTTAGTGCAGTTTCGACTACTTTATAGTCATTGTCAAACTTTTTTGTAAAATAAATGTGTTAGTGGAAGCAACAAAGTAAAATTGTTTTATTTAATTCATTTACCATGTTCCACAAAGTAACGGCTACCAGTATACAGTATCCATTCTCAACTTTGATGAAACTTAACATGACTTGTACCGTCTTGGGATTGAAAATGTATGATCATTAAGTTTAATCAGAGTTGTGAATGTAGATTGTATGAATCCTTGGTCAATATTTGGT
The DNA here is from genome assembly GCA_951805005.1 of Othius punctulatus. Lineage (NCBI taxonomy): Eukaryota > Metazoa > Arthropoda > Insecta > Coleoptera > Staphylinidae > Othius > Othius punctulatus. Next base: position 26,692,143 of record OX638143.1, read on the forward strand.
GAAACATCTTTAAATTAATATAAATAAAGCACTTTTTAATCGAGAAACCGAAGCAATTTTAGAGTTGTTTTATTCAAAATTTGTGAAACTTTACCAAGTGCTTTATTTATGCAAAAGTTGTGAATGTATTCTTATTATTAAAAATTTACATATGTGATTCGCAACATTATCATACAAAATCATAAATTTGTAACCCCAAAGACCAAATAAAATTTAATTTAATCAAAATTGTGATAAGATTGAAATGCATGAAGTTTGAAATAATAGTTGCAAGACCGAAACGACTGTGAATTGAATGATTTGTTTGATTTTGTATTAAATAAATGTTTCTATTATTGTTATATGTAGATTTTTCCAAGCAAAACCGCTAGTCAATTAATATTCCGCATTGTATGATTCGGAGAAACTGTAAGTATAACTAGAAATATTATAATTATTTATAAGTACAATTAATACACAGTAAAATTTACAATTTTGTTATTAAACTTAATTGCAGAACTTTTAAAAGAGAGATGAAGTATTTATAAAATATTTTTTAATGACAAATTTCATACAAATCGGATCATATAAGATGTTTTTAAACGATCATTTAATATCATCATAAGATCATTTTTTTTAGTAATGGATAAGATTGAAATGCATGAAGTTTGAAATAATAGTTGCAAGACCGAAACGACTGTGAATTGAATGATTTGTTTGATTTTGTATTAAATAAATGTTTCTATTATTGTTATATGTATATTTTTCCAAGCAAAACCAGTAGTTAATTAATATTCCGCATTGTATGATTCGAAGAAACTGTAAGTATAACTAGAAATATTATAATTATTTATAAGTACAATTAATACACAGTAAAACAATGCAGAATTGCAGAATTTTTAAAAGAGAGATGAAGTATTTATAAAATATTTTTTAATGACAAATTTCATACATATCGGATCATGTAAGATTTTTTTTAAACGATCATTTAATATCATCATAAGATCATTTTTTTAGTAATTAGTTGAATAAAATTCAGCAGACAAAACTAACTACAACGCTACAAGGGGCTCAATTATTTGATACATACTAAATCCACAAATATTAAGAACATATTTTTAGGCAGATAAAATAAGGTAGCAATAATTTCGAATTGTTTTTTAAACTTTATTTTATGATTGTTGCAATTATGGTTTTAATAATCCATTCCCTGCATTATATGTGTTACTAGTTAAAATTTTAACACATATTTATACAAGTTTGCTTATTATTAGCAACTTAAATACTGGGGTGATGATGATTAGTCCAATTACATTAATAATTTGCACGTCAGTATGTTTCTACATTTTTATCATATCAATGGTAAGAAGTTACAAACTTGGATCATACCAATTGCACAGTTCTTGTAATTGCTTGTTTTACGGATTTTTATGAACTTATTTTTCACGTTTTGGTTTTGCTGTCTGTTACATTTTTCTGATCAATATTGATTAGTCCAATTACAGGAATAATTTGCACGTGAGTACGTTTGTACATTTTTATCATTTCAATTGTAAGAAGTTACAAACTTGGATCATACCAATCGCATAGTTCTTGTAATTGCTTGTTTTATGGATTTTTATGAGCTTATTTTTCACGTTTTGGTTTTGCTGTCTGTTACATTTTTCTGATCAATATTGATTAGTCCAATTACAGGAATAATTTGCACGTGAGTACGTTTGTACATTTTTATCATTTCAATTGTAAGAAGTAACAAACTTGGATCATACCAATCGCATAGTTCTTGTAATTGCTTGTTTTATGGATTTTTATGAGCTTATTTTTCACGTTTTGGTTTTGCTGTCTGTTACATTTTTCTGATCAATATTGATTAGTCCAATTACAGGAATAATTTGCACGTGAGTACGTTTGTACATTTTTATCATTTCAATTATATGAAGTTACCAACTTGGATAATACCAATTGCATAGTTCTTGTAATTGCTTGTTTTAGGGATTTTTATGAACTTATTTTTCACGTTTTGGTTTTGCTGTCTGTTACATTTTTCTGATCAATATTGTTAGTGGTACTGTTGTGACTTTGTTAACAAATTGTTAATAAATAAAAAAAAATAGAGAAATATTGTTTTTTTCAACACTTGCGTCAAATAAGTTGCATATGTTTACAACCGATTTTATTGCATTATTATTGCATACAACGTTAGCATATAAGAACACTTATACGATAAGGATTAGCGTGTTTACAATAAACAAGCATAATCTACATTTTATTTTAAGAATTGAAGAGCGTAACTTTAAAAGGTCTAAATTCCAAATATTATTTCGTAGTTATTATTGAAAAATACATAAAGTAATGCTTAATCCTGATGTTAAAAATGTCGTAAGACTATCTTCAACTTATATTAAAATAATTTTGAAATATCTCTAAGAGTTGAAAAATTGATCGAAAAACATGTCTTATAAGAATTCCACTTCCGGTTGTCAATTTATTTCCAAAACATGCACAGATTTTGTGGTATGCCTAATTTTAAATTTTTTGTTTATTTATCTTGATCAGCTTTTGGCCTTAATCCCGTATAATAGTATACACAGCAGACGGTGTCATACGAAATAGTCAATAATATTGACATTTTATTTTAAGAATTGAAGAGCGTAACTTCAAAAGGTCTAAACTCCAAATAATATTTCGTAGTTATTATTGCAAAATACATAAAATAATGTTTAATCCTGATGATAAACGAGTCGTAAGACTATCTTCAACTTATTTTAAAATAATTTTGAAATATCTCTACTAGTTGAAAAATTAATCGTATAACACGTCTTATAAGAATTCCATTTCCGGTTGTCAATTTTTTTTTCCAAAACATGCTCAGATTTTGTTGTATATGCCTAATTTTGAAAATGTTACTAATCTTGAGCAGCTTTTGGCCTTAATTCCGCAAAATAGTAGACACAGCAGACAGTGTCATACAAAAAAAAATTGCTTTATCAACTATAAGTCGATTTTTCGATTTCTTGTTAATTTCTAGAGTTTCTGTCTTCGAGTTAATTTCTTTCGGAGGATTAGCAGCTTTAACAAAAAGAGCTCAAATTCATTTGCTCCTTGGTTATCTGCTGCAAAGGCAGCGCCTTAGAAACATACATAAGGTGCTGTCCTGTCACACAGAGTCTCAGCTCATTTTGAGATTTATCCCCTCCCTTTTTTATGTTTTCGAGATAATGGATTCAAAAGATATGCTCAAAAAGTAATGTGGGAAATTCGCAACCATTGAAAGGTATACTATAGGATAGTTAAAAGGTTTCTAATTTTCACACAAGATGCAATGCCAATTTGAATTTGACACTTCTCACTCACTCCATACTCAGTTAACGAGTGAAAGGAAAGCACCTATAGATTCGTGTATGGACCTCGAAATTGATATTTGCGTTAAAATCATGAATTTCAAAATTTTCCCGAAAACAATTACTTATTTCGTCATAATTATGTTCGTTATTATTATAAATAAAACACATTACTTTGTTAGTATCACATAAAATTTTATTGTGATACTAACATAGTAATGTGTTTTATTTATAATTAATAAAATGTATCATAAAGTAGACGCCACCACCATTAAAAATAATAATCATAATAATTGTAATATTCTTAATCACGAAGTAAACGCCACCACCATTCAAAAAATAATAGTAATAATCATAATAATATTCTCTATTGGTACTATGCCATAAATATAATGGATGTATTGTATATGTATTCTATTTTTGATTTTTTTTCTTCTTTATAATTTTTCTTAATTATAGTATATTATAAAGGGTATTTTTTTTTCATTTTAAGGATTGGGATCTCGGAAACCATAAAACATAGAGATTCGGTTAAATGAGTAAAGAATTGTCATTTTAAGAGCTTATGCAAGATATGCTTTTGTTTTATGAAAAAACCATAGTTTTTGAGTTATAATACAACCTTTTTTTTAAATGGTGACCATAGTTGGTTTTGACGTTTTAAAAAGGGACATTTTTTCTCTTTATAACGATATTTCATCCTGTTTTGTAATTATAATAATAATATTCTTTATTGGTACTATGCCATAAATATAATGGATGTATAGATGGTAGAGCCATTAATTTTTAGAAAAATTCCATCAATATTAATTTGAGAGTAAAATTTGAGTCATTAAAAATGTACTGCCCTCATGTCTTTTGTGACTATGCATAAACCCTGATAGTATTCCTTCTATTGTTTTGAAAATCGATACTGCATTATAGGAGTAATATTTTTGAATATTAGTCTTAATTCTCATCTACTGCTTTGAATGATCTTTTCTATTTTCGATTTCATTGTATTTCGTTGAAATATTTTCTCAAGATTCTCTTATTATCTGAGGCAGCACTATTCCGTATTATCTATTCACAAGTATCTTCTATTTTTGATTTATTTTCTTCTTTATAATCAATGTTCAATTGTCAATTTCATGACAATGTTACATCACTGCTTGAAATTAGAGTGAACTTCCATAATGATACTAAATCTTTTTTTTTGCGTCAATTTCATGACAATATTATATCACTGCTACAAATTCGTGCGCACTTTAAAAAAAATCGTTTTTTTTGCGTCCATTTTATCACAATGTCATATCACTGCTTCAAATTAGAACGAACCTCTAAAATTTGAATTTTCGCTAGCCTCCAGATTACGCATTGCACCAGTTGAGAAACACTACTACAGATTGTTGATCTAGATACGGGTTATAATTAAGATAACTATGTCATATACTACGCTATCCTCATTTATAGATTTGAGGTAGTTTGAGTATAGAATGGTATAGTGTTTTTACTTGAAATTGAAAATCTACCTACGAAGGGTGTTTATTACGCTCCATTGTGCGAACGGAATTTTATGACGGGTAATGGGAAGAGAACAGAGCCTCTTCGCAGCACGCCATACAATGGAGAACCCTTGACCGTAATAAACCCTCATTGCAGGTACATTTTCAATTTCAAGTGAAAACACTATATCTACAGAACATATTAAGATATGTTCGAAATATTCAGAATCATAATGTCAATAATATGGAGAAACTGTTTTTTGTTTTGACAAGAATATTGATATATGATGTAACTAAATGAAAATTTGCAAAGAATTGTGTTCACGCTGCTAAATGTCATGACATAAATTTATAACAGCGTAACACTAAGTTGAGCACAAACAACCTATCATATATTTAACTGCATTTTTGTGTTCATAAGTACGAAAAATGTGTGGAAATACCATCCACGCAATACTTATTTACTTATATTTTTAAAAAATCACTTTGCAAACATTGAAATGCGCATTTCTCTTCAATCGATTTGTTTCCAAAATACTGTTCCAAAACATTTCTGCTTCTAGGGAGAAAGGTCTAAAAGTTTTTAGACCTTCCTCAAGATCAATTGCCTGTGGTAAATATGGCCAACTACCACAAGCCGGTTAATCTCGGTTCTTCTCCTCACCAACGACCTCCACAAGCCGATAAATCTCGGTTCTTCTCCTCGCCAAACGACCTCCTCTGCAGCCCTCGTTTTCTCAGCATCTGGTGCGTCTTTCGTCGAGCGTCATTGATAAGAACAGTGATAACAGGCGCGAGTTCGCGTTTTTTCGCCATCGCGCCGCGGCGACTTTATTTGCGGTCCACGCGCGAGCCAGAGATAAAGTAACGATTTAAGTGTGTGCACGTTCGAGGAGTGGATCAGTTCTTGAAGCAGCATCGAAGGGTCTAATTGCCAATCGTTTCTTAATATTGGACACCTCTCTCTGGTCAATTTTCTGACCTACCTGCTAACGGTAACCTCGAGTTCGTTTCGTTCTTTCAGTGCCCGGTTGGATATCGGACGCTCCTGGTCGTATTGTGCGCGTGTTTTCTTGTTGACGACACTTCCCGTGGTAAATATGGTCATTCAGACAACCAAACAGGTAAGTCAGTGCCCTGGACCGGTACGAATTCCACGGTTTTTGCCAGGTCAATGCGTTTTTGTGGAATTTGCTTCACCTCGTCCTTTGGAGCAGTTGAAAATAGTATTTACTGTTCCAAACAAATTGTAATTACCATGTTAGAGTACCAAAATACCTACCTATTGTAAAAAATAATGTAACAATACTTAAATTTTAAGTATTGTACATCAAAATAGTTGATAATATTTGGATATTATATTTTTTAGTTGATAGCAGCTTTTGTACAGTTTTTTTAGCAGTTTTTTGAAATTTACGTACTTCTCATCATTTCGAGTAGTAAGTAGTAGTAGTCAAATAAATTATAATAAACATATACCTACGAGTTTAAACCATAGGAAATATATTACTATAATATTTCGTCAAATGTTTTGAAAATATAGATTCTTGAGAACTACTTTTTTGTTATTAAATTTGTCATATGAACGAACACATAAATAATTTCAACTGAGAATTTGTAATAGTTCTTATTAAAATAACTTCTCATATGAACACATAAATAATTTCACATTAGAATTTGTAATAGGTCTTATTAAAATAACTTCTCATATGAACACATAAATAATTTCATATTAGAATTTGTAATAGTTCTTATTAAAATAATTATCAAGTAGTATTCTTGTGGTTTTAATTTAGTTAACTATTCAATAATAATGAATCAATAGTTAATCAATAATTAACTATTCGAAACTTGAGATTTTGAGTTTTGTTTCAAAGTTTTTAATCGTATAGGAAAGAAATTTAATTAGACTGTATTTATTGTTTCTTCAAGAAAATAGAACCCACGACTATTAGAATTAGTATATATTTGTATTATGTTGTATTGGATTGTGTTATATTGTATTATATATTTGTATATATTAGTATCAAACTATTAGTGGGAGTCTTACATTACTACGTGGAACGGACTTATTTGTACAAAATATCAAAAATGCATTCAATATAGCTTTTAGATAGGACCATTAGTAAAAATTAGCAAAACTGTCTCAAAATAAATGCATTTTCAAGTAGTTCATATAGTAATGGGTAAGCATGTCAATTATAAACAGCTGTTATTGTTATTATCGTTTTTTTTAAATTTGGATTGTTACAAATATCGATTTTGTGCAAATCTATTTCTTTTGTAATAGAAGCGAAAGCAAATTAAAATGATTAATTTATTATTTTTGCAACTCGATCTTGAATAGTATGTAATGAGTTCATGTGTTCCAAATTTCATAGAAGTAATTCAAGAAACATTTTATTCGAATTTTAGATTTTGGTAAAGAAAAACCTTTGTTTTTCTTTTAATTTGCAACTTCGAATACATTTAAAACTATGTTTTCAATCATTTTTTGTATGTGAAAACGCTTGATTGCCAAAATATATTACTGGAAGTAGAAACATGAAAATATGATCTAGATAAAATCAAAATTTGAAAATGGAGACTGTGTAATAAAAGCGAAGGCAGATTAAAATTAATAATTAATTATATTTGCAACTCAATCTTGAATAGTAATGAGTTGAGTTGAAGAGTAATGTAATGAGTTCATGTATTCCAAATTTCATATAAGTAATTCAAGAAACATTTGATTCGAATTTTAGACTTTAGTAAAGAAAAGCTTTTGTGTTTTTTAAATTTGCAACTTCGAATACATTTAAAACTGTATTTTCAATCATTTTTTGTATGTGAAAGAAAACGCTTGATTGTCGATCTATTAATCAAACATTCATTCAATAGTTTATAAAGTTAGTTTGAAATTCATTTTGGGACTTCTAAAAAACGTAATCGGAGAACATGTTTAGAAATTGAAAAAAAAATAAACATATTAATAAATATGGATAACTAGATATATTAAATAAACATTTGACGCAGGCATAGAAAAAATAAGTGATTTAGTCTAAACTGCCTTTGTTTATAGTGGCACATAATAACAACATAAATTCACTATAAGTGACTTACACTTTGGAAATTAACTGACATTATTGTAAAAACTACTAATATTAATTTTGGAAAGTTTTGGACTACAAATTATGTCTTTGTCAGACTTTGAACAGACAATTTTTTTACATGGATTCACAAATCATGGAACACAAATTGTAAAAATTATTGTCAAATATTGTTCAAATATTAAATAATTTAAAATTTAGCACGAAGTTTTAGTTTTGGTCCAATTGAAGACGTTTACAGGTCATTTTATGACATGTTTTTCATAATCATATTCATTATGCATTAGTATGAACACCTTGAATAATACCTTTGGCGAGAACTGAACCCGTAGACATCACAAAAACTTTTTATACCAGAGAATATAAAAAAAAATATTTATATGATTTTGAACACTGTTGGAACGCACACCAAAGATCAAAACATATTACTGAAAGTAGAAAAAAAAACAAATATGATCCTGTTAAATCACATATGAACCTGGAGACTTTTCCTGGCTAATAAATTGTCATTATAACTGTTTACTTGGTCACAATAGCTCATTTTTAACAAAAAGTGTTCTTGGTCATTTCTTATTATTATTCTTATTTTTATTCTTATTCATATCCGTATTTTTATTCTTATTTTTAATCTCATTCATATTCTTATTCATATTCATATTCTTATTAGTATTGGTTCGTATGGTTTTGAATACTTTTGGAACGCACACCAAAGATCAAAATATATTACTGAAAGTAGATAACTGAAAATATGATCTAGATAAAATCAAAATATGAACATAGAGACTTTTCCAGGCTAATAAATTGTTATTATAACTGTTTACTTGGTCATAATTACTCATTTTTGACAAAAAGTGAGCTTGGTAATTTCTTATTATTATTCTTATTTTTATTGTTATCCATATCCGTATTTCTATTCTTATTTTTAATCTCATTCATATTCTTATTCATATTCAAATTCTTATTAGTATTGGTTCGTATGGTTTTGAATACTTTTGGAACGCACACCAAAGATCAAAATATATTACTGAAAGTAGAAAACTGAAAATATGATCTAGATAAAATCAAAATATGAACATAGAGACTTTTCCAGGCTAATAAATTGTTAATATAACTGTTTACTTGGTCATAATTACTCATTTTTGACAAAAAGTGAGCTTGGTAATTTCTTATTATTATTCTTATTTTTATTGTTATTCATATCCGTATTTCTATTCTTATTTTTAATCTCATTCATATTCTTATTCATATTCAAATTCTTATTTGAAATTTGAAATTTTAAATTTGAAATTTGAAATGAAATTGTTATTCATATCCGTATTTCTATTCTTATTTTTAATCTCATTCATATTCTTATTCATATTCTTATTAGTATTGGTTCGTATGGTTTTGAATACTGTTGGAACGCACACCAAAGATCAAAATATATTACTGAAAGTAGAAAAATGAAAATATGAACTAGATAAAACCAAAATATGAACATAGAGACTTTACCAGGCTAATAAATTGTTATTATATCTGTTCACTTGGCCACAATAGCTCATTTTTAACAAAAAGTGGGCTTGGTCATTTCTTATTATTATTCTTATTTTTATTCTTATTCATATCCATAATCTTAATCTTATTTTTAATCTTATTCATATTCTTATTTTTAATCTTATTCATATTCATATTCATATTATTATTCATATTGGTTCGTATGGATTTGAACACTGTCGGAACGCACACCAAATACCAAAATATATTACTGAAAGTAGAAAAATGAAAATATGATCTAGATAAAATCAAAATATGAACATGGAGACTTTTCCGGGCTAATAAATTGTTATTATATCTGTTAATTTGGTCACAATAGCTCATTTTTCAAGTGGGCTTGGTCATTTCTTATTATTATTCTTATTTTTATTCTTATTCATATCCATAATCTTAATCTTATTTTTAATCTCATTCATATTCTTGTTTTTAATCTTATTCATATTCATATTCATATTATTATTCATATTGGTTCGTATGGATTTGAACACTGTCGGAACGCACACCAAATACCAAAATATATTACTGAAAGTAGAAAAATGAAAATATGATCTAGATAAAATCAAAATATGAACATGGAGACTTTTCCGGGCTAATAAATTGTTATTATATCTGTTAATTTGGTCACAATAGCTCATTTTTCAAGTGGGCTTGGTCATTTCTTATTATTATTCTTATTCATATCTGTATTCTTATTCTTATTTTTAATCGGATTCAAATTCTTATTCTTATTCGTATTGATTCGTATGGTTTTGAAAACTGCTGGAACGCACACCAAAGATCAAAATATATTACTGAAAGTAGAAAAATGAAAATATGATCTAGATAAAATCAAAATTGAACATGGAAACTTTTCCAGGCTAATATATTGCTATTATATCTGTTCACTTGGTCACAATAGCTCATTTTTGACAAAAAGTGGACTTGGTCATTTCTTATTACTATTCTTATTTTTATTCATATTCTTATTTTTATTCGTCTTGGTTCGTATGGTTTTGAACACTTTTAGAACGCACACCAAAGATTAAAATATATTACTGAAAGTAGAAAATTGAAAATATGATTCAGATAATCTCAAAATATGAACATGTAGACTTTTCTAGGCTAATAAATTGTTATTGTATCTGTTCACTTGGTCACAATACCTCATTTTGGGCAAAAAGTGCACTTGGTTATTTCTTATTACTATTATTATTTCCATTTATATTCTTATTCTTATTCTTATTGGCATTCTTATTTTAATTTTTATCCTTATTCCAATTCTCGTTCTTTTCTTATTTTTATTCTTATCCGTATTCGTATTCGTATTCTTATTCTTATTTTTATTCTTATTCTTATTCATATTCTTATTCTTATTCGTCTCTTTTCTTCATTCTTTATTTATAGTTTTAGGCCCTATCTGGGCATCACATATTCATTGAGTACACACATTAAAAATAACAAGAGTACAGACATTTTAAAAATGGCAGTCATGAAACCTACACCATTCATAATTCTTATTCTTATTCTTATTCGTAATTTTATTCTTATTCATATTCATATTCTTATTTTTACTCTTATTGGTATTCTGATTCTTATTCTTATTCTTAGTCTTATCTTCTTCTTATACTAATTTTTATTCTTATTCATGTTCTTCTTTATTCCTTATTCTTTATTTACAGTTTTAGGCCCAATATGAACATCAAATTGTTATTGAGTACACACAATTTAGAAATGGCAGTCATTAAACCTACACCCTTAAGATTCTAATTCTTATTTTTATTCTTATTCTTATTCTTATTATTTTTCTTATTCATATTCTAATACTTATTCTTTTCTTATGCTTATGCTTTTTCTTATCCTCATGCTTGATCTTATTATTATTCTTATTCTAGTACTTATTCTGGTTTTAATTAGATTTCTGATAGAAATTCTCATACAAAATAATATAATATATATATTTCTATGATCTAAAATTAAGTTGTGATATTTGTTATCACCCTGTAACGTTCTAATTGTAATTATGATTATCTTAATCAAGTAATATTAGCTATAGACCATTACTGGTAGAGTAGGTGATTAGAACCATTACAGAAAATGGCATAACACAATAAATTTTATCTCAAAAGTTACAAAATTTTACAGTGAAAGCAATCACGCATTATGTGCAAGTAAGTGCCATTCTACATGCCTCATTTACGGAACTCAGTTAATATGCTAATGTACATATTATCCAGAAGTCAAGGCTGAATATGGCACGGTTTTTGAACGGCATTTTAGAAACAACTTTTAATGCGTATGGACAATCGCTCATGTGCTTGTGCTCGACAATAACACGTGGTAAACTCTACTGCATAAAGAAACTGCTATAAAATATTTTGAGGAATATTATCAAAGATTTTTTTTAATAACTTTTTTAGGCTGCTCACCCATCCGCCACATTATCAAATTTTTCGTGTTTTTACTGTGTCTTCGTTTGGAAAGAAATGATTGTGTTTTATTTTAAAGTTTGAAACATAACTGTGCTGCATCATAATGTATAAAATTACTTAATAGTTAATCATTCAAAGTCTTCCATTCCTCAAAAAATTACAAGTGTCAAACATAATCATCAAATAATAATTATACAATTTAGATACAAATATTGTATGACGTTCAATTATTATAAAAAATTGAAAATTTCAAACTTATTGGTCAAAGTTAATTAAAATATACATATATTGTATAATATTTAAATATTATATGGAAACTGTTATCATTTGAAGTTATTGTATAGTAGTAGTTGTAGTATTGTTGAGGTTTGTAGGCAAGTTTTCACATTTTTACAGTGTACCTTAAATATAGCAGGTACATTAAAATAATGTCTTTATTAGAAATATATGTTTGTTAGCTCTGATAAAAATTTGGTGATTAATTTGTAAGTTTCTATATATACTTAAGTTGAAAGTATGTGTGGATACCACTTGGCGAAACATGATGATTATGTTAAATCAAACACTTGGTTAAAGGAAACTTTAACCAAGTGTTTGATTTAACCTTCTATAAATACATATCAATTTTTGAGATCTGTGAGGTAGGTACAGATGCAGCTCGGTTGTCCTCTGAAATAATGCTAACATTTAGCCAATAACCTGCTGACGCATTCATTCGGTAACTGCAAATACTCCAGATTCTATTCGTAATATTTTTCTGATATTACGAGTATTTATCACAGTCCGCCTATCCTTTTGAATGTGCCTGGTACAAGCTTCGAATTCTACAAAATGTAGGTACTTATATAATTTGTAATTAAGTATATACGTATTTTGTTCATATGCAACATTGTATCTATGAGTTATAAACCAAATGTTTTTAAACTTTTGCACCCCTTTTTCATTTCGCAATAATTGTCGATTTCCAAGAATTTACGCCCCGCTGAAGCGTTACAGCCCACAGATTAAGAATCACAATGGTGTTAGTGGTGTTGGTACTGGTGGTGATGTTGGTGGTGGTGATTGCTGGTTATGGTGGTGGCGGGGGCGGCAGCTCGGAGGCGGAGGCGCACTATTGTCCGGCGGCCCCTATTGTTGTAATTGATGTTTAATACCGCGAATTAAAAGCGCGAATTAATGTAATCGAAATCTCTGCTGGGGGTGAAGTGGAACTCTTGTTGCTTAACTACTTAATTACATATCAAAGACTCAGCAAACTCCTTCGTTATAGGCTAAACTTGTACACCAAACCAATTGTTCGGTACATACTTCAATATTCTTTCTCACCTATTGCATTCCATACTTCCATTATTAATTACTGTAAACTGCATGTAACCTACACAAAACTTCAATCACAATTACTCAGTTTTTCCCCATGTCAGATTCATAACCGCTGCTGGTGAATCAGTTTTCGTCAGTAGATTCAATAATCCCAGAAGAAATCTGTCGCGAATGTAACCAGACGGAGGTAAGGCATTTTGAAATCTGTTTTCCCTCGTCGATCGATGGTGCAAAATTCATAAGCAGTAATTACCACGGAATGCGGAGACAGGCGCAGCTACAGATTATTAGGCATGCAAATTCGTAAACAGTAATCATGGTAATCACTGGTACACTTGCGGGAATTGGTTTCGCTTTTAATAGCTATGCCATTGGACTGCTGCCTGTTTCAACATCAATATCTTATTTTGGTCGGCCATATCAAATGTGCACAGATAATTGATATTTTAAGGTGCCACATTTAAAATTGCCATTGCCAAGACGTAGGCTATAACATTTAAAAAATAAATTTTAATTCAATTTTTTTTTTCAAATTCAGATTCAACTCCAGAAATAGAGCCAGGAACATTGTATACAGGGTATACAATATACATGGTTCCTTGTATACTTCTGGACTTCTCAGAATTTGAAAAAAAGGACTTACTCCACTCAATGTCATATATAACTTCAATTAAATTACTCAGCGTTATTTCCTCTTAAACACATTGGTTTGATACAAAATTATAACCGCTGGGCAAAGTTTCCTTAGTAAATTTTTATATAGTTCTCTAATTTAAAGTCTTTATTTAGCTATAAATTTTCCTATTTTTTAAAGCATTATAAATTTTTGAGATATAAAGTATTTTTACTTTGAATAAAAGAACTACTTAAATCATATAATTCTAGAATTGTATGTGTACCTACTATTGATAAAGATTTTTTTTTATTTATTGGTTTTCATGGGCAACGATTTCCCGAAATTTGGCTGAGCTAACTATTAGTCACTAGTTATTAGTTAATTGTTAGTTTTGAACTACCAGTCATAAAGATGGATCAGAAAAATGTATATATTGACTGGTTTTGGCGAAATAATAATATGTTTTTCACTATTTGGTATCAGATTCAATTACTTTCGTGATGCTCGTAGCTTCATTACAGCAGGATCCGGTATCAAGGCATTCAACTTCTCACGTCTGGCTTTTGGTATTAGCAATAAATTACAAGAGTAGACCTGTTTTTCGTGGGTTTTTTTTTTGTTTTGATTCTATAAGCTAGAAACTGCGTTTTTGGCGCAGATACGGCACATAGTTGAAAACAAGTTTAAGTTGATAAGTATTAAGTAAGAGTTTACATGTAAAGCCAGATAAACGCACACATCACAATAAATCAGGGCAGATTAGATTAATCGCGGAACTGTTTGAAATTTTTGCTCGCTTCGACCTTCTACCACACGTTGACATCTAAATTGCGTTAGTAGTAATCTGTATTTATGCACAGTAATTGTTCGATATAAGAAAACTATTTTTTCATCGCGGAATTATACGATATTTCAGCTAGAAATTTTCATTCAAACATTTTATATTTATACTTATTTCGCTAATCACTTGGTGAAACATATATTTATAATACATTTATAATAACGATATTATATTTATCCTTAATTTAGTTGCGTTTTCAGTTAATTAGTAATATCATAGTCGGACTTATTAATAAAACGTCAATTACTGAAAAACAGTTTCATGCTTATTTATTTCTGTGTGAACAGCATAAAAATTTGGTTAATTCTAAGTACTCTGTAGCTCTTACTGTTGTAAAATACTCCTGCAAAAATTAAATTTCCTATCCCACACAGTCGCAAAAACAGTAGGTATTAAAATTAAATGAGACTATAAGCACAGATGACTTATATCTCATCTGTCATCTAAGTCATCTGTACATAAGCATGTGGAGAAGTCTCCAATGTTTAAAAATAAATGTGGCATTCAAAGAAGATAGATTCAAAAAAGAAAACGGAATTTGAGATATCTGTGTTACAGCAGCTAATGCATAGCTAATACATCAAAATATGAAATTTTTGAAATTTTTAGGCTCCAATGTTTAAATATAAATGTGGCATTCAAACAAGATAGATTCAAAGAAGAAAAAGGAATTTGAGATATCTTTGTTACAGCAGCTGCATATCTAATATTGAGCTGCATAGCTAATACATCAAAATATGAAATTGTTGAAATTTTTATGCTCCAATGTTTAAATATGAATGTGGCATTCAAAGAAGATAGATTCAAAGAAGAAAGGGGAATTTGAGATATCTTTGTTACAGCAGCTGCATATCTAATATGCAGCTGCATAGCTAATACATCAAAATATGAAATTGTTGAAATTTTTATGCTCCAATGTTTAAATATGAATGTGGCATTCAAAGAAGATAGATTCAAAGAAGAAAGGGGAAATTGAGATATCTTTGTTACAGCACCTAATGCATAGCTAATACAGCAGAGTATGATTTTTTTGATATTTTAATGTTAGTAAAATTTGTACTCTTGAGAATAGTCGAGAGACCGAAACAATTGTAGATTGTTTCTATAAATTTCGTGAAACTTTAAACCAAGTGTGTTATTTAGGTATTTTTTTATGAAATTCGCCCCATTGAAAAATCTTTCTTAACTGAAAGATGAATGTAAATGCCATCTCGTTAAATAATTCTCAATTAATTTAAATTTAAATTAATCTCAAATAAATACACAAAAAATAAGATAAAATATGTAATATAAGTGTGTTATTTACCTTTTTATGAAATTAGCTCCATAGAAAAAACATTCTTAATTGAAAGATGCATGTAAATGCCATCTCGTGGTGAAATCGAATCAGCAGTTGTCCACAGAGATAGTGTCCAAAATGCACACCATATTTCTATATTTTATTACATGTTTTCTTGGTTTAATCAATCATATACGTATAAATTTTTGCTTTTTTTATTTTAATTTATGATTTTGTGACTACCAATGTTGACCTTAATGAAGAATAATTTAACTTTGATTCTATAGAAAGTACACTGCATTAGAAGACATAATAACAGAAAACTTACATTTGGATTCGATAATTTGCTATATTTTGGCAAAAAATCTTGGTTAAAAAAATTATATTCTCCTTATGATATACCTACTTACTTATGATATACCCTGTACTTTGATATACCTACTTACCATACTTATGGTAAGTATGATATAGTTACTATATTAATATACAAATGAATATTATTCTAGATTAGTATGTTCACGAAATTTAGAAGCTATGCCTAGTATAAAGTAACTTGAGAATAAAAAACCAAGATCTAATGCGGAAAATGCACAATAATTGTATTTAATGTCACAAGAGTACGTCCTTGCATTTCCTAACTTAATTTTAAAAATGTAAATAACTTTCCAATGTATTTTAATAAATTCATATTATGCAAAGGACGTACATACGTAATTATTAATTGAGTACAAAAAAAATCAAGTTAATCACAGATTTATGCATTATTTATTACTTGAGTATATAATTATGAATTATTGGTATATTATTCATTATATTAAATTATTATTGATACCGATAATAGCATATTCGTAAGATTGCCAATTACGTTAAAATATATGTAGGTATCATAAATCCACAATTAAATACACAAAACATGAGATAAAATATATACTATATATTATTATAATATATTAAATTATTTCTATTATAGTATATTATAGTATATTAGTATAAGTATATTATAGTATATTAGTATTGTATATTAGTATAAAGTATTAAATTCAAAAATATTAAATTGATGTTTGATATATTACATAATTATGTTATTTTAATTGGGTATCATAAATCCACAATTAAATACACAAAAAATAAGATAAAATATATATTTTAAATTATTAAAATATATTAAATTATTTCTATTATAGTATATTATAGTATATCGTAGTATATTAAATTATTGAATTCCAAAATTATATATTAGTGTTTGAAAATGAAAATGAAAATGTTACATAATAATGATAATAATGTTAATAAACATCAAAAAGCTCTCGTCAAGTGGTGCATATAAAAGAAATCTCATGTTTGAAATATCTGTAGGTAATAGTATTATAGAAGGTACAAAGTGTTGCAGGTTACAGGTTTGAATGATAGTTAAAGAAGCAATCAGGAAATTTGGCAAATTTGCACAGTTTCTAGGCAATCCTATACATTTTATATGCCTCAAAAATTATGCTATTTTTATGACACGTGCCCAAGTTAAATACTCAGAAGCTAATTATATAAGATAAGTATGTATAATATGCACGAGCCACATTTGTTTGTTATAAAACTATAAGCTTCATGCAAACATTTGGATTAGATTGTGAGTGAAGTGTGTGCAATTTATTTATTATTGTTTTTCTAAGCACTAAACGATAATGAAGTGTAACATTGATTAGTAGATGAAAACTAAAACTATTAATATTTTTTTAGATTATGTGGATGCTTCTTATATATATATGGGGTAAAAAATCTAAAGGTATCTATTATTTGTACGAAATAATTAAAATTCCCTTACACAAATTCCACTTAAAATACCTTGTTAAATTAGTATTAATAACTTAAAAATTACAATTTTAACTTCAATTAAAAATACTACAATTTCCACATCTACAATTTAATAACTACAATTTCCATATCTATAATAGCTGCCTCTACTCGATACTGAAAATGTATATATTCTGAAATACAAGCACTGTACAGTTAATCAGGCTAAACACACTGTTTAGCCTGATTTACACCACTAGATTTTAGTTAAAAATCGGTTTAAGAGTTGTCCTACTTTTTTTCTGCGTCAACTGTACAGTGCTTGTTTTTCAAAATGTACATACATACTGTACATACTTTCAATTAGCATTACTTGATTTTGATATATTTTACTTACAGTGTGCATGCAGATGGATCCTTCAACACCAACACAAGTTGAAGCAAGCAGCAAGGAGCTGTCACTTGAAAGTAAAAGAAGCTCTTGCAGCAGAAGACATCAGAGACTTTGACAGCGAGTACAGTTTCAAAGTAAGCATCGCCAGTTCACAAAAAATACGATAATAATTTTTATATTTTGAAGATATTAATTTAATGAACTTTTGATTAACAGATTAAAAATTCATCCAAATTGTTAATGATTGTAATTATTTGACTGCTTTGTAATAATGCACAGTATTAAATAATTTAATACTGTGCATTGTTACTGTAAAATTATTGTATATAATTGAACAATACAATTGTATAATTATTAATTATAAATAAAACAAGTTACTTTGTGAGTATCAGATACAATTATTTATTTGTGACTATAGTTTCGACTGCTTAGGTAATCATTATCATTACCATTATCAAATAAAGTAACTTTGAAGAAACCCCACCACAATTCAAAATACTATAATTATTGTATAAAATTGTTTCTGTGTAACACCATACAATAATACATGTAATACAATTGAATAATTTCTTTGTGTTTTTATTAAATAATAAAATATAAACAAATCAATTTTATGTAGTACATCGCGTGATGTGGATGCATTCATTGACAAAATAAATATACAAACAAATCTAAAACTACCACAACTCAAATTCAAATTGGACCAAATTATTCAATTGCTTTAAAAATGCAATGACGCCATTCAAATGGGAAGTCGTTATTTAATGGCGTAATAACGTAATCCATAAAATTTTAAGTGTCCATAAACATTGCATATAATGAAGATGGAAGATTCAAAACAATACATCACCTAATTTTATTTGAATGATTATATACTGGATTTTTTAACATTAATATAATCTTATCTGTTTGATAAATTTTATAATTATTTATCCAGCTACAACCTGTGTACGTCACAAATATAAAATGATTCAAATAAATAAGTTTTTTTTATATTTTGGCGAAAATTTAACTAAACTTAATTAATTAACCATTTTGTTTCAAATATTAGTACAAATTATAATAAATTATAGACAACAACTGTAAAAATAATTAATTTCCAACTAATACTTTTAAATCTACGAAATTTTTAGTCCCAGCTGCGAACATCTGTAAAATTTTCAACACTAAATGCCGAAATTTACCATTTTCAACACGACTCCACTTTTTAATCATAATTAATTTCATGAGCTTTTATTGCCCAAACATTAACATTATAAAATAAACAATTATTTAACTGCAACTGGAAAAATATAACTTAATTTCCAACTGATGCTGTTAAAATATAGGAAATTTTCAGCGTCAGTTGCGAAAACCTGTAAAATTTTCAACTTCAACTGTCTAAAGCTACCAAATTTTCAAAAAACGTCTCCCAACTTTATGGAAGTGAATGGTAGAAGTGTATTTATTCATAATTAAAGAAATCAAAATTCTATAATGGTCAGTTTTGAAAAAATCGGAGTTCAAAAATTATAATAATACTTCACCTGTATTTGTATCATAATTAATGTCAAGATTTCTTATTACCCTAACATTCCGTAAATATATTTTCGAAACAATTTTCTTAAAATATCTAAACATTTTATCCGAGTAGATTTCGGATAAAATTTAGTTTAAGATTCCGAGTGATTTTCCAATAATTTCGACGGTTTCTCAAAATTTTAGAGATTTCTACGATTTCCCAATAATTATTATGATTTCTGGAGATTAAATTAAACTTAATTAATTTGCCATTTTGTTTCAAATATCAGTACAAATTATAATAAATTACAGATACATGTATTTTATTAAATTTATTAAATGTATCTACGAAAAAGTTGAATTATTTTGGTTTAGCATAAAATTTTGCTTTGAAATGTCTTCGAATAAGAACTTTTTTTAAAAATTAATTCCACAAAATGAAAAGTATTCTGGTATTTGTCTCATTTAGAGCCAATAAAATCCCAGATTATCTGTTATCGAAGTACAGTTACCTACAATAACAATTGTTAAGACAATACTATCCATAAAACTGAACCGCGATCAAAGATAATCCGAGATTGTACAACTGAGCCTAACAGGACTAATGTAGTTCAACGTGTCATAATCATGTCATCAGCTGGATGATTCTTGTTACTTGTGAAAATGAAATGAATTTTTAGAACAATAACATAACATTTTCTGATAGTTTTCTTCATCTTGTGGCAATCTCATAACTTTTAACAGAAAAATTATAATAATAATAATTTTCTCATTAGACTACTTTACGGAATTAGGCTTTCAATTCTTTGATCATTTTCACTCAAATAAACTGATCTAATAATTGTTTTAATTAATTCCGCAAAATGAAAAGTATTTTGGTATTTGTCTCATTTAGAACCAATAAATTCTCAGATTATCTGTTATCGAAGTACAGTTACCTACAATAACTATTGTTAAGACAATGCTATCCATAAAACTGAACCACGATCAAAGATATTCCGAGATTGTACAACTGAGCCTAACAGGACTAACGTAGTTCAACGTGTAATGATCATCTCATCATCTGGATGATTCTTGTTACTTGTGTAAATAAAATGAATTCTTAGAACAATAACACAAAATTTTCTGATATTTTTCTTCATCTTATAGCAATCTCATAACTTTGAACAGAAAAAATATAATAATAATAATTTATTCATTAGACTACTTTACGGAATTAGGCTTGCAATTATTTGATCATTTTCACTCAAATGAACTGATCTAATAATTGTTTTAATTAATTCCGCAAAATAAAAAGTATTCTGGTATTTGTCTCATTTGGAACCAATAAATTCACAGATTATCTGTGAGCAAAGTACAGTTACCTACAATAACTATTGTTAAGACAATGATATCCATAAAAGTGAACCACGATCAAAGATAATCCGAGATTGTACAACTGAGCCTAACAGGACTAACGTAGTTCAACGTGTAATAATCATCTCATCATCTGGATGATTCTTGTTACTTGTGTAAATAAAATGAATTCTTAGAACAATAACACAAAATTTTCTGATATTTTTCATCATCTTATAGCAATCTCATAACTTTTAACAAAAAAAATATAATAATAATTATTTACTCATTAGACTACTTTACATAATTAGGCTTGCAATTCTTTGATCATTTTCACTCAAATAAACTGATCTAATAATTGTTTAATTAATTCCACAAAATGAAAAGTATTCTGGTATTTGTCTCATTTAGAACCAATAAATTCTCAGATTATCTGTGAGCAAAGTACAGTAACCTACAATAACAATTGTTAAGACAATACTATCCATAAAACTGTACCACGATCAAAGATAATCCGAGATTGTACAACTGAGATTAACAGGACTAACATAGTTCAACGTGTAATAATCATCTCATCATCTGGATGATCCTTGTTACTTGTGTAAATAAAGTGAATTCTTAGAACAATAACACAAGATTTTCTGATATTTTTCTTCATCTTATAGCAATCTCATAACTTTTAACAGAAAAATTATAATAATAATAATTTACTCATTAGACTAGTTTACTCTGTCATCGAAGTACAGTTACTTATAATAACTATTGTTAAAACAATACTATGTATAAAACTGAACCGCGATCAAAGATAATCCGAGATTGTACAACTGAGCCTAACAAGACTAACGTAGTTCAACGTGTAATAATCATCTCATCATCTGGATAATTCTTGTTACTTGTGTAAATAAAATGAATTCTTAGAACAATAACACAAAATTTTCTGATATTTGAACAGAAAAATTTATAATTTACTCATTGGATTAGTTTACGGAATTAGGCTTGCAATTATTTGATCATTTTCACTCAAATAAACTGATCTAATAATTGTATAAAAAATTTAACAAATTTTTATCTGCAAATGCAAATTATATATATAATTTACTCATTGGATTGGTTTGCAGAAGTAAAACTGCAATTTTTTGATCATTTGAGTGAATCAACTGATCCAATGATTATTAAAAAAAACCTAATTTTTATCAGTAATCTGTGATGATTCGTAGTTAATAGCATAGATTTTAATCATAACCGCAAAAAATCGGATCAATTTGAACTCATGTTCAATCAAACGTTTGTTCTGAGATTATCTAACGCCTCAAAACGATGGCTAATATCAACAAGATATGAGTAATGTAAATATATTTGTAACCTTGATAATGACTAAAAAATATTCAACATCTTACGTGCACCTTACTTAAAACATTTACAAAACTGTTAAACTGTTATCTAAAACATTTCGTTAGAGTGGGATTATAAGTAATTAAAATGATGTTTGTTCTAGAACAACACTGATCTAGTGTAACATTTTGCATTGTTTGATTTTAGGCTTAGGTTACTCAAAAGTTCATATTTTTTGATTTGTTTTTGTCACTACAATCGAATTGCTAATTTTTTTTACAAAATATAGATCTTTTGTACTCGTATTTTGGCCCCAAATCTGATATATTTCTTAGATTGTAATTATTCTAGTCTGAAAGTTTGTAAAGACTTGTTTTTATAACTTCTACTGATCCCTCTGATCCCTAGCCCTTGTCAATTGAATATAAACGCTGAAGTTAATCAAAGTCTAAAAATTAAGTTGTGATGAATTTATATTGTAATTATTCTACTTTTAAAGTTAGTAAAGATTTGTTTTTATAACTTCTACTGATGTATCTGATCCCTAGCCCTTGCCAATTGAATAAAAACACTGAAGTCAATCATAGTCTAAAAATCCAGTACTGATCAATGTAGATTGTAATTATTCTACTTTTAACGTTTGTAAAGATTTGTTTTTATAACTTCTACTGATCATATTTTTCGTTTTGTTTTTGTCACTGCAATCGAATTGAATTTTTGTTTTACAAAATATTGATTGTTTAGAATGTCGTTTGCACTCGTATTTGGCCCTAGATATGATATATTTCTTTGATTGTAATTATTCTAGTCTAAAAGTTTGTAAAGATTTGTTTTTATAACTTCTACTGATCTATCTGATCCCTAGTCCTTGCCAATTGAATAAAAACGCTGAAGTCAATCATAGTCTAAAAATTCAGTACTGATCAATGTAGATTGTAATTATTCTACTTTTTAAATTTGTAAAGATTTGTTTTTATAACTTCTACTGATCATATTTTTCGTTTTGTTTTTGTCACTGCAATCGAGTTGCAATTTTTTTACAAAATATAGATTGTTTAGAATGTCGTTTGCACTCGTATTTGGCCCTAGATCTGATATATTTCTTTGATTGTAATTGTTCTAATCTAAAAGTTTGTAAAGATTTGTTTTTATAACTTCTACTGATCTATCTGATCCCTAGCCCTTGCCAATTGAATAAAAACGCTGAATCAATCACAATCTAAAAATTCAGTACTGATCAATGTAGATTGTACTTATTCTACTTTTAAAGTTTGTAAAGATTTGTTTTTATAACTTCTACTGATCCCTCTGATCCCCACCCCTTGCCAATTGAATAACAACGCTGAATCGATAACAATCTAAAACTCCAGTTCTGATCAATTTAGATTGTAATTATTCTACTTTCAAAGTTTGTAAAGATTTGTTTTTTTTAACTTTTGCTCATACCTTTGATCCCTCTTCATTGCCAATTGAATAAAAACGTTGAAGTTAATCAAAATCTAAACGACATATTGTCTTTCATAGTCTCAATCATTTATTTCACAGTTTCTTGATATCCAAGCACATTTACTACAACGATTGCACTATTAATTCAATCCTTTGGTATCATATTTCTATCAACCTGTAAGCTGGTTGTTTTGCAACTTGATTATTCTCCGCATAATTTTCCACCATCCACGCTCTAATGTAATCTGGAACATGTCGATTATCTGTAATCTAACGGAATTGCAAATTTTGTTGTTTTGTGCGGCCGTGCCTCTGCCTTCCAGCCAATCCAGTTGCTCCAAACATATCCAAACTTGTCCGCGCGATCACCTCATGGATTCCTTCTATTACGTCTCGTTTATTGCCAAGGTTGCTTACTTAATCTAAAATTCAAATGAGAAACGATTTAAAAATATAATCGCTGCCCGGGTTTCATTTTGGCAACATATTTTTGAAGCTATCTCGGTTAGGAGTGAAATATTGCAATAACCTTTAATCGGTACAAAAAAATATGTATGGGGTTGGATTGTTATTTCATAAAGTATGTTTTACTAGTATTATAATTTACTGAGGTCAAATTATACGATCGTAGATCTCCCTTGACCATGGTTCAATTACCTAGGATACAATTGTTACTACAATGGTATCCTTAGAAACTGAACCACTATCAAGGATGATCTACGATCATACAACTGGGCCTTAGGCCTTAGCCTTAGCCTTAGGCAAATGTACCACGAACATGGATAACCCACGATTGTAAAACTGAGCCTTAATGGTACAAATCATCTTTTCAGTTTTCCGAGTTGTCAACCACTCTGGCAGAACCCAGCCAGCTGAGGACGAAGCCAGACGTCAGCGAGCTAAAGTTTGGCCACATCTTCACCGATCACATGCTCAAGATCTTCTACCACAAAGCCCTCGGGGGATGGCAGAAGGCAGAGGTTATCCCCTTCGAGAACATCTCTTTGCATCCGGCCGCCAAGGTCCTCCACTACGCCATAGAAGTAAGATACGGCAGGTTTTATCTTGTTGTTCTGCTAAAATTTGCGATTCATATTCTGGCACGTCTGGCTGTTTACGGTAACTCGTTTTCTGATAACAGTGTAAACAGTGGATATATGCATTTATGTAACAATTAGTTGAAGATTACCGAATAATTGTTTACGCTGCAGCTAATTAGATCGAATGATTATTTTGCTACTTGTTGATAGTTGGCGAGTGCAATGAAGAAATTTTCATCAATGCTCAAAAACATGCAATTGTCATCAATTGTCATCAAAAACAATTACAGCTTCAATAGTTCTTGACCATTGCTGAAAATTTCTTCATCCACTACAATAGTTTTTTTTTTTAATTTTCCCTTTCTGTAGCATTTGTAGCTCTATTGCCTGTAACTAATTCATTATTTTAATCCAGCTTTTCGAGGGTTTGAAAGCATACAGAGGCGTTGATGGAAGAATACGGGTCTTCAGGCCGGATTTGAACATGCTGAGGATGAATCTATCTGCCAAGGGATCTGGACTTCCGACCTTTGATGGATTAGAACTTATAAGGTGCATCAACAAGTTGGTAACCATCGACCAAGAATGGGTGCCTCACAGCGAAGCATCCAGTTTATACATCAGACCCACTCTAATAGGAATAGACGTAAGGGTGTTATATTTTTACTTACATATGTGCATGCATGAGGACAAATTTATGTTTTTTTCATTACTTATTTTGATCATAAATTATGTATCAAGCTTCAGCATCAATAAATCCACGAACTTCATTTAGTATTTTGTTATAAGGTCATTTGGCATTATGACTAATCTACACCCAATAATAATTGAGGGGTCTAGAAGTAAAAGGGTGTAAATGCATTTTTGGTAGCTCTGACATAAAGTCTAAAATAGTCTAAAATATTAACACAGTCTTCTAAACTTATTCCTGGAATTTTGAAATTCCAGTTAGCTTTAAAGCCTATTATTATGGCTTTTTTCATTTTCACTTGTGGTAGTTCTGAGATAAAAGGCTATAAAGTTGACTTGAATTTCAAAATTCCAGGAATAAGAAAACTGTGTCAATAGTTTAGTCTAAAATATTGACACAGTTTTCTAGACTTATTCCTGGAATTTTGAAATACGAGTTATCTTTAAAGCCATAATAATAAGTTTAGAAACTGTGTTAATATTTTAGTCTAAAATATTAACACAGTTTTCTAAACTTATTCCTGGAATTTTTATATTCAAGTTAACTTTAAAGCCATCTATCTCAGAACTACCAAAAATGAACTTAAACCCTTTTACTTCTAGACCCCTCAGTTGTGAATGTGTGACTGAGTAATGGCCAATAAACACAAATGTCTGGATGAGTGCTGGGCAGTCATAAGTTCAATTCCCGCACAGGATTATATTAAAATAGTTCAACTTTCCCCCAAAATATATCTCATATGAAACATACACATGTGTGACTTGTATTTTTCTAACCTACATATTTTAAGATGTGTATTTTTTTCGACTTAAAATTTCCTGTATAAGACAATGAAAACCTCAAGTTCTGCAATGATGTAATAATCTTCTCGAATATAAGCACATATAAACATATAAATTTACAGAAAAGTTCTAAAATTCTATACACAAATATCTTCAACTCACTAATTTATTAATTTTTCTAATTGTATTATCCATTATTATACCAGATCATGTTTATAACCTTTTATAATCATTTATTAATTAATATACTTCATACATCATAATTTGCGGTACAGTCATGCTCACATAAATCTAGTACAAGAAATTAGGTTACAGTAGCAATTTTATATACCAATGTCACATTTTTTGAACTAGATTTATGTTAGCATGATTGTAAATTTTAGGCTATTTAACATACATTCATGCTCACATAAATCTAGTACAAGAAATTATTTTACAATAGCAATTTAATATAGCAATGTCAAATGTTTTGTACTAGATTTAAGTGAGCATGACTGTACATCATAATTTGCAGTACATTTTTAGGCTATTGAACTTTTCAAACAACTCGAAATACGATGCGTAATTGAACAAAAATCATCTTTCTAAAATGATGTGGTAGTAATAAACTATGAAAAATTCGTTCAACGTAAGATAAATGAATATAATAATAACAATTTTCATTACTTCGGCTTTCAAACATTTAAAACTACAATACTTTAAATAATTAATTAATCATCATCTGAATTGATGTAATGAGCTTTATATTTATGATAAAAAATAGAATCACGCCATATGCAGTACTGTCCCAAGCAAGAGTTGATAAACTTTGGGACTTATCTACTATTTTAATTAATATATAATTAGGCATAACATGATTATAAGTTATTGCTGTCCACATGGTTTTTGTATTTCTGGTATCTCGAAACAGTACTTCATATTTGAAGTGTAATTGAAGTCGCTGGCTCGCAATTAAAAAAATCTTGACACTGACCTTCGCATTTCCATATTCATATCAACGAACCCTGGTAATGCACGTATCCAGAAAGTTTTAGTTTATCATGTATTATCAGGTTTTATTAATTCAATGAGTACTAATGTAGTCATCCGGATCATTTTAAATATATAACATTAATAAGAAATTTAGATTATTGCCATAAAATTACAGTATTAAATAACAACTACACATTTTTTCTAGTTTAGTTTTAATTTTTCAAATCGTTTACCTCGTATAAATTTATGAATAGAACAGGAATTCAGAATCTTCTCTAACTTTTCGTATGGCTAAACAAAAAATGGTTAATTCGAAAATGTTAGGTTTGGTTAGGTTAGGTTTGGTATGGTTAGGTTAGGTTAGGTTTGGATATTTTTTTTTGTAATTTAATTGTTTTCAAAAATTCAAAATTTCAACTTGGTACACAAAACGACATAAACATATTTTTATTTTTATATTTATTACACTCGTTTATGGTTAAGATACAATTACTAACCGTGTTTACGAGCTTAAATAATTGTAAATTCAGTACAATATCTAAATAATATATTGCATATGATATTTTTATGCTGATAATCATGCTAAAGTCATAAACAATATGAATAATTGTTAAGCAAATGTTCTATTGACATGTGTTGTAGTTTATAACTTTTCATATCTAAACCGTGATTAATATTGTTAGATGAGACAATCTCGGTAATGAAACAATGAATATCTGATATGAATGAAGTAATGAATACCTTCAGAACGCGTTTGAATGTAAAACAGTTTTTTTCTATATTAAACCATTATTTAATTTTTATATAAGGGGATTAAGAAAACTCCCAATAACCAAATTACAAAATATACCTTTTAAAGTAGAAAACACATTACATTATCCCTTCATTGCTTTAAATCGTATAAAATTTCCAGTTTATATATGAACTCAAGAAAAACTATCAACATCTGATGATTTAATTTTAAATATCTGGTTCTAAGTTCCATTCTCTAAGCTAGTTCTCGTCCACTTACTATATTATATTATCTTAATCAAATACAGGGTGTTAAATAATGAGTGTAAAATATTTTATGGGGTAGTAGTATGGACCACAATAAAAAAAGTCTTAATAAACATGGGTCCTCAAAGTAACGGTTTCGGAGATATGGAAGATCTTTTTATCTCTTTTTTTTTTTTTTT
Organism: Othius punctulatus; assembly: GCA_951805005.1. Taxonomy (NCBI): domain Eukaryota; kingdom Metazoa; phylum Arthropoda; class Insecta; order Coleoptera; family Staphylinidae; genus Othius; species Othius punctulatus. Next base: position 26,720,488 of record OX638143.1, read on the forward strand.
TGTTAAAACTTGCATTTTCTCATCATATTTGGCTGATATTTTGTGAAATAAACATATTCCTTCACATCGTATGTTTGGAGTTAATTATTAGAGTAACAGCCATAGAAATAAAAAAATGTGCAACAATAAACAACAACTGTCAAATACGTTTATAATGTTTATTTGTTATGAATGTTTATTTCACAAAATATCAGCCAAATATGATAAGAAAATGCAAGTTTTAGCAAAATAAAAAAGGAGTTAAAAAAGAATAATCTTCCATATCTCCGAAACCGTCTCTTTGAGGACCCATGTTTATCAAGACTTTTTATTGTGGTTCATACTAAAACCCTCTTATCAAAATATCATCACGATCACAAAATATCAGCAAACTATGATAAGAAAATGCAAGTTTTTGCAAAATAAAAAAGGAGTTAAACAAGAATAATCTTCCATATCACCGAAACCGTTTCTTTTAGGACAAAGGTTTATCAAGACTTTTTTTATTGTGGTTCATACTACTACCCTCTTAAATATGTTACACTAATTTCTAAACACCCTGTATATACTTACGAAACGCTGTATATATTCTCAGCTGTGAGCTAATTCTGAGCAGGTCTTAATTTTCCCAATAGTTACGAATGTCAGCTCTGAGCTGCTCAAGTATGTCTTATTTTTTCCAACAGTTGCAAATGTTAATTTTAAACACCTAATTCATCTGAATCCATATTCTCAGCTCTGAGTTGGTTCTAAATATGTATGTCTTGATTTTTGAAATAGTTAGGAATGAATGTAAGATCATCATACATTTGGGATGATACATGTGAATGTAAGATTAATTTGTCTGGTTACAGGTTAGGTCTGGTTAAGTTTTCAGCCTTTTCAAGTTACAAGTTTTCAATCAACCACTTGAGCTGGTTGTACCAATGTCTTATTTTTTGTCTTATTTAAATTATCTTTTCATTTTTCCAGTAGTTACGAATTTAAAACACCTAATTCATCTGAAACCAAGTCATCAGCTCTGAGCTGCTTGTAACAATGTCTTATGTTTTTATATACTTAGGTTATTATTGATCTTAAACATTTAATTCGTGTGGTTACAAGTTTTCAGCTCTGAGCACGTTCAAAGTATGTATTTCCCAGTAGTTAAGAATGTTGATTTTACACACCTCATTCATCTGAATCCAGAGCCTAGAGCTCTGGAGCCTAGAGCTGGTTCTAGGCATGTCTTAATTTTTCCAGTAGTTAAGAATGTTTATATTACACTCCTAATTCATCTGAATCCAAGTTCTCAGATCTGAGCTGGTTCTAAATATGTCTTAAGTTTTTGAATAGATAGGAATGGTCAAGTTAAACATTAAATTCGTCTAGTTACAAGTTTTCCGCTCTGAGCTGGTTCTAAAGGTGTCTTAATTTTTTTAATAGCTAGCAATTGTCAAGTTAAACATAAAATTAGTCTAATTTCAAGTTTTCAGCCTGAGCTGGTTCTAATTACATATATCTTAATTTCTGGTTCTAGAGGTGGGTTTTAGGTATGTCTTCATTTTACCTGTAGCTAAGAATGTTGAATTTATACTCCTAATTCATCTGAATCCAAGTTCTCAGCTCTGAGCTTGTTTTAAATATGTCTAAATTTTTAAAAAAGCTGGGAATGGTCAAATTTTGTATACTTCTAAGTATGTCTTAATTTTTCCCATAGTTACGAATATTGGTCTCAAAATATCATTCATCTGGTATATACTTCTGAGCCCTGTGCCGGTTCTAAAAATTTGGTTTAATTTCTTTTTGCAATTTTATTTCAGGGAACGCTTGGAGTTTCTCAATCAGAATCTGCCCTTCTCTACACAATCCTCTGCCCAGTGGGGGCGTACTTCGCCGACGGTAACGAATCAGTATCCCTTCTGGCCGACCCTACGTATACGAGGGCCTGGCCAGGAGGCTGCGGAGATCGCAAGATGGGTTCGAACTATGGCCCAACAATTCGGGTGCAGAATCAGGCGACACGTCGTGGCAAGCAGCAGGTCCTTTGGCTGTACGGCCAGGACCATCAGCTCACAGAAGTTGGAACCATGAACATCTTCGTGTACTACATCACTGAACAAGGAGGTAAGGAATGGTTTTGAGAGGTACTGATCTAGGTCTTCGATTGGTTTAAAATTATTAGATTGGTATCAAATAATCTGCTTTTGTTTTTGAAAGTTTTCTATTGGTGTAACATAATTAGATAACATTGGTAGTTTGGTAAACTTGGTGTAAGAAAACATTGGTGTAAAGATTGGCGGAAAACTTTCATAGTTGTTTCAATAATACTTTTTTTTTCAAATCTATATTCAAAAATATCCAAAGATGGAAGAATTATTGTACAGTGAGGTCATGAAGTAGATATTAAAATTTTAAAAAAACATAATTTTTTTTTATTGCCACTGGGCCCCAACTGTATGAATGTTAATAATAACAATTTCCTTGAGTTGTAATTAGTCATAGCACTAAAAATACAGTACTTGAAGCAGTACTTCAATAAACTAACAGTGATAAGCAATAAATTATTTTTTAGATTACATTTTTTTTATAATGGAGATTGTATTATCCAATCAAATTCAAAAAACAAACCGTCCCTGATTGCCAAGGTGCTGCAACTTCAGACTTTTTTATAATATCAATTTCTAAGTCCTGTAATTAGTCATAGCAGTTGAAATGTGCTCTCTTTCAAGAAACTAATAATTGTAATAATTAATAAATTACAATTTGTATTATAGAGACTTTATCATTTAATTGATTTAGTATCAAAATTATTTAACACAAATTTTGAAGATTTATTCAGAAATTTTAATAATATCAATTTCTAAGTGCTGTAATTAGTCATAGCAGTAGAAATATGCTATCTTTCAAGAAACTAATAATTGTAATAATTAATAAATTACAATTTGTATTATAGAGACTTTATCATTTAATAGATTTAGTATTAAAATAATTTAACACAAATTTTGAAAATTTATTGCTACTTACCTAAATTTAGAACATTTTAATTACAACAATGACTAATTAAGAAAGTCTTTTATGGGTTTTATAGCAAGAAAAAAATCAACGCAACGAGAACTCTACTTGTTACTTTTAAATAGAAAATAAAAAAACTGTCCTAGTATAAGAAATATAATATTTGAGGTACCTAAAATCATTTAAAATTCAACAAAAATAGCCGAAAAACTACTGCCTAAAATGTGCTCTAAAAGAAAAAGAAAACATTTTTAATTTTGTTTGTAGTAGGGAATTTTATTTTACACGTTATGATGAATGCTGTAAATTTATTGGTAAGCACGAAGCTTTTGTGACTAAAGTACCATTATTTATTTATTCGACAATCACCATCCATTATTGTGTGGCTTTGATGGTTTTAAATTGCAAGTCATATTATTTGCCCAAATATTTTAAATTAGTAATATTTTTTGTTGTTTATAGTTTAAAGAGATTACAAATACATACAGTAATTGTTCTGTTGTGATAATGTCCCAACAAGACAAATTAGCGCTTGCGAAATTTCCAGCTGATTCGATAAATAAATCGTCTAATTAAGACAGCACCAATCCTTATCAGTGCAAATGGATAAGCTTTGGAGACGCTTGACGTAATATTTTTATTCCAACGTCAATGGCGTGAATAACAAAATATTGTTGCGCTCCGCTTAGGATTATGATGAAATTGTGCTGCCGAAAAAAATCATCAAAAGAAATCATGAGTAAAGACTTCTACTAATCATTACTTCTATATTTCTTATTAGCTAGTATTTAATCAAATACCAAATTAGTATTTATTTGATACTTATTTGATAGTATATTTGATAGTATTTATTTGAACTAATGATATATAATTTAAGCAACACACTGAAAGTTTATGTCTAATACCGTTTCGTTTACTTCTATGTTTTTTATTAGCTAGTATTTAATCAAACACAAAATTAGTATTTATTTGATAGTTTGTAACTAATGATATATAATTTAAGCAACACACTGAAAGTTTATGTCTAATACCTTTTCGTTACTTCTATGTTTCTTATTAGCTAGTATTTAATCAAACACAAAATTAGTATTTATTTGATAGTTTGTACTAATGATATAAAATTTAAGCAAAGCACATTAAATTATGTCTAATACCATAAAAAATAGTCGGTATTATATTTTTCATTAAGAGCTGACAATGACTCATCCTTCCATATTGCCGGAATTCGACTTATGTTTCATACTTCATTTCACTCTATTACATTTAGCGTAAGCATGCGAACCAACACAGAAAACGCGATTCTTTGTTCGAAAAAGCATGAGTAATTGTCAGCTCTCGTCGGGCACTAATTTAAAGCGTGATCCCTGATGATTGGCAACTCAACAAACAATTCAGGTCATAGCCATATGCAAAAGAAATACAAAACTCCTTGGATTTTAATTCTAATGTAAAAGCTACGCTTAACCATTACTCTAACCTAACCTAACCTAACCTAACCTAACCTAACCATTTGTACACATTTTAGTTCTTTCTATACTACCAATAAATTGTTTTGCCTCTGGAAAATAGTACATTACACTTTATTGAATTATTTATTTTTGTGTTTTCAGAAAAAGTATTAGCAACACCACCCCTTAATGGCTTGATTCTCCCGGGTATCACTAGACAATCAATCATCCAGATGTCACAAGAATGGAATGAGTACGATGTTATTGAAAGGACGCTTACCATGCCAGAAATACTGAAGATGCAGGATGAAGGAAGGGTAAATTTATTTCTGATTATTTAATACTCTCAGATATACTCTCTTAAGTTCGTATGAGTTTCCACTGCAACGTTTAAGTTAGTTGACTTTGGGTTAAAGCACAAACATTTTGGAGCTTGTGAAACAATCTTCAAATAAGAGTCAGAATACTTGTTTTTCACAAATAAATATTTATTTGATCTAAATGTTTTTTTTATATAAATAAAACACATTACTTTGTTAGTATCACATGAAATTATGTATTGATTTGTTACTAGTTTCGACTACTTAAGTAATTATTATCAAACAGAGTTTGATTCTGTTTGATAATGATTACTTAAGAAATCATTACCAAACAGAGTTTGATTCTGTTTGATAATGATTACTTAAGTAGTCGAAACTAGTATCACATCTATCTCTATCTATCTATCACATAAATTATTTATTGATTTGTTACTAGTTTTGACTACTTAACTAATTATTATCAAACAGAGTTTGATTCTGTTTGATAATGATTACTTAAGTAGTCGAAACTAGTAACTAGTTTCGACTTCGTAAGAAATCATTACCAAACGGAGTTTGATTCTGTTTGATAATGATTACTTAAGTAGTCGCAACTAGTAACAAATCAATAAATAATTTATGTGATACAAAGAAAGTAATGTTTTTTTTTAAATTTATAATTAATAAAATGTATCAAGAAGTAGACGCCATCCACCATTCAAAATAAATGTTTTTTTGTGAAAAGGGTGTTCTGACTTTTATTTATGGGCTAATGATTTAAATCTAAATTAAAATTTAATTAATTTTTTTTTATGCTCTATCGAAAATATTTACTTAAAAGCGTAAAATCTACGATTTTCCGATCAAATCGACTAAAAATAAGTCCCAAAAAATCTCGAATTTTCGAGTTGCTGCAATTGGGCTTATTTAATTAGTGTTGGGTTGTATCTATATCAGATAATCCGCATCGTTTCTCAGACGATTCAACGTTCAGTCACACATTTTTGTTGCATCATCCGTATCATTATAGTAAGTTATCACTGGTAAGGTTACTGCGTTATCACAGTATATTCTCAAAAATTTCGTATCTTTTTGTATTTGGAACCAGCATTGCATAACGAAAATTGTATGCAATTTCGCATTTCTTGTTATGAAAATCGGAACTATGCACAATTATACAATAGTTATATTTGTTGCTTACTTTTTTTGTGTGCAAGTACCTGATTGTCAACCATTCAATTTATTTCTTGAAACAGTACTGTAAAATATTGTACATTGAATTGAAGGTGTTAATGATATAAATCATTTATCATTTCATCCCTTAGAAATGAAGTGCTTGGGAATAGGCAACCGCATTACTCAGGGACTCAATAAACTAGGATGGTCCAAGATATAAATTTGGTTTTGAAATTGAGATGGCGCTTTCGTGCTTCTCTCGTGCATTTCCTTTTATGTTGTCCACTCCGATAGGAGAGAGAGGAGGGATTCCAGTTTTATGGAAAAAGTGATAAATTATCAGGCATAGACTATATATAGTAACACGGATTTTGCTTCATCGTCAAATAATCTGACTTTATTTCATCTTAACTCGACTGTACTCAATAAGCCAAACTAGATCTAGAATTTTAAATGCAGGGAGCGATGCGAATATTTTTCCAACTTCTCTTCTCTTCCAGCTATTAGAGATGTTTGGTTCAGGAACAGCCTGCATTGTCAGCCCTATTTCATCTGTTGAGTACATGGGTAATGAAATGTTGGTGCCCACCATCGAGCACAGTAAGCCTCTTTACAGACGGATAAGGGACCACCTGTCAGCCATCCAGTACGGCCACTTCGACCATCCTTGGGCCCAGGTGGTGGATGAATAGAAATGATGGCTCTACCAACAAGTATATATTTATATGGAGGTGGAAACGTCGATGTTTATCGAGTGACGTTTTCAATTCGACTGTGTTATTAATTTTAAATTTAAGCGAGTGGAATGCCCCCAATAAGCTTAACCGCAATGATTCCTAACTTTTATCGAGTTGTATATATTAAGGTGGTAAAATTTAAGTGGAAACCGAAGATATTTATGTGTGTTTCTTTTTAAATTTAGTACAAAACGTTAGTCAGTTTGGTGGTACTGTAAGCTACTCAAAGACAATGTATGAATTTCGATTTCTGCAATATTGCCATGTAGATTTAATTAAATTCCACACCATTGTTATGCAGAATATTGAAGGGATTTGTAAGAATTGCATGAACTCATATTTTTAATAATATCCATAACTTGTCAAGCAGTTTAATTAATTACTACTGTACTATAACTTATGTGGATATTTAAGAATCCTGCGTATATTTATGTATTGGTGGAATGTATGTTACGGCCAATAAAATTTAATCTACAAAATGCATTTATTTTAGTGTCACAGGAATCACTAAAATGGTGGTTGTGATAAAGGTATAGCTCTGTGTTACCAATTTATCATGTCGCTCTTATTATCCTATGAATTCTAAAATTTCGTAAAAAAATTATCTTTTGCAGGGTGCATTCATTACTTCTGTAGGTAGAGAAGCTGTTTTTATCGACGTCCTTTAAATTACTTTATTATTCCTGTTACCTATAAATATGTTACCTAATGTGTAAAATAATAAATTGCGTATTTATTTCACACAATTATTTATTAATATTTCCTTATTGTACAAGTTATTGCAAAAAAAAAATAGGACACTATTTGTTCATGGTTTCATGGTCTGCTTGAGTCTTGTTGAATGGTTGTAGACTTCTGGTCTGAGATCAACAGCTCCATCATGCTCAATTTTAGAATATACGAATACAATTGTAGGTATACTGAACAATTTGAGCTTTTTAGAAATGGAAAGTCGATCGCAACTATGAGAAGTCAGTGCCTTAACTTAGTATTCCACATGAGCTATCTTGATAATGTTTTTAAATTGTAAAAAAAGTCCATTATTAACAATAATCACCGTAATCATAAAAAACAAAATAAAACAGCTTAATGTTGCAGGGAAAAACAGTTAGAAGCCATGACTCTTGAGAAATCGGAGGCTTAACTTACTGACATTATAAACTACATAAAAAAACGAAACACGAAATACGACAAAAATAATATTTTGGTCAATTTTTACCAATTCAAAAAAAAACTGCAGAAAGTAATATTCTGGAACAAGCTATACAATTTGGACAAAATTGTAAATAAATTGTAAATAATACAAAGACAAATTTTCAGGCGCAAGGACACAATTTTAATATTGCCTGGAGCAGTAGTTTCCAAACTTTTTCGACTTCCGGCACTCTTTTAGATGGATTTATAATAAAAATTTCACAATTTCTAATTAAAATTTCGTGTTATCTAAAGAAAATTTAGTAATCTCCAACTGAATTCATTTTCATTAAATTTTGTACAAATAACTATGAACATTTTAATAACTTAATAACAAAAATTGCAAATGTCAATGATTTTACAGTAAAATTTTGGCAATTTACAATCAAATTTTCATAATTGCTACAGAAATGTTGTAATTTATAATACGAATGTTGGAATTGCCAACCATATTTACATTTAATACTGAAATTTATCAAATTACAATAAAATTTTCATAAAGCTATTTAAATTTTGAATTTGGAATACAAATTTTGTAATATCCATTGAAATTTTTGTAAAGCGAAAATTACTTATTTCCAGTGCAACTTATTTAGTACCTAATAATTGTATAATATTTTGCACTTTTTAACGAGATTTTGTAGTTTGTAATGAAAATGTAGAAACTTTGCCTATAAAATTTGTTGCTTACAACGAAAATTTCATAATTTCTATAGGAGCTTCTAATTATAATCAAAAAAAATTGTATTTTCCCTGAAAAGTTTTGCAGATTTATATTAAAATATTAATAACTTTGTGAGTAATATAATGTGTGGATAAATCCTCTATAATTTTCACGAAAAGTTGCAGGTTTAAATTAAACTTAAATAAAAAATAAAAAATTCATAAAAATATTAAAATTTCAGGCGGAAAGACCCTATGGGGTCGATAGCCTAATAAAGATTGTTTATATATATATATATTAAAATTTCAAATTTAGAATTCAAATTTTGTAATATCCATTGAAATTTTTGCAAGTAAAATAAAAAATTACTAAATTCTAATGAAACTTATTTATTACCTAATAATTGTATAGTTTTTTTTTTTGCTTTTTGATGACATTTTGTAGTATGTAATGAAAATGTAGAAACTTTGCCTATAAAATTTGTTTGAAATGTTCCAATTTATTAAACAACATTTTACAAATTCCACAGAAATTTTGTAATTTATTTTAATAATTTTGAAATATTGAAATCCATCATCAAAATTTCGCACATTGATCGTAATGTTATCACTAGGGATTTCGAACAAATTTTGTAATTTGTAATTAAAACATCCAAAATGTTATAGTTTCTATTGGATTTTTTTTAATTTATACACAAAATTTTTCCTTACTTTTCATTATTTTTTATTCAAATTTCTATGAAATTTTCTGGGGAAAAACGTTAAAATTTACTATGTACTAAAAACTCGCAAGTTCCATTAAAATTTGTAATTTATGAATATGTTTATATTTTATTATTATATTTATTTATAATATAAAAATTATAATTATAAACAAATGTAATGAAAATGTTGTAATTTAAAATAGAAAATCGAAATGATATAATTTCAATGAGAATTTTGTGGTATGATTTTGTGGTTTTTGCAATTTGTAATTACATTTCGTAGTTTGTAAAGAAATGCAAGAAATTTACATTCAAAATTAGTCATTTGCAACGAAAATTTTATAGTTTCTATTTGAATTTTTAATTTATAAGGATGTTTCGATCAACTTTTATGAACATAACCAGGCAACTCATTATACATCCATATTTTTCACTCGCACAAAATATTTGAAATGTTATCATTATCATTCGTGGAATTAACGAATATGTTACACATACTTTAATCGGAATGGTGGTTTAAACTTGAAGCACATGGCATTGAGGCTATAATTCGTAAAATTCAATTCAATTAAAGAATGGATTGCTATACAAAAATTCTATTAACATGTAATTAACAATGTTATTTTTATTATCAACAAATTGCGTTTCAAGTTATAAAATACATGTACGAACACGCAATATATATATACAAGGTTATTCAAATTCGATCACCACTATGGGGATATCGGAAACGGTAAGATATACGAAGTCGGTTAAATTTGGGCAAAGTTGCGTAATCATCTGGGAACAATATTCAATAAAGATAATTAAAAAAAATCAATTGCTGAGATTTAAAAAAAAATGCAAAATCTTATCTATCTGTTCCTGTCGTTACTTGAAGAGATATTAAAAAATATATAAATACATCTTCATTGCCACTTTTTCTCATCTACAACATGGGAATTTTAGATTTTGGAGCAGACGTTTTGCGTGAGTGCAACCGTCATCAAGTTAAAAATTTTAAACACAGACCTGCAATTTTTATTTTTATTTTGAGTAATAGTCGTATATACTGTTACAATGATGTGCAACACTTGAGGTTTTAATAACGTTTTAATATGAAGTTCCATTAAAATTTGTAATTTATGAAAATGTTTATATTTTATTATTATATGTATATAATTATAATTTTATTATTATAATGTATATTATGTATAATAATTTAAAATAGAAATGAAACATTCATTGTAATTTACAATCGAAATGATACAATTTCAATGAGAATTTTGTGGTATGATTTTGTGGCTTTTGCAATTTGTAATAACATTTCGTAGTTTGTAAAAAAAAGCAAGAAATTTACATACAAAATTAGTCAGTTGTAACGAAAATTTCATAATTTCTATTTGAATTTTTAATTTATAAGGCCGTTTCGATCAACTTTTATGAACATAACCAGGCAACTCATTATACATCCATATCTTTCACTCCCACAAAATATTTGAAATGTTATCATTATCATTCGGGGAATTAACGAATAAGTTACACATGCACATACTTTATTCAAATTCGATTACCACTATGGGGATATCGGAAACGGTAAGAGATACGAAGTCGGTTAAATTTCGGTCAAAGTTGCGTAATCATCTGGGAAAAATATTCAATAAAGATAATTAAAAAATATTCAATTGCTGAGATTAAAAAAAATAATTGCAAAATCTTATTTATTTTTTCCTGTCGTTACTTGAAGAGATATTAAAAATATATAAATACATCTTCTTTGCCACCTTTTCTCATCTACAACATGGGAATTTTAGATTTTGGAGCAGACGTTTTGTGTGAGTGCAACCGTCATCAAGTTAAAAAAAATATTTTTATTTTGAGTTATACTCGTCTATACTGTTACAATGATGTGCAACACTTGAGGTTTTAATAACGTTTTAATTTGAAAATAAATCAAAATCTACAATTAGCACTAAACTGTATTTAAAAAATTAAAATATTAACTAGAGTGCCAGGAAAACAGATTAAAATCTGAAACATTATTATAAACGTTAAGTTGCATCTTATGCAACACTAAGTTTTTAACAAGAAATACATACATTTATATTTACTTACTTTACTTTAATCCTCTTTACTCTGATCGGAGCATAGGGCTTCTACAAGCTTCTTTCATCCTTCTCTATCCGTCCGACTTCCGAGGCTTGTATAAGTTTCCCTAGCACGCTCCCTTTTACGTTGCAGGGTTGCTAGCCCTGCAAACAACCCTCCTCCTTTCACAGCCGGGCTTTGGACCGGTCACAGCGGAGTTACATTTACTTTTACAGTACATTTAATACTAATATTACTACTAAATAGAATTTACCAATTGAATACCAATTTTAGGTGTTATAATAATGAATAATAATTTTATAATAAATGTTCAAATATATTGCCATTCTCTCTAATGCAAAGGGCTGCTTTGCGTCGAATATTATTCACTGCTCGTTGTATATCACGCTGCCTTACACTCATAAAACTTTATAAAATGTTTGCCCCAAGTTCATCAATATTATTTGGCACTCTGCGATATTCTTTATTTTAAGATGCCCCACAAAAAAAAAATCTAATGGTGATAAGTCTGGCGACCTATATATATATATATATATATATATATATATATATATATATATAAAATAAAAATATGAATAATGTGACTCACAATAATACAATTTATAATGTCAAGATTATAGCTTTGAATTAAGCGCCAAATTAAATTGATTAAGTTGGTACCAAACTCAGCTGCGCAGCGCTGCAAATGTCCGTGTTTTGTGTATGGACGTTTGAGGTTAGCAGTGCATCGTTTCCACCACGTGTTTAAATAAATATTAACAATCATAAGGCCGTAGATTAATAAATAATTAGCAATGTCTGTAATTCAGCGCGTGGTGTAAGTATAATTACCAATTTTGCCATACATACTTGCTTTGTTTACTTGTAAACCACAGCTCAAATTAACATTCCAAACAGCCCTTCATGTTACATACAAATACAATTACATTCATGGATAATTAACACATATGATTAGTTGACAAGTTAGGATGTTACCCCCCTTGTTTCAGTAAACCGAAAACACGCAAAGGAAAGAAGGTTTTGATTTCGAGGGAGCCACAGTTAATCGAAGACGCAAAAAAGGCACTGTTCTTCCAGGGCAGGAGAACTTCGGAGAAAGTCAGGGAACTGCTGAGCGATCTCTACGACCTCAAAAAACCACATGCCACAAAATTGAGCCGGAAGAATGACGTCACAATATTCGAAAACGTAACCCCAGTCGAGCAGTTCTGCAGGAAACACGAGACGTCGCTATTTGTAATGGGCTCGCACACCAAGAAGCGCCCAGACAACGTGGTCATGGGGCGGGTGTTCGATTACTCCTTGTTGGACATGATTGAGTTAGGCGTCGATGATTTCGAATCGATGAGAAGCTTCCAAGGCAGAAAAATCATAATGGGCTGCAAGCCGTCGCTGATATTCAACGGCGTCATATGGGAACAGAGCGAGGACTTGAAGCAGCTGAAATCGCTTTTCATCGATTTCTTTCACAGGGAAGACGTGGAATCGATTAGGTTGCAAGGCTTAGAGCACGCTATTAGTTTTACCGTTACTAGTGAGAGTAAGATTTTGATGCGGTCTTATAAGGTGCTGCTCAAAAAGTCTGGCTGCAAGACTCCCAGAATTGAACTCGAAGAAATTGGTAAGTGTTTGCAGTTTGAATAATTATTCTTGACAGATTTATATCTTCATTAGGTTATTGACCAGACATGTTTCCTCCGATATTAAATAGTTTTTTTTTTTTCTGGTTTGTGGTAGTGATATAATTATAATTCATAAATTAAATTGTGTCCAACATATTTCATTGCTTCCTCGTTATTTAGTGGCTTTTATTATATCCAGACTTGTTTAAACACGTATGCAATCTTAATCGTTCGAGTTGAAATTTAGCCAAGGAATCAAATATTGTTCGTTTTTATGTTGAGTTATGTCAAAATAAAAAATATATATAGTAAAAAATTGCAAAGGAAAATCAACGTATCGTGAACAGTGGTCCTTTATTTTTTTAGGGATCCACCACTTGTTGCTTTATGTTGGTCAAAACAAAAATCACTACAAATTGAACCGTAATTTTGTTTTCGAGAAACACTAATGACACGGAGTTGCTACTAATATAGTTTATTCACAAAACTCCCGTAACATAAGGCAAAGACAAATATCATTTTGGTAACTATAAATTACCAACTATTTTATCTGACTCTACGTGTCAAACTTTTGAAATAAAGTTAGGAGCTGGAAATATTCGCTATCAGTTTTGTTCGACGAGCATGGTAAACAGTACGGCTTGTGTGACGGTGTCGGAGCCGTGTTTGTTTCAGAGTTTTTGTGGCATGGCTTTGTGTGAACGGTCTCATAAGAATTATTGTCCATCTCTTGTACACACTGGAGCCGTCAACACATTTGTCAAAGTGACAGATTGACTTCCAACTAAATCGTTCATAATTGAAGATCTTAAGATACTTGTCATATTCCCTTATCTTGTAATATTGTTTGCCTTTTCAATTGCTGCACTAGTATGTTATATGTAGTAACTAAATCATTTATGATTGATAATTGAAGGTCTTAAGATACTTGTCATATTCTCTTATCTTGTAATATTGTTTGCCTTTTCAATTGTTGTAGCAGTATGTTATACATTATGTCCCCGGATTGAGTTTACAAAAGGAAAAACTTTTTTTTTCTTTTATTTTACGCCTAAACTTCAAAGGAATAAGATTTTTTGCTTGTCCTGAAACCAGCAAATCTTGAATTAAAACTTAATTATTCTGACTCAGTGGAAAGAAAAGTTCATTTATCTTTTGATTTCGGACTTTCTCTACTTTTTAAAACCCATCACATTGGCCGTTTTATTTTTTTTGACGATGTCACTTTGACAAATGAGTTTACGCAAGTTAAATAACAAAAATGTTTGTGAAAAACATAATTTTAATAAACAGCAACTCAAAGAAACAGCTTTAAGATAAAAATGTCATTTTTAACAAGAACAATCATTATTCAATTAACCCCCCACCAAATTCTGCGCACCATTCTACTCTAAAACGAAGCTCCTTGCAACTTCTTTGAATTTCTTCGATGGACAACGATGCCACGGCGTCTCTTATTCGATTTTTTAATTCTTCGGCATTATTAGGTAGGTTATCCATATACACAATTTGCTTTAAACGTCCCCACAAATAAAAATCCAAAATTGTTAAATCGGGACTTCTGGCAGGCCACAATACTGGACCATTTCTTCCAATCTATTGATCTCCAAATTTTACATTTAACCAGTTAGTAACAATGCGAGAATAATGTGCAGGACAACCACCCTACTGAAAAAAGTCAAAAATCAAGAGAAAAATTGACTTTTCTCTCTACTGAGTCAGAATAATGAAGTTTTAATTAGAGATTTGCTGGTTTCAGGACAAGCAAAAAATCTTATTCCTTTGAAGTTTTGGCGTAAAATAAAAGAAAAAAAAGTTGTTCCTCTTGTAAACTCAATCCGGGGACATACTGTATGTTAACCATTTCTTTTACAGGACCGAGAGTCAGCTTTTCACTCAGACGCAGTAAGTTAGCAACCGAAGACTTGATGAAACAATCTCTACAGAAACCAAAGGAACTGAAAGTCACTAAAAAGAAGAACATATCTACTGATGGCTTGGGTACGAAGCACGGACGTATCCACCTTGGCATCCAGGATGTCAACAAGCTGCAGACTAGGAAAATGAAGGGGTTGCGCAAGTCGGCTACACAACAGAAGAAAGAAAGATCTTTGAAGCGAGCATTGATTGACGACGGACAGACAAATGTTAAAAAAATCCAGGTTGCTTGATGATCGATGATTTTGAGCAATGTGTAAAAACTTTTTGTGTATATTGAATAATGATAGATTTACGTTTAAGAAATTGCATTTATGCAAAAAATAATGTTTAAGTCATTTGTTAAAAAAATACATTAGGATAAAAATGTACAAACATTTTTTTTTTTTAATTAACAACTACAACCCGCATGTATTGCCTTATCAAATTTTCTTCTCTATTGAGATACGAAATTATTTGGCAATAGTTTACATTTTTTCGTAAATGTATTGTCACATAGGTATTTATTTTTAGACGGCTAGATATAAGTAAATAATTATAGTTGTCCTAACTTGTATATTGGTCATTAAATGTTACACATAACCTTGGCAACTCAATTAGCACTAATCTGGATTTCCCATCACAAAGTAAAGTAACTAACATAACTTTATTAAACATATTTCAATATTTACACAATAAAAACCATTACAAAAATATGGGCTTAAACTAATGAAGTAATAAGTTAAAAAAGTGGAAATGTAATTGATCGGTGATTGTTAGGCGTTTAAAATAAGCAAAGATTATACGTTTGCTACACCGTTAGTATATATCACCAATATGTACATTGTTAACGAATTACACATCTTGTGATTCAATTGTGGTGTACTGCACCTTCCTTGTAACTTTATCAATCAACGGGCCTAATTTCGAGTGTATCTTCTTTTTGCTTACATAAACGTAAGCTCCTAGCAAGGATACCAATATTAGCCCTAAAATTACTAACAGGATTGTAATGGCTCTGGACACTTTAGCGTGCTTACTCTCTGCTAACGTCTTCAAATGAACCACGTATTTAGAACCGTACTTATTCAAATAACATTGAAGACTATCTTTGTTCCTAATTGTGACATTAGTTTTTTGCATCCAATTATACAAACCTTTCACAGCCGTTTCACATTTAAACGGATTCCTACTAATATCTATCATTAAAGTACTGTCCGGTATTCTATATGGTGGTGCTAGTCTGTCGAAGTTATCAAAGTCCCTCTGGGAAAGTTTGGAAATATTGTTGTGCTCAAAATCGATGAATTTTAAATTCTTCAAGCACCTAATGTTAAAGTTTAGCGAAGGAATTAAGTTATCACCTAAATAGAGGTCGCGGAGGCTTGGTAAGTCGCAGAAGACGTCCGGGTCTCTAAAACTTTTGATCTCGTTCTGCTCCAAGTGCAGCTTGAATAGCTTCGTCAAGTTACTGTTCACAAAAATATCATGGAGGTCATCTGCTAAAGCTGCGTCCGTGTTATCGGCGAAAGCGTTCGTCAAATGCAGCTGCTGCAGGTTGATGAAATTTGAAAACACCCTTGGGTGGTGATAGTTATCATCGTCGGTGTCCGATATCGTAAGTTCGTTATGATTTAATATTAGCGTCTCAACGTTTGGCACATGGTGGTAGGCTTTGCCTTTAATTTCACGAATCTTATTGTTCGACATGTCAATGCTTTTTAAGTTCGTTAAATTATTTAAGTCCCCAAAAACATTCCATGGCAGTGTCGGAATATTGTTGCCAACGAACACAAGGCTCTCCGTTTCCTTGGGCAGGTCCTTCAGCATATCCACCGACCTGAAGTGCTGATCTGTGCAGTTGACCATGTATTTTGTTGTACGGTCGACATAAATATTCCCACAAAAGCAACCATCAAGTAGTCTTGTGCCGCAATCATATGATAGTCTGGAATACGACATGGTCATGTGTGTGAATAATACTCCTTGAAAAAGGAATAACTTCACTGAGGCCATCTGAAACATTTTTTGAAATTTTATTACTCATATAATTAGTTTTGAACTTAAAATGGGTGCAATTTATTTTTTATAAGTGGTGAGTCACGGAAATACCCACTAAAAATATTCTTTTCATTTGTTAACAGTGAAGCAATATATTCTTTGTGCAAGTTGTACCTGTAATTAATGACCCAGGTGCTACAGGTAAGTAGGTCAGATGAATCTACTCACCCTTAATGGTCTTTTATTCCTGTTTGTTCTCCTAGAATCGAGGGATGGTCATCAACCTGTCTATTATGTTCACCTTAGCACGCCTTTAAACAAACAAGTTGCAAGACATTGTCCGCCAGGTATGCGCGTAAATGGACAGGTGAATTACCACTGTTGAATTGGTTGTATAAGTGGAGAAGCCATTCAGGGAAACTATGTCACTGTTGGGAAATGTAGCATTTCAATCTTTTTAACACAATCGGTTAATAATTGTAAAGTATAATTAGTTAGTGAACCGCGCAAATTGATTGATACGCCACAATTGAGCGTGTTATTTCGTCTCTACTCACTCATAATTTGATTTATTTATGTAATTTTTAATTAATGCATTGTTTAATCTAGTGTTTATAATCCAATTTAGGTATTAGATCATTGGAACCAATTAAAAGTGCATTATCTTAAAAGTTTTTAAATTAAACATGATTTTACAATCTTTGGCATGTTTGTCGTATAGTTGCCCAGGGAACATTGACTAGTTTCCGATAAATAATTTAATGGACCTCTGGCATGATAATCTTCACCTAAATTATATGATATGATGCATTGTTCGCATTCATATTGAAAATTTATGAGCCATGTCCGCATAAATCCGGCGATTTCAATGCCCGAAGAATCGCGTCATGTCTGAAAATAGATCGAAATCTATATTATGCCTGTATTCAATGCCAGATACATCGCAACTTACCTAACACATTGTAGATTCATAACAGCTCCACTCCTTGATTAAAATATTAGAATATTGTTGCTAATTCTATATTTAGTATTCATCCCAGGTTCATTTATTTAATTGTGTATTGATGTATTATTATAAATTATAATTAAGATATTTAAATAAATAATAAATACAGTAACATGCTGTTTCATAGTGACCGTATAATAGTCGGAATTCCACCACCATTAAAAATATTTCGAAAATTATTGATTATTTTATTACTTATTTATAACTTATTACTTATATACTTATCCTTATGCAAAATAAGCAGTTACTTAGCCCCCACCATCCATCGGAGGCCCCTGAAAAAGGTGAAAATATATTTTACATAGCAGAATAAAGACATCGCAGCCTTTCTGGACTTATTAAATTCCATTTAGAGTTTTTCAATGGCGGAAATGATATAAGATTCGTTTTTTTTCGTCATTTTCAGCAACTGGAGATCTTTCGGCGATCTTGTATACATTTTCCGGTACAGACACGGCAGGATTTACGTATAGGCGAAATAAGCAGTTACTTAGGGCCCCTATCCATCGGGGGCCCATGAAAAAGTTGAAAATTTATTTTATATAAGAAGTTATATTATATTTCCGATTTTAATTCAATTTTGAACTTAATTTAGATCTAATATAAAATACAGTATACTGGGTTGTTGAATCTTAATCTTATATCTACTTATAATATCACCTAAGCGTACATTATTTGTACTAAGCTAAGTAGGGAAAAATAATTTAAAAATTTGTTGAAACTAAATCGAATTTTTAAAATGAACGAAAAGCATTCTAAATTTGTAACTTCAGAAATCATTAATTAGTTTTTTTTTTAAATGCAAATCTCAAAACTCAAAAGTCAAGTGTCAAATTAAAACATTGAAAACTGTGAAAAACATGTTCCATTTTGAGTTACACATTTTTAGTGTCAATTTTTTGTAAACGCACAGACAATTTATGGCTGTAAGTGTATATCATACCTTTTTCTGCTTCTTTTAGGTAAAATGTACATATTATAACAGTGCACAAATGCACAATCATATAACTTGCATAAACTGTATTTGGTTGTTGCAATTAATTATGCAAAAATCGCGTCACTGTATACAACACAATTCACACAATACTTTATAAATTCAAATTTGTCTTCATTAATATTTCCCCCCAATTTGATTCTCGATTTTCTTGAGTTCATTCATTGAATATCTGAAATATCATTGCTGAACTAATGCTAGTTAAGGGTTTTTTTTAAATTTAATTGATAGGAACATGACCAATTACAGAATTCATTAAATTCCACTCAAATGTTGCTCGACATTTGAGGCAACTGAAGGAGTAAATACGAAGAGTAGAAATATGTATTTACAGTTGCTGGAAGCTAGAATATTCCTCTAGAGTCTATACTAACTCAAACTTTGTAGAGGAGTTAGAAAAATTAGCTGCAGACTACACCATATCTCTGTTATCTCGTGCCATTTGTTGCGATTATGCAACTACTCGTGATTAATTTGATTCAATAGATGGGCATAACCATTTGTGTTGTGTTCATGTACATGTTTGTTAATGTTATATTTAGTGTTATGTGTAATATTTTTTAAATTTATTTTATATTGTATTTTTACAGTTTCTATTTTTATTGTTGTACATATATTTTTGAATACATTTTTCAGGGGCTTCCGATACATGGTAGCCCTGAGCAACTGCTTTATTTGCTAATACATAAAACAGACCCTGTAAAAGGAGATAAACAGCAATTGATTAAATAAAAAATAAAAAATATGCGCATATTGGGTTGCCAACAGTCTGAAGTCATGGCGACGCCAGCGCAGAAACCGGTGAACTTTATACGTATGAATTAAACTGCAATAAACTGACAAAAAAGACATATCACGAGAAAAAAAAAAATAATTCCTGACTAGTGGTGCTATTTTTTATTCAAAATACGCTGTATTTATTGATATACAGCTCAATTAATAAAACATTTGTAACTAGACAGCCCAATATACACCTACTTTTATAATTCCTGTCATTTAAGTTGCTTCCACCTATCGATAATTATCAATATTTTATATACCAATACAAATATATCCACGATTCAATTTGATCTTCTATTAAAAAATTGAAATAAAAAAAATGGAGAGTACATTTAATTAATTTCTCGTTGAATTCATAGCTACACAGAAATTTCAACAGATGAATAAAAGTGTGAAGGTCGTGAAATATAACGAATCCATTTGCATGTGGCTATAAAATAAAAGTCAAAACAAACTTTATCAATGTATATCTTTATTCGCTTTCTCACTAAGCTACACTTAAAAGTTACAAAAGAAAAGGTGACAAGAATATAACAGTAATTTTTATATACAAGTTTCATCATAGAAGTCAATAGGTTTGCAATAAATAAACATAAACTCCAAATGCTTGTATTTTATATAGTGGGATTGTAAGGAATATAAAAATATACTTGAGAGGAAATATGTACAACGTTCACCCAGATGAAAAATAAACGACAAAAATGCAATACAAGTTATTTATCTGCGAATCGCTTAATAAAAAAAAAAAAACATATACACAATTACCTTTTAAATGCATACCATCTGAGACAATGCATTTTTTATTGATTAAACATAAGGTTTCACAATGTATTTAATATAGGAGAAAACAATATAGTAACCGAGTTGTATTAACAAATTCAGCTTATAGTTACCACTTAAAGTTAATTACCTCATGCAGAAGGCAAATAAACCTATAATGCCTAAAGCATAAAGTCAGCCAGTAAAGGA
The DNA here is from genome assembly GCA_951805005.1 of Othius punctulatus. Classification (NCBI taxonomy): domain Eukaryota; kingdom Metazoa; phylum Arthropoda; class Insecta; order Coleoptera; family Staphylinidae; genus Othius; species Othius punctulatus. Next base: position 26,741,059 of record OX638143.1, read on the forward strand.
AATTAAATCAAAGTTGTAACAAAGAAATAAGAAATAGTTTACATAATATTTATGTAATAATTAACTGTAAGTACGGTATTTTTTCTTTTACCTTTATTTACAACATATTATGTCTTCTCCCCTTCAGTCTTGCCACGAGATTACATATCTTCAATGCGGGACCCAGCTTAAGGCCCATATATTTCATCATCATGTCCGAATTCAGAAGCAACAAAGCTTTGCCGTCAATTTCCTGCAACGCATTAAATGAAACATTTCCCTTGCAACGTAAAAACCAATACGTACATGCTTCCTGAACAAATCGGCGTGTGCCCCCAAGCACGGATCCGTCGACTCGATGAACTGGATCACTTCCTCTATGCCCCACTCCTGTGTTGGTATTTTGTTGAGGCTAGTTACAGTTGCCTCCGATATGGACGAGTCTGTGGGCGTTGTAGAAGTCGCGGCCTCCTGCTCCGCTTTCCTCTTCACAGGAGGAATGCGCACGTCACAATTTGGACACTCATTCCTCGTTGCTTTCATACCTAGGGACGTACAATGAAACAATAAAACATTTAAAGTAGGCAATATTTTATGAATTCTGGTTTCACTGAATCATGGGTATCGATGATTTTTAAGAAAAGTGGCATGATTCAAAAAAACACATTTTTGCGTTTAAAAGTATAAAACAAATACAAATTTTACATATATTTATCCAGAAAAGCACCACAAACTTAAAAACTTTAAGTGTAAATTGCATTACAGTGATCAAAAACCTCTATATTCTGTTGCAATTTTAAAATTGATTTCCTCTCAATTTTTTTACTTATGTGTTTTTTCTTGAAAACAATCGATATGTTTTCAATAAATTCAAAGTTATTGTTAGTAATTTTTGTTAGAAGTCTTATGTTTTCCTCAGCCAATTTTGCTTAGTTTTGTGTAATCATTGTTATGCTTTATAAAGTTATACAAGATATCATTTAAACTTACTAAACAAGTGTTGACAACATCCTAGCGAAGAATGGAGTGCTTGGAACACGTTCTCCACATCATTATTCTTCAACAGCGTCGGTAATTTTATTGTATACGTAGTACCCCCATGAGTTATGACTACTTCGTCCCCACGGAGTGAGCCCAGCCTGGCCAAGATGGTTTCGGGCTTATTGCTGGCCTTCAATACCTCTGATATCAGTTTCTTGATGACGCCGATCGGCGACGGATCCTCGAGCGAAGACGCCAACTGGGTGTTGTCAATTAGCGGGCCGCCCAGGCATTGCTTGTGGGTGTAAATAACAATTGGGGGCGGCGGCGGGGCTGAGGTGTCAGCCTCCGGAGACTGCACCTCAACCGTTGATGATATTGTGGTCGGCAGAGTTGGCTGAGTCGGTCTGATTTTAAACCTAAAAAAAAATTACTCATGACATTAATACTCGTCCCCTCGCCGCACACTGCTCGTTTCATTCCCAAGGCCTTATGGAGATATTCAATATATATTACCTGTTAGCTCCAGTGTTGTTTTTCTGTCCTGGTGGTTGCATTGGATGCCCAGATTTGGCGCACCATCCAACAGGAAATATGTCACGGCTGTCGAAGCGACACCAGTAGTCAAATGCACCACGCCACCCATCAAATGTGACGTGTATCTGCTCATTCTTGACGGCGCCGACTGTTGCCGTACAGATGAGCTGAGGATTCTTCTTGTCCACGGCCTCCAGTTTCTGGCCGACTTGGAAGAGATTCGTTTTTGGGCCAGAAGGCTCCTTCTGGAATATCTTGGTTGGCGCCATCTCGGCGCCGTTTAAAGTTTTCAACAGAAACATTGGCCAGGAACTGGCATTCATCCTAAAACCTAAGATGCACATGTTAGAGGGCTTAATTTAGAGTCAACGGTTAATATTTACCTAAGGGAGGCTGCAACATGCCGCCCGACTTCTCGCAGTGCCCAATGGGATGAATCTCACTAGAATCGACGAGCCTCCAGAAGTCGTTCTTGTTATCACTGCCGTCTAATCTTAATCTTAGTCTAGGACCCAAAACACTTATCACAGTAGCAATGCAGGTTGAGGTAACATTTCTCGGATCTAAAGCTTCGAGCTTCATACCGACTTTGAAATCGTTTTGCGGAGGTTCGTGGCTCTGCTTGAAGCAGGCCAGCGGCGCCGGAGAACTGTTGGTCTCCTTCAGGTACTCCTCCCAGTCGAACGTTTGGAACGTCTCGTACTGGAAGGGTCCCGGTGATCCGGTGTCAACCGCCGGAATCGGGGCGACAGCGACGACCCTGCCGTGCACTTCGGCCCGTTTCTGGTGCTTGTTCATGCAGTAGATGGAGCAGTAATCCTTGCTGGGATTGGCGCTCCCACGGATCACATTATCACATTGTAGGCAGGCGCCCTTGACGTACGCCTTGCGGAATTCCGCCAGGCACGTCTCGGAGCAGAACTCCTTCTTGCCGTTTGTGGTCGGGAGTACATACTTGAGCGGGAGTTTTCCCTCGTTGCACCACGTACATGAGATTACTTTCTTCGGAGGCCTTCCGGGGCCACGTACCTTGGGGGTTCCATTGGTAGCATTCGACATTATTGTTACAATTTGAGGTAATTACATAACTTTGCAATAATACTACACATTAAATATTAATAAATGTGCACTCTAATTTATATGCTAAATTGGTTGGCGGGCGATAATGCTAGTTCGCTGCCCTCTCACACTTCCTTCTAGTGCACATACAACAGTGTATAGTGAACGAACTCCTGTCTTATCACGAACTGCTAATGTTAATCACTCTTGCATTTTCAATTTGATTTTCTAGTATCTGTAAATGTCAACAACGAAAATATGCAAGTTTGCTGTCTTGCGGCTTGTCTAATGATGATAAATTACCAACATAAAAAATGCAAAATGCTTGAACTTGGCGGGAATTTCAAACTCACAATGATTTACCCCTTTATACCAACAATATAATAAAGTAGCGTTAATAAAGTATTATATTACATTAATAAATTGTATACATAACAGAATCATTATTACACACGTTAAGTATATGAATAAACCGACGAAAAATCATCAAATGAAAACGACAGTGATTATGTTAACAATTATTTACATTATTCCATACATTTAAGTAACAACATATTTCGAACAGTATTCAAGGCTTAAAATGCTTAATTGAAGTCTTACATCTTCAACAATCGTTTTCAAAAACCCAAATCTAACCTAGCGATCGGTTTTCCAACCTGTTACATTGACATTCCACAAATTCCAATCCTATTGCACATTTGTAATTTATTATTCCTCTCTAGGCCAAACAAATAATTAAATTTTCCACTCTCCTCGACGCGCCCCACGGAGCTACTCTGATAAACCTGGCCCAAAATGCCGGACACCGTGGAAAAAGACGTCCAGCAAGTGCTCAAGGGCCTGCCCCTGTCCAGTGCAGAGTCAGAAATATGCGACTTCACCTTGGAAGACCAGAACGCCGCCCTAGAAACGCAGGGCATCTCCCCACGGGTGGACCCTAGCAAGCCGCCTGCAATCGGGGACTACCTCACGTACATAGTGGCCGCTGTTGTCTTCAACGATGCCGGCGAGGTCCTCATGATCCAGGAGGCCAAGGAAAGCTGCGCAGGAAAGTGGTTCGTATATAAAGCTCCTATGAAATAATGCAATTACATCTGCTCTTACAATGGCCAATGTTGTGCTCCGTGAAATGTCGAGGTAACAGTAATTATGAAAATTACAGCACTTAATGTATGTATGTTATCCAGTATCATAATTTTGCTATTTATATATCACGAGAAATCTATGGCAGACTAATGAAAATTGCAGTAAAATTGAACTTGTATTAAAAACTTAAATTGACTGAAACCACTTGCGTTTAACCATTTGTATTATAGTTAATCAGTTATTTTTACAGTATTACTTACAGAGGCAGTAAGGCCACAATATTATTGTGTCCATTATACTAGTTTTGATTTCAATGTTAGTTTTGTAAACAAATTTTGTTGCTCTCTCCGTATTAATCTACATTAAGGCAATATTTGTCATGACTAATAATTTTTTTCATGACTCAGGTATTTACCAGCGGGACGTCTCGACAAGGGCGAAGACATATGTGAGGCTGCAGAACGTGAGGTGTTAGAAGAAACAGGCTACGTTATTACCTGCACATCGCTAATAATGGTTGAGTGTGCGAAGGGGCTGTGGATCCGATTTGTGCTCACCGGGAACATTACCGGCGGCTCACTTAAGACTCCGTCTCAAGCCGACAAGGAGTCGATTCAAGCCAAATGGGTCGGCAATTTATCCGAGTATACTTTACGATCCAAAGACGTCTTGCCGCTTATTGATAGGGGGAGGTCAGTATGGGTCACGACAATCAAATATGCTAAGCTTTACATGATCGTTTGTTTATTAAAGCAGTTCTTACAATACAATGGTATATTCCTGTAACAAAAGATAAGTGTTACATACAGATATTACAGATATAACGGCTCAGAAAAACTTGCCTAATCAATAGGATAAAAAAATGATAAAGAAGCGAAATTTGCTGCTTGATGAAGTTAACACTTATTACTATTCTTAACTTGTTTAACTCTAAAACGTAAATGATTTTATTTTTTCGGTTTTTTGAGAGAAATAAAGCATCTAATTATCTTCTGAATTGGTAGATTTAACTCGATAGTTAAGTTAATTTCTTTTGATACAAAAATTAAACACATTACTACGTTTATTATCACTTTTTCATTAAACACGACTGCTGTTTCGACACAATTAGGTCATTCTCAAGTGATTCACATTCTCAAGTGAAAAAAAAACTGATAATACATGTAGTAACGTGTTTCATATTTGTATCATCATGACTAATTATCACGTAGTAACAGCTTCATTTACTTTATTTCATTTCAACTTCATTTAATTTCTTTTGGTCGTTCGGATCAGCGAACTTTTGGATTATCGACGCTCTACTGTATATCCAAACTCATATGTGTACAGACCAGTCGCCATAACTTGGCGAGGTCCCGAACTTTAACTTTGTACCCACTTGTTCGTATTCAAACTATTTATTGGTATGGACTGGTGATTAACGTGACATCACAGTCCGGCATAATTACTGCGCATCCAATGTCTCGCCAAGTTACAGCGGCCGGAGTGTACAAATAGAAATTATCTATGATTGTGCTCGTACTTACTGCAATAACGCATTTCTTGTTTCTTCAATATCAATTTCATTATAATTAGTCAACACCTGTAACTGCGTAGACCAAGGCATTAGTCCGACTTTATCTCGGGCGATGGAAATAATAGCTGAAGCTAGTTTAGACGGCTTATAGTATTGCATGTAGTGTATATCTGAAATTTACGTACAACAATACCATAAAACTGGATTAGTATTTGTTTACCTTCTATGACCTTGTCCAAGTAGCATCTGATTACCGAGTGCAATTCCTTGATTAGTATTCTGGGGGTTGTTTTTTTTAAGTCAACATCGTTTTTGCATAGCGCCACCTGGAGGTAGTAGTGTGTGTAATGTGCGGCTGTTGGAAACATGATGTACCAGTGGAAAAATCGCAGGACTAGTATCTCTAGAGCTTTGTAGTCGTTTAGTGGGAAACCATAGCATATTGATGCATTCAATTCGGCAATTTTTGGTATAGTTAATGAGCTTTCCTCGAGTTTTGCTAAAAATCAACGGCTGAATAAATTATCGCCCACCTTTCGAAGCAACCTGCCATTACCTGCCAATAGAAGGCAAACGTTAGCGACTAATAAAATTCTCTCGTTAGTTATTGCATGGTTGTCCATAAATATGTCGAGTAAGTACACGGTTAAATGTAATGTGCAATGTGTTAGCTGCATTGAAACGGCAAACCGTTTTAAGTGGTTGATTAAATGGCTTCGAGAATAAAACTGGAAACAATTTCAAATCAGCGGTTAAATAACAATTAAATAAGCGGTTAAATAACAGTATAATAATTACTTGTGGTGATCGGTGAGCGAATGGGATGCGATTAGCTTCTCGCTGCTCTATGACGGTTTTGTATTCCTTTTTGTACAGTTTAATATCCTCCCATGTTTCTTTCGTTACATGCAACTAAAGTTTTGATAAAAACACATTAATTAAATACAAGTTCAGCTTACGTTAAACAATGAGTCTTTTCCTAGCAGCTTGTATACATTGCACACCTCAAACACTGCATTTAATTGTACCATCGTATTAGAAACATCCATATTTAATGCCAAACCTCAAATATGAAATTGAATAAGGCATATCTTTTCAAAATGCCATTATTCAATTCACAACAATTATCGAAGTCTATTTATAGGCTTGCAATTCGATTCAACTGTTTTTCATTTTCCGTCACACATGTATATTGTTTTTTTAATACCTTTGTAGTTTTTGTTAGATACAAACCATCAATCACCTTGTAATTTATAGGGACTTTATAGCCGCAAAGAAGAACAACGATCTGACTTGGCATGCAGACATTTTACCCGGTAAAAGGCCCCACAAGAGGCTATTGCTCAGGCTCATCGTTGCAATTAAGAAGAAAGCCAACAATAAGGTCCACATTTTATTGAGTGAGCGGAACTCGTGGCATTTACCTGTGTCCGAAATCCACCAGGCCAGATCCCTTCATTCCACGCTAAGGAAATTTATGGTGGAGATATTTGGAGCTGACGTCGCAGCACATAGACCTCATGGCATTTTATCGGTAAAACAAAAGAATACATTTCAATTTTATCTTGAGATGTAGAATGCAGTTATGAAATTATGCATCTGGTAACTTTTGCACTTTAATATATTTACACGATAATGTTTTAGGTTGAATTCGACTCGCATGGTAATAATGATGGTATGTGCTTAACGATGCTGGTTGCATTCAAATCACCATTAGAAGAAGTGCCTATTATAGGGAAGTACGTTTGGCATGAAACGACGAAGTCTCTTGGAGATACTATCATGATAAGAATAGCATCGAGGAATTCGTCAGTGCCTTTAAATGTTATTAATTAGAATCTCTGGGTGTTATTAGGGAAAACTGATGGTATTACTCTTTGGTACCTGACTGTCACGGAGGGGGCTATATCTTTACTTTGATTATTTATATGATTTTATACATTTTATTTGTGTTTTTTATGTAACTGTTAAACTTTTTGTTATTTATAATGATATTTATACATGTTTTTTATACTAACCAAATCAGTATTTTATTGGTTTCGGATTATACATTCAGATAGTATTACTTTGTTTAATAAAGGTTATAAACATTATATTGATTTGTAATATGAAGATAACACACAATATCAATGCATAAACTGTTTTCAATTTTAGTTTCTTTAGAAAACTTGCAATTAGTTGTCATGCCAACTAGTGCACAATAAGGCTATTGTGCACGGGGTGAAGTTGCAGCTATTCTGAAATGAAAAAAGTAATTTACAATGTACTACATTTAATATTCAATGAATATGAATAAATCACTATAGGTGTATTGTTCTATGATAGAAAAATATATTTTCCTATATGTACATTTGGTAGTATAGTTATATGTAATCAAATTTGCTATATTTTGATAGATATACAATGCTTCTAATTAAAAATAAACTTATTTGGTATAAAACATGCCGGTTATTAACGTAGAATGGTTGTTTTGATAAATTAAGACTATACATGATAGGGATATTGCTCAAGCAGAAAATTGCAGCTCCATAAATTGGATTGCCTGCAGATATCTGCATGCAATATTAATACGTATTTGTTTAAACACATCGAGTTACAATTTACTTCAGATTATCAATTTTAGAATCATTATTGATATGATCATAAAAGTAGGGTAGAAAGTAGAAATTATAGATATTTCATTACCAAAATTAGATATAGGTGGTTGGTTGCCTAAATCAGATATTTGGTATATCAACATTTCTGTGACATATGTCAGTTCAATTTCAGCAAAAATAGTGAAGAACTGGCCTTAATCTGGGTTGATCTGGCAGAACTTTGCATGCTAAATGTATAATTCTAGTATGTACACAGTGGCAAATCTTATTGGAAGCGTCACGTTCGTTAATTTTTAAGGTAGAAATAAATAGATAGTTTACTGACAGTATCCACATACAAATTTTTATTTTCCATTGTGAAAGGAAAATGTTAACATACACCACGTATTTGCCACATATCTAAGAGAAACTATGATTGATTAACCCACTGCAACTATTAAATGTTGAAAGAATCTATTTCATCAACTCTGACATTTTGTTTTCTGTGGCTATCCATTTTACTTGCTCCATGAATCGCCAATCAAACAAAAGATTACTTTAAAATTTATAAATATGTGACACAGCCTTATTAAAGTTAAATGTCATAACTGAATCACTAATCGTTCATTTTTTCGTGTTAAAGTATAAATGACTGTGCAAATGGATTTACTGTGGAATACGGTAAACATCAACCACAATCTCGCCAAGTTGCTGAAAGCACGCGAGGTCCGGGAGAATCATGGCAGGACACTGCAGAAGAGTTTTCACTTCACGGCGCCCCTCATCAAACGCATGGACCTGGACTACAACCTGGAAGGTCATCAAGGCTGCGTCAACTGCCTGCAGTGGAGTGCGGACGGGCGGATTTTAGCTTCCGGCTCTGACGACACTCATGTCCGAATATGGGATCCATTCCTGAATAAATGCTTACATCTCGTGCAAACTAAACATATTGGGAATATTTTTTCAGTTAAAGTAAGTTATTGATTTATTGCTGTTCCACTTAATAATAACTGCTCAAATAATTGAAGCATCGTCTATCAGAAAGTCCAGTTTTATTCCAGTCCAGTCTGATATATTCATCAATACGTGTTCAGTTTCAAATGACTTCTAACAATGGCCATTTGAATCAGCAAAGGGAGGTTTAAAAAAAGTATTTCTTCTGTTATCAGTTTGTTTTGATATGTCATTCAGGTTTGCGATACTGCAAATGGCATGAAAGAATGGCTTTGAGCACCTCTTTTACGTACCTATACATATGCTCGGTATGATAAGAAAGCATTCGGTACTTGTAAATAGCCGTCATATTTGCTACACCGTATAGGAATTTAATATATTTATTTTGTAATTTTGAAGAATATTGCAATAGCAATAATTGTCTTTGTTTTTAGTTTGTTGGCGATGGCTCTTTAATAGCGACTGGTGCGGGTGATTGCCGTGTCACGGTGCAATCCATCGAAGACTCCGATAGGCAGTCGCTAATCGACTGCAACTGCCACGCTGGACGCGTCAAGAGGCTTGCCACTGCGCCCGATCAGCCGTCCCTGTTTTGGTCGGCAGGTGAAGACGGGCGTGTTATGTAATTCTCTTGCTTGTTGCGAAGCGTGGATGCACATTTTGTTGTTTGCAGACAATACGACTTGCGGGAGCAGCACGAGTGCATGAAAAACAGCACGGTCTTCGTGGATCTGAGCTATACCACAGAATTTAAGTGCATTACGGTGAACCCTACCAAGCCGCACCTGCTGGCTGTTGGCGCAAATGACAGCTACGTTCGGCTCTATGATCGAAGGTTGATCAAAACTTCAAAAATCAAGGTACTTGAAGTTAGGTTGATTCCTAAGACAGGCATTCTCGGTTTGATTTGTAAATATCTTATTGGTCGTTCTGTGAATCGATATTAATAATTAATAAATTGGACTAAATGTAAAAAAATTACGATAGAGCGTTCACGAAAGTGGTGACAACTTTTCCAACTAGTTCCAACCAAATAATGACATTTGAACAAACCTAATTAAATTATTTGCTTGTTTCCTTCAGTAATGTTGCAAAACATATTTGATTTGCATTTTGAACAGTGTCATCGGTTAGTATCCAGCTTAAAACTTTTTTGAGCGTAGCATTAAAAAAATATTCATTTATTTTAGTTTACTGATATGTTTTTAATTTTAGCCGAATCATGTGTTTGACTCGAGAAAACGAACGCCGCCAGAACCTTTAGACACTAGCTGTGTTCAGTACTACGCTCCAGGCCATTTGGCTAAAGATAATGGGGGAGAACATAGTTTCAAATTGGCCGCTACGTACGTCACTTTTGACTCCACCGGCAACGAGCTGTTGGTCAATATGGGCGGTGAACACATATACTTATTTAATATTAACAATAACAGACACATTAATGAAATCCGAATACCAGAGTGCCTACCGAATGTGAAGGAAGATGCTATAATGAAGCCATGTTGCTATGTTGTAAGTAATTTCGACCAATGACTTTGTGGATTTGCATTACAAAATTTATTTATAGCAGTTTAAGATTTTTATTTGTCTATAGAAACAAATGCTACGCAATATGTTCCATAGATATTGCAGAGAGAGTTCTGAATTTGTCCGGAAACAATATATAATTGAATCACTTAGTAGATATAACGATTTTAAAAAATAATGCTTTTTAGTTCTGACCACCCAGTCATATAACAGAATTATGGCTCTAACAATGTATATGATGTTTGCAGGAGACGCAGAGGAAATTGAATAGCTGCCATGACCACAATTACCAATTCCGTGATGATGATCCATGTGCCTGTGATTATATTGATAGAGCTATGAAAATGTATAAGAGAAAATGGTATGAACATGTTTAAAATAGTCTCAATTTGCTATTAAAGTCGCCATTGAAATTACGGCCAGTATTACTCAACCATATGCCACCACATTATCGGGCATCTTTGTATTCATTGTTTCAATTTTAAATTCCTATTATTTTCAGTTCTTGCTGCTATCAATTATTCCATTTTGACTTGTTTCTTATAGTCGTATATTTACTTGTATGTAATAGCAATTATCACATTTGTTTTATTTCCTTAAATTTTTTTTAGTTTTCTGCAAACATTGATTATATGCAATTGTTATTATTTTCATTGTTTATTTATTTAATTGTTGTTGTTTTTATTGTTTGTTTATTGAATTTTTATTATTTTCATTGTTTATTTATTCTATTGTTATTATTTTCATTGTTTATTTATTCAATTGTTATTATTTTCATTGTTTATCTATTCAATTGTTATTATTTTCATTGTTTATCTATTCAATTGTTATTATTTTCAGGGTTTATTTATTCAATTGTTGTTATTTTGAATATTTATTTATCAAATTGTTCATAATTTTGATTATTTTACCCAATTTTCATCGTCTATTTTGAATTATTGTAATTTTCCAGTAATCAGTTAATCTATTTTCAATTGTTCAAATATTTACTTGTTCATAATATCAGCTGCCACTTTAATTATCTCCATTTTCAATTGTTATCTCCAATAGTTTCTGCTTTCCTCGTTTCAATTTCATTTGTTGATGTTTACAATTGTTACCACTAAAATATTACGATTGCTATTATTATGACATATTTTTTTAGGATTGGTGATGTATATTTTGCGGCACGCGATTACCTCCACGTCATCCAGCAATGGCCGAAGACGGAGCATGCATACCTCGGTCTAATCGAGTGCCTCATCTACCTCAAGTGGCCCGAAGAGGCCACTAGCTGGATCGAGTATTTCAAGAAGATGTTCCCTAGATACGTGGATAACAGACAGGTTAAGAACATGCAAGAGGCCGTCGAGTACATACAGACGTCCGGGAATATTACCGAGAACGCCGAAATGCTCGAGGTGCTAGATGTAAGCGACGAGGAGAAGGCGATGAGGTTGAACTCGAGGGATTACGAGTGCAGGTACATTGGGCACTGCAATACCACAACGGACATCAAGGAGGCCAATTTTATGGGTAAACAATTGATGTCATAATTCCCAAGTAATTTCAAACGGTGGTAGTGGATATAATTATGTGTCATTAAGACACCCAAATGGTTATGATCGTCTTATTTCTCAGTTTGCGTTCCTGAAAACTGTACGGAAAACAGCCACTGATATTAATAGTTCAAAATTAATTATAGTACTTATATATATTTATATATATATCGTCATATATAACTATAGCACGGGACAAACGAAAAAAATTTCACTATTAATATTTCAACATGAAAAGCTGAATTGTCGATCAAATAGGGCCCTTCATGTTGCTTTCTGGCGTAAAACTCCATCCTGAGTGTGTAAAAATTTTCTGCGTCGACAATGGAGTATAGTTTTACGCCATACTTAGCAGGTTTGTTGCTAATGTATTGAGGAAAGCTACACCTGCCTCTAAATGATTCCAGCATTTCATCAATTATTGCATGAACCCTAACCTTGTAATATTTTTGACACCTCTCAACGAAACCATTGAAGATATTTCTGATTGGCGCCATTTTATCCACAAGCTTTCGCTCCTAACGATCATGCATTTTGTAAAATGGAAAACTTCGAAGAAGGAATTGAAATCGTTTTTGGGACATGACGAGGCTGAAGTATTCGACACCTGTAGCGTCATCAGCCCACGGATCAGACGCATTAGGGTGTGATGATCGTAGAAGTCGAGCAATACACAGCAAACCCAATACAGCTTTCAGTTCACTTTTAGTTGTTGGTCTTGCATCTCTTTCTCTTGCAAAATTTGATCTGAGCTTTTCGATGCATATGTTAGTACACTCTACCAATTCATCAATAATTTTATTAGAAAAAAATATATTCCAACATTCAATTGGAGACTGTGGATGTTTTCCTGCACCTTTTGGACCAGGTGAAAACTTAAATTGTTAAGTTCTGAACATTGGTTCAGATGCTTGTGTTTTGCACTTTTTGGAGGTAATTTATTATATTTATCTCTACCTGTATAATGTCCAAAATTACAAGTGGTCATCATCATGGTAGTTATTACCTAATGCAGATTGTTCACAGCTACAATAATTAGAATTCTCCTCCAACACGTCCTCTTCGCTGTCGTCAAATTCGGGAATAACTTCATCAACATGCACGTCATCAAAAAGAACTTGCAATTTGCAACATCTCTTTCGTAATCACCCATTTTAAAAATTAGAAACCCCTAGTAAATTAATCGTGAAATTAATATATTCATTAGAAGAAGAACACGTTTATTACTTTCTTTTGATGATGATTGATGTCATTCACTTGATAATAAGCATTTACCAACAATTACTGACAGAATTACAACCTAACCACATATAAACCTCAAAATATTTGCGCAGTAAATTTAACTTACATGAGCGATCGCGTCTTTGGTCGAAAGGACAGCAGACATAAATTTTTAGCAAAATTAAAAATTAAACGCCTGACGGTCTCATTTTATTGATGAATGTCATGTAACATGAGAATTCTTTAAAAATCTGCGGTCTTTTCGACCATAGTGCGCCTTCTCGCGGGTTAAAGGGAGATTAATAATATAATTAATTAATACTATAAGCATTGATTGTTCAACTTTTATTTTTCAGGAGATGATGGAAATTTCATTTGCGCAGGGTCCGATGATGGAATGATATTTATTTGGGATACGAAATCTACCAATTTGTTGACTGCACTGGTTGGAGACATTTCTATTGTAAATTGTGTGCAGCCACACCCAAATGTTTGTTGCCTTGCATCCAGCGGGATTGATCCTGTTGTTAAAATTTGGTCTCCTAAGAACGAGGTACAGAAATTATTCCTTTTTCAGATAATTATCGGTTTATAAGATTCTTCCATATTTTATTGAATGATATAATTTGAAGTAATTAGTCCAGAGATAAAAGATTTAAATTAGACTAAGTAGATTAGATTAATTATATTAAATTAGATTAAGTTGTTGTATGGAATTTTATACTGATCAGGCTGGTACTTCGAAAGTTGAGGATAAGTTATCTGCTGGACAAAATAACCTGTGTTTCAAATCTTCTTAACGATTTCTTAAACCACCCGATAACTACACTTCTACAAACAATTATTGCATATTAAAAAACAAAAATTATATCTATTAATAATTTATATTTTTATAATTGAACTATCATATAATCGTTGTTATTAATACTGAATATCCGAGTAACTTTTATGAATAACTGTTATTATGTTAGTATTATGTATCATCCCGACACCGAAAGGTAGAAAGAAATTTTACTAAATAAATAAATTATGTATTATGTTAGTTATGAGTTATAGTTATGAGTAACAAATATGAATATGCGAATTACTTTTGAGTAATGTAGTTGTAATTATATCTGTGGATGGAATAATTGGTATTCGGTCATAAAACTGCACATAATTTATTTGCTAATTAATATGAAATTATTTCTGCTGTTACGACTAATCAGTTGTTATTCTAGTTTTAATTAGAGCCAATATCTATTTAATTAATATAAATACACCTTCTAATTATGTTTATTTGTAGGAACAAGAGAATTACGTGAACAAGCATGTAATAAAAGACCTGTGGTCAGCCTTGAAGACAAACCAGGACCGTTTGGCTATGAACCCGTTTGAGACAATGCTTGTAAACATGGGCTACCGTGTCCGGGACAGCTCAACGCCGACCGGGCGGAGCCACGGCTTCTCCCAAGTGGCCTCTTGTCGCACTAGTTAGCTTTCCTAGATTTGATATTTTTTAAATGAAAACCTAGAAATATGACTAGTAAGTATGCACTGCTGTGTGCACGTGCTCAGAGCATTGCACGTGCACATGTTAGCAACAAAGAAATGTCGGCAGGAGTGTTTGCAACAAATTAGTTTGCTTCCAAGTTTCTTTGCTGACTAGCGAAAAATTTGTTACGGATGCTCAAGTATTTGTAAAGAGATTCTGTATTCACATTGTATATAGCTTGATTAAAATTCTGTATTCTCTTATTGATGTTGTCACGAACGATTTTACACTAGTAATTTATATAAAATGTTAGATAATTAATTGGTTGTTATTCTTGATATTTTTAGACTCTTGCGATGAAGGGACAATTAATGAGTATTTCTTTTCTTTCGAAGGCCCTGGAGGTCTACGGAGAATTTATGCGGGGCTTTTAGACGGTGCAACGTTTATATAGGAGGAAAAATATTGTTTCAGCTTTATACATTTAATTTTTATATGTATTAATTAATTTGTTTATATTTAATAATTACTAAAAGTAAAATAAATGAGTTATATAATATGTTTTTATCAATTTAATTATTTGTACATTATTGAACTTTAATTTACAGGTCTCTGAGTAAAGTAAGGCATTTTACTGACGAATCGTGTGTTATTTTTTTTTTAAACCCCCAATTATAATAAAAATTAATATTTATTAATTTAATAAATTGATCTAAATAGTAGAAAGTTTCTCTGTTTCTATGTCGACAGAAAATTTTGTTTAAATAAATGGTAACAATCGCTGTTGTTATGTTTCGCTGCTTCATTTGTAATGGCTTGTGAAGAAACTATCGACGAACTTCCTTTAGAAATACTAAAAGCCGCAGAAGAGCCCGTGGCTGTGCTACTGCCGAGTAAGTTTTTGAAGGTTGGTGTAAAGTTCTTTCGGCTTACTTTGTGCAGAAAACTAAACATAATTATTCTTCAACTCTTTGTCGTCCGGGCTTAACATATCCCATGTAGAAAACGCAACTATAAATATTTTTATTCAAAAAAACTAGAATATAATATTTTCGTGACCTCTCAGCGAAATGCAATTTTCGTGCCGCATTTCTGGATATGAAGATCTTGAAACTTTTACCAGTGCTATAACAGTGCTTACCTGTGTTAATTAATAATGTTTTTTAAATATCTCCTACAATAAAAGATGTAGGTGAAAATATAGAAGCGAAAGATCATACAATAAATAAGCCGCTGTAAACCAGATTTTCCATTTTTTCTTAAATTCAGACGAGTCCGGAAATGTATCAAGGGACATGTGCCTTGTATATTTCTGGACTTCTCTGAATTAAAAAAAAACCCTGGCGTTCAACTGCTCAAATCTTCCATCAATTACTGTTTAGATATCGTACAATTAATATTAACTCTAATAAATAACTGTTTGTTATTAATAAATACCTGTGGATATACATCCAAATATGTATGCAATTGTTGCAAGCTGACTCGGTAAGCATTTTCCATCCTTTTAGTTATGTATTATTTACATATTTCTATAAGAACGGTACAAGAACTTATGTTTACGTTTCATCATTATTCTACTTTCGACAGTTATACAATATGCCTTATTAAGGTTTATTATTGCCACAATATGCGATTTGATGTACTCTGGTCTATCTTTTAATTTAAAGTACGACATTATTGATATATAAAGCATTAACATATCAGAGCAACTACTGTAACAAATAAATAAATTAATATACTAATAATAATATAACAAATTAATAATCCTCCGCATTGACATACTATTGTTACTATTCTAAACTTTATTTGTTTAAAATTTAAATGATTAAGATATATTATCTAAGGGCATGAAAAACTATGGAACAATTAATTACGCATTCGTATTTGGCGCCATTAAAACTACGTTTGCGATAATTGTTAAAAACTTTGTTTGTTGTCCCCTTGTATCTTGTTTAGCAATAGAATGCAATAATGTGCCACATACATACAAAAAATGTTAACAATAAGGCTTCCTCGCCTTTTCATTTGACAGGTTTACGTAAGTTTTTTTTGTACTTCCGTTACCTATAAATACCACGGATTTCGTGGCGTGCGTCCTTTCCAATCCGAACTTCGGCAAGAACGTTACTCCGATTGCATCGTGTTCAAGGTGTGTATTTCTGCATTGTGGGTCCATTATTTATTCATCATCATGTACGATTAACAATAATCCGTGTGTATTTTGTAACAAATTCGCTGGGAATTGCTTATATATTAATTTAAACAATGTGCGTATTTTATGGCGTCGCAAATAGAAATCGTTGAAATATAATCGCGATTCAACTGTTTCAATTGTTTTATTAGTGTTTTACAATTGTTTATAACTACGCAATCCCAACTAATCTCGTGTTTTCCTAGCAAGATTTTATCTAATTTATTTTTTCTTTTCCAGTTTACAAATATTTCGACGAATACAATGAGCGCTGCAGAGATGACCAACCGAATGCCATCTGCAGATTCAATCAACGTTGCTGTCCGATCAATCCGTTCAATTGCTACAGATACGTTTCGATGAGTCGACTCTCCGATATTAAGCGAGACCTGGTGCCAGCTACCGAGCAATCATCGTTGCTGTCCGATTAAACCGTTCAAGTCGTACACATACGTTTCGATTTTACAATTCTCCGATCTTGGGCGAGACATGACGCCAAACTATTCATCTAAATTCGATTAAGATCCTACGATTAAAATTCTACATTCTACTTTCACAAGGCCTTGTGACATAGTCACATAGTCAAATTATAGTAATTTACATTATTTGACTTGTGACATACGCAACACATTATAATTTACATTGTTTGACAAACTATTCATTTGAATTCGATGAAGTTCCTACGATTAAAATTCTACATTCTACTTTCACAAGGCCTTGGCGGCGTCGTGCGCCAAACCGATATTAAGCGAGACTTGGTGCCAGCTACCGAGCAATCATCGTTGCTGTCCGATTAAACCGTTCAAGTCGTACACATACGTTTCGATTTTGAGAATCGTTTTTACAATTCTCCGATCTTGGGCGAGACATGACGCCAAACTATTCATCTAAATTCGATTAAGACCCTACGATTAAAATTCTACATTCTACTTTCACAAGGCCTTGTGACATAGTCACATAGTCAAATTATAGTAATTTACATTATTTGACTTGTGACATACGCAACACATTATAATTTACATTGTTTGACAAACTATTCATTTGAATTCGATGAAGTTCCTACGATTAAAATTCTACATTCTACTTTCACAAGGCCTTGTGACATAGTCACAGTCAAAATATAGTAATTTACATTATTTGACTTGTGACATTGTCAACACATTGTAATTTATATTGTTTGACAATAGTAGTTTATACAACTAGAGTGGATACGATGCCCATATCGCACGAGGTGGAGTTTGGTGCACGACGCCGCTGGCGGAGTGCGCCAAACCGACATTAAGCGAGACCTGGTGCCAGCTACCGAGCAATCATCGTTGCTGTCCGATTAAACCGTTCAAGTCTTACACATACGTTTCGATTTTGAGAATCGTTTTTACAATTCTCCGATCTTGGGCGAGACATGACGCCAAACTATTCATCTAAATTCGATTAAGATCCTTCGATTAAAATTCTATATTCTATTTTCACAAGGCCTTGTGACACAGTCACATAGTCAAATTATAGTAATTTACATTATTTGACTTGTGACATACGCAACACATTATAATTTACATTGTTTGACAAACTATTCATTTGAATTCGATGAAGTTCCTACGATTAAAATTCTACATTCTACTTTCACAAGGCCTTGTGACATAGTCACATAGTCAAAATATAGTAATTTGCATTATTTGACTTGTGACATTGTCAACACATTGTAATTTATATTGTTTGACAATAGTAGTTTGTACAACTAGAGTGGATACGATGCCCATATCGCACGAGGATCCACTAGAGTCCACTAGAATCCACTAGAGTTGTACACACTACTTTTTCTACGACAAAAACGAATAACAATGTTATGTAAATGGTATTTACTAATAAATGTCAGTGTGACACATTTGAATGTCATTCATCATTCAATACATTTAATATATTAGAATTAATATCTT
This sequence comes from Othius punctulatus, assembly GCA_951805005.1. NCBI lineage: Eukaryota > Metazoa > Arthropoda > Insecta > Coleoptera > Staphylinidae > Othius > Othius punctulatus. The sequence goes on from OX638143.1 coordinate 26,759,635, forward strand.
TTACAAAAACATAAGCATGTTGCTCTGCAATTTTCCATCTCTCTGATTGGTGGATATCATATCCGCACACGTGTGTGGGAATGAAAATATATCCACTTTGTTCATTGCAATAGGCCACATATATGTATAGTAGTCTATGAAAGAATATGCTAATATACATATAGGAGTAGAAAAACTATTTATCTGAATCGATAAAGATCCTACGATTAAAATTCGACATTCTACTTTCACAAAACCTTGTGACACAGTCACGTAGTCAAATTATCGTAATTTACATTATTTGACTCGTGACATTGTCAACACATTGTAATTTATATTGTTTGACAAACTTCATCTGAATTTGATTAAGATCCTACAATTAAAATTCTACGTTCTACTTTCACAAGGCCTTGTGACATAGTCACATAGTCAAAATATTGTAATTTATTTACAATTTATTTCTGAAATTAAAATGACTGAATATCATCAAATTATTTATATTGAAATGTTTTATCTCTGTGATATTGAAAATACCTTCAACCCTGAATCGACAATGTACTTTGGTTACGTTTTGAATTAATAAAATCATGACAACGATCAAAGGTTTTGCGACGAAGGGATGGAATGAATTTTACAATATACGTTGGTATGAAACTATTGGCAGGACGAAGTATATAAAGCAGTTTTCTGAAACAGATGTTTTAACAATAACTGATATCACATTTGCTTCTAAGTTGTTAACATGGTTTTAACAATATCACAGTTGGTTTTACATACAAAGGCTACGAAATTATAACGTATATTTAATAACGAAATAACGTTATAAATATCACATTTGTCTCCACGTACAAAGCATTTTCAACATACATCATGTACTATAAATGACTTTGTTCATGAAATATTAAGCAAGGCCACGTGGAAATGAATATGCAGTGAATAATAACTTATGTTTAATATTAATAACGTATATTTAATAACGAAATATTAACGTATATTAAATATTAATGACGTAAATTTTAATATCATAAATATCACATTTGTCTCCACGTACAAAGCATTTGCAACATAGATAATTTACTATAAATGACATTGTTCATATCTTTGAAATATTAAGCAAGGGCACGTGCAAATGAATTTGCAGTAATATAACGTATTTTTAATAACGAAATAATAACGTATATCTAAGTTGTTAACATGGTTTTAACAATATCACAGTTGGTTTTACATACAAAGGCTACGAAATTATAACGTATATTTTATAACGAAATAACGTTATAAATATCACATTTGTCTCCACGTACAAAGCATTTTCAACATACATCATGTACTATAAATGACTTAGTTCATGAAATATTAAGCAAGGCCACGTGGAAATGAATATGCAGTGAATAATAACTTATGTTTAATATTAATAACGTATATTTAATAACGAAATATTAACGTATATTAAATATTAATGACGTAAATTTTAATATCATAAATATCACATTTGTCTCCACGTACAAAGCATTTGCAACATAGATAATTTACTATAAATGACATTGTTCATATCTTTGAAATATTAAGCAAGGGCACCTGCAAATGAATTTGCAGTAATATAACGTATTTTTAATAACGAAATAATAACGTATATCTAAGTTGTTAACATGGTTTTAACAATATCACAGTTGGTTTTACATACAAAGGCTACGAAATTATAACGTATATTTAATAACGAAATAACGTTATAAATATCATATTTGTCTCCATGTACAAAGCATTTTCAACATGCATCATGTACTATAAATGACTTTGTTCATGAAATATTAAGCAAGGCCACGTGGAAATGAATATGCAGTGAATAATAACTTATGTTTAATATTAATAACGTATATTTAATAACGAAATATTAACGTATATTAAATATTAATGACGTAAATTTTAATATCATAAATATCACATTTGTCTCCACGTACAAAGCATTTGCAACATAGATAATTTACTATAAATGACATTGTTCATATCTTTGAAATATTAAGCAAGGGCACGTGCAAATGAATTTGCAGTAATATAACGTATTTTTAATAACGAAATAATAACGTATATCTAAGTTGTTAACATGGTTTTAACAATATCACAGTTGGTTTTACATACAAAGGCTACGAAATTATAACGTATATTTTATAACGAAATAACGTTATAAATATCACATTTGTCTCCACGTACAAAGCATTTTCAACATACATCATGTACTATAAATGACTTTGTTCATGAAATATTAAGCAAGGCCACGTGGAAATGAATATGCAGTGAATAATAACTTATGTTTAATATTAATAACGTATATTTAATAACGAAATATTAACGTATATTAAATATTAATGACGTAAATTTTAATATCATAAATATCACATTTGTCTCCACGTACAAAGCATTTGCAACATAGATAATTTACTATAAATGACATTGTTCATATCTTTGAAATATTAAGCAAGGGCACCTGCAAATGAATTTGCAGTAATATAACGTATTTTTAATAACGAAATAATAACGTATATCTAAGTTGTTAACATGGTTTTAACAATATCACAGTTGGTTTTACATACAAAGGCTACGAAATTATAACGTATATTTAATAACGAAATAACGTTATAAATATCACATTTGTCTCCATGTACAAAGCATTTTCAACATACATCATGTACTATAAATGACTTTGTTCGTGAAATTTAAGCAAGGCCACGTGGAAATGAATATGCAGTGAATAATAACTTATGTTTAATATTAATAACGTATATTTAATAACGAAATATTAACGTATATTAAATATTAATGACGTAAATTTTAATATAAATATCACATTTGTCTCCACGTACAAAGCATTTGCAACATAGATAATTTACTATAAATGACATTGTTCATATCTTTGAAATATTAAGCAAGGGCACCTGCAAATGAATTTGCAGTAATATAACGTATTTTTAATAACGAAATAATAACGTATATCTAAGTTGTTAACATGGTTTTAACAATATCACAGTTGGTTTTACATACAAAGGCTACGAAATTATAACGTATATTTAATAACGAAATAACGTTATAAATATCACATTTGTCTCCACGTACAAAGCATTTTCAACATACATCATGTACTATAGATGACTTTGTTCGTGAAATATTAAGCAAGGCCACGTGGAAATGAATATGCAGTGAATAATAACTTATGTTTAATATTAATAACGTATATTTAATAACGAAATATTAACGTATATTAAATATTAATGACGTAAATTTTAATATCATAAATATCACATTTGTCTCCACGTACAAAGCATTTGCAATAGATAATTTACTATAAATGACATTGTTCATATCTTTGAAATATTAAGCAAGGGCACGTGCAAATGAATTTGCAGTAATATAACGTAATTTTAATAACGAAATAATAACGTATATTTATATTTATAACGTAAATATTAGAAGCAAATGTGATATCAGTTATTGTTATTAATATTAATAACGTATATTTTAATAATTACGTTACAAATATCACATGTCTCCTCGTCCAAAGCATCAGTTTGCTGTGCTATTGTTAAAGCAACTGATATTTTGTTCTCTGTTGAGAATAAATTTTATTTTCAAGTCTGGAGGTCCCTTACAGCAGTTAAATTCTATAATAAAGGTGGCTTTGTTCTTGCTTTATTGCTGGTAAAATGCTTCGACATTGCTTTGTTGCTGGTCAATTGATTGGTTGCCACATAAAAATGCACGAAGCAACTGATCTGGTTTTGAATTTGAATGCATTTGTGAACTTTGTTTTGCATTAACATTGATATAATTTCACCCTCCAACTTTTGTTTCTAAGCCAATATCCCGATCTTAAGAGGGGCTTTATGATATACTATTGAATAATATGGCAGTAGAATTGCAAAATTTTGCAAAAGAACAGAGTGAAGTGTACTTTGAAATGTCCACAACATGACAATAAAACAAGCCTCCTAACAAGTTCATATTTTCCTGTCTGATCACCAAAGGTGGTAATAATTATATAATAAGACTTTTATTAATCTGTTTAAGAACAGGATAAAAGTAATCAATAGGTGGGATAATATACAGAGATGTGTGCAATACGTGTACTTACAAATACTATAATATTCGACCATTTATTTGCAATAATTTGCCATGCAAGACTGTGCTGTCTTGTCTATGAAAGAATTGCATAAATACACCTACAAGAAATTAAACAAAAATTAATTTCTTTAATTTCTTGAATTCAGGAAAGTCTGAACTAGCCTGAATTTTGCAATCAAAGTTGCCAAAGTTTTAAATGGTCTCCCAATTTATCTTCAATCTGGAGTGACGAAAGCAAAAACGAACGACACTAAACATTAATCAAAAAACGTTAAAAAGGTTTTGCAATAAGTCAATTTTTCTCGTTTGACTTTGTAAAACTCGATAGATAAACACACTTTCCAGGCAATGTAAATTTTTCAAGCAAAACCAAGTAAATCTGCTTTTGTTAAATAGAATTGAGCAAGTAAATAAGGCCTAATGAGTTTTGGTCAGTGAGAATTTCGAACCATCTAACAAAATGACCAATGAATTAACCATCATTAACCATGGTTAAACTATTCGTTGCTCCAGCCAGATGAGGATTTCAAAGCTTTGCCGAGAAACGTAAAAAAAACATACAGTATATATTTCGGAAGTTGCCAGAGAGAATTTGTATGAATTAATGCAGTTTTCAACATTTGAATAATCTAGAAAGAAAATAGATTCCTTTTTACTTAATACTTTTTCGAAAATATTTGAAAGGAATATAAAGATTTTATATGTTTATTTTTAAACATTGTACAATGTTTACAATGTACAAGTACAATTTCTTTTCGCAAATTAAATGTGTCGTCCCTCAAAACTGCTTGTTTTTTTCCAAACGAAATTAAATATTTGAAAAAATGTTTATTTCAATTCTACTTGAAATAAGATCTAATCTAAAATGATTACACTATTATTATTAATAATAATTTAAAATAATAGATTATGATAATAAAAGGAAATAGTTTCCTATTTATATTTCGTTTTTATATCCTATATTTTCGTTTCCTGAAAATTTTCATTATTAATTAAAATTATTATTTAAAAAAACCTACTAGTACAGGTGTGTACCGATTTATCGACTGATTTTTTTAAAACTTAACTTATTTTGGACTCTTGAACTATTGTGTGTGTTTTCTATGTTGTAGTTAAAAGTTCGCCTCGCACACACAAACCTTCGCCTCTTCGGTGTACCTATTTCAACAAACTTAAAGAAGAATTTTTCAACTTCTTGAATTGCCTTGAATACAGTTAGAAGGTATTGCACATTTATTATTATATAAATCTTCGTAAAATTTTCAAGTAAATTTTCGTAAGATTTCAAAAAATGTTCCTCAAATATCTGGTATAAATGTTGTCGATGTCTGGAAATATCTTAAATTATATAATCTTGTAGTGTTTAATTTCTCATTTCTCAAAATTAGTACAATTTGCTTAAAGAACTTACGAACATGGCGTTTTCTAGAATCTTCTTTGATTCTAAGCATTATATAATGAAAAATCATTTCCTGAATATTTTCATTTTCTGAATATTTCATTTTCTGAATATATTCATTTTCTGGCAAAAATGAAAGTTTTCCTGAAAAGATTCAATTATTAATTTAACAAAAAACCTACTAGATTACACGTCCATGGCCCCAACACAGCTCAACTGCAGTAAAATTGAAGTTTATTAAGAAACTTGCGAATAATTAAGAAACGTAAAAATAATGTACTCGGTCTGAAAATAAGTATAAAAATGCGTTTAAAGTTTATTGTTTTTACTTTTATATATTTCTGTACTCATGTTTGGAAGTTCAATTACATATTGAACTTACATAAAAAAATACTAAAAGAATTGTCTATTTCAATTCTACTGGAACATTTCGAATCGTAACTTAAAAAAAATTATAGGAAATAAATAATTGTTGAAATTTTTGAATTACCTTTTATGTATTTAAAAAACTTGCAAAATAAATGATTTTTTTCTAAATGATTCTTCTTGCTGGAATAATATTTTTTATGTCGCAAGATTGCATGTATTTTATCACACCTCATTGCAGTAAAAAGTACGAATAATAAAAAAAAATTAAAAGGTGATACAGAAATCATAAGCTAAATTCGTATAACGATTTGTAAACTGATTTTTTCTAAACAAAAGTTTACGCTTTTTTGCTAATATGTATCATATTAGGTGGCAAACACTACCTGAAATTTCTTACATAAAAAAATGAAATGAAACAGTAACCTAATTTAATATTTTATTTATGCTGTCCTTGTATTATAGTGTTGCCTGAGGATGGTCTAGCACTGATCGAAACCTGTTGCAAAAAAATACTATAAATAATTAAGGAAGCACATTTATCTATTAAACGAATTAAACTTCCTGAAATGTTTTTATAGCAGTAAAGATTAATATCAATTCCTGTTTGATAAAATGAGGAGTGTTTTTAACACTGGTTTTTGTGTAGAAAGGTTCCTTTATACACGATTCTTCTTATATTTAGTGTACAAAATTAATAACTAAACTAAATAAAGCAATAAATAAATCAAGAATATTTATCATGGCAATGCCAAAACGGTACCTGAAATGTAAAGATTAATATGAATTCTTGTTGAGAAAATAAGGAAGCTTTTTAACTCTGGTTTTGGTGTAGTCAGTTTATGAGCTACAAATATGTATGTATCCAAAACCTTTCAGTTTTAGACGTACTACGAGGTGCTGCTATAGAAAAAAAAAGTTATAGTAGTAAAGATTAATATGAATTCTCTTGTTTGAGAAAATGGGGGTCTTTTTAACACTGGTTTTTGTGTAGAAAGGTTCCTTTATAAATGATTCTTCACATCACTTATGAAAAATTAATTAACTAAACTAAATAAAACGATAAATAAATCAAGAATATTTATCATAGCAATGGCATGGCAAAACAGTACATGAAATGTAAAGATTAATATGAATTCTTGTTTGAGAAAATGAGGATGTTTTTTTTTAAACTCTGGTTTTGGTGTATTTTAATATTATTTTTCATTAATTAATTATAAACTAGGCTATTCACGAAAGGTAAAAAATTATTACTTGTAAAATGAAAAATTGCCATTAACTAAACTGAATAAAAAAATGGAAATTCCACATTTAACGAATATTTATATTCGTATTTTAAACATTTTAAACATTTTAAACCCTGCTATTTTCCTTTTGATCACTCTGGATTAATATCTGGTACTCCATGGAGAACTAGAGGAAGTACAATATTTACTATATGTTTTCTAAATTAAGACTGTTGCATTTTATTATATATTTACTAGATATATTACTCCCCGTTTGATTTTTATTTTTTTTTATCAATAAAAGGACTTACTATAGTCCTATAGTAAGTCATCATAAATGACAGACAGAATATTGGAGCAGAAGTTCTCATTACAATAGATTCATACGAATGGTGCATTTAGCTGACCCATTAAAGAATAGGGCTGAATTAAGGTTGTGGTCCTTTTACTTAAGAATAATTTTGAAGTATAAGTATATATATTAACGAAGTATTGTGTTTTAAGTAATAAATGTATGGTTTTTCAATTAAAAATGCATCCTCTATATTTTAAAATAATGTGAAAGAAATTCTAAATATGTGTTTGAATCTTTTACAAATAGAAATTGAATGATTATTGGCATTTGTGTCAACTAATCATTTCAGCCATGTAATCCTTAATAATTTCGACATAATGTTATTCAAATCGGATTATAGATTAGTTTGATGAGGTTAAATTCTAATTTTAACTTTTTAACTACGCACATACACTTTAAGCACATACATTCAGTGATCGATGTGACGAACAATTTATTTCTGAAATATAATGACTGAATATCATCAAATTATTTATATTGAAATGTTTTATCTCCGTGATATTGAAAATACCTTCAACCCTGAATCGACAATGTACTTTGGTTACGTTTTGAATTAATAAAATCATGACAACGATCAAAGGTTTTGCGACGAAGGGATGGAACGAATTTTACAATATACGTTGGTATGAAACTATTGGCAGGACAAAGTATAAAAAGCAGTTTTCTGAAACTGAGATGTTTTAACAATAACTGATATCACATTTGCTTCCAAGTTGTTATCATGGTTTTAACAATATCACAGTTGGTTTTACATACAAAGGCTACGAAATTATAACGTATATTTAATAACGAAATAACGTTATAAATATCACATTTGTCTCCACATACAAAGCATTTTTAACATACATCATGTACTATAAATGACTTTGTTCATGAAATATTAAGCAAGGGCACGTGCAAATGAATTTGCAGTAATATAACGTATTTTTAATAACGAAATAATAACGTATATTTAATATTAATAACGTATATTTTAATAATTACGTTACAAATATCACATGTCTCCTCGTCCAAAGCATCAGTTTGCTGTGCTATTGTTAAAGCAACCGATATTTTGTTCTCTGTTGAGAATAAATTTTATTTTCAAGTCTGGAGGTCCCTTACAGCAGTTAAATTCTATAATAAAAGTGGCTCTGTTCTTGCTTTATTGCTGGTAAAATGCTTCGACATTGCTTTGTTGCTGGTAAAATGCTTCGACATTGCTTTGTTGCTGGTCAATTGATTGGTTGCCACATAAAAATCAGTATGCACGAAGAAACTGATCTGGTTTTGAATTTTGAATGCATTTTTGAACTTTGTTTTGCATTAACATTGATATAATTTCACCCTCCAACTTTTGTTTCTAAGCCAATATCCCGATCTTAAGAGGGGCTTTATGATATACTATTGAATAATATGGCAGTAGAATTGCAAAATTTTGCAAAAGAACAGAGTGAAGTGTGCTTTGAAATGTCCATAACATGACAATAAAAACAAGCCTCCTAACAAGTTCTTATTTTCCTGTCTGGTCACCAAAGGTGGTAATAATTATATAATGAGACTATTATTAATCTGTTTAAGAACAGGATAAAAGTAATCGATAGGTGGGCTAATATACAAAGATGTGTGCAATACGTGTACTTACAAATACTATAAAATTCAACCATTTATTTGCAATAATTTGCCATGCAAGACTGTGCTGTCTTGTCTACGAAAGAATTGCATAAATACACCTACAAGAAATTAAACAAAAATTAATTTCTTTAATTTCTTGAATTCAGGAAAGTCTGAACTAGCCTGAATTCTGCAATCAAAGTTGCCAAAGTTTTAAATGGTCTCCCAATTTATCTTCAATCTGGAGTGACGAAAGCAAAAACGAACGACACTAAACATTAATCAAAAAACGTTAAAAATGTTTTGCAATAAGTCAATTTTTCTCGTTTGACTTTGTAAAACTCGATAGATAAACACTTTCCAGGCAATGTGAATTTTTCAAGCAAAACCAAGTAAATCTGCTTTTGTTAAATAGAATTGAGCAAGTAAATAAGGCCAAATGAGTTTTGGTCAGTGAGAATTTCGAACCATCTAACAAAATGACCAATGAATTAACCATCATTAACCATGGTTAAAGTATTCGGTGCTCCAGCCAGATGAGGATTTCAAAGCTTTGCCTAGAAACGTAAAAAAAACATACAGTATATATTTCGGAAGTACTGTTGCCAGAGAGAATTTGTATGAATTAATGCAGTTTTCAACATTTGAATAATCTAGAAAGAAAATAGATTCCTTTTTAATTAATACTTTTTCGAAAATATTTGAAAGGAATATAAAGATTTTATATGTTTATTTTTAAACATTGTACAATGTTTACAATGTACAAGTACAATTTCTTTTCGCAAATTAAATGTGTCGTCCCTCAAAACTGCTTGTTTTTTTCCAAACGAAATTAAATATTTGAAAAAATGTTTATTTCAATTCTACTTGAAATAAGATCTAATCTAAAATTATTACTCTATTATTATTAGTAATAATTTAAAATAATAGATTATGATAATAAATGGAAATAGTTTCCTATTTATATTTCGTTTTTATATCCTATATTTTCGTTTCCTGAAAATTTTCATTATTAATTAAAATTATTATTTAAAAAAACCTACATGTATTTTATCACACCTCATTGCAGTAAAAAGTACGAATAATAAAAAAAAATTAAAAGGTGATACAGAAATCATAAGCTAAATCCGTATAACGATTTGTAAACTGATTTTTTCTAAAGAAAAGTTTACGCTTTTTTGCAAATATGTATCATATCAAGTGGCAAACACTACCTGACATTTCTTACATAAAAAAATGAAATGAAACAGTAACCTAATTTAATATTTTATTTATGCTGTCCTTGTATTATAGTGTTGCCTGAGGATGGTCTAGCACTGATCGAAACCTGTTGCAAATAAATACTATAAATAATTAAGGAAGCACATTTATCTATTAAACGAATTAAACTTCATGAAATGTTTTTATAGCAGTAAAGATTAATATCAATTCTTGTTTGATAAAATGAGGAGTGTTTTTAACACACGTTTTTGTGTAGAAAGGTTCCTTTATACACGATTCTTCTTATATTTAGTGTACAAAATTAATAACTACACTAAATAAAGCAATAAATAAATCAAGAATATTTATCATGGCAATGCCAAAACGGTACCTGAAATGTAAAGAATAATATGAATTCTTGTTGAGAAAATAAGGAAGCTTTTTAACTCTGGTTTTGGTGTAGTCAGTTTATGAGCTACAAATATGTATGTATCCAAAACCTTTCAGTTTTAGACGTACTACGAGGTGCTGCTATAGAAAAAAAAGTTATAGTAGTAAAGATTAATATGAATTCTCTTGTTTGAGAAAATGGGGGGTCTTTTTAACACTGGTTTTTGTGTAGAAAGGTTCCTTTATAAATGATTCTTCACTTCACTTATGAAAAATTAATTAACTAAACTAAATAAAACGATAAATAAATCAAGAATATTTATCATAGCAATGGCATGGCAAAACAGTACATGAAATGTAAAGATTAATATGAATTCTTGTTTGAGAAAATGAGGATGTTTTTTTTAAACTCTGGTTTTGGTGTATTTTAATATTATTTTTCATTAATTAATTATAAACTAGGCTATTCACGAAAGGTAAAAAGTTATTCTTGTAAAATGAAAAATTGCCATTAACTAAACTGAATAAAAAAATGGAAATTCCACATTTAACGAATATTTATATTCGTATTTTAAACATTTTAAACATTTTAAACCCTGCTATTTTCCTTTTGATCACTCTGGATTAATATCTGGTACTCCATGGAGAACTAGAAGAAGTACAATATTTACTATATGTTTTCTAAATTAAGACTGTTGCATTTTATTATATATTTACTAGATATATTACTCCCCGTTTGATTTTTATTTTTTTTATCAATTAAAGGACTTCCTATAGTCCTATAGTAAGTCATCATAAATGACAGACAGAATATTGGAGCAGAAGTTCTCATTACAATAGATTCATACGAATGGTGCATTTAGCTGACCCATTAAAGAATAGGGCTGAATTAAGGTTGTGGTCCTTTTACTTAAGAATAATTTTGAAGTATAAGTATATATATTAACGAAGTATTGTGTTTTAAGTAATAAATGTATGGTTTTTCAATTAAAAATGCATCCTCTATATTTTAAAATAATGTGAAAGAAATTATAAATATTTGTTTGAATCTTTTACAAATAGAAATTGAATGATTATTGGCATTTGTGTCAACTAATCATTTCAGCCATGTAATCCTTAATAATTTCGACATAATGTTATTCAAATCGGATTATAGATTAGTTTGATGAGGTTAAATTCTAATTTTAACTTTTTAACTACGCACATACACTTTAAGCACATACACTTTAAGCACATACATTCAGTGATCGAAGTGACGAACAATTTATTTCTGAAATATAATGACTGAATATCATCAAATTATTTATATTGAAATGTTTTATCTCCGTGATATTGAAAATACCTTCAACCCTGAATCGACAATGTACTTTGGTTACGTTTTGAATTAATAAAATCATGACAACGATCAAAGGTTTTGCGACGAAGGGATGGAACGAATTTTACAATATACGTTGGTATGAAACTATTGGCAGGACAAAGTATAAAAAGCAGTTTTCTGAAACTGAGATGTTTTAACAATAACTGATATCACATTTGCTTCCAAGTTGTTAACATGGTTTTAACAATATCACAGTTGGTTTTACATACAAAGGCTACGAAATTATAACGTATATTTAATAACGAAATAACGTTATAAATATCACATTTGTCTCCACGTACAAAGCATTTTCAACATACATCATGTACTATAAATGACTTTGTTCATGAAATATTAAGCAAGGCCACGTGGAAATGAATATGCAGTAAATAATTACTTATGTTTAATATTAATAACGAAATATTAACGTATATTAAATATTAATGACGTAAATTTTAATATCATAAATATCACATTTGTCTCCACGTACAAAGCATTTGCAACATATTTTATTTACTATAAATGACATTGTTCATATCTTTGAAATATTAAGCAAGGGCACATGCAAATGAATTTGCAGTAATATAACGTATTTTTAATAACGAAATAATAACGTATATTTAATATTAATAACGTATATTTTAATAATTACGTTACAAATATCACATGTCTCCTCGTCCAAAGCATCAGTTTGCTGTGCTGTTGTTAAAGCAACCGATATTTTGTTCACTGTTGAGAATAAATTTTATTTTCAAGTCTGGAGGTCCCTTACAGCAGTTAAATTCTATAATAAAGGTGGCTAAAGGTGGTTAAATTCTAATTTTAACTTTTTAACTACGCACATACACTTTAAGCACATACATTCAGTGATCGAAGTGCCGAACAATTTATTTCTGAAATTAAAATGACTGAATATCATCAAATTATTTATATTGAAATGTTTTATCTCCGTTATATTGAAAATACCTTCAACCCTGAATCGACAATGTACTTTGGTTACGATTTGAATTAATAAAATCATGACAACGATCAAAGGTTTTGCGACGAAGGGATGGAACGAATTTTACAATATACGTTGGTATGAATGAAACTATTTCCAGGACAAAGTATAAAAAGCAGTTTTCTGAAACTCTGCAGCTTTCGGCGTCCCACATTTTGTAAGTTTATTAATCGTCTATCTTCACTAGCGATTAAGGCCCCCAGGAAAGTAAAACTCCTCCTTCTCGGGCTTTAAACATTCCCTCGTGCCATAATATCCTGATTATGCCCTTAATACTTGAATAGCTATTATGAGAATCGGTTTAATAAATTCTTCATTTATATTTTCATAAATTTATTAGAATAAATTTCATAGATTTATTTACCAGTTCAATTTTTGTCGAAAAAAATTTTTTTCTTGTATGTTTATAATTCATACCTCTCATTACACTATTCAAGAATCTTAATATTCAAGAATCGAAAAAGACGTAACTCCTTGGAGATAACAAAGCTTTAATGAACCTTTGTCTGAGAATACTGAATTATATGTATGTATATATATGTACATTGAAGTTTACATCCTTTGAAGCTAGGTTTATTCAATGATTCAAATGATCATTGCGTGCATTCTTGAAGGTACATACTTTCTCTACAACGTTACAATACAATATAGAAATACTCATTTAAAGAACTCTTTGTTTGCGAAGACTGAATTCTACGTATGCATGACAAGATTATAAATATCCATTACAATGAAGTTTCCATATTTAAGCTAATGGTTTATTCAATGATATTCTGATCATTGCGTGCATTCTTGAAGGTAACATTCTTGAAGGTAATATGCTTGAGGGTTAATTCTTTCTCTAGAACGTATGTAAAATACACGTAGTCCTTGATTCTGGCGTGCATATCATTGTCTTCTGTGAATTGTATTTCAACGAATTATTCTCATTGATTGTGCTACATTTGCTCCCAGAATGATCGATCGATACGCATTATTTTGTCTGTGATTTAATTCGTATGTGTAAAATATGTTTCCAAGATGTTGACTTTATAGTCATTGTCAAATATGTTTTTTGTTAAATATTAATGACGCTACCTTTGTAAAACCTGATAATTTAAAGGTGTGTTCCTAAAAAGTCATTTCAGATTTTCATCATTATCAGTGATTTATGATATACAATATTTACAAAAAATACTATATAATTGATATATAATTTTTACTATATAATTATGTAATGTATAATTATATTTTTTTAAGTGTTATTATTAATTAATACATTCTTAACAAGTACACAGATACTTGCGCGCCGGAAACTTTTATTACGAAAACTTTTATTACGAAAACTTTTATTACGAAAACTTTTATTACGAAAACTTTTATTACGAAAACTGTTATTACGAAAACTTTTATAACAAATACTTCTGTAACACTTTTGTAACGGATACTTGTATAACGGATACTTTCGTAACTGATACTTATATAACGGATACTTGTATTCACATACATAAAGAATATGAACTTCATATTAATACAAATTAATTTATACAGTGTGGAAATTGAGTAGCAGATAAATTCGGTAACTTCTTTAATGTGTATGAGAGAGAAAAAATCTAAAATAAAGGTAGCGATATAAATTACTGCACATATGATTTTTTTTTTCAGATTTAGAAAACAATTTTTAAAAGTTTGACGCCATAAATGTTTTTTTTATATGAGAATCTATTTGTTTTTATTTTTTATTTCTGTACAGCTTTTTAATCTGTTTTCAACCATACAACTTTTTTTCCTATATAGGAGAACTGGCACTTTTTCTATAACAAAAAAATATATTTATATATGAAATTTATGTTTTTTGTCCATTTTGAAACTTATTGAATTTATTTATAAATGTTCCCAAATTGTGCACTGTTTAATTTTCTGCTGTCTCTCTTCATGCTTCTACTTCTTTAAACGGCAATAGAATCATTTGTTCTCCTATTGAACGACGATTTAGTCTTACAAAACTAATGGACATGTTAGTTGGCGTTATATTTTTATGATTTTTTATAATTTTTAATTTCTGTGGAAAATCATGGAATCATTTGTGCTTCCTCAGAACTTGTACAATCATTAACTTGAAAACTTAAATATATCACATACATGAAGAATATAAACTGATACATATTAGTTTATGTAATATAAACCCAACTTAAAAATCGATGAAATTTTATTTTTCCTATGCAGGAGAACTTTTTCTATAACAAAAAGATATATTTGTATATAAAATATATATGTGAATAATGGATAGTTATTAACAAAACTTTTGCCCATTTTGAAACTTGAGGAATTTATTTATAAATGTTTCCAAATTGTGTACTGTTTAAATTTTCTGCTGTGTCTCTTGATGCTTCTACATCTTTAAACGCCTATTGAATCATTGGTTCTCTTATTGCACAATCATTTACTCTAAACAAAACTAAGTAACTTTGCTACTGAAAAAAATTACTGAACTACTGAAACTAATGGACATGTTAGTTGGCGTTATATTTTTATGATTTTTTATAATTTTTAATTTCTGTGGAAAATCATGGAATCATTTGTGCTTCCTCAGAACTTGTACAATCATTAACTTGAAAACTAAATATATTAAATACATGAAGAATATAAATTTATACATATTAGTTTATATAATATAAACCCAACTTAAATATCGATAAAAATTTATTATTCCTATACAGGAGAAATGGCACTTTTTTTTTAAACAAATATATTTTATAAATTTATACAAAATTAGTTTGTTACTGATTTAAACTGCACTGCCTTACTACTGCATGCAGATATTTATTTAAAAACCAACACATTGCAATAGTTGCAGAACACATTTCCAATATTTAGTTATTTTTTTATTGTTTATTTCTACGATTCTCCGTATTTACAATTTTCATTGATTTATTTTTTCACCAATGCTTTTCCAATAAAAATCTCTGGTTCTGATCACTCCTAAAATTAATATGCAGATACAATTTTGGATATCTTTATGATAAAATATATACACGCATGTCCTGAAAGTATATCCTATCGGAAGGATGTAAAAGTAAGAAATGATTCGAAGATTTTGATTTATACATGTTCAATATAAATACACAAGAGAACACAAGAGAACACAATGTGGCCACGATTATTTTTTATAAAGATAAATATTTATTATGCATAGCGCAGATGTATAATGATAATTTCGTATTATTTTAATATAATTATTAAATTCGTTTATAAAAAAGCGAAATATTTTTTATGTCCAATGATACATTGATAACTTATAAACTAAAACTAAAATCAAGTGTAATATTGTTCAAACATTTAGATTTTTCAGATTAATATGGCAAAATAAATTTGTTTTGTCGTTATATATCGAACATATCGTTATATATCGAAAACCTGTTGATTTAACACGCTTATTATTTTTATCGGAAATTTGTTTCTAAAATTTCCATTAAGGTAAAAAACTCGAGAAAAAATCCGAAAAACATTTTTCACAAGTATTATTTAAATTTAATTAAAATCAAACGTTTTCAGAATGTAGGGAATCGAAATTTACTGTCTTGTGCGGTATTAATTGATTTTACCATAATGTAAGAATTCTGACATCTTGAAATATTTTATGCAAATACAATTAAATACTAGGTTTTAATAAAGTAAAGTAAATGAAGTTAAGTAAATAAAGTAATTTGCAGAGATAATATGACGAAATTCTGAACCACTCCAAAAATTGACCAATATTTCCAAGAAATATCACTCCTAAAATGAATGCAGAGATGTTACATTAAATTCTGACTAAACTTATAAATTATAAATATATTAATTTAATTAATGTAATAATTAATTAATTAATTATATATATATATAAAATTATAAAATATATATAAGCTGTTACCATTATTAAAGTTAATTGTTTTAGTACTAACGCCCATATCTATAGTCCGTACTTGGGCATGAGTTCGACTCAAGTCGTATGTCGATTTTCATTGAAATTGTTCACATGAGTAGGTTACAATTTTCGCTCTTGATTCTTGAAACATTTTTCTTCTGTATGTATGCTAGTCTGTATCGCAGTCCTCATAGATGCCAGTAAGTGGCCAAATAATAGCCTCATCTTGTTTTTGCAGACATCGGAGATATACATATTGATATTGATATTGATATTGATATTTATTCGTGCTAATAACTCGAGTTTTACACAGGTCAACTTTAATACTAAAATATAAAATAATAACAATACATAATAATACATTGTATACAATAAAATAAGTACAGAAGTACAGCAATGTCAGAGAAATCGTGTGCCATGCACTCGGTAACAATATAAAAAGGTTATTATAATACTATGCTATAACAGGGTAATTTAACACAATACTGAAATATGATATATATGACATATTATGATATAGAAATTCGTCCAGTTCTCATCCGATAAAATTGAAGTTTTATGATTTTATACTGTACTTATAATTGAGCTTTAGAAACCTGTTGATTAGAACAGCGTTATTAATAAATAACTTCATATATAGAGAAAGTAGCCTGTAATTTTGTGCCTGTTCCGCAGTCATTGAGTCAACTACTTACTGCCAACTTATACTAAATATAAGGTCTTATACGCACCATAATTCAAACGGTCTTGATAATTCTTAACCTTACAGGTATTCCTATACCTTGCATTAAAGTGAATATTTGCGATAAATGCTGCAGTTGCAAATGAACTGATCAATGTACCTATTGCAAAATAACTTTTACAGTTGATATCTAAGAATTCTTAAAAAGTTTACTAATAAATTTTTGTACCGGTCTGGAGGAGCTATTCTAAAGCTTACGAAACAATTGATGTTACAAAATTATAAAAATAAAAATAAAATTATAATATTTAAATTATATTATATTATATCAAAATTATATATATTATATATTATATAATAAATTATATAATTATAATTAATTATAGTAGTGACTGTATTTGTTAGGGATATTATCCCTAACTGGCTATCGACCAACGGGGGTCCTTCCGCCGTGTGTTTTGTGTAAGTGTGTGTATTGAGTTAGGGCTTGTAACTCTAGAAATTCGCCCCCGATCTCTAGAGCGCCGTTAATGAGTTCCCAACGGCGAATGGCACTAGTTTCTCAGTACAAATGTACTACCTGTACTGGGGCTCGAACCCAGGTCTTCATGCATGCTAAGCAAGCGTTCTAACCTGTCAGCCAAACTAGCGGTTTAATTAATTATATTATATTAATTATAATTAATTAAATTATATAATATATAATTATATATTATTAAAATATTTCAAACCTGAGTTTTTCAAACCTGAATGTATTTCAAACCTGAGTCTATTTCAAAACCAAGCCTATTTCAAGACCAAGCCTATTTCAAACCCGAGTCTAAATTTTTGTACAAGCCTATTTCAAACCCGAGTCTAAATTTTTGTACAAGCCTAAAGCTATTCTAAAGCTATTCTAAAGCTTATGTTATATATTAAATTATATATTAAAGTTACTAAACTATTTTCTGTATACTCGAAATATTTCAAACCCGTCTATTTCATACCTATTGCAAAATAACTTTTACAGTAGATATCCAAGAATTCTTAAAAACCTTACTAATAAATTTTTGTACCAGTCTGGAGCTATTCTAAAGATTATGAAACAACGACACAACGACAAACCACACGACAAACCTTTAAAACTACATCAGAAATCGTTCAGGCTTACCTGTGATGAGAAGGTGCACACCAAGTCATCGCTCATGGGATAACATGTGAATTTCTAAGATGATTCATTTAATGAAGAATCTGAAGAAATAATTTTCACTTTGAGCGTACGCAAGAATAAAATGTAATGGCAAATTATGTATTTTTAAAATATGCTCGTATATAAATTACAATTGAGGTAAAAAACTCGGGAAAACATTTTTCAAAAGTAATTATTTAATTATAATTAAATTTTCAAAATGAAGGGAATCGAAATGACTGTCTTGTACGGTATTTCTTGATTTCTATAATAGAAGAATTTGGACAGATCTTAAAATATTTCATGCAAATACAATAATTACTAGGTTTATAATAAAGTACCGTAAACAAAGTAAAGCAAATAACGTAAATTGCAGAGATAATAAGATGAAAATCTGAACCCCTCCAAAAATCCACCAATTTTTCCCACCAATTTTTCCCACCAATTTTTCCAATAAATATCACCGATCACTCTTGCTGTTACCACTACCAAATTTTATCGCTTTTAGTACTAAGGCTAGTTATGAGTTCGACTCAAGTCGTTAGAAACGTTGCTTGCTTTTGCTACTTTATCTGGTACCTTAAGTTTTTTGTTTGGTTTCTACCATTCCAGTGATTTCCTGCAACACCTACTAAATCACCCACTTGCATGTTTGCATGTCTTCAGACTATCGTTCGGTAAAACTGCTATTCGAATGTGAGCATTTTGTTCACCATAGAATTAATATCATCCAAAGATTTAAATGTGTCAGCTGCATCCGTATAGAACTTTTGTAATTCTCTAAGCTACACGACAATCCTTTAAAACTAAATAGTTTTACCTGTAATGAGAAGGTGCACACCAAGTAGTTATCATCGCTCATGGGATAACATGTGAATATCTAAGAATATTTATTTAATGAAGAATCTGAAGAAATATTTTTCACATTGTGCATTTGCATTCAAATGTTATGTCAAATTATGCATTTTTTAAATTTGCTCATACAAAATAAAATCTAGAGAAAACAAAAAAATTGTATGTTTGAATGTCAGGGATGTCTCGTTTATGACTTTATTTTTATAAATGGAGATATATTTTTAAGTAAGATATCATCAGCTTTCGTTCACTAATACATTTATCATAGGCAAATGCATATTTGTGATTTGAACGGTTCACTGATGTGTCTGAAGGTCTGATCTGAATAAATTTGGTAAACATTTTGAATGATGAATTGAGCATCTATAAAGAATGCGAATGATAAT